>CM037594.1:14307018-16807018 GCA_021018995.1 Chloranthus sessilifolius
TATTTTGCCTACATATGATTCTTGATAAGTCACGTTGCCCAAAACCTGACACCATTTATGAGAATTTAAGTCTGACCCTTCAATCTCTGAGAAATTGGGAACAAGGATGAGTGTAGATGGGAAGAGAGTAAGTGCCAAGGGATGAGAATGATGTAGTTGAAGACGTATAAGTGAAAAAGGGGAGAGAAAAAAAAAAAAAAAATATATATATATATATATAGTGAAAATGGTAGACAAAAAAATGAAACGAAAAACATGAGGTGCTATTCAAAAAGGAGGACGAAGGTATGAAAAGAACGAAAAAATTAAGCGAGAAAAAAAAAATCTGAAAAATGTAGGAAAAGGGAGAGTGAAAATAAGAAAATTAAATGTGTACCCTTTTCCCGATTTCTCAGAAAAATTTGAATCCAATTTTCCCTTCTTTCTTAACCTTCACCCGAGCCCCATTACAACCTTGAAAAGACCTTTCTGATCCGATCTTGGTTGGTAAATACCTTGTGGTGGGTGATGATGCAATGACTATGGTGCATAGTATAACATGTCTAAGATACAAACATCATTCTTCTATGAGATTACTTTTTAAATTTCTTTAATGAACCATCTTTCTTATATCATGTGGGATCTTTTAAATTGTGTTCTAATTCCACCTCAAATGTGAGTGAAATCATTGACCATTCATCGAAGTGACTTTATTGAGAGTGCATACCTAAAGTGAGGATTGTGTCAAGACTTGGGATCTGATGATTCACGCTTTGGATTAATCCGAAGATAGAACAATTTAAGCATTGGCGCATGCACACACACCACTCTAAGCATGGAAGAAAGATTGGTTTAAGGATCGAAGCATTGGGTTGATTGGAGTAAACCACAGTGGGATTGTCATGATATCGATATTTGAAGTAAAAATTTGCTTGCTGAATTGATTACAGGTTTTGATTTATTCGT
Source organism: Chloranthus sessilifolius (assembly GCA_021018995.1). Lineage (NCBI taxonomy): Eukaryota > Viridiplantae > Streptophyta > Magnoliopsida > Chloranthales > Chloranthaceae > Chloranthus > Chloranthus sessilifolius. The sequence goes on from CM037594.1 coordinate 14,307,964, forward strand.
CTAATGCAATTGCGCGCCGGTGATGGAGAGTGCAATCGATTGCATTACCTGCTACAGGCGCGTAATTGGGTCTTCAGGCGGTCTATGGAAGGTGGAGGTCTGGTTCAAGTGGGACCAATTGGGCATTGCAAGTGTAGTGTACAATCGAATTGCTCGCTCTGGGGAAGGCGCGTGATTCGAGGCTTAGCACGGTCCGTAGGAAGATCAGCCTGGTCTTAGTGCGACCAATTGAGCGCCTGTATCCATGTGTGCAGTCAAATTGAGCGCCCTAGAGAAGGTGCACGATTCAGGATCTTCCCCGGTCTAAGTTATAGAGCTATTGTTTCAGCCTGGGTCTCAACTATATACTAAAATTTTAGTGTATAGTCCCCGTGTTTAGGTTTTTAAGGCTTCTAGAGAAGGTTGGTCCTTTTCCGATAGTCGCGGGCAAGGTTGAAGGTTGACTGATTTGGTATGTATACTCTGAGAGGGCGAATATGGGGTGCCTACAGATGCCCCTCTTTGGGGCATCCTTGTGGAAGAAGGATGCGTCGAAGAAGTAGAAACCCACTTTCAAGGCGTCGAAGAAATAGACACCCCCTTTCAAGGTGCCTTTTTGTTTCTTTGGAAAATCACAAGTGTGAACTGTGGACCGGGCATGAAATGTTTCACTTTCTTATCTATCAGCACAAGCAAAGAGGGGCCATTCGGGGTCCTAGTGCAGCTGTCAAGAGGTACATCCTCATCCGCGGGTGCAAGTGGCATCACATCACATGTCACGACCCACTGTAAGTGGCAGTCGAATAGGGAGAAATTGATGCAATCGAGGTATTGGGGGGATGTCATACGAATGTCAGGAGACAAGGTCAAGTGACCAGATAATATGATATAATATGATGGGGAAGGCTTTCAGAAATCATGTAAGGTCGAGCGCATCATTTCTCACACCTACAACGCGTCAGGAGTCCCTTTCCAGTGAACATTTGTGATTTCTCAAAGTTGAGTATAGTCGGCATTCAGTTTCCCAGGGGAAAGAATGGATTGGATTGATGAGAAGTGAAAGTTCGATAAATAGGGGTTTTTGAAATTTCAAGTTTTTAACTTAAGATCAATTCGATGGTAAAACAACAAAAAATGAGGATTCCAAGACGCCACTGAGAAGATCCATCGGTACGAGATTTATGGACCCAACTTTCATTTGATTTTTAAGACGATGCTTGGTATGCCGGATACTCCATTTAACCTTCTCACGAGTACTGATGATTGTCTCTTATAGGAGGACTACAGTGATTCGCGGATTGAGAGAGATGAGTTTTGAAAATGTTTGACTTAATATTAATTATCTTGTATATACAGAGGAATATTAAGTGACGGGAGAGGGGTGGTACTTACCTGATTTATCGGCAGAAGGCCCTTGTATTGCTCATGACGGGACATGACGATTGTATGATGGGGATGCAATGGGGCATCAGAGAGTCTTTCTCTCCTCTTCTATTTTTATGGGGGGCAGGGCCCAATGATTGTTGGCACGATGGGACCTTTGGGGGGTCCGGACCCACTCTCCGCGATGGGACATTAGTTGAGCTTTCCTTCTGGTTGCGTGTTGTGGCAGGTTGCGATGGGACCTGGTGGTTATGCGATGGGGTATTTCATCTTGATGGCTTCTTGACTATTTTGACGTCGTGATGGGACAATGATGGTTCATTTCTTTCCTTGACAGATCTTAGGTTATATGATGGGGTGAGTTTGGTGATTGTGTCGCGATGGGGCTGTGTGGGATGGTTTGTTGGCAGAGGATTGTTTTCGTTGTGTGATCTGTTACTTGGGATGTTGTTATAATTTTTTTGTGTCTTTATCGCGATGGGAATTTTATTATTTATTATTGCTCTTCGGTGTTCTGGTGGGCTGAATTTCACTATTTTGCTAGTTTACTTGTCACGGTGGAGTGAGTGGTGGTCATCAGGGAGTGATTTTTGAAATTTTGAGTTGCGGTGAGACTGCGGGGGGAGTAATTCTGAATCCTGGGTTGTGTTTGTCGCAATGTCGTCATGTATATTAGTGGGGGCATGATGGGGACATCGTTATACGAGTCTATGTGATGAGACAAGGGTGTCTGGAGGAGGAGAATTGTCAAGAGGACTTTGTTGGATGTATGTGCATGTCTAGAGGTTGATGTGTGTGTGTATGGGTAATTGTTTTCGGTTTTCGAGATGCATGTGTGCGTATGGTCAAGGGTGTATTTTGTTAGGTAATTACTTGTGGATTCAACTGTGTGTGATTTTTTGGTCAGTGGATTAATTGCGCGCATAGAGTATGGCATGTATTGCAATTACGTGCGGGCTTGGGCGCGCTCAATTTAAGCATTGGCAGGTTGCAAGGTGGGAGTGCGCGGGTGACTTTTCAAATTCCGCACACATAGTTTTGCATGTGATTCGAATTGCACGTGTGTTTCTAGGCGCATGACTGGTTTGTCATTTCTCTGCTTTGATGGAATGCCAAATTGTGTGCGTGAAACATGGCGCGAAACTCTGAATGTGCGTGTGTGCGCAGGCATGTAATCCAATAACGCGTCATCTTCTCAACGCTCGACTGGTCAAGTGTCTATATATTAATGGGGTCTTCCTGTTTTCTTCATTCCTTTTCTTTATTCTATTTTTCTGTTCGACCCAAGTTTGGAGTGTCCTAATTTCCATGTTTTAGTGATATCGTGTGATTCGGCCTTCCGATTGTGATGTCATGTCTTTCGATAATTCATCGTTTCGCCCATTCTTTGCCCCGAGGCGATCTGTAGTGGTGTGATTGGAGATGTCGTTGTGGCTTGGGGGTGTTGGGATTATGGTGTTGTACATCCGCCATTATTGTTAGAAGGTTAAACTCTCGACCTTGAAAAATCAAAGTTTTAAGCGGGGCAGCGGAGGAGGTGAAGATGGCAAGAGGGAACTCATACAAATGGATGGAAAGGTGTTACCCAACCATTCCTCCCATTCTTATATTGCTTCTGATTGGACCTCCTGCGCGTTGTGTGCTTTTGTGTTGTGTCAGTTTTGGGTTTCATGTTTTCGTTTTAGGTTGTATGCTAGGTTTCATGTTTTCGTTTTGGGTTGTATGTTCAAGAGGTATGCCCCCAGTGATACTTGTAAAAAAGTTCTTTATTATAAATAAAGCGTTGTTTTTGTTTATTATGTTTATTTTATTTATGTTTGCTCATGTTTATTGTTGTGTATTTCTTGGGTTACGTCGAAGGGTTAATGGGTAGTGTTAGGATAGTTAGAGGATATATGTTTATTTTTCGGTGTATGTTGTGTGTATCTTTGTTGTCTTATTTTAGATGTTTGTCGTGTTTATTTTTTTGGGGTCCTATGGTGGAAAGTTAAGAACTAAACTGAAAATTAAAAAAATGCCCCAGTTTGGGGTGTTGGCTTTGTGACCTGATTATCGCTACCAAAGTGCTAGCGCTCTTAAAAAAAAAATGCCCTAGTGTCAAGTGACGGCGGGGCTTTCATCAGTGTCACAAGCATCCTGGAGTGCGCCTGTAATGATCCCATGTTGGGAGGTTTGATTATTTCGGCTACATGCCGGGCTTGATTTTGTAAGTACTAGATGATCATCATGTATCGTAGCTTTTGGCAAGATTGAAGTGAGTGGTAGATAATGAGTGGTTGCATCTCTTGTCATTCAAAAGTTTTCGATTTTATCTTCGAAGAAATTTAAAAATCATTTGACTCATTGCCCGAAAAGAAAATTAAAGGTTAAAAGGAGGTAAGGTTTATTGATTTGAGGATAATTTCTTATTCAACAACTTTCGAAAATAGTAGTCAACTACTTTCTTCTCAGGTGGATAATGCAGTGCCATAATTGAGCTCTCCATCATGGTCCAGCACCATCAAATCATCAAATTCTATGATTAGCAGGAGTTTATCCTCTTCTCGCCACCGTACGACGACATCTAGTAGTGTAAAAATGTCAGGGATGCCCTCATGGTTTTACTTATGCCTCCTTTGTGGAAAATACCAGGAGTGCCCCTCATAGTTTCATTTATGTTTCCCTGAATTCATTGATTGTTTATTCGTCGCATGCTCTATCAGGTGGTAACCCCGACAACTCATCTGGGAACACATCCTCGAACTCACATGTAATCGGAATCTCAGTGATAATATTTTTCTCTTCCTTGTGCTCCTTTAGAAAATCTAAGTACCCACTACATCCCTTCTTCATCAAACATTTGGCCTTGACTGCGGAGATAAGCGATACAAAGTCGACCGCATTCTTGGAAACCTAAATGATCTCCTCTTATTCAGTCTAAAGGTAACCACCTTTCTCCGACAATCAATGGTCGCATTGTGCATGGATAGCCAATCCATGCGAAGGATTACATCAAATGCTTGCATATCCATTAGGACTAAGTCGACTGCTAACTCATAATCCTCATAGCCTCTGATAACGACCCTAACTGATTGGCATATAGTATCAGTACTGACCGAGTTCCCCGTTGGGACTGACACTTCCAAGACAAAATCCAAAGTCTCGGGAATGACCTTTACTTTTCTTATAAATTTGGGTGTAATAAATGAGTGGGTAGACCCTAGGTCTATCGGTACTCTTGCTTCATAGCACAGAAAATCACCTTTATCGTACGTTTGCAAAGTACTTATTTCATACACATGATTTAGCGATTACTTATGCATCAAAATTTGGTATGTAAAAATTTGATTTAAAACTACTTCCTACTGTTGATGTTGATCCACCTTCTCTATCTAAAATTTAATCAATAAAATAATGTAATTAAATAAATTTTTTACTTGGATGATATCGTTACTATTCTGTGTATCCTGGGTTGTTACGGCGTACGCACTTCCTTGTACCGTAGGCTTCTTCGTCTGCAACGGCCTAAGCATAGGAGTTGACGCCGTCTTTTCCTTTCTCATCTCTAGGCAATCTTTGATCATGTGCCCCATTTTTCCACACTTGAAGCATCCGCCAATACCCCGCCTACAATCCGACATTTTGTGAGACTTGTCACACCTGGCACACGTCTCAATAGGGGTGGATGATGCTGCTCTAGAGAAATCCTGAGTAGCTGATACTCCTATAATGGTCCCGGGGCTCTCATAACGAATTGGTCGCACCACAAATGTGGACATAGGTGGTCTAGAGTAACTTATCTGAGGTGGTTTAGAAAAAGGTATCTGTGTAAACTGCCTCTGAACAGGAGCTACGAAGCACGGCTTTTTATTCACCGATTCATAGTTGCTTGACACTCCTTGACCCGTCTTTCCCTTGTTCTACTGGTCCCTTCTTCTGTACATGTCATCGATTTCCTTCTCAGCAACCAACGCTTTTCCCATCACATCTGTGTAATTTTCCAATTCAAATACTGCGATCCTGTCCCGTAGAATCGGCCTCAATCCATTTTTAAATTTATTAGCCTTCATAATTTCCGTGGCCACATACTCCAGAGCAAATCGTGATAATCGCATAAATTCTGTACCGTATTCCCTAAAAGTCATTGCTCCCTGCCCCAAGGTCACAAACCTTACTGCCATTTGATTTCTTAACTGTTTCGGAAAGTACTCCTTGTTAAACACTTCTACAAATTCTTCCCAGGTCCATTCCCCATCTGGGTTCTCCTGTTCTCTTCTCAATAATATCAACTTCCACCAGCTGATAAGAAGCCCAGCTCACTTTCTCTGCCTCAATACATGGCAGTCTCTGCAAGAGCTTCTCCGTCTGATTCATCCATTTCTCTGCCTCCAATTGATCTGTCTGACCATAAAAGCTCGGAGGTCTCAACTTTCTAAACTCAATGAATCTAGAATGATGTGGTGGAACATGTGTAGTTGGAGGCGTAGGTGGCATCTGCTGATGGTTATTTGTATTATTAGCTGCCAATAACACCGGCTGTTGGGCCATAGCATTTGCCACGGTTTCCATTGTGTGCATCATTCTTTACCTTTCCTCTCTTTCCTCATTTCTTTCTCGATCTCTTTCCTGATCTCTCTCTTGGTTCCTTTTCAGATTACTGCCTTCCGGAATCTCTCTATTTCCCATTGGGACTCTATTTGAACTTCTAAGAATTTCATCCCCATTCCTCAAGTTCCTACCATCGCCGCCTCTAGGTCGGCCCCTTCCTCTAGCAGACATGACATTCTGCAACATGAAACCAAAAGTTTCATTAGCAGAGGTCCCTATATTCTGACACATCTCAAATATAAAAAACATCTAAGGCTTGTTAGAAATCTCTAAAGCAAAATGCTTTGATACCAACTATGACAGCCTGGTTTTTTGCACTTGGAAACCCCTATCCTCAGATCAGTCATTTAGGTCGATCCCTTTATACGAATGAAACACTTGGTATATCAACACACAATGCGGAACAAAGCATATATCTAACTAAACTGATAAGGTCATCATAAAGAAATTAAATCTCCAATTCTATATAATGACGCACCAAACAAAATGATCCCAAAAGATGGTTCTAATCTCATGCCAATCGCATGATCAAAAGAACCGAATCGAACCTAACCATCAGTGATAAAAATCGTCACCAAGGATGGTTCGCAAAAGAAATATCATATCGTGAGATTACATCAATTTTATCTTAATATGGCTGGACATACCAAGCCTTACACATGAAAATCTCAAAATAAATGCAACAATGTCTGCTAAAAGAAATCCTCAGGAGGTGGTTCAATCCCCTCCTTTGGTACGTACAAAGGGTCCTCCAAATCTAGATCCTTGGTACCTACAGCAACCTTAGAACCTGTGACGTATAGTAGAAGGGTTAGCTACATCATACCTCACTAGGAAAAAGTAATAGCATGCATATCGTTCACATCTCACACATCTTTCATGACATAATTTAAAGCATAGTTTCTTAATGAGAATCACGACTTAAAAGCATATGAATGAATAAGACGAATAATCGATGCATATTTCAAAATCATACTTAATATTTTACAAAAGCTTGTTCTTATTTCACTAAAAATTGTTCTCATATCAAAGGAAGAACTTAAATCGAATCACTTAAATAGTACCTCGAGCATATATAGCATCGAGCCCCAATGGGAATACCCGCCATCGTCGTTCACATGAACCACTTGCACAAAATGCCCAAGCTCCTTCGAACTAGGAGACTTGTGCTGAACAAAGTGTTTCCACAGATTAGAAACTAAAGAACGGATATCCCACCATACCGGAGTATAATTTATACGAATATCCCACCGTACCGATCACGAATATCCCATCGCGTCTGTCACAGATATCCCGTCGTGTCGGTTGGGTACCATATAACCTTAAATCAAAGTGCAGTTTTACTTATAGTTATTCACCGTGCGTTTGTGATAATTATAATAGTTTGAAGTTTTCAAAGAATTCACACATATGCTTATTCACATCCCTTTTTATGTCACATTCACATTTCTCATGGCGCGCACACAAACACTTGTCTTTCTTCGTAGTGCTCATATTTACAAAGTTCACATATTAAAGCTATGAACAAAAATCATGTTATCACACATACGTAGTCACAAAACACATGCACACACTTATCATATCATTATACACATGCTAATTGAAATCAGATATACATGCTAAAGAGTTTTCCCTATCTCACACGAAGTCACACCTAATCTTCTTAGCTCAAGTTAGATCTTCTAGCCCCAAGGCTCAAGCTCACACCTAATATGCATGAATTTATAACAAACGTAAAAAATGACGTAAAACAGGAAGATACAATGTCTCCCAAAAGTTCTCACTTCAAACAAAAACCAAGCTTTGAAGCATCTAAAATCGATCGGTGGATTCCCAAATCGACCGGTCGGTTTTCCTTAAAAAAACCAAACCCTTTTCACATGAAAACTGATCAGTCGATTTCCCAATCGACAAACGGTTTCTAAAATCAACCGGTTGATTTCCCCATACCTAAATTCTTATATTCTCTGTTTTGTGAAAATCAAGCGGTCGCTTTTCTTTCGACCGATCGGTTTTCAATTTGACTGATCGGTTTTGTTCAGAAACTTACAAGCTCATCAACTCAACAAAATCGATCGGTCGATTTTGTCAATTTTTCACCCGACTCAGGTTGGACTTCTCCAACTCATTTTCCTTCAATTCCTTATCCCTTATTCTTCAAATTTCTCACACATATACATAACCAATTTACTCATTTATTCCTTACAAAATTTATATAAAATCTTACCTTTTAATTTATCGATTCCTCGATCCAGGTTCTCACACACAACTAGGGCTATGTAGCTTGGAGCTTCAAATTCCACACAATCAAACCTTGAAACTTGACACAACAATAGCTTCCTCGTACCCACACTCACACAACCACATTAATTGTTCTTCACTTCTCTCTCTCCCTCTCTCTCACTAACTCTCTCAACCACTCTTTCTTAAGAGAAATAAATTCTCTCTTAGGTTCTTCACTTATATCTAGCTTAGGTTTAAGTGTCACGCACATACACCATAACTAGGTGTATCCTAGCTTACACAAAGGTCCATACGCAATATCCCTTTTTCTTATTACACCTATCTCAATACTTTTCATGACTTACCAAACATATTCACAAGGTTGGGTACGTGACCAGTCGGGCACACACACCGAGGCATACTGTTCGAAGGTCTAAATTTTTTAAGACATTACATGAACTAACACGACTAGCTATGATAAATATACATGTCCAAAAAGCATCCAGCGATGAAGGCAATCCTTCATCTAAACAGTGGGTCAAAACATATCATATCATTTGATTGCATATCTCCCTTTACCTTTTATCAAAATTTTCCAATAACAAACAAGACTCTCCCAAAGACTGCTCCAAGCTAAGGATAATGCTCCTCAGGCAAGACATCCTCTTCCTCAGGGTTATAATCCGGATCTTCCCTTCTTTCCGAATCATGCTCCAAGTCCACACCTGCAGCTGTGACGTATAGTCGAGGGGTGAGCTTCATCCAAGCTCAGTAGATAAAGATATCATGCAAAATCACACTTTATCACTCTCATTCATATTCTTTATGCATAAATAAAAACAGTCAAAACTTGCATTTGTATTCAAGATATATTGAATTCAAGCAAAACATTCATTACATCTCAGCAGGTCAAAACATGAAGGCGGATAAACATGCGCCCTGTCTTTTAGTCTTGCGAGTATACGAAGCTATGACATAGGATAAGAATAATGGCATTAGGCTTAGCTATTAGGTTCAGACATTAAGACCAATGGTCTTAACTTGATCTGACTTGTCGTTTGCTTAGTCATAGCAGGACAAAATGCCTCCTAGACGTGGTAGACCAAGGAACGTGAATGTAGGAGATGCCCCTATGAGGAAGGGATTCACTTCGGGAGCAAATGCTATCCCGGTCAATAGCAACAACAATACACCATGGCGGTAGTAATCAGCAATTGCTTGAAACCATGGTGAACACCATGGCGGTGTTGGCTGAAAGGAGGCAGCCTTGAGGATTTCATGATTTTTGGAGATTGAGACTTTTGAGTTTCTATGGCAAGCAGATTCGATGGAAGCCGAAAAATGGCTAAATCAAATTGAGAAGGTACTACAATGAGTCTGCTGTATGGAAGAGGAGAAAGTGAGTTGGGCCTCTTTCCAACTTGAGGGTTAAGCAGACCCGTGGTGGAAATCAGTGGAGAGAACAAGAACTCCAGGGACGCCCTGCACTTGGGCAGAATTTACTACAGTATTTCACGAGAAGTACTTCCCGACGACTGAGAAACGCCAATTAGAGATTCAATTTGCAAATCTGGTTCAAGGACAAATGAGTGTCCAAGAATATGAGACTGAGTTTACCCGGTTGTCTTGATTTGCACCAGCATTGGTGGCCACTGAGTTAATGAAGACTCAGAAATTTGATTACGGACCCAAGCCTGCTATCAAGAGAAGAATATCATTGTTTGAAGCAACCACCTATGAGAGGGTAGTGAGATTGGCCCTCATAGATGAAAGAGACCTTGAGGAGTTATAAAAGGTAAGGGATGAGCAAGCCAAGAGCCGAAAGGCACAATACCCAGCAACAAGTGCAGAACAAGTCAGCAAGAGGCCTACGTAGATGTCGCCACCTTCACAACCAGTTCCTTCGGCATCGGCGAGGTCTTTTGATCAGGCAGCTCTACCGCCTCTGCCACCAAGACCTTTCAACATAATAGGCCAGACAAATCTCAGTGTATCAAAGGTGCAATCGACGGCTTCTCGTACCGCTTCCTCCGCACCAACAGTGGTATGTGCAAAGTGTGGGAAACCTCCTAATACCGATGAATGTCATAGAGTGACAGGAGCATGTTTCAAGTGTGGGCACATAGGGCACCGCATTAGGGATTGCTCGGAGATGAAGGGTATTGTCGACACTGCCGCACCAAATCTTAGATCGGTAAGACCCCCAATCCAAGGCAGGGCCTACGTAGTGACAACTGGAGACGCTCAAGTTAACAACGATGTCATCCAAGGTATGAAGATCTTTTATAATTAGTAAAGTTAAAACTTTTGAACTTTTAGATATATAAGTTGCATTAATGGAATAATCCTTGCAGTTATTGTACTTAATGCCACATCATGTCGTATGTACAACTAAGTTGATAGTGTCTATTGAATCTAGGTGTCATCCGTTTGAACAAGAAAAGTTTCAGATGTAGCCACAAAACATTAGTGTTGGTCGACCCGGGGTCTACACACTCGTTTATTACACCGAGCTTTGCCAAGGAGATAGACCTTACACCAGAGCCTTTGGATTTTGTCTCAGCAATCTCTACCCCAACAGGAAATCCAGTGAACACAGATACCGTATGCTGATCAGTCATCATCACGATGGTGCATCGCCAAACAACAACTAATTTTATCCTGCTCGAAATGAAAGGGTTCGATGCAATTCTCGGCATGGATTGGCTGACTGAGCTGCAAGCTAAAGTAGACTGCCGAGAGAAGATAGTCACTCTCTACCCCAAGAGAGAGAAGCCTTTCAAGTTCAATTGCATCTGACCAGTCCGAGTACCTTTTATATCTGCAATTTGAGTTGAATGATTGATCAGTAAGGGTTGCCAAGGATACCTTGCAATCATTCAAGGACAAGAGGACAAGAAGGTTGACATAGCCAACATCCCGATAGCCTGTGAATTTTTTGACATTTTTCTCGAAAAATTGCCAGGCTTACCGCCTGATAGGGAAGTCGAGTTTTCGATAGACTTGGCTCCAAGCACGGAACCCATATCAAAAGCCCTGTATCGAATGGTACCGGCCGAGTTGAAAGAGTTGAAGGAACAGTTGCGAGACCTGCTGGATAAGGGATTTATTAGGCCCAATGTGTCTCCATGGGAGCACCAGTGTTGTTTGTTAAGAAGGAAGATGGCTCAATGCGACTGTGTATCGACTACCAGCAATTGAATAAACTGACTATAGAGAACCGGTACCCGTTACTAAGAATTGATGACCTATTTGATCAGTTGCAAGGGGCGAAGTTTTTCTCCAAGATAGACTTATTGTCCTGTTACCATCAGATGAAGGTGAAGACTGAAGATGTTTCAAAAATAACCTTTCGCACGAGGTACGATCATTGCGAGTTTCTCGTAATGCCATTTTGGCTGACAAATGCCCTACATCATTTATGGACCTTATGAACCGTGTCTTCAAGCCGTATCTGGACTAGTTTATAGTTGTCTTCATCAACGACATTCTCGTATACTTAAAAACGCAAGAAGAACACGAGCATCATCTGCGACTAGCATTGCAAACACTACGGGACTCTCAATTATATGCGAAACTCGACAAGTGTGAGTTCTGGTTGCAACAAGTAAGCTTCTTGGGACACATCAATTCGGAGTCAGGTATAACAGTTGACCCATCGAAGATAGAGGTCGTGGTGAATTGGAAACAACTCGGGACGGTCACTAAAGTTGTAGTTTTTTGGGTTTCGCTGGCTACTATCGTAGATTCGTAGAGGGGTTCTCGAAAATAGCTGGACCACTCACACAACTCACTCGAAAGGGCGTCAGATTTGAGTGGACCAACTCATGTGAGAAGATCTTTCAAGAGCTCGAGAAAATATTGACCTCCGCACCGGTGCTTATACTACCATCTGGCATTGGAGGATTGGTTGTATTTACCAATGCATCTCACATCGGTTTGAGTTGTGTATTGAATCAGCATGACCGAGTTGTTGCCTATTATGACGACCCGACTTTTCCAATCCCTCAAGTATAGGAAAGGCCGATTCACCAACCTATCGGTTAAACGATAAGCCGGACAAACAGAGCACATATCAGAGTAAAGCACAACAAATAATTCAAAGCTAAGAAAATAAATGCGAAAGCAATTAAAAGTAAAGAACCACCGATGATGGCCGACCATCATCGAAACATGGCTTATAACAGAAATCAAGTCAAGTATAAAACTATGCTATCCAACTAAAAAGGGCCCACAAATCCAAGTCTAACTCTCACCAAAAGTAAGAAAATAAATAAGTCTTAAACTAGGAAAAACTCCTCAGGAGGAACCTCAGGCTCTTCCTCGGGTACGTAATCAAGATCAGTCTCGCAGCCCTGAACAGCCACGTCAGTACCTGGACCAGTGACGTATAGTCGAAGTGAGCTAAACAACAAAGCTCAATAGAAGAAAGACATCCACGACATTTTATTTTAACTAACATGGTTTCAAAACAAATATCGAAATACAGTTTGTCAAACATATATGCAGATAATAAACTGAATTAAGTACGAAAATCATATGTAAGATTAATTTCTAAATGTGTGAAAACAGTTTCAAGAACAGATGCATAGTTTCAGTGTCTTATTATTTCTAACTTTTATATGCAAAGTTCAGTAATTTATAACTTAATCCTCAACTTAAAATACCTCCCGAGTAAACTATATCTCGAGAGCAGGAATATAGTCGATGGGAACCTCTACCTACCATTGTCATTCATGAACCCTTTTTTAGGATGCAACAAGCCCCTGCGTAATGAGGGAAACTTGTGCCAGGAAGTTGTTCAAAAAATTTTGAGGGGTCGTTCAGGTTAATCATAAAATAAATGCATATACTAATATAAATCATATGCAAGTCTCTTATACATAGTTCAGGTTCTTGATTTTAGATTTTCAGTTGTTCAGAGCTTAAGAAGATTCAGGTTTCAGGATTCAGGTAGATTTAGATTTTCAGTCATTTATATCAATTTCAGTTTATAGATGTGATTTCAATGGCATATGCAAGTTCAAAGATTTTAATTCAAAATATCTATGCGAATTAAAATAAAATACTGTAAAGATGAGATTCTCCTACCAAAACTCGAAGTTACGCGAAATCAAGCAAAGTCATATTGATGGCCTCTCGCCCTCAATCTACATCACAAATATACGTTCATGCATTAAGGTTAACTCTAATCACTAATAATATAGACCTATTTAAGTGTTTCCTCAAAAGCAAGTCGAAACGGCAAGTTTTTGCCAATCTTAGAATTTGATGTAACCTTCCCCTAATTGTTTTACCTTCAAAATGATTGATTCACGAGTTGGTCAAAACACGAAAGTTGTAGAGTTTCTTGTTCTCTTTTTAACGCAAAAAGAATCATATCACACGCAGTTCGGAATAAATAGTTACAGCTAAAATACTAAGACAATATCAGAAAGAAAACGAAAACAAAGACAAGTTTGTGTCAATCTTAAAATTTGACGTAACCTTTTCCTAATTTTTTTTTACCTTCTAAACGATTGATTCATGAGTTGGTCAAAATATAAAAGTTGTAGATTTTCCGGTTCTCTTTCCAACACAAAAAGAATCATGTCAAACAAAGTTCGGAGTAAAAGGTTACGGATAAAATACCAAGACAGTATCGGAAAGAAAACGAAAATGAAGATAATTTGACGTAACTGTCTCCTATTTTTTTGACCTTCAAAACGATTGATTCACAAGTTAATCAAAACCTAAAAGTTATAGGACTTGATGTTATCTTTCCAACGCAAAAAGAATCATATTAATCTGAGTTCGTAGTAAAACGTTATAGAGGAAATACGAAGATAGTATCGGAAAGAAAATGAAAATGAAGACAAAAACCAAGTTCTGTCCTCACTCGAGCGATGCGATTTTTCGCCTTGTTTTCACCTAAATCGAATCCCACACATTCCTGAAATAAAACCCAAGTTTAATCTATTAATTCTAATAATTAATCTTTCTCAAACATACCTTTAATCTAAGGATTCCACGATTTGAAACGAGTCACGCAAACGGAGTTTCAGAATGAAACCGGTAGATTTCCTCGTCGATTTGCACCGAAAAGGTTTCACAAAATAAATCTCACAATCGGCGGCATGATAAAGGTGACGTTTTGCTATGATCAAACATGCTAAAAAGGGACTAGGGTTTCCGACGTATAGGGCTCTCGTCTCCTTCTCTCTTAAGCAACCAAAACTAATAGATTTAACCTAATGCAAAACGGGAGAGAACTTTCTCTCTTATAATGAGGTTATACTTAAAGTGTTAAGCACACACACACCCTAAGTGTGTAAACTTTCTAATTTCAATGACTTAACTTCGGTATTGAGCGGTCACACCGAAGGCCGGTGCATGATTTTCGCACGAGGGTCCAAACGTGTTCTAAATCAAAATTCGTCTGTACAATCACATCTAAATAACAATCCAAAATAAATGGCGACATCGATCGCCGAGCTGAATACATACACATGATCGGTCTGATTCGAGTCTAAAAATGCGGTTCTTTACATTCTACCCTCCTTAAAAAATTTCGTCCTCGAAAATGTAATGGGTAGCATAAGTATGTCTACAGTACGCCCTTATTCTAACACAGTTCTTATCAAGGCATAATCAAAATAGTCTGATGTCTAAAGAGAATGGGTCGCAATGTGGTAAGCTTCACTAAGCACTCTTTTCAAGGGTCGGGATCCGTAGTAACCTGGATGTACTATGTGTGGCATCCCATACTGCCATAGAGGTTGCATCCGTACATGGATGCATACCTTCTTGAGTGTCACGTGCCTGGAAGCATACTTCACCGTGACTCAAACCTAGCACACACACCTACCTCTCCCTTGTCTCACTAGCCCACATACACTATGTCGGTAATTACTTGAGCAGAAATTTCAGATGTCAGAATCCAATACTTGTTCGAAAGCATAACCACATGCCTGGTATACATGTTCTAAATGATGACACGGGTTCTACAGATACACGATTTTAACCGAGAATGAATACATATAATATTTAAGATTTTATTGTGTGATCGTTATATATATATGTAATGTTTGTTTGAAAAAAAAAAAGTTTTCAACGTCGAAAGTACTTATATTTTTTTTTTACACCTACATAGTTCACGATTTACCTTCATTCAAAAAGTTATGGAAATTGCTCGTGAATCTCCGCTTCACGTTCCCATTTGGCTTCCTCTGGAGAGTGGTTCCGCCACTTCACTAGTACAAGGGAATTCTCTTGGTCTATAAGATCTGCTCTTTACGATCCAAGATTTGTACTGGCTCCTCCACCAAAGATAAGTCTTCTTGGAGCTCAATGGGCTGGTAGTCCAAAACGTGAGTCGGATCCTTCACGTACTTCCGCAACATGCACACATGAAATACATTATGCATGCCCGATAGCTGCGGTGGCAAGGCTACTCGGTAAGTGGCCTCGCCGACTCGGCCCAATACCTCAAAAGGTCCAACATAGCGCGGACTCAGCTTCCCACGCTTCCCAAAATGCATCACACCTTTTGTAGGAGAGATTTTGACAAATACATTGTCTCCCACCTTAAACTCAACATGGTTCCTCTTAAGATCAGCATAGCTCTTCTGACGACTCTGAGCAATGCGTAGTCTCTCACGGATTAACCGAACTGTCTCGGTCGTACTCTCCACGATCTCGGGGCCTAAAATGAGTTTCTCACCCACTTCTTCCCAATTAAGTGGAGACCTGCACCGTCATCCATACAAAGCTTCGTAGGGTGCCATGCCGATGTTAGCCTTGTAACTGTTATTGTAGGCGAACTCGATCAGCGGTAAATGTTGGTCCCATGACCCCTGAAAATCTAGCATGCAAGCACGTAACATATCTTCTATAATCTGATTCACCCTCTCAGTCTGCCCATCGGTCTGAGGATGGAATGTCGTATTGTAATCGAGCCTGGAGCCCATCCCATCTTGAAATCGTTGCCAAAATTGAGATGTATACATCGGGTCTCTGTCGGATACGATACTGACCGGTATATCATGCTGCCTAACTATCTCCTTGATGTATAATTCTGCAAGCTTGTTGGCGGTATACGATGTATTATATGGCAGGAAGTGTGCGGACTTAGTCAATCGATCCATAATACCCTCGATGGTATTGTACTTTCTCAATGTTCTTGGCAATCCCAAAATAAAGTCCATAGAAAGGGCCTCCCATTTCCACTCAGGTATCGGTAGTGGTTGCAACATTCTTGCCAGATTTCGGTGATCAACCTTGACTTGCTGGCATACAAGACATCTTGAGACATACTCAGCGACATCTTTCTTTAAACCTCTCCACCAGAAGCTTTTATTTAAGTCCTGGTACATCTTGGTACTGCCAGGGTGAATAGCGTACATAGACTTATGAGCCTCTTCCAAAATGGTGTCCCGAAGCTCAGCATTAGTTGGTACGCATACCCGGTCTCTAAACAATAAAGTGTCATCATCTTTGATAGAAAAATCTATTTTTCTTCCCCCAATCACATCCCGTCTGATTGCCATAAGCTCATCATCCGTCGTCTGAAGTCTACAAATGTTCTCATAGAGAGTAGAACGTATCACCAGCGTAGCCATTAACGCACCTGAACCTTTTACGTCAAATCTTATGCTACTTAGAGTCATATCTTCCAATAGATGTCATCGTCGCACCCTTGCGATGAGATGTGATAACTGAGCAGAGAACTTTCGACTTAACTCATCTGCCACTACGTTTCCTTTCTCGGGGTGGTACTAGATGGTACAATCATAATCTTTCAAGAACTCCATCCATCGACGTTGTCTCATATTCAACTCCTTCTGTGAGAAGAGATACTTGAGGCTCTTATGATCGGTAAATATATCGAAGGTCTTCCCATAAAGGTAATGCCTCCAAATCTTCAAGGCAAAGATCACAGCAGCCAACTCAAGGTCGTGTGTCGGATAATTCTTCTCATGGTCTATTAGTTGTCTAGACCCATAAGCAATGACTCTCTCATTCTGGTTAAGCACACAGCCTAAACCCCCATAAGATGCATCACTGTACACTGGAAAGCCTCCCCTGCCTGACGGTATAGCAAGAACTGGTGCAGTAGTCAATCAGTTCTTGAGTTCCTGAAAACTCTGCTCACACTACTCGGTCCAATCAAATTTAGTGTTCTTCTTCGTAAGTTGTGTAAGAGGACCTGATATCTTAGAGAAGCCCTCCACAAACCTTCTATTGTAGCCTGCCAAATCGAGGAAACTACAAACCTCTATAACGGTCTTTGGCTGTTCCCATTTCATCACTGACTCAATTTTTGCTGGGTTGACCGTAATACTGGTCTTAGAAATAACATGGCCTAGGAAACTGACCTGCTCAAGACAAAACTCACACTTACAAAATTTCACATATAATTGATGGTCTCTGAGCGTTTTTAGAGCCACTCGCCAATGTTGCTCATGTTCTTCACGCATCTTTGAATAGATGAGGATGTCATCTACAAAAACTACTATTAACTTGCCCAAATGTAATTTGAATATTCGATTCATCAAGTCCATAAATGACGCGGGTGCATTTGTCAACCCAAATGGAATGACCAAGAACTCATAGTGCCCATATCGGGTTCTGAACGCTGTCTTTTGAATGTCTTCATATTTAACTTTCAACTGATGGTAGCCTGACCTCAAGTCAATCTTCAAGAAGAACCTTGCTCCTTGTAACTGATCGAATAGATCATCAATTCTCGAAAGCGGATAACGGTTCTTAATTGTCAACTTATTTAGCTGGTGGTAATCGATACAAAGCCGCATTGAACCGTCTTTCTTCTTTACAAATAAAATCGGTGCTCCCCAGGGTGACACACTCGGTCTGATAAGACCCTTATTTAGCAGTTCCTGAAGCTGCTCCTTCAACTCCTTCAATTCTGCAGGCTCCATTCAATACAATGCTCTTGATACTTGTTCAGTACCCGGTGCTAACTCAATCGCAAACTCAATCTCCCTGTCAGGTGGTAATCCAGGTAGATCTTCAGGAAAAACATTCGGATACTCGCAAGCAATCGTAATATTTATAATATTTTTTTCCTCCTTATGATCTTGCAAGTATGCCAGATAACCACAACACCCATTCCTCATCATACGGTCTGCTCGAATGGCAGAGATAAACGGTGCCACACAGGATTTGACTTTGCAAAATTGAAAAGATTTTCTCTTCGACGGGCGGAATGTCACAATCTTTGGAACACAATCCACGCTCACATGGTAATTAGATGACCAATCCATCCCTAGTATCACGTCGAACCCTTCCATGCTCAAAATGATCAAATCAGCACTGTCTCGTGGTCTTCGATCATCACAATCACTAATTAACACATGGTATCGGTGCTTACTGAGTTACCAGTAGGAATTGACACTGCCAAGATGAAATCAAGGGCCTTGGGAATGATGCCCAACTTCTCAGAGAACAACGGAGTGACAAAAGAATGTGTAGACCCGGGGTCTATCAATACTCGCGCTTCGGTTTTGCTTATTTCGCTCCTCCGATGCATAAAAAGGTACCTTAGTTTAGACAAGCGTTTCAATTAAAATTTTCTAAGCACGTGTGTTCATCCATAACTTATTAACAAAATTTATTAAATACCAAGCAATTATATATAACAAAATAAAATAAGAAGACATCTCAACTTTTAATAATACCTTGGATCACGTTGTTCGATGTTCCGGCTTCCTGAGCCATCACGGCATAAGCTCGACCTTGAACAGTAGGTCGGGTTGATCTCTGAGTAGGAGCCGAACTAGTTCTTCCCTTGTCCTCCTGAGGACAATCCTTAACCATGTGCCCGATTGTGCCACACCGGAAGCACGCTCCAGTGTTCCTCCTACAATCCTCGGTCATGTGTGGTTTCCCAAACCTCACGCAGAATGCTATCGGATTGAATGAAGAGGTTCGTGAAGTTTCTGGAACTCTGAACACTCCCGTTATAGCAAGGTTCGAAGTACGAAATGACCCTGAAGGTGTAGATATAGTCGGTTTCGAATAGGCACCTTGGGCAGGTTGTTGAGATACGGGTGTTGCCTTCTTCGTTTCCATCGTAGGGCAATCCTTTATCAGATGTCCTAGTCTACCACATCTGAAACACTTACTTGTGGCCCACCTACACTTCTCCGTCCTGTGTTATTTCCCACAACTTGAGCATGACTCAACCTGTGTGGAGGGAGAGGTGTGAGTCGTCTCACCCAACATTGCCATGAGTAATGCAGTCTGTTGAGCCATTGTGGTGATCATCTTCTCTAGCAACTGTCTATTCTGCTCATTTTCATTAATGCATATAGTCTTCGATCTCTTGCATGGAGCCATTTTGATCTGTCAACATGACATAAGGTTCAAATTAATAAAGATCGCGATCACCATGGCCCTAGGTTCCGACAAAAAAAATCTAAAACTTCATTCACCTAGTATGACCGTACATCTATCACGATCATCAATTATCTCCACTCCAAGTGATAGCGAGATCCACAACTCAGGTTCTAAACATAACCTACAACCCTAGCTGTGTCCCTTAAAAGATCTAAGGCCAAAAATTCTACTAACTTTGACAAGGCCCTAATTGAGTCTCTTATGTCCTGATAGAACCTACTGCCATATTCTCGGGTCCCAACAAGACCTAATAACTAGGCTTTGATACCAACTGTGAAGACCCGACTTTTCCAATCCCTCAGGTATAGGAAAGGCCGGTTCGCCAACCTATCGGTTAAATGATAAGCCGGACAAACAGAGCACATATCAAAGTAAAGCGCAACAAATAATCTAAAGCTAAGAAAATAAATGTTGGAGCAATTAAAAGTAAAGAACCACCGATGATGGCCGACCATCATCGAAACATGGCTCATAACAAAAATCAAGTCAAGTATAAAACTATGATATCCAACTAAAAAGGGCCCACAAATCCAAGTCTAACTCTCACCAAAAGTAAGAAAATAAATAAGTCTTAAACTGGGAAAAACTCCTCAGGAGGAACCTCAGGCTCTTCCTCGGGTATGTAATCAAGATCAGTCTCGCAGCCCTGAACAGCCACGTCAGTACCTGGACCTGTGACGTATAGTCGGAGTGTGCTAACTAACAAAGCTCAATAGAAGAAAGACATCCACGACATTTTATTTTAACTAACATGGTTTCAAAACAAATATCGGAATATAGTTTTTCAAACATATATGCAGATAATAAACTGAATTAAGTGCGAAAATCATATGTAAGATTAATTTCTAAATGTGTGAAAACAGTTTCAAGAATAGATGCATAGTTTTAGTGTCTTATCATTTCTAACTTCTATATGCAATGTTCAGTAATTTATGACTTAATCCTCAACTTAAAATACCTCTCGAGTAAACTATATCTCGAGAGCAGGAATATAGTCGATGGGAACCCCTACCTACCATCGTCGTTCATGAACCCTTTTTTAGGATGCAACAAGCCCTTGCGTAATGAGGGAAACTTATGCCAGGAAGTTGTTCAGAAATTTCTGAGGGGTTGTTCAGGTCAATCATAAAATAAATGCATATACTAATATAAATCAGATGCAAATCTCTTATACATAGTTCAAGTTCTTGATTTCAGATTTTCAGTTGTTCAGAGCTTAAGCAGATTCAGGTTTCAGGATTCAGGTAGATTTAGATTTTCAGTCATTCATATCAATTTCAATTTACAGATGTGATTTCAATGGCATATGCAAGTTCAAAGATTTTAATTCAAAATATCCATGCGAATTAAAATAAAATACTGTAAAGATGAGATTCTCCTACCAAAACTCGAAGTTATGCAAAGTCAAGAAAAGTCCTATTGATGGCCTCTCACCCTCAATCTACATCACAAATATACGTTCATGCATTAAGGTTAACTCTAATCACTAATAATATAGACCTATTTAGGTGTTTCCTCAAAAACAAGTCGAAACGGCAAGTTAGTGCCAATCTTAGAATTTGATGTAACTTTCCCCTAATTCTTTTACCTTTAAAATGATTGATTCACAAGTTGGTAAAAACATGAAAGTTGTAGAGTTTGTCGTTCTCTTTCCAATGCAAAAAGACTCATATCAAATAGAGTTCGGAATAAATAGTTATGGCTAAAATACTAAGATAGTATCGGAAAGAAAACGAAAATGAAGACAAGTTTGTGTCAATCTTAAAATTTGACATAACCTTCCCCTAATTTTTTTTTACCTTCAAAATGATTGATTCATGAGTTGGTCAAAACATAAAAGTTATATATTTTCCGGTTCTCTTTCCAACACAAAAAGAATTATGTCAAACAAAGTTCGGAGTAAAAAGTTACGGATAAAATACCAAGACATATCGGAAAGAAAACGAAAATGAAGATAATTTTATGTAACCTTCTCCTATTTTTTTGACCTTCAAAACAATTGATTCCTGAGTTAGTCAAAACACAAAAGTTATAAGGCTTGATGTTATCTATCCAACGCAAAAGGAATCATATTAATTGAAGTTCGGAGTAAAATGTTACAGTAAAACTACTAAGACAGTATCGGAAAGAAAACGAAAACGAAGACAAAAACCAAGTTTTGTCCCCACTCGAGCGATGCGATTTTTCGCCGTGTTTTCACCTGAATCAAATCCCACACATTCCTAAAATAAAACCCAAGTTTAATCTATTGATTCTAATAATTAATCTTTCTCAAACATACCTTTAATCTAAGGATTTCACGATTTGAAACGAGTCAAGCAAACGGAGTTTCAGAACGAAACCGGTAGATTTCCTTGACGATTTGCACCGAAAAGGTTTCACGAAATAGATCTCACAATCGGCGGCACGATAAAGGTTACATTTTGCTATGATCAAATGTGCTAAAAAGCGACTAGGGTTTTCGACGTATAGGGCTCTCGTCTCCTTCTCTCTAAAGCAACCAAAACTAATAGATTTAACCTAATGCAAAACGGGAGAGAACTTTCTCTCTTATAATGAGGTTGCTTAAAGTGTTAAGCACACACACACCCTAAGTGTGTAAACTTTCTAATTTCAATGACTTAACGCCGGTATTGAGCGGTAACACCGAAGGTCGGTGCACGACTTTCGCACGAGGGTCCAAACGTGCTCTAAATCAAAATCCATCCGTACAATCAAATCTAAATAACAATCCAAAATAGATGGCAACATCAGTCGCTGAGCCGAATACGTACACAGGATCGGTCTGATTTGAGTCGAAAAATATGGGTCTTTACACCTATCGTTCAAGGCAATTGAAAAACCACGAGAAAAATTACCCCACACATGACCTGGAGCGTGCAATGGTCATTTTTTCTTTGAAGATATGGAGGCATTACCTCTATGGTGAGACCTTCAAAATTTTTACCGATCACAAGAGCCTCAAATACTTGTTTACACAGAAATATCTGAATCTGAGGCAGAGAAGGTAGATGGAATTCTTGAAGGACTACGATTGCGTCATCCAATACCACCCGGGGAACGCGAATGTGGTAGCGGATGCGCTTAGATGAAAATTGACTACTCAGCTACCACACATTGTGACTAGAATACAGAGAAGGAAATTGCTTGAGGACTTGACTTCAAGTCACACAGCATTTGAAGTGTAGAAATTGAGAGAACATTCAGATAATATCAAGATCAATTCAACTCTCTTCGATAGGATCAGAGAAACCTAGTTGAAAGATACAGAATTGATGACCATCAGTCAGAGTATAGTCACTGGAAATCAGCCATGATTTTCTGTTAAGGACGATGGTTCCTTATTGTTTAAAGGTCAATTTTGTGTACCGGCTGATAGTGAATTGAGAAAGGAAATGCTAGAAGAAGCCCATATATCAACATATGTCATTCATCTGGGTGGCACCAAAATGTATCATGATTTGAAGAAAAACTTTTGGTGGAAGAGAATGAAGAAGGATGTTAAGGAGCATGTTGCAAGATGCCTAGTATGCTAGGATGTTAAGGAGCATGTTGCAAGATGCCTAGTATGCTAACAGGTCAAGGTTGACCATAAACACCCTACTGGGTTACTGCAGCTGTTGCCAGTCCCCGAATGGAAATGGGAAGATATTTTGATGCACTTCATATTGGGTTTGCCAAGAACTTAGAAGGGACATAATTCCATCTGGGTAGTTATTGACCGATTGACTAAATCAGCACACTTCCTCCTTCCATACAGCATGCACTACACTGCGAGCAAATTTGCCGAATTGTATTTGAAGGAGATCATAAGGCTACACGGCATACCTTCCAGCATCATGTCAGACCGGGAACCACTCTATACATCCCAATTTTGACAGCATTTCTAAGAGGGAATGGGTTCTAAACTGGAGTTCATCTCAACTTTTCACCCGCAAACTGATGGTCAAACCGAACGGGTGAATCAAGTAATAAAGGGCATGCTCAGGGCATGTATGCTAGATTTTCGAGGGGCGTGGGATAAGCACCTACTGTTAGTTTAATTTGCCTACAACAACAGTTACCAGGCGAGTATCGGCATGGCTCCGTTTGAAGCACTATATGGCCGCCGATGTAAATCTCTGCTAAATCGGGAAGAAGTTGGAGAGCGTGTCTTATATGGCCCAAAACTCATTGAGAGCATGAATGAGACCGTCCGACTCATTCAGGAACATTTAAAGATCCCACAAAGCTGTCAGAAGAGTTATGCCGTCCTTAAGAGATCAAACATTGAGTTTCAGGTGACCTTGCATGCAATAATATTTTATATGTATAAGCTTAATATGAAAATGCTCTACAAGTCGTATTCCTTATAGGTTGGAGAACACGTCTTCATAAAGATCACACTGACCAAGGGCATTATGAGGTTTGGCAAGCGAGGGAAGCTAAGCCCACGGTACATTGGCCCTTTCGAAGTACTAGGCCGCGTTGGCGAGGTAGCCTATTGTGTTGCCCTACCACCCCAACTGTCAAGCATTCACAGCGTCTTCCATGTGTCAATGCTAAGAAAGCACGTCAGAGACACATCACACGTGCTAGACTACCAGCCTATTGAGGCACAAGATGACTTGACGCTGATAGAGGAACCGGTAGAGGTGTTGGATCGTAAGGAGTAGATTTTAAGAACTAAAACTATTCCCCTCATTCTGATTCAATGGCGCAGCCATTCTCCCGTGGAAGCGATATGGGAGCGAGAAACAAAGATTCATGATCAATACCCGAATATATTTTCCTGAGATTATTAGGCCTTAATATTACTGTTATCCATTGAAACTATGTTTCCACTACACGTGGACCTCCATATTTTAACAATGTGCACAATTATGTTTAAATTGAAGATATTTATTTTATGGACATTCCATTTTGAGGCAACTATAGACATTTAGTTCATGTGAGAAAATGTGCAACATCAACGGAATTTTTTTCGTAATAGTCTACTCACACTTATCATAGGATCGGGCTAAAACTTTAATGAAACACGGGATCGATGCCTAAGATTGTTTCTAGTCTCAAAATCTACAACAACATTTTGTACAAAATCATTAGCCAATAGATGCAAGACAGTGTGAAATGTACAGGTAAAGCAACAGTTAAAAGACCAGGCCACCAAACAATACTCAGCTCTATGTACTTAATGCTGAAGCTGGCCCGCTCGAGCGTTAAAATTTCGCTCGACCGTCCACTAAAATCATGCTCGAGGGTACTCCAAACCACTCGAGTGGCCATCAGGATTATAAATAGGGCCAGAAACCCTCTTTCTCACTCCCGCAAAGCTTAAAACTTCTCTACGCTTCGTTTTCTTCCTTCTTCACGAGAAGAAGCTTAAATCCGCTCCAAAGGGCGCCATTCCTCCGTGCTCGTGCAAGATCTCTTTGCATTTCGGTCCTAACTCGCACGCACACCTCCATTTTGAGCGGTAAAGCCCAAGAAACCCCCTTTTAGTTTTGAAATCTTTAAAAGCTTCTCCTTGTTCTTAAATCAATGGCTTCAAAGAAGATAATGGTCTCGAAGCCCTCTAAATCTTCGACCTCAAAACCTCAATCTTCAAAAAGTCGAAGAGTGTTCCGGAACCGACCCCGGAACCGATTCTCGAGTAGCCCGTTGCATGGTGGGCAAACCAAACCTTGAACCTGAGTGGATGTTTAGCCAAGATCTCTTTACCTACCAGGACACTACTGCCTGGGTGCTTAACTTTATATGCCGAGCAAAACTCAAGGTTCTACTCCAACCTCTTCACATGCACTATTACCTGCGACTCGCTCGCTTATTCTACCAAAACATGGAAGTCGGAGTCAGAGACCGTGTCGGAAAACTCACCACAAAAATAGACCACTGCACATTTCACATTGACGTCCTCGACGTCGCCAACACCATGTTTGTACTTTGAACTTTCATGACAGTTTGGGCCTACACCAGCCCCACCTCAAAGACATCCCGATACATGTCATTGCTACTAAAATTGCCGATGACTAACTGGTGGTCGATGGCACTATTCGTCAAGCCTAATTGCTGCCTGAGATGTGGCCACTGGATGATATATTCTGGAAAAACCTTTACCCGCTTCAGCATGAGCAAGAACGGAGAGGACCCCTTTTACAAGAACTATACTCCGCACACGGGGAGCATTGGTTTAATGCCCTTAAACTAATTTTTCAGGGCATAATACATGCCCATGATCACATGCTAAGAATGGCCCCCAAGAATAGAATAATAAATTACATGCCCTATGCCTGCTTCATTTCCCGGATGTTAGAGAACCACGACAACGCCGAGGAAGACGAACCCTACCGGGTTCTAGCCGGTGAGGAGAGGCGGACTGATAATGTCCGGCAATGGACACTGCGGGATTGGAGCTGAACATTGAAAACCTTGCGGCTCAGCGCTAAAAATAGACGCCTCAAACAGCTATAGGGGAGTGCCCAACAAGAACCCACCCAAATCGAAGCCACAGCGGAGGGCACTCAACAAGCTCCGACCCAGCCACCCCAAGGACCTCAAGGTGATATCCTCACACTCTCCAAATTCAATCGGCAGATGGATGTTTTTCAGCACCTCCACCAGCAGACCTACACGCAATTGTCCACCCTACATGAGGATAACTATATGCTCCACTAGCGGCTGGACTACTACGAGGAGATACTCACGCGCCTATTAGAGTAGGTCTACAGAACGACCTCTACACCTTCTTTGGCGCAGGCCAAGATGTGTACATCGGAGTATACCTCGAGGTTCACTCAGGGAGCCTCCACGTCGGGCACTGGTCCTTCGACCTCTGGATTGAGGCATAGCCCGACACCAACCGCGGAACAACCAGGTGAGCCTATCATTGAATTCCTTATTCAACTGTATTACTTATTAGACTAATCATGCTTAGTGATCCAATGATAGAAATGTATTAGTAAACTGCTAGTTAACACTACATTCTCAATAATTTCCATTTCCATGACTGACAATCTTATGGTAATGGTGGAAGTTAATACAATAGATATTTGTAATAGCATGAATATTCCTAACTAGGGCATTTTGTATACCTTTGCAATGATTTTGTATAAGATTCAATTTTTGAGGACAAATATTCTTATAAGGAGGGGAGGATGTGACACCCCGTAAAATCACCCACGTGAAATTTGGACACGTGCTGTGTCACCAACCACGAGGATCCAATAAAGCCTTCGTTTGATATTTCATGTGTGACTTGTGCTCATTATGAGTGGATTGGACCCAGACCCATAGACCCTTTTCTTTTAGAAGCAAACCTACCTTGGGTCTATATAAGAAACTAAACCCTCATGGACCACCTTAAATGCAGGGGGGGCTGAAGGGAGATTAGTCACTGATGACTCGAGAGAACCATCAGGACACTAGGACCTATGAAGAGATTGGATGAATTGAGACCCAGTCGGCCCGGAACTTTGAGCCCATGAAATTGAGGCCAAGTGATGTGGACACACACATATATGTACGTATGTGCGTCACTCACCGGAACTAGCTTCCCTATTGAGAAACCGAAGTGAAGAAGTGAAGTCATTGATGAGTAGTGAAATATGATGATATTTCACCCCTAGATACCTATATTTAGCTATCCGATGAAGGCTATCTGATAAGAATTATTAGATTTGAAGTGTTTCAGGTAAATACAAGCCAAGTGCAGAAAACAGCCCAAGAATTCTGAAAATAATGTCAAAACACTGTAACTTTGGGTCATCGAGAACTTAGTGCAACTTACAGATCAATTTGGACCTTCAAAATGCCTGAATTATGAAATTTTCAAAACATAAACGTTGTAGAGCTTTCTGTTAGCTTTCCCACGGCATAAGAATCGGCTCAATCCGAGTTTCGGACAGAAAGTTATAGCCAAAATACTGAAGCAGTGTCTGATGTAAAGTTCGGCGGAAATTCACAAAAATCTGGGAGGTCGATGCATCGACCCTATTGGGTCAATTAATCGACCCTAAATTTTCGAGTTGGAACACCTCTGCGGCTGGGAAACTTCGGCTCTATTTAAAGCGGATCAAACACTTCGAAAAGAGGAGCAAAAATTAAAGCAAAAATTAGAGGAAGAATTAGAGCAAGAATTAGAGATAGGATTAGACGATTTTTTTAGGAAATAATTAGAGTTTTTGGAGAGAATTTTTGAGAGGATTATTTATTCATTATTATTTTTGGTTTTAGACTCCTCTGGGCATCTTTTTAAAAGTTCTTCTTTTCTCCTTCTTCTAGGGATTGATTTGGATAGATTGTACTTAGGATTTGCACTATCTTTCTTTTACATTCATAGATTGTATTTAGGAAAAGATATTGTAACCAAAGATTTTTGGAAGAAATAAAAAGAGGAATGGCTTTGAATGAACAAGGAGATCATACACCAAAGATGAGCGGCTAAATCAGTAGATCGGGAAAGATGCGATCCCCAGATAAGTACCCATATTTATGATTAATACCATAGTCTAATGTTTTTATTGTTTTGATCTACACATCACGAGATACGTTATGCTTCTTACATGACTCATACCGCAATGATAGGCTGAGTCATTGTTTTTAGATAGGGTATGCCGGATTGATGATCATACTTTATTTCAAATCATTTTTATGAATGAATGATGGTGATGGTGTGAATGATTCTCTAATGAAAGGGGGGTACAAATCTGGGGTAGCATATTTCTTGATCTTATTTAAATATTATTCTTAGATTCATCAGTAATTCATTGTTTAGATTAATTTATTTTTCTTACATTAAAAAAGTGATAAATTTTTGGTTAAATTGAATCTGCCCTTTGGTACTTCCTTGGGGACATTTTTAAATCTCTGAAAGAATTAATTAAAATTCAAGATTTCCCTGTGGGTTCGACACCTTTGTTCTTGCCATACTGCAATAGATCTTGTGCACTTGCAAGGGTTACATTTAAAATACACCAAGTTTTTGGCGCCGCTGCCGGGGAGATCGGCGAAATTTTGATTAATTCGGTTAGGGATTTTTGTGTTTTGATTAAAAAAAAAAAAAAAAAATCAATTTTTGGATTTTTGCTTTGCAAATTCTTCTTTCCCTTATTTTTCTCTCTTAGGTAAGTAATTTTTTTAAGAGTCTTTTAGGAAGTTGAGATTTTTAGGCTTTTTATTTTAGATTTTGTAGGAGTCTTTTAGGAAGTTTAGGTTTTTAGGACTTCTTATTTTAGTAGGATTCTTTTTTTTTTTCCTTATTTTCCTCTTTTAGATATTTTAGGATTTTCTAAAATTAGTTTTTAATTTTTTTTAGGAAGTTTATAAATCTAGGATACCTTCCTTAGGAAATTTAGGAATCTTTTATTTTTTCCCTTATTTTTCTCTTTTAGATAAGATTCTTAGGATTGCCACTAGATTTAAAATTTTAATTTCTAATTTTAATCTTGAAATTTTAATTTTAATTTTTGAAATTCGAATTTTAAAAAAAAAAAAAAAAAAAAAAATCGAAATTTAATTTTAAAAAAAAAAAAAAAAAACTAATATTTAGATTTTTGATTTGCAAAATCTTCTTTCCCTTATTTTTCTCTCTTAGGTAAGTTTGTGTAGGACTCTTTTAGGAAGTTTAGGTTTTTAGGACTTCTTATTTTAGTAGGATTCTTTTTCCTTATTTTCCTCTTTTAGATATTCTAGGATTTTCTAAAATTAGTTATTAATTTTTTAGGAAGTTTATAAATTTAGGATACCTTATTTTTTTTCCTTATTTTTCTCTTTTAGAATAAGATTTTGTAGGATTGCCATTAGGTTTAAAATTTAATTTTTTTTGAATTTTAATTTTTGAAATTCGGATTTAAAAATAATAATAATAATAAATAAATAAATAAATTTAATTTAATTTAATTTAAATTCGAATTTTAATTTTTTTTTTTAAAAAAAAATCAATTTTTAAATTTTTGCTTTGCAAAATCTTCTTTCGCTTATTTTTCTCTCTTAGGTAAGTATTTTTTTTTATGGAGTTCTTTTAGGAAGTTTAGATTTTTAGGATTTCTTATTTTAAATTTTTTAGGAGTTTATTTTCTTTATTTTCCTCTTTTAGATATTTTGTAGGATTTTCTAAAATCTAGTTATTAATTTTTGTGGGACTACTTGCTTTAGGCTTTGTAGGAATCTTTCTATTCTCTCCCTTCTTTTTTTCTTTTAGGTAAGATTTTATAGGATTTTGAAGGATTGTCTTTAGGTTTGAAATTTAAATTTTATATTTTAATTTTTGAATTTAAATTTTATTTTTGAAATTCGAATTAAAAAAAAAAAAAAAAATTTTAAAATTTATTTTAAATTCGAATTTTAAATTTTTTTTTTTTTTTTAAAAAAAAAAAAAAAAAAATTCTTTATTTTAAACTCGAATTTTAATTTCTTTATTTTATATTCACCCTTAGGCTCACTTTTCATTAACTCTTGCACACCTTTCTCATAGCCCGCCGATTCTATCTTACCAGAGCTCGGTTATCAAGGATGGAGGAGACTGCTAAAAAGCGGGAGCGCCGCTCTCATCGGACGGTCCCTTTTGCGCTTAGCAATGTTGAAATCATCGACCTCGATCCGATGATCCTTCCTTCCTGGGGAGAACCATCTAGAAAGAAGGTAAGACGTTCCAAATCTCCTACACTGTGCATCGATACTGATATCGAGAAAATTGATGTGGTTCCGCCACCGTCCCCCCCATCTCCATCTCCTACTTTAGCCTCGCCGCCTCCATCCATACAATCGGCAGTGTCTCATCAATTTCCCCTTGATCTTTGGGAGAAATTGTTCCCTGTGCCTAAGAACATAAATTTAAGTGAACCTAGGTGGATGGGTCCGCCTAACAACGATTAACAGAGTTGGATTCATGTTTAGTTTAGGATTTAGGTTTTATTTTATTTTATTTATTTATTTATTTTTTTATGTTTATTTCTAGCATATTAGTTTTTTTTAGTTTAGGTTGTTTTTAATTCACTAAAATAGTGTAACCATATTCCCTTCAATAAATTTTTGGTCATGTTCCAATTTGATGCACATATTCTCTGCACCTGATCTTTGTGTTGAGGTACTTTTCAACAGGTTTGGGGGTGAGCTACTTATTTCAATCAATGAGGACATTGTAATCTTTAGGTTTGGGGGTATGATTCTCTATCTTGTGTCACTTTCTTATTTTTCTTCATATAAAAAAATAAAAAAATAAATAACAAATAAAAAAATAAATTTTGAACCATCATATATGAATTATTTTTCGATAGTTTTCAAACTTTAGTTGATAATGCATGTGAATTTAATTTTTAGAATATCGATGTCAGATTTTGAATGCTTGTATCTAGGATAATGAAGCTTAATGTGATATTTTGTGGGTAATTTTGATATTCATGCTTAGAATTTTTACACTTATACCAAGCTAAGATTTAGAAATCGATAAACTGTTTTGAACGGTGAATCTTAGGTTCTTAGTGGAGACTAAACCCAGAAAGCTTTAGAGCCAAATATCCGTTGTTGATGAGTGAATACATAAACTCGGAGTTTTCTTTGAATACGAATTATCTTGCATAATCTCATATATTTTATTTTGACTTGTGACTTTGCATGATATTAAATTTATATTATTGTGTTAGAACGTACTGTATATCTACTCAAGACAAATAGGCAAGGTTACCATCTTTTAATGATATGATTGAAGGCCATCTTTGGCTCGTTTGTGCTTAAATACCCTACCTCATATAAATTTATCCTTCTAGTACCTTTGAGCCTATTGGAAAATTTACCTTTATACATTCTTTGATAAGCCACATTAACCTTTAACCCTTCACCATTTCGAAAATTCAGGGTTTACCCTTCTTATTTAGAAATTAGGAACGAGAGATGAAAATGAGCGAAAAGAGAGTAAGTGGAGAGATCTTTGAGTTGTGGTGTTTCTTTGAGTGTATGGCAAAATATAAAAGAAAAAGGGGAGAAAAAAAAAAAAAAATTGTGAAAATAATGAAACATATGAGGTGCTTCAAAAGAAAAGAAAGTTGAGAAAAATAGAAAATATTGAGAAAAATAGTGAGAGATTAGAAAAGAAAAGAAGAGAAATAGAAAAAAGTGAAGTTTGTTTCTTTTCCGATTTCTCAGAAATTTTGAATCTCAATTCCCTTTCTTTCTTACCCTTTCCTGAGCCCCATTACAGCCCTACAAAAGACCTTCATGATCTGATCTTGCATTGATAACTGCCTTGTGGAGAGTAAATATATGATACTTATGACACTTGATATGACATGCTTAAGATATACAAGTATCTGTTCTTATGAGATTTGATTTTGTTCATTAATTACATCGTGTTTCAGTTATCATGTGAGACCTTTTTATTTGTTTTGTATTGATCTCTCACATATGTGCTAAAGCTTACCCATCATCGGAGTGATTTTATTTCGAGAGTGTACCTAAAGTGAGGATTGAGTCGAGACAACAGATTCGACGATTTTCCGTTTGGACTAGTTCCGAGATGGATGAATCTTGGTTTGGGTATGCACACACTTCACATTTAGGCATGAATGGATGAGTTGTCTAATAATTTGAGCATTAGATTAATTTGAATGGATACTAGCATGATTGACATGACATTAATATTTAAGATTGATGATTCACATATTGAAACAATTAATATTTTTATTTTTGAATAATATATATGTTAAAAAAAAATCATGTTTTGAAAACTCAATTTTGCCGATGGTTTGAAATTTTTGGAAGTTTGTGGGTAACTTCATTGTAAACCCTCAGGAGACACAACTCCTCCACTAGGGATCACCTAGGGGTTTAAAGGCTTGTTGCACACGCTAAGTGCAGTCGTGTTCCCTACGAAAGTGGCATTTATTTTCTTTAGTTTGCTTTGCTCGAGGACTAGCAAAGTGTAGGTTTGGGGGTGTGATGAGTAGTGAAATATGATGATATTTCACCCCTAGATACAAGCCAAGTGCAGAAAACAGCCCCAGAATTCTGAAAATAATGTCAAAACACTGTAACTTTGGGTCATCGAGAACTTAGTGTAACTTACAGATCAATTTGGACCTTCCAAATGCCCGAATTATAAAATTGTCAAAACATAAACGTTGTAGAGCTTTCTGTCAGCTTTCCAACAGCGTAGGAATCACCTCAATCCGAGTTCGGGACAGAAAGTTATGGCCAAACTACTGAAGCAGTGTCTGATGTAAAGTTCGGCGGGAATTCACGAAAATCTGGGAGGTCGATGCATCGACCCTATCTGGTCAATTAATCGACCCTAAATTTTCGAGTTGGAACACTTCTGCGGCTGGGAAACTTCGGCTCTATTTAAAGCGGATCAAACACTTCGAAAAGAGGAGCAAAAATTAGAGCAAAAATTAGAGCAAAAATTAGAGGAAGAATTAGAGCAAGAATTAGAGATAGGAATTAGACGATTTTTTTAGGAAATAATTAGAGTTTTTGGAGAGAATTTTTGAGAGGATTATTTATTCATTATTATTTTTGGTTTTAGACTCCTCTGGGCATCTTTTTAAAAGTTCTTCTTTTCTCCTTCTTCTAGGGATTGATTTGGGTAGATTGTACTTAGGATTTGCACTGTCTTTCTTTTACATTCATAGATTGTATTTAGGAAAAGACATTGTAACCAAAGATTTTTGGAAGAAATAAAAAGAGGAATGGCTTTGAATGAACAAGGAGATCATACACCAAAGATGAGCTAAATCAAGAGATCGGGAAAGATCGATCCCAGGATAAGTACCCATATTTATGATTAATACCATAGTCTAATGTTTTATTGTTTTGATCTACACATCACAAGATCGCTATACTTCTTACATGACTCATACCGCAATGATAGAAATTTGAGTCATTGTTTTTAGATAGGGTATGCCGGATTGATGATCATACTTTATTTCAAATCATTTTTATGAATGAATGATGGTGATGGTGTGAATGATTCTTTAATGAAAGGAGGGTACAAATTTGGGGTAGCATATTTCTTGATCTTATTTAAATATTATTCTTAGATTCATCAATAATTCATTTTTTAGATTAATTTATTTTTCTTGCATTAAAAAAGTGATAAATTTTTGGTCAAATTGAATCTGCCCTTTGGTACTTCCTTGGGGACGTTTTTAAATCTCTGAAAGAATTAATTAAAATTCAAGATTTCCCTGTGGGTTCGACACCTTTGTTCTTGCCATACTGCAATAGATCTTGTGCACTTGCAAGGGTTACATTTAAAATACACCAGTCATCTCCTTCTTCTTCTTGTTCGGTCCATATTCTTGCAAACTAAGCCTCGAAGCTGCCCCGAAAACTCTTCCATTTCAAGGAGGAAACGAACCCTATAACCTCTAAGTACCCCAAGCTCCTTGACTTGTTCGACCAAGGGGAAAATGAATCGTGGAATCGGCATGTTGAAGATATTGACCCAACGTTGTTGAGTCATGGAGCTTCGCATGCGAGGAAAGCTCGTAGAGGTAACTGGTCGATTTTGTTATGTATATTAAAATTATGTTGAAACTCAAGTCTTAACCTATTGCAAGCGCACAATGGAAATTATAGTACTATCATAGGATCGTTCCCACGAGGAAGTCTATTTTTCTAATTACTTCTTATCTATATCTTCTATTTAAATTATTATCTTAAAAACTTCTATTTACCTTTAAGATCTACTCTACTGGAGAAATATGAATAAAAGAATGGTTTCTTAACCTAGAATGCATAAAATAAATCCTAAATCTTTTTTCTTCAAATTGAGGTCGTCAATCTCAATCTTTAGCTATCAGATATTTATGAAAATAACCAGTACCGTTACACCATATCTCTAGTTCCTTAGCATTGGTCGTCAATCAAGTCTAAGCTCCTATCAACACAGATTTAATCTAATCAACAACTTCCTAAAATCTGGGCGTCAATTAAACCTTAGAAAACTAAAGATGGAAAAGTAAAAACCTTTACACTAATATGAAAATTCTAACCTGAGTCGTCAATTCAAATTAAAACTTGGAGATGTTTACAAACCTGTAAATAAAAGAAAAGAAAATCTAAACTAGAATCAAATAAATATATCTTTCACCCCTCAGCCGCAATCGTCAATTGCTTCTGAGAAACTAGGGTATCTACACTAATCTTCAGCACTCAATTGCAGCCTCCAATTGCTTTTAAGAAACCTCTGATATCTAATCTACTCTAACTATTTTACACTACTTTGATCGGAAGAAAATCCAACCTCAGGCGTCAATTGATGCTGAAATTCTTCAATGCTTATTCCTATACCAAGCTCTCTTATTTATAGACCATAAGGAGTCGGTTTACAAAGACTTCTATTTCTAAAGAAACTTCTAAAAATAAAGATTCCTGATAAAACTCTAATTCCTCATTTTATCTTTCCTTGCTTAGACGGTAGATGTGCTTCTGGATTGTTCTCCTTTATTTTAGCAAACGAGATTTCCTAAAGCTTATCTTCATCAATCTTCTCAGATCCGTGACTTACCAGACTTCTAATCTCATATATCTTCTAATTATGTTCATAGCGGTGTAATATGCATGTGATCAGCAACAACAACAACAGTAGGAACGCTTCTTTTCTGGGAAATTGTAAATCACAATTTCTCATTTTCTGCTTTTTCTTAGAAAATCGTTAATCATAATTTTCTATCTTTCACAGCTTCCTTAGTTGACGGTTCTTGGAATTACGATTTTTTGCTTTTCTTCTTTTTATCTCTTTTTATAAAATCGTAAATTACAATTCTCTAGCTTTCAGTAGGCGAAAAATGTCTTTTTCGTTCAATTGTCTTTCTTATTACTTTTTGAGTTTATTTTGATGAATATTAATAGTTTTATTCTATTTTATTGGTTATCTCTAATATCTGCACATCATCAACTTGTTAGTAACAAACTATAGCCTAACATCACTAAGTTAAGGGTGATAAAATGGTAAATTATGTGACTGATCAGTAACCCTCATAGCACATGTGTCGTATTTTAGAGTCTGTATATTTTTACTATGTAGCAATAGTCGAGGCTGCATGCAAGGATTTCAAGGATCGAGCGTGTATAAATCATGAGAAGGGAAGCATTGGGTTTAATCGTTGAAAGCCTTGCATAAGTTGTGGAATTGGGGATAAATCGTAGGTTTAAACTTTGCAATTGCGCAGTTATGGTGTGCGAATTTCTTATTTTACGAAGTGGAGTCTTGTAGATGAGTGATAACTCGTTTAGAGCATGTTTGTGGTGTCATTGAACCAACTCAAGAAACCATAAAGGCCGGCTCTAGCTGGAGGGATGAACTGTTAAAGATGACAGTTCTGTATGGTACGCTCAAGCGTGAATAGGGACCGCTCGAGTGGAATATCACCTGAAGCCTATGCTCGACCGAGATCTCTAGGCTATTTTAGCTCGGGTCAAAACCGCACGAGCAGGACTTGAGGATTTGTATTGGAAACACGCTCGAGCGTGAATAGAACTACTCGAGCGAGAGACCATCTAAAGCATACGCTCATGCGAGAACTCTAGGCTTATTTCACTGGGGGTAGAACCACTCGAACGGGACTTAGAGATTTGTATTGGAAACATGCTCAAGTATGTATAGCACCGCTCAAGCAGAATATCATCTGAAGCCTACGCTCGAGTGTGATTTGTAGGCTTATTTCGCTCGAGTTAAAATCGTTCGAGCGTAAAGCATGGGTGCCACTGGGAATCGCTCGAGTGAGATTGAGCCACGCTCCACCGTGAAACCCTATTTTGGCTAGTTTTAATATATGTACTTGGGACTTGACAAGCGTGCTTGTGAGTTATACATGTGTAAATGCCTGGAGTATTTCGAACTAAGACATGTAGTGGGCATCGTGATTTAGGCTAAACTCCCAGAGGAACATGGTTTCAAACTCTTTGGACTTGTGAATCTTTGCACGTGTGTTCGACGCAATATCAAGTAGGGGAAAACACCTTGCCAACTTATATGTTCTCTCGAAGTCATGTTTATGATGCGATTTTCAAATGAATGATATTCTCGCCATGATTTACATTTACTTATCTTCGCCATGATTTATTTAGGTACCTTGAAATTGTGAAACATGAGCATTTGATATTATTTTTGCATTCACGTCTTGCATGACCTCTTGCATATGTCTCTAGACCTCATGTGTACTTGCCTTGTGGTGTTTTCGTTCATAAAGCTTGTTCGCTTTATATGTACTTGATCTATGCTTGTGTGTTATGATTCTGTGAGCATGTGCAATGAGGAGTGGAGCCTCCATGGGAGAGGATGTGTCCCCGGGGTTTACGACCCTATGTCCACTACGGACTGCTCAATTCCCTAATACAGGATGCCTTGCCATGTGGCACTTCTGAGTAAATTGTTTGTAAGGGGAGTGGAGTCTCCATGAGAGGGGTGGAGTCCCCGGCGTTTACGACCATGTGTCTGCTACAGACTGCTCAGTTCCCTAATACGGGATACTTACTATAATGCCATATGATATGCCTTGTCTCGAAACATGCTATATGATTCGTTATGTTATGAATCCATGCCATGTACCGTGAATGGTCTCAAATCTCGACTATATGTTTCTTGCTCGTTCCATTATGCTTTGATTGTTTCTTGACTCTCTTGTCTCGATACCACCTATGACAGCTCGGATTTCCTTACCATAAAACCTGTGTCGTCGGACCACACACAAGACCTGAATCATAGGGATGCCATGGTATCGATGGTCAACATCACCCCCCGACAACTTAATCTTTCCTCACATTAAACAATAGGAAGGATTGAGCCATCACAAAACGGTAAGCTCCCAAAACGGAATTAAAAGAATGCACAACACAAAAGCGTAACAGAGCTATATCATGGATAGAATGGCAAAATGTAAACTCACATGACTAGCTACGATATATATACATGTCCAAAAAGCATCCACCGATGAAGGCAGTCCATCTAAACAGTGGGTCAAAACATATCATATCATTTGATTACATATCTCCCAAATACTACTCCAAGCTAAGGATAATGCTCCTTAGGTAAGACCTCCTCTTCCTCGGCGTTATAATCTAGATCTTCCTTTCTTTCTGAATCATGCTCCAAGTCCACACCTACAGTTGTGACATATAGTCGAGGGGTGAGCTTCATCCAAGCCCAGTAGAGAAAGATACCATGTAAAATAACACTTCATCATTCTCATTCATATTCTTGATGCATAAATAAAAACAGTCAAAACTTGCATTTGTATTCAAGATATAGCAAATTCAAGCAAAATATTCATTAAATCTCAGCAGGTCAAAACATGAAGGCAGATAAACATTCTAACACTATGCATATTGAGGCAAGAGAGTCAAGACACAATCGAAGCATAATAACAGAACGAGCAAGAAACATATAGCCAAGATTCAAGACCATTCACGGTACATGGCATGGATTCATAACATAACGGATCACATAGCATGTTTTGAGACAAGGCATATCATATGGCATTATAGTAAGTATTCCATATTAGGGAACTGAGCAATCCGTAGTGGACACAGGGTCATAAACCCCGGGGACTCCACCCCTCTCATGAAGACTCCACTCCCCTTACAAACAATGCACTCGGAAGCAAGTCACATGGAAAGGCATCCCGTATTAGGGAACTGAGCAATTCGTAGAGGACATAGGGTTGTAAACCCCGGGGACTCCACCCCTCTCATGGAGGCTCCACTCCTCATTGCACATGCTCACTGAATCATAACACACAAGCATAGATCGAGTACACATAAACCAAACAAGTTTTACGAACGAAAACACCATAAGGCAAGTACACATGAGATCTAGAGACATATGCAAGAGGTCATGCAAGACATGAATGCAAAAATATCAAATGTTCATGTTTCACAATTTCAAGGTACCTAAATAAATCATGGCAAAGATACGTAAATGTAAATCATGATGAGAATATCATTCATTTGAAAATCGCATCATAAACATAAATTCGAGAGAAGATATAAATTGGCAAGGTGTTTTTACCTACTTGAAATCACATCGAACACACGTGCAAAGATTCACAAGTCCGAAGAGTTTGAAAATGTGTTCCTCTTGGAGTTTACCCTAAATCACGATGCCCACTACATGTCTTAGTTTGAAATACTCCAGGCATTTACACATGTATAACTCACAAGCACGCTTGTCAAGTCCCAAGTACATATATTAAAACTAGCCAAAATAGGGTTTCACGGTCGAGCGTGGCTCGATCCCGCTCGAGCGATTCCCAGTGCACCCATGCTTAACCCTCGAGCGGTTTTAACCCGAGCGAAATAAGCCTACAAATCACGCTCGAGCATAGGCTTCAGATGATATTTCGCTCTAGCGGCGCTATTCACGCTCGAGCATGTTTCCAATACAAATCTCTAAGTCCCGCTTGAGCGGTTCAACCCCGAGCGAAATAAGCCTAGAGATCCCGCTCGAGCGTATGCTTCAGATGGTCTCTCCCTCGAGTGGTTCTATTCACACTCGAGTGTGTTTCTAGTACAAATCCTCTGGTACCACTCAAGCGGTTTTGAACTGAGCTAAAATAGCCTAGAGATCCCGCTCGAGCGTACGCTTTAAGTGATATTTTGCTCGACCGGTCCCTATTAACGCTCAAGCGTACCATACAGAACTGTCATCTTTAACAGTTCATCCCTCCAGCTCGAGCTGACCTTTATGGCTTCCCGAGTTGGTTCAATGATAGCATAAACATGCTTTGAACGAGTTATCACTCGTATATAAGATTCCTCTTCGAAAAATAAGAAATTCGCACACCATAACTCAGGCAATTGCGAAGTTTAAACCTATGATTTATCCCCAATTCCACAGCTCACGCAAGGGTTTCAACGATTAAACCCAATGCTTCCCTTCTCGTGATTTATACACATTAGATCCTTGAAATCCTTGCATGCGGCCTCGACTATTGCTACGTAGAAAAAATATACGAACTCTAAAACATGATGCATGCTCTACGAGCGTTACCTCTATGAGCTTTCCTTACATGCGAAGCTCCATGGCTCAACGGCGTTGGGTCAATATCTTCAACATGCCGATTCCACGATTCATTTTCCCCTTAGTCGAACAAGTCAAGGAGCTTGGGGTACTTAGAGGTTGTAGGGTTCAATTCCTCCTTGAAACGAAAGAGTTTTCGGGGCAGCTCCGAGGCTTCATTTGGAAGAAGATGGACAGAACAGGAAGAAGAAGGAGATGACTTCACTTCTTCACTTCGGTTTCTCCATGCTCAGCGGCTCTTCACAATGCAAATGATGGTTTGCATGGTGACGTGAAGGTTGATACAATAGGGAGCCTAGTTTCGGTGAGTGACGCATATACGTGCATATATGTGTGTGTCCACATCACTTGGCCTCAATTTCATGGGCTCAAAGCTCCGGACTGACTGGGTCTCAATTCATCCAATCTCTTCACAGGTCCTAGTGTCCTTATGGTTCTCCCGGGTCATCAGTGACCAATCTCCCTTTAGCCCCCCCTGCATTCAAGGTGGTCCATGAGGGTTTAGTTTCTTATATAGACCCAAGGTAGGTTTGGTTCCAAAAGAAAAGGGTCTATGGGTCTGGGTCCAATCCGCCCATAATGAGCACAAGTCACACGTGAGATCTCAAATGAAGGCTTTACTGAGTCCTCGTGGTTCGTGACACACCACGTGTCCAAATTTCACACGGGTGATTTTACGGGGTGTCACATATTCGGTGCTTTCCAATTGCAAACACACACTGAATCCAAATATGTCATGGTTTATGGGGTGGATGAGAGTCCACCCGCCATAAGCCTCAAGCCCCTAATCCATAGAAAGGGCAACCAAAACGTACCAAGTGAATGGCCCTTTCTCATTCCTATCGAAGCTTGACGGTGGTCCAGCTGAAGAGCACAAAACAAAAACTTAGCACTTCGTGGGAGGCAACCCAAGCCCCTTGTACATTATTGATTTTGAGATTTTATTTTCTTTTTATTAGATTTAATTACTACGATTTTCGTGTAGGTACCATGTTAAAAAAAAAAAAAAAATCTTGCTCGAATTATGGATTTTGTTCACTGTTTTGCCAATCAATCTATTGATTTGTGAAATTCAATCGATCGACTAATCCACAAAATCAAGAATACTATTCTATGCACTGTGACAAGTCAATCGATCGATTTGTGAAAATCAATGATTGACTGAGAAGCAGAAACTTGCCAACTCGGTGACAAATCGATCGATTGATTTATTTAACCAATCGATCAATTCTGAAATGTGACCAATCCAGTTTTTTTTTTGGTTAAAAAAAAAATCAAAAAAATAAAATAAAAATAAAAATTAAAAAATTATGAAAAAAAAAAGTGACCTTAGCTCTTCTCCGTCCTCCTTCGAAAGCGATGTTGAGTGAGCATCGTTGGTGCTTGTGCTGATTTGTTATCAATTTTTTTTCTGGCTGTCCTGAGGCTATTTTAATATTTATGGTTTCATGTAATGAGGACATAGCATCACTTAGGTTTGGGGGTTGTGTGCTCAAATGTGTGGTTCATGATCTTTAATTTTTTATATTATATATTTAACCATATTTTATATAAACCCTCAATACCATATTTTTTATAGTTTTTCAAACCATCACTGTTTATTTTTGGCATAGTTTTCAAACTGTAGTGACTGATTCATGAAAATTTTAATTTTTAAATAATAATACCATGGTAAAACTGTTGTTTAGGATAATTAACTCCATTGTGAACATTTAAAGATTGGCTTGAATTTTATGCTTAGAAAATTTTTACACGTTCGTCATGCTTGGGTCTGGAAATCAAAAGATTAGTTCAAATTTGGAATTCTAGGATCCTAAGAAAGACTAAACCCGGAAAGCTTTAAAACTTTTTCCTCATTCTTAATGAGTGCTAAAATAAATTCAGAGTATCTTTGAATTCATGTTTACTTGCTATAATCTCATACAGTCTATCTCGGTTTGTCTA
Organism: Chloranthus sessilifolius; assembly: GCA_021018995.1. Lineage (NCBI taxonomy): Eukaryota > Viridiplantae > Streptophyta > Magnoliopsida > Chloranthales > Chloranthaceae > Chloranthus > Chloranthus sessilifolius. The sequence goes on from CM037594.1 coordinate 14,349,473, forward strand.
TTTTGCATTATTTTATATCATTGCACTAGAATTCATTATATTTAAACTCAAGACAAATAAGCATCATTATCATCTTGAAAGGAAATGATCAAAGACCATCCTTGGCTTGTTTGAACCTAAAATGTCTCACCTTATACTAATTTACCTTTTAGGACCCCTATGAGCCTTGTTCAAAAATTTTACCTTAAATATTTCTTATTAAGTTATATTAACTATACCCCACACTAGTTTAAAATGCAAAACCTAATCCTTCAATCTCTGAGAAATAGGGAATGAGGGATGAGAGCAAGAGAGGAAGTAGAGAGGCATGGTAGTAATGCTTGCAGAGCATATGACAGAAATATACTTGAAAAATGAGAGACAAAAAGAAATAGAAGAAAAATATATATGTGCAAGAGTTAGAAAAATGAGAAATGAATGAAAAATATGAGGTGATATCCAAAAGAAATAAAAGAATGAATGAAAAGAAGAAGAGAATTGAGAAAAAGCAAAAACAAAAAGTTCTAAAAAATTCTAAAAAGAAAGTGAAAAATGTGAAAATCAAATATGTTTCTTTTTATGGTTTCTCAAAGAAATTTGAATCTAATTTTTCCTTTTTTTCATAACCTTCACCCGAGCTATATTACAACCTTAGAAAAGACCTTCGTGATCCAATCTCGTTTGGTAAATGCCTTGTGGAGAGTAATGATGCAATGACTATGGTACTTGGTATAACATGCTTAGGATACAAACATCATTCCTTATGAGATTTTTTTTTTAAAATTCTTTGATGCACCGTCTTTCTTATATCATGTGAGATTTTTATAATTCGTATTGTTACTCCATCTCATATGTGGGTGAAAAAGCAAATCATTTATCGGAGCGATTCTGCTTTGAGTGTATACCTAAAGTAAGGATTAAGTCGGGACTGGAGATCCAACAATTCCTTGTTTGGATTATTTCGGTGATAAAAGGATTTAAGCATTGACACATGCACACACGACACTCTAGGCATAGATGAAATAATGGTCTAAGGATTGGAGCAATGGGTTAATTTGAATAAGCAACGGTGGAATTATCATAGCATCATTATTTGAGAATGAACATTTGCATGCAAAAATGACTACTAATTTTTTATTTTAAAGGTATACACATTATATAGACCGATTTTTGAAAACTCTTTTATCGATGGTTTTGAAAATAATTTTGGAAGTTTGTGGGTAACTTCACTATAAACCCTCAAGAGACACAACTCCTTCACTAGGGATCACCTAGGGGTTTAAAGGCTTATTGCATATACTAAATGCAATCGTGCTCCCTACGAAAGTGGCATTTATTATTTTCTTTGGAATGTTAGTTTATTTTCTCGATATATTTATCATTCTCTTTGCTCGAGGACTAGCAAAGTGTAGGATTACGGGTATGATCTGTGCTGAAATATGACCATATTTCATACTCTAATATTAACATTTGGCTATTTGATGAAGGCTATCTAACGGCTGTTGTGCAGTTTTAGTGGTTTCAGGTATTTTCGTCCGTTGGATCTTGCAGAAGCATAAATGAACATAATTAAAAACAATATTGGAGCATTGAACCATGAAACCAACAGAAGCATCGAAATCCATAAAAATAACCGATTGATCCAGCCATTGCTAAGAGAATTAAAATGTCGCAGGTCTAACTCAATCGATTGAATTCTGAAAATCAATCGATTGAGGTTATAACAACTATTCTGCTGCCCAAAATCTGAATTTAAAGTCAATCGATTGAATTTCATAAATCAATCGATTGAGTTGGTTGACAACTATTTTCCTCTCAAATTCGAATTTAAATTCAAATTGATTGATTTTCTAAAATCAATCGATTTATTTCAAATTCAAATAATTTCGTCAAAATTCAGATTTTGAATTCAATCAATTGAATCTTAGAATTCAATCGATTGACCTGTTTATGGAAGGTTTTTGGTCTGTGCCCTATATAAACAAAACAGTGTTTTGGGTTTGGGGAGCTCTTTTTTAGTCTCCTTTTGGGGTCCCTTCTGGGCCTAATTTTCTTAGTATTTTTTTTAGTTTTTTTCTCCTTAGTTTTTTTAGTTCTTAGTTTAGTATTTGATAAATAGTTTGTAATTAGGAACCAAAGCTTTGTAAGGTTCTGGATCTTTTCTAAAAAATTCAAGCATTTGATAAATTAAAGAATGTGTTTGATGATTTCAAATTTTTGTCTTACGTGTGGATCAGAGATGAACGGCTAAAATCGCTCATTCAAGGAGGAAGCGAGCCCTAGATAAGTAATTAATTTATTTTAATTCAATCATGTATTTTTACAAATATTGAATTGTATGGCTAATAGTTTGTGCTTATTGATAAATCTTCGAATACTCATTTATAGTCATCGATCTTCGTTATCAACGACAATAGAAGGGTTTTCCACCTAGATCGATCTTGTAGAGCGATATAGAATATCGTATGATTAATTATTATTATTGTGGTTTCCCATTTGAGATACGTTATGCCTTTCGCATGATTCATGCTGTAATTGGATGCGTCATAGTGTTGGGATAGGACATGCCGGATCAATAATCAAATTCTTTTTTATTCATTTTGCTTGTTGTAAAAGGATGGTAAATAATTTAACATTGAAATATGTGAGTGATTGTTAATAGAAAAATTATAAATCTAGGATTAGCGGACTCCTTGATCATCTTTTCATCGTTGTTTGATTAATCATTTTCTTCCTTGTATAAACTTTGTTTAGATATTTTTATTTGTGTTTATTTAGTTGTTATTTTTCTTCGAATCCAAAAATCTAACCTTTGGTACTTCCTTAGATTCATTTTATACTTCTAAAATTAATTAAACTTCACGCTTCCCTGTATGTTCGACACCTTTGTATTCGCCCTTGTTCATCGAACTTATACACTTACCAGGGTACTACTTTAAAACCGATCAGTTGGTAGAATTGGGGTTGATGATATTGGTTTGGTACCTGGGGGAAATCCGGATTTTGGAATTGAGATTGATATGGTTGGTTATTGGGATAATAAAATGAGGATTGGTAGTTGGCATGTTAGCTATGATTTAGAATGGATGGGTAATGGTGTGATTGAACTTGTTGATTAAATGGAGGTTGGGCTAATGGAGGATATTGGTAAGACATTTGACGGTTGATTTGAGGAGGAGATTGAGTTTGATATGGGTGGCTGTGGGTTATAGCTATTTGGGTAGGGCCTTGGCTTTGGTAGTAGGGATAATGAGGAAATTGAGAACTTTGTTGGGAATTGGAATTTGGGTATGAAAATGGGTTGGTATAGGTGGTAGGTTGGGATTGCGAGGCTGCCATTCTTTCCCTTCACGAATCTGAAATTAGCTCCTTCAATTGAGCCACAATTGGATTGAGATTCGTGTTGGCTCAATTGAATTGAGATTCATGGGAAATTAGCTCGTTCAATTGAGCCACAATTGGATTAGTATTCGCAAAACTCATTCTTAAGTCATATTCTTTGTGTACCTCCCAGGTCTTTCTTCCTTCCGAGCAAATGATGCTCCAAAATTACCAATGCATACATATCTGCTAGCCGTTGGAACTTAAATTGAGCGCACTTTTGATTCGAGACTCCGATTGAGGCTTATAATTTATGCTTTTGGGGTTGCTCGAAAATATTTATGCAATTGGATATATTAGAAAAGCGTGTGACATCTGTAAATCAAGAAAATTTGAGATTTCAAACTGCCGCCTGTAATAGTTATAGTGGTGCCAATTAACTCTCGAGATTCTGCAGGTATGAGCCTAAATTGGCGCCACAAATACAGGCGCCAGTTTTCTGGGGGCTTTTATAGTAAAAAAATCTGGATTCTGGGCTCCAAACTATTTTCCACAGTGCTAAAGTAGTCTTTCACAATGCTCAAAAGCACAGATTTTCCGACTGGTGAAAATCAGCCCAAACTTGGTCTCTTTTCGAATTTTATGTAGGCTACATAGCCTCTCCTCTCTTGGGCCCGTGTTAGCACAACTCACCGCGAACGTCCTAAATAGATTACAAGGTTGCACGCTACTAAATAGGTTAGGTTCTCCTTCAAAGTGTTGACGTAGATGGTGCCTCATCTATGTACCTCTGCCTTGCGGCCTTTTTTGGTATGTCATGAGGTGGTTGTTTTCGTGACCATCATCATCGCCATGGGGCAGGCTGTATCATTTACTAAAAACCAAGGGTTGTATAGGTGAAAAGCATAGAAGGGGCAGGGCTTTATCTAACCCAAAAGCAAAAATAAGATGGACTAGGGAAATGCCTAGAAGGGAAGAAACTCCAAGTAATAAAAAGTAAAACTAAAATGGACTAGGCTAAGTGCCTAGAAGTGTGAGAGCACGGATTTTCAGATTTTCGTGCCCGAAAATCCGTGCCATCAGGATCATACTCTGGATAATCCCTAAGACAAATCACAAAGTGTTTGCTCGTATAGCGGAAACTGAGCAGACACTGTCCAGCAGTGGTAGATCGAGTCATCTCAAGACATTTAAAATAGAAAGAAATAATAAACAAAACTTGTATTTAACTATATCAAAAGAATATACATTCCCAAAAAGGAACCAAGAAGAACCACTAGTGATGGACATCCATCACCGAAAACAATGGTTCCTAATAATTGATCCAATAGAATGTATAGTAATACAAAAAGAAAATATCTACAGAATAAATACAAAAGTGGCCACCAGGCACACAATAATCCAAAGTTTATACAAAATCCCTAAAACATCACTACGTCAAAATGGGGAAAAAACCACTACAGCAATATTACAATAAGCCACCGCTTAAAATAGTGGTGCAATATACCACTGCCTAAAATAATTGTTTTTTAAATTAAATCAGTGGTTTAAATAAAATCCTCCTCCAATCACGTGCTATCATAACGTCCTCACGTGCCATATCGTCGGGTCCAACCCCACCACCACCCCCCCCCCCCCCCCCCCGGGCGCCCTCTCATTTCACTCTTCTTCCTCTCTTTATCACTAAGACGATCGATGAGTTTTGAGAGGATGGAAAGGTAGGGTTTGAGACAATCGAAATCGATTTGAGCTGAATCGATTGGGTTTGAGAATATTGAAATCGGTTTGAGCTACTCTTTTCAACATTGTGATTTCAAAGACCTAATATTACCAAATCTCCCTATATTTTCACCCAATTTTTACGTCCAACACCTGATTAATGGTGGAATCGAGTGACGCGAAAGGAGATTTAGGCATTTTCGGAGTTAATCGCGCATTAAAAAGGTAGATCTTTGAAATTTTTGGTTTGTCGGTAGTTAAATCGAGTGCAATTGATGCAGGCAGCATGGTGGTTTTTCCAAGCTAGGGTTTTCGAAACGGTGGAGATTTGTGAAATTAAGGTTTTATCGTCGTCTTCATCCTCCGATAGATGCATCCGAAGCTCTGAGGGTTTCGGATTACCTATTTTTGTCAATTTTTTGAGTGAAATTTTTTAGAAGAGGCTACAAATGTGAGTTCTATGGTGAGGTTTTTCTAATATGGCTTCTTCTGAGGTATCTATGAAGGGAAATTGCAGTAATGGCCACGGAGAGAGCTTCTCTTTTGGTTGTAGTGAGCCTAACGATGGCGGCTTAAGGAGGAAGAGCGGTTCCAAGATTCCGAAAGGGTTTTCTGGTTCCAAGATTCCAAAAATCCGCATCATACCATGCCAAAAACTTTGGACAACAGCCTCAATATGTAGCGCTGTTTATATGCAAGTGGGAGCAGAGGATGTCCGACATGTTTCCGCAATGCTGAAGACAGGCCTCAATTCATTAAAAACGACTTCCTTCTCAGTAACATCAGAAGGTTGTTAATCAAACTCCTCTGATTGATCTTAATTCAGGCAATGCAATTTTACTACTATACAATGGTTTAGGAACACAAATTTTTACTAATGCATTGTCATATTTACAGAAGCACCATTATGCCTGTTCCAACTGAAAAGTTGTACCGAAAAGACACAGGTGGATCCACGGTTACGCTGCTCTGCAGAACATCCCATGTTTTGTAAGTTGTTGATGGCTTGAATTTGTTGTGCCCTTTCATTTTTCTAATAATCCATGCAAATTTTTTTCTAACTATCCATATTTAATCAGTTTCTTTTACAAATATGTTATGAAAGGTTAGATTTTGTTATCCATACGCTACAAAAAAAGAGAATTTTGGGTACGGATATTAGAGATGGCTTTGAATGTGGTGTCCAATAACCTTTTATTGGAGACGACGTGTTTAGAAGCAGTCTCTAATGTTTTCATTCGAGACAGCTTTTTATAAATCCATCTTTAATGTAAGTTTTAGAGACAACTTTTTAGTCTCTCGTCGTCTCCAAATGTTTCAATTTTAGAGACTACTGCAAAATCCATCTCTTAAAAGTTTAATATCAAGCCATGGGAACGTCGTGAAGCCGTTTCTAACATCTCGCGTGTGAGAGTGAAACTAATGGAGGTGCTAAAATATAAAAACACGACTTGAATTTTTCGGAGACCAAACACTTCCATTTTGCGCAGGAGTGAAACCAAGTTCTCTATTTTCTTGCTCTCTCCACCATCTCCAAAATCCCTAACACAAACCCTTCCCTTCAAATTTCCTAAAGACTCCCTCCCAAATCTTCCATCCAACCCTAACCTACTCAAACAACTCTGCGGACAATGGAATCCATTCTCCACCACCTTATTCCCCTTCATCACCGTCTGATTTAGGCCTAGGGTTCCAAATCGACCTCGATTTCTTGGCGTCCAAAATAAGCTGAATTTGATGATCTCTGAACTTCTAACTCGTTATTTCATGGCGAAAATTAGACGGTTGTAGATTGATAAGCTTAGAATAGTCAAATCGTCGAACAAGGATGAAGAAGGAGATCTCACAGTTGGATTGTTTCTGGTGTCCATCCCGTTCCATAGCATCGGGCTTGGGATCTTCAATCCGATTGCAGTAATCCAATCGATGCATCACTACATGATTTTAAGGTTTTGATGGATTCTTTAGGATTTCAGAGGACGGATTGGGTGAGGAAGCGTTCGGTATGGGAATTAGGTTTTGTTCGGCGTAGTATTCAGGAATTAGGTTTTGCTCAAAGTAGTATTCAGTCATTTGGAGGTATTCATTGCGATTTCGAAGGTTTCAAAACCAAAAGGTAAACTTCTTCGTTATTTTTTAGTTTTTTTTTTTTCAGGGTTTGGTTTTGAATTGAATTGGTAGATTTTGGTTTTCATGAGAAAAAGAATGGGGGTTTCTTTGCATGATTTGTTGATTAGATTTGTTTACTGTTTGGATTTTTGGTTTGTGGATAAGTGATTTGAGAAATTTACGGAATTTGTGATTTTTGGGATAATCCAATCTTGAATGCTTTCTCGACTGTACAACTCCTGTTGTTCCATAACGATTGGTCCCTAAGGTATGTTTTTGTTGGATTTAATTTTATGTCTTTTTTATTTATTTTTAAATGAACTGTAAATCTGTTTAAATTTTATGAGTTCTTTGTTCCTTTGTTCTTATTTTTCTATGTTTTTATTAAGTCTTGTATGAGAAATCTGAATCGGCTTTGGCATCCTTGGGAGAGAGAAACGATTGAGTACTTCACATTGGAAGCTTTATGGGGCATTTACAATGAATGGAGTGTTTATGGGGCCGGTGCTTCGATCGCGTTAAATAACTAAGAGACCATTGTCCAATACTATGTTCCTTATCTCTCGGTGATTTAGATCTACACCAGCACTCGATCTTCTACTAATTTGAGGTAAATGTTTAATTTTTGCAATTTTGATCTTTCTCTTATGATTGTTTGATTAAGGTTTACGGATAGTAGATTTAGATACTAAGAAATTTATATGGTTGAAAGTTGATGGAAATATTGGGCAGCTTTTCAGGCAAAGTAGTTAGAAATTTTTTTAATCATGTTTAGTAATACTTTGCTTTTTTATTTCGCTTAGCGTTCATTTTGTGGGCATTTCTCCTTTGTTTCCTCTTGAAGCTGTCTGATCATCCGGTATTGCTGATCAATGTATTTAGGTGATTAATTGATTTCGCTTATTGGATAAACTGATCTTTCTCTATTTTTTCACCACAAATTTTGTTACTAGTGTTTAATGACACTTTTAGGGTAATTTTATCGTTTAGATTATGAGTAACAAGTGCACCACATTTTGAATTTATCGCATTTGCTTTCAATGTGGGTGGTTGATCTAGATGTTGGATTGGGTAGGAGTTTTAGGGAAGACAGTGAGATAGGAAATTTTGAGGTGAGGGCCTCGTCCAGCGATTCAGACACTGAGGAGAGCGAGAGCGGCAAGCTGTGGAGATGGGATGGCGGTTCTTACGAGGATTGTGGGTTTGAGCAAGAGATCTTGTGGCATTTGAGCGATAGGTTGGTTATCTTTACTTCCAATATTTTGAGAGATCAACTCCTTACGGAAGAGTGCCTCTCAGGGATAAGGTATCTTTAACTCTTCATCTTCTTTCTTACAAGCCCTAAATCAATGCTATGCGATGTGAATGACACTTAATTCTATTCTTTCATCTTAGGAAAAGCTAAGGATTTATTTATATTCATCACATATATCAGAACATTTAAGAATACATAATTTCTCCTTTTAGGCCCAATATTTGGTTTGGAATTGATACGTTAAATTTAGATACATATAAGTGGTCCGCGTGCGCATAATCGAAGCTGTTCTCACCAACGGTAACATGTTGGGAAACATAAGCCTCGGAGTATGCGAAGGCACCAATACCGGTAACATGTTTTTCTTATATCCTTCACCTAAATTTTTTCTTCTCAACTATGAAAATGATCCAAGCCACCAAAAGCCCATCAATATCTTCAAATCAAGCCCATAACCCTGTCCATAGCAGCCTGTCTACATAAATAAGCAGACCTACAATAATTATTTTCTTTTACCTACGCCCCTTTCTTGGTCAATACACCATATTGCTTTCAACACATGAATTTCGTCGAAAGTACCATCCGATCCCTAATCCAATGAATTTCGCCGAATTTTTATTAGTTAATATTTTATAACTATGTATGTATGTGAAAAACAATTATAATTATAATTTTTTTTTTTCTCAAAGGAGAAAAATTCACGCCGTAATGCCAATACGTATCTTAGATATGAAACGTATTGGTCCCGGGGTTGGCCGCCACCGATATCGAGTTTTTAAAGCATGACTCTGAACGCAACGCCCTCTAGCAAGGTTGGCCTTATATATGGTACTGACCTGTATTTTAAACCAAGATTAATGTCATAATGAACCAAAATATAGATGCTTTTAGTATGTTTCAGTTCGGAGGTCAAATCTGAGGATCGGTAAGTGGTACCAACTCTATAGGCTTTGGGATTAGCATTTGCCAATCTATCCAGACTGTCAATGTGTTTGCTTTGTGAATCATATTTCTCTCCTCAATTGCAAAAAGAAATGGCACCGATCAAATGTTCCTCATTGCTGATGGTCACTGAACATTGTCTGTTGATTGCCTAATAATTGTTGGTTCCCTAAAAATGTAAAACAATTGATCTTGCTATTGTTAGGGATTTCCGACAGTGTGTTTTTTGTAATACAAGCAATCCAAGAGACAACATATATTGGATGCTCTGTGTCCAGCCCCAATGCAAGCCATCCAAGAAGGGGCATATCTAATTGGTTGGTTCAGGTCATCAGCTTGTGTGACAATAATAATAATTATCTCTTATCATAAACGATTAGAATGCCTAATCATAGCTTACTGTGATTTAATATGATTACCGGTTAGAGATGCACATTATTTCCTGAAGTTCTATCTGTTTAACATGCGATCTACTCTTGTTAATGCTCTTTGCACAAAATCTCTGTTACGCTACTTTGGAGATATTATATCCTATTGGATGAGATGATATTTTTAGTGGGGATTATTGGGTTTATACATTGGATACCTTGCATTCATATTTATTATCAATAAAATCAAAATCGCTTTAACAAGTTATTTATTATGGGCACTGGTCAAGTGCAACCGGTTGAACTGATTTTGTGTTCTACCACTTTTCCAGCCATTTATTATGGGATCTTTGACTTCATGTCATCCTATGAAAATGGAAATAGAGGAAGTCAAGATTCTTTCTATCCAATGGCTGCAAAACTGGTTGAACAGGAAATCAGGTTCAACCAGTTGGACCTGACCATTGCCTATTTATTATAGTACACTACAATAGTTTTAGTAAGTTTTCTTTGAAATGCCTTTTGGTTTTATTTCCACTGCTGTTTTGTGTTTGAAATAATGGCATTGCATGACTCTCTATTTGTATTTTTAAGTTGGTTTCATGTAAATATCATGTAAGGCTTGTGAACCATAATAACTTCGGTCTTATTTTTCTGACAGATACAATTTATATATATTTCCACGCAAAGAGCTTCCTGTCATAGCGATTACTAGCCAAGAAAAAAGTATTTAGTACAAGGCTATCATAGTGATTACTAGCTCTTTTTGCATTCTAAAAATGCTAACATTATCTCAAAAGATGTTGGAGGAAAGATGACAGGCGAAAATTTATATGGAAAAGGAATATCAAATTTTGTGGACTTGGGGGAAAAATTTAGCATAGAAGTCTAGATTAAAAAGGCTGGACCTAAGATCTAATTAGGGCCAAAATAGGGACCAAATTCTGCCTTTAATTATGGGTTTTAATTGTGCCATGGGAGTCCATATTTCCGAGATCTCAAATCCTATCAAATAGAATTTCACAGTCCATTATAATGTTGAGATTTTGGAGGCTCTCTGTGATTTAGACTTTCATGAGTTTTTTCTGAAATCTCAGTCCCCCAAAATAGGGGTTCTCGGTAATTCTAAGCTGACATTGTCACGACCCACAGTCCTTGACTCATACACCAGATCATCTGTCATGTCCTAGCGTATTGATTCACGAACATACCCACAGTCCTTGACTCATACACCAGATCATCTGTCATGTCCTAGCGTATCGATTCACGGACAGGGGTAAGTGACAAGGCAATTCACAACTCACTTGATCCAACTTTTGTCTTATCTTGCTCTATAATTTACCTTTTAGTAGAGTCTAAATTCAAAATATTTGCGGAAGTGTATGTCATTATTAAAGATGTTTTCTAAGATCCACAATCAACAGGATGAAGTACGTATAATTGGAGTCAAATCTAGGTACTGATTCACACACACACACACACACACACACACACACACACACACACACATATATATATATATATCTTCTTATATATTCTCTTCTGATTTTTTTTGGGGATAGATGCAAAAGGGTGTTCTGCCAGAAGTTCCAATGATGTTGACTAAAGCTGTAACAAGTAAATTGCAGTTCTTTTACGCAGAAATAAATTTTTTCATCTTGACAACTTCTTTTACGCAAAAAATTGTTCTAATATTTTCTACCGATGGTGAGTGTACCCCCCTAACTATGTAAGTGAGACCTTGACTCCCAAACCCGTAACACATCTACATGGTTGTATTTTAATGTGAAATGTATTATTTTATAAATATTACTATATTAGGTCATTCATATAATAAAAAATGTAGAAAAATATAAATAGATAAATAGAATTGGATTAGATGATAACAGAAAGCAAGAGGAAAGATAAAACTAAGTTTTTCCTAGTAACCAATCAAAGTCACAATTCGCGCCCAGCTTACCAATAAAAAAAAAAGTGTCTCACTGTCACTGTGACGACCCGACTTTTCCAATCCTTAAGGTATAGGAAAGGCCGGTTCATCATCTTATTGATTTCTCAATAAGCCGTATTTCAAACAAAGCCGGCAGCAAGCATAGATCTAAATAGAAGCAAAGCTAATAAAACAAGAACAAAAGCTTAAAAGCTTTAACAAAAAATATCACCAAGAGGAACCAGAAAGAACCACCAGTGTTGGCCAATCCAAACACCTAAACAATGGTTCCTATTGATGGTTCCTCAAGTGATATCCAAAAGATAAAATAATGGCCTAGGGCCCAATATTCAAAAAAAATTCTAATCCAAAAGTACCAAAATGACCTATCTCGATCAAGGAAGGAACTCCTCTACTGGGGTCTCCAACTCCTCCTCAGCAATGTAGTCAGAGTTCTCCAAATCACGATCGTCAGACCCTAAGGCAGTGTCGGACATGGCGTATAGTCTTCATCCAAGCTCATGGGAAAAAACTAATAACATGCTTATCATAACATCAAACACATATCTTATGGCATAACGTACACAAAGTTGTTTTGAACACATGCAGAGAGGTAATTTCATAACCTTAACATACATATGCAATGCTAATGGAATCATGAACATGCTCACATTTCTATTCCGACATAAGAAAGAAGAAAAACTTAAAAGTGTTTACTTAAAGTACTAGAATGAGGAACTATAGCCTCAAGCCCCCGATGGAATACCCACCATCGTCACTCACATGAGTCATTTGCACATAAATCCAAGGTCCCGTAGAGTTGGACACTTGGCCGAACATAATTACCGTTATACGGTAGGAATCACAAAGCACATATCACAAAGGGTGTACGGATTGGCCGCCGTACCGATCACGGATATCCTGCCGCGTCAGTCACGGTTATACCTCCGCGTCGGTCGGGTATTCACATAACCTTAAATCCAAAAGTGCATACATATAGCTTATTGCCCTATGAAGTGATAATTATAATTTATATCAGAAGTCGGAACAAAGTGTGAAAGTCTCTTATACACATATCAAATGAATCTCGAGGATTCCATAAGTCTCACATGTTTTTAAGTCATACATAAACACATGCCTCATTTCTTCAAAATCATAAACGAAAATTACAAAATAGGATCGAAGAACGTATCATAACATAACACACATGTTTATGAAATAATGCACATGATATCAAGTTTTCCCTACCTTAGTTTAGAGTCGAGCATATCAGAGGCAAAGTAAAAGCTCACTCGACGATCTCCAATCTTTAATCTACATTACAAACATTCATGTATACACATGTTACCGACTAATTATCATATAAGCCAAAGTTTCTAAAATTTTCTCACAGTTAGGAGAAACAGGCAAGTTTAAGGTAACATTGACTCATGTAAAAACTTGTCCCTACTTTACCCTAATTTTTGACCTTTATAACATTCGATTCATAAATTGATCAATTCATGAAAGTTATAGGGCTCGTTGTCTTCTTTCCAACGCCTCAAAAATCGCATTAATCCGAGTTCGGGATAAAAGGTTATGACCAAAATACCAAAGCAGTATCGGACCAAATTCGACTATCGAATTAAAATTCGACCATCGAATTTCCCAAAAATGCATCAGGCTTAAAAACCCAAATTTGACCATCGAATTGAAATTCGACCCTCAAATTTCTCGGGTTCAGAACCCTTCATGTTGCTTTCTTGGTCTATTTTTCCCCTCAAATCTTGTCGGATTCGCTTTATTTTTGCACACACACATACACTAAACTAAAATAAGATTTATTCTACAATCTAAACCATTAAAATCAAAAGAAAAACTAACCTTTTTGCCGATTAATCCCACAGCTTTAAGAAATAATGCCGAAGAGGGTTTTGAAGCAAAATCGTCGGATTTCTTCAACGATTGATCTCCATCTCTTCAAAACACAAACGAAGATCGTGAGATGATCAGCGTCACAAGCGTTGCGAAAGGTACGGAGTGTGCGGAGCTTGTAGGTGATTGCACAATCGAAATACCGCAAGGGTTTCAAAGGTGACGATGCTCAAATAGGTTGGGTCGGTTCTCTCAACTCTCACTCCCTTTCTCTCTCTACAAAAATTTCAAATGGCAAAGCTTAGCCATTAAGCAACCAACCTCCTCTCTCTTATAACCGAATGAAAAACTAACTAAATATCAAGGATATTTAGTTGCAATTTCTATCTTCTTATCTTAAGGTTGGGTTTTGGTGTTGAGCGGCACACTGCAAGTCGGTGCACGGCTTTCATACTAACTACCCAATCACACTCTGAACTCTAATCCTTCCACTCAAAGCTAACCAAATATTATTTAATGACTTATTATTAAATAAAACCATGGCGACATTGGTCACCGTGTCGGACTTGTGCACGAAATCAGTCAAACTCGAATTCAAAAATATCGGGATATTACATTCTCCCCTCCTTAGGAATTTTCATCCTCGAAAATGGAGAAGACAAACGAAACAAAGTGCGAAACTAACATAAAAAATACATGGGCCACAGTGCGATAGCCTCACAGGGCACGCAAGTCTAGGGATGGGATTCGTAGTAACCTGGATGTACTGCATGTGGCACCCAAAGGGCCATAGTGGATTGCATCCGTACATGGATGCCTATACCCCGAGTATCACGTGCCGGGAAACAACCTCTCCGTGACTCATGGTGTACAAATCAAAATAAAAAGGACACAAAATAGGTGATTTAAGTGAGAGGGTCGAGTAAATCGAATTACAAAACCAGATAAATACCAAAACAGAATGCAAAAGAACCAAAGGCACAACCATAAGTGAAGAAAAAGAACAACCATGGATGAAAGCACATGCTCAGATATCAAAGTCCATAAGTCCACAACCAAACAAAGATGGCTATAAACTACATGAGCATCCATAGATCGAATAGTACATAACGAAACAAAATGGAGCTTAGCGCTCCATACCACAACACAAAAGTTTATAAGAAATAGCAAAAGATACAATCATAAGGTTCGAGAGCATCCATAAAAATAAATACAAGCCATGAACAGGACAACAAAAAGAACATAACACCACAAAGGCGGATCTAGTCCTCCCCCGCAGCAGCCTGATCAGCCTATTCCTGGTCATCGTCCCCATCATCAGCGTCGGCATCATCCGAACCAACAACACCCTCATCGGTAGGCATGTTGGGACCTGCACCTGATGTCGACGGGTGGTGAACGGACGCTCGAATGTCGGACATGTACGTGGTATAATCTGTGGGGAATACATGCTGCATGAGATACGTCAAAGCCCCACCATGAATCTCCAACTCCCGACGCATGGAGCTGGTATGATGTGTGAGCTCTTGAATCGGCTGGCTCATAGAAGTCATCTTGCTAGTAAACTTTGACAGCGTGAGTACATCGCTCTGTGGGGGCTGATCGGGTGCAGGAACATCAGTTTCTGGGGCAACGTGCGTTGGATCCTTGTCCTCATCTTCCTCATCGGGAACTACCACGCCCTTGGGAGCCTTAAGAAGTCGATTGTATGTCTGACCCCAATTAACGAGTTTATACAATTTTAGACCATCCATGGACTTCAGCTCAGTAGGGAGAATCTCATAAGCTGGGCCCGGACGATAATTTTCGATCATAACTGAAATCAAACGAGCATATGGAATGCCCTTTTTCGGTTTCTTCACTTGCTTGCCCATCTTTTCACGAGCTTTAATAATCCCCTTAAATATGATTGCGGGGGCACTGAACCAACGCTCCTTAAAAGCAGCGAATAAAAGTTGTTGGATGGGACCCCGACGCTCAGATCGGTGTCCGAATGGGTAAAGGGTTGCTTTGAAAACCATGTCTAAGATCCACATGGAGTCGGGCATGTGTGAACGGGCGATAGAATGACCAGACCCATGACGACCTTGGGTCATTTGCTTGATAGCCTCTTTAACAGGAACAGATTTAGGGAAAGGAGGACCCAAACCCATATTCGATGAATGTGTAAGTGGGCAACGCATTGCGATGGCAATGTCCTCTAGGTCGAAGGCATAGTCACGCCCATCAATTGAGGTATAACTTTTTTTTTGTCCATCGTCCTTACACATGCGCTGATAAAACAAATGCACAAGATGGGGGTAGAAGTGGTCACTAAAGGCGGTACATAACGAGGTTAATTTGGGCTTTCTCTAAATACTCCGATGCCGACTGAGTGGTCGGTTGTTGATCAAACAGTTCAGGGTGAAAAACCCACTCAGTAGCAAAGCCTTTAATGCTCCAAAACTCATTCGATTGCTCCCGAATTTGAGGGGTATAGGTTGTGCAGGTTGAACAGGGGTTGGAGTCGGCCGTGGTGGTGGTTGAGCAGACTATGAAGGTTGGCGTGAAGAGCCAGCTCTAGAAGCCGGTCTTTTGGATGTAGGAACCCGTGTGGTCATTTGTTTCTTAGGTCCCACAAATCAAAGAAGACAAAAACCCAAACTATGCAAGAAAATGAGGCACCAAAACACAAAATAATGAGGGTTTTACCTCTTGAAATGCCTCCAATGTGGTCTCCAATGCAAGAAATCCAAGCCCCTTGTGCAATCAGAGTGAAATCCCCTTGAATCCAAGAACATCAAGAAAAGGCCCAAAACTCAAAACCCCAGCCTTTACTGTTTGCAAACGCCAAATGCCAAACCCCAAAACAGAAAAAAAATTTGACCCTCGATTTCCTCAAAAATTTCTCTGGCTATATTTTGGCCTTAAACAGAGTGTGCACTGTTCATGTAAAATCGACCCTCGAATTGCATTTTCGACCCTCGATTTTCTCGAGTTCTATTTTCCTCCAAAATTCAAAAATTTTAAAATGAGGGTCCATTCTTTGGGTCCAAATCGACCTCCTTAGAGCCCAGTTTAGTGCAATTATGGAATGCGACATCTCTGGCATCAAATAGAGCCAATTTTAAATTAGAAAAACAATTAAATGAATTAACTATAAAAGACCCTATTAATTCCACAATCAATTTAGGGAGTAACATCCCTGGTTTTGGTCAAAGGCCCAAAAATTTTTCGATTTTCCATAAAGTAGGTATGTTTAAACAGGCATAAATTTAATATGCATTGGACCGCCAAAATTACTCGCCAAAATTTTATATATATATAAAGCAAGTAAGTACATTACAAAAGTCTAAATACAAGACTTCCCTTATGCATTGTTTAAATAAAATCAATCAAAAAGGTGCGGAAATTGTTCTCGGAGCTCAGCTTCGCGCTCCCAGGTGGCTTCCTCTGGTGTATGATTCCTCAATCTGACGAGAACCAAAGGAATCCTCTTAGTGCGTAGGATCTGTTCCTTGCGATCCAAGATCTAAACCGGGTCCTCAATCACCGTCAAACCATCCCGAAGCTCGATGGGTTGGTAATCAAGCACGTGAGTCGGGTCGCGTATGTATCTGTGCAGCATGGACACATGGAAGACGTTGTGCATGCTCGACAATTGCGGTGAGCGCCCTCTCAGATGCAACCTCTCCGACTCGGCCTAATATCTCAAAAGGCCCAACGTACTGAGGACTTAGTTTCCCTCTTTTTCCAAATCGCATAACACCCTTCGTAGGCGAGATTCGAACAAACACATTGTTGCCGACCTGAAAATCCACATGTCTCCGCTTGAGATCGGCGTAGCTTTTCTGACGACTCTGAGCTACTCGTAGTCGCTCGCGTATCAACCGAACCATCTCGGTAGTGCGCTCAACTATCTTAGGTTCAATAATGAGCTTCTCATCCACGTCTTCCCAGTTTAACGGCGATCTGCACCTCCGTCCATATAAAGCCTCGAACGGTGCCATACCGATACTAGCTTGGAAACTATTGTTGTAAGCGAACTCGATCAGAGGTAAGTGTTGGTCCCATCTGCTCGAATGGAGAAATCCTTCTTGCTTTCATGAAGCACATCTCCCCTAATCGCCATCAGCTCATCGTCTGTCATCTGAAGCTTCCTGATATTCTCGAAGAGCGTAGGACGTAGTACAAGTGTAGCCATCAATGCTCCCGAGCCTTTCACATCAAACCGTGAGCTGCCCAAAGCCATATCTTCCAAAAGCTTCCATCTCTGTATTCAGCTGACAAGATGTGATAACTGCACTGAAGACTTCCTACTAAGAGCATCAGCAACTACGTTTGCCTTTCCCGGATGGTACTGAATCGAGCAATCGTAGTCCTTCAAGAATTCCATCCATCGTCGCTGCCTCATATTCAAGTCCTTCTGAGTGAATAGGTACTTGAGACTTTTGTGATCGGTGAATATATCAAATATCTCACCGTAGAGGTAATGTCTCCAGATCTTCAAGGCGAATATAATTGCTGCTAACTCGAGATCATGCATCAGATAATTTCTCTCATGGTCTTTCAATTGCCTAGAACCATAAGCAATGACTCACTCATTTTGATTAAGCACACAGCCTAATCCCCTTGATTTTGCCCAAGAAGGAAGAAAATCCAAAGAAACCTTAAAAACCCTATTAGTGACCATACAAAATTTGACCTTCGAATGTTAAATTTGAGGTTCAAATTTTGCAGTAACTGTGTACTTCAAAATTTTTCCAAAATTTAAATTTTTTTTTTTTGAAAGTTGGTCTTTATTCCATATCGACCTTTTCAAAGCCCGAACATATTTAATGCTAATCCCAGGCTCAGCCGTAGGGGTAACACCTATAATTTGTTATTTTAAGTCATCAACCAAGTTAGACATGGCCCGATTGATCTCATGTCATTTAGCTAAAGTAAACACAAACATGTAGGTACAATTTTCCAAAATTTGTTTACCTGTATGAACTATAAATATATATTGGAAGCCCAAAATCTTTATCAGAGATTCAACTCTAATAGCGGATATAAAAGGTGATACCCTAGTCTTCACTCCGTAAAATCGAAATGACTTTCCCATAGGAGGACGAAAAGTTACTACTTTCCTCAGGCAATCAACGCTTGCATGGTAAGCGGATAGCCAATCCATTCCCAGTATCACGTCACGTCAAAACCCACCATTTTCAATAATATCAAATCTGCCCTTGTCTCAAGATCCTCCACGCGAATGATGACTGATTTGTTCATGGTGTCGGTCTTCACTAAACTACCCGTAGGAACTGTCACCACTAATATAAAGTCTAATGTCTCAGGTGTAATGCCCAAACGTGTTGAGAACATCGAGATAATAAAGGAGTGAGTAGACCCAGGGTCGATTAATACTCATGCCTCAGTTTCACATATGCCAACACTCTAATACAAGTGTAAAGTATTCAGGTTTTATGCCTATGTTTTCATTTAAGTGTATATAAGATAGGATTATGATATTACCCAAAATGTCACAATAGCATATAACTTCTAAGAACATTCATCACATGAGAATAAGGTAACTCTCGACAATCAATAATGGATTATACCTTGGATGACTTCATTCGTTGGTTGAGCATCGTGTGATGTTGATGGTCCCGGAATAGATGTTGAAGCCATATTCCTTTGATCCGGCTCTGGGCAATCCTTCACCAGATGTCCCTTCTGACCACATCTAAAGCATGCCCCCAAGGCGAGCCTGCATTTCTCCATCCTATGCTTCTTTCCGCATCTTGTGCACATATCAATCGGTACAAATGAAGAGATACGTAAGGCTTGTCGTACTACGGATGCTCTAGTTGTTGCCGATGTTGTCGTCTCTCTCTCCAATTCAAGACAGTCTCTTATCAGATGTCCAATGCGTCCACACCTAAAACACGCACCTGTGATCCTTCTACACATCTCTGTCTTATGCTGCTTACCACACCGTGAGCATAACTCAACCTGTGTGGAAGGAGAGGTGTGCGCAGTGTCTCGCAATAACGTCGTGAGCAGAGCAGTTTGTTGGGCCATCGTTTTCACCATTGTTGCCAGCAGCTGCTTAGTTTGCTCGCGATCATTATCGCTGCGTCATGATTTTGGCTCTTTTGCGAGGCGCCATATCGATCTGTCAAAATGAAACAAAGGTTTCAATTAACAGATGGCCTCAATGTCCTGATAGAACTCTAACACTCATAGCCTATGTTTAGACAGACCTAATGTCATTTCCTACTTAGAGCTATGGCTCACAGTCTCCCATAAGACCTAAAGCCTAGGCTCGATACCCTGATTTACCGACTTTTCCAATCCTTAAGGTATAGGAAAGGCCGGTTCATCATCTTATTGATTTCTCAATAAGCCGTATTTCAAACAAAGCCGGCAGCAAGCATAGATCTAAATAGAAGCAAAGCTAATAAAACAAGAACAAAAGCTTAAAAGCTTTAACAAAAAATATCACCAAGAGGAACCAGAAAGAACCACCAGTGTTGGCCAATCCAAACACCTAAACAATGGTTCCTATTGATGGTTCCTCAAGTGATATCCAAAAGATAAAATAATGGCCTAGGGCCCAATATTCAAAAAAAATTCTAATCCAAAATGACCTATCTCGATCAAGGAAGGAACTCCTCTACTGGGGTTTCCAACTCCTCCTCAGCAATGTAGTCAGAGTTCTCCAAATCACGATCGTCAGACCCTAAGGCAGTGTCAGCACCTGTGACGTATAGTCGGGGTATGAGCTTCATCCAAGCTCAGTAGGAAAAAAACTAATAACATGCTTATCATAACATCAAACACATATCTTATGGCATAACATACACAAAGTTGTTTTGAACACATGCAGAGAGGTGATTTCATAGCCTTAACATACATATGCAATGCTAATGGAATCATGAACATGCTCACATTTCTATTCCGACATAAGAAAGAAGAAAAACTTAAAAGTGTTTACTTAAAGTACTAGAATGAGGAACTATAGCCTCAAGCCCCCGATGGAATACCCACCATCGTCACTCACATGAGTCATTTACACATAAATCCAAGGTCCCGTAGAGTTGGACACTTGGCCGAACATAATTACCGTTATACGATAGGAATCACAAAGCACATATCACAAAGGGTGTACGGATTGGCCGCCGTACCGGTCACGGATATCCTGCCGCGTCAGTCACGGTTATACCTCCGCATCGGTCGGGTATTCACATAACCTTAAATCCAAAAGTGCATACATATAGCTTATTGCCGTGTGAAGTGATAATTATAATTTATATCAGAAGTCGGAACAAAGTGTGAAAGTCTCTTATACACATATCAAATGAATCTCGAGGATTCCATAAGTCTCACATGTTTTTAAGTCATACATAAACACATGCCTCATTTCTTCAAAATCATAAACAAAAATTACAAAATAGGATCGAAGAACGTATCATAACATAACACACATGTTTATGAAATAATGCACATGATATCAAGTTTTCCCTACCTTAGTTTAGAGTCGAGCATATCAGAGGCAAAGTAAAAGCTCACTCGACGATCTCCAATCTTTAATCTACATTACAAACATTCATGTATACACATGTTACCGACTAATTATCATATAAGCCAAAGTTTCTAATTGACTCATGTAAAAACTTGTCCCTACTTTACTCTAATTTTTGACCTTTATAACATTCGATTCATAAATTGGTCAATTCATGAAAGTTATAGGGCTCGTTGTTTTCTTTCCAACGCCTCAAAAATCGCATTAATCCGAGTTCGGGATAAAAAGTTATGACCAAAATACCAAAGCAGTATCGGACCAAATTCGACTATCGAATTAAAATTCGACCATCGAATTTCCCAAAAATGCATCAGGCTTAAAAACCCAAATTCAACCATCGAATTGAAATTCGACCCTCGAATTTCTTGGGTTCAGAACCCTTCATGTTGCTTTCTTGGTCTATTTTTCCCCTAAAATCTTGTCAGATTCGCTTTATTTTTGCACACATACACTAAACTAAAATAAGATTTATTCTACAATCTAAACCATTAAAATCAAAAGAAAAACTAACCTTTTTGCCGATTAATCCCACAGCTTTAAGAAATAATGCCGAAGAGGGTTTTGAAGCAAAATCGTCGGATTTCTTCAACGATTGATCTCCATCTCTTCAAAACACAAACGAAGATCGTGAGATGATCAGCGTCACAAGCTTGCTATGCAATGTGTGGAGCTTGTAGGTGATTGCACAATCGAAATACCGCAAGGGTTTCAAAGGTGACGATGCTCAAATAGGTTGGGTCGGTTCTCTCAACTCTCACTCCCTTTCTCTCTCTACAAAAATTTCAAATGGCAAAGCTTAGCCATTAAGCAACCAACCTCCTCTCTCTTATAACCGAATGAAAAACTAACTAAATATCAAGGATATTTAGTTGCAATTTCTATCTTCTTATCTTAAGGTTGGGTTTTGGTGTTGAGCGGCACACTGCAAGTCGGTGCACGACTTTCATACTAACTGCCCAATCACACTCTGAACTCTAATCCTTCCACTCAAAGCTAACCAAATATTATTTAATGACTTATTATTAAATAAAACCATGGCGACATTGGTCACCGTGTCGGACTTGTGCACGAAATCAGTCAAACTCGAATTCAAAAATATCGGGATATTACAGTCACTTCTTGAGATTTTTCTTGATTCTTTTGTGGGGATCAGTGGCTGATATAAATTGAAGATCCTTATGCAGTCTTTCTATTCAAATGGATCCTAAGGGAGGAATTGAGATCGGCTTGTTTCAATCAGAGTGAATTAACCATGCAAAAAGACTGTATAGGTTAGGCAGTCGACTCAGATCAACTGCTTCTACCAATTCCAATGCAACCTCAAGCAGATCTCACTGGTACTTTTTTTCTCTCCTAAACTTTATATAAGGTGTTCCAAGATTTGCAGATTGACTTGAGGCTTGGCTCAGTCGATTCGGTTAGGCCAGGCTCCAGATTGAACTTGGAAATCAAAGGGCCAAATTTAAAGTCAGCTGTTGTAGTTTAATGTAATAGTTTACTGCATAAATGATAGAAGTCTATTTTGGGTCATAAATTTGTTAGGTTTTCTCTGCTTTAAAACAGCTTGATCTGCATATCCATGATTTGTTCTGATGCCCCAGAGAGGCAAAGGAAAAACCAACAAAATGTGGATGGTTGATCTAGGTGGAAGCGAGCGCTTGTTAAAGACAGGCAAAAGGAAGATGGCCATAAATCTATTACTCTTTGCTCTTGGGGATGTCATAAGCGCACTCCAAAGGAAACGATCTCATGTACCTTATAGGTAACTATTGTAAGAATGGATTTTAATTTTTCGTTCTACTTTATAATTTATTTAAGACATCAAAAGAATTTTAATCTTTTTCCCCAATAGTTATTGGATTTTCATAAGTGATGTATGTTAAGAATAATTTCCGTTTAGTGAGCTGAGTTCTCCTTGACACATGTAACAAAAAATTAGTGTTAAAATTTCCCTTGTTTTCAGAGGAATGGCAAGCTGACACAAGTTCTTAAGGACTCTCTTGTTTCAAGTTTCCACGCCTGTGATCGTGAGAAATGAAAGCAACCAATTCCACTTTTTTTTAAATTTTGTTGTAAAAATTCTAGTTAGGTGTTGGATTTTATTTTATATTTCTATTATTAACAGAACCATTTATTTCCTTGTTTTCGCAACAGTTGGAGGGTGGCTGGCTTCACTTTTCGTTGAAGGTTTCACAGCCCTAACTGCACCAAAGATCGTAAAAACATAAATGATACCCGCCGAGCCCATGGGAAAACCCTCCCCATTTTCAAGTGTTGAATTATGGATTTGGGTTGCGGTGTTTCTTTCTTCATTTCCTCGCATTCTTAGCCCCAACAGCACTAGGAACAAGTGCAAGAACATGCTTTCCTTTCTTTGTAAAGACCCGTATTTTGAACCCGAGTTAGACTGACCCTGTGTGTGTATTCGGCTCGGCAACCGACGTCACCATTTGTTTTGGATTTTTATCTAGATGTGATTGTGCAGACATATTTTAATTTAGAGCCCATTTGGACCCTCGTGCGAAAGTTGTGCACCGACCTCGGTGTAGCCGCTCAACACCGGACTTGAGTTTTAAAATTAGAAGTGTATAATACATAAGATGTGTGTGTATGTTTTACTTTGTGAGCAATCCTATTATAAGAAGGAATTGCATTCCCGTATTATACTAGGTTTTGTTAAGAGAGGATAGTTACCCAACCGTGTGAAACTCCGTCTTCTCTCTTCTTCAATCATCGTAGGAGATCGGTTTAGAAAACCTCCTTCTCTAGAACCCTCTTTGTTGAAAACACTTAAACCTTAGAAAGAACTTGAATCAACCTTGGATTCGTAGTTGGCTATTGGGAGAGGTTGAGATCATTGGGGGCGTGTTGGAGTTGTCTCTGTGAACTCGTGGGATCGATCGCGGCGCGAATCATTGAGGAAACCCGTCGGTTTCGTTCCGAAACTCCATTCGCGTGACTCATTTCTAATCTAGGAATCCTTAGATTAAAGGTACGTTTTAATTAAAATTTTTGATTAAATCATTAGATTAGCCATGGGTTTTGCTTTGGGATGTATGGGTTTCGATTCGGGTGAAAACCAGCGAAATCGCGTCGCTGTAGCTCGCTCGAGCGAGCTATTATCATCGCTCGAGCGAGGTATCACCGAACTCCGACATTGCCTTAGTATTTTAATCATAACTTTTTATCCCGAACTCCGATTGAGACGATTCTTTTTGCGTTGGAAAGCTAATAGAAAAATCTACAACTTTCATGTTTTGACCAACTCATGGATCAATCGTCTTGATGGTCAAACGATTCGCCAACTTATCGAATAAACGATAAGCCGGACAAACAGGGCACATATCAGAGTAAAGCGCAATAAATATCCATAGCTAAAATAAATGCGGAAGCAATTAAAAGTAAAGAACCACCGATGATGGCCGACCATCATCGAAACATGGCTCATAACAGAAATCAACGTCAAGTATAAACTATGATATCCAACTAAAATGGGCCCACAAATTCAAGTCTAACTCTCACCACAAATAAGAAAATCAGTAAGTTCTATACTGGGAAAAACTCCTCAGGAGGAACCTCAAGCTCTTCCTCAGGCACGTAGTCAGGATCAGTCTCACAGCCCTGAATAGCCACGTCAGTACCTGAACCTGTGACGTATAGTCGGAGTGAGCTAACCAACAAAGCTCAGTAGAAGAAAGACATCTACGGCATTTTACTTTAACTAATATGGTTTCAAAACAAATATCGGAATATAGCTTGTCAAACATATAAGCAGATAATAAACTGAATTTAGGTACGAAAGTCATATGTAAGATTTATTTCTAAATGTGTGAAACAGTTTCAAGAACAGATGCAGTGTTTCAGTGTCTTAGTTTCTCTAGGTCCTACGAGCACGGAGTCACCACCCGGTTCCCTGGGTGAGCCAGGACACCAATATACGTGCATATATAGATTGACTCCAATCCGGTCTAGCCTAAAGAACTAGGTAAGTGACCCTATTACATATAGGGGAAGTGTTTTGACACAACAAGGATCAAATTTGGACCAAAATTTTGGCCGAAACCGATAATATGGCTGAAATTTCAGCCGATAATTTGGACCGAAATTTTGGTCATTTCGGCCGAAATTTTGATCCTTGGACGCACCCCCTACGCCCGCAAGTACGCGGTCTCTACTATGGCCCCAAGTTAATGGCAAAAGGACTAAATTTGACACCGAAATTTCGGCGGAGCTTCCCCTTCCCCGAAGGCAATTGGACCACTAAGTTAAGACTTAATCCATGATAATTTGGTTGGAGTAAGGCCTTAACAAGGGGGCAGAGAGAAGAAAAGTAGAAAATAATATAATATCTGATGGTGTGGCTTGGAGGATTTAGGACCGAGGAGTTCTAGGGTTTTGATGAAGGGTTTGGATTTAAATCTAGATATAAGCTTAGAGTGTGAGATTGCTATGGAAGAACTAGGGTTTGAAATTTAAAAGATGCCCTTAATTGAAGGGGAAAGCATTTATTTATAGGCAAAAGGCTATCAAGGGCTACATGAAAAGCTCCTATTGGCTCATTCAATAGTACAAAGACTTGAGTTTCTCTCCCTTAGTGAAAACCCTTGGATAAGACAAATGGTATTCATCCAAGAGTTGTGCTAGTAGAAAAAAATGAGTCAATTGAGGCTTGCCAAATGTGAAATATTTTGCAAGCCCTAATTGGAGCGTAAAGAGTTCACAAGGATTTGTGTTATCTTCCTAAAAGAATAGCCCTTTGATGTGACAAATGTCAAACACCCAACAATTATTCTAAAAGAGAGGAGAAAGAGTCACATGGGCATTTCCATGTGGGAAGACAAATGTCAAACTATGATTGGCCACAAAAAGCGCACCAGAATCACTACAAAAAATAAGACTATTAGCGGCAGCCAAAAACTACTGCTATTAATAAAAAACTGCCGTTAATAATCTTAATAGCTTTTTTATTAATAGCGGCAATTTTTTGCTCCAAAAAACTACCGCTAATAGTCTTAATTTTTGTAGTGAATTGTGTTAAGTTCCTCTAAGAATAACCCTTTGATTGAGACACATGTCTCTCATCCAAGAATTATTCTAGAATGGGCTCGAATGGAAAGCAAATGAGAGTGAGGGTAAATTCTTATGGGCTAAGATTCCCAGGATTGCTAAGGCTGTGTTTGGGTTAGCTCTTTTGGGGCAAAGAGTAGCTCCTTTACTTTTTGGCTCTGGGGGAGAACTACTTTTATATTTGGTAACACAGCTCCTCACCTCATTTAGTCTGGCGGGGAGCTATTTTATGTGATAAAACTACTCTATGTCTGCTCTATCCCAAAGCAGATTTTATCTGCTCTATCCCAGAGCAAATTTTATCCGCTCTAACAGAGAGTACGCAAAGAGTTGCTTCTGCTCTTATAAGAGCTAATCCAAACTCAACCTAAGGGATAAAGATGCACTAATTGGATAGGCTTAGATGAGCTAATTGGGGTTTAGATAGAGTTTTGGATAAAATTGGGGGAAGCAAAAAATTCAATGAAATAAGTGAAAAAGATGAGGGTGGGACCCACTAGGTCAAACATCCTAAGGAAAACTATAGAGGGCAAATTGGGAGTGATCTAGGTTGACCCGATCAAGATCAAGGAAAAAAAGTAAAAAATACGAAATTGAGTGTCAGGTCCGTACCTGGGAACCCGAGCCCTGACATGGGGAGGTCGGTGCCTGTATTAAAGGCGCCCGAAAATTGACACCACTATTAGTGGCACCTGTAATACATGAGCCAAGGTGCCTACTATATAAAAAAAATGGTGCAGCCTCTTCTTTACTGAAATGCAAGAAATGTAGGGGCTATTGAGCACTCTAGGTCATGCCCAGAGGTCCAAAGAGATCCCTATGGTAAGCTAGGTCATGAATTGACTAATAGCACCAGTTTTGGGTGTCCACTCATCGATTTTAGCCGATTTTTTAAACTTAGACTCTTGCCGATTTATTTCTT
The DNA here is from genome assembly GCA_021018995.1 of Chloranthus sessilifolius. Classification (NCBI taxonomy): domain Eukaryota; kingdom Viridiplantae; phylum Streptophyta; class Magnoliopsida; order Chloranthales; family Chloranthaceae; genus Chloranthus; species Chloranthus sessilifolius. The sequence continues at coordinate 14,376,488 of CM037594.1, forward strand.
ACTCCTGACTTTGTGATTGGCTCCATCTAAGATGAAGATCATGATGCAAAGATTTTTGCAGCCGTTTGTGTGTTAGGTGACCTTGAACTCGGGCCGCTCATTGTGGTGCGTGCCACGTGGAAACACCATGTGCTCCATTTGATATGAAGAACATGATGGAGCCAATCACAGATTCATCATAGTCAAAGGCCATAAAAAATAAGATACTATGTATTGTAGACACCCTTATTTTGCCCTCTCGGAGTATATAAGTTTGTTCGGTCAGCCTTTGACCTTGACTGTGACTCTTCGAAAAAGGCTTACCTTCTTCGAGAGTTTTGAAACCATAACATGAGAATCATATGCTGAAATAATAGTATATGGCTGAACACAGGCTGAAACAATAGCTCTGTGGCTCAGGCCCTATGACCCTATATGGGATCATATATTGAAACAATAGTATATGGTTGGACGCAGGCTGAAACAATAGTTTTGTGGCTCATATCTCATAAAGGTAGGGACCATATACTGAAACAATAGTATAAAGTTGAACACAAGCTGAAACAATAGCTCCGTGGCTCAGATCCCATAACCCTAACATGGGGACCATATGCTGAAACAATAGTATATGGCTGGACACAGGCTGAAACAATAGCTCTGTGAGTCAGATCCCATAACCCTAGAGGCGAGGTCTATATACTGAAACAATAGTATATAGTCGAAACGCAGGCTGAGACAATAGCCCTGCACCTCGGACTGGACCCAGACCCAGGACAATCCCGAATTACGAGCATTGAACCATGCACGCAATTCGATTGAACGTCATACCACCAGCGCTCAATCAGTCCTATCAAACCAAACTTCCGTTATTTTATACCGCCTCGAGACCCGATTGCACGCCCCAACAAGCGCGCGCAATCGGATTAAGCATTCCATCACCGGCGCTCAATTGGTCTATTTCAGACATGGTCTCTAACTCCTAAGACCGCCAAATCACCACGATTAAACGCACTTAGTATGGCGTTCAATCGGATTGTGCGTTCCAAACTGGGTGTGCAATTAGTCTAATCAGGCTAGGACTGGGATACCCCGGCTGAGCTAGTCAACTGATCACTCACTGAGTCGGTCACTGACCCAAAGTGGTTATGCGCCTAATACTAGGCGCGTAACTCAATTAACCATCCCAGATAGGGCGCGTAATTGAAGTTGACTGACTAATTGCACGCACCCCATAGTGTGTGTAATTAGTAAAATACCTATAAATAAACCCTAAAATACCTATAAATAAACCCCCTTACCTCGACCCAAAAGAACAACTTCGACTTGGAGATTCGAGTTTCAAGTTCCCTGCCCTCAAGCTTAGGATTTCAAGATTCCTCTCTGTAGCCTCAGCTTTAGGTCTAATTTTTCCTTCTAGTTTTTAATTTTTTGTTATAGTTCTAGTTCTTAGTTATTAGTTTCTTAGATTTTAGATTTCAACTATTAATTTTCAATCTTAGGCCGTAACACCTTTTTTAATCTGTATTTTAACCTCAGGTTCTAATTCTTAATTTTTTAGAACCAGTCCTTAATTCTATTCACTATTTTAAAATCTACTCTCAAATTTTAGTCCTATCTGATTCCAATTTTCAGTTTCTAGAATCAGTCCTTAATCATACGGTCTAATTTTCTGATTTCGGTCATGATTTCAGTTTTTAAATTTTAGATTCTAGTCCTAATTTACTGACTCCTTATAGTTCTGACTTTAATTTTAATCTATAATTATAATCCAAAAATTATTGCCTTTTCAATCCAAAAATATTGTCTTATAATTCAAATTCAGTTTATTTTAATCTTAGCCACCCGATTTGCCCAAGGGAGCCTACGGAGGGTACCCGGGAATGGGGCCGATCCTCCTTAACATACCAGGCCAAAACTCCTTTTTTAGATTTTCAGTAAAATTAGTATATTTACTTTAATTAGAATTTTAATAAAATTAGTATATTTTTAATATTAGAGTTTCAATAGAATTAGTATATTCCTAATTAGTTTTCATAGAATTAACATATTTGTATTCCTAGTAGAATTAGGAGACTTAATTAATTAGATTTCTAGTAAGAGTAAGATATTTAAATTAATTAGACTCCTAGTAGAATTAGGAGACTTTTTTAAATTAGACTCCTAGTAAAATTAGGAGACCTTTTTTAATTAGAATCCCAGAAAGAATAGGAAAACAGAACCAGTTAGACTATAGACAACCCGAAGCTGCTGACGTCGGCCGGCCGGCGATTCGATAATGGAGTTCAACCTGTAAGCCCTAAAGCATGGTCAATGACGTATTGCAGCGTTGATAAATATCTACAGCTAACGATCACATCTTCTTAGGTATTCTTCATTTAGAATTTATCTCTTTAATTTCAGTATTTAATATTTCATAATTTATTATTCCATCATCGCCTTTGCCAAAGTCCACTTGGACCGAATTAGGTCACTCTTTTCAGGGATTGAAAGGAACCTCGAAAAAGCGCGTACCAACAAACTAGCGATCATGATGGGACTCTTTTTCACCAAGATTTCCCCAGTCTAATTACTTTGATTTTCTATTTTCTTTGCTTTACTTAATTTAGTATTTTTATTGCTCTACTTTATCACTTTTCTACACACACTCGCACATGGATTAAAAAAAAAAAAAACTCTCCAAAAAAAATAATTTTAAAATAGCTGGCATCAGAAAATTAAACTTTAATGATATCGACCCACCCTCATGGGGTTCCCATAGTGACCCCGAGTATGACGTTAGGCCATCCCCATGGACAGCCCAATATCATGCTCAGATAAATATAGTTAGTGAGAGCGAAAAATACTCCTTCACTCCACAAAATACAAATCACAACAATAGCAGCAAGGCAAATGATGACGAGCCAAGATACACTGCTAGCCAGATTATGGACCTCACCGCCCAAAAGCTAATGAAGTGAGGAGAAGTCGATGCGTTGCGACAAGCCCTAGCCGAGATATTCGAAGCCGACATGGACCAAAGGCTGAGGGATGAGCAATGAGTTATCTCGAGAATTCGACAAGAGGAAAGGAAGCCGACTCCTCCACATGCTCCAACTCCTCCAACACCTAACAGACACGCCCCTCGCACCTCCTTCGATAACAACCACTGAAGACAACCGTCTCCTGAGATACCTAAAGATGATACCACCATAAACATAGACGACCTCCCTCGACTTCTATATGACTACATGGCTAAGAATGAACGCTCAAGGCAATCTTTCGGATTCAATAAATTTTATCGAGACATCGACTTCATTGTACCCGTCGGGTTCAAACCACCCAAATTTAATAAATACAACTGTACAGGAGACCTAAAGCACCACTTGACCCTATTCTGTAATGACTGTCGACCAATCCGCACCAATCACGGGCTCCTGATCCACTACTTTCAAAGGCTTCTGGAAGGAGAAGCCCTTGACTGGTTCGCAACTTTACCTTTAGCCAAAATTAAGACATTCGAAGACTTAGCCGACAGATTCCTAGACTAATACCAGCACCTAACTCACGAAGAGATCAGTCTCACTGACTTGATACATACAAGAAAAGAGGACAATGAAGACTTCATGACGTTCACCAATCACTGGAGAAGACTTGACGCTCGAACTGAGAATCAGATAAAAGGAAGTGATGCAATAGAAATCGTGATCGGTAATACCTGAGAGCCTCTTCGAAGCGTTCTCATCCTAAGCGATTGCTCCGACTCTACCAGCCTCTATCAATGGGCCTCACACATAGAACGTCAACTGTAGAATGGAGATTTTTACCTCTCTACACTAACATCCAACGAACCCTCCTCCAATGACCCTGAGACAAGCACCCTAAATGAGACTCTGAGCCTCGAACAAATCGACAAGAACCAAGAACAAAACCAAACAAACCCTCAACCATACCACCCATATGACTAAGCTCAAGATCTATAACCAAACCTATAACCTAACCAAAACCAATTACCACACACAAACCGAGATCAACACCCTTACCAACCAATACACAAACCTACACTACGATCAAAACCAATACCCCAACGACACACAAACTAACGTCACTTATTACAACCCATTGTTCGATCAAACTCAACTCGCGTACGATGTCGTACACTCATTCACCCCCACCCCATTCCACCTAGCTAGCCTGATCCGAAGGATTGAACCCCCCTCAAAGCAAGTCCATACTATTTGCTCACAACCAACTAACCCTGTCCCGCGCACCAATAAATGCAAAATTACCTTTCACCCAGAACCAGTCACTAAGATCACTAAAATTCAAACTATCACCAAATCCACCCCTAAACTAACTTAACCCATCATCAAACTCATCATCAAGCTCAATGCACTTATCTCCGAACCAACACAACCTACCCTTTAATTCGATAACCTACCAACAAACGAATCAATCCCCACACCTCTTGAACAGGCGCCCAAACCAATGATGCAAACTACCCCTAAACAGGCTCACATGCCGATTCCAGAGGTAATTTTCGAACCAACCAATCGGTATTATATGATGCCATTCATACTTAAACCAATCACAAAACTAAACTCTGAACCCGAACCAGTAACCCAATCAAAACCCCTAATTTAACTAACTCTAAAACTAACCAAAACTGAACACATTGTCAAACACATTACCCCACCAATCTCAAAACCAGTCCGAATTAACTTTCAAATCAACTTCTACACCCACTCCAGAACCTAAACTCACTACCACCTCAGCAACTACAAAACAAACTCTCGAACCCGAATCTGCTATCAAACACACCTCCGAACCATCCATAGAATCAACCATTGAACTAACCTCGGAACCAGCTCTCGAACTAAAACCCATTTCAAAACCTAAACTCACTACCGAACTCGTCACCTCTCCAACTTCAAAGCGAAACCCCAAATCCGGCTTTGTCGCCAGACAGACCTCCGAGCCACCCATTATAGAATCAGTCGTTGGGCTAATTTCAGAACCGACACATGAATCAACCCCTATAGAACTCGCCACCGAACTTATTATCCCCTCAACTCCGAAAAAAGAACGTAAACCCACTATTGAACTTATCGTTCCACCGACTGCGAATCTAAGCCTCAAACCTAAACCGATCATCGAACTTGAACCTGTCATCAAACTCGAACCTAAACTGGTCACTGAATATAAACCTGACATCAAGTCTCAAAATATCAGCGAATCTAAACCTATCCTCGAACATGAACCTATCACCCAACCTAAACCCATGATCGAACTTAAACCTGTCATCGGACACGAAACCAAACCTATCATTGAACTTAAACCTAGCGTCAAACCCAAACATGAACCTATCATGAAACTCAAACTTTAGCCTATTATCGAACACAAACCTGTCAAACCTAAACTTGAACTTGTCGCCAAACTAGAACTGATCAAACCCACACCTATCATCGAATCTACCTCTACAACATCGATCATTAAACCTATCGATGAACCCATCCACTCTCGAAACTAAACCAAGCTTAAATCTTACGACTCCTATCAACATCCAAATCAACATATCGTATGATCCTCCAATCCCACCACAACGTGAAATCAATGTCACAAATAAACTCTCTTCTGATCGCCAAATCCAAATCTCCATAGACCTCACAATCAAGACCCTCACAGATCCCCAACCGGCAACGACACCATTACATCAAACTCTCAACACCAAACTGCCTCCAATGATTACAAACAAAACTTTAAAGCAACCTTACAACAAACCCCAAGTGCGGACCAAGCAAAACAAGCAGAATCAAACAAAACTAAACCTCCCCATGCCAAGGAATGGTCCTCCATGGTCCATACTTCCTTATCTTCTCCTTTGGCTCTACCTTTGTCTCACCTTGTCACTCTCTTTACAAAATCAACATCACACTCCCCTTCAACTGACTCCTTTCATCATATCAAAACAACATAACCCAAAAATATTCTCAAATAACCACCAACAAAAAATAATAACATTACACAAAACCTCATGGGAAGGACCCTGTCTCGTACCTCGACTTTACAATATGCTCCATTCCATTGAGAGGCTAAAGAAGGTCCCTCCCGACAAGGAGACCCCGGACCATAAAAGACCTATCGAAGGAAAAAATCAAACGACGTCACACCTATTTTGACAAACCTTATATCACCCAAAACATGAACACAGACATAACATCTCTCTCATCCCAAATCAATCATATCGAGAGGGATCGAGGACCCTGAAACAAGCTACCCAACTACGACTTTGCCCATTCGACCTTCCGAGTCAGTCCCTGCTTAAGGAACTGATGTTGTACTATGATACAATAATAATAACAAAAATAATATAAAAATATATACAAAATAAAAAATATATATACATATGTCACCTGCCCAACAATATCTCTTACTTATAACTCTTACTCGACCGAGAACTCAAAGTCAAGGAGCTAGTGCTAAGGAGATAATGCTAACACAACCCCCTCGCCTGGAAGAAATCAAAATCCATATGGAAAGTACTTATATTATCTCGGCAACATGCCCAAAAAAGAGCCACAGGGGAATCATAACTCAATGACCATCATGTCTCGTAGCCTAAACAAACATACTTACATACCTATCATCCTCGCAGTCATCACAAGACATTCGTCAGTCGTAGGTCATTATTTTCGAAACCATTTTAGGTGTCATCTGGCTCATTGACCACTCTCCTATTCGAGTAGGTTGATCTAAAGGACTAGTGGATCATGAAACTCTCTTTCTAAAATATAGAAAACTCTGGATTCTCATACACCCTCTTTAGCCATTGAAGTCAATGTTAGAACAAAAAAATGAAAATATAAGATTCCATCAAACCTCATAATTCTTGGGTTAGCAGGTTGTTTAAAATATATATATAGAGAAAGAGAAAAGAAGCACAACTGAGCGAGAGCAATACGACGAATGAACAGTCAATGAATTCAGGGAAGCATAAGTAAATTGTGAGGGCATTCCTGGTATTTTCATTAGGAGAGCATAAGCAAACCGCGAGGGCCTCCCTGACATTTTCACATTTCTAGATATCATTGTACGATGGCGGGAGGAGGATAAAACTTCTGCTAACCATAGAATCTAATGATTTGATGGTGCTGGACCATGACGAAGAGCTCAATTATGGCACTCATTCCCCACCCGAGAAGAAAGTAGTTGACTACTATTTCAAAATTTGGTTGAATGAAAAGCTATCCTCAAATCAATAAACCTTACCTCTTCTTCACCCTTTATTTTCTCTTTCGAACAATGAGTCAAATGATTTTCAAAATCTTTTTGAGAATAAAAATCGAAAACTCTCAAATGACAAATAATGTAATCAGTCATTACCTACAATTCACCTCAACCCTTCTAAAAGCTACGATACATGATGACCATTCAACACTTACAAAATTGAGTCCGACATATGGCCAAAATAATCGAGCTACCTCCTAATATGGGATTATCAAAAACGCACTCCAGGACATCTGTGAGGCAGATGAAATTCCCACTGTCACTTGACACTGGGGCATTTTTTTTAAGGGCGCTAGCACCTTGGTAGCGATACTCAGGTCACAAGACCGATACCCCAAACTGGGACATTTTTTTTTTCAATTTTCAATTTAGTTTTTGCTTTTCCACCTCGCATACCCCAAACTGGGGCATTTTAATTTTTTAGTTTAGTTTCTACTTTTCCATCATGGGACCTCAAAACGAACGCCTGAAACAAAACAACAGAATACACCCAAAAAATAAACACCATACTCTGCCATTATCCATTCCCTCTCCAACGTAATCCAAGAAACACACAATAATAAACACAATCAAACATCAATGAAGCAAACATAATGAATAAAATACCTCTTTATTTACATAATAAAATTTTACATCTATCACCAGAGGCATACCTCCCGAACATACAATCTGAAACAAAGGCCTAAAACCTAACCTACGACCTAGAACCTGACACGCAATGCAAAAAATATCAAATAATCCATCTGAAGCTTCAGAAAAGGCTTCAGGGAGGATTGGTTGGAGAATACATCCCTCCGCTTGTAACACCTCCTTTTCTGCCATCTTCACCTCCTCCGTCGTCGCCTCCTCAACGTTGCCTTCACTGCTCCCTAAAAGGGATTGATGTGAAGACTAACCCCCTATTTTCCAATACCGCCCATCCTCAGAATTGTGGCATCACCAAGCACCAACTTAGGTCGATGAACACGAGAAACCACGAACATCGAGAGAAATGGCATCCCGAACGAACAAGCGGATCGCAAAATATTCCCAAAAACACGGATATCCGAGGGCAGAGAAATCAGAGAAGGTAAAAAATTGAGATTAAATCCAAAGATACAAAGAAACCAAAACCCCTCTGCTTATATAGAGTACGGACTCGATCTCGCGCTCAGATCCCGATGCGCAATTAGATCAAGCGCTCAGAAATACACGCGAAAACTGAATCACGCGCACCCCAAGACCGACATAAGGCAGGCCGAGCCAGGCGATCGGGTAGTATAATTATAGGAATTTTTTTTAGCACAATTGCAACGGTGAAAGTATTTAACTTTTCATGGATCATGCATCGGCCAAAAATGACCTTCAAATATTTACGACACGGTATCGGATGCTCTACCGTCATTCCTACGGTCATACAATATTCCTAAAGTAGACTGATTCTGTGTTTTTCTAGATTAATTAAAAGAATACAGGAAATCCTTCGTTTCTATAAAATGCCAAGAATCAGATCTTTTCTGAGGCCTAAAAGAACACACCTAGGGAAAGCCAAGAATCTGAGTTTGTAAGGAATTTGTAGGAAACAGAGTTGTCAGGAATCTGAGCTTTTCTGAGATAACTGGGGAAACACCCGAACATGGCCTAATGGTTAGAATGGTAATTCAATGAGGTATACAAATCCTACATGTGCCATATGAAATCCAAATTTGGACGTACGATGGTAGGACCAAGGTGTCAAGATCTATTGAATGCGATATTGGGGCGAAAATGATCTCCAACATTTTTTTTTTTATAATTAACGGCGAGGCACTACAAAAAACAAGACTATTAGCGGCAGCCAAAAACTGCCACTATTAATAAAAAACTGTCGCTAATAATCTTGCCGCTAATAGTCTTAATAGTATTTTTATTAATAGCGATAGTTTTTTGGAACAAAAAACTGTCGCTATTAGTCTTATTTTTTGTAGTGAGGTTAAAGGGACCGAATCCCTTTCATTAAAAGAAGAAAAAGAAAGAAAAAGAGGGATTGAATCCCTTAAAATGATCTCCATCATTTGATTTAAAGCAATTAATGGTTTAAGCACATGACATTCGCATTAAGAATGACCAATATTGGGTTGAAAATAAATGTACCCTAAGATAATAATAGTATCCTTAACGGTGAGTGTAGAGACGTCTTTTTTCCTTTGGGGTGTGTTGTAATTGGGATACTGACTTGTTTTTCCTTTATTTTTAATCATCATGATCCGTGTTGTTTTTCCTTTATTTTTAATCATCATGATCCGTGTAACTGTAACATCATATAAACATTAATGTATTGGGAAGAGTACAAGATACTCAACCCTAATTTTTTTCATTTTCCTTTCGCTCTCTCTTCTTTTCCTTCTTCCTCTTCATCTAACCCTAACCCTAACCCTAACCCTAATTACAAATCTAGCTTTTACAAAATAAATAATAGAAAAAATATAACATGGTGCTTAGCCCTATTGATCATATCCATCCCATCCCATCCATTCCAACTATCTGTCACCACATTTTTACAATCGAGATATCGTAACCACGTAGATTCAAAACGAAAAGGCCTAGGACCTCGCCTCTCAACTCCTTTGAAAATTTGTCAAATTCAATCATAATTGAGCAATGATCTGAGTTACACATTCACATGACTAGTATTGATGGCACTACAAAAAAATAAGACTATCAGCGGTAGCCAAAAAATGTCACTAATAACAAAAACTGCCGCTAATAATTTTAATAGATTTTTTATTAATAGCGCAAAAAACTCTCACTAATAATCTTATTTTTTATAATGTGGAGACAAATTCTTCTATGATTTCAAATTTTAGGACCCGTGCATTGTTTCATGTGGACGGGCATGCTATGAGATCCAAGCCAAAAAGAGTTAGACCTAGGGAGCCTACTGGAAACTTTTGCTGCGCTACCCACGACCATTATTCAACATCTTTTGTCTTATCCTATCAATTTGCCTAAAGTTAGCTTTATTTGCATCAAAATCAAAATTTTAAAAGCACTCATCTGCTATACCTGTCAAATCATCTACAGCTATAAGATTAGTGGATGCTTTAAAGTTTTGATTGGTGCAAATAGAGGTACCTTTGCACTTGGCTCCAAATTATATAAACAAAACAGCTTTAGGAACAAAGTTTTAGCCGACAATCTTCCATCGTGTTGAAGACAACTCGCCAAGTGGCATGAATTGAACCGTTGTCGATCCCAGTAGTCTGCCAACCATATAAATTTATGGCCCGACTATGCAAGCGATACAAGCCAGTGTAGCCAAAAATGCTACACTCTTACCATTTGCGCAACCCATAGCCCACTTAAGAGGATGGATTGCGACGGCAATTTGGACAAATAATAATCAGATTATCCCAAAAAACACATGTCCACCAGTAAAAATGTTGTCAAAGTTCCTTAAAATGAATTCACTTGCTTGGTTAAGCGGTACCTTTATCTTGACTCATCAAACAGAGGTTAAAAGAGTCATTAAAAAAAAAACTATTTCATTTCAAATTACATGTCATTTTTTATAGGTCTGACACTCAACTGTAGCGCCCTTTGCTACATTAAAAAATTCATATATATATATATATATATATATATATATATATATATATATATATATATATATATATATGGCAGAAGGAAAGATGTTATTTTCTGTTGGTCTAGCACTCGAGTGTCAGACTCGACATCTACGTTTTTAACAAGAAAATAATTAAATACTATACAAAATTATATAGTACATATATGGCTGAGGGGAAGATGTCAGACGTAGAGATATATCTAAGGTTTTAACAAAAAAAAAAAAAAAATCACTATTAAGGCTATTAAGACTATTAACGACGAGGGTATTAGCGTCAGTTTTGTAGTCTTAATTTTTGTAATGGCTTTTATATTAAAGTGCCACCGCTTCGCCAAAAGAAAAAGGAGTGTTAGCGCCTCTATATCGAGGTGTCGGTGTTTCGCTAATTATTTTTTTTCTTCTTTTGTTATTAAAGCCCCACCTTGATATAGAGGTGCTGACACCTCTAAAACGAGGCGTCGATACCCCTTTTTTATATCGAAGTACCGACACGTCGATATTGAGGTGCTTGCGCCCCTAAAACGAGGCACCAGCACCTCTTTTTTTTTTAATAAAGAGTCAATACCTCGATATAGAGGCACCAACACCCTTGCATCGGGGTTCCAACACTTCGCTATAGACGTGTCAGTGCCTCGCTATCGGGGTGTCAGCACGTCTCTACTGAAGTGCCGGTGCTTCGATACCGACGTACAAACGCTTCGCTATTGGGTATCCATATTTTTCAGTAAAATATGCCTGAAAAAATAAGTCTGACACTTTCTCATAAAAAAGAGAGAAGAGAGAAATGAAAGTGACTTTTAAAAAGTCAATAATTAAAATATTTTAAAAGTTTAACTCTACTTAGTAAAGTGGGCCTCATGCAGCCCATTACTTCCTAAAAAGGTGCTACGTGTCACGCCCATATAAATAGATGTGAAAATATCTCTACACCTCGACACATACCACCGGCCATTTATATATATATATATATATATATATATATATATATATATATATATATATATATATATATATATATATATGCATGCGTTGGGGACTCGGGAGCATTCGCCCTGTCGCACAGGGTGGCCAGTGCACCAGGCCACATGGCATGAACAACCTCCATAAAACTGCCATGGCCCATATGGTTGAAAAGAAAAAAAAAATTGACCTCTTTACTTCCATTTTATAGGTTAATGATAAGGTAACCCCCCAAAAATATGGTGCATTAATTTTATTGAACTTTGACGATATTTTTAATGATCGATATGTATTGGATAGTGCTTGATTTTTTTGTGTGAAACTTAATCGATCTTATCCATATTACAAAGTTTCTCTACACTAGGGCCTCATATGTACACGAAGATCCTCTCACTCAAGTGATGAAATATAATTGCATCCATTAACTACATTTCACATCAGGTTTATATCTTATTGGATTTCATATAATAATTATATTCAATCAATTGGAGTTCAACAGCTGTAATGTCATGAGCACAAATTAGGCAACGAAAACTTCCCACAAATTTTTCTTGAGAGTTCATGAGCACAAATTAATCATTGAGGAATGGAAATTCTTCCCTTGACCATGATCCATAAAATAGTGAAGTTCCTCACCTAAAAATTCAATAGAATTTTTAGAGATACGAGCTCCATGGAGAAGTGATCTCCAAATCTATTGAGAATTAGGAATGAAAGAATAAATGATCATAATCTTCTAAACATGACCAAGAAAGAATTGAATGATGAATAGTCTAATTTTTAGTGAGATGAAGTTTGCTTTCCGCCTACGACGGACACATGACTATATTGGGGTTCAGCGTCTGTGTTGTCCGATGGAGTAATGTCATGAGCATCGTAGGTAAGTATCTCCAAGGGGGGATGTTCCGTAATGTCACACCAGGTTGCTCACAATCTCTCATTCAAAAACTGCCGCTATTAACAAAAATGCACATATTATGTTTTTTAAGATAACCGAAAATGCACATATTCCTTTTAAGAGTTGAGATCTCGGAGATACTTACCTATAGTGATTCATATCAATTGCTCACTGTGACGATCCGACTTTTCTAATCCTTAAAGTATAGGAAAGTCCGGTTCATCATCTTATTGATTTCTCAATATGCCGTATTTCAAACAAAGCCGACAGCATAAGCATAGATCTAAATAAAAGCAAAGCTAATAAAACAAGAATAAAAGCTTAAAAACTTTAACAAAAAATATTACCAAGAGAAATCAGAAAGAACCACCAGTGATGGCCAATCCAAACACCTAAACAATGGTTCCTATTGATGGTTCCTCAAGTGATATCCAAAAAGACAAAACAATGGCCTAGGGCCCAATATTCAAAAAGATTTTAATCCAAAAGTACTAAAATGACTAATCTCGATCAAGGAAAGAACTCCTCTGTTGGGGTCTCCAACTCCTCCTCAGCAATGTAGTCAGAGTTCTCCAAATCACGATCGTCAGATCCTAAGGCAGTGTCAGCACCTGTGACGTATAGTCGGGGTAAGCTAACATCGAAGCTAAATAGAGGAAACATGTCTATTTGCATTTCATTATAAGTAAAGGTTTTCAAAAGACAGAAATCGAATCAAATATGATTTTCAAATGATGCTTTGCAAACTAAATCTCCAGTTCTAATCCTGAGTCAAAACTGATAACATAAATCTGATGTGTTCAAAAACTTCTAAATTAGCATGCTTCTTGTCTTAAAATTATAACTTAATTTTATCTCCCAAATTTTCTATAGCATGAGAGCGGACTACGTTATCGATGGGAAGCCCTACTGACCACCGTCGTTCATGAACCCATTTTCTGAAAAGCAACAATCCCCTAAGCTATAAGGGAAACTTGCGCCAAATAGAATTACCGTCAACACGGTTGGTAGGATCTAGGGTATCGTTCGTATGTGCCTCAAATCAAATGTAAATGTTAAATATATCAAAGTTTGTATACATAATACATTCACGGATTTTTAGAGTTCTGATTCAAAGTTCAAAGTGTGGAAATTCAAATACTGAGTTTTTATTCATATCAAAGTTTCAAAGTTCTGATTTGTATCATATTTCTCAGTTCTTAATCATGCTGTGTCAAACAAAATTTAGGAATTTATGCTTTATACAAGATAACCTAAACTTATAATAGAATGCAAATCAGGTTTTAGATTCCCCTACCTTAGTTTAGAGTCGAGCATATCAGAGGCAAAGTAAAAGCTCACTCAACGATCTTAAATCTTTAATCTACATTACAAACATTCATGTATACACATGTTACCGACTAATTATCATATAAGCCAAAGTTTCTAAAATTTTCTCACAGCTAGGCGAAACAGGCAAGTTTAAGGTAACGTTGACTCATGTGAAAACTTGTCCCAACTTCATCCTAATTTTTGACCTTTATAACATTCGATTCACAAATTTGTTAATTCATGAAAGTTATAGGGCTCATTGTATTTTTTCCAACGCCTCAATCATCGCATCAATCCAAGTTCGGGATAAGAAGTTATGACCAAAATACCAAAGTAGTGTCGGCACATCAAACCAAATTCGACCCTCGAATTCAAATTCGACCCTCGAATTTTCCAAAAATGCATCAGGCTTAAAACCCAAATTCGACCCTCGAATTTCTCGGGTTCAAAACCCTTCATGTTGCTTCCTTGGTCTATTTTTCCCCTCAAATCTTGTCGGATTCGCTTTATTTTTGCACACACACATACACTAAACTAAAACAATATTTATTCTACAATCTAAACCATTAAAATCAAAAGAAAAACTAACATTTTTACCGATTAATCCCACAGCTTTAAGAAATAATGCCGAAGAGGGTTTTGAAACAAAATCGTTGGATTTCTTCAATGATTGATCTCCATCTCTTCAAAACACAAACGAAGATTGTGAGATGATCGCGCTAAGGAAGGAAAATGGAGTGTGCGAAGCTTGTAGGTGATCGCACAATCAAAATTCGGCAAGGGTTTCAAAGGTGACGGTGCTCAAATAGGTTGGGTCGATTCTCTCAACTCTCACTCCCTTTCTCTCTCTATAAAAATTTCAAATGGCAAAGCTTAGTTAAGCAACCAACCTCCTCTCTCTTATAACCGAATGAAAACTTAACTAAATATCAAGGATATTTAGTTGCAAATTCTATCTTCTTATCTTAAGGTTGGATTTTGGTGTTGAGCGGCACACTGCAAGTCGGTGCACGACTTTCACACTAACTGCCCAATCACACTCTGAACTCTAATCCTTCCACACAAAGCTACCCAAATATTATTTAATGACTTATTATTAAATAAAACCATGACGACATTGGTCACCGTGCCGGACTTGTGCACGAAATCAGTCAAACTCGGATTCAAAAATATTGGGATATTACACTCACTTTCATTCAACTCATCTACATACCATCACATTTGGTGAGAGATAAATTTCAGCTCGGATCTTCTTGATAAAATTGGCATGGGCGATCATTCGGTGATTCGATGGTCTGATTTCTCATTGATTCCGTCGACTCTTCAATCTTGTTTAAGGGAAGATTTAATTTGTGTCTCATATCACATGTAATCTTTCCTTATTTGAATAAGTGGGTGGGGTCCTTCTAAACCCAATCTCTTTGCAAAGGATTGAGATGTTATAAACAGAAGACAGGTGGATAGGAGAAAAATTAAACTGATGATCGATCTAGAGGTAAGTGGTGAAAAGACGGTTGAAGTTTAGTCCCACATCAGCTATTCATAGTTTTATTTTTCTCCTTATAACATTACAAAAAATAAGATTATTAGTGACAGTTTTTCACTGTAAAAAACTGCCGTTATTAACAAAAAAACTATGAAGTCTATTAGCGGCAGTTTATTGTTAATAGTGGCAGTTTTTGGCTACAGCTAATAGTCTTATTTTTTGTAGTGATATCCTAAGCCCTTCAACTCATACCTAGTTGATTTTGAGATGGATACCCAAAATTATCAAAGACATGAAAGACTAGTATTACAAAACTTACAGTTCATCATAAACAAGTGGATAACACTTTTTAACGGTAGGTCTCTCAGGTCTGGTACAAGAGATGGTAATAGCCTCAAATATATATATATATACACTAGTGGACCCTGCACGTGCAATGTATATGAGAGCTGTTTATTTATAGAATAAATCGTTATAATGTAAATTTTAAAAATATTATTTGTATTTAACAAAAAAAGCATTGGACATCGACATTTCGGTGAAAATTTTATTTTGGTTGGAACCGAATCCGATATTTTCACCAAAATTATGAGAAGTGATGGGCCAAGTCGAAGTTTCGATGCCCATACTTTTTTTTTGTTTTGTTTTAAAACCCAAAATTATCGGCCTTCAAAATATCTGTCGATAATTTGGTGATTAGCAAATTATTGGCCGATTATTTTAAATTATCGATCGAGAATTTGAAGGCCACAATTTTTGACCAAAAAATTCAGGATTTCGTTTCGGTGGGGTCCAAAACTGATGTGCTTTAACCGAAATTTTTATCCAGGACCCCAACTAAAATAAAGTTTATTGTTTTGGATGGTGTGAAACTCGGCCCTTTTTAAAAATAAAATAATAACGTAAGGTCTCGGCGCAAACCAATATGTATCGGTCGATACCCGATACGCATCGACCAATACAGGTCCGTATCAATCGATACGGATACCAATACCAAGTTGGGGGACCTTGAAGTATTAGAACCGATATGTATCAGTTTGCTGAAAAATCGATACGTATCGTCGTTATGTATTGGTATAGCACAAGATGTCATATCTTAAAGCATGGTTCAAATTTTCGACCAAAATCTTGTGCCGAAATTTTGGGATTTCGTTTCGGTTTAAATTTTGAACCTAATATGTATTGGCCGATACGGGCTCGTATCAGCCGATACCGATACGGAGTTGGAGGACCAGGAAGTATCAGAACTAATACGTATCGATTTGCTGAAAAATCAATACGTATCGCTGTTATGTATCAGTATTGCGAAGGATGTCATACCTCATAGCATGGATCAAATTTTCGGCCGAAATCCCAATATTTCAGCGAGAACGAATCGGTTTCGAACACCACCGAAAATTCAGGATTTGGGCTGAAAATCCCGGACGAAATTTTGACTGAAATATTGTAGGCCAGGCCGAACTTTTGGTGCCCATATATATATATATATATATATATATATATATATATATATATATATATATATATTATTTTAATTTTTAAAACCCAAATTATCAGCCGATAATTTGAAGGCTGATAATTTTGGGTTTAAAAAAAATAATCATTGGGCACCGAAATTTCAGTTGGGACCTAAACCGAATCTGGTATTTTCACCGAAAATTCGGGATTTCGATCGAAAATATCGGACGAAATGTCGGCCAAAATTTCAGTGCCCATATATATATATTTAAACCCAAAATTCTCGGTCAATAATTTGATGATTAGCAAATTATCAACCGATAACTTCAAATTATAGGTCGAGAATTTGAAGGTCGTGATTTTTGACCAAAAATTTCGGATTTCGTTTTGATGGGAACCGTAACTGATGCGTTTCAGCTGAAATTTTGATCCATAACCTCAACTTAAATGAAGCATTTATTGTTTGGGATCGAATCGGTATTGGTTAATGGACGATGATCTGAATCGGCCGACTGATATATATCGCCCTTTATGAAAAAAAAACCAAGGTCTCAAATAAGAATCGATACATATCGGCCGATACGGGCCTATATCAGGTGATACCGATACCGAACTGGAGGACCGAGAAGTATCAGAACCGATACGGATCGATATGCTAAAAAACCAATACTTGCCGTTGTTATGTATCGGTATCGCCAAGGATGTCATACCTTATAGCATCGATGAAAATTTTGGCCGAAACAAATCGATTTCGAACCCTACCGAAATTTCGGGATTTCGGTCGAAAATCCCCGACGAAATTGCGGCCAAAATCTTGAGGTCCGGGCCGAAATTTCGGCGCCCAAATGTTCTTTTTTTAAAGACCCAAAAATTATCGATCGATAATTTGAAATTATCGGTCGATAATTTGAAGTTATCGGCTGATAATATGATAATTAAATATCGGCCGATAATTTGATGATTAGGAAATGATCAGCCAAAAACTTTAAATTGATTAGCAAATGATCGGCCGATAACTTCAAATTATCAGCCGATAATTTTGGGTGTAAAAAAAAATTAATCATTGAGCACCGAAAAAATCATTGGTATATACTAAAAAAAGTGACCTGAAAATCAATTTTGAGTGTGCACGTGATGTTAAGGTCACTTTTCTCAAATGTGTGTTATGTGAAATAAAACACTGATCTTCTGATAGTACGCTCATGTTCTGAAGATCCATTATGTTAAAGATTGGGATGATAAACGATCTCCATCGTCTGATTCAATGCGATCCATGTGTTTTAGTGTGGGTGAACTCAAGGATTGGGGGATTGGATTTAAAGGTACGCTCATGTCCTTTTGCTTTCCTATTTTTAAGGGTTATATATATATAATATTTTTATTATTATTTTTTTTTTTCGTCCTTGCAGTATAAGTGAAAAAGAGATAAAAAAGAAAGCAGAAAACATTACCAACATCCCGGACTAATCGGCAATGTAATCGGAATGACGGCAGGTCTTCGACTTTTTTGATATTTTTTAAAATTAGGAGACTTTTGTGACTATGGGTGCACCCGACCCGACCCAACTAGATGGTGCACTCGACCAAGCCTCACTTGTCCCCACCCCAAAAGCTGACTAGACCAAACAACCAAGCCAAAAACCAGATTTTTCTTATTTTTTATACATATAATATCGGGTCTGATCGACCCGACCCAAATGTCAGGTCGGATGTCCCATGCCTGACCCGACCTAACCTGTCAGGTTAATGTGCTTGAACCGAAGGTGAGGTTGGATGTTTCATTACCGAAGGAACTGACCCGTCAGGTTTATATGCCTGCACGGGTAAAATATCCCGTTCGGTCGAGGCCGGGATTAGTTTGACCCGACCTATTGATAGCCCTACTCACATCGCATTATTGACCCGAGCACCACGAGCAGTCTCGTGGTGGGTAGTTGGGTCACCACCTTAACACCCAATCAGCATAAAATGGTGCCACGTGCACAAAATAAAGAAGGCATGGGTTAGCCTACTGTACCAACCAACACAATTCACCTACTTAACTGCAAGTCAAGCACCATCTGATACACAGTAAGCTTCTAAGATCGCTTTTCGATTAAAAAAAGTGTACGGAAGACTCAAAGTTCTTCTTCTTCTGCAACAACGACAATAAACTAATAAACAAAAGAGATAAGGTTAGATTTTGGCTTACTTTTTTATTTGGATTTTTCAAATAGAATCAGAAGCCACTTTTCCCCACTTTTCGCCGAAAACGACCGTTGACACCTATCAACCGTACACAGCTATCGAAGTAACTAACCATTTAAAAAAAAGACAAAGAACCCAAGAAAGATCTAAGCTGATTCGACTCCTCGACAGCAATCTATTCTACCCATCAATCTGATTCCATTAATTCATCTAGTGCCTAGAGATGGGATTTAGCGCCCAATCCATGTTTTTATTGCAGTTTTTGTCTTTTTTCGTTTAGATTTTTATGAAAAAAAAAACAAAGAAATTTTAATTTATGTGGTTGATGTGTTCGTAAGTGCAAGGATCACTGGTAATATTTCAAATCTACACTTACCCACTAGAAAAAATCAGACATTTTTATTTGGAGAAAAAAAAGTGGAAACAAGTACAGGTTAGTACAAATCACTTTAAACCCATATGAGAAAATGTTTTTTTTTTTTTTATCTTCTAGTTGAATATAGAAGTACTTTGATCTTGCTGAATTTAGAAGTCCTTTGATACTTTCCTCTCTTTTTTTTTTTCTTTTTCCATCTACAAAATTATTGAACAAAAAAGAAAGAAATTTAAATTTATGTGGTTGATTTGTTGCTCAGTAAAAATTCACTGGTAATAGATGTCAAAAATCTACACTTACCAACTAGAAAAAAGGGAGAGATATTTTTGAGGATCATCTGTTCATCAGTGTAAGATTTTATTGTAGTTTATCTATTCTCCCCTTCTTCATCTCTCAGTTTCTTCCTTCTATCATCCTTTCTGTACTAGTTTTTAATTGTAGTTTCTGCCATTCCATCTTGTAGATGGAGAGTGGGTTGGAGAGATAGATCTACGTGGAGAAAGAGAGGTAGATGCAATCAAGTAGAGGTTAGTAAAAACCACTTGAAGCCCATCTGTAAAAGTGCATTTTTTCAGTTTTGTTTGTCTTCTAGCTGAATTTAGAGGTTGGAATCATAAATATATGTGGAGAAAAGAAGCAGATGCAGAAAAGTAGAGCTTATTAAAACTCTTTTCTTAGTACAAGTGTGATCCATTTCAGAAAATTTGTTTTACTTTTTTTGTTGATGCTGAATTTAGAGCTACCTTGATCTGTTGTATGCTTCCTTTTATTTATGTATGTATGTGTATATTAGCTACTTTTCTTTATTTGCAGTTACATTAATATTTAGCTGTAGTAAACTTTATTATCTTTCATCAAATGATTTTATTATAAAGGAGGTTTACAGATTATCTTAAACCCTTGATGCTTCTCCATTAGTTTTTTGCTTTTGGATTAGTGAAAGGGTAGGGGTTTGATTTGATTGACAGAAATGTTTATGAACACGTTTACTGATATGTTTTATTTATCTGCTTATGTTTGTGTTTTTTTGTTTGAGAAAGAAGGGTTTTCTTTTCATCATTCATAACTACTGAATGAGCTAAAAATAATTGTGGGAACAGATTACTTAATCTAATTTCATCAGAAAGAATTATAAAGAAGATTCGATCATAAAATTCTCACCATCAGAATCCATGTGGGTGTATATAATATAATTTATTCATAACATTTTCTTCTATTTTAAATAGGGAATTAGTAAAAACAAATAAATGTAGAGTGGTTAATTTAAAGAAACTCAGCCTTCAATACCCGCTGCTCATCGACCGTGGTCAACAGAATATATATATATAGGTAAATTCCCGACAATTGGTTAATCAGTTTGTCGAGTCGATCGATTCTTTGATCACGTGGGATAGGATTGAATTTGGAAAAAAGATGCTACGATTGCCACTCCTCAAGTTCAGTTTACCCTATATGTAGATTTTGTTGCTCTTCAATGGTCGAAGATCATTCAGATTCAATCATATGGTTAGCTAATTCATCAGCTACCATGTTTCTTTATCTGGAGTCTGAAACATGATTAATGGGCCATTCAACTTCTCTTTTGGAGACAGTAAATTTGTGCATTAATTCATGGTTGTCAAATTGATTAATCTTTAGGCTTCATTCGTGTACCAACTCGGACATTAAAATCAACAAAACAGGTGCGAAAATTAATTACGTTGCCTTTGAATTGACCTCATCATCAACATTTTGATACGATCACTCAGAGGCTGAAGCATAAATTGATGAAACTCTTGAAACTCTCATAGGAATCACTGAGGGAAGGGAGTTGGTCATGTTCATTAAATTACATTGATGAGTTAAGCTACAGTTGTTCAGGAGGAGCTAGATGCTTAAATACACAAGTACCATCAACCCACATATTGTTTTTCTGGCAAGCAGGGATAGAGCCTACCTGCAATGTGTAGCGTATGCGGCAATCCACCTTTAGGTGAGCTGCACAAAAAATATATTTTTTTTAATTATTGGGTGAATATTATTACATGAGCATTGGGGAAGTTGTCATTAGGGTTTTCTTGGTACGTGACTACCAAAAAATAAGACTATTAGCGACAGTTTTTTGCAGAAAAATTATTAAGACTATTAGGGCAAGTTAGTGATAGTTTTTTGTTAATAGCGGCAGTTTATGGCTATTGCTAGTAGTTTTATTTTTTGTAGTGCGTGCTGCTAGTAGTCATTATCTTTAAAAAGCTATCCGCTCCGTACTAGAGTGAAACCTTAAGTTTGCAAAAGTGTTCCTGTTAGACGTTTTCAGGATACGAGCACAATCTCTCGAATGTTATCCATTACGTTGCAATGGTAAAGGATCAACGTAGAAAACTGGATCTGATGAAAAACTAAAAGAAAAGACAAAAGTAAGAGAATCTTAAACTGGTATGCAAAGGAATTCGAGTAAATTTAGAGTGTTTTGATCTGTGCCCAGAGATCTCCTTTTAGAAATTTCCAGTGACTTTTCAAACACTATGACTTTTGCACCAATGGTCATATTTTGGGCGACTCATATTTTTCAAAGATCCCACTGTCCCATCCAACGGTTAGATGAAAAGTTACACCCTTTCATATTATAAATTCGAAAAGTTATATATTTTTATAATGGGTTATGAGAATATTTATTCCAAGGGTCAACATTTGATCAATTTGTTTGATCAAATAGAATCAAATTAATCCACTAATGAATGACCCAATAGGCGCGATCTAGCTTAGTAATAATCTTAATGTTAGATTGATCCGATAAAAAAGCCATAAACTTATATATGGTGGACTCCTCACGATGATGAGCACATGCGAGTGTGTGCACTTAAAACAATAATGCTCATAAATGCCAATCTCGCGCACGCACACACGCACAAATGCAATTGCTTGCCGTTAGGCCCTCTTCTTTTATTGGGAATCATGAATAGAAGGTCTATATCTAGAACAGATTACTTTTTACGCTTTCAGTGTGAGACTATATGTTTTTTCATACCAGAAAGATGAGTTTCATTGTTGTCTCTGATGATTCCTCCAATAACATCTACTGGGGGAGTGCAAAGTTCCCATCCTTTATGAGTTTGAAAATTTTCGAAGGAGGGGGTTCCATTGACAAACCTCATTAAGGATCCTTGGGGCTTGGCAAAGGGCTTATATTCCAACCAATAGAGAGCAAATCTTCATCTCTTGCAAGTTGGAGCGCATCTATTGCCGTAGAAATTGTGTTCACTATTTTCTACAATAATAATTTCTTGCGATTGCAGGCCCCTTCAAATATTCTTGCATTATCTGTGCCCAAATATGGTAACCAAAATGCAGGAGTAAATTCTAATTACTAGGGGTCTCCTTTTTTTTTTTTTTTGATCGGTAAGCTTGAGGTTGTAGGGACCTGGCCCCTTATATTATAAAGAAGGAAGTAACATAGTACAAAGAATCCAAAATTCAAAAGTCAAAGATCAAAAGGAGCTTGGGCATTGCCATCACCCCTATTAATCTCCAAAATCTCGCCATTGCAAATTCCACATTGCCCCAATACAATCATCTTCCGGAAGCTTTAGAGACTCCACTCGAAAGGAGATTTCTCTAATGATATTATGAAGAATCGTCTTCTTTTGAGTGATCACGTTATTAAATATACGGTCATTTCGCTCTCTCCATATGAGAGAAATGGTAATGCAAAAAGCATTTCGAATGAGATGGCCCTTCCTTTTCTTCCCCTTAGACTTTTGCATACTTCTCTTCAGCCCTTTAAGCATCGAAAGTTTATTGTTGTTAATTCCCAGAATGAATTTGATGGATCTCCAAATCCATTGAGAATACCCACAACCAAAAAATAAGTGCGCAGTGTCTTCCGAATTCGACCAACATAAAACACACCTAGATGGGATACTAATACCCCTTTTGCATAAATTGTCTATAGTCATGAGTTTAAAGTTTATTGCTTGCCATGCACAGAAAGAGAACTTTGGAATATTGCTCGAATTCCAAATGAAGCCCTTCTAATCAACAATCGTTCCTTTGGTTCTAATAGTATGCCAAGCTGATTTAAGAGAAAATTTTCCATCCTATGAAGGTTCCCAAATCCATCTATCATATTGATCCAAATTAGGCGCATCAATATTACGAACATCCTTCCAAGCTTCTTCCAAGCGAGTCGTTGATGGACGTGGCAAAAGCCACATGCCATCTTGGACCACATCCTTAACCATAGTACTCTCATCAAGACCGGAATGATGAATGAGTCTTCTGCTATAAGTAAGAATAAGGGCCCATTAACCCAAAGATCAAACCAGAAGCTAGTAGTAGCCCCATTCCCCAACACTAAACGACAATTGCGTGAAACAACATCTCTGGCAGCAAGAATTCCCCTCCATGCCCATGAAGGATCACTCGGCCATGAACAATTCCATATTCTTTGTCTCCCAACATATTTAGCTCGCATAGCTTGGGCCCAAAGAGAGTCATTTTGAACAATAGACCAAAAGAGTTTTATCATACCAGCTTGCTTCTAATCTGCAAGATTTCGAACACCAAGACCCCCTTCCTCTTTCGGTTTATAAACTCTTTTCCAACTGATGAGATGCATAGCTTGGGCCAACGACGGACCTCTCCAAAGAAATCGACAAAAGATATTCTCAATCTCTTTAGAGTTCTCTTTGGGAGGAGAAAGACATCCGTCTAATAAACTTGAAAGCTACTCAAAACTGAAGAGATCAAAACAAGTCTGCCAACATGAGAAAGAAAATGCCCCTTCCAACTATCCAATCTGTTACTGATTTTTTGAATAAGAGGGTTGCACATAGAATGAGTCATTCTATAAGAGAATAAAGGAATGCCCAAATAGCGAATGGGCAAAAAACCTTGCTTGAAGTTTAAACCATCTAGGGTGTCTTTTTTGGCTTGACAAGCTTCATTAAATATAATTGAACTTTTGTTATCATTCACCATAAGTCTGGAGAAGCTGTGAAAGAATCCAAGAGATTCTTTAATCACTTTTGCAAATTCGACATCATCATTAAAAAAATGGAGATCATTTGCAAACATGAGATGAGATATACTAGGCCAACCTAGCAAGTTGGGAACAATAATCCGTACTTCATCAATCTTTTGCTCAAGAACACAAGTAAATGCTTCCATTACAAGAGTAAATAATAAATGTGACAGCCCGAATTTTTCCAACATAATTTTCTGAGATATAAATATATATATATATATATATATATATATATATATATATATATATATATATATATACCAACTGGGAAGAACCGAACCGTCCGATCGCAGAACGCAATTCGAATACAGAATTTACTTGGTACATCCACACAGTGCGAAAATCAAAATAATTACAATACATGACAGAAAGAATTAATTTCATTCTATACAGAACATCTAAAACAAAATAACCGAAATAAAATCACCGGTGATGGTGGACCATCACCTAAACAGTGGTACACAAAAGTATGTACAAAAGTACTACAGAATCTCTAAGATGTATCAAACTCAAAAGCTAAAGAGATCAACTGAAACTATACCAAGGTTAAATCTGTAGCAACTATTGTGCTTCTTTCTCCGGTACGTAAATCCAGATTTTCCTCAAGTCCAGGGTCCTGATCAAGAGCTAATAGCCTAAGCTCAGTAGAAGAAAATCAAATACAATTTCACATCTTATCATATTAATGCATAGATTCAATAACAGAGTTCAAAAGGCGATAATATCAAAACCGATTTTCATATATTCTTGAATCAAATCACTAGTTCAAAGTTTCACACAAAATTCGATGATACAATTTTTTGAAATTCCTTTTTGTGTTCCCAAATTCATCTTCAAAGTAAAATTCAGAATTTCTATTCGGACTCAGAGACTCACAGAGTTCAGTGTTCCGATTCAATGGCTTACAGTGTTTAGATTTCCATTATTCCCATCTTATAGTGGTCAAATTTCTAATTCACATCTTACAGTGTGAATTAGAACCGGACTGTCCGATCTCAGAATACAATCCGAATATAGAATTTACTTAGTACATCCACACAGTGCGAAAATTAAGGCAATTACAATACATGACAGAAAGAATTGATTTCATTCTATACAGAGTATCTAAAACAAAATAACCAAAATAAAATCACCGGTGATGGTCGACCATCACCTATACAATGGTACACAAAAGTATGTACAAAATTACTATAGAATCTCTAAGATATACTAAGGTCAAAAGCTAAAGAGATCAACTGCAACTATTGTGCTTCTTTCTTCGGTACGTAAATCCGGATTTTCCTCAAGTCTAGGGTCCTGATCAAGAGCTACACCTGTGACGTATAGTCGTGGTGAGCTAATAGTCTAAGCTCAGTAGAAGAAAATCAAATACAATTTCACATCTTATCATATCAATGCATAGATTCAATAACAAAGTTCAAAAGGCGATAATATGAACACCGATTTGCATATATCTTGGAATTGAATCACTAGTTCAAAGTTTCACACAAAATTAGATGATAAATTTTCCGAAATTCCTTTTTGTGTTCCCAAATTCATCTTTAAAGTCAACTTCAGAATTTCAATTCGGACTCAGAGACTTACAGAGTTCAGTGTTCATTCAATGACTTACAGTGTTCAGTGTCCCGATTCAATGGCTTTCAGTGTCTAGATTTCCTTCATTCCCATCTTATAGTGGTTAGATTTCTAATTCACATCTTATAGTGTGTACGGATGACCTACCGTACCGGTCCAGTCAGTGTATACAGTGGTTCAGTTAGTATATACAATGGTTCAGTCAGTATATACAGTGTACAATGTGTACGGATAACCCGTCGTACCGGTCCAGTCAGTGTATGCAGTAGTCTAGTGGTCAAGCATTGTCCAGTGTTCAAAGGTTTCACGTGTTCAAGGTTCAGAAGACTCAAAGACATTTCTATGCAGTCAGATTCAAGTTCAAAGTTTCAAGGGATTCTATATTTCAAAATGTTCCTCCAGAAATCAATAATTCAAAGCTCTCAATTGTTCAAATGCAGTTAGACTCACAACTCTACTTCCATTTACAAATGTCACATTTCCATTCAACATATCATGTTAAATCATACAATTCATAGCTAAGTCCATTTCATTTCGAAGTTCAGAGTTCATTGATTCATATCCAAAATTTTCAATGTATCTAATAATTCAAAGACTTCAATACTCACAATTCAAGGGTTTTCAATGTCCGATATTCATATCCAAAAGGATTCTGTAATTCAAAGATTCAAGACTTCACATGCTTTATGTTCAAATTTCGGATTCAATGACAAAGTTCAAAGACATTCATATTTAACAGAGTTCAGATTCATAGTTAAGTTTCCAATTTCATATTCAAAGCTCAAAAGCTCAATGGTTTCAATAGTTCAAAGAATTCAAATATAAGTCAAAATTCAAAGCTTTCATTCGATTGTTTCAAGGCATCCATGAATTCGAATCAAAATATGAATGGGTATTGAAGTTTCCCCGCATTCAAGTTCACATTTATTCTCATGGTTCCTAGTTCATATTTAATTTCAACGATTAAAATTTAAGAGATTCATAGTTCTAAGATTCAATGCATTCAAAGGTTAAAAATTTTCATTCAATATTTCAAAGCTTCCAAGATTCGAACGTTCCATGTCAGCCAGAAATCAAATTCTAAATCAAATCAATAATCCAAAGGTTTCAATATTCGAAAACACTTAAATCTGACAAGTTCTAAATCCTTTTTTACCAAATCATTCTCACATCGATTATATCAAAGAATTCCATGAATCATAGTAAAAAATGTAAATGGGCATTGAGTTTCCCCTACCTTAACCTTGAAGTTGCGTGAAACAAAGTAAGGTCTTATTGATAGCTTCCCGCCCTCAATCTACATGATACCCCGCCCTTAATCTACATCACAATTATGATGATGTATTAAGGATTGATCTTAATTACTAACAACTCAGACGTATTGAAGTGTTTTCTCAAAATCGAGGCAGAAATGGGCAAGTTCGTGCTAACTTGAAACTTGACCCAACTTCCCGCTCAATTTTGATCTTTAAAAAATTTGATTCATCAAATTGTTAATTCACAGAAGTTATAGGGCTCATTTTCCTCCTTCCAACGCCATAAGAATCACGTCAATCCGAGTTCGGAGTAAAAAGTTATGGCTAAAATACCGAAGCTGTATCAACACTTCAGTTAAATCCGATCGATTGGTTTTCAAAATCGATCGATTGGTTTTCAAAATCGATCAATCGATTTCTCGAGAATTTTTATACTTTCTGTTTTGTCAAATCCAACCGATCAGTTTCAAAATCGATCGATTGGATTTTTACAGACTCAGAACTCTTCGGATTTTCTCTTCCATGGTCTATTTTCCCTCAAATCTCAAATACTTTTAATTAACCATCACACATTCATCAATCACCCATACATCAAATCTAAACAATATTCACACTACTAAAGTATGAATGTTACCTACACAACATCCACGACGATCGATAATGATAGAAATTGGCGATTGTGCCTCTCGCACTTCTAATAGTTCAAAACCCACTTTTCCAATATGATCAAAATGGAACGAAGTCGAACCTTCTCAACCTGCACAATCAAACAAAGGCCCTCTTGAGTAGAGAAGGGAAACCTTGATGAAATCAAAGGAATCTAGAGCTTCTAAAACAAACAAAAGAGGGTGGGGAAAATAGAGTTTTCTTACTCTCTCAAATCGCAATCCTGCCAAAGTTTGATGCTCTCCTTGTGGTAACCAATCGAAGAAGACGAAGTTGGAGAGCGATCTCGCGGTTGGGATTCCAGGAGAGGGTTTGAAGAGAAGTGAAGCTCCCTCTCTTCCAACAAAAACCCAAATGAAATATCTTAGATATTTCATTTCCTTTAGTCTTAGCCTTTTATACTCATTGGGCTTAGTTGGGTGTTGAGCAAGCATGTCGTGAGTTGGTGCACGGGATTTTTTATCAAAGGCCAAAATTGAGATCTAAATTCACTTTTCACACCAAAATGATTTCTTATAAATAAATGAATTAAAAATTCAAGGTGGGATTTCGTGCCTTGCTGAACACGTACACCAAATCCGGCGTGTTCGGGTTCAAAATTTTTTGGGATTTATAATAAAGGAGATAGAGGATTCCCTTGCCTAATACCACATGTTCCACGTGGGGACCCGTTAACAAGGATGGAGAAGGTGGGAGTAGTAATACATTGTGTAATCCATGCCACCGAAACTTCATCAAAACCAATCTGTCTAACGATATTGATAATGAAATCTCATCTCACTCGGTCATAACCTTTTCGAATATCAATTTTTGCACATAGAGCTTTCACACCACTAGTGAGGTGGAACTTCCTAACCATCTCATGAGCAAGTAGGATATTTTCAGTGATCCACCTACCTTTCACAAAGGCGGATTGGTTCAGGCTAACAAGCTTCAAAAGCACCAAGGCAAGTCTATTTGAGATAATTTTTGTGATGACTTTGTAAATGAAGTTACAAAGGGCAATAGGTCTCAACTTCTCAATGGTATTAGCATCTTTTTCTTTAGGTATCAGTCTAATAAAAGTAGAATTTATAAACTTTAAAAGCTTTTTCTTTTGAAAGAAATTTCTTATTGCATGAAGGAACTCCTCTTGAAAAAATTAGCAGGGAAACCATCAAGTTCAGGCACCTTTCCATTTGGTGAAGCAAATACTACTTTGGTGATTTCATCGTTAAAGACCGACACTGAGAGCTTTGTGGCATCTTCATGCAGAAATCTTCGCTTAAAAGGAATGGCAAGAACGAGATCATTGCTGGAGGGGGTGTAATTATAATGGTTAACAATATAGTGCCCAATCTAGCCTGGATCAACAAATCTGTTCCCATCACCGTTGACTATCTCATATAGATTATTCACAACTTTTCTAGCATTGATATTTGCATGATAATACCTGATGTTGTGATAACCATCATTGATGCGTTGATGGCGAGACATCTGGAAGTAAAATTCCTCCTCAGTGTTAAGTTCTCTATTAAGCTCAACCAATGCAGTCTTTTCTTTCTGAGCCAGTTCCTCATTTAA
Organism: Chloranthus sessilifolius; assembly: GCA_021018995.1. Lineage (NCBI taxonomy): Eukaryota > Viridiplantae > Streptophyta > Magnoliopsida > Chloranthales > Chloranthaceae > Chloranthus > Chloranthus sessilifolius. The sequence continues at coordinate 14,406,057 of CM037594.1, forward strand.
TGGCTCTCATTGGATGGAATTCTGAACAGTTGTGACCAAAGTGCATGCAACTTGAACTCTAGATTGAATAGATCCAAAGTCCCTTCTATTCCACTTCCGAATGGCTTCTTTGACGAATTTGAGTTTCTGTTGGAGAATGAACATTTCAATGCCAACAACCTGTCGTCCCCAAGCCTTAAGAATGACATCTCGGAATCCTGTTTGAGAGGTCCACGCCGTAAAGAACTTAAAGGGCTTTAGTCCCGAGGGAAAATCACGATGAAACCAAGTAATCAGAGATACCAGCAGGGAAGTACTCACCCACCACATCAGGCCATAAAGTTTTCCACTGAATATTATATTTCTCCATGCAACAATTTAGCTCATAACTTATTCCACCCACATGATTGGTCTTAATCCCAGATGTATGTTTGATTGAGCGCCAAATCCAAGACGAGTACCGCATTTGAAGAACAACAAAATTAAAGAAATTCAATAAAATATCTCTGTATCACTTAGAAAAAATTGTTAAAATTCTTACGGATCTAGGCTCAAATCATACGATCAAATATATCTATATCTCTATAGCAAAAACAAGCATACCTTAGTTTTCTTCTTGGGTTGATGCGTCGTTGTTCGGTGATCTCCACCAGAGAATCTGACTCCATGTTACCTCTAATTTTCTCTAGGTTTGCCTCTAGATGCAAATAGGCTATGTTAATGGGAAGATGGTCTCCTTTAAATAGTCATCTCTCTTTCCTAACCCATCAAGGAAAGAGAGTAGAGACGTATGACTTATATTAGGAAACTACTAATTTGTTATCACCTCAATATCCTTGTGGTCAAAATCCAACCCAATTTTATGGAAATCTAAAAATTGGGTTAAGGTGTTCAAATATAAAATATCCCAGTACCACTTAGAAAAATATCCTTCCAATCAAAATGCAATCATTGTTCCCATAACACCCCACTCCTCTACCTTATTTTCCCTTCCTTACAATGATCTTAAGTAGGGTGGCTTCAATCCGATCAACCAGTTGTAGAGTAGATTCCAAGATAGTTTTATATGGCCTGAAACAAACACCTAGAGCAATGGTAAATAAGGTAGGTCAAGAAGTTCACTCAATAGAATTTTTTCCTTTGCTACTTCATGTATTTTTTATCATCAACATCCTTGAGAAATAATCCATTTTGCAATCTATATTGATAATTTGATTATAATGAAAGAAAAAAGCATTTGGATAACTTCAACTTTTCCTTTATTTTGAAGTCCTAAGAGATTGAAAGCTATTGAAAATATTTCTTGTAATTTTTTATGGAGAGGCCCTTCGTTTGCTCAATCTATGTACCCTATCAATTGGAGTCGTGTTTGTAAACCCTTCGATGAAGGTGGTTTGGGCTTAAGATAACTTAAGGACTGGAATCATGCGGGAATGGAGAAAAGTTTTTGGAATCTGGTCCAGGATAGTAGTTCTTTGTGGGCTAATTGGATTAAAGCAAAATATGTTGGGAATCAAGAAATTTGAAACTGCCTTATTCCTAATAACCCATCTTGGGGATGGAAGGGTATTTTGAAAGCTAGAGACTTGGTGAAAAATAGTGCCAGATATGTTATTGGAAATGGTGAAGACATTAATTTCTGGTTTGATTCATGGTTGAATGGTGAAGCTCTGATTCCCAAGTTTAGTTGGCGGCTTATTGCTCAATCAGATATTGATGAAAATGCTTGGGTAAAAGATTTCTTGATTGATCGACAATGAAATCTTCCGACCACTTCTACGGTTAGAATGGAAGAGGCTTGGGAATCTATTTTGAAGATTAGCATACCGACAGAGGAAGAAGCTGATTCTTCGATCTGGGAACCCGCAACAGATGGGAAATTCTCTTGGAAATCGGCCTTGACCTCCATTAGAGAGCCTGCCAATAAGGTTGATTGGGCATCCTTCATTTTGAACCATCAAAACATCCCACGACATGAATTATGCTCGTTGTTGGCAATCAATTATAAACTGCTCACTACGGATAACTTGTGTAAAAAGGGGATGGTTATTCCATCTAGATGTGTTCTTTGTTGGAACCATGAAGAGAATATTGGTCATCGATTCTTTGGATGCGGGTACTCTAGATGGATCTGGAGGTCTATCAAGATCCGATTAGGACTAAAAAATTTAAATCCTATGCCTTTGGCTGGGGAGCTTAAAGATTGCATGAATCATGGTGCAGGTAAGGAACAATCACACACCTTGATCAGAAATGCTTTCTGTGCGATCATCTGGGAGATATGGAGGGAGAGAAATAACTGAATTTTTCGTGATATTCAAAAACACAAGAAACAAGTTTTGCACTCTATAATTGAAGAGGTTTCTTTACGAGTTGAGGGCTGCATTTAGAAGGAGAAGACAATGTGATTTTAATGGCCTGGCATTTTCAACTAGTGAAATGAAGACAACTTATTGGGTGTGTTTGGACGCCCCCTGGGACTAAATACCTCAAACTAAATGTTGATGGGTCATATATATAAGGATGGGCGTGGGGCTATTGGGGGTCTCATAAGAGATGAAGGCGGCTCCTTCCTTCATTGAAAGCTTCTTCAACTTCGCTATAGCAGATTCATCACTTGAATGTGAATTTAAAGCCTTGGATGTTGGAATTGATATAGCTTTGTCCAAAGGAATCACAATACTGAAGTTGAATCCGATTCAAAGGAGGTCATTGATTGCTTTAATAAAAAAAGAGTGGATCCATGGTCCTCAATTTTTTCATCTATCAGATAAGAAGGAAAACTAATCTATTTCATAACTTCTCCTTGATTCACATTTGGAAAGAAACTAACGGTTGTGCGGATTACCTAGCTAAACAAGGTCTCACTGCTGCTACAGTTATCCGATGGTCTGATGTGCCCATTATTCCTCTTGTTTTTCTCTCTTCTTAGGAAAGATCTGATTTGCATGTATTACCATTAATCTTTCTTCAATAAAGGGGTGGGGTCCCCTTAACCCTGGTTATCCAAAAATAAAATAAATAATTTTAAGTGATGATTAACTTGCTTGTAGTGAATAATTTTTTTTCGAAAGATGGGTGAGCTCTTCTAGATAATCCTATACAATATTGAGTGATGGCTAGTAGGGAATTATATTTAACCATTACTTGTATAAATTTTGTTTCTCCAACTAGCATTCTCAGTGGGCTCATGCAAAACCTAAGAAACTATTCAAGGATGTAGTGACGTGCACATTGAAATACGTTAATAGGGACTATCTATGAAAGTGTATTGTAACAAATATGGTCTTGCTGCTGGCATTGTTATCCGATGGTCTGGTGAGTTTTCTATTCCTCGAGAGTTTCTTTCACTTCTCAGGAAAGATTTGAGTTCATGTATTATCATTATTCTTTCCTCAATATAACAGGATGGGGTCTCCTTTTAAGCTTACCCATAAAAAAAAAGTGTATTATAACAAGAAAATAACACTAATAAATTTATTAGGATATCGTGATGCATGATGGATTAGAGATTTATGTACTTCCTAAACATCAAAATTTTCTTTCAATCTTGATTTAAAAAGTTTATTCTAATAACTCGAAATCCAACAAAGAGATGAAAACAAAAAATTTGTACTGTTAACTATACATCAGAGTCTCTTGAGAAAAAGGTTAATTAATAGACATGGAATAGTATGGGTAATTTTTCTTAAGAAGTAGAACTAACAATAACCAAACATCCTTAAAATTGAAATTAATAATCCAACATTTATAAATACCACTAGTGACGACCGTATATCATTAAGTAGTATTAATACTCGTGACTCAAATACAAATGAAAGTTCCAAATAATAACATACCAAGTGTAAACAACTAATCAAAATTTAAAAGCTACCTACTGGTAACAATCCTCATGTTGGAGCTCTTCCTAGCCTTCAGGAATTTAGTTAGGATCCTCTTCATGTTTTGGATCCTTGTAAGCTTCTATCCTTGCGTCACATGGTGTCAGTGTGAGCGACAAATTCATGTGCTCATTAGGAGGGCTCCAAGACCTTTCATGTCTTCAGCCATCTAATTAGTTCTGAAAATTTTAATTATTCAATCTTTTATGACTTATGAAGCAATTAAATTCAAAGTTTTGTCACATATCTCATGGACTACAATAAATGATTCATAAATGACATATCTCATTTTCACATTCTTATTAATAGTATTTTACTATTATATTCTTTAAATTTTGTGTATGAAACTGTTCAAGGATGCACATATGATGTCTTATGGTCCATACCATGGATCAAAATATCGTCCGATACCGATACGTATCACCCGATACCGATACGTATCGATATCAGACTTAGACGATACAGTACATTCAATGTACCGTATCGCCATTTTGTATGTAGATGCCCTTACAATACATTCAATGTATCATCCGATATTTCACTATTCCGATACGTATCGTCTGATACGTGTCGGTTTTGAGCTCGGACGATACGTATCCGATACCCGAAATTTTGACCCATGGTCCATACATGACTTGAATATTTGAATTAGAAATAATCTCTAGCATGGATATAAGTGTTGTAATTCTAGAACAATTTTCTAAGTGTCATAACTCCTGTTATGTGACTAGCCTGTATTGTTCAAATATTATATCCTCGTAAATGTTCAAATACAATGTGTGGTAGCACAAGGTCCATCTAATATCAAACCTTAAAAATAACATGCATACATCCATAAGCTAGTTGCCTTCTTAGAGTCTCAGATATTGTCATATTTCATCTCTTAAAATTCGTAATTAAGTAGTACATGTTAAAATCTTAATATAATTTCTTATGTCTCATATTTATAGGTTCGTAGTTGAATATCAGTACAATACCTTTGCAAATCTTACATGGTACCCTTTCATTCAATTCTTATTTAATTGTTATATTTCGATGGATATAATATGTTACCATCACCAATAGTAGCCTTCACAATGAAGCCGTCACCGTCGTATCCCATGCCACCATAACTTTAACAAGCTTGAGATGACTTCATGTCAAGGATGCAATGAAATTTGCGAGGTTAACCTATCACGCCGACGATGTTTCTTAATCCTTTATTATCAACAATACTCGTACAATCTAAGTACCAACAGATAATTACAATTGTCTTATAGCGAGTAATATGTCTAATATATCATATATGTCTAATATATCATATTATGTTGACATTCATACAGTTAAGTTTCTATTTTGGCTCTAAATTCGATTATCTCAAAAGCTCTTTGTTTCGAACGAAACTAACATCATTGCATCGATCACTTTGAAACGAGTGTGACAAAATATTAGTATGTGTTATGTTGACAAATATCTATCAAGATATCCGTGGTAAAAAATATATAATAGGGTATCAAATATTAAATTAGTTTTTGTTCCGGTTGTAAAAAACCAACACTGATGGATTCAAATAACCACAAACTTTTAAGGGGATTTACTCTACTGAAAATTTTGTTAATCACATCATATTATAATGGTCAAAGGATTAAAATTCGTCAATCACATCACATCATAAAGGTCAAAGGGTTAAAGTTCCAATGGAGAAATTTTAGGTCCTAGGTTGTTGTTTGCAGTCTAGGGTGGTCTGATTATCGCCACAGTTCGAGGCCAAATTCAAATGAGATATAGGTTGGGCTTCGATTAAAACACAAAAGATGTAGAGAGATAGCCAAAAAAAGTAGTGGCTTATCGATGGGCGCGCATACAACTTTCTATGGGCCAACAAATTAGGTTAGTTGGAAATTATGATGCCATTTGATTTTTTTGAAATTATATTTTGGCTAGATTTCATACTCATTTTTCAAGGATTTGGAGGATAAATCATGGAAGAATTACAATACATTTATTGAAAACTCTGACTTCAATTTTTTGATGAAGTGCATTTAAATATAAAATTAATGATTATCTGAGGGACCATGAGGCATCCGATAATCTTGCTAATCATCTATTATCATATAATATTATATAATTATCATAGTTGTTGTTTTCAAATTGTTTCCAATTTGTTTTACTCGCAAGTGCGCGCATCGGATGTAGTATAGCTTGTGCAAGAATGAGGTCGAACCCACAGGGACTTTATAGAGAGAGGAAAACTAAGAGTAAGGTTATTTAATCTAATCCAAATCTAATCAAGAAATAAAATTTGACTTATACTAAACTTAGAGGATTTGCATAAAATCAAATGAGAGATTAAAAAAAGATAAACTATTACAAGTTAAACTAAGATATGCAAAGACAAATATTAAACTAAACTAAATGCTACCTATTAGATAATGTGATCTAACCAAGAATATAGGTAGAGTAGAAACACAAATGAGATGTATACTATGGGTTAAAATCCAAACTCATTAATATAATATTTTGGCAACATTAACCTTAGAAATTTATTGGAAAATTAGTCACATAATAGTCTAGAAATCAATCACGCTATTATGGAAAATGCCATCATCAAACCTCTATTTTATCATGCAAAAATATATATTTTTTCATGCTTCTAAAAATTGAAAGAAAATCATTTAATGTATTCAACGATGTTGAATCACAATCGATATCTGACTTTAATATCAACAATTTTCCACCAAGCAAATGAGTAACAAAATTTATCTTAAATCATGAAAAAAACATGATTGAACTTGATCATATCTAAGAAACATTTTTATCAATCAAAGATAGGCAAAAACAATTTTCATTCAAAATTTTAAACATAAATCCAACAAAAGCTTAAGGGTTCATGCATATGAGAAAATATTACATTAAAGAGGCTTTATCAAAACCCTAGCACTATTAAGCTAGCCTCTACTGAAATACATGATCAAAGTAAAGTAAAAGGAAAAGCAATAATACATTACAGAAATTGTAGCTCTTAGATCCTTCCTTCTTCAAAATATATTACATACAAAACTAAAACTAAAACAACAATTGAAAGAAAATCCTAAAACTCCACCCTAGCCTTCTCCAGAAAAATAAACTTTTTGACCAATCTTCCCCCTAGCACCAAGATGAAGGCTCTATTTATAGCACCAAGGCTCTCTCTAGTATAACAATTTTTTTATTGCTTGAGTCTTTAGGTTAAACCAAAGTTTCTTCCATATCTTTTTGAAGAGTCACCATCATTAGAAATGTGATCTTGACCTTATCTAAAATATATTCCAAAATCATAAAAGTCAATGAAGCTCATGCCTTGTAAAAGAAGGCAAGTAAAAAGAAAGTATAAACTTAAAAGAGAAAGGTAAAAATGTAGAAAACCATTTAATAGTGAAATGATGGAAGAGTGAGAGAGAGTATGACTATTAAATATTTGGTATGATGGGATGAGATGATGAATGCAAGTCATTTAATGAGAGAGATGAAAAGATGAGAGAGAAAAAGTAGTATTGATAGCAAATATGGATGTTTATTTGCATCTCAAAATTATGTCCACACACCTTCCTCCATTTTTATACTTTCTTTTGTACTCCATCATACACTTTAGCCCAAAATTGCTCCATTTACTAGCACTTCTGCAACAATTCATCTTTATATGCAAAGACAAAAAGATAAACCTGTTTTAGGTAAAAAGACAGTAAAAATAAATTAAAAGATGTAGATAAGAGGGTAAAATATTTAATAATTTTATGCTCAACAGTCATCATAATCCTATGGGTTTCGTTCTCTAACCTAATATTTTTTTATAAAGCCCCCTACCTCAATTCCTAATGTTGCAAGGAGTCAAGTCAAAGATTCCAGTAAATTAATTAGACGATCTTTATTTTGGATTGACAGTGGATAGTTGATTTCCTTCTTTCATTCACAATGAAAATCAAATCAAAACACCCTCGATTATCTTCTCAACTAAATATACATATTATCCTACTATGAAAATTACATTATATCGCAATATATAAATACCTTATCATTAAATTTGTATTTCATCTAAACTTCTAAAAATAAATTAGATAGACATGTAGCAATGTCAATCATTTACCTTCCACGTATGAGCCTTCAAGAAAAGAGGTATGAAAGTAATTACATAGAGTGAGACATGTGACTCTTGGGTTGTGCATTGTCTTCTAATATCTTTGTGACGACCCGACTTTTCCAATCCCTCAGGTATAGGAAAGGCCGGTTCGCCAACCTATCGAATAAACGATAAGCCCGACAAACAGGGCACATATTAGAATAAAAAGCAATAATTATTCATAGCTAAAATAAATGCGGAAGCAATTAAAAGTAAAGAACCACCGATGATGGCCGACCATCATCGAAACATGGCTCATAACAGAAATCAATGTCAAGTATAAAACTATGATATCCAACTAAAATGGGCCCACAAATTCAAGTCTAACTCCCACAAGTAAGAAAATCAGGAAGTTCTATACTGGGCAAAACTCCTCAGGAGGAACCTCAAGTTCTTCCTCAGGTACGTAATCAGGATCAGTCTTACAGCCCTGAACAGCCACGTCGGTACCTGGACTGTGACGTATAGTCGGAGTGAGCTAACCAACAAAGCTCAGTAGAAGAAAGACATCTACGGCATTTTATTTTAACTAACTTGGTTTCAAAATAAATACCAAAATATAGCTTGTCAAACATATAAACAGATAATAAACTGAATTTAGGTGCGAAAATCATATGTAAGATTTATTTCTAAATGTGTGAAAACAGTTTCAAGAACAGATGCAGTGTTTCAGTGTCTTAGTTTCTCTAACTTTTATATGCAAAGTTCAGTAATTCATGACTTAATCTTCAACTTAAAATACCTCCCGAGTAAACTATATCTCGAGAGCAGAAATATAGCCGATGGGAACCCCTACCTACCATCATTGTTCATGAGCCCTTTTTCAGGATGTAACAAGCCCCTACACTCGGAGGGTAACTTGCGCCAGGAAGTTGTTCAGGAATTTTGAGGGGTCGTTCAGATGAATCGTAACACAGATGTAGATAAATATCATTCGGATGCAAGTTTCTTATACATAGTTCTAATTTCAAATTTCAGATTTCAGAGTTCAGGCAGATTCTGATTTTCAGAGTTTATATCAGGTTTTCGATTTATAGATTTATTTTCAAATGACCGATGCAAGTTCAAAATCTAATACAAATTATCCATGCGAATTAAAATAAAATACTGTAAATATGAGATTCTCCTACTAAAACTCGGAATTACGCGAAGTCAAGCAAAGTCCTATTGATGGCCTCTTACCCTCAATCTACATCACAATATACGTTCATGCATTAAGATTAACTCTAATCACTAACAATATAGACCTATTTAAGTGTTTCCTCAAAAACAAGTCAAAACAGGTAAGTTGCGTCAATCCTAGAATTTGATGTAACCTTATCATACATTTTTGACCATCAAGATAATTGATTCATGAGTTGGTCAAAACAGGAAAGTTGTAGATTTATCTGTTAGCTTGCCAACACAAAAAGAATCATTTCAATCGGAGTTCGGAATAAAACGTTATGACTAAAATACGAAGACAGTATCGGAGTTCAGCGATACCTCGCTCGAGCGATTAAAATAGCTTGCTCGAGCGAGGACAGAGAATATTTTTCAAGTATATGACTTCTAAAGTCAAACTCTTGGTGCATCCTCGCTCGAGTGATTAAAATAGCTCGCTCGAGCGAGCAACAACGACAATGAGAGTTCTGACCTTCAGAACTCAATTCGGATTGCGATTCTCGCCCTAATTTTCACCCGAATCGAAACCCATACATCCCAAAACAAAAACTCATGGCTAATTTAATAATTTTAATCAATAAATTTAATCGAAACGTACCTTTAGTGTAAGGATTCCTTGATTAGAAACAAGTCACGCGAACGGGGCTTCAGAGCGAAACCGGCGGGTTTCCTCAGTAATTCGCGCCATGATCGATCCCACGAGTTTATAGAGACAACTCCAACACGTTCCCAATGATCTCAACCTCTCCCAATAGCCAACTATGAATCCAAGGTTGATTCAAGTTCTTTCTAAGGTTCAAGGGTTTTCAACACAAGAGGGTTCTAGAGAAGGAGGTTTTCTAAACCGATTTCCTACGATGATTGAAGAAGAGAGAAGACGGAGTTTCGCGCGATTGGGCAACTATCAAACGGTTACGGTCCTTCACGGCACTCACGTTTCTTACTCTCTTAACAAAACCTAGTATAATACGGGAATGCAATTCCTTCTTATAATAGGATTTCTCACAAAGTTAAGCACACACACACACCTTTTGTGTGTTATACACTTCTAATTTTAAAACTCAAGTCCGGTGTTGAGCAGCCACACCGAGGTCGGTGCACAACTTTCGCACGAGGGTCCAACTGGGCTCTAAATAAGAATCTGTCCGCACAATCACATCTAGATAAAAATCCAAAACAAATGGTGACGTTGGTCGCCGAGCCGAATACACACACGGGGTTAGTCTAACTCGGGTTTGAAATACGGGTCTTCACAATCTTCCTCTTTTTCTTATAGTCAAATAATTAATAGAGAGAAAGGGTTGATGGGCAGTTGGTGTCGCATTAAGAGGGTTATATATGTCTAGAAGAAAGAGAGAGAGGCAATGAAAAATTTCGAGGGGTTGTGCACACTTCATCCTTTCTTCTTATTCAAATACTCAACAAGAGAACTATGTGCTTGTGCATACAGGGAAGTGTACTCACAATCAAAGAGAGGTCTAGCTTAGGCACATCATGTGGGCTGTGTGGAGGCCATGGTGACTACATAATTGTTGTTGTTCACTTTTCTTCATATATCCATCTTCTTCTTCTTAGAATCCACACGAGTGAGTGTAGATGCGAGCCATTATGTGAATTAAATCAGAGGAGGAGAGCAAGTGCGTGTTGGGAAATTTTTCTATTGTTCATCATCATCTTCTATTTCTTCTTTTTATAAAAACCAGAGATTTAAGAGGAGACGGTTTTCGTCTTAATGAGAGAACAAAAGTGAGCGAGAGGTTAGAGAAGAATAATGGTTGTGCTATGTGGTGCACTTCAATAGACAGTTGTTGTTTCTTTATTGCTTCTTATTCCTTTCTTTTTCTTACACTCAATTATCGTTATGTGGCTTGTAGACATTTCTGAATTCTAATCATCGAAATCTTTAAATAAATCTTTAAGAGGAGATGATGTAGGAGGAGCCAAGATTGGAAGTTGGGTGGTTTGGATGGCTTTGCAAAGTCTCTCAGTTTCAAATATCTTGGGGGCTCGTTTTAGGCTTGTTAGATCTTGAAATTTGAGAGATTCAAGCTGTGTGAGGACCAAAGAAAGATGTGGAGAGGGTGATAGAGGAGATGATGTAGGAGGAGCCAAGATTGGAAGTTGGGTGGTTTGGATGGCTTTGCAAAGTCTCTCAGTTTCAAATATCTTGGGGGCTCGTTTTAGGCTTGTTAGATCTTGAAATTCGAGAGATTCAAGCTGTGTGAGGACCAAAGAAAGATGTGGAGAGGGTGATTTCATCCAACAGGATTCCATTTATCTTTTCAATTATTTCTCTTTTCTTCCCTTGTTTTATTAGGAATTTATTCTTCTTTTCTTAACAAAACAACAAAATCTTATGGGAGGTTTATTATCCGGCTCTTCAAGAATTCAGCTCTTGTATTGACTCATGTAGGCTTTCAGATATGAGACAAACTGACCTTTACTGGTCTTGGAGCAATAAATCGAATGGACCGAGACACATATCATCCAAAATTGATCGAGTTCTGACTAACTCCCTTTGACAAAATTTATACCCGAATATCAATGTAGAGTACTACTCTTCGTTGATCTCTGACCACACCCGTCTTCTAATCATGATTAAAAATCAAGTAAAGGCAGGTCCCAAACCGTTCAAATACTTCAGTATTTGGAGCAATCAAGATGGTTTCAGAGAGCTTGTCCAAGAAGTTTGGAATGTTCAGATCCAGGGCCAACTGTTTTTTAATCTTCAACAAAAGCTTTGAAGCCATAAAGAGAGGATTAAAGCATGGAATTCTTCTTCGTTTGGTTCTGTTCATGCCCGTACGAATGCAGCTTGAAAGAAACTTCAGCAAATTCAAGTAGATATTGATAAAGATCAATTGAACCGAGGGTTGGCCACAGTGAGAAGGAAGTCTCTCTTGAGCTACGTAAGGAACTGCAAATTGAAGAAAAGTTTATGCGCCAAAAAGCTCGTGTTCAATGGCTAAATAGCGGTGATAAAAATTCAAAATTTTTCTATGCTTCTATTGCGTCTCGTATTGAAAAAAAATAGTCTGTTTGGGTTGTAGGTTCCTTCTGGTGTAAGCATAATAGATGAGAAAGAGATTGGGATTCAGGCGATCCAATACTTCAAACAAATCTTTTCTCCCCCGGGGAGTCAAGCCATCCCTCAGCTCCCCTTTAAGAGGAAGTTTAGCCCCTCTCAGGCTACGACCCTCTATGCAGTTGTCTCTTATGAGGAAATTAAACATATTGTTTTCAAGTCTCCACGTAATAAGGCACTTGGACCTAATGGCTTCTCGGCGGAGTTTTTTCAAGATCATTGGGACATCGTTGGAGGTGACCTCATCAAGGCTGTAAGTAACTTTTTCACCAAGAATAAGCTTCCTCATTCAGTTAATGCTACTTTCATCAAATTGATTCCTAAACAGAATGGAGCTAGTACGCTTGATAAATTCAGGCCGATTTCTTTGTGTAACTTTGAATATAAAGTTATCGCAAAAATTTTGTCCGAAAGACTTGCTTTGGTTTTGCCTTTCATTATCAGTCAGAATCAGTCTGCGTTCATCAAAGGTAGAAAAATCGTAGAAAACATCCTATTGGCGCATGAACTTGTCAGAAACTTTCACCTTCTATCTGGACCTGATGGCTTCTCGGCGGAGTTTTTTCAAGATCATTGGAGGCGACCTCATCAAGGCCGTAAGTAACTTTTTCACCAAGAATAAGCTTCCTGATTCAGTTAATGCCACTTTCATCAAATTGATTCCTAAACAGAATGGAGCTAGTATGCTTGATAAATTTCGGCCGATTTCTTTGTGTAACTTTGTATATAAAGTTATCGCAAAAATTTTGTCCGAAAGACTTGCTTTGGTTTTGCCTTTCATTATCAGTCAAAATCAGTTTGCGTTCATCAAAGGTAGAAAAATCGCAGAAAACATCCTATTGGCGCATGAACTTGTCAGAAACTTTCACCTTCTATCTGGACCGAAAGCCTTATGTGCAAAGATTGATCTTCAAAAGGCTTATGACAAAGTTCGATGGGATTTTTTTCTTAGCATCCTCCATCAACTTGGCTTTGACCCTATGTGGGTTAACTGGATCAAGCTATGCATTACTTCTTCGAAGTTTTCTGTTTTGATTAATGGCTTGCCTCATGGGTTTTTTCCTAGTCAATGTGGTCTCAGACAGGGGGATCCTCTTTCGCCATTATTATTCACCATTGTTATGGAAGCACTAACCCGTACCATTGATGAAAGCGTCGTTGCTAGAAAGTTCAAGCCTCATACCATTAAAGATACCCCTGAAGTTTCTCACTTGATCTTTGCCGATAACCTTATCTTTTCCCAAGATAAGCCTCATTCTGCTGTTGGATTGAGGGATATTTTGGACAAGTTTTATTTATCCTCGGGTCTCAAAGTCAATGAAGCAAAAAGCACTATTATATTCAGCTCGAGATGCAATGACAAAGCTAGGGTTCTTTCAAATATGAAGTTTAGAGAGGGATCGCTCCCCTTGCGGTATCTTGGAGTTTCCCTTTTCTCTACACGGATGTCATATAGCCTCTGCACCCCTCTCATCGAGACAATCCGAAACCACCTGAAAGGATGGAAGGGTAGCTTATTGTCATATGCTAGCCGTCTTGAACTCATCAAAACGGTCCATAACTGCTACCAAATTTATTGGTGCGGGATATTCTTCCTTCCTCGGAGAGTCATAAAGGAGATTGAAGGTCTCTTTGCTAGATTCCTTTGGAGTGGCCCAACTCTTGCTCAATCGGTTCACCATATTAGTTAGAAGGGGGATTGGGGCTTCGTCGCCTCCTTGAATGGAATGATGCTGGTCTTGCAAAACTCTTTTGGAATCTTGTTTCGTCGAATTCTTTATGGAATAAATGGTGCACCCATAGATATGTTACTCCGAATGACATATGGACATACATTTGCCAAATAGTTGCTCTTGGGCTTGGAGAGGAATCATGCGAGTTAGGGATACGATTAGGTCTCATATCCGTATCATGGTTGGAAACGGAGTGAACACAAGCTTCTGAAAAGACCCTTGGCTAGAGGAAGGCTCTCTTATCTGTATATATGGGAGTAGATTAATGATGCAATCGGGCATCAATGAAGGTATTACGATTTCTGAAATGATTCGGGATGGTCAATGGAACCTTCCGGAGGCAAGTACCCTACGCATGAATGAGGCTTGGGTAAAGGTAAGAGCACATGAGATCCCCTCTAATCTCTTTGACGATGAAATTATATGGGACCTTACTCCTGATGGAAAATTCTCTATTTCCTCTGTGTGTAATACCTTGCGACCTCATTGCCATACTGTCATTTGGGCGAACCAGATGTGGCATCCCAATCGTATTCCTAAGCATGCCTTCTGCACTTGGTTGGCCATAAACAACAATTTGCCGACCATTGACAATCTCATAAAGAGAGGCATTCAAATCCCATCTGGATGTGTTCTTTGCTGGGCGGCCCAGGAGACCCATGATCATGCATTCTTTTGTTGCCCATTTTCTAGATGGGTGTGGAGATCAATCCTTGCTCGGCTCTATTTTTCTTACCGTGGTAAGAACTGCCTCGAAGATGAGATGCTCTTCGTCATTGTAGAATCAAAAGGAAATTCTCGAAGATCGGATATGCTTCTCATAGCATTTTCTGCGATCGTATGGCATCTTTGGCATGAACGTAATCAAAGAATTTTTGAAGGCAAGACTACACACAAAAGGTTGATCCTTCGAAAGGTAGTTGAAGATATCTCCATCAAAATTAATTCTGGTGCCTTTTGTGCTTATTTTGACTGCTTTGATGAGCTTATCCAGATGAGCTAGAATCTCCAACCGGTTTAGAACCTTCCCCGTAAGAGGTGCCAGTGGATGCCGCCGGATGCTGATACAATCAAGTTGAATACTGATGCCTCTTGCCTTAACAATAACTATGCTATTGGAGGAATTTTGAGAGACCTTAATGGCGAATTTATCTCATTGTTCCATGGTTCTATAAATGCTCTTGACATCACCCATGCTGAACTCATTGCTATTCTTCATGGGCTACTAGTGGCCAATGAATCAACCATCTCGAGGCTGCACGTAGAATCAGATTCTCTTGGTGCCATTTCTAGTATCATTGGATCCAACCATATTCAATAGAAACATGGCATAGTTGTTGAACAGATCCGAGATATGAGACGAAAGTTTCAAGTCATAAAGTTCTCTCATATTTGGAGGGAAACAAACCAAACTGCAGACTACCTTGCCAAGCATGGATTAAATGAAGCTTCTGTCGTCTGATGGAATGCAAGTAATGCCGAATTGATTCCTTCACAATTGTTCTCTCATTTACAAGAAAATATAATTAAAATCTTCTATCATATGTAATCTTCTCTTTATTTTATTGAAAGGGTGAGGACCCTCCAACCTCAATCACCAATCGGAAAGAAAAAGAAGGTTTAGGTTGTGCGAGATGTCAAAGAGACGAGGGATGTTTTGAAAAAGAAGAGATAGGTTAGTATGTCAAGCAGACACGACAAAACTATATAAATTATGTATTTCAAAATGATGCCGAGAATATGGTTTCGATCCATGCATTCAAACCTTGTGGGGTCCATATGCCACCCACTTGGAAGAATGGGTGCCACAGGAATTTGCCCAAGGACAAATATAGGAAATATATCCTTATTCAAAATAACATAATCAAAGTAGTGAGTTTAAACCCCATAACCTCCTCTCTAGATCTTACACTCTACATACCTTCTACCTAGCTCTTACTCTCTACATATGATCAAGTTAGTTCATAATACGTGAGTTTTAAATACAACAATAATATTCATATACCCATTTTTATCTTGTGCAACTAACATATACTTTATATATAGACGAGACTAAAAATTTAGGAGTGATAGTTTGCTCATTATGACAAGCATCGATATAATACTTATAGTAAGCTATAACTTCATCTCAGGTTAAAGCCTAAGGGTATTCTCAGACCACCCTCAGTGACAGAATAATAGTTTGGGTATTTCACAACCCAACCACGGGTATGCTTTTTTTTTTTGATAGGTAAGCTTGAGGTTGTAGGTCGTGGAACTGGTTGTTGATACCTTCTACGCCGTGGATCTAACCCTTTTAGTCTATCGTTTGGCGTCATTAAAATAAGCTAAAATCTTGACCAACTTTGAGTTATATTTACTAAATGAACTAGTCTCCAAGACACTTTCATTTAGTTTTTATATAATTAAGCTTGAGGTTTTCTAAAGGGTGCCCACCTCTCCGTTATGAAGTTGAAAAAGATGATTACATACGATAGAACGTACAATTCAAATTATCATGAAGAAGTGAGGTGAAAGAGGAAGGTAAAAAATTCTAGACACTTTCATTCATTCATATATTTTTGTCCATATCTCTAATCTAAAACTTTTAAAATTCTTGAGGATTGTAAGGAATTTTATTATTTTAAGAAACTTTTTTCATGAACTATATGTATAGTCCCACATCATGCATATATATTGTCGGACATAGTTATAAGTAAAGGAGAGTTGGGTCTAAGGCTTGGATCGTTCACCTAAGGCGTGCTAGCGTTACTGTCCCTATGTGCCTGTCTCACATAGGATCATTTTCTCTAGAAGATTATGTTGATAGGAGTTATTGTCTTTTGATTATTTCCCTACATTGTGTTGTATCTTTCTGTGAAATTCTGGGAAATTTAAGTTTTTTTTTTTTTTATAATCTATTAAATTTATCAATTAAAATCTACTCACAATCATCATACAATCAAAATAAGTACGCAAGACATTTTTAACGTGGAAAACCCGTCACAGGCAAAAACCACGGGATCTATCTCAGATCCAAAAAGAAATTCACTATGAACAAAAAACTTTACAGTGCTTCTTTGGAATGATATGCCCTAGCACTCCAATCACCAAACATGACAGCCTTTCTCCATCATACTATCCATAGTGAACATTTCCATCAACCTACGTTCCTTGCGAAGGTTCACTTGTCTCACACAAGTCTTACACTCTCAAACATGAAATCATAACGACCCATAAACATCAAAGAGATTAGAGAATGAAATCAAAAGATGTAAAGTAATCTCAATGACAAAATTTTGGACAAACAAAAATTTTAGAAAGATGATTTTCGGATCAGTTATGAAACTGCCCGAACTTCCTAAAATTTATATGTTTTAGGATCACGGACGTCCGTGAGTGTACTACGGACGACCGTGGGTCCAAAAAATGACAAACCAATTTGTCAAACTTAATTACTTGACAAAACTATTTCCTAAAAAAGCAATACTGTTTATTGAGTCATGATGGTGAAAAAAAGTCTTAATCTCCCCTTTGTCACAATCATGACAAAAAATTTACAAGGACCTGAAAAATAGAAAATACAATATATTCATTTCCCTTGTAAGTCCTATACATCAATCTAGAATGCAAATGCAGAAATTACAACTCTATTTGCTCCCCCTAACTATTTGCCAAGTAAAAGTGTAACCTTAACACTATATCAGAAAATTATCTTTTAGTTGTAGCTCTTCACCTGTTGAAATAACCATAGAACACATTAATAGCACAAGTGAAATATAAGGAGTATCTCCCCCTTTTTATCATAATGTGACAAAGGGTACTTTTAACCAGTGAAACTACATTCAAATATAAATTTTGAAGTTAAGCACAAATGAAGGAAACTTTTAACACCATATTAAAATTTAAAAGATTAAAACATGAAAAGAAGAATTATAGCATTACAACAACATAATATATCCTCAAACCAGAATAAATTTGTCAGAATTACAACATTATAACAAAATAAACATCATTCTGGAGGCGGAAAGTGTGCTCCTGGAGGCGGGAAGACATTGTTAAAACGATTCATCATCGCTTCAAAACCGTCAATCATTGTCATTTGTAATGAAGAAATTTGTTCCCCATAGATATTGAACCCAGTTTCAATCCGATTAGATAAGTTTTGAATTTCAGAATGCATATGTTGCATCTCAGTATGCATCCTATGAAAATGTTGATCATAATAATGACCCTCTTGACCCTGATACGGAGGAACTGGTGGTGGAGCAGCGGCTTCTTGAGGAAAACCTTCTTGAGCAGGAAAATCTTCTGCCTCATCTTCATCAGACGTATCATCTAATAATTCAACATCGTCCAAATCTAGTGTAACTCTTTTCCCAATTTTTTTTAACTTTCCTAATGGTGCCATGGCTCTAGAAGTAGCCAGAAAAGGAGGAAGAGTCATTTGAGACTCAACAATCTTGCTAATGATTATAGGAAAAGGAAGAGACATTTTAGAGGTATCATCCCTTATGCGTCGAACGATTAATTCAAAAATTATTGAAGATACACACAAAGGACGATTTTTGTCTAACAGGAACATTAGATAAATAATGTCCCAACGCACTTGATCTTTATTTCCCGCTCTTGGTGTAAGAGTGGCAAAAAGAACGTGGGGAAGCCATTGAAATTTCATTTTCAAGGAAGAATAGTGCAATGCAATTCCAGTGAGTTGAGACGGTACATTGCATACATAGTCATAGACGGTGGAAGGACTAAACAGTGATTGAATTTGACTTTCATCTACAGGATAATTATACCCATTTTCATTTAAAGGAATGCCTAAGATTTCAGAGATAAGTAAAGGAGAAAAAGTGATTTGCTTACCAAAAATGTAAGTCACTGCATAACACTCCATCCTACTCTCTACAATCTTGGCGTTGAGGAGATTAGCATAAAAACACCGAACCACATCGGTTTAAGCAGAGCCCGTTAGAGAAAGAAGTGAAAGCCAACCCCGAGAAGCAAACATCTCATACAAATCATGATCTTTGAGAAATTTGTCAAGAACAACCCGTTCGACTATGAGATTTCGAGTAAGAAATAGACGTTGAAAACGTTCTTCATGGCTTTTGGAAGGAAAACGTTGAAGTTCATGCGATGAAGAAGAGGAAGAACCTTTAGATTTCTTAGAGTTTTTCCTATTTAGAGGCATTCTCTATTTTTCGTTGAAATGAAGAGCAGAGTGAAAAAAATTTGAGTGAAAAATGAAGAAGACGGTTCAAGAGTTTCGTTTATAAAAAAAATTTGAACGGACGTCCGTAAGAAGATCACGGACGTCCGTATAACATTGAGATCCGTGGAAACCAAATTTAACCGCTTTGAGAATGCTTTGGAAATTGAACTGACGGACGTCCGTGGAGACATGCACGGACGTCCGTGAATGACCGACGGTTATCGTGCAATAACGCAAAAAAGACCGCTCAATTTTTGAATCGATTATAAACCGGACGTCCGGAGTGATTCACGGACGTTCGTTGAAAAGAGGCAGTGAACCTATTGAAATACAGACGTCCGTAGTGATTCACGGACGGCCGGGTGGAATTTATTAGTTTGGGGTTGAGAATACAGACGTCCGTATAGACATCACGGACGTCCGTGACACTTAAGAATTATTATTATTATTATTATTTTTTTTTTTTATTTTTTTTTTTTTAATTTATAATATGTAATAAAATTTCATGTGAAAGAGTAAAAACATCCTAAAATGCATACGAAGCAATAAGAGTAGCATAAAATTCACTATTTTCTATACACATCAAAGGTATTACATTAGAAAAAAAATAGTTAACAAAGGAAGATTTTAAAAATCAAAGTTAATTGCAACAACAACATATGGTCCAAATAATATTGAGATTCCCCCTTTTTTTTTTTTTTTTTTTTTTTTTTTTAAATGTTCTCCAAAAAGGAAACATACTCACACCTTTTTAAGCTTTCTAAAAGACCTTTTTAATAAGCTTTAGAACATTGACTCCCAACTAGTTAGTTTAGGGCAATAGATTTGAAGAAATCCCAACGGTTTTACTTGCTCAAGTCAATTAGGCTACAAGGTAGAGTGAAAGAAAAATTTGAATATTCAATCTGAAATTCACTTGCTTTCTATTCAACTCATTTAGCGAGGGTTAGGCCAATGACTCCTAATTCAGTTGACTTAGGGCATTAAGTATAGAATACTCCACGGGCTTATTGACTCGAGTTGAAAAGGCAAATTGAAAGAAAAATCAGAAGAATACAGAACATTATTTGAATAAAAAAAAAATCAAGATTCAACATTTACCCAGAGCATAAGCTTGTTGCAATAACTATTAGTAAAAAATTCCTTTATATACTAACGATAATAAAAAAATACCTTGATGATACAGAATAAAAGCCAATTCAGTGTAACTCAAAATAATACAAATGCATTCTTAGAAAATTTTATAACATGATCACGCATGAAACTTTAATATCTGCGAAGAAAAAAAATATATATATATATACAAGTGATGAAATAGTGATTAATCGATGAAGCATAAACCAATGGATTTTCGAAGAAATTCAAATCGATCAAAATCCAACGATTTTGTAAAAATATCTGCTAATTGTAATTGTGTGTGTATGTGCTTCAGGAGAATAATTTTTTCTTCCACCAAATCACGTATGAAGTGGTGTCGAATATCAATGTGTTTAGTCCTAGAATGTTGTACAGGATTTTCAGAAATACAAATAGCACTGGTGTTATCACAAAACAAGGTCATTACACCTTGAGAAATCCCATAGTCAGACAACATTTGCTTCATCCATAAGAGTTGAGTGCCAAAGAGAATATATATCGCTTCAAAGAAGGATAAAGAAACCGAAGCTTGTTTTTTGCTGAGCCAAGACACAAGACAATTTCCGATATAAAAACAACCGCCACTTGTGCTTTTACGATCATCAGAGTTACCGGCCCAATCAGAATCGGAAAAACCAATGATATGAGATGTGGTATCGAAAGGATACCAGAGACCTAACTCTAGTGTACCGTTAACATAACGAATGATACGTTTGAGAATAGTTAGATGAGACTCCTTAGGAGCTGCCTGAAATCTAGCGCACATACCCACACTGTAAGTAATATCCGGTCTACTAGCAGTAAGATAGAGAAGACTACCTATCATGCTTCTATAAATTGTATCCCCTACAGTTTTACCATTTACATCTTTTGTCAATTTCACTGACGTACTTATAGGGGTGCGGGCAGGTTTACTTGATTCCAAACCAAATTTCTTAACAAGTTCTTTTGCATATTTAGATTGGGAAATGAAAATGACAGTGGAACATTGTTTTATTTGGAGACCTAAGAAGCAATTTAACTCACAGAATAAACTCATTTCAAATTCATTGCTCATTAGAGTTTGAAATTTATGAGCATTTAAGTCTAATGTGGATCCAAAGATAATGTCATCAACATAAATTTGGGCAACAGTTAAATTAGATGATTCTTCTTTCAAAAATAATGTTTTATCCACACTACCACGTTTAAAACCATTAGTGATTAGGTATTTTGTGAGTCTATCATACCAAGCACGAGGTGCTTGTTTCAGGCCATATAATGCCTTTTTAAGTTTAAATACATCATGAGAATGATGTGGATCTTCAAATCCTTTGGGTTGTTCCACATACACTTCCTCAGTCAAAAAACCATTTAAAAATGCACTCTTAACATCCATTTGGTATAATTTAAATTTTAAATGACATGCCATTGCTAAGATTATGCGAATGGACTCAAGCCTAGCTACAGGAGCAAATGTTTCATGAAAATCAATACCTTCAACCTGAGTGTACCCTTGAGCCACCAATCTTGCTTTGTTTCTAATGATTTTACCTTCTTCATTAGTTTTATTTTTAAAAATCCATTTTGTACCGATGATTCTAATATTTGGAGGTCTAGAAACAAGTTCCCACACATCATTCCTTTTGAATTGAGAGGGCTCTTCTTGCATCGCAGTAACCCAATGCTCATCAAGAAGAGCTTCTTTAATATTTTTTGGTTCAAAATTTGATGTGTAACATACATGAGAAAGCAGGTTTGACAGATTTTTAAATTTTCGTCTAGTAAGAAGTTGAGTGGACAAGTCACCAATGATGGCAGAAGGTGGGTGACTTTTCATATCACGAGCATAGGAAGGCCTATGTCGAGACTCATTTTCAGAGATATTGTTGTGTGAAATATCTACACTGATATCTTCAGTGATATTAGTTGTAGTGTGTGTAGAATTTTCATTGTCAGAAGATAAATTAATGTTATCAAGTCTAATTTTTTCATGATTAATAGGAACAACAAGAACTTCATCGTCAATATCTCTATTAAAAACAGAAGAAGAATCTGATTTTTGATCTTCTACAACCACATTAACTGATTCAATGACAGTAAGAGTTCTTAAATTAAAAACCCTATAAGCTATGCTGTTCAATGAGTAACCAAGAAAAATACCATTGTCAGTTTTAAGATATTCACGATCTCTTTAAGATATTCACGATCTCTTAAAATGTGACAAGCACTACCAAAAACTCGAAAATAACTAACTTGAGGTTTTTTAGCATTCCATATTTCGTATGGAGTCTTAGTAGTGTTTGGTCTAAGGTATACTCGATTTGAAATATAACAGGCTGTACTAACAGCCTCAGCCCACAGATTTTTAGCCACATTATTTGCATTTAACATAACCCTAGCCATCTCTTGAAGGACCCTATTTTTCCTCTCAACCACACCATTTTGTTGAGGTGTGTGAGGAGCAGAAAATTCATGCTTTATTCCATTTGAAGCACAATATTTTGCAAAAGATGAATTTTCAAATTCTTTACCATGATCACTTCGAATTCGAATTATTGAAAGATTTTTTTCAATTTGAGTTCTCTTAGAGATGATAATAAATTCATCAAAAGCTTGAGATTTTTCTCTAAGAAAAGCAACCCAAGTATATCTAGAAAAATCATCAACCACAACAAGTACATATTTCTTACCTCCTAAACTACTTGTTCTCATGGGACCTACAAGATCAAAATGTATTAATTTAAGAATCCTAGAAGAAGTAGGAGCATTTACTTTCTTGTGAGGAACACGGGTCTGTTTACCCATTTGACAAGCACCACAAATAGATCCATCTGGTTTACTTAATTTAGGTAAACCTTTAACAAGTTGATCAGAGGCTAATTTGTAAAGATCATTTTTATTCATGTGACCAAGCCTCTGATGCCAGATATTGATCTCATTTGTTTTAGTGATAAGACAATTATTTTGGAGATGATCGCTAAAAGTGTAACAGTTATCAGTAGATCTAATCCCTTCAAGAACAATTTTGCCATTAGAATCAACAACAGTGCACAGATTTTTTGAAAAATTAATATTCATCCCATCATCACATAAATGGCTAATACTAATGAGATTAGCCTTAAGTCCTTCAACATAAAGGACTTCTTTTAGTTTAGGACAACCAGGAGCATTAATTGTTCCTCTTCCAGTAATTTTACAAGAACTTCCATTACCGAAAGTCACATTTCCTTCTGAGCATGGACTAAGATGAGAAAAGAATGATTTCTCACCAGTCATATGCCTAGAACAGCCACTATCAAGGAACCACTTAGATGATTCACTTGCTTTGAGAGAAATATGAGCAACCTGAGCAGTTAAATCAGATTTTCGAATCCAAACACGTTTGTATTTAAGATTTGATTTGTTATGAATCACATGGTTGTTGTTATATTTATGTGAACTATTCAATGAAATGACTTTATTGTTCTTAAAAGTTTGGTAGTGAGGAACATAGTATTGAGAGTATTCAAAGTCAAATGGACAATACACATAAGTATGCCCTTCCCATCCACAAGTATAGCAGATTGGCACTCTCCTATTAAAAAATCTAGTATTGGAAGATTTGAATTTATTATCCTTTTGTCTAGAATTTGTAGAGAGTGATTTGATTTCTTTAACAAATTTTGGAGCATGAGTTACAACAGGTTTTAGATTTTTATTTTCTACATGATGATATCCAATACCTGATTTATCTGTTGTTCTTTGACCAGAACTGAGTAATTTTTCCATTTTCTCATTAGTCTTGTAAATGTTTGAATATTTTTCAGAAATAAAAACAAGTTCCCTTTTTAAATTTTCATTTATTTCAATAAGAGAATTTACTTTATTTTCTTGTTCAATAAATTTTGGAGTTAAACAATTTACATTGTCTTGGAGATTTCTTATAATGTTTTTTAACTCACCACTTTGATTAATTTAATTTTTTCTTTAGTTAGATGTATTGATTCTTGATAAAGTTCACTGTAGGCATTTGTCATATCCAATACATCACCATCAATTTCATTAGCAGATGAGATTGAATCAATAGAGTCAGTGTCAATATGAGAAGGAGTTTGAGAATTATTAGTTTCCACAATAGAGGCAACAAAAGCTCTAAACCCATAAGAACTAGATTCAGATTCATCAGAAGTGAATCTGAAGATGACTCAGTTGATATTTCAATCTCATGTGAAGCAGTCAAAGCTTTGGATTTTCCTTTATCATTTTTCTTACTAGGACATTTATTAGCGTAATGTCCATAACCATGACACTTAAAACATTGAGTAGTGTCAGGAAAATCCTTTTTAGGTTTATTTTCAAATAATTTAAATTGTTCAGAATTTTCAAATTTTTTAAAAGGTTGTTTCTTATTTTTATAGAATTTTTAAAATTTTTTAACAAATAAAGCAAGTTCATCTGATTTGTCAGAATCACTGCTAGAATCAGACTCAACCTTTGATGATTTAAATGCAACACTTTTAGTGGCATGATTATCTTGAATTTCATATTCATAAGTTTGTAATGACCCAACGAGTTCATCTAAGTTTAGATTGTCAACATCTTTAGAGTCAACAATAGCATTGACTTTTGATCTGAACCTTTTAGGTAGAGACCTTAGAATTTTTCGCACAATTTTAGTATTAGAAACAGGTTCTCCTAAATTAAATGAGCCATTTACAATATCATTTAAGCGAATATAGAAATCAGAAAACTTTTCATCGTCATCCATACGAAGATTTTCAAATTGAGAAGTGAGCATTTGAAGTTTAGAAATCTTTACTTGAGGAGCCCCTTCATAAGTGGTTTCAAGAATTTTCCATGCATCTTTGGCTATGGTGCAAGTACTTATTCGACGAAACTTCGAAGCGATTCGCTCAAATAAAGCATTTAGGGCCTTGGAATTATAACCAAGATTATCATATTCCTGATCCGTCCATAAAGATCTAGGTTTGATAGTGGTATGTGGTATATTATCGACAACAGAGGTCGTAGTTGGTGGTAACCATCCGTCCTCAATAGAATACCAAATGTGAGGATCAAGTGAACTTAAAAATGCTCTCATCCTTGCCTTCCAGTAAGGATAATTAGAGCCATCAAGAGGGGGTCTAGCGAGACGCACCTTCTCTAGGAAGATCGTGATATCCCAAATTAGACATAACACTTAATTTGTTAAAATTTACCAAGTGACCAGTCTCTGATACCAATTGAAATTCTGGGAAATTTAAGTTTGTTTTTTTTTTATAATCTATTAAATTTATCAATTAAAATCTACTCACAATCATCATACAATCAAAATAAGTACGCAAGACATTTTTAACGTGGAAAACCCGTCACAGGCAAAAACCACGGGATCTATCTCAGATCCAAAAAGAAATTCACTATGAACAAAAAACTTTACAGTGCTTCTTTGGAATGATATGCCCTAGCACTCCAATCACCAAACATGACAGCCTTTCTCCATCATACTATCCATAGTGAACATTTCCATCAACCTACGTTCCTTGCGAAGGTTCACTTGTCTCACACAAGTCTTACACTCTCAAACATGAAATCATAACGACCCATAAACATCAAAGAGATTAGAGAATGAAATCAAAAGATGTAAAGTAATCTCAATGACAAAATTTTGGACAAACAAAAATTTTAGAAAGAAGATTTTCGGATCAGTTATGAAACTGCCCGAACTTCCTAAAATTTATATGTTTTAGGATCACGGACGTCCGTGAATCACTCACGGTCGTCCGCGACAACGGACGTCCGTGAGTGTACTACGGACGACCGTGGGTCCAAAAAATGACAAACCAATTTGTCAAACTTAATTACTTGGCAAAACTATTTCCTAAAAAAGCAATACTGTTTTTTGAGTCATGATGGTGACAAAAAGTCTTACATTCTGTTTCCCAAGCCTTGCTTGCGCTTTATTAAAGAACCCTTGAGCCTCGATAAAATCAACTAGAGAGCTCGTCTCATTCATCTTCTTCATTGTTATCATGGTATCAAAGCCCCCTTTTTTGACTACCGTCATCTTCATCATAGCTTCTCTTGCTACAGATCTGAACTCTTATCAAGCCTTTAATCCATTCTCTGTTCAACAAGACAAACCCCATGTTATCATTCATTCATAATTTCTCCTCTACTAATCGTAAAGCTTGATCCAAGCAACTTTATTACATGGAGAACTTAGTTCACGGTTGCTCTTCGTGCTCATCAACTTGAGCTCATTCTTGTTGAATCGGTGCCGTCTTCAACCATCACTGACGACGAAGGCAAAGAATCAATTAATCCAAAGTACGTCGATTCGCGTCTTAAAGATCAGTTGCTCCTATCCTGCATTTTTGTCACTGTTTCTCCCACGAATTTACCAAGCATCATCAATAGCAAATATGAGAAAACTGCTTGGGCCGCTCTTGAACAACTCTATGCTTCGGATTCGAGATCCACTGTTATGCAACTCAAAACTGAATTGCTTCAATTGAAGAAAGGATCAAAAGAAATGTTCTATCCCCAGAACATACAAGAAATCTGTGACAAGCTTGTTCTTGCAAATTCTCCTTTGGACTCGGGTGATATAATTTCGAACCCTTAGCTAGATTACCTTCGGAGTATAGCTTTGTTAAAACATCTATAAGGACAAGACCTGAACCTCTTTCTCTCCTACAACTTAACTCTTTGCTACAAGAGAAAACTATTAGCCCTTGTGAGACCAAAAGAAACACATATTGTTTCCTCCGTTCTTGCTGCGCAAAAGAGCCCTTCACCAACCGGTGGATCTACATCAAACTCTAAATTTGGAATTCCAAACAGAGGCAGTCGATATAATAGGGGAGATCGCAACAGTCGAGGTCGTGGTGGCTATCAATACCAGCCAGGTCTAAAAGTTTGGTGCCAGTATTGTGGAAAGTCAAATCATTCATCTAGCGAATGTTGGTTCTGACCAGACGGGCCTCTCAATAGGTCATTGTTTTCCCATATGCTCACTACAAAAAATAAGACTATCAGCGGCACCAAAAACTGCCGCTATTAACAAAAAAACTTGTTTCAATAGCGTTAGGACTAGTAGCGGCAATTTTTTTGTTAATAGCGCCAGCTTTTGGTGCCGCTAATAGTCTTATTTTTGTAGTGACTCGAGCTTATGTGGCCTCTAATGGTCCACCAAGTGAATCAACTTGGTATGCTGATTCAGGTGCAAGCAATCATCTCACCTCCGAGCTCTCAAATATGAATATTCATGGTCCTTACTATGGCCAGGGTAAGGTATCACTGGGTAATGGTCAGACCCAACCTATTCACCACACAGGTAAAACAATCCCCAGCACATCTACATCCTCCTTCAAACATCAAAACAATTTTCATGTTCTAACTATTTCCACAAATTTAATTTATGTTCATAAACTTGCACGAAGGTGATTCATTTTTGCGGGCGCAGTAAAAATGTTCTCTTCCCAATTCATGTCGTCAACTCGTCACCTTCACCACAAGCTCTTAATGCATATCGTGTTCCGGCATCGATATGGCACAATCACTTCGGTCATCCATCCACATCAACGTTTAATTTTCTTTCAACAAAATGTATGTTGCCTATTAAAGGCTCTTGTAATTACTGTTTTGAAACTTGTCCTCTAGGGAACAGTCATAGATTATCTTTTACTATGTTAGGATCTACTATCAAATTTCTACTTGAATTAATACACTCTGATGTATAGGGCCATTCCCATCTATTTCCTTTCAAGGTTACAAATTTTGTGTTATTTGTTGATGACTTTTCCAAATTCTCATGATTATTCCCATTGATGCAAAAATATGATGTTTACAATATTTTTGTCCATTTCAAATCCTTGGTTGAAAATCTCATTATTCACAAAATTAAAAAATTTTGCTCGGAAGGGGGTGGAGAGTATGTTAATAATTCCATTGCATCTTTTTCCTCTTCTCATGGTATACTACACCACATTTCATGTACACCACAATAAAACGGAGTGGTGGAGCATAAACATCGCCACATCACTGACGAGACATTTATTCTCGTCGTCAAACAGATCACAATCCGGATCGTTCTAGCCATTGCTCTACACTTCCACTGGCACATTGAGCAACATGATGTTCGAAATGCTTTCCTTCATTGAAATAAAGAGGATCTATATATGAGTCAATCTCAAGGTTTCATCGATTCCAGCCTTCCCACTCATGTTTGCAAGCTGAAAAGGCCTTGTATAGTCTTAAACAAGCTCCTCGCGCTTGGTTCCAAAGATTGACATCCTTTCTTTGATCTATTGGGTTCAAGAGATGCGACCCATCACTCTTCATCCAGCACGCTGGCTGCCGCACCAAATTTTATGTGTTCCACCCAATGATCAAAATTTCGGTTTCAATATCGGTTTCGAGCGGCCGTAACTGATAATTTGGCCAAAATTTTGGTTCCATTTTTTTTAAAGAAAAACCAAAAACATAGTGTAGCTTTTAAATTATCGGCCGATAATTTGCAGGTTGGTACAAATCAGCCAAAATTTTTAGGTTTTCATTTCGAGCTTGGCCGAAACTGGTACATATCGGCCGACCACTACAAAAATAAGGTGGTTCAGCGGCACTTGCTATTAAGGCAATTTTTGATAGTGACATGACTAATAGCAACAACTTTTGGTAGCGACGGGACTAATAGCAGCAGTTTTTTG
This sequence comes from Chloranthus sessilifolius, assembly GCA_021018995.1. NCBI lineage: Eukaryota > Viridiplantae > Streptophyta > Magnoliopsida > Chloranthales > Chloranthaceae > Chloranthus > Chloranthus sessilifolius. Next base: position 14,435,037 of record CM037594.1, read on the forward strand.
TTAATAGCGACATTCTTTTGTTGCCACTAATAGCCTTATTCTTTGTAGTGGGTATTTTCAACCATGGTTCCATCTCTTATACCCTCCCTCTCTCTCTCTCTCTCTCTCTCTCTCTCTCTCTCTTTCTCACATACATGTACATACACACACACACACACAGACACACGCACGAACGCTGGGCCAAGCCCACCCTGGTCGGGTCGACACAGGCATAATAACAAATTAACATGAGCAGGAGCAATCTTTTTGTCATATGTGAAACCTTCGTGTGAGGGATTGCAATCAATTGGCTATTGGAAAAAGTTCTCTTATCTTAGCCAATTGATTGCGGCCCCTCACACCAATTCGAATCCCACTCCTCTTGGCCACCCGTAGGGATTTAGCCCTACTTACCTGGTACGTGTAAGTTGCGGATGTTGCTATGCCCGGGACATAGTCGGGTGCTCTAAAAGGCCCCGATACCTATCCTTGGAAAAAAAAAAAAAAACGAAGAAGAAAGAGAAAAAAGAAATGGCTCTCTTGGGCCCTACATGTTTGGTCTTTTCAAATGAGACTACTAATTATATAAAAATTTATAAAATTTGCATTAAATTTTATTTAAAATAATTAAGTTATTAAACTGCTTTTACATGTTAATTAAAAAGTAAAGTAATCAAAGTTTTTAAATTTTCCGAACTGCTATTTGTAACCGATTTTGGCCCGTTGGTGATCAGGTCATCAATTCAGTTTCATGTCGAACCATTTTAGTGGCATGTAATTCATGGGGCCGTCATCTAGATCGGATGCAATCCTAAAAATAGAAGAAAAAATATAAGAAAATAGAATGGCTAAATATGAAATCTGTTTGGGTAGCTCTAAACGCGCCCATGTGTTCTCTACAAGCGCCTCCGTCGCAACCCCTTTAAAATCATTGATTGCGTTAGATCAGATGATAGACATCCTATTTCACCCATATCTTTCGCACAAGGATCTTCTGACCACGTCTCACCTATCCGACAATTAGTCTTTTATTCCACGTCACAGATCTCCAAAATATGGCCCTAAAATCACGTTTGAGTGTGATGTGTGCCATGGCACACAAAGGGCATTGTTTGGGGATCTGTGACATGTGGAATAAAAAGTTGACCATCTGATAGATGCGACATGATCTCAAGATCCATTGTGTGATAGATCTTCGTGAAAAATGCTCTCAAGCATCATATCCGAAGCGGTCAATGATTTTTAAGGGATGCACACGTGGGCACTCTCAGAGAACGTGCCCATGCGAACAGAGCTACCCATTCCATTGTAACCCTACCTGTATTTTGGGGCGCTACAACTTCCACACAAGATTTGTACCGTCTCACATCGTTTGAGAAAATACACAATTTTTGGAACCTGTAACACATCAAATGCAATCAAAGCCGTATGATCTAAGGGCCATGATGTAAAGACCTTTGGTGTTGAAGGTTGACACTACATATGATCTCTATCATCTGATTCAATACAGTCTACAAGTGAATTAGATGATTGGCTCTCACTGTATTGAATCAGATGATAAAGATCGTGTTGTGTGCTAATCTTCGGCATCTAAGATCTTTATATCATGACCTTCAAATCAGATGACTTAGCTTGTGCTCCACGTGACATAGTCCCAAGAATACCAAGCCTTTATTTTAAATCTATGTGCAATGGTACAAATATCTCGTGTGCAAGTTATAGGTCCCTTTTTTTGAGCTGTTAAACTAGATGTGCAATACAGAATGATGCCACATTTACAATGTAGCCAATAGACCGTCGGGTAGCTCTATTCGCCCCTACCTCTTTTTTAAAAGTGCGTACTTCTCAGAGCCCTTGACACCCATTGATCGCTTGGAGTTCATTGTTCACCTCTATAATCCTCGAGATGGATCTTGATATTGAGATGTTGTCTTACCTATCAGACGGTCCGTGTTTGATTCTATGTCCCACAGATCCCCAAAACACGGATCTTATGGAATAAAAAATTAATCATCAGATAAGTGATACATGATCTCATGATCAAATGTGTGGAAGACTTGGGTAAAAAAGGTATCTATCATCTATTCCGAAGCAATTCATCGTTTTCAAGGGGCTTCAGATGTAGGTTCTTTAAGAGAACGCTTGGGCACGAATAGAGCTATATATGCTCTACCCCGTGCACCACATACCACCTAGTAACAAAATGATGCGATGTTTACAAAATTGATCACCTGATCACCAACTTTGGTAACCAGGTTGGTCACCTAATATCAGTACTAATTTTAATTGATGGCTTAACGGGTATAATTAATCGTTTTTTACTACCCAAACAGTTAACTGTCCAGAACAAGGTCTCTCAGTTCTATTAAATGAGGGCTTCAGGCCCTAGGTCTTAAATATTTAAATCTCTCTCTCTCTCTCTCTCTCAATCATTGTAGAGACAGAACAATTGAATCTTTTTTGGAATCATTTGGAGTGATCTGTTGAGTTTATACTGCAAATCTCTGCAACTGTGACTATGAACATCTTGATCAAGGTGGTATATGATTCAATAACCTAACTTGATTTCAAAAGTTTACATACGTAACAGAAATTATTCTGTCTATTTTGTCTGTAGAAATCTTCATCTCCCTCATTCTTCTTCCTTATGTTGTAGATGTTCTTACTTCTGTATATTCTTGAAAGAAAGGGTAAGGGACTTTAGATTCTCAAGCTTAGTTATCAGAAAAAAGATGTTCTTTTTTTTCAATAATTGAAAAAATAGAGAAGATACTTGTTCTTACTGGTTATTGGAGTTGAACCCATGAAAGTGATGTGCTTATTCATAATCTTACTAATGAATTTGGTATTAATGTTCTTTGTTTTCTACACTATGTGGGATGATCTCTTCCCTTTTTTTGGATTTCTTCTCCATTAGAAGTAACATGATCTGTGATTAATATCCAGGGTTAATTTTATTGATGGGTGTCTATCAGTTTATGCTAGCAATCTGTTTTTACTTGTTCTTTTAATTTGTTAGTTAAAAGGGGATGAGGGACCCCAAAACGTGATAAACCAAGAAGATTACGGGAGATGAAAAGTAATCTTTTCGGTGAATAGAGCTAAACGGTCACCTTGCAACTGGATAATGAAGGTAGCATTTGTTGATCCTTAGTATCATCAAACCTTTCTGTTTTTTTCCCAATAAGTTGGCTGTCCATGCCTCTTAGAGCACCGACTAATCCTAAGGGCACATGTGCGCCAGGTCAGTAGGGGATAAAACCCCTAGGGTGGACTCAAGGTGGTGTTTCAAACTCAGGTCACCCGCTTCCTGAGGCGGGGGTACCTAGCCATCAGGCTTCATATCTTCAAAGCCTTACTGTGCTCTAACAAAGCTCCACTAAACATAACATTCTTTCTTACTTTTGATATTGACATTCATCACTCAATGAACTGCTCCATCTATGAGGTATTAAGGTTCATCTTTCCCATATATGCCATGATTTTATTTAATTTTCCTCCATTAGGAATAGTTCGAATCACTTCCCTTTTGACATAAAATCCTTGAAAGCCTTAACCATTGTCCTCCCATTCCTTCCCACGCTTCTTTCATCCCTTGCCGTTTCTCCTTTTCCTAAGGATTAAAGAGTGGTCACCACACTACAAAAATAACTCTATTAGCAGCAATTTTTTGGACCAAAAAACTGCTGCTATAAACAAAAAAATTATTAAGACTATTAGCGGTAGTTTTTTTGTTAATAGCGGCAGTTTTTGGCTGTCGCTAATAGTTTTGTTTTTTGTAGTGCCAGCTAGAACAATATTACATCGATTGATGTTGATCTCTCATGGTCGAAACTGTTGGTGGGTTACACAAAAATTAATGGAAATAGATCGAATATTGACTTCATGGAGTGATTAGATCGCTATCTTTACGACAATATTTACTCCCACTATGCAACAAAATAACAAAAAATGTCTCCGAGATATAATGAAGCCTCAGTGATTCACCGACCTTCATACACTACGTTGCAATGTAGTATGCAACTTCAACGAAATGAACACACATAATCGCACTATTAGGCACACGAATTTCAAGGACAGAGATGTAATTAGAGATTTGTAAGTGCAAAATGTGCCTTAAAAGCACTAATTAAGCCATTTAACATACCACAACCGCCCATATGGTCATTCTTTCCTCCTTTAAGTCAAAGAACATAAAAGGTAGGTCTCTATATATACGATAAGAAATGTTCTTCTGAACAAGTGAGGTGCGACAATTCTTTTCTACAGCACTTTCAAATTTTAGGTGGGAGTGGTTTCCCTCCAATACTTGTCAAATTTCAAACTACTTTTGACTAATAGGTTGGAGGTTCAAGTATTAGCAAAAATAACTTTTTGACATGGAACCATTAGACAATGAAACTCTTTGAAGCTAAGCCAAAACTTTAACCAAAGTAAATAATCAATAAATATTATTAATTAAAAAAAAATATATATATATATATTTGTAAAACATCCAATAGAAACTTGAATGGAAACATAGTAATAATAAATATGTAACCAAAGCAAATAATAAATAAATAGCATAGACCCAACCGTCAGAATAATGCGTGAAGGCACATTCTGGAACGAAACGTCAAAACGGTCAAAAGTAACCACTTTGCTGTTAGGTTCACGTTTTTAGGGCAAATTCTTTAGTTTAGGACCCGAAAATAGTAATTTTGCTACGTTTGGAAATAATCGCTTGCGCGATTCCTAAGGCTGTACAAATCAAAATCAATTCATTTCGATTCCAATTTGTATCTAGCAATAAGATCTTTCTAGCTATGGTCTTATCCCCTTTTTACTATTTTTCGTAATTTTTGCTATTTTTCTATTTAATAGTTGTAAGCTTGATGAAAATCAATATTATTGAATATTGAAATATTTTTTAGGTCATTTGGAGATCTTTTTTTCTCATTTCTCTTGGTATTCGTGTGAATTACCAAGAAAGGTGGATGCTCGTTAGAGTTCTGGCATTTCTGTTTAGGAATCAACGGTTCTAGTGGAAGGTTGTGGCGAACATTGCATTAGTTTGTATCATAGAATTAAGACCGAAGGCTCGTTTCTACACCATGCCGTCTAGACGTGGTGGTCGCCGGAAAGTGCTTATACACGATGTGCACGAGCGTGAAAACATCGCCTGATTGACATGATAGATGGAGGCATTTACTGCTCAAGTGGCCGCTCTGATGACCAGAGATGAACAACAAAGGAATCGAACCCCAAATCGTTCGGAGTACGAGGAATCAACACCAGATTTACCTTATCCTAGGATCTATTCTCCCTAATAGACCTCACTATCGTATGAGTCCCAATGAGCATTATGAGTTGCAACGGCAGGTAGAAGAGTTACTTGAGAAGGGGCACATTACGGAGAGCCTCAGTCCTTGTGTCATACTAGCGTTAGTTACACCAAAAAGGATGGGTCCTGACGTATGTGTGTCGTTGGTAGGGCTGCAAATAAAAATACCGTATGTTTTACTTTCCTATCCCATAGTTGGATGACTTGTTAGATAAGTTAGGAGGAGCCACTATCTATAGTACGCTTGACTTGAAGAGTGATGAACGAAGTCTCTTGTCCTTTCATTAGCAAATTTATTGTTATTTATTTTGATGATATTTTGATTTATAGTGTTAACCAAGATTTGCATTTGCAACACTTGCGAGAAGTTCTTTTGGTAATGCGCAGGAATAAATTCTTTGTTGTTGCTAGCAAGTATTGGTTTATGACGGATAACGTCCTCTTTCTTGGCTACATGGTGGGCAAGGATGTCATTTCGGTGGATGAATCCTAGGTGGAAGCCATCAAGCAATGGCCTATACCTACTAATCTGTGACGACCTGATTTTCCCCCTAGACGAAATTGGGGAAGACCGGACCGTCCGAAATCAAAACAAAGCAAACTTCTTATATAGGTAGTGGTTATGGCAGTAACTGAGATCCCACCGGTGATGGAACAAAACTCAGAAGACCACCGGTGATGGCCGACAGTCACCTAAATAGTGGTGTACAAACATATTTATACATACGAGTACAATTCCTATACTGTACCAAGTCCAAACTTATCTCCAATTGTTTCTACAGATAAACTCCTCAGGCGGAAAACCTTCTTCCGGCATGAAATCAGGATCGATCTCGGGTTCAGGGTCTTGACGAATATCTATATTTGTGACATAAATGTCGAGATGAGCTAATAGTCTAAGCTCAGTAGAGAAAATTCAATACCAATTCACATCTTATCGATCAATGCATAGATTCAATGACTGAATTTCAAAACATTTTCGTATCGAATTCAAAGGCATTTTTTTTCTTTTCAAAATGGAAAGGCATTTTCATATCAAGACCCAAGTTCAAGGTTCTTAAATTCATAGTCTAGAGGTTTCTGAGTTTGGATTCAAGGTTCAAAGTCAAAGTTTTGATTCAAAGTTTCAAATTCGCTTTCATATTCAAGATCTTAAATTCAACATTCAGATTTCAGAATTTAAAGGGTTCTAAGTTCGAATTCGAAGTTCAAATCGAGGTTCACATTCAAGATTTAACTGATAGCTCAAGTTCAAATCCTGAGCTCAAAGTTGGGATTTGATATTCACAGGTCAAATTTCAAAGTTCAGATTCGAGTAAGAGGATTCAAATTCAAAGTTCTAAATTCAGATTCACATTATGACCAATATTCACATTCGATGTTCTTATTCGGATTTCACATTCAGTGTTCATATGATTCCAGATTTACATTTGGGTTTCAGATTCAGATTCAGAGGTTTCGGATTTAAAAGGCGGAGTCATATTCGAATGTACGGATTAACCCGCTGTACCGATCCAAATTTCTTATTCGAATGTACGAGTTAACCCGTCGTACCGGTCCAAAGGTCATATTTCATGTTCGGAGTTCAGAGTTCAATGTTCATATTCATATTTGGAATTCATATTTCGAAGTTCATATTCATATTCATATTCGGAGTTCATTTTCGGAGTTCTTATTCAGATTTCAAATTCGAGTCCAGATTCAGAATTCTTATTACGAATTCAGATTCAGATTTAGAGTTCTTATTCAGAGTTCAAATTCGGAAATTCAGAGGATTTGATACAAAGATTATCATTCAATTCAAAATTTACAGTTCGAAATATTCAGAGTTCAAAATAAGAGTTCATGTTCAGCATTCATATTCGGAATTCGAAGTTCTAAATTCACATTCCATGAATTCAATACAATGATCATTTCTTAGTTTAAGTTCGAATTTGCTAAGTTAAAATCAGATTCAATGCTTATATCAGTTCATATCAGATTCTATGCTCGTATCAGTTCACATCAGTTCACATTTGTACATATCAGTTCATATCAGTTCACATTTGTTCACATCAGTTCACATCTGTACATATTAGTTCATATCAGTTCACATCAGTTCACATCCGTTCATATCAGTTCATATGATATGATTCAAAGTTCAAAGCATTTCGATTCAAAATCCAATATTCACGCATTCAATATTCAAAGAATTTCAAGAATTCAATATTCAAATACAGTATTTCTAAAGATTCAATGCAATCCAAAATCCAAAGATTTCAATTATTCAAAAAGGTCAAACTGACAAATTCCATCATTCAGAACTATGAATCAAAGTCTAAAATGAGATTGAGTATTGAGTTTCCCCTACCTCGATTCCTAACGCCGCAAGAAGGTGGGCGATGACCTTTATCGACGGCGACTGATTCCTCCCCCTACATCACATATACAATGATACATTTAGGATTAATTTTAATCACTAATAATTTTGACGTTACTAATAACTTCGACGTACTTAAATATTTTCTCAAAACCGAGGCGGAATGGACAAGTCCGTGCTAACCCTAGATCACGTAGAAGCTGTCCCAACTTGCCGCTCAATTTTGACCTTTAAAATATTTGATTCTTGAAATTACTATTTCACACAAAGTTATAAAGGTCGTTGTCTTCTTTTCAAGGCTGCGAGAATTGCATCAATCTGAGTTCGGAGAAAAAGGTTATGGCCAAAATACCGAGGTAGTCTCAACACCTTGCTCCAATTCGCTCAAACGATTTCCAAATTCGCTCGAGCAAGTTTTCCCAGAAAATTTTGGTATGATTTCTGAGGAAAATTCGCTTGAGCGATTTCCAAATTCGCTCAAGCGAATATATCAGATTCTGCATGGGATTGAGACTCTTCTTCCCCAATCCAACATTCCCCAAATCTCGAAAATCAACCCAACCACATACACTAATCAAATCTAATCTTTAGAAATCAGATTCATACGATTATGCTATGGTATTTACCTTTTTAGGTCACGGATGCGGAGCTTGCAATGATCGATATCAAAAGGGGTTTCGGTGCCGAGCCTGCGAAAATCTCATGGTGCTCGATCTCAAAATGAACTCCACAGTAATGTGCCATGATCTCCATCATTTAACTCGTGTACGCCACGCTTTCGATGGTCGGTTCGAGCTCATTCAAAGCTATGCTCCCTTTTGCTTCTCGATCTAAGCGATGTCGAAGCTTGAAGGTTCCTTGAGGTCGGAATCAACAAGAGCGGTGAGAATCTATGATGATCCTTGCGAAGAAGTTTGAGGAGCTATCTCACGGTTGGGGTTTCAAGAGAGCGTTTGGGGAGAAGGTGGATGCTCTCTCTCTCTACTCTATTCTTACAACAAAACCAAATAAATATCTAGCTTCACTTTTTCTTGTCCTCTTTTAACTTGTGGGCCTAACTAGGTGTTAAGCGGGCACACCGTGAGTCGGTGCACGGACTCTTCATCAAAGGTCAAAAATATAAGGTCTAGCCTCACATACAAACTAAATCTTTTACCGTCGATGCTCTCACAGAGCTCGTGTAACTATTCACGCAATTATTTATATGAACCTTTCACACTCAGACACATATTCAGAATAAAATATTCTAAAAGTTTAAGGCGTATACCTTGTCAGGCACGCACACATAGTCGGGTGTATCAGTGTTAGGAAATCTATGATGTATATCTATATATACAAACCTATATTTGTTTAGGTTATTTGGGCTCGGATTAGGGTCATGCCTAGGGCGCACATGACCGCGCCTAATTACGTGCATACCATTTTTCTCGTTTTAAATTATATATTAATTAATAATAACTATATAATTCAATGTGTTATCATGATTGTGCTTGAAAAGGTGGGCTCGAGCTTGGTTCGATCTCGGGGTTCGAGTCGTGTGCAACACACACTTCACACTCGAATTCGAGCTTCAAATTGATGCTCAAGTTAGGAATTGGTTTTCAGATTTGAGTTTGGGTGCATTTTCCTAGTTAAGACAGGTGGGTCAGAGACCGCGCCACAGACTTCAAAAGTTTGACTAAGGTCAAACCGGTCTAAATAGTCGTGTTATCATCGAAGGTCAATGATTTAACAATGGCAAAAATCATGGTCGTTACATAATATGTTTGAAGTGCGCAACTTTCATGACCTCTTATCCTTTTATAGACGATTTATCCTGAGCTTTAGCATGATCATGGCACCAGTTTTGGATTGCATGAGAGCAAGAAAATTTCATTGACCGAAGTAACAGTATAAGGTTTTCAAAGAATCAAACGGTTCTTTACCTTTGCACCCGTCCTTGTATTGCCTGATTTTTCTCAATTGTTCGAGTTGCATTGCGATGCTTCCAAAGTCGGTATTGGGGCAATGTTGAGCCAGGCGGTAAACCTGTTGCATTTTTTAGCGTCAAGTTGAATGGGGCGAAATTAAATTACTACACCTATGATGTGGAGTTTTATGCTGTGGTTTGAGCGCTACGACATTGGCGATCTCACTTGTCCTACCATGAATTTGTTCTCTACACGGATCATGATGCTTTGAAGCACATAAACAATTAGGACGACCTCTCTAGTTGGCATGTTGGATGGGCTGCCTATCTTCAGTAGTTCACATTCATCATTAAGCATAAATTAGGTGCCTGAATAGGGTGGCAGATGCGTTTAGCAGACACACTTTCTTGCTAAGTACTCGGTTATGATTCTTTTCAAGACCTCTTAACTGCTGACTCCTATTTTGTGTCTATTTTGAGTGATGTGATGGCTGACATGAGATATGAATACGTGATACACAATGATTTCCTTTTCAAGAGAAATCTTTTATGCATTCCCAAGTCTCTAGCCTCTGCTTGAAGATCATCAAGGATATACATGATGAGGGTCACAAAGGATGTGACAAAACTTTGCATGCCATGATGGGTACTTACTTTCAGCAATCCAAGTGTTGGGAGATCACAAGTTTGTGAAAAGATGTCGCATCTGCCAAGTTTCTAAGGGAACCGCGACCAAGGCAAGTCTTTATAGCACTATAAAAATAAGGTGTTTTAGCGGCACTTGCTGTTAAGGCAATTTTTGGTAGCGGCAAGACTAATAGCGGCAGTTTTTTGTAGCGACAGGACTCATAGCGGCAGTTTTTTGTTAAAAAAACTGCCGCTAATAGTCTTATTTTTTGTAGTGTAGGCCTCTGCCTATACTGAATCGGCCATATGAGCATGAATTTCGTCTTAGGGCTTCCATGAACACAACAAGGGATGGACTCCATTTTCGTGGTGGCAGACAGGTTCTCAAAGATGGCGCACTTTAATGCATGCAAGAAGACTACAGCTGCTATTAATGTGGCACAAATATATTTTCGGGAGGTTTGTCGGCTTCATGGATTGCCCATGTCCAGTCTCTGATCGGGACACACGGTTCCTCTGCCACTTCTAGAGGAGCTTATGGTGCATTACTAATACAAAGTTGGATTTTAGTAGCACATATCACCCACAGAATAATGTCAAACTGAGGTGATGAATCTCTCATTGGGCAATCTATTGTGTAGATTGGTGGGGGCTCATCTAAAATCGTGGGACCAAAAAGCTATATCAGGCGGAGTTTGCCTACAATTGTTCGATCAATCGCAGCACCGGTTTTTCTCCCTTCCATATCACATATGATGCTGACCTTAGGTCGCCGTTGGACTTGGCCCCTGTTCCAAACTTGAAGCGTGTTCCCAAGAATGCGGATGATATTATTAGTGAGATTCAGATAATGCATAAGACTACAGAGCCGAACCTTCTGCATCATTCCGCAAGAAAAATTAACTAGGCTTGGTCAATTGTTCGTAAGTTCCCTATTCCTAGAGTTGGAATTGAGAATAAAATTGTTACAAGCTTTACAACATGGGTGAATTGTCCTTCAAATCCGCCTAGAAGTAGCTAAGTGGTAGATCTACTAAAGTTGTTGGTTATAAAGTCATTTGCAGCAATCACCTTATTCCGGAGCACAATATCCCTGGTTGGCTTGCTATCAAATGGGAAGCTCCTTACTGTTGTTAACTTAACCAAGAGGGGTCTCAATTGGGTCTTTGGATGTGTTCTTTGTTGGGAGAATGTCGAAACTAATGACCAAATCTTTGTTTGAGTGTCCATTCTCTTCATGGATTTGGAGATCTATTTTGAGTTGATTACAATCTTCAAAAATAATCCTCGAAAATTCAAATATTTGATGATGAAAAAGGCTACAGATAAGGGAAGAGGTGCGTCAATCTTTAAGCTGGATTTTGCGGCTACCACTTGACATTTGGACCAAGAGGAATAGAAGAATCTTTGAGAATTCCATGAAAGATTGAAAATCCATTCTTCAGATGATTGTTGAGGATGATAATATTCTCCATCCTGATGGACTTGAGATGAGATCAATATCGTCCTTATTCTTTATTATTGGGATAGAGTCCAAAGATCAAAGGATAAGGCTTCTGGAATGTAGCTGGAAGAAACCTATGCCAGGCTTTGTAAGATAAATTCTAATGGATCGCATATTGAAGAAAATATTGGGATTTGTACTATTTTTCGAGATTCCAAAGGTCATTTTCCACATGCTTCATATGCCCATTGTAAACAGGTTGAAATTACTTTGATTAAACTTCAAGATATAGTTTTTGAATCGAAAATTATTAACTTTCAAAAGAATTTGTTGGTGAATAGAATAGAGGACTTTGATATATATATAACATTAAACCTGTATATATACTAATTAATTCATCTCCCTCTCTCTCTCTCTCTCTCTCTCTCTCTCTCTCTCTCTCTCTCTTAAGTTTATTTTTTTCCCTCCTGTTTTTGATAATGGGGTATCCGACCTCTTAGAGCACCCGACTGAGTCCCCGGGTATGTGCAACACCTGCATAACATATATACTAGTCAGTAGGGATAAATCCCTATGAGTGGCAAATAAGGAGTGAGATTTGAACTCAGAACCTTCGCTTCTTGAGGCCTAGTATGCACTATTTTTTTCTCTCATTCCAATACCGCCTGATTTCTTACTGATTATAGTATATTAAAGGTAGTAAAGATGCATGTTATGAGCTCTTGTAACTGTTGTAAGTGCTAGAATGTTGCCATACTCAAGCCAACACCCCAAAAGGCAAAGTCTTTTGTCCCATTCTAGCTGCTCAGGGACATGTGTTTATTGAGGGGAAAGCAGAACAAAAGACAATAGACCACTTGCAACTTTTCTTATTATATTAAGGAAGAGAGAGAACAGGAAAACAACAACAATAACAATAATAAAATTAGAACTGCCAACGGTGGGGGTTCAACTTCAAGTTTTCTATCTTGAGAATTCGATTCGAAAGACATTTATGCCTTTTTTTTTTGATAAAAGACTTGATGCCTTCTATAATGGAATAGTAACTTTCTCACATAACAGCCAAATGATGAGCAGTTTCATCATTTACAAAATTTAATACTCTTTTGTCTATGTGACATGTGGGCTTTCTTTCATTATAATAGTAAAGATATTCAAAATCTTATATAAATTTGGATATCATTTTCTTTCTGGCTATATATATATATAGAGAGAGAGAGAGAGTGTGTTCTCATGCTATAAATAAAGCTCTCCTCTCTCTTAATTTTATTATTGGTACGCCAGGTTAAGGGGCCAACCTTTATTTCTTAATAGAAAAGACTACAAGCGATAAGAATTTGTTGAAGGTTCATAGAAGAAACATGCTGTCGCCTCCATAATGTTCAATTTGTAGAAAAGTTCCATAAGTCAGTCTATTTCTAAACGAACTTATCGGCTTTATGTCAAGCATTAGCACTGAGTTAGGGTGCTTATGGTTTGTAGCATACCACATCTTGGAGATGTGGTTGTACAATAGCCACATCTTTTACCAACTCCTAGGTAAGGCTTTGCTAGCTATTGTTCCAAGAGTCAAGGATTTGCTTGTGGGTCACAAGTGACCACATATCACTTAGGTAGTCAAGTCAATATGGCGGTCAACACATCAAACATGCTTTTATTTTAAACCACACGAATTGGTGGATGAGTGAAAAATGATAATAGGAAAAAGCCACATCTCTCACGTAATTGTTTTCTTATGTTATTGTCGTTGGATTCTCTCTCTCTCTCTCTCGTGTTACATTATAGGGTGCCATTATTTTTCATCCTAGATTCTTCCTTCTCAAATCAAGTTTTACATGCTTAAATCATTGACTACACTGAATCCCATTATGGAGATCTTTTGAATCAAACTCTGACCGTCAGAAATGATCTCCATCTTCTGATTCAAAGAACTTAAGGTTTAAGCATGTGAATCTTGGGTTGACAAGAAAGAATCTTGGGTTGTAAATAATGGTATCCTATATTATATTGTTTCGGTTTTTCTCTCGCTCCTCTCTCTTAGTGTGTGGGGTTGTGGAGAGTTTCCCATAGGGACAGATTCAAGGGCCATCGACCTTTATAGCGCTGAAGCATGACCGAAATTCTACGAGACTTCTTTATTACACCACAAAGACATGCAATGCTTCCGATTTCCGCTACGATAACTTTTCAAGTTTCATCAAAGCGTGGTTAGAGGCAAGTACATTGTAGCAAAAGACACTGTTATTTTTTTTTTGATAATTAATGGGGTTGGAGGGACCCTACCCTTTTATTGAAAAAGAGAGAAGATTACATACGATAATAAGTACAAATCAAATCCTCTCTTATGCGAGAGTTAAGAAGCAAAAGACACTGTTATTGGTCGGCGGCTACCATAGCAACAACGAGCCAAGTATACTAATTGGCTCATTAGGAGGCATTGAAATAAAATTACGGTAACTACGATTCCTAGTGGTTTTCCATCGAGTCATATTTACACTGGCAAGAGTTATGGGAGACGGTGCAGATGCAAATGTAGATCCACTGGAGAACACTCGGACAATGAAGAAGTATTGCATAAATTTCGTATTCCAGCAAAGAAAATCTTTTTTTGTCATTGAGGAATCAAATTAGAAAGACTTGTTAGAGCACATACGAGAAGCTATTACTCGGAAAGTGGCGTGAGACTCATTTGCTGCTCTATCTTCTCACGCAAATGATGCTCGACTCCAGCTCTTACAAAATGACCTTGTGCCAATAGTTAACATGCTAATCTTCCAAAATTTTATGAAAGTTAAAAACATGTAGTGAAACCACTTCAACGACTGTGCTCCTCCATTTTCCTCTAGCGATGACGCAACCAAGTTTTAAACCTTGCCCCTAGGACTTAATCTAAGAGCGTTGGTCTTAATTATTTCAACCGTTTGAGATAGGACTTAATCTTAGAGCGTTGGCCTTAGGAGCTTTCTCTTGATCTTGAAAGATTTGATCAGCGCTATTCAACTTCAACAACTTTCTCCCACAACTATCAACAGTCTCGGAGGTCTTTCAACTACTCCTACAAAAGCGTAATGCTATTGACCACCGACTTAATCTTAGAGCGTTGGCCTTAGGAGCTTTCTCTTGATCTTGAAAGATTTGATCAGCGCTATTCAACTTCGACAACTTTCTCCCCCAACTATCAACACTCTTGGAGGTCTTTCAACTACTCCTACAAAAGCGTAATGCTTTTGACCACTGCTTTCCCTTTAACTTGAACCTGTGGCTCAAAAATATCCTCGTGCTCTGCAAACATTCCGCAACTTCTATTACAGAACTTCCAAAATCTGAAATTATGGTTAACACATTGCAAACACAACCATTGGAACTTACTGTGGCCCTCGAATAAAAGAAGGATGTTTACGATCACCCTCCTTATAACTCACTCACAGTTTTTGTTCCCAACCATTTCTTCCTCAGATAAATGACATAAGTTTCTAATGGGAGTATTAAATTGATCTTGATGCTTGTCCAACAGTCCCATGTTCCTATATTTTGTTGGGATCCAAAATACGAGAAGCCTGTGATCGAGGATTATCTATATATTTGAAATAATTACTTACCTCACGAGCCGAATCCGATGTTGATTGTGATGCTTAAATGAAACAACTATAAAATTGCACTACCCCCAACTCCTCTACTATTTTGGTTGATGGATAGCCCCTGTGTGAGAAAAACTCTAACGGATATAATGTGTGAGAAAAACTCTCTCCTAGATTGTTTCCATAAAAATGTTTTAGTGTTAGGTGGATACCATCTATCTATGCACATATATATTTAGGTTCCGTTAGATTGCAAATAGAAAAACACTATCTCAGATACATCCTTATTGACAATTGACTAGTACAATTTAGGTTTTAGAAAAATATGTGTAGCCAAAACAAAATATTTAGACCAAAAATAAAATTATTTTAACAATCTCCCACTTGGTCCACTCATGGAGGGTAAGGTTTAGAAAATAAAACCAAGGTTTAGAAAATAAAACCCTAAACTGTTTCTTGTTTACAAGTCAAGTGAGCACCCATTTGTTTCGAAAAATCAATGTCAAAAATCTATTAATCTACTCACCAATCAATGTCAAAAATCTATTAACCTACTCACAAATCACCAACACGATAAGTGGATCATGAATGCATATAATGTTCTTATGAGGCACTACAACAACGCCATGCAAAATGGCACCGTCATTGAGTTTAAACATTTAACTTTACGTGGTAATTTCTGTGGTGTAAAGGTTAATGTACATGTCTTATGCTATCTTAGTGTGTGATTTATATACATTGAGCTACATGCTATTATGTATGGGATTCAGATGGCCCTTAATATGAATATCATGGACATTCTTATCGATTCTGATTGTGAGAATCCTGTGACCTGGATTAAGGATATCTCAAGGGTAGATTGGAACAACAGTGATGTTGTTCGGCGTATTAGAAATCATTGTAGTCAGTTTAATAGCTTTACTTTCAAACATGTGTTTAGAGAAGTTAACTTTTGTATTGCTGGGAGTGTGGTGCGATGGATTGGGGATGCCCAGTTACTTGATGGTTTGCACTCTCTTCTTAGAAAGGATGTAATTAATGTTTATTCTCATTTGTAATCTTTTCTAAGCAATAATAAAGGGTGAGGTCCCACCAACCTCAGCTTGTCGTTCAAAAAGAAAAGAAAAAAAGATTTATAGACATTGAATATTTCTCTGATCTTTAAGACTGCACATCATGAAATCTATCACCCATCTGTTAGAATGATGATTTACTATTGTGTTGCCCAGGCATAGCTAGCCCCATGCAGACCTTTACGAATGCTGACACTCACATAAAATATTTTAAATATTTACTCATTGTTTTATACTTAACGACATGTCACCTATGATGTGAAAAACTTCACCAACTCATCAAGAAAAAGTTCTATCGATGTGGTGCCAAATCACATCTACTCCTAAGCAAATATTTAAGAGTATAGGATTTTCGTGAGAGATGAGAGTGCTAGAAATTTTGTCATAATCATGATCACATTTAGAAGTGCTCCAATGTGCCAATTAGATTCAGTGGTTCGGATGGACGGATGTCCGTGAATGGACTTACGAACATCCGTGGTCACGGACGTTCATGTTTTGACAGTTCTGATAGTTATGGGAAGTTAGTGTCTCAAGGACATCCGTGGTTACGGACATCTGTGCCCTGATAGTTTAAAAAGGATATTTGTGATTCGAAAAGTAAGGCTTTTGGGGGAAGGTTTTTCATCTTAAAAATTCTCTTTAAAGTACCCCACTTGTCAAAGTGATATTATTTGATTCTAAATTGCTATTGGCTCGTGTGAAACGAGTGGACCATCGTGAGAGACGACGGTTGAAGGCAATGTCATTATGAAAAAAATGATCGTGAGACACGGTCTTTGTTAATGAAAAAGAGTGATAGGACATTTCATTCTTGAAACACTGTAATAATTTATTTTTCATAGTGAATTGTTTGCCTTGGATTTGAGATAGATCCTGTGATTTTTACCTGTGAAAGAGTTTTCCACGTTAAAATCGTTTGTGTTTATTTTGTGATTGTGTTTGCATATTTTCTCTTTTGATATCTTCGAGATCCCCGAAATTTCAATTGGTATCAGAGCCAGTACGCTTTGTCTGATTCTCATGAATCGAGTGTCATGGCCAACTCGGGGTATCATGATCTTTCTAGAGAAGTTTCATCTACAACTAGACCTCGTTTTCGATGGTCCTACTTAATCTGATCTTACTTGGCTAGTTAGTTAAGGGGGAGCAATAGAGTTATAATTTTTTATTTTGTTTTGCATATTAGATTGTTGCATAGGACTTAGATGAGAGTTAATCTGATGTATTTTTTTTAATCGAGTCCTTGTAATCTAGGTTTTATCATGATTGTGACAAAGGGGGAGATTGTTAGAAATTTTGTCATAATCATGTTCAAATTTAGAAGTGCTCCAATGTGCCAAGTAGATTCAATGGTTCGGATGGACGGACGTCCGTGAATGGACTCACGGACGTTCGTGTTTCGGCGGTTCCGAAGGTTATGGGTAGTTGGTGTCTCAAGGACATCCATGGTCAAGGACATCCGTGCCTTGATAGTTTAAAAAGGATATTTGTGAATCGGGAAGTAAAGCTTTTGGGGGAAAGTTCTTCATGTTAAAAATTCTCTTTAAAGTATCCCATTTGCCAAAGTGATATTCTTAGATTCTAAATTGTTATTGGCTCGTGTGAAACGAGTGGACCATCGTGAGAGACGACGGTTGAAGGCGATGTTATTATGAAAGGGATGATCGTGAGACGCGGTCTTTGTTAGTGAAGAAGAGTGATAGGGCATTTCATTTTTGAAACACTGTAATAATTTATTTTTCATAGTGGATTGTTTGCCTTGGATCTGAGATAGATCCCGTGGTTTTTACCTGTGTTCCATGTTAAAATCGTTTGTGTTTATTTTGTGATTGTGTTTGCATATTTTCTCTTCTGATATCTTCGAGAACCCCAAAATTTCATAGTGGATTGTTTGAGCTCTAGACCCTCGATTTTTGTGAGAGCTCTTTTTCTTCGTCCTTCTTCTTCCTCGGCCTTCGGAGGTCTGTTCCTCCATGGAGAAACCTCTGAACGCCAAAGGAAAGTTGGCGGATTTGTTTGGCAATAGCAAAATTTCAAACAATTACTCTAGACTTGAGTTTTTCCTTGATTCTAAAGATGCGATTGTTCTCTGCCTCGAGGAAGATATCCAATCAAAGTCCCGATGTTCGAACAATCCCTTATTGGGGTATGCACTAGGATTAAAACCTTACTACCTTGGATTAACGGCTGCTATCTCTTGGTTATGGAAAATCAAAGGTAATGTCGATCTGATTTCGTTCGACGATGGTTCTTTTCAAGTTTACAAACGAGGAAGATATGGAAAAAATTCTTGGCGCTGGCATATGGACCATTGCAGGATGGCCACTCATCCTCCGCCATTGGACTCCAGACCTGAAATCTGAACGTGAGATGATCAAAACGGTTCCTGTTTGGATTAGGCTTCCAAAATTACGGATCCAATTCTGGTCTTCAAATATTCTGGGTAGAATTGCTAGTAATCTCGGCATTCCTACCCACGCGGATAGGCTGACCTCCACCCAGTCTCGATTATCCCATGCAAGGATCTGCACTGAAATCGATGCGGCTTTCGATTTCCCAGGCAGTATCACGCTTCGGAGAGAAAATGGAGATCATTTCTATCAGCGGGTGGAGTATGAATGAAAGCCAGCGCTCTGCAAATCATGTCAATCATTTGAACACTCCTCAAAGAAATGCTCCAAAACTCAGAACAAGAACCCCTAGCCGAGACAGCTCTGGATAGAGAAGAATGATGCTAAAGATTTCGCCAATGCAGAGGCTTCTGATAGAATTCCAATAGAAGAAGAATCAATGGTAATTCATATTGCTGATACGGATCCCAAGGCTTCTGGAGAGTCAATTAAACATGGCCAACCTCATGCTAACCCATCGGCTATTATTCCTCAAAGTATGGAAACCTAGAGTCCTAGTCCCATAGAATGCGCAAGACCCATTCTACAATCCGAGATTCTGGAAATCGATGGATGATCCCACTCCCATTGAATGTGCAAACGTTATTGGAGGTATGTTTCAGATTTTGGAAGTTTCCAAATTGGGCAATCTTTCCCATTTTAATATATCGCCCAATCTCCAAGCAAATCAGGAAACTGCGTCTCGCAATCCCACAGATTGTGCCAATGAGAATAATAATAGGATCCTAGACAAGTAAGTATTGAAACGACAACAGTCCATGGCCGAGCAGATTCCTTCCTTTCAGCAGCCAAGTATGCCGCCTCCGATCACGAGTTTGAACCTGTTTGAACTGCTTCAGGATCATACCGTTGAAACTTCATCTAATCAAGTTGTGGCGGGGTTCAATATCTCGCAAATTGCTGACCCTTCTCTTGCAAGGAAGGAGGTATCACTGATTGAACTCATCAAAGATGATAAATTTCACAGGAAACAAAATTTGAAGGCTACAAAAAAAAATCAAAAACAGCCAACGGACAGGTCAGCTACTAGACCCAAGTCTAGCAAACCCATCCAATACCCTGCAATTTCCCAATGCATATAGTTTTTTGGAACATCAGAGACCTTGGCAATTCCGATAAACAAAAAGAAGTTGCGAATTTCGTCCATACAAATAACATAGGAATACTTTGTATTTGTGAAACGAATATAAGATCGAACAAAGTTTCTCAAGCTCTGAGACGCATCTGCCAAGAATGGAACACCTTAGATATTGGAATCAAATCAAACTATTGGGGATCCGAGCACTTGGCCAACGGACAGGTCAGCTACTAGACCCAAGTCTAGCAAACCCATCTAATCCTCTGTAGTTTCCCAATGAATATAGTTTTTTGGAACATCAAAGACCTTGGCAATTCCGATAAACAAAAAGAAGTTGCGAATTTCATCCGTACAAATAACATAGGAATACTTTGTATTTGTGAAACGAAAATAAGATCGAATAAAGCTTCTCAAGCTCTGAGACGTATCTACCAAGAATGGAACACCTTAGATATTGGAATCAAATCAAACTATTGGGGATCCGAGCACTTTCTCTTTCACCAAGCTATTGGAATAAAATCAGACTATTCACTATAAAGTCACCAGAATTCTGGACAATTTCAAATTTAATCTCATCGCCATCTATGGAGCAAATCTTCAGGGCGATTGTAAATCTTTATGGAGTTCTTTAGTAAAGGTTGCACCTACTATTTCCAATCCATGGATTGTTGGGGGTGATTTCAATACTGTAAGATTTCCTTATGAAAGATTAGGTGGTCTACCTACATATGATCCGACGCTTCAAGATTTTAATTCTTGTATTGATTCTTGTGGGCTTTCGGATATGAGACAAGCTGGCCTTAGCTGGTCCTGGAGCAATAAATCGAGTGGTCCTAAGACGCATCTCATCCAAAATTGATAGAGTTCTGATTAATTCTATTTGGCAAAATTTATTCCTGAATATCAATGTAGAGTACTATTCTTCTAATCAAGATTAAAAATCGAGCGCGGGGAGGTCCCAAACCAATCAAGTACTTCAGTATTTGGAGTAATCAAGATGGTTTCAGAGAGCATGCCCAGGGAGTTTGGAGTGATCAGATCCAAGGGCAATCGTTCTTTTGTTTTCAACAAAAGCTTAAAAGCCTTAAAGTGAAGATTAAAGCCTGGAACTCGTCTTCGTTTGGTTTTTGTTCATGCCCGTATTGATGCAGCGCGAAGGAAACTTCAGCAAATTCAGGTGGACATTGATAACGATCAAATGAACCAGGAGTTGTGTGACAGCCTGAATTTTCCCAACCTACTTTTCCATAGAGATTTTTTTTTTTAAAACCAATACCAAAAGGGAAAACCCGGATCGCCAGATCGCAGAACGCAATCTGATACAGAATTTAATTGGTATAAACACACCTTTAAGCGGAAAATAAAACAGATAAACATATGGCAGAACTAAAATATAAATATTTCTATACAAGACATCTAAAAATAAAGGGATGTACCAAGCTCAAAACATAGAAGTCACTGTGTCAATCCAATTGAGCTCTCCCTCCAGCAGGCAACTTCAGATTCTTCTCAAGTCTAGGGTCCCTATGAAAGGCTATACCTGTGACGTATAGTCGAGGGTGAGCTACATCTAAGCTCAGTAGAAGAACATCAATAGCAGTTACATCTTACTAATGATAGAGTTCAAAGCGGAAGCAGATTAGATATTAAAAGATGAATTTCACAGATTTAACAGATCAAACGTTTGATAGCAGAACAAAAGTAATAACAAGGCAGATATTTTGAGACAGAACAAAAACTCATAACAGGGTAGATATTTGAGACAGAACCACATCGATAACGGAGCAGATGTTCGACACAGAAATAATAGCTCATTTTTCTTATTCACCTTCACTTCACTCACTGTGTTCACTTCGTTCACTTCACTTATGTATGCTATGCAATGCATACGGATCGCCCCCGTACGGGCCCACTATGTATGCTATGCAATGCGTATGGATCGCCCCCATACGGGCCCACTATGTATGCCATGCACTATACACTTTGTACGGATAACCGCCGTACCGGTCCACTTGTCAATATTCACTCACAGTCAAATGTTCAGATATGTTCTCGATATTCTCATTCACACTCAGATACAGGGTTCGAGGTTCATACTTAACTGAATAACTCAATACTAAGTCTATCTTGTTTCTAAGGCTCAGAGTCCAATAATCCACTCTAATTTCAGTAAGTATAGTTCAGATCTACGGTCATCCCTCATTCTAAACACAGGCTCTTATCATAATCATACTCCCTATCGTCTTAGTTTAACTAGAATGGGTCACAGTGCGATAGCTTCACAAGGCACGCAAGTCAAGAGATGGGATTTGCAGTAGCCTAGATGTACTACATGCGGCACCCGAGGGGCCATAGTGGATTGCATCCGTACATGGATGCCTACACCCCAAGTGTCACGTGCCGGGAAAGAGACCTCACTATGATTCAGTCTCACAAATTTTCAAAGATTCAAAAGTTGTCAGATTACTAAAAACAGTTGTCAGATTACTAAAAACGGAGTTCCATGTTCATTCAAATTCAAAGTTCATAAGTAGGTTAAACAAGATGAATCATAACCAAACAGAACGAATCAGATTAAAGCATACTGAATAGAACGAATCGGATTGAAAAGTTGGAAACAGAACAGTCAGACCATACGTGGAAATAGAATAATCAAAACATATGCGAAAACATGACAGAAACAAAACATATTATAAGATATGCAGGAACATGACGGAAACAAAACATGCCAAAGGAAACAAAGCATCAGGTCGAAAATCAAAGAAACCATGTATTAATTTATAAAATGTAATTTTCGTTGAGTTTCCCCTACCTTAAGTTCGGAGCCGTTCCAAAACAATCCAAAAGCCCTTATCCATGGCCTCCAACTCTCAATCTACATCACACATATGATGATGTATTAAAAACTAATTCTAGTTACTACTAAACTTGGTGTATTTAAGTGTTCTCTAAAAATCGAGGCTGAAATTGGCAAGTTCATGCAAACTTGGAATTTGACCCACTTTCCCACTAAATTTTTACCATTAAAAGAGTTGATTCATGAGTTAGTTAATCCACAAAATTTGTAAATCTCATTGTCTTCTTTCCAACGCCTCAAGAATCATATTAATTGGATTTCGGAGTAAAGAGTTATGGCCAAAATATCGAAGCTGTATCGGTACATCAGTCAAAACGTGCTAACTTAGAACTTGGCCTAACTTCTAGCTTAATTTTTATCCTCAATATAATTTATTCATCAGTTGATTAATTCATAAAAGTTGTAGATTTAGTTGTCTTCTTTTCAACGCTTCAAAAATCGCATCAATCCGAGTTCGGGATAAAACGTTATGGCCGAAATACCAAAATAGTGTTGGCACATCAGACCAAATTCGACCCTCGAATTTATATTCGATGGTCGAATTTAAAAAAATGCATAAGGCCTAAAAATCCAATTTCGACCTTCAATTTTCAATTCGATGGTCGAATTTCTTGGGTTCATAACCCTTCATGTTGCTTCCTTGGTCTATTTTTCCCTTCAAATCTTATCAGAATCGCTCTATTTTTGCACATACACATACACTAAACTAAAACAAGATTTATTCTACAATCTAAACCATTAAAATCAAAGGGAAAATAACCTTTTTGCTGATTGATTCCACGATTTTAAGTAATATTGCCGAAGAGGGTTTCGGAGAAAAACTTCCCGATTTCTACGGCGATTGATCTCAACGAAGCTCACGATGAAGTCCTTCACTAGCACGTATCGATCCTTAAACTCCTCAAAGCACGAGAGACGATCACAAGACGGAACTCTCTTTGAAAACGGGGTTTGAACGGGTCGGAAAGAGTGTGGAGCTTCCGGCGTGATTGTGATCGTACGGTCGAAATCCCAAGAAGGGGATCCACGATGAGAAAGCTCTCTCTCTCTCTCTAAGATTTAAAAGGCTAACACTTAGCCATTAAGAATCCCCTCTCCCTCTTATAACCGAATGAAACCCACAATAAATATCTTTGATATTTATAACAAAAATTCTATCCACTTAGCTTAGGTTTTGTTTCGGTGTTAAACGGTAGACCAAGTGTTGGCGCACGGCTTTTCCACTAAATGCCCAAACAAATATTTAAACCATAATCCGATCCACACAAAGTGATCCTAACACTATTTAATGATTTATTATCAAATAAAAACCATGTTGACATCGGTCATCGTGCCGAACTCGTTCACGAAATCAGTCAAACTCGGGTTCGAAAATATCGGGATATTACAAGTTGGCCTCTCGTGAGAAGGAAGTATCTCTTGAGCTGAGTAAAGAATTGCAAATTGAGGAAAAGTTTGTGCGTCAAAAAGCTCGTGTTCAATGGCTCAATAGCGGTGATAAAAAGCTCTAAATTTTTCTATGCTTCTATTGCCTCTCGTATTGCAAAAAATTGTTTGTTCGAGCTGCAGCTTCCTTGGGGCATAAGCATTACCGATGAGAAAGAGATTGGGATTCGTGCGATCCAATACTTCAAGCAGATCTTTTCTCCCTTAGGCAGCCATGATATCCCTCAACTCCCTTTTAAGACGAAGCTTAGCCCCTCTTAGGCTACGACTCTCTGTGCCCCTATCTCAGCTGAGGAAATTAAACGTATCATATTCAATTCTCCTCGAAATAAGGCTCCTGGACCTAATGACTTCTTGGCAGAGTTCTTTTAAGATCATTGGGACATTGTTGGTTGCGACCTCGTCAAGGTCGTAAGTAATTTTTTCACCAAAAATAACCTCCTTGATTCGGTTAATGCTACTTTCATCAAATTGATTCCTAAACAGAATGGAGCTATTACACTCTATAAGTTTCGGTCGATTTCTTTGTGTAACTTTTATATAAAGTTATCACAAAAATTTTGTTCGAATGACTTGCCTTGGTGTTGCCTTCCATTATCAGTAAGAATCAGTCGGCTTTCATCAAAGGCAGAAAAATTGCAAAAAACATCCTCTAGGCACATGAACTTATTAGAAATTTTCACCTTCATTCTGGATCGAAAGCCTTTTGTGCCAAGATTAATCTTCAAAAGGCTTACAGCAAAGTTCGATGGGATTTTGTTCTTAACATCCTCCATCAACTTAGTTTTGGCCCTATGTAGGTTAATTGGATCAAGCATGCATTACTTTCCCAAAGTTTTCTATTTTGATTAATGGCTCGCCTCATGGGTTTTTTCCTAGTCATTGCTGCCTTAGACAAGGGGATCCTCTTTCGCCTTTATTATTCACCATTGTTATGGAAGCACTCACCTGTACCATTGATGAAAATGTTACTATTGGAAAGTTCAAGCCTCATAACCTCATTGATACCCAAAAGTTTCTCACTTGATTTTTGCCGATGACCTTATCTTCTCACAAGATAAGCTTTCTTCTGCTGCTGGATTGAGGGATATACTGGACAAATTTTCTTTCTTCTCGGGTCTCAAAGTCAATGAAGCTAAAAACACTTTAATATTCAGCTCGAGTTGCAATGATAAAGCTAGGGTTCTTTCTAAACTGAAGTTTAAAGAGGGAACACTCCACTTGCGGTATCTCGGAGTTCCCCTTTTCTCTATGCGGATGCCGTATAGCGTCTGCACCCCTCTCCTCGATAAAATCCGCAATCGCCTGAGAGAATAGAAAAGTAGCATATTGTCTTATGCCGACCGCTTTGATCTCATCAAAACGATCCTTAACAACTCCCAGATTTATTGGTCCGAGGTCTTCTTCCTTCCTCGAAAAGTCATAAAGGAGATCGAGTCCCTATTTGCGAGATTTCTTTGGAGAGGCCCAACCCTTGCTCAATCGGCTCACCATATTAGTTGGAAACGGATATGCAAACCGGTTAAAGAAGGGGGATTGGGGCTCTGACAACTCCTTGATTGGAATGATGCTGGCCTCGCAAGACTCTTTTGGAACCTTGTTTCGTCGAACTCTTTATGGAAAAACTCGTGCACACATACATAGATATGTTAGTCCAAATTACATTTGGATCTGCAATCTTTCGAACGGCTCCTCTTGCGCTTGGAGGGGAATCATGCGAGTCAGGGATACAATCAGGTCTCATATCCGCATCATTGTTCGAATCGGATCTAATCCTAGCTTCTGGAAAGACCCTTGGCTTGAGGATGTCTCTCTTATCCGAATATATGGGAGTAGATTAATGCTACAATCGGGCATCAATGAAATCAAGGAATCTTTCGGATGCGAGTACCGTCTGCATGAATCAGGCTCGGGCAAAGGTAAGAGCACATGAAATCCCCTCTAATCTCTTCGACGATGAAATAATTTGGGATCTAACTCCTGATGGCAAATTCCCTATTTCCTCTGCTTGGGCGAACTAGATATGGCATCCGGACCGTATCCCTAAGCATGCCTTCTGTGCTTGGCTGGCCATAAACTATAAATTGCCAACCATTGGCAATCTTATTAAGAAAAGTATTCAAATCCCCTCTAGGTGTGTTCTATGCTGGACGGAGCAGGAAACCCATGGTCATGTTTTCTTCTGCTGCCCGTATTCTAGATGGGTGTGGAGATCAGTTCTTTCTCGGCTGCAAACTTCTTATTCATGTAAGATCCGCCTTGATGATGAGCTGCTCTTCATCATTAAAGAATCGAAATGAAAATCTCGTAGATCGGCTATGCTTCTCATTGCCTTCTCTGTGATCATTTGGCATCATGGCATGAACGAAATCAAAGAATTTTTGAAGACAAGATTACTCACAAAAGGTTGATCCTCAAAAAGGTAGTTGAAGATATCTCCATCAAAATCAATTCTGTTGCCTTTAGTGCTCAGTTTGACTGCTTTGATGAGCTTATTCAGAAGAGTGGGAATCTCCAACCTGTTTAGAACCTTCTCCTGAAGAGTTGCTAGTGGAAGCCACCGGATAATGATACAATCAAGATGACTACGGATGCCTCTTGCCTTAACAAAAACTATGCCATTGGGGGTATTTTGAGACTTTAGTGGTGAATTTCTCGCCTAGTTCCATGGTCGTATTATTGCTCATGACATCACCCATACTGAACTCATTGCTATTCTTCATGGGCTACGAGTGGCCAATGATTCAGCCATCTCGAGGCTTCATGTTGAATCTGATTCTCTTGGTTTCATTGCTAGTATCATTAGATCCAATCATAGTCGGTGTAAACATCGCATAGTTATTGAGTAGATTTCAGATATGAGTTGGAAGTTTCAAGCCATCAAGTTCTCACATTTGGAGGGAAACCAACCAAACTGCTGACTACCTCGCTAAGCATGGATTAACTGATGGAATGCAAGCAATGCCGATTTGATTCATTCTCAATTGTTCTTTCATTTACGAGAAGATATAATTAAATCTTCTATCGTATGTAATCTTCTCTTTTCT
This sequence comes from Chloranthus sessilifolius, assembly GCA_021018995.1. NCBI lineage: Eukaryota > Viridiplantae > Streptophyta > Magnoliopsida > Chloranthales > Chloranthaceae > Chloranthus > Chloranthus sessilifolius. Next base: position 14,462,171 of record CM037594.1, read on the forward strand.
TTTATTGAAAGGGTGAGGACCCTCCAACCTCAATTACCCATTGAAAAAAAATATTTAAGAGTATTGAGATTCACAGTCAAAATAATTGCATATTTATAACAAAGATACATGTATATGATAATTTGTATCATTCAACTATATAAGTATCATGACCGAAAATATATATCAAAACCAACAAAGTAAACATAGTGACATATATCCCATTTACTCAACATAATTTGAAGATTCTATGACTCTCATACGACATGCACTCTGCAAACTTTTGATGAAAGACCTTTAGTGAGGGGATCTGCTGTAATATGGCACGTATCAATGTGAGGAATTTCGATTGTTCCTTTACGACCATTTTCACACTAGAAGATACTAGTGATGTATGTGCATATTACTCTTCATAATCTTTTTACTCTTTACTTGTTTGGTAACAACTTTATCACAATAAGACTATACTAAAACTTTATAGATAGAGTCTACAACTCCTATCAGAATAGCTTGATGAGTTGCTTCGTAACAATAAATATATTCAACAAACATTGACGAATTAGTTATAAGAGTGTTTTTGGAGCTTCTCGAAGAAGTTGCTCTCTGAGCAAGCGAAAAAAGTATATCCATAAAAGAATTTTCGACTGTCATGACATCTTATAAAATCTCAATCAGAATATTCAATAACTGCAAGTTCTCTAGATCTCCTATAAATTAACGTAAAACCTTTCGTTGTCAATATGTACTGTTCTACTTTGTTGACAACCTTCCAATGAGCAACACCGGAATTTTTTGGGTCTCTTCCAAGGATACCAACAACATAACTAATGTGCAGTTGAAGGCAAATTATTCCTAGGATATTGCACCTCATTGAAAATATCACCTTTTACCACTGGAGCTTCACCGGGTGCACATATTCAATGTATGCACTTTAAGATAAACTCAATAATCTAGCAGGTCGATTCGTATGAATCTTAATTTCCAAAACATATTCAGCGTTGTCAGATCCTTGATATAAAAAATATTTAACAAAAAATGCTTTACACTACTAAAATAAGGTGTTTCAGCGGCAACTAAAACTGTCGCTATTGAAACATGTTCTTTTGTTAATAGTGGCAGTTTTGGCTGACGCTAATAGTCACAAGCAAGATGTCAAAAACATAAAAAATAATAATAATAAAGGGCACTTTAGAAAAACAACCTTGAAAAACAAACGTTTTAGCGAAACAACCCCGAACTTAAACGTTTTAAAAAAATAGGGTTTTCACGGTTTCCAAAGCTTCAAAAACCCGTGAAAACACCATTTTTTAAAAAAGTAAAAATAAAAAATCATGCATTCACAGATTTTTGAAGTTCCGAAAACGGTGAAAGCACCATTTTTTTAAAACGTTTAAGTTCAAGGTTGTTTTGCTAAAACGTTTGTATTTCAAGGTTGTTTTTCTAATTATCCCAATAATAAATTTACTCACTCACCTAGAGATAGATGCATTTGTCTACGATATTTTGTTTTTATCATTTCAGACTACTATTTGGTCAAACTTTTAGCACCACTATCATTAATTCATAAATGGATTATTTTAGTTTACACAAGAATTTCCTCGTCTTTAATTCCAAATCTAATGTCAGTCATTTAGATTTCCTTTATGAGATCATCATTCAAAAAAGCTATTTTGATATCTCTTTGATGTAACTCTAAACTATAATGTGCTACTGTAGTTAGGATGAACCTCAGCAGGTCTTTTGAAGAAAATGGAGAAAAGGTCTTGCAAAAATTAATTCTTTATTTTAGTTTGAAACCTTTGGCAACAAACATATCTTTAAACCTTTCGATTCTCCCTTTTGAATCCCTCTTGGTGTTGAAAAGTCATTTGCATTCAATCACATTACGACCTTTCGGTAGTGTCGCAAGATCCCATACAAGGTTCTGTTTTCATAGATTGCAATGAGTCTCTCATGACTTGCTGCCATTTTGAAAGTCATTGCATTCCATGGCTTCCTTAAAGGTAAGGGAATTCTCTATATCAAGACCTTAAATCATTCTCCTGCACATATGCCATATAATTATTTCAAATCACTGGTTTGCATTTTCTGGCCGACTCCCTTAGAGAACTTGAAGCTACAAGGGTAGGAGCCTGCGAAATATCAACCTCATCATCTGTTCTAATATAGTCAAGAGGCGTATCAGTACTATGCGATAAAATCTTGGATACAGAGAAAACAAGCACTTCATTTCGATCTGAATTGCTCATCATGCTTTGAATCATATCTTGATAGGTACGATTCTTTCTTTCGATGAAATCATTTTATTCGGATGTTTCAGGTGTAGTATATTGGGGAACGATTCCCCGAGCTCTTAACTTTGAAATCATAATCCTCTCCTTGATCTGATCGATTGTTTTTATTTTCTTGTTTAACTGTATCTCAAACTCAGGTTGGTAAAGTTTAAACACATCTAATGCCTCATACTTATGAATAAGTAAATAAACCTAAGCATATCTTGAGTAGTCATCTATAATACTAATAAAATTTTAATGACCATTACAAGCAAGAACATAGAAAGGACCTCATATGCCGGTCTGAATTAATTTTAGCAAGTCTGAAGCGTTGGAGGCTTCAAACTTTGGTTACTTTGTCATTTTCCCTTTAATAACAAAATCGAAATAGTCTAGAAGATTAAGAATACCTTCCTTGACTAGTAATTGTAACTTTCTTTTAGAAATATGACCAAACCTCATATGCCATAAAATCAAAAATTTCTTTGATTAGAGAGGATCCTTAGACCAAGATGGTGAAGAATTTGTTTCATGTGCAAAGAGGATGCAAATAATTTACTAAGTAATGACTGATATAAACCATCACCTAACAATCCATGTCCACAGCACTATCATGATATGAGATAGAATGCACTGTTCTTTGTTGGGGAACATGTGAATCCAATGACCACTTGTTCTTCCAATGTAAATACACAAGCTGGATATGGCGCGGTCTATTATGGCTAGGCTTCAACTTCAAAAGGATGATGTGGGAAATATTGATTAGGAGCTGCAATTTTGTGTGTTGAATGCGAAAGGTAAAAGTAAAAAATAGTCTTATTAAAGCTTTCATTTGCGGCGTGCATTTGGCACATTTGGTGTGAGAGAAACAGAAGAATTTTTTATAATCAACAGACTCATAGGGAAATCTTACTTAAAAAGATAGTGGAAGATGCTATCGTCCAAGTTGATGGGGGAAGATTGTTTTGTGAAACTACGAAATGATGATAATCTCATTTTGATGTGGAATATAAACCATCAAAGAAGGATCTCTTATGAATACGGGAAATGGAAAAAACCAATGAATGAAATCATTAAATTGCATACTGATGGGTCTTTTGCTGGTGGAAAGGCGAATATTGGAGGCATTTTTTGAAACTATGTGGGGACGGTGCTAAGAAGATTCAGTGGACCAACCACTGAGGAGAACATCATCCGAGTGGAACTTAAAGTTACTCTTATGAGCTATTAAAGGCTAACAAGAAAAATTACATTAGAATTATGATTGAATCTAATAACTTAATCGTGATTAACTGCATCAACAAGTTGTTTGATATTATGTGGAGAGTTAGGATTTTGACTTTGCACATTCGGGAACTAATGACAGCGTTTGAGGAATGCACGTTGGTGTGCACGTGGAGGGAGTTGAACCGACCAACGAATTTCCTTGCGAAAGTTGGAAAACATATGCCTCCATGTCAGATCATGGCTAGATCTCGAAGACTGTTCGAATGTTTTGAATTCTCTCCCAAGGGAAAGATTTTGTACTCTTCTCATTTTTTCGAGGGTTGACACTCTATGCAACAATTTGACCTTTGATTATAAACTTAATAAGAAAGTGAAAAGATTGATACCTTTTGAACTCATTCATAGTTTACTGTCTTAATGGGCGAGTCCCCGCATAGGTGTTCCGTAGCTAAGAATATCAATCAGTAGTGGAAGGTGGAGTACCTTAACCGGTGACGTTCTATTCATTACGCACAGTCATAACTGGTGGTCTCCTTCGTAATTGTTCCTTTGACAGGATTCTCAATGGGCACTGGCGGGATAAGTACCATAGTGGGTGATTTTTTTGCCCATCATGTCATATGTCTGCTTCTCTCTATTAAAGATAGAGTTCTAATACAGCGTGGTAGTCTAATTTGAAGCACCGATTAACTTGAAAGACATAATATATTAACGAACTTAATTACCTATCTGGATGGCCCGTTTAGGGCAATGAACTAATGAAATTTGACCTGTAAGGACTCTGATCGGATACAATATGATATTGTCGGGTTCTACCATGCTAGGCTCCTATGGTCACAATCCAAATGACATACTTTGAAGACCAACGACCAAATCAGCCGTAATATTTTAATAAAAAAGAGTAAACCATTGTGCGCTTGGATGAATCCCAATGGGGAGTAGCACCCTCACCTCTCCTTGTGACACCTTGTTTTTGCAAAACGGTCATTTTGAACCTAACAATGGGACCTAACCCAAGTTGCCGGACCGGTGCCTTCAGGTGAGTGCATGGATGGGTTGAGCTATTTATTTTTTTATAATGTTTAGTTTAGCTTTTTTTAGGTAATTGATATGTATATGGAGCCTTGAGCGGGTTGGGGGTTAGGATTTTTATTTTTATGTTGTAGGCCGATACGGTATTACTCTCCCGATTTGATATGGATATAAATATCGGCTGATATTATATTTATACCATATTTTGTTTATATCAGCCGATGTTGTGACGACCCGACTTTTTCAATCCTCGAGGCATAGGAAAGGCTGACTCGCCAACCTATCGATTAAACGATAATTGAACGGAATATAACAAACATCAGAGTAATAGCGCATTTAAACTTCATTTATATAAGGAAAGCAACGAAATAACGGTTCTAACCTTAGGCAAAATCATGGGCAGAAGAATCGAAAAGAATCACTGGTGATGGCCGACCATCACCGAAATATGGTTCACAAAAAGAATAAATATAAATACATCAATCCAAATATGCAAAAAATAATAGGCCGGACGTACCAAGCCCAAGTCTAAACACTCACAAGAAAACACTCTAACGTGGAGCAGCAGCCTAAACGGGGAAAAATTCCTCAGGAGGAATCTCAGACTCTTCCTCAGGAACTTAATCAGGATCGCTCTCGTAACCTCAAGCCGCTACGTTAGAAACAGTACTTGTGAGGTATAGTCGGAGTGAGCTAACCATCTAAGCTCAATAGAAGAAACTCGTCAAGTGCATTGTATCTCTCAATTAACATGATTTTCAAAAACATAAATTATAGTATCTTATGTCCAAAACAAGTGTTCAAAATAGACTAGATGAATGAATTTCAAAGATAATGTTCAGATGCAAATTCATATTCTAAGTGTCAAGTAGATTCAAAAATAGGTAACGAATTCATTGTTTCTTGACTGATGTATGCAAAGCTTATCAAATTTATGATTTATGTCTAAACTTAATTTCCCTCTTAAGTTACTATATCTCGAGAGCAGGAATAATACTGATGGGACCCCTACCAATCATCGTCGTTCATGAACCCTTTTTAGGAGTATAACAAGCCTCTGCGTTATGAGGATAACCTGTGCCAATAAATTGTTCAGGAATTGAGGGGTCGTTCAAGTGAATCATAAATCAAATGAAGATTCTAATACGTAATTCATATGCAGATTCTAATACATAATTTAGAGTTCAGATTCAGATTTCAGATTCAGGGCAGATTCATATTTCAAAGTTCTTATTTCAGATTCAAATTCTTAATCATAATCAAGTTTACAGATGCAGGGTTTTAGATGTCATATGCAGAATTCAACAGATCATATCGCAAAATATCCTTGTGAATTAAAATAGAATGTAAGTGGTCGTGAGATTCTCCTACCTAAGTTCAGAGTCGAGCGTATCGGAGGCAAAGCAAATGCTCACTCAACGTTCTCCAATCCAAAATCTACATTACAAACATTCGTATATATATATGTTATTGACTAATTATCATATAAGCCAAAGTTCCTAAGGTTTTCTTAAAACTAGGCGAAACGGACAAGTTTAAGGTAACATTGGATCATATGAAAACTTTTCCCTATCTCACCCTAAATTTTGACCTTTATAACATTTGATTCATAAATTTGTCAATTTATGAACGTTATAGGGCTCGTTATCTTCTTTCCAATGCCTCAAGATTCGCGTCAACCCAAGTTCTGAGTCAAACGTTATGGACAAAATACCGAAACAATATCGGTAATGATCAGACAAAATCGACCTGTCGAATTCCAATTCGACCGGTCAGTTTCCAATTCGACCGGTCGGTTTCCAATTCGACCGGTCGGTTTCCAATTCGACCGGTCAATTTCCAATTCGACTTGTCAGTTTCTTCAGAACTCAAATTACATATTCCTTGTTTTGTGAGAATCGACCGGTCGTGCTATCTTTGATCGGTCGGTTTTTCAAGTTTGACTAGTCGGTTTTAGTTCGAGCGGTCGGTTTTATTCAGAAACCTTTAGAATCATAGTTCTGACAAAATCGATCGATCGATTTTGTCAGAAACAGCAGCCCGAAGGCTTTTCTTTCCCAGATTTATTTCACTTAAATTTTAACAGGGTTCACACTACATTTTCACACAAACATCTAAGCCTATTAGTTTATAACATATATCTACAATCTATATCATCAAAATTTAACTCGATCGTACCTTTCACCGATTGATTATATGGTCTGCGAGAAATATTGCTGAATGAGGCTATTGAAGCAAAACCTTCGGCGATTCCACAGTAATTGATCTTAATCTCTTCAAAACACGAAAGACGATCGCGAGATGATGGCGTCACATGCGTTGTGCAAGGTACGGAGTGTGCGGCGATTCTGACGTGATCTAAATCATGCGGTTGAAAGCCCTAGAAGGGGATTCGAAGGTGATGATGCTCAAACAGGTTGGGCTGGTTCATCCAAACACTCACTCTTTCTCTCTCTCAAGGCAAACCGGGAATGGCTTCTCAAAGAAGCCTTCCCCTTTCTTTTATATTTGGGTTTTGTTTGGTGTGGGGCACACACACAACTTGTGTGTTTAGCTCTTAACCTCTAGAGTTCAGGTTCGGCATTGACCAGCACACCGCAAGTCGGTGCACGACGTTCACATAAGGTCTAATCAAACCCTAAACTTAAATCCGATCCGCGCAATTTCATCCAAATAATAATTAAAAGCCTATGGCGACATCGGTCGCCATACCGGACACGCACATGGGGTCGGTCTAGTTCGGGTTCAAAATTACGGGTCATTCTCCCCTCCTTAAGAATTTTTGTCCTCGAAAATGCTAGACATACATAAACAGGTCTATAGTTTAACCCTCATCCTATACAAAAGTCCTTAACAAATATAATCAAACTGCCTGAAATCTAAAGAGAATGGGTCACAGTGCAATAGGTTTTACCAACCATACTTTTCAAGGGACGGGGATCCGTAATAACCTGAATGTATTGTGCGTGGCATCCCACACTGCCATAGAGGAGTTGCATCCGTATATGGATGCCTATATTTCAAGTGTCACCTGCTTGGGAAAAAAAACTCCACCGTGACTCAAACTTATCACACATATCTCATAGGTGTTCTTATCAGACAATCACGTACATTCTAACAAAATTTAATCAGGCAGATCATTTATTTCCAAAATCTTATAACTTGCAGAATCTCAACCAATCACAAGGTCTACAAAATCGGAGTTATCACGCGGAGGCACATTGATAAAATCCTATTGAAAACGAATAATCGGCACACATACACGGCACTCGACACAGTCTACTATCCACAAGGGTCTAAACAAAGAAGTGGTAAGGGTCTAAACAAAGCAGTGGTAATTATTTCACAATTTAATTATGTAGAAGTAGCAGATAAAATAGAACCACCAGGCTCTAGAAATTTTCCAACCATGTAAACTTACAATTTAAAAGAAGAAAGTTTTTATTTGAATAAGAAAGTTAGAAACCAAAAGAAGTACTTATATATTTCATACATTACACTCATTTACAAAGGTTAAAACATCACTCAAAAAGATGTGGAAACTGCTCGTGGATTTCAGCTTCATGTTCCCAAGTGGCTTCCTCCGAAGAGTAGTTCCGCCATCTTACAAGCACTAAGGGAATCCTCTTGGTCGATAAGATCTATTCCTTACGATCCAGGATTTGTACTGGCTCCTCAACCAATGTCAGACCGTCCTAAAGCTTGATGAGCTGGTAGTCTAACACGTAAGTCAAGTCTCTAACATACCTCTACAATATGGATACGTGAAACACGTTGTGCATGCTAGATAGTTGCGGCGGTAAAGCTACTCGATAAGTGACCTCACCGACTCGGCCTAATATCTCAAAAGGCCCCACATAGCATGGACTCAATTTCTCATGCTTCCCGAAACGTATCACGCCTTTCGTAGGTGAGTATTGGTCCCATGACTCTTGAAAATCCAACATTCAAGCACGCAGCATTTCCTCAATGATCTCAATCACCCGCCTAGTCTGCCCATCGCTCTGAGGTGAAATATCGAGCTATAATCAAGCCTAGAACCCATTCCTTCCTGAAATCGTTGTCATAACTGAGACATGTATAACGGATCTCTATCGGACACGATACTAACCAGTATACCATGGAGTTTTACAATCTCCTTGAGGTCCAACTCTGCGAGTTTGCTCGCGGTATATGTCGTTTTATATGGCAGCAAGTGTGCAGACTTAGTCAACCTATCCACAATGACCCAGATGGAATTGTGTTTCCTTAGTATCCTTGGCAACCCCATAATGAAGTCTATAAAAATGGCCTCCCATTTTCACTCAGGTATCGGTAAAGGTTGCAATAATCCTGTTGAATTCCGATGATCAACCTTGACTTGATGGCATACCAAACATCGCAAGACGTACTCAGCTACATCTCTCTTTAAGCCTCTGATAGAGAAATTTGCTTTACCTCCCCCAATTACATCCCGCCTGATAGCCATTAGCTCATCATCAATGATCTGTAGCTTCCAGATGTTTTCGAAGAGAGTAGAACGAATTACAAGCGTAGCCATCAGAGCACCCAAACCTTTCACATCAAATCTCGGGCTGCTTAAAGCCATATCTTCCGATAAGTGCCATCGGTGCACTATCGTAATAAGATGTGACAACTGAGCAGAGAACTTCTGACTTAATGCATCTGCTACCACATTTGCTTTCCCGGGGTGATACTGGATGGCACAATCATAGTCTTTCAGGAACTCCATCCATCTTTGTTGCCTCATGTTCAATTCTTTCTGCGTGAAGAGATACTTAAGGCTCTTGTGATCCGTAAAGATATCGAAGGTCTCCCCATAAAGGTAATGCCTCCAGATCTTCAGAGCAAATATCACTGCAGCCAACTCAAGGTCATGTGTCGGGTAATTCTTCTCATGGCACTTTAGTTGTCTAGACCCATAAGCAATGACCCTCTCGTTCTGATTAAGCACGCAGCCTAATCCCCCATATGAAGCATCACTGTACATTGCAAAACCTTCACTGCCTAAAGGTATGAAAAGTACTGACGTTGTAGTCAACTGCATCTTGAGCTCTTGAAAACTCTGCTCACACTGCTCTGTCCAATCAAACTGAGTGTTCTTTTTCATAAGTTGTATAAGCGGCCTTGATATCTTGGAGAACCCTCAGCAAATCTCCTGTAGTATCCTGCCAAACTAAGGAAACTACGGACCTCGATAACCATCCTCGGCTGCTGCCAATTCACTACTGACTCAATCTTTGCTCGGTCAACTGTGATGTCAGTCTCAGAGATAACATGATTCAAGAAACTGACCTGATCAAGCCAAAACTCACACTTGCTGAGTTTTGCATACAACTTGTGATCTCTAAGGGTTTGGAGAGCCACTCGTAGGTGTTGCACATGTTTCTCTCTTGTTTTCGAAGAGATGAGGATATCATCTATGAAAACCACTACAGATTTATCGAGGTGTGGCTTGAGTACCCGGTTCATCAAGAGCATAAATGATGCTGGAGCGTTCGTCAACCCAAATGACATTACTAGGAACTCATAGTTCCCATATCTGGTTCTGAACGTTGTCTTGAAAATGTCTTCCACCTTAATCTTTAGCTGATGGTAGCCTGACCTCAAATCGATCTTTGAACAGAACCTTGCGCCCCGCAGTTGATCAAAGAGGTCATCTATCCGCGAAAGTGGGTAACGATTCTTGATCGTCAACTTGTTTAGGTGGCGGTAATCGATGCAAAGCCGTATCGACCCGTTCTTCTTCATAAATAGCATGGTGCTCCCCAAGGAGACACACTCGGTCTGATAAAGCCTTTATCCAACAGCTCCTGAAGCTGTTCCTTCAATTCTCTTAACTTGGTAGGCATCATTCGATATGGAGCCTTTAACAATGGTTCAATATCCGGCGCTAACTCAATCTCTCGATCAAGTGGCAATCCAGGCAAATCCTCAGGAAAGACATCTGGATATTCACATGCAACTGTGATGAGAGCAATGTCCTTCTTCTCCGTATGATCTTGCAAGTAAACAAGATATTCGTAACACCCGTTTCTCATCATACGATCTACTCCAATAGCGGAGATAAATGGTGCCATGTAGGATTTGACTCCACAAAATCAAAAGGATTTTCTTTTTGGAGGGCGAAATGTCACAACTTTTCGAAGGCAATCTACGCTTGCATGATAAGTGGACAACCAATCCATTCCTAGGATTACATCGAACCCTTCCATACTCAATGTGATGAGATCGGCTATCGTCTCATGATCTTCGATCATCACGATTACTGATTGACACACCGTATCTGTGCTCACTGAGCTACCCGTAGGAACTGATATTGCCAAAATGAAGTGGAGGAGATTGGGAATGATGCCCAACTTCTTAGCGAATAGTGGTGTGACAAATGAGTGAGTAGACCCAGGGTCTATCAGTACTTGTGCATTAGTTTTACTTACGTCGTCATCACGACGCATAACAAGGGCACCTTCAATTAATACAATAGGCATAGTTAATTTTGTGTAATGAATGTGATGTTCATGCATGATTTACTAACATAAATTATAGAACACTTAGTCAAATAGAAGCTAAAATAAACTTAACATCTGAAAATTTAATGCTACCTTTAATCACGTCATTTGACGTTTGGGCATCCTACGCAGTCACGGCATAAGCTCGGGCTTGAATGGTAGGTCGGGCCGATCTCTATGTAGATGCTGAGGTGGTCCTTTGTTCTCGTCAAGACAATCCTTGACTATATGCCCGATCTTTCAACACCGGAAGCACGCTCCAGTGTTCCTCTTGCAGTCCTCAGTCTTATGTGGTTTCCCACACCTGGTGCACAAAGGGACTGCAACAAAAGATGGCGCACGTGAGGATCCTTGTGCCACTGAGGCCCCACTCGCAGTAGGAACCTGTTGGTCGGAAGGATCGCATAGGTGAAGACACTGATGGTCTCTGCTAGGAGGTCGGTCAAGAAGAAGCTACAAGTCTCAAGTACGCCGGCTGGGTAGGATATATCGGTGGTCTCGTAAACTTGGGCCTCTTATTTGTCTGATCATAGGCAGCCCAGCTCTATCCTTGTTCTGTTGGTCTCTCCTCTTGTACATCCGATCAATATCTTCCTCAATATCAAGGGCTTTACTAATTACCCCCGCATATGTCTCAAGCTCAAAAGCCAAGATCTTCTCAAGAATATTCGACCTCAAGCCCATCTGAAATTTTCTGGCCCTAATCGACTCGGTGGCCACATGATGAGGTGCAAATCGAGACAGTTTATCGAACTCTGCCTTGTACTCTCGGATCGTCATCTTGTCCTACTCCAGTTTTATGAACTGAACCTCCCATTGATGCCGTACAATCTTGGGAAAGTACTTATCATTGAAAACTTCTACAAACTCTGCTCAAGTCCATGGTCTGTTGGGAAATTCCAGCCCCTTGATCCCGGATATTGACTTCCACCAAGGGTCAGCTTCCCCATCCAACCTAAAAGTTGTCCAACGCACCTTCTTGACTTCGATGCATTGTAGCACCTCAAAAATCTTCTCCATCTCATTCAATTGATCTTCTGCCTCAATTGGATCAATCTAACTCGAAAAATTAGGTGGACGCATCCTTCTAAACGCTTCAAACCTGGAGGGTTGATGTCTTGCTGCTAACAACTCTGCCTGTTGAGCTATTGTGGCAGTCTGCTGAGCCATGGATGTTGTCTGTTGGGCCATATTGGTGGCCAAAGCCTCCAACACTTGCTCAACTTGGTCATTACTACCTTTTCCTCTTCCTGTCCCTGCAGGAACGACATTCGAATCAGAAAGGAATCCAATTCCTCTAGAGGTACCGATGCCCTCTGGAACATCCTGTAACGGAACCGTCCTTGGTCCATCTCTACCTCTGCCTCGGCCTCTGCCTCTGAACCTCGGGGTCATGTTGATCTGTCATTGTTAAATAATAGTAACAATTGATCAGTATACAGATTGTAAAAATAATCACGCCTATAGTCCTATGGAGCTCCGGATCTAGTGCCATAGCTCTGATACTAACTGTGATGACTCGACTTTTTCATTCCTCGAGGCATAGGACAGGCTGGCTCGCCAACCTATCGATTAAATGATAAGTCGGACAGAACATAACAAACATCAGAGTAAAAGCACAATTTAACTCCATTTCTATAAGGAACGCAACAAAATAACGGTTCTAACCATAGGTAAAACCATGGGCAGAAGAATCGAAAATAACCACCGGTGATGGTCGACCATCATCGAAACATGATTCATAAAAAGAATAAGTATAAATACATCAATCCAAATATGAAAAACATAATAGGCCGGACGTACCAAGCCCAAGTCTAAATACTCAAAAGAAAACACTCCAACACAGAGCAGCAGCCTAAACAGGGAAGAATTCCTCAGGAGGAATCTTAGACTCTTCCTCAGGAACACAATCAGGATCGCTCTTGTACCCCTGAGTTGCTATGTCAGAAACAGTACCTGTGACGTAAAGTCGGAGTGAGCTGACCATCTAAGCTCAATAGAAGAAACTCATCAAGTGCATTGTATCTCAATTAACATAATTTTCAAAAGCATAAAGCATAGTATCTTATGTCCAAAACAGGTATTCAAAACAGACTAGATGAATGAATTTCAAAGATGCAAATTCATATTCTAAGTATCAAGTAGATTCAAAAACAGGTAACGAATTCAGATGTTCATTATTTCTTGGCTCATGTATGCAAAGCTTATCAAATTCAAGACTTAAGTCTAAACTTAATTTACCTCTCAAGTTACTATATCTCGAGAGCAGGAATAATACCGATGGGACCCCTATCTACCATCGTCGTTTATGAATCATTTTTAGGAGTGTAACAAGCCCCTGCATTATGAGGGTAACTTGCGCCAAGAAATTGTTCAGGAATTAAGGGGTCGTTCAGGTGAATCATAAATCAGATGCAGATTCTAATACGTAATTCATATGCAGATTCTAATACATAATTCAGAGTTCAGATTCAGATTTCAGATTCAGGGCATATTCAGATTTCGGAGTTTTTAGTTCAGATTCAAATTCTTAGCCATAATCAAGTTTACAGATGCAGGGTTTTAGATGTCATATGCAGAGTTCAAATTGAATATAAGTGATCATGAGATTCTCCTCCCTTAAGTTCAGAGGTAAGTGTATCGGAGGCAAAGCAAATGCCCACTCAACGATCTCCAATCCTTAATTTACAGTACAAGCATTCGTATATATACATGTTACTGACCAATTATCATATAAGCCAAAGTTCCTAAAGTTTTCTCAAAACTAGGCGAAACAGACAAGTTCAAGGTAATGTTGGATCATGTGAAAACTTGTCCCTACTTCACCCTAAATTTTGACCTTTATAACATTTGATTCATGAATTTGTTAATTGATGAAAGTCATGGCCAAAATATCGAAGCTATGTCGGTAATTATCAGACAAAATCGACCAGTTGAGAATTGTGGTCTTGCTCATAAAAGTTATATAAGAAGACCATCATATAAGAGAGAGAGAGAGAAGAGAAGAGAGAGAGAGAGAGAGAGAGAGGGGACTCGGACTTCTCCATGGGGGCTCCTCCAAAACCTCTTAATCCTTTGAATCGGATAATATGGAGTTCTCTTTTCTCGAAGGCCTCCCTTCCAGAGCCATCTTGTTCTCTAATGGCTGTTCCTCAAACCTCTAGGAAGATCCTTTGTATTGAAGAGGACATTCTAGATGAACCTAAGCGTTGGAGTAATGCTTTGATCGAGTATTCTTTCGGTGGTAGGCTTTGATCAACCAAGGGCTGATATCGGCTATAGATCGGATTGGGAAAATTAAAGGTACGGTGCATATTCTTGCCATGTTTAATGGTATGTTTTTATTTGATTTCAGTCTTGAGGAGGATTGGAAAACTATATTAGATGCAGAACTTTGGTCCATTAGGGGAAAACCTCTAATTTTGAAGAAATGGGAACATGCATTCCGCATGGAAAAGGAAGACTTCAAGGCTCTTCCAGTGTGGGTTCGTTTACCAAGGCTTTCTTTTGATATGTTGGACGGTCAATACCTTGAACAGCATTGGTAGTGTTATTGGTAAGCCACTGAGAATGGATAAACAAACAACGAACAAATCTAGGCTCTCTTATGCCCGTATTTGTATAGAAGTGAATGTGGAGGCTATCATATCGGATTGTGTTGAACTTGTAAGATCATATGGTTCCACCCATTATCAATCTCTTGAATATGAGTGGAGACCCAAGACGTACTTGACTTGTCATTCTTTACTTCATTCTGATTGCACTAAAGATTGAAGGTGGAGGTTCTAAGAAGAAGGCACTCAGAAGACGAGAATGGCGTCCTAAAACAAACCAGGAAGTTGGTGTAGCTTTTGGGGCTGCTATGGTGGAGAATATTCAAGGCAAGGTTCTGATCGCAGTGGAAAACAAGGAGGGTGTGGATATTTCACTGGAAGCCCAGAACTCTGGGAATTCTGATCAGGCGGTTATTGAGAATTCTAATAATCCTAGTGAGGTTGAAAAGGTAGATTTGCATGACCGGACTCATAGGGAGGATTTGGAGGAATGTGGTCCTGATTCTTCGGAGCTGCGCTCTGGGAATGAAGGTGATGGAGATATGAACGCTTCTAATGAGGAGCATGTTTTGGATTCTGATGGGACTCAAAGTGTCAATGACCATTTGATGGTCTCTAATCACGAGGGTTGCCAAAATTTTAAGGATTCTGTTAGTAAATCTATTGGGGCGTTTGCAAGTCCTAATAGGCAAGAAGACGGGAATAGGAAACCTGATGGAGCATTTGCAAATCAAAGTTGGCATGAGGTCGTTAATAGGAAATCTCCTAATTCTTCGGGTATATCATCGGCCAGAATTCCTAGAAAGCCTATTGCAGTGGACCAACAACCTTTTTTAAGTAACCAATTCCTTGAATTGGAGGAGGGCGAGGCTTGCGGCATCCTTCAAGACAGTAAAAGGAAGATTGCCTCCCTCAAATCTATTATTGATGCTGAGATGGGCAAGGATGGGAAAGGCAGGAAAATTAAAATCAGACGGAATCTTTCCTCTATGAAGCACGATGGCAGTGCTACACACAAACCAACCTCCTCTACCCAATGAATATAGCTTCGTGGAATATCCGAGGTATGAATTACTGAAAGAAAAGGAGTGCAATTAAAGATTTGATAAAATCAGAAAATCTGGGTATTATTACCATCTTAGAAACTAAAATCAGCAAGGAAAGAGCAAAAAAAACAAAAAATTCAATTATGCGAAGTTGGAACTTCTTAATTACGATTTTCATCACTATGGGAGAGTGTCGATTTTATGGGATCCGATCAATTTGATATTATTCAAAATATTGAAAATGATCAGCTGGTTCGCTGTAAGATTACAAGGAAAACCGATGGTCTTGAATTCTATTTTACGACAGTTTATGGATCAAACTTGGCATCAAACAGATGTACGTTGTGGAGCCAATTGCTTAATATTTTTGGCGTGATTGATAAACAATGGTTAATCTCAGGAGACTTCTATTGTATTAGGAGCAGAGATGAAAACATTTGGAGAAAAAATGTCCCTTTACGCATCACTAATGCTTTTAATAATTGTATTGAAAGTTGTTTACTTTCTAACATGAGGTACATTGGAAATTCTCTTTCTTGGTCCAACAGATCTTCAGGTTCGAGGAGGATCCTAGGACGATTAGATCGTACCCTCATCAATGGTGATTGGAGAAACCTATTTCCAAATGTAGTAGTGGATTATCTTCCTACTGATATCTATGATCACTCACCTCTTGTTATCAGATTGCAGCAAATCAAGTATCAGGAACCGAAGCCCTTCAAATTCTTCAAGTTGTGGTGTTTGTAGCCAGATTTCAGAGAGATTGTTTTGAAGTCGTGGAGCCAAGAGGTGAAGGATACCGAGTTCTTTAAGCTTTAACAGAAACTTCAGCGACTCAAGAAGGATATTAGAGAGTGGAATCACAATAAATTTGGGTCCATTCATAATTGCCTCAATGATGCGAGGAAGCAGGTCCATTCAATTCAAAACGAAATTCAGAATTTTCCGTTAGATCCCGTTTTAGCTTCAGCAGAAATTGATGCTCTTCGACATCTTAATTCAGAGTTAGATATGGAGGAAAGTTTCTATAGGCAGAAGGCGAGGGTTAAATGGGCTACGCAGGGCGACGGGGATACTAGATACTTCTATGCCTCTGTCAAGAACCGAATTGCTACAGACAGCCTTTTTGAATTAATGGATGAAAGGAATAATCGCTTGGTGAATCTGAAGGAGATTGGTGATCATGTGGTCAAATACTATAAAGATATATTTACTCCATCTAGCTCGGGGGATATTCCGTTGTTCTCTTTCAAAAAGAAGCTTTCTCAGGCAGATGCTGGATTCCTTTCTTATCCTATTTCGAAAGTGGAGATCAAAGATACTATTTTCAATTCTCCTACAGATAAAGCGTCGGGGCCAGATGGATTCTCCGCCGAGTTCTTCAAAACCTACTGGGACATTATTGGTGACGATATGACCAAAGCGGTAAGCAATTTTTTTCGTCGCAAGAAACTTTTAAAGTCTATTAATGCCACTTTTTAGACTTATTCCTAAACAAGAAGATGCTAACTCTATTGATAATTTATACCCATTGCTTTATGTAACTTTATCTATAAGGTCATCACCAAGATATTGGCCAATCCTTTGGCAATTGTTCTCCCGGGGTTAGTTAGCCTCAATCAATCTGCCTTCCTCAAGGGTAGGAGGATAACTGAAAATATCCTCTTAGCACATGAATTGGTTCGAAAGTTCCACCTGAATAGTGGCCCCAAAGTTTGGTGTGCAAAGATTGATATTAAGAAAGCTTATGATAGAGTCCAGTGGCATTTTATTCTTGAAATCCTAAATCAATTGGGTTTCGATAATACGTGGATCTGTTGGATTACATAATGTATTACTACTCATACTTTTTTTATTCTGGTTAATGGTTCGCTGCATGGTTTCTTTCAAGGTGCATGTGGTATTCGCCAGGGTGACCCTGTCTCACCTTTGCTGTTTACCTTAGTTATGGAAACTTTAACATGCTTACTTGACAAAGATGTTGAAGAGGGAAACGTTGGCATTCTGAGTCTATGTGACAGACCCGAGATCTCTCATCTCATGTTTGTGGATGATTTGCTTCTTTTCATCAAAGAAGCTATTAATTCGACTGTGGCTGTTCCGAAACTGCTGGATAGATTTCATGATTGTTCGGGTCTTATGGCTAATGATTCAAAGAGTTCTGTTGTTTTTAGCGAAGCATGTAACATGAAGATAGCTATTCGATCGGCTTTAAATTTTCGTGAGGATTTTTTGCCTATCAAATACTTGAGGGTTCCTTTATTTGCTTCAAGAATGAACCATTCGCCGTGTGCTCCATTGATTCAGAAAATTCAAGGTCGCCTTGAGAGCTGGAGTGGGTACCTTCTATCTTATGCTGGACGCCTACAACTCATTACGTCTGTGTTGAGTAGTTTTGTGACAGTCCAGATTTTCATGCCCAGAAATCCGTGCCATCAGGATCATACTCTGGATGATCCCCGGGACAATTCGTAAAGTGTCTGCTCGTATAGCGGAAATCAAGCAGACACTATCCAGTAGTGGTAGGTCGAGTCATCACATAAGACATTTAAAATAAATGAATAGAATAATAAAACATGTATCTCCATATATGCCAAAAGAATACACATTCTCAAAAAGGAACCAAGAAGAACCATTGGTGATGGACATCCATCACCCAAACAATGGTTCCTAATAGTGGTTCTGAGTAGAATGTATAAATAATACAATAAATAAAGTTTACTAAAATTTTATACAAAAGTAGCCATCAGGCACACAATAATCAAAATGTCAAAATGCAAAACATCAGACTCAAATACTCCGGGTCAGAATCGGGGGTCGCTCTTGGCTCGGAGCTACAGCCTCAGAACCTATAAAGTTAATGGAAAGCAGGGTGAGCTACATCCTAGCTCAATAGAAGAATTCCAACTAAAATGAATTGAACATTCAAGTCATGATATCTCAAAACAGGAAATCAAATCAGAACGTGCAAACAGGACATACGAAATCAAATACTGAGCTTTTATACAGAAACAGATGTTATGCAAGTATATGATCCGAGACTTAAATTGTATGTTTTATAACTTAAGAAACTCCCGTGACTATATAGCATGGAGTAAACAGGAATATTCCGATAGGAAACCCCAACCAATCGTCGTTCACATGAACAATTTTAGATTGCAACAATGCCTCATCTATGGACTGCAATTGTGCCAAGGGATTACAAGCAGATGCACAAGTGTGCCAGGCTCGGATATACCGCCGGGTCGGTGGGGATCATCTGGTTAAATCATCAAATCACATACACACATAGACCTCACAGATCAGATAGCAGAAATCAGAAACAGGTTTCAGGGTACAAATCAGAAAACAGAAATCAGAGATAGCAGAAATTTATGATATGCTTACATGCCTGTTAAAACAGAAATCAGGGTGTAGATATGAAATAAACATGAAATCATACTCAAAACAGTTTAGGTTGGTTTTCCCCTACGTCAGATTAGACATCTTTCTAAGAAAATCCAAAGCTTTTCAAGGCGTCATGGTCTGATCCTAAACAATAAACATAGTATTCTATATGCCAGGAATGTCGAGACATGAACTGGCGCGGTGTCCAGTAGTATTCAACTCATAAAATCAAAATAGCCTGAAGACAGGGGTGATTGATCGATCACCACTCTTATTGATCGATCAATCCCTCTTGTTGATCGATCAATGATCCCATTGATCGATCAATCCTCTCTTAGCTCTCACCCAGGAACATAATCAATTGATCGATCAATAGCCTATATTGATCAATCACTACTCATCATTGATCGATTAATAACCTCTTCTCTCCTCACTTTGACATAGTCAAAATTGATCGATCACCAGCTCGGTTGATTGATCAATGCCTCCTGTTGATCGATCAATGCCCACATTGATCGATCAATAGCCTAAAATTCAAATTTCCCACCTTCTGTTCACATTTAACATTTATACAGATTGATTGATCAATGCCTTCATTGATCGATCAATACATTCCAGTGATCGATCAATGCCTTCATTGATCGATCACCACCAGTCATTGATTGATCACTCTCTTGTTGATCGATCAATGCACAGGATTGATCGATCAATCCACAAATTGATCGATCAATACCCTTCGTGCACTGAACTTCCAGAATTTCAGGGCTCCTGTTCCCTTCCTTGTCTTATACAAATTGATCGATCAATGGTCTTCATTGATCGATCACCACCAGTCATTGATCGATCAATCTTGCCATTGATCGATCAATAATGACAGAACTTCTGTCATTAATGGAGGTCATCTATTTTGACCTCCATTAATCCATTTTCATTAATGGTCCCTTGCAACCATTAATTCACACACACACACACATATTTAAGGGGCATCCAACTACCCTATTTAATCACACAGACTCACCTTTAGTTGGGTTCTTTCGGGGTTTCGGCAAATCGATCCGAACGAGGGTTTCGGATCCAGAACTTGGGCTTTGTCACCCCTTCTACTCGGAACCAGTAATCTGTGGCTCCGCTTCCACACGTAGCGAAGGTACGTCTTCTTGACTAATCAGAGACAACGTATCAACGTTGATTCTTTACACTCAAGGGTTATGTAAATGCTAATCTAGGTTTCTCATACACGCTTTCTTGAAAAACCAAATAACCCTCTTCTCCTAGCTTAGGGTTTATCAGACACAGAAAGAAGAAGGAGGAGGTGGAAGATGATTATCTCAGATCCCCTTCCTTCTCTTATAAGCTAAAGATCTGAAATATCCTTGCTATTTCAGTTTCCTCTAATTTAGACTTCGGTGTGAAGCACGAACACAGTCGATGCGGCGTAGCACGCCGTCTCGATGTCTTATATTACTTGGATTCAAGTGAGAATTCACACGTGAACTTACCTAATCACAGGCTAATATTATTTCAAATAATATCATTTACTAATTTTTAAATTCGTCTCGATTTCTGTGCCGAGCACGCTTATCGAAATAGTCAGGTTCTTGTTCAGAATTTCAGGGTCGTTACAAGTTTTCACATTTATTGGTCTGGGGCCTTCTGTCTCTCTAAAAGAACTATCAAACAAATAGAAAGTATTATGTGTAGATTTCTGTGGCGAGGGCCTTCTTTGGAAAATTCTATGCATCCGATTAGGTGGAACAGTTTATGTCGACTGCTGGATGAAGGTGGGTTGGGAATCAGGAGATTGAAGGACTGGAACTTGGCTGGTATGGCAAAACTGTTTTGGATCCTCGTCTATGATGGCTCATCCGTCTGGAGTAAATGGATTACAGCTAGCTAAATATATTGGTGATCATAATATATTGGAATGCATGGAGACCAATGATTCTTCGTGGGCTTGGAAAGGCATAATCCGGGCTAGGAAGCTTGTTAAAGATAATTCTAGAATTATTCTGGGAGATGGGAGCCATGTTAGTTTTTGGCTTGATCATTGGATTGATGGGTAGGCATTGATTCCCAAATATAGCTGACACCTCATCCATCAATCTGGAATTGACGAGAGGGCCACTGTTTAGGAGGTATTTCACCACGGTATGTGGAATCTACCGGTGCCTTCATCTTAGAATGGAAGAAGCATGGCAAGCAATTAATAATGTCTATGTTCCCCCCGATGGGGTTCTGACAAATTAATTTGGGAACCTTCTAACAATCGTATTGTTAGTATTAAGTTAGCCTGGCAGTGTATTAAAGGTGAGAATCCAAAGGTTGAGTGGAGCAAATTCCTGTGGAACCAGCAGATCATTCCCAGACTTGTTTTCTGTGCTTGGTTAGCTATAAACAACAAGCTCCTTACAATGGACAATTTGTGTAAGAGAGGAATGGTGTTTCCTTCTTGATGCGTTTTGTGTTGGAGCCACTATGAGGACATTGACCACTTCTTCTTCGCTTGTGGCTATTCTAGTTGGATTTGGCGGTCGATTAAGGGGAGATTGGTTGTCTTAGATAGCAATATCTTACCTTTAAAGGATGAACTGGCTAGATGAATGGATGCTGGGAAGTGTGGAGGTAGACGAGCTGCTTTACTCAAGAATATTTTTTGTGTCACTATATACCATCTGTGGAAAGAAAGAAATGAAAGAATTTTTCAGGATCATCAAAGGCATAAGAAGAATGCCTTACATTCTATCTTCAATGAAATTTCCCTCAGAGTCGATGGTCTTGAAATTCAAGAGAATGATAGCTTAATGTCTTCAATTTGGCATTTAAAAAAGTGCAGCCTAAGCCACCTTCTCATTGTTGTTTGCACCCCCCGATAGATGGATATCTGAAGCTTAATGTTGATGGAGCAGTAATGGCTGGTAGGGCCTCCACATGTGGAATCATTACAAATGAGAAGGGAGATGCTCTGATTGCATTTTCTGAACCCACTATCACAGATAACATTCTACACTGTGAACTTTTGGTTATACTCCAAGGTGTAGAAATGGGGGTAGAAATGGGTGCAAAAAATCTTCAGGTTGAATCAGATTCCAGAAAAGCTATTGATGCAATTTCGGGCACCAGTTGTCCATGGCAGTATCGCAGGGAGATTGATCGGATTAACCACCTAAGGAGGAGATTCTTAGCTAAGCATGGCCTTCATGCTGACTTTTTGGTGAGGTGGATCCCTTTAAATTTTCCCTCTGAGCTTCTTTCTCTCATTAGAAAGGATTTGATCTGCATGTATAATCATTTTTTATCTTTTCTAATAATAAGGGGTGAGGACCCCATAACCTCACTTACCTATTAAAAAAAAAAAGAAAAAAAAAATTCGACCAGTCGAATTCCAATTCGACCGGTCGGTTTTCAAATTCGACATGTCGGTTTCCAATTCGATCGGTCGATTTCCAATTCGACCGGTTGGTTTCATAAATTCGACCGGTCGGTTTTTCCAAAACTAAAATTACATATTCCCTGTTTTGTGAGAATCGACCGGTCGTGCTATTTTCGACCGGTCGGTTTTTCAAGTTCGACTGGTCGGTTTCGTTCAGAAACCTTCAGAATCATAGTTTTGACAAAATCGATTAATCGATTTCAAATTCGACCGATCGGTTTTGTCAGAAACAGCAGCCCGATGGCTTTTCTTTCCCAGAGTTATTGCACTTAAATTTTAACAAGGTTCACTCTACATTTTCACACAAACATCTAAGCCTATTAGTTTATAACATACATCTACAATCTAAATCATTAAAATTTAACTCGATCGTACCTTTCACTGATCGATTCAGTGGTTTACGAGAAACATTTCCGAACGAGGCTATCGAAGCGAAACCTTCGGCGATTCCACTGCAATTGATCTCAATCTCTTCAAAACACGGAAGACGATCGTGAGATGATGGCGTCACATGCGTTGCGAAAGGTACAGAGTGTGTGGCGATTCTGACGTGATCAAAATCTTGCGGTTGAAATCCCAAGAAGGGGATTCGAAGGTGATGGTGCTCAAACAGGTTGGGCCGGTTCATCCAAACCCTCACTCTCTTTCTCTCTCTCAAGGCATGCCGGGAATGGCTTCTCAAAGAAGCCTTTCCCTTTCTTTTATATTTGGGTTTTGTTTGGTGTGGGGCACACACACACAACTTGTGTGTTTAGCTCTTAACCTCTAGAGTTCAGGTTCGGCATTGAGTGGCACACCGCAAGTCGGTGCACGACGTTCACACATAAGGTCTAATCAAACCCTAAACTTAAATCCGATCCGAATAATTTCATCCAAATAATAATTAAAAGCCTATGGCGACATCGGTCACGGTACCGGACATGCACACAGGGTCGGTCTAGTTCGGGTTTAAAATTACGGGTCATTACAGATGTGCCAATATCCTTCAGTAATGATTTGGATATAATCATATAATAATATCAAAAATGTACTTTGGGCAATTTTTATTATTTTAAATTATTTATATATTTTTAATATTTTAAACGAAAAAAATTGATACTTTACTATGAATCAATTTGATCTATTTATATATATTTGATATATCCAATATGTAGTGGCTTGGGATTCGCCATTATTTATCCATTTTAAATCCTTGTCATGCATGCATTGTGACGACCTAGACCCACATGCTACAATATTGTCCAGTTCTGGGCTTTTGTCTCCGCCTTGGTTTTGTTTCTAGCATGGGTGTTATGTTTCACCGTCCCCACCTGAAGCGCGTCATGATATGTAGTACCTGCAATCACATTATAGCCTAGGGTCACGACTTTTCCCTATCTGATGTGAGACTAATCCTGACCTTAGGCTATATTTGATTGCGAGCACTGCATATCATGACACGCATTTTGGGTGAGGATGACAAAATGTAACGCCCATGCCAAAAACAAAATCGGGGTGAGTACCTAAGCTCAGAAACGGACAATATTGTAGCATATATGTGAGTCTCGGTCGTCACATGTATGCTCACATTCTATTTATTATTGGACTTTCGGTAAACTTTTATTTGGCCTCTTTTGCCACAAGATAATACCCTTTAACAGTATGCACTAGCGAAGCGAGTTCTATTTTGATTACAAAATTAATAAATTAGTACATAAATATGTGATCAATGGCCACCAATTTGGGGAAATCTTATCGACTAAATGGGGCATTTTGCTTCAATGACGGGTCGTAAATTAACAAGATTCCTCTTTAAGAATCAGGTTTTCACTGATAAAATCATTGACTGCCTTGAATCCGATGATGGAGATCAGTTTTTACCCTAATCTTCAATACAATAAATCATGAGATCATTGAGATCATGACCCACTTATCAGATCGTCCTATGTTGAATCCATGTGGCTCAAATCCCAAAAGTGATTGTACAGATTGTGGGTGTATCATGAGAAAGATTCCAAGGTCAGTTTATGTGGAATCAACATCTTACAATCCGATAGGTGAGCAAGGAACTCAACATCTACTGGCGTAAAGATTGGGGCGAAAAAAATTCTCCATCGCATGATTCATGACAGTCAATGGATTGAACGGCGGAAACACCATGCTAGACTCGTGGAGAGACCGAAAACTTCAATTGCAAATACCGGTACGGTTGAAATGAAAGAATTGTGGCTGGCATCAGAAAATAACTAACACAAATCAATAATGCTTTTGTACTTTTGTGGATAATTAATAATACTTTTGTACTTGAAGTTTTCTTACGAATATTGGCAGTGTACAGTAAAGTGTTGCTCGTATCTCTTTGTTTTCTAGCTGTCCATTTGGCTTGGGAATTAAGTTATGGTGTTATTATAAAACATAGTCTAAAATATTTTCCGAACCGAGATCCGAGATACGTTTCACTTCTTCGTGCTGTGCGAAATGACAAACATATCACGTCTCATCATCAGATGTAAAACTAGCTCCAATAAATGTGACAAAACAATGTGGCTATTATGTTTTGTCCAAATTTCTACACTACTATCGGCTATTGTTTTTGTATTCTTCTAATATGGAAGCTCATTGATTGGACTGTTTGCATCTTATACTAAGTGTATTCATTAACTGAGATATGTTCCAATGATGAATAGTAATTGGGCTGTTTAGATTGATCACAGATATGTCTCACGTGTAACATTGAAGTCAACTTAGTGGTGTAAGATCAAAAGTTTATTTAATGGTGTCGTATCATTTAAACACCATTTTTTGTTTCACACCGTGTCGTCTAGACGTGAGACGTTGGCATATGCCCCTACCGGAAGTGTCTCAGATTTCCAAGATTTAAAAGCATCGAATAGGAATTTGATCCCATAATCAACAAATAGTGTTGAAAAAAAGGTATGTTTATGCGTAAATTGTAAAATGATTAGAAAACGAGCAAGAGAAAATTGGACTCGAGCCAACATAATAGCTACCTTCAAAACGTTATTCACTCCCTACAACCATAAATACTCACCTTTGTAGAAAGGTTTCAACTAGATGTTTCTAGGATGCATGCAACAAGTTTAATCTCTTGAGTGGTGCTTGTTACCTTGCAACGGTAGAAGATCGCCTCAAAAAATTTGATCTTTTGTAGTATTAAGAAAAAAAATGAAGTACGAGAATTTTCAGCTAGCATGCTAAGAAATTCGGAAAGTTTCAGTGTTTTAATCTTTGTCTGTCTAGAGATCACTTTTTATAAATCTTAGTTAACTAGGGCAGTTAGTTCAATGGCTACTTTTTTTTAACAACTAAATCGCTCAAAAGATTCCAACTGTTTCTTCTAACGTCGGATGAGTGGTGAACATTTTCATCTAATTATTTAATTATTTAAAGATGCAGACTTTTACAACGGTATGGTCAACAATTGATATATATATATATTTTTTTTAACTCATTTGATGTAACTCATTAACTACTAAACCGTATCGAACTCATTAATTATTTGACCGTTGGGCCAATATGTAAAATAATTCAAAAGTATGATAAAGCCCTAAGAGATCACCATGATGACGTCATACTAGCGATTAAGTGTGTATGTTTAAAATGCCAAACTGCTAATGCAACTAAATGTCAATCTATGATAACATATTTTACATGCAAATCCTTAGATATTAGTTTTACTGAGAGTCAATACATAAGATACGATCTAAAACATTTATAGGAATTTCGTATATTTAAATATCTAGAAAATAATTCCATAGTACAACTGGTATGCTGAGCATATATGTGCAGTGGCACCGATTCGATATATAGGTAATTATTGGTCAGAAGTTGATTTCAAATGCCATAATCCCTAAAAGTGATTGTGATATTAGGTTTGATGGTTTAACCGTTAAATTGTGTGGAAGATTTGATCCAAACACCCTTCGTTGATTGCTTCAATATAGTCAACGGTTTAGCACGTGCAAATCCTAGTTAAGAAGGAAGAACCTCTTGTTTGGTAAAAAGTGGAAATATATATATATATATATATATATATATATATATATATATATACAAAAAATAAGATTTATCATCACAAAAAATTGCCGCTATTAACAAAAAAATTGCTACTAGTAGTCCCGTCGCTATTGAAAAAATAAGTTTTTTTGTTAATAGTGATAGCTTTTGGTGCGTCTAATAGTCTTATTTTTTGTAGTATATATATATATATATATATATGAGTCGGATTTTGGGTTCAAAACTACCCGGAGGAGCTGGGTTAGAGTCAGTTGGAGGCCATGTGGCATCCATCACTACAAAAAATAAGATTATTAGCGACAGTTTTTTGCTATAAAAAATTGGCGCTATTAACTAAAAAGCTATTAAGACTATTAGCGGTAAGAGTATTAGCAGCAGTTTTTTGTTAATAGCGACAGTTTTTGGTTGCCGCTAATAGACTTATTTTTTGTAGTGCATCCATGTTCTAAGGCAACTTGCCCAATGACAATAAGAGGAAACCTCAAAAATTTGTGCATGATCCGATGCAATAGACCATCCAAAGTGTGATCAAAGGGGAAAAAATTCAATGCACCAGAATGTGTGGGCAATACTCAAATTTTCACCATAGTTTTGATCGTCAATTTTTTTTTTTCTTTTTTTTTTTGTTGATACATGGCACATGACCCCAAAACAAGTATTGTTTTGGAATCACATGCCACGTGACCTGTGATATGAGGTTCTAATCCACTGCTCCCAATGTGCAGACTCAAACTCATTGTCCATTTTCCATATATATGATATCGTTATGCACACCCCGCCACCCTGCTTTCTCATCCTAGTTTGCACGTTTTTAGGTATTTAATTTTTTTTTGTTGAGGTACAAATTCCAACAATTTGTTGTGCATGCTATAAGTTATGGAGCTTCATTTTCCTATTGCTAGATAGCTATGAGGTGTTTTATTATCCCTCAATGGGCTCTCACCCATACTCATTAAAGATATTCGGTAATGACTTACCGAGAGTACCACTGGTTGCAGTGCAACTAAAGAAAAAATGTTAAGTTTCTAGGGGCTGAGTATCATATTATCCTGAGCACTATATCTTTGCGGGTTCTAACTAAGACAATTTATAGACCTTTGATAAGGAATTTTATCATCCCTCAATGGACTCTCACCTGCACTTATTAAAGATATTTGGTAATGACTTACCGAGAGTACCCACTGGTCGCAATGCCACTATGGAAAAAATGTTAAGTTTCTAGGGGCTGAGAATCATACTGTCCTAAGCACTATATCTTGGCGGGTTCTGACTACGACAATTTATAAACATTTGGTAAGGAATCACCAAGATATGGCACAATTAACTCGAAAAGAGGACATGAAAGGCCATCCAGAGGTTTCTGTAGCATTGTCGGTTATGTTTGAACGTAGTAGAGGAAGAGGAGAGGTTAGTGGCCATCAGATGAGCTTTTTCATAGTCTTGTGACTTAGAGTTGGCCGGAAAAGGGGAAATGAGGTGTTAAGATGATTTCTGGTGGTCACAGCCAATTTATGGGCATATATATATATATATATATATCCAAAATTCAGTAAAAATTGAAGCTTCTGCGGAATGATATTCGATATTGCAAAAAAACTTCGTTTCGCTTTACTCATGTTTGGATTTATGAAGCTAGGATCATCCTTCATAATATCCAAAGCAAGACAAATCCTTCGCATCCTCAAGATGATATTATTATAGCAGAAAAAAAATGCTATTGTCACTCTCAATAGTGAACTTCATATTGAAGAGAGTTTTGTTCGACAAAAGCCTTGAGTCTAATGGTTAGAAGTAGGAGACTCGAACACCAAAAAATTTTATGCTACAATTGCTTCTTGGATTTTCATAAATACCTTTTGTAATATCCCAAAAATTATGCGTTGAACAGTGACCTCGGGATTTGTGCCCAATTGGTCATAGGTTTGACCAAATAGGAGTTCACTATTTGACGAGGGATGTGATGTGAAAACAAAGGATGTGTGTGGATTGTGATGTGAAATCTGGAGTCACATACACCTATCTTGGGTGTATGTGCTCAACACAAGGGAAGTAGGGATATAAGGGTTTAATAACCCTAAAAATCTATTGTTTTGGTTGGTAAAGGAGAGTTAAGAAGAGAGAGAGAGAGAGAGAGAGAGAGAGAGAGAGAGAGAGAAGCTAATTAATGCAAGGAGTGAATGTAAGTTGAGGAAGGAGGATTCGAGCAATAAACACCGGATTCGACGCGAGGGATCCGTTAGAGCCAAAGCTGGAACCCTAGCCTTTCCAACCACTTAACCTAATCAATTGAAAATTGATTGAAGGTAAAATTCTTGTAAATTGAATGCATAGATCGAAGGGTTTAATTGTAGTTAGGAATAGCTAAAATTATAGGATAATGGCTTAGAAAAGAGAGAAATCAGTTGGAAAAAGATTGGAAGGAACAGCCCAGAAGGGGGCAGAATTTGACCATTTCGATTAATCGAAAGTGAGATTCGATTAATCGATTTGTGCCAAGAAGTTGAAAAGTCGGAGGACCCCGAGTTCGATTAATCGAATTGAGTTTCGATTAATCGACCTTGAATTTCGATTAATCGATTATGGTATCGATTAATCGACTGGGAACCTCCAGTGAATTCCAGTGGAGGGAAAGAAAGGACTTGGAGAAATCGACTAATCAAAATGAGAGTTCGATTAATCGATTTGGAATTTCGATTAATCGATTTTGAGAATTCGATTACTCGAATTGAAAATCGACTGGATAGAATGGAGAATTTTGATTAATCGAATTGGGATTCGATTTATCGAATGAGAATTTCGATTAATCGATTTTGAATTTCAATTAATCGATTTTAGAGTTCGATTAATCGACTGTGCTAGTTTTTATTAACTTTTGAGCTTGACTTTAAGATTCTTGGAGGGTCTTGGACCTTCTTTGTTACATCTTTAATGATGTATTTCATATGTTATGTGGTACCATAGGTTGTACGTATGAGCTTGGGCACAAGGAGCCACGTGGGACCTTGATGCATGATCAAACAGAGACTTGAGGTAAGGAACACCTTGAACATGTACTTTATTTTGCAAGAGCATGTGTGTAGTGATATAGAATTCAATTCAAACTGTTTTTATTGCTTAAGAGTTTGTGAAAAGTATGTGTGTGTGACATCTATAAGAGTAACTATAATGAGTCATCCCCAGGGGATGAGGAGGTAAAGAAATAAGAGCATCAGGTGTGATGCAAGTGAATGGATACATCCCAGGGATGTATCCAAGATTGAATTATATCTGATAGGGCCTAACTGATATAGGATAGCACAATTACACGGTGAACAACTATATGTAAAGCACCTGATATTTTTGTTATTTGAGGTTTGATAGGGTATCCACGGCCCGGCGGCGGATATCCGTGATCGTCTGACGGTGAAACCGTGAAACCGATCTGAGGCTTATCCGACATGTAGCACACCCCAGGGGTGTTGAGTTGAGATAAGTGAAACCCCGCCACCGATCCTTAGGGGAAAGGGGCTTGGGTACTAATTGTATTCCCAGGGAATACTTCTAAAACTGTCTATATAGATGATGGTGATGGGTATCTCATCTGGGCTCGATGCTATATTGCTCGAGGATTACTTAAGTTGAAAGATTAAGTTTTGCTTTAGGCCTTTTCAGTATCATTCATGAAAAATTAAAAGACATGAGTAAACTATCAGTAAAACATGATCCTTTTCAACTGTTTTCCATCAGTAACTGCATAGGCACATCATGCATGGCATATCATGGAATATATGTGAGTTGTAATTTATATGTTCAATTGTGTTCTGTTCCCTATTGAGCTAGGATGTAGCTCACTCTTTAGACTATACGTCGCAGGTCCACTATTAGTAGCTGCCGAGACTTCAGGGGACGTTGACCCTGGTGGGTTAGACCTTGCGGTCGGAGACGAGTTGGAGCCACCTCCTGAGGACTTCTTCTAGGGGACTCCGTTGTGCAGCTTTGAGGGTTTTTGTGAGATTATTGGTACGGCTTGATATGTCAAGCATTGTTTTTGGTTAAACAATGTAATTAAAGTTTGGGATTATTCTTTTGGGCGAATCATCTGTGATGATTAGCTATCATCGATGATTCGGATCGGTTCTCCATTCATGCAGAGGCATGAAGGTAGAACTGTCTTTTGAGAAATACTTATATGACAATTTAATTCCGCAGTTTATTTATTATTTCAATTCAATCCATTGCTTGATATACCAATGTTCCGTGCACAGCTAAGGGGCACGGTCAAGATGATCGTGCTGATGGCACGGGTTTCGGGGCACCGAAATTTGGGCTGTCACACCTTCTATGTGCTTGTTCTTCCATTCGGAGAAAGAAGTACTGATCCAAAGCAAATGGGAGATGTTGCAATCAACTACCAAAATTTGGAATGACCCTTGGCTAGAAAATGGGTCTCTTTTGAAAAAATATGGCCGACGCTCCATGTTGCATTCAGGTATCAATGAAGATACCTTGGTTTCAGAGCTTTATGATATTGGCGGTTGGACGCTCCCTACCCCGTATACAAGGCGATTGGAAGATGCTTGGAATGATGTCCTAGTGCACCCTCTTCCCCAAGCCAATACCAAAGAGAAAATTATTTGAAAATCTACTCCATCTGATAATTTTCTCTCTCAAAGCTACTTGGAAATGCTTCAAACCGAATTCTTCTATTGTGCCTTGGAAATCTCTCATATGGCATTCGCAAAAAATTCGTAAACATGCATTTTGTACTTGGCTTGCCATCCAAGGAAAACTTCTTACCATTGATAATTTGGTTAAAAGAGGCCTTGCTATTCCTTCAAAATGTGTCCTTTGTTGGTCTCAATCGGAAGATCACAACCATCTCTTCTTCAACTGTTCTTTCTCTAGTTGGATTTGGCGCTCTATTCTCCATAGGCTTCAAATTACGAAAATAACAATTAGAGATTTTATGAGGGAGATTAATTACTCCATGGAAAAATGTAAAAGTAATGATAATCATGCCTCGCTGATAAGGATTGCCTTCGCCGCAACGATTTGGCATATATGGAAAGAAAGAAATAGTCGCATATTTGAGGATTCGATTTCAGACAAACGAGTCATTTTGAAAAGAATCATTGAGGATGTCTCAATTAAAAGTCATAATTCCATAATTCTTGAATCTTACAACTCCTATGGACAATGGATATGTGCCCCAAAAAATACGCATGCTCCTATTCCCTGCCAATGGACCCCCCCTCCATTTGGTTCTATAAAGTTAAACTCCGATGCTTCAAAGATGGGAGATAGATATAGTATTGGTGGCATTCTGCGAGATCACAACGGCAACCATATTGCTAGTTTTCATGGCCCAATCATAGCTCACGATATCTCTCATGCTGAAATTAATGCGATCCAACAACGCCTACATCTCGCGACTTCTCTTCAACTTACAAGTCTCATAGTTGAATCTGACTCTCCTTGGCATTCGATGTATCACAAATTATTAGACAATTCCATAGCAATATACCCTCTCTTTGCGGAAGGTAAACTTACTTGCTCAACAATTTCAATCTTGCTCATTTCACCATATATGGCGAGAGATGAATTATAGCGCTGATCTCCTTGCTCGAATCAGAATAAATGTGAATGATGTTATCCGGTGGTATGACTCTGATATTTCTCCTCTTCTCAACTCTCTCATGAGAGAGGATTTGATTTGTATTCAATATCGTATGTAATCTTCTCTCTTTTTCTCAATAAAAGGGTGGGGTCCCTCCAACTCCATTAATTATGAAAAAAAAAAAAACTATCAACAAATTTTTTCTCCTTCTCCGGATCCAATTTCGCCTATTCCATTCTAGGTCATTCTTAGTCCTATGCAAGCTGCCCTGTTGTTGTGCAAGGTTACTAATGTTGAAATCAAAGATGTTATCTTCAACTCCCCAAAGAATAAAGTGTCAGGACTTGATGGATTTTTATCACTTTTGATTTGAATCTGAAGTTCTTTTAGTTACCGACTGGTGACTCTACTCTGATTGGGATCGTAGCTCCGTACGATCATCTTTCTTATTGCCTTTGAGTTCATATTGGCATAGATTAACACTTTCACTCTTTTCTGCTTACTCTTCTAAATGTCTCCACATCATCATATCTTTAGTAGCAAATTGGGGTCTAGCAGCACTACGTTAAGAGTGATAAAATAGTAAATTATGTGACTAATCACACCCCCAAATTTAAGTTTTGCTATTCCCTAGCAAACAAGGAAAGATAAACTATCTACAAATTTAAATGCCACTTTGGTAGGGAGCACGATTGCATTTAAATGCCACTTTCGTAGGGAGCACGATTGCATTTAGAAAATATAACAAGCCTTTAAACTCTTAGGTGATCCCTAGTGGACGAGTCGCATCTCCTGAAGGTTTCCAGTGAAGTTACCTAGAACTTCAAATATTTTTGGATTTTTGAAATTTTTCAAAAGAAAACAAATTTAAAAAAAAAAAAACTTTAACTTACTAATTTTACAGTAGCTAATCAACACATGGCTACTTAGATTTTCAAAAAGAGGATTCCATTCAGCCATTGTTTCCCATCCAAGCAAGTATCTTTGATCAGATACTCAATAATTTTAATTCATATAAAGCGTGGAGTGTGCGCGTACCAATGAAGAATCCATTCATTATAAATTTTTTAAAATTGTAAATTTAGAAAAACATTTTTATCCAAACTCTCAATATGGCATATTCTCAAAAGAAATATTGAATTTATTGGGTTTCTCTTAGTGATATATATGATGAATAATTTCATGGATAAATGACAATAATATAAATCTCATGGAAAAAGATAATCTATTCTATTTCATATGCTATTAGATTCTCCATAGTATTTATAAAATTCATCCCTGCTAGGCTCTTACTTTCTGTAAATCGTGGATCAAAATGGTCTTTGTTCAGCTTGTAATGGGGCTTTGGGGTAAAAGGTTCCAAAGAAAGGTAAAATGATATAAAGTTTTGAAAATTCAGTTTATCTCTCACCTATTCCTTATCTTTTTCTTTTTCTCATATATATTTTTATTCTTCTCTTTTTCTTCTTTTTGTTTCTTAGACATCCTCCTAAATTTTCCTTACCTTTGGAAGCTTTTTTGCTTCTCTTTTTTATTTCTTTTTCTCCTATATTTTTTTCAGAATTTTATTTCTTTCTCTGTTGCACCCTTTTTAGCATATCCCTTATCTGTTTTTACCTACTCCTTCCACTCTCATATTTCTCCCTCTAATCTAAATTCTCATAATTACAAGGGTTAAAGACTGAAAGCTTTGGGCAATACGTATAGTTAAGGGTTTATTAAATCTTGGTACAAAGAAATTCGATTTAGGCTCTACTATGGGTTCAAGGGATAAATTATTTTGGCATTTTGGCATTTTGACTCAAACGAATAAAAACATGGCCTTTAATCATTTCCAAATTTACTAGCATTTTGACTCAAACGAATAAAAACATGGCCTTTAATCATTTCCAAATTTACTAGCAAGAATGCCATCTTGTTTCGATGAATGAGATAAACAGTTCCAGAAAAACAGTTGGCAAAATCATAGAATATTTGATTCAAAGAAAACAACAATATGTGATTTCATTTAAGCACAGTTAAGAAGTTCAAGAAAAATTTGGAATTCGAATAGAATAGCAGCCTCTCTCAAAGAAAAGAATTTAGTCCAAATGCTCACTGGTTAAACGATTATGAAACTATAATCTAAATTCTGCAATTTAAAACAACGTATAATTTCAAAATTTCTTTTATGATACAGTGTACAAATGGGCTAACATGAATCATAACTGCCTCCTAACAAAGATGTTTGAACTTCTACTAAGATGATGGTAAAGCGTATAAAAAAATTAATCTAATCATTACTACATGCATTGGATAACTAGAGAGAAAAAAAATAAAAATAGAAACAAACCTAAAAATGTAAAAGAAATCCTAAAAATAGATCATAAAATTTTATTTATTTATTTTTCATTTTATATATATGCAATAACCAAAAATAATATATACAAAGTGTGTACCCAAAAACTTAAATAGGGAAATGTCCTCATTGTACTCAAAACAGGGGATACTCAAAAAAATTTATGGTGCCAAAAGGTACAGGACACATAAGCTGCAAAGAAAATAAAAAATCTCCTTCAAACTTGGGAGAAATCACGTCCGACATATAATATAAACACGGAACTATACAACAATATAAGAAAAACAGAATATTAGCATAAAAAGAAAAATTTCTATTAGTATGAAAATAAATATATACAAATGTAGTAAGAAAGAAAAGCAAACTAATTACATCAAAAGAAAACCTAATAAAAATCTAGACACGGACTGACCCTACGCTGACAGCGACCACTAAGGCGCTAAAGTTTGCAATGGAGATCGACTTCGGGGTCTTCAAAATTTTCCTGCCAGAAAAATTATCCACCCTCCCGACTCCGGGATGTCCTCAATTTGCTGCTCTTGGAAGAGGAACTACAAGTCGAGAGGAGAAAAGGGTGGTTTAAGAAGATGGACAGTGAGGGGGTGGGGTAGGGGGCGGAGTAGAGGAAGGGGGTGGTGATTGAGAAGTGGAGGTCAGTTCCGTCCTCCTGATCTTTTTTTTCTTTTTTTTATTCTTCTTCTTCTCTTCCTTGGTTAATATCCATTGTACTTCCTTGTACTCGTCCCATAGGATCTGTAGAGGATCTAGTTCTTTTGGTGGTTGTGGGTCATCTCAGATTGGAAAGAACTTGATTGGCAGTTTGATGGGTATGTCTTCTACCATAGTTGTAGGTATATATGGAGGAGTAGGGCTGGAAGAATGTTTATGTGCTAGAGATGGATTAGTATCGATTTTAAAGCGCTTGCATGGCCGAATGTGAAGCGATGTAATTAATTTATCCGTACCTTCGAACTTAATTGCCATTATGGTACTTAAAGAGAATTGGTTGGCACTAAATGAGGCGTCGGCTGAGTTGTATATGAAACGTCGTATAAATTACTATCAGTAATGACGTCGTCGCGTGTTTATGATGAACAACGAATATTTTTCTGTGGTAGCAGATTATTCGCCCAGTATACGAATCGAGCACGAAAAAGATTTATCGAATGCGATGTCTATACCATATATATATATATATATATATATATATATATATATATATATATATATGTGTTTTTAATTTTATTTAACTTTTATTTTAGAAAGTAGGGAGTGGAAACAAATTTTGGCCTTTAGCTTTTATTGTTAGAAGAAATGTTGAAATAATGCTTTGTCTTAACCTATTGTAAGCACACAATAGAAATTGTAGCACTAGTATAGGATCGTTTCCATGAGGAAGGTTGAAACTCTAAAAACTTTTATTTCTCTTTAAAAAAGAAAGAATGGTTGTTTAAACTAAAGTGTAGAAAATAAATTATAGAAACTAAATCTAAATCCTAATCGTTCCAGATTCTAGTTGTCAATTAGCTTCCTTCTGAATTTTGGATGTTGACAAAATTAAAAATCATTACACTATTATGCAATCCTCCAGAATTTGGGCGTCAATCAAAAAATAAAATTCTGTAGATATTTATGAAAATAAAATACCATTACACTAATCTTTCAAATTCTCAACTTTAGGCGTCAATTAAAATAAAAAACTTTTAGATGTTTACAAAGTAGGAAAATGCAATAAAATAAATCTAAATTAGAAAGTAGTAAAATTGATCATTCATCTCCCAATTGCAGTCATCAATTGCTCTTGAAAAAATACAGATACTCTAAATTAAAACTACACTAAGGTGATCTTCTAGATTTCTCTCTTAGGCATTAAGATAAAAAATCCTTGGACACTCTGCTCTACTTTTGATCTTTGGATTTCCCAACCTCAGTTGTGAATTGCGACTGAGACCTAGGATGATTATTTTTTGTGTCGAGCCCTCTTATTATAGGTGTATAAGCGGTTGGTTTACATTATTCTCGAACTCTAAACAAAGTAGAATTCGAAAACTAAAATTTTCTAAAACTCTAAACTTTCTAATCCTAATCTTCCTTGCTCTAAATAGCAGATGCGTACATATCTCTTCCTTAATTTCAACAGCAAAAATGTTCAGGATTTTTTATCGCCAATCTTCTCAGATCCGTGGATTGCAAGACTGCTATATTAAGAATTCTTTCTGTTCTGTGCATGGCGGTGCAACTCTTCATGTGATCTTCAGCAGCTACATGAGCTTTATAGTTCAAAATCGTAATTACAATTTCGCTCCATTCTTTGGTACGATTCCTTGCTTTCGAACGGTTGTAATTCGGCACGTTTTCTCCAGTTTTGAAGCTTTCTTTTGTAGAATCGTAAATACGATTTTTCTCTCTTATTTTGACTTTACTTTTTATCACTTACAATTTGAATTGTAAGTTCTTCTTTTGGTTAACGACTGGTGACTCTACTACGATTGGGATCGTAGCTCCGTGCGATTGTCTGTCTTACTGCTTTTTGAGTTCATTTTGGCATAGATTAACACTTTCGCTCTTTTCTGCTTATTATTCTAAATATCCGCACATCATCATATCATTAGTAGCAAACTAGGGTCTAGCATTACTAAGTTAAGAGTGATAAAATGGTAAATTATGTGACTGATCATATATCAATAACTTCTCTGAAGAAATTAACTGATGCTTGGATAAGTGCAATCATAAGGATAATCAATCCTCTCTTATCAAGATTGCCTTTGCAGCGAGGATTTGGCATGCATGGATATTTTTGCAGGTTCTACTTCCCACAAAACAATTATTCTCCATCGAATTGTTGAAGAAATTACCATAAAGAGCCACTCCATTCATATTTTAGAATTCTACCGGCCAATGGATCTGTGCTCCTGAAGCACCTCGTCTACCCACTATTTGTCAATAGAATGCTCCCTTGGCTGATTTCATTAGGCTTAATACTGATGCCTCTATGGTGGGGGATAAATATAGTATTGGCGGGATTCTTAAAGATGAATCGGGAAATCATATCGCCAGCTTTCATGGCCCTACTCTTGCTTGCGATATAAGGCATGCCGAAATTATCTCAATTCATCACAATATTATGCTTCTTGTTGACTTCCATTTATCAAATCTTGTAGTTGAATCAGATTCTCTTGTCGCAATCCGATGCAATACTGACTGCTGCGCTATTCCTTGGAAGTAAATATTTTTTGTTCGTAAGGTGAAAACTCTCTCATAGTTTTCATAGCAGCTCTTTCAAACATATATGGAGAGAGATAAATTATAGCGTCGACCTTCTTGCCAGGATAGGAATGGAGAAGTCTGATGTAATTGGATGGTTTGATGCTGATATTCATTCTATTCTTGACACTCGTGTGAGAGAAGATTTGATTTGTCATACCTATCAATTGTAATCTTCTCTTTCCATTAATTAAGGGTAGGGTCCCCTTAACCCCATAATCTATCAAAAAAATAAATTAGATAGTGTTTCTGTAGCCTCGGCACGTACGGCTGATTGGAGAATGAGAAGACAAGCATTTGGTGTTTCCATAGCCTCAAGCTTATGGATGATGGAAGAAGATAAAGACCACGTGTGTGTGATATGTCTATGGCATGGGATGCGAATGCTTCAAACCATAAAAGAATGAAGGGAATAAATTTTTCCATTAATTGTGGTGTTTTAATTCACCGGCGTGACAAACAAGTTTGGTGAATTGTGAATAAGGTATCCGTGTATATATATATATATATATATATATATATATATATATATATATATATATATATATATATATATATAGAGTAAAGACAAGAGCCGGGTATTCATCAAAAAAAAAAAAAAAAGACAAGAGTCGGGTGCACGTGATGACTCGACCTTAAAAATAAAGTGCAGGTGGAGATAACTTTTTCCAAGTAAAGTTTCTCTCTCCGGTTGTCTCTTATGCACTTCCGTGTTCCAAGGATTAGAATCTCGTGGGAATGGCAAAGCTTTTTTGGAGCCTTGCTAGTAATGAAAATTCCTTGTGGGTGCATGGAATGAAAGCAAAATATGTTAAAAATGAATCTATTTGGCTAGGCTCTATGCCTAGAGATACCTCATGGGCTTGGAGAGGCATCATTCAAGCTAGAGATATGGTGTTTACTCATTTTAGTACTATCATTGGAAATGGTATTAATACGAGATTTTGGTTTGACCCTTGGATAGAAGGGGAAGCTTTGATTCCAAAATTTTGTCGAAGACTGATACATCAATCAGAGATCCCTATCGATTCAAAAGTCAGTAGTTTGTTGGGTGAAGGGCATTGGGTTCTTCCTAAACCTACTATGGCAAGGACGAGGTATGCTTGGGATTCTATCGTTAGATTAACCTTTCTCGATCTAAGCAAGGAAGACAAACTGGTTTGGAATCCCTCAGTTGATGGAAGTTTTACATTGAAATCAGCTTGGGTATCCATCAAGGAAAAATTCGCTGGTTGAATGGGCCAATTTCCTTTGGAATTCAGATGTCACTCCCAAGTATGCTTTTTGTACGTGGTTGGCTATTAGTATTGGCCTCATGACTATGGACAATCTCATTAGCAGAGGAATGTATATTCATTCTCGATGTGTATTGTGTTGCGGTCATTCGGAAAATATATCTCATTTGTTTTATAGGTGTGGCTACACTTGTTGAATTTGGCGATCCCTCAAGTCTAGATTGGGTTTGATATCATGTAATATTCAAAATATATATGATGAACTCAATGAAAGTGTGAATGAGGCTCGTGGGAAAAGTGTTAGAAGTACAGTAATTCGAAATACTTTTTGTGCCACAATATGACATATGGCATGAAAGAAATGCGAGAATTTTTGAAGATAAGCAACTTCATAAAAGAAGCCTTTTATGAAATATTGTCAATAGCATTGCTGAGAAAGTTGATATGATAAGCTTCAAAGAAGATTGAGATTGGCAGGTAACTCTTAGAAATTCGACCCCTATTCCTTGTTCATGGAATTGCCCGAGGGATGGAATAATTAAGATCAATGTTGATGCCTTGATTAGTAAGGGTAAATCTAGTATCGGTGGTGTCTTTAGAGACTTGAGAGGTGATATGGTGGAAGCTTTTTCAGGGCCTTCAGTATGCAAGATAGTGGAAGAATGTGTGCTTCACTCTCTTTTAGTTGGGCTACAAATTGCTTCAGAAAGAGGACTTCAAGCCATCATTGTAGAATCAAATTGTCAAAAGGTTGTGCAATGGGTAAATAAAATTTGTCAACCAGATTGGAAAAGCTACAACTCGGTCGATCGTGTTATTCTTTGCATGAGATCTTTTTCAAGTGTGAATGTGAACCTTGTCCTTCGAGAAACTAATAGTTGTGCTCACTTCTTGGCGCAAAAAGGTCTTCATGTGACCAATGTTGTCGGGTGGACTTCGTTGATAGATATTCCCGATAGGCTGCATTCTCTGCTTAGGAAAGATTTAATCTCAATGTATTATCATTTTTAATCTTTTCGAAGCAATAATAAGGGGAGATGACCCCTCAACCCCGCTTACCGATCAAAAAAATAAAATAAATGAAACACATTTTATATCGCAATGTAATTTTTAAATATTAAAATAATAATAAAATAAAAAGGAAAGAGAAGAATCCAAGACCCTATACACTTTAAGGTTAAGGGAGTTATGTTAGGAAATATCCAACCACTTCGACTCATCATATAAAGACTAGATTTTCTAAATGAGAATTAGGGCTGTTAATGGGTGGGGCAACCTGATAACCGGCCTGGTTTTTTGAACTAGTTGGGCTACCCATTGAGTGAGGTTGGGCTTGAGGGGTCCAAAAAGATCGGCTCGGGCGAGGTTGGGTCCCGACCCAATATTTTATATAAACTAAGGGAAATAAGAGGGTTGTCAATTGGGTTTCATTTTCGGGTTTGGGGTTTCGTCTAGCCCGATTAGGTGAGGTATTGAGCCATGACAAGTCAGCCTGACTTCGTTCGTGTTGGAATGCACTATCAGGTTTGGTTAGGCGTATACCCTCTAAGGATATTGAAATATTGAAATACTGAATTAACTCGGTTCGTCTAGCATGCCTGCCTAATTTTAACATGATCAGACTGTATGGGTAGTGTGACAGCGCGATTTTCCCCAATTCCACAAAAACCCGTACAATATATATATATATATATATATATATATATATATATATATATATTTTTTTTTTCTTTCTTACATCCAAAACTCAAGGAAAATCGGTCCGTCGGATCACACTTCATAATCCGAATATAGAAATACTTAGTATATCCACGTATCAAACATGGAGAACAAAGCAGATATCATACATGCATGAAAATGAAATTTAGATATCACAAGGCAGATCTAAAACTTTCTACATTATACATATCATCTAATAAATAAAGGGTCCAAAAAGGAAAACCACTGGTGATGGCCGACCATCACCCAAACAGTAGCTTCCAAAATATACACAACAATTCTTACAATGTATTAATCCCCGGACATATCAAGTCCAAATCCAAAAATATCCACCATACAACTCAAACATAACCAGCCCAACACTCACCTAAGGTAAAATTCTCCAAATGGGAGATCCTAAGCCTTTTCCCAAAGTTCGCTCCTAATCCTCACCTGTACTTATGACGTATAGTCGAGGGATGAGCTACATTTAAGCTCAGTAGAGAAATATTAATAACATGCATATTTTCACATCACATAAATTTCATATGACAAAACGAACATGCTTTTCACATAAAGATTCACAATTTAAAGAGTACTTGACTTGTTACAAAACTAATATCAAACACGAATTTTCGTAGTTTAACGCATGATTTTCAAAGCTTATTCCGAAAACTTATTTTCATAACAAAAGAAAACATAAACTAATCAGTTAAATAGTCCCTCGAGCATATATAACATTGAGGCCCCCGATGGGAATATCAGCCATCGTCATTCAATTGAACCATTTGCACAATGC
Organism: Chloranthus sessilifolius; assembly: GCA_021018995.1. Lineage (NCBI taxonomy): Eukaryota > Viridiplantae > Streptophyta > Magnoliopsida > Chloranthales > Chloranthaceae > Chloranthus > Chloranthus sessilifolius. The sequence goes on from CM037594.1 coordinate 14,503,555, forward strand.
CCAAGCCCCTTCTAATTCGGTGAGTTGTGCCGAGGAAAATTACCGCAATCGGCAAGGAAGTGCACGGAAGCTAGCCGTCACCATCACAAAGCACAATTATACGGATATCTCGCCGTACCAGTCACGGATATCCCGCCGAGTCGGACTCGGATATACTGCCCAGCTTGTTGGGTATCACTCAGAACTTTAAATCAAAGTGCGAAATAACTTATAGTTTATCGTCGTGAGTTTGTGGTAATTATAATAGTTAGAAGTTTTTAAAGCTTCCACATCATTTATTCACATCTTTCTTATATCACTTACACATAATTATTTTTCCTTTCACATATACATGAGTTTGCGTACACATACTTACACACACTTCACATTTGAAATCACGAAAGATTTTCATGCTAAATAATTGACATGCTTTACATGTTGCACAATTTTCTGATCATATGTCAAATTCATGCTAATAATAATGAAATATACATGTTACGGAGTTTTTCTTACCTCAAGTCACGCTCATCACATTCCAAGCATAGCTTTCTTGAGAATCCACACGCAAGCTCAACGCTTTAGTCCTATATTCAAAATGTCCAAACATCTCTTATGACTACTTAAAATAACCTAAGTTACACATCTCTAAAGAATTCGGACCAAAAGAACAAATAGATGTACTCTATTCCTCGCGCGAGCGAGCTCTAGAGCTCGGGCATGCGAGCAAAAAACATACATTTTCTCACGTGACCGACCTGCATTTCAGTGCACTCATGATGGTCATGCGAGGCCTCACGCGAGCGAGCCACACTTGACTTAAGTCCTCGCACAAGCGAGGGTTAGAGCATCAAATACTACATAAGCCTTCTAAAGGCCTCTTGCGCGAGCGAGAAACAGCTCGCTCATGGCTAACTTAAATTTGACCTATCTTCCTGCTAAATTTTGACCTTTCAATCTTTAGATTCATGTGACAGCCCGAATTTCCGCGCCCGAAAATCCGTCCCATCAGGATCATACTCTGGATGATCCCCAGGATAAGTCACAAAGCATCTACTCATATAGCGAAAATCAAGTAGACACTGTCCAGCAGTGGTAGATCGAGTCATCACATAACGATATATAAATAGAAAGAAGAAATAAACAAAACATGTATCTATATATATATCAAAGAATATACATTCCCAAAAAGGAGCCAAGAAGAACCACTGGTGATGGACATCCATCACCCAAAACAATAGTTCCTGATAATGGTTCCAATAGAATGTATAGTAATAAAATAAAATAACATCTACAGAAAATAAATACAGGAAGTGGCCACCAGACACACAATAATCCAAAGTTTTATACAAAATCCCAAAAATAGCAGACTCGTATACTCGGACTAAGGATAAAAATTGTCCGCTTGGACGTTAGTATCCTGTCCTCAGCCTTAGCCTCTAGATCAGGTTGGTAGTCAGGGTTGCTCTCGGTGCCGGGAGCTCTAGCCTCAGAACCTAAAATTGTTGTAGAAAATAGGGTGAGCTACATCCTAGCTCAATAGAAGAATTCAAACTAAAAATGTATTGAATATGCAAGAAATGATATCTCAAAGCAGGAAATCAAATCAGAACATGCAAACAGATGCTATGCGAGTACATAATCCGTGACTTAAATTGTATATGTTTTCTAACTTAAGAAACTCTTGTGAATATATAACACGAAGTAAACAGGAATCTACCGATAGGAAATCCCAACCAATCGTCGTTCACATGAACAATTTAAGGGCGCAACAATGCCTCATCTATGGAGTGTAATTGTGCCGAAGGATTAACAAAGCAGATGTACAAGTGTGCCAGGCACGGATATACCGCCGAGTCGGTGGGGATCATCTGGTTAAATCATCAAAACCACATACACACGTAGACCTCACGAATCAAATGGCAGAAATCAGGAGCATGTTTCAAAATATAAAATCAGAAAACAAGAATCAGAGATAATAGGAATTTGTGAGATGCTAAAATGCTTGTTAAAACATAATTCAGGGTGCAGATATGAGAAAATCACGAAATCATAGTAAAAAATAGTTTAGGTTGGTTTTCCCCTATCTCAGGTCAGACTTCTTTCTCAGCAAATCCAAAGCTTTTCAAAGTGTCATGGTTTGATCCAAGACCATAAATATAGTACACTAGGTGTCAGGGATGTCAGAACATCAACTGGCGTGGTGTCCAGTAGCATTAAATTTACAAAAATAAAATAGGTTAAAAACATGGGTGATTGATCGATCAACACTTTCATTGATCGATGAATCCTCCTTATTGATCGATCAATGACCCCATTGATCGATCAATCCTCTCTCAACCCTTCACAAGCAACATAGTCAATTGATCGATCAATAACCCCTATTGATCGATCACCTCCTATCATTGATCGATCAATACTTCAATTGATTAATCAATAGCTCCTTTCTTCTTCACAAATTACAGTGGAAATTTGATCAATTACTTCCTCAGTTGATCGATCAATCTGTCTCATTGATCGATCAATGACCTTATTGATCGATCAATACCCTAAATTTTCAAATTTCCCTCTTTCAGTTCCCTTTTTCACCTTATACAAAATGATCGATCAATGCCCTCATTGATCGATCAATACACACAAGTGATCGATCAATGCATTTATTGATCGATCAATCTTTGACATTGATCGATCAACCCTCAGAATTGATCGATCAATAGTGAATTGATCGATCAATACCCCTCGAGCCCTGAACTTCCAAGAAAACTAACTCCACTGTTCTCTTTTAAGGCTTATACGAATTGATCGATCAATACCCTTATTGATCGATCAACACCTTCCATTGATCGATCAATCTAGTATTGATCGATCAACAATGACAGATCTCTGTCATTAATGGAGGTCATTTATTTTTCTTATTTTTACCTATTTTCATTAATGGTTTCTTACAACCATTTATACACACACAAACACACGTATAAGGGGCTCTCATCTGCCCAATTTAAACTCACAGGCTCACCTTTATTTGGGCCCTTTCGGGGTCTTGGCAAATGAAATCTGAGAAGGTTTCGGATTCGTCTCTCGGAGTTTATCACCGGTATGACTCCGACAAGGAGATTATCGGCTTCAGTTCAGCACGCAGAGGCCTCACACAAATTTAAATTATACTTGACCTCGTCTTATTGAACTTTACATACTCTAACTCAGATTGATGCACGACCTTGGTATCTCTAACCCTGTTTCTTCGAAGAACTCGCTCAGATCCTAACCTCTCTACAGAATTTAGTTCAAGAACAAGAGGAAGAAGAAGAGAGGAGATCTTTCTAGGTCTCTTCCTTCCCTTATAAGCTACCAAAATGAAATATCTCTGATATTTCACTTTAAACCCTAAGTTAGACTCCGGTGTGAAACGCGAAACACGGTCGCTACGGCATAACATGCTGCAACGACGTCCTACACGATTCGGACCTAAGCGAGAATTCACACGTGAATTCATCTAATCATAGGCCAATATTATTTTTAATAATATGACTCAAAATTTTAAATCTATCTCGATTCTCGTGTCGGACACGCTTATCGAAACAGTCAGGTTCTTGTTCAGAATTTTAGGGTCGTTACAATTCAAGAGTTAGGTAATTCATAAGAGTTGTAGATATCGTTGTTCTCTTTCCAACACCATAAGAATCACATTAATCAGACTTCGAAGCAGAAAGTTATGGACATAATACCGGGGCAGGTTCTGACACTCGCGCGAGCGAGTTTCCAAGCTCGCTCGAGTGAGCCTCAGGCGAGCGACTGTGCGCGATTTTGTACGTTTTAGACTTTTAAAAACCCATTTTACATCAAAACTCAATCTTTTTATCCTAATCTTTTGCACACATTTAAGCAACCTATTTTTAGCTGAATACATTGAAGAATTACTCTATTTACCTCTAATCCCACGATTCACTCGAAGATCGAGTTGTCTTCTTCCTTGCAAGCAAATGGGTTTTTAAACTCACTTTGATCTTTCCAAGCTCCGCAATTACCACGATGTTGACACAATCGTAGGGTGATCTTTCACATACACATCACACCATCCACAGGAATCTCTTGAAGTGGTTGTGGAGATTAGACGAAGTTAGTAGTTCGTAGCAGAATGACATAGTCACCTTAATAACTTGTCTGCAATAAGGGCAGGCAAGTTAGCGATAACAAATCTCGATCCTCTTTTTGGTGGTGAAAGCGATCCTATCCGTTAGAGTTGATTTTTTAAAAAATTATCTTTTTCACCATTAGTAATGGAAAATGCATCCACCTTTGGACGGATCGTTGGAACAATAACGAATGAAATTTGTGTGTCAAGTTTCCTAATCTCTACAAAATAGTCGTAAATCCAACCTACAACCTTTCTAGCATTATTAACTTGAATTACCATGTTCTATGACATATCGGTTTTACTAGACATCTCTCTGACATCAAAATTTTGGAATACAACATTCTTTCTGATATCCTTGATAATACTAGACTTGTACCATCTAAAAACGATAAAAGGATTTGGACTTGCAGCAATAATGGAATCTTTTCTGTCAAATCAGCGTTTAAATCTCTAAATGAGAATTTTCTTAAGGTTGATTGGGCTTACATATGGGAGTTTAGAATCCCTCCCAAAATCTCTTTCTTTTTGTGGACGGTTCTCTGCAACAAATTGCCAACCATCTCCAACCTCAACCACAGGGGCATGCCAATAACTCAGAATTATTTTTTCTGCAACGAAGAAGCTTGCGATCATTTATTCCTTCATTGCAAGCATATTTGGCCACTATGGGGTAAGTGTTTCTGTGATGACCCGACTTTTCCAATCCGTAACGTATAGGAAAGGCCGGTTCATCAACTTATTGATTTCTCAATAAGCCGTAAACAAACAGAAGCAGACAGCATAACATAGGTCTAAGCAGAGGCAAAGTAAAACTAAGCAAGAACAAAAGCTTAATCAAAATAATATATCACCCTGAGGAACCAGGAAGAACCACCGGTGATGGCCAATCCAATACCTAAAATAGTGGTTCCTAATGATGGTTCCTCAAGTGATATCCAAAAAGACAAAACAATTGACCTAGGGCCCAATATTCAACGAATAATTCTAACAAAAGTACCAAAAGACAATCCAAAAATCAGGGGAAGAACTCCTCAGCAGGCGTCTCTAATTCCTCCTCAGGAATGTAGTCGGAGTCATCCGGATCAAGATCATCTGTCCCTAGGTTAGTCTCAGCACCCCCAGGTCTGTGTTTGTTCAAAATTGGATTTTCAGACCCATTTGCTTAAACAACCACAGTTTGTTTAACTTTACGTAATTCACTAAGAATCTACTCTAAGCAAAGCTAATAAAATTTAACTCAAAGCAGTTTGAAAGCCTACCTCTTGAAGTTTAGTCCATCGCTCCCGTTGCACCAAATTCAAGTACCGAAACTAATCTTCGAGGTTTAATAGGCTTGGATCTCAAATCAGCCCATACCAACTTTGCTTCAAGAGCACAGGTTCTGACCCACATAGAACTTTCCTCTTCCCTATCCTTCTCTTTCAGTGGCTTAAACCAATCAGAAAAAGAATACAAGGTTTATCAATGGTTGGGATGGGGAGAGGGATTCACAATCACCAATGATCTAAGATCAAAGTAAGAGGCAAAAGTTTGCAAAATTAGATTCAAACGAGAGAGAGAGAAGTGAAACTTCTCCTCAAAGCCCCTCTCTTTATAGTATTAAAAACAACCAAATATCTAGATTTTTAAAATTACAAACCTATCTACTTAAATTGCATTAATTTTCGGTGTAAAACACAAACACCCAACCTAATGTATAAGTTATTGTGTATATGACTTTTACAAGTCCAAAGCCAAAATCCTTTGGTCACCAAACTCGTCATACACTAAGCGATTCAAAAACCCAGAAATATCACGCAACTTTTTCGGGCACGCTTATCGAGGTAAATGAAAAACAGGTCTAAAATATCAGGGATATTACAGTTTCAACGCTATCGGATTATTCTTTTGTCTTCCTAAGAGCATCAACAAAGTTCTCACTTGTTGGGACATCGATATCTACAAAGGGATGAAAAAATAGATTTGGTCTCACATCCACATCGCGTTTCTATGGAATATTTGGCTAATTAGAAACAAGATTAGATGCAACGACAACACCCTTCCTGTTAACAACCTCACCAGGGATTGAGGCTCTCCTGCCATTCTGGCTGAATGACTGTTTTACCCTTCTATGTGGGAGAGGAGCTGGAGAGTTGCCTTCCACCCACACGGGGTCTTGCGTTGCCAGAGGGGGCGCAAGTGTCTCCTAGGCCTGAAAGGGTGGGCCTAGGACGTTGACGCAGCGATGCCGTGTGGCACCCAAGGGAGGTTGCTGTATGGCTCCGGACTACGGCCTCAAACAATTGCTCTCTTTACTAAATACTTGTAGGGGGGTCTTGCTTTGTATTTTAATAGGACTTTATCCTATTTATTGTGGATTTCTTTTCTTTATTTGCTTTTTGCTATTTGAGGGTTTTTCCCGGATCTTTTATTTCCCCCTAATGTAGGTTTTTTTCATTTCGGTTGGGTTTCCTACATTCCTCAAGTACCTACTATGGTTTTCTCCGGGAAGTCATCTTTTTCAGGTAGCAATGCTTGAGGTGATTGCTAGTGTTTTTATTGAGCAATCACAGACAGTTGCCAAGTTTTTATATTAATAAAATAAATAATTTAAAAATTAAAATAAAAAGACAAGAGGTTAGTAAAATCAGTAAGAAAGCTAAAGGAAATAGTAGGAGTGCATGTATTATGAAGTTGTCATTTTGTGATACGATTTACCATTTTTAGGCCAAAAAAAAGAAATAAAAGAATTTTTGAAGGAGAAATCACTTGTTGAAAATACTTTCTCAAAAAGCTTGTTGCCGATGTGATATACGGAATTGATGGAAATTAATATATTAATGACAATGATGATTCTATATTCATCCTTGATCATGGGGATCTTAGAGTTGAAAGAAAATTTCCTGGAACCCATTCGTGTAGCTAGAAGAGCCCTATGGAAGGAACCTTAAAGTTAAATACAAATATCGCAAAGAACCAAGAAAAGGCTAGGATTTGTGGAATATATAGAGATCACCATGCGTCTCATATATGCAGCTTCTATCTTACTGAAGATAAGGATCTAGATATTACTCTATTGGAGTTGAAGGTGATTCTTAAAGTAGTAAACATTGCTATATGATGGGGGTTGCATTCATCTTGCTTTAGATTCTGACTCCAATGTAGCCATCATGTGCGTCGATGGGAAATGTATTACAGCTTTGAAATACATTGAGACGATAGAGATCACTAAAGGTAGGAGTAGAAGGTTTGCTTCGATATCCTTTACTCATTCATGGAGAGAGTGCAATAGAGCAGCCGACTACGTAGCTAGAATGGGTCTTAAAGTGAATTTGGATCTCATTTGGGATGATATCACCCAACTTTTGGTTGAGCTTTCTCAAATTATTAATCAAGATGCATATATATTGTACTCTAGACCGCATAATTCTTATATGGCAGGGTGATGGAAATGCTGAAGTTCTGTCATATGATAGTTGTATAGATTTTCTTCTTTATCCGTTTAGATCACCTCTTTATATTATGTATTTTGTAGTTCTATTTTTATAGGTGAGGCCCCAAAGAACCTCAAGCCAATTCATCGAAACAAAATTAAATTTGTAGGAACAAATACGAAATATTATAATGAACTGCATTTGAGGTAGTTGAAACAACACATTCACGATCGTTCGTGTAGGGTTACGAACGCCCGTGATAATGAATGCACACTGAACTAGAAAGGTCGAAAAACTATGGACGTCCGTGTATGTACGACGGACGTCCGTCCAAATATGAGTGCACTGGACCAGTGGGACCTGTAAAATGCGAACGTCCTCCGTGAGAAGTCAATGGATGTTCGTCCAAATGCTTATAAGCACTATCAATTGGACCTTTAAAATGTGTACATCCGTTAAGTGCCAACGGACGTCCATAAAATGGGACACTCAATGCCTCATGAGATTAGACACAAACCATTGGATCTTTGCGTTATAGCTTTATGCCAATCTTGAAGTATGGGTCGATCACCCTCCCGCTCGCCGGGCAGTCTTGTTCAAAATGAATCTCAAACATCGTGCATCTCCAATTATACCATCACGGTTATGCCTTGTAATTTCGCTAAGCGCTTGGGGACCAATAGCCTTGAAGAACAGATGTTTTCCCAACACATTAGGCTTTCGCTACTCTCCGTTTAGTTTTTATTTTACTTTTTAATGTTTGAGGTTCGCTTTGAATGTAGCGGACCTGATAGCGGTTGCCTTGGGCCTCTTCGGATGTCTTTTTATTTAACATTCGATTATTAGTATTTGAATACCAAAGAGGGGCATCTATAGACACCCAAATTTGGCCCAAAGCTCGATCGACACATACTTCGAGAAAGGCGTACACATGAGCTTTCAAAAGTAATTTCCAAACTCTTAGGAATCATCCCAAAGCCCTTAGGAATCTTTCCAAACCATTAGAACCCATCTCACCCTTAGGAATCAACTTTAACCTTCCCAGACCCATTAGAACTCCTCCCAGGCCTGATTCAAATCCTCCTGAACAGTGGATGGGGAGAGGGATGCCAAAGTTTATATGAACATTTTCTGGGGCTGAGACCTATACCATTGGAAAGTAGAGGTTCCCATCTTTCCAACGAGCCAAGAATCACCTCATTCTTATCTGTAGATAAAAAGTTATGGCATTTTGAATAATGCGGAAAGATGGAGGAATTTACACTTGCACATATTTTATACACACAAGGCCAATTTTTGACACAAATTGGCCTTGCGTATATATTATATACGCAAAGCCAATTTGGCTTCTTCCTTCAGAATTAAGCTCCAGAACAGGCTCTGAACTTCCCAGTTTTCTTAACAAACACTGTTCTTAAGCCTAACATATACTTTATATACACAAGACTTAAAATTTTATCTTTTTTGAAAAATGTAGATTTCGAATTTGGGGTTTGACCTTTTGACCACCCCAATGTTTTGGGTGGGTTTCTTTAGGACTGTTGGACCCCACTAGCTTTCATTTTAACCCCTTTTTCATTTAGAAGACTACCTTATCATCTACCATTAAACCCAAGTTCCCACCTATCCAAACCCTTAAAAAACATAAAAAACCTTAAAGATTACCTAATTGCTAAACCCATTAGCCTTTAAGTACCCCTCTAATCTACTCCAACTATGTAAATAGAGAGCCAGCCACCCTTGATTTAGGACCTTGAAAAAATTTTCAAAAGAGAGAAAATTCTAAAGAGTCCCCTCCCCACTTTCATGCACTAATCCTCAAAATTCCATAAACTAGCAGTTTCACCCTTTATACCTCATTTTCCATCATCAATCCCCTATCTTTAATAAGAACTAGGCCCTAGCTTATCTCCCCTACCTTCTAGCTCTCAAGCCTTAGAAGCCAAGACTCATCCCTCAATCCTTTTGCTATCGGAAGCTCGCCAGCGCACCCACGCGAAGGTCTATAGCGGTGCTATAAGGGCCTGAGAGCTCCGGCTTTCCCCTCTATTCCTCTACCTTCTTTTGCTTTTCTTCTATCCTAGAATTTGAGCCGTCATGCCGCTAAAATTCTGGTGATTGCGGGGGGCTCAATAGTACCTTCGGGCAAGGAGGAGTTCCGTTCATTTTATTTTCTTTTTTAGATACTTGTGTCATAAGTAGAGACCGCTTACGAGTGTGTTGATCGGCCTAACACCTTTCCGATCGATAACCGAAGCCCCTACCCAAAAGCCTTTGGCAAAAACAAAAAATTCGAAGTTATATTTTACACTTCGGTGCTTGTAATATTGATTTTGGGTATCCCAGAACACCAAAAGCTCCGGGTGGCGACTCCATCTTTTTTAAAGAGAGCGCACACGAGAGCCCATGGTTGCATAAGTGACATTTTCACGATGAAATTAGCATGGGAAGCGGTAAGAGAACAAGGGGCTTTGTGGCAGACTAAATTTTCCCAACCTAAAATTTTCTGAGATATATATTTTTTTCTTTAAACTTTAACCAAATGGGAAAACCTAGACTGTCGGGTAGTATAGATCACGATTCGAATACAGAATACTAACTTGGTATATACACATGTAAGCGGAATTCAAAACAGACATATATATGGCATAACTAAAATCAAACCTCTATTTCTATATTGAGAACACTTAATCTGAAAGAACAAACTAAACCACCAGTGATGACTAACCATCACCTAAACAGTGGTATACAAATACGTAGAAAAATTGAAACTCTATAATATACCAAGCTCAATCTCAAATGTCACTGTGCCAAAACCAATTGAGCTTCTCCCTCTAGTAGGTCACTTTGGATTCTTCTCAAGTCCAGGGTCCTGATCGGAAGCTATACCTGTGACGTATAGTCGGGGTGAGCTAACAGTCTCAACTCAGTAAAAGAAATATCAAGAACAATTACATTTTAACATGTGAGAGCATAGAATCAGAGACAGAGTTCAACATAGAAATAAGACATAAATTTAATAATTTAATGCTCAGAGTTTGGATTCCTTCACTCACAATACAATGATTCTATTTCCATTATTCACTGTGTACGGAATTTATTCATTCATTCACCTTTTAATGATCCAATATCCACTATTCACATCATTCACTTTGCTCACAAGTTCACTGTGTTCACAACACTCACTATGTTCACTTATGTATGCTATGCAATGTGTACAGATAATCGCTGTACCAGTCCACTTATGTATGCTATGCAATGCGTAAGGATAACCGCCGTACCGGTCCATTTATGTATGCTATGCACTGTACACCATATACGGATAACCACCGTACCAGTCCACTTATGTATGTTCACTCACTGTCAGTCAATGTCATTCTTCAAAGGATTCAATTAATCAAGTACAATCAACTCACAAATTCGATTTCAAGTCACACTTATCTTATTTTATTCCAAGCATTCGAATATAGTCATCGATCAGTTCTCACTCCATTTCTAAAATCACTGCTTAACTCAAAGGGATGCATGTCAAATCAAATTTAAATGCGGGAATCAATTCATATAAAGTTCAAATTCCCATTCCAAGTTTATCAATTTCGCTACCTTTCCAAGAATTTAAAGTCTTAAAGTCCGAGGTTTCAAGTACTAATTCAATTTGGGTCTGACTTGTCATATTTCAATTCAATTACAAAATAGATCTAAGAATTCAAGTCAAAATAAATTGGTTGTTGAAGTTCCGCTACACGTCCAATCAAATTAAAGGCGTTAATTTCAGGTTTTCTATTCGATTTCAGACAAAGAGTTCGAAGATTATTCGGACTCAAAGCTCGTATGCGAGTTCAATTAATCATGTTCAAGTTTTAAAGAGTTTGATGCAATAAACAAATATTCAAGATTCAACAAGTTCAATGCAAGCGGATTATATCCCGATATCTATGTATCAAGTCAAAAATGCAATTTGGTAGAGTATTTCCCCTACCTCAAACTTGAAATTACGCGAAACAAAGCAACATCCTATCGATGGCTTCCCACCCTCAATCTACATCACGAATACGATGATGCATAAATGATTGACCCTAATTACTAATAACTTAGACATATTTAAGTATTTTCTCAAAATTGAAGCGGAAATGGGCAAGTTCGTGATAACTTAGAACTTGACCCAAGCTCTCGCTCAATTTTGACCATTAAAACATTTGATTAATCAAATTTTTAATTCACAAAAATTATAGGGCTCATTATCTTCTTTCCAACGCCTCAAGAATTGCGTCAATCCGAGCTCGGAGGAAAAAATTATGACAGAAATATAGAGGCAATGTCGAGACTTCGCTCTAACTAGCTCGCTCGAGCGGGTTTCAACGTTGCTCGAGCGGGTTCACATGGCACTCCAGGCCCGCTCGAGTGGGTTTCAGCAGATCCATTTTTAGCCTGAAACTCCACAGTGCACCCGCTCGAGCTGGTGGTTCAGATGGGGTCTTGCTTGAGCGGGTTCTAATTTGCTCGAGTGAGTCTGTTAGGTCAGTTTTTAGCCTAAATCTCCACAGTGCACCCGCTCGAGCGGGTGGTTTAGAAGGAGTCTCGCTCGAGTGGGTTCTAATTCGCTCGAGTGAATCTGTTAGGTTCTAAAAACCTTAGAACTCATTTCTTTTTATTCTTTTCCCTAATCTTAACCCACATTTCTTTGCACATATTCAAATTAAGTAAACTATCCTTTTGAACTATAGTAAATCTAAAAATCTTACCTTTCAACTCACGATATCAACGCGTCCTACGAGCGGATATTGAAATTATCGGCATTTTCTCTTGCACGTGCAGCGGTTTGAGAGCCCAACCCCTCGCGCTCGTATCAAACTCGATCAAAGTTTAAACTCCTCCCACAACGCGTGATAAAACCCTTGCGAGATCCACAAACATCGGGTGTCAAAATAACCCAAAACACAAGAGTGTTTGGAGAAGAATAAACCCCCGTTCTTCACGGATCAAAATCACGTCAAAGATCAATGATTTCTTACAGCACACCAACACTAAGAAACTAAATACGTCGGAGATTAACGGTGCTGATTCGGTGTTCGGATTGTTCGCGGCGACGATTTCCTCAAGCTCATCTCTCTTCCTCTCTCTAGAAACCCAAAACACAAGAAAATTTGCAAACGGCTAATAGCTTTCAAAGGAAGCTTTGCTTTTTATATTAAAAGGGGTTGGTTCCCTTGTGAAACACACATACACCTATTTGGGTGTTAGTTCTTATCCAAAGAATTAGATTCTACGTGAAACGGATACACCTAAGCAAGGTGTTTCTCATTACACCAAAAGATCTTTGGTTCAGCGTGGAGCTTGAACACTCGAACCACTGGTCTCATGGAATTTAGTGTTAAGGCAATACACCATCACGGTGTATGAGCTTCGGTCCAAAAGCCTTACACGGAGCTTTAAATTTTTTTTTGGGATGTTACATTCTTCCCACCTTAAAGAATTTTTATCCTCGAAAATTGACGTGCGTATTTCGATAAAGGTATGGATACAATTCAACATGCTCGAAAGTACGATCATTACAGGCTCATATTGATTGGGAAAAGTTCATATGACATAAGAATGTCATTCCAAAACATAGCTTGTGTGCTTGGATGTGCATAAATAGAAAGTTGGCTACAATTGAGAATCTTCGTTGTAAAGGTATGATTATCATATCTCGACGCATTCTTTGTTGGGAAGCTTGTGAATCCAATGACCACCTTTTTTTCTAATATAAATATTCTGCTTGGATATGGAGATCCATAAGTGGCAGACTCCAAATTCATAAGGCTGATGTGGGTATTATTGAACCAGAGCTATGTATTCATCAGGGAATAACAAAAAATTGGTCTTGATAAAGCTAGCATTTGTGGCTTGTATCTGGCATCTTTGTAATGAAAGAAACAAAAGAATCTTCGATAATTGTCAAACTTCAAAGGAAATATTACTTAAAAGGATCGTGAAAGATGTTATAATCTCAATAGAAGGGGAGGAACATGTTGTGAAGCTTCTCAGCGATGGCAATCTACTATCGAGATGGAACATAAAGCACCAAAGGAAGAGTTCTTATGAATATGGGAAATGGAAAAAACTATCGATTGGAAATATAAAACTGTGATGACTCAATTGTTCATGGTTTGGCAGGGATTGGTGGGGTATTTCGTTATCACAAGGGTACAACTTTAAGAAGATTCAGTGGCCCATCCACCGATGATAACATTATAGGGTGGAATTTGAAGCTATTCTGCATGGATTATTGGTGGCTAAGAAGGAGAATTTTGGTCAGATTATTACAGAATCTGATAGTCTGATTGCAGTGAATTGCATTGTTTTTTTTTATTAGTAAGCTTGAAGTTGGAGGGACCTCACCCATATATTAAAACCAAATGAGGGAGAGTAACAAAACTTAAAGGGCACATGGAAGACGAGCAATGAGAGCTTCGGCAATGCCATTACCCTCAGAACTCAAGAACCAAGTACCACATTACAATCGATTGAAAGAATAATATAAGTCCCTTCTATGAAGATTTGATATATCATGTGGCACAGGATTCCATATGATCGCGTCAGCTGCATTAAGTCCCCGACCCGCTAGAAAATCTGCACAAGCATTGCCATCTATCCAAATATGAGAAAAAGAGATCTTCACAAAGTTTTTATTCTCCTTTTTTAGATCATGTAAAAGGCCCCAACATCTCCATGGACACTCAACTTCCTTATTTATAAATTGGATGACCTGCATCGAATCCGATTCCACCCATAGAGACCTATAATTATGCACTTTTTCCAAATTTATACCCTTTACCATAGCTTGAAACTCGCATTCTTCAACATTACCTTCGCTAAGAGGACCGGAATAGCACTCCAGAAATTTTCCTTGGGAATTTCTAAATATAACACTAAAACCCCCCTTATCCCCTTTTATTGATGCATCAACATTCATCTTCACAATTTCTTCTAATGGGAGAAACCATTCAAAAGACTTTGTGCCAGCATTGTTTATCGGATCCAGATTCCACAATAATGAGAGGAGGTCCTCTTCACTGTGAATACCAAGAGAATTTACCCGATAAGAAACGTCTCTAAGGATATTTCTGAGAAGATATCTTTTGTGATTTATCTGCTCATTAAATATGCAATCATTTCTCTCCTTCCAAATATGTCAAACTATAGAATAAAAGGAATTCCTGATAAGATGAGAACCTCTATTCTTACCTTTAGCGAATGTCCTGCAATAATCAAGCTCTCCATGAAGAGTGCGCACAACATGATCTCTAAGGCCGAGCCTAAATGTGATCGACCTCCAAATCCATTGCGAGTACCCGCACCCAAAAAACAAGTGGTCTATATCTTCCCCATGTGCCCAACAAAGAACACATCTTGATGGAATTATTATGCCTCGTCGACATAAAATATTCATGGTCATTAGCTTATAGTTAATAGCCAATAGTTACAGAAGGAATGCTTTGGGATATTTCCCGAGTCTCATATAAAGGATCCCCATTCAACCTTAGGACACGGTTCCTTAAGCACAATCCAAGCCAATTTAAGGGTGAAATTTCCATTGGAATCAGGTTCCCAAACCCATCGATCTTCATCATTCCCATTTGGAATTGTTACATCCGAAACTACATTCCAAGCCTCTCTCATTCTCAAGGTAGAAGGCTTCGGAAGATCCCAACGACCATCACGAATAATATCCTCAACATGAGTATTCTCATCCAAACAAGCCAGGTTAATGAGCCGCCTACTAAATCTCGGGACAAGAGCATCACCATCAATCCAAGGATCAAACCAAAAATTAGTTTGAGCTCTATTGCCAAGCCAGATTCTAGAATTATTTTGAACCATCTCTCTAGGACACAAGATGCTCTTCCAAGCCCATGATGTGTTGTTTGGTATTGGACAACTCCAAATGCTTTGACCCCCCAAATATTTGGCCCTCATAGCACAAGCCCAGAGAGACATTTTAGTAAGGACATTCCAGAATAACCTCATCATACCTACAACATTCCAATCGGCATTCCTCCTTAAGCCCAAACCTCTCTCTTTCATATGTCTAGAGATACCCTTCCAATTGGTAGGATGCATAGATTGTCCAAGTGAAGGTCCCTTCCAAAGAAACCGACAAAAGATGTGCTCTATCTCTTTGATGGTTTTCCTAGGCAATAGGAAAGCTCCAGTCCAATACAATTGGAAGGTGTTCAAAACAGAAGATATAAGAATCAACCTACCTGCATATGATAAGAAATGACCTTTCCAACTTTCCAATCTATCCCTAATTTTCTGAATAAGAGGCACACAAAGAGTATGGGTCATTCTAGAAGTAAAAAGTGGAATTCTAAGGTATTTAATAGGAAGAAAATATGCACGAAAATTTAGAGCTCGGAGAATTTCGGTATTAGAGGTACACGCGAATCCAAAAACCAGGGCGCTCTTACTATCATTCGCCATTAGACCCGAGAAGTTATGAAAATAGTCCAAAAAAATGGCCATATTACCCATAAGAGACGGTATAGCAACACAACCTTTGTAACAGCCCGAATTTCTGCACCCAGAAATCCGTGCCATTAGGATCATACTCTGGATGATCCCCGGGACAAATCATAAGTGTCTGCTTGTAAAGCGGAAGCCAAGCAGACACCACCCAGCAGTGGTAGATCGAGTCAGTCATTTATCAACACATTTAATCATAAAGAACAATAATTATAAAACAATAAATTCTATATTTCCAAAGAAAATGCATTCTCAAAAAGGAACCAAGAAGAACCATTGGTGATGGACATCCATCACCCAAACAATGGTTCCCGATAGTGGTTCCGAATAGAATGCGTAAATAATACAGTAAATAATCCTACTAAAATGTACACAAAAGTGGCCACCAGGCACACAATAATCCAAAAGAACCAAAATACAGTACATCAGACACTAGTACCCAGGCTAAGGGTAGAACTCGTCACAATGTCCTGCTCTCCTTCTTGACCTCGACTGCGGTCAGCCGGTAGTCTGGATCACTCTCGGTGCCGGGAACTACGGCCTCAGAACCTAAAATTGATTTAGAACACAGGGTGAGCTACATCCTAGCTCAATAGAAGAATTTCCAACTAAACGAATTGAATATGCAAATCATGTTATCTCTCATGTAAATCAAATCAGGAACGTATAATCATGACGAATCAAATTAAAAGCTGAGATTTTATGCAAGAATCAGATGTTATGCAAATATATTATCAGAGAGCTTAAATTGTGTATATTTAACTTAAGAAACTCCCGTGACTATATAGCACGGAGTAAACAGGAATGTCCAATAGGAAACCCCAACCAATTGTCGTTCACATGAACAATTTTGAAAGTGCAACAATGCCTCATCTATGGAGTGCAATTGCGCCGAGGATTACAAGCAGGTGCACAAGTGTGCCAGGCATCGGATATACCGCCGGGTCGGTGGGGATCATCTGGTTTAAATCATCAAATCACATACATATATACCTCACAGATCAGATAGCAGAAATCAGAAGCAGATTTCAGGATACGAATCAGGAAACAGAAATCAAAGATAGCAGAAATTTATGATATGCATACATGCTTGTTAAAAACAGAAATCATGGCACAGATATAAAATAAACATGAAATCATACTCAAAAACAGTTTAGGTTGGTTTTCCCCTACCTAAGGTCACTTTATCTTCTAAGCAAATCCAAAGCCTTTTCAATGTGTCAGGGTTTGATCCTAGACCATAAACATAGCACTTTAAGTGTTAGAGATGTCAGAAAGTTAACCGGCACAATGTCCGGTGGTGTTTAATCCATAAACCAAAACAGAATAAAACAGGGGTGATTGATCGATCACCACTCTTGTTGATCGATCAATACTCCTTGTTGATCGATCAATACCTCTCATTGATCGATCACCACCCTTTTAGTTCTCACTCTGCAACAAACCAATTGATCGATCAATACACCTTATTGATCGATCACCTATCATCATTGATCGATCAATAACCTCTCTTCTACTCACTTTTAATACAGCTTAAATTGATCGATCACCACTTGGGTTGATCGATCAATGCTTCCTGTTGATCGATCAATGCCCTCATTGATCGATCACCAATCCTTTTTCAAAAATTCCCACCTTCTGTTTTCATTAACTTTTATACAGATTGATCGATCAATGCCCTCATTGATCGATCAACTCCCTACAGTGATCGATCAATATCTATGTTGATCGATCACCAAATGTCATTGATCGATCACCACTCTTGTTGATCGATCAATGCCTTCATTGATCGATCAATGCCCAAATTGATCGATCAATGCCCTTCGGGCATTGAACTTCCAGCATTTTGGGGTCTCTGTTCCCCCATTCTGTCCTATACAGATTGATCGATCAATGGTCTTCATTGATCGATCACCACTGTCATTGATCGATCACCACTGTCATTGATCGATCAATAATGACAGAAACTCTGTTATTAATGGAGTTCATCTCCAACCCTATTTTTCATTAATGGTTCTCAACAACCATTATCATGACATCAATGCCCATACCTGGACATCTCATTTGCCCATATTTAAGCACACTGACTCACCTTTGTTCGGGCCCTTACGGGGTTTCGGCAAATCGACTCGAATGAGGGTTTCGGATCTAGCTCTCGGAGTTTGTCGTCGCTACGGCTCGGATAAGTCGATGCCCAGTTCCCTTTCAATCCTCAAGACCGTACACACTCTTAGACTAGTGTGGGGTGTCCTATTTCATCTCTCCATCCTCTATCTCGGACAATGTAGGACCCCCCGGGTACCGCTAACCCCGTTTTCTCAAAGAACTCTCTCACAGACCAACCTAGCTACAGATTTCTCAGCTTCTAAAGCAAGGGGAAGAGGGAGAAGAAGAAGAAAAACTCCCTCTAGGTCTCCCTTCCTTCTCTTATAAGCTAAGAAAACAGATATTTCTGTTTTCCCTTTAGTTTATGTTCCGGTGTGGAGCACGAGTACGGTCGCTACGACGCAACGTGCTACATTGATCCTTTTCACAACTCAGACTTAAACGAAAATACACATGTGAACTCATCTAATCGTAGTGTAACTTTATCTCAATTAAGATTAATTCTTAGATTTTAAATCGGTCTCGATTTCCATGCCGGGCACGTAGATCGAAACAGTTAGTTTCGTGTTCTAGATTTCAGGGTTGTTACAACCTTCTTCTAAAATACAAGAGAAAGATTCCACACTCCCCTTTGAAGTACCCGTGAGGAGTACCATTTATCAATATGGAAAAGGACGAAGTAGATATGCACTCCTTAACCCAAGTAATCCACGTCTCGTCAAAACCAATTTGATGGAGAATATCAACCAAGAAATCCCAACGAACTTTATCATACACCTTCCATATATCAATCTTTGCACAAAAAGTTTTAGGACTGACTTTAAGATTGAAATTTTCTCACCATCTCATGAGCTAAAAGAATGTTTTTAGTAATATTCCTCCCTTTAACAAAAGCTGATTGGTTAGGACTGATTAGACCAGGTAAGACCATCGCAAGCCTACTAGATAAGATTTTGGTAATAACCTTATATACAAAATTACATAAGGAAATTTTTCTAAACTTATCGATCGTGTTAGCATATTTCTCTTTAGGGATAAGAGTAATGAAAGTAGAGTTAATAGACCGTAGCATTTTCTTCTTTGTAAAAAAGTTACTTACAGTGCATGTGAAGTCTTTTTGAACTATTTCCCAATAAATTTTGAAAATCAGTCGGGAAACCGTCAGGGCCTAGAGCTTTACCATTTGGAGAATCAACCATTGCCTTTTTTATCTCGGCTAAGGAGATCGGAGAAGACAAATTTGCAGCTGCTGAAGCTTTTAGTCATCTTTTGAATGAGATGGTTGGAACAACACTAGAACTAGAAGGAGTAAAAATGGCCTTGTAGTGACAAACTGCATGGTCTCCAATCTGCTTCGGATTGGACAATCTACTATCATTGTTTCCGATTAACTTAGTAATACTGTTTGACATGATATGAGCCTTTACCAAAGCATGGTAATATTTTATATTATGGTCCCTATCATTGATTCGTTGATGCCTCGATTTTTGGAGGTAAAATTCTTCCTCAGTTTTCAACTCTTTATTAAGATTCACTAGGGCAGATTTTCACGAACATCCAGGTCAGCATTAAGAGGGTCTCGTTGAATATCCTTTTGAATATTCATAACATTTAACTTAGCATCTTGAACTCTAGAAGGAATAGAACCAAAATCCTTAGAATTCCAAGATCTAACTGCGAGCTTGACATTTTTGAGCTTTTGTTGAAGCACATACAAAGGGGTTCCAACAACGTTTATGGACCAAGCCTTTCAAACCACCTCATCAAATCCCGCACCAAGCATTAAAGAATTTAAATGGTTTAGGGCCAGTCAGAATTCTCTCATGGATTTTAATAATTTGAGGCGAATGATCAGATAAACCAGATGCAAGATAATCAACAAAAACATTCGGGAAATGATTTCGCCATAACATATTACCTAGAGTCTGATCTAGTTGACATAAAATACGCCGAGGGCCCACTGCCCTGTTTGTCCAGGAAAGCAAATTTCCAATTAATCTTTGCTCTGATAAATTGCACGCCTCCAGGCAGTTATTGAATTGGTTTAAAATATAAGTAGGAACCCTTTTCCCACCAATTTTCTCGGTAGCATCTCTAATACAATTGAAATCTCTTGTAACCAACCATGTGGTGCTGATATTAGCAGTCATCTTGACCAGAGAATTCCACAACACTTTGCGGTCGGAAGCTAAATTCGAAGCATATACAGTTGTTAGTTCGAATATAAAACCATCGCTCCTTGTAACTTTGCAATGAATGAGTTGATTTGTGCATGCAATTTTCTGAATGTCAAAGTGATTTGGGTCCCACAAGATCCAAACCCGCCCGAAGGTATGAGACTCATAAGTTCTGGAGGCCCATCCAATGGCGATTTATAGAACGCATAATTTTATCCCGCTTATTCTGGGTGATTTTTGTTTCCATGAGGCATAAGATACCAAGCCCATGGTCATGAATTAATCTCTGTACCTCCCTTCTTTTGGTCCGTTTATTAAGCCCACGGACATTCCAAGATCCACAATTCATTGAGGCGGTAGTTGTTGGCCCGGCCCAGCCATGGTGTTCCTCCCTCTCCCAACATTCTTAGGATAGTTAGCTTTTTTCCTAATGGGCCCTCGATCTTGTGAGCCCATGATTTTGGATATAGAAGCAACTCTAAATTTGCTATTATCAACGACCCCAGAAGTTATGTTATCACTATCCATAAAGATGGATTCCTTAATCGGCAGAGGTTGAGACCCTGAGCCAGCCGGCTCTGATTCAGCAATTTGAGAACTAGCAGAACTCGAAATCGGTGAAATTTGGTAGGTTTCCTTAGGCAGATTTACATGTTCCATAGAGGAGGAGACCCTATCTTCATTGGATTCTCGCTGGCGAGATTTGGGGGGAGTCCGATTGTGAGAGAACTTTTTCGTTCCAACTACTTGCCATTCAGCTCCATCAGCCGAATCGTCCAACTGTTCCTCCACAATTTTAGGCAGTTCACGAACAATGTCTGCAATCTGTTCCACAATTGTAGGTTATTCTCGGGATTCTCGTTTAGCAATCTGCTCCACAATTTTAGGCATTCCACATTCAACAATCTGCTCCACAATTTTAGGCAATCCATGTTTAGAGACTTCTGCTTTGCCCCCCACAATTTGAGGAGATTCACGCTCCCAAAGATTGGTTTGACCATCTTGACCTTCTATCTGATTCTTTTGCTTGGGATTATCAATTTGCTCCACACAAATTTCAGGGATATTGGAATCAGGATTAGCGGATTCAATAGCCGTAGATTCATCTCCTTCCTTGGCCGTCTATCCAATGTCCCTTGTTTTCTTCTTAAGTCTCCATACCAATGTGTGCTCATCATCCTTAATCTTCTTTGTGTAATCAGCATGGAATAGAGATTTGCATGTAGGACACGCCCGACGCCTCCATTCATATTCTATCAATTGGTGATGTATTGATCCATCCGAAAATTCAATATCCACGAAATCAGGAAGTGAAGCGCCAATTTCAACTTCGATACACAGGATTTCCAATAAAGTTGGCTATACAACTAAGAGTATGTTGGGACCAACAGATTAGAGGCAGTCCCGGTAGCCTAACCCAGACCGGAAGAGAAGAGAAGTTCTCCTTCTCCATTTTGAGTTTCGGTTCCCTTTTTTTCAAGATAAGGGGAATACCTACAATAGACCAAATACGAGCCTCCAAAATAGTTTTCCAGTCTTCTTCAAAGCTGAAATCGAACAAGAAAATACCATCTGCCATTGCCAGCACCTACACAGAACCTTTGGTCTTCCAAATTCTTGAAATAGCTACCTTAACACCTTGAAAGAAAAGTTTCTTACCAATAGAATACCCCACAAGAGCATTATCCCAACGAGCGGCTTCTGCCTGAACCTCTCAGTCATCGCATAAGATCTTGGTAGTGGTTTGATTAGCACGAGACAACATGCAAGACGGCTCAGCTGAAGCAGCCTTGGAAAAAAGAGAACTCCATTGAAGAGAAGGGCCCGACTGAAGAGGCTGCTTGGGAACCTCCATAGCCGCACCGCAATAGAGAGAACCACGATTGCATAAGCCTCGAGACCACAGGCCAAACGAAGAAGAAGGGTTCACGGAAATCTGGGACTCAGAGCCAAACACTCGCTCCCTTTTCTAGTTTATGTTACATTGAATTGCATTAACCGGTTGATAGAATGCCCGTGGACATGTAGGCACTTTATTTTGCGTATCCAAATACTTATGGACGAATTTGATACTTATGGATGAATTTGAGGAATGTAGGTCTGTTCATACTTGGCGAGGGCTTAATCGCCCGACAAATTTCCTAACCAGAGTAGGGAGAGAACTACCTCAATTTGAATCATGGCCAAAATTGGCGATTGCTCAATTATTCTGAATTTTCTCTTAAGGGATGATTTACTTTTTGTTTATACTGAAATGTAATCATTCCTTTATTTCCTTTTCTAATAATAAGCGTGAGGACCTTACGAACTCAAGCTGAGTTACCAAAAAAAATAAAAGGACTTCATCTTATTCAAATTCTTTTAAATGTATTATTGGTATCTTTTAAATTGTGGTGCGATACCAACAGCAACCATAGTACAAAATTCATACTCAAAAGATAATGTGGCGGCGCAAGCAAAGGCAAGGTACTCTCCCCCCATTTTTGTCAGTCAAGACAAGGATCATGCGACCCTAATGGTCTAGGTCAGACCTCTTTATCCACCACCATTTCATAACCCTTCTGAATTTGGTGTACTCATCTTAAGCATATCCGTAAGGATGGCGAGCAGTGCATTAGGTTCAAAGTGTTGGATTACACCAACTAGGATTGGAAGAAGATGACACTCTAAAGAGAAGAAAGTTATTCTCTTGTGTAGAAAAATATAAAAAATGAAGACTAAAGTGATATACTACTTAGAACCTTTCAAATTTTATTCATATGACTTGTAAAATGAAAATACATGAGTGATTAAAATAGCCCACAATACAAAATCGGGAATAAATAAACATATACTTCCAAAGCAACTACCTAGCCTAGGAAAAGATAGAAAATTACATTCTCAAAGTATATTCCATGTTCTCAAGACACTACATTAAATACACCAATTTCCTATGACAAAAAAAGAGTTTCAAGATTGACCAATATAATTCCAAATGGGCCAATGACCCAAAAGACAAAATGGACCAAATGGGCCGGTCTAGCTTATAATTCTAACAGCCCCCCTTGAGCTAGACCGATCGAATGCCGAGCTTTTCTTTGATCTTGATAAAAGTTTATTTCTTCAATGCCTTTGTAAAAATATCCGCTATTTGATCTTGTGATTTGCAAGGTTTCACATCAATTTCTCCATCATTGATCAAGTCACGGATGAAATGATACTTAATTCGAAATATGCTTACTTTTGTAGTGAAAAACGAGATTCTTGGTTAGTGCAATGGCTGAACGATTATCACAAAACAATGTTGTAGCTTCAACTGATGGATGTTTAAGTTCTTCTAAAACCCATCTTAACCAAAGTGCTTGACAACCGGCCAATGCTAATGAAATGTACTCCGCTTCGATTGTAGAGAGAGCAACAACTTGTTGTTTCTTTGAAGTCCATGAAATTGAACCCGAACCAATATTAAAATTATAACCGGAAGTGCTTTTGCCATCATCTACACTTCCACCCCAATCACTATCACAATATCCAACCAAACATGAGTTTTGAACCCTTTGGTAATATATACCATCATTAATTGTACCACATACATATCGCAAAATTCTCTTTTCGGCATTCCAATGACTTCTTCTAGGTGATTCCATGAAACGGCTAATCATGCTAATCGCAAACATAATATCCGGTCTTGTGGCGGTCAAGTACATGAGGCTACCAACAAGACTCCGATAAAAAGTTTCATTAACTCTTTTTTCATTATCATTTTTGCTAAGTTTCAAGCCAACCTCCATTAGAGTGTAAATAGGATTTGCATCTTCCATTCTAAACTTTTTTAACAAATCTTTTGCATACTTCTTTTGAGATATAAAAATCTCATCTTCATTTTGCTTTACTTCAATGCCAAGAAGGAAATGTAGGAGACCCATATCGGTCATCTCATATTCAAGCATCATGGATTTTTTAAATTCATCACATATGCTTGAACTATTGCCGGTGAAGATTAAATCATCAACATATAAACAAACAACTAAGAACTCACCTTGAGTATTTTCTTTGATGTAGAGAGAGTGTTCAAAAGGACACCTTTTGAAACCATTCTTCAAGAAGTACCCATCAATACGGCTATACCATGCCCTTGGTGCTTGCTTTAAATCGTAAAGTGCTTTCTTCAATCTACAAACTTTGTGCTCTTTACCCTTTTCCACATACCCGGGAGGTTGATCAACATAAACTTCTTCTTCAAGAATGTCATTTAAGAATACTGATTTGACATCCATTTGATAAACCTTCCAATTTCTTTGAGCCGCCAATGCTAAGACCAACCTAATAGTCTCAAGCCGAGCAACGGGAGCAAACACTTCATTGAAGTCTATGCCATATCTTTGCTTGAAGCCTTTCACCACTAACCGAGCTTTGTGCCTTTCAACTTCACCTTTTGCATTTAACTTGGTTTTATATATCCATTTTATACCAATGGATTTGGGCCCATTTGGAAGTTCCGTTAACTCCCAAGTCTCATTTCTTTTGATGGAGTCAATTTCTTGATTCATTGCATGTTTCCACTTTTCTTCTTGAGATGCTTTTTCAAAAGAAATTGGATCGGCATCGGCATATAGTGTAAAGTTAATCTCATCTTCATCAAAAAGTCTTCTTGATGCTTCATAAATTTCATTTATGCTTTTGGTCTTCTTTGGAGGACAATTAGAACTTGATGATAATGATGATGATGAAGATGGTGAAGATAAAGATGGAGAGGAAGTTCTATCATTTTCATGCTCACAATTTTGAGCATCTTTGAATTCTTCTTCATTGACACAAATAGACTTTTGTGTTTTTTCTTG
Source organism: Chloranthus sessilifolius (assembly GCA_021018995.1). Classification (NCBI taxonomy): domain Eukaryota; kingdom Viridiplantae; phylum Streptophyta; class Magnoliopsida; order Chloranthales; family Chloranthaceae; genus Chloranthus; species Chloranthus sessilifolius. The sequence continues at coordinate 14,528,690 of CM037594.1, forward strand.
GAAATCCCAATCCCAAGCTTCTTCTTCATTAAATTTTACATCTCTACGTATGATAATTTTCTTGGTAATGGGATTAAACAATTTATATGCCTTTGAAGTTTCACTATAACCAATAAGAATGCATTTTTTAGATTTATCATCTAATTTTTTTCTTCTTTCATCCGACACATGAGAATATGCAATGCTACCAAATATCCTCAAATGTGCAACACATGGTTTATGTCTATTCCATGCTTCTTGTGGTGTCATGCCTTCAACACTTTTGGAAAAGGTACGATTCAAAAGATAGTTGGCACATGCAACGGGTTTGGCCCAAAATATATTTGGCATCCCTTTGGCTTTTAACATACCTCTAGCCAATTTCATAAGGGTTCTATTTTTTCTTTCGGCAACACCATTTTGCTGAGGTGTGTACCGAGTAGTTAATTGATGCCGAATGCCATTATCTTTTAAGAAATTTTAAAAATTATGAGAAACATATTCACCACCTTGATCGGTACGCAAAGTTTTCAAAGTGTCACTCAATTAAACATGCACCTATAGTCCTAAGATCAAAGTGTCACCCATCAAAATATAAAGTGAAATAACATAATAAAAGTATCATTTATTTATCGTCCCAAAATCTCATGGAATTAAAGTAATTAATCTACGGATAAAAATCTTTTGTACGATCTTCCTCTTCCGATGGTAGATAATCAGGATCCTCTTCGAGTGCCTTGTTCTTTGAGAAATTGGAGATAGGGAGATCTGCGATATAATAGTATCGGGGTAAGCAAAATTTTTCATGGTGCTTACTAGGGAGGAGTTAATTATGCTCCACGACTTGAAACATTAAATTAACTAGCATGCACAAAATTTATCGAAATAATATGACAATAATTTAGAGATAGAGATATCATAAGAAATGACAAAGCTAGCAAAATTTATGACTATGAGATAGTGATTTTCAAAATTCTACATATAATTTATTGATTAAAAAATTATTTGTCTAAAATTCTACACATAATTTATTTATTACAAAAGTTGAATGCTTTTATATTTCATGAAACATACCCGTTAGAAGTAGACTAATCCCATTGACATATGTCATGTAGTTCTTGCATGACTTAAATACTAACTTAAAGTAATTTTTGCGCATAATAGGTGTTAAAGCTAAAATAATATTTATATCGATGGGGATTCCGTCCATCGTCATCGTCTATAGACAATTTTCATAATTAACCGTAACCCCAACTCATCGAGGTAGCTTGTGCTTGGTTCTTATTTTGGCATGACATGAAGGGATCCTATTAAATTCGAAAATCACACATACAGAACGATTATTTGTATTTTTAGCGTATATATAATTATAATCCTTGACTTGTCTTATCGTAAATTCGTGTCATACCTATTTTTATCTATGCCTTAAATGACCATTAAACGTAGGAATTTTTTTCCTATTTTATGACATACACTTTACGTTTGATAATCATATGGATAGATATAGTATAATAAGAATAAACCAAATATTAGTAACATGTTAGAATATTCATGACTACAAAGATATGACGTACCCATGTATAAAATAATTTTACAGTTATAATGCAATCCGATCGAATTAGGACCAAATTAGTCAAAATTTTAACTTTTATAATTCACATTAGAACCAGAGAATTCTATCCATCAGTTGTGAAGATCATGAAAAGTTGAGAGGGGTGATCATACTGAAATTTTTGTGATTCTACTCACGTAGGTGTTTGATCAAAGGTCAAACAAGAATTCAGTGAACACTAGACATAAATCAGATGTAGGAATTTACTGTGTAAATTTTAAAGTAGGCATCTTGGGATTAATTTTCGAGGTGAATAAAAACTGGTTCACTCTCAGATATTGGAATAGTTTTGATATATGACATTGCTCTCTACATGTGACGACCCGACTTTTCCAATCCCTCAGGTATAGGAATGGCCGATTCGCCAACCTATCGAATAAACGATAAGCCGGACAAACAGGGCACATATCAGAGTAAAGCGCAATAAATATCCATAGCTAAAATAAATGCGGAAGTAATTAAAAGTAAAGAACCATCGATGATGGCCGACCATCATCGAAACATGGCTCATAACAGAAATCAACGTCAAGTATAAACTATGATATCCAACTAAAATGGGCCCACAAATTCAAGTCTAACTCTCACCACAAATAAGAAAATCAGTAAGTTCTATACTGGAAAAAACTCCTCAGGAGGAACCTCAAGCTCTTCCTCAGGCACGTAGTCGGATCGGTCTCATACCGAATAGCCACGTCGATTCTGAACTCGACGATATAGTGAGTGAGCTAACCAACAAAGCTTCGATGAGAAGAAAGACATCTACGACATTTTACTTTAACTAACATGGTTTCAAAACAAATATCGGAATATAGCTTGTCAAACATATAAGCAGATAATAAACTGAATTTAGGTGCGAAAGTCATATGTAAGATTTATTTCTAAATGTGTGAAAACAAGCCAAGAATGTATGCAGTGTTTCAGTGTCTTAGTTTCTCTAACTTTTATATGCAAAGTTCAGTAATTCATGACTTAATCCTCAACTTAAAATACCTCCCGAGTGAACTCTATCTCGAGAGCAGGAATATAGCCGATGGGAACCCCTACCTACCATCGTCGTTCATGAACCCTTTTTCAGGATGCAACAAGCCCCTGCGTAATGAGGGGAACTTGTGCCAGGAAATTGTTCAGGAATTTTTTGAGGGTCGCTCGTCAATCATAAAACAAATGAGATACTAATATAAATCGGATGCAAGTTTCTTATACATAGTTCGTTCTTGATTTGATTTTCGAGCTTAAGATTCAGTGTTCGAGATTCGTAGATTTAGATTTTCAGTCATTCATATCAATTTCAGTTTACAGATGTGATTTCAATGGCATATGCAAGTTCAAAGATTTTAATTCAAAATATCCATGCGAATTAAAATAAAATACTGTAAAGATGAGATTCTCCTACCAAAACTCGGAGTTATGCGAAGTCAAGCAAAGTCCTATTGATAGCCTCTCACCCTCAATCTATATCACAATATACGTTCATGCGTTAATATTAACTTTAATTACTAATAATATAGATCTATTTAAGTGTTTCCTCAAAAACAAGTCAAAACAGGCAAGTTGCGCCAATCCTAGAATTTGACGTAACATTCTCATATATTTTTGACCATCAAGACAATTGATCAATGAGTTGGTCAAAAAATGAAAGTTGTATATTTTTCTATTATCTTTCCAACGCAAAAAGACTCGTCTCAATCGAAGTTCGGGATAAAAAGTTATGACTAAAATACTAAGGCAATATCGGAGTTCGGTGATACCTCGCTCGAGCGATGATGATAGCTCGCTCGAGCGATTTGACGTAACATTCCCATATATTTTTTACCATCAAGACGATTGATCCATGAGTTGGTCAAAACATGAAAGTTGTAGATTTTTCTATTAGCTTTCCAACGGAAAAAGAATCGTCTCAATCAGAGTTCGGGATAAAAAGTTATGACTAAACTACTAAGGCAATGTCGGAGTTCGGTGATACCTCGCTCGAGCGATGATAATAGCTCGCTCGAGCGAGTTACAGCGACGCGATTTCGCTGGTTTGCACCCGAATCGAAACCTATACATCCCAAAGTAAAACCCATGGCTAATCTAATGATTTATTCAAAAAGTTTAATTAAAACGTACCTTTAATCTAAGGATTCCTAGATTAGAAATGAGTCACGCGAATGGAGCTTCGGAACGAAACCGACGGGTTTCCTCAACGATTCGCGCCGCGATCGATCCCACGAGTTCACAGAGACAACTCCAACACGCCCCCAATGATCTCAACCTCTCCCAATAGCCAACTACGAATCCAAGGTTGATTCAAGTTCTTTCTAAGGTTTAAGTGTTTTCAACAAAGAGGGTTCTAGAGAAGGAGGTTTTCTAAACCGATCTCCTACGATGATTGAAGAAGAGAGAAGACGGAGTTTCACACGGTTGGGTAACTATCCTCTCTTAACAAAACCTAGTATAATACGGGAATGCAATTCCTTCTTATAATAGGATTGCGCATAAAGTAAAACACATACACACATCTTATGTATTATACACTTCTAATTTTAAAACTCAAGTCCGGTGTTGAGCGGCTACACCGAGGTCGGTGTACAACTTTCGCACGAGGGTCCAAATGGGCTCTAAATTAAAATTTGTCCGCACAATCACATCTAGATAAAAATCCAAAACAAATGGTGACGTCGGTTGCCGAGCCGAATACACACACAGGGTCAGTCTAACTCGGGTTCAAAATACGAGTCTTTACATTCTACCCTCCTTAGGAATTTTCGTCCTCGAAAATGTACAGATAGCTAAACCGAACTGCGGTAAGTCCTTATCCTAACACCAGTATAAAGCAAAATCGCAACAGTCTAAAGTCTAAAAGAACTTTGGTCGCGATGCGGTAGGCTTCACTAAGCACGCTTTCAAGGGTCGGGATCCGTAGTAACCTTGATGTACTGCGTGTGGCATCCCATACTGCCATAGAGGATTGCATCCGTACATGGATGCATACCTTCCCAAGTGTCACGTGCCTGGAAACATACTTCACCATGACACAAAACTAGCACACACACCTACCTCACCCTTTTGGTAATTATTTGAGCAGAAATTTCAGATGTCAGAATCAAATACTTATTCAGAAGCATGATCACATGCCTAGTAACATGTTCTAACTGATAACACGGGTTCCAACAGACATACGGTTCTAACCGAGAATGAATAAATATGACATTTAAGATTTTATTGTGTGATCGTTATAAATATATATGTAAAGCATCGATGTTATAAACCAATTTAACATTGAAGATTTTGAAGAAATTCTCCCTTTTTTTTATTTTTTATTTATTTATTATTTTTTTAAAGAAGCAAATTCAAGAATTTAAAGGTATGTATGATTTTCTTACATAACTATAGTGTACAATATACCTTCACGCGAAAAGTTATGGAAATTGCTCGTGAATCTCCGCTTCACGCTCCCATGTGGCTTCCTCTGAAGAATGGTTCCACCACTTCACGAGTACTAAGGGAATGCTCTTTGCCCGTAAGATTTGTTCTTTACGATTCAAGATTCGTATCGGTTCCTCAACCAAGGATAGGTCTTCTTGGAGCTCAATGGGCTGGTAGTCCAATACGTGTGTCGGGTCCTTAACATATCTTCGTAACATGGACACATGAAACACGTTGTGCATTTCCGATAGCTGCGGTGGCAAGGCTACTCGATAGGCAACCTCGCCGACTCGGCCCAATACCTCGAAAGGTCCAACATAGCGCGGACTCAGCTTCCCACGCTTCCCAAAACGCATCACGCCTTTTGTAGGAGAGATTTTGACAAATACGTTATCTCCCACCTTAAACTCAACATGGTTTCTTTTCAGATCAGCGTAGCTCTTCTGACGACTTTGAGCAATGCGTAGTCTCTCACGGATTAACCGAACTATCTCGGTTGTATTCTCCACGATCTCGAGACCTAAAATGAGTTTCTCACTCACTTCTTCCCAATTAAGCGGAGACCTGCACCGTCGTCCATACAAAGCTTCGTAGGGTGCCATGCCGATGCTAGCCTGGTAACTGTTATTGTAGGCGAACTCGATCAGCGGTAAATGTTGGTCCCATGACCCCTGAAAATCTAACATGCAAGCACGTAACATATCTTCTATAATCTGATTCACCCTCTCAGTCTGCCCATCGGTCTGAGGATGGAATGCTATACTATAATCGAGCCTAGAGCCCATTCCTTCTTGAAATCGTTGCAAAAACTGAGATGTGTACATCGGGTCTCTATCGGATACGATACTGACCGGTATACCATGCAGCCTAACTATCTCCTTGATGTATAATTCTGCGAGCTTGTTGGCGGTATACGACGTATTATAAGGAAGGAAGTGTGCGGACTTAGTCAATCGATCCACAATGACCCAGATGGCATTGTATTTTCTTAATGTTCTTGGCAATCCCAAAATAAAGTCCATAGAAATGGACTCCCATTTCCACTGTGTATCGGTAGTGGTTGCAGATCTGCCGGATTTCGATGATCCACCTTTACTTGCGACACACAGACTTCTCGAGACATACATGACATCTTTCTTTAAACCTCTCCACCGTAAGCTTTTCTTTAAGTCTGGTACATCTTGGTCTTGCCGGGGTGAATAGCGTACATAGACTTATGAGCCTCTTCCAAAATAGTGTTCAAGCTCGATTAGTTGGTACGCATACCCGGTTTCTAAACAACAAAGTGTCATCATCTTTGATAGAAAAATCTATTTTGCTTCCCCCAATCACATCCCGTCTGATAGCCATAAGTTCATCATCCGTCATCTGAAGTTTGCGAATGTTCTCATAGAGGGTGGAACGAATCACCAGCGTAGCCATTAATGCACCTGAACCTTTTACGTCAAATCTCATGCTACTTAGAGCCATATCTTCCAATAGATGCCATCGTCGCACCCTTGCGGTGAGATGTGATAATCGGCGAGAACTTTCGACTTAACGCATCTGCCACTACGTTTGCTTTCCCGGGGTGGTACTGGATGGTACAATCATAATCTTTCAAGAACTCCATCCATCGACGCTGTCTCATATTCAACTCCTTTTGTGAGAAGAGATACTTGAGACTCTTATGATCGGTAAATATATCGAAGGTCTCCCCATAAAGGTAATGCCTCCAGATCTTCAGAGCAAAAATCACTGCTGCCAACTCAAGATCATGCGTCGGGTAATTCTTCTCATGGTCTTTTAGCTGTCTAGACCCATAAGCAATGACTCTCTCATTCTGGTTAAGCACACAGCCTAAACCCCCATATGATGCATCACTGTATACTGCAAAGCCTCCCTTGCCTGATGGTATAGCAAGTACTGGCGCAGTAGTCAATCGTTTCTTGAGTTCCTGAAAACTTTGCTCACACTGCTCTGTCCAATCAAATTTAGTATTCTTCTTCGTAAGTTGTGTAAGAGGACCTGATATCTTGGAGAAGCCCTCCACAAACCTTCTGTAGTATCCTGCCAAACCGAGGAAACTACGAACCTCAACGGTCTTTGGTATTTCCCAATTCATCACGACTCAATCTTTGTTGGGTCAACTGTAATCTAGTCTCTCGAGATAACATGGCCTAGAAAAGGCTGCTCAAGCCAAAACTCACACTTACTAAGTTTTGCATATAACTGATGGTCTCTAAGGGTTTGTAGAGCCACTCGCAGATGTTGCTCATGTTCTTCTCGCGTCTTTGAATAGATGAGGATGTCATCTACAAAAACCACTACAGACTTGTCCAAATGTGATTTGAATATCCGGTTCATCAAGTCCATAAATGACGCGGGTGCGTTTGTCAACCCAAATGGCATGACCAAGAACTCGTAGTGCCCACTGAACGCTGTCTTCTGAATGTCTTCAGACTTAACTTTCAACTGATGGTAGCCTGACCTCAAGTCGATCTTCGAGAAGAACCTTGCTCCTTGTAACTGATCGAACAGATCATCAATTCTTGGAAGTGGATAACGGTTCTTAATTGTCAACTTATTTAGCTGGCGGTAATCGATGCAAAGCCGCATTGAACCGTCTTTCTTCTTTACAAATAGAACCGGTGCTCCCCAGGGTGACACACTCGGTCTGATAAAGCCCTTATCTAGCAGTTCCTGAAGCTGCTCCTTCAACTCTTTCAATTCTGCAGGCGCCATTCGATACGGAGTTTTTGATACTGGTTCAGTACCCGGCACTAACTCAATCGCAAACTCAATCTCCCTGTCAGGTGGTAATCCAGGTAGATCTTCAGGAAAAACATCTGAATACTCGCAAGCAATCGTAATATCTGCAATATTTTTCTTCTCCTCCTTATGATCTTGCAAGTAGGCCAGATAACCACAACACCCGTTCCTCATCATACGGTCTGCTCGAATGGCAGAGATAAACGGTATCACACAAGATTTGACTCCGCAAAATTGAAAAGATTTTCTCTTCGGCGGGCAGAATGTTACAATTTTTCGAAGACAATCCACGCTCGCATGGTAAGTAGATAACCAATCCATCCCTAGTATCACGTCGAACCCTTCCATGCTCAAAATGATCAAATCAGCCACTGTCTCGTGGTCTTCGATCATCACAATCACTGATTAACACATGGTATCGGTGCTCACTGAGTTGCCCGTAGGAATTGACACTGTCAAGATGAAATCAAGGGCTTTGGGAATGATTCCCAACTTCTCAGCGAACAATGGAGTAACAAAAGAATGTGTAGACCCAGGGTCTATCAATACTCGCGCTTCGGTTTTGCTTACATCGCTCCCCCGATGCATAAAAAGGGTACCTTAGTTTAGACAAGCGTTTCAATTAAAAGTTTCTAAGCATGTGTGTTCATCCATAACTTATTAACAAAATTTATTAAATATCAAGCAATTATATATAACACATAAAATAAGAAGACATCTCAACTTTCAATAATACCTTGGATCACGTCGTTCGATGTTTCGGCTTCTTGAGCCATCACAGCATAAGCTCGACCTTGAACAGTAAAGAGGGTCGATCTCTGAGTAAAGCGAACTAGTTCTTCCCTTGTCCTCCCGAGGACAATCCTTAACCATGTGTCCGATTAGCCACACAAAACACGCTCCGGTGTTCCTCCTACAATCCTCGGTCTTGTGTGGTTTCGTACCTTACGCACGTAGTGACCGAAATAAAAGATGGTGCACGAGATGATCCCGTACAATGAGCTCCACTAGCATTAGAACTCACTGTCGCATTTGACGCATGGTGATGATGCCGCCAATCTCTGAAAAAAGGGTCGGTCCGTAAGAAAATGTTGGTCTAGAAAATGGTTGAATAAGGTTCACGGCTTTGTAAACTTGGCCCTCTTATTTGCCTTGTACAACCCTCATCCTTGTTTTTTGCTTCAAAACCGCTTTTGAATTTCTTCCTCTGCTATGAGGGCCTTTGTGATACTCCTCCATATGTTTCCATTTCCCACATCTCCTCTCAGATACTCGGCCTAAGACCCAATTTGAAATTTTTCGCCTTCATCATATCGGTGGCCACATGTTGAGGTGCAAACCTTGAAAGTCACGTGAACTCATCTCCATACTCATGCACTGACATTGTCCCCTGCTTCAGCTCGATGAACTAAACTTCCATCTGATGCCTAACGATCTTGGGAAAGTATTGATCGCAACTCGATAAACTCAGCCCATGTCCAAGCAAGATTGGGAAACTCCGCTCCGGTTGTTCAGCCACGGACTTCCACCATGGTCCACTGTCCATCCAGTTTGAAGGTTGCCCATCTAACCTTCTCGACATCGGTGCATTTCAAGCACCTCAAGATCTTTTCCATCTCATCTAACCAACCTTCAGCTTCCATCGGGTTGGTCTGTCCAGAAAAATTTGGAGGTCTCATCCTCATGAATTCGGCAAATCCTGATGATTGTTGTTGTTGTCAGAATCAGCTCGCTTGTGGCGATTGCAGATCTTGAGCCATAGATGCGGTCTGGCCGAGCAATGTTGGTGGCGGACTTTCCAACACTTGTTCCATTCTTTCACCCTGACCTCTATCAACTCCGGCTCCTATAAGGACTGCATTAGAACCGGATGCGAAGGCAACTCCCCTTGATGTACCGACACCTCCAGGAATGTCCTCTAAAGGCACCGTCCTACCTCTGCCTCTGCCTCTAAATCTTGGGGCCATACTGATCTATCATTGTGAACACCACAACATCAGTCAACATTGATTGTAAAGACAATCACAAACAAGATACTAGTGATTACGGACCTAACGACATGACTCGATGCTAATGCATCGAGTCACGGTTGGTTCTCATGGGTCCTTAGAGAATCTAAAACCATATCCATTTACGACCGACTTTTCAAATCCCTCAGGTATAGGAAAGGCCGATTCGCCAATCTATCGAATAAACGATAAGCCGGACAAACAGGGCACATATCAGAGTAAAGCGCAATAAATATCCATAGCTAAAATAAATGCGGAAGCAATTAAAAGTAAAGAACCACCGATGATGGCCGACCATCATCGAAACATGGCTCATAATAGAAATCAACGTCAAGTATAAACTATGATATCCAACTAAAATGGGCCCACAAATTCAAGTCTAACTCTCACCATAAATAAGAAAATCAGTAAGTTCTATACTGGGAAAAACTCCTCAGGAGGAACCTCAAGCTCTTCCTCAGCACGAGTCGGATCAGTCTCACACGAATAGCCCGCCATTAAACCTGGACGATAGTCGGAGTGAGCTAACCAACAAAGCTCAGTAGAAGAAAGACATCTACGGCATTTTACTTTAACTAACATGGTTTCAAAAGAAATATCGGAATATAGCTTGTCAAACATATAAGCAGATAATAAACTGAATTTAGGTGCGAAAGTCATATGTAAGATTTATTTCTAAATGTGTGAAAACAGTTTCAAGAACAGATGCAGTGTTTTAGTGTCTTAGTTTCTCTAACTTCTATATGCAAAGTTCAGTAATTCATGACTTAATCCTCAACTTAAAATACCTCCCGAGTAAACTATATCTCGAGAGCAGGAATATAGCCGATGGGAACCCCTACCTACCATCGTCGTTCATGAACCATTTTTCAGGATGCAACAAGCCCCTGCGTAATGAGAGAAACTTGTGCCAGGAAATTGTTCAGAAATTTTTTGAGGGGTCGTTCAGGTCAATCATAAAACAAATGCAGATACTAATATAAATCAGATGCAAGTTTCTTATACATAGTTCAGGTTCTTGATTTCAGATTTTCAGAGCTTATGATTCAGTTTGAGATTCAGGTAGATTTAGATTTTCAGTCATTCATATCAATTTCAGTTTACAGATGTGATTTCAATGGCATATGCAAGTTCAAAGATTTTAATTCAAAATATTCATGCGAATTAAAATAAAATATTGTAAATATGAGATTCTCCTACCTAAAACTCGGAGTTATGCGAAGTCAAGCAAGGTCCTATTGATGGCCTCTCACCCTCAATCTACATCACAATATACGTTCATGCGTTAATATTAACTCTAATTACTAATAATATAGACCTATTTAAGTGTTTCCTCAAAAACAAGTCAAAACAGGTAAGTTGCGCCAATCCTAGAATTTGACGTAACATTCTCATATATTTTTGACCATTAAGATAATTGATCCATGAGTTGGTCAAATAATGAAAGTTGTAGATTTTTCTATTATCTTTCCAACGCAAAAAGACTCGTCTCAATCGGAGTTCGGGATAAAAAGTTATGACTAAAATACTAAGGCAATGTCGGAGTTCGGTGATACCTCGCTCGAGCGATGATAATAGCTCGCTCGAGCGATTTGACGTAATATTCTCATATATTTTTGACCATCAAGACGATTGATCCATGAGTTGGTCAAAACATGAAATTTGTATATTTTTCTATTAGATTTCCAACGCAAAAAGAATCGTCTCAATCGGAGTTCGGGATAAAAAGTTATGACTAAAATACTAAGGCAATGTCGGAGTTCGGTGATATCTCGCTCGAGCGATGATAATAGCTCGCTCGAGCGAGCTACAGCGACGCGATTTCGCTGGTTTTCACCCGAATCGAAACCCATACATCCCAAAGTAAAAACCATGGCTAATCTAATGATTTAATCAAAAAGTTTAATTAAAACGCACCTTTAATATAAGGATTCCTAGATTAGAAATGAGTCACACGAATGGAGCTTCGGAACGAAACCGACGGGTTTCCTCAACGATTCGCGCCGCGATCGATCCCACGAGTTCACAGAGACAACTCCAACACGCCCCCAATGATCTCAACCTCTCCCAATAGCCAACTACGAATCCAAGGTTGATTCAAGTTCTTTCTAAGGTTTAAGTGTTTTCAACAAAGAGGGTTCTAGAGAAGGAGGTTTTCTAAACCGATCTCCTACGATGATTGAAGAAGAGAGAAGACGGAGTTTCACACGGTTGGGTAACTATCCTCTCTTAACAAAACCTAGTATAATACGGGAATGCAATTCCTTCTTATAATAGGATTGCTCACAAAGTAAAACACACACACACATCTTATGTATTATACACTTCTAATTTTAAAACTCAAGTCCGGTGTTGAGCGGCTACACCGAGGTCGGTGTACAACTTTCGCACGAGGGTCCAAATGGGCTCTAAATTAAAATCTGTCCGCACAATCACATCTAGATAAAAATCCAAAACAAATGGTGACGTCGGTTGCCGAACCGAATACACACACAGGGTCAGTCTAACTCGGGTTCAAAATACGGGTCTTTACACTGCATAACTTCTATGACGACATATCCATTAGAGATCTATAAAAATTTATATGGTTATGTGAAGTTACGGAAGTACCCGAACTGATTAGAAATAAAATTTCGGCATCTACCTCCAATTTTCATGCTAAATCAAAATTTTGAGGGTATAACCATCAACATAAATAAGAACTAAAATGCATATCCTAGTATAAATATAATTAATTATTTAAACAAATTAAAAAGTGGAGATTAGCAATCATTGAAGATACTAATTTAAACATGACTAATTAAATAAATGAGCCGACGCTAAGGAATGATGAATTTAAGGCACAAATTCATGTTCGAGCATGACTAATTGGTCAAATGAGTTAACGTAGAAATAAATAATTAAATTTCCTCTACTTCAGGTTCTAACGTCACAGGAGAAGATTGTTGGCGCAAAATAAATTTTCTATCGAAGAAAATGTCAACGGAATTAGATTCCAAAAGTGTTGTCCTCACTTTTTTGTCTTTAACCATGATTAAGGCACAACAATTACTGACAAGTGGCACAATACAGAACAAGTATTAGTTGTTTAAATAAAAACCAATTATAAAATATTATGTTCCGATAGGATTTAATGTTTGACCACAAAAGCTTGCTTAAAAAACTATGAATGAGATTAGGAGGAATGAACTTGAAAATAGAGCGAAAGAAGACACACACCTTATTGTCTTTGAATATGCTGCAATAGGTGAATGTTGTAGTTTGATAAAGAACCTAGAGTGGTGCTCGGAGGCGGTGATTCAGCGGTAATCGATCCATGATGTTTTCCAATGGTAGGACTATTTATCATAATATATGGAGTTGATGTTGTTGTTGTGCCGAAGAAAGGAACATGATGAGAATGATGGTGGAGTTGGCTGTGTTGGCTGCGGTAGCATTACTGTGCTACCTAATTTATTCAAATAACGATGGAGTTCTTGTCCTCGAGATGGAGAGATCTTGAAATAGTAAGGAAGGTCTGAGCTGTCTTGCCTGAGCAATGAGATCTTGATATGGTAAGGAAGAAAAATTTAGGGAGACTAAATTATTGAGGGTAGGAAATAAGAGTGAAGAGATCCCTATTTTGGCCCGATTAGGAGAGGAGTTGGAATTTGGTTGCTTTAGATTATAGGGATTGTGATAAACAGGAAACGTGGATGGTCCAAGTTGTATTAGGAAAGTAACTAATTTTGTACGTTAAGCAAATATATAGGGAATGAGTGTGGGAGAGAGAAACCGAAACGACAACTTTGATGGCCATGAATAGTTAGAGTCCTCAATTATTAATCGTTGTTCAATGTGCAGAAGAAACACTAAATCGGTAAACCATCTTCTGATTCATTGTTCGAAAGCTCAAAGATTTGGTATACGATATTCAGAATTTTTCGTACGCCAAGTCACCTACCGAACACTATTGGGCAGCTACTTGGCGAATGGGCTCCGGGGCACTTCTCCTCCATCGGAATTTTTTGTAGGAAATTGTTCCTTTCGCTACCATTTGGGGCATCTGGAACGAAAGAAATAACAGGGTGTTTCAGAATTCCAGCAAAGGCTCCGAGGCTCTCCTCCGATCAATTCTCGTTCATGTTGCTGAATGGGTTATTGCAGCGGGCTTTCTTGATATGGATCTCCATGTTCTCTGGGGTTTAAGATTGAGAGATATGGCAAAAGGAATCAATTCCCTTCTTTAAGTTGTTGCGGCTTGGGTTTGTACTGGGTTGTGTTGGAATCTCTTGGGTTTTATTTTTAGTCCCTGCTTTGTCTTTTCTCTTGTTTTGAGGATAATTTGTTCCTCACAAATCCCCTCTTTCTGTTTCCTCCTCTTTCCATCTTAATGTAATTTTCTTTCAAAAAAAAAAAGAAATAGTTAGAGTCCGCATCAATGAACTCTACAAAAATAAGGGGTTTCAGCGGCACTTGCTATTAAGCCATTTTTTGGTAGCGACAGGACTAACAGCGGCAGTTTTTTATATCGACAAGACTAATAGCAGCTGTTTTTTGTTAAAAAAACTGCCGCTAATAGTCCTTTTTTTTTTGTAGTGTTGGGGGGCGACCATTTGTGGCAACCCAAATTGGGTTTGGATTCGGTGCCCAATTTTGGCAACAAATCCCAATTCTAAATATGACCACATATATAATGATATTATATATTTAATTATTATTGTTATTATTATTATTATTATACTTTTATTTATTTTCTAATATTGACCAAGCTATGACCCTGAGGTTCAAGAACCGAACGCATTCAATCACATATCTAACCAACTTGGGTCGCGGTACAAGTTGTGCGAGCGCACGCGCAACCCACTTATACATGCGCAAGCCCATCCATTTATCAATAAGATTAATACGATGGGCAAGGCCGCACACGTCGGTCTCGGGTTCAGATTGTGTGTTGAATGTGAGCACGGGTCAGTTGGGTTTTTACCAATTATTCACAAAGTCCTAATTTGAACTCTAGTTGATGGTTGAGATTTTAGTAGTTTGGGATGAGTGCCAATACTAACCCATCATTACACCCATATCTAACACCACAAACAAATATATTTTTTTTCTTTTCTTTGTTTATAAAATTTGGATGAAGGTCTAGAAAGGGCCTTGGAATTCGGCTCGGGCTTGAGTTTCAATTTGGTTTCAGATTTGTGCTTGAGGTCACGTCACAAACGTCAAAAGTTTGACCAAAGTCAAATGGTTAAAACAGTCGTATTATCATCAAAGGTCAACGATTTAACGTTAGCAAAAATCTGTAGGGTCGTTACATTACTTCTCGGTGTGTCTTTTGTTGGTCGAATTGTGAAACAATCAATCACAGTTTTCTCAAGTGTAGCTTCTCCTCTTGGGTTTGGAGGTCGATTCGACTTCAAATTACTATTGGATGTTCATCGATCAGGTCTTTGACTTTTGTATTTGCAAATCTAAGGCGAGTGAAAGGCGTCAGCTCTTATTCAAACTGCATTCTGTACTTCAATTTACTAATGGAGGATGGAGAGCCACACTTACATATTTGATGGTACGTCACACCAGAAATCAATCCTGAATAAGATTGTGAAAATGGATTCGTTAGCTGTCGATGGGCCTCAAATTTCTAGTGAGGGCTCCATGTTCTCTTCTGCTTCGAACCTCAAATTGCTGCCTTTCATTTCCATGCCCAGACTCTAGCAAAGGCTGTTTCCTCCTATAGTTTTTAAACTTAATATTGATGGGTTCCTTGACGAGAATGCTGCTAGTTTGGGTGAACTGTTCAGAAATGTGTAGGGAGAGCATGTTACCAGCTTTTTTAGGCCAATTAATTGCTCTAATATATGTGCTTTGGAGCTTTTCACCATTTTTGTGATGTGGAATTAGCTCCTGACCTCAAGGTGGAAAGGATTGTTGTTGAAACTGACTGTTAAGCCTCTATCAAATGTATTCAACTCCGACGATCCCATTTCATGGAGGGTTATTGATGTGGTTTAGAAGGTTTAAATCATTGAGATGTAAATTCTGCTCCTTCTCTATTGCTCACAATTGGGGAGAAGCAAATAATTGCACTGATTTCGTTGCCAAGAGAAGGCTTAGATGCTGGTTCAGAGGTCAGGTGGACTAGTGATCAGATATCGATCATGAGTTTTGCTCTCATGCAAAAAGATTTGATTTATATTTTCCTTCGTTTGTAACCTTTTTAGCCTCTTCGGGCCCAGTGGGGGGTGGGGGGCGTCCCTTATCCCCCTCCCAATTATTAAAAAAAAATATATATATATTCCTATCATCAAATTAACCAATTTGAATAGGTATTTGGTCATCATATCAATTGAATTAGGACTATGGCTAGGGTTTGTAGTGAGTTCACTTAAAAGAAATTACCCTACTTCCAACAGTAACTACTAATTAGGACTTCATAACCACTAAGACCAAAACTATGAAAATATTAAATATTTGCCACATAAGGGTGCCATGTAGAGGAAACAAATTATGCCACATGTACAAATCAAATTGTACCACAGGAGCCATCCACATGGACAAGGCATGCTGCATCAGAGAGAGAGAGAGAGAGAGAGAGAGAGAGAGAGAGAGAGAGAGAGAGAGAGTAAATTAAAAAGATTTGAGAGGAAAAGAAAAGCCTACTTGAGTTGATGGAGGTTTTTAAATGAAACATTCAAAAGGTCTCCAACCTCCCCTCAAAGAGTTTTTGCTCACTGAGCACCACACAACACAAGACCAAATGTCACTCTTTGTAGTGAACTAATTAAAGACCCACAAAAGTCCTTTTATTTGTAAATTTAAGCATACAGCAGCTGAAATTGTCAACTATGGAGTATAGCTGTAATCAAGGAGTACAAATATACTATGTTATAAAAGTATTTCTCTACAATGAGCCGATGGCTCATTTTTTTTTTTAATAACTAAGCTGACTACAGAAAATGAGACTATTAGCCGCAGTTTTTTGTTGTATTAACCAAAAAAACTATTAAAGGCTATTAAGACTATTAGTGGCAATGGTATTAGTGGCAGTTTTTTTGTTAATAGTGGCAGTTTTTGGCTGCTACTAATAATCTTATTTTTTGTAGTGGCACTTATACTAATCCCTACGGATGACCTCCACCATGCCACAAATATTTCACACTTTAACTCACCTTACCCGTTGGTCACAGAAGAAGAGGCGTTTCAAATTCACAGCCTTGGAAAGCATATACCCAAGTCGTCAACCACTGTGACAAACACTTGGTGTGTATGAGCGGACAGCTCATTGCAGACAATGTGCAAATGCTTTGTCAGTTATGAGTCACACAGACGTTGAAACATGCACTGATTTCTATGCTTTTAAAGTCTGTCTTAAGGTCAACTTACTCCATAGCTTACAAGACATCCGCTCATTGTCTACAATGAGCCGTCGTCTTAATTGTTGAAAAATCCATTATAGGAATGAGGAGGGTATGTGCCTGAGCTGGTTTTATGGCCAGAGTTCCTCCTGTCACCGTTTAAAAAGAACAAAGAAAAAACAAGATGGGTGCTGGCAACTGATCAAGGTTATTTGAGCATCGATGTTGAATCTGACTGCATACTCGCCATAGAAATTTAATGAAGTGAAGAAATAAAATCACCATAGAAATTGCTTATAATTCATTATTAATTAAGATATTGCAGCATATTTGTAATTTCAATATATTTTATGGTGCTCCCAATCAAAGTAGAAACTTCTCAGTTCTTAGGATGAGAAGTCTGCCTCTTGCGTGCCTCAGTGCCCAAGCTTAACAAGTTTCGAGTAAAAATCCATCATCTCATCATCGCAAGCTAGCTAGTGTAATTCACAGAAAGAACAATGTAAACATTTCAGAAGAGCTCATATGTCATTTGAAGCAATGGAATTATAGACAAACATTGTACCATAATGTTGGTCTTCCTTAATTTCTTTGGTGGTCCATAATATAGTTCTTTTTCATGGCATATAATATAGATCACTAGATTACCCTTGAACAATGTATTCTGAGTGGTAATAGGGAGAAACTCATTATGGTTATCTCTCCATAGAACTGAACTTGATTCTCTTTGATTTTCTCTATTCAATATATTAGGATAAGTTGTATGGTTGGTGTTCAGTATTTTTTTTTGTGAAAAGTGGTTGTTTATTCATCAATTAGAAGAGAAGTTATGCAGTGCAGATCACGGCGGATGAATACATGGAGGCCCTGGATCGATGTAGGTCTACTCGAGGTTAACATAGTAGTAGTTAGTAAAAATTTGGGTCAAGCACTGTAGAAATCATGGACCCAAATGTTAGAAAATTGCTCGAAGGCCATTCTAGAGCGGAAACGTCAAAACGGTCAAAAATGAGGTCCACATTTTTAGGGCAAATTCCTTCTTTTAAGTCCCGAACACAGAAATTTTGCTATGTTAGGAAATAATCTATTGTGAAATTCTCAGGGCTATACAAATTAGAATCGATTCATTTCGATTATGACTTGATGTTAGTGATAAAATCTTTCTAGCTATGGTCTTATCTTGTTTTTACTATTTTTAGTAATTCTTGCTATTTTTCTACTTAAATGGTTGTAAGCTTGATGAAAAATTATTATTATTGAATATTGAAATATTTTTTAGGCCTTTTGGAGATCTTTGTTTCTCATTTCTCTTGGTATTCGTGTGAATCAACAATAAAGGTGGATGCCCATTAGAGTTTTTGGCTTTTCGGTTTAGGAATCAATAGTCTAGTGGTTTCGGCGAGCGCTGCATCAGTTGGTATCAGAGCATTAAGATCTAAGCTTTGTTTCTACACCATGTCACTTAAATGCGCCGATTGCCGAGAAGTGCCTATACACAAAGTGCACGAGCGGGTTGTCATCGCCAAATTGATAGGACAGATGGAGGAACTCAAGGTCCAAGTGGCTGCTCTGACGGCTAGGGATGAACGACAAAGGAAT
Organism: Chloranthus sessilifolius; assembly: GCA_021018995.1. Taxonomy (NCBI): domain Eukaryota; kingdom Viridiplantae; phylum Streptophyta; class Magnoliopsida; order Chloranthales; family Chloranthaceae; genus Chloranthus; species Chloranthus sessilifolius. Next base: position 14,547,385 of record CM037594.1, read on the forward strand.
CAAATCCTAGATCATTCGGAGTACAAGGAGGAAGAATTCGAGTTGAAGAACGTATTTGCTGATTAAGATCCATTGCGACAACTTAAGGAGGGGAATCCACGACGATGGAATTTAAGATTACGAATTGATCTACCCGAATTTCAAAGAACCGTGCAACCAAAAGAACTTCTCGACTGGCTTTATTTTATCGAGGAGATCCTAGAATTCAAAGAGATGCCCGAAAATAAGCAAGTCCCTTTCGTTGCAACTAGATTTTGAGGGAGTGTCGCCGCATGTTGGCGATAACTTAAAGTCACACGCTCCCGACAGGGAAAACGGAAGGTAGATACATGGGAGAAACTAAAGAAGCATCTGCGAGCGACGTTTCTACCCCATAACTTTATAAGGGTGTTATATCAACAGTTGCAAAATTTAAGACAGGGGGCGAAAACTATTGATGAGTACACGACGGAGTTTTATCGTTTGCTAGAGCTCAATGCCTTGGCGGAGTCCGACAATCAATTAGTATCTCGATATATTAGAGGTAAAGGGATTCAATTTCGGGCACTCATAATCTATTTGATTCTTTGAATGTTGCAGAGGCACACCAGAGAGTTTTGCATTTGGAGAAACAACTCGGTCGAAGATCATGTGGTTTGACATGGAGTGGTGCCGCTAGTGCTGTCGAAAATCAAGCCGCCAGAGCCAACACATCGAGGGGAGCCGAGAAACCACCAATCAGTGGGCAGCCTACCTGACCCTTTATTGGTGTCCTCGATGTCTCAAATGCGGGGAATTAGGACACTGGATTACAGATTGTAAGGAGGGAGACCATGTCGAAAAAGGTCTTTTTATAGACTATATGGAAGATCCAGACCAGGAAGACGGGAAATCTGAAAGAAATCCCATCTTCGACACCTTAGAAGAGGAACATGTTGAGTGTGATGAAGGACGATTCCTTGTGGTGCGCAAACATCTTTGACTTCTAGAGGGGCCGATGAGAATGGGTGGCTACGAAACAATATATTCCAGTCGACGTGTACGATCGGGGGTAAAATATTTCAATTCATTATCGATTCGGGCAGCTGTGACAATGTGATTGTAGAGGAAGCAGTGCGGAAGCTGAAATTACCTATGGAAGAGCATCGCAATCCATACAAATTATCTTGGCTTAAGATGGAAACGAAGTAATGGTTTCTAAACGCTGTTTGGTTTCACTTTCTATTGGTTGCAACAATAAAGATAAGATATGGTGTGACGTCGTTTGGATGGATGCATGTCATATTTTATTGGGGAGACCATGACAGTATGATAGGATCGTCTCATACGATGGTAGATCGAACACATACAATTTTATGTTTCATAATATCAAAATTGTTTTAATACCCAAGAAAGAGTTGACAACCAAACAACTAGTTGGGAGACAATCCAACCTCTTATCCATGCATATCGATTTATCAAGGTCGCATAAAAAATCGAGTTCATTCATGTGCTGATCGGGAAGGCCAATTGTGTGTGTGGTGAGATCCCTGACCTAATAAAAAATACTACATAAATTTCAGGATGCGTTCCCTACAGATCTTCCCCATGGACTACCACTCCTACGAGACATTCAGCAATAGATTGACCATGTCTCAGGGTATACTTTGCCTAATAGACCTCACTATTGTATGAGTCCCAAGGATCATGATGAGTGGCGATGACAGGTAGAAGAGTTGCTTGAAAAGGGCACATCAGGGAGAGCCGCAGCCCTTGTGCAATACCAACGTTACTTACATCGGAAAAAATGGGTCCTGACATATGTGTGTCGATAGCTCCTTATTTGTAATGCAGTGCTCACCGCAACCTTCCACTAGAACTGTTGATTCTTAAACAGAAATGTCAGAATTCTAATGGGAATCCACCTTTCTTGTTGATTCACATGAATAACAAGAGAAATGGGAAACAAAATCTCCAAAAGACCTCAATATTCAATAATAATAATTTTTTCGTCAAGTTACAACCATTAAATAGAAAAATAGTAAAATTACTAAACATAGTAAAAATTAGATAAAACCATAGCTAGAAAGATCTTATGGCTAGAATCAGGGCATAATCGAAATGAATCGATTATGATTTGTACAGTTCCGAGAATCGTGCAAGAGATTTTTTCCTAAAATAGCGAAATTGTTGCTTTCGGGCGTTAAAACTAAGAAATTTTTCCTAGAAACGTGGACCTCACAGCTTAGTTGTGACTTTTGACTGTTTTGACATTTTTGTTCCAGAATGGGCCTTCCCCCAAGTTTCTGACATTGGATCCATGATTTCTACTGACCACTACGATGTTATACTCGAGTGGACCTATGTCGATCCAGGGCCTACATGTTTTCGTCTGCCGTGATCTGCACCGTATCACTTTGGCCAACCAATCAGCAATTCTCTTAATTCCTTTCCATATGAGTCTAAATGAGTCTTTCATTAACAGATTTGATATTTTGAATCAAGTATGTGCAGTTATCGTTGACTCTAGTTTATCAAACTTAATTACCAGACCGAGGGATTGCAATTCAACATGTCGGTGCTCGATTTGAATCGTTGATGGTGTGAAGTTATAATTGACTATAAGAAGATTGAATTACTATGAAGATATAGATTGCATTTACTATCTCTTTTTTTCTTGACCAATAAGTGTTGAGGTTCATGGGACTGCATCGTTGATTGGATTTGCATAAATATAACTTCAAAATAATACCTTAATAATAGCATAAGGTTGCAATAAGTTATTGTACTTTTCAGTAATTTTTTCTCATATGGAAAATTTTTGATAACATGATTGATATTTTGATGCTTATGGGAAATCAATGATTAATTTCAATCACTCAATCCATATTCTGTCATCAGTTGTCAACTACAAAATCTACAGGGAACAAATTGATGCTCAAGGATAAGTACAAGAGATACTGGTCTCTTAGGCTTATTGCTTTTGATGTTCAGTCAAGGACCATGAGGAATAATTTTTAACTTGATGCAGTTTATCCAATACTGTGGAGCAATGGTTTTCTCTGCCAATCAATTGATCTTATAATTTTAAATTGCAGATCACTCGAAAGAACGTCAAATATGTCGTAACATACTATCTTGCAGAGTTGTCTAGCCATCATGGAGAACTAGAGCATTTCCAAGTTGACGTCAACATTGATTCCGTGATGACAGAGAATTCTTTGAGGATCGGAGAACCCGGAAGACATTGAAACAACTTCATCCAATTGTAGTCCACGCCTACCTAGCAATATAGTCCACACAGGCTTTTCTTTTCAAAAAAAAAAATAGCCTGCAAAGAGTGCTCATTATTTCGGATAATCCTAGGTATTTCCAGCTTGTATCGATGATGCCTTTCAGAGAATCCATGGCAATTCTAGAATCCGAATTGATCGAGCCCGTTTCATTGCCTCAGTGCACCATAAGGCCTTGTAGATCATTTTGTTTCATATCATTGTACGAGGATTGCCCCATTTCATTAACAATAAAGTCTCCATTCAAATTCCTACCGAGGTATCCATATCCAGCAGAATTCTGATTCAAAGCACCATCAATATTAAGCTTCACCGGATGCTATAATGGTTTTAACTTGATGTTTCACGGATAATTTCAGTCCCCATTTGTACAGTACTTTAATTTCTTCCGTATGAGGAAGTAGTCTCTGATTTCTGAAATAATCTGACACAAAAATTTTCTTATTCTAAAAAATTCTTCAGTCATAGAGCTTTCTAGGAGCTTAACATGACGAACGACATTTCTTGGAGGAAATAATATATATTGTTTCCAATAGCTCATTACTGGAATGCTTTCCAGGAAAGGATTTCATATAGGTCTACAAGCTGATGTACCTATTATATTAATGCTTTCTGTTTCCTTAGATTGTGTCCACAATTAAGGACTAATCAAAGATGATAGAGCGAAAAGTATAAAATTCCAACTAGCAGTATTATTTCTCTTCTTCCCGTGAAACAAAACTCGGATAATTTCAATGGCACATGGTGAAAAAACTGACATGAGTATAAACTATCAAATCCAAAACATAATACTTAACGGCTGTCCACTGAACATGATCAGCAGAAGCCATCTCCATTGACTTCTGAGGCTCCCCTTGTTTCAGATTGTGGAATTCGATATATTTCTTTGATGATGGAATTTGATAGATCAATCTATATCGCGTGCTCAGTTGATCGATATGAACTCAAGATTTTTAAAATTTACTCTTTTCTCTAACTACTACGCAGTTTGTAGCCGTAGATGCTGTTCCGGTACTTTGGATTTCTTATTTTATGAATAGGAATTATTTATTTTCGGAATTTGAAACTTTGGATTGCCATTGAATTCATCTTGGAAACATAGTTAAATTGATATTATCAAAGCTATTTCTTGTTGCTTGGAGTGATGGGTATACGTGGACCTTCTCTCACCTCTCATAGAATCTCTTCTAAAATAATTTCTCCAATAGAAACTAATGTCATATATGCATACTTTTCGAAGGTCTCCTATCTACTTTTCATGCTCTTAAAAGAGGCAATGTGACAAATAATGGCTGGTAGGACTCCACTGAGCTCTTTCAAATCTGTTAATTAAGCATGGAAAAATGGAACTGATTGGTAAGTTCAACCCACTGTGGTTTTCAGATAATGGTTTGTTTGTGAACACCTTGTCAGAAAAATTGAACTTGGAGAAAGCTTTTTGACTTTCTTCAAATGTAATTAAAAAGATTTAGGAAAGTGAAGCCCATCTTAATCCAAATTATATATATATATATATATATATATATATATATATATATATATATATATATATATATATATATATATATATATATATATATATATATAATATTATTATATTTTCATTAGGAAGAAAGAGATTTTTCCAAAGGATTCTAAGTATAGCATTTGTTTTTTAAGCCAAAGAAAAGAAGAATCATGATTACTTTAGTCTTTTTGCACAGTTAGAAATGAAAAGACATGGGAGTCCAAGGTGCATGCATTTTGTTACTTTGATGACAAGGGAGAACTAGTCATAATCACCAATCTAATGGCTTATGAATCCCTCTCATAATATCATTTTGTTAAGATTTGAGTTGTCTTATTTCCAGAGTTTTTTTTTTTTTTTTTGTGCGTTACAGGGAAGAAGAACATTGATCTTTTCATGGGTTATTGTTGAAAGTTCCAATAATTGATGCAAAATCAAAGAACAATATGAAATTTTAATCATATGGACTTCAAAGGAGAACAATCTGAAGCTGATAAAGAGCAACTGAAGATACATTTTCTACACAGAACACTCAAAAACAAAGCTTAGATTACATATATGCTTCCTAGTGAAGCAAGAATAGTTTATTACATGGAGCACAAGGTACAAGGAAAATGTAAACTGTTCGAACTTCTAAGACTCGTAAGGCTTGCCATAGAATTGAAAACCGGTGAATTGAGACGGCAAACAAACACCCGATGACGGCCAAAATAGCGAGATCGGAGTTCGTTCGTGTGAATTACCCGTCATCCTTGATGAATGCATGTTCGGAATTGCGTGAGAGCTCGAATTAGTTTTCGTGCTACCCATGTCCCAATTCTCCATTTCTTCGTTTTGAAAGGAAAGTAAGTGGTTGGAATTGGAATTTACCCCATGTGAGATTGTAATTTGATGCTGATTTTCAAAAATTGGGAGAGGGTCCGACTTGCAGGCGAAAGATTGATCATCGATTTCACAATTAGACCGACGGTGCAGATGCGCTGCTGCTCGTGCCGCCATCGATGGAGAGTGAGAGCTAGGATCGTCAACTTCAGCCCCCATATCCATAGAGGACTTCAAATCATGAGTGTGGCAACCGGATTCTTCCCCGGTTTCAAAGGGACTACTTGAGGACCTTAGTTGGGTCAGGTCCCCTTGGCTAGAATTGGACCACTGTTTCTTTTCTATGGTCCTCTTCTTCGCTCTTGCTCTTGCAATTGCTCTAGACTCCCGGGAAATTGAATTATATGCAACCTTACGCAATTGTCGACCAACCCTTTTGGCCTTCGGAGCAGCCACCGACGCTGACGATTTCACATTGTCCGGGATGTGGTCGATTCCTGAAACTACTTCACACTCCGATGTAGAAGACAAGCTCTTTGTAGCACCACCCATGCTGCTACTTTTCATTGTTTGAGAGAAGCCGGTGGCTAATTCGTCGATTGCCACCTTAGATTTCGACAGCAACCAGTCTACAGTTTTGCTCGCTTTGTCAAAACCTAGCTTGTCTTGGAGATCGAAGAACCTCCGTGCTATCTCAAGCGACAGCCGCATCCTCCGGTCTCTTGGCCCTTGGGCAGTGACGATTTTGCTGTGCCGGTCCTTCTTCACCGCCAACGAAGATCTCCTCTGAAGCTTCTTTTGAACCAAATTAAACCCATTGTTCACCAAAAACAAATTCTCGACGTCGCCATCTTCCGCCAAGCTAACCGGTGCAGTTGCGGCCATTGTGGGGGTGTTGGTGGTGGTGGTGGCGGTCAAGATCTGGTGCGAAATTTGGCCGAGGAACGGATCGTGGTCGTGGTAGAGGAGCCCATCATAAGGGTCAAATATGGGAGAAAAATTGAAGAAGCATGAGGAGTGCTGTTTAGAACAAGGGCTTACGTCATCTTGGAAGGGCATGAATTGGTCGACGCACGGAGCGCCGCCGTTCTCGGTGCTGTGGTTTGGCAACATCTGTTGTTTTAGGTAATTGCACTGCATCCGCCCCCCACCACCTTCCCTTTTGCTATCTATCCTATTCTATGTTGAATAGTTGGTCTGGGGAAACAAAAAAATGAGAATTAAAAAGAATCACAACGTAAAACCCAATGTGACACCAGTAGGGTGTACCATCGCTAGAAAGAGCTCCACTCGTTCCATCTCTTTCGATGGAAAAAGGACATTGATGCTCAAGTACTGAGATTGAGAGAGAGATAGAGAGAGGTGTGACTATGGAGGGAAAAAGAGCTAACTGAGATGGTATATATATATATATTGGCAATAAGGAATTTCCTTATCTTCTTATTTTTCCTTTTGGAGACAATAAAATGTGTTGTTCTGGAGAGCGATGTCGTGGGAAGTGAGTGGATATGAACACACTTCCGCAATGGGCTTATGGGCCTCTTCACGTGGGAGGGCAGGTGGGAGATTGATAGCTACTTCTCTTCGGAAAACTTTTAAGCCCGTTATCCAACACAGAAAGTTGAGAACCTAAAAAGAAGAGAGAGAGAGAGGTGGGTTGCATGGATTCCATGTATTTAGTTGCTACAGACAGATAACAGAGACAGAAGAGAGCGATTACAACAAGAGAGAGACAGTCTTTTTTAATTATATTATTTACGTTTTTTTTTTTTTCAAGGATACCAGTGTTTGCAGCCAAATATTCAATAAGGGCAACCAAGGATATTTTTTGCATGGAAGTCATTGGTTGCCTTGAATAAGATGGTAATGATGGTTTTCACTACAATCTATTATAGGTTGATCCAAAGATGTTTATTCTACTTGGCAGACATCTACAAAAGTGACTTGAGAACTCCTCTTGGTACACTCATCATCGTGGTCAAATTTTGAAAAGTGTGTCATGTGATAACAACCTTTGACCATCTGATAGATATGTCATGTTCTCACGATTTATTGTGTACAAAAACAATCTCATCACCATTCTCTCATCCGAAAAACCCTAATTGCTTCTTTTAAATATTCAGTTGTAAATACGGAGACCCTATTTTTTAATTTCCAATAAATATCTCAGGTGCCGTACAACTGAACGTGGGTTGTGGAAATTACACGTGGCCACATCTTATAAACCTTAAGGACAATTATTAGGAGCGAAGGCCAAAGGCATATCGCTGTAAGGAGGCAGGCGTGGTGCTAGTAATGCTCTCCTTTGACTAGGCGACTGCACGTCACTATCATAAACCCTAGGCTGAACCTCTCTTTCGTCTCTCTCTCTCTATATCTATCTACCTCTTTCTCGCTATAAGAATGTTTTTTAAAAATAAAAATTTGGGGAAGAGTCCCTCGAAAGACGCGTGGAGGATTCCTCATTGGTTTTGGGTTGCCGCCTACCTTTTTTCCCGAGAAAAAAAGCAGTTAAATAAAGGAGTAGGAACTTAGTAAGTGGTTCTGTGTCTTATGACTTATGAAGAAGTACTTGTTGCTCTGCCACTCGCTCACGAGACCCCATTTCTTTCCTTTCTTTCTTCCACACTCATCACACAAACCAATCACCACTTGCCGTAACAACTTAAGCTTATCTTTATGTGTAAATGGCCACACTTCAGTCCTTGCCACTCCTTCCTTTTTCCTTTATCCATTTTTCATTGCCATATTTACATGCCGCTCTTTTCTTATACCTTCTCTCTCATCTATTTTGTTTTGTGTAGTACACTTATTTATCATTTTGGTTAAATTCAATATGGAGGTTGGTTGGTACAAGAGATTTTCAAATGGGCACAACAAAGTAGTACACTTACTAATCATTTTGATTAGGGTTGATATAAGAGCGGTAAGTACTGAAAAAGTGTCTAGTGTCTAAATTAAGACCCTTCAAATGACCTCAAACTAGAACTGATAGAGGTGAAGGTCAGTTAACAGAACAGAAACCGATTAAAATCAAACCCGAACTGAAATGTTTCGGTTTCAGTTAACAAAACTCACCCCACTGAACCGAAACTGATCGGGTCTGGCTTCGGTCGGTTTGGTTCAGTTAGGTTTTAATTTTTTTCTGATTTTTCTTTTTTGAAATAGAATAGCTCTACTTTTTCCGTTTTTTCATTTTTACGGTCGGTTTTCTCTCCCTACTTGACCAGTTTTTGATTTTCGGTACCCAAAACTGAAACTGATCCAAAACTGGTTTCGATTTTTTTTGGGTTTTTTATCGGTTTCTGTTTGGTTTCAGGTCAGGATTTTTTGTATCGTTTCATTGATTTTCGGTGTTTTGGAAATTTTTTCCACCCCTACTAGAACACATACTAATCCTTATATTTAGTACTTCTACTTCTAGTGTCTCTAATTAGGTGCCTACAACAGCCTTTCAATGGCTTCAACAGAGTACTTAATCCAATGGTTAAAAGCTCTCACAACAATAAATTTTGGGCTGACGCTCATCTGTAGCTTGACATTGCAATTTATGACTATGGGTACTACACAGTACCACTTTTTTTATGCCCTCACCCATTTTTCTAATAGAAATGATCTTGGCAAAACAACATAAAGTTAAGATTTTCGTTACTCTAAAGAACAAAATATTTTTCCTTTTGCATCTATTTTGAATGAAAAGTTGTACATGATGTATGGCCATTTATAATATCTTCAACAAGTCAGGTTGTTGGGGGTGATGACTATGCCGAACCTCTCGTAAACCGATGACATGGGGAGATTGCTTTATTCTATTTGCCTCCTTACATTTCCATTTTCAATTTGATGACATGGGGAGAAACTCCCAATCTCAAGCGTATTTACCAATAAAAGATTACACAAGATAATGCGGGAAATTTCGTCAATAGTATTGTAGTCTACGAGCCCTGACTGAGACAAAGACCTGCACTAGCTTGGCTACTTCTGAAAGGCTACTCAGAAAATAAGAAGAAATTTTGAAAGGAAAGAGTCGCTGCCCAAGCTTAGAAGTGATGCCGAGAGAACAATCGAAGTCCCAAGGGGTCTACCATAACCAAGAAATTTCGGGAAAGAGTTTCGATTATAAATCGGGGAGGCCTTGCACAAACCCGATCCACCTAATCAAGTAAGTCTCCACTCAACGCCCTACCACCTAATCAAGTAAGTCTCCACTCAACGCCCTACCGTTTCCTTTTGAATATGAAAGAAATGATGTTGCAAATTGTGGTCCTAGATTATAGGCAGCATATCCTCTGTTTGGCTATCGATTTTTGTGAATGAGGATTGTAACGACCCTAAAATTTAGAACACGAACCTGACTGTTTCGATCTACGTGCTTGGCACAGAAATCGAGGCTGACTTAAAACTTTAGAATTAATATTAGTTAAGAAAAATTTGCACGGTGATCAGATGAGTTCACATGTGCGTTTTCGTTTAAGTCCGAGTTGTGTAGAAGGGCAATGTGACACGTTGCGCCGTAGCAACCGTGTTCGTGCTCCACAACGGAACGTGAACTAGGGGCAAAGCAAAAATATCTGTTTAGTAACTTATAAGAGAAGAAAGGGAGACTTAGGGAGAGATCCCCTTCTTCTTCTTCCTTCCCTTACCCTAGTTGCTCTAGTAGTTAAAGGATCTGTAGCTAGGTGGGTTTTCAAGAGGGTTTTTGGAGAGAAAACAGAGTTAGCAAGAGTGAGATGATGAGTTTCTTAAGCTAGGGTAGGTAGAGTTCAGTGAGATGAGCTTAGGTATGGTCTAAGCTGTGTGTGTGTGAAGTCTCTGCGTGCTGAACCGGAGCTAAAGGGTTGCTCGTCGGACTCGGATCGGTGATGAACTCCGAGAACTAGCTCTGAAACCCTCATCCGTATCGATTTGCCGAAACCCTGAGAAGGCCCAAACAAAGGTGAGTCTGTGTGTTTAAATAGGGGCAAATGAGAAGCCCAAGTATATGCATTGATGTTGTGATAATGGTTGTTGAGAACCATTAATGAAAAATAGGAAAAATAGGGTTGGAGATGAACTCCATTAATGACAGAGTTTTTGTCATTATTGATCGATCAATGATAAGTGGTGATCGATCAATGAAAGCCATTGATCGATCAATCTGTATAAAACAGAAGGGGAACAGAAGCCCCTAAATTTTAGAAGTTCAATGCCCGAAGGGCATTGATCAATCAATTTGGGCATTGATCGATCAATGACAGTTGGTGATCGATCAATGAGAGGTATTGATCGATCACTGTAGGGTGTTGATCGATCAATGAGGGCATTGATCGTTCAATCTGTATAGGCAGATAAAGTGAACAGAAGATGAGAAATTTTGAAAATGGGCTAGTGATCGATCAATGAGGCTATTGATCGATCAACAGGAGGCATTGATCGATCAAACAAAGTGGTGATCGATCAATTTTAGCTGTGTTAAAAGTGAATAGAAGAGAGGTTATTGATCGATCAATGAGTGCATTGATCAATCAATGATGATAGGTGATCGATCAATAAGGTGTATTAATCGATCAATTGGCTTGTTGCAGAAAGAGAGCTAAGAGGGTGGTGATCGATCAATGAGAGGTATTGATCGATCAATGAGAGGTATTGATCGATCAACTAGGGGTATTGATCGATCAATAAGAGTGGTGATCGATCAATCACCCCTGTTTTGTTGTGTTTTGGTTTTATGGGTTAAATACCACCGGGCATTGTGCCGGTTAACTTTCTGATATCCCTAACACTTAAAGTGCTATGTTTATGGTCTAGGATCAAACCCTGACACATTGAAAAGGCTTTGGATTTGCTTAGAAGGTAAATTGACCTGAGGTAGGAGAAAATCAACTTAAACTATTTTTGAGTATGATTCTATGTTTATTTCATATCTATGCCCTGATTTCTGTTTTTACCAAGCATGTATGCATATCATGATTTCTGCTATTTTGATTTCTGTTTCCTGATTCATATTTTGAAACTTGCTTCTGATTTCTGCCATCTGATCTGTGAGGTATATATGTATGTAATTTGATGATTTAAACAAGATGATCCCAACCGACCCGGCGGTATATCCGATGCCTGGCACACTTGTGCACCTGCTTTCAATCCTCGACACAATTGCACTCCATAGATGAGGCATTGTTGCACTTTCAAAATTGTTCATGTGAACGACGATTGGTTGGAGTTTCCTATCGAACATTCCTGTTTACTCCGTGCTATATGGTCACGGGAGTTTCTTAAGTTAAATACACACAATTTAAGTTCTTTGATAATATACTTGCATAACATCTGATTTCTTGCATAAAACTTCAGCTCTTAGTTAATTCGTCATGATTATACGTTCCTGATTTGAATTCTGTTATGAGATAGCATGATCTGCATATTCATTGCGTTTAATTAAAATTCTTCTATTGAGCTATGATGTAGCTCACCCTGCTTTCTAAATCAATTTTAGGTTACGAGGTCAGTAGCTCGGCCAGAGGCGACGGACTATCGGCTGATCAGGTGAGGCCGAGGGGACGAGAGCAGACATCTGGTGACGAGTTTTATCCGTAGCCTGGGTACTTGAGTCCGATGTCCTGTATTTTGACCTTTTGGATTTTTGTGTGCCTGGTGGCCACTTTTGTATATATTTTTAGTAGAATTACTTATTGTAGTATTTATGCATTCTATTCAGAATCACTATCGGGAACCATTGTTTGGGTGATGGATGTACATCACCAATGGTTCTTCTTGGTTCCTTTTTGAGAATGTGTATTCTTTTGGTTTATATAGAATTAATTGTTTTATAATTATTGTTCTTTATGTTAAATGCATTCATAAATGACCGACTCGATCTACTGCTATGTCGATTCGCTTGGTTTCCGCTATCTGACGAGACACTTTATGAATTGTCCCGGGATCATCCAGTATGATCACGGTGGCAGTTTAGGTGCAGAAATCCGGGCTATCACAGGGATGGTAGAAGGTTATTTTCAAATAGAGGAAGGGATTCGGCAGGGCGATCCTCTTTCACCCTTCTCGTTCCTAATGGTAGCTAAAGGGTGTTATCTGCTCTTATCTGTAAATTTGTTGACTTGGGCACTTTTAGAGACTTTAAAACCTCGAGGAATGGGTGGGAGATTACACTCCATCAATATGCGGATAATACCATTTTATTTATTGACGGGGATGAAGTGGCTGTTAGAGGAGTCAGGTCCACTCTTCTCTGTTTCAAGGCTACGTCGGGTCTAAAGGTGAATATCCCTAAATTCAGCCTTATCGGAGTTTCCATGTCGGACTATGAAATCTGAAGAGTGGCTTCAATTTTCAGATTTGTGCACTCCTCTTTACCTTTCTCTTACTTGGGACTGCCATCGGCCTGAGTTACGACCCGAATTTTTTATACGAAAATCCATGCCGTTAACATTCGTGTCATAGGCATATGAAGCTTTAATCCTAATATGATGGTAAAATATTTGAGAAAATACGAGCCATTTTATTTTTCTTAGAGATACTTGTATATAGATCAAGTGACTATTAAAAGGTAACGATATTGATATAAATTTTCAACTAAACTTAAATCAACCAACTATAAGATTTAAACCCATGTGATAAACCATTCAAACAAAGTCGCAAATTTTTTAAATTAACCATGCACCTATAGTCATGTGGTCAAAGTGTCACTACCCATAAAAATATAAAGTGAAACAACATAAATAATAGTGCCATCTAATTATCGTCCCAAACACTCCATGAAATTGAAGTAATTAACCTATGGATAAAAATCTTTCAGATGATCTTCCTCTTCCAATGCTAAACAACAAGGATCGTCCTCTTCGGGTACCTTGTCCTCTGAGAAATCGAAGATAGGAGGATCCGCGACACAAAAGTATCGGGGTAAGCAAAAATTTTTACGGTGCTTAGTAAGGAGGAGTTAATTACCCTTTATGACTGAAACATTTAATTAACTAGCATACACAAAATCTATCGAATTAATGTGACGATAATTTAGAGAGAGCAATATCATAAGATATGAGAAAGCTAGCAAAATTTATGATTATGAGATTGAGATTTTCAAAGGATATTTGTCTAAAATTTTACACATAATTTATTTATTATAAAATTTGAGTGATTTCATATTTCGTGAAACATACCCGGGAGAAAATAGACTAGTCCCCGTGACACATGTCTTGTAGTTCTTGCATGACTTAAATCTTAACTTAAAGTAATTCTCACACATATTTAGATGTCAAAACTAAAGTAATATTTAAACCGATGGGGATCTCATCCATCGTCGCCCGTAGACAGTATTCATAGTTAGCTATAGCCCCTACTCATCGAGGTGACTCATGTTTGGTCCGAATTTGACTTGACATGGGAACATATATAATTGAAATCCTTGACTTACCTAATCGTAAATTTGTGTAATCACCTGAAAATTTTTAACCTGAATCAAACCGAACTGGGTGTGTGTCCGGCACGACTACCGATGTTGGCCAAAACTTTTTAATAAATGATTAAATGATTTAGGGATAATTGGTGTGAAAAGATTTAAGATTTAGAGCTTGGTTAGACCTTTAATAGTGAAGCTGTGCATCGACTCACGGTGTGCCACTTAACACCGAAGCTGAACCTTTGAGGATAAGAATTACACACACAGGTAGGGTGTGTGTACTTAACACTAAGGGGAACCCAAGTATAAAGGGGAGAGTTGGCTTCTCCCATAAGCCATGTGCTAGAGAGAGTGAGAGAAGAGAGAGTGTGTGAGCTCCCATTCGCCGGAAACCCCCTTGTGCGATTTTTGACCGTGTGATCACTCGCAAACTCAGCACTCTTCATGTTTGATGCCAATTGTTGTTTGAGTTCTGCCATTGTGAACCCCGACCATTTGAAACCTTTCGATTTTGAAACGAGTGTGAGTTTGGTTACCTTGGATATGTATTCAAAGCCTTGAGAAGGTTGGAAAACGATACGTGAATCGTTGACGACTTCATTTTGAGTTTGTCGTGATCGATCGTGGTGGATTTGCCGTGAAAATCTGAAAGTGAGCTCCGAAACCCTCTTTGGATGACTCTCCGCCTAGAACGCGAAATCGTTCGGCAGAAGGTTAGATTTCTTTGATTTTAATGGTCTAGATTAATGGATTAAATGTTTGGATTAATTACTTGAATTTTTTGTAGAAGTTTTGGGTGCAAAATAGCGAGAAACCAAGTGAAAAATGAGTTTCCAAAACTCATAAAATCTTAGAGTTTCTGTAACTCGGTAGCCCGAGCTTTAGAGCTTGCTCTTGCGAGGTACTTTCAGAAAGATAGATCTGAGCCTCGCTCGATCGAGAAATAGAGACTCCAGTGAGTCTCTGATACTCGCTCGCGCGAGAATTTAAGTGATCCGCGCTTGCTCGAGCGATAAGTATTTCTCGCTGGCACGAGGCCTCGGTACCTGGCTTCAGCAGGCAAAAATCCAATTGGTCCCGTGGCTTTTGATGTGTTTGTGAGCTCACGCACCCAAGCTATAGTGCTCGCTTATCTGAGAAACAGAGTTAGGTTTGTTTTGATTCTTATTATGTGAATTCTTTGGAAATGTGTATCTTAGGCTCTTCTTAAGCATTATTAAAGGGTCTTTGGATGATTTTAGATGTAGGTTGATGTGTTGCGTGTTCGCGTGAGTTCTTGAAAGGTTTATTGTTGATTGCGTGAAATCGTGACTTAAGGAAGGAGAATCTCAAGATCACTTACATCCTATGTTAATTCACATGTGTATTTTGTAATCAATTTGAACATTGTAAATATGATTTTTAAGTTAAATATGATATCTGAACCTTGCATCTAAAATAAGAACTTTGATTTCTTGAATCTGCCCTGAATATGGAACTTGAATCCTGAACTCTGCATTTGAATTATGTATTAGAATCTGCATTTAAAATATGTATTAGAATCTGCATTTGATTTATGATTCACTCGAACAACCCCTCAAATCCTGAATACTATTCCTGACTCAAGTTACCCTCATAATGCAGGGGCTTGTTGCACTCTTGAAAAAGGGTTCATGAACGACGATGGTTACGTAGGAGATCCCATCGGTATTATTCCCTCTCTCATGATATATTAACTTGAGAGATAGATTAAGTGAGATTTAAGTCATGAATTTGATAAGCTTTGCATATCTGAACTAAGAAACAATGAGCATCTGAACTCTTTACCTATTTTTGAATCTAATTTGAAACTTAGCATATGAAATTGCATTTGATCCTTGTATTTGAAATTCAGTCATTTAGCCTATTTTGAACACCTGTCTTGGAACTAATATGCTACCAATTATGTTTTGAAAATCATGTTAATTAAGATATGATGTGAATGAGTTTTGTTTCTTCTACTGAGCTTATTTGTTAGCTCACTCCGACTATACGTCACAGGTACTGCGTCAAACACTGCGGCTCAGGGTTACGAGAGTGACACTGATTACGTTTCGGAGGACGAATATGAGATTCCTCCTGAGGAATTCTTCCCTGTTTAGGAGCTTGCCTCGTCTTTTGTGTACTTTTTGAGAGATTATACTTAGGCTTGGTATGTCCAGCCTGTTTTGTTTTATGTTTTAGAATTATATAATTATATACTTTTTCTTTTTGTGAACCATTCTTCGGTAATAGTCGGCCATCACCGGTGGTTCTTTTTGGTTCTTTGTTCATGTGTTTCCACATGGAATTAGGACCATTATTTTGACTTGCTTTTACTTAGAATTGGAGCTTCCTTTTATTGTACTCTGAAATATGTTTAGTTTTTTCTTGACTTATAGATTTATCGATAGGTTGGCGAACCAGTCTTTCCGATATTTCGGATACAGAAAAGTCAGGTCGTCATAGTTGGTATCAAAGCTATGGCTCTAGATCAGGAATTTCATAGGACCATGGGCATAATTGTCTTTACAATCGATAAAGTGTTGGAGGCTTTGGCCAACAACATGGCTCAGCAGACAGCCGCTATGGCTCAGCAAACTACTGCGATAGCTCAGCAGGCAGAGTTGTTAGTAGTCAGACATCAATCCTCCAGGTTTACAAAATTTAGGAGGATGCATCCTCCTAATTTTTTGAGTCAGATTGATCCGATTGATGTAGAAGGTTGGCTGAACAAGTTGGAGAAAATCTTCAAGGTGCTACAATGCATCGAAGTTGAGAAGGTACGCTGGGCAGCCTTCAAGTTGGACGGGGAGGCTGGTCTTTGGTGGAAGTCAGTATCCAAGATTAGAGAGCTGAAAATTCCCAATATGCCATGGACCTGGGCGGAATTTATAGAGATGTTTAATGATAAGTACTTTCCCAGGATCATATGACACCAGTGGGAAGTCCATTTGATAAAGCTGGAGCAGGACAAAATGACAGTGTGAGAGTATGAGGCCGAGTTCGATATACTGTCGAGATTTACTCCTCATCACGTGGCTATCGAGTCGATGAGGGCTAGAAAGGTTCAGATGGCTTAAGGCCAAATATTTTGGAGAAGATCTTAGCTTTTGAACTTGAGACATATGCAGGGGTTATTAGTAAAGCCCTTATAATTGAGGAGGACATTGACAAGATGTTCAAGCGGAGAGACCAGCCGAATAAGGAGAGGGTTGGATAGTGTCAGACAAGTGCCTATGACTAGGCAAGTAAGAGACCCAAGTTTATGAGACAGCCAGTATATCCTACTCAATCGGCGTACTCGAGACCTGTAGCTTCTTTTGGACCGACCTCCTATCAGAGACCATCAGTGTCTTCGCTTGTGCGATCCTTTCGACCAGTAGGTTCTACTGTGAGTGGGGCCTCAGTGGCACAAGGGCCCTCACGTACTTCATATTTTACTCCAGTCCTGTCGTGTATAAGGTGTGGGAAACCGCACAAGACTGAGGACTGCAGGAGGAACGCTGGAGCATGCTTACGGTGTGGAAAGATCGAACACATAGTGAAAGATTGTCCTGAGGAGGACAAGTGAAGGACCACTTCGGCGTCTACATAGAGATCGACTAGACCTACCATTCAAAGTCGATCTTATGCCATGACAGCGCAGGATGCCCAAACATCGAATGATGTCATTCAAGGTATCATTAAATTTCAGACATTATTTTTATGTTAAATTTCTTTTTGATTAGTGTTTATAAATTCTTGTCGTAGGATATGCATAAACACCCCATGACTTACAAACAATTAATTAAATCTTATGTATCAATTAAAGGTACCCTTATTATGCGTCGTGATGGCGACGTATGCAAAACTGAAGCACAAGTATTGATAGACCCCGGGTCTACTCACTCATTTATCACTCCTCTATTCTCTGAGAAGTTTGGCATAGTTCTCAAGCCCCTTGACTTCATATTAACAGTGTCAGTTCCTACGGGAAGCTTAGTGAGCACATATATTACTTGTCAATCAGTGATCGTGATGATTGAAGACCACGAGATTATCACCAATCTGATTATTTTAAGTATGGAAGGGTTTAATGTAATCTTGGGAATTGATTGGTTATCCTCTTACAATGCAAGCGTAGATTGCCTTCGAAAAGTTACTTTCTGCCCTCCAAAGAGAAAATTATTTCGATTTTATAGAGTCAAATCCAGCGTCGTACCATTCATTTTAGCTATCCGAGCAGAGCGTATGATGAGGAGCGGTTGTAGTGGTTATCTTGCCTACTTGTAAGATCATAAGGAGGAGAAGAAGAACATTGCTGACATTACGATTGCTTGTGAGTATCCAGATGTCTTTCGTGTGGATCTGCCTAGATTGCCACCTGACAGGGAGATCAAGTTCACAATTGAGTTAGCGCCAGGTATCGAACCATTGTCAAAGGCTCCATATCGAATGGCGCCTGCAGAGTTGAAAGAATTGAAGGAACACTTTAGGAATTGTTGGATAAAGGGTTTATCAGACCGAGTGTGTCTCCTTGGAGAGCACCTGTGTTATTTGTGAAGAAGAAGGATGGGTTGATGTGTCTTTGCATCGATTACCGCCAGTTAAATAAGATGACGATTAAGAATCATTATCCACTTTAAAGGATCGATGACCTCTTTGATTAGCTGCAAGGCACAAAGTTCTTTACAAAGATCGATTTGAGGTCAGGATACCACCAGTTGAAGATTAAGGTGCAAGACATTTCCAAAATTGCGTTCCGCACGAGGTATGGTCACTATGAGTTCCTGGTTATGCCTTTTGGGCTAACGAACACGTTTGCATCGTTCATGGACTTGATTAACCGGGTATTCAAATCACACCTCGACAAATCGGTGGTTGTTTTCAGGGATGATATCCTCATCTATTTGAGAATAAGAGAGGAGCATGAGCAGCATTTACGAGTGGCTCTTCAAATACTCAGAGACCACCAGCTATATGCAAAACTCAGTAAGTATGAGTTTTGGCTTGATCAGGTCAGTTTCTTAAGCCATATTGTCTCTGAGATTGGCATCACGGTTGATCCTGCAAAGATAGAGTCAGTTGTGAACTGGGAACAATAGAAGACGGTTACAGAAGTCCGTAGTTTCCTTGGTTTGGTGGGATATTATAGGAGGTTTGTTAAGGGTTTCTCAAAGATATCAGGTCCGCTTCCGCAACTTACGAAAAAGAATGCTAAGTTTGATTGGACGGAGCTGTATGAGCAGAGTTTTCAGGAACTCAAGAAGCGGTTGACTACAGTGCCAGTTCTTGTCATACCTTCAGGCATGGAGGTTTTGTAGTATATAGTGATACTTCTTATGGAGGATTGGGTTGCGTGCTTAATCAGAACAAATGAGTCATTGCACATGATTCTAGGCAGCTCAAGGACCATGAGAATAACTATCCAACTCACAATCTGGAGCTGACAGCTGTAATATTTGCACTAATGATCTGGCAACATTACCTATACGGTGAATCATTTTATATATTCACCGATCATAAGAGCTTTAAGTACCTGTTCACCCAGAAGGACTTAAATATGCGACAGAGACGATGGATGGAGTTTCTGAAGGACTATGATTATTCCATCCAGTATCACCCCAGGAAGGCTAATTTTATAGTAGATGCACTGAGTCGCAGGTCTTCTGCTCAATTTTCACACCTCATTGCTAGGGTGCACAGATGGCACTTACTTGAAGATATGGCTTTATATAACGCGAGATTTGACGTTAAAGGTTCGGGTGCTCTGATGGCTACTATTATATTTGTTCTACACTCTTCGAGAACATCTGAAAGCTACAGATGACTGATGATGAGCTTATGACTTTTAGACGGGACATGATTGAAGGAAGTAAATCAGACTTCTCCATCAGAGAAGACAGAACCTTGTTGTTTCAAGATCGGGTATGCATACCAACCAATATTGAGCTTCATGACACCATTTTGAAAGAGGCTCACAAATCAATGTACACCATTCATCCTGGAAGCATCAAGATGTATCAGGATTTGAAGAAGAGCTTCTGGCGGAGAGGCTTAAAGAGAGATGTCGCTAAATATGTATCGTGATGCTTGGTATGTCAGTCGGTCAAGGTTGATCATTGAAATCCATCAGGATTGTTGCAACCTTTACTTATACCCGAGTGGAAATGGGAGACAATTTCTATGAACTTTATTCTGGGGTTGCCAAGAAATCAAAGGAAGCATAATGCCATCTGAGTCATTGTGAATAAGTTGACAAAATCCGCTCATTTCCTGCCATGCAATACGACATATACAACCAACAAACTCGCAGAGTTGTCCCTCAAGGAGATCGTCAGGCTGCATGGTATGCCGATCGATATAGTATCTGATAGAGACCCACTATAAACATCTCAGTTCTGACAGTGATTTCAGGAAAGGATGGGTTCTAGGCTTGACTTCAGCTCGACATTTCACCCTCAGACCGATGGACAAACTAGGCAGGTGAACCAGATCATAGAGGACATGCTACGTGCTTGCATGTTGGATTTTCAAGGGTCATGGGACGAACACTTACCTCTGATTGAGTTTGCCTATAACAATAGCTACCAGGCTAGCATCAGAATAGCTCATTTTGTGGCATTGTATGGGCGATGGTGCCAATCTCCGCTTAGTTAGGAAGAAGTGGGCAAGAAGCTCATTTTGGGACCAAAGATTGTCGAGAGTACTACTGTGACTGTTCGGTTGATCCGCGAGAGGCTACACGTTGCTCAAAGTCATCAAAAGAGCTACGCCGATCTGAAAAGGAGACACGTCGATTTTCAGGTGAGCTTAATTGCATTAATCACCTTTACACTCCTTTAAATTATGAGATAGTAGCTAATACTTGTATTTTAGGTAGGAGACAATATATTTGTTCGAATCTCGCCTATGAAGGGCGTGATGCGTTTCGATAAGCGTGGAAAGCTAAGTTCGCATTATGTTGGGCCTTTTGAGATATTGGGCTGAGTCGGCGAAGTCGCCTACATAGTAGCTTTACCGCCGCAACTATCTAACATGCACAATATATTTTACGTGTCCATGTTGTGAAAGTATATTAAAGACCCGACTCATGTGTTAGACGATCAACCCATTGACCTTCAGGAAGGTGAGGAGCCGGTACAGATATTGGATCGTAAGGAACATATCTTACAGACAAAGCCGATTCCTTTAGTTCTTGTGAAGTGGCGGAACCACTCAGTAGAGGAAGCCACTTCAGAATGTGAAGCTGAAATCTGCGAGTAGTTTCCATGTCTCTTTGAGTGAATTTCTGACTTTTCTAAAGGATTGTAATTTAGGAAATGAAATGAGTATTTTACTTTTCGAATCATAGTTGGGGTAACTTCAAATTCCTACGGCTTTTTTTTTTTGAATTTTTTTTTTTTTTGCTATTAAAATTTTTATTATCTTATATAAATTTACATGGTTGGAGAATTATTACCACCTAGTGATTCTACTTCTCTTTGCTATCTTTATAATTAACTTGAAAAAAAAAAAAATTGCCTGTTGGTTAAAAAATGTGATATTTTATTTGATTTGCATATGAGTCTCAATTTGTTTATATTAGTCTGTTTTGAAATTTTGGTGGTTATTTATAATTCTACAGAGATCCAATTTTGGCTATACTCATTTGATTCGATTCGTTTTGCTTATGCCTACCTGATTTTAGTTAGTTCTGACTGCATGGGGTGTCTGATATGTACACGAAATATGATAAGGTATACTATAGTTTAGTTTGAGTCACGGTAGGGTCTTTTTCTCAGGCACGTGAAACTTGGAATGTAGGCATCCACATATGGATGTAACTCTTCTATGGTGATATGGGATGTCACACGAAGTATATCCAAGTTACTACGAATCCCATCCCTTGAGAAGCGTGATTGGTGGAGCTTATCGCACTGCGACCCATACTCTTTAAAACCTATAATAGTATTGAATATGTTATGTTAGGAACTTTTATTTAGGATAAGGGGTTAAGCATAGATCTGACCTGTACGTACTGCATTTTTGAGGATGAAAATTCCTAGGGAGGGGAGAATGTAGGGACTCAAAATTTTTGAACCCGAATCCGATCGAACCGTGTGTTCGGCATGACGACCGATGTTGCCCAAAACTTTTTAATAAATGATTAAATGATTTTGGGATAATTGGTGTGAAAAGATTTAAAATTTAAAGCTTGATTAGACCTTTAGTAGTGAAGTCGTTCACTGACTCACGGTGAGCCACTTATCACCGAAGTTGAACCTTTGATGATAAGAATTAAACACACAGGTAGGGTGTGTGTGCTTAACACTAAAGGGAAACAAAGTATAAAGGGGAATGTTGGCTTCTCCCGTAAGCCATTGGGTTTGCCTTTGCTAGAGAGAGAGAGAAGAGAGAGAGTGTGAGCTCTCATTCGCCAGAAACCCCCTTGTGAGGATTTTGACCGTGTGATCACTCGCAAACTCCACACTCTTCATGTTTGACGCCGATCATCGTTTGAGTTCCACCATTGTGAACTCCAACCATTTGAAACCTTTGGATTTTGAAACGAGTGTGAGTTTTGTTACCTTGGATATGTATTCAAAGCCTTGAGAAGGTTGGAAAACGATACGTGAATCATTGACGACTTCATTTTGAGTTCATCGTGATCGATCGTGGTGGATTCGCCATGAAAATCTGAAAGTTAGCTCTGAAACCCTCTTTGGATGACCCTCTACCTAGACTGTGAAATCGTTCGGCAAAAGGTTAGATTTCTTTGATTTGAATGGTCTAGATTAATGGATTAAATATTGGGATTAATTACTTGAATTGTTTGTAGATGTTTTGGGTGAAAAATGGCGAGAAGCCAAGTGAAAAATGGGTTTCCCAAACTTAGAAAATTGCAGAGTTTCTGTAACTCGCACGCCCGAGCTTTAGAGCTCGCTCGCGCGAGGTACCTTTCGAAAGACAGATCTGAGCCTCGCTCGACCGAGAAACAGAGACTCCAGTGAGTCTCTGATACTCTCCTGTGCGAGAGTTTAAGTGACCAGAGCTCGCTCAACCAATAAGTATTTCTCGCTCGTGTGAGGCCTCTCGTACCTGGATAGAGCAGGCAAAAATCCTATCGGTCGCACGACTTTTGATGTTTTTGTGAGCTCGCGCACCCGAGCTTTAGTGCTCACTCGGGTGAGAAACAAAGTCAGGTTTGTTTTGACTCTTATTATGTGAATTCTTTGGAAATGTGTATCTTATGTTCTTCTTAAGCATTGTTAAAGGGTCTTTTGATGATTTTGGATGTAGGTTGATGTGTTGTGTGTTTGTGTGAGTTCTTGAAAGGTTTATTGTGGATTGCGTGAAATCGTGACTTAAGGTAGGAGAATCTCAAGATCGCTTACATTTTATGTTAATTCACATGTGTATTTTGCAATTAATTCGAACATTGTAAATCTAAGTTTTAAGTTAAATATGATATCTGAACCTTGCATTTAAAATAAGAACTCTGATTTCTTGAATCTGCCCCGAATATGGAGCTTGAATCCTGAATCCTGACTTCTGAACCCTGAACTCTGCATTTGAATTATGTACTAAAATCTACATTTGAAATATATATTAGAATCATCATTTAATTTATGATTCACTTGAACGACCCCTCAGATCCTTAACACTATTCCTGATGCAAGTTACCCTCATAATGCATGGGCTTGTTGCACTCCTGAAAAGTGGTTCATGAATGACGATGGTTAAGTAGGGGATCCAATCGGTTTTATTCCCTCTCTCATGATATATTAACTTGAGAGATAGATTAAGTGACATTTAAGTTATGAATTTGATAAGCTTTGCATATCTGAACTAAGAAACAATGAGCATCTAAACTCCTTGTTTTTGAATCTGATTTGTAACTTAGCATATGAAATTGCATCTGATCCTTGAATTTCAAATTCAGTCATTTATTAGAACACTTGTCTTGTGACTAATATGCTACCAATTATGTTTTGAAAACTATGTTAATTAAGATATGATGTGAATGAGTTATGTTTCTTCAACTGACCTTAGCTATTAGCTTACTCTGACTATACGTCACAGGTACTGCTTCAGACACTGCGGCTCCGGGCTACTAGAGTGACCCTGATTACGTTCCGGAGGATGAATCTGAGATTCCTCTTGAGGAATTCTTCCTTGTTTAGGAGCTTGCCTCGTCTTTTGTGTACTTTTTGAGAAATTATACTTAGGCTTGGTATGTCCAGCCTATTTTGTTTTATATTTTAGAATTATGTAATTATATACTTTTTATTTTTGTGAACTATGTTTCGGTGATGGCCGGCCATCACTGGTGATTCTTTTCGATTCTTTGTTCATGTGTTTTCACATGGAATTAAAACCGTTATTTTGACTTGCTTTTGTTTAGAATTGGAGTTTCCTTTTGGTGTACTCTGAAATATGTCTAGTTTCTGCCCGACTTATCGATTTATCTATAGGTTGGCGAACCGGCCTTTCCGATATTTCGGATACGAAAAAGTCGAGTCGTCACAATTCGTGTCGTGTCTATTTTTATCCATGTCTTAAATGACGTATAAATCCGTGTCTATTTATATCCATGTATTAAATGACCTTTAAATCTGTGTCTATTTATATTAATATCATGAATTTGTGTCGTGCCTTTTTTTTTATTTAATAACGCATACTTTATGTTTGATAATAACGTGGATAGATATAGTACGATAAGAATAAAGTAAATCTTGATAACATGTTTGATCATTCGTGACCACAAAAATGTGACTTACTCATGTATAAAATAATTCTGCAGGTATGATGCAATCCGATCGAATTAGGGCCTAATTACTAGAAATTAACTTTTATGATTCATGTTATGTAACGACCCTAAATTCTGGAGAACCGTGTAGGCCAGATCGCATGTGAGTGACTTGTGTGTGTGGTCACACACTTTGGAGTGTATATGCTTAACACCTTGTGGGTTGGTGACTTTGGTATACACCCAAGAGGGGTGTATGTGTTTTTTACGAGAGCCGGCCCTTTTAGTTAGAAAAGGGCTAGCTTCCTTGAGAAGCTTTAGCCGTGTGACAGAGTTGAGGGTTTTGGGGCTTTGGATTTTTGAAAGAAGAAGGAGAAATCTTGCGGATCCGGGTGCGTCGAGTTTAGGTTTTGCATGAAAAAGGTTTTTGGACTCGTGGAAAGGAAGGATCGCCGTTGGTTTCAACGTGTGCGTTGTTTGGGCATTTTGAGCCATTTGGCAGTTTTGAAACCCTTTTCTTTTGAGATGAAATCGTGTGATTTGAATCACTATTAGTAGCGGGGGGGGGGGTTGTGTGAGGTGTGCGTGGGGAGATTGCCGATGTTTTCGAGTGCTTGGTCGTGATCATGGAGCTTGGAAGAAATCGATGTGAGTTTGGAAACCCTTTTTGCGAAATGGAGAAGATGATCCGATCTATGGGTTAATCGGAATGATTTTAGGTATGATTTTTTAGATTTATGATGTGTATGATGATTTAGTTTAGATTTATTGTATAAATGATGGATTAAGAGAAAAAAAAGAAAGAAAATTTGAGAAAAACCTAAGAATAGATGAAATCTGTTGATTTTGATCCATAGAAATTCGATTTGATCGAAATTAAATTCGATAGATTGAAATGTGTTTCAATCGATCGAGTTAAAAACTCGATCGATCAAAAAGTATAGAACAGGAAGTATGAAGGATTTCTGTTGGAATTCGATCGATCAAAATTAGAATTCGATCGGTCGAATTTGACTGTGCATGCCAATACTGCTTTGGTAGTTTAGCCGTAACTTTTTTTGTTGAACTACGATTGATGTGATTCTTATTGCGTTAGAAAGAAGACATTGAACTCTATAACTTTTATGTTTTGACCAACTCATGAATCTAAAATTTTAAAGGTCAATTGTTTGCGAGAAGTTACATCAAATTTCAGATTAGCATGAATTTGTTCGTTTCCACCTCGTGTTGAGAAACATTTAAAGATGTCTAATTTTCTAGTAATTAGAGTTGGTCTTTGATACATTGTATGTTTGTGATGTCGATTGAGGGCAAAAGGCCATAGATAGGATTTCGCTTGGCTTCGCGCAACTTTGAGGTCGAGGTCGAGGTAAGGGAAATATATATTTGACTTGATTCACAGTCTTAGATATGTGGATTGAATGCGATGAGTTAATCGTGGTTAGATTAGTAGATGAATAAATTGTGGTGGGATTATTAGATTGGAAATTTATGATTTAGAATATACTCGTGAGATATTCAATTGTGAATGTGCGTGTGATAATGTTCGATGTTAGATAACCTTGGATTTTGTGTAAGTTTGATTCGTATTTTGAAAGTAAGACTTTAAGATAGTTGTGATACTCGTGTTTCATTTGACACCTTTGGAATGTGAACTCGTGACCCTTGAAACTGTGATTAGCTCGACGACGCTTAGAATTTGCATATGTGCATTGCATCCTTTGGGCCGGTACGACGGTCTATCCGTAATTGCATTCATATGTTATGATGTATGATGAGTAGAAAAATATGATGATATTTCACCCCTAAATACTTACATTTAGCCGTTCGATGAAGGTTATTAATGAGAATTACTAGATTTGAAGTGTTTCAGGTAAATACAATCAAAGTGCATAAAACAGCCCAAGAATTTCGAAAATAATGTCAAACACTGCAACCTTGGGTCATCGAGAACTTAGTTTGACTTGCAGCTCAATTTGGACCTTCAAGAAGTCCGATTAAGGAAATTGCTAAAACTTAAACGTTATAGCGCTTTCCGTCATCTTTCTAATGTCATAGGAATCATGTAAATCTGAGTTCGGAGTAGAAAGTTATGGCCAAAATACCGAGGCAGTGTCTGATGCAATGTTGGGCTGGAGTTCACGAAAATTTGGGAAGGTCGATGCATCGACCTTGCACTCGATTAATCGAGGGAAGTGATTGAGTCTGACCTAAAAAACACCTTTTTGGTTGCAGAATTATAGGAAGTCGATTAATCGACCCTTTACTTGATTAATCGAGGTAAGCAATGGAGTTTGAGACGGAAGTGACTCCCTAGTGCAGATTTATAGGGAGTCGATGCATCGACTCTATAAGGTCGATTAATCGACCCTTGCTTTTTGGGCTAGGAAAGCTGTGAGACTTGGAAGTATTTAAAGCCACAAACAACTCAAGAAACACACGTAGAGATAGAGATTTTTATTTTTTTGGAGCTTTGTTGTTATTTTACTTTCTTGTTTTTAGCATTCCTTTCTTGAGAGAATATTATTTTTGTTCAATTAATTCCTAGTTTAAATTTAGAGATTAGTAGAGAGTATTTCTAATTTTGTTTCAAAAGATCATTAGACCGGTGAATTAAGCTTGGATCAAGAAATTGCTATTGACGGTTGAGATATTTTTAATTAATTAGATCAACGTTATTTTCCATTTATTACTTTTTTATGTCATTTAATTACAACATGTGGCTAATTTCTTAGGGATGAGGATCTAATGATTTTCATTCGAGGGATGTACTTCTAATAGTATAGATCTAGGATTAAACTTTAAGATTTTATTTTATGATTGTTATGCTATCACGAACAGATGAAATCTCTGCCACTAACTGGGCTCGAGTGTGCCGAGTCATGCCATGGGTCTCAGATCTGTGACGGTAATTTTACCCTAATCATTGTTATATGGTCTTTTTGTTTTTGTCGTGTGGATATACTTACGATTACGATCTGAGATCGAGTATGCCGAGTCATGCCCTGAATCTTGGATCTGTAATGGTAATTTTATCTTAATTACTCCCTAATCTGAAATCAAGTGTGCCGAGTCATGCCCTTGATCTCGATCTATGGTGGTATTCTTGTTAGAATTTTTTACCTACTTTGGGGATGATTTTTATTTGTAATCCGAGATCAAGTGTGTCGAGTCATGCCCTTGATCCCAGATCTATATATGGAAATAATCTCTGAAATTAAGCTCTGATTGCAGGGATACAATGTGGAACCTATTCGGGTTTTGACCATTTATCTTCCATAAAAGATACTTTTCAATGGTATAGCTTTTAGTTTAATCCTTAGATTTGTATTATGAGAAGAACAAACCAAAGATGGGAGGATTTAGTATCTTTATCTTTTCCGTTATTTTTGAATTATCAATTAAGTTTTATTTTGTAGTCAGTAATTATCTTATCTCACAAAACTGCTTAAATAATAATATTGGTAGGGTATTATTAAATCTTGATAGATTTCTTGAGTTACTGTTTCATCTTTTTAGATCTTCTAAAATGGTCCTCGTGGGAATGATCTCGTACTCCGCACCCACTATCTACAATCTGATTCGTGCGCTTGCGAGTAAAACTTCACAAGTTTTTGGTGCCGCTGATTAAATCAAGAAAATCTGAATTTTTAGGAAATAGACAGTTAATTTTAGGAATTTTTGAGATTAAAATAGTATTCCTGCTAAAAAAAAAAAAAAAAATTTTTACGTTTTCTCGATCAATCGACCATCCATCCTCGATCAATCGACTTCCTTTAGTCAGTTAATCAACCAAAAAAAAAAATTAAAATTTGAAAATTAAACCACAAAAAAAATAAATAAAGAAAAATAAAAATAAATAAAAATAAAAAATTGGTATTATTGGTGAAATCATGTCAATGCATGGATTCAATCCAGAATCATGTGCTATTTGTAGAAATTCGATGCACATTACACATATGTGTCCCTAGAACAGCTCAAATTATTACCCTGAACAAGTCCAGCCCAATCCTGTTTGGAACACTCATGACTGGCAGAGTTAATCCAATGACATGTGGGAGTTTAATCAACCTCTAATGCGTGATATGATGCCTTATAATTATCACAGTTCTTATCCCAACAACTTTTCACAGCAAATTCAATATTTTCAAGATACAGAACCATATGAACCAACCCAAAATTCTGCTTACTCCTTAGAATATTTAAAAGGTTTATTGTACACCAACACTCCAAGAATTTCTAGGATACAACCTCAAGTTAGTCAAATGATCGAGTACTTATAAATGGAAGATAAAATAGAGGAGTCCCTTACCAGTCGGAATGATGAAGACCCCTCTAATTTCCTTCAGAAATATGAGCAGGACGAATTGGTCACTACGCTTGAGAATGACACAACGAGCGTTGAGGTAGTGCGAGTGCGAGGAGAAGAGGAAATGGAATGGAACAATACTTATGTCGAGGAGGGAATTGAGAATCAAATTGAGTCGAGAGAGGTAAAAATTGACACCCTTACAGCACTTGATAAGAGAGATATAACCTTTTCCGACAAATGTGAAATCAGTTTAGGGGAGAAAGAGGAATTTCAAATCTGTTGCCTATTCATTAAATACATAGATAATCAACAGAATGTCAAAAAAATATTAATGGGTATGAATCTAGAGTGCAATTTTGTGAATATCAAACACATGATAGAAATTGAAATGTTAGAGAGAGACCATAGTAGTGAAACGTGAGCACATCAGGGGGGTGTAACCAAGTCCTTGATAAGAGAAATGCAGGGACGAATAAATAAATCACTGATCTTTCTTAGAAAATTTTTCATGAAGATTTGGGATCCGGGTGGACTCAGAATGAATTTACACCTTGTGAATTAATTTTGCAATTTTCCTTACAAAAAAAAAAAAGGTCAATCAATCGAGCTCTATATCTCGATTGATCGATAAGACAAATGGTCGATCAATCGATGCATGTAATTTACTATATGAGTCGCACTCTCAACGATGCCCAGTTGAACTACTCGACCACCGAAAAGGAATTTTTGACAGTAGTTTTCACATTGGATAAATTTTGATCCTATTTATCAGGGTCTAAAGTCGTGGTATTTATAAATCACGCTGCTTTGCGTTACCTATTCGCTAAGAAATATGTTAAAACGCGCTTAATCAGATGGATCTTGTTGTTGCAAGAGTTCGATTTGGAAATCAAAGACAAGAAAGGCTCAGAAAATGTGATGGTAGATCACTTGTCATGAATTATTATTGAGAAATCTGACGATCCTGTTAAGATCTTAGAGCACTTCCCGGATGAATAGTTGTTTGGGATTGACTGCCCACCTTGGTATGCGGATCTTGTCAATTACCTAGTCACCGATCAATTACCTCACCATTGGTCTAAGAATGAGAAATTTATTTTCTTAGCTCGGGTGAAACACTACTTTTTCAAAGATCCATATTTATTCAAATATTGTCCCGACCAAATCATACGAAGGTGTATTCCTGAATCTGAGCACTCATGGATCATCTCGTTCTATCATGAGTTAGCTTGTGGAGGTCACTTTAGTTCTAAGAAGACTGCAGCAAAGATCCTCCAAAGTGGTTTTTACTGGCCGACGACCTTTGAAGATTGTCATCAGCATTGCAAATCTTGTTACAACTGTCAACTACTGGGCCGGATCTCAAAGCGCAACATGATGCCGCTCAATCCAATTTTAGAAGTTGAATTGTTTGATGTTTGAGGGATCGATTTTATAGGTCCTTTCCCGAATTCATTTGAAAATACGTTCATTCTTGTCGGGGTTGATTATGTCTCGAAATGGGTTGAGGCTGTGGATTGTAAAACGAATGATCACAAAGTAGTGATCAAATTCATAAAGGATCAAGTGTTTTCACGTTTTGGTGTTCCAAAGGCGATAATCAGCGATGGTAGAAAACACTTTTGCAATAGAGTATTCACCCAATTAACGAAGAAATATGGTGTCACACACAAAGTTGCTACACCATACCATCCTCAGACAAGTGACCAAGTTAAAGTATCTAATTGGGAGTTTAAATGGATTTTAGAGAAGACAACCCATCCGAACTGTGAAGACTGGTCGCTAAAATTGAATGACGCTCTGTGGGCGTATCAAACTGTGTTTAAAACTCTGATTGACATGTCGTCTTATCGGTTGATCTTTGGTAAAGGTTGTCACCTCCCGGTTGAACTGGAACATCGAGCATTTTGGGCCAATAAGTCATTGAATTTTGATCTCCTGAAATTTGGTAACCAGAGGGATTTGCAAATAAATGAATTGGAAGAAATCTGTGCTAACACATATGACTGTGCTAAATCTTATAAGGACCGTATGAAACGGGTTCATGATTGATCTATTTTATGTAAATTTTTCATTGTTGGTCAACAGATTCTACTATACAATTCCCGACTTCACCTATTTCCAGGAAAACTAAAAATCCGTTGGAGTGGTCCATTCAAAATCTCTCGAATACTCCCCAATGGGGTAGTTGATGTTATCAACTCGAGACACGAGAAAAATTTTTCGAGTTAATGGTCAAAGATTAAAACCTTTCCTAGAAGATGCACTTTCATTCTCTGACACTCTTTCCTTGGGTGATCCAATGGATCATTCTAACTAAGCAATTCATATGGTCGAGCTATCGACATTAAACTAGCGCTCATTAGGAGGCAAACCAATTTTGTTTGATTATTTTTTATTACTTTTTATTTTATTCCGTCTTCAAAAAATATATATATAAAATGATTAGATACACTTGTTTTTATGGTTGATTATGATTTTGATAGTGTTATTCGAGTAAGCATTTTGTTAGTTTTGATAATCCCCTCACTATTGTTGATATTTTTTCGTGTGAAGAGGATGCTTGGATATACTGGTCTATTTTTATGTAGGTTTGGGAGAGGATTTTTCCTACCTCTCCCCTTTTCATGTGTTACCACGAGCCTCAAATCATTACTCCAGGTATGTTTTCTCACTTTAATCTAATATTTTATTTATTGTCAATAATGAGGACATTATTTTATTTAGGTTTGGGGGTGTAGTTTGTGTGATTTTATTATTTTGGTACAAAAAAAATAATAATAATAAATAAATAATTTTGGAACCGTAATTTCTGTTATTTTGCGATTGTTTTCAAACTTTAGTTGATGATGCATGTGAATTTAATTTTAAGAATATCGATGTCATATTTTGATTACTTGTATCTAGGATGATGAAGCTCAATGTGATATTTTGTGGATGACTATGAAATTCATGCTTAGATATTAATTTTTTATATTTATACCAAGCTAAGATTTAGAAATCAAGGAACTAGTTTGAACTTTGAATCTTAGATTCTTGGTGGAGACTAAATCCGGTGAGCTTTAGACCTAATTTCCCGTCCTTGATTAGAGTTTACATAAACTCGGAGTTGTCTTTGAATACAAATTATTTTTGCATAATCTCATATATTTTATTTTGACTTGTGATTTTGCATGATATTAAATTCATATTATTGTGTTAGAACGTATTGTATACCTACTCAAGACAAATAGGTAGAGTTACCATCTTTTAAGGACATGATTGAAAGCCATCTTTGGCTCGTTTGTGCTTAAAATGCCCCACCTCATATAAATTTATCCTTCTAGTACCCTTTTGAGCCTATTGAAAAATTTGCCTTTATACATTCTTTGATAAGCCACGTTAACCTTTAACCCTTCACAATTTCTAAAAATTCATCTTTACCCTTCTTATTTCTAAGAAATTAGGAATGAGGGATGAGAATGAATGAAAAGAGAGTAAGTGGAGAGATACCGAGTTGTAGTGTTTACTGAGAGTGTATGACAAAAATATAAAAAAAAAAGGGGAGAAAAAGAAAAAGAAAACTATGAAAAATAATGAAAAATATGAGTTGTTTCAAGAAAATGAAATTCAAAAGAAGAAAAAGGAGTGAGAAAAGAAAAGAAAATTGAGAAAATAGAAAAATATTGAGAAAAAATAGCAAGAGATTAAAGAAAGAAAAAGAGAAGAAATAGAAAATTAAAAGTTAGTTTCTTTTTCGATTTATCAGAAATTTTGAATCACAACTTCCATCTCTTTCTTACTCTTACTTGAGCCCTGTTAGAACCCTACAAAAGACCTTCATGATCCAATCTTGCATTGGTAATTGTCTTGTGGAGAGTTATTATATAATACCTATGGCACTTGATATGACATGTAGAGGATATACAAGTGTCTTTTCTTATGAGATCCTCTGTTTATTCTTTGATATACCGTGTTTCTTTTATCATGTGAGACCCTTCTTTATTTGCTTTATATTAATCTCTCACATGTGTGCGAAAATTGACCCATCATCGGAGTGATTCTATTTTGAGAGTATACCTAAAGTAAGGATTGAGTCGAGAAAACAGATCCGATGGGTTCTTGTTTGGACTAGTTCTGAGATGGATGAATCTTGATTTGGGTATGCATATACTTCACGTTTACACATGAATGGATGAGTTATCTAACAATTTGAGCACTGAATTAATTTGAATGGGCACTAGCATGATTGATATGACATTAATATTTAAAATTAATAATTCACATATTGAAGCAATTAATGTTTTTGTTTTTGAATAGTATATATGTTATAAAAATCATGTTTTGAAAATTCAATTTTGCCGATGATTTGAAATTTTTGAAAGTTTGTGGGTAACGTCACTGTAAACCCTCAGGAGACACAACTCCTCCACTAGGGTTCACCTAGGAGTTTAAAGGCTTGTTGTACACGCTATGTGTAATCATACTCCCTACGAAAGTGGCATTTATTTTATTTAGTTTGCTTTGCTCGAGGACTAGCAAAGTGTAGGTTTGGGGGTGTGATGAGTAGTGAAATATGATAATATTTCACCCTTAAATACTTACATTTAGCCGTCCGATGAAGGCTATCTGATTAGAATTACTAGATTTAAAGTGTTTCAGGTAAATACAATCCAAGTGCATAAAACAGCCCAAGAATTTCGAAAATAATGTCAAACACTGCAACCTTGGGTCATCGAGAACTTAGTGCGATTTGCAGCTCAATTTAGACCCTCAAGAAGTCCGATTCGGGAAATTGCTAAAACATAAATGTTGTAGGGCTTTCTGTCATCTTTCTAATGTCATATGAATCATGTCAATCTGAGTTCAGAGTAGAATGTTATGGCCGAAATTCCGAGATAGTGTCTGATATAAAGTTGGGCTGGAGTTCACGAAAATCTAGGAAGGTCGATGCATCGACCTTGCACTCGATTAATCGAGGGAAGTGATTGAGTCTGATACAAAAAGCACCTTTTTAGTTGCAGAATTATAGGAAGTCGATTAATCGACCCTTTACTCGATTAATCGAGATAAGCAATGGAGTTTGAGACGGAAGTGACTCCGTAGTGCAGATTTATAGGGAGTCGATGCATCGACTCTATAAGGTCGATTAATCGACCCTGGCTTTTCGGGTTAGGAAAGCTGCGAGACTTGGAAGTATTTAAAGCCACAAACAACTCAAGAAACACACGTAGAGATAGAGATTTTTATTTTTTTAGAGCTTTATTGTTCTTTTACCTTCTTGTTTTTAGCATTCCTTTCTTGAGAGAATATTATTTTTGTTCAATTAATTCCTAGTTTAAATTTAGAGATTAGTAGAGAGTATTTCTAATTTTGTTTCAAAATATCACTAGACTGGTGGATTAAGCTTGGATCAAGAAATTGCCATTGAAAGTTGAGGTATTTTTAATTAATTAGATTAACGTTATTTTCCATATATTACTTTTTTATGTCATTTAATTACAACATGTGTGGCTAATTTTTTAGGAATTGGGATCTAATGATTCGCATCCGAGGGATGTACTTCTAATAGTATAGATCTAGGATTAAACTTTAAGATTTTATTTTATGGTTGTTATGCTATCACGAACGGATGAAATCCCCACCACTAACTGGGATCGAGTGTGCCGAGTCATGCCCTGGATCTCAGATTTGTGACGGTAATTTTACCCTAATCATTGTTATATGATATATTTTTTTTTATCATGTGAATCTACTTACAATTACAATCTGGGATCGAATGTGTCGAGTCATGCCCTAGATCTTGGATCTGTAATTGTAATTTTATCTTAATTATTCTCTAATCTGAAATCAAGGGTGCCGAGTCATGCCCTTGATCTCAGATCTATGGTGGTATTCTTGTTAGAATTTTTTACCTACTTTGGGGATGATTTTTATTTGTAATCCGAGATCAAGTGTGTCGAGTCATGCCCTTGATCCCAGATCTATATATGAAAATAATCTCTGAAATTAAGCTCTGATTGCAGGGATACAATGTGGAACCTATTCGGGTTTTGACCATTTATCTTCCATAAAAGATGCTTTTCAATGGTATATCTCATAGTTTAATCCTTAGATTTGTAATATGAGAAGAATAAACCAAAGATGGGAGGATTTAGTATCTTTATCTTTACCTTAATTTTTGAATTATCAATTAACCTTTATTTTGTAGTCAGTAATTATCTTATCTCACAAAATTGCCTAAATCATAATATTGGTAGGGTACTGTTAAATCTTGGTAGATTTCTTGAGTTACTGTTTCATCTTTTTAGATCTTCTAAAATAGTCCTCGTGGGAACAATCTCGTACTTCGCACCCACTATCTACAATCTGATTCGTACGCTTGCGAGTAAAACATCACAATTAAAAAATTACAACACGTTACATTGCATCCCTTGGGCCGGCACGATGGTCTATCCGTTCGTGCATTCATACATACATTGCATTGCATCCCTTGGGCTGGCACGACGGCCTATCTATGCATGTATTCATACGTATGTTGCATTGCATCCTTTGGGCCGACACGACGGCCTATCCGTGCGCGCATTCATACATACATTGCATTGCATCCCTTGGGCCGGTACGGCGGCCTATCCATATACACATTGCATCCTTTGGACACTATGGAAACTGTGAACACCTGTGTAATCGTTGGACATCATTACATTCTTTGGACACTTTGGAAACTGTGAATACCTTTGGAACCCCTTGGAACATCTTTGCATCCCTTGTGCTATGTGTGTTGGCAAATTCGATATTGTTTGCAAATATGTGTGAAGTCTTGGATACACTTGATTAAGGTTGATCATTTATGATACTTTTCGATGTGTACTGTTGGATGGGAATTTGTGATCAAGTTAAATGTTTAAGATTAAGTTTTGAAATAGAGGTTATGAAGAATGCGTTGATAATCTGTTTTAAATGAAGGAAATGATTAAGGCTGTGAAACTCTTATTTACTCTTTGTTTAATTTCTATGATTTCGATGTTAAGATATGATTTTATGTTGTTTTTTCTCTGCTAAGCTTAGATGTAGCTCACCCTTCGACTATATGTCACAAGTTTGGCAATTATTAGGATACAGGCTTCGTGGTTGAGGACTGGAGAAGTAGTAAGATTTTGGGATCGTAGATCCATATTTGAGGTTTGGTTCATTTAGCTTTTGTAATTCTTTTATACACTGGTATTCTTGTTTTAGTTACTGTTGTTTCTATTTTAGATCTGGAGTTTATGTTCCGCTTTGTTGTACCAAGAATTTTTGTATCAGATTGTGATCTACGATCTGGCGGTTCGAGTTTTCCCATTTGATATAAGTTAGTTTAAAAAAAATATATATATATCTCAGGAACTTTTGGGTTGGGAAAATTTGGGCTGTCACATGTTAGAACTAAAGAATTCCAACAGTCAGATGTGAAGATCATTAAAAGTTGGGATGGGTGATTATATTGACATTTTCGTGATTCTACTCACATAGGTGTTTGATCAAAGGTTAACTATTAATTTGCAGAATACTTAGAAATCAGATGCAGGAATTTACTGTGTAGATTTTAAAGTAGGTGTCTTGGGGTCGATTTTCAAGGTGATTAGAGACTGATTTATTCTCATATATTGGAAAAGCTTTGGTAGAGGGCATTGCCCTCTACATCACATATTTGACAACACATCTATTAGAGGTTTATAAACATTTCTACGGTTACGTGATGTTAGGGAAAAACCCAAACTAGTTACAAGTGAATTTTCAGCACCTACCTCCAATTTTCATGCTTGATCAATATTTTTCAAGGGTATAATCATCATCACCAAAAGGAACTAACGTGAGAGTCCTAGTATACATGTAATTGGTTATTTAAAAAAATTATAAAGTGGAGATTGCCAATCAATGACGATACATATTCAAATAAGACTAATTAAATAAATGGGCCGAAGCTAAAGAATGATGAATTTAAGTCACAAATTCTTGTTCGATCACTACTACTTAATTAAATTAAAAATGAATAATTAAATTCCCCCTACCTTGGATCCTAGCGTCGCAAGAAAAGTTGGTGCAAAATAAATTTTCCGTCGAAGGAAAGGTCAACTGGATTAGATTCTAATGGTAATCCGATGGTAATCGATCCCTTGATGTTGCCCAATGGTGGGGTTGTGGACTGTAGAAGATGGAGGCAGAGTTTAAAGGAGGTTGAGGTGGTCTATGTGGCTCATTGCTCGAGTCTCGACGAAGAGATAGTTGGGTTCTCTTGTTAGAACCGCGGTTAGAGATCAACGAGGGTTGCTCTATGTTGCCGCCTAAGAGGTTGTTGGTGGCAGCAAGGGGCTACTGTTGTGGTGTTGCTTTAGGGGGAAAGAGGATAAGAAAAAGGATCGGAAGAGAGGTTGGGTTGTGTGCTCGAATCACTCGAGTTGCAAAGAAGAAAATGAGAGAGAGAGGGATGTAAGAGAATGAGAGCGAGAGAGAGAGTTGGGAAAGTCAACTAATTAAAAAAAGAAAGAGTCCAAGACACTACCATGTTTCCAATGTGAAAAGTTGCTTTGGCAACTCGAGACTTGAATTCTGGTGCCAACTTACTTAGAATTCTAATTTCATTACCTTTTTTTTGTAAGGAGGAATGGTTGGTTTAGTGTTGTGACAGCTGTGCAACCGTGGGATTTGTGACAATCCCGTCACAGCGATGCGCTCGCTAATAAAAATATAGAGTCGCCACCCGGAGCTTTCGGTGTCCTGGAAAACCTAGTTCATTTTTATAAGCACCGAAGTGCTAAAAATATGACTCTGAATTCGGTTCACACCAAAGGCTCTTGGGTAAGAGTTTCGGTTATCGATCGGAAAGGTGTTAAGCACCCAATCAACCCGCTTAACGCGGTCTCTACTTATGGCCAAAACAAAAGTAAAGTAAAGAGAGAAAAATGGCCTCCTCATGCCCAAATGGGCTTCCAATTCTATTTGTGCCCCTCCGTTCCTACCGAAAATTCGGTAGCATAACGGCACAAATGGGGAGATGGGAAACGCTAAAAAGAGATAGGAGAAGAAAGGGGAGAGCCGGAGCCCTCAGGCCCTTGTAGCACCGTAGGAGAGCCTTGCGTGGCTTGCTTTGATGAATTCTTGAAGGCTTTGTATGGTATGAAATAGGGTTTTAACTCTTAAGACTTGAAGCTAAGAGGTAGAGAAGGGAGGCTAGGGGATCACACACACCTAGGCTAAGGGTTTTGGATGTAAGAACAAGTTTGAAATGATGTTGGAAGATTCTGAAATTTGGGTGAAAATAGTGCACAAAAGGGAGGAAGAACTTCTCACTTTGAGCTCTTTCTCTCTTAAGCAAATTTCTCAATCCTTAAACCAAGGGGTTGGGGTCACTATTTATAAGAAATGGGTGTGTTAGGAGGGTGTTTAGATGCTAATCAAGATTAGGAATTAGATAATCTAACATCTAAGGTTTCCTAGGATTTTTGGAGCCTTAAAATGTGGGAGAAGGTCCTCCAATGGTGGATGATAGGGTGAGGCTTTAGGCCACTTAATGACTTGCAAATAGAGTGTAGAAGGGTGCAATAGAACTATCAAAACACACCTGAACGGTCAATGTGGTCAACAAGTCAAACCCCAATCACGAATTTTAAGATAAAAAGATAGGGTTACTATTCACATGCTTGGCGTAACTAATAATTGCGTCAGGCAAATATACAGTAAAACAATGCTGAACAGTGCCTTGGAAGTTGCCTCGCGAGGGTGGGGTCCACCTTAATGCTGGCGCAACTATTAGTTGCACCAGGATTTAATTATGGGAAAATGGCCTGGCACAACTAATAGTTGCGCCAGGCAAAATTATAACTGGCGCAACTATTAGTTGCGCCAAATCCCAAGGGGGGCCCTCCTGAAATTACATTTTTGCCCTCTGAGTTCGGATCGCCATATCTTTTGATGTACAATTCCGATTGGGGCGATTCTTAGACTGTTTTAAAGCTAATGACTTTTACTTTTTCGTGGTATAAGATTTGATCACAGTAGAAGGCTGTAGCTAGTTCCAATTCTCCCCTCTTCACACATGGCTCAGAAAGGTTAGGTTTAGGTTCAGAACGGGTTCTAAGGGTTAGTATTGATTTTTAAAGGTTTGGGGCAGGTTCCTAAGGGATCTAGGGTGGTTTCTAAAGGTTCCATTCATGCCATCAAAAGCTCAGAAGTGCACCTTTCTTGAAATGTGTTTCGATCAGGCCTTGGGCCAAATTTGGGTGTCTACAGATGCCCCTCTTTCGTATTTGATCACTGATGATCGAATGCCAAAGAAAAGAGACATCCAAAGAGGCCCAAGGCATCACTGACGGGTCTGCTATATTTAGAACAAACTTCAGCATCAGGTGAGTAACATGGTGAGAAAATGAAAGCCCTGTATGTCAGGAAAAACGTTCATTTCTCAAGGTAATCGATCCCCAAGCGCTTAGCGACATTACTAGGCATAATCGAGGTGAAATGAGTTGCGAAAGCCTAATAGCTGGGAAAAATATTCGCTTCTCGAGTTGCGAAGGCCCGTTAGTCGAGAAAACGTCCTCTCCTCGAGATGATTTGAAGGTATTTGATGTCTAAGATTCATTCTGAATGCAATAGCTTCCTAAGTAAGAGAGGTGATCGACCCATATTCACAGATAGGCGCGAAGTAAACATACTCAAGGCTCCATAGTTTGCGTCCAATCCTATGAGGCATTTGATTGTCCCATCTAACTATTCGCGGGTGCCCCTGCTGAAAGCAGGGTTCAAGGTCTTTGGGCGAACCCATCGATCTCAAAATTTATTTAGCATGACTGCCCGAGCAAAGTGAATAGATGTCACAACGCTTTTTGAAAGAACATGTTATTTTTGAAGATGTGCCCCAGATCAACATGACCTAGAGCATCTAGCTTCAACTACCTTGAACAGATCCAACCAAATATTAGGCATCTCTCAAAAGAGATATCCAATCCTGGTTTCTGCCGACAATGATCATAAACATCAACTAACTATGCATAATCATGCACCCATAAGGGGCAATAAGCAATAACAAAGGAGATGGAAGCCCCGACCCGGACCTGCCCAGGTATAATTTATGGGAACAAACGACCATCATACGGATACCCAGACACATGGCGTACACTTTACAGGGATATCGCTGCCCATACAGGTTTTAAGCTTGCAGAAAAATAAAAGAAAAATGAACCTTTCTGAATGCATGGTTGCACATAGTTTGATTGATACATAATCTTATTCTTAACAGGTTGGTCTCAACCAACGATTGACCTTTTCCAACGGAGAATTTGAAGCTTAAGAAACTTAAGTTCATATGAATTCAAAACAGAGCGCTCATCGCAAAGATTTAGCAGTGGAGTCGACTAGATTGAAACATTGACTGTTTGAGCAGGACTGACACCGTTGCTCCTTCCTTGAAGTAGGATCCAAAATCCAAGGTGTGCCTTAGACTTAGGACGTTACTATAGCACAGTGGTATTGTTGATAAAATATCGACATTTTATCGCATCAGAATACGCATGTGCGTAGCTCAATGGGGAAGCACATATTTATTTTTTCTTTTTCAAAATAATTTTCTCTTTTTTTTTAATAGACTTGACGTCAGTGGTGAGATGCTTCATCTGATTTGTCCATCACTGAGAAGTTGCCCGCTTCAAGGCTTTGGACCGTGTGATGTTCCTGCATATTCTCGAGAAAAGGTCAGTCCCTTTTTTATTTATACATATAAAGAAAATGTATCCTAAACAACAGAAGGAAAAGTAGATTTCTACCTACATTTTTTCATTTTCAAGATATTTTTTTAGATTTTTGTTTTCGGAGATTTTTTGTTATT
Organism: Chloranthus sessilifolius; assembly: GCA_021018995.1. NCBI lineage: Eukaryota > Viridiplantae > Streptophyta > Magnoliopsida > Chloranthales > Chloranthaceae > Chloranthus > Chloranthus sessilifolius. The sequence goes on from CM037594.1 coordinate 14,588,216, forward strand.
TTTCTTCATTTTTGAGATTGGAATATGATGCTAAAAATATGAGTAGAAATATATGCACATTTTTTGGTATTTGGATTTTTCTTAATTTTTTATTTTTGGCTTTCTCTTTTTTTTTTTTTGATGCATTGACAGTGAAACAGAGTAATGGGTCATAGTCGAACTCTTTCATGCTGTCGAACCCGAGTGAGTTTTCGGATTTTACCAAGGCCAGAATGTTGATCCCTTTGGATTTAGTTAATCCTTTCTCCTTGCCTCGGGTCATACGTTTGACGGTGCGGTTTCACAAAGATAATTCTGGTTGGGACCCGATTCGAACTAGCATGAGCGGCCCAGTGGGAAAAGAGGGTACAAGAAGAGTAACAAAGAGGGCTCCTCAAACATCAATCAATCATTTCAAATCTTTTCTCTTTTCTCCATTTTTTTCTCTTATTTTATTTTATTTATTTATCTCCTTTTTTACCCGTGGCGCCCTTTTGGGTTTTCACCACGTCCATGGGTTCAGCTCTCCTACCCCTTTCGGGTTTTCACCTGGTCCGCACAAACTCATTGTTTTTTCCCATAGCACCCTTTCGTATTTTTACCACGTCCATCTTGCTTTGAGCTTGTATTTTTATTTTATTTTTTCATTATTATTATTATTTTTTCTTTTTTCAACAACCACAACATAGACGTTGATTCCATCATAATCGGCTGGATGGGGTTTTGGTGTCGTCTCACAACTCGGCTTGTGCTGACTTAACAGATATTATGACTGCTTGTAAACCTAAATGAGAGCTTTCTTCAGGGTGTAGCTTGGCCATGGGTTAGATTAGGATTTAAAGATATGCTAGGCTAAAAGGGTTTCTTTGATACGACTTTAGTTTTCTCAACATACTTTCTTCCTTGGGGGTTTTTACTGTACATGCCCCGTGATTCTTCTATATTTTTTTTGTTCTTTTTGCTCCATTTTAGGCAATCTCTTTTTTATGTTTTGCTTTTTTGATTTTTTTAGATTTTGATAGTAACTTTACTTCCCTTTTTTTGTATATGTACACACATTTTTTTTTTGGGGAAGGGGGTTATTGAAAGAAAGGCCCAGGCTCAAATGGGATAGTAAAAGATATCATCATTTTTAGGGATGCTTTTTGACTACTGTGCTTGGACTGATGGCCTCTTTTGGGTGGTTTTTAAGCAGTCACGTATTTATTTCACCAATACTTACCTTATCGCGATAGACTAAGAGTAGAACCGTCGGACGTATCCAGCATTGATGGGCTCGGGAAGATGATCTTCGTCCATGGTGGTAAGGCGGATGGCGTGTCCTCATAGCACCTCTCGAACGACATAAGGTCCTTCCAAGTTCAGCCTGAACTTCCCTCTCGGATCAACACGGAGGGATGGGAAGATCTTCTTCAACACAGTGTCTCCTACCTTTAGATCTTGACCGCAGACACATTTATTATAAGCGCGTGCGATTCGCCCCTGGTAGACTTGAGTATGGCACAAGGCTAGGAGTCTCTTCTCGTCCAATAAGTTCAATTGCTCGAAGCGTGATCTCTCTCTCTGCTTTGGGTAAGCCTGATTTCATAAGGATTCAGAGTGAGGATACTATAACCTCAACCGGTAGGACGACCTCGGTTCCATACACAAGGGAGAATGGTGCTGCCCCTGTAGCAGTATAGATCGATGTTTTGTAGGCCCACAAAGTAAACAACAACATTTCGCTCCAATCTTGATAAGTGACAACCATCTTCTCAAGGATGCGGATGACCATCTTGTTCGCAGCTTCCACGGCACCATTAGTTTGAGGTCGATAAGGTGACGAGTGATGGTGCTTGATTTTGTATTACTCACAGAAGGCTCGGATGCGCTTATTTGCAAAGTTTATGCCGTTGTCCGTGATAATATCCTTGGGCACTCTAATTCGACACACAATATTATTTTTTAGAAACTTCTCGACGTGACTGGCTATGATGTTTGTATATGACACCGCTTCTACCTATTTGGTAAAGTATTCAATAATCACGATGATGAATCGATGTCCGTTTAATGCTTTCAGATTAATCATGCTGACGATGTCAAGGCCCCAGGTGGAAAATGGCCAAGGAGTGGTCATGAAGTGTAGATTGACGACAGGAGCGTGTATCAGACTGGAGTGTTCCTGACACTTGTAGCATTTCTGAACATGTTTACAGCAATCCGATTTCATAGTGGTCTAAAAGTATCACTGCCGTAAAATTTTCTTAGCAAGCATGTGACCACTAACGTGGGCTCTGCATACTCCCTCATGGATCTCCTTCATGATATTGATCACTTCACTTTCTGTAAGACACCTTAGCAAAACATTATTATAGGATCGCTTGTAAAGGCATTCCCCGTAAATGACGTAGCCTGCTGCTAGACGTTGAATGGTTTGTCGATCCGTCTTGGATGTACCCTCATGGAAGGTTAGTGTCTTGAGGAAATTCTTGGTATCTGAGAACTAAGGTGGCTCATCATCAGGCCTTGTAGGTTCCTCAATCTGGAGGCAGAAGGCCGACTCATTCCTTTGCTCGATCATGATCAGCTTAATCTTAGCACTATACGGGATTTCTATCATTGACGCCAAAGTTGCTAGTGTATCAGTAAAGCGATTCCTTATCCGGGGGACATGTGAGAATGTCACATCTTGGAAGCAAGCTATCAGGTCCTCAAGGTGCTCATAGTAAGGGATCAATTTCTCTCATCTTTCGTCTTTCAGTCACCATTCGTCTGGCATATAATTAACTGCGAATCGCCGAACACCCGAAGGTGAGTTACATTCAGATCGAGAGCCACCTGCAGACCAGTGGCACACACTTTGTACTCAGCCATATTGTTAGTGCAAGGGAAGTTGAGCTTGATAGAGACTGGTACATGGGATCCTTTTGGTGAGATTAGAATGGCACCAACTCCCTCACCTTCGACATTTGCTGCCCCGTCAAAGTGCATTACCCATGACTCCTCTACTTCTTCTGTATCGTCTTCCGTCATGAATAAGATATCTTTATCTGGGAACTCAATTCTCAAAGGTTCATAATTTGGCAAAGGATTTTCAGCAAGTTGATTGGCGAGTGCCTGCTCCTTAATCGACTTCTGAGTGACGTACGTGATGTCGAACTCAGATAATAAGAGCTGCTAGCGTGCAGTCCGCTCAGTGAGAGCAGGCTTCTCAAATAGGTATTTCAATGGGTCCATTCGGGTGAAAAGTAGAATGGCTTGAGATAACAAGTATTGGCCGAGCCTTTGAGTAGCCCATACAAGAGCCAGGCATGCTTTCTCCAGATGAAAATAGCGTTTTTCATAATCAGTAAACTTCTTACTCAGATAGTAAATGGCCTACTCTTTTCTTCCCATCTCGTCATGCTGTCCTAAGACACATCCCATCAAAACTTTCGTCATGGAGAGGTATATTAAGAGTGGTCTCCCCGGCTAGGTGGATTTAGGAGGTAGTTTTTGATTTTATCGAATGCTGCTTGGCAGTCGTCATTCCATTCAACGGGTGAGTTCTTCCTTAGTATCTTGAAGATCGACGTACAAATTGGAGTTAGTTGTGTAATGAACCGACTGATATACTGTATTCTCCCAAGAACCCTCTAACCTCTTTCTTAGTAGACGGTGGTGGCATCTCTATGATAGCTTTGACTTTGACTGGGTCGACCTCGATCCCTCTCCTGCTGACGATGAATCCTAACAATTTTTTAGACATAGCACCAAAAGCGTACTTTTGTGGATTAAGACATAACCTGTACTTTTACAGCCTCTCAAACAGCTTCTGAAGGTTTACCAAGTGATTGCTTCGCTCCGGTGACTTGGCTATCATATCATCGACATATACTTCAATTTCTTGGTGCATCATGTCGTGAAATAGCGCAGTCATAGCTCTTTGGTATGTTGCACTGGCATTCTTTAGCCCAAACAGCATGACTTTGTAGCAGAAGGGTCCCCAAGGAGTGATAAATGTTGTGTTCTCTCGATTCGCCTCTGCCATCTTCATCTGATTGTATCCTGAGAATCTGTCAATAAAAGAAAGTATCCTGTGCTTAGCAGTGTTATCGACCAAGATGTTGATGTGCGGCAATAGAAAATTGTCCTTCGGGCTCACTTTGTTCAAATTTTGAAAATTGATTCACATGCGTACCTTTTCGTCCTTCTTCGGCACAGGCACAATATTAGCTAGCCACTGCGGGTATTTGGATACCATGAGAAACCCTGCATCATACTGCTTGATGACCTCATCCTTGACTTTCAGCATCCACTCGGATCGGAGACGTCTCAGCTTCTGTTTAACCAGCTTCATATTAGGGTAGAGAGGTAACTCATGCTCGACTAAATCGGTGTCCAGACCATGTCCTTGTATGACCAAGCAAAAACGTCTTGGTATGATCGAAGGAAGTCGATCATGCTTTTTCTTTCTTCGGGAGATAGCGATATTCCGATTTTGGTAATTCGGGGAACCTCTTCAGTCCCTAGATTAACATCCTCAGTTTTCTCGACAATAGGGGTAGGGCCATGCTCAAAGTCTGCAAACCGGTCAAGGAGCTCATTGGGGAGCTCCTCCAAGGGGAGATCCTCGTCCAAACTCATAACTCCTTCCTCTTCTTGTATTTCTGCAGGAAAGGGGTCGATTTTACGTGGGACGGATATCTTGATTAAGGCATCTTTTTGTGGAATTTTATCTGGAATTTTAAATGACAATATTTTTGGACTTTGTATTTTTTCGATGTTTTTGAAATTTTATATTTTTTCAATGTTTTTGAGATTTTTGTTTTCTTTGGAGACGGACCCTTGGCAGTGCGAGTCTATGTACATACAAGGTATTTTCTGCCAAGGGCTTATCTCACTTTTTATAGGTCATTTTTTTTTGGAAAACGGGTGCCAAATGTTAGGCCACTCCCCGTTTCCAAGGTTTGGGGCAAAGATGCCCAGTTGCGTACCTGAGGGGTCACTCTTTTACCTGATTGGATGGAGGGGGCTGACTGGTATGGCTCATTGGAGTCAGCTTCCATCATGTTGATCCCCATTTCGTCTAAGATTTCATCCTCAAACGTCAGTAGACTCCTGTGATGGTTTACCACAGGAGGAGTTTGTTCAGGTATGTAATGTTGATCCTCAATTAGGGATATGGCAGTTAGATCTATTTTGAGGTTGGGAAGGGAGATGTTGGGATTGGTGGGATGGACAGAGGCTGTGGGTTTGTGTGGGGTCAAATGGGTTATCCCATTTTGATCAATCATTACGACCCCAATGCTGACAAAGGATTCCCTGATGTGTGGCCTAGGGCAAGGTTTCTCTTCTATGTTGATTCCTCGAGCTCTTGCAGCTGCAGCGATGTTGGCTTTCCCTTTAACCTCTCGGACCTCTTCCTTCGTGGGCTTGTAACCTAACCCGAATTGGACCTTCTGCTCTTTGGCGATAACTGACTCTTTCCTGCCTTGCAGTCTAAGCTCGAACCCTCTGCCTTTCTGATAGCCCTATTTTTGGAGCATGGCCACAACTACTTCCATTCCGCCACCGGTTGTAGAAGTGATGTTTCTCGGGAGTTCTGGGCCTACTGCCGATACCTCATACTCGAAACTGTGGAGGTCGGTGTCTTCCTCAGTATGTGGCACATCCACTACTTTAGGACTTTCAATGCTGTGAGTGGCCTTTTCTTTCTCATTGTGCCCTTCACCAATGATGGTGATCACCTTCTGTCTAGATATAAATTTTAACTTTTGATGGAGGGTAGATGGTATCGCCCCGACCTCATGTAACCACGGGCATCCTATTAGTAAATTAAAAGAAGATTCTATATCCATCACTTGAAAAGGTATAGAGAAGGTCATGGGCCCAATTACTAATTTCAGATCGACCTCTCCCATTATTTCTCTTCTTGTATTATCAAATCCTTGTCGGCCTCAGCATACAGGGGTCCATGCCAATCTTGGTGGCAGTCCTCAACGGGCACACATTCAGAGCCGACCCGTTATCAATTAGAACCAAAGGGAATTATCATGTTCCTGGATTCAACAGTAATGTTGAGAGATTTGGCATGACTGTTTCCCTCCTCCGACAGATCTGCGTCCGAAAATGAAATGGCATTGGGTGCCATCACTTGTCCAACTATTTGCCCAACCTCGTTTGGGCTCACCTGTTGGGACACATGCGCATTTTTTAACGCCCCCATTAATGCTTGGAAATGGAGTGAGAACGTCATCAACAGATCCCATACAGTTATATGGGTATGCATTCTTCTTAGTTGAGTCTCTAGTATATGCTCTCGACTCATTTTCTCGAATGGGTTAGTGTTGTTGCAAAAGTTGTTATCGCTATTGCCTCCCGTTCTTGAGATTCTTTTCGATCTGGTAACGAAGTCCACTACCCCCTCCCTGCTGTTGTTGCCGGCGTTAGCATTGGTCTGCTCATAGCTCAACAGGACCTGATGTGGATCATAGGTTAGTCCTGAGAGCTGGAATGGTATGGCTGCCGGCACCTGAAGTGCATGTACTGATGGCTCTGGGAGGGTAGGTAAGACCTGGCTTATCTTAGTGATGGATGGGTGGGTGGTAAAATTGGGCCAAATGGGGATGGTGAAACTTGAAGATGGTGGTACTGGGGGAAAGGGGGTAAAAGTAGGCCATTGATAGCTTATAGGTGCTGGTGGGGGATTGGGGGTTTGATGGGCCATTAGGTAATTTACGGGGGTGGCAGAGTTTGCAGGTGGTTTAACCGAGGGTAATGGGGTGGGCGCAGGCCATTGGTAGTTTGTTGGTGGTGGAAGATTGGGGGCCTATTGGTTTATTGGGTAATTGATGGGGGGTGGTGGAATATGGTTGATAAGCATTTATTTGTACATAATTTATGGGAGTGGAAGGTGGAAAATAGGCCCTAAGATCTAGGGCTTCGGTTTGTGGTGTAGGAGTGGGAAAGTAATCTGCCAGATTCAGGGGTTCAACCCCAATGGTTCTTTCTTCTCGATCTTGTTGCCTTGGGACCACAAAATTCTCTCTGTTACTGATGTAATCAAAGGGGTTAAACTCATACTCTTCATCAATTTCCTCTACCATCCCTACGGTGGCTCTGGGACCGGCTATTCCGATAGGGTGTGGGGGCAAAGGCACCTGGTGAATATTCGCATGCTGGTTTGCTTGGGTGGGTGTAGGGGAAATAATCTTCCCAGCATCGATTAAATCTTAAATCGCATGCCTCAAGGGGAAGCAGCGATCAGTCCGGTGACTCGGACCTTGGTAGAAATTACAATGAGTATTCGGGTCAAAATTATATGGAGTCGGATTGAGAGGAGGTCGTGGTTGGAGAACAATTATTAAACCCTTTTCAATTAATAATGACAAAAGTACACTCAAGGATTGCCCCAAGGGCGTGAAGACTTGATCATAACGGGCTCTCCTCTCTTGGGTCATTTGCATTCCCTGCCCATTCCCTGCTCTCTGTATCAGCCCGGTCCTGATAGGAGCTGGCTGTGCCGCTTGAAATTGGAACGGGGTTACATTATTATTGGGCCTAGTATTGGCGACGTTCTGGATGTCGGCCCCGATTCTCTTATTATTCCTCTGCTCTGAAAACCTCCTGACCCCACTAGTTTTGCTTGGTACATTTTTATTCAAGCGACCTTCCCTGATCACGTCCTCGCATTTATTAGCATTTCTTACCAGATCTGCAAAGCTGGACTGCTGCTGGTACACCAAGAAGTCTGAGATCACTGGCAGAGTCTTTTTTGAAATTATTTCGATCTGCTCATCGTCAGGTATCCTGTTTCTGACTTGAGCTACCAGTGCTCTCCAACGTCCCAAATAGTCGCTAAAGGTCTCATTTGGGTTCTGCCTTAAGCGGGCCAAGTCTGACTTATGCGATTCAATGTCTATATTGTAGACATACTGTTCTTGGAATAGGTGCGTTAAGTCCTTCCATGTCTTCATCATAGATGGTTCCAAAGATGTGAACCATCTCAAAGCAGGACCGATCAAACTCTTTTGAAAGACTTTTATCAATAGTCTTTCGTCCCCTCCATATTGGCACATGTCCCCACAGTAGGACTTCAAGTGTGCTATTGGATTGCCAGTGCCGTTGTATTTGTCGAAGGCCGACATTTTAAATTTGGGGGGTAAGAGGACCTCGGCGAGCAAACACAAATCTGTGAAGTCCGTGGCATGAATTTCAGCACCACCCATTTTAATCAACTGCTTTTATAATTTGTCCAACTGCTCTTTCAACTGCTCTGACTCTTTGGATACAAGGGCCACATTCTCGATAGCTGGTTGGATCTCGCTTTGAGCTACCAGGGGATGGGCAATAATAGGAGGGTTGAGGCTGGTTAATCCTCCATCATAGGCTCCATTGTTCCTAATCTCGTCCTCTTCATACTGCTGGTCGGCATAATATGCAGTGAGGGCGAGATTCTCTTGTTGGTGTTGCATGGGTTGGATGGGAATGACATGTGTGGGGATTGGATGAGCCCATTGGGGATGAGGGGAAGTTTGTTGGATGATGGGATGTGAATGGGTGAAATTTTGGAGGAATGGTGAAGGGTATTGGTATGAGGTTCCAAGGTTTTGGGCTTGGGCTATGAAGCTTTGGGAGGGTTGGGTTGTGAAGCCTTGGTCATGATAGGATTGGGCAATGGGCCATTGGTGGGTTTGGGCTGTGGGCTCTTGGTGAGTATGACCCATTGGGCGTTGGTGGGTCTGAGCCATGGGCCTTGGTGGGTCTGGCCCATGGGCCATTGATGGGTCTGGGTCGTGGGCCCTTGGTGGGTCTAGGCCATGGGCCCTGGGCCCTAGGTAGGTTTGGGTGGTAGGGTATTGGGCCATTAGGCCCTAAAAAATGGGGTTTGGGCCAATGGGCCTTGGGGCATGTGGGAGGTTGGAGATTGGGCCATTGGGCCTTGGGTAGTGGGGATTTTGATGGTGTGAATTATGGGAGTTTGATGGGGGCATGGGGGAGTGAAGCGTGGAGGTTGGCTAAGGTATGGGATAGATTCATGGATGTGGGATGTGGAGGAGAGGTATTTTGGGAAGCCTTCCATGAGGAGTAGGCTTGAAACATCTCCTCCATCATGGTCATGGAAGGAGGATCGGATGTGGGTGGTGGATTTAAGGGATGATTGGGTATGGATGGGATGGATGTGAAAGGAAAATTGGACATGCCCCTGGTATAATTGGGCATGACCATGGTATGTGAGGGGGTATGAGGTGGATTGGAGAGTTGAGGTGGGGCAAAGGATGAGGAAGGATTAGGGATGTTTAGGGATGATGATTGGTGGGGTATGGATGTTTGGGAAAAATCGGGCATGACCTTAGTAAAAATGGGCCTGACCTGGGTAGATGAAGGGATTTGTGGGGGGTTGGATAGGGCGGAAGTGGCGTATGTGAATGTGAGTGGATCAGGCCTATAGGAGGAAGATGGGAAATGGGGCATGGATGTGGATTGGGAGAATGAGTTTGGGTTTGTCATGGATATGGGTGGGAAATGTGATGGATTTGGTATGGACATGGCTTGAGCAAAATATGGAAAATGGGGGGTTGGATTTTGGATGTTTTGGGAGGTAGTGGTGAGGAAAATGGGGCGCCAAACGGGCCGGTGACGACAAAGGGTGATTGGGTGAGGGGGATGGTGAAAAAAACTTCTCCCAAATGGGAGTGGGTTGGAGAATGTGGCGGGGATGAGTTAGGATCTACGTAAGACGGGGCCACTACGCACGACATTCTTTGGGAACGGGTTGGATAAGGGTGCCGTGGATAAGGCCCAAAAATCCTTCTCATTCTGCCCCTATGAGACGATGGAGGGAAATATGATGTCGTTGTGCCGACACTACAAAGGTTTTATTTTTAGGTTTTTGATTTGATGATATTTTTTGGAAAGAACTTTTTATAGAAAACAAAGGTTCCAAGGCCTTGAAATTTCCGTCTCGGGTGACTTTCGTACCCTAACTTGAGACCCGCGGCGACGATTCTGACACATTTTGGAAGAATCAAAGGAAGACCTTTGATCTATTAAAGACACGAAAATCGAGACAAATAATCCAATCCTCCAGAATGAGCCAAAAAGAAGCTACTTTCTTTTGACCAGCGAGGGCATATTGGGTGTCAGAGATGGCGGGGCCCAAACAGAGGTACTAAGCACACTAATCGGGGGACTCGGGAGGTGAGAAAGCCTCAGATTTTGGGTTGTTGCTGTCCAGGTAGACTTGGTGTAACTAATACATGCGCCAAGGTAGCAGGGCCTCTTTTTTACACTAGCGCAACTATTAGGTGCGCCAAGGTAAAAGTGGAGGATTTAAAACTGGCGCAACTAATGGTTGTGCCAGTTATAAATTCTCAATTTTTGCACTGGCGCAACAAATACTTGTGCCAGGCAAAAATGTTGCTCCAGATTCTAAAACAGCAGGGAACAACAGCCTGAAGGTGGGTCTTTTTTTTGGGTTTTATTGAAGCTAAGCTTTCGAGAACTGAGCTATTTTTTTTGTGATCGGTTCTCTCCTCACCGCACCTAAAGGGTTTGAATCCGGATAACTCGCTAGCGCGGTCCCCAAGGGTTTTAAGCTTTGGAATGGGAACCCACCCGATATACCTCCTGCGCAAGCGTCTTCTCAGATACTAGGTGGGCTGGGACTTTTCTGAATCATCACCACTAGAGGCTGCCGCAATACTAAGACTCGGGAGGTTGTATGTGTGCCTAAACCCAACCCTTTAAAAATCTATCCTGTAAAAACAAGTTAATTAAGCTCCCTATTCTTGATTCAATTTTAACTTTTTTTTTTCAAAACATCTTCTTTTATGGAAGTTTTCTTTAGTCCAAAAGACGGGGGTGATGACTCCGTGCCACTACTACGGGCCGACGTCCACTGTCAGGATATGTTTACACAAGTAGGCCTGCCAATCGGCAAAGACACTTTAAATGATGAAAAATTAAAAAAATTAAAAGACAATGCTCAAGTAGGCTCTCCAATAGGCTAAGGCACCAAAAATGATGGAAATATAAGGAAAAAATAAAGACAATGCACAAGTAAGCTCGTCGATCGGCTAAGACATGTAAATGATGAAAAAGTAGGGGTGAGTAAAAAAAAAAATTAATAAAATAAATAATAAAAAAACAGTAAAATAGTTAGTAAAATAAAAATAAAAAGGCTAAATTTCAAGGAGAAGCTCTACAAGCTATCCCCAGCAGAGTCGCCATCTGTGCAACCGTGGGATTTGTGATGATCTCGTCTCGGCGATGCGCTCGCTAACAAAAATATAGAGTCGCCACCCGGAGCTTTCGGTGTCCCGGGAAACCTAGTTCATTTTTATGAGCACTGAAGTGCTAAAAATATGACTCTGAATTCGGTCCACACCAAAGGCTCTTGGGTAGGGGCTTCGATTATCGATCAGGAAGGTGTTAGACACCCGATCAACCCACGTAATGTGGTCTCTACTTATGGCCAAAACAAAAGTAAAGTAAAAGAGAGAAAAATGGTATCCTCTTGCCCAAATGAGCTTCGAATTCTATTTGTGCCCCTCCGTTCCTACCAAAAATTCGACGGCGTAACGGCCCAAATGGGGGGATGGGAAATGCTAAAAAGAGATAGGAGAAGAAAGGAAAGAGCCGGAGCCCTCAGGCCCTTGTAGCACCGTAGGAGAGCATTATGTGGTTTGCTTTGATGAGCTCTTGAAGGCTTTATATGGTATGGAATAGGGTTTTAACTCCTAAGACTTGAAGCTAAGAGGTAGAGAAGGGAGGCTAAGGGATCACACACACCTAGGCTAATGGTTTTAGATGCAAGAACAAGTTTGAAATGAGGTTGGGAGATTTAGAATTTTGGTGAAAATGGTGCGCAAAAGGGAGGAATAACTTCTCACTTTGAGCTCTTTCTATCTTAAGCAAATTTCTCAACCCTTAAATCAAGGGGTGGGGGTCTATATTAATAGGAAATGGGAGGGTTAGGAGGGTGTTTAGATGCTAATCAAGATTAGGAATTAGATAATCTAACATCTAATGTTTCCTAGGGTTTTTGGAGCGTTGAAATGTGGGAGAAGGTCCTCCAATGGTGGATGATAGGGTGAGGTGATCAGTGCTGAAATATGACTATATTTCACACCTTAAATCCTACATTTAGCTGTTCAATGAAAGCATCTGATGGTTGTTGTGAGGTTTTGATGTTTACAGGTGTTTCCGACCATTAGATCGTTCAAAAGCCTAAAAGAAGGAAATTAAAGGCTATGCAAGAACTATGGACAAAAAGGTCCAAAGAAGCATTGAGATCCGAGAAGAGAATCAATATCCATCAAGAAAGGAGACATTACATTGAAGAGTCAATCGATTGAGGAATCATTGTCAATCGATTGACAGATGAAATAAACTTCAGCCCTGAAAATCAATCGATTGAGACATAAAAATCAATCGATTGACAAAAAAGGCAGAAGTGCCCTAAAGAAATTCGAACTCAAATTTAATCGATTGAGACTTCTGGCTCAATCGATTGAGGCAATTAGGTTTAGGTGTGCTCGGCCATTATAAAAAGGAAGCTAAAGCTTTGAATAGAGAGCTCTGTGTTTTGGATTGGGTGTTGAGATCTTTTGAGATTTTTTATCTTTGGGGAACTTCTTTTCATCTTTTTAAGGTCTTCTTCTCTCTTTCTTCTAGGGTTTTGATCAGGGTAGATTGTACCTAGGATTTGCATTGTTTTCTTTTAAAGCATAGATTGTATTTAGGAGAGAGCATTGTAAACAAATATCTCTTGGGAAGAAATAAAAAGAGGAATGGCTTTGAATAAACAAGGAGATCATACACCAAAGATGAGCGGCTAAATCAGTAGATCGGGGAAGATGCGATCCCCAGATAAGTACCCATATTTATGATTAATAGCATAGTCTAATGTTTTTATTGTTTTGATCTACACATCACGAGATACGCTATGCTTCTTACATGACTCATACCACAATGATAGGCTGAGTCATTGTTTTTAGATAGGGTATGCCGGATTGATGATCATCCTTTATTTCAAATCATTTTTATGAATGAATGATGGTGATGGTGTGAATGATGCTTTAATGAAAGGGGGGTACAAATCTGGGGTAGCATATTTCTTGATCTTATTTAAATATTATTCTTAGATTCATCGGTAATTAGTTGTTTAGATTAATTTATTTTTCTGCATTTAGGAAAAAGTGATAAATTTTTGGTAAATTAAATCTGCCCCTTGGTACTTCCTTGGGGATGTTTTTAAATCCCTGAAAGAATTAATTAAAAATTCAGATTTCCCTGTGGGTTCGACACCCTTGTTCTTGCCATACTGCAATAGATCTTGTGCACTTGTAAGGGTTACATTTAAAATCAATCATGAGGCTTTAGGCCACTTAATGGGTTACAAATAGGGTGTAGAAGGGTGCAACAGAACTATCAAAACACTCCCCAAAGGTCAAGGTGGTCAACAAGTCAAACTTCAATCATGAATTTCGAGGTAAAAAGATAGGGTTACTGTTTATATGTCTGGCACAACTAATAGTTGTGCCAGACAAATGTATAGTAAAACAGTGCTGAACAGTGCCTTGGAAGTTGCCTCGCGAGGGTGGGGTCCACCTTAATGTTGGTGCAACTATTAGTTGTGCTAGGCTTAAATTATGGGAAAATGGCCTGACACAACTAATAGTTGCGCCAGGCAAAATTATAACTGGCGCAACTATTAGTTGTGCCAAATCCCAAGGGGGGCCCTCCTGAAATTACTTTTTTGCCCTCCGAGTTTGGACTGCCATATCTTTTGATGTACAACTGCGATGGGGCAATTCTTAGATCGTTGGAAAGCTGACGACTTTTACTTTTCCCTGGTATAAGATTTGATAGTAGTAGAAGGCTGTAGTTAGTTCCAGTGCTCCCCTCTTCACTCATGGCTCAGAAAGGTTAGGTTTAGGTTCAAAACGGGTTCTAAGGGTTAGGATTGATTTTTAAAGGTTTGGGGTAGGGTCCTAGAGATCTAGGGTTGTTCCTAAATATTCTATTCATGCCATCAAAAGCTCAAAAGTGCACCTTTCTCGAAATATGTTCCGATCAAGCCTTGGGCCAAATTTGGGTGTTAACAACAGCAAAGATTTTAGCACTTCGAAACCCGTGCCATCAACACAACCCTTGAGGCCGTGCCCTGATCGGTGCTGAAATATGACTATATTTCATACCTTAAACCCTACACTTAGCAGTTCGATGAAAGTATTTGATGGTTGTTGTGAAGTTTTGATGTTTACAGGTGTTTCTGACAGTTAGATCGTTCAAGTGCATAAAAGAAAGAAATTAAAGGCTATAAAAGAGCTATGGACAAAAAGGTCCAAAGAAGCATTGAAAGCCATGAAGAGAATCAACTTCCATCAAGAAAGGGAAGACTTTGCATTGAAGAGTCAATCGATTGAGGCATTATTGTCAATCGATTGACAGATGGAGTAAAACTCAACCCTAGAAAGTCAATCGATTGAGACATGAAATTCAATCGATTGAGACATGAAGGCAGAAGTGCCCTAAGGGAATTTGAACTCAAAGTCAATCGATTGAGACTTCTGTCTCAACCGATTGAAACAATAGGGTTAGGTTAGTGTGTTCGGCCATTATAAAAGAGAGGCTCTGACTTTTGAATGGGGGAGTTTTTGGTGTTTGAGACAAAATTTGTGTAATAATTAGAGACTTTTGTAGAGGGTTTTGGAGAGTAATAAAATTGTGTTGAGATTTTCGAGAACATATTTTATTTTACACCTTCTTTGCTCTTTACTTTGGGAATGGTTTTGAATGAAATTGAAGATCTTGCACCAAGGATGAGAGGCTGTAGATCAAGGAGGATGCGATCCCCAGATAAGTACCTATATTTTATGTTTAATGCCATAGTTTGATAATTTCATCATCAAATCATTTTTCTCAAAGTGTAGTGATCATGTTTTTAGTGTTTTGATCTAAAATACCATGAGATACGCTATGCTTTTCACATGATTCATACTGATTAAATTTGAGTCATTGTTTTTAGATAGGGTATGCCGGGTTAATGATCATGCTTAATTACTAGTCATGTTTCTCTTAGAATGATGGTGTGTTTGATGTTAATAAAATTGTGGGTTTAAAAATAGAAAAGGGTATAAATCTGGGGTAGCAAATTCCTTGATCTTGTTTTTAAAATTTGTTCTTAGATTTCTCATTACATAATTTTTAGATTAATTTATTTTCTTTCTTGCAATTAGAATAAGTGTTAATTTTTGGTAAAAAAAATTAAATCTGCCCCTTGGTACTTCCTCGGGGATATTTTCTAAATCTCTAGGAAGAAGTGATTAAAATTTCAGATTTCCCTATGGGTTCGACACCCTTGTTCTTGCCTTACTAGAACAGATCTTGTACACTTGCAAGGGTTAATTTAAAATCGATCAAGTTTTTGGCGCCGCTGCCGGGGAAATCGGCGAAATTTTGAGTAAATTCCGATTAGAGATATTTTTTTGTTTTTATAACAGTCAATCGATTGAGACTTGTTTCTCAATCGATTGAGGTTGTGTGGTTTTTTTTGGCAGTAATTGTGCCTCAATCGATTGACTCAACTCTGTCAATCGATTGACAAACTTGAAAATAATAAAAATAAAATCAAAAACAAATTTTCTTTCCCTAATTTTCTTTCTTAGATTAGATTTTGTGATATTCTTTAGGAAGTTTAGGTTTTTAGAAGTTCTTAGTTTAGAAGTTTTTTTTTTTTTTTTTTTATATTTATTTTCCACTTTTAGAAATTTTAGGATTTTCTAAAAATTGCTTATTCATTTTTTTTAGGAAGTTTATATTTTTAGGAAATTTATATTCTTAGTTTAAAAGTTTTCTTTTAGGAAAGATTTTCTAGGTTTTTAATTTCTAATTTCTAATTTTCGAATTTAGATTTTATTTTTATTTTTCTGAATTTTAATTTAAAAAAAATAAAAATAAAAATATAATAAAAAAATAAAAATAAAAATAAAAATAAAAATAAATTTCCTGAGTGGTTTTCTTTCCTTTTTCTTCTTACTTTGCTCTCTGTTCATAGCAGCATTCAATCGATTGAAGCTCCTTTCTCAATCGATTGATACTGAGCTACTTTCTATGTGCTCTCTACTCTTTTCTCAATCGATTGACATTCCCATGTCAATCAATTGACAGAACATCTGTGTGCTTTCTGAATCTTGGAACCTCAATCGATTGAGAGAATCCCATCAATCGATTGACTGACAAGTCATTTGTGTGAAATTTTATGTGCTTCTGTCAATCTATTGAGACCACTGTCTCAATCGATTGAGTCTGCTTGAGGACTTATTTTGGGTTCTTCAAACCTTTGATTGTGGGTGTGGTGTATGAGCTTTACTCGTTCTCATCACCCACATTTGCTACCATTTAATCCGGAGATCGAACGATCTTTGCGAGACAATCGTAGAATCCAAAGGAATCAGTATCATCCTACTGATACCATGGCTGATCAAGAGCAAGAAAGGAATGAAAACAACAACCAGAATGGCAACAATGTGAATAATGGAAATAATGGGAACAATAATTACTATGGGGGACCTAGAACACTGGAATACTATAATGATCCTGGTTTTTACGAGGATCAGGAGTGTATCATGCATGCTCCCATTCCAGGGAATCATTATGAATTCAAATCAGCGATGATTCAAATGCTACCAATATTCCATGGTTTGGCAAACGAAAATCTGCACGTTCATCTGAACGAGTTCACTGGGGTATGCAAAATGTTCAGAGTCCACAATGTTACTGATGAGATAGCGAAGCTTCGACTCTTTCCGTTCTCTTTAAGAGACAAGGCAAAAACTTGGTTCTATTCTTTAGAACCGCAATCTATTCAGAGTTGGGCCGAGCTACATCGTCAGTTCCTCAAAAAGTATTTTCCCATGACTAAAGCCATAGAGATGCGTCAAAAGATCCTTTTCTTTTCCCAACAACCTCTGAGACATTCCATGAATGTTGGGAGCGTTTAAGGAGTTGATCGAAGTTGCCCTAACCATCACGTTCCAAGGTGGCAACAAGTCCAAAGTTTCTACAATGGGTGATTCACGAAGAAAGACGCATGGTTGATGCATCTTGCGGTGGATCTTGTGCCACGAAGAGGCCGATGAGTTGTGGGCATTGTTTGAGAAATTGTATCAAACCTCGATACAAAGTGAGACATCAGAACCACTTTGGACTTAGCACCTAAATCTCATGTGTTGACCAAAGACGGATTGTATGAGGTCAACAATAATAACTCGATCTATCAACCAAGGTTGATATGTCATTCAAACAGATGAACATGTTGTTAGACCAAGCATGCTAAAGTTCCTATCACCCCCACTGTATGCTCAATTTGTGAACACCCAGGTCATATGGCTAATGAGTGCCCAACTACCTTGACATTCCTTCCTGATGAATCTACTCTTCCAGAGCAGATAAATGTCACTCAATCTTATCAGCGGCAAGGTAGAAACGTGTACTCAAATACCTACAACCCAGAGAGGAAAGATCACCCCAACATAGGATGGGGTGGATCAAACCAAACCGTCAGTCAACCAATAATACCGAGCCAATCCTATGAGTGGACAACAAGCGTTTCCACAAAATTTTCAACAAAATTTCCGTCCAAGCAATTTTCGAGAATTCTAATTTTCACCGAATTCTAACTTTCGTGAGAATGCTCCATATTCTCATCCAAATTCGATTTAAAATCGAATTTCAATCGTAATCCTAATCAATCTCATACAAGCGCTTCAAAGGATTCGATCCGAAGAAAAGTGATGCGATGCAATCTTTTCAATGATGATAATCGACCAAGTCGACCAATTGGCAAATCAACTGAGTCGACGAGAGGAGGGTAAGCTTCGACCAACCCATCAACAATCCTCGCGACCAAGCATCATCGATGAAGGACCATTAAATAGTCAACGGTTGAAAGTCACATTCGTGTTGAGAAGTGGACGGAAGTTCATAATCAAGTGGAGATGCAAGCAGAGGAAGAAAGTGAAGCATGACCTGAGCGAAGCGAGAAAGCGAAAGAGTCGGCGAGAAGCGGAGAAAGAGAAAAGAAAGAGAAAGAGGAAGAGAAAAGAGAGAAGGGAAAAGAAAAGGTGATAGAGGATGAGTCTCCCTCAACTGCCCAACAAGGACAAGACGAAGATTCAGAAGGGGAACCCGCACCTTTTGTCCCAAAGGCACCATTTCCTCAATGCCTAACTCCTCCATCAAGAATGGGAAAGGGACCAACAAAAATGGAAGATATTTTCGAAACATTTAAGCAAGTAAAGATAAACCTTCCATTGCTTGAAACGATCAAGCAAGTGCCTGAGTATGCAAAGTTTTTCAAAGATTTATGCACTCGGAAGAGAAAGGCACGTAATCATGTTTCGAGAAAAGTGTTCTTGACTAATCAAGTCAGTTCCATATTGCAATTGGAAACCCCACCAAAACTAAAAGACCCTGGAGTTCCTACTGTTCCATGTGTCATTGGTGGGCAACCAGTTGGGAAAGCGTTATTGGATTTGGGAGCCAGTGTTAATTTAATCCCATATTCATTATACGAGAAACTCGGACTGGGTGAATTGAGACCCACAACGGTCACACTGCAACTGGCAGATAGATCAGAAAGACGACCGAGGGGCGTTATTGAGGATGTCTTGGTTGGAATAGATAAGTTTGTCTTTCCAGTGGATTTTGTTGTTTTGGACATGGACACACCTGTTAAGTCACTTAATCAAGTCCCCATCATCCTTGGACGTCCGTTTCTCGCTACTGCCAACGCTTGCATTAATTGTCGAACGGGAGTCATGGACGTTTCTTTTGGAAACATGAAGGTTCGATTGAATATCTTCCATGCGATGAACCATTTCCCAAACGAGGATGAGGTCGAATGTTTTTACATCGATCAGATAGATGAAGTGGTGGATGAGGCATTACCTTCAATGCTTACCAAAGAGGAATTTGAAAATGCTTTGTTGGCCATCTATGAAGAGAAAGGATCGGAAGAGAAGCAGTTCGACGAGATAGAGTCTAGCTCATCATGCCAGGATGATCACTTAGATGCGAGTGTGCCTGAGATAGAATCATTACCTGTTGAGGTGAAGGAAGTGCTGCCTCCATCACTTGAGCAGCCACCAATTGTGGAATTGAAACAATTGCCAGAGTCCCTTAAATATGCTTTTCTGGGACCTCGTGAAACACTTCCAGTAATAATCTCATCCACGTTGTCGGCAGAACAAGAAAAAGAGTTGTTGAAGGTGCTGAAAGAGCACAAGGAAGCTATCGGTTGGACTTTCACTGATCTCAAAGGGATTGACCCATCGGTATGTATGCATAAAATACATTTGGAAGATGAGAGTAAACCTTCAAGGGAACCACAGAGGCGACTTAATCCAAACATGCAAGAAGTCGTTCTAAAAGAAGTCATTAAACTCCTTGATGCTGGAATCATCTATCCGATTTCTGATAGTGAATGGGTTAGTCCAGTCCAAATTGTTCCGAAAAAGTCCGGAATCACTGTGAAGGAAACTGCTGAAGGAGAATTGGTCCCCACTCGAGAAACTACTGGATGGCGTGTCTGCATTGACTATCGGAAATTAAACACCGCCACCAGAAAGGATCATTTTCCCCTTCCGTTCATTGATCAAATCCTTGAGAAGTTAGCTGGGCAAGAGTTTTACTGTTTTCTTGATGGGTATTCGGGATACAATCAGGTGCCTGTCTACCCAGCTGATCAAGAAAAGACAACGTTCACATGCCCTTATGGTACGTTTGCATACCGCAGGATGCCATTCGGCCTATGTAATGCCCCGGCCACATTTCAACGGTGTATGTTGGCCATATTTTCAGATATGATCGACAAATTCATTGAAGTATTCATGGATGACTTCTCGGTTTTTGGGAGAACCTTTGATTCTTGTTTGAATCATCTTTCACAAGTGCTGCAACGTTGTGTTGACTCCAAACTTGTTCTTAGCTGGGAGAAGAGCCATTTTATGGTTAAACAAGGGATTGTTCTGGGGCACATTGTTTCACAGAAAGGAATCGAGGTGGATAGAGCAAAAGTTGATCTAATTGCTAACTTGCCACCACCCAACAGTGTTTGACAAATTCGATCATTTTTGGGTCATGCAGGATTTTATAGAAGGTTCATTAAGGATTTCAAAGGTGGCTAAACCATTGTGCACCTTGCTTGGCAAAGATGTTCCTTTTGAATTTATGAGGAGCATGCAAGCATTTTGAAATTACAGAGCTCTTATCCAATGCACCAATCATCCGACCACCGGATTATTCTCTCCCATTCGAACTCATGTGTGATGCATCGATTATGCAATTGGAGCATCCTAGGGCAGAGTGAATAAATTACCTCACGTAATTTATTATGCTAGCAAGTCATTAATTGATGCCCAACTCAATTACACACCACCAGAAAGAATTATTAGGCTGGTGTATGCTCGGACAAGTTTCGTTCCTATTTGCTTGGATCGAAAATAGTGGTCTTTTCCGACCATTACCTCAAATATCTTCTAGCAAAGAAGGATACTAAACCGAGATTAATCCGTTGGATCATACGCTCCAAGAGTTCAATTTCGAGATTAAGGATAAGAAGGGGTTGAGAACGTGGTGGTGATCATTTGTCGAGAATTCTACGAAGAATCAATACCCGAGACCATCCGTGACACGTTTCGGATGAACAATTGCTAGCAATTGATATAGCGTGTAAAGGTTCCATGGTTTTGCGAACATTGTGAATTATCCGTTCTTGGCGTAATCCCCAGAGTGGGGTAAGAATGATAAGAATCTCTTTTCTCCCAAATAAAATACTATTTTTGGGATGAACCATGTCTGTTCAAATTCTCGCTCGGATCGGATCATCCGAGATGTGTACCGAAGAGGAGCAAATGAGCGTCCTACACTTGTGTCATCTTTGGGGCTGTGGCGGCCATTTTGGAGAGGAAAGACCGCCAGAAAATCCTTCAAAGTGGATTCTCGCCCTCCATCTTCGTGTGTGTGCTCAATTTTGCAAGGAATGCCGACGATGTCAACAGCTTGGCAATATTTCAAAACGGAATATGATGCCCCTTAATCCAATTCTGATTGTTGAATTTTTGATGTTTGGGGGATTGACTTTATGGGTCCTTTTCCCCCATCCTTTGGGTTTTCATATATTCTAGTGGCTGTTGATTATGTCTCGAAATGGATAGAAGCTGTGGCAACCCGATCGAATGATCATAAGGTTGTGGTCAAATTCCTCAGCGAAAATGTGTTTAACCGATTCGGGATTCCAAGAGCAATCATCAGCGATGGCGGTTCGCATTTTTGTAATAGCCATTTTGTCACCTTAATGAAGAAGTACGGCGTCACTCACAAAGTTGCTACGCCGTACCATCCACAGACTAGCGGTCAGGTGGAAGTGTCTAATCGGGAAATTAAGCAAATTCTAGAAAAAACAGTCCGACCGGATAGAAAAGATTGGTCAAACCGGCTCTCAGAGGCTCTGTGGGCTATCGGACCGCATTCAAGACTCCGATTGGAATGTCTCCGTTTCGAATTGTTTACGGGAAAGCTTGCCATCTTCCTGTCGAAGTGGAGCATAAAGCATTCTGGGCGATAAAAAGATTTAATTCTGACATGCAAGCAGCCGGGTCGCATCGCCGATTGCAATTGAATGAATTGGAGGAATTACGCTACGAAGCGTATGAGAATTCGAAGATGTACAAAGAAAGGTACAAAAAGCTGCATGATGCGTCCATTTCTCGGAAAGAAGTTCACGTTGGCCAAAAAGTTTGGTTATTCAATTCCCGACTGAAGCTTCACCCGGGAAAATTAAAATCTCGATGGGAAGGCCCATTTCAGGTAGTGTCCATTAGTGCGCATGGTGCCATCGAAATTCGGAGCCTTGTTGACAATCGCATTTGTAAAGTTAATGGGCAAAGACTCAAACCAATGTTTGAGCCGGTCACCCAGTTTACGATTGAGGCGATGCACCTCCGTGATCCTGAGGATTGATCACTGAAAGGTCGAGCTGTCGACATGTAAACTCAGCGCTTCCTGGGAGGCACCCCAGTTGTTTTATTTATTTATTTTTTTTTATGTGTGTCTTTCCATGTTTGTTGTTCTTTTTAGTTTAGTTTTATTTTTTTACTTTTCTGAAAAAAAAAAAAAAAAAAAAAGGAGTCCACATTCAATCGATTGACTGTGATTCCTAAATCGATTGACGGGTCTGTGTCAATCGATTGAGCTTCATCATCATTTTTCAGTCTTTTGTCTCAATCGATTGAGCAATTGGCCTCAATCGATTGACATCTTAAGAGTTTGTGCATTTGTGTTGGAATTTGGACAGCCACCCGACAACTCTTGTCATGGCAGCTGACTTCTTGGGTTGGGCATTGACTCCCATTACACTTGGTTTTCCTTGGCCCTTTAATGCCTTACGTTTCCAAGGACACCAACCGGCGCTATTTTGTTCTCACAATTATTCCTCAATCGATTGACACTTTAGTGTCAATCGATTGACCT
Organism: Chloranthus sessilifolius; assembly: GCA_021018995.1. NCBI lineage: Eukaryota > Viridiplantae > Streptophyta > Magnoliopsida > Chloranthales > Chloranthaceae > Chloranthus > Chloranthus sessilifolius. The sequence goes on from CM037594.1 coordinate 14,610,695, forward strand.
TCAATAGTGGAGTAATGGCAAGAGCCACGTCTCCCAGGCAATGCCAAGTTGTCGCTCCCTCCTCGCGACGTGGGAAGTCCATGCATCCTCAATCGATTGAGCATTAAGCCTCAATCGATTGAGGCTCACACTATATATGTGGTACTCCCCACCCGTGGAGTCCTCATTCGAAATCCATCCAACTTGTCACGCCGATATCTTTGCTCCTCCTTGTTTTGATCAAATGGCTGCCCTTATCCGACCACCGCGCCCAGCCAATGATCCGATGCGCATCCCTAATGAGCATTATATCGATCGCCAATTCCAAACGGAAAATTTCTTCGACTTGGTGAAATACCGGAACATCACGGAATGCGCACGGTCGATCGAATTCATCGAGGCCCTCTGCTTGGAAATGCTGCTGACCCCACCACCCATCGATGTAGCCCCGCGCATCATTCGGCTATTCTATCAAAAGATGGTGTGGGTGCCCGAGACCCTCTCCCCAACCGGCTTGCCGTTCATCACCATCGAGATCGATAACTGGCAATATAACCTCCACGCCGCTGATCTCGCCCGTGGTTTTAATTTCTACGAGGCTCGTCCCGTGAACCACCACCTTCCTCCGGCTATCGAGCGTAGCCAAGATGATATGATCGCCGATATGTGTGGTGGTCGTCGTGGGACCGTCAAAGCGCCATGGATATCCTCTTTTGGGATATCGTTATGGCCAATAACCTTCTGCCGCATGGCACAAAGTCCGAGAGGACTTTGGGTTGGGTGAAGGCGCTCTACGCGGCACACACCAATACTTGGTTTGATGCGCCTGGGTTGATGCTCGCGGAGATGTACCGCTGCCATAGTGATATCGCCGGTGCCTTGTCCGCCGTGCGCGATTCTCCTACACTTCCCACACTATGTGATGCACCTTCCGGATCACCTTGGCTGCCCGTCTATGCTATGGCGATGAGGTGATGGGTGACATGCAATTTTACCAATATGGTGTGAATGTTTGGGTCAAGAGTATCAAGGCGATCATCCGCGTGCAATCCGCCCCGGTTGAGGATGCTCCTCCTCCTTCCCCGTCAAACCCGCGCCGCGTAACGCGCGTTGTTAAGCGACCTCGTCTGAAGAGGTCCCCGATTTTGATGATCTTGGCGGCCTGCTCGCTTCGAGGCGCGGATGGACGGGCTGAATGCACGGCTCGGTGGTGTGGATCGGCGGTCCCGATTTCAAACCGCTCTCCTTATGCGGATGGCTCGCGAGTCATTCCCGGGTCGTGCCGACCATTTCATCGACGGCGCGAGAGCGGCAATGAACGAGGAGCGGGAACCGGAATATGAGGATGATGATGATGTCTACTGATTGTCTTGTTTTGTTTTGTTTTGGAGTTTTTCTGTTTTGTGTTTATTTTGTTTTTGTTTGATATGTCGGATCAGTGTATGCATGCAAGCATAACATTTTCTTTGTTTTGGCATATTTGTGGTTGGTTTCGAGCTCTCAGTCAATCGATTGAGATATCTCTATCAATCGATTGAGCTCCCTCTTGCTCCCCTCTACTTTCCTCAGTCAATCGATTGAGAATTCTGTCTCAATCGATTGACTGATGCACCTAGATTTGGATAGTCCTGATTTTGACCTTTATTTTTAGTATGGTATATCAATCGATTGACATTTAGGTGCCAATCGATTGAAACTTGCTTGGTCAACCAGTCAACCCCTGCTGGGATAGGAAAGTTTCTCCAAATATTTGATTTGGAGAACAGATTTAATTTGCCACCACCCCATATCTTTGACCTCTCTTGTCAATCGATTGACACCAACATGTCAATCGATTGACTGTTACTTCTTTCTAAAAATTCTTCATGCACCGACTGTCCGAAATTTCTTTCTTTAAAGTGTCCTTCTTTTAGGACCTTTTCAGCTATTTAGGGCACTTGCTGGGTCCTCCTCTTAGTCCCAATTTTCAGTATCTGTCCCCACCTTGTCGCCATGTCTTCCATCCGTCCTCGTACTCGAGCCGCAGTCCAAAAGATAATGGAGCCCGCACGCAAACGTGCCCGATACAACGCTCCACCGCCACCATTCGATTGGTCCACCCATGCCATCCTCCACCTTGATGAAGAATCTGTTTCATCACCCGTACTCCCCACCCCTACCCCACCCTTATCACCACCTCGGGCACCAATCCCACCCGTCGGCGCGGTTGGAATTTCTGAAGAAATGTGGCGCTACGCTTTTCCGACGCCGCGGGGAGGAATTTCTACCATGGAGGACTAGAGGATTTGTTTTCGGTTTTTAGGATCTAATTCTACATGTCTTTAGGGTAGGGTTGTTTTTATGTTTTCGTTGTTTCGGTTACGTTTGTTTAGTTTTGCGTCACGTTCAATTTTGCTTTAGTTTGTAATAATTTTCTTTTAATAACAATTTAGTTTCGTCGTTGTTCTTTTCTCTCTTTCACTTGCTCGGTTGTTTTGTCCTTTGATTGCATAGAACAGGTTTGGGGGAGGCCTTCTTCCCTTTCTCCGCATCATCACCAATGAGGACATTGGCCAGTTCAGGTTTGGGGGGGTAATTGGTTGTTTTCGAAAAAAAAAAAAAAAAAAAAAAAAAAAATATAACTTTGTAGCAGTTCTCGGATTTTTGAATGCTTATCAGTCAATCGATTGAGACTACTGTCTCAATCGATCAACTGATAAACATAAAAGGGTATAAGAATTTGTGGCTCAGTCAATCGATTGAGTCCAATCTGTCAATCAATTGAGAATTTGGTCTCAATCGATTGACTGATGGTTGGCAAATGCTGTAATTTAATTGATTATTCATATTTTTGAGCATAAAGATTCTTCCTGAATTTCTTTAAACAAAGCTATCATACCATGGTTATTTTATGAATGCCCATAAGGTGTAGATATTGAACATTAATGATCATGAATCATGCTTAAAAATAATTGTTTTCATCACTCGCTTTCAATCTCAAAATCAGAGGATTAAGTGTGTAACATGGAATCTTAAAGATCACAAAGAAAGACTAAAACCTTGAAAGTTTTTGAAACACTTGTCCTCATTCTTGATGAGTGCTGAAATAAATTCGGAGTATTCTTGAAATTCTTGTTCCAATTGTTAAATCTCATTCCGGTTACTTTGATTTGTGATTTTATGTGTGTTATAACATTACACTAGAAATCATTGTGTACTAACTCAAGGCAAATAGGCGTATTTTACCATCATGAAAGGAAATGATCTAAGGCCATCATTGGTTCGTCTGTGCTTAAAATGTCCCACCTCATAAATTTATCCTTCTAGTACACCTTTGAGCTTATTGGAAAATTTACCTTTATACATTCTTTGTTAAGCTGCAATAACCTTTAACCCCTTACCGCTTCTGAAAATTCAGCTTGCCCTTACTTATTTCTGAGAAATTAGGAACAAGGGATGAAAATGAGTGAAAAGAGAGTAAGTGGGGATTATATGTGTTGTAGTGTGTACTGAAAAAAAAAAAAAAAAAAAAAAAAATATATATATATATATATATATATATATATATATATATATACATTGAGAAGAATGGTGAGAGACTAGAAAAGAAAAAGAATAGAAATACAAAATCAGAAGTTGTTTCTTTTCCAATTTCTCAGAAATTTTTGAATCCATCTTTCCTTTCTTTTCTTAACCTTAACCCGAGCCCCATTACAACCTTAGAAAAGACCTTTTTGATCCAATCATGAGTGATGAAATGCCTTGTGGAGAGTAAGTACATAATTGTCTATGGTGCTTGATATATGCATGCTTAAAATACAGATATCTTTCTTAATGAGATTTCCCTTATAATTCTTTGATACACCGTCTTTCTTTAAAACTTGTGAGATTTTCTTCTAATTGTGTTGCAATTCCATCTCACACATGAAAAAAAACTGCAATTCCATCTCACCATGAAAAAAAAAAAAAAAAAAAAAAATTTGTATACCCATGGGCACCACGTTCCCAGTGGGGAGTGATTTCATTCTGAGTGTATACCCATGGTGAGGATTGGAGTCTAGACATGTGATCTAAAAGTTCCAGTTTAAGCTTTTCCTCTGACATAAGAACTTTGGGCAGTGATGATCTCATGACATTGAGGCATGAAATATGAACATTAGAAGACAATGGTCTGAACTGAATGTGGCATAAATGGAATGAACATGGTTAGATGTATTCTAAAAAGATTTTTCAGGGGCATCTAATTGCTAAAGGACATGATTAATCAATTCTGAAATTCCGATAGCCTTGAAGTTTGTAGGTACCTTCACTGAAACCTTGAGACACAACTCCTCCACTAGGGATCACCTAGGGGTTTAAAGGCTTGTTGCACATGCTAAGTACAATCGTGTTCCCTACGAAAGTGGCATTTAAATTTTAGGATGTCAGTTTTATTTTACTTTATATATTTATCATTCTCTTTGCTCGAGGACTAGCAAAGTGTAAGTTTGGGGGTGTGATCGGTGCTGAAATATGACTATATTTCATACCTTAAACCCTACACTTAGCAGTTCGATGAAAGTATTTGATGGCTGTTGTGAAGTTTTGATGTTTACAGGTGTTTCTGACAGTTAGATCGTTCAAGTGCATAAAAGAAGGAAATTAAAGGCTATAAAAGAGCTATGGACAAAAAGGTCCAAAGAAGCATTGAAAGCCATGAAGAGAATCAACTTCCATCAAGAAAGGGAAGACTTTGCATTGAAGAGTCAATCGATTGAGGCATTATTGTCAATCGATTGACAGATGGAGTAAAACTCAACCCTAGAAAGTCAATCGATTGAGACATGAAATTCAATCGATTGAGACATGAAGGCAGAAGTGCCCTAAGGGAATTCGAACTCAAAGTCAATCGATTGAGACTTCTGTCTCAATCGATTGAGGCAATTAGGGTTAGGTGTGTTCGGCCATTATAAAAGAGAGGCTACGGCTTTTGAATGGGGGAGTTTTTTGGTGTTTGAGACAAAATTTGTGTAATAATTAGAGACTTTTGTAGAGGGTTTTCGGAGAGTAATAAAATTGTGTTGAGATTTTCCGAGAACATATTTTTATTTTACACCTTCTTTGCTCTTTACTTTGGGAATGGTTTTGAATGAAATTGAAGATCTTGCACCAAGGATGAGAGGCTAAAGGCTGTAGATCAAGGAGGATGCGATCCCCAGATAAGTACCTATATTTTATGTTTAATGCCATAGTTTGATAATTTCATCATCAAATCGTTTTTCTCAAAGTGTAGTGATCATGTTTTTAGTGTTTTGATCTAAAATACCATGAGATACGCTATGCTTTTCACATGATTCATACCGCGATTAGGCTGAGTCATTGTTTTTAGATAGGGTATGCCGGGTTAATGATCATGCTTAATTACTAGTCATATTTCTCTTAGAATGATGGTGTGTTTGATGTTAATAAAATTGTGGGTTTAAAAATAGAAAAGGGTATAAATCTGGGGTAGCAAATTCCTTGATCTTGTTTTTAAAATTTGTTCTTAGATTTCTCATTACATAATTTTTAGATTAATTTATTTTCTTTCTTGCAATTAGAATAAGTGTTAATTTTTGGTAAAAAAAATTAAATCTACCCCTTGGTACTTCCTCGGGGATATTTTCTAAATCTCTAGGAAGAAGTGATTAAAATTTCAGATTTCCCTGTGGGTTCGACACCCTTGTTCTTGCCTTACTAGAACAGATCTTGTACACTTGCAAGGGTTAATTTAAAATCGATCATGCCCCAATGACATATGCGGAACACTTGGTATATCCACACAACTATAGGTAAAGCATGTATAAAAGAACAAGTACTGAACTAAATCTTCAGCTCTATAATTTAAAGCCAAAACATATAACCGAAAAGATAGTTCTAATCCCATGCCACTGCATGGGCAAAAGAATCAACCCGAACCATCAGTGACGTATCAATGATCACCTCAGATGATTCGACAAAAGAATATCTCACATAATTATATTATCCCAATAAAATAGGCTGGACATACCAAGCTGTATAATCTCTCTCAAAATAACTATCAAAGTACATAGAGAGTCTTCTAAAAGAACTTCTCAGGAGGGGGCTCAGACTCCTCCATCGGAACGTAATTCGAGTCCTCAGGATCGACATCACTAGATGCAACCGCTATCTCAGAACCTGTGACGTATAGTCAAAAAGGTGAGCTACATCCTAGCTCAATAGAGAAAGATATCTGAACATGTAAATCTATCTTACTCACTTACATTTTATGACATAATTGACGCATGATTTTAAACAATGTAAAATAGTTAGAAAATAGGTTGAGAGACTAGAAGAACGAACAAAATTCATTTGCTACACTACACATGGCTCTTACGCTCAATTGGTTCTCATATTACAACAGAGTTGGTCTCATAACTTAAATCAATTAACTTATATAATCCCCGAGCAATATAGCATCGAGCCTCGATGGAATACCCTCCATCGTCGTTCAATCAGACTATTTTTCATGTGATATAACCCAAGTCCTTTTCACATAGGCGACAGGGCACATAACTCATATACATCTCTGGGATGTCTTACTAGTATATGGTTTAGCCGTCGTACTGGTCACGGATATCCTGCACAGTTAGTCACGGGTATACCGCCGTGTCGGTGGGGTATTCTCCAAAGCTTAAATCAATTGTGCAACTATATATAGTTATTCACCGTATAATTGTGCTAGATATTATTAATTCAAAGCCCGTTAAAATCCCATTCATGCACTTTCACATCACGTGGATATTCACGTTAACTATACACCCCTGGGATGTCACACGTTCAGATGCATCACTTAGATTCCCAGTTCACATATACATCCCTGAGATGTCTCTTTTCTTATGCTTATGCCTTTCTCATTTCCATGTACGCACACACACCTTAATTTCACACACTTATCTTAGCATTTTGAACACAAACACTTAACTATGCTTTAAACAAACATGCATACATAGAAAATTACTACATACATGCTTTCGTAATCAAGTGTACAAGTTCATAATATTCCCTACCTCAAACCCAATTTAAATCCATGGATTCCTCAATCCGAGTTAGTCATAACCACTCCAAGGTCCGGCTCAACCTAGGTATGGCCAAATACATATAACATATCACAATTGGTGTAAAAACATTGGGTTAATAAGCCTAACCCCACCCAACATAAACATAAATTATCCCAAACCGATCGAACGATTCTTAAATTGATCGAACGGTTTGAAAAATTGATCGAACGATTTTAAATCGTTCGAATGATTTTATTTCGTTCGATTGATTTCCTCAGAAATCCTTACACCTAATTTTTATACTTCAGCAAAACCGATCGAACGATTTTAATTTCATTCGAACGGTTTTCCAAATCGATCAAACGATTTGTAAATCGTTCAAACGATTTCCTCAAAAATCAACATTTCACTTTCTTTACTCTTTGACAAAATCGATCGAACGGATACTAATTCTGTTCGATTGGTTTTGCCCATTTCCAGAACAGATCAAGTTCTAACCATTACAACTCACCTCATCAACATCCATACCCTCTCTTACACATTTCTCACACCTAGTCAATTAAATTTATAACCTAACAACTCTAATTCACTAAAATAGTCAAGCTTACCTTTTCAACCGGTCGGATCCCTTGATTGAAAGCTTCTTATCACAACAAGGGTTTCATAGCCCCCAAATCTCAAATCTCCTTCCAATACGAAGGCTCTAATCCGCAAGCTTTATGATTTACACTCAATCATACGCATTTATTACGCAGCCCTTAATTTCACAACCAAATCATATACCTCCCATTCACTCTCTCTTAATTTCTCAACAACCTAACTAAGGAGAAATAAATTCTTCCCCTTCTTATAATTCCCTTCATTTATTGGGTGCAAAACACACATACCTAACTAGGTATGTATATATCCCAATCAACTTACTTTTATTACCCCCATACTCCACATTTCACACACAACATAGCTAATTTAAGCTAACTAAGTTGTTAGCCAGGTCAACGTTGACCCGATTCGACAAGTGACCTGCCAGGCACACTTCTCGAGGTACACTATTTAAGTATGAAATTTCTGAGACATTACATTCTCCCCTCGAGAATTTTCATCCTCGAAAAATGTACTCAAGGGCTCCCAAACTTCCATAGGATTTGTGGGTTTGAAACCGAAACTCTCAAGACACCTAATAAATCAACTATAACCTACAACATTTGACCACACATCACAACTTACATTTATGGCAAATACATCATGCTCAATGGCAAGCAATGTGCTGCTGGGCCACTAAGCAATCTAGGGGAAACACCCGAATTATGCACCTGCACAACCAAGCAGCGACATTCACAGCCTACAGAATTGTAAACCACATAACCTGCAAATTTTAGAACATACAACGATTAGATTGCGGAACCATGCAGCCACATTGATCATGGTGTAGAGTTTCCTGCATTTCATGATATTGACATACGTCATTAAAACAACCATACCCACAAAGCCATAGTATTGACAGAACCACATAAACAAACAACCAGAATGGCTACATAACAAAATTTGCTTAGCAAACACACAACACTAATATATATATAGCACACCTAACTAGAGAAGCTATATATGAACCATTGCATACATCAAAACAGGAAAACATAGAAAGCATCACCAAAAAGTTATTTACAAATTTGTGTGGCACTCATGCCACGATCATTTAAGAGGACTCATGTCCAATGGTACCTGTTTTAAACATGTATAATTATCCAATAAGTTACATATCACTGTTCAAAATTTTAAACTCCTCACAACACCACTCAACTCGCCGCATCACCGGGCTGATCACCACCATCACCATGGTCTCCCCCACCCGAACTCGTCACATCCAGGAACCTTGCCTGCGCTGCTACCATGCGTTGAAGGTAATCAACGGGGTACATGAAGTGCATCTCCTCGGCGTGTAATGCATCATGGTAATCCAATCGGCGGTTGAGTAGGCGGTTGTTCTCCGCCATTTGACGAGTGTTCGCTTCCAAGAGCGCGTAAAGGTCGGCAATGGTCGGCGTAGGAGCACTCCCAGATGGTGGTGGTGCATGTGTCTGCGTACGACGCCGAGCACGCTGCTGAAGTGGAAAGGTAGTAGCTGGTTCATCCGGAATAGGAGCATCATAAAGTGGCTGGTCTTATGCTTGAGGTGTAGGCGGTGGTGGTTCTTCTACAACTGGTTTCTTGGTCAATTTCACAAGCGTACGGCTCCAATCAACCATAGTGTATGGTTGCACATTACCCGTGAGCTTCGGTTCATTCTTTGAGAAGGTGTAAGTCTCATCACCAGCGTAGTCCTCAACCATGAGTGAGATGAGACGCACATGGGCATATCCTCAATGGGTTTCTTAGCTCCCTCTAGCATTTTCTTTCGTGCGTACTTCATTCCCTCAATGGCAACACGTGGTGCATTAAACCATCAGCCACTGAAAGCTAGAAATAGAATCATTTGGATTTTTCCCACACATTCTGTTCTATGCCGCAATGGATACAAGTTGCACTTTATGATAAAATCGAGCATCCATAGCTCACGCGGTAGGTTAACTCGTTTAATTGAGTGACCGGATCCCGTTCTACCATGAGTCATTTCGGTCGCTACATACTTGTAATCCAAAGGGGCTGGAAAAGGTTCGGCCAAGGCAATGCCTTCATGGTTATAAGTATGAAAACATTCCAAGGCATCGGCCACATCATCATACGTGAACTCAAAGTGCCTATTGTCGATTTTCGTTCTAAGTATGGTCGGGTTCTTGACATCTTCCATATTCTGGTAGAACAATCTCACAATCTGAGGGTAGAAATTTTCTTTACACGATCGGAGTATTCCGGTTAAACCTGCAGTGGATATGTAGTTAAAAGCCCACAACGTTTCCTCACGCTTGGAAAAAATCTTATGGTCAATGAACCACTCCGATTCAAAATCTTTGTTCGCCCACCACTCATTGGGTCGCTCATGTTGAGGTGGTGGGGGCAGTGCTTGTTGTGGTGGCTGGGCTTGTGTAGGCGGTCTCGACGAAGAACCCGTCGGTGCCGAGGGTTTCTTTGGTGGTTGTTGTGATGAGGAACCCGTCGTGGGTTTCTTTGGTGCGGCACCCGCCGTGGTTTGGCGAGTTTTCGGTGCCATTTTAATCACACCATAACACAAGGAATTTGGGCAAGGGTTTTACCCCAATTTTGCTAATACTAGGGTATAAAAACCAAATTTCAATTTGCATGGACTTAGGAGTGGTTAGAATTTACCTCTTTGTGCTTCTAGGAACTAAGCATGTAAGGCCTCGAGCTTGTATGGTGCTGAAAATCACCCAGTCGGGTAGCACTCTGTAAACCTTAGAACCCCCTCTTAGAGAAGAAGAAAACAAATTCTTTAAGAGTTTTGATTTTGAATGGGGAAAAACGCATGCCATATGTATAAGTGCAGCCCCCAAAATTTTTGAACATTAAGTGCAGCCCCCGAAATTTCGTTCAAATGGATACTAATTCCGATCGGACGATTTCCAAACTTCACTTTCCAGCCATTTTTCATCTCACTGGCCCATCCATTTCGTTCGAACGATTTTGAAAATTGATCGAACGATTCTCTGGAAAACATGCCAGTTTCTCCTATGTGAAATTTGATCGAACGAATTTTAATTTCGATCGAACGGTTTTGCTAAAAACATAGTTAAGGCTGCATTGGCATGCCTTCACACCCTATTGTTAACAACCTTGACTTTCACTTGAATTTAAAAAACTTTAGCCATTATTTTTACACTTAATTTACACCCTAAAACAATATGCATCACCTAACTATTGCTACAACTCACACTCTACCATGCTGAAACAACTTAAACCATAGTTTGTGCATCAATGTCACAACCATTTAGATTTCAATACAGATAGCTTGGTTTTTACATATAGCATTCAAAATTTTAGAGGTCACATGTGAATTATAAGAAAATCTTGAATCTTGCTCTACACATCGCACTTATCGTCTGCGGTTTCTCAAACAAGTGGGGGTATAGTTCCTTGATTTCGACCTCGCGTTCCTAAGTTGCTTCTTCGGCCGGATGATTTCCCCACTTGACAAGTACTAAAGGGATAGTCTTAGTGCGCAGAATTTGTTCTTTTCAATCCAAAATTTGAGTCACTCCTTCAATCATGGTCATGTCTTCATGCATCTTGATTGGCTGATCTCTCAAAATGTGTGTATGGCCCTTTACATATTTTTGGAGCATGGATACATGGACCACATTATGTACCCGATCAAACAAAGGTGGTAATCCGATGCGATAAGTTACCTCGCCAACACGACTCAAAACTTCAAAGGGCCTAAGGTAACAGGGACTTAACTTTCCCCTCTTCCCAAACCTCATCACATCCTTCATGGGTGATACTTTCACAAACATATGATCGCCAATGAAAAAGTCCACGCTCATCCTTTTGATATCAACATAGCTCTTCTGTCTGCTATGAGTCGATTTAAGTTTTTCTCTTATCATATGAATAATAATGGCGTTATCTTCAAGTAACTCCGGACCCAGTAGAAACTTTTCACCGGTTTCTTCCCAGTTGATAGGCGATCTACACCGCCTTCCATAGAGAGATTCATACGGCGCCATTTCAATGCTTGCTTAAAAACTATTATTGTATGTAAATTCGATCAAGGGTAGATGTTGATCCCATCATCCTTGTAATTCAAGCATAAACACCCTGAGCATATCTTCTATCACTTGATTTACTCGCTCTGTTTACCCATCAGTCTGTGGATGGAACGTCGAACTAAAGTCCAATTGAGTACCCATGCCTTCTTAAAATTTCTGCCAAAATTTTGAAGTATATAATAGGTCACGATCAGAAATGATGCTGCTGAGAATCATGTTCAAATGTACAATCTCTTTCATATACAAATCCATGAGTCTTCCAGTCGTATACATTGTGTTGTAGGGCAAAAAGTGAGCTGACTTGGTTAGTCGATCAACGACCACCCAAATTGCATTGTACCTTTTCACTATTCACGACAATCCCACGATGAAATCCATGAAGATTGATTCCTATTTCCACTCCGGTATTAGTAGAGGTTGTAACAAACCAGCAGGGTGTCTATGGTCTACTTTCACTTGCTGACAGGTCAAACAGCTTGACACGTATTCGGCGACATCTCACTTCAAACCTCTCCACCAGTAACTCTTCCTCAGTTCTTGATACATTTTAGTGCTACCGGGGTGAATCACATATCTAGACTTATGAGCCTCGTCTAGAATAGTTTGCCACAGATCGACATCAACTGGAATACAGATACATCCCCTGAATAGTAAGGAACCATCTTCCTTTATGGAGAAGTCCGGTTTAGTGCCTTTAGTCACACCTTGTCGAATCTTGACTAACTCCGAGTCTTTCATTTGTAGCTCGTGAATATGCTCAAAAATCATCGGTCTCACTGTGACGTTGGCTAAGAAAGCCCTTAAAGCTTGCAGCTTAATTTTTGCATCATACAATGATAGATCTTCAAATAATTTCCACCTATGCATTCTCATCACCAGGCTAGCTAACTGAGCCGAACCCTTACGACTCAATGCATACGCTACAACATTAGCTTTACCACCTATGTAGTAATCATAGTCCTTGAGAAACTCTATCCACCTTCACTGCCTCATATTTAATTTCTTCTGCGTGAATAAGTATCTGAGGCTCTTATGGTTGGTGAAGATCTCAAAGGTCTCACCATATAAATAGTATCTCCAAATCTTAATGCAAATATGACCACTGCTAGTTCCAGGTCATGTGTCGGACAATTCTTCTCGTAATCTTTCAGCTGCCTCAACCCATAAGCAATCACTTTCTTGTGCTAGTTGAGCATGCAACCTAAACCATTATGAGAAGCATCGCTATATACCACAAAACCTCTACTGCCTGAAGGAATTGCTAGCACTGAAGCTAAAGTGAGTCTCTTCTTGAGTTCTTGAAAACTCTTTTCACAGGCTTCAATCTATTCAAATCTCACATCATCCTTATGAGCCTCATAAGTGGTCCCAATATTTTTAAAAATCCTCCCACAAAATGTCGATAGTACCCAGCTAGACCAAGAAAACTACGGATATCTGTTACCATCTTCGGTTGTTCCCAGTGCACCACTGCCTCGATCTTAGCTGGATCTACAGTGACACCCTCCTTTGAGATGACATGTCCTAAAAAGCTAACTTTCTCCAACCAAAACTCACACTTATTGAGCTTGGCATACAGTTGGTGTTCACACAGAGTTTGTAGAGCAATTCTCAAATGTTCCTCATGTTCCTTCTTCGACTTGGAGTATATCAAAATGTCGTCGACGAATACTATGATGCAAGTATCCAGGTGTGGTTTAAACACCCGATTCATCAAGTCTATAAATGGCGTCGGTGCGTTCGTCAAACCAAACGGCATCACTAAAAACTCGTAGTGTTCGTACTGCATCCTGAATGTCGTCTTCTGGATGTCCTCTGCCTTGACTCTCAGTTGATGGTATCTAGATCTTAGATTGATCTTAGGGAAATATCTTATTCCTTATAACTGATCAAACAAATCGTCGATCCTAGACAATGGATATTGATTTTTAATGGTTCGTTTGTTTAACTGACGATAGTCGATGCATAGCCTCATCGACCCATCCTCCTTCTTGACAAACAAGACCGATGCTCCCCAAGGAGACACACTTGGTCTTACAAACCCCTTATCTAAGAGCTCTTGTAACTGCTCTTTCAATTCCTTCAACTAAGTAGGAGCCATTCGGTATGGTGCTTTGGAAATTAGCTCCGTTCGAGGTGCTAAGTCGATGGCAAACTCCACCTCTCGATCAGGAGGTAATCTTGGCAACTCTTTTAGAAAGATATCTTCAAACTCACGTATAACTAAAATTTTATAAATGACATTCTTTCCTTCCTTGTCTTCCTTCAAAAATGCCAAGTAACCACTGCATCCATTTCTGATCAAACGCTTGGCTCTAATGGCGGACACAAGTGACAGAAACTTCGTTCTCACCCTTACGAATCGGAATGATCTCCTTGTATTCTGTCTAAAGATAATCACTTTTTTCTTACAATCGACCATTGCACAATGAGTTGACAACCAATCCATGCCAAGGATCACGTCGAATCCTTGCATATCCAACAAAACTAAATTTACTACTAGTTCAAAGACATCCCCATCTCTAATGGTTACTATCACTGACCTACAGACCAAGTCCATATCAACCGATTCTTTAGTCGAAATAGACACTGCCAAGATAAAATCCAATGTCTCTGGGCTGACCTTCTTCTTTGCAAATCGAGGAGAAACAAATGAATGAGTAGACCCTGGGTCTATCAACATTCTAGCCACTTATGCTACGTCACTCCCCCTTCCAAACACTTGTAAAGTACCTATAGAGCACATATATTTTAGCAGCCTATTCATACATCATATCAAAGCATGAAATCAATTTGATCAGACAATTCTACATAGATAATCTATATAAGTACACCTTTTCTATCTAAAATTTATGAATTCAATGTAATTGATACAATCTGTCAATCATTTCATTTAAAGTTTCACCTTGTATGATATCATTGGCGTTCTGAGCATCCTGAGCCATAACTGCATAGGCTCTTCCTTGCACGACCGACTTCTTTGCTTGTATCGGTCTCGGGATGGAAGCAGAAGCCATTCTCCCCTTATTCATTTCTGGGCAATTCCGAATTATGTGGCCTATCTTCCCACACTTGTAGCATCCCCGAATTCCCCATCTACAATCAGCTGTTTTGTGACACTTGGCACACGTTTCATTTGATGTAGAAGAAGCTTCCTGTGAGAAAGCTTGAGTAACTGAGACTCCCATGGTGGCGGTAGGGCTCTCATATCTGATCGATCTTGCCAAGGTAGGTATAGGTGGCCTGAAATAATTCGTGTAAGCAATTTGTCTAGGAACTAGAGCTGGTGCCGTACATCTCGGCTTTTTATTTCCCGAGTCATACTCACCCACTCTTCCTTGAACTTTTCTACCTCTATCCTGCTGATATCTCCGTTTATACATATTATTAATATCCCTTTCAGCCACTATTGCCTTTCCCATCATGTCCGCATAGTTTTTAAGTTCAAATATCAAAACTCTCTCTCGGACGTTCGGCCTCAGACCTTCCTCAAATTTGTTGGCCTTCATTAATTCAGTGGCCACTGACTCAGGTGCGAATCATGATAATCCTGTAACCTCCACCCCATACTCTCGCACCGTCATGCTTCCCTACTCTAGGTTAGCGAAGTCCCTTTTCATCTGTACTCTCACCTGATTGGGGAAGTACTCCCTGTTGAACTCCCTAACGAATTCAGCCCATGTCCATAGATGGTAAGGGTCCTCAATTTCTCTTTTTCTCAACACTGATTTCCACCAAGGATCAGCATCTCCCTCAAGCTTGAAGGAAGCCCAACCTAGCTTCTCATCCTCTGTACTTCGAAGTCTATCCAGAAGCTTTTCCATCTGATTTAACCACTTCTTAGCTTCTAACGGATCTGTCTACCCATAAAAACTAGGTCTTAATCTCTTCAAATACATGAATGACGGGGGCAACAATGCTGGAGGAGGTGGTGGGGGTGGCTGATGATTATTGGCATTGTTAGCAGCTAGTAGTGCGATCTGCTCGGTCAATAACGCAATTTGTTGCGTTTGTTGGGCCATTGCAGCGGTCACAGCTTCCAGGGCCAACACCATTCAATCCGTCGCATCACTTCTCGTATCTCCCCCATCATGAGGGTTCCTTTGGTCTCTACTAGACCCGCATGGAATTCAGCCTTACTACTCAAATTCCTACTTTGGCTACCTCTAGGTTGATCCCTTCCTCTAGAAGACATTACGCTCTGCACATGAAACCAAAGTTTCATTAGCAGAAGATCCCTATACTCTAACGAAATTTAAGACTTGTCAAAAATTCTAAAGAAAAGGCTTTGATAACAACTATGACAGCCCAGATTTTAGCACCCTGGAACCCATGCCATCGGCACAACCCTTGAGGCCGTGCCCCAATGACATATGCGAAACACTTGGTATATCCACACAACCATAAGTAAAGCATGTACAAAAGAAAAAGTACTGATCTAAATCTCCAATTCTATAATTTAAAGCCAAAACATATAACCCAAAAGATAGTTCTAATCCCATGCCACTGCATGGGTAAAAGAACAAATTCGAACCATTAGTGATATATCAATGGTCACCTCAGATGGTTCGACAAAAGAATATCTCACATAATTATATTATCCCAACAAAACAGGCTGGACATACCAAGCCGTATAATCTCTCTCAAAATAACTATCAAAGTACACAGAGAGTTTTCTAAAAGAAGTTCTCAGGAGGGGGCTCAGACTCCTCCACCGGAATGTAATCCGAGTCATCGGGATCGATGTCACCAAATGCAGCCGCTATCTCAGAACCTATGACGTATAGTAAAAAAGGTGAGCTACATCCTAGCTCAATAGGGAAAGATATCTGAACATGTAAATCTATCTTATTCACATACATTTCATGACATAATTGAAGCATGATTTTTAACAATATAAAACAGTTAGAAAATAGGTTGAGAGACTAGAAGAATGAACAAAATGCATTTACTACACTACACATGGCTCTTACGCTCAATTGGTTCTCATATTATAATAGGGCTGGTTTCATGACTTAAATTAATTAACTTAAATAATCTTCGAACAATATAACATCGAGCTCCAATGGAATACCCTCTATTGTCGTCCAATCAGACTATTTTTCAGGTGATATAACTCAAGTCCCTTTCACATAGGCGACGGGGCACATAACTCATATACATCCTTGGGATGTCTTACTGGTATACGGATTAGCCGTCGTACCGGTCACGGATATCCTGTCGAGTCAGTCATGGGTATACCGCCATGTCAGTGGGGTATTCTCCAAACCTTAAATCAATTGTGCAGCTATATATAGTTATCTACCGTGTCATTGTGCTAAATATTAATAATTCAAAGCCCGTTCAAATCCCATTCATGCACTTTCACATCACATGGATATTCACGTTAACTATGCATATGCATCACTTAGATGCCCAGTTCACATATACATCCTTGTGATTTCTCTTTTCTTATGCTTATGCTTTTCTCATTTCTGCATACGCACACACACCTTAATTTCACATACTTATCTTAGCATTTAGAACACAAGCACTTAACCATGCTTTAAACGAACATGCATATATAGATCATCACTACATACATACTTTCGTAATTAAGTGTACAAGTTCAGAATATTCCCTACCTCAAATGCAATTTAAATCTATGGATTTCTCAATCCGAGTTAGTCATAACCACCCCAAGGTCCAGCTCAACCTAGGTATGTCCAAATACATACAACATATTACAATTGGTGTAAAAACATTGGGTTCATAAGCCTAACCCCAATTACAAATAGCCCATAAGCAAAAACCCAACATAAACCTACATTATCCTAAATCGATCAAATGATTCTAAAATTGATCGAACGATTTGGAAAATCGATCAAACGATTTTAAATCGTTCGAACGAATTCCCAAAATCGATCGAACGATTTTATTTTGTTCGAGCGATTTCCTCAAAAATCCTTACACCTAATTTTTACACTTCAGCAAAACCGATCGAACAATTTTATTTTCGTTCGAACAGTTTTTCAAATCAATCAAGCGATTTATAAATCGTTCGAACGATTTCCTCATAAATCAGTATTTCACTTTCTTTACTCTTTGGCAAAATCGATCGAATGGATACTAATTCCATTCAATCAGTTTTGCCCATTTCCAGAACAGATCAAGTTCTAACCATTAGAACACACCTCATCAACATCCATACCCTCTCTTACACATTTCTCACACCTAATCAATTAAATTTATAACCTAGCAACTATAATTCACTAAAATAGTCAAGCTTACCTTTTCAACCGGTCGGATCCCTTGATCCAAAGCTTCTTATCACAACAAGGCTTTCATAAACTCCAAATCTTAAATCTCCATCCAATACGAAGGCTCTAATCCGCAAGCTTTACAATTTACACTCAATCATACGAATTTAATGTAGCCCTCAATTTCACAACCAAATCATACACCTCCCATTCACTCCCTCTTAATTTCTCAGCAACCTTACCAAGGAGAAATAAATTCTTCCCCTTCTTATAATTCCCTTCATTTATTGGGTGCAAAACACACATACCTAACTAGGTATGTATATATCCCAATCAACCACTTATTACCCCCATACTCCACATTTTACATACGACATAACTAACTTAAGCTAACTAAGTAAGTCAGCCAAGTCAACGTTGACTCAGTTCGACAAGTGACCTGTTGGGCACACTTCCCAAGGTACACTATTTAAGCATGAAATTTTTGGGACATTACAAGTGTATTACTAACATTATATGTATATATATATATATTATAGGGCAACTTTACTGGTTGGGATTAGTATAGTTTGGGATGGGTGCTAATACCAATCCATCCTGGCACCCATATCAAACCCCATAGAAACATATTGTTCATATTTATTTAATTATTGTTATTTTTAAAATAAAAACAATAGGCAATAGATAGGGACTTTGACTTCGGGCTCGGATTAGATTGAAGTTAGGATTTTGAGTTAATTTGTTAGGTTCGAATTTGGGTTACGACTGTGTTTGGGTGCATTCGCCCAATTAAAATTTGTGAGCTAGTGCCCACATCACATGGGTCAAAGGTTTGACTTGGGTCAAATTAGTCAAAAGATCTCATTCTCGTCAAAGGTTAACTATTCAACGTTAGTAAAAAATCAGGGTCATTACATTCTCCCCTCCTTATAAGAATTTCGTGCTTGAAATTTATGTACCTTATTCAAAGATGTGCGGATATTCATCGCGAATCTCTGCCTCGCGCTCCCAGGTAGCCTCACTAGATGAATGATTCTACCACTTCACTAGTATGGGAGGGATCCGTTTGGTATGCAAAATTTGCTCTTTTCGGTCAAGAATTTCCATCGGCTCCTCAACTATAGTCATATCCTGGTGGAGCTCGATAGGCTGATAGTCCAGAATATGGGTCGGGTTGTTTACATACCTTCTCAACATAAATTACTAAACCTATTAGATGTTGGCTTCTGAATTTGATATCGTCTTGCACTACTTCTCAAATCGATAGTTTCTTATTCTTGTTGAACAATTTTAATTATTTATATATTTTTTTGTACTCAGTATTTTCAATTGATAATACTACAATCTTAAAAAAGGTCATCACAACTCTTCATTGTTAAAACCTCCTAAGATATATAATCTTTTGCAATCAAAGTTTTCCTACTTCGCATTTTAGTTAATTAAAATTAGGAGTTTCATTATCCACTCAGTCTTCCAATGAAAATTTTATACCGATAAAAAAGTGTATGATACTTGTTGTTGGGCACATCATTTGTGTATAAAAGATGCACATACCTATACTTGGGCTATCTCTGAGTAACTTAAGTTATTGCACTATAAATATTTAGGTAGGTTAAATCTATGCTCACTGCCCACTGAGGCCTTCTAAAGGACTTAGCTACTAATAAAATCTCCTATTGGTTCTCTATGAATACTCGTTTGGCCAAGGACTTCCATCATTAGACTCTTAAAAGTTATAAATCCTCAATCATCTATCAACCAAGCTAGGATCTTCTTCTTAATTCTCAAACCTTGATTTGATTATCATTAGTAATCTATAATCAATATGTTTAAATGTTCATTCATAACTCATCTCTAATATAATCTCAAGCCCACAGACTTCAAGTGATCTTCTTAGGAATATATTTTTGTTGTTAATAAACTCAACCCTATCACCTATATATATCCTCAATCTAAGTTTTTAGTCTTAAATCCATAATTATCATACTTGCTTTATATCCCTCAGTAACAATTTGAACCTAGAGCCTTTGCTTTGATACCAACTGTAACAGCTCGAATTTTTTATACGAACATTTGTGCCGTTAATATTTGTGTCATAGACATGCGATGCTTTAATCGTAATACGATTGCAAATTATTTGAGAAAATATGAGCCATTTTTTTTTTCTTTTTTAGAAATACCTGCATGTAGATCATGTGACTATTAAAAGGTAACTATTTTGATACAAATTTTGAACTAAACTTAAATCCACTGACTGTAAGATTTAAATCCATTTGATAAATCACTCAAACAAAGTCTCAAATATTTTAAATTAATCATGCACCTATAGTCATGTGGTCTAAGTGCCACCCATCAAAATATAAAGTGAAACAACATAAATAAAAGTGTCATCTAATTATCGTCCCAAATACACCAGGAATATGAAGTGATTAACCTACGAACAAAAATCTTCCGAATAATCTTCCTCTTCCGATGGTAGATAATCAGGATCATCCGCTTCGGATACCTTGTCCTCTGAGAAATCAGAGATAAGAGGATCTGTGACACAAAAGTGTCTAGGTAAGCAAAATTTTCACGATCTTAATAGGGAGGAGTTAATTGCCCTCCATTACTTAAAACATTTAATTAACCAACATGCACAAAATCTATCAAATTAATATGACGATAATTTAGAGATAGAGATATCATAAGTTATGAGAAAGCTAGCAAAATTATTATTATGAGATAGATATTTCCAAAGGCTATGTGTCTAAAATTCTACACATAATATATTTATTACAAAATTTGAGTGCTTTCATATTTCGTGAAACATACCCGTGAGAAAATAGACTAGTCTCAGTGCCACATGTCTTGTTGTTCTTGCATGACTTAAATGCTAACTTAAAGTAATTTTCGCACATATTAGGTGCTAAAACTAAAGTAATATTTATACCGATGAGGATCTCATCCATCGTTACCCAGGGACAATATTTATAGTTTGTCGTAGCCCCTACTCATCTAGGTGGCTCATGCTTGGTCCATGTCCTGGCATGACATAATGGGATCTTATTTAAAATCGAAAATCACACATGCAGAATGATTGTTTGTCTTTAGTGTACATATAATTAAAATCGTTGACTTACCTGTGTCTATTTTTATCCATATCTTAAATGACCTTTAAATCCTTGTCTATTTATATCCATGTCTTAAATGACCTTTAAATCTATATCTATTTATATCCATGTCATGAATTCTTGTGGTGTCTTTTTCTTATCTCATGACGGACACTTTATGGTTGATAATCATGTGGACAGACATAGTACAATAAGAATAAACTAATTATTGATAACATGTTTGATCATTCGTAACTACAAAAGTGCGACTTACCCATTTACAAAATAATTCTGCACTTATAATGCATTCTGATCGAATTAGGGCCTAATTAGTCAAAATAAACTTTTATGATTCTTGATAGAATCAGAGAATTCTAACCGCCAGATGTGAAAGTCATAAAAAGTTGTGAGGGGTGATCATACAGACATTTTTGTAAGTCTACTCATATGGGTGTTTGATCAAAGGTCAACCATGAATTTGTAGAACACTTAGAAATCAGATGTAAGAATTTACTGTACAGATTTTAAAGTAGGCATCTTGTGGTCGATTTTCAAGGTGACTAGAGACTGATTTACTCTCAGATATTGGAATAGTTTCGATAGACGGCATTGCCCTCTACATCACGTTTTTTGACGACACATCCATTGCAGATTTATAAACATTTCTACGGTTACATGAAGTTAGGGAAAAACCTAAATTTGTTTCAAATAAAATTTCAGCACCTACCTCCAATTTTCATGCTAGATCAATTTTTTTCAATGGTATAACCGTCAACACAAAAAGGAACTAACATGCAAGTTCAAGTATACATGTAATTAATTATTTAAATAAATTATAAAGTAGAGATTAACAATCAAAGACGATACATTTTCAAACATGACTAATTAAATAAATGGGTCGAAGCTACGGAATGATGAATTTAAGTCACAAATTCTTGTTCGAGCACTACTAATTAGTTAAATGAGTCAAATTAAAAAATGAATAATTAAATTCCCCCCCTACATTGGATCCTAGCATCGGAGGAAAAGTTGGTGCAAAATAAATTTTCCGTCAAAGGAAAGGTCAACTGGATTAGATTCCAATTGTAATTCGGTGGTAATCAATCCCTTGATGTTGCCCACTGGTGGGGTTGTGTATCTTAGAAGATGGAGGTGGAATTTGCAATAGGGTGATTGTGGAGATTAATAAGAGTGATGGCAGTGCCAAAGCTCTTGTTGATATTTAAAGTTTGATTTATTTTGGATTCTTTGTACCAGGTTACTTCCTTTTTAATAAAAGGGGTGAGGACCCTACAACCTAAAGTTTACGTATCAATAAAAAATTATGGACGTGGTGTTTAAAGGCGGTTTGAGAAAGGAGGTTGATGTGGTCTATGTGGCTCATGGCTCGAGTCTCGAAGAAGAGATGGTTGTGTCTTCTTGTTAGAACCACAGTTAGATATTAACGAGGGCTGCTCTATGTAGCCATCTAAGAGGCTGTTGATGGCAGCAAGGGGCTACTGTTGTGGTGTTGTTTTAGAGGGGAAAGAGGACAAGATATAGGTGCGGAACAGAGGTTGGGCTGTGTGCTCGGATCACCCGAGTTGTGGAGAAGAAAACGAGAAAGAGAGCGGGATGCGAGAGAGGGAGAGAGAGAGATGGGAAAGTCAACTAATTAAACAAAGAAAGTGTCCAAGACTCTACCATCTTACCAATGTGGAAAGTTTCCATGGCTCAAGGACTTGAATTCGGGTGCCAACTTGCACCGAATTCTAATTTCATTGCGTTTCTGTTTCTTTTTCTTTTTCTTTTTTTTGTAAGGAGGAATGGTTGGTTTAGTGTATTACTAACATTATATATATATATATATATATATATATAGTATACTGCAACATGACTGTTTGGGATTAGTGTAGTTTTGAATGGGTGCCAATACCAGTCTATCCTGAGACCCATATCTAACACCACACAAACATGGTGTTCCTATTTATTTAATTATTCTTTTTTTCTTTTTTAAATAAAAACAACCAGCCATAGATATGGTCTTGGAATTTGGCCTTGGGTTAGATTAAAGTTAGGATTTTGAGTTAATTTTTCTTGGTCGAATTTGGGTTATGGCCGTGTTTGGGTGCATTCGCCCAATTAAAATATGTGAGCCAGAGGCCACGTCACATGGGTCAAATCAGTCAAAAGATCGCATTCTTGTCAAAGGTTAATGATTCAACATTAATGAAAAATCAGGGTTGTTACATATCTTATTCTTGATAGAAAGGAGAAAAAGCTCAAAGGTTGAAAAAGAAAACTCTTATCCTTCACTAATAGAATTACTCTTATAAAATCCACCTTATCGGCCCTCCCGATATTCTTAATGTCCATTTTTCGCTGCCCGGTGTGGGTCATCCAGAGATTAGAAAAGCTCCAGAAAGATTTTCTTTGGACGGGTATGGAAGATAAAGTTTGTATTCATATAATTGATTGGAAATTGTTATGCCGGAACAAATGTGATGGGGGTATGGGAATAATCAGCTTGAGACCTTTCAATGAAGCTTTGTTAGTTAAATGGTTCTAGCGTATTGAAGTAGAGAAGTCTAGTAATGTCGGAAGGTTTGGTTGATAAATACGGAACATGAGGCAGCTCGTGGGATGTTTCGTTCCCCCATAATGAATCTGGTTTCTGAAATTCCTTGAGGCACGTTAATTATACATTTAAATAGGGGGCCAACATTACTATAGGGAATGAATCTAATACTTCCTTTTGGTTTTACTATTCGATTAGTAATCAGCCTTTAAAGACCTCTTTGCTAATATCTTTCGGATCTCATTGAACCAGTCTGCATGTGTGGTTGATATGGCTGAAGTGGATGTCGATGGAAAATTCATTGGAACGTCACTATATCTAGAAGGCTCCATGATTTCGAGGTGAGAGAGTTTGCAAATATTTTAAATCTTTTAAATGATTTTCAGTTTTATGCTTCATCGGCATATAGACTTGTTTGAGCATATAGTCTAGGCTGTAGTTTCAAAGTTAACCTCTTAGATAAAAAAGAATTGGCTAGTGCTATTACTCCTTTGTCGTGGCTCCACAGTTGGAAGGCCAAAGTTCCAATCATAGTCAATATATTTACTTGGCAAGTGAAGGTGGATCAAATCTTAACAGTTGATAACCTTAAGGCAAGGGGATTTTTATGGCAAATAGGTGCGTGATGTGTATGACTGAAGAAGAGAACGCGAATCACTTATTCATTCATTGCAGATATGTCGCTCTTATTTTGTCCTTTCTTCTTAAGTGGTCCGAGATTATCTGGGTCATGCCTAACTCATGTGATATGTTTATGAATCTTTGGAGAATAGACTGTGGGGGTAAGAGGAGAAAGCCTATTTGGAATATTCCCCCTTTTGCTGCATTCTGGCTCATATGGAAGTAAAGAAACAATTGCATTTTTGAAGGGAGAGAAATGGAAATTCGAAGGCATACTGATAGAATTCAGATAAAGGATTTACAATGGGCTCATAGTCTAAAGCTCATCCAACCTTATTTGTGACAGCCCGAATTTTTCCAACACACATTTCTGGGATAAATATTTTTTACCAATTGGGAAAACCCGGACTGCTAGATCGTAGATCACAATATGAAAACAGAATACTTTGTACATCCACATATAAGCACAGAAATCAAAGCAGATATACATATGAAAAAACTAAAATCAAATCTTCATTTTTATATAGAGAACACATAATCTAAAAGAAATAACTAAACCACCAGTAATGGTCGACCATCACTTACACAGTGGTGTACAAATGTACATACAGAAACTGATGCTATAGTTATACAACTCACTTAGACGCACCAAGTCAGAAATCTGCAATCCCCAAAATCTTATCAATGTTCACAAACTCCAATCTATGAGTAAAATTCTTAAACGTAAGATCTCCTTCTTCCGGTAGGCAAAATTGGACTTTCCTCAAGTCCGGTGTCTTGATCAAGTGTTATATCTGTGATGTATAGTCAGGGTGAGCTAACAGTGTAAGCTCAGTAAGGAAAACTCAAGAACAATTACATTTTATCATATAAATGCATAGATTAGATGACAAAGTTCAAAGGTAGTTTTATATCAAAACATAAATTCGATGACAAAATTCAAGCCTTTTCAAAGACAAAAATTCAAAATCGAATTTCAAAAGTATTTGTTATCAAAATAGAATTTCAAAGCATTTTCGTATTGAAGACAATTTTGTATCAAACAGGATGCCCTTTTTATGTCGAAATGAAATTTCAAAAAGAAACGTTT
Source organism: Chloranthus sessilifolius (assembly GCA_021018995.1). NCBI lineage: Eukaryota > Viridiplantae > Streptophyta > Magnoliopsida > Chloranthales > Chloranthaceae > Chloranthus > Chloranthus sessilifolius. The sequence goes on from CM037594.1 coordinate 14,635,953, forward strand.
TCATATCAAAACAAAATTTAAAAATCACATGCCTTAAGTGGAGTTTCACTAAGATTCAAGTTTAAGTTCAATTCAAAAATCAAGTTTGATTCGGATTCAAGGATCAAGTTCGATTCACTTACATATAATCCGCCCTAGCGGTCCACAATTGATCGAATAATTCGCCCTAGTGGTCCACAGATACACATATAATCCGCCCTAGCGATCCACAGATACACATATAATCTTCCCTAGCGGTCCACAAATACACATATAATCCGTCCTAGCGGTCCACAATGTATATATATAGTCCGTCATAGCGGTCTACTTCAACTTACCTGACTTATTATTCAATTCATAGATATGCCGCCGTGCAGGTTCGATTCACAGATATGACACCATGCCGATTCGATTCACGGATTAACTGTCATACCAGTTCGATTCATGAATTAACTATCGTACCAGTTCGATTCACGGATATGTCACCGTGCCGGTTCGATTCACGGATATGCCGCCCTGCCGATTCGATTCACGATTTGGAGTTCAAGTTCTTATTCAAGTTCAGAGTCCACAGAATCAATGTACGAAATTTAGGGATTCAAGGTTCAGTTCAAGATTCAAGTTCGGATTCAAAAATCAAAGGATTCCAGGTTCGGATCAAGATCAAGTTCGGATTCAAGTTCTAAATTCAGATTAACAGTTCTTAATTCAAGTTCATTTTCGAAGTTCCACATTTAAAATTTCAAGTACTATTCAATGATTCAAAACTTTCAATTAGTCAAATGCAGTCAAATATCAAGTTCTAAAACCGTGTCAAAATCAGAACAAGATCATACAAGTCTATGAATATCAAGTCAAAAGATTCCAAGTTCAAGGATTCTAAGTTCCAATTTCAAATACTAGTTCAAATTCAAATCAACTTCAAATCACATTTCGTTCGATCATATCAAAACAACTATGAATTCAAGTAAAAATGCGATTGTGTGTCGAATTTTCCCACAGTGATCCAAAATCACAATTTCGAGTCTGTAATATCCTGAGAATTTCGAGACCGGACACGATCACCTCAGTGTGCATGCTCGGGTGAGTCACATGAGCAAATATTAAATTTAAGAAGAATTAAATTGAAAAGGTATATTTTGTGAAATGATGAATTAGATATTTTTATGACTGTTAATTAGAAACCTATATACCGACTTGTTTTATTAGTGCCCAACACCCAAGTAGGACTTAATGGATGAGGATACAATTTGTAAAATAAATATCATGATATTTTGGAAAATATCAAGATATTTTGGAAAATGTTTTGCTTTATAAAGAGAGGAGAGTAAAAAGCAAACTCTCACCTCTCTTCCTCTCATATGAACCAAGGTAGTGAAGCTTATTGTTTCTTCCTCTTCTTTGCTAAGATCATATAAATTTTCGATCACTCTCGTAATCTTGACCGTGGATAAACTTTGAAATCCACCACAGAATTGCCTGAAGATATTGAGGGAGAGTAGTGTCGACAATATGTGAAACAATCATTTTGAATGTTATCTGCATGATTAAGAGGTGAGGTGTATTCTATGCTAAGTGGAGCTTGTTCTGGAATCTACTGACGTTGAACTCTGTAAGATTCAATCCAACACTTGGGATAGAATCATCGAAAGCCACGAAATCAACCTTGAAACGGTAAGCGAATTAACGTTTTAACTTGTGCAATTATTAGTCTTAATGTAGACTAGTTAGTTTGTGAAAATAAAATAGAAATTAGTTTGGTTCTGGAGAAAAAGAAGCCAAGGAAGAAAAATCTCAAAAACTGCAGGATCTGTAAAATTCGAACATTCGAATTCAAAATCGAGCATTCGAATTTGAAATCGAACGATCGATTTGAGAATTGATCGATCGATTTTAGCACAACAAACGCGACAGGTTCTGAATGAAATCAAACGATCAATTATGGAATCAATCTTTCGAATTTGAAATCGAACGATCGATTTGAGAATTGATCGATCGATTTTAGCACAACAAACGCGACAGGTTCTGAATGAAATCAAACGATCAATTATGGAATCAATCTTTCGAATTTGAAATCGAACGATCGATTAGGGAAATCGAACGATCAATTTCCATTGTTTCTTGCTATTTTTGTTTTGCTTTGAAAAAAACTCTTGGAAACTTTGAACTGGCAATTTTAGATGCTATTGACATGTGTTATCGTGTTACTGTGATCTAGGTGAGAGCATGGGAGACTATGGATAAGTACATCTGATTCGCTTTGAAAGGATCCAAAAACTAGATAGGAGAACCTTAATATTAATTGCACTTTTGTCTAAATTAATATGAATAATTTATTGCAATCATCATGAAATTAGATAATATGAATTTGCTTCCGATCATGAACTTCAAATTTGATTTGAACCTATTGAATTTGATTAGCATGAACTCTAAATCCTGAGTTTCGAATACATCTTGAATTTGAACATGAATCCTGAAATTCAGAACTCTGAATCTAACTATGTATTAAAATGGGCTGTATTATATGTTAGAAATTGCATCTGATTTAAGGTTCACTTGAACGAATCCCCACCGACGTGGCGGGATATCCGTGATTGACATGGCGGGATATCCGTGTATTTGTCTCTAAACCTATTTAACTGTGTATCTGTATGACACAAATTACCCTCATAACGCAGGGGCTTGTTGCATCTCCTTAAAAGGGTTTATTGAATGACGATGATTAGTTAGGGGTCCCCATCGGTTTTATTCCTGCTCTCATGATATAGTAACTTGAGAAGAAATTTAAGTTAGGATTTAAGTCATTAAACAAAGTAGCACTGCATGAACGAGAATCTAAAAATAATTGAAGTCTTAATTTGTTTGATTTCCGTCATAACACTCTATTTGGTTTTGTTCAAGAAACTGCGTTTGATATTAGTCTTTGAAATTCAGCAAATGAACCTGCTTTGGAATGTCAGTTTTGAAAACACATATACTTTTTCAGTCTTTGAAAACCATATTTTTTCTGATAAAGTATAAATAAGAATGAGTTTCTTCTACTAAGCTTAGACTGTTAGCTCACTCCGACTACACGTCATAGGTACTGATTTAAATACAGAGGCTCAGGGATACGAGAGTGACCCGGACTACATTCCAGAGGACGAGTCTGAGATTTCTCATGAGGAATTCTTCCCTGTTTAGAATCCTGCTTTGTTTTTGGTGTGCTTTTTGAGAGACCAGACTAGGGCTTGATATGTCCGGCTTGATTTGCTTTGTGTTATAGAATTCATGTAATTATATATATTTTTTTGTGACCATGTTTTGGTGATGGTCGGTCATCACCGGTGGTTCGATTCGGTTCTTTTGTCCACGTATTTTCACATGGAATTAGAACTGTTATTTTTTCTTACTTTTGGTTTAGAAATGGAGTTTCCTTTTGTTATGCTCTGATATCTACTTATTTTCTGCTCGGCTTATCGATTTATCGATATGTTGGTGAACCGGCCTTTCCGGTATTTCGGATACACGAAAGACGGGTCGTCATAGAGTCAATGCTTTCAAAGATTTCAAATATTCAAATGCAGTCAAATATCTAATTCTAATACCATTTCAAAATCAGACCAAGATTATACGAGTCTATGAATCAAGATTAAGACGAAATTGTGCATTGAATTTCCCCTAGCTTAACCTTGAAGTTGCGCGAAGCAAAATAAAGTTCTATGGATAGCTTCCAACCCTCAATCTTATCATAATTATGGTGATATGTTAAGGATTGATCTTAATTACTAACAACTCTGATGTATTTAAGTTTTTTCTCAAAACCGAGGTGGAAATGGGCAAGTTCATGCTAACTCGAAACTTGACCCAACATCCCGCTCAATTTTTTTACCTTTAAAACTTTTGATTCATGATTTACAAAAGTTGTAGAGCTTGTTTTCCTCTTTCCAATGATGCGAGATTCGCGTCAATTCGAGTTCGGAGTAGAAAGTTACGGTCAAAATACCGGGGTTGTATCGGCACCATAGTCAAATTCGATTGATCGATCTTTCAATGCAAAAAATCCGATCGATCAATTTTTCTATAATTTTGACACTTCTCTATTCTGTTGAATCCAATCGATTAGTTCCAAATTCAATTGAATCGATTTTGACAGATTCAGCTGCCCTTCGGGCTTCTTCTTCAATCCAAAACACCCAAAACCCATTACACGCAATCCAAACCCACATCAACTAACACTAAACTAATTTCATACAAATTAAACCAAATCTTACCTTTTTAGTTTATGGACATGGGGTTTGCGATGATCAATGCCAAAAGGGGTTTTGGTGACGAGCGTGTGGATTCTTGCATGCCCTATTTCGAAACTAAGCTTAAATGAAGCTTCGCACTACCATGCAATGATCTTTATATTCTCATTCGCGAACACCACATTTATGGTGCCCGATTTTAGTTCGTTCAAAAATACATTCCCTCTCTACGATCTTCAAATGCCGAAATCGAGGTGTTTCCTTGCGATGCAAAGCGAAGCACATGTCTATTCAATGGAGAGGAAGAACTTGAGAGGAGATCGACGATTTGGATCTCACCACAAGGGAAAATGAGAAGGGGCTTAGGGGTTTTCTTCCTCTTTCTCATCTCTCCTCTCTCCCTCTTCTCTTGCAAGCAAATGAAAAACCCACATGAGGCATTTGTTTATAACATGGGGGTGGTTTTGGTGCGAAGCGCACACATTGAAATTGTGTGTTAGCTTTTTATCCAAGGTCTAATTTAAATTATCATGGCCCACACACGCACTTAGTTGGTGTATGGGTATCCAAAATTTTGGGATGCTACAGAAGCTCTCCTCCTCTCGACTCTTGCAAAAGAATGAATCTTCCAAAGGAAGTTTCACCTAAGTACTTGGGCCATGGTTTGGTGTGAAATTCATACACCCAAGTTGGTGGTTGTTTCATATCTAAAAGTCCTAATTTAGTCCAAAAATTGGTCCAAATAGTCTGCCCAACTGGTCCAATAAGTTTTTGTAACAACCCCAAATTTCAAAACTGCGCGAGCTGACTAAATGCGCATACCTGAGATGACACCCTATACGAGTATGTAACCTGGAGTAAAACTTAGTGGAAGATAGAAGTTTATTAATGATCTTGTTGGGTTGACATTTTGGGCCAACTATTTTAGGCTGACTATTTGGGCCGACGACTGGACAGACTTTGGGGCCTTAGTTGATGTGAAAAGCGTGTGTATGTACGCTTCACACCGGAGCCAAATCAATCTTAAGTGGAAAAGATAACACACTAACTGTGTGTGTGTTTCAAACCATGGAAGTTGGTGTGTATGACTTAACACCCAAACGGGTGTTTGTGTTTCGTATGAGAACCAACCCCTTTAGTTATAAAAAGCAAAGCTTCCCTTGGAAGCTACCAACCGGTTGTAAGCTTTGGGGGTTTTGAGTTCTAGAGAGAGATAGAGAGAAGAGGAAAGAGGAAGAAGAAGCTTTGAATGCGTTGTGTGCGAAGGATTAAAGACGGTGTGTTAATTTCGGACTTGGGATCGTGTGAAATTTGAAGCTCTAAGCTAAGAAACCCTAGCTTGTTTGTGTCAAAGCTTGCATCAAAGATTCGATCAATACAAAGGTAAGGATTGTGGTTTAATTGTATTTGTATGTGTTAGTTGTGTGTGGTAGTAATTTAATTATGTGGGTATGAAGAAAAGAAGAGAGATTTGAAAAAGAATGGAATTGAAAAAAGAAAAATCAAGGGATAGGTGAAATCTATCGATTTCGATCGATCGAAATTGGATTTGATCGATCAAAATAGACTTAAGAAGGAAATTCGATCGATCGAAATTAAATTTGATCGATCGAATTTGACAGAGCTTGCTTACACTATTTCAGTATTTTGGCCGTAACTTTTTACTCGAAACTCCGATTGACATGATTCTTGAGAAGTTGGAAAGAGAACAACTGTGCAACCATGGGATTTGTGACAATCCTGTCATGGTGATGCACTCGCTTGAAAAAAATATAGTCACCACCAGGAGCTTTTTGTATCCCGGGATACCTACATTATTTTTATATGCACTGAAGTGCTACAAATATGACTCTGAATCCTGTTCACACCAAAGGCTCTTGGGTAGGGGCTTCGGTTATCGATCGGGAAGGTGTTAGGCACCCGATGAACCCGCTTATCGCGGTCTCTACTAATAGCCAAAACAAAAATAAAGTAAAAGAAAAGAAAATGGTTTCCTCTTGCCCAAATGGGCCTTAAATCCTATTTGTGCCCCTCCGTTCCTACCAAAAATTTGGCGGTATAACAGCACAAATGGGAGGATGGGAAATGCTAAACAAGATATAGGAGAAGGAACGGGAGAGTCGGAGCCCTCGGGCCCTTGTAGCATCGTAGGAGAGCCTTGCGTGACTTGCTTTAATGAGCTTTTGAAGGCCTTGTATGGTATGGAATGAGATTCTAACTCCTAAGGCTTAAAGCTAAGAGGTAGAGTGAGGGGTCTAGGGGGTAGCACACACCTAGGCTAAGGGTTTTGGATGCAAGAGTAAGCTTCAAATAAGGTTGGGAGATTATGGAATTTATGTGAAAATAAGGCACAAAAGGGAGGAAGAACTTCTCACTTTGAGCTTTTTCTCTCTTAAGCAAATTTATGAACCCTTAAAACCAAGGGAGGAGGGCTCTATTTATAGGAAATGGGTGGATTAGGAGACCACTTAGATGCTAATTAGGGTTAGCAATTAGGTAATCTTACATCTAAGGATTCCTAGGGTTTTTGAAACCATGAAAGGTATGAAAAGGTCCTCCAATGTTGGATGATAGGGGAGGGCCTTAAGTCACATAATGGGTTACAAATAGGGTGCAAAAGGGTGCAACAGATCTATCAAAACACACCCCAAAGACCCAGGTGGTCAACAAGTCAAACCCTAGACACAAAATTGGGGGCAAAATCAGGAGTTACTGTTCATATGCTTGGTGCAACTAAGGGGGCCTTAAGTCACCTAATGAGTTACAAATAGGGTGCAATAGATCTATCAAAACACACCCCAAAGACCCAAGTGGTCAATAAGTCAAACCCTAGACACAAAATTCAGGACAAAACCATGGGTTACTGTTCATATGCCTGGCGCAACTATTAGTTGCGCCATGTAAATGTACAGTAAAACAGTGCAGAACAGTAGCCTAGAAGTTGGCTTCGTGAGGGTGGGGTCCACTTCAATGCTGGTGCAACTATTAGTTGCGCCATGCATAAATCCTGAGAAAATGGCCTGGTGCAACTAATAGTTGCGCTAGACAAAAATATAACTGGTGCAACTATTAGTTGTGCCAAATCCCTAGGGGCCAATCGAAATTACGCTTGTGACCTTCGGGTTTAGACTGTCGTATCTTTTGATGTACAACTCCGATTGGGGCAATTTTGGGACTGTTGAAAAGCTGACGACTTCTACTCTTCAATGGTTTAAGATTCGATCGTAGTAGAAGTCTGTAGCTAGCCTTAGTGCACCACTCCTTTTCCAAGGCTTGAAAGGGTCAGGTCTAGGCTCGGGATGGGTTTTAAGGGTCAGGATGATTCCTAAGGGTTTCATACATGCCATCAACAGCTCGAAAGTGCCCCTCTCTTGAAATATATTTCGATCGAGCCTTGGGCCTAATTTGAGTGTCTACAACAACAAACTCCATAACTCTTATGAATTGACAAACTTGTGAATCTATAGACATCTAAATTTGGCTCAAGGCCCGATCGAGACACATTTCGAGAGAGACGCACTTTCAAGATTTTGATGGCATGTATGAAACCCTTAGGAACCTTTTTGAATCCTTAGGAATCAACCCTAAACTTTCCCAACCCCATTAGAACCCTTTCCCGGACCAATGTCAAACCCTCTCAAGCAGTGGTTGGAAAGAGGAGTGTCAAAATTTACACAAACCTCTTCTGGAATTGAGTTATATACCATTGAAAGAGGACTTTCTCAACTTTCCAAAAAGATAAGAATCGCCTCAATCGGAGTTATATAGCAAAAGTTATGATGATTTGAAAACCGAGCAATTTTGCAGGATTTTGGCTTGGCACAACTATTAGTTGCGCCAAGTCATTTTGTGCCCAAAAATGGCTTGGCATAACTAATTGTTGCACCACACTTAAGGGGTCCCTCGCAGGCATGCAACTTCCCAAAAACCCTCTCAGCTGCACTATTTTACTGTACATATGCTTGGCGCAACTAATAGTTGTGCCAGGCATATGAACAGTGACCTCTAGTTTTTGCCTCAAAAATCAAGATTGGGGTTTGACTTGTTGACCACCTTGATCATTGTAGTGTGTTTTGATAGTCCTGTGACAACTTTTTAGTGCCAATTTATAACACTTAAGTGATTGGAAGCCTCATCCAATCATCCACCATTAAAACCACCTTCACACCTTTCTAAGCTCTCAAAATCCTAGGAAACCTTAGATTAGAAATTACCTAATTGCTGACCCCCAATTAGCACCTTAGTAGCCTCCTAACTCAACCTTTTCTTATAAATAGAGCCCCCCTCCCCTTAGGTTAAAGGGTTGAGAAATTTGCTTAAGAGAGAAAGAGCTCAAAGTGAGAAGTTCTTTCTCCCTTTTGTGCCTCATTTTCACATAAAATTCAAGAATCTCCCTACCTTATTTTAAGCTTAATCTTGCATCCAAACCCTTAGTCGAAGTGTGTGCTACCCCCTAGACTCCTCTCTCTACCTCTTAGCTAGCAAGTCATAGGAGTTAGAACCCCATTTTCTACCATTCCAGCCTTCAAAAGCTCATCAAAGCAAGCCAACGTAAGGCTCCTCAATGGTGCAACAAGGGCCCGAGAGCTCCGACTCTCCCCTTTATTCCTCTACCTTCTCGGTCATTCCTCCATCGTCCTATTTGTGTCGTTAGGCCGCCGAATTTTTGGTAGGAACGGAGGGGCACAAATAGGATTTTAAGCCCCTTTGGGCAAGAGAAAGCCTTTTTCTTTTCTTTTATATCTTTTTTGTTTTGGCCATTAGTAGAGACCGCATTAAGTGGGTTGATTGGGTGCCTAACACCTTCTTAATCGATAACTGAAGCGCCTACCCAAGAACCTTTGGTGTGGACTAGATTCAGAGTCATATTTGTGGTACTTTGGTGCTTATAAAAATGATCTAGGTTTTTCCGGACACCAAAAGCTTCAGGTGGTGGCTCTATATTTTCGTTGGCGAGTGCGTCGTTGTGACAGGATCGTCAAAAATCTCACAGTTGCACAGATAGTGACTATGCTAGGGAATAGCTTGTAGAGCTTTCCCTTGAGCTTGGACTCTTTATTTTAAAATTTACTAACCTTTTATTGTTATTTTTATTTTATTTTTACTCACCCCTCCGATTAAGTCATTTTATTTACCCCTACTTTTTTACAAGCCTTAGCCGATTGGCGGGCCTATATGTGCATTATCTTAAAATTTTCTTTACTTTTCTGTCATTTTAGTGTCTTAGCCGATTGGCGGGCCTACTTGCTCATTGTCTTTTAATTTTCTTTAAATTTTTGTCATTTAAAGTGTCTTAGCCGATTGGCGGGCCTACATGTGTAAGCATATTTTAACAGTGGACGCTGCCCTGTAGTGGCGACATGGGATCATCACCCCCGATCTTTGAACTAAAGAAAACTTTCATAAAAAAAAACTTTGAAAAAAATTAAAATTGAACCAAGATAGGGAACTTAATCAATTTGTTTTTATGGGATAGATTTTTAAAGGGTTGGGTTTAGGCACACATACAATCACCCGGGTCTTAGTATGGCGGCGGCCCTTAGTGGTGATGATTCAAAAAAGTCTCAGCCCACTTAGTATCTGAGAAGGCGCTTGCGCTGGAGGTATATCAGGTGGGTCACCTATTCCTACAAGCTTAAAACCTATTGGGGAACGCACTAGCAAGTTATATCGGACTCACCTCTAGGTTCGGTGAGGAGAGAACGATTCACTAAAAAATCAGTCAGTTCCCGGAAGCACAGCTTCCACAAAAAAGTCAAAAGAGACTCAATTCGGGCTGAAGTAGCTGCAGTCAAGAGTTCTGAAAACCCCTTTTACCTGACGCAAGTATTAGTTATGCCAATGCAAAAATCCCCAAAAATACACTGGCGCAACTAATAGTTGCACCAGCCTTATTGAGGAAATTTTTGCTCTGTCGGATATATTAGTTACGCCAATATTGTTCTAAGCAGCCCCAGTCCAAATCTGTGGCCTTTTCCACATCTTGAGTCTCCCGATTAGTGTCTTAGTACCTCTATTTGGGCCTTGCCACCTCCAACACCCAATACGCCCCCGCCGGTTAAAAGAAGGTAACTTCTTTTTAACTCATTTCAAGGGATCGAGTCATTTGCCTCGGTTTCTGTGCCTTCACTAGATCAAAGGTCTTCCTTTGATTCTTCTGAAGTGCTTCAGAATCGTCGCCACGGGTCCTAAATTAGGGTACGAAAGCCACTCGAGAAGGGAACTCCAAGGCCTCGAAACCATAGTTTTCACTTATAAAAATTAAAAAAAAAGAAGGTTAAAAAAAAAAAAAAACCTAAAAAATATAGTCTTTGTGGTGCCGGCACAATCGCATCACCCTACCCTCCATCAACCTGTAGGGGAAGGAGAAAAGTTTTTGGGCCTTATCCAAGGCACCCATACCCAACCCGATACCAAGACATGTCATGGGTAGTGGACCCGACTTATGCCGATCCCGATTCATTCCCGCCACATTCTCCAACCCATTCCCATTCAGGAGAAATTTTAACCACCATCTCCCTCACCCAATCACCCTCTGCCATTTTCGGCCCCTTTGGCGCTCCTATTTTTCTATCCACAACTTCCAAAGTTATCCAAAATCCACCCTTCAATTCCCCATCTTTTGCCCAAACCATGCCCATTTTCCCTCCCATATCTATGCCAAACCCATCCACTTTCCACCCACATCCATGCCAAATCCAACACATTTCTCCATCCACATCCATGCCCCATTTTCCATCTTCCCCATATAGGCCAGATCCACCCTCATTCACCTATGTCACCTCCACCTTATCCAACCCCCCACAAATCCTCTCATCTACTCAGGTCATGCCCAATTTTATCGGGACCATGCCCAATTTACCCACCACATCCACCACATCTATATCTCATCACCCCATAAATCCACCATCTCTATCCAACCCTCCTTCCATGACCATGATAGAGGAGATGCTCTAAGCTTACTCCATGTGGAAGGCTTCCAAAAATGCCTCCTCTCCTCCACACCCCATATCCATGAATCCATCCCATACCCTAGCCAATCTTCATGCCTCACTCTCCTATGACCCCCCATCAACCCCCCATCATCCACACCACCCAAACCCCCATTTCCCACATGCCCCAAGGCCCATTAGCCCAAGCCCCCATTTCCAACATAACCCAAGGCCCATTGGCCCAAATACCAACCACCCACACACACTAAAGGCCCATTGCCCAAACCCACCAAGGCCCAATGGGTCAGACCCACCAAGGGTCCACTGCTCAAACCCACTAAGGTCTAATGGGCTAGACCCACCGAGGGCCCATGGCCCAGAGCCACCAAGGGCCCATGGTCCAAACCCGTCAAGGGCCCATGGCTCAAACCCATCAATGGCCCATGGCCCAAACTTATAATGACCAAGGCTTCATGGCCCAACCCTCCCAAGGCTTCATGACCCGAAACCTTAGAACCCTGCACAAATACCCCCAAAATTTCACCCACCCCAAACCTTCACACCCTGGTTAAATCGAAACTATACCTCAAACCCAATTTTTCCATGGCCCCACACCCCAAGGCAATCTCCAAACCTTCCCCCATGCTTAATGGCCTCATCAGGCCCAGCTCCAAAATCTAACGTCCACTCATCCCATCGCCCAACAAACTTTCCCCCATCCCCAATGGGCTCACCCAACCCCTACTCATGTCATTGCCACCCAGTCCATGCAACACCAGCATGAGAATCCCACCCTCACTGCGCACTATATCGACCAGCAGTATGAAGAGGATGAGAATAAGAACAATAGAGCCTATGCTGGGGCATTGACTAGCCTTAACCCTCCCCCAATCATTTCTCCCCTAGTAGCCCAAAGTGAATCCAACCAACTACCGAGAAAGTGGCCCCCATATCTAAGGAGTCAGAGCAGCTGAAAAAATAGTTGGACAAGATATAAAAGCAGTTGATGAAAATGGGGGGTGCCTGAAATCCATGCCACGGACTTCACAGATTTATGCTTATACGCTGAGGTCCCCTTGCCTCCCAAATTTAAAATGCCAGCTTTTGACAAATACAACGGCACCGACAATCCTATTGCACACCTCAAGTCCTACTGTGGGGACATGTGACAATATAGAGGGGACGAAATACTGTTGCTAAAGGTCTTTCAAAAGAGTTTGACTGGTCTGGCCTTGAGGTAGTTCACATCTTTGGAACCATCTATGATGAAAATGTGAAAGGACTTAAGACACTTGTTCCAGGAACAATATGTCTATAATATTGACATCGAACTACATAAGTCTGACTTGGCCTGATTAAAGCAAAACTCAAATGAGACCTTCATCGACTACTTGGGGCAGTGGAGAGCACTAGCAGCTCAAGTCAGAAACAAGATACCTGATCATGAGCAAATCGAAAATGATTTCCAAGAATACTCTGCCCGTGATCTTAGACTTTTTGGTGTACCAGCAGTAGTTTAGTTTTACTGATCTGGTGAGGAATGCCAACTGCTGTGAAGATGCCATCAGGGAGGGACGCTTGAACAAAAATATACCAAGTGGAGCCAGTGGGATTAGAAGGTTTTTAAAACAAAGGAATGATAAGAGAACCGGGGCTGATGTCCAAAACATTGCCAATGCCAGGCCCAATAATAATATAACCCCGTTCCAATTCCAAGCGGCCTAGCTAGCACCGGTCAGAACTGAGCAGATACAGAGAGCAGGGAACGGTCAAGGAATGCAGATGGCTCCGGAGCAGAGGAGAGCCCGCTATGACCGAGTGTTTACACCCCTGGGGCAATCGCTAAGTATACTTTTGCCATTATTAATAGAAAAGGGATTAGTTACCATTCGTCAACCGCAACTTCCTCCCCACCCAATCCCAAAGAACTATGACCCGAATACCCACTGTAATTTTTATCAGGGCCCAAGTCACCTGACTGATCGCTGCTTCCCATTGAAACACGCAATCCAACATTTAATCGATGCCCGGAAAATCATTCCACCAGTACCTTCGCAAGTGAATTAGCATGCATATATCCACCAGGTGCCATTACCTCTAGATCCCACCAGAGGAGCAGGTCCCAGACCCACCATCGAGATGGTAGAGGAATATGAGGAATTTTTGTTTGACCCGTCCGATTATATTAGTGATCGGGAGAGCTATGTGGCGCAATTGCTGAGGAATGTTGAAGAGAGGAATACTAGGGTGATTGAACCCCTGAATTTATCATATTATTTTCCCGACCCGACTCCACAAATTGAACCCTTAGATCTTAGGGCTTACTTTTCATCACCCACACCCGTCAATTATGTGCACATAAATGTATATCAACCATACACCGCCACCCCCGTCAATTACCCGATGGCCCATCAAATCCCCAATCCTCCACCGCCCATCAGCTATCAATGGCCCACTTTCACCCCGTTTCTCCCAGTACCACCACCCTCAAGCTTCAGTACCACCCAACCAGCTACCACCAAAATAAATCAAGTGTTGCCCACACCTCCTGAGCCCGCAGTGCAAGTGCCTCCGATACCGGCTGTACCATTCCAGATTTTGGGGCCTACCTATCATCCTCATTAGGTCCCTCTAAGTTACGAACAACTAGATATCAATGCCAGCAGCTACAGAGAGGGGGCAGTGGACTTCGTTACTCGGTCCGGGAAGATTTCAAAGCAACTACAAGCATCGACAGCAGCACAAGCCCAACCAGAGGGGAAGAAAGATAGCGCAGTGAATCCCTTCGAGAAGATGAGTCGAGAACATATACTGGAGACTCAGCTGAGAAGAATGCCTGTCCATATTACTGTATGGGATTTGTTAATGACGTTCCCACTCCATTTTCAAGCTTTAATGGGGGCATTAAAGAATGCGCATGTCTCACTTCAAGTTAGCCAGGATGAAGTCGATCAAATAATTGGACAAGTGATGGCTCCAAATGCGATTTCATTTTCTGATACCGATTTACCTGAGGGAAGGGGTAACCACTCAAAATCTTTGAATATAACCATGGAGTCCAAAAATATGATTATCCCCCTAGTTTTGATCGATAATGGGTTTGTGTTGAACATATGCCTGCTAACAACCGCCACCAAGATTGGGATAGATCCTTGCATGCTGAGACCCACGAGAACCAGTGCCCGAGATTTTGACAATACCAGGAGAGAGATAATGGGAGAAGTTAATCTTGAGCCATTAATTGGGCCAATGACCTTCTCCACATTATTTCAAGTAATGGACATCAAATCCTTGTTTAATCTGCTACTGGGGTGCCCATGGCTACATGAGGTTAGAGCAATACCCTCCACATTGCACCAGAAACTCAAATATGCATCGGGACATAAGATCATCACAATCATCGGTGAGGGGCACAGTGAGAAAGAGAAGGCCACCAATAGCGTTGAAAAACCCAATATATTGGATGTGCCACACACCGCTGAGGACGTTGACCTCCACAGTTTCGAATACGAGGTGTCGACAATACTCCCGGAGCCCATCGAGGCATCATTCTAAGAATCGAAGGGAGAATGATAGCGGCAGTGGCTATACTCCAAAAGTGGGGCTATAAAAAAGGAAGGAGTCTTGGGCCCAGATTATAAGGCAGAAGGGAGCACGTCACAACTAAAGGGGGCTGAAAGTCAGATTTGGGCTTGGTTATAAGCCCATGAAAGAAGAAGTAAGAGAGGATAAGGAGAAAGCTCGTGCGACGATAGCTGTAAAAGCCAGGGGGATCCACATAGAGGAAACCTCATCCCAGGCCTCACATAAGGAATTCATTCATAAGTGTCGAGGTTGTGAAGATTGACCGGAATGGGGTAACCCAATTAACCCCACATAAGCCCATAGCACCAGTTCACCCCACCAATCCCTACATTACCCTTCCTAGCCTAGAGATAGATTTGGTCGCGTTATCCCTCTTTGAGGAATGATGGCCAGTACCTGAACAAACTCCCCCTGTGGTGAATCACCACAAAATTGTGTTAATGTTTGAGGATGTCATCTCAGACGAAATGGGGATCAACATGATGGAGGCAGACTCCAAAGAGCTATATCAGTCAGCATCCTCCATCTAAACAAGTAAAAGAGCGACCTCTCAGGTACGCAACTGGGCATCTTTGCCCC
Organism: Chloranthus sessilifolius; assembly: GCA_021018995.1. Classification (NCBI taxonomy): domain Eukaryota; kingdom Viridiplantae; phylum Streptophyta; class Magnoliopsida; order Chloranthales; family Chloranthaceae; genus Chloranthus; species Chloranthus sessilifolius. Next base: position 14,651,257 of record CM037594.1, read on the forward strand.
AAACCCTGGAAGCTAGGAGTGGCCTAATATTTGGCACCCATTTCCAAAAAAAAAGAAAAAACCTATAAAGTGAGATAAGCCCTTGGCAGGCAATATCTTATATATACACAGACTCGTGCTGCCAAGGGTCCATCTCCGAAGAAAGCAAAAATCTCAAAAACATTGGAGGAATATAAAATTCTAAAAATATTGAAAAAATACAAAGTCTAAAAATATTGTCATTTAAAATTCCAGAAAAAATCCCGTAAAAAGATGTCTTAATTAAAATACCCGTCTCACATAAAATTGACCCCTTCCCTATAGAAATACAAGGAGAGGTAGGTGTTACGAGTCTGGACGAGGATATCCCTTTGGAGGAGCTCCCCGATGAGCTCCTTGACCGGTTTCCTGAGTTTGAGAATGGCCCTACCCCTATTGTCAAGGAAATTGGGGACTTTAACCTAGGGACTAAGGAGGTTCCTTGAATTACTAAAATCGAAATATCGCTGTCTCCCGAAGAAAGAAAAAGCAAGATCAATTTCCTTCGGTCATACAAAGATGTTTTTGCCTAGTCATACGAGGACATGCCTGGTCTGGACACCTTTTTCGTCGAGCATGAGTTGCCTCTCTACCCTGATATGAAGCCGGTTAAGCAGAAGTTGAGACGTTTCTGACCAGAATGGATATTGAAAGTCAAGGATGAGGTCATCAAGCAGTATGACATGGGGTTTCTCATGGTATCCAAGTGTCCACAGTGGCTAGCCAATATCATGCCTGTGTCGAAGAAGGATGGAATGGTCCGCATGTGCATTGATTTTAGAAACTTGAACAGGGCAAGCCCGAAGGATGATTTCTCATTGCCGCACATTGACATCTTGGTAGATAATACTGCTAAGCACCGGATTCTTTCTTTTATGGATGGATTCTCAGGATACAATCATATAAAGATGGCAAAGGCAGATCGAGCGAAGATTGCTTTCATCACTCCTTGGGGAACCTTTTGCTATAGAGTCATGTCGTTTGGGCTGAAGAACGTCGGTGCAACATACCAGAGACTTATGACCGCACTGTTTCACGACATGATGCATCGAGAAATTAAATTGTATGTCGATGATATGATAGCCAAGTCACCGGAGCGAGGCGATCACTTGGTAAACCTCCAAAAATTGTTTGAGAGGTTGAGAAAGTACAGGTTACGTCTGAATCCACAGAAGTGCGCATTCGGTGCTATGTTCAGGAAACCGTTGGGATTCATCGTCAGCGGGAGAGGGATCGAGGTCGACCCTATCAAAATTAAAGGCATCACTGAAATGTCGCCACCTTCTACTGAGAAGGAAGTTAGAGGTTTCTTGGGCAGAATACAATATATCAGTCAGTTCATTGCACAATTAGCTCCAATCTGTATGCCGATCTTCAAGTTACTAAGGAAGAACTCACTCGTGGAATGGAACGACTACTGTTAGGCAGCGTTCGATAAAATTAAAAGCTACCTTCTTAAACCACCTGTGTTAGTACCACACATCCAGGGAGACCACTCTTAATGTATCTCTCCATGATAAAAGTTTTGATGGGATGTGTCTTAGGGCAGCATGACGAGGCGGGAAGAAGAGAGCAGGCAAGAGCAAGAAGTTTACTGATTATGAGACGTACTATTCCCATCTGGAAAAAATATGCCTAGCTCTTGTATGGGCTACTCAGAGGCTCCGCCAGTACTTGTTATCCCAAGCCATTCTACTTTTGGCCCGAATAGACCCGTTGAAATACCTGTTCGAGAAGTCGACTCTCACTGGACGAACCGCACGATGGCAGCTTTTATTGTTTGAGTTTGACATCACGTACGTCACTTAGAAGTTGATTTAGGGGTAGACACTCGTTGATCATCTTGTCGAAAATCCTTTGCCAGATTATGAGCCTTTGAGAACTGAGTTTTCCGATGAGGACATCCTTTTCATGACGGAAGACGATACTGAAAAAATAGAAGATTCTTGGGTAATTCATTTTGACAGGGCAGCTAATGCAGAAGGTCAGGGAGTTGGCACCATTCTGATTTCGCCGAATGGATCTTACGTACACGTCTCTATCAAACTCAACTTCCCTTGCACTAACAACATGGCTGAGTACGAAGCCTTTGTCGCTGGTTTGCAGGCGGCTCTCGATCTAAATGTAACTCACCTCCGGGTGTTTGGCGATTCACAGTTAATCATATGCCAGACGAATAGTGACTGGAAGATAAAAGATGAGAAACTGATCCCTTACCATGAACACCTCGAGGATCTGATAGCTTGCTTCCAAGACGTGACGTTCTCATATGTCTCCCATATAAGGAATCACTTTGCCTATGCACTAGCCACTGTGGCGTCAATGATAGAAATCCCGTATGGTGCTGAGATGAAGCCGATCATGACTGAGCAAAGGAATAATCTGGCCTTCTGCCTCCAGATTGAGGAACCTACAAAGCCTGATGATGAGTCACCTTGGTTCTTAGATATCAAGAATTTCCTCGAGACACTAACTTTCCCTGAGGGTACGTCCAAGATGGACCGACGAACCATTCAACGTCTAGTAGCAGGGTACGTCATTTGTGGGGAATGTCTTTACAAGTGATCTTACAATAACATCTTACTCAGGTGCCTTATAGAAAGTGAAGCGAATAATATCATGGAGATCCACGAGGGGTATGCGGAGCCCACGTCAGTGGTCACATGCTTGCTAAGAAAATTCTATGGTAGGGATACTTTTGGACCACTATGGAATCAGATTGCTGCAATCATGTTTAGAAATGTTATAAATGTCAGGAACACTCTAGTCTGATACACGCTCCTGCAATCGATCTTCACTACATGACCACTCCTTGGCCATTTACAACCTGGGGCCTTAACCTCGTCGAAATGATTAATCTGAAAGCATCAAACGGACATCGGTTCATCCTTGTCGCCATTGAATACTTCACCAAGTGGATAGAATCAGCATCATATGCCAACATCACGGCCAGTCACGTCGAGAAGTTTCTCAAAAATAATATTGTGTGTCGATTTGGAGTATCCAAGGATATTATCATAGATAACGGCACAAACTTTACAAATAAACGCATCTGAGATTTCTACAAGCAATACAAGATCAAGCACTATCGCTCATCCCCCTACCGGCCTCAAACTAATGGAGCCACAGAAGCTGCTAACAAGATAGTCATCCGCATCCTAGAGAAAATAGTCATCACTTACTAAGATTGGAGTGAAATGCTACCATTTACTTTGTGGGCCTACAGAACATCGATCCATACCGCTACAGGGGCAACACCATTCTCCCTTGTGTATGGAACCGAGGCCGTCTTATCGGTAGAGGTTGAAGTACCCTCTCTCTGAATCCTCATGGAATCCAGCTTACCCGAAGCAGAGAGAGATTCCACTTGGAACAATTGAATCTACTATACGAGAAAAGACTCCTAGGCTTGTGTCATACTCAAGTCTACCAGGGGCGAATCGCACGCGCTTACAATAAACATGTCAACAATCGAGATCTAAAGATAGGAGACACTGTGTTGAAGAAGATATTCCCATCGTTCCATGCCAATCCGAGAGGGAAGTTCAAGCCGAACTGGGAGGACCTTACGTCGTTCGAGAGGTGCTATCGGGATACTTCATCCACCTCGCCACCATGGCCGGAGATCATCTTCCTGAGCGCATCAACGCTGGATACGTTCGACGGTTCTACTCTTAGTCTATCATGATAAGGTAAGTATTAGTAAAATAGATATGTAACTGCTTAAAAACCACCCAAAAGAGGCTATCATTCCAAGCACAGTAGCCAAAAAGCATCCCTAAAAAAGATGATATCCTTTGCTACCCCATTTTGAGCCTAGGCCTTTCTTTCAATGAACCACTTCCCCGGAAAAGAAAAAGTGTGTTCATATACAAAAAAGAGAGGAAGTAAAGTTACCATCAAAATCCAAAATACTTGGAAAAGTAAAACCTTAAAAAGAGATTGCCTGAAATAAGATAAAGAAAAAAGAAAATATAGAATCGTGGGGCATGTACAGTAAAATCCCCCAAGGAAGAAGATTGTTGAAAAAAACTGAAGTCATATCAAGGAAACCCCTTTTAGCCCAGCATACCTTCAAATCCATACCCAACCCATGGCCAAGCTACACCCTGAAGAAAGCCCTCTTTGTAGGTTCACATGCAGTCATACTATCTGTTAAGTCAACATGAGCCGAGTTGAGTGACGATACCAGAACTCCATTTGGCCGGCTATGACGGAATCGACGTCTATATCGTGGCTTCGACGTCTATGTCGTGGCTTTTGAAAAAATAATGTAAAAGGAAAAAAAATAAATTAAAAATACAAGTTCAAAGCAAGATGGACGTAGTGAAAACCCGAAAGGGCGCTACGAGTAAAAACAACGAGTTTGTGTGAACCAAGTGAAAACCTGAAAGGACGCTTGGGGTAAGAGAGCTAAACCCATGGACGTGGTGAAAACCCAAAAGGGCGCCACGGGTAAAAAGAGGGCAAAAACGGGCATGACGAACCCACCTTGGGCGTTTTGAGTATAAGAATTTTAAAAGAAAAATAATTGTTGGAATGGGTCGATAAAATTAATGTTTGAGGAGCCCTCTTGGTTACTCTCCCTGATACCCTTTCTCCGACTGGGCCACTCATGTTAGTTCAAATCGGGCCCCAACCAAAATTGTCTTTGTGAAATTGCTTTATCAAACATATGACTCAAGGTAAGGAGAAAGGTTTGGCTCAATCCGAAGGGATTGATGTTCTAGTCTTGGTAAGGCAGCTGAAACTCCCTCAGACTCGACTATTTAAAAGGGGGATCGACTATACCCAAAGTGGGACCCGTAGCTTCACCTCACTGATAAGGCATCATCAAAAAAAAAAAAAAGCCAAAAAAGAATAAAAAAGAAATCCAGAAAAATTCAAATACAAAAAAATGTGTGTATATATTACTACTCTTTCCCATATACGTAGTTACAACATCGTACTTCCATCTCAAAAATAAAGAAAAAGAACAAAACAATCTCTGAAAATAAAAATCTAAAAAAATCTATATAAATCTTGAAAATGAAAAAATATAGGTAAAAGTTTATTTCTCATTCTGTTAATTAGGATGCTTATTGTTACCTATATAAACAAAAAAGGGATTGAAGTTTTCTCAAGGATATGCAGGAACATCAAACGGTCCAAAGGCTCAAAGCAGGCAACTTCTCAGTGATGGACAAATCAGATGAAGCATCCCACCACCGATGTTAGGTCTATTAAAAAAAAAAAGGGAAACTGAAAATCATTTTGAAAAACAAAAAAAGAAATCTGTGAACTTTTCATGCACAGCTACGCACATGCGTGTTTTCAATACGATAAAATGTCAATATTTTATCAGTAATGCAGCCATGCAAAACTAATGTCCTAGGTCTAAGGTTCGCCTTGGATCCATGGATCCTACTTTAAAGTAGGAGCAACTATGTCAATCTTGGTCAAACAGTCAATGTTTCAATCGGATTGATTCCACCGCTAAATCTTCGCCCTAATCGCTCCATCTTTTGATTTTGGGTGAACTTGAGTGCCTTGAACTTTAAGTTCGTCACGTTATATCTTCGGAGGCGTAGACTCTTGGTCTACACTGTCCGGGCGAGCGCCCTATGGGGTTTGAGGTCCGAATAACTCCGTCCTCGAAAAGATCTATTGTTGGATTAATTCCAACCTCTCAGATACGAAACTACATCAGACAACTATGTGCAAGTATGCATGCAGAAGGGCCCAGGCTTAAAACCTATACGGTATCCCTATAAAGTGTACGTCATACATCTGGGTATCCGTTGGATGGTCGTTTGTTCCTGTAAATTATACCCGGATGGGATCTGGGTCGGGACTTCCATCTCCTTGTTCTTTATTGCCCATAATGAGTGCGTGTTTATGCATAGTTGTCCGTTTGTAACTTCATTGATGGCGGAGGCCAAGATTGAGTATCCTTCTATGGACGCTCAATTTTGACCCGATCCTTTTGATATCACATGAACTTGAGTATGTTGGCTTCAGTTTCGTCGTAAACTATTTCAGAGGCACGGGCTCTTGGTATGCATTGTCTGGGCGTGCGCCTCTCGGGGTTCGAGGTCCAGATAATGCTTATTTTAAAATAAAAAATAAAAATAAATAAATAAATAAAAATAGAAAAAATAATCACTAAAAAAAAGAAAAAAGAGAAGAAGAATGAATCTATGTTTTCATAGCATGCACAGCTACGCACTTGCGTATTTTCGATGCGGTAAAATGTTAATATTTTATCAGCAAAGCAGCTACGCTAAATTAATGTCCTAAGTCTAAAGGTTTGGCTTGGATCTTGGGATCCTACTTCAAAGTAGGAGCAACGGTATCAATCATGATCAGACGGTCAATTTTTCGATCAGGATGATTCCACTGCTAAATCTTTGAGCTAAGCACTTTGTCTTTGATTCATATGAACGTGAGAGTCTAAGCTTCAGATTTTTCACGAACCTTTTGGAGGTGTGGACTCTTGGTCCGCGTAGTCTAGGCGTGCGCCCTGCGAGGTTTGAAGTCTAGGTAACTCTGTTGAAAAAGGTCAATCGTTGGTTGAAACCAACCTGTTAAGAATGAAGCTACGTATCAATCAAACTATGTGCAATCATGCATACAGAAGGGTTCGTTCCCCTTATTTTTCACAGGCTTAAAACCTGTGCTAGCGTGGTATCCCTGTAAAGTGTACGCCATGCGTCTGGGTATCTGTAGGATGGTCGTTTGTTCTTGTAAATTATACTCGGACAGGATCTGGGTCTGGACTTCCATCACCTTTGTTGCTTATCGCCCCTAATGGGTGCATGTTTATGCATAGTTAAATGGGGTGTAAAATCATTGTTGGCAGAGACTAGGACTGGATGTCTCTTTTGGTAGACACCCAATTTTGGGTGGATCTATTTAGGGTTATTTGAAGTTGGATGCTCTAGGCCATGTGGATTTGGGGCATGTTTTTAAAAAAGGCACGTACTCCCAAAAAGCGTTGCGACGTCTATTCACTCTGCTCGGGTAGTCATGCCAAATAAACATCGGGATCGATAGGTTCACCCAAAGACCTTGAACCTTGCTTTAGGCAGGGGCACCCGTGACCAATCAAATGGAGTAATCAAATGCCTCATAGAATTGGATGCAAATTGTGGAGCCTTGCATAGTTTTGCTTAGCGCCTAACTTTAAGTGTGGGTTGATCACCCCTCTTACTTGCGAAGCTATTGTATTTATAATGAATCTTGAATATCAAATACCTTCAAAATCATCCTGAGAAGCGAATGTTTTTCTCGACTATAGGGCGTTCGCAACTCATCCCACCTCGGTTATGCCCAGTAATGTCGCTAAGCGCTTGGGGACCGATTATCTTGAGAAACGAATATTTAGCCTGACATACTGGGCTTTCGTTTTCTCACCATATTATCCATTTGATATTTGAAGTTTGTTCTGAATGCAGTGGACCCATCAGTAATGCCTTGAGCCACTTTGGATGTCTCTTTTCTTTGGCATTCGATCATTAGTGATCGGATCCCAAAGAGGGGCATCTGTAGACACCTAAATTTGGCCCAAGGCCAGATCGAGATATATTTCGAGAGAGGCGTACTTCCAAACCCTTAGGAACCTTTTCGAATCCTTAGGAATCAATCCTAAACTTTTCCAAACCCATTAGAACCCTTTCCCAGACCAGTGTCGAACCCTCCCAAGCAGTGGCTGAAAAGTGGAGTGCCAAAATTTACGTAGACCTCTTCTGGAGCTGCACTATATATAATTAGAAAGAGGACTTTCTCAGCTTTCCAACTAGCCAAAAATGTCCTCAATTGGAGTTATATAGCAAAAATTATGGCGATTTAAAAACTGAACAATTTTACAGGATTTTGGCTTGGCGCAACTAATAGTTGCGCCACACTTAAGTGGATCCCCTGCGGGCTTGCAACTTCCCAAAAACTCTCTTAGCTGCACTATTTTATTGTACATATGCTTGACACAACTATTAGTTGTGCTAGGCATATGAATAGTGACCTCTGGTTTTTGCCTTGAAAATCAAAATTAGGGTTTGACTTATTGACCACCTTGATCTTTGGGGTGTGTTTTGATAGTCCAGTGGCACCCTTTTAGTGCCTATTTGCAACCCTTAAGTGATTTGAAGCCTCATCTAATCATCCACTATGAAAATCACCTTCACACCTTTCCAAGCTCTAAAAATCCTAGGAAACCTTAGATAAGAGATTACCTAATTGCTAACTCCTAATTAGCACCTAAGTAGCCTCCTAACCCACTCTTTTCTTATAAATAGTCTCCCTCCCCTTGGGTTAAAGGGATGAGAAATTTGCTTAAGAGAGAAAGAGCTCAAAATGAGAAGTTCTTCCTCCCTTTTGTGCCCCATTTTCACATAAAATTCCAGAATCTCCCAACCTTATTTTAAACTTAATCTTGCATCCAAAACCCTTAGTCTAGATGTGTGCTACCCCCTAAACTCCTCTCTCTACCTCTTAGCTAGCAATCCATAGGAGTTAGAATCCCATTTTCTACCATTCAAACCTTCAAAAGCTCATCAAAGCAAGCCAACGCAAGGCTCCTCAATGGTGCAACAAGGGTTCGAGAGCTCCGGCTCTCCCCTCTATTCCTCTACCTTCTTGGTCATTCCTCCATCCTCCCATTTGTGCCATTACGCCGTCGAATTTTTGGTCGGAACGGAGAGGCACAAATAGGATTTTAAGCCCCTTTGGGAAAGAGGAAGCCTTTTTCTTTTCATTTATATCATTTTTATTTTGGCCATTATTAGAGACCGCATTATGCGGTTAATTGGGTGCCTAACACCTTTCCAATCGATAACCAAAGCCCCTACCCAAGAACCTTTGGTGTGGACCGGATTTAGAGTCATATTTGTGGCACTTTAGTTCTTATAAAAATGATCTATGTTTCCCGAGACACCAGAAGCTCCGGGTGGCGAATCTATATTTTTGTTGGCGAGTGCATCACCGCGACGGGATCGTCAAAAATCTGACGATTGCACAGGATCAACTATTTTAAAGGTCAAAATTCTGTGAGACGTTACGTCAAATTTTAGGTTAGCACGAATTGTCCGTTTCTGCCTCGTTTTGAAAAAACACTTAAATATGTCTAAATTATTAGTGATTAGAGTTAGTCCTTGATGAATCATTGTGTGCTTATGATGTAGATTGAGAATGAGACGCCATCGATAAGGACCTTGGTGTCGCTTTGAGAGGATCCGAGCTTAAGGTAGGGAAAACTCCTTAACATGTGTATGTGACTGCAACAAGCATATGTGTAGTGATATGATAAGAATAGGTATGTTTTCCGATTCGTTTTCACATTTACATGGATTTTGTGAGGTGATAAATTAAGAGTACTTTGTGAAACTGGTCGTTTAATTAGCATGAATTTCTTTCATGGTTTCAAAATATGAAATGTGTTCATATGTTGTGCACTCAGATTTGTAAATATGTGCATGGTATCAGAAAGATATGAGTAAATGTGTGAGTTTTGAAACTTCAAACCTATTATAAATTACCACAATACACAGTGATCAACTATAAGTTATTTTTACATTTTGATTTAAGGTTATGTGCGATACCCAACCGACGCAACTGTATAACCACGATCGACGCGACGGAATATTCGTAACCGGTACGGCGGCCAATCCGTATAATATATTATGCTCTATGATGGCCACTGCTAGCTTCCGTTCACTTTCTTACCGATTGCAGTAAATTCCTTAGCACAAGTTTCCCCCATTCGAAGGGACTTGAGCAACATACAAATGGTTCATGTGAACGACTGGTCTGTGTTGAAATGTGACTATATTTCGTACCTTAATTTCTACATTTAGTTATCCGATAAAAGCATCTGACAGTTGTTATATAGTTTTAGCGATTTCAGGTGTTTATAATCATTGGATCTTCAAAGAGTATAAAAGAGGATAATTAAAAGTTGCACAAGAATAGTGGACCAAGAAGTCAGCAGAAGCATCGAAATCCATGAAAATAATTGATTGGCTCAGCATCCACCAGGAGAATGAAGATCTTATCCTTATGTGTCAATCAATTGAAAACTAAATTTCAATCGATTGACTAGAAAGACAGCTTTTTCCCTATACATCAAATTTGAATTAAAATTCAAATATGGTCACCAAAAATTAAATTTGGACTCAATCGATTGAGAATGGACTTTCAATCGATTGAGCCTATTTTTGGAAAATGGCTTGCCCGTTCCCTATAAAAATAGTGCTATAGCTTAGGGTTAGGGGTTCTTCTCTTGGAGATTATACTTAGTTTTTTCATAGCTTTTCTTTACAGTTTGTTTCGAATGATAGTTTCTATTTAGGAACAAAGCATTGTAAGGAGAGATCTTTTGATAAATAAAAGTGCATATTTTGATGATGACTTCTGATTTACAACGGGCTTGTAGATTGAGGATGAGCGGCTAAACCCACCTCGTTCAAGGAGGAAGCAACCCCTAGATAAGTAACTGCTTTATTATTAATTCTATAATTTTTTAGCATTGTTATGGAATCATTCTGCTACAAGGTGTGTGCTTAATTGAATATCATCAAATGCTCATTTATAGTCGTCGATCTTGGTTATCGATGATCATAAAAGGGTCATTCCATCTAGATCTATTCCTGTAAACCGATCTAGGCTGTAGAGTGATTATTTTTTACTGCCATGATTTAGAATTTTAAGATACGCTATGTCTTTTACATGATTCATACCGCAAGAGGTTGAGTCATAGTTTTTGGATAAGGTATGCTGGATTAATAGTCACGTTCCTTACGATTCATTTTTCTTCTTGATAAATGATGGTATTTTGATGTGGTATGAAATCGTGAGATTAATCGTAGAGAAGTTACGAATCTAGGCTTAGCAAACTTCTTGATCATTTCCTAAATTGTTATTTTATTTATCATAATTTGTTTTTATATTAATTGATTTACATTTATTGTTCTAGTATCATGTGGTAATTGTTTAGTGAATCGACTTTCTCTCCCTTGGTACTTCCTTGGGCATCTTTTTCTCTTTAAGAATTAATTTAATTACACGCTTCTCTGTGGGTACGATACCCTTGATTTCACCCTGCTACAACTGATCTTGTGCACTTGTAAGGGGTACATTTAAAACTGATCAACGACAATGGTGGGTATTCCCATCGAGGGCTCAATGTAATACATGCTCGGGGATTATTTAAGTGATCAATTTAAGTTTTTTTCTTTAGTTATGAGGATAATTTTTGGAAATCATGTGTTAAGCTTTGAAATATGCATTGAAATATCAGTTCCGTTTCAATTCAAATATCTTTAAATTGTGAACCTTTATTTGAAAAGCATGTTCGATTATGTCATGAGATATATGTGTGATGTGATGATATGCATATTATCGATATTTCCTTACTCAGCTTAGATGTATGGCATCGGGGGCCTGATGCTATGCATGCCCTCGACTATACGTCACAGGTACAGGTGTAGATCAAGATCCGGCTGAGGAGAAAGGCTTGGGATCTCTCGTTTGGGGAATTTTTCCTTAGGTGAGGTTTGGACTGGACACTTTTTGGGTTTATACGGTGGCTTTTGGGGGACTTTTGAATTTTGGACTAGGTACGTCTTGAGATTTTAATACAGTGGTAAGATTTGTTTTGTAAGTATGTTTAGAAGCCACTGTTTAGGTGATGATCGGCCATCACTGGTGGTTTTCTTGTGGGCCCTTTTTGGTTTAAATAGATGCCCTTGACTATACATCACAAGTACAGCTATAGATCGGGATCCGACTGAGGAGAAAGTCTTGGGATCTCCCGTTTGGGAAATTTTTCCTTAGGTGATGTTTGGACTGGACGCTTTTTGGGTTTGCACAGTGGCTTTTGGGGGGCTTTTGAATTTTGGACTTGGTACGTCTTGGGATTAAATATAGTGGTAAGATTTGTTTTGTAAGTATGTTTAGAAGCCACTATTTAGGTGATGGCCGACAATCACCTAAACAGTGGCTAGATTTAAACCAAAAAGGGCCCACAAGAAAACCACCAGTGATGGCTGACCATCACCTAAACAGTGGCTTCTAAACATACTTACAAAACAAATCTTACCACTGTATTTAATCCCAAGACGTACCAAGTCCAAAATTCAAAAGTCCCCTAAAAGCCACTGTACAAACCCAAAAAGCGTCCAGTCCAAACCTCACCTAAGGAAAAATTCTCCAAACGGGAGATCCCAAGCCTTTCTCCTCAGCCGGATCCTGATCTTCACCTGTACCTGTGACGTATAGTCAAGGGCATGTATAGCATCAGGCCCTCGATGGGAATACCCACCATCGTCGTTCACATGAACCATTTGTATGTTGCTCACGTCCCTCCGAATGGGGGAAACTTGTGCCGAGGTATTTACCGCAATCGGTAAGAAAGTGAACGGAAGGTAGCCGTCACCATCATAGAGCAGAATTATACGGATTGGCTGCCATACCAGTCACGGATATCCCGCCGCGTCAGTCGCGGTTATACCGCCCCGTCGGTTGGGTATCGCACATAACCTTAAATCAAAGTACAAAAATAACTTATAGTTGACCATCGTGTATTATGGTAATTTATAATAGGTTTGAAGTTTCAAAACTCATATACACATTTACTCACAGCTTTCTGATACCATGCACACACATAATTGATTTCACGCACATATCTACAAATCTGAGTGCACAGCGTACGAACACATTTCATATTTTGAAACTATGAAAGAAATTCATGCTAATTAAACGACCAGTTTCACAAAATAGTCTTAATTTATCACCTCACAAAATCTATGCAAATACGAAAACGAATCAGAAAATATACCTGTTCTTATCATATCATTACACACATGCTTGTTGTAGTCAAATACACATGTTAAGGAGTTTTTCGTACCTTAAGTCAGAGCCTCTCAAAGCGACACCATGGTCCTTATCGACAGTTTCTCATTCTCAATCTACATCATAAGAACACAATGATTCATCAAGACCTAACTCTAATCACTAATAACTTAGGCATATTTAAGCGTTTTCTCAAAACAAGGCAGAAACGGACAGTTCGTGCTAACCTAAAATTTGACATAATGTCTCACAAAATTTTGACCTTTAAAATAATTGATTCACAAGTTTGTCAATTCATAAGAGTTTTGGAGTTCGTTGTTCTTTTTCCAACGCCTCAAGAATCAAGTCAATCGGTGTTTGGAGTAAAAAGTTACGGCCAAAATACTAAAATAGTGTCAGCAAGCTCTATCAAATTTGATCGATCGAATTTCCTTTCGATCAATCGAATTTCTGCAGGAATCGTATTTCACCTTCTTAAGTCCATTTCGATCGATCAAATCTAATTTCGATCGATCGAAATCGATAAATTTCACCTATCCCTTGATTTTTCTTGTTTCAATTCCCTTCTTTTTCAAATCTCTCTTCTTTTCTTCAGACCCACATAACTAAATTACTACCACACACAACTAACACATACAAAAATACAATTAAACCACAATCCTTACCTTTGGATTGATCGAATCTTTGATGCAAGCTTTCATACAAAGAAGCTAGGGTTTCTTATCTTGGAGCTTCAGATTTCACACGATCCCAAATTCGAAATTAATACACCGTCTTTAATCCTTCAAAGCTTCTTCTTCCTCCTTCCACTTTTCTCTTTCTCTCTCTAGAACTCAAAACTCCCAAAGCTTACAACCGGTTGGTAGCTTCCAAGGGAAGCTTTGCTTTTTATAACTAAAGGGGCTGGTTCTCATACGAAACACAAACACCCATTTGGGTGTTAAGTCATACTCACCAACTTTCATGGTGTGAAACACACACACACACACACACACTTAGTGTGTTATATTTTCTACTTAAGATTGCTTTGGCACTGGTGTGAAGCGTACATACACATGCTTTTCACATCAACTAAGGCCCAAAAATCGGTCAAGTTGTCAGCCCAAATATCCCACCCAAAATAGTTGACCCAAAACATCAACCCAACAGGATCATTAATAAACTTCTATCTTCCACTAATTTGACTCCAGGTTGCATACTCGCGCAAGGTGTCGTCTCAGGCATGAGCACTTAGTCAGATTGCGCAGTTTCGAAATTTGGGGATGTTACATTCCTCCCTCCTTAAAGAATTTTCGTCATCGAAAATTGGGTCTTATTCGAAGCGGTATGGTTACTTAGGAGTCTCTAACAAAGGTAGTCGCATTCTTCTCAAGTGTCCCCGATTCATCATTGAAAAAAATTTGGTACCATTACAGTTTTAATCATTAATAAACTTTTATTTTCCACAGAAAATTTGCCTCTAGGTTGCACAAGTGCACAATGTGTCGTATGCCTTGCCAAATACGTATACTTGGTTGGGTGCCACATGACAACTTCGGTTATTGGGCTCGGGTTTACTCTCGGTTCGAGTTGAAATTCAGGTTGAGGCCCAAGTTCCAGCATTGGGCTCGATTTTGTGTACAACATGCCACTACAAAAAATAAGACTATTAGCGGCAGCCAAAAACTATTGCTATTAACAAAAAAACTGCCGCTAATAGTCATAATAGTGTTCTTGTTAATAGCGGCAGTTTTTTGCTACAAAAAACTGCCGCTAATAGTTTTATTTTTTGTAGTGTGCACAAATACGCATACGCTTAGAATTTTATATGCTTGACGCATACTCCAACCATAATCAATGGAGTTTCGAGACTACATTACCTAGGCCAAATATTTGACCGGGGTAAAATCAGTCAAAAGGTCAACGATTCAACATTTACGAAAATTTTGGGTTGTTACATTATTCCATTCGGGATTATGTCTACAACCTTAAGGACATTGACGATGGGGTGTTTATAGATCAAGAGGTTTCTTAGTATCCTTTGTCTGGTGGCTGGCCATCCTACTGGGCTCTACCATTGGTTGATTGTCCTTTTGGTCTAGGTCTTTTCCCTATTTATTTTTGGGTTTGTGGGGATTTCTCTTTGGTGAGCTCCTTGTTCACAGTTTAATCCCTGTCCTGGTGTTTTTTATTTTCTCAAGGGCCTTCTAGCCCGAGGGGTGATGGCATTGCCCAAGCTCCCTTCTAGGTCGCCCGAGTGTGCATTTCTCTCGTTAGTTTTAATGGAGGGGTGAGGTCCCACCAACCTCTGATACTATTTATCAAAAAAAAAAATGAAAGAAAAGATTTTTGTTTTTTAAAAGGAAACTAAAGCAACATGAACCCTCTTCCAAATCTGTTATTGGAATGAAATGTTCCTCATATCAGTTGAATGAGAAATTATGAATGTAGCTCGATCGAAGGCAATAAAAGATACTATTTAGTGTAGCGAAAAAATAAAAAGGAAATACTATTGGTATGTAGCTCTACATAATATACACTACAAAAAAATAGATTATTAGCGGCAGTTTTTTAGAGATTTTTGCTCCAAAAAACAGCCGCTATTAACAAAAAACTACTAAAAACTATTAGCAGCAGTTTTTTGTTAATAGCGGCAGTTTTTGGCTGTCGCTAATAGTCTTGTTTTTTGTAGTGATAATTCGAATGAAAACCAATGCAATTAAAGAGGGCTTTGATTAGGAAATCAATACCCCGTCCTCGTATTTGAAGCAAAAAAGAAGAAAGAATTCGTTAATTCGTATCTATTATAAATGGCTATACATCATGTACAAGTCTATAATAAATGGCTAAGCATTTATTAAAAATTAACAAAGAATTTGTTAATTCGTATCTATGTTGAATGAAAAAAGGATTAAAACGAAAAAAGACTTGAAGAAATAAGCTTAATTCGTATCTATTTATTAGAAAGGATTCGTTGCTCAACAAAAAATCTGGGTCATGAGATGCCTTCTCATACACCGTACTTGTTAATGAAAACTTCAGCTTTATATTAAGAGAATATGAGCTTAGGAGAGTTGGTTAAGGGAATTAAGAGAAGAAAGTAACTTAAAAATGAAAACTAGCTAATCTAAATTATGAACCATTGATTCCATCCCAAACCCCCAAGTAGGTCAGCTGCCAAAGGTGTTTGGAGTTGCACTCAGGGGCACTACTTATAAATGCTTGAAGAGAAATCAGTGGTGTCGGATCATGGTCAACAGAAAGTTCGAAATGGATTGTAGGGATCAAAAGAGACCCAATGGTACTGATTGCTTGGGAACTTTGTCACCATTTGTCATGACTCAATTGGCCAAAAGATGTCCACATAGGTCATGTGCTGGTGAGCTACAAGCTGGAATTTGCTATCAACACTACAAAAAAGAGGACTTTTGGATACGGATTTTAGAGACGGCTTTGGATGTACTCTCTAATAATGAGATTATTGGAAACGGCTTTTCTAAAAACGGTCTCTATTGTTATTATTGGAGACAATCTTTCTAAAAACAGTCTCTATTGTTATTATTGCAGACAACTTTGACCTATAAAGCCATTTCCATAAGTTTTAGTAATATGTTAGTGGGTAAAAACTTTTGAGACCACGTAGAAAACCGTCTCCAAAAATCCCTTTTCACACCAATAGATACTGCTATAGCCGTCTCTAAAAGATTGCAAATAAAGACGTGGCCAACATCTCATGCAAAGTCACTTCCCAAAAAGCAAGAAAAATCTATTTAGTCTCGAGAAAAAAAATAAGATTGCCATAAAGACGCGGCCAACATCTCGTGCAAAGCCACTTCCCAAAAACAAGGCGAGAAAAATCTATTTAGTCTCTTGGACGCTGTGAAGGCTTCAAAAACTAAACAGCATGGTTGAGTTTGGAGAGGATGGTTGGGTTCCAGAGGATCGAAATTGTTGGAGCTAGGGTTTAAGATGATCGAAATCGGTTTGCGCTAAGGTGATCGAAATCGGTTTATGCTAGGGTTTGAGATGATCGAAATCGGTTTACACTAGGGTTTGAAAGAAAGTGGTTTGCGCTAGGGTTTGAGACGATCAAAATCGGTGTGAGCTAGGGTTTGAGACGAAGCATTTGAGCTAGGGTTTGGGAGATCGAAATCGGTTTGAGCTGAATCAATCGAGTTTGCCACGAAGCGGTTTGAGCCCAACAAGATTCCATTGAAGGTTTTAGATGGAAATTGAGATTCCATTGAAGGCATTGTAGGTGGATTCGAGTGTAACCGCACAGAAATGATCAATTTTTTGACCTGTTCAGCTGAATTTAGACGATGATTTGCTCTTCCGGTCACTCCAACAAATTGACGATACAAAAGGTACACTGTTCCTCCTGCTCTCAACACTCGTGGATCATATATATATATATATAGCTAGATATGATTCAAGGGATTCAGCGGTAGGTTTGTTTTTTTTGCTTAGTTAGGGTTTGTGGTTTTTTGATGATTAAACCATTAATTTATCTCAGTAAAATGTGCATGAATGGCCAGTTAGGGGTTTGGCTTTTCCCTTTTAAATGAGCAGCCGCCAGATCTCGGTTTCATCGGGGTTCAGAGGTAATAGAAATCACTAGAGCTAAGAATTTCTGTTTTTTGTTCTAGAAATGGTGGATGATTGATTTGTGGTTTGTATTGAAGTTTGAGGATTTAGGATTATGATGTGATTTGATCAGTTAATGAGTTTTGGTTTTGTTTATTGTTTGATTTAATGCTAAATCTGCGTGTTTTGGGGAATTTCTGGTTGATCGATTTGTGGATTTAATTTGATTTAATTAGTT
Organism: Chloranthus sessilifolius; assembly: GCA_021018995.1. NCBI lineage: Eukaryota > Viridiplantae > Streptophyta > Magnoliopsida > Chloranthales > Chloranthaceae > Chloranthus > Chloranthus sessilifolius. Next base: position 14,668,904 of record CM037594.1, read on the forward strand.
TAATGCTAAATCTGTGTGCAAGCTATTTAGTTACTTTTGCTGGGTATTGAGGATCTGTTTTGGCCTTTCATTTCTAAGAAATGGCATTTCTATATCATTGTGTGCATCTTTCATTTGTGCATGGATCTTGATATCTATTTTTTTCTTTGTTGATATGTGTCTCATGATATTTTGATAAAACTTGGTAGAAGGTATCCGACCCGAGTGCCACCTGAGGCACTCAAGTTAATCTCAAACCGACCACCTTGGTGAAAGTAAATGCGCTGATAACATTGAGCGCCAAATCAGTGAAAAGTGAACTTTCACTGATTTTCATGCTCATAATTAGTAGTGTGTTCCCAAGGCTTGACAATTTGGACAAAGGAGATTGATCCAAGTGCAACTGCTGCCATCTTGGTACTCATGTAACAGCCCGTATTTTCGTCTCTAGAAATCCGTGTCGTTAGGATCATACTCTGGATGATCCCGGATCGATCACACGTGTCCGCGCATATAGCGGAAGCTAGGTGGACACATCCGAGCAGCGGTAGTCTGAGTCAAACAATTTCTACACTAAATACACGTCAACAATATTTAAATGTAAAGAAAAACATACATATTCCCAAAAAGGAACCAGGAAGAACCATCGGTGATGGACGTACATCACCCAAACAATGGTTCCCGATAGTGGTTCCGAAATGGAATGTGGACTAACATAAACTAAATAAACGTAGAATCATATATGTATATACAAGGTGGCCACCAGGCACACAATAGTCCAAAAGATCAAAAGTGGATAAAATTCGCATCAGACTTCCGTCTACGGATAAAACCTCCTCGACGCCTCGGCCTCGGGATCCGGCTGATAGTCCGGGTCACTCTCGGTGTCGGGCACTGCAGCCTCAGAACCTAAAAAGATTTCAGAAAGCAGGGTGAGCTACATCATAGCTCAATAGAAGAAAAACCATCTAAATGAATTGAATATGCAGATCATGCTATCTCATAACAGAAGACAAATCCAGATCATGTACTCAAAACAAATCAGTTAAAATCTGGGAACTTTATGCAAGATGTCAGATGTCATGCAGATATATTATCAGAGTACTTAAAGTGTGTCTATTTAACTTAAGAAACTCCGTATTTGTATAGCACGGAGTGCAGAGAATGTCCGATAGAAAACCCCAACCAATCGTCGTTCACATGAACAATTGTGAAAGTGCAACAATGCCTCATCTATGGAGTGCAATTCGAGGATTACAATGTGCACAAGTGTGCTGTGCATCGGATATACACGGGGTGGGGATCATCTGTTTAAATCATCAAATCACATACATATATACCTCAGATCGATAGCGAAATCGAAGCGATTTCGGGATCGAATCGAAGAAATCAAAGATAGCAGGAATTTATGATATGCATACATGCTTGTTAAAAACAGAAATCAGGGCACAGATATAAAATGAACATGAAATCATACTCAAAAGCAGTTTAGGTTGGTTTTCCCCTACCTCAGATCAGTTTATCTTCTAAGCAAATCCAAGGCTTTTTTCGACGTGTCAGGGTTTATCCTATACCATAGGCACAGTACATTAAGTGTTAGGAGTGTCAGAGAATTACCCGGCACCACATCCGGGGTGTCTACTTTATAAAGCCAAGATGATAAAAAGCAGGTAAGTGATCGATCACCAACCTCATTGATCGATCACCATCCCGAGATCGATCACCACCTTGGTGATCGATCACCAACTCGCTTATCTCTCTCTCAACACGGTCAAGGTTGATCGATCACCACCTTGGTGATCGATCACCAACCTCCCAGATCGATCACCACCTTGGTGATCGATCACCAATGCAATTTCAAAACTCCCCCTTCTGTCCACATAAATTTTTACACAAATTGATCGATCACCACCTTGGTGCTCGATCCTAACTCATTGTAGATCGATCACCACCTTGGTGATCGATCCTGCTCCTGTAGATCGATCACCACCTTAGTGATCGATCTACAACTGAAGAACTTCCTAGCTCGGGGTGTCTGTTCCCCATAAGGCTTATACAGATTGATCGATCACCAGTCCTTGGTGATCGATCACCAACCCTCAGTGATCGATCACCACCCTATGGTGATCGATCACCAATGACAGAAAAGCTGTCATTAATGGAGTTCACCTCCCATCCATTTTTGATCTCCCTCCACTAATGGTTGTTCAATCACCATTAATACTTCATAAATACACCCTCTAAACTATCCTTTAACCCTATTTATCATACACAACTCACCTTGTTCGTGGGTTCCTTGAGGTTCCGGCAATGACCCGAAAAGAGGGTCTCAAACCTAGATCTCGGAGCTCCTCCTCGATCCGGATCGTGAGAAGCTCTTCAGCTCAGTTCGTGGATCAAGGCCTCTCACACCAATCTCAAACCCCAAATAACTCAGTCACCTTGGTCTAGCTACTCTAGCTTAGGAATCCCTCATCTTCACTCTTGCTAACCCTTTTTTTCTCTCTCAAAGGATCTCTTTCACACTTTCTTAGCACAATCTCCAACCTATGGAGCAATTAGGGCAAGGGGATGAAGGAGAAGAAGAGTGGAAGTCTCTCCTCTCTTGTCTCCCTTCCTTCCTCTATAAGCTACCTCCTCACAGCAGAATTTCTGTTTTGCCCTTGGTGCCCGCTCCGGTGTGAAGCATGAACACAGTTGCTTCTGCGCAACGTGTTCCACCTACCCTCTACACATCTAGGATCTAGATGAAATTGCACACGTGATCTCATCTCATCACGGTGCCACATTATTTAAACTAATATAACCCTAAAGTTTTTGAATCAACCTTGGTTTCCGTGCCGGGCACGCGGATCACAGCAGTCGGGCTCGTGTTCTAATTTTTTTTTTTTCGGGGTCGTTACAACTCAGGTCGAGTTCCTAATACCAGTTCATAAGTAAATGGAGCTCTAGATTGTTTGGGTTAACTTGTTCAGCAAAAATATATGGCAGATTGAACCTCAACTACTGTCCGGGGAAAATGTTATGATTGCTGCCCACGGGAATTCACTAAGATCTATTATTATGTATCTTGACAAGCTAACTTCTGAAGAGGCAATTTTAATTTCTCCAAAAAATTCTTCAAACTAGTTTTTGCGAGTAATTAATTTACCCTTCTCATTGGTTTGAATGGTGACATGTTACTTTTTATTTGATAGGCTATAAGCCTAGAGCTATCAACTGGCATTCCTATGCTTTACGTATTTAAAGAAGGAAAGTTCATCCGGAGAGGGAGTCCAGTTGGACCTTCAGAGGCTGGTGTTTATGCTTATACTAGGTATGCAACCTCTTATTCATATTTTATATATACAAATTGTATTTTATAATTTCATTCTTCTTGAGATGTTATGGGCATTAATATCATTATCATCATAGGCTTCTATGTTATCGACCTTATATGCCCTCTCAAATTAAGAACTACCGTTGCCGTTTTCTGTACTTACCATGCACATGTGGATATGTTTCTTTGTTTTGCTAATTTCATGGTCCTTGGGATATAATAGGCATCGTAGTTATTTATTAGTCTTTTTAATTAGTATATATTTTACAAGTTTGACTAGGTTTTGACTTTTCTGTATGTATTGTAAGTTGTGTTAGGCTAAGTGCCCTTCTATTTCTATCCAAAGCATATCAAGGCAATAAGATAGTATAATATCCTTTTTTTAGAACTAATGAAAAGTCTTTGAGAACATATTGCCTCATGATCCATGAAGCGTTGACTGTAGCCTGTGAAAGGCCATTTGTGATTTTGGTGGGCTGTTTCTATTCCATAAAAAATGAACTATTACCTGTGCAACCATGGTTCATAAACCACTCCTATATAACTAACATATCTTGGTGAGTTCATTTTCCTTGTTGAACCTTGGTAAGCTAAAGTTTGATCAAGTCGTTTTTAACTTGCTGTTGGAGGGTCTCTGGGTTCCTCTGCAGTGTGGTTTTCATTTATTGAATCAGGGCAAGTTTTTTTTCTGTCTTGATGTTATTTTTTATTGGTTATTTTTAGATCTGTATTCTTTTTAGGCATTTTAAATTTGAGCTGAATCCATTTTTAAGCACTGGGTAAACTAAAGCCTGTAGCGATAAATCTTAAAATTTTCAATGTTTTTTGGATATGAGTATTACATTTGTGGTTATCGGCAACTAATAAGGTCATATGATGCCTGTTCTCTTCGCCGATGCTCTGTCTCAAGCCCTTCAAACTGAATTGTGTGCTCATGTTGCAGATTTGCTATAATTGGGGTGTGATTAATTATAATTGTGATGTGTTTTGCAGATTTACTGGTGGTCTCTTTGTGCATTATATTTTGAAGCTACGTGGTGTGCCGGAGAGCCTACGCCTTTATTCTGTAGCAGCTTGCCTCTTCAATCCATTCACCTTCACTATTGGTACCCGAGGAAACTGTGAACCAATTGTATATGCACTGGTTCTATGGATCATTATCTGTCTTATGAATGGTGTAAGTTCTGCTCACCTTGCCAAGTTTTCAGTGGCAAGTTGTAGAAAAACTATGATTCATGTGCATAATAAAATAATAATACTAATAATTGTTATTTATTCTACTTAACATTGCCTTATCCCATCTATAATGGATTGGGTTAAATTCACTATATGCAATGGATGGCTACTGATGCAAGACTCAAATAAGTTGATAAAACAAGAAAATGTATCCCATGAAAGGCTATAAGCCTTTTAGCCACTGTATCCCATGAAAGGCTGACTTCCATGATGGTTAGTGGTTAAGAGGCCATTCATCAAGGGTGATGCCTGTGAGTCTCATTCATTTTATTTTCAAGCCCATTTTATAACTTTCACTTGGTAATATTCACATTTTCAATTATCCATTTTTTTTTAAAATCTACTCTTCAAATATTAAGATGGAATGATTTTGGTTTGCAGAGAATATTAAGATGGAGGCTGGCTGATCAGTCTAATTCTATGCAGGTTAATACATGCAAGGTTCTTCTCCTTTACACAAGCTTCTTTTGAACCATTTCTTTGTTTCGTACATTTGGAATATCTGCTATCTGTTCTATTTGGACTATAAAACTTAATAAAAACATTTTTTTTTTAAATTCTATTATGATTTATACATTTTACATGGTTTAGAATCAATTCAAGCCTCACGGAGAAGAAGAATTAACTAACCAAACTCTTCATATGCAAATTACTCCATCTATGACATGCAAGGTTCCTCTCTTTTTGCATAGAGCCATGTTTCATTTAAATTTATGTACTTGGTGCATTAGTCTACTTGTCTTTCAAAGATCTTTATAAACACGTCAATTATAATTTATGTTCTTCTATTTGCTTTAGGATCAGTGCAGGCCAAATGAAAGTGAATAATTGCCTAGAGCTATAATTAGAGAAACTTCAAACTTAGAAATGCAGCCATTGTGGGGTCTCCCAGAGAAAAAGGTGGGTGAATCATGCTCAAATATAAACGGGTTATGGAAATTTTTTTTTATCACATTTAAGATAATCTGATATATTCCATAATCAAACAATCTTTAGACAATTCAAGAGTTCACAGGTTATCTCAAGTCTCAACTATTAACAAACTTTTTTTAAAACTATTTCGGCTATATAGTAATTGTTACTTTTAGCCAAAATTGCTACTGCTGATTAGTTGTGGTCTAATGCATCAACAAAAGAATTTTCAAGTTCAGTGGTAGCAGGAGGTGTTACAAGAACAGCACCGCTCCTCCATGCACAAAGTAAGATTTACCCCATCTACTTATTCTGTATGCGACTGGGTTATATTTTCCTAATCTTGTCAATTTTTTTTATATATTTTTTGCTATTGGAATATTTAGCTTAGGCAAAGCCTGCACCATCTATGATACTGGGTTACATTTGTATGCCTTGTATATGAACAAAATGAAAATGCAACAATAATGACAATGTTTTGAAAATGAAACATCACCGATAATGGTAGTTGATACTCCCCTTTTCTATTCCATTATTAATTATAGTATTTATGGGTTTCTTGTATCCCAGACACATAAATTGTAGTGTGGTGATGTCTGTAATGACAGTTACGATCAGATGACTCGAGTCACAGGTGACTCGAATCGTATGCCAATTTCTCATATATATATATATATATATATATATATATATATATATATATATATATATATATATATATTAAAAGATGAATTTATTAACAACTACTTGGTCAGGTGTTGAAAACTCATCTATGAACATTGGACGGGAATTCTTATATTATGCTCTTGTGCAGGTGGGTCGAAATGATGGCACCTGTATTCTCGAGAGCGGCTTGGCACTGTGCATGGTACATGGTACATGATCCAGGTGTTGCACTAGCACCTCTACTATGTGATAATTCTCCGATTTTTTTTTTCAACCGTTCATTTTGTTAGTTCCATTGTATTATGGATAAGTTGGTAGTTTATCCGTATATAACTTAAAAAAGAGATAAGCTAGTAGTTAAGCATGGAAGGTGTGGTCTCAATTATAACTGCTACTACTTCAATTCACAGAATGACTTGATACATGCATGGGGCCTTGATATGAAGCTCGGTTACTGCGCACAGGTAACCTTTTAATCTCCATAAGTTAAGCATTCTTTTTATATCTCGTAGTTAGAGATTCATATTTTCATGCACAATTTTGATAGGGCGATCGAACCAAAAATGTCGAAGTGGTGGATGCTGAGTATATTATTCATCTGCGTATTCATATATGTTCCATTGCCCACCACACAAAAATGGCAAAAATGGGGTCTCCCAAACCCATGAGGAGGTGCTTTAATTGTGAGTAATTGGTGCTCCAATGGAGCAGGGAGCAGGGACACATTATAGTCAAAAAATAGGAATAGGTTCAATTTTTTTTTATATATATATTGTAGTGTGGTGATGTCTGTAATGACAGTTATTCATTCTTTTACAATAATAAGGCCCTATTTTCTTGTTTGTAAATGATGGATTAATTCTTAGTCTCTGTTATTTTTTGGATGATTCTATGATCTTTTGATGTGCTTGTAACTTTTGTGAGGAATCTTGAGAACATTTTGGATATTTATTATTGTCATCATAGTTCGAAAACCCAGAAACTCAGACCCAACTCAAAAGTCAATCGGATCGAGTATACTTTTCTAAATCCCCCCCCCTTCCTTAAAGTTACTTTTCTAAATCCTCTCCATATTTTTTAAATATCTAATAAACCACTGTACTTAAAACTTAGTTATCTAAATGCCCCTCAACCATAAATATCCATCTTAATATTTATATTTTAAATACTATTTAAATATATTTTTTTACGTATTTTAATTATTTTTCTCAAAGTTTTTTCATTTTTTTGGATTTTTACTGAATTTATTTATTTATTTTGTGTGTGAAAAAAATGACTTTTTACTTCTTTTTTTTAATGTAATTTTTACTAGCCTAGTGACCCAACCGACAAACTCATTTTCTAGAAAGTATAAGGGTCTATCAGATATTTACAGAATTACAGGGGATTTAGAAAAGTAGCATCAATGTGTTTATGCTAATGTGGATGAAAATGTGAGTATGTGAATGCAGGTTGTGAATTTTTATAAAAAAAAATGCAGGTTATAAATTGGACTGCTAGGCAATATGATTCTTGGAGCAAAAAAAAATAAATAGCATTAAAAAAAAATTATTTAACAGGAGATCCTTTATTAGAGACGGCCACAAGCCGTCTCCAATAACAAGAGATGACTTATTAGAGACTACTTTAAGTCGTCTCCAATAACATCAGATCCCTTATTGGAGACGGCCACAGGCCGTCTCCAATAACAAGAGATGACTTATTAGAGACTACTTTAAGGTGTCTCCAACATATCTTTGGAGACGGCTTATGGCCATCTCCAATAACCTTGACTATTAAAGATGGCTCCCATTTGGTCTCCAAAGACAATAGAGACGGGACTATTTGAGACTACATGGAAGCCGTCTCCAATACTATTGGAGACGGCTTAGACACCTTTGGAGACGGCCAAAAGCCGTCTCGAATAAACATATTTTTTGTAGTGCAAGAGTGCGTAATTGCTATTTACTGTTATAATTATAAGCTAGACCGGCCCATCTGGCCCATTTTATCTTTTTGGGTCATTGGCCCATTTGCAGTTATATTGGTTAATCTTGAAATTTTTTTTGTCATAGGAAATTGGTGTAATTAATGTGGTGTCTTGAGAATATGAAATATACTTTGAGAATGTAATTTTCTATCTTTTTCTAGGCTAGGTTGTTGCTTTGGAAGTGTATGCTTATTTATTCTGGGATTTGTATTTTGGGCTATATATATCACTTATGTATCTTTATTTTAAAAAGTCATATGAATGAAATTTGAAAGGTTCTAAGTAGTATATTACTTTAGTCTTCATTTTTGATATTTTTTTATAACAGATGACTCCAAACAAGATATTTTTGCTTAAGTTTCAAAATAAAGTTCTTCTTTGCTTCAATTCTATCATCCAAGACAAATCATGGATATGACATCTTCAGTATAGCCACTTGAGTTTTAGCTTTTTGACTCTTATGTGCAAAAATCACATGGTGAGAGGCATGACAAATACTGATCGCAAAGATCAAGTTTGTGAAGGATGCGTACTCGGAAAACATCAAAGAAATTATTTTCCAGTTGGGAAAGCTTGGAGGGCATCAAACCCTCGTGAGCTTGTTCATTCGGACCTATGCGGGCCTATGCATACAACTTCTATTAGCGGTAATTGTTATTTTCTCATTTTTATTGATGATTATAGTCATAAATCTTGAGTTTATTTCTCAAAGAAAATCGAAGGTATTCGGCCACTTCAAAACATTTATGGCCTTGGTTGAAAAGCAAAGTGGTTTCATGTTGAAAACTTTACATACCGATCAAGGTGGTGAATATGTTTCTTATGATTTTGAAAATTTCTTAAAAGATAAAGGCATTCGACATCAATTAACCACTCGGTACATACCTCAACAAAATGGTGTTGCCGAAAGAAAAAATAGAACACTTATGAAATTTGCTAAAAGTATGTTAAAAGCCAAAGGGATGTCAAATATATTTTGGGCCGAAGCCGTTGCATATGCCAACTATCTTTTGAATCGTGTCTTATCCAATAGTGTTGAAGGCATGATATTACAAGAAGTATGGAATGGACACAAATCATGTATTGGACATTTAAGGATATTTGGTAGCATTGCATATTCTCATATGTCGGATGAAAGAAGAAAAAAATTGGATGATAAATCTGAAAAATGCATTCTTATTGGTTACAGTAAAACTTCAAAGGCATATAAATTATTTAATCCCATCACCAAGAAAATTATCATAAGTAGAGATATAAAATTTAATGAAGAAGAAGCATGGGATTGAGATTTCCAAGAAAAGACACAAAAGTCTATTTGTGTTAATGAAGAAGAATTGAAAGATGTTCAAAATTGTGAGTATGAAGAGGATAGGACTCTACCTTCCTCTCCATCTTCACCATCTTCATCATCATCATCATCAACGAGTTCTAATTCTCCTCCAAAGAAGACCAAAAGCATCAATGAAATTTATGAAGCATCAAGAAGAATTTTTGATGAAGATGAGATTAACTTTGCACTATATGCCGATGCCGATCCAATTTCTTTTGAAGAAGCATCTCAAGAAGAAAAGTGAAATCATGCAATGAATCAAGAAATTGATTCCATAAAAAGAAATGAGACTTGGGAGTTAACGAAACTTCAAAATGGACACAAATCAATTGGTGTAAAATGAATATATAAAGCCAAGTTAAATGTAAAAAGGTAAAGTCGAAAGGCACAAAGCTCGGTTAGTGTTGAAAGGCTAGAAGCAAAGACATGACATAGACTTCAATGAAGTTTTTACTCCTGTTGCTCGGTTTAAGACTATTAGATTGGTCTTAGCATTGGCGGCTCAAAGAAATTGGAAGGTTTATCCAATGGATGTTAAATTAGCATTCTTAAATGGTATTCTTGAAGAAGTTTATGTTGATCAACCTCCCGGGTATGTGAAAAAGGTAAAGAGTATAAGGTTTGTAGATTGATGAAAGCACTTGACGGTTAAAGCAAGTACCAAGGGCATGGTATAGCCGTATTGATAGGTACTTCATGAAGAATGGTTTCAAAAGGTGTCCTTTTGAACACTCTCTCTACATCAAAGAAAACACTCAAGGTGAGTTCTTAGTTGTTTGTTTATATGTTGATGATTTAATCTTCTCCAGCAATAGTTCATGCATATGTGATGAATTAAAAAAATCTATGATGCTTGAATTTGAGATGACCGATATGGGTCTCCTACATTTCTTTCTTAGCATTGAAGTAAAGCAAAATGAAGAAAAAAAATTTATATCTTAAAATAAGTATGCAAAAAGATTTATTGAAAAAGTTTAGAATGGAAGATGCCAATCATATTTGCATTCCAATGGAGGTTGGTTTGAAACTTAGCAAAAATGATAATAAAATAAGAGTTAATGAAACTCTTTATCGGAGTCTTGTTGGTAGCCTCATGTACTTGACTGCCATAAGACCGAATATTATCTTTGCGGTTAGCATGATTAGTCGTTTCATGGAATCACCTAGAAGTAGTCATTGAAATGCCGAAAAGAGAATTTTGCGATATGTATGTGGTGCCATTAATGATGGTATACATTACAAAAGGGTTCAAAATTCATGTTTGCTTGGATATTGTGATAATGATTGGGATGAAAGTGTAGATGACGGCAAAAGCACTTCCGATTATAATTTTAATATTGGTTCAGGTTCAATTTCATGGACTTCAAAGAAATAAATTATAATGTTTCAAATATTTTTGACCTGATTTCGAGTACCTCAGTAAGCGTGCAAAAGTTAAGTGACGAATTGTGAAGATTCAGGTATGTAAACCTAATTGATGATTTTTGGTCAAAGGACAATTGATTTGGAATGGTGGAAGTCAAATATTTAGTGACTTATACAATAAGTTGTGTGTTTGCGCTTAACTCTGGAAATACTTGCAAGTTAAGTGGATACACTTGTAAATAAAATATCATGATATTTTGGTCAAATATCATGATATTTTGATATGGCAAATGGTTTTATAAAGAGAGAAGTGTAGAGGAGAAGTTTCATTCTTCTTCCTCTCGTGTGATCATGAAATTTAAGCTTTTGCAAACCTTCTCTCTCCTTTGTTTAGATCCTTTTGTCATAGCAATCCCTCTCCCCATCTCGGCCGTATAAAAGCTTACAAAGCAGCTTCTGATTGTGTTGATAAATTGAGAAAGAAGGATAGGAGAGAGTGGATAATTCTGTGCATAGTCTGAGTTGTTGCTCTAACAGCAAGGTTGGAGATGGACTGAATTTTGGAATCCAACTGAAATTGTAGCTTGATCCGGTGCTTAGACTTGAATCAACGGGAAGAAGGAATTATCTTCAAGAGGTAGACTTTTAAACACCTTTGATTAAAGTTGTTTTTGCTTAGAATATTTTAGATAAGTGGTGCGTATAGAATAGATAACAGGTTAGTGTTTTGGAAGAAAATTGCAAGAAAGGAGATAAAAATTGGACAACACTCACCTGGACAAATTCGAGGGTCGAATTTAAATTCGACCATCGAATTTTGGAGAAATCTTACTCATGCACTTTTGGATGAATTCGATGCTCAAATTCAAATTCGAGCATCGAATTCAATTTTGACCATCGAGTTTGGAATTCGATGATCGAATTCTGCCCTGTTTTTCTGGTCTTTGAAAATGTCTGGGAAAGGTCTTAGTTGGTTTTTGTTTAAATCGATGGACCCCTTTTTGACATTGTTATGGGATTAATACTTGTAGGTCCCAATTTGAATCCACTGAGAGGACTGCTTGGTGTGTTTCTTTGACCAATTCAAGTCAAGTCAAGGTAGGGGAACCCTAAGATTTGGTTGCATTTTATTCTAAGTATTTGGTTATTTTTGTTTAAGGCATAAATTCTGAAATTTCTGTTAGAAACAGCATGATTAAAAACTTTGAAACGGTGATATCAATAAGGACTAAAAAATTATGGAAATTTCGAACCTCATCTTTGAATGTGAATTTTGTATTAGAACTCAGATTCAAATCTGAATATGCATTACGGTATTTCAGCCTTGCGCAAGTTTCCCTCATTTTGTAGGGGCTTGTTGCATTTTCTTAAAAAGGGTTCATGAACAACTATGGTCAATAGAGTTTTCCATCGATGATACTCGTGCTCTCATGATAGCATCTAATTTGAGAGATACAATTAAGTTATAATTTTAAGACAAGATGCATGCATGAAATCAGAATTTGAAAATATCAGAACATTAGACATGATAACTTCTCTTTTGAAACACTGTTTAGAATTGGAATTTAGTCTACAATGCATCTTTTGAAAACTACATTTGATCTGATTTTTGTCTTTGGAAGCCTGTACTTATGATCAAATACAAATAGATAAGTTTCTTCTATTGAGCTTCGATGTTAGCTCACCCCGACTATACGTCACAAGTGATGGGACTGATTTAGGCTCAGACGATCTCAATCTAGAGGACTCTGACTATATCCCTGAGGAGGAGCTTGAGACCCCAGCGGAGGAGTTTTTTCTGTGATCTAGTCTTGCCTTTTGGTACTTTTTGAATTAGAATTATTTTGAATAATGGGCCCAAGGCCTTGTTTTGCATATTTTGATATCACTTGAGGAACCATCATTAGAAACCATTGTTTAGGTGATCGGTGGTTTTTCCTGATCCCTCTTGGTGATATATTTTTGTATGAGCTTTTGTCCCTATTTATTTTGATTGGTTTATGTTTAGAACTATGTTATGATGCTGACTTTTGTTTGATATGCGGCTTATTGAGAAATTAATAAGTTAGCGAACTGACCTTTCCTATACCGAGAGGATTGGAAAAGTCGGGTCGTCACAGTTGGTATCAGAGCGCGGCTCTAGGTTCAAAGTCTTAGGACTAAGGGCATGATTGTTTTTACAATTGACACTGATCTATTGTTATTGTTCTTCAATAATGACAGATCAGCATGGCTCCATGGTTCAGAGGCAGGGGCTGAGGTCGAGACAGACCTACAATGGCTCGTGTCGAGGAGATTATTGAGGACATAGGTACCTCGTGGATAAGAGATAGAGTGGCTACTAGTCCTAAAGCAGATCCTTTAGGAACTGGTAGAGGTGGAGGAGGAAATGTTGACCAAGTATTGGCAGCTTTGGCCACCAATATGGCTCAGCAGACTGAGGTAATGGTTCAGCAGACAGAATTGCTGGCAGACAGGAATCGGCCAGAAGGCTTTGCAGAGTTCAGGAGGATGAGACCTCCTACTTTCACGGGTCAGATAGGGCTACGAACGTCCGTGGTACTTTGAAAAAATTTTGTAAAAAATTTTCGAAATTTTAAATTTTTTTGTAAAATGTGAAGAGGCTAATATATTTTCTAAAAATTTCGAAACTTACAATATGCCACACAATAAAGTTGCATGTGAATAAATAAATTAAATATCCTGAAAATGTAATTTAGGAAGAAGTAGAGTTGATCGAAATTAACAATCTTCAGATAAGTTCATATTATTCAAGATAGTTAACAAAGGATAATTTGAAAGAATATAAGGTCAATTGCAACAAAAAGAATTTGCAGTCATAAAGAAGAAAACGAGTGACAAATTTTGTTTCAAAAAATTCACCTAATAAAAAGTTTATCACTCACACCTATTTAAGCTTTCTAAAAGACCCTTTTAACGAGCTTTAGAACATTGACTCCCAACTAGTTAGTTTAGGGCAACGGTTCGTAAAAAATCCCAACGATTTTACTCGCTCAAGTCAATTAGGCAACAAGGTAGAGCAAGAGCTTATGAAAGAGGAAACCTAAACTTACTTGCTTTCTATTCAACTCATTTAACGAGGGTTAGGCCAATGACTCCCAATTCAGTTGACTAAGGGCATTGAGTATAAAATACTCCACCGGGCTTATTAACTCGAGTTGAAAAGGCAAAATAGTAAGAGGTAACCAATCAGAAGAAGTTTTGTTTAGGATATTTTAATCATATATCGATGGATATGCATGACTCAAGTTTGTTGCAATGCCCAAAAAAAATCCGTTATATACTAACAATTAATAAAAGATTTACAATGATAAGACTGAATTAAAGCCAATTAAGAGTAACTCATAATTAGATAAATGCAATCTCAGGAAATTTGATTAAGTGTTCACATTCGAAAGTTTAGAATGTATCATATAGAGTCCTGAAAAAAATAATGATTAAAAAATGTGTAAATTCTAAAATAAAACATATATACAAGGTTTGAAAAAAAAATTTAATCAATGAAGCATAAACCAATGGATTTGCGAAGAAATTCAAATCGAACAAAATCCAACGGTTTTGTAAAGATATCAGCCAATTGTAAATGAGTGTCTATGTGCTCTAGGAGAATAATTTTATCTTCTACCAAATCACGTATGAAGTGGTGAGGAATATCGATGTGTTTAGTCCTAGAGTGTTGTACAGGATTTTCTGAAATACAAATTGTACTGGTGTTATCACAAAACAAAGTCATTACACATTGACAAATCCCATAGTCAGACAACATTTGCTTCATCCATAAGAGTTAAGTACACCCAATTCTAGCATAAATATATTCTGCTTCAGCAGTGGATAATGAAACAGAAGCTTGTTTCTTGCTAAGTCAAGACACAAGAAAATTACCTATATAATCACAACCACCACTAGTGCTTTTACGATCATCAGAATTACTGGCCCAATCAGAGTCTGAAAACTCGATGATATGAGATGTGGTATCGAAGGGATACCAGAAACCTAACTCTAAAGTTCCATTACCATAACGGATGACACGTTTAAGTACAGTTAGATGAGATTCCTTAGGGGCTACCTGAAATCTAGCACACATACACTATAAGCAATATCAGGTCGACTAGCAGTTAGATAGAGAAGACTACCTATCATGCTTCTATACTGAGTTTCTCCAATAGATTTACCATTTACATCTTTTGTCAATTTCACAGATGTACTCATTGGAGTACAGGCTAGTTTACTTGATTCTAAACCAAATTTTTTTACAAGTTCTTTTGCATATTTGAATTGGGTAATGAAAATGCCAGAAGAACACTGTTTAATTTGAAGACCTATAAAATAGTTTAATTCACAAAATAAACTCATTTCAAATTCATTGCTCATTAGAGTTTGAGATTTATGTGCATTTAAATCAAGTGTGGATCCAAAAATGATATCATCAACGTAAATTTGAGCAACTGTTAAATGAGATGATTCTTCTTTGAGAAATAAAGTTTTATCCACACTATCACGTTTAAAACAATTATTGATTAAGTATTGCGTGAGTCTATCATACCAAGCACGAGGTGCTTGTTTCAAACCATATAATGCCTTTTTAAGTCGAAAAATATCAAGAGGATGATATGAATCTTCAAACCCTTTAGGTTGTTCCACATACACTTCCTCAGTTAGAAAATCATTTTAAAAAGCATTCTTTACATCCATTTGATATAATTTAAACTTTAAATGACATGTCATTGTCAAAATTATACGAATGGATTCAAGTCTAGCCACAGGTGCAAATGTTTCATGAAAGTCAATGCCTTCAACCTGTGTGTAGCCTTGAGCCACCAATCTTGCTTTGTTTTTAATGATTTTACCTTCTCCATTAGTTTTATTTTTGAAAATCCATTTTGTACCAATGATTCTGATGTTTGAAGGTCTAGAAACAAGTTCCCACACATCATTTCTTTTAAATTGAGTGAGTTCTTCTTACATGGCAATAACCTAATGTTCATCAAGAAGGGCTTCTTTAACATTTTTTGGTTCAAGATTTGATGTGTAACATACATGACATAGAAGATTTGAAAGATTTTTAAATTTTCTTCTAGTCATCAGTTTGGTAGAAACATCACCAATGATTGCACTAGGAGGGTGACTTCTCATGTCACGAGCATAGGAGGGTTTATGTCGAGACTCATTTTCAGAGATATTGTTATATGTATTTTCTACATTCATATCTTCAGTGATATTTGAAATAGGGTGTGTAGAATTTTCATTATTAGATGAAAGATTAGTGTTATCAAGTCTATATTTTTCATGATTAACAGGAACAATAAGAATTTCATCATCAATATCTCTATTTAAAACAGTAGAAGATTCTGATTTTTGATCTTCTACAACAACATTTACAGATTCAATACCAGTAAGAGTTCTAAAGTTGAAAACCCTATAAGCTCTACTGTTTAAAGAGTAACCAAGAAAGATTCCACTGTCAGTTTTTGCATCAAATTTACTAAGAGATTCACGATCCCTTAAATGTGACACGTACTACCAAAGATACAAAAATAACTAACTTGTGGTTTTCTATCATTCCATATTTCATATGGAGTCTTAGTAGTGTTGGGTCTAAGGTACGCACGATTGGATATGTAACAAGCAGTACTAATGGCCTCACCGCACAGACTTCTAGCCACATTGTTAGCATTTAACATAACCCTATCCATTTCTTGTAGTACCCTATTTTTCCTTTCAACCACACCATTTTGTTGAGGTGTGTGCGGAGCAGAAAATTCTTGTTTTATTCCATTTGATGCACAATATTTAGCAAAAAAAGAAATTTCAAATTCTTTACCATGATCACTACGAATTCGAACAATAGAAAGATTTTTTTCAATTTGAGTTCTTTTAGAAATTATAATAAATTCATCAAAAGCTTGAGATTTATCTCTAAGAAAATCAACCCAAGTATATCTAGAAAAATTATCAACCAATACAAGCACATATTTCTTACCTCCTAAACTACTTGTTCTCATTGGATCTACAAGATCAAAATGTATTAGTTCAAGTATCCTAGAAGAAGTAGCAACATTTACTTTCTTGTGGGAAACACGGGTTTGTTTACCCATTTGACATGCCCTACAAATAGATCCATCTGGTTTACTTAATTTTGGTAAACCTTTAACAAGTTGATCAGAGGCTAATTTGTAAAGATCATTTTTATTCATGTGGCCAAGCCTCTGATGCCAGATATTGATCTCATTTGTTTTAGTGATAAAGCAATTGTTTTTGAGAGGATCACTAAAGGTGTAACAGTTATCAGAAGATCTAATCCCTTCAAGAACAATTTGTCCATTTGAATCAACTACTGTGCACAAATTTTTTATAAAATTAATATTCATCCCATCATCACATAAATGACTAATACTAATTAGATTACCCTTAAGTCCTTCTACATAAAGGACTTCATTTAATTTAGGACATCCAGGTGTTTTAATAGTTCCTTTTCCAATAATTTTACATGAACTTCCATTTCCGAAGGTCACATTTCCCTCTGAGCATGAACTTAGGTGAGAGAAAAATAATTTCTCACTAGTCATATGCCTAGAACAACCACTATCAAGGAACCACTTAGAAGATTCATTAGCTTTTAGTGAAATATGAGCAACCTAAGCAGTCAAATCAGATTTTCTAATCCAAACACGTTTGTATTTAAGATTTGATTTATTTTGAATCACATGTTTGTTGATCTTATCATTTGAACTACTCAATGAAATGATTTTATTTTTCTTCAAAGTTTGATAGTTAGGCATGTAGTATGAAGAGTATTCAAGGGAAAATGGGCAATACACATAAGTATGTCCTTCCCATCCACAAATATAGCAAATTGGAACTCTTCTACTAAAAGATCTAGAATTGAAAGACCTGAATTTACTTGAATTTTGTTTAGAATTCGGAGGATTCGTAGGATGTGATTTGATTTCTTTAACAAATTTTGGAGCATGAGTTAAACCTCAGTTTTAAGATTTTTATTTACTGAATGATGATATCCAATAGTTGATTTGTCTGTAGTTCTTTGACCAGAATTGAGTAATTCTTCCATTTTATCATTTGTCTTGTAAATGTTTGAAAATTTTTCAGTAATAGAACCAAGTTCCCTTTTTAAATTTTCATTTATTAAAATGAGGGAATTTACTTTATTTTCCTGTTCTATAAATTTTGAAGTGAAACAATTCACATTATCTTGAAGTTTACTGATAATGTTTTTTAACTCAACCACTTCTTTGGTCAATTTAATTTTTTCTTTAGTTAGATGTATTGATTCTTGATAGAGTTCACTGTAAGCATTCGTCATATCCAATACATCACCATCAATTTTAGTATAAAAAAACAGTGATGTAATAGAGTTGGTTTCAATAAGGGATGGTGTTCGAGAATTATTAGATTCAATATTTGAGGCCACAAAAGCTCTAAACCCATATGAACCTGGTTCAGATTCATCAGAAGATGACTCATTTGATATATCAATCTCATGAGTGGCTGCCAGAACTTTAGATTTTTCCTTATCATTTTTCTTATTAGGACATTTATTAGCATAATGCCCATAACCATGACATTTAAAACATTGATTTATGTCAGTAGATTCCTTTCTAGGTTTCTTTTCAAAAGATTTAAATTTTTCAGAATTTTCAAATGTTTTAAAAGGTTGTTTCTTATTTTTATAAAATTTTTAAAATTTTTTAACAAACAAAGCAAGTTCATCTGATTGATCAAAATCACTGCTTGAATCAGTCTCATTCTTAGATGATTTGAAAGCAACACTTTTAGTAACATGATTGTCTTGAATTTCATATTCATAAGTTTGTAACGACCCGACAAGTTCATCTAAGTTTAGATTGCCAGCATCTTTAGATTCAATAATGACATTGACTTTAGATCTGAATCTTTTAGGTAGTGACCTTAGAATTTTTCGCATAATTTTAGTATTAGAAACAGGTTCTCCTAAATTAAACGAGCCATTCACAATATCATTTAAGTGAATATAGAAATCAGAAAACTTTTCATCCTCATCCATGCGAAGATTTTCAAACTGAGATGTGAGCATTTGAAGTTTGGAAATCTTCACTTGAGGAGTTCCTTCATAAATGGTTTCAAGAATTTTTCATGCATCTTTGGCTATGGTGCAAGTACTTATTCGACGAAACTCGGAAGCAGTAACTGCT
This sequence comes from Chloranthus sessilifolius, assembly GCA_021018995.1. Lineage (NCBI taxonomy): Eukaryota > Viridiplantae > Streptophyta > Magnoliopsida > Chloranthales > Chloranthaceae > Chloranthus > Chloranthus sessilifolius. The sequence goes on from CM037594.1 coordinate 14,687,890, forward strand.
CCAAATAAAGCATTAAGGGCCTTGAAATTAAAACCAAGATTATCATATTCCTGATCCGTCCATAAAGATCTAGGTTTGATGGTGGTATGTGGTATATTATCGACAACAGAGGTCATAGTCGATGGCGACCATCCGTCCTCAATAGAAATTTACCAAATGACTAGGCTTTGATACCAATTGAAATTTGGGAGTTTATACTAATCTATTAAATAAGCAATTGAATACTACTCACAATCACCACATAACAAAAGTAAGAACCCAAGTCATTTTTTAACGTTGAAAACCCATCATAGGTAAAAACCACGTGATCTATCTCAGATCCAAGAAATAATTCACTATGAAATAATAACCTTATAGTGCCTCTTTGGAATGATATACCCTACCACTCCTATCACCAACAATGACAGCCTCTCACCATCATTCTATCCACAGTGAACATTTCCAACAACTATCGTCTCTCACGAAGGTCCACTTGTCTCTCACAAGTCTTACACTCTCAAACAAGAATTAGAAGGAATGCACTCATCATTGAGATTTAGGATTGACATCAACAAATGGTAAGTAATCTCAAGGATAAAGTTTGGACCAGAAATTTTGACAAAAGAGGATTTTCTGATCAGTTATCAAACTGTCCGAACTTCTCAAAATTTATAAGATTTCGGGTCACGGACGTCCGTGAATCACTCACAGTCGTCCGTGCTAACGGACGTCCGTGAGTGTTCTACGGACGATCGTGGGTCCAAAAGTGACAACATTTTGTCAAACATGTTTACTTGGCAAGACGATTTTCCTAAGGAGTAACATTGATTTTTTAAGTCATGATGATGACAAAAATTCTCACAGTAGGATCTTCAGTTTAGCCTGATTATTTTATTGTTTCGAACATTCATTGGTTGTTTATAGCCGCGTAAACTAGATTTACTTTCCCTTAATTAGTAGTTATAGATTTTATTGCATTTATTCATTACTTGTGGCTCCCCTAATGTTTCATTCTTTTATTATTGGATTCAAGACTTTTGTGAAACCACTTAAGCATGAGAACTCTGATTATGTTTATATCCCCTTAGCATATCTGGGATGCATTGGTGTATTTTAAGTGTAACCCTTGCAAGTGCACAAGATCTATTGCAGTATGGCAAGAACAAGGGTGTCGAACCCACAGGGAAATCTGAATTTTTAATTAATTCTTTTAGGGATTTAAAAACATCCCCAAGGAAGTACCAAGGGGCAGATTCAATTTACCAAAAATTTATCACTTTTTCCTAAATGCAGAAAAATAAATTAATCTAAACAACTAATTACCGATGAATCTAAGAACAATATTTAAATAAGATCAAGAAATATGCTACCCCAGATTTGTACCCCCCTTTCATTAAAGCATCATTCACACCATCACTATCATTCATTCATAAAAATGATTTGAAATAAAGTATGATCATCAATCCGGCATACCCTATCTAAAAACAATGACTCAGCCTATCATCGCGGTATGAGTCATGTAAGAAGCATAGCGTATCTCGTGATGTGTAGAACTAAACAATAAAAACATTAGACTATGGTAGTAATCATAAATATGGGTACTTATCTGGGGATCGCATCTTCCCTGATCTACTGATTTAGCCGCTCATCTTTGGTGTATGATCTCTTTGTTCATTCAAAGTCATTCCTCTTTTTATTTCTTCCCAAGAGATATTTGTTTACAATGCTCTCTCCTAAACACAATCTATGCTTTAAAAGAAAATAATGCAAATCCTAGGTACAATCTACCCTGATCAAAACCCTAGAAGAAAGAGAGAAGAAGATCTTAAAAAGATGAAAAGAAGATCCCCAAAGACAAAAAATCTCAAAAGATCTCAACACCCAGTCCAAAACACAGAGCTCTCTATTCAAAGCTTTAGCATCCTTTTTATAATGGCCGAGCACACCTAAACCTAATTGCCTCAATCGATTGAGCCAGAAGTCTCAATCGATTGAATTTGAGTTCGAATTTCTTTAGGGCACTTCTGCCTTATGTGTCAATCGATTGATTTTCATGTCTCAATCGATTGATTTTCAGGGCTGAAGTTTATTTCATCTGTCAATCGATTGACAATGATTTCTCAATCGATTGACTCTTCAATGTAAAGTCTCCTTTCTTGATGGATATTAATTCTCTTCTCGGATCTCAATGCTTCTTTGGACCTTTTTGTCCATAGCTCTTGCATAGCCTTTAATTTCCTTCTTTTAGGTTTTTGAACGATCTAATGGTCGAAAACACCTGTAAACATCAAAACCTCACAACAACCATCAGATGCTTTCATCGAACAACTAAATGTAGGATTTAAGCTGTGAAATATAGTCATATTTCAGCACCGATCACACCCCCAAACCTACACTTTGCTAGTCCTCGAGCAAAGAGAATATATAACGCAAATAAAACTAACTTCCTAAAAATTTAAATGCCACTTTCGTAGGGAACACGATTGCATTTAGCATATGCAACAAGCCTTTAAACCCCTAGGTGATCCCTAGTGGAGGAATTGTGTCTCCTGCAGGTTTTCAGCGAAGGTACCTACAAATTTCAAAGCTTATAAATTTCAGAATATTTTTTTTTTTTAAGCCATGCTCTTAAGCAGTCAAATGCCCTGAAATCGCTTTAAAAATACCATGCTTATTTTATTAATGCTCATTCACATTAGTCCACTATTTTTCAATGCTCGTACTCTATGCATTAATGTTATGCAATCATCACTGCTCAAATTCTTTTACCTGAGAAGAAGCTTAAACTAGGCATCTTTTGATCACATGTCTTGACTCAATCCTTATCATGGATATACACTCAGAATGAAATCGCTCCTGATGAATGGATTTTATGTTTCACGCACATGTGAGATGGAGTTACAATGCAATTTAGAGAACTCTCACAATTTATACGAAAGACGGTGTATCAAAGAGTTTTAACCGAGATCTCATTAAGAAAGATATTTGTATTTTAAACATGGATATATCAAGCACCATAGACAATGTGTAATTACTCTCCACAAGGCATTTACCACTCATGATTGGATCAAAAAGGACTTTTCTAAGGTTGTAATGGGGCTCGGGTAAAGGTAAAAGAAATTGGAAAAGAAACAAACTTCTATTTTCTCTATCTCTCTCTTTTTTTTTTTTTTTCTTTTCTACTTTCTCACTATTTTTCTTTTTTTTTTTTTTTTTTTTTTTTTTCCAATTTGCTTTTCCTTTGTTTTCCTTTTCTTAAAACACCTCATATTTTCCACTATATTTTTTTTTCAAATTTTCTTTCTCTTTTTCTTTTTCTCCCCCCTTTTCTTTTATATTTTTGTCATACACCCTTAGTAAGCACCACAACTCAGTATCTCTCCACGTACTCTCTTTTCACTTATATTCATCCATCGTTCCTAATTTCTCACAAATAAGAAGGGTAAAGCTAAATTTTCAGAAATGGTAGAGGGTTAACGGTTAATGTGGCTTATCGAAGAATGTATAAAGGTAAATTTTCCAATAGGCTCAAAGGGGTACTAGAATGATACATTTATGAGGTGGGTCATTTTAAGCAAAAACGAGTCAAAGATGGCCTTAGATCCTTTCCTTTCATTATGTAAAATATGCCTATCTGCTTTGAGTTAATACACATTGATGTCTAGTGTAATGGTATACCACACGTACAATAAACAAATCAAAGAAAAGTAAATGAGATGTTAACAATTGAAGCAGGAATTCAAAGATACTCCGAATTTATTTCCACACTCATCAAGAACGAAGATAAGGTTTCGAAACTCACTGGGTTGAAGCCTTTCTTGTGATTTAAAAATTTTAAGTCATACACTTTATTCTCAAACTTGGAATTGGAGCCACGTGGTGGTGTACAAGTTTTCAGGCATAGATTATGAATATCGCTATTTTAATTTTGAACTTTATGAACATTCATAAAAATAATCATGGTATGATAAAAATCTTTAAAGAAATTCAGGTCATTCATAATTTAAGAATATAAAAAAAAAAAAATTGAATTTCATTAGCCTTCCTGTCATCAGTCAATCGATTGAGACCAGTGCCTCAATCGATTGATTGTTGACAATTTCCAATTGAATATTTGATGGTTAGCAGTCAATCGATTGAGACCACAACCTCAATCGATTGACTGATAAGATTTCAAGGTCCGAAAAATAGTCTTTTTTTTTTTTCATTCATAAAAATTGAAAATTCATGAAAATTACCGAAATTACCCCCCCAAACCTGAACTGTCCAATGTCCCCATTGGTGATGATGTTGAAATAGGAGGGGAGACCCCCCCAAACCTGTTTTATGCACTAGAGGACCAAAAAAAAGAACTAGATCAAGTGAAAGAGAAGGTGATCAAAAAGAAAAACACAAATATTTACCTAAACAAATTTGTATTGAAAAAAAACTCTTACAAATAGTGCAAAATTAAAATTCTACCTTAAAATTAATCAAAATCAAACCTAAACTAAAACATAAAAAGCAAATATAACCTAAAGACTCCGAAAACTAGACCCTAAAACAGAAAATCCTAATCCTCTAGTTTTCCATGGGAGAGCTGTCTTCCCGCGGCTTTGGAAACGCGTAGCGCCACATCGCCGCAGTGATTCCCACTTCGCCAATAGGTGGTATTGATGTACGGGGTGGTGATAAAGGTGGCGGTGGAGGTGTTGTTAAGAGAGGCGGACAGGGGGCGGCCTCGGTGGAGTGCGTGAAAATAGAGCGGACTTCAAGAGGAAATTCATCATCAAGATTGATGACAGCATGATTGGACAAGTCGAGTGGCGGTGGCGGAGCATGATAACGTGCACGTTTGGTCGCGAGCTCCGTCATCTTTTTTGCGGTAGATCGGGTACGATACCGGATGGAAGACATGGCGGAAACTTTTGGGAAGGAGGAGGAATAGTATGACTTAAAAGGACACTAATAAACCCTTAAGTAGAGAAAAACCTCCTACAAGATGGACTCTAAGAAACCTTCTACAAACGGACTCTAAAGAAAAATTTTAATTTCGGACGGGTCGGTGTGAATTTCAGGAATTAAGCATCAGTCAATCGATTGACAGTTTAGTGTCAATCGATTGACACACATGTAAACATAGGATGACGGTGCACGACACAAAATCCGCTCTCAACACGAGTGATTTTCATAAACGTGTCAGGTTGAAAGTTTGACCATGTAGAAATCAATCGATTGACAATGTAGTGTCAATCAATTGACTGAAATTTGCAATTTGTTTATCTTTTCGGATTCAGGAATTAATCGATTAAGAAAAGTGTCTCAATCGATTGACTCAGAGGAATTGCTTTTCAGAATATCATAAGTAAAGTGCTCAATCGATTGAGAGTGAAGCCTCAATCGATTGACTGATGCACTTGTGCACAAAACCGAGAAGTACCATAAAAATGAACACAAAAAGAAACGCTAATTCCATTGATTGGTCTTGATTGATTACACCATCGATCCCTACACCACTAGTAGATTTTAACGAAAAATAAAAATTAAAAACACCCTAAACAACTGAAAACACTAAACAAAACATAGCACCAGACACTAAACACTAAACATAAAAATAAAGAAAACTACACAAAAACAAACTAAACATCATCATCATCATATTCAGGGGCCCTCTCCTCGTTCATCGCCACTCGCGCTCCTTCGATGAACTCGTCGGCACGCCCAGGGAACGATTCCTGAGCCATCCGCATGAGGAGAGAAGTTTGAAACCTTGACCGTCGATCAACACCACCAAGCCTCGCATTCAGCCCATCCATCCGTGCCTCAAGGCGAGTAACAGCTGCCTCGGCATAAAAATTAGGGACCTCTTCGGGACGAGGTCGGCTTACACCGCCACGTTGGCGTTGTGCGGGGTTAGGACGGGGAGGAGGAGGTACATCGTCAACTGCAATCGGGGGTGGCTGCACACAAAGGATCACTTTCATGCTCTTATCCCACACATTGACACCATACTGGTAAAATTGCATGTCGCCTAACTCCTCATCATCATAGATGGGGCAGCCGAGGTGATCCAAAAGGTGCATCACATAATGTGGTAAATGGAGGAGAATCAGCCGCTTAGCGGGTGGTGGTGGCTATATATCACCGGGCAACGATACATCTCCTCGAGCATCGACACCGCGATCGAACCAAGTGTTTGTATGCGCAGCATAAAGTGCAATCACCCTATTCTTGGTCCTCTTGCTTTTCGTGCCATGCGGTAGGAGGTTGTTTGCCATGACGATATCCCAAAAGAGAATGTCCATCAGAAGAACAGCTCGTCTTGTGGCCTGATCGGCATCAAGCGCCCTCCACATATCATTGATCATGTCATCCTGACTACGATCAATCGCGGGATTAATGTGGTGGTTCACAGGTCGAACCACATAAAAATTGAAGGCACGCGCGAGATCGGTGGCATGCAGATTATATTGCCAGTTGTCGATCTCGATGGTAATGTAGGGCATTCCTGTGGGCGATAGTGTTTCCGGTACCCATACCATTTTCTGATAAAACAGATGGATCAGGCATGGAGAGACATCGATGGGTGGCGGGGCAAGCAACATTTCCAATCGCAAGGACTCAATGAATTCGATCGAGCGGGCGCATTCCGCGATGTGACGGTACTTGACCAGATCGTAGAAATTTTCCGTTTGGAACTGGCGATCGAAATAGTGCTCATTGGGGATGCGCATCGGATCGTTGGCGGGACGCGGTTGAGGAAAGAGTGGTAGGCCAGGCGCTGCCATTCGATCGCGTACGAGGAGAATATAGATGATTGGCTTGAAATGGAGTGGATTGAAGTCGGATGAGGGCTCCACGGGTTGGAGTTTCCACTTATATAAATTGAACCTCAATCGATTGAGAATGAATTCTCAATCGATTGAGAATGGTTGGGATGCCCACGTTGCGAAGCCGGAACGACATCTAGCAGATGTGGAGGAGACGTGGCTCATCACAATTCCTCAATAAATTTCAATCGATTGAGACTGATGGGTCTATCGATTGAGGAAACCTACTTTCGAAGAGGTGCACCGGTTAGGTGCCCTCGGAAACGAGAGCTTTAATTATCCCATTAATTCAATCTATTGAGATACCATCCTCAATCGATTGAGCCAAACGTGCTCGAAAAGTTAGCTGCCCCGACAAGATGTGTCAGTTGGAGCTTCAAATCCCAAGGACTGCATAAAATTTTATATGGTGTCAATCAATTGACACATACCTCGCAATCGATTGACACAAGAAGAGGAAAATGATGATGATGTAGGAAATTCTCAATCGATTGACAGGTACATGTCAATCGATTGATAAACAAGGGTCAATCGATTGACCGTTCACAGTCAATCGATTGAAAAACACAGAATATGAACAAAAATAAAAATAAAGACAAAAATAAAGATGAAACGGAAAATAAAACAAACTGGGTTGCCTCCCAGGAAGCGTTGAGTTTAATTGTCGCCAGCTCAACCTTTTCATTGATCAATCATTTGGGCCACTGAGGAGCATCGTCTCAATCTTAAACTGGGTGATTGGCTCAAACATTGGTTTGAGACGTTGCCCATTGACTTTGAAAACTCGATTGTCCTTGAGACTATGGATCTCAATTGCACCATGCATATTAAGGGAAACAACCTGATGCGGGCCTTCCCATCTAGATTTTAGTTTTCCAGGGTGAAGCTTTAGTCATGAATTAAACAGCCAAACCTTTTGCCCAATGTGAAACTCTTTTCGAGAAATTGACTCATCATGAAGCTGCTTGTATCTTTCTTTATACATTTTCGAATTTTCATACGCATCGTAGCGTAGTTCGTCCAGTTCACTCAACTGTAGCCGTCGATTTGATCCTGCGGCTTGCATGTCGAAATTGAATCTTTTGATGGCCCAAAATGCCTTATGCTCTAATTCAACAGGAAGATGACATGCTTTCCCATAGACAATTCTGAACGGAGACATTCCAATTGGTGTCTTGAAGGCGGTGCGATAGGCCCACAGAGCATCAGAGAGGCGGTTTGACCAGTCTCTTCTATCCGATCGTACCGTCTTTTCTAAAATTCGTTTAATCTCTCGGTTTGACACTTCCACCTGACCACTAGTTTGCGGGTGATACGGCATTGTAACCTTGTGGGTGATGCCGTATTTCTTCATTAAAGTAGTAAAATGGCGGTTGCAGAAGTGCGAACCGCCATCACTAATGATCGCTCGTGGAAACCCGAATCTATTAAAGACATTTTCCTTCAGAAATTTGACCACCACTTTGTGGTCATTTGAACGGGTTGCCACAGCTTCAATCCATTTGGAAACATAGTCAACAGCTACGAGAATGTATGAATACCCAAAAGATGGGGGAAGAGGACCCATGAAGTCAATCCCCCAAACATCAAAAATTTCAACAATCAAAATCGGGTTTAGGGGCATCATATTTCATTTTGAAATATTTCCAAGCTGCTGACATCTTTGGCATTCTTTGCAAAATTGAGCAGCGTCACGAAAGATGGAGGGCCAGTAGAATCCGCTTTGAAGAATTTTTTGTGCAGTCTTCTATCCTCCAAAATGGCCTCCACAGGCTCCAGCATGGCAGAAATCGAGAACGCTTAGTTGCTCTTCTGCTGGTACATATCTCCTGATGATTTGATCTGAACAGATCTTGAACAAATGTGGTTCATCCCAAAAATAGTATTTGATCTGGGAGAAAAAGAGGTTCTTATCATTCTTTCCCCATTTAGTAGGGATTTTGCCAGTGACCAAATAATTCACGATATTGGCAAACCAAGGAACTTTCGTAGCGGTCGCGTCAATTGCCATTAATTTCTCATCCGGAAAAGTGTCCCGGATAGGTTCAGGTGTAACCAATTCTTCAAGTAAAATACGAGACAAGTGATCAGCCACAACATTCTCGACTCTCTTTTTATCCTTGATTTCGAAATTAAACTCTTGAAGTAGCAGAATCCAGCGGATCAATCTTGGTTTGTCATCCTTCGTTGCCAACAAATATTTCAATGCAGAGTGGTCTGAAAAGACCACTATTTTTGATCCAAGCAGATAAGAACAAAATTTATCCAGAGCATACACCACAGCAAATAGTTCTTTCTCAGTGGTGGTGTAGTTAAGCTGTGCATCGATCAACGTCTTACTGGCATAATAAATTACGTGAGGTAATTTGTTCACCCTTTGCCCTAAAACAGCTCCGATAGCGTAATCAGATGCATCACACATGAGTTCGAATGGGAGAGAATAATCCGGTGGTTGGATTATTGGTGCATTTGATAAGAGTTCACGCAGCTTTAGAAATGATTTCATGCAATGCTCATCAAATTCAAAAGGTACATCTTTACCAAGCAAGGTACATAAAGGTTTAGCCACCTTGCTGAAATCCTTAATGAATCGCCTATAAAATCCAGCATGCCCCAAAAATGATCGAATTTGTCGAACACTCTTTGGTGGGGGCAAATTGGCAATTAGGTCAACTTTGGCCTTATCCACTTCAATTCCTTTCTTGGAAACAATATGCCCCAGCACAATTCCTTGTTGAACCATGAAATGGCTCTTCTCCCAGCTAAGAACAAGTTTAGAATCCACACAACGTTGTAAAACTTGTGCGAGGTGATTCAAACAAGAACCCAACATTTTCCCAAAAACCGAGAAGTCGTCCATGAACACCTCGATGAACTTGTCAATCATATCCGAAAATATGGCCAACATACATCGTTGGAAAGTAGCAGGTGCATTACATAAGCCGAACGGCATCCTTCGATATGCAAAAGTACCGTAAGGGCATGTGAATGTCATTTTCTCTTGATCAGGTGGAAAAACGGGCACTTGATTGTATCCCAAATAACCATCAAGAAAGCAATAAAACTCTTGCCCTGCTAACTTCTCGAGGATTTGATCGATGAATGGAAGGAGAAAATGATCCTTTCTGGTAGCTGTGTTCAATTTTCTATAATCAATGCAGACACGCCACCTAGTTGTTTCACGAGTAGGCAACAATTCTCCTTTCGCAGTTTCTTTCACAGTGATTCCGGACTTTTTCGGGACAATTTGGACTGGACTAACCCATTCACTATCAGAAATCGGATAGATGATTCCAGCATCGAGTAATTTAATGATTTCCTTTAAAACGATTTCTTGCATGTTCGGATTAAGTCGCCTCTGCGATTCTCTCGATGGTTTACTCTCATCTTCCAGATGTATTTTGTGCATACATACTGATGGGTCAATCCCTTTTAAATCAGCTAGAGTCCATCCGATAGCCTGCTTGTGATCTTGAAGCACTTTCAACAGGTCATGCTCTTGTTCTTCAGACAACGTGGATAAATTATCACCGAAAACATTTCTCGTGGCCCCAGAAAAGCATATTTGAGAGATTCAGGCAACTGTTTCAATTCTACAGTTGGTGTCTCCTCAATTGATGGAGTCGGTTCAACTTTTACTTCAATGGATAACGGTTCTATCTTAGTCACAACTTCACATAAGTTATCATCTGGACATGATAAACTCAACCTCGTCTCTTCTGACTGCTTCCTTTCAAATCCTTTTTTCTTCATAGATGGCCAACAAAGCGGTTTCAAATTCTTCTTTGGTGAGCATTGATGGTAATGCTTCATCCACCACTTCGTTCATCTGATTGATGTAAAAACATTCGACCTCATCCTCGTTAGGGAAATGGTTCATCGCATAAAATATGTTCAATCTGACCTTGATGTTCCCAAAAGAAACATCCATGACTCCCGTTCGACAATTAATGCAAGCGTTGGCAGTGGCGAGAAACGGACGTCCAAGGATGATGGGGACTTGATTAATTGGTTTAACAGGTGGTTCCATGTCTAAAACAACAAAGTCCACTGGAAAGACAAACTTGTCTATTCCAACCAAAACATCCTCGATAATTCCCCTAGGTCTTCTTTCTGACCTATCGGCCAGTTGGAGTGTGACCGTCGTGGGTTACAATTCACCCAATCCGAGTTTCTCGTATATTGAGTATGAGATTAGATTCACACTTGCTCCCAAATCCAATAGCGCTTTTCCAATTGGTTGCCCACCAATGACACATGGAACAATTGGAACTCTAGGGTCTTTCAGTTTCTGTGGGGTTTCCAATTGTAATATTGAACTGACTTGATTAGTCAGGAACACTTTCTTGGAAATATGAGTACGCGCCTTTCGCTTACGAGTGCATAAATCTTTGAAAAATTTTGCATACTCAGGCACTTGTTTGATTGTTTCAAGCAATGGAAGATTTATCTTTACTTGCTTGAATGTTTCGAAAATTTCTTCCATTTTTGCTGGTCCCTTTCCCATTCTAGATGGAGGAGTTAGGCATTGAGGGAATGGTGCCCTTGGGACATAAGGTGCAAGTTCCATTTTTGATTCTTGTTCATGTCCTAGTTGGACAGTTGAGGGAGACTCATCCTCGATTACTTTTTCTTTTTCCTTCTCTCTTCTTTGCTCTTTCTCTTTCTCTTTTCTTTTCTCTTTCTCTGTTCTTTTCTCTGATTTGTTTTCTTTCTCTTTTGCTGCTTCTCTTGCTTCCTCTTTTTCCTGATCAGATTCCACAGGCATTTCCACTTGATTATCAACTTCTCTTCCACTTCTCAGCACCATAACAACTTTCAACTGTTAACTATTCGATGGTCCTGCATCAGGTGGTGCTTGACCTCGAGGATTGTTGACGGGTTGGCTAGGGAGCCTACCTTCCTCTCGTTGACTCAGCTGATTTGTTAGTTGACTGAATTGATCTATCATCATTTCTTGGAAAGCTTGCATGCTTCACATCACCTTTTCCTCCAAATCAGAATCTCTAGAAACGGTAACCTGAGGTTGATTAAAATTCTAATTTTTTCGGTAATCGGAATTCGGATGGTAATAAGGAGGGTTATGCTGGAAATTAGAATTCTGCTGGGTAGTGGAATTCTGTTGTAGGCGAAAATTTTGTTGTCCACCCATTGTGTTGGCTCTGTACTGCTGGTTTACCTAACCAGTTTGGTTCGAACCACCCCATCCTAAGTTGGGGTGATTTTTTCATTCCGGGTTATAGGTATTGGAGTATATGTTTCTACCCTGCCGTTGATAAGATTGAGTCAGATTCACCTGCTCTTGAGGAGTAGGTTCATCAGGGAATAATGACAAGGTAGTGGGGCACTCATTAGCCATGTGATCTGGGTGGTCACAAATTGAACACACAGTGGGGGTGACAGGAGCTTTAGCTTGCTTGGTCGCAGCTAACAACATATTCATTTGCTTGGACAACATATCAACCTTTGTTGATAGATTAGAGGTATTATTTTTGACATTATACAATCCATCTCTTGTCAACACATGAGATTTAGATGCCAAATCCAAGTTAGTTCGCCCGAGTGCTTCACTTTGTATCGAAGTTTGGTATAACTTCTCAAACAATGCCCACAATTCATCAGCTTCTTTTGTGGCACATGATCCACCACACGATGCATCAACCATGCGTCTCTCTTCAGGAATCAGTCCATTATAAAAACTTTGGACCTGTTGCCACCTTGGAACTTGATGATTTGGACAACTCTTAATCAATTCCTTAAAACGTTCCCAACATTCATGAAATGTTTTAGTAGGTTGTTGGGAAAAGAATTGAATCTTCTGACGCAACTCAATGGCTTTGGTCATGGGAAAATATTTTTTAAGAAATTGACGGTGTAGCTCTGCCCAACTCTGAATAGATTGCGGTTCTAAGGAATAAAACCACGTTTTTGCCTTGTCCCTTAAAGAGAAAGGAAAGAGTCAGAGTTTAGCTATCTCATCAGTGACATTGTGGACTCTGAACATTTTGCATACCCCAGTGAATTCATTTAGATGAACGTGTGGATTTTCATTTGCTAACCCATGGAAAATTGGTAGCATTTGGATCATCGCTGATTTGAATTCATAGTGGTTTCCTGGAATGGGATCATGCATTATACATTCCTAATCCTCGTAAAAACCAGGATCATTATAATATTCGAGTGTTCTAGGGCCCTCATTGTAATTGTTATTCCCATCATTTCCATTATTTCCATTATTGCCATTATTGATATTCTGGTTGTTCCCATTCATTTTTTGCCTTTGATCAACCATGGTATCAGTATGATGATACTGATTCCTTTGAATTCTACGATTCTCTCTATAAGATCGTTCGATCTCAAGATTAAATGGTAGCAGATGTGGGTGATGAGAACGAGTAAAGCTCATACACCACGCTCATAAACAGGGATTGAAGAATCCATAACAAATCCACAGAATAGGCTCAATCGATTGCAGCAAAGGTCTCAATCGATTGACAGAAGCACACTTAAAATTTCACAGAAATGACTTTATCAGTCAATCGATTGAAGAACTATTCTCAATCGATTGAGGTTCAAAGGTCAAAGCAAGTTAACACAAGAATTTCAGCCGAAATGGCAAACACAGAATTTTTGTCAATCGATTGACAGAGGAATGTCAATCGATTGAAAGAAAAGCAAAGATCACAACAGAGAATATTCCAGTCTCAATCGATTGAACCTGAAGCTTCAATCGATTGAGCTCTAATATGAACAGTGGCCAAAATAAGAAGAAAAGAAAAGCAAAACAAGATAAATTAATTTATATATATATATATATATATTTTTTTTTTTTTAAATTCGAATTTCAAAAATTAAAATTAAAATTTCAAGATTAAAATTAGAAATTAAAATTTTAAATCTAATGGAAATCCTAAGAATCTTATCTAAAAGAGAAAAATAAGGGAAAAAATAAAAGATTCCTAAATTTCCTAAGGAAGGTATCCTAAATTTATAAACTTCCTAAAAAAAATTAATAACTAATTTTAGAAAATCCTAGAATATCTAAAAGAGGAAAATAAGGAAAAAGAATCCAACTAAAATAAGAAGTCCTAAAAACCTAAACTTCTTAAAAGAGTCCTACACGAACTTACCTAAGAGAGAAAAATAAGGGAAAGAAGATTTTGCAAATCAAAAATCTAAATATTAGTTTTTTTTTTTTTTTTTTTTTAAATTCAAAAATCAAAATTCACACAAGAAAATCAAAATTTAATTTAGAAATTAAATTTCAAAAATTCTAATTGCAAAAATTTAAGTTCGAAAATAAAAAAAAATCAACCTTTGAGCACCAAATTTCAAATTTCAAATCCACAAACTTCCAAATTTTCAGAATTAAAGAATTTTTTTTTTTTTTTATAATATTTTTTAGTGTCAATCTATTGACAAGTTAGTGTCAATCGATTGACACAGAAGTGCTGATAAAAACACAAGACACAGTCAATCGATTGACAAGAAGGTTTCAATCGATTGTCTGTCAAGTAGTTTCCCTAGCACAGAATAGAGTCAATCGATTGAGGAAGAATTCTCAATCGATTGACTGCTAAAAAAAAAAAAAAAAAAATCCCTAATCCGAATTAATCAAAATTTCGCCGAAATTCCCCGGCAACGGCGCCAAAAACTTGGTGTATGATCTCCTTATTCATTCAAAGCCATTCCTCTTTTTATTTCTTCCCAAGAGATATTTGTTTACAATGCTCTCTCCTAAATACAATCTATGCTTTAAAAGAAAACAATACAAATCCTAGGTACAATCTACCCTGATCAAAACCCTAGAAGAAAGAGAGAAGAAGATCTTAAAAAGATGAAAAGAAGTTCCCCAAAGATAAAAAATCTCAAAAGATCTCAACACCCAGTCCAAAACACAGAGCTCTCTATTCAAAGCTTTAGCTTCCTTTTTATAATGGCCGAGCACACCTAAACCTAATTGCCTCAATCGATTGAGCCAGAAGTCTCAATCGATTGAATTTGAGTTCGAATTTCTTTAGGGCACTTCTGCCTTATGTGTCAATCGATTGATTTTCATGTCTCAATCGATTGATTTTCAGGGCTGAAGTTTATTTCATCTGTCAATCGATTGACAATGATTTCTCAATCGATTGACTCTTCAATGTAAAGTCTCCTTTCTTGATGGATATTGATTCTCTTCTCGGATCTCAATGCTTCTTTGGACCTTTTTGTCCATAGCTCTTGCATAGCCTTTAATTTCCTTCTTTTATGCTTTTGAACGATCTAATGGTCGGAAACACCTGTAAACATCAAAACCTCACAACAACAATCAGATGCTTTCATCGAATAGCTAAATGTAGGATTTAAGGTGTGAAATATAGTCATATTTCAGCACCGATCATGCATGCAGGTCATAACTTGAAATTCTAAGCCCTCGAAAAGGGGTAAAATTTCGGGTCGTGACAAAGTGGTATTAGAGTCTAGGCTTGACTTCCTGTTAGACATTATGGACTAAAATTGTTCAGGGTTCTAACTCTCTGTTTTTGAAATATGAATATGATGCCTCCACGAAGGAATGGTGAGGAATCTTTCGCTCAAGAGGAAGAAAGTGAGATTGCGCATCTGTTGTGCTAGTTGATGGTCACACAACAACAACATGTGGCCTAGTTGAATGAGACTCAAAATCTGTATCCATAGGGTCAACAAAATCTGCATCATCAGGATCAGAATAGCCAGTGTTCACTCCATTGATATAGTCACGTAAAATAATTAATGTCACGAGGACTGAGTTGTTAAACAATGCGCAGCTCAGTTGATTTACCACCTTCACCCTACACTACTCAGGAGAATTGTGGGTACATCACGTGAGTGATAATAATAGTATAATAATATAACTGAAAGAAAGAAAGAAAGACAAAGTCATAGTATCGTAGTATCATACATGTAAGACCATGAATCTAGACAATACCCCAATCCTAACATACCTCATCATACCTCATAAACGTAGCAAATCATAATATAACGTCACATGCGTATGTACATCGCATGGGCGTACATACATACTTTTATTTCTAATACGACCTGTGTCAGAGTCGCTGCTTGAGCCTATCATGTGAGGGTCACCATAGTAGTTTACCACTATAACATAACACCCTTAATATCATAACATATCATACACCCCATCCAGCTGACGGGGCGGCTGGCCATAAGCGTACGGTCTCTAAAGATGAGAACACCTACTTTAAACATAACTCATCTTGTCTTCTTAGAGACCCGTCTTAACTATAGACGTTGGAATCCTTACGGTGGCTATGCAAGGTACGCACATACAAACTTAAGTTCTTAATCTTATGCTAGCATACACAGCGATGTCTTATTATCATACTCATGTCTTAACACTTACCTTAATCTGAGATTAACATTAGGAAAGTCCTAAACTTAATTTGCCATACTTCAGGCTCATGGGTGATAGGATCACCTTATATGGCATCATGTACGGGGTTACACTGAATCCACACTCACCACACTCGTCATGATGTCCTACACCACCATGAGTTTTCAGGCATGCGAATACGGTATGATCCTCACTTTGATATCATCTTAGCGAATCACCACACCCAAGTATAGGAATGATCTCACACCCTGGCATACATGACCTAGCCTATCCATAAAACATACAACATACATGTAATAGAAATTATCCCCTTAATTTACTTAGTAAATAGATGTGAAATTAACCCCAAATTGGTATATCAAGACGACCTTCAAGGCCGTGCCCTGGGTTCCTTACAAAACATTGATATATACAAGCCAAAACTGTAACTGAGGCACACGTAGCTACTCTAAATAAAATCTCAAAAATAATCATGGTATCGCAAGGTAGTCCTTGTCCCATGCCAATTCATGGACATAAGAACTTACCCAAACCATTAGTGATAACAGTTCATACTAGGCGTTTTGTCAAAGAAACGGTATTTAAAAACATTCGAAATAAAGAGGCTTGACATACCAAGCCATACCTAATACTCTCAACTCACTCTCAAAGTATGCAGTGGGTTTCCTAGAAGAATTCCTCAGGAGGAGGTTCTGACTCTTCTGTGGGCACGTAATTCGAAACCCCTGGATCAGCGTCTCCAGAAGTCTCTGCTGCCGCTAGTCCTGGACCTGCGACGTATAGTCTAAGGGGGGTGAGCTACATCCTAGCTCCGTAGGGAAACAAAAAGAACATATAGATTGACCTTCACACATATGTTAGCAGTTTAAAAAGCATAAAATTATCGAGTAATCACTTATGGACAACAATTGAAATAACTGGAAATAAAAATTATGGTTTTGTTTATTCTCCTTATTAGTTTAGTTGTGAATTTGGCATAATCACTTAAATCTTAACTTAAGTAGTCCCCGAGCAATATAGCATCGAGCCCCGATGGAATACCCACCATCGTCGTCTAACTAGACAGTTATTATATGTATCTCCTGGGAATACTGCCCAAGCCCCTTTCTCAAAGGTGGCGGGGTCTATTTTTAGATCTACATCCCTGAGATGTGCTATGAAAGTACGGATCTGCTGCCGTACCACTCACGGATATCCTGCCGAGTCAGTCGTGGATATCCCGCCACGTCGGTGGGGTATTCTAATCAAACCTTAAATAATAAAAATATCAAATGTGCTCTACATATAGTTATTCACCGTGATTGTGCTAATTATATTACATCAGGCCTTATCACATTACTTACGTTTCTCTGTTAGTTTTCATCTGCATCCCTGGGATGCCCCTTATTTCCATCGCATCCTTCTTTGTTTAACTATATGATTTTTCGTCCCCTGGGGACCTCAAGACTTTCACGTTTTAAACTCACTCACACACCCTTTTTCATGAGGATCATGCAGTATTTGACTATTTAAATGGATTACACTACATATATGAATTTCACGGAATAATGCACATGTTTCAAGAATATTCCCTACCTCGACGAATTTCAAAGCACGCCTTCTCGTAGAGGTTTATACTTCATGATCATGCGTCAAACCTACATTTCAATTTAGCATAGGCTTAGAAAGGTCACTAGAACCATTGGGGTGTACAACCCCCAAGTTTCTTGTATCCAAAAATTTCAAGAACTGAGTGGTCACCAGACCTCGCTCGAGCGGTCACTTGACCTCGCTCGAGCGGTCAGAC
The DNA here is from genome assembly GCA_021018995.1 of Chloranthus sessilifolius. NCBI lineage: Eukaryota > Viridiplantae > Streptophyta > Magnoliopsida > Chloranthales > Chloranthaceae > Chloranthus > Chloranthus sessilifolius. Next base: position 14,705,840 of record CM037594.1, read on the forward strand.
TCGCCCGGCGGTTAAATCGAGGTCGCCGACGGTTAAATCCACCTGAAGCATTACTGGGGACCTCGCTCGAGCGAGCTTCCCCTTAGTTTTGAGGACCGCTCGAGCGAGCCCAGAGCTATATTTTTCCTATTCATCCTTGCTCGAGCGAGCCCTTTAGACCGCTCGAGCGAGGAGCGATGATTTTTACTCCTCGATCCGATTGAGAACACAATTCCTCTCTTCATTCAAACCTTAACATCATTAAAAACATTCAACCAACATCCTTCCTATTATTTAAAACATGCTCAAGCATCTATCATGCCTTTTACATACCTCCGATGATGAGTCTTGCGCAAGTTTGATGATTTAAGATTCGAAATTCTACTAGGCAAACAGGCCTCCAATGTTCCTCCTCCAGCCTTTTCTCCAACTCATCTGCCGATTTGAGTCCCAACGAAACCCTAGTTCTTCACTAGGCTCTTCTTCTCTTTCTCTTTGTATTCTCCTTCTCTCTATTTAGGTTAAAATAGAGTTACGCAAGGGTTCTTCTCTCCTCTCTCTTTCACTTTTATACATATAAGTTAGGGAAATACTAGTGTGTTTCCCACGTACACACATAGTGTCTATGGTTCGTTTTGGTCTCCTTGTGAAACCTTGTGAAACACATATACCTATATGTAATGCATGACGTGCACTCATCCCAAAACTCTGGGGTTGTGACAATCACCCCAACTTACAAGATTTTTGTCCTCGAAAATCGACGATATTCTCTTAAGCAGGTACCACTACTGTTACTCGACCCTGAATATCTAAAACAGTAATTAAATGGTTTGTCGTATTTCGCAACAACATGCGTTGGCCATGTCAATTTATTTCCACATAGATGAAAGGGATCATCATTCACAACACTTATTCAATCGTTATATTAATCATCCACAAAAATTTGTGACATTCATGTCACGATAGTTTGAAAAAATATTGACCAGGAAACCACCTCATTACAAAATGTCTCAATAAAATATTACATATTATGTGTTCAAAATTAACGTTACTATCTAGTCATCATCCTCGTCCGTGAGTCATCATCATCCTCGTAGTCGCTGTCATCATCTCATCCACGCCGTCCCACCTCGACGGTCGTGGTACCCATTGTGGCGTTCCTCAGAGTAAGGCCGGAGCTAGACGCCCAAAAATAGCATCCTCATGGCACCGACGCATCGCATGTATGATCAAGGGTAAGCCCGCCCATGAGGTCGATAAGTAGTGCCTCCCGAACCTCTCGATGCAATCGATCTCCGCCCTTGTCAAGGATCTCCGCATCATGCCGGTTTGTAGTGGGTATGGGCCGTGGAACCGAGGTAGAGGAGGGTGGTCTGCCGGCGCTTGATGGGTGGTTTGTCGGGAGACCTGACGGTCTCTTTTCTTGTTGACGCTGGTTTGTAGACTCTTAAGGTTTCGGCTCCAGTCTTGGGCGAGATAGGGGACGACGTTATCGGTGAGGAACAACTCGTCCTCTCGGATCTTAAATCCTCCCTTCGCACTCCGTGAGTCTAGGAGTCGGGAAATCAACCGAGCATATGGTAGTCGATTGATGGGTGGAGGAACAGCACCCTTTACATTTCTTTTATAGGCATGCGCCATGCCTTTTATGATGATCATAGGTGCGTTGATCCACCTATTATGGAATGCGGTGTGTAGGGCCCGCAGAAACGCATCTCGGCGTACTTGATCATGGCCGGTTGGGTGTAGATTCTTTTTAAAAATGACGTCTAAAAGCCACATACGCGGCGGTAGTTGTGATCCAGTAATAGATTGTCCCGAAGCGGACATGCCGCCTGTGATGTCGGAGATTATTGTTGGGAAATCGACGTTCCCAGAAAAAGGTGGTAGGATAAGTGGGCAAGGGGTGTAGATGTGGGGACATTTCATGACTGATGAAATTTTGGCACATCTAAAGATCAGTTCTTTTCCATTGATTGTGACGAGGATAGCGTCCTCATCCACGTTCAAGTTTAGGGTTTGATAAAATAGTTTCACGAGCCTCGGGTAATAACGATCCCCGAACGGCGTAAGCAGGGCCTTAAGATTGTTGTTGGTGATGAAGTCCGATGTCCATTGGGTGGACGTCGGATCCCCGAAACAGGAGGGATGTATATCCCATTCGGTTTCGAAAATTTTGGTCCCCCATCAATCATCTAGTGTGATCGGAGTGGAGGGTGGGTTTGGTGATGGTTGTGAAGTTTGCGGCGCTTTGTTGCGTGCCGATGGCGACCGAATCGCCATCCTCTTTTTAGGTTGTGGATTTGGGCTTGAAGCCATTAGGTATTTAAAGAGTTTAAAAAGAAAAGAAAAAGTTCGGGAATGGGTAGATTTTACCTAGAAGAATATTCTTAACGGATCGGATTGTCTAAATCCGGTTCGAATCGGACGGAAAAGGTCGAAGATAGCAAGCCCTAAACCCCTCGCTCGGCTCCTCTCCCCTCGCTTGAAGATGAAATGGCGTTCTGTTTTCCGCCAGCTATATATAGTTCCTCCTTGCTCGAGCGGTTATTAGTTATCGCTCGAGCGATCAAAATGCCTCGCTCGAGCGAGGAATAGCTATCGCTCGAGCGAGAGGAAGTTGTTATTTTATGTGGTTCGCTCGAGCGAACATAAGTGGTCACTCGAGCGAAACCAGAAAATTTTTCTGGTACCCTTTCGCTCGTTTTTGATTTCAAATCTCAAAAGTTCAACGAAAAGTGGTTCAATCATTGGTTGGAGTCAATATCTATATATATATACATATATATCTATATATATAATTTTATCTTTCGAAAGAAAAAAAAAAAAATATATATATATAGACTTCATACTACCCGCAATCACATATTCTTAATTTGAATAAGACTATTCAGTTGGCAATTTTGAACAATTTGGGATATTATTCTCTAACATCTGCCTCGCGTTCCCATGTTGCTTCTTCGACCGGATGGTTCTTCCATCGGACAAGCACTAAGGGAATAACTTTTGTTCGCAACACCTATTCTTTTCGATCTAAAATTTCTACCGGCTCTTCAATCATGGTCATATCTTCATGCATTTCTTATGATTGGCCGCTCAGCACGTGGTCAGGGTCATTGAGATATTTCCTGAGCATCGACACGTGGAATACATTGTGTACCTGATCAAACAATGGTGGCAATCCAATGCGGTAGGCTACTTCTCCTACTCGACCTAAAACTTCAAACGGTCCAAGATAGCGGGAACTTAGCTTCCCTCTCTTTCCAAATCTCATCACTCCCTTCATCGGTGATACTTTCACGAACAAATGTTCACCCACCTTAAAGTCTACACTAGTCTGCTTGATGTCAGCATAGCTTTTCTGTCTGCTTTGAGCCGCCTTTAGTCTTCCCCTGATCATGCGGACAATAGCCGCGTTATCTTCAAGTAGCTCGGGACCCAAAACAAATTTCTCGCCAATTTCCTCCCAATTGATTGGCGATTTGCATCGTCTTCCGTACAAGGGTTCATACGGTGCCATTCCGATGCTCGTATGAAAACTATTATTATAAGAGAACTCAATCAATGGTAGGTGTTGATCCCACGATCCTTGTAATTCTAACATACATGCCCCAAGCATGTCTTCAATGACTTGGTTGACCCTTTCAGTCTTTCTGTCGGTCTGTGGGTGAAACGCCGTACTAAAATCTAGCCTAGTTCCCATTCCTTCTTGAAATTTCCTCCAAAACTTTGATGTATATAATGGGTCCCGGTCTGAAACAATACTACTTGGAATCCCATGTAAACGGACGATCTCTTTCATATAGAGCTCTGCTAGTCTTCCCGCCATGTACATCGTGTTGTAAGGCAAGAAGTGTGCTGACTTAGTCAATCGATCGACTACTACCCAAATGGCGTTATGGTTCTTTGCAGTTCACGGTAGACCGACTATGAAATCCATGGAGATAGATTCCCACTTCCATTCCGGTATGGGTAGAGGCTGTAATAGGCCTGCGGGGTGTCTATGATCGATTTTCACTTGTTGGCACGTCAAACATTGCGACACGTACTCCGCCACATCTTGTTTCAAACCTCTCCACCAATAATTCTTTTTCAGATCTTGATACATCTTTGTGCTTCCCGGGTGGATAGCATAGCTTGACTTGTGAGATTCATCAAGAATCGTTCGCCGCAATTCGGCATTGTTTGGAATGCAAAGTCGCCCCTTGAATACTAAGGAACCATCCTCCTTGATTGAAAACTCAGATGTAATACCTTCAGTTACATCTTGACGCATCTTTGTTAGAATTGGGTCTTTCATCTGTAGTTCTTGTATGTGTTCGAATATCACTGGTTTCACTGATATGTTGGCTAAGAAGGCTCCTGTGGCTTGTGGCTGTATGCCTGCGCCACATAACGCTAGATCCTCCAACAACTTCCATCGATGTATACCCGAAATTAGACTAGCCAACTGGGCCGAACTTTTTCGACTCAAGGCATCGGCCACTACGTTAGCTTTGCCTGGATGGTACTGTATGGAACAGTCGTAGTCTTTGAGGAATTCCATCCACCTACGCTGCCTCATATTTAGTTCCTTCTGTGTAAACAGATATCTGAGGCTCTTATGGTCAGTGAAAATTTCAAATGTTTCTCCGTATAAATAATGTCGCCATATCTTTAATGCGAATATGACTGCTGCTAGTTCCAGATCGTGTGTTGGGTAGTTCTTTTCGTGCTCTTTCAACTGTCTGGAGCCGTAAGCTATTACCTTTTTATATTGATTTAGTACACAACCCAACCCGTTATACGAAGCATCACTATAAACTACGAATCCTCCACTGCCTGATGGAATGGCTAACACTGGAGCTGAGGTGAGTCTCTTCTTGAGTTCTTGAAAACTCTTCTCACACGCCTCACTCCACTCAAATCTTGAGTCCTTTCTTGTAAGCCTCGTAAGAGGTCCTGATATTTTTGAAAACCCTCTACGAAACGTCGATAATAACCTGCCAGTCCGAGGAAACTTCGGATGTCTGTCACGGTTTTTGGTTGCTCCGCTTCACTACCGCCGATCTTAGCGGATCTATCAGGACACCATGCTTTGAGACGACATGTCCCAAAAAGCTAACCTCTTCTAGCCAAAACTCACATTTGCTGAGCTTGGCGTACAATTGGTGTTCACGCAAGGTTCGTAGAGCGACTCGTAAGTGTTCTTCATGCTCCGTTTTCGATTTTGAGTAGATCAGGATGTCATCAACAAACACTACAACGCAGGAGTCTAGGTGTGGTTTAAACTCCCGATTCATCAAGTCCATAAACGATGCCGGTGCGTTCGTCAGTCCGAATGGCATCACTAAAAATTCATAGTGTCCATACCGTGTTCTAAAAGCCGTTTTCTGAATGTCCTCGGCCCTGACTCTTAACTGATGGTATCCAGATCTTAGATCGATCTTGGAAAAATGTTTTGCTCCCTGCAACTGATCGAACAAGTCATCTATTCTTGGCAACGGATATCGATTCCTCACCGTGACTTTGTTCAATTGACGGTAGTCAATGCACAACCGCATCGACCCATCTTTCTTTTTCACGAATAGAACTGGTGCTCCCCATGGAGACACGCTTGGTCTTATGAACCCTTTGTCCATGAGCTCTTGCAATTGTTCTTTCAACTCTTTCAACTTCGCAGGGGCCATCCTATAAGGTGCCTTTAAAACAGGTTCCGTTCCCAGTGCTAAGTCGATCGCAAATTCTACTTCTCTTTCTGGAGGTAACCCTGGCAATTCTTCTGGAAATACATCTGGGAATTCTCGCACTACTGCTATCTCGGAGATAATATTCTTTTCTTCTTTATTTTCTTTTAGGAATGCCAAATAACCGCTACACGCCTTTCTGATTAAACGTTCTGCTCTGACTGCAGCTATGAGTGGTACCTGTGTCGATCTCTCCCCTCGAAATCGAAACGATCTCCTCATGTTAGGACGGAAAACAACAACTTTATCCTTGCAATCCACTGTTGCGCAGTGATGGGACAGCCAATCCATGCCAAGGATCACGTCGAATCCTTGCATGTCCAACAATATTAAATTTGTGTCTAGTTCGTAAACAACGTGATCCCGAATGCTTACCACTACCGATTTGCAGACTAACTCTGTGTCCACCAATTCTCCTGTTGGGATAGACAATGATAACACAAAGTCTAGTGTCTCCGGAATAATCTTCATCTTCCTTGCAAATCTAGGGGCGATGAAGGAGTGGGTAGACCCTGGGTCTATCAGCACTCGTGCGTCATGTGCTACATAGCACCCTTTTTCATAGATTTGTAACGTACCTATAATGAATACATATACGTACATAACATATACTTTATTTGGAAATTTTTTATTTATTATTATTTTTTTCTACGCGTAGCAGCGGTTATATATACTTGTCCTAATGAACGCACATTCTCTATCTAGAAATTTTATTGAAACTGAAATTCTTTATTTAAAAGAAATCTCACCTTGGATGATGATGTCGTTACACTCTCGCTTCTCAAGGTAGAATCGTAGGCTCTCCCTCGAACAACTGGCTTTCGAGATTGAATAGGTTGTGGCATGAAAGTTGGGGCCGTCTTTTCTTTAACTGTCTCAGGGCAATCTCTAATCATGTGGCCTATCTTGTCGCATTTGAAACAGCCTCGCATTCCCTGCCTACAATCCGCTATTTTGTGGGACTTGCCACACTTGGCACAAGTTTCCCTTGGTTTTGAAGTAGCAACTCTCAAAAAACCTTGGGTAGTTGTAGCCCCGCTGGAAATAGCAGGACCTTCATACCTCATCGGTCTCCCTGATGCTAGCAACGGAAAACTTTGATGAGTAGCTTGTTGTGCAGCTCTCCCATACCCTATCTGATTCGGTGCTACAAACCTCGGTTTCTTATGTACCGATTCATAGCTCCCCGTCCTGCTTGGATCAATGCTTCCTCTTCCTTGTTGTTCCCTCTGACGGTATCGGTTATTGTTTTCTTCTTCGACTACTAATGCCTTACTCATTACTTCTCCATAGGTCTTCAGCTGGAAGGGCGCAACCCCTCCTCGGATGTCCGACCTTAAGCCCTGTTGGAACCTCTTCGCTTTCATCACGTCTGAAACTACGTAGTCTGGGGCGAAGCGAGCCAGTCTCATGAATTCCACTCCATACTCTCTCACGGTCATCCTTCCTTGCGCTAGTTGTAAAAATTGGGTCTCCATCTCATTCCTCACAACTTCAGGAAAATATTGCTTATTGAATTCTTCTACGAGTTCGTCCCAAGTCCATGGCATATCTGGAGTTTCTTGTGCTCTTGTTCGCGAAACGGATTTCCACCAAGGTCCAGCTTCTCCATCTAACATATATGCCGCCCAATGGACGCTCTCATCCTCTGTGCATATCAGTACGCTAAACACCTTTTCCATTTCACCCAGCCAGTTTTCGGCTGCCATTGTGTCTGCCTGTCCTGAAAAGTTTGGAGGTCTCATCCTTCTGAACTCGGTGAATGCTGAAGCCACTGGTGGTGTAAGTCCCACTGGAGGTGTAGGTGTTCGTTGTGGTTCTGGTACTGTATGCACTGCCAAGGACGCTGCTTGCTGTGCCATGGCAGTTGCCATTGTCTCCATTGTGTGCATCATCCTCTGACGCTCTTCTCTTTCTTCATTTCTCTCCCTCACTCTATCTTGTTCCCTCTGATTTCGATCCTGTCGATCTAGATCTTGATCCTCTGCTTGATTTTGGTTTCCTCCCTGGCCACTGCCCTCGGGAATCTCCTTGTTTCTCAATGGCACTCTGTTTGTAGGTGAGACGAACCCATCTCTACTGCGTAAATTCCTATCATGACCACCTCTGGGTCGGCCTCTTCCTCTAGGAAACATAACGGTCTGCATGAGAATCCATAGTCTCGTTAGCAGAAGTCCCTATATTCTGACGATATGATAGCCAGAACTAGAAACAAATGCTCTGATACCAACTGTGACAGCCCGAATTTCAGAACCCCAAAATCCGTGCCATCAGCACGACCTTCAAGGCCGTGCCCTGGGTTCCTTACAAAACATTGATATATACAAGCCAAAATAGTAACTGAGGCACACGTAGCTACTCTAAATAAAATCTCAAAAATAATCATGGTATCGCAAGGCAGTCCTTGTCCCATGCCAATTCATGGGCATAAGAACTTACCCAAACCATTAGTGATAATAGTTCATCCTAGGCGTTTTGTCAAAGAAACGGTATTTAAAAACATTCGAAATAAAGAGGCTTGACATACCAAGCCGTACCTAATACTCTCAACTCACTCTCAAAGTATGCAGTGGGTTTCCTAGAAGAATTCCTCAGGAGGAGGTTCTGACTCTTCTGTGGGCACGTAATCCGAAACCCCTGGATCAGCGTCTCCAGAAGTCTCTGCTGCCGCTAGTCCTGGACCTGCGACGTATAGTCTAAGGGGGGTGAGCTACATCCTAGCTCCGTAGGGAAACAAAAAGAACATATAGATTGACCTTCACACATATGTTAGCAGTTTAAAAAGCATAAAATTATCGAGTAATCACTTATGAACAACAATTGAAATAACTGGAAATAAAAATTATGGTTTTGTTTATTCTCCTTATTAGTTTAGTTGTGAATTTGGCATAATCACTTAAATCTTAACTTAAGTAGTCCCCGAGCAATATAGCATCGAGCCCCGATGGAATACCCACCATCGTCGTCTAACTAGACAGTTATTATATGTATCCCCTGGGAATACTGCCCAAGCCCCTTTCTCATAGGTGGCGGGGTCTATTTTTAGATCTACATCCCTGGGATGTGCTATGAAAGTACGGATCTGCCGTCGTACCGCTCACGGATATCCTGCCGAGTCAGTCGTGGGTATCCCGCCACGTCGGTGGGGTATTCTAATCAAACCTTAAATAATAAAAATATCAAATGTGCTCTACATATAGTTATTCACCGTGATTGTGCTTATTATTTTACATCAGGCCTTATCACATTACTTACCTTTCTCTGTTAGTTTTCATCTGCATCCCTGGGATGCCCCCTTATTTCCATCGCATCCTTCTTTGTTTAACTATATGATTTTTCGTCCCCTGGGGACCTCAAGACTTTTACGTTTTAAACTCACTCACACACCCTTTTTCATGAGGATCATGCAGTATTTGACTATTTAAATGGATTACACTACATATATGAATTTCACGGAATAATGCACATGCTTCAAGAATATTCCCTACCTTGACGAATTTCAAAGCACGCCTTCTCGTAGAGGTTTATACTTCATGATCATGCGTCAAACCTATATTTCAATTTAGCATAGGCTTAGAAAGGTCACTAGAACCATTGGGGTGTACAACCCCCAAGTTTCTTGTATCCGAAAATTTCAAGAACTGAGTGGTCACCAGACCTCGCTCGAGCGGTCACTTGACCTCGCTCGAGCGGTCACAGACCTCGCTCGAGCGGTTAAATCGAGGTCGCTCGAGGGGTTAAATCGAGCCACTGAAGCATTACTGGGAACCTCGCTCGAGCGAGCTTCCCCTTAGTTTTGGGGACTGCTCGAGCGAGCCCAGAGCTATATTTTTCCAGCGATGATTTTTACTCCTCGATCCGATTGAGAACACAATTCCTCTCTTCATTCAAACCTTAACATCATTAAAAACATTCAACCAACATCCTTCCTATTATTTAAAATATGCCTAAGCATCTATCATGCCTTTTACATACCTCCGACGATGAGTCTTGCGCAAGTTTGATGATTTAAGATTCAAAATTTTACTAGGCAAACAGACCTTCAATGTTCCTCCTCCAGCCTTTTCTCCAACTCATCTGCCGATTTGAGTCCCAACGAAACCCTAGTTCTTCACTAGGCTCTTCTTCTCTTTCTCTTTGTATTCTCCTTCTCTCTATTTAGGTTAAAATAGAGTTACGCAAGGGTTCTTCTCTCCTCTCTCTTTCACATTTATACATATAAGTTAGGGAAATACTAGTGTGTTTCCCACGTACACACATAGTGTCTATGGTTCGTTTTGGTTTCCTTGTGAAACACATATACCTATATGTAATGCATGACATGCACTCATCCCAAAAATCTGGGGTTGTGACAATCACCCCAACTTACAAGATTTTCGTCCTCGAAAATCGATGATATTCTTAACGGTACCACTATCAACCTAATATCTAAAACAGTAATTAAACGGTTTGTCGCATTTCGCAACAACTTGCGTTGGCCATGTCAATTTATTTCCACATAGATGAAAGGGATCATCATTCACAACACTTATTCAATCGTTATATTAATCATCCACAAAAATTTGTGACATTCATGTCACGATAGTTTGAAAAAATATTGACCAGGAAACCACCTCATTACAAAATGTCTCAATAAAATATTACATATTATGTGTTCAAAATTAACGTTACTATCTAGTCATCTTCCTCCTCGCCGCCGTCACGGAGTCATCATCATCCTCAGAGTCGCTGCCATCCTCATCCTCGTCGTCCCACCCACGGGTCGTGGTACCCATTGTATGCTCAGTAGGTGGCGGAGCTAGACGCTCCAAAAATAGCATCCCTCATGGCACCGACGCGCTGCATGTATGACTGCGGGTAAGCCTGGCCCATGAGGTCGATATGTAGTGCCTCCTAGAACCTCTGATGCAATCTGATCTCCCGCCCTTGCTGAAGGATCTCCCGCATCATGCCAGTGTCGGTAGTGGGTATGGGCTGTGGAACTGAGGTAGAGGGAGTGGTCGGTCCTGCCGGCGCTTGATGGGTGGTTTGTCGGGAGACCTGACGGTCTCTTTTCTTGTTGACGCTGGTTTGTAGACTCTTAAGGTTTCGGCTCCAGTCTTGGGCGAGATAGGGGACGACGTTATCGGTGAGGAACAACTCGTCCTCCCGGATCTTAAATCCTCCCTTCCCACTCCGTGAGTCTAGGAGTCGGGAAATCAACCGAGCATATGGTAGTCGATTGATGGGTGGAGGAACAACACCCTTTACATTTCTTTTATAGGCATGCGCCATGCCTTTTATGATGATCATAGGTGCGTTGATCCACCTATTATGGAATGCGGTGTGTAGGGCTCGCAGAAATGCATCTCAGCGTTCTTGATCATGGCCGGTTGGGTGTAGATTCTTTTTAAAAATGACGTCTAAAAGCCACATACGCGGCGGTAGTTGTGATCCAGTAATAGATTGTCCCGAAGCGGACATGTCGCTTGTGATGTCGGAGATTATTGTTGGGAAATCGACGTTCCCAGAAAAAGGTGGTAGGATAAGTGGGCAAGGGGTGTAGATGTGGGGACATTTCATGACTGATGAAATTTTGGCACATCTAAAGATCAGTTCTTTTCCATCGATTGTGACGAGGATAGCGTCCTCATCCACGTTCAAGTTTAGGGTTTGATAAAATAGTTTCACGAGCCTCGGGTAATAACGATCCCCGAACGACGTAAGCAGGGCCTTAAGATTGTTGTTGGTGATGAAGTCCGATGTCCATTGGGTGGACGTCGGATCCCCGAAACAGGAGGGATGTATATCCCATTCGGTTTCAAAAATTTTGGCCCCCCACCAATCATCTAGTGTGATCGAAGTGGAGGATGGGTTTGGTGATGGTCGCTTTTGTGTTATGCCGATGGCGACCGAATCGCCATCCTCTTTTTAGGTTGTGGATTTGGGCTTGAAGCCATTAGGTATTTAAAGAGTTTAAAAAGAAAAGAAAAAGTTCGGGAATGAGTAGATTTTACCTAGAAGAATATTCTTAACGGATCGGATTGTCTAAATCCGGTTCGAATCGGATGGAAAAGGTCGAAGATAGCAAGCCCTAAACCCCTCTCTCGGCTCCACTCCCCTCTCTTGAAGATGAAATGGCGTTCTGTTTTCCGCCAGCTATATATAGTTCCTCCTCGCTCGAGCGGTTATTAGTTATCGCTCGAGCGATCAAAATGCCTCGCTCGAGTGAGAGGAAGTTGTTATTTTATGTGGTTCGCGGAGCGAACATAAGTGGTCGCTCGAGCAAGACCAGAACATTTTTCTGGTACCCTTTCGCTCGTTTTTGATTTCAAATCTCAAAAGTTCAATGAAAAGTGGTTCAATCATTGGTTGGAGTCAATATCTATATATATATATACATATATATATATATATATATATATATATATATAGAATTTTATCTTTCGAAAGAAAAAAATATATATATATATAGACTTCATACTACCCGCAATCACATATTCTTAATTTGAATAAGACTATTCAGTTGGCAATTTCGAACAATTTGGGATATTATTCTCTAACATCTGCCTCGCGTTCCCATGTTGCTTCTTCGACCGGATGGTTCTTCCATTGGACAAGCACTAAGGGAATAACTTTTGTTCGCAACACCTGTTCTTTTCGATCTAAAATTTCTACCGGCTCTTCAATCATGGTCATATCTTCATGCATTTTGAATGATTGGCCGCTCAGCACGTGGTCAGGGTCATTGAGATATTTCCTGAGCATGGACACGTGGAATACATTGTGTACCTGATCAAACAATGGTGGCAATCCAATGCGGTAGGCTACTTCTCCTACTCGACCTAAAACTTCAAACGGTCCAAGATAGCGGGGACTTAGCTTCCCTCTCTTTCCAAATCTCATCACTCCCTTCATCGGTGATACTTTCACGAACACATGTTCACCCACCTTAAAGTCTACACTAGTCTGCTTGATGTCAGCATAGCTTTTCTGTCTGCTTTGAGCCGCCTTTAGTCTTCCCCTGATCATGCGGACAATAGCTGCGTTATCTTCAAGTAGCTCGGGTCCCAAAACAAATTTCTCGCCAATTTCCTCCCAATTGATTGGCGATTTGCATCGTCTTCCGTACAAGGCTTCATACGGTGCCATTCCGATGCTCGTATGAAAACTATTATTATAAGCGAACTCAATCAATGGAAGGTGTTGATCCCACGATCCTTGTAATTCTAACATACATGCCCTAAGCATGTCTTCAATGACTTGGTTGACCCTTTCAGTCTGTCCGTTGGTCTGTGGGTCAAACGCCGTACTAAAATCTAGCCTAGTTCCCATTCCTTCTTGAAATTTCCTCCAAAACTTTGATGTATACAATGGGTCCCGGTCTGAAATAATGCTACTTGGAATCCCATGTAAACGGACGATCTCTTTCATATAGAGCTCTGCTAGTCTTCTCGCCATGTACATTGTGTTGTAAGGCAAGAAGTGTGCTGACTTAGTCAATCGATCGACTACTACCCAAATGGCGTTATGCTTCTATGCAGTTTGCGGTAGACCGACTATGAAATCCATGGAGATAGATTCCCACTTCCATTCCGGTATGGGTAGAGGCTGTAATAGGCCTGCGTGGTGTCTATGATCGATTTTCACTTGTTGGCACGTCAAACATCACGACACGTACTCTGCCACATCTTGTTTCAAACCTCTCCACCAGTAATTCTTTTTCAGATCTTGATACATCTTTGTGCTTCCCGGGTGGATAGCATAGCTTGACTTGTGAGATTCATCAAGAATCGTTCGCTGCAATTCGGCATTGTCTGGAATGCAAAGTCGCCCTTTGAATACTAAGGAACCACCTCCTTGATTGAAAACTCAGATGTAATACCTTCAGTTACATCTTGACGCATCTTTATTAGAATTGGGTCTTTCATTTGTAGTTCTCGTATGTGTTCGAATATCACTGGTTTCACTGATATGTTGGCTAAGAAGGCTCCTGTGGCTTGTGGCTGTCTATCTGCGCCACATAATGCTAGATCCTCCAACAACTTCCATCGATGTATACCCAGAATTAGACTAGCCAACTGGGCTGAACTTTTCCGACTCAAGGCGTCGGCCACTACGTTAGCTTTGCCTGGATGGTACTGTATGGAACAGTCGTAGTCTTTGAGGAATTCCATCCACCTACGCTGCCTCATATTTAGTTCCTTCTGTGTAAATAGATATCTGAGGCTCTTATGGTCAGTGAAAATTTCAAATGTTTCTCCGTATAAATAATGTCGCCATATCTTTAATGCGAATATGATTGCTGCTAGTTCCTGATCGTGTGTTGGGTAGTTCTTTTCGTGCTCTTTCAACTGTCTGGAGCCGTAAGCTATTACCTTTTTATATTGATTTAGTACACAACCCAACCTGTTATATGAAGCATCACTATAAACTGCGAATCCTCCAGTGCCTGATGGAATGGCTAACACTGGAGCTGAGGTGAGTCTCTTCTTGAGTTCTTGAAAACTCTTCTCACACACCTCACTCCACTCAAATCTTGAGTCCTTTCTTGTAAGCCTCGTAAGAGGTCCTGATATTTTTGAAAACCCCTCTACGAAACATCGATAATAACCTGCCACCAAGAAACTTTGATGTCTCACACGGTTTTTGGTTGTTCTCCGCTTCACTGCCTCGATCTTAGCGGGATCTACTGTGACACCATGCTTTGAGACGACATGTCCCAAAAAGCTAACCTCTTCTAGCCAAAACTCACATTTGCTGAGCTTGGCGTACAATTGGTGTTCACGCAAGGTTCGTAGAGCGACTCGTAAGTGTTCTTCATGCTCCATTTTCGATTTTGAGTAGATCAGGATGTCATCAACAAACACTACAACGCAGGAGTCTAGGTGTGGTTTAAACACCCGATTCATCAAGTCCATAAACGACGCCGGTGCGTTCGTCAGTCCGAATGGCATCACTAAAAATTCATAGTGTCCATACCGTGTTCTAAAAGCCATTTTCTGAATGTCCTCGGCCCTGACTCTTAACTGATGGTATCCAGATCTTAGATCGATCTTGGAAAAATGTTTTGCTCCCTGCAACTGATCGAACAAGTCATCTATTCTTGGCAACGGATATCGATTCTTCACCGTGACTTTGTTCTATTGACGGTAGTCAATGCACAACCGCATCGACCCATCTTTCTTTTTCACGAATAGAACTGGTGCTCCCCATGGAGACACGCTTGGTCTTATGAACCCTTTGTCCATGAGCTCTTGCAATTGTTCTTTCAACTCTTTCAACTCCGCAGGGGCCATCCTATAAGGTGCCTTTGAAACAGGTTCCGTTCCTGGTGCTAAGTCGATCATAAATTCTACTTCTCTTTCTGGAGGTAACCCTGGCAATTCTTCTGGAAATACATCTGGGAATTCTCGCACTACTGCTATCTCAGAGATAATATTCTTTTCTTCTTTATTTTCTTTTAGGAATGCCAAATAACCGCTACACCCCTTTCTGATTAAACGTTCTGCTCTGACTGCAGATTTGAGTGGTACCTGTGTTGATCTCTCCCCTCGAAATCGAAACGATCTCCTCGTGTTAGGACAGAAAACAACAACTTTATCCTTGCAATCCACTGTTACGCAGTGATGGGACAGCCAATCCATGCCAAGGATCACGTCGAATCCTTGCATGTCCAACAATATTAAATTTGCGTCTAGTTCGTAGACAACGTGATCCCGAATGCTTACCACTACCGATTTGCAGACTAACTCTGTGTCCACCAATTCTCCTGTTGGGATAGACACTGATAACACAAAGTCTAGTGTCTCCGGAACAATCTTCATCTTCCTTGTAAATCTAGGGGCGATGAAGGAGTGGGTAGACCCTGGGTCTATCAGCACTCGTGCGTCATGCGCTACGTAGCACCCTTTTTCATAGATTTGTAACGTACCTATAATGAATACATATACGTACATAACATATACTTTATTTGGAAATTTTATTTTTTATTTTTATTTTTTTTTCTACGCATAGCAGCGGTTATATATACTTGTCCTAATGAACGCACATTCTCTATCTAGAAATTTTATTGAAACCGAAATTCTTTATTTAAAAGAAATCTCACCTTGGATGATGTCGTGTACACTCCTCGCCTCAAGGTAATCACAGAGGCTCTCCTCAACAACTGGCTTTCGAGATTGAATAGGTTGTGGCATGAAAGTTGGGGCCGTCTTTTCTTTAACTGTCTCAGGGCAATCTCTAATCATGTGGCCTATCTTGCCGCATTTGAAACAGCCTCGCATTCCCTGCCTACAATCCGCTGTTTTGTGGGACTTGCCACACTTGGCACAAGTTTCCCTTGGTTTTGAAGTAGCAACTCTCAAAAAACCTTAGGTAGTTGTAGCCCCGCTGGAAATAGCAGGACCTTCATACCTCATCGGTCTCCCTGATGCTAGCAATGGAAAACTTTGATGAGTAGCTTGTTGTGCAGCTCTCCCATACCCTATCTGATTCGGTGCTACAAACCTCGGTTTCTTATGTACCGATTCATAGCTCCCCGTCCTGCTTGGATCAATGCTTCCTCTTCCTTGTTGTTCCCTCTGACGGTATGGGTTATTGTTTTCTTCTTCGACTACTAATGCCTTACTCCTTACTTCTCCATAGGTCTTCAGCTAGAAGGGCGCAACCCCTCCTCGGATGTCCGACTTTAAGCCCTGTTGGAACCTCTTCGCTTTCATCACGTCTGAAACTACGTAGTCTGGGGCGAAGCGAGCCAGTCTCATGAATTCTACTCCATACTCTCTCATGGTCATCCTTCCTTGCGCTAATTGTAAAAATTGGGTCTCCATTTGATTCCTCACAACTTCAGGAAAATATTGCTTATTGAATTCTTCTACGAATTCGTCCCAAGTCCACGGCATATCTGGAGTTTCTTGTGCTCTTGTTCGCGAAACGGATTTCCACCAAGGTCCAGCTTCTCCATCTAACATATATGCCGCCCAACGGACGCTCTCATCCTCTGTGCATCTCAAGATAAACACCTTTACCGCCATTGTTCCGCTTCGTCTCAAAAGTTTGGAGGTCTCATCCTTCTGAACTCGGTGAATGCTGAAGCCACTGGTGGTGTAAGTCCCACTGGAGGTGTAGGTGTTCGTTGTGGTTCTGGTACTGTATGCGCTGCCAAGGACGCTGCTTGCTGTGCCATGGCAGTTGCCATTGTCTCCATTGTGTGCATCATCCTCTGACGCTCTTCTCTTTCTTCATTTCTCTCCCTCACTCTATCTTGTTCCCTCTGATTTCGATCCTGTCGATCTAGATCTTGATCCTCTGCTTGATTTTGGTTTCTCTGGCGTGCCTCGGAATCTCCCTGTTTCCCAATGGCACTTTGTTTGTAGGTGAGACGAACCCATCTCTACTGCGTAAATTCCTATCATGACCACCCCTGGGTCGGCCTCTTCCTCTAGGAAACATAACGGTCTGCATGAGAATCCATAGTCTCGTTAGCAGAAGTCCCTATATTCTGACGATATGATAGCCAGAACTGGAAAGAAATGCTCTGATACCAATTGTGACAGCCCAAATTTTGGAACCCCAGAATCCGTGCCATCAGCACGACCTTCAAGGCCGTGCCCTGGGTTCCTTACAAAACATTGATATATACAAGCCAAAACTGTAACTGAGGCACACGTAGCTACTCTAAATAAAATCTCAAAAATAATCATGGTATCGCAAGGCAGTCCTTGTCCCATGCCAATTCATGGGCATAAGAACTTACCCAAACCATTAGTGATAACAGTTCATCCTAGCCGTTTTGTCAAAGAAACGGTATTTAAAAACATTCGAAATAAAGAGGCTTGACATACCAAGTCGTACCTAATACTCTCAACTCACTCTCAAAGTATGCAGTGGGTTTCCTAGAAGAATTTCTCAGGAGGAGGTTCTGACTCTTCTATGGGCACGTAATCCGAAACCCCTAGATCAGCGTCTCCAGAAGTCTCTGCTGCCGCTAGTCCTGGACCTGCGACGTATAGTCTAAGGGGGGTGAGCTACATCCTAGCTCCGTAGGGAAACAAAAAGAACATATAGATTGACCTTCACACATATGTTAGCAGTTTAAAAAGCATAAAATTATCGAGTAATCACTTATGGACAACAATTGAAATAACTAGAAATAAAAATTATGGTTTTGTTTATTCTCCTTATTAGTTTAGTTGTGAATTTGGCCTAATCACTTAAATCTTAACTTAAGTAGTCCCCGAGCAATATAGCATCGAGCCCCGATGGAATACCCGCCATCGTCGTCTAACTAGACAGTTATTATATGTATCTCCGAATACCGCCAAGCCCTTTCTCATAGGTGGCGGGTCTATTTTTAGATCTACATCCTCGGATGTGCTATGAAAGTACGGATCTATCCGCATCAGCCACGGATATCCCGCCGAGTGGGTCAGGTATCCCGCCACGTCGGTGGGGTATTCTAATCAAACCTTAAATAATAAAAATATCAAATGTGCTCTACATATAGTTATTCACCGTGATTGTGCTAATTATATTACATCAGGCC
This sequence comes from Chloranthus sessilifolius, assembly GCA_021018995.1. NCBI lineage: Eukaryota > Viridiplantae > Streptophyta > Magnoliopsida > Chloranthales > Chloranthaceae > Chloranthus > Chloranthus sessilifolius. Next base: position 14,724,071 of record CM037594.1, read on the forward strand.
TTATCCCATTACTTACGTTTCTCTGTTAGTTTTCATCTACATCCCTGGGATGCCCCCTTATTTCCATCGCATCCTTCTTTGTTTAACTATATGATTTTTCGTCCCCTGGGGACCTCAAGACTTTCACATTTTAAACTCACTCACACACCCTTTTTCATGAGGATCATGCAGTATTTGACTATTTAAATGGATTACACTACCTATATGAATTTCACGGAATAATGCACATGTTTCAAGAATATTCCCTACCTCGACGAATTTCAAAGCACGCCTTCTCGTAGAGGTTTATACTTCATGATCATGCGTCAAACCTACATTTCAATTTAGCATAGGCTTAGAAAGGTCACTAGAACCATTGGGGTGTACAACCCCCAAGTTTCTTGTATCCGAAAATTTCAAGAACTGAGTGGTCACCAGACCTCGCTCGAGCGGTCACTTGACCTCGCTCGAGCGGTCACTTGACCTCGCTCGAGCGGTCACAGACCTCGCTCGAGCGGTTAAATCGAGGTCGCTCGAGCGGTTAAATCGAGCCACTGAAGCATTACTGGGGACCTCGCTCGAGCGAGCTTCCCCTTAGTTTTGGGGACCGCTCGAGCGAGCCCAGAGCTATATTTTTCCTATTCATCCTCGCTCGAGCGAGCCCTTTAGACCGCTCGAGCGAGGAGCGATGATTTTTACTCCTCGATCCGATTGAGAACACAATTCCTCTCTTCATTCAAACCTTAACATCATTAAAAACATTCAACCAACATCCTTCCTATTATTTAAAACATGCCTAAGCATCTATCATGCCTTTTACATACCTCCGACGATGAGTCTTGCGCAAGTTTGATGATTTAAGATTCGAAATTCTACTAGGCAAACAGGCCTCCAATGTTCCTCCTCCAGCCTTTTCTCCAACTCATCTGCCGATTTGAGTCCCAACGAAACCCTAGTTCTTCACTAGGCTCTTCTTCTCTTTCTCTTTGTATTCTCCTTCTCTCTATTTAGGTTAAAATAGAGTTACGCAAGGGTTCTTCTCTCCTCTCTCTTTCACTTTTATACATATAAGTTAGGGAAATACTAGTGTGTTTCCCACATACACACATAGTGTCTATGGTTCGTTTTGGTCTCCTTGTGAAACACATATACCTATATGTAATGCATGACGTGCACTCATCCCAAAAATCTGGGGTTGTGACAGTTATATATATATATATATATATACAACAATCAATACAATTATATACTAGGGGCAGCTCTTAGTGTGTGTGAAATCTAAAAGATGAAAGGTTGGGTTCGACTTCACAGATGGCATCGAAATCATAAAATATCCATGCCATCTAACATGACCATCGATTGAAAGACCATATTTTAAGATTAAACTAATTAAGAATCTTTGGTCCTAACACATCAGGAATAGAGTACTCGATACTCCTCCAAAGACACCGATGTTTCGGGTCTCTATACCTCGAATCGGGTATGAAATCAAAGTTCAAAATATCGCGAGCCGATTTCTAAGGACTTAAAGATTTGCCTTTAAGAAACATATCCGATGTCCTTGGGAAATGTAAATGGTCAAAGTTTGACTTTATAGATGACATTGAAATCCTAAAGTATCAATGTTATCTTGAAGATCATATTGAGGCGATGAATTTTGACTACTCATTAGCCGAATTTCGATAAGAAACGCGCTCGGTGTGAGCCGTCAAAGATTCCACTTTATTTATGTGAATGCACATAATTTGGCGATGTAGAAGCAGCGGATGTCCGTCCTGCGACCACGGACGTTCGTCCTACGTAGAACAATGGGACATGTAAATCACGGACCTCCCTCCTAAAGCTGCGGATGTCCATCCTAAAGCCGCGAACATCCTTCCTATGCAGAAAAGTGGAGTACTGTCCAAAATGCAGACGTCCATCCTAAAGCTTTACGGAAGCCACCGACGTCCGTCTTCAAAGGAACCGAACCAATCCATCCAAACCAGTTAGAGCCATATTGACAGCTCTAGGAATTATGCTTCATCTTAACCTATTGCAACTGCACAACGAAAATTGCAGCACTAGTATACGATCGTTCCCACGAGGAAGTCTGAAATCTAAAGACTTATATTTGCCTTTTGTGCAACCATGGATTTCAACAATCCCTCACAACGATGGGCTCGAAAAATGCAGTCGCCACCTGGAGCTTTTAGTGTGTCGGGATACCCTCAAATCAATATCATGTGTATTGAAGTGCTACATTTGACTCTGTATTACCAGTCTACACTAAAGCATCTTGGGTAAGGACTTCGGTTATCAATCAGGAAGGTGTTAGGCACCCGATTGATCCGCTCGTAAGTGGTCTCTACTATGGTCAAGTGTGAAAAAAATAGTAATTTGAACAACACTTTCCCTTGCTCAAAGGCACTCTGATCCTATTTAAGCCCCTCGCAATCAACGAAATTTTGGCAGCGTAACGGCTCAAATTCTAGGATAAGGAAAAATTAAAAAAAGGTAGAGGAATAGAGAGGAGAGCCGGAGCTCTCGATCCCTTGTAGCACCGTGGTTGGATCCTTGCGCTAAAGAGCAACACCAATGAGCTTCCGATAGCACTAAGGGTTGGAGAAGAGTTCTAACTTCTAGGTTTGGATGCTTGGAGGGTTAAAAATAATGGTATGAGGGATGAGTTAAGGCTTTATTCTTGCTAAAGCTATGAGGGATTGATGATGGGAGATATGGTATGAAGGATGAACCTAGGTTCTAAAGCTTAGGAGGATTAAGGCTTGAAAATAAGGAGGGAATTCTTTAGAGTTTTCTCTCTTTTTGGAAAAATTTTCAAGTCCTAAACAAAGGAGGGGTGGCTCTCTATTTATATAGTGGGATGTAATTAGGGGACTCTTAAGGTTGCTAATGGGTTTAACAATTAGGTAATGCTAGATCTATGGTTTTTGGGGTTTTCGAGGGCATGGAGAGGTGTGAATTGGAATTAATGGTAGATGATAGGGTGATGGTTTGAATGGAAAAAGGGAGGAACATAAAGTTGGGAGGGCCATAATAGTCTTAAAAAAACACTCTCCAAACTTTGGGACAGTCCACAAGTTCAATTTGAAATTCGAAATCTGCTATTTTTGAGAAAAAATAAAATTTTAAGGCATGCGTGCATATTTTGTACTCATGCCTTAGGAACAGTGATTTGGTTCAGAAGCTAGAGGTTCAAAGCCTGTGTTGGGGCTCAATTTTTGGAGCAAAATCCAAATTGGCTATGCATGCATAGCCAATTTATGTTAAAAATAGGTAGGCTGACCCTCTGGGCTCGGGATAGGTCCAATATGGGCCCGATAGGTTTGGCTAAGGTTTCTAAGGTTCTGAGGAGGATTCTAAGGCTACGATTAGGTTCTAAGTGCTCAGGAAGTGCTCTCGAAAGCTCGGTGGTACACCTTTCTCGAAGTCTGGGTCAACAAAGCCATGGGGCCAACTTTGGGTGTCTACAAATTCCCCTCTTTCGTATCCGATCACTAACGATCGTATACCAAAGAAAGAGACATCCAAAGAGGCCCAAGGCAAATGCTATTGGGTCCATCGTGCTCAATGTAAAACTTAAACATCAATGATGAAAACATGGAGAGTGACGGAAGCCCAGAACATTGGAAAATCGTTTGCCCGCTCGAACTTTTTTATTCCCAAGCGCTTAGCGACATTATTGGGCATAACCAAATGATAAAATGATTGATGATGTATGAGGCTGGAGTTCCATTCTGAACAAAGCATCCTCGCGAGCGGGAGGGTGATCGACCCAAACTTAAAGATTGGCGCAAAGCAATGATGGGAAGATCTAACGATTTTGTGTCCAATCTCATGAGGTATTGATGGCCCCACTTTAATTGGTCACGGGTGCCCCTACACGAGGTAGGTCTTTGAGTGTGCTCATAGATCCCGAAGTTATTTTAGCACAACTTCCTGAGCGAAATGAATATTGATGTCTAACCGCATTTTGGGAGTGCGTGCCACTTGCTAATTTTTATTTTCCTATTTTTATTTATTATTATTATTATTTTATTTTTTCTTTGTTCTTCTCTCCTCTTCTTTTTTTTTAAACTATGTATAAATAATATGCACGCATAGCCATTTTCTGACAAAAATAGACATGCGTGCATATTGTGACAACCTAACTTTTTCAATCCCTCAGGTATAGGAAAAGCCGATTTGCTAATCTATCGGTTAAACAATAAGCCGGACAAACGGAGCACATATAAGAGTAAAGCACAATAAATAACCAAAGCTAAGAAAAAAAAAGGAAGCAATGAAAGTGCAGAACCACCGATGATGACCGACCATCACCGAAACATGGTTCATAACTGTAAACAAAAGTCAAGCATAAAGGCATAATATCCAACAAAATGGGCCCACAACTCGAAGTCTAAAACTCTCACCAAAAGCAAATAAATAAACTAGATCCAAAGCCGAAAAATACTCCTCAGGAGGAACCTCAGGTTCTTCCTTGGGTACGTAATTAGGATTACTCTCGCAACCCTGAACTACCATGTTAGTACCTGAACCTGTGACGTATAGTCGGAGTGAGCTAACTAAAAAAGCTCAGTAGAAAAATATCATTAATGACATTGTATTTTAACCAACAAGATTTTTAAAATATATTTCAGAATATAATATGTTAGAACTAGATAATGCGGTAAAAGACTGAATTTAAATGCATAAATTATACGTAAGATCAAGTTCTAAATAGGTGAAAACAGATTCAAAGCAGATGCAGATATTCGACATCTTAGTGTCTCTAATTTCTATATGCAAAGTTCAGTAATTTATGACTTAATCTTCAACTTAAAATACCTCCCGAGTTAACTATATCTCGAGAGCAGGAATATAGCCGATGGGAACCCCTACCTACCATCGTCGTTCATGAACCCTTTTCAAGATGCAAGAAGCCCCTACACTCAAGAGGGTAACTTGCGTCAGGAAATTATTCATGAATTTTGAGGGATCGTTCAGGTAAATCATAAAACAGATGCAGATACTAATATAGTTCAAATGCAAGTTTCTTATACATAGTTCAGATTTCAGAGTTTATATCAGATTTTCAGTTTACAAACGTGATTTCAATGGCATATGCAAGTTTAAAGATTCTAATTCAAAATATCCATGCGAATGAAAATAAAATACGGTAGTGATGAGATTCTCCTACCTCGAGACGTTTCACACAAAATCGGAGTCCAAACAATGCTTAACGAACGGTGCCAAGACCCACACTATAACCTAGCAACCATACAGACCTTATGTTACGTGTCTAGTAGCATAATAATCACAAAATTTGGAAAGAGATAAAAAAATGAAGACAAAATTATATTCTGTACTCGCACGAGCGATGATAATCCTCGCACTCGCGAGCTACGGCAATTACACAATCGCAACTTCAGAATTTCACGTAAAACTGTGATCTTTTGCCTCATTTTCACCCAAATCGAATCATACACATCCCAAAAGCAAAACCCATACCTAATCCAATAATTTTAATCAATAAACTTAGTCAAAATCATACCTTTTCCAAAGGATTTTCCTATTTGAAAATGAGTCGCGCAACCGGAGTTTCAGAATGAACCGATGGATTTCTTCGACGATTCGTGCCGCGATCGATCCCACGAGTTCACAAGGACAACTCCTATTCCTTCTCAATAATCTCAACCTTCTCCAAACATAAAAAACAAACCCAATGTTGATTCAAGTTTGTTCTATGTTTAATAGATCTCAAATGAAAAAGGTTTCTAGAGAAGAGGGTTTGGGAATGGATCTCTTACGATGTTCGATGGCAATGCTTCGTGACGATCAAACGACTCTAAATGCAGCTAGGGTTTTAGGCGGTTGGGCTCTCATCTCTTTCTTTCTTAAGCAATAATATAACATAGTATAAAACGGGAGGGACTTCTTCTCTTATAATGGGTTTCCCACATGTGTTAAGCACACACACACTCCTCAGTGTGTTAAACTTCTAATTTTAATATTTCAAGTTCGGTGTTTGAGTGGTGTCACGGAGTTACTCTTTACGACATAATCTCTCGTGCGGTAACTAGCTTTCTCGAACTAGATCAACCTATTTATGTTTTAAGCCTGCACGGTAATGCATTAGATTAGAAACCATGCGGATTCCCGAATGCAAATCATATAGCTATATGTAGCAACCATCCTAGGGACAGCCCCACTTAGGGTCTAGGTCTGCACCGTGGATGGTGGTCATGGATCACCAACACGATGGCATCAGCGCACAACGCGACAAGAGCGACCCAACACCTATGCGAGGCTCGGATGCACGAACTCAAGCCCACAAGGCTATCGTATGCGTTCCGTAAGGGATCACTTAGGCCAGCGACACGTCATGTGGCTGTTAGATCACTTCCCCATATATATAGTTTAAACATCAATAGTAGCCAAATGGTGGGAGGACCTCAAACCCCTTGGTTTGACATACCGCAATGCCCCACACTGCTAGCTCAGCTTGGCCATGTCGCGACCGCATCGAGTGCCCTATTGGCATTGCGTCACGACTGCAACTACAGCTATGTCGCGACCCTCTTAGCCCACGACCGAAGCTCTCAAAGTACCTATGGCGAAGCCCTCATGGCCTGGTAACGCACCAATGATGCCCCAGCTTCAATCCACCAGTGCCTGACGCACTAGTGGCCCAAGTGGTCCTGCGGCTTACCCGGATGGCCACGCCGCGAGCCCACGTCACATCCTCCCCTACTTAGTTGCGTTGATGTCCCCGTCGATGCGCTTCAAGTACTTCTTTAGAGTGGCTTGGAAGGATGGTTGGGTACTCTCAAGTTCTCAGGTAATTTTGATCTCTGGTAGGCCCTTCCACTTTAAAAGATATTCCACAGAAAAGTCATTTTGACTGCCATCTTCCTTGTTACTGTGCCTATATGTAAGGATTTCTTCAACCTGTCTCTTCAACTGTAAATCGGTATCTGGTGCGACACGAGTTGACAAACTTCTCCCTTGGTTATTTGGGTGTCTTTTATATGACTTCAAGCAACTGACGTGAAATACCAGATGCATTCTTAGTCAGGAAGGAAGTTGCACTCAAAATGAGACATCATTGATCCTTTTTATGATTGGGAATGGCTCATCGTACTTGCAAACTAATCCTGTGTGTTTTCTTCTAAAAAATTTGAGCTACTTTAGATTAAGCTTTACCAAAACTTCATCCCCTACGTGTAACTTGATTGACAGTCGACCCTGATCGGCCCACTTCTTTATTCGCTTAGCGATTTTTTCCAGATAGGCCCTAGCGATCTCTACGTTTCTCTGCCACTCTTTGGAAAGATGGTAGGCTGCTAGACTTGATCCAGTATATCCCATAGTAATTGTATGCGGCGTCAAAGGTTGCTGGCCAGTTGCCAATTTGAATGGGCTCTAATTTGAGGCTGAACTCTTTTGCAGATTATGACAAAATTGTGCCACGTCTAACAACTGAACCCAATTCTTTTGGTTGGCACTCACAAAATATCTCAAATACTGTTCTAAAATAGCATTCACCCTTTCTATCTGTCTGTCTATTTATAGATGCATGCTAGATGAGAAGTTCAGTTTTGTCCCTAGGAGCTGAAAAACTTTCGACCAAAACTTGCTAGCAAACCATGGATCCCTATCGCTGACAATCACCTGTGGCACTCCCCAATATTTCACAATATTGCTAACAAATAGTCATGCAACCTACTCTGCATTACAGTTTAATGGTATCGGAATGAATGTAGCATATTTTGAAAACTGATCTACAACTACCAGGATGATCCCAAGTGTCCCTACCTTCGGCAACGCTGATATGAAGTCAAGGGAGACGCTCTCCCATGGTCTTGATGGCATTGGTAACAGCTGCAGGGGTCCAAATGGTTTAGCTCTTTCCACTTTGTCCTACTAGCATATCAGGCAAGTCCTGACATACTCCTCTACATCCTCCTCCATCTTGGGCTAATAGAAGCGCCTTTCCAACAAGGCGAGCGTGTGATGAATTCCCGGATGACCAGCCCATAATGTGTCATGACATTCTTTCAAGAGTTCTTTCTTGAGTTCTCCCACTTTCAGCACATAGAAACGGTCCCCTTTGGTCACTAACAGTCCTTCCTCAGTTCAGAACAGTCGTATTTTTCCCTCTTGTACCTACTATAGTATGGTCTTCGTGAGTGGATCTAATTTCAACCCATCGCACAATTGATCGGGGATAGTCGAGTTAATGCGGCTAGCTGTAATTTGTTCTTCAAATTTTAACACTGCTAATAAAACTTTCAATGCTACTAACTCTGTTTTACGGCTCAAAGCCTTTGCGACTTGCTTGGTCCTACCGGGCTTGTACACCAAGTCCATATAGAACTTAGCTAAGAAATCCTGCCAACGGCCTATTTCAGTGATAATTTCTTTTATGTCTAAATGTAGCTGGTCGCCACATTATCGGTCATCACTAGGAACTTCGACCCCAATAGGTAGTACCTCCATGTCCTCAGACAATGTACTACCACCGTCATCTCCTTTTCTTGAACCATATACCGCCGCTCGATATCATTCAGCTTTCTACTCTCGAAGGCCACTGGATGTTCTTCTTGTATTAATACTCCTCCTATTGCATAGTCAGAGGTATCCATGTGTACCTCAAATGGTTTGGAGTGATCAGGTAGTTTCAACATGAGGTCACTCATGACCACCGATTTTAAATCTTCAAATGCCCTCTGGCACTTCTGCCACTATTGCCATGGCCGATCCTTTTTCAGAAGGTCAGTCTGTGGTGTCGCACAATTTGAATAACCGAAGATGAATCTTCTGTAATAGTTGACAAGGCCCAAAAATGACCGCAGCTTGGTCAAGCCTTCTGGCACTCTTCAGTCTTGGATTGCATAAACTTTCACAAGGTCTATGCTAATGTTTCCTCCCCCAATATGGTGCCCTAAAAACATGATATGCTCTTGTGCAAATGAACACTTCTCCTTCTTGACATAGAGCTGATTTTCTTACAGTATCTTGAATATGATTTGGAGGTGGCTGAGATGTTCTTCCAATGTGTTGCTATATACAACGATATTGTCTAAATACACCACCACGAACTTGTCGAGGTAGGCATGGAATAACTCATTCACCAGAGTGCAAAATGTGGCTAGAGCGTTGGTCAGCCCAAAGGGCATCACCAAAAACTCAAAAGCTCCATACCTTGTCACGCAGGTAGTTTTACTTTCATCTCTCTCGGTAATTCTCACCTGATAATAGCCAGATTTCAAGTCTAGCTTGGTAAAGTACCTCGCACTGCCCAACTGATCAAATAAATTGGCAATCAATGGCATTAGATACTTATTCTTGACAGTAACCTTATTCAAAGCCCTGTAATTAATGCATAACCAAAGGCTACCGTCATGTTTATTCTGAAATAGGACCGGAGCGCCGAATGGAGCTTTCGACGATCGAATAAACCCGGCCTCAAGCAATTCATCCAACTGCCGATGTAACTCAGCAAGCTCAGAAGAGGCCATCCGGTAGGGCGCTTTGGTCGGAGGTTTCAAACCAAGTTCCAGTTATATTCGGTGATTCACTCTTCTCTTTGGTGGCAACACCTTAGGCAATTCTGGTGGTATGATATCCTGAAATTCCTTGAGTATTCCTGACACGCACTCTGACACAATCTCTGTTGGTCTCGTCGCGTTCTCTTCTATCAGTGTAGCAAGAAATACATGCTCTCCCCTCCTTAGTCCCTTCTATAATTGAAGTGCTAAAATAAATTCATCACCATCCACTTCTTTGCCTTTCTTAATGACTAGGATCATGCAAGGGGTCTCTTCTCCGAACATGAACACTAACCCATGGTACGGCATGAGCACTGCTTTAGCCTTGTGCAGGAGTTCTAACCCAAGGACAACCTTGAAATCATCCATCTGTATTGTCATAAAGTTCACTGCTCCGATCCACGACCCTATCTGCACGATACCCCCTTTGCTATTTCGGCTATGGGCCACACTTCTGAGTTTACAGTCTTTATACGGCTGGTGTATGGCTCTAGTTTCAAACCTAGGCGACGTGCTTCTTTATCGGCGATGAAGTTATGTGTCGCCCCCGTGTCAACAATGGCACGAGTATACCGAGTTCGGTGCACGATTTCCAAACGAGGGTCTAAACGTGCCCTAAATCAGAATCCGTCCACACAATCACATCTAAATAATAATCCAAAATAAATGACGATGTCGGTCGCCGAGCCGAATACACACACAGGGTTAGTCTAACTCAGGTTCAAAATACGAGTCTTTACATTCTACTCTCCTTAGGAATTTCCGTCCTCGAAAATATAATGGGTAGCATAAGTAAGTCTATGTATGCCCTTATTTTAAGACTAGTTCTTATCAAGGCATAATCGAAACAGTCTGAAGTCTAAAAGAAATTGGGTCGTGATGCAATAGGCTTCACTAGGCATGCTTTTCAAGAGTCGAGATCCGTAGTAACTTGGATGTACTGCATGTGGTATCCCATACTGCCATAGAGGATTGCATCCATACGGATGCATACCTTCCCAAGTGTCACGTGCCTGGAAACATACCCCACCGTGAATCCAACCTAGCGCACACATACCTCACTCTTTTCTCACTAAACCGCATACACTAAATTGGTTATTATTGGAGCAGGAATTTCAGATGCCAGAATCAAATACTTGTTCAGAAGCGTAACCACATACCCTGTATACACATGTTCTAACTGATAACAAAATTATAACGATATCTAAGATATTATTATGTGATAGTAGTAGATATATGTAGAGCGTCGAAGTAATTAACCAATTAACGTTGATAATTTAAAAGAAGAGTTTGGTTTGTAAGGAAACAGATAAAATTTTAAAGGTACTTAGATTTACATATCCCTAGTTTATAGTATACCTTCACTCGAAAAGTTGTGGTAATTGGTCGCGAATCTCCGCTTCGTGCTCCCAAGTGGCTTCCTCTGAAGAGTGGTTCCACCACTTCACAAGTACTAAGGGAATGCTCTTGGTTTGTAAGGTCTGTTCTTTGCGATCCAAGATTTGTACCGGCTCCTCAACCAAAGATAAGTCTTTCTGGAGCTCAATGGGCTGGTATTCCAATACATGGGTTGGGTCACGTATTTCCTTAACATGGACACGTGAAACACATTATGCATGCCCAATAGCTGTGGTGGCAAGGCTGTAGGTAAGCGACCTCGCCGACTCGGCCCAAAACCTCAAAAGGTTCAACATAATGCGGACTTAGTTTTCCACGCTTCCCAAAATACATTACGCCTTTTGTAGACAAGATTCTAACAAATACGTTGTCTCCCACCTAAAATTCTACATGGTTCCTTTTAAGATCAGCGTAGCTCTTCTCACGACTCTGAGCAATTAGTAGTCTCTTACGGATTAACCGAACTGCCTCGATCGTACTCTCCACCATCTGAGGGCCTAAAATGAGTTTCTCACCCACTTCATCCCAATTAAGCGGAGACCTGTACCATCGTCCATACAAAATTTCGTAGGATGCCATTTCGATACTAGCCTGGTAACTATTATTATAGGCGAACTCAATCAGCGGTAAATGTTAGTCTCATGACCCCTGAAAATCCAGTATGCAAGCACGTAACATATCTTCTATAATCTGATTCACCCTCTCAGTCTGCCCATTGGTCCGAGGATGGAATGCCATACTGTAATCGAGCCTGGAACCCATCCCTTCCTGAAATCACTGCCAAAACTGAGATGTGTACATCGGGTCTCTGTCGGATACGATACTGACCGGTATACCATGCAGCCTAACTATCTCCTTGATGTATAACTCTGCGAGCTTGCTGGTGGTATACGATGTATTATAAGGAAGGAAGTATGCAGACTTAGTCAATCGATTCACAATGAACCAGATGACATTGTGCTTCCTTAATGTCCTTGGCAACCCTAAAATAAAGTCCATAGAAATGGCCTCCCATTTCCACTAAGGTATCGATAGTGGTTGTAACAGTCCTGCTAGATTTCGATGATCCACCTTTACTTGCTGGCACACAAGACATCTCGAGACATACTCAGCGACATCTTTCTTTAAACCCCTCCACCAAAAACTTTTCTTTAAATCTTGGTACATCTTGGTACTGCCAGGGTGAATAGCGTACATAGACTTATGAGCCTCTTCCAAAATGGTGTCCCGAAGCTCAGTACTAATTGGTACGCATACCCGATCTCTAAATAATAAAGTGCCATCATCTTTGATAGAAAAATCTATTTTACCTCTCCCAATCACATCACGTCTGATAGCCATAAGTTCGTCATCCATCATCTGAAGTCTGTGAATGTTCTCATAGAGAGTAGGACGTATCACCAGCGTAGCCATTAATGCACCTAAACCTTTTACATTAAATCTCGTGCTACTTAGAGCCATATCTTCTAATAGATGCCATCGTCGCACCCTTGCGGTGAGATGTGATAACTGAGCAGAGAATTTCTGACTTAACGCATCTGCCACTGCGTTTGCTTTCCTGAGGTGGTACTGGATGGTACAACTATAATCTTTCAAGAGCTCCATCCATCGGCATTGTCTCATATTCAACTCCTTCTATGAGAAGATATACTTGAGGCTCTTATGAACGGTGAATATATTGAAGGTCTCTCCATAAAGGTAATGCCTCCAGATGTTCAACGCAAAGATCACTGCAGCCAACTCAGGGTCGTGTGTCGGATAATTCTTCTTATGATCTTTTAGCTTTTTAGACCCGTAAGCAATGACTCTCTCATTTTGGTTAAGCACACAGCCTAAGCACCCTTTCGATGCATCACTGTACACTGCAAAGCCTCCCCTTCCTGACGGTATAGCAAGTAATGGCACAGTAGTCAATTGTTTCTTGAGTTCCTGAAAACTCTACTCACACTGCTCTGTCTAATTAAACTTAGCATTCTTCTTCGTAAGTTGTATGAGTGGGCCTGATATTTTGGAGAAGCCCTCTACAAACCTTTCATAGTAACCTGCCAGACTGAGAAAACTATGAACCTCTGTGACTGTCTTCGGCTATTCCCAATTCATCACCGACTCAATCTTCTCCGTCACGCTTGCTCATGTTCTTCTCGCGTCTTTGAATAGATGAAGATGTCATCTACGAAAACTACTACCGACTTATCCGAATGTGACTTGAATTTCTGGTTCATCAAGTCCATAAATGATGCGGGTGCATTTGTCAACCCAAATGGCATGACCAAGAACTCATAGTGCCCATATCGGGTTCTGAACACTGTCTTCTGAATGTCTTCAGATTTGACTTTCAACTGATGGTAGCCTGACCTCAAGTCAATCTTCGAGAAGAACCTTGCCCCTTGTAACTGATCGAACAGATTATCAATTCTCAGAAGTGGATAATGGTTCTTAACTGTTAACTTATTTAGCTGGCGGTAATCGATACAAAGCCGCATTGAACCATCTTTCTCCTTCATAAACAAAATTAGTGCTCCCCAGGGTGACACACTCGGCCAGATAAAACCCTTATCTAGCAGTTCCTGAAGCTACTCCTTCAACTCTTTCAATTCTGCAGGTGCCATTTGAAATAGAGCTTTCAATACAGGTTTGGTACCCGGTGCTAATTCAATCATAAATTCAATCTCCCGGTCAGGTGGTAATCCAGGTATATCTTCAGGGAAATCGTCCGAATACTCACAAGCAATCGTAATGTTTACAATATTCCTCTTCTTCTCCTTATGATCTTGCAAATACGCTAGATAACCATAACACCCGTTCTTCATCATACGGACTGCTCGAATAGCGTAGATAAATTATGTCACGCAGGATTTGACTCCACATAATCAGAAGGATTTTCTCTTCGGAGGGTAGAAGGTTATAATTTTTTGAAGACAATCCAAGCTCGCGTGGTAAGCAGATAACCAATCCATCCCTAGTATCACGTCAAACCCTTTCATGCTCAAAATAATCAAATTAGCTACAGTCTCGTGGTCTTTGATCATCACAATCACAGATTGACACACGGTATCGGTGCTCACTGAGTTACCCGTAGGAACTGACACTGCCAAGATGAAATTAAGGGCCTTTGGAATGATGCCCAACTTCTCAATGAACAACAAAGTGATAAAAGAATGGGTAGGCCCGGGGTATATCAACACTCATGCTTCGGTTTTGCTTACATCGCCCTCACGATGCATAAAAAGGGTACCTTAGAATTATACAAGCATTTTAATTAAAATTTTCTAAGCATGTGATATTCATGCATGACTTATTAAAAGAATTTATTAAATACAAAGAAATATATAACAGAATAAAGATAAACAGACATCTCAACTTTTAATAATACCTTGGATCACGTCGTTCGACGTTTCGGCTTCTTGAGCCGTCACGGCATAAACTCGACCTTGAATAGTATGTTGGGTCGATCTCTGAGTAGATGCCAAATTAGTTCTTCCCTTGTCCTCTTGAGGACAATCCTTAACCATGTGCCCAATTGTACCACACCGAAAACATGCTGCAATGTTTCTCCTACAATCCTCAGTCTTGTGTGGTTTTCCACACCTTAGATATGAAATGACCAAGGCAGAAGATGCAGTACGTGAGGATCCTTGTACCACTGATGCTCCACTAGTTGTAGAACCCATTGGTCATATGGATTTCATAGGTGAAGACACTACTGGCCTCAGATAGGAGGTCAGTCTAGAAGAAACTGTTGGTCTAGAAAATGTAGGTTGAACAGGATTCACTGATGGCTTCAAAACCTTGGCCCTCTAATTCTCATAAGTACCAGACTTTCCTTGCATACCCCTGTCCTTATTCTATTGACTCCTTCTCAGAAATAACTTCTGAATTTCCTCTTCAGCAATGAGGGCCTTTGACATCACTCCCCCATATGTCCCCATCTCCCACATAGCTACTCTCTCTTGTATATTCAGCCTCAGACCCAGCTAAAATTTTCTGGCCTTTATCATATCGGTGGCCACATGCTGAGGTACAAACCTCGAAAGCCGTGTGAGCTCATCTCCATACTCACACACTGACATTATCCCCTGCTCCAGCTTGATGAACTGGACTTCCATCTGATGCCTGACGATCTTGGGAAAGTACTGATCGTTGAGCGCTTCGATAAACTCAGCCCATGTCCAAGGAGTATTGGGAAACTTCTGCTCCCTGTGCCTAGCCACGGACTTCCACCATGGTCCAGCCTGTCCATCCAGTTTGAAAGTTGCTTAATAAACCTTCTCGATATCGGTGCACTGAAGTACTTCAAAGATCTTTTCCATCTCTCCAACCAACCATTGGCCTCCATCGGGTCGATCTGTCAAAAAAAATTTAGATGTCTCATCCTCCTGAATTTGACAAATTCGTAGGATTGTTGTTGTTGTCCAGTAGAAATCATCTCTACTTGCTAGGCGATGGTAGCAATCTACTGAGCCATAGATGCGGTCTGCTGAGTTGGTGGCCAGATTTTCCAACACTTGCTCCAATCTTCCATCCTGACCTCTTTTAACTCCAATCGGAACTGCGTTGGAACCGGTTGCGAAATCAACTCCCTTAGAGATACCGACACCTTCAGGGATGTCCTCTAATGGAACTGTCCTACCTCTGACTCTGCCTCTGAGTCTTGGGGCCATGCTGATCTGTCATTATGAAAACAATAACATCGATCAGTATTCAGATTGTAACCACCATCATGTACGCCATCATAGTGGACTCGGGACTTAACAACATAACTTTGATGCAAACTGTACCAAGGTCACGGTTGGGTTCTCATGGGTCCTTAGAGAATCTAAAGCCATGGCTCTGATACCAACTGTGACGACCCGACTTTTCCAATCCCTCAGGTATAGGAAAGGTTGGTTCGCCAACCTATCGGTTAAACTATAAGCCAGTTAAACCGAGCACATATAAGAGTAAAGCATAATAAATAACCAAAGCTAAGAAAAAAAAATTGAACCAATTAAAGTGCAGAACCACTGATGATGGCCGACCATCATCGAAACATGGTTCATAACTGTAAACAAAAGTCAAGCATAAAGCCATAATTCCAACAAAATGGGCCCACAACTCTAAGTCTAAAACTCTCACCAAAAGCAAATAAATAAACTAGATCCTAAGCCGAAAAATACTCCTCAGGAGGAACCTTAGGCTCTTCCTCGGGTGTGTAATCAGGATCAGTCTCGCAACCCTAAACTACCACGTCAGTACCTGGACCTGTGACGTATAGTCAGAGTGAGCTAACCAACAAAGCTCGCTAGAAAAATATCATCAACGATATTATATTTTAACTAACATGATTTTCAAAACATATTTTGGAATATAATATGTCAGAACTAGATAATGTGGTAAAAGACATAATTTAAATGCAGAAATTATACGTAAGATCAAGTTTTAAATAGGTGAAAATAGATTCAAAGTAGATGTAGATATTCAGCGTCTTAGTGTCTCTAACTTTTATATGCAAAGTTCAATAATTCATGACTTAATCTTCAACTTAAAATACCTCTCGAGTTAACTATATCTCGAGAGTGTAGGGGCTTATTTTTCAGGATGCAACAAGCCCCTACACTTAGGAGGGTAACTTACGCCAGGAAATTATTCAAGAATTTTGAGGGGTCGTTCATGTGAATCATAAAACAAATACAAATACTAATATAGTTCAAATGCAAGTTTCTTATACATAGTTCAGATTTCAGATTTCAGAGTTTATATCAGATTTTCAGTTTATAGACGTGATTTCAATGGCATATGTAAGTTCAAAGATTCTAATTCAAAATATCCTTGCGAATTAAAATAAAATGCGGTAGTGATGAGATTCTCCTACCTTGAAACGTTTCACACAAAATCAGAGTCCAAACAAATCTTAACAGACGGTGCCAAAACCCATACTATAACCTAGCAGCCATACAGACCTTATGTTACGTGTCTAGTAGCATAATAATCACAAAATTTGAAAAGAGATAAAAAAAATGAAGACAAAATCATATTTTGTACTCGTGCGACTGATGATAATCCTCACTCGCGTGAGCTACAACAATTGCACGATCGCAGCTACAGAATTTCATGTAAAACTGTGGTCTTTCGCCTCGTTTTCACCCAAATCGAATCATACACATCCCAAAAGCAAAACCCATATTTAATCTAATAATTTTAATCAATAAACTTAATCAAAATCATACCTTTTTCCCAAGGATTTCCTGATTTGAAAATGAGTCGCACAACCGGAGTTTCGAAACGAATCGATGAATTTCTTCGACGATTTGCGCAGCGAACGATCCCACGAGTTCACAAGAACGACTCCTATTCGTTCCCAATAATCTCAACCTTCCCCAAATGTCAAAAGCGAACCCAATGTTGATTCAAGTTCGTTCTAAGTTTAATGGATCTCAAATGAAAAAGGTTTTCTAGAGAAGAGGGTTTGGGAATGGATCTCTTACGATGATCGATGGCAATGCTTCGTGATGATCAAACGATTCTAAATGCGGCTAGGGTTTTAGGCGGTTGGGCTCTCGTCTCTTTCTTTCTTAAGCAATAACATAACCTAGTGTGAAATGGGAGGGACTTCTTCTCTTATAATGGGTTTCCCACATGTGTTAAGCATACACACACTCCTTAGTGTGTTAAACTTCTAATTTTAATATTTCAAGTCTGGTGTTTGAGTGGCACACCGGAGTCGGTGCATGATTACCTCACGAGGGTCTAAACGTGCTCTAAATTAGAATCCATCCGCACAATCACATCTAAATAATAATCCAAAACAAATGGCGACGTCGGTCGCCAAGTAGAATACGCACACAGGGTTAGTCTAACTCGGGTTCAAAATACGGGTCTTTACATGCATAGCCATTCAGTCACTTAAAGTGGGTGGTCGCAGGCTGAGACCTGAAAATCTAAAAAAATTTCAAAATTTTCTCCTCCCTCTCTCTAAACCGAACTGAGCACCCTTCTTTATTCTTTGCCGATCTGATCCACATTTCGACATCGCGTCGATGTCGCTCGTTGCCGATAAATCACGCATTTTTGCGCCAGATCTAGGATTTCTTGCTTCTACATGCTTAATAGACATTTTTTCTGGTAAATGCAATTACCTAGGGCTTATTAGATGTATATGTGCATGAATTTGGTGGAAATTTGATCTTTTTGCACCTATTTTTTTGAATTTTTCTTATTTTTATTCATCAATGTATTAGGGTTTTTGTAGCTAGGTTTGATTATCCTTGACCCTTTCCCTAGAGTATATGCATGTCTGTATGGGGATTTTGAAAAATTGGTCGATTTGCGCCTCCTTTTTTATTTTTCTTGATTTCACAAAGCCCTAGGGTTTTTCACATGAAAGGATACCCTTTTGATGAATTCCACCGTGTTCACTTTGAGGAAATTTTTGCCGGAAAATTTGGGAAATTTTGGAGAGAAAAAAGTGGCTTTTCCAAGCCCAAAATGTGGGGTCCTTTTGAATTTGTCACTTAGCACCCCCACCCCCCTTTTTGAGTTTTTTCCTACAAATGATATCTCTTGCGAAATATTTATTTTGTAAAATGCTTTCCTTTGATTCGTACGCACATTTTAGCCTAAAATGTTTCAAAAATTCGAATGACCTTTCTTATAAAAAAAGAAGTGGGGCTTATTTAAAATTTCATTGGCACCCCTTTCCTTTGAATCCGACATAAGCAATATGTACATGCAGATTTTTGGTGGAATGGGGTAACGGGTGCCATTTGACAAACTTCTCTCTCTTTTTTTTTTGTTTTTGTTTATTTTGGAAATCAAATGACGGGGCGCGCCCTCCTTTGTTTTTCAAAAGTTTTGGAAAGGATTAAAGCATACTTACCTTCCTTTTGTCTTATGTTTCTTGCAAGGCACGCGACTTCTTCTTGTGGTCATCCCATAATCACTTGCCATCTACGTTCCTCTTTTGGAGGATGCTCCGTGGACAATGAGGTGAAGGTGGGTGAGCACCTCATCCGGGTGAATCATAGCACCGAAAGGCGTACCCCTGCCCAGAAGAAACTATACTAGCTCAAGATGCAAGGAGAGGCGGTCCGTAGTGGCTTACTCCACCACTAGTACACTCACATCTCGAACATCGGGATTGCTGGTGAGGTGCATATCTTTCCTCTTATTCTATTTTATTCCTGCATTTTTACTCACAGTTCTGATAACCTCGCCTTGATGATGGAGCCTCTACCCTCACTTACTTTGCAAGGAGGTTGGTTTGACCTCTAGTACTTCTACACCCGTCTCCCATATATCATGAGGATGGTCTTGAGCTAGGCCGATTTTGGGGATTTTCTTTCTTGTCCCGCCATATGAGGGGATTACTCACGTGGCTCTTGTGGAGAGGTTCCGGCCTGAGACGATGACCTTCCATATGTCCGCAACTGAGATGGCTATTACACCAATTGATTGGGCTATTATTGTGAGCATCACAATGAGAGGGGTGCCGGTGGTCTGCCCTCGCTTTATAGACCCGAAGGATGTGATCTGTTTAATTGGGGCTTACCCCCCTTCCAACTGCATGACCGACCCTAAGGTCAAGCTATTGTGGATGACGGATCCATTTGATGTTGGTGAGTTTCTCCTTGAGAGCTAGCGTGACGGAGATATTTATATCGCCCTTGAGCATGCATTGATGCTTGCTCGTATATCCCTCCTTTTTTGGTTGGTTAAGACCATCCTTGCCAACGCAAGCGGTGGGCGCATCCAATTGTCTCATCTCCTTTTGATGGAGAATTGGATAGACGTTCATCGAGTTAACTGGAGCGGCACTTGTTATGCCGTTCTGATGGATAGCCTGGTTCGAGCCTTTGTGGGCACCCTCTCCTCCCTCTGTGGTATTTGGCCTATGCTAGAGGTGACCTTTCTCTTCTCCTTTTATTTTTTCTCTTTTTATGTGTATGTACTTTTCATTTTTTATCCTTTTTGTTCCCCTTCTAGGTCTGGGTTACCTTCATTTCCAGCCCAGTTGCCTCCTTCTCCATCCATGGGAAGATGAGTACCCCTTGTTGCGCTTTTGGCATACGGACTGTCGCCGAGTTCCCAGAATGAGTTACCTAGAGCTGGGTTTGAGATCCCAATTTGATCTGATGCTCCCGGAACAGGTTTGCTTTTTTCCTTTCTCTTCCTTATGTCTTTTGAGATTCAGACGTGTTTTTAGGGAATTTTCCCTTTCTTAGAATAGGTGTCATTTGATCCCTACGTCGGCCCCCCATTCCTAGCCCAGGATGCAGTCAGGCAGGCGTGTATTTTGTCGACCGCAGGGTCATCTTCTTTTGCAGCTCCTCCATGCGGGTTTGTTACTTAAGGGAGTGGGTGTTCCATCAGTACCGTGACTACACCGTTGTCCCCGTGGACCCTCCTCGTGATGTGCTGACGCCAGGGGGTACAGTCGAGGAGGTTACAGAGCAGCAATAGAGGGTCTTTTTCAGCCGGGCACGGGGTATCAGAGATGGTAAGAGGCTCTTCCCTATCGATGCATTTGAGCTTGTAGCCAAATGAAGGATGGCGGAAGATCCATCCTTTGCTTTGTTGTCTGACAAATCAATTTCACAATGAGACTGATCCCAAGCTGTTAATTCTCCACCTTTGATTTGTATTTCACAAAAACTTTTGCTCTCTTCTTCAAATCTTTCTTTTGCTCACCTCTGGTTTAGTTTTTAAATCTGTTTATAATTAGATTTAATTTCCTGTTGTTCTTACTTTAAAGTGACAACCAAACTCTTTCTCTCTTCCTATTTTTCCTTGCTTTTAGGTTAGAATAGGAATAGGTTTCCAGATCTATAGCAGATCTAGAGATTTACAAAATCTATATCACATTTTTTTATTTATAATTAATGGGGTTGGAGGCACCCCACCCATTTATTGAAAAAAAAGAGAAGATTATATACGATATTGAATACAAATCAAATCTTCTCTCATGCGAGAGTTGAGAAGGGGAGAAATATTAGAGCCATACCACCGGATAACATAATTCACATCTGTTCCGATCGAGCAAGTATATCAGCGCTATAATTCATTTCTCACCATATGTGGTGAAATGAGCAAGATTGGAATTGTTGGGCAAGTAAGTTTACCTACCGCAAAGAGAAGGTATATTGCCATGGAATTGTGCAATAATTTGTGATACATCGAATGGCAAGGAGAGAGTCAGATTCAACTATAAGACTTGTAAGTTGAAGAGAAGTCGCGAGATGAAGTCCTTGTTGGATTGCATTAATTTCAGCATGAGTGATATCGTGAGCTATGGTTGGGCCATGGAAACTGGCAATATGGTTACCGTTGTGATCTCGCAGAATGCCACCAATGCTATATCTATCTTCCATCTTTGAAGCATCAGAGTTAAGCTTTATAGAACCAAACGAAGGAGGGGTCCATTGGTAGGGAACAGGAACATGCATATTCTTTGGAGCACATATCCATTGTCCATAGGAGTTGCAAGATTCAAGAATGGTGGAATTATGACTTTTAATTGAGACATCTTCAACAATTCTTTTCAAGATGACTCATTTGTGTGAAATTGAGTCCTCAAATATGCGACTATTTCTTTCTTTTCATATATGCCAAATCATTGCGGCGAAGGCAATCCTTATCAGCAAGGCGTGATTATCATTACTTTCACATTTCCCTGTGGACTAATCCGTACTTACTTTAAAACTTGCTACAACAACCCTATATCTTGCAGCCTGTATTTTTGTGCTAAAATCCATTCCATTTCATTTTATTTTCTGTTGTATTTTTCAACCATTTTTACAATAAAAATTTACAAGCACAAATAATCCAACAAGTTTTTATTGCTGCTTGTCTAGAATTTTAATGGCCGACTATGCAGACATGCATGTGAAAGATTCTTTCCCGAATGACTAACTTTTTGCCATCACTGTGAGTGTACCTTGGTTTGCAAACATTGTGAATTCTCTTGATACTGGAAGGATTCCTTGACATTGGTCCAAGATGGACAAAGACCTGTTCTTCTCTCACGTAAAATACTTTCTGTGGGAGGATCCTTACCTGTACAAGTGTTGTTCAGAATAGATTGTGAGGAGGTGTGTTCCCGAAAGTGAGTTCCATAGCATTCTTTCAATGTGCCAGGAATAGGCCTGTGGAGGTCACTTTAGTGGGAAAAGGACAGAAGTAAAAGTGCTGCAATGTGGGTTTTATTGGCCCTCTCTGTTCAATGATGCCCATCTACTTTGCAAAGCTTGTGCAAGTTGTCAAAGGATGGGTGGCATATCAAAGAGAGACTCAATGCCACTTCAACCCATCCTAGCTGTGGAACTCTTTGACATATGGGGGATTGATTTCATGTGCCCTTTTCCCCCTTCCATGGGTTATAACTTTATCCTTGTAGTTGTGGATTATGTTTCCAAATGGGTGAAAGCAGTTGCCACAAGAACCAATGATCACACAGTTGTCCTTAGATTTTTGAAGGATTAACATTTTCTCCAGATTTGGCACTCCCAAAGCTATCGTCAGTGATGGGGGGGAGTCATTTCTGTAACAAACACTTTGAGAGTTTGCTCAAAACGTATGTTGTTACACATAGGATAACTACTCCAAAGCACCCACAGACCAGTGGGCAAGTAGAGATTTCTAACAGAGAAATCAAGCATATCCTAGAGAAAACTGTGAGGACTGATAGGAAGGATAGGTCCCTGAAGTTGTAGGATGCTTTGTGGGCTTTATAAGACTGCCTATAAGACCCCAACTGGAATATCCCCATTCAGATTAGTCTATGGTAAAGCATGTCACCTGCCAGTACCATCAGGAAATTGCAATTGTCTTAGTTGGAAGAACTGAGATTGAATGCTTATGCCAATCTAAGAATTTACAAGGAGAAGGCCAAGGGTTTCTATGGCAAAAACCTTCTTAGGAAGGAATTTGTTGAAGGTGATAAGGTATGGCATTTTAACTCTAAACTTAATTTTTTTTCAGGAAAATTGAAATCTAGATGGCATGGACCTTACACTATGTTGCATGCATCCTCATCTGGAGCTGTGGAGATCATGGACCTGAAATTGGGAAGGGTTATGAAGGGAAATGGTCAGAGGCTTAAACCTTGTCTTGAAAATGTTCTGGAGCCTTCTGAGACCATCAGCCTCCAAGAACCTCCCATGTGAAGAGTGATCTTAAACCGGTACCATATGTGCGATGCATGTCATTTACTTTAAAATTTCTGTTAGTTTGCCAAGATTTTACAATTAGTTGCCAGGTCTGAAAATTGTGGGTCCTTTGATATTTTGTTTTGGTCAAAAAGGTGTTGCACTTTTGTTGGTACTAAGCTGTGATCTTTGTACTGTTGATTGGTGAACATAGTAGACTGATATGTTGTACATTTAAGCAGTTTAAGGACTTCTCGAGAGGTTGAAGTACATTTCGGGAGGTTCTGAGAGGTATTTGTGAAGTTTTGACTACTTGTCGAGTGGTTCAGGGAACCTCTCGAACCCTTCATTTAAAAAAAAAACAAAGTTGATTTGTGAGGTTGGCACTGTTATATTGATCCCCTCGACTTATAGGTTCTGAAGCTGTCTGAGGCTCCTTGTACTTCGACAGGTTGTTACCCTCGGAGGAACTGCTCGAGGAGTTCTTTTTGAACTTTCCAGAACCAGGCGAGGAGTTTTTCAATGCCTCGACAGGTTGAACTTATTGTCATTTAACTGCTCGAGAAGTTCCCTAACTTGTTGAAGTTGGGATTTTAAGAATTTATAACCTTTTGTTAGGTTCATTTCTTCATTCCCTCTTTTGCACTAGCTGTCTCTTTTCTTCTTCACAAAAACTGCTCTGCTCCTCCCTAGTCCAACTCACCAGTTACCCGTCCATCTGCTCTTTGGTCTTTCCAGTTGGATCACCATTGTAAAGTTGTCATTTTGCACCTAGTTGCTGCTTGTTTGGTACATTGTGCTTGATTTGTGGAGAAACCCTAGTTTTTGGGTAAGTTCTTCCCCATCTCAGTTCTTATGAATTCGAATGTTGTGATTATTTATTTTTTAGGAAGTTTCTTAGCCTGGGAAATTATTTTGAAGTGAAGAAGAGATTGTGTTGTGATTGTTGAGAGAAATTAGTTAAGGTTCGGTGTTTTAATGGCGGACCCCAACCAATTTGAAGACACCCTTACTAACTTATTCAAATCTCCTCCCAAATCCACTAGAAAATCTAGTAGAATATCTTCCTCTCAGTCTCAAGTAGACCCACCTGCAAAAAGGAAGCTGAGTATACCACCCAAGAAATCTCATAAATCTAAAAAACCTAAGACCAGTGAACAGAGCAGTGAGGAGGTACCTATGCTACCTGAGCTTGTGCCTGACAAATATGCCTGGACCCCTGATTTTGTCTTGAGCTTAGAGTAAGATTAGCTTTAGGATTTGTTTGAGTCAGCTTGTACTTAGGTGTTACACACTTGTCTCTTGTTTTTTAAATTGTAGTGTTTTGCATATATTTCTTATGAAGGCATATTTTTTTTGTATCCCTTTCTCGCATTAGTTTTACTTTTCTTCTTTTCTGTATGTTAAGATGCTTTATGTGTTCTGTTTTATGATTGTTCTCTACTGCCCCTAATGACTTACTCTTTCCAACATTGAGGACAATGTTCATCTTAGGTTTGGGGGTATGACAGGGTGTGCCAATGGAATAGTTACTGCTACTGCAACAGTATTGGATAAATTTGAATAAATAAAGTGAATTGCCACCTGATTTTTACAAAAAGAGGAAATTAAAATTTTTTTTAGAACTGAAATCTATTGTAAAGCTAACACTTTCATGAAGCAAATGTCAAGAAAATTTTCAAAATGGTGCTTAGTGAACCAGAAAAGAGAGAAATTGTAAGGACATACCCCAGGAATTTAGTCGAAGACCATACCCAGTGAGATTTGGGCAAGTAAAAAATTCGTTGAAGAGTGTTTTGGCAATTTTCTGCTCTAAGGACTGATTGAACCTACTCTTTTTCACTAGAAGTTGTGCACTCGAAGTTGAAACAGCGTGATAGTACTCATGACACTAAAGATATGATGTAAGGCCTTCATTTGGACAGTTTGAGCCTAAAAATCCTTACCCTTTGAATTTCCCTTTGCACACATAATTTGAGCCTTAAAAAATCCTAGTTTCTTTGACAAAAATCTAGAATACTTGAACCTGAACCTCATTAGCTTAATTCAGCCTGACCCTCACTCTGAGATTTCAGAAGGTAAAGGAGAAGATGCTGAAGAAAGAAGAGCTAGGTTTACAGTTTGGTGAATGGAAAAGAGAATACATTTGAAAACAGCTGTGTCAGTTGTAGACCTATGGCATATTTATCCCACATAAAAAAAATAAAAATAAAAAGCATACAAGAAAGAGAAAAATAAAAAAAAAAACAAAAAGAGAATGAGAAATCAAGAAAGTACTTCATTGGAGAATTTAAAAAAGAAGAAGCTGGCCACTTTGGCCCTGAAAATTCAAAAAGAAGATGAAGTTGTGTTGAAATGAAGAAGGTGAAGTCATCTCCTTACCTTGGTTGCTTTCTCAATTTTGAATCCTTTATTCCCCTTTATTCTTTTAAAAACCTCGACCATAAGCCACATTACAGCCCAATAAAAAGACCTTACTGATCTGAAGTTGATTGAGCTGTCATGTGGAGATGAGGAGCTGTGTAATCTATGGTAAAAAGAGCTAGAGGATTTCAGGAACTAGTAGCATTGCCTATGCTCATGCTTGTAGTCCTATTTGAGGGCTGTAACTGCTCTTGAGTTTGAGTGAAATGATACACCTTCCATTTTTAATTTGAGTAACGGCCTTGGTGAGACTTGGGTTTGAAATTAAATTCATTTGCAGCAATATCCAAAACAGAATTCTTAAATTAATGGTGAGCTTTGCACTAATTTCCACACACAACACTCTTGATATGATTGATTGATTGTGGAGGAATTTAAACCAAACTTCTGTATTAAACTACTGTTTTACTCTTTTAAACTCCACTAAAAAAGTTGAATGAGTAAGGTGGGGAATGAATTTTATTTGTTTGAACTTTATTTTGCCATGTTGCACTGTCATTAACTGGTTTATTGAGGAGTTTGTGGGTACCTTCACTAAAAACCCTTAGGAGACTTCACTCCTCCACTAGGGATCACTTAGGGGTTTAAAAGGTTTGATGCATAGGCTAAATGCATTTGTGCTCCTTACAAAAGTGGCATTTACTATTTTGTATAATTGCTTTAATTTTTGCTTTGCTCGAGGACTAGCAAAGATATGGTTTGAGGGTGTGTTAATAAGTGAAAAATACCATTTTTCACCTCCTAACCTGACCTTTGATGGACCTCGAAGCTGATTAATAAGGTGTTTTGAGTGTTGTTTTATAGTTGGCAATGATGTACAGCAAAGTGCAGAAAACCATGCATAAAGACCAAAAAAGAGAAAGCAGAGTCAACCCTTGACTGTAAAGAGACCTAGGCATGACCGTTGATGTCATCAGCAACAAAGGATCACAATAAGGTGAATTCGAGCAGTTAAATAACCTCTCGAGAGGTGTTTGAAAGCTGCACTGATGAACTTGAGCAGTCCAAGGAAGAATTCGAGAGGTTGCTTAAAGCATTTGAGGAAACTCGAGTAGATCACTGAACTTGTCGAGTAGTTCAAACTGAAGAAGAGGCACCTGTCGACCAATGCACTTGAACCTCTAGAGAGGTTACCTGAAGCATCAACCATCCTCGTTAGGTAAAAGGTGTTGAAATGAACTTGTCAAAGAACCTATTGAGAAGATCCTTCAACCTCTCGAAATGTATCTCCAGGAATTGTGACTTGTCAAAGAACCTATCGAGAAGATCCTTCAATCTATCGAAATGTATCTCCAGGAGCTGTGACCTATAGAGAACCTGTCGAGAGGTACTTTGAATCTGTCGAGATGCGAATTCTAGTCTTCCCATCTGTCGACTGAGAGTGATAGTCATTTAGTGATTTGATGCATGTGTCCAGAGGCTGTCTGACAGCTTTGGAGCATATTTTTGTAATGCAAATGGCACAAAGAAGAACTGCCTAACTGCATCACGTGTGCTCAATTGGTTCTAACGAGATTTTGGGAATTCCTGGAGGAAATGCAGCCACCTCATCAAGTCTAATAACATAATCGATTCCTCTCTTCTCTGATTGGTCAAAACAGATCTAAGGAACTTGGGAATTTGTATAAATAAGGGGGAATACAACAGAGGAGGGCATCGAGAGTTGGTGCAAGTTTG
This sequence comes from Chloranthus sessilifolius, assembly GCA_021018995.1. NCBI lineage: Eukaryota > Viridiplantae > Streptophyta > Magnoliopsida > Chloranthales > Chloranthaceae > Chloranthus > Chloranthus sessilifolius. The sequence goes on from CM037594.1 coordinate 14,751,204, forward strand.
AAGGATTTTTTTCCGCCTAAATTCTAATCTTCTTCTCTCCTTTCTATTCTATCTTTAGCCTAATCATAGTTGGCTAAATTCCTCTAACAGCTAGGGTGAAGTTAGATCTGTAAATTGAGTGGTGAGATAGCATTGTATGACGATTAGAGAGTGCAGAGACTACAGATTCGAGAGTAGTTTGTTGTAAGTTGTGTTAGATCAATGAATTACTGAGTTTCAACGTTTCATTTAATATATAGATCTTTTGATTTCCATCAAATTTCCATAGTTTTTATGCTCCTATGGATGCTTGAGCTTGTAGCCTTGCATCCATAGCATCTGTAGTGGTTTTCTTGTTCCAAATTTAGCCCCCGTGACTGGATTATATCCATGGGATACTCTGTGATCATTCGAGTGGACAGAATATACCCCTAGGACTAATCCATATCTCATGGCAGATCTGGATTGTTCTAACTTGCATTTGAGCTTGTAGCCAAATGACGGATGGCTGAAGATCCATCCTTTGCTTTGTTGTCTGACAAATCAATTTCACAGTGAGACTGATCCCAAGCAATTAATTCTCCAAATTTGATTTTTATTTCACCAAAACTTTTTCTCTCTTCTTCAAATCTTACTTTTGCTCACCTTTGGTTTAGTTTTCAAATCTGTTTATAATTAGATTTAATTTCCTGTTGTTCTTAGTTTAATGTGACAACCAAACTCTTTCTCTTTTCCTATTTTTCCTTGCTTTTTAGGTTAGAATAGGAATAGGTTTCCATATTTGTAGCAGATCTGGAGATTTACAAAATCTATATCACATTTTCCTCTGGACTAATCCGTACTTACTTTAAAACTTACTACAACAGTCCTTAATCTTGCAGGTTGTGTTTTTGTGCTGAAATCCATTCCATTTCATTTTATTTTCAACTATATTTTCCAACCATTTTTATAATAAAAATCTGCAAGCATAAATAATCCAACAAGTTTTTGGCGCCGCTTGTCTAGAATTTTAATGGCTGACTGTGTAAACATGAGTGTGAATGATTCTTTTTCGGATGAGTAACTTTTTGCCATCACTGTGAGTGTACCTTGGTTTGCAAACATTGTGAATTATCTTGCTACTAGAAGGATTCCCCCACATTGGTCCAAGATGGACAAAGACCTGTTCTTCTCTAAGGTAAAATATTTTCTGTAGGAGGATCCTTACCTGTACAAGTGTTGTTCAAACCAGATTGTGAAGAGGTGTGTTCTCGAAAGTGAGTTCCACAACATTCTTTCAATGTGCCATGAACAGGCCTGTGGAGGTTACTTTAGTGGGGAAAAGACAGTAGCAAAAGTGCTACAATGTGGGTTTTATTGGCCCTCTCTGTTCAAAGATGCCCATCTACACAGCAAAGCTTGTGCAAGTTGTCAAAGGATGGGTGGCATATCAAAAATAGACTCAATGCCACTGCAACCCATCCTGGTTGTGGAACTGTTTGACATATGGGGGATTGATTTCATGTGCCCTTTTCCCCTTTCCATGGGTTATAACTTTATCCTTGTAGTTGTGGATTATGTTTCCAAATGGGTGGAAGCAGTTGCCACAAGAACCAATGATCACGCAGTTGTCCTTAGATTTTTGAAGGATTAACATTTTCTCCAGATTTGGCACTCCCAAAGCTATCGTCAGTGATGGGGGGGAGTCATTTCTATAACAAACACTTTGAGAGTTTGCTCAAAACGTATGTTGTTACACATAGGATAACTACTCCAAATCACCCACAGACCAGTGGGCAAGTAGAGATTTCTAACAGAGAAATCAAGCATATCCTGGAGAAAACTGTGAGGACTGATAGGAAGGACGGGTCCATGAAGTTGCAAGATACTTTGTGGGCTCATAGGACTGCCTATAAGACCCCAATTAAAATGTCCCCATTCAGATTAGTGTACGGTAAAGCATGTCATCTGCCAATAGAGTTAGAACACAGGGCCTACTGGGCCATTAAAGCCTTAAATTTTGATCTAACTGCCGCTGGTACCAACAAGAAATTACAGTTGTGTGAGTTGGAAGAATTGAGATTGGATGCTTATGCCAATCCAAGAATTTACAAGGAGAAGGTCAAGGCTTTCTATGACAAAAACCTTCTTAGGAAGGAATTTTTTGAAGGTGATAAGGTATGGCATTTTAACTCTAAACTTAATTTTTCTCCAGGAAAATTGAAATCTTGATGGGATGGACCTTAAACTGTGCTGCATACATCCCCATTTGGAGCTATAGAGATCATGGACCTGAAATTGGGAAGGGTCATGAAGGTAAATGGTTAGAGGCTTAAACCTTGTCTTGAAAATGTTCTGGAGCCTTTTGAGACCATCAGCCTCCAAGAACCTCCCATGTGAAGAGTGATCTTAAACCTGTACCATATGTGCCGTACATGTCATTTACTTTAAAATTTCTGTTAGTTTGCCTAGTTTTTACAATTAGTGGTTAGGTCTGAAAATTGTGGGTCCTTTGATATTTTGTTTTGGTCAAAAAGGTGTTGTACTTTTGTTGGTACTGAGCTGTGATCTTTGTATGGTTGATTGGTGAACATAGCAGACTGATATGTTGTGCATTTAAGTAGTTTAAGGACTTGTCGAGACGTTGAAGTACATTTCGAGAGGTTCTGAGAGGTATTTGTAAAGTTTTGACTACTTGTCGAGTGGTTCAGGGAACCTCTCGAACCCTTCATTTTTTGAAAAAAAAAGTTGATTCGCGAGGTTGGCACTGTTATATTGATCCCCTCGACTTGTTGGTTCTGAAGCTGTCTGAGGCTCCTTGTACTTCGACAGGTTGTTACCCTCTGAGGAACTGCTCGAGGAGTTCTTTTTGAACTTTCCTAAACCACACGAGGAATTTTTCAATGCCTCGAAAGGTTGAACTTAGTGTCATTTAACTGCTCGAGAAGTTCCCCAACTTGTCGAAGTGAGGATTTTAAGAATTTATGACCTTTCGTTAGGTTCATTTCTTCATTCCCTCTTTTGCACTAGCTGTCTCTTTTCTTCTTCACAAAAATTGCTCTGCTCCTCCCTAGTCCAACTCACCAGTTACCCGTCCATATGCTCTTTGCTCTTTCCAGTTGGATCACCATTGTAAAGTTGTCATTTTGCACCTAGTTGCTGCTTGTTTGGTACACTGTGATTGATTTGTGGAGAAACCCTAGTTTTTGGGTAAGTTCTTCCCCATCTCAGTTCTTATGAATTCGAATGTTGTGATTATTTATTTTTTAGGAAGTTTCTTAGCCTAGGAAATTATTTTGAAGTGAAGAAGAGATTGTGTTGTGATTGTTGAGAGAAATTAGTTAAGGTTCGGTGTTTTAATGGCGGACCCCAACCAATTTGAAGACACCCTTACTAACTTATTCAAATCTCCTCCCAAATCCACTAGAAAATCTAGTAGAATATCTTCCTCTCAGTCTCATGTAGACCCACCTGCAAAAAGGAAGATGAGTATACCAACCAAGAAATCTCAAAAATCTAAAAAACCTAAGACCAGTGAACAGAGCAGTGAGGAGGTACCTATGCTACCTGAGCTTGTGCCTGAGTTAGATCCTCTCACAACTCCCAATGAGTTTGTGGATGCTTTGAGTCTACTACCTGAGACAACTTTCTATATACCTTATTTCGCTTAAGTAGAGGAAAGCAGTGGCACTATGGCCTACTTGGAAAAGGCTTCTCTGAAACCTCTGTTGACACCATCGAAAGAGAAGGTGTACCCCAGGTTGGTGAAACTATGGTATTAGAATATAAGGGTGAAGAGGACTCCTGGGGCAACTGACCCTGTGCTTGTCGTTTTGCTTAACAACTGGGAGAGTGTAGTGGATTTTAAAGACATTGTATTAGTGTTGGGAATTCCATTCCAATATGATCCATCTATCTGTTTGGGAGTCCCTGACTAGTTAGGAGTATCCTTTAGGGATATGACCTTTCATTTGACCCATGGTATTGTTGGATCTGGAGAATCCTTGATGAGGAGAGATTTGGATCCCAATCTATTATTCATGGATTTGCTGAGGGAAAATGTGTTTGTGAGTGGGCATCAGCAGGAAAGAAGGCACCCTATTGTGGATGCCCTTAATTTTTTCTCCTAGGGGAAATTTTTCAATGCCCCTGAGCTGATCTTTAATGGGATGGTTGATGTGCATGAAAAAATCAAGAAGAGACAGATTGTGATAGGTTTGAGGGTCCTTCCAAGGAAACTACTGTAGCTACCACAATAGTTACTCTGGCCACCACCTCTACTGCTAGTTTGGTACTACCTACCATTCCCACACCTATTCTGTCATCTTCCATGCCTACCAATTCCACTTCCATACCTTCCACACTCATCACATCCACACCTGTGTCAGCTCCTTCTACTTCCACATTCCCACTTACCTTACCTGCTCCCATAAATATCACATACCAGAGAAAAACCCTTCACCTTGGCTCAGCTGCCATAGCACCAAGCCTTTCTTTACCTCCTTTAAGACCTTTTCCAACCCAGTAGCCACCTGTATACCAGACCTCCAAACTACATCCTATCTCATACCAAACCCACCATCCCCTATCATATACACTGACAGTGAGCCCATTGTCACTGCCATAGAGCAAACCACCACCACTGAACCACCCACCACCTGGGAAACCGCTGACTCATTTGAGCCCATTACCTCCTCTACCCATTCCATTCCATTTTCCCCCACCCATGACCATGACCTCCTCACAACTGAGGGGTACTCTGCCATGATGGACTCCATAGTGGGGGACATCAGGCATGAGTTCACACCTCTCCCTGACTCCCCACAGCCTACCCACTTTCACCATGCTTCTACTTCCCCTTTCCATCCAATCCCAACCACCCATCCCACAGTCCCTATCATACCTGACCATATACCCCAAATACTTTCCCTCCCTACCTCTATCCAGACCCAGCTCATGATTAATTTTGAAAATTAGTCCACCATGCAGGCCAGTCTCCATTCTATCTAATCAGCCATATAGACTTTCCACCCTATAACACATCAGCCTACCCCAATATTTGTTCCCACACCACCTATTTCACCCTCGCCTTCTAGATCAGTGGCCACAGCAGATGCTGCCATAGAGATAGAGATAGAAGAGTTGATCCTTATTCCATCCACCTCCACTACTTCCACAAAGACAGATTTTGAGGTGGAGGAGGTGTTGAGTAGTGAAAAATACTATTTTTCACCTCCTCACCCAACCTTTGTTAGGCCCTTGAATTGACTAATAAGGTATGTTAAGGATGTTTTGTAGATAAGCAATAAAATCCAGCTTTAGTGCAGATATCCACCTAAAAAGGCCAAAGAAGCAATTTGTTCCTTAGCATGATTTCACAACAGCCCAAAAGCTTGTCAGTCAAGCAATCAGAGTTGTATAAATTCATGAGGTCATGGGCTCAAAAATTCATGCTTAAGACCAAGCACAGTTGTAGAAAAGATAAATTGAACCTACCAAGAGGTTGCTGAGTGCTAATAGATAGAAGATAATGCACCCGAAATAGGAGCCAGCTGAGGAAAGTCAAGGAAGAAGCTGTCGAGAGGATCTAGTAAGCTATCGCAAGGTTCCAGCTGCTTGTCGATTGGTTGTGATTGTAGAAAGAAAGAATCCTGTCGACACCTTAGCTGAAGGTGCAGTGGAAGTCGCGAGGTTCAGATAAATCTATCAAGCAGAACAAGAGAAGCCTTTGACAGGATCCTTCAGAACCTATCGAGATGATCCCCAACATATCGATCACCTCACCAAGGTGACAGGATGGTTGTAACCTATTGACAGGATGGAGGAAGGACTAAATAGAGGGTATCGAGAGCTACTTCAAACTTGTCAAGAGAGGCTAATCCTAGTGACGAGTACAGTTCAACCCAATGAGAGGATATCCCAAACCTATCAAAAGATTGAGCATACAAACCAAGAACCCGTCGAGAAGTTCTCTAAAACCTCTCGACATTCATTCGGGGAACTTCTAATGACCCTTCTTCAGTAATCACAACTTCCAAATTCATAACACACTCCAAGGCACGACAGCGACCCCTGGGAGGTACTTTTAGTATTCAATTGAGCATGAGCAGAAACTCTAACTACCTCACATGTACTTGTCAGTTGTGGACCAATAGGGGGAAAGCTTCTAGAAGAGGGATCAGCCACATCAGCATAACTGCGTTATTCTTCTGAATTCTGATTTGCTGAAATAGATCTGGGAAAAAGGTATAAATAGAGGAGCAACGATATTGAAAGGCATCCAGAAATTGAGAGAGCAGAGCCGAGATCGAATTCATTTTTCCCTCCAATTTTTCCCTCTCTTTTCCTTCATCTTCCTCGCAATTAGCTAATGATGGTTGGCTAAAAACGCCTTCAGTAGCTAGGGTGAGGGTATGATCTGTAATTGAGAGTTTCAGGGGCTTTGTGAGGGATTGGATGTTGCACATATTGTAGATCTGAGCACATCATTGTAAGTAGTAGCATTGCAATGGAATTATGGGTTTTAGAGTTAATTTTGAGCTAGATTTCATTTATTCGTATTTGATTTCCTTAGTTTGGATACTCTTGTGAGCCAGCCAGAAATGAGGAGCTTGTAGCCTGGCATTCACAGCATCTACAATGGTTAACCCGTTCTAATTAAAACTATTAGCTCAAGACAATCTCTAGGATGGTCTGTAACCATTAAAGTGGATAGATCATAGCCTTAGGATTGCTTTGATTTATTGGGACCATCTCTAGGATGGTCTGTGACCATTAAAGTGGACAGATTATAGCCTTAGGATTGCTTCCCATTCTCTGGTTGAGATTGGATTCTTTTATCATGCATCTGCCGGGGTAAAACCTGGGGAGCTTGTAGCCAAATGAAGGATTGTTGTAGATCCGATCTAAGCATTGCCTTGGATTTGATTTATTTTTAGTGGAATACCAAATCCCTAGCTATTGACCTTCATCCTTTTGATTTTTAATCCATTTCCTCTTACCTCTGTGTTCCCTTAAGCTCTGGATCAACTGCATTTAAAATCTATAGTTTATAGTGACAAAAACCTAAAAACCTCTCCTCTCTCCTGTTTTAGAGTAGCTTAAAGTAGGATAGAGTGCCAGATCTATTGTAGATCTTGGGATCCATCATAGTTTATTCATATTTTCCCTGTGGACATACCCTTACTTACCTATAAAACTTGCTGCAATAGCCCTGTATCTTGCAGGTCTAGGAGATTGTAGTTGTGCTAAATCCATCCTTTGTTTTGATTTGATTTTATTTTGTTACACACTAAATTAGCACACTCCATTTCCCCAACAGGAGGTACCTCCCATTTTCCCCATCTTCACCTCTACCTCCACTCAAACAGACGCAGAACCAGAAGTCCTACTCCCTATCCTACCTTCCACTACCTATTCCTCCACCCAAACTAATCATGAGGTAGAGGAGCTGTTACCCATCTTTACCTTCACCTCCACTTACACCCAAACTGACCCCAGTGAGGAGGAGCTGGCATCCACCCTTCCACCTGCATCATCTATCCCATCATCCTCATCCACTCCCTACCCTATATTTGAGGACCCTACTAAAAGGGCCATTGTTCCTGCCAACCCCTATATCATGAGAGATGTCAAGAGAGGGGTAGCTGAGCTTAACACAAAGGTCAAGCAACCATTACTAGCTAAGATTGCCCAGCTGTAGTTGGATCATAGAGTTGAAAAGAAGAGGTTGGAGCAAGTGGTGTTGCAAGCAGAAATCATAGCAGTTGGCCAAGCTTGTAGACACCCTCCAAGCAACTACATCAACAGGAGTGTCCATCAGGGTGTCTTCTCCACAGCAGAGCAGCACCAAACCCAAGAAGCCAGAGTTAAAAAGAACCAAGGCTGGTGCTGCTAGTGCTGACACAATTAAAAAAAGAGAAGAATAAATATGATGACAAATATGTCTGGACCCTGATTTTGTCTTGAGCTCAGAGTTAGATTAGCTTTAGGATTTGTTTGAGTCAGCTTGTACTTAGGTGTTACACACTTGTCTCTTGTTTGTTACATTGTAGTGTTTTGTATATATTTCTTATGAATGCATATTTTTTTTTTGTCCCTTTCTTGCATTAGTTTTACTTTTCTTCTTTTCTGCATGTTAAAATGCTTTATGTGTTATCTTTTATGATTATTCTCTACTGCCCCTGATGACTTACTCTTTCCAACATTGAGAACAATGTTCATCTTAGGTTTGGGGGTATGATAGGGTGTGCCAAGGGAATAGTAAATGTTAGTGCAGCAGTGTTGGATAAATTTGAATAAATAAAGTGAATTCCCACCTGCTTTTCATGAAGCAAATGTCAAGAAATTTTTCACAATTGGTGCTTAGGGAACTAGAAAAGAGAGAAATTATAAGGATATACCCCAGGAATTTAATGGAAGACCATACCCAGTGAGATTTGGGCCTATAAAAAATTCTTTGAAAAGTGTTTTGGCACTTTTTCTACTCTAAGGACTGATTGAACCTACTCTTTTTCACTAGAATTTGTGCACTCGAAGTTGAAACAGCGTGATAGTACTCATGACACTAAAGGCATGATGTAAGGCCTTCATTTGGACAGTTTGAGCCTAAAAATCCTTACCCTTTAAACTGCCCTTTGCACACACAATTTGAGCCTTAAAAAATCCTAACTTCTTTGACAAAAAACCAGAATACTTGAACCTGAACCTCATTAGCTTAATTCAGCTTGACCCTCACTTTGAGATTTCAAAAGGTAAAGGAGAAGATGCTGAAGAAAGTAGAGTTGGGTTTACAGTTTGGTGAATGGAAAAGTGAATACATTTGAAAATAGCTGTGTCAGTTGTAGAGCTGTGGCATATTAATCCCACATAAAAAAAATAAAATAAAAAGAATACAAGAAAGAGAAAAAGAGAAAAACAAAATAAAAAGAAAATGAGAAGTCAAGGAAGTACTTCATTGGAGAATTTAAAAAAGAAGAAGTTGACCATTTTGGCTCTGAAAATTCAAAAAGAAGATGAAGTTGTGCTGAAATGAAGAAGGTGAAGTCATCTCCTTACCTTGGTTGATTTCTCAATTTTGAATCATTTATTCCCCTTTATTCTTTTAAAAGCCTCAACCATAAGCCACATTACAGCCCAATAAAAAGACCTTACTGATCTGAAGTTGATTGAGCTGTCATGTGGAGATGAGGAGTTGTGTAATCTATGGTAAAAAGAGCTAGAGGATTTCAGGAGCTAGTAGCATTGCCTATGCTCATGCTTGCAGTCCTATTTGAGGGTTGTAACTGCTCTTGAGCTGGAGTGAAATGATACACCTTCCATTTTTATTTTGAGTAACAGCCCTGGTGAGACTTGGGTTTGAAATTAAATTTATTTGCGACAATATCCAAAACAAAATTCTTAAATTAATGATGAGCTTTGCACTAATTTCCACACACAACACTCTTGATATAATTGATTGTGGAGGAATTTAAACTTGACTTCAATATTAAACTGCTGTTTTACTATTTTAAACTCCTCTAAAAAAATTGAATGAGTAAGATGGGGAATGTATTTTATTTGTTTGAACTTTATTTTGACATGTTGCACTGTCATTAATTGGTTTATTGATAAGTTTGTGGGTACCTTCACTGAAAACCCTCAGGAGACTTCACTCCTCCACTAGGGATCACCTAGGGGTTTAAAAGGCTTGATGCATAGGCTAAATGCATCTGGGCTCCCTACAAAAGTGGCATTTACTGTTTTGTATAATTGTTTTAATTTTTACTTCGCTTGAGGACTAGCAAAGATTAGGTTTGCAGGTGTGTTAATCAGTAAAAAATACCATTTTTCACCTCCTAACCTGACCTTTGATGGACCTCTGAGCTGATTAATAAGGTGTTTTGAGTATTGTTTTATAGTTGGCAATGATGTACAATAAAGTGCAGAAAGTCATGCATAAAAGGCTAAAAAGGAGAGAAAGCAGAGTCAACCCTTGACTGGTAAAGAGACCTAGGCATGCCAGTTGATCTCATCAGCAGCAAAGGCTCCCAATAAGGTGATTTCGAGCAGCTAAAGAACCTCTCGAGAGGTGTCCGAAAGCTACACTGATGAACTTGAGCAGTCAAAGGAAGAATTCAAGAGGTTGCCTAAAGCATTTGAGCAAAATCTAGTAGATCACTGAACCTGTCGAGTAGTTCAGACTAAAGAAGAGGCACCAATCGACCAGTGCACTTGAGCCTCTTGACAGGTTACCTGGAGCATCAACCATCCTCGCGAAGTGAAAGGTGTTAAAAGAACTTGTGAAAGAACCTATCGAGAAGATCCTTCAACCTGTCGAAATGTATCTCCAGGAGCTGTGACCTGTAGAGAACCTATCGAGAGGTACTTTGTACCTCTCGAGATGTGAATTCTGGTCTTCCCACCTGTCCACTGAGAGTGCTAATCATTCAGTGATTTGATGCACTGTTGGGGTATTTTAGATGCTTGCTGCTAACTTTATTTGAAAACAGTGATAAGAATGTGTTAGTAAAAATAAATCAAAGGTGGATTGAAAAACACAAAACAACAAGTCTAAAAACACACATAGCCAGCAAGACACAGGGCTATTGTAGTAAGTTTTGATAAGTAAGAGTTTGTCCCACAGGGAGTGAAATCTCGAGGGTCATATAGTAGTCTCCCGATCTAGCTACAGATCTGGTAGTCCTAAAGGAAGGGGAGTTTAAGCGTCAATTAAGCTATACTAAAAATATAAATGCAGTAATAAAACTACAGCTAAAGAAAGGGATAAAGAAGGATGATGATGGTGTGTGGTAAAATAAAGTTAAAAGATGAAGAAGTAGGCAACTAAGATTAAATCAGTTATGCAACTCAGATCTAGAAATGAAACTGCAGTAGTCCTTCTGATGGCTACAAGCACATCAGCAAGGTAAAAGAATCCAAAGTAACCATACAATCTAGACTCTTTCTAAGGCTATAACTTGTCCACTTAAATGGTCACAGACTATCATATAGAGGAGTTTCAATCACTTGAAGGGATTGATCCAAAGGCTATAACCTGTCTACTTAAATGGTCACAGACTATCCAAGAGACTTCCTCACAACAATGGGTTAAATCAGAATAATAAAATCACTCTAGATGTTGTGGATGCAAGGCTATAAGCTCCCCAAATTTGCTACAGATCTGGCAGGCAACCGCAGGAGTATTAAACCTAGGAAGATCAGATGGCAATCAAAAGATCTAAAGGTTATGTGAATGGTCAATTCCCAAAAACACAAATCCGATCGAGAGCCTAATGGAACCAAAAGATCTATAGGTTTAAATGGACTTCAAATCAATAATTTATTTCTTAAAAATAGCTTGCAATAAAATGTTTTCAGATCTGCAGTCTGTGCATCCAAATCAGATCTAAATCTGATGTTGGCAAAAGGGAACAGAGGGCAGTTTGGCTCTGCACAATCTCTCACAAGGCTAACATGCTCATGTGTAGAGAAGAAGAATACATCTCAGATCTGTGATTTAGACCCCTCTTAAGGCTATAACCTATCCACTTAAATGGTCGCAGACTATCCAATAGAGAGGGCTCAATCACAGAGGCCTAAAAGAGAATAGTAAACCTGCTGCTACCACCATTGCTGCAAGGCTACAAGCTCGAGCAACAATGGGATCATCAGATCTATAAGCATCTATGTCTAGAGCCAATAGATTTCTATGCCAGGAAAACACAAAGACTACAGATCTAATTAAAACGATAAAAATGACAACATTATAAAAGAATCTTACAATACTTACCCTCGAAGGCAACAGCCAATGCAAACCCCAAATTAGCTCCCAATATTTTCACAAATGCCCATTGCAACACTAAATTAATCTCAATTGCTTACAAAAGAGTTAGCCAACAAGTGTTGGACTAAGAAAGAAGAAAATAGAAAAAGAAAGGGAAGCTAACCCTAACCCTAACCCTAAAAAGCTAAAAATCCGAAAGGGAGATCTTAGGCTAACCTTGGATGTCTTCCAAAATAGATAACAACCCCTTATATAAACAACCCATGAAACCCTAATGTTCATTAGCCAATCAGATTTGAGAATGCTTTGGAGTTGATTTTGTGGCTTCACTGTGGCCCTTGGATTGCCTCAGGATGTGTGGATTAGATTTGCCTTGGGAGGTGTGCCCTAGAAGTGGGGAAATACCCAAATAGTTCCTGCATATGGACTGAGAAGTTGGAATCCCAAGCTTCGCACAGCAGACTAGAGTATAGAAGTAGACTCGCGAGGATGGATTTGCGGTGAAGGGAGCTCGCGAGGCCCTACTCTGCTATGAATGGTGCATCTCACATGGCTACAGCTTCAGGTGATGTAGATCGTTGGGTTCTCGCTAAGCTGTCGCGAGGCTGAAGTGCATGCTGAAAAGGCTCGCGAGGTTCAACGTTGTGTGCAGCTTTCTGTTGCTCGCGAGGCTCAGATCTGCATCTCGCATAGCTGGTTTTGCCATTGAGGCGCGCGAGATCTGTGCGATAGGTTCACATGAAGCCCGCGAAGTTCCAGAAGTGTGCGCTTTAAAGGATTGCGAGGTTCCAACTGAACCACGTGACAGAGTGATTTTCAGCTTCCAGCTATGCGACTTCTTCGCGAGATATCTTCTCAAGCTCATTTATCACTAAGCTGCGCGACAACTGTGTGATTGATTTAAATACTGCTAGCCTGCAAACCTAACGACAGCTGCGCGAGGCCACTTCTGAGTGAAATGAACCTCGCGATACGTTCAAGTGAAGCCTTGCGAGGGCTTATCTCTGTTACATTATTGTTGTGCTTAGCCTATTGCAGCAACCTCCTTAACTTGGGGTTCACCTTCCTCTCATCCATTGGACTTCTAGGACCCTCCTTTGCATGCAATATGGTCATCATGGTGTGTGCCACCATGGTGCATTCTCTGGTTTTGCCTCAGCTCCATAGATTGGCATCAAATTCACTCTTTTTGGCTTAAAAAGATGGATTATAGCATTAAGTTCTTATTTCCTATTTTATACAAAAAACACAACTAAAAACACATTATTAATATGCTCAAAGGTCCATCGAAGGCTAAGTCGATGGGTGAAAAATGATATTTTTCAGTGCTCAACACACCCCCAAACCTAATCTTTGGTAGTCCTCGAGCAAAGGCAAAATTAAAAATACAAAAAATGCCACTTTCGTAGGGAGCACGGATGCATTTAGCATATGCACCAAGCATTTTAAACCCCCAGGTGATCCCTAGTGGAGGAGTGAAGTCTCCTGAGGGTTTTCAGTGAAGATACCCACAAACTTCACCAATAAAATAGTTAAAGATAGTGCAGTCAATGTCAAAACATATTTTAATCAATATAGTTTCATTCCACACCCATTCTTTAAAATCCAAAGGAAATTACAGCAGTAATGCAGTCATTTAAAACTAAAACTCATCAATGTTTGCATCACCACCATTTGATTCACATTAGGCATATAATGTGCAGGAGTTAGTACAAAGCTCACCTTTGATTCAAAAATCAGGTATATGTACAACCCCAATGAATTAAATATTCAGACCTAATTCTCACCAGGGCTATTTCTCATCAATAAAAATTCAAGGGTGCTCACACTCAGAACAGCTCAAGAGCAGTTATAGACCCCAAATGAGCCTGCAAGCATGAGCATAAGCATTGCATCTAAATTTTGACATTCTCATGACTTTTCACCATAGATTCGGCAACTCCTCATCTCCACAAGGTAGCTCATTTCACTTTGGATCACAAAGGTCTTTTTGATGGGTTGTAATGTGGCTTATGGGTGAGGTTTAGAAAGAATAAAAGGGTAGAATGGATCAAAATTGAGAAATCAGCTAAGTAAGGAGTGATTCATGACTTTACAACCTTCATTAAAGCACAACTTCATCTTCCTTGATATTTTTCAGATTCAAAGTGGCCAATTTCTTCTCCATGTTTCAATTTCCAAATGAAGTATTTCTCTTGACTTCTCTCTATTTTTCTATTTTTATATATATTTTTTATTTTTTATTTATTTTTTATTTTTTTTGTATGAAATGCCACACATACATCACTGCTACACTGTTGTTTTTAGACTGCTTCTCTTCCACTTCCACCAACTGTTGGACCAAGCTCACCAATCTTTAACTTCTCCTTTACCTTCTGAATTCTTAGAGTGAGGGTCAAGTTGAATCTGGTCATGAGGTTAAGGTGCAAGTACTCCGGTATTTGTTAAAGAAAAATAGGATTTTTAAGGCTCAAAGAGTGTATGCAAAAGGGCAGTTTTAAGAGGTTGGAATTTTCATGCTCAAATTGTCCAAATTAAAGCCTTGGGTCATTTCCTTAGTGTCATGAGTGTTGTCAATGAGTTTCAATTTGGAGGTGCCTAACTTCTAGTGAAAAGTATTTAAATTAATCAGTCCTTAGAGCAAAATAATTGCCAAAACACTCTTCAAAAAATTGGATAGGCCCAAATCTCACTGTGTATAGTCCTCATATTAACTCATGGGGTGTATTTTCACCATTTTCTCTCCTCTTAGGTTAACTAAGTACTAACTGAAAATTTTTCTGATGTTAGCTTCATGGTGGTGCTAAGATTTTAAAATTTTCAGTTTCAAAATGTTTGCAAAAACATTTTAATTTCCACAAATTTTCTCATTCTAACAAGTTAGGTGGGAATTAACTTTTCTCATTCCAATTAAACCAACACTGCTGCAATAAAGTTAACTGTTCTATTGGTAGACCTACCCTGCCACACCCCCAAGCCTAAGTTAAACAGTATCCTCATTGTTTCATGCAAAATGTATAGGGGCAGTAGGGTTGTTAAAAGAAAAACAGACTAAATTACAGCAGAAAAATAAATAGAAAAATGAACTAAAACAATGCAGAAAAGTAAACTATGAAAGAGAAAAAGAGAATAGACAGAATATGACTACTAAGAAAATAAAACAACTACACAAACTCCTAAAAGCAACAACTATATGTTGCAGAAGTGACAGTAAAAACATGTATATAAAAGCATAAACTAAACTAAACAATTAAAATCCTAAACACAAATTTTTCTGAAATGATATGAGTATGAATCAGAATTGATGACACATAATTTGGAAAATTAAAAGCACACATTGTAAAGCAGGATTCATACAAAAATCAGATCACACTACACTATATAGACAGAATTTTAAAACACTAAAAATAGCTATGTTTCATATGGTACATAGTGTTCGATCAGCTATCAGTGGAAGGACTTGAAAGTGAATGGTTTTAGAGGGCTAAATAGAATTTTCAACACATATTTGTATCCTTTGATCATTGAACCTCATGACTCTTTCTACATTAAGGCTCATGATCTCAACAGTCCAGATGGGGGTATATGCATGCCCGAAAATTAAGAAAACCCATCTGGAACTCAGCTAAACTGGAAAGAATTTTAATATAAAAATGAAGGCCATGCCTTTGCATTTGCAATAAACTTGAGGTCCTCCAGCTCAGCAGTTTACAGTTGCATGAGAGATGTAGGGATCAGCTTTAACTCTACATTAGGTGGAAAATTACTTAAAAGGCAGCAAAGGTGCCTTAGATGGCTTGAGGGCAGTTGTCCAAGTGAAGTGGTACACTCACCCCCACTAAGAAGCCCAAAATAGTACTTTTCAACACATAGGTGGGGGCCTCCTTAGTCCATACTTCAAAAAATTCAGCAAATACCTCAGCCCAAGTCCAACAGAGTGGGCAAGGTCTCATCCACTATCTCACCAATGACTGCAACTATTTAACAAATCTCATTTCCACCATCAGATCTTTCCCCTTATAAGAGGGAGAAGGACCTTTAAAAATTTGAGGAAATGGCAGATGAGGTACTACTGGTCTTAATATGTGACAATATTTTATTTATTTATTTATTTATTATTTATTATTATTATTTATTTATTATTATTTATTTTATTTCTTTTAGATTATAGTTGTACTTTATTCAAACATTACAAAGATAAAAAAAAATCTAAAACAAAAAATTTCAAAAATTTCAAAAATCACACAAAAACTAAAACCGACATTTATTCAAACACTACATGTATAAAAAATATAGCTCAATATAAACAAAGATTACTATACTAGATCAAAAATTCCTGGCAGCAGTGTAAAAAACTTGTTGGGGTATTTTAGATGCTTGTTGATAACTTTATTTGAAAACAGTGATAAGAATATATTAGTAAAAATAAATCAAAGGTGGATTGAAAAACACAAAACAGCAAGTCTAAAAATACACACAGCCTGCAAGATACATGGCTATTATAGCAAGTTTCGATAAGTAAGAGTTTGTCCCACAGGGAGTGATGATCTGAAACCGCGAGGGTCGTATAGTAGTCTCCAGATCTAGCTACAGATCTGGCAGTCCTAAAGGAAGGGGAGTTTAAGTGTCACTTAAGCTTTACTAAAAATATAAATGCAGAAATAAAACTACAATTAAAGAAAGGGATAAAGAAGGATGATGATGGTGTGTGGTAAAATAAATTTAAATGATGGAAAAGTAGGCAACTAAGATTAAATCAGTTATGCAACTCAGATCTAGAAATGGAACTGCAACAGCCCTTCTGATGACTACAAGCACATCAGCAAGGTAAAAGAATCCAAAGTAACCCTACAATCTAGACTCCTCCTAAGGCTGTAACCTATCCACTTAAATGGTCACAAACCATCCAATAGTGGAGTTTCAATCACTTGAAGGGATTGATCCTAAGGCTAAAACCTGCCCCCTTAAATAGTCACAGACTATCCAAGAGACTTTCTCCCAACAATGGGTTAAATTAGAATAATAAAATCACTCTAGATGTTGTGGATGCAAGGCTACAAGCTCCCCAGATCTGCTATAGATCTGGTAGGCATCCACAGGAGTGTTAAACCTAGGTAGATTAGATGGCAATCAAAAGATCTAAAGGTTAAGTGAATGGGAAATTCCCAAAAACACAAATCCGATCGAGAACCTAATGGAACCAAAAGATCTATAGGTTTAAATGGACTTTAAATCAACAATTTATTGCTTAAAAATAGCTTGCAATAAAATATTCTAAGATCTGCAGTCTGTGCATCCAAATCAGGTCTACAATCTAATGTTGGCAAAAGGAAATAGAGGGCAGTTTGGCTTTGCCCAATCTCTCACATGGCTAACCAGCTCATGTGCAGCGAAGAGAAGTCCATCTCAGATCTATGATTTATACCCCTCTTAAGGCTATAACCTATCCACTTAAATGGTCACAGGCTATCCAATAGAGAGGGTTCAATCATAGAGGCCTAAAAGTGACTAGTAAACCTGCTGCTACAACTATTGCTGCAAGGCTACAAGCTCGAGCAACAATGGGATCATCAGATCTATAGGCATCTATATCTAGATCCAATATATTTCTATGCAAGGAAAACACAAAGACTACAGATCTAATTAAAATGATATAAATGACAACATTGTAAAAGAATCTTACAATACTTGCCCTCGAAGGCAACAGCCAATGCAAACCGCAAATTAGCTCCCAAAGTTTTAACAAATGCCCATTACAACACTAAATTAATATCAACTGCTTACAAAAGAGCTAGCCAGCAAGTATTAGACTAAGAAAGAAGAAAATAGAAAAAGAAAGGGAAGATAAACCTAACCATAACCCTAAAAAGCTAAAAACCCAAAAGGGGGATCTCAGGCTAACCCTGAATGTCTTCCAAAATAGATAACATCCCCTTATATAAACAACCCATGAAACCCTAATGTGCATTAGCCAATATGATTTGAGAATGCTTTGGAGTTGATTTCGTGGCTTAATTGTGGCCCTTGGATTGCCTCGAGATGTGTTGATTAGATTAGCCTTGAGAGGTGTGCATTAGATTGGCCTTGGGAGGTGTGCCCTAGAAGTGGGGAAATACCCAAACAGTCCCTGTGTATGGACTAAGAAGTTGGAATCTTGAGCTTTGTGCAATAGACTTGAGTGCAGAAGCAGACTCGCGAGGATTGATTTGCTGTGAAGGGAGCTTGCGAGGCCCTGCTCTGCTATGAATGGTGCATCTCACGTGGCTGCAGCTTCAGGTGATGTAGCTCGTTGGGTTCTCGCTAAGCTGTTGTGAGGCTGAAGTGCATGCTTAAGAGGCTTACGAGGTTCAACATTGTGTGCAACTTTCTACTGCTCGCGAGGCTTAGAACTGTATCTTGCGTAGCTTGTTTTGCCATTGAGGCGCATGAGATCTGTGCGATAGGTTCACGTGAAGCCCGCGAAGTTCCAGAAGTGTGCTGTTTAAAGGTTCACGAGGTTCCAACTGAACCATGCGACAGAGTGATTTTCAGCTTCTAGCTACATGACTTCTTCATGAGATATCTTCTGAAGCTCATTTACCGCTGAGCTGTGCGTCAACTGCGCGATTGATTTAAATGCTGCTGGCCTGCAAACCTCGCGACAGCTCCGCGAGGTCACTTTTGAGTGAAATGAACCTCGCGATAGGTTCAAGTGAAGCCTCGTGAGGGCTTATCTCTGTTACATTACTGTTGTGCTTAGCCTGCTGCAGCAGCCTCCTTAACTTGGGTTTACCTTCCTCTCATCCATTGGACTTCTAGGACCCTCCTTGGCATGCAATATGGTCACCATGGTGTGTGCCACCATGGTGCATTCTCTGGTTTTGCCTCAGCTCCACAGATTGGCATCAAATTCACTCTTCTTGACTTAAAAAGATGGATTGCAGCATTAAGTTCTTATTTCCTATTTTCTATAAAAAACACAACTAAAAACCCATTATTAATATGCTCAAAGGTCCATCAAAGGCTAGGTGGAGGGGTGAAAAATGGTATTTTTCAGTGCTCAAGATGCACGTGTCCAGAGTCTGTTTAATAGCTTTGGAGGATATTTTTGGAATGCAAACGGCATAAAGAAGAACTGCCTAATTGCATCACGTGTGCTCAATTGGTTCTAACAAGATTTTGGGAATTCATGGAGGAAATGCAGCCCCCTCATCAAGTCTGATAACAGAATTGATTCCTCTCTTCTCTGATTGGTCAAAACAGATCTGAGGCACTTGGGAATTTGTATAAATAGGGGGAATACAACAAAGGAGGGCATCGAGAGTTTGAGCAAGTTTGAAGGATTTTTTCCAGCCTAAATTCTAATCTTCTTCTCTCCTTTCTATTCTCTCTTTAGCCTAACCATGGTTGGCTAAATTCCTCTAACAGCTAGGGTGAAGTTAGATCTATAAATTGAGTGGTGAGATAGCATTATATGAGGATTGGAGAGTGAAAAGACTACAGATCCGAGAGTAGTTTATTCTAAGTTGTGTTAGATCAATGAATTGCTGAGTTTTAAAGTTTTATTTTAATCTGTAGATCTTTTGATTTCCATCAAATTTCCATAGCTTTTATGATCCTATGGATGCTTGAGCTTGTAGCCTTGCATCCATAGCATTTGTAGTGGTTTTCTTGTTCCAAATTTAGCCCCCGTGACTAGATTATATCCATGGGATACTCTGTGACCATTCCAGTGGATAGAATATACCCTTTGAACTAATCCATATCTCAGGGCAGATCTAGATTGTTCTAGCTTACATTTGAGCTTGTAGCCAAATGAAGGATGGTTGCAGATCCATCCTCTGCTTTGTTGTCTGACAAATCAATTTCACAATGAGACTGATCCCAAGCTATTAATTCTCCACATTTGATTTATATTTCACCAAAACATTTGCTCTTTTCTTCAAATCTTTCTTTTGCTCACCTCTGGTTTAGTTTTTAATTATGTTTATAATTAGATTTAATTTCCTGTTGTTCTTAGTTTAAAGTGACAACCAAACTCTTTCTCTCTTCCTGTTTTTCCTTGCTTTTAGGTTAGAATAGGAATAG
This sequence comes from Chloranthus sessilifolius, assembly GCA_021018995.1. Taxonomy (NCBI): domain Eukaryota; kingdom Viridiplantae; phylum Streptophyta; class Magnoliopsida; order Chloranthales; family Chloranthaceae; genus Chloranthus; species Chloranthus sessilifolius. Next base: position 14,770,993 of record CM037594.1, read on the forward strand.
GTTTCCAGATCTGTAGCAGATCTGGAGATATACAAAATCTAGATAGGATTTCCCTATGGACTAGTCCGTACTTACTTTAAAACTTGCTACAACAACACTGTATCTTGCAGGCTGTATTTTTGTGCTGAAATCCATTCCATTTTATTTTATTTTCAGCTGTATTTTCCAACCAGTTTTACAATAAAAATTTGCAAGCACAAATAATCCAACACTTAGCTACAGATATTTATTGATGTTGCAACACATCACTGATCATGTGGGGGGAGATGGGAGTTAACTCCTTTACTGAACGTCGGCCTGCCGACTCCAACAGCTAAAAGTAGCCTATAGTCTGTCTAGTCTAGCTTTCTGCTTTAACTCTAACTAACTTTATCTTCCAACAGCTAAAAGTAATGTCTTTCTGCTTCAGAAAGACATTACTTGAAGCTGTGCGCTTCTTCCTCCTTCCAGTGCCGCAGAGAGAAACTCGAGCTTCTTGGGAGAGGCCTGGGCTCGAGAGGGAAGAAATTGCTATTGAATTTGTGATATTGGGTGTGATAGGGGGGTCTTTTTATAAGTATCAGGCTAATTCTGTGTCTGGGGCCATGTGCATAATAGATGAATTGCGTGCGACCATGAGCACTCAATTGAATTCTGTGCATAGTATAATGCGCTTAATTCACTTTGAGTCTATCACTAACTCGAGAGTGACCATCTAGGCGGGTATCCTAGTTCCAGTGTGCCTTGGATCTAATTCCACGCATATGGTTATGCGTGGAATCCAATTCTAGGTGGGGAGGTATGCGCGAGATCGAGGAGTTCGGGCGGTCTTGGGAAGTAGATTCCTAGTCCGTGTCTAGATTGATTCTACATGTGGTTCCACACATGGAATCGATTTCGTTCAGGAGTGTATGTGTGGAATCGAAAATTTTAGGCGGTGCACGAAAGTCTGTGCCTAGTCCAAGTGGGACTAATTACGCGTAGCTAGCTCTGCGTGTAATTGAGTTAAGTGCATAGTTCCATGCACGTAGCCTTGATTGGTCCGAGTTTTTGGGTTGACATTTCAACCCATGCCTCGACTATATACTATGTATATAGTATATAGTCCCCATATTGTAGGGCTTTAGGGTCATTGGAGGAGGTCGGTCCTCTTTCAGAGTTCGTGGGCAAGGTCAAAGGTTGATCGAACAGATTTATATACTCTGAGAGGGCAAAATTGGGGTGTCTACAGATGCCCCTCTTTGGTGCATTCTTATGGAATAAGAGTGTGTCGAAGAAGTAGACACCCCTCTTCCGAGGTGCCTTCTCATTTCTTTGGGAAATCACAAATGTGAACTACGGAGCTGACATGAAATACTTGAGTTTCTTATATATCAGCACAAGCTAAGGAGGAGCATTTGGGGGTTTCAGTGGTAGCTGTCGAGAGGTGTATCCACATATTTGTGGGTGTAAGTGTCATCCCATCGCATATCGCGACCTGCTGCAAGGGTCAGTCAAACGGGGGAAAATTGATGCTATCGAGGTACTGGGGGGCATCATATGAATGTCCAGAGACAGGGTCAAGTGACCAGATAATATGATGTAATATGATGGCGAAAGCTTTCGCAAGTCATGTCAGACTGGGCATGTCATTACTCACACCAATGGCGTGTCGGTGTCCTTTCCAGTGGACATTTGTGATTTCTTGGAGTTGGGCATACTCGGTGTTTGATTTCTGAGGGGAATGAATGGGTTGCAGTGATGAGAGGTGTGGTTTTGATAGATAGGAGTTTTGGAAATTTGGGTTTTAACTTAAGATCAATTCGGTGGTTTAATGACAGAAAGTGTGACTTTCGAGACATCGCTGAGCAGATCCATCGGAATGGGATTTATGGATTTGACCTATGTTTGGTTGTCAAAATGACGCTTGGTATGCCGAATACTCCATTTAGCCTTTTCGTGGATACTGATGATTGTCTCTTATGGGAGGACTATAATGATTCGTGAATCAGGATAGACAGGTGTTGAAAGCATTTGACTTAATATTATTTAACTATATTTTGAAAGGAATATCGAGCAGAGGAGGTGTGATGCATACCTAATTTGTCTCATGATGGGACTTGCTTGTTGTTATTTCATGGTGGTCACAGGATGGGACATCAGAGAGTTTCCTCTCCTCTTATGTTTCTGTCGTGGCGGGGTTCGGTAAATGTTGCTTGATCGGGCGTGCTGAATATCGTGATGGGACATTTGGGGGGGAGGTTCGGATTTACTACTTTCTTTTTTATGGTGGGACATTGGTGAACCTCCCCTTCTGGTTTGCTAAATTCTGGGTTTAGTGATGGGTTGGTTTAGTTTAGCGATTATCGCGATGGGACATTTGGGGGGGGGGGGTTCAGATTTACTACTTGCTTTTTCATGGTTGGACAATGGTGAAGCTCCCCTTCTGGTTTGCTGAATTCTGGGTTTAGTGATGGGTTGGGTTAGTTTAGTGATGGGTGCATGTATTTTATGACGATGATACTTTTTATCATTGATGTTTGTGATGGGACGAGAGGGAGATTCTACTTGTTCTTTGCGACGGGATGTTGGTTAAGCCACTCTTCTTGTTGGTGTGCGAGGTCACCTGGTGGGGTCGGTGGTTATTCAATGGGACAACTATGTTTATTTTGGGCAGATATGGGGTTATATGATGGGTCGGGTTGTGGTTATGTCACAACGGGACTTGTCTTTAGCGTTATGGTAAGGCGGAGTTTCAGTGGTGGTTCTCCTATGGGTGTATGGTGGGTGTATGCGAGGCTATGTGGTGGGGTAGTGTCGTGATGGGATGAGGCTATCGAGAGGATTGGCGGTCTTGCCTGTTCAGGAGATCACACAACCACCCACCTCATCGGAATTAGTTTACTTTGCCACCTCTTCGACTGCTATGCCTCTTGCTGAATTTTTCCAGATGAACTCAAAGCCTTCTTGTTGGTGTTTCCGTTTCGTCAGGGGTGATTCGCCCCACTGTTCTCTTGGTAATGATCTTTAGTGCTCGGGTGTCATCATTGATGTCTTCAAGGTCGAGTCCTCCCAGTGTCGCGGGGTGATCCTTGCTGGGAATATATCTGATCTCTAACTTAATGAAAGATATGAGTTTGCAGATTACTCTGGCCAATTCTTCTCTTGGTGGCAACAAATAGATGGATCCATTTCATTCTCTGTCATTGCGGCTTCCAATTCGTATTCTGTTTGCTGTCAGTCTTGGTCGGCACTCTGATAGGATTTGAGCTTTGGGTGGGGTTGTATTTTTCTCATGTCTCTGTCGTGATGGGATTGTAGGGGTGTGTGGTAGGACATTGGTTGAGCTTCCCTCTGGTCTATGTGTGGAGTCACGTGATGGGACAAGGGAGAGTGATTTTGATCATGGTGAGACAAGTAGCGGGTGTGCGCTAGGGAATGGTTCGTCTTATGGCTGCTTTGTCCTCGTTCAGGTATTGTTATTATTATTTTCGCTTTTGCATTGCGATGTGACTTTTTTTATTGTTTAGCATTTGTATTTCATTGTTTTTTCGAGGTTCTGATTGTGATAGGGCATTAGGGGGTGTCTTGGAATTTTGGGTTGTGTTATTGTGATGGGACTGCGGGGGGCATTTTTCCCTTTGATTTTATCATCCTGTATGATTTTTGTTGTGTTTTATTTTATTTTATTTTATTTATTTTTTTATTTTTTATGATTCTTGTTTTTGGTCTCGGACTAGGGTGTCCGTTGTGGTGCAAGGACCAGTTGCAATTATGGTCTAAAGTTTTGGATTTTTTTGTATTTTATTTCCTTATTTTTGGGGGATTTCAAGTGTTTGTTTTGTTTAAGGTATGGGTTTATTTTATTCTCTCATTTTGTAGAGGTGACACTTGTTAAAAGTGTGTAGTTTTAGGTTTCTAGATAAATGTGTTGAGCATTTTAATGCCATTGGCTAATCTATTTTGTCCTGGATTTATTTTTCTTTTAGGGGTAAATGTCTCATGGTTATTGGTTTATCTTCATTTGTCATGGATTAGTGTTTCTTTTATGGGGTAAGTGTTTCATGCCTATTGGTTTATCTTAGTTTATCATGGATTGTATTTCTTTCAAGGGGCTGGGTGTCTTGTTTTAATTAAGATATATCAAGGGGGCTTGTGAATGAGACACTTGTCACATTGTTGCTAAGAGGTCTTTTGCCTATAAATAAGTGTTTAGGGGCTTGGGTTTTATTTTGAATTTTGATTTTAATTTTGTTTTGTGGACTTGTAATTTTTAGGATTTAGAATTTGTTTCCTTTTATTTTGTTAATGTCTTTTCTTCCATTTTACTTTGTTTCCCAAGTATTATGTCCTAGAGAGGTTTGTAATGGTGGTCGGCTTGTTGTGGTATCGGGGTTGTTGGGATATGAGGTAGCACCTATGGTGCTGCTGTGCCAGGGGTAGAGGTTGAAGAGATAAAGGTGGAGGGAAGAACGCCAAGGAAAAGAGATGGATCAGAGTTCTCGTGATCGATCCCTGTTGCTCCTTGGAGTGCTATGTGGATTGACCTTTTGTCAACCCTCCTTTGGGGCAATAGGGGTATGCCTCAACTCCAAGTGTCTTTGAGTGTTTGTCTTGGGAAACTATTCTCGGAGTGTCGACATTTCACCTAGTCATTACTCCTGCTTTCTTTTCTACCGACTCGGGACTCTGCTGTGTTGCCGCTTGATCATGTAACATGGAAGATTGCATCATAGGCGACAACTCAGGCAGCAGAGGTAGTGAAGATGAGATTTATGTTAGAACTTGTTTAGCTTGTGCATCTTCTTCATGTATCTCAGTCATTTCTCCCCTTTTTGTGTATTATCACTCGAGCGCCTTTTTTTCCCGAGTGCTTGTCGACTCGGGTGTTTTTGTGTGTTTGTCTTGAGTTTAAATTCGTCTTTCATTTCAAGGGGTGCCTCCAGTATGATTTGTAACGATTTTGTCATATTTAAAGGTGGTTCATTTATTCGTATATATATTTTTGGACATTTATCATAGTTATTATTTTTGTTGGCTTTTTGTTTAATTGGGTTTGATCTGGCTTAGTTCATTTTGAGTTATATTGATTTAAGTTTGAATGGGTTCTAATGTGTGTATAAATGGTCATTTCTGCAGTGCGGATGCGTGTATAGGCAAGGGCCTTTTCTAATTTTTAGAGTGCATACGATGGGTGTAGAGAACATTTGGGATGGTATAGGGTGTGTTTTGTAAGCCTAGGCTGTTTGTTTTAGGTGTGCTTAAACTCCCCAGTTCAGTCTCTGGCCTTTGCTAGTCTATGCATATATCTTTTGTTTTACCTAGGGAATTATGCATATGTGTGTATGCGTGGAATTGAATTTTGAGCAGGTTCAATAGCTCGAGATCAAAGGGCCTGCGGCCTCATTGCGTGCTGTAACTAGCATGTAATCAAATTGCACACTTTTTTGTCTACGCGTAATCAAAGGGTCAATGGTCCGCACAGTGGGGTATGCGGGCGTCGCTTTGAATTTTGTGCAGTAGCAGAAATGCATGATTCAGATTCCGCATAGGATGAAGGGCGCGGTTGGATTTGTCGCTCGCTCGGGTGGACGGAGGTCTCATTATGCGCATGTGGGTTTGCGTGGGATTAGGAATCCGCATAGACATGTATGCATTTAATAGGATTCCACGCATGGGTTAATGCGTGGGATTTGAGTGGTGTCTATAAAAACCAAAAATTATTCTTATCTCATTTGTACATTTTGATTTTCTCGGCTTTTTATGCTTCCTTGCTTCTTGAGTGCTCTGATTTCCCTATTTTCTCAATATCTTGCACTCCGTTCATCGGATTTTAGCATAGTTTTTGCATTTTTCTCTATTTTTTGAGCACTTTCTTGCGAGATAGAGCCAGAGGTGTAGACACCTCCATTTTGCCCTCTCAGAATATACAAATCTGTTTGGTCAACCTTTGATCTCATAACCCTAATGGAGAACTATATACTGAAATAATAGTACATGGCTGAACACAGGCTGAAACAATAGCTCTATGGCTCAGACCCCATGACCCTAATGTGGGACCATATATTGAAACAATAGTATATGGCTGAACACAGGCTAGAACAATAGCTCTGTGGCTTAGATCCCTACGAAGGGAGACTATATACTGAAACAATAGTATATAGTCGGAATGTAGACTGAAACAATAGTCTTGCATTTCAGACCCCCTAACCCTAACATAGGGACCATGCACTGAAACAATAGTACATGGTTGAACACACGCTGAAACAATAGCTATGTGGCTTAGATCCCAACGTTGGGAGACTATATACTGAAATAATAGTATATAGTTGAAATGCAAGCTGAAACAATAGTTTTGCATTTCAGACCCGATCAGAACCCGGACAACCCTGAATTACGCACCGAAAACCACACTTATAATTCGATTGCACGCCAAACCACACGCATGCAATCAGTCCCCCTTTCATATCAGACTTCCTTTCCCAGACTACTTCGAGACTCGATTTCGCGCCTAACATGAGACGCGCAATCGGATTGAGCGGCCCACCACCGGCGCGTAATTGGCCTACACCCGGCCAAGTCTTACTGTCCTTGACCCCTAAGCTTCCTCGATCAAGCGCTTCAAATGAAACGCTTAATCTGATTGCACACTCCACATTGGTGCGCAATTAGTTCGAACATGATTATAACTAGGAAACTCGCTGAGCAAGTCAGTCGGTCGGTCACTGAGTCGGTGACCGACTCAAAGCGATTAAGCACCGGGAAACCAGCGCACAATCCAGTTAAACGCCTGAAACATGGCACTTAATTGGAGAAAATTCTATAAAAGATTTTTTTCTAATTCATTCGAGAAGAGGCTGGAATTTTAGGAGAACGAAATTTTTTGGGATTTTGAAATCAGAGAACTCCGAAAACGAACCCATAGAGGACATAGCTATGATTTCAAGAATCAAGCTTCGAATCTTCAAGATTTCTCTCCACAGCCTCGACCCTAGGTAAGAATTTAATTTTTAATTTCCGACCGTAGTTCTTAGTTCTTAGACTTAGGATTTTTCTTAGTTTTAAATTATTAATATTAATTTAGGCTTAGACCATAGCACCCTTTTTCTTACCGTAATTTAATATCTAGTTCTAGTTCTCAGTTTTTAGAACCAGTCCTTAATCTAATGGCCCAATTCACCAACCATAGACTCAATTTCATTTAAAAATTTTAATCTCCAGTCCTATCATTAATCTCTGGTTCTAGTTCATAGTTTTTAGAACCAGTCCTTAATCATACGGCCTAATTTTCTGATTTCGGACCCAAATTCAGTCCTAAAACTTTTAAATTCTAGTTTTCATTCCTTATGGGACAGAATTGGGCCACTAATTCAACAAGGACCGAGAGGAACCCAGAAAAAGCGCGCACCAACAGACTGGCGATCGCGATGGGACATTTTTATTGAACTCTTTCCTTTCTTTAGATAGGTAGTTTTTAGTTTGTTTTATTTTCTATCGCGTCATTTCGAATCCCTTTAGATACATGAGTCTTTGTCAAAGCCTCGAGATTTCTAGCATACGAAGAGTGAGTTTTGGAGACCCACCATTGTGGGGATATCATAATAACCCCATGTACGAAGAAGAATCACTTTACAATTCCAACCTACGACAACCTGAGATTAATAAGACTGGTGAACAAGAGAATCTCTTCTCTACCCCACACACCAAAAATAATCATAATGGGAGAGATGGTAGCACTGGACAAAACCTTACTACTCAACAAATCATAGAGCTCAATATTCAAAGAATACAAAGAGGAGATGATGACTCTGAGGAATTGCTTCGGAGATTGGCTGCCGCATATGAGACCATTAGGTCATGACAATTTTCAAAAGACCAAGAACGACAAGAAAGGCCACCGCCTACCCTGAGCACAGTGTCAACCCGCGTCACACCATTGAGGCAGCCTGTCCACTCATTCTTCAACGATGACTCTCTAGATAAAGTTTGCTCACGGGTTGCTCCAAAAGACAGTACTATCAAAATTGAAAATCTCCCTAAATTGCTCGACGAATAGATGGCCAAGAGGGAGCGCCCTGGTCACTTATTCAGATTTGACAAATTTTGTCGGGATGTCGAATTTAACTTGCCAATAGGATTTAAACCACCAAAATTTATCAGATATAATGGGAAAGAAGATCCAAACCATCACTTGGCCCTCTTTTGTAATGATTGTCGACCCATACGTGATAATCAAGGACTTCTCATTCACTATTTCCAACGCTCATTAGAAGGAGAAGCTTTAGATTGGTTTGAGGGACTCCCGCTCTATAAGATAGAAACATTCGATGAGTTAGTCAGTCAATTCCTAGACCAATACAAGTACTTAATCCAAGAGACAGTCAGTCTCACCGATCTGATGGCAGCCAAGCTTGGGCCCAATGAAGAATTTACTAACTTCGTCGCCAGATGGAGAAAAGTCACTGTCAGGACCAACACGTTAATAAAAGAGAAAGACTCGATTGATATTATTATCGATAATACTAGAAAACCGTTGAAGAGCATGCTTCTCATAAGTGATTGCCCGACTTCACTGCACTCCACTCCCGAGCATCACGACTAGAACGACACATTAAAGGCGAAAATCTCGCCCTATCCATAGTCATGTCGAAAGTAGGCTCTTCTAGTAAATCAAAGTCAAAAAATAATAAGAAAGCCTCAGGAACCGAATAGGTTAACACCGTTGTCAACCAAGGACAGAACTCTGGGAACGAAAACTTCCAACCGAGAAATTTCAGGCAAAATCAGAATCAATAATGGTATACGAACCAAAACCAAGGCACCAATCAATAAAGATATGCAAACCAAAACCAAGGTCAGAACCAGAATCAAGGCCAATACTGGAACAAAAACCAATATCCCAACCTCTTACAAAACTAAAATGCGACACATAATCGACTGGCCCATGCATCGAACTAGAATAATGTACCCCCACCGCAAAACTTCAACCCAGCTAGAGGCCCTTACCATCCGACGCCGGAACACTATCCCCTTTACCTGATACGATCTCTAACATCTTCCATCTCCTTAACACTTAGAATCTCCTCTGATTCCCATAGGAAAGACCCCGACCCTGGCTGACAAATCTAGATTATAGCAAATACTGCACATTTCATCGATACGCGGGACAACCATATCGATGACATAATCTATGACATGAACGACCGAAATCAAATCAACTGGGAAGCGCTTAGGAATCCTAACTCTAGCAATAACCAACCCCAATAAAATTTAGGGATCATTAATAACCCTATGCCTAACCACAACCAAGCAACACCGGCTCAGGTCACCACCGTAGATCTCTCCGGTCGAACCTCCTTCCAACCTTCCACCTTAATCAGTCGCATCCAACCCTGTAATACCACCGCCATGCTCATGAGAGTTCCTTCACCCTCGCACCCCTCGGCCTTGATCAATCGCATCATCCCGCAGAGCCCACCTCCTTATCCAAATTTCACTCAGACACGAGTGCACTCCTTTAGGTTCAGAATACCATTCCTCCATAGTCGCCCACCAGAACCTTCAACCCCTCCAAATCTTGAGCCAACACCATTGCCACTCCATTCGTCTGAATCTGAGCCCGAGTATGGAGACCAAGTTCTTCAAACTGCAGCCCAAATTGTCGCATGGGTAAAAAGTGTTACCTAAAAGACTTTGAACCTAGAAAATGAAGAAAAGTCTGAGTGTTCACTAAACATAGAAGAGAGTGAGCGAGAAGAACATTCCGACCCATGCGAGATGTTGGTCTCTGCTTTCCTAAAAGAAGAGGATCACACACAGTACCTCCCACCTTGGAGTGGCACCATGCAACTACGTGCTCCGACCTTGAATTTCACTCACTTCACAAATCCATCGACGTCGAGTCACACCGAGTTCGGTCAACAATCGACTTGCTCGATTCTTAAATCGAGAACCAATTACCCACCTCTGCCTTTCCCTCGGAATAAGGATTTCACAAACGCACAACCACCAGGGGGAACAAGAGAGAAAGAGAAGTTGACTTGCCTCCCCCACCTAACATTATCCCTCCACCAATCCCTGCACCTCAACTACTCCAACCACTTGCACCCAAGGCTCATTGGTCGGGAAAAGAAATGGCACTCGAGCTAGGTCAAGAATATGACTTTCTGCGACATCTTCAAAATATTTCGGCATAGATATCTATACTAGAACTCATCAAGAAATCGCTTGACCATCACCTGTTGTTGATAAGGACACTTGAACACACACAAGTGGATGAGGACACAACATTGGATGAGCTACATCAAATTGCCTCGGTCATGGCGTAACCCCCAACGCTCACTTTCACAAACACAGACATGCCTAAGGAGTCGCTCCGTAGAAGCGCAGCTCCCATATACCTTACAGTCATAATAAGAGGATTCTCTGTATCCCATGCATTGGTTGATACAAGAGTAGGACTCAGTATCTGCCCTATCATAACGTTAAAGATGCTCGAATACACAAAGGAGGATGTCAAACCCTTTGCACTATCACTTATAGCTTATGATGGCTCGCGTAATTTCGTCAAAGGAACTATCAAACTCCATGTTCGCCTTAGACCTGTAATGAAAGACGTCACTGTTAAGACCTGAAAAGTACCACTTTTCGCCCCTTAACTTAACCTTTGATTAGACCCTTAGCCACTTAATAAACTCCTCTTAAGTGTTTTGATCAGGAAATAATCAGCAGTGAAATAAGGCCAAGAATGCTGTTATAAAGCCTGCTTTGGCACCAGATGCCCCTCAGCAAGAATGCACCTTGAAGCCTCGCGCAGATCAACTGAGCTTCCCAAGGCTTTACAAGCAACCTCTCACGCAGATGAATGACTGGGGAGCTTCAGAAACTCAACTCCACACAGCTCTCGCAAAGATCAAGGGTAGAACACAGCGCTCAGTGTCGCGCAGTTCAAGGTAGACTTCTCTCAATCTCGCAAAGATCGCTTAAGACAACTGAGGAGAGAGAGCTTCAGAAGATTTCTCGCACAGCTGTCGCACAGTCGCTGTGGGGTACAATTCTCAGAAGAAGAATGCCTCACGCAGTTCGCGCGCCATTCAAGAAAGAAAGAATCCTAGCGAAGGCAAAGCCCATCTCGCGAAGATTGAGTGAGACAAAGAACCTCACGCAGTCAGAACTCAAAAGAACCTCGTGAGGTAACTTGCGAAGTCCAAGTAAAGAAAAGAGCACATAGCTTCACTCAAGACTAATTCATCACATCGCTTGAATTGCAACCTCGCGATGCTTAAGACTACATTTTCTATTCAACCTTGCGAACTCCAACTCAGCGAAAGCTCAACTCTCTATTGCGCGATTGCCTGAAGAGCAAACCAAGGCAACCTCGCGACGGCTGAAGCTTCAGTGTCAAATCATCCAAGCGAAGAGCAATGAGCTACCACGCGAGATGTCTAGGAAACTACAGCTACCTAGCAAGCCTCTAAACCCAAACTTCCATCTCTTCAGTAGAGGGCATTCTAGAAACTTCCAATGATTAGGGCACGCATTCCCATGCTCAAATCTTCGTGCACACTCCCTGAGGCATCCAAGGATCAGTAGAAGGCCACGTGGCATCGTTAAAATTAGGGTTTCCTAACCCTAATGCGCCGCCACCCCACTGCTATATATACCCATGCCTAGCTTAGGTTTAGGTAACTGGGAACCTATCTCAGATCACTTTTCTTTTCTTTTCCCTTTCTTTTTTAGCAGTAAGTAGTTTTTCTTTTTCTTTTTCTTTTCTTCTCTCCATAGTCCAGCAATTGCTGGCTATGACTTGTACATGTATTTGAGTTAGATTAATGGAAGTTTTGCAATAGGATTTATACTTTATGGGATTGCTATTTATATGTGAGATGCTCTGTGCAAGGCTGCTGCCTTGTGATCCCCATTGTCTTGGCTGTGTTTCAAAGCAATAGAGGACTGATTTTAAGGGCCACTCAGATCCAAGTAACCTATGCGTCTGGGCTTTCATGGTCTTCCAGCATAGGATTTATACTTTGTGGGATTGCTATTTATATGTGAGATGCTCTGTGCAAGGCTGCTGCCTTGTGATCCCCATTGTCTTGGCTGTGTTTCAAAGCAATAGAGGACTGATTTTAAGGGCCACTCAGATCCAAGTAACCTATGCATCTGGGCTTTCATGGTCTTCCAGCCTTAGCCCCACCACAGGACCTACTAGATCTGAAATCCCCATGGGAGCTTGAGCTGGTAGCCTGGTGAACATGGTGGTGGCAGCGATAATCTTGTTTTGTTTTGGGCTCCGTGAGGAAGATAACCTCTGGGATAGTCTGACCATTTAAGTGGACAGATTATAGCCTTAGGGTGATTCTGATCCACCGATCCAAGATGGATCCTTCTTCTTTTCACCTGAGCTTGTAAAAGCCTGGTGAGGGATTGTACAGAGGCAGATTCTCCCATATTTGTTTAGATATGCCATCAGATGTTGGATCTGGTATGGTTATAGAGATTGTAGGCTGGTGACTGGACCATTGTAGCCTCTCTCAAGCAATGGACAGCTGGATCGAAGGTTGTACTCAATCGCTTGCTGGTTCCATGTGTCTGGGCTATCATGGTTTTCCAACCTTAGCCCCACATATGGAACTTTAGAGGTTGAGGTTCCCTATGGATTCTGAAATTTGGTAGCTTTGGATGAAATAGTGCAATGATTTAATTGTTATGTTCTGACTCATCCCTGGATAGTGGCTCCCCTATGGGATAGTCTGTGACCATTCAAGTGGACAGGTTATAGCCCTAAGGGTGGAGTCATGGCAGTAGCGATGGGTTGGATCCTTTCTCCTCAGAGGTGACAATGTAGCCTCTGGACAGGATTTCTATAACCTCAGATCTAAATCTGAGTTACAAAAACTCCTCTGACCTTGACTCAATAACATATTTCTCACCCTTTTTATAATTATTTTCCACACTCCATCCATCCTCTTAATCCTTTCTGTAATTTAGTTATTAGAATACTTAGAATAAGTGACCTCAAACTCCCCTCCTTTTAGGACTGCCAGATCTGTAGACAGATCTGGAGGGACTACTAGAGACGCCTCCCTTGGAGCCTTAGATCACCTTTCCCTGTGGGACAAACTCTTACTTATCAAAACTTGCTACAAAAGACCCTGTATCTTGCAGGTTTAGGATTTCCGAGTTGTGCGAATTCGTCCCCTGTTTCATTATGTTTTTGATTCTTAAATACTTTCACCACCAACCAATAAGGGACGCACACTTGAAATCACCAACAAGTTTTTGGCGCCGTTGCCGGGGAAAGATGATCTAATAGTAGACCCTTAGTTTTTGTATTCTTAGTATTCTTTGTACATGTGAATAATTGATACTGCTGATATAATTGTGCATCTTTCTTGCAGATCTAGACAGCAGCAGTGAAGGATAATTGGAATGCAAGTGGAGCATAGCTACCTCTGTTTGCAAACTCTCTGACTCTAAAGCTCTGTCTATCCTTCTTTTTAACAATTTCTTCAGTAGTGTCTAGGATAGTTTAAATGTATTCTTTGATAGCTGTAACATAGTTAGATAAATATGTTTGTGTATAAGTATTCTTTTACAATGTGCCTGCAAGAAGCTTTCCTTGCTGTGGGTGTGCTTGTATGCTAGGGAGGAGATCCCTCAGCCCTACTTTAGAGCCTCTAAACCCTGAGCTAGAAAGGGGAAGGAGGCTAAGAAGAGACAGGCACACCACAGGAGAGCCCCCAGGAAATTCTGCATCAGCAACTATGGGTGAAGAATACCCCAGAACCCTCAAGGAGTTGAATGCTCCGGATGACTACAACTCCCCCTATAGCATTCAATTCCCTGATGTTCAAGGGAATTATGAGATAAAAACTTCCATCATCCAAATGCTGCCAACTTTCCATGGGCTTAGCAAAGAAGACCCTTACAAGCATATTGATCAATTCTTGGCTTTGTGCACCACTTTTAATATCGCTGGTTTGGGACCTGAGGCTACTAGGCTCAGACTCTTTCCCTTCTCCCTGAAGGATAGGGTCAGTACCTGGTTGGCCACTCTTCCCAACAATAGCATTGCTTCATGGAAAGACCTGCAGACCAGATTCCTAACCAAGTTCTTCCTTGAGACCAAAACTAGCCAGTTGAGGAAAGAGATTCTTGCGTTTTCTCAATCCCCAACTGAGGATTTTAACCAGTCCTGGGATAGGTTTAAAGAGATGCTCAAATAATGCCCCCACGACAAGATCCCTGAGAGGCAGCTTGTACAAAGCTTCTACAATGGGATTGATGGGAAAAACAAAGATATGGTTGATGCCTCTTGTGGTGGATCCTACATGCACAAGACTACTGAGGAGGCATGGGAATTGTTTGAGGTGATTAGTGAGAATGCTTTTCAAAAGCCATCCCTGGCAAGAACTAATCAGGAATCTGAGTCAAAGGTGGGGCCTGCTACTGGATCCAAAGGAAAAATTTATGATGTGTCTGGGAACGATGACCTACGGCTGCAGATGGCAAACCTCTCTATGAAGTTTGATAAATTGTTGACTGTGATGCAGCCCAGAAGGGCTGCTCATGTGGCGGAGGCATGTCTCATATGCAGGTCCCCACAGCACACAGGGGAGGAATGTCCATCTGCAGGGCAATTTCTGGAATTAATGTTGGAACATGTGCTTTGCCGCCCGGTCTTATGGCCAAGAACAACTGGGGCTACACAGACTGACCATATGTATACCGGCACCAAAATCTGGTTACCAATGGAGAGACCACTCAAATCGAGGTGGAAGCAAGATCACCCAGCAGATGTTGGCTTTACCACAGAGGCCACAACAGCAGTTCAATCAAGGGCATGCCCCAAGGTCTACCTTCCAGCACTACCAGCAGCCCCATCAGCAGTAAAATCAGTTGGTCCTACCCCCTTCTCAACCAAGAAATACTTCCTTCGAGGACCAAGTCTTGGCTTCATTGCAAAACTTGGGTTCCTTGGCTCGATCAGGATTCTCATGGTGAGCCTCCGAAAATGGAAGACAATCGAGCCAAATGTCCAAAACCTTGGCAAGGAGAGAGGAAGGCGAATGTCACCGCCACCAATTGCTAACTGTAAGGTGTTTTTCATTAAGGAAGCTTCCTCGAGTTTGAGGACACCAATGTCCGCACTACCCTAAGGTCCGGCAGATGGTAAATAACTGTGTGGGTAATGCATCACCGGTGAGGCAATTTCCACAGATGATGCACATGATCCTGAAAGAATGTTGTTAGGCCACCAAGCCAAGAACTGCCTGTCACCTTGCAGCAGGAGAAAAATAAAGAGGTTGTAGTTGAGCCTCAGTAGGAAGATAAACATGAAAAAAGAAAAAAACATAAGTTTAATCATGGGCTTGTAGCTGAGGAACCAGCAGGACCTCGGCTGCCATTTCCTCAGGCTCTGAATAGTCCTGTCCCTTTTGAAAAAGGGAATGCCCAGATGGAGGAAATGATGGAGACTTTCAAGCAGGTAAAAATCCATTTACCCTGCTTGAGGCAATTAAACAAGTCCCTGCCTATGCAAAGTTCCTGAAAGACCTCTGCACCCAAAAGAGAAAGGCTAGAGGCCATGTGTCAAAGAAGATCTTTGCAACTGATACAGTGAATTCTATATTTAACATAGCAATGCCTGAAAAGTTGTAAGATCCAGGTATACCCACTATTCCCTATGTAATTGGCGATCATACAATTGGAAAAGCCCTTTTAGACCTTGGAGCCAGTGTTAACCTATTGCCATACAATGTATATCTGCAACTAGGTTTGGGGGAGCTGAAGGCTACCCCCATTGTGCTGATGATGGCTGACAGGTCTGAGAGGAAACCTCTGGGGATGGTTGAGGATGTCTTAGTAGGAGTGGATAAGTTTTTCTACCCTGCTGACTTCTTAGTTTTGAATATGGGCTGCAGCACTAGCCCAAACCCCATACCCGTTATACTGGGCAGGCCTTTCTTGGCCACTGCCAATGCTTGCATCCAATGTAGGTCAGGAGTAATGGAGGTAACCTTTGGACATATGAAAGTTGAGCTGAATGTGTACGACAGTGCAAAGTACCCTCAGATGGACAATGAGGAGAGCTTTGCAGTGGATGTACTAGAAGAAATTGTAGAGGAAGAATTGCCCACTCTGCTGGAGTGGGGCAACATTGTCAGGAATTTAGTTGACATTTGGGACATGGTGGAGGAAGAGAGCCCAGATAGTAGATCAAAAGACATGCCAATATCAGAGGCTCCTGTGGGCTCAGTGCAGCACTCCAGTTGGAGACCTACACTGCTACCTCTTCCTCTAACCTCCAATGCACCTATTTTGCCATCCACCCAATAGGCCCCTGATCTAGAACTTAAGCAGCTTCCAGAAACATTAAAATATGCTTTCCTTGAGAAAGGTGAGAAGCTTCCTGTAATTATCTCTTCTTCCCTTACCAATGGGCAGGAAGAGGAATTACTCACAGTTTTGAGGAAGCACAAGAAGGCAATTGGTTGGACCATTGCCGATCTTGGAGGAATTGATGCATCAATTTGCATGCATAGGATCCATCTTGAGGAGGGAGCATTACCCTCCAAGGAAATGCAGAGGAAGCTAAATCCTCACATGCAGGAAGTGGTCCTCAAGGAAATCATTAAATTGCTAGATGCAGGGGTGATTTACCCCATCTCTGATTCTCATTGGGTAGCACCTATCCAAGTGGTGCCCAAGAAATCTGGCATAATAGTGATTGAGACTGAAACTGGTGAGTTGAGGCCAGCCAGGGCAACCACGGGCTGGAGAGTGTGCATTGATTATAGGAAGCTCAACTCTAAAACTAGAAAGGACCATTTCCCTCTCCCCTTCATTGATCAAATCCTGGACAAATTGGCTGGAAAAGCTTTTTACTGTTTTCTTGATGGATACTCGGGGTACAACCAAATCCCTGTTCATCCTCAAGACCAAGAAAAAACCACCTTCACATGTCCCTTTGGCACCTTCACTTACAGAAGGATGCCTTTTGGGCTCTGTAATGCACCAGCCACTTTTCAGAGGTGTATGTATGCCATATTCTCTGACATGATTGACAAGTTTTTGGAGATTTTTATGGATGACTTTTCTGTCTATGGAGACAGCTTTGGCCAGTGTCTATAGCACCTCAGCCTAGTTCTGCAAAGATGTGAGGAAACCAATTTGGTTTTAAGCTGGGAAAAGAGCCACCTCATGGTAACACAAGGTATTGTGTTGGGCCATGTGGTCTCTAAAGAAGGGCTTGAGGTAGACAAGGCCAAAGTGGACCTCATTGCCAATCTTCCCCCTCCAAAAATAGTCAAGCAAATCAGATCATTCCATGGGCATGCAGGATTTTACAGGAGATTCATTAAGGACTTCAGCAAAATTGCCAAGCCATTATGCCACCTGCTCTGTCAGGATGTCCCCTTCAACTTTTTTGCTGAAGGTCTGAAGGCTTTTGAAACATTGAAAATCTGCCTCACCTCTGCTCCTGTACTCCAAACACCGGACTATACCCTGCCTTTTGAGTTGATGTGTGATGCATCAGACTTGGCAATAGGTGCTGTGTTGGGCCAAAGAAAAGATAAATTGCCTGTGGTCATTGCTTATAGCAGCAAATCACTTGCTGAAGCTCAGCTGAACTACACCTGGCGAGAAAGAGCTTCTAGCGGTGGTTTACGTTGACAAATTTAGAGCCTACCTATTAGGATCTAAAGCGTGATCTTCATCGACCATTTGGCAATCAAGTACCCTCGTCCAAGAGAGATGCTAAGCCGAGGCTGATTAGATGGATACTCACATTAGGTGAGTTTGACATCAAAATCAAGGACAAAAAGGGTGTGGAGAATGTGGTGGCTGACCACTTGTCCAGAATTATCTTGGAGGAATGCCTGGATGGTCCTACAAATGATGCCTTCCCTAATGAGCAATTATTTGCCATCCAATCCGTAGTCCCTTGGTTTACACACATAGTTAATTATCTGGTTATAGGAAAGATTCCTCCCCACTGGACCAAAATGGATAAAGACTTGCTCTTCTCAAGGGTCAAGTATTTTTTCTAGGAGGAACCTTGCCTATACAAGTACTGTGCCGACCAGATCATCCGACGATGTGTTCCCGAAAGTGATTTCCCTAGTATTCTGGCTATGTGCCATGAAAATGCCTGTGGGGGCCACTTTAGTGGGAGAAAAACTGCTGACAAAGTCCTACAGTGTGGTTTTTACTGGCCATCCTTATTCAAGGATGCACACACACACTGCAAGGCATGCGTGAGATGTCAGAAATTAGGAGGGCTATCTAAAAGGAATTCAATGCCATTATAGCCCATCCTTGTTGTAGAACTGTTTGATATATGGGGAATAGACTTCATGGGCCCCTTTCCCCCCTCTAATGGTTGCCAATTCATCTTAGTGGCAGTGGACTATGTCTCCAAATGGATAGAAGCCATTGCCACAAGAACCAATGATAACCAGGTAGTCCTCAAATTCGTAAAGCACAACATTTTCTCGGGATTTGGAACCCCTAGAGCTATTATTAGTGATGGGGGTAGCCACTTCCGCAACAGGAATTTCGCGAGCTTGCTCAAGAGATATTCTGTGCCCCATAGGATTGCTACTCCCTACCACCCACAAACAAGTGGGCAAGTTGAAATTTCCAATAGGGAGATTAAGCACATCCTTGAGAAAATAGTTAGGACTGACCGGAAAGATTGGACTGAGAAACTGGATGATGCACTGTGGGCCTATAGGACTGCCTATAAGACCCCTATCGGAATGTCCCCATTCAGACTAGTCTATGGCAAGGCCTACCATCTCCCAGTAAAGTTAGAACACAGGGCCTATTGAGCCATTAAGAACTTGAACATGGATCTAACTTCTGCTGGTCAACACAGGTCATTACAACATTCGAAATTGGATGAGCTGCGGATGGATGCTTACGCCAATGCCAAGATCTACAAGGAACGGGCTAAATCCTTCTTCGACAAAGGCTTGCTGAGGAAAAGCCTCGAACCGGGTGGTAAGGTTTGGTTATTTAACTCCAAACTAAAATTCTTTCCTGGCAAATTAAAATCCAGATGGGATGGCCCCTATATTGTCGTAATGTTTCCCCATCTGGTGCTGCGCAAGTCCAGGACTCCAAATCCGGGAGGGCCTTCAAAGTGAATGGTCAAAGGTTGAAGCCTTGCATTGAACGACCTGCAGATCCTATGCGCATTGTTCATTTTCATGGGACCCCTACATCTACCTGACCCGCAGTTGTGTCCATATTGTACTATATTACTTAAGTTTTTCCTTAAATTTTAGGAAATTCTTGGAGATATGTGGAGTTTGATTTTGTTGTGGGGGATCGGTATGATTTCCTCTTCTTCTGAATTGTTGATTTGGCCCTCGCGAGTTCCACATTCTGATTTGGGAAGGCTCGCGCAATTCGCATGACCCAATTCTTTCGCTGTCGTGAGTTTTCGTGCTGCAGAATATCACGCGCACTTCCAGCGCTAACTCCCATGCTCGGGTGATTCTGGTCTCTCATGATTCCCTTACCCAGCTGCGCGAACCTAATGCATTTGTCATTTCCCACATTGACTGCTGGGACTTGACTTTCCCAAGTCACTCTCATTTAATGGCGGCGACTTGGATTTTGCTCAACCGTTTCATCTTCCCCAATCCCTTGCCTATAAAGACACCGGGCGGCCATGTTCATCTTCACAACATCCTATCTCACTCTCGCGGTCCTTCCCTATTCCTAACCATGGCAGATGATAAGCCAAACGCACTGCCTAACAAGTTTTACCCGATGTGGTTGGACCCGCCGCCCCCCAAAGAGCCAGATCCCCTCCAACCCCTCTGGGACGAATTCGAGGAGGTTCTGCAAACCATTGCCAAGGAGGAGGAGGAAAATCTCCAGCCGCAGAAGAAGAAATGCAAGACCGAGCCATCCCCCTCCACTCCACCCCCTCCCCCGCCTTCTCCACCCACCCCCCCTCCTTCTTAACCCCCGCACCCTTAATCTTTCTCCCTTTCCCTCTTTCTTTTTGTACTTTTCTTTTTCAGCATAATAATATCTTTCCTTTCTGATAATATTGTCCTATTTTCTATTGTTGGTTACTTTATTTCTTGTTCTTTTCTTTTATGTTGTAATAAATCTGTTGCACATGGACCTTGAACCAGTGAGGACACTGCTCCTCATAGGCTTGGGGGTATGGCAGGCAGACCCTGCCAATGGAATAGTTAACATAAGTGCAGCAGACCCATCTGAGCAATATGGAAATGGACCTCTGTCCACTTAAGAATCATAAAATTAAGAAGTTTAAAATTTATGCAAACATTGAACACTTTAGACTTCTAATATTCCACATTTCCATAATAATTTCACCAAGGAAACACATGTGTATCTGCACTTAGTGAATCAGTAGAGAGAGAAAAAGGTGAGGACATACTGAAAAGTTCAAAGGATGACCCGAACCAGTGAGAATTGGGCCTACAAATTTTTTTTTTCTTTTTGAGGAGTAACTAAGGCACTTCTTCTATTTCTAAGGACTGGCTGAGTCTCTGTGCTCACTAGAAGTTAGGTAACTCCAAGTTGAAACAACTGACAGTACTCATGAGACCTAGGAAAGGATCATGGCCTTCTCTTGGACAGTTTGAGCCTAAAAAGATCAACCCTAAAGCAACTGCCCTTGTCCATACCCCTTTGAGCTTTAAATCCTAAATTTCTTCAAAATACACCTAAGTACTTGAACCTTAACCTATGAACCTGATTCAACCTACCCTCACTCTGAGAATTCAGAAGGTAAAGGAGATTGAGTTGAAGATGGACTAGCTATGGTCAGCATTAGGTGAATGGAGAAGAAGCATCTATTCTGACAGAATGATAACTGTGGACATGGTGGCATGTCTGAGAAGCAAAAACAAAATAAAAAATAAAAAATAAAAAAAAAGGGGGGGAAGAAAAACTCCAGCAAAAAGAAACAAAAGAAATAATAATGAAGAGGAATAAGAGAGAAGTCAAGAGGAACCTTCATTGGAAAATCAAAATCAAGATGAGAAACTGATCACTTCCAATCTGAAAATCTCAAAGAAGATGAAGGGAGTGAATTCAAGAAGGTGAAGTCATGAACCACCTCCTGCACCCACTGAGTTCTCAATTTTTGAACCCCTTTTCAAACCTTCTATTTTTTTCAACCATACTCCATAAGCCACATTTTAACCCAGTTAAAAGCCCTTGTGATCCAAAGATTGAGTGAGCTGTCATGTGAAGATAAGAAATTATCCAATCTATGGTCAGAAACTGACAATGATGCTAGCACTTAAGAACTCTGCCTATGCTCATGCTTACAAACCCAGTTGGGGGATGTAACTGCTCGTGAGCCTGTGAGAAACTGAACCCCTCAACAAACCTTGATGAGAGTATGCCCTGAAAGGCTTTCTTTTGGGTCTGAACTTGAATATATTCTGTATGACCTTAACCTAATTTTTTGACATAAGGATAAGCTCAATGCTGACATGCATTTGTGCAGTTTTCTGTGATCACAAATTATTTGGAAATGCCGTGCAAACATGCAAATTATGTTGTCTAAGTTCCTGCGCAACTAATGAATTAAACTTCTTTTATGCTGATTCATGAGTAGAGTAAATCTGATTCCTTAACTGCTCATTGGAAGACATTGCACTTTAGTTAACTATTTCATTGGAGAAGTTTGTGGGTGTCTTCACTGAAAACCCTTAGGAGACTTCACTCCTCCACTAGGAAAATCCTAGGGGTTTAAAAGGCTTGGTACATATGCTAAATGTATCCGTGCTCCCTACGAAAGTGGCATTTAATTTTTAGGATAGATTTAATGTAGCTTTGCTAAGGGACTAGCAAAGATTAGGTTTAGGGGTGTGTTAAGACCTGAAAAGTACCACTTTCTGCCCCTTAACTTAACCTTTGATTAGACCCTTAGCCACTTAATAAACTCCTCTTAAGTGTTTTGATCAGGAAATAATCAGCAGTGAAATAAGGCCAAGAATCCTGTTATGAAGCCTGCTTTGGCACCAGATGCCCCTCAGCAAGAATGCACCTTGAAGCCTCGCGCAAATCAGCTTAGCTTCCCAAGGCTTTACAAGCAACCTCTCGCACAGATGAATGATTGGGGAGCTTCAGAAACTCAACTCTGCGCAGCTCTCGCGAAGATCAAGGGTAGAACATAGCGCTCAGTGTCATGCAGTTCAAGGCAGACTTCTCTCAATCTCGTGAAGATCGCTTAAGACAGCTGAGGAGAGAGAGCTTCAGAAGATTTCTCGCGCAGCTATTACGCAGTCGTCGCGGGGTACAATTCTCAAAAGAAGAACGCCTCGCGCAGTTCATGCTCCATTCAAGAAAGAAAGAATCCTGGCGAAGGCAAAGCCCATCTCGCGAAGATTGAGTGAGACAAAGAACCTCGCGCAGTCAGAACTCAAAAGAACCTCACGAGGTAACTCGCGAAGTCTAAGTAAAGAAAAGAGCTCGCGCAGTTCTCACGCTGCTGCCCAGCGAAGACTAATCTACCGCGCGACTGCTTGAATTGCAACCTCGCGACGCTTGAGACTACATTTTCTATTCAACCTCACGAACTCCAACTCAGCGAGAGCTCAACTCTCTACCACGCGATTGCCTGAAGAGCAAACCGAGGCAACCTCGCGACGGCTGAAGCTTCAGTGTCAAATCATCCTAGCGAAGAGCAATGAGCTACCACGCGAGATGTCTGGGAAACTACAGCTACCTAGCGAGCCTCTGAACCTAAACTTCCATCTCTTCAGCAGAGGGCATTCTGGAAACTTCCAATGATTAGGGCACGCATTCCCACTCTCAAATCTCTATGCACATGCCCCGAGGCATCCAAGGATCAGTAGAAGGCCACGTGGCATCATTAAAATTAGGGTTTCCTAACCCTAATGCGTCGCCACCCCACTGCTATATATACCCAGGCCTAGCTTAGGTTTAGGTATCTGGGAATCTATCTTAGATCGCTTTTCTTTTCTTTTCTCTTTCTTTTTTAGCAGTAAGTAGTTTTTCTTTTTCTTTTTCTTTTCTTCTCTCCATAGTTCAACAATTGTTGGCTATGACTTGTATATGTATTTGAGTTAGATTAATGGAAGTTTTGCAATAGGATTTATACTTTGTGGGATTGTTGTTTATATGTGAGATGCTCTGTGCAAGGTTGCTGCCTTGTGATCCCCATTACCTTGGCTGTGTTTCAAACCAATGGAGGACTGATTTTAAGGACCACTCAGATCCAAGTAACCTGTGCGTCTGGGCTATCATGGTCTTCCAGCCTTAGCCCCACCACAGGACCTACTAGATCTGAAATCTCCATGGGAGCTTGAGCTGGTAGCCTGGTGAATATGGTGGTAGCAGCGATAATCTTATTTTGTTTTGGGCTCCGTGAGGAGGATAACCTCCGGGATAGTCTGTGACCATTTAAGTGGACAGATTATAGCCTTACGGTGATTCTGATCCACCGATCCAAGATGGATCCTTCTTCTTTTCACCTGAGCTTGTAGAAGCCTGGTGAGGGATTGTACAGAGGCAGACTCTCCCATATTTGTATAGATCTGCCATCAGATGTTGGATCTAATCTGGTTATAGAGATTGTAGGCTGGTGACTGGACCATTGTAACCTCTCTCAAGCAATGGACAGCTGGATCAAAGGTTGTACTCAATCGCTTGCTGGTTCCATGTGTCTGGGCTATCATGGTTTTCCAGCCTTAGCCCCACATATGGAACTTTAGAGGTTGAGGTTCCCTATGGATTCCTGAGCTGGTAGCCTGGATGAAATAGTGCCTGCAATGATTTAATTGTTATGTTCTGACTCATCCCTGGATAGTGGCTCCCCTATGGGATAGTCTGTGACCATTCAAGTGGACATGTTATAGCCCTAAGGGTGGAGTCATGGCAGTAGTGATGGGTTGGATCCTTTCTCCTCAGAGGTGACAATGTAGCCTCTGGACAGGATTTCTATAACCTCAAATCTAAATCTGAGTTACAAAAACTCCTCTGACCTTGACTCAATAACATATTTCTCACCCTTTTTATAATTATTTTCCACACTCCATCCATCCTCTTAATCCTTTCTGTAATTTAGTTATTAGAATACTTAGAATAAGTGACCTCAAACTCCCCTCCTTTTAGGACTACCAGATCTGGAGGGACTACTAGAGACGGCTCCTTTGGAGCCTTAGATCACCTTTTCCTGTGGGACAAACTCTTACTTATCAAAACTTGCTACAAAAGACCCTGTATCTTGCAGGTCTAGGATTTCCGAGTTGTGCTGATTCATCCCCTGTTTCATTCTATTTTTGATTCTTAAATACTTTCACCACCAACCAATAAGGGAAGCACACTTGAAATCACCAACAGTCACTTTCCATGTTTCTGATTTTGCTAGTACATATAATCTTATCTTAGGAAGAAAATAGTTAGAGTCAATGAAAGATGTCACATCTACACACCATCAATGCGTCAAATTCCTGTACGAGGACTCCATTATCCGTATATACGTTGATGCACCCCTCCAAGAAATGGACACTGATTACACTGCGAGTATTCTGATAGCCCATGATTTTGTATTGAACACAGGCCACATTCAGAAGGCCTGAATCCCTGATGAGACAACCGTTGCGGAACTTCATCCCCCTACCCCTCCTAGTTCTCCCCCAGCGCATCAATAAAATTAATGAGAAGACAGGTTGGCCCAGACCTCACCAAACTCTACGACATTAACTTAACTTCATCCCCCACACCAGACTTGGTAAAAACAAGAAAGGTCGCATCAAACCCATTGTCCCATCAAAAATATGCCAGCACATAGGGTTAGGTTACTAATTGGACAGCCCGCAAGCCGACTTGTTCCCTACCTGACCGAAATGGTCTCTATATGACCACTTCATTTATGGGACCATTGAGAAAGCAGATGTACCAAGGTAAAAGGAAATGTCCTTCACTAGATCTCAAGAAGCAAAAATTGAACAAATGGCTAAAGCATTCAATGATTTAACTAATCTAAATGACGATATTGACAAACCATTCGAAGGAGTCAAACCTTTGTTTAACACTAAGGAGCTTATAGAAGAGAGAAAGGGAGAACCTCCCAAACTCCAGCAGCAAGTAGAAGATTGGGAATCCACTGATGACGAGGATTTTCACATAGCAACCTTGCAAGATGGTGAAGAGTACTTACACTCAACATGGGAAGAGGATGACACCCTACAAGAAAACCTTGATTCGTATGGCATCCGCCTCGACCTTGGCCTTGGAGGATGGGAATGCCCGTGGGACTCCCCGTGTATCGCTCACCCATACCAACCCCGTTGTAGGGCACACACCAACATATCGCTAGAATTGAACGACTCCAACTTCATAACAACAGAAGTAAGTAACGACCCAGCAACTCAACTACCGGCACAAGAAGCAGAAAATCTCAACAGTCATTTGGTTGACCCAGGGGGAAACACCCCCATCGCCCTCGTTGAGTTTGAAGGGGAATTTGAGCTAGACAGTCCTCCATCCCCAGACACGCCACAACTCCAAATATTTTAGAAATCTCTCGAGGAAGAATGGCAATCCCCTCCGAGTGATGACAAGGACTACTGGATACACCTCCCTGCACTCGAGCTAGCGAAGCGGGCTAATCTAGGAATTCAAGCACTGTTAGATCAAGAAGACGAGTTTAATACAAGCCTCGACTCCAATCTACATGGATGGGAATGCCCTTGGGGATCTCCCTGCATTTCTCACCATTACCAGCCTCACTGCCGAGCATGCGTGCTCATCCTAACATACTATGAAGTTTAAGGGAAAGAGCTCGCTACCCTTGAGGATCCCATAGGAGATCACCCTTGACAGGCTGAACAACCACATTATAACTTAGAGGATGATAATTTGACTGATTATGATCTCCAGAGCTTCTTCCAAGATGAGGCAATCAATGCGATAGAGAATATCCAAACATTGATACCGCCACCACTGGTGTTGCTTATTCAAAAGACCTCATCAGCTAAGGACTCTAAAAAAAAATGTCAAATTCAGAACAAATCCACATTTCTCAAAGATTCACTCAAACGACTCCAACAGCCGCCTCGCTCCCTCAATTAGAGGAAGCAACTCTTCCGACGCCTCTTGAGGCGATCGACCCTGTACCATATCTACTATCGAAAAGCAAAAAAATAGAAAAAGAAGAAAACCCTAAAAATTCAAAATCCAAAAAAATCTGAAAACCCCAAAAAAGAAAGGGAACCCTTCATTCTGAATCGAGTTTGTGACCAATAAGGAGACTTTTCCCTTAAGACTGCTATCCCATCTCCTGTATGAGGATGCAATGCATCCAAGCTAAACAATAAACCAGTGATCATACCAGATAAGATACTTCATGACTTTGAGAAAATGATCAATAGCCTTGACCTTCACCTTACTAAAGATCTCTCAGTCATAAATTGTACCAATGAAGAGTCACCTTTTGTAAAATCGAATCCCCAGTATAACAATTTTGTAATATATGAGCTTACCGAAGATGAAGAAGGAACACCAGTCATAAAAGAGGTGCCAAACTTCCAACGGGTTACCAAGCATTTCGATGAGCAAACTCAAGCTGCCACGGAACCTACAGAAGAAATCAACTTTGGCACTGAACAGAAACCCAAGAAACTACTAATTAGCGCAATGTTTAATTATAAAAAAATGTCAACAAATCACACAGGTCTTACAAGAGCACCTCGAGTCCTTTGCATGGTCCTATAAGGACATGCCTAGTTTAGACCCAAGTTTAGTAGAGCATCGCCTTGTCTTAGAACCCGATGTGAAGCCTGCTAAGCAGAAGCATCGTAGGATGCACCCACAAATATCCCTTCAAGTTAAGGAGGAAGTAAACAAATTACACAAAGTCAAATTCATCCAAGTCGTCCTCTACCCCAAGTGGGTCGCCAATATAGTACCTATCACAAAGAAAGACGGCAGAGTGTGGGTTTGCATTGACTTTCGAAACCTCAACCAGGTATGCCCAAAAGACGACTTTCCACTTCCGCACATTAACACTCTAATCGACAACACCGCTGGACATGAGATGTTATCCTTTATGGAGGTTTCTCTGGGTATAATCAGATCAAATTAGCAGAGTCTAACTAAGAGAAGACTTCTTTAACCACACTATGGGAAACTTATTGTTGTCATCATGCCTTTTGGGCTCAAGAACGTAGGAGCCACGTATCAACATGCCATGATAGCTATTTTTCATGACATGATGCATAAATGTGTAGAAGTCTATATTAATGACATATTAGTGAAGTCCCAAACAAGAGTAGGTCATATTGAAGCACTCCGGCTGGTGCTGTAAAGAGCTAAGAAATATCAGCTAAAAATACACCCGAAGAAATGTGTCTGGAGGGTCACCTCCAAAAAATTACTCAGTTTCATAGTCAGTAAGCGAGGGATCGAAGTCGAACCTGCAAAAGTCCGAGCCATCCTTGAGATGCCACCCCCCAACAATATCAAAGAGTTACGAGGCCTGATAGGAAGATTACAATTCATCAGGAGATTTATCTCCCTACATTCAAACTGATGCGATCCTTTCTACATACTACTTAAAGGAGAAACTGAGTATAAATGGGATGACCAGTGTCAGCAAGCCTTCAACAATATCAAAAAGTACCTTCTTAACCCGCCAATACTATCGCCACAGGTTCTCGAAAGACCCCTAATCCTCAACCTCTCAGTAAACGATAGAGCAATAGGAGTAATTCTAGGACAATATGAAGAAGACGACTAGAGAGAGAAGGTTATTTACTATCTTAGTAGGATGATGGTCGAGTACGAACGAAAATACACTTCGATGGAGAAGACCTGCCTCACGCTGGTGTGGGCCTCAACAAAACTACGACACTACTTCAGAGTACATAAGATACTAGTACTAGCCCGAATGGACCATTTGAAGTACGTATTCGAAAAGCTTGCAACATCAGGAAAGATCGCTCGCTGGCATATGCTCTTGCAAGAATTTGATATCACTTACGTCACACAGAAGTCGATCAAAGCATAAGCAATCGCTGATTACCTCACAGATCCTCCACTCTCGAGTGATGAGCCTATACACGTTGATTTCTCCAATGAAGACCTGCTCACGATTCATAACGAAGAGCCCGATAAGACCTCATGGACCCTTTATTTCGACGGTGCTCTAAATTACAAAGGAAAAGGCATCGGGATAGTCCTGCTAACCGCGGAAGGAATTATCATAACTAAGGCTTTTCTAATTAGACTTTCCTGTCACTAATAATGTCGCAGAATATGATACTTTCATAGCTGGACTGCGAGCAACACTACAATTACGCATTAAACAATTAAAAACCATTGGCGATTCCAAGCTAGTGATCTCGCAAGTTATAGGAGAATGGAAAACCAAGGAAAGGAGACTAATGGCATACCTAAAAACCGTTCAATATTTGGTAAAGAAATTCAAAAGAATCTCTTTCACGCACATCCCTAGATTAGAAAACGAGCTCGTAGACTCCCTTATCACGCTAGCCTCGATCATTCAAATACCTGTCGGGCAAATTACCAAGACCTTTTTCATTAAAAAGCTGGCAGTACCCGCTTATGAGGTAGCATGGATCGTCAAGAGAGAATTATCAACCCTCCCCATGAGTACGGGACCAAAAGAAGCAATCACTCCGAAAAATCATGTCAAGGTAAAAACCGAAGTCGCTATGTTCAGATTTGAAAAATCACCAACCGACGATGAACAACCATGGTATTTCGACATCTGGAACTTCTTAAAGCATTAACACGTCTCGCCATACGCCATGAAGATCGAACGAAAGACTATAAGAAATCGATGCGGCCGATTCTGCATATTCGGTGAAATACTATACAAAGAAGCCTTCACCAAAGGAGTACTGCTACAATGCATCACGACCGTTGAAGGACAATACATCATCCAAGAAGCACATGCCAGTGCCTGCAGCGCCCACGCCGATAGACAGAGACTCGCCGATCAATTCACATGACAAGGCTACTTTTGGCCGACAATGATTAGAGATTTTCACCTCTACGTCCAACTCTGTAAGCAATGCCAAGAACACGCCGCACTTATCAAAGTTCCATCAGTTGCATTGAGCACTATGACTTCACCATGGCCATTTTCGATGTGGGCCTTTGATGTCATCGGACCATTCACAGACACAGTTGGGAACACTCACAAGCACTCATTCATACTTACGACAATTGAGTACTACACCAAATGGGCAGAAGCTGAATCCTATATCAAAATTATCACTTCAACACTTGTCAGGTTTATTGTTCGAAATATCTCACCAGGTTTGGAGTACTCAGGATGTCCGTTATAGATAACGGACCACAGTTCATCACAGAAAAGATAAAAAAATTATGCAAGAAGTTCGGCATCAATCTACTCCACTCATCACCGTTCTACCCTCAAGGAAATAGACAAGGAGAAGCTACGAACAAAATGCTGATTTGAATTTTACAATGCATAGTCGATATAAGATATGGAGCCGACTGGCCTGAACGGCTACCAGAAGCACTCTGGGCCTATAGGACCCCTCATGTTCCATCACGAAAGGCCAAAAGCAAATTCCCTCAAAATGCGAGCACACCGCCAAAAAAAAACTAAGCCAATCACAACGCAACCACAACGTGATATTCTTTCATAACCCAAGATCTACCAAAGAAAGAAACAAGACACACTTATCGCGCAAATATCCTACTAGCATCCTATCTCTAACTACGTTCAGCCAATATCCCATCACAAAACATCACTACCTGAAAATAATAAAAAAAGCTCAGACAACACCTGCCACACCATATGATGAAAAGAGGGAAAGCTCGGTCGTGTCTCATCGCTAAAGCAAAGAGCTCTCTCTCTCGAATTGATCCCCACGTCCCACTAGGACTCACCCAGCACACAGCCAAAGAAAGGAAGCATCTCCAAGTCCCATCGCGATAATCACTTCCTCCAAGACATTACATCATATTGGCAACTGCCAAGCTCTGCCAAAGCAGACATGAAGAAAAGAGAAGAAATCTCCAAAGTCCCCTCGCGATACTACGACACCACCAGACCGCACAAGCTATGCACAATCCAGGTAACTACTACCCACTTTTTAATTACTCGATATTACTTATAAATATAGTTATCTATGATTAAGTCAAATATTTTCAAAACCCATCTCTCTCGACTCGCGAATCACTGTAGTCCTCCCCTAAGAAACAATCATCAGTATTCGCCGAAAAGGTTAGACGGAATATCCGACATGCCAAGTGTCATCTTGAAAACCACACAAACGGTCCGGTCCACAAATCTCGTATCAGTGGATGTGCTAAGTGACATCTCGGAAGCCACATTTTCCAAAGATTTACAACCGAATTGATCTTAAGTTAAAAATCCCAAATTTTAAAACTCCTTACTTACTTTCATAAATGAAATAAAAAAAATCTTTTACTTCCAAACTTAAAAAAAAAAAGAATCTTTTACTCCAAAACCAAAACCCTTTACTTCTAAAAACAAATAATGAAAAAAAAAAAAAAGAAATCAAAATAATCAAAGAGACTTAATTGCCAAAATTCACCAAAATTTACTTCAATTACCAGCCCAAACCAGCCATTCCCCTGAGAAACTAAACAATGAATATATTTAATCTAAGCACTTACAAACGCCTATTAGAAAAGGAATGCCTGACGCGCATTGGTGTGAGCAATGATGCACTCGGTCTGACTTGACTTGTAAAGCCTTCAATATTATATTGTATTTTATTTGGACATTTATATGATGCCCCCCGGTACCTCGACTGTGTCATACCCCTCTGTTTGACTGCCCCTTATAGTAGGTCGCGACATACGACAGGATGACCTTGACCCACAAATTAGCATATGGTGATTCTCCTTTTTGTTTGACTGTCACTCGCAGCAGGTTGCGCCATGCGATGGGATGCCCCTTGCACCGGCAGAATAGGATACGCTGACTTCTCCCATTGACTGTCTATGGCAACGGGTCGCGATACGCAATGGGATCGCCCCTGGGAATCCACGGTATGGAACATGCCTTTCGATAGCTACCACTGGGCTCCCGAATGCTCCATTTTAGCATGCACTGATAGATAAGAAAGCCAAACATGTCATGTCACATCTCTAGTTCACATTTTTGATTTTCCAAGAGAAATGAGAAGACACCTCGAATGAGGGGTGTCTACTTCTTCGACGCAATCTTACTTCGCAAGAGCCCGCCGAAGAGGGGCATCTGTAGACACTCCCATTTTACCCTCTCAGAATATACAAATTTGTTTGGTCAATCTTTGACCTCATAACCCTAATGGGAAACCATATACTGAAATAATAGTACATGACTGAATACAGGCTGAAACAATAGCTCTGTGGCTTAGACCCCATGACCCTAATGTGGGACCATATACTGAAATAATAGTATATGGTTGAACACAGACTGAAATAATAGCTCTATGGCTCAGATCCCAATGAAGGGAGACTATATACTGAAACAATAGTATATAGTCAAAATGCAGACTGAAATAATAATTTTACATTTCAGACCTCCTAACCCTAACCTAGGGACCATGCACTGAAATAATAATACATGGCTAAATACATGCTGAAACAATAGCTCTGTGGCTTAAATCCCAATGTAGGGACACTATATACTGAAATAATAGTATATAGTCAGAATGCAGGCTGAAATAATAGTTTTGCATTTCAGACCCGACTCGAACCGAACAACCCCAAATTACGCGCCTAAAACCACGTGCACAATTCAATTGCACGCCAAACCACACGCATGCAATCAATCCCCCTTTCAAACCAGACTTCATTTCCCGGACCACTTGGAGACTCGATTTCGTGCCTGATATGAGACGCGCAATAGGATTAAGCACCCCACCACCAGCGCGCAATTGGCCTACGCCTGATCAAGTCTTATCGTCTTTAACCCCTAAGCTTCCTCGATTAAGCGCTTCAAATGAGACGCTTAATCGGATTGCACACTCCACACTGGGCGCGCAATTAGTTCAAACGTGATTAGAACTAGAAAACTCACTGAGCACGTCAACCGATCACTCACTAAGTCAGTGACCGACTCAAAGCGATTAAGCACCGAGAAATCGGTGTGCAATCCAATTAAATGCTTGAAATAGGGCACTTAATTGAAGAAAAACCTATAAAATATTTTTTTCTAATTCGCCCGAGAAGAGGCTGCAATTTTAGGAGAACATAATTTTTTGAGATTTCGAAACCAAAGAACTCCAAGAATGAACCCATAGAGGAACATAGCAATGATTTCGAGATTCATGCTTCGAATCTTCGACATTTCTCTCTGCAGCCTCGTCCCTAGGTAAGAATTTAATTTTTAATTTCAGACCGTAGTTCTTAGACCTAGAATTTTTCTTAGTTTTAAATTATTAATATTAATTCAGTCTTAGACCGTAGCACCCTTTTTCAGACCGTAATTTTAATATCTAGTTCTAGTTCTCAGGTTTTTAGAACCAGTCCTTAATTTGACGGCCCAATTCACCAACCATAGACTCAATTCCATTCTAAAATTTTAATCTCTAGTCCTATCATTAATCTCTAGTTCTAGTTCATAGTTTTTAGAACCAGCCCTTAATCAGACGACCTGATTTTCTGATTTCGGACCCAAATTCAGTCCTAAAACTTTTAAATTGTAATTTTAATTCTTTAGTTTAATATTTATAAAATCCCAAACATTATTTCAGTCTTCTATAATCCTAGTTTCATAATTTAATTATTAATTATAATCCCAAAAATGACTCCGAAAATTCAAAAATACTATTTTATAAATCAAAAATCTAATTTATCCTTAATCTCAGCCACCCGATTTGCCCAAGGGAGCTTATGGAGGGTACTCGAGAATGAGGCCAATCCTCCTTAGCATAGTGGGCCTAAAACTCATTTTTTTTAGGATTATATTATTACTTTAATTAGAATTAGAAAATCAAGTCCATAATTCTCTTAGATTTTTAGTATAATTAATTTACATGCTTTATTTTTAATTAGAGCCTTAGGATAATTGCTTTGATTAGAATTCTAATAAAATTAGTTCCTCTATTTTAATTAGATAATTCTAGCATAATTAATTCGTTGCTTGATTAGAATCTAGTATAGTTAATTTTACTTTTTTTATTAATTAGAGTTTTAGTATAATTAATTCATTGCTTTGATTCTAATTCTAGAAAAAATTAGTTCTTTTATTTTAATTAGATTTTTAGTATAGTTAATTTATTGTTTTAATTAGATTTTAATAAAATTAGTTTATTTATTTTAATTAGATTTTAATAAAATTAATTCATTGCTTTAATTTGAGTTTTAGTAAAATTAGTTCTCTATTTTAATTAGAATTGCAGTAGAATTATTATAATTGCTTTACTTAGAATTCTAGTACAATCAGCATGCTTGATTTAATTAGAGTTTTATCAGAATTGATATATCTACACTCCTAGTATAAGTAGGAGACTAATGTTAATTAGACTTCTAGTAGTATTAGGAAATTAAATTAATTAGACTTTTAACAAGAGTAAAACATTAAAATTAATTAGACTCCTATTAGGATTAGGAGACTAAATTAATTAGACTTTCAATAGGATTAGAATATTAAACTAGATCACTCCAAATAAACCCACACCCCTAGACTCAAATAGAATTAGTAAATCTGAACCAATTCGAATTACAATAATAACAGGGAAGAAAAGGAGAATTGAACTATCTAAACTATAAGGAAGAGCCATAACTATTGACGATTGCAGGCGGGCGATTCAGTAAAGAAGTGACCCACACCCGCTCTAAAGCGTGATCACTGACGTGTTGCAGTGTCGTCAAATATTTGTAGTTGGCAATTGCAATAAACTATGAACCTTCCTAGAAAACCTCCCCCCTTTTTTATTTTATTTCTAGCATTCTAAACGCCGCATCGCTAGAATCCACTTGGACAGAATTGGGCCACTGATTCAACGGGGAGCGAGAGTAACCTAGAAAAAGCACGCACCAACAGGAGGGTAGTGTGACTATTTCAGAGATGGAGTGGATGTTGGAGGGTGAGTTTCCTCTAGAGGTTACTGGTGGTGGTGCTAAGGTGGTTCCCACAGTGGCTGAGGAGGGTGTTGAGGTGGCCGTTGTGGTTGATGAGGATGAGGTTCCTCCCGACGATGAGGGCAAGGTTCCTCCTGTTGCTGAAGGTGCTAACCCACCACCGACTGAGAATCAGATAAGTATTCCACTAGCGGACGCCTTCGTAGCGAACTGGGTAGGTGTTCTAAAACAATAGTCTCTTTTAATTTCCTAGGCATTCAGGTTATGACTTAGATTTCTAGGATGTGGAAACCCTTTCATTTATGCAGAACCCGCATTTGGTCATGGCTCGCATGCTCATTCATGAATATGCCTGTATAGAGCTTTAGGTCATGTTTATTTTCCAGTGTCGCCCTTCTCAAGTTTTGCGTGCCTATCATAGATTATTGTGCAACTGTGGGCTCTCGCGAGTCTGTCGCGATGATGCACTCTTTACTACAAATTTAGAGTCGCTATGTGAAGCTTTTGGTGTCTCAGAAAACCTAAATCAATATTAAAAGTACCGAAGTACAAAAATATGACTATGATTCACCGGTCTAATGCCAAAGGCTTTTGGGTAGGAGCTTCGATTATCAATCAGGAAGGTATTAGGCACCCGATCAACCCGCTTGAAAGCGGTCTCTACTTATGGCCAAAATAAAATTAATAAATAAACCCTTCCTCTTGCCCGAAGGCACTATGATCATATTAAGCTCTCCGAAAACACCGAATATTCGGCTGCGTAACGGCTTGAATCCTTCGATAAAGGAAAGGCAAAGAAGGTAGAGGAGTAGAGGGGAGAGCCGAAGCTCTCGGGCCCTTATAGAATGGTTGTGGACCTTTGCATAGGTGCAATTGATGAGCTTCTGATGGCTTGAGGGGTTGTCTAACCTCTGAGGCTTGATAGCTAACGGGTAGGAGAAGAAGGCTAGGGGGTAGTGCTCACATAGGCTAAGGGATTTTTTATGCAAGATGGGGTCTAAGGAATGGTTTTGAATTCTGAAATTTATATGGGTTTGGTGCACCAAAGGGGAGAAGGAAATCTCTAATCTTTCTCTCTTTGAAATTTTTTTCAAGCCCTTAACAAGAGGGGGGTAGCTCTCTATTTATAGGAAAGGGGAGGATTAGTGAGAGGTTAAAGTCCTAATTGAGTTAGCAATTAGGTAATAGAAAATCTAAGGAATTTGGGTTGTTCAAGGTTTTGGAAAGGTGGAAATTGGGTTTAATGGTAGATGATAGGATAGGGCTCTATGTGGAAAAAGGGATTAAAAGAGAGCTAGTGGGGGTGCAACAGTCCTAGCAAAACTAACCTTAATGGATGGGGTTGTGAACAAGTCAAACTCCAAATTGAAAATCTAACCAAAATCCCAAAAAATATTGTTCCTAAGCCTAGCGTGTGAATTAGACACGATAGATATAAGTACAGTAACCTGGGAAGAAGCTGGAGGTTCAGAACTCGCCCTGGGCCCCACAAAAAACTAATTTTTCCTAGCGTGTATATTATACATGCTAGGCAAAAATTCCTACATTTCTGCCCGATTTGCAAACTGCCACAACTTTTTATATACAACTCTGATTGAGGTGATCCTTGACACGTTAGAAAGCTGGGAGCATCTTCTTTACAAAGGTATTGGTCTCAGATCCAACATATATCTCTGTGAATTTTGGCACACCTCTTTCCAACCACTATTCAGGATGGTTCGAATCGGGCCCGGGAATGGTTCTAATGGGTTTGGGAAGGCTAGGGTTGATTCCTAAGGATTTGAGATGATTCCTAAGGATTTTGGAATGATTCCTAAGGGTTTGAGAAATGCTTTCAAAAGCTCAGGGGCGCGCCCTTTTCAAAGTATGGGTTGATTGGGCCTTGGACCAAATTTGGGTGTCTATAGATGCCCCTCTTTGGTATCTGATCACTAATGATCGAATGCCAAAGAAAGAGACATCCGATGAGGCCCAACGTAATATTTTCGGGCCCACTTTACTCAAAATGAACCTCAAAAATCAAAATGGAAAGAAACATGGATAGTAACGTAAGCCCATCTCATTGGGAAAACATCCGTTACTTGAAAAGGAGAGTTGCGAAAGCCCATATCATTGGGAAAACGTCCGTTCCTCAAGACTATCGGTCCCCAAGCACTTAGCGACATTACTGGGCATAACCGAGATGGTGAAATGATTGATGATGCTCGATGTTCAAGTTTTATTCTGATAAAAATAGCCCGACAAGAGGGAGGTGATCGACCCATACCTAAAAAACTTGCGCAAAGCAAAGACACGAAGATCTATAGTTTGCATCCAATCGCATGAAGCATTGATTGCCCCATTCGATTGGCCACGGGTGCCCCTATGCGAGGTAGGGTTCGAAGTCTCTGAGGGAACTCGTCGATTTGGAAGATAATCTAGCATAACTACCCAAGCGGAGCAAATATTTATGTCAACACTTTTTGGGAGTGTGTGCCATTTTTTAGAATGTGCCTTGGATCAACATGACCTAGAGCACCTAACTTCAAACAATACTGAACAGATCCGGCCAAAATTGGGTATGTACAGAAGGAGACACCTAATCTTGGTCTCTGCCAATAATGATCTTAAAATCATATAACTATATAAAAATATGCACCCATTAAGGGTGATAAGTAACAAAAGGCGATGGAAGTCCCGACCCAGATCTCGAGGTATTATTTACAGGAACAAATGACCATCCTATGGATACCAAGACGCATGGCGCCTATCTAAGGGAAACCATGCCAATACAGGTTTTAAGCCTGTAAAAAAATAAGGGAAATGAACCCTTCTACATGCATGTTTGCACATAGTTTGATCAATTTTAACAGGTTGGTCTCAACCAACAATTGACTTTTTTTTGAAGAATCTGAAGCTTAAGACACTAACGTTCACGTGAATCCAAAGACGGAGTGCTAAGCGCAAAGATTTAGCAGTGGTATCAACCCGATCGAAACATTGACCATTTGACCGGGATATACACCCTTGCTCCTACTTTAAAGTAGGATTTAAAGATCTAAGGCAAACCTTAGAGTTAGGATATTAATTTAGCATAGCTGCGTTCCCGATAAAATATTGACATTTTACCACATTAAATCACATATGTGCTTAGCTGTGCGTAATAAAAAGTATCATGGAAATGTAGCTATCTTTTTTTTTTCTTTTTCAAATGATTATTTTTTCCATTTTTCTTCTTTTTTTTATAGACTGGACGTCGGTGGTGAGATGCTTCATCTGATTTGTCCATCGCTCAGAGGTTGCCTGCTTCGAGGCTTTGGACTATTTTTCTTCCTCTTTTTTAATAGACTGGACGTCAATCCCCTTTTTGTTTATATATAGGTAATAAATATGCATCCTAAATAATAGAAGGAGAAACAAATTTTTATCTACACTTTTTTATTTTTTCAAGATTTATATTTTTTTGGATTTTTGTTTTTAGATTTTTTTGTTCCTTTTCTTCATTTTGAGATGGAAGTATGATTCTGTAAATATGTACATGGAAGGAGTATATATTTTTGAATGTTTTGTTTTTATTGTTTATTCTTTCTTCTCTTCTTTTTTCGTTTGATGCCTTAACAATGAGGCAAAGTAATGGGTCCCATTTTTCGCATAGTCAAACCCGTTCATGTGGTCCGACCTAAGTGGGGTTCAAAATTTTTTCGAGGTCGGAGCGCCCATCCCTTTGGATTGGATTAACCTTTTCTTCTTACCTCGGATCATACATTTGATGGTGCGGTCTGAAAATATACCAAATTGGGACCTGATTTGAGCAAACATGAGCAGCTCAATTGGCGACTAGATAATTCGAGAATGTAACCACAAGAGTAACTTAAGATTTTCCTCTTTCCTTATCTTTTTCTCTTAACCTTTTTTACTCACAACGCCTAAGATAGGTTTTCGCCAGGCCCATTCTTACCATCTTTTTTACCCGTAGCGCCCTTTTGAGTTTTCACTACTTCCATGGGTATTCATTTTTACCCCAGGTGCCTTTTCGAATTTTCACCTGGTCCGCAGAAGCTCGCTCTTATTACCCGTGGCGCCCTATCGGGTTTTCACCACGTCCTTTTTTACTTTGAGCTTGTATTTTATTTTTCTTTTCTTTTTTCTTCTTTCATTCACTCAAGGACCACGACATGGATGTTGATTCCATCATAGCCGGCTGGGTGAAACTCTCTTGTCGTTTCACAGCTTGGATCATGCTGACTCAACGGATACTGTGACTGCTTGTAGACCCTAAAGAGGGCTTTCTCTCGAGATAAATTGTGGTCATAGATTAGGTTAGGAATTTTGAATGTATTCTTGGGTAAAGAAGGTTTCCTCGATAGGGTTCCAGTTGCCGTAATATACTTCTTCCTTGGGAAATTTTGACTGTACATGCCCCACTTTTTCTTTTCTATTTTTTTATTCTTTTACTTTTTTCAGACATCTTCTTTTTGGGATTTTACTTTTCTGATTTTTATTTTTTTTGGATTTGATGGTAACTCTTTTTCTCCTTATTTTATTTGGTATATAAACTTTTTTCATCTTCTTTCCTAGGGAGGGGTTTAACGAAAGAAAGGCCAATGGCTCAACGAGTGTAGCAAGGGTATAAGTGTTCAGGGATGCTTTTTTGGCTACTTGGCTTTGAAATGATGGCCTCTTTTATGGGGTCCTTTAGCGGTCACATATCCATCTTATCAATACTTACCTTCCAACAAAGACTAGGAGTAGAATCGATATATGTATCTAGCGTTGATGGGCTTAGGAAAGTGATCTTTGTCTATGGTGGCGAGACGGATCATGTATCTCGGGAGTACCTCTTCGATGACATAAGGTCCTTCCCAGTTGGGCCCAAATTTCTCTATCGGATTGGCATGGAGAGATAGAAAGATTTTCCTGAGTACGGTGTCTTCCACTTTTGAATCTCGAATGCGAACACGCTTGTTGTAAGCACGTGCGATTCGCCCTTTGGTACGTCGCTCCAACATTCTTCAACTCGAATGGCATGACTCGGTAGCAGAAAGTTCCCCACGGGATAATGAACGCTGCCTTCTCTCGGTCTGCTTTTTCCATCCTGATTTGATTGCATTCGGAGAATCCATCCATAAATGAGAGCATCCCATGCCTGGCAATGTTTTCGACCAAGATGTCAATGCGTGGTAACGGGAAGTCATCCTTTGGCCTCTCTTTGTTCAGGTTTTTAAAGTCGATGCACATGTGAACATTTCCATCTTTCTTTAGTACAAGGACGATATTGGCTAGCCACTACGGGTACTTAGAGACCATGAGAAATCTCGTGTCGTACTACTCGATGACTTCATCCTTTTCTTTTAACATCCATTCTAGCCTGAGGCGTCTCAACTTTTGCTTGATTGACCTAACATCTTGATATAGCTGCAGCTCATGCTCAACCAAATCGATATCCAAACCAGGCATGTCCTCATATGACCATGCAAAGACGTCTTGGTATGACTGAAGGACATCAATCATGCCTTTTCTTTCGTTGGGAGATAGTGATGTTTCGATCTTGGTGATTCTAGGAATCTCCGTGGTCCCTAGGTTGGCGTTCTCCGTTTCTTCAATAGGGATCTCCTTGTCCAGACTCATGACTCCTACCTCTTTTTGTATTTCTATAGGAAAGGGGTCGATTTCACGTGGGACAAGTTTTTCTGTTAAGGCATCATTTTCTTTGATTTTCTCAGGAATTTTGAAAGACAATTTTTTTTTGAATTATTTTGTATATCTTTTATTTTTTGGATTTTCTCTTTTCTTTGAAAACGGGCCCTTGGCAATGTGAGTTCATCTATACACATGGTACTGCTTGGCAAAGGTTATTCTCGCTTTTTATAGGTTGTTTTTTTTTGGAAATCTAGTGCCAAATTTCAGGCCACTTGATGCTCCCAGAGTTAGGGGCATTGAAGCCCAATTCCTCACCTGCCGTCTGGCGGAGGAGGCTGTTTGAAATGACTTTTGAGGGTCAACCTCCATCATGTTTATCATTGGCTCATGTTTATCATGGGCATCTCCTCCTTAAAAAGTGATAATGAGGCGAGGTCTATTTCAATTTTCGGAGGAATGATTTGGGGATTTGTTTGGTGGATGGCCACCTACTTATATGGTGTCAACTACGTTGCCCCATCTTGGTCAATTTTGATGACCCTTACGCTCATGAATGTGATTTACTTGTGAGGTCTCGGGAGGGGTTCATCCTCTAGATCTATCCCTCTGGCTTTGGCTACAGTAATTGTTTGGGCATTTTCCTTGGCCACTTGGATTTCTTCTTCAGTAGGCTTGTAGCCTAAGCCGAATCTGACATGTTGGCTGCCTTTCGCTCTGACCGAGTCTCTCCTGCCTTGTAAATGGGGCCTAAACCTTTTCATTTCTGATAGCCTAACTTTTGGAGTATGGCCATTACTACAGTCATTCCACCTCTGGTTTTTGTAGTGACCTCTCTCATAGGTTCTGGCGCTAATGTTGACACATCATACAAGAAGCTGTGGTGATCGGTGTCTTCAGCTGTATGGGGTACATCCAGCACCTTGAGATATTTGATGCTCTAGGCTATCTTCTTTCTTTCCTCTCATCCTTCACCTTTGATTGTAATAACTTTCTCTTTGAAGATGAATTTAAGCTGTTGATGTAAGGTGGAGGAAACTAGCTCGATTTCAGGCAGCCACGGGCGCCCTAGCAGCAGGTTGAAGGCAGACCTGATGTCCATGACTTGGAATGGAATTGAGAAGGTCATTGGCCCAATGGAGTGCTCAAGATCGACCTCTCCTATCGTCTCCCTCCTGATATTATCAAATCCTCGTACACTTATTCTGGTTAGCCTGAATGTGGAGGGATCAACCCCTATTTTGGTTGAAGTTCTGACGGGGTATACATTCAATGTCGAACTATTGTCTATCAACAACAAAGGGATTATTAAGTCCTTTGATTCCACCATGATGTTGAGGGGTTTAGAATGATTGCTTCCTTCACTTCGCAGGTCGGTATCTGAAAATGAGATGGTGTTAGGAGCCAACACCTGCCCAATCATTTGCTTACTTCATCTGGCAAGACCTTGTTGGATACGTGTGCAACTTTCAATGCCCCTATTAGAGCTGGGAAGTGGGCCGGAGATGTCATCAATAGATCCGAAATGGTGATGTGAGCTGGCGTTCTCTTCAACTGTGTTTTTAGTATGTGTTGTTTGCTCATTTTTTCAAAGGGGTGTACTGTAGTAAGTTCTTTCTTCTCTTTCGGCCGGGTTGGTACCGATACCTTAGGTTGTTTGGAAATCCTCCCCGATCGAGTAACAAAATCAATTGTCCCCTCTATGCTGCTGCCCGCATTGATGTCTGTTTGACTGTAATCGAGCGGAACCTAATGGGGATCATATGTTGGTCCGAAGATTTGAAATGGGACAAATGGGGGCGCCTGATATGATTAAACCTGTGGGGGTGGTGTGGCAAATTTGGGCCAGAGGCAGCTGAATTGCTATGGTTGATTGGTGCAGGAGGAAGGTAAACTGATGATGATGTGGTAAAATCTGGCTAATTGTAATGGGCTGATCTAGGAGATGGATGTACTGATGTCAATGCAACAGTACCGGGCCAGCTGTATTGTATGGGAGCGGGAGGTGGGGCAAAATTGGGCACCATGTAATTGACCCGGGTTGGTGCCGGATATGCTTGGTATGGCGGGGATGGAGTAAAATTGGGCTATACATGAGAAACAGGGGCAGGTGTAGGGAAATACATCTTTAAATCCAAAGGTGTTGCTTACCGGTTAAAAAGGTAAGATTGGCTATTTAATTGAGTTATAGTTGCTATATTGTAGATCCAATTGATTAGGTGTGAGAAATCAGTAAGGAAAGGAAGTAGATGTCGAAGAGATGAGTTCTAAAGGATAGAACTCGATCTGCTCTGAAAATGGGCAAAACCGATCGAACGAAATTAGTAACCGTTCGATCGATTTTGCCAAAGAAGAAAGAAGTATAATGCAAAGTTCTGGAGAAATTGTTCGAACGAATTAGAAATCGTTCGATCGATTTGGTAAACCATTTGAATGAAATTAAAACCGTTCGATCGATTTTGGGAATTCGTTCGAATGATTTAAAATTGTTCGATCGATTGGCCAAACCGTTCAATCGATTTAAAAATCGTTTGATCGGTTTGGGCTAATTTAGGCCTTTGTTGGGTTTAGCTTATGAACTATTTATAAACTAGGGTTAGGCTTCTAAACCAAATATTTTTTCAGCAATTGTGATATGTTGCATGTGTTTGGCTATACCTAGGTTGAGCCGGACCTTACGGCAATTATGGCTAGCTCGGATTGAGGAATCCGTGATTTTTTGCTGTGTATGAGGTAGGGAATATTCTAAACATGTACACTTGATTACGAAAACATTTATGTAATGATGTTCTAAGTATGCATGTTTGTTTAAAGCATAGTTGAGAGGTTGTGTTTACAATGTCAAAATAAGTAGGAGAAATTAAGATATGTGTGTGTGTGCATACACGGAAATGAGAAATCAATGAGCATAAGAATTGAGACATCCCAGGGATGTATAAGTGAATTAGGCTTCTAAGTGATGCATCTGAATGTGTGACATCCCAGGGATGTAAAGTTAATGTGAATATCCACGTGATGTGAAAGTGCGTGAATGGACTTTGAACTATTAATAATTAGCATAATTACATGGTGAATAACTATATGTAGTTGCACAATTGATTTAAAGTTTGGAGAATACCCCACCGACACGGCGGTATACCCGTGACTGACTCGGCAGGATATCCGTGACTGGCACGACGACTAATTCGTACACCAGTGAGACATCCCAGGGATGTATATGAGTTATGTGCCCCGTCGCCTATGTGAAAGGGACTTGGGTTATATCACATGTAAAATGTCTGATTAGACAACAATGGAGGGTATTCCATTGGGGCTCGATGCTATATTGCTCGGGAATTATTTAAGTTAATTGATTTAAGTCATGAGACCAGCCCTATTGTAATATGAGAACCAATTGAGCGTAAGAGGCCATGTGTAGTGTAGCAAATGCATTCTGTTCATTCTTCTAGTATCTCAAACTGTTTTCTAACTATTTTATATTGATGAAATCATGCTTCAATTATGTCATGAAATGTACATGAGTAAGATGGATTTACATGTTCAGATTTCTTTCCCTATTGAGCTAGGATGTTTCTCACCCTTCTGATTATATGCCACAGGTTTTGAGATAGCGGCTGCATCTGAGGACGTTGATCCCAAGGACTCAGATTACATTCCGGTGGAGGAGTCTGTGTCCCCTCCTGAGAAGGTTTTTTAGAAGACTCTCTGTGTACTTTGATAGTTATTTTGAGAGAGATTATACGACTTGGTATGTCCAGCCTTTCTTTTGGGATAATGTAATCATATGAAATATTCTTTTGTCGAACCATCTGAGGTGATCGTTGTTACGTCACTGATGGTTCAAGTTGGTTCTTTTGCCCATGTAGTGGCATGGGATTAAAACTATATTTTGGGGTATATGTTTTGGCTTTAAATTTTAGAACTAGAGATTTAGTTCAGTACTAGTTCTTTTATACATGCTTTACTTATGGTTGTGTGGCTATACCAAGTGTTTCGTGTATGCCATTGGGGCACGACCTCAAGAGTTGTGCCGATGGCACGAGTTTCGGAGTGCTGAAATCTGGGCTGTCACACCTTCGAGCTAACCCCTTAGCAGTTGAAAGCTTCTTGGTATCTGCACATGGAAACAAAGTTTATCAGTAATTTTATTTTCCTCCTTGCCAATTATCAAGGGGAGAGGATAGGGCCGTGATAGGATAGGAGTGAGGTGAATATCGACCTGGCGGGGGTATTTAGAAGGGGAAGTCCGATTATGTTGACCGAGCGTTGGGTTTTACCTTTGGCGAGGGCTCTCATATCACGTAGTCTTGATAGGAGTGAGGTGAATGGTAAGCAGTAGGTGATTGCATCAGTCGTCATTCATGAGTTTTTAGTTTTATTCCTGAGGATATCCTAGGAAAGGTTCTGACTGATCATCAAAAAATAAAATAAGGGGGGAAAGAGGGATAAGTCTCAATGATGTGGGGATAGTTTCCTACTTAGCAACACTTAGAAGGGATAGGCAACAATCTTTTCTTCATCATATTTTGGCACCATCAAAATCTCACATTTTGTGGTTAGCAGGGGTTTGTCCTCCTCCCACCACCTTACGATGATATCTAGTAGTGTAGAGACACCAGGGATGCCCTCGCTATTTGCTTATACTTTCCTAATAAGATTACCAGAAATGTCTTCACAGTTTTCTTATGCTTCTCTAGGCTTATTGACTTGTTCACCAGTCGTATTGTTCTCACTCGGTTATGCTTTTGAAAGCGGCCTGCTGACGTAAGAACAGTGACTTTTGATTGAACCTAACATCTTCATTTTCATACTGTAGCGTCTCCTCCAATGGCGGAGAATGGGGTGAGAATCGGGTGTTGCCTAAGCTTTTTAAAAGAAGTTGGGTATTCGGCTAATCCTTTTGATCAGATTGCTCGAATGGAAAGGTGGGCGATGAGTTAGAATATTTCGGAAGATATTCTCAAAAATAATGATGTACGACTAGTGAATGACTTGAGATGACTACGAAGGTGGTATCTGGGTTCGACTATGGGATATGATAGTCACAGTGCTAAGGGTAGTATTTTCTGAGGTACACTGCATTCCATGA
This sequence comes from Chloranthus sessilifolius, assembly GCA_021018995.1. Lineage (NCBI taxonomy): Eukaryota > Viridiplantae > Streptophyta > Magnoliopsida > Chloranthales > Chloranthaceae > Chloranthus > Chloranthus sessilifolius. The sequence goes on from CM037594.1 coordinate 14,815,727, forward strand.
GTTAGGAAACTCATCCCCATTTGGGATTATCAACTTGTATGCATTTCTAGGATACACGGCCGCTATAACATACGGGCCTTCCCAGTTCAGCTTTAGCTTTCCTTTGGGGTGAGAATACTTAGAGGTCATGATTTTCTTCAAGACTAACTCTCCAATTTTGAAAGTTTGCTCGAGGACCTTCTTACTGTAGGCCATGTCTGCTCTCCTTTGGTATACTTGAGCATGATTAGCCGCCCTTAGACGCGTCTCATCGAGTTGTTTGAACTGGGTAAGCAGGGCAATCCTCCTTTCCTCCATGGATAGCTGATCGTCAAGTTAGACATGTAAGGAAGGTACTAATATTTCATACGGTAAGACCACTTCCATCCCAGACGTGAGAAGATAGGGAGTTTGGCCAGTAGTTGTGCGAATAGAAGTCCTGTAGGTCCAGAGTGCTTCTAGTAGTCATTCCAGCCAGTCGGCTCCATTGTTCGTTTCTACTGTTTGCTTTATTTGGATCAGTGTTTTGTTTGTGTCTTTTGCTTGTCCATTTCCCTGGGGATAGAACAGTGATGAGTGATGTAGGTAAATATCTGTAGACACCCCCATTTTGCCCTCTCGAAATATACAAATCTGTTCAGTCAACCTTTGACCTCATAACCCTAATTGGGATCATATGCTGATACAATAGTATATGGCTTGACACAAGCTGAAACAATAGCTCTGTGGCTCAGGTTCCATAACCCTAACACGGGGACCATGCACTGAAATAATAGTACATGGCTGAACATAGGTTGAAGCAATAGCTCTGTAGCTCAGATCTCGACATAGGGAGACTATATGTTGAAACAATAGTATATAGTCGGAAATAGACTGAAACAATAGTCTAGCATGTCAGATCCCTTTGCCCTTATATTAGGACCATATGCTAAAACAAAAGTATATGGTTGGGCATAGGCTGAAATAATACCTCTATGGCTCAGGCCCCATGACCCTAAATTGGGAACCATGCACTGAAACAATAGTACATGGCCGAATACAGGCTGAAATAATAGCTCTATGGCTCAGATCCTGACGTAGGGATATTATATACTGAAATAATAGTATAAAGTTGAAATGTAGACTGAAATAATAGTTTGACATTTCAAGCCCCCTAACCCTCACGCGGGAACCATGTACTAAGACAATAGTACATGGCTGAACACAGGCTGAAATAATAGCTCTGTGGCTTAGATCTCAACATAGGAAGACTATATACTGAAATAATAGTATATAGTCGAAATGCAGGCTGAAATAACAGTTTGGCATTTCAGGGACCCGGATAGCCCCGAATTATGTGTCCAAAACCATGCACGCAATTCGATTGCACGCAAAACTACACAAGTGCAATCAGCCCCCCTTCAGATTAGACTTCCTTTTCCAGACCACCTCGAGACTCAGTTACGCGCCTGACATGAGATGCGCGATCGGATTGAGCGCCCGACCACCGGTGCACAATTGGCCTATGCCCGACCTAGTCTTACAGTCCTTGACCCCCAAGCTTCCTCGAGTACGTGCTTCGGAAGAGACGCTTAATCAGATTGCACACCCTACACTAAGCACGCAATTAGTCCTAATATGGTTAGAACTAGGAAACTCGCTATGCTAGTCAGCCAGTCGCTCACTGAGTTGGTGACCGACTCAAAGCGCTTAAGCACCGGGAGACCGGCATGCAATCCAGTTAAATACCTAAAACAGGGCGTGTAATTGAAAATTAAGCTCACCCCACAGGGCGCGCAATTAGTAAAATAATATAAAAAGACCTTTCCTTTATGACCCGAAGACGGGCCCCCACAACTTTGACATTCGAGTTTCGAGTTCTTTGTCTCCAAGCTTAGGATTTCGAGATTCCTCTCCTCAGCCCCAGTCTTAACCGGTCTTAGGTAAAATTTACTTTTAGCATTTAGTTTTCGATCCTAATTTTAATTCTTAGACTTAGATTTTTCTATTTTAAATATTAGCATTAAATTTTCAGACTTAGACTGTAGCACCCCTTTTTTTTATACCGTAATTTTTAATATATGGTTCCAGTTCTTAGAATCTGGGACTTGTCCTTAATCAGACTACCTAATCCCCGACTCTAAACCTTAATTTCGTTCTGAAATCTCAATCTCCAGTCCTATTATTAATCTCTGGTTCTAGTTCTGAGTTTCTAGAACCAGTCCTTAATCATACGGTCTGATTTTTTGGTCTCGGTCCCGATTTCAGTCATTAGATTTTTTAGCCTTTAGTTTTAATTTCTAATTTCTTATAGTTCTAATCTTTAGATTCTAATTCTTAATTCTTAAGTTTTAGAATTCAGCCCTTAGGAAATCCCTGTCCAAATCCTTAGTCTAGAGCCAACTATGTCTTCCCAACCTTTTCTCAATTGTCAATCCCATCACTTTTACGTTTGGCTTACTTAGAGGTATCAAACGAAATCGTATTGAGGCAAAATTAGTCACGTTAGAAAGCAGATCAAAGTAGTTTTCCAACATGCCAAAAAAGTGCAATTCTGATATGTATCGAAGAAGTTATGGTCAGTTTTCGACCGCTACGTAAAAAGTGACATTTTTCAAAACTCCTAGTTGAATTAGGATTAGTATCTTTATTATATTATTTTAGAAAATAGGATTTATGGTAAAATCCTATAAATAAGACCTTTACCTCCCTAGCCATCCATATACACAATTTTCCTTCACACAATTTTCCTCTACACAATTCCCTCTATACAACTCTCCCCTCTACAATTTTCTCCTATACAATTTCCCTCTACACAATTTCCCTCTACAAAATTTTCCTCTGCACAATTTAGACGATTCTTCAGATAATTCCCTAGTCCTTAATTTTCTGGTTCTAGTTCTTAGGTTCTAGAACCAATTCCCCGTTTTTTTATATTCTAGTTCTAGATTTAGGTTCTAGCGCTCTAGTTCTTCAATTCTAGATCTTAGGTTTTAATTTAAATTTTTAATTTTCTGATTGTAGTCCTTAGGTTCTAGAACCAGTCTTTTTTTTTAATTTTTAGGTTCTAGTTCTTAGGTTCTAGAATCGGTCCTTAATTTCACGGTCCAAATTTTCCTAATTTCGATCCCGATTTTTGTCCTTCGATTTTAGCTTTAGTCTTAATTTCTCATAATTCTAAATCCTAAAATTTGCTTTATAGTTTCAATTCTTAATTCTTTTTTAGCCCTAAATTTTTAATCCTTAGGTACCAATCATCAATCTTTCACAAAAAATACTACTTTATAATTTAAATTCAGTGTCTCTCAATTTTAGCCACCCGATTTGCCCAAGGGAGCTTACGGAGGGTACTCGGGAACGAGGCCGATCCTCCTTGGCATAGCGGGCCCAAACTCCTTTTTTTTAATTAATTCAATTTCTAATTAAAATTAGGATATTTAAAATAATTTGACTTCTTGTAGGATTGGGATACTTAATTAATTAGATTTCTAATAGGATTAAGATATCGAAATCAATTAGACTCCCAGTAGGATTAGGAGACCAAGTTAAATTAGAATCCTAGCAGGAATAGGAAAACCAAACTAGTTAGACTAAAGGCAACCCACAGCAGTTGACGTTCGCCGGCGGACGATTCAGTACAGGAGTTCAACCTGTAAGCTCCCCCTCCCCCTTAAAGCGTGATCAGTGACGTGTTGTAGCGTCGATAAATATATGCAGCTGGCGATCGCATCTTCTTAGCTACTCTTCATTTAGAATTCGCCTCTTTAATTTTAGCATTTAATATTTCCTAATTTATTACTCCATCATCGCCTTCACCAGAGTCCACTTGGACCGAATTGGACCACTGATTCTGAGGACCGAAAGGAATGCAGAAAAAGCACGCACCAACAGACTGGCGATCGCGATGGGACTCTTTTTCGCTAAGGTTGCCCCGGTTTAATTAATTTGCTTTTCTATTTTCCGTGCTTTATTTAATTTGGTTTTATATTTTTCATTTTTTATTTTGATTTTGATTTTATTTCGCTTTGTCACTTTTCTACACACACTTGCACATGGATAAACTTTTTCAAAAAAATAAATAATAAAAAAAACAAAAAAAAACTATTTTAAAATGGCCGACATCAGAAAATTGAACTTTAATGACAACGATCCACTCGTATGGGGCTCCCATAGTGACCCCGAGTATAACGTTAGGTCGTCTCTGTGGATAGCCCAGCGTCGTGCTCGGGTAAACATGGTTAATGAGAGCGAAAAATACCCCTTCGCTCTACGAAATACAAATCATAGTAATAGCACTGAAGAAAGTGGTATTGAGCGAAGCTTCCCCGATAGTCAAGTTATGGACCACACTCCCAGTGCACTCACAAAAGGAGGAAAAGAAGTCGACGCATGGCTCCAATCCCAAAGACAAGTTACTCCGAGAGACAAACAAAAGGAAAGGACGCCAACTCCTCCACATGCTTCGACTCTCCCGACACATAACACATATACCTCTCACACCTACAACAACTGCCGAGGACAACCCTCTCATAAGGCACCTAGAAAAGACACCGCCATAAATCTAAACAACCTCCACCAATTTCTAGATGACTACATGGCTAACAAAGAATGCTCTAGTCACACTTTTGGATTCGACAAATTTTGCTGAGACATCGACTTCATTGTACCCGCTGGTTTTAAACCTCCAAAATTCAATAAATATAACGGTATGGGAAACCCAAAGCACCACCTAGCCCTATTCTGCAATGACTGTCGACCAATCCGCACAAATCATGGGCTCCTGATCCATTTCTTTCAGAGATCATTAGAAGGAGAAGCCCTTGACTGGTTCGCGACCTTACCTTTAGCCGAATCAAGACATTCGAAGACTTAGCCGACAATTCCTAGATCAAAACCAACACCTGACTCATGAAGAAATTAGTCTCACTAACTTAATACACATAAGACAAGAGGATGGTGAAGACTTCTCGACATTCGTCAACCGTTAGAGAAGACTTGCCGCTCAAACGGGGAACCAAATAAAAGAAAATGATGTGATAGATATCGTGATTAGCAATACGCGAGATCCTCTTCGGAGCCTTCTCATCCTAAGCGATTATCAAGACCACGCTAGCCTTTATCAATGTGCCTCACACATAGAAAGTTGACTGAAGAATGGAGACCTCAGTCTTCCTACCTTAACATCCAACAGACCCTCCTCCGACAACCCCGAGATAAACACCCTAAATGAAGCCATAGACTCCGAACAAATCAATGCAAACCAAGAACAAAACCAAACTAACCCTCAACCATACCACCTATATGACCAAGCTCAAGACCTCTACACAAACTTGTACCTGGACTATAACCAACCTCTATACCCTGACCAAGACCAACCACTACACACCAACCAATACATGAACCCATACTATGACCAAAACCAACGCCCCAACGACATGCAAACTAACATCACATATTCCAATCCATTGTTCGATCAATCACAACTCGCATACGAGACTGTACACTCATTCACCCCCATCCCATTCCACCCAGCTAGCCTGATCTGAAGAATTAAACCTCCCTCAAAGAAAGACCATACTATTCACTTACAACCAACCAACCCTATCCCACGCACCTATAAACGGGAAGTTACCTTTCGCCTTGAACTAGTTACCAAGATCACTAAAATCCAAACTATCACCGAATCCACCCCTAAACTAATTCAACCCGCCACGAAACTCATCACCGAGCTCAACGCACTTATCTCGGAACCAACTCAACCTACCCTTGAATCCGATAACCTACCAACAAACGAATCAATCCCCACACCTCCTGAATAGACACCCAAACAAATGACACAAACTACCCCTGAACAGGCTCATGTGCCGACTCTAGAGGTAGTTTTCGAACCAATCGATCGATGTTATACAAAGCCATTCATACTTAAATCAATCACAAAACTAAACTCTGAACCAAAATTAGTAATCAAATCTACTCCCAAAATCACCAGCCCTCTCACTTCCAAATCAACTCCAAAGCTAACCCCCAAAACCGGATACATTGCCCCACCAACCTTAAACCTGACCCCTGAACTAATCCCTACACCTGCTTTAAAACTCGAACTTGGCAGCAAACACATCACCCCACTAACCTCAGCATCGACTCTCGAATTAACTTCTACGCCCACTTCGAGGCCTAAACTCACTATCACCTCACCTGCCACCAAACTGAACCCCAAACTCAAACCTATTATAAAACCTAAACTTATCGTCCAACCTAAACCTAAATTACCATCAAACCTAAACCTACTATTAAAATTAAACCTATTATCGAATCTAAACCTATCCATGAACATGAACCTATCACAGAAGCTGAACCTATAATCGAACTCGAACCTGTCATCGGCCACGAAACCAAACCGATCATTGAACTTAAACCAATTGTCGAACCTAGACCCGAACCTCTCATTGACCCTACACCTATCCACAAACTCAAACCCTCCATCAAAGGCGAACCCGCCATCAAATCTGAACCCATTGTTGAACCTGAACCTATCGTCAAATCTAAACTAATCACTGAATACGAACCTATCATCAAACCTCAAACTATCAACAAATCCAAGCCCATCATCAAACTTAAACACATCATTAAACTCGAGCCTCTTATCAAACACGAACCCGATACTAAAACTGAACCTATTCCTACAACACCAACTCCACTCACCTTTGAGCCTACCACAAAACCTATCAAGGAGTCGATCATCGCTCCCACTGTCGATGTCAAACAAAACTCAAATCTTACGATGCCAATCACAATCCAAATCAACATACCTCAAATCCCATCAAAACATAAAATCAATGCCACAACTAAAATCATTTCTGATCATCAGATCCAAATCTCCGTGGACCTCACAATCAAAACCTTCACCGGATTCCAATCGGCGACAAAACTACTACATTAAACTTCTGATACTCAACCTCCTCAAAAAATTGTAAATAAAACTTTAAAACAGCCTCATGATAAACCTAAAGTGCGAATCAAACCAAACAGGCATAATCAAACAAAACTGGACCGCCCCTCACATAGGAAAGGTCAACCTTGGACTATGCCCTTGAGTCTCCCCATCCCACTCTACCTCTGGCTTATCTTATCACTACCTTTAACAACTCTATGCTTCATCTCTACGAGATGCCTCACTCCGTCGAAAAACAAAAGAAGGTCCCTCCCAATAAGAAGACCCCGGACACAAAAGACCTACCGAAGGAAGAAATCAAATGACATCACACCTATTTTGAGAAACCTTATATCACCCAAAACACAAACGCAAACCTAACATCTCTCTCATCCCAGATCAATCAGATCGAAAGGGATCGAGGACCCCTAAACAATATTATCTAATTGAACGATCACTTCGACCATGCAACATGTCCCACCAAGTGGACTTCCTGAGTCAGTCCCCTACCTAAGGAACTAATGTTGTACCATAAACAATAGTAATAACAAAAAAATAATAATACAAAATATATATATATAGAAAAGTATAAAAAAAAACTAAAAGCATAAATGCCCAAAACGTAAATAGTAGAAAATAAAATACTCTTCTATGCCCCAAACCCTTTGAACTCATACTCGATTGAGAACTCGAAATTGAGGAGCTACTGCTAAGAAAAGTGCCTATAGAACCACCTCACCTGGAGGAAATCAAAACCCACAAGGGAAGTCCTTATATTATCTCGACAACATGCCCAGGAAACAGCCATAGGGGAAGAACTTTCTGACCCTTAGAATCATAACTCAATGACCATCATGTCTCGTAGCCTAAACAAGCATACTTATATACCTATGATCCACGCAGTCATCACAAGGCATTCGCTAGTCGTAGGTCATTATTTTTTAAACCATTTTGGGTATCATTTGACTCATTGACCACCCTCCTACTCCGGCGAATTGATCGAAAGGACTAGTGGATCATGAAACTCTCTTTCTGAAATATAGAAAACCTTGGATTCTCATACACCCTCTTCAGCCATTGGAGTCGATGTTAGAGTAGAAAAAATGAAAATGTAAGGTTCCATCAAACCTCACAATTCTTGCATTAGCAGGTTGTTTCGAAAATATATACAGAAAAGAAATACAATCGAGCGAGAGCAATACGACGGATGAACAGTCAAAGAATTAAGGGAAGCATAAGCAAATTGTGAGGGCATTCTTGGTAATCTTATTTGGAAAGTATATGGAAGCCGCGAGGGCATCCCTGACATCTTCACACTACTAGATGTCGTCGTACGGTGGCGGGAGGAGGACAAAACTCCTGTTAAAAAATAGATGAACCAACAAGATTAAAACATCTAACACTCATCTAGAACATTAAAAAAATTAAATCCAAATTTACACCTATCTAACAAGTGTCATCCTAAATCCAAACATAAAAATAAAACAAACAAACCTTAATCCTAAACACATAACTCATTCCCTTATTTTGACAATAAAAGTTAACCAATCACAAAATTAAAGGAATAAAGCAAACATAATAAATAAAATAACCTTTCATTTAACAAACTTTTTTAACACAATATCACCGGAGGCATACCTCCTGAATATACAACCCAAAATGAAAATCTAAAACTTTAACCTACAACCCAAAATGAAGACTGGGGTTCAAAACTGGGACAGAGTGAGGAGCAGATTCCGCTCGGAGCATCCAATTGGAGGCTTCAGGCAGGATTGGTTGGGGAACACATCCCTCTACTTGTAACTCCTCTTCTGCTATCTTCACCTCCTCCGTCGCTGCCTCCTCTATGCTGCCTTCACTGCTTCCTAAAAGGGACCGATGTGAAGACTGGCCTCCTCATTCCTAATATCGCCCATTCCCAGAATAACGACATCTCCGAGCATCACCTCAGGAGGAAGATCACACAAAATAACGTATATAGGAAGAAACGACATCTCAATTGGACTATTAGATCGCCTAATATCACTAAAACACAAATTTCAGAACACAAAATATACATAAAAGGTCAAAAGTCGAGACTAAACTAGAGAATGAAAAACAAATGAAGGCTCCCTTGCTTATATAGATTACGGACTCAATCACGCACTAGAGCACATGCGTTTAACCTAATCACACGCTAGGCATACTGTGCACAATCCAAAACACGCGCTATAACCCAAGCGCTCAATGAAACCATCGCCTGTGCCAATGGCGCAATGCTCTGATCATGCACAACCTATGGATCGTGCAATCGCATTAAACAACACACTGTAACCACGCGGTATGAAAGGCACTGACCTGGTGACGCCTCAATCACGCGCTATGATTATAGCGCATAATACGATCACACGCAAAATCACATACACGTAAACAACCCCTCAAGCCTGAGATCGCACTCCCAAAAATAGGCGCGCAATCATATTGACCAACCTAAAATAGGTGCACAATACCTGACTTTGGACGAAATCTATAACCCCACACCTTTTTATCACATCGCGGTCAAAATTCACCCGTCCCATCGCGTACCCTTACATGAGAAGGAAGCATTGGCAGCACCCCCTATCCCATCGCAACAGGACACACATATCACCGACATGAATAACACCCTCTATCGTGATACAGTAAAAGCAATCAGCACACTACTCCGCTCCTCATGATCAGAGTCACTTTCCACTTACCCCTATCCGATCGCATAACACCGTCACACATGTCCCATCACGACAAGATGCACACACATGATATCACCTCAATATCCAGTTCCATCACAATAAATTAGACATACCCTCAGTCCCATCGCGAAAAGCCAAAGGCACACCGCCAAAAAAAAAAAAATTAAGCCAATCACGACACAACCGCAACGCGATTGTTTATTTCTTTTTATAACCCGAGATCTGCTAAAGAAAGAAACATGACACACCTATTGCCCAAATATCCTATTAGCGTCCCATCACTAACTATGCTTAGGCAGCATCCCATCGCAAACATCACTACCCAAAAAGCTTAGACAACTCCTGTCACATCACATGAAAAAGAGGGAAAGCTCGTTCATGTCCCATCGCTAAAGTAAAGGGCTATCGCTCTCCCTAATTAAGCCCCACGTCCCACCAAGACTCACCCTCGCATTAGACCAATGTCAAGTTCCAGCGCGAACATCCTGTCAGAATTCCCCCGTCCCACCAGGACTCATCCAACACGCAGCTAAAGAAAGGAAGAACCCTCGAGTCCCATCGCGACATCACTTCTCTAAGACATTACATCACAACTGCCAAGCCCTGCCACAGCAAACCTGAAAGAAAAAAAAAAACCTCAAAAGTTCCATCGCGACACTACGACACTATCAGACTGCACAAGCTATGCACAATTTAGGTAAGTATCACCCCATACTACCCACTTTTCAATCACTCAATATTGCTTAAAAAATATAGTTAGCTACGATTAAGTCAAAATGTTTTCAAAATGCATCTCTCTCGACTCGCGAATCACTATAGTCCTTCCATAAGAGACAATCATCAGTATTCATCGAGAAGGTTAGACGGAGCATCCGGCATGCCAAGTGTCATCTTGACAACCGCACAAACGGTCAGGTCTACAAATCCCGTACCGGTGGATCTGCTAAGCGATATCTCGGAAGCCACGTATTCTGTCATTTTACCACAGAATTGATCTTAAGTTATATGCCCTAAAATTTCAAATTTTCAAAACCCCTTACTTACTCTCGAACAAAAATCTTTTACTTCTAAAAAAGCAAAAAAAAGAAGAAACATAAAAAAGCCCCTTACCACTTATTCCAAAACCAAAAATCTTTTTCTTCAAACTACCAAAAGAAAGAAACCAAGCAAAAAAAATGAACAAAGAGACTCACCTACCAAAATTCACTTCAATTACCAGCCCGAACCAGCCATTCTCCTGGGAAACCGAACAATGAGTATATTTAATCTAAGAACTTACAAGCGTCTATTAGAAACGGAACGCCTGACGCACATTGGTGTGAATAATGACGTGCCCGGTCTGACATGACTTGCGAAAGCCTTTGACATTATTTTACATTGTATTATTATTGGTCTGTGGACCTATTTATGGACATTTGTATGATGCCCCCCGACACCTTGACTATGCCATATGTTTGACTGCCCCTCGTAGCAGGTCGCGCCATGCGACCGGATGCCCCTTGCACCCACAGAATAGGATACGTTGATTTCCCCCGTCGACTATCTATGACAGCGGGTCGCGATACACGGCGGGATCACCACTGGGCATTCACGGCATGCAACACAACTTTCGACAGCTACCATTGGGCCCCCAAATACTCTATTGTAGCTTACGTTGATAGATAAGAAAGCCAGGCATGTCATATAAGCATCCCCAGTTCACATTTATAATTTCTCAAGAGAAACAAGAAGACATCTCGAATGAGGGGTGTCTACTTCTTCGACGCATTCTTGCTTTGTAAAAGCGCACCAAAGAGGGGCATCTGTAGACACCCCCATTTTGTCCTCTCGAAATATACAAATCTGTTCAATCAACCTTTGACCTCATAACCCTAATTGAGACCCTATGCTAAAATAATAGTATATGACTGGACACAGGCTAAAATAATAGCTCTGTGGTTCAGGCCCCATAACCCTAACACGGGGACCATACACTGAAACAATAGTATATGACTAAACACAGGCTGAAACCATAACTCTATGACTCAAATCCCGACATAGGGAGACTATATACTGAAACAATAGTATATAGTCAAAATGCAGACTGAAACAATAGTCTAGCATTTTAGACCCCTTTGCCCTCATATTGAGATCATATGCTGAAACAATAGCTCTGTGGCTCAGGCCCCATCATCCTAAACTAGGAACCATGCACAGAAATAATAGTATATGACTGAACACAGGCTGAAACAACAACTTTGTGGCTCAGACCCCGATGTAGGGAGACTATATACTGAAATAATAGTATATAGTCAAAATGTAGACTGAAATAATAGTTTAACATTTCAAACCCCCTAACCCTGACGCTTGAACCATGCACTGAAACAATAGTACATGGCTAAACACAGGCTGAAATAATAGCTCTATGGTTTAGATTCCAACATAGGGAGACTATATACTAAAATAATAGTATATAGTCAAAATGCAGGCTAAAACAATAGTTAGACATTTCAGACGTGACCCAGACCCGGACACCCCGAATTATGCACGTAAAATCATGTGCGCAATTTGATTGCACGTAAAACCACACACGTACAATCAGTCCCACTTCAGACTAGACTTCCTTTCTCAGACCACCTCGAGACTTAGTTACGTGCCTGACATGAGATGCGTGATTGGATTGAGTGCCCGACCACCGTCGCGCAATTGGCCTATGCCCAACCTAGTCTTATAGTCCTTGACCCCCAAGATTCCTCGATTATGCACTTCGGAAGAGACGCTTAATCGGATTGCACACCCTACACCAAGTGCACAATTAGTCCTAATTTGGTTAGAACTAGGAAACTCGCTGAGCAAGTCAGCCGGTTGCGCACTGAGTAGGTGACCGACTCAAAGCGATTAAGCACCGGGAGACTGGTGCGTAATCTAGTTAAATGCCTGAAATAGTGTGTGTAATTGAAAATTAAGTTCACCCCATAGGGCGCGCAATTAGTGAAATACCTATAAAAATACCTTTCCATTACGGCCCAAAGGCAGCCCCCCACAAGTTTGAGATTCGAGTTTCGAATTCTTCGTCTCCAAGCTTAGGATTTTGAGATTCCTCTCCACAGCCCTGGTCTTAGGTAAAATTTTCATTTTAGCTTTTAGTTTTTTATCCTAGTTTTAATTCTTAGATTTAGATTTTTCTGGTTTAACTATTAGCATTAAATTTTTAGTCTTAGACCATAATTTTTAATATTTGGTTCTAGTTCTCAGAATTTGGGACCAGTCCTCAATCAGACTGCCTAATCCCCAACTCTAAACCTTAATTTTGTTCTAAAATCTCAATCTCCAGTCATATTATTAATCTTTGGTTCTAGTTCTTAGTTTCTAGAACCAGTCCTTAATCATACGGTCTGATTTTCTGATTTCGGTCCCGATTTCAGTCATTAGATTTTTTATCCTTTAGTTTTAATTTCTAATTTCTTATAGTTCTAATCTTTAGATTCTAATTCTTAATTCTTAAGTTTTAAAATTCAGCCCTTAGAAAATCCCTGTCCAAATCCTTTAGTCTAGAGCCAACTATGTCTTCCCAACCTTTTCTCAATTGTCAATCCCATCACTTTTACGTTTGACTTATTTTGAGGTATCAAACGAAATCGTATTGAGGCAAAATTAGTCACATTAGAAAGCAGATCAAAGTAGCTTTCCAACATGCAAAAAAAGTGCAATTCTGACATATATCGAAGAAGTTATGGTCAGTTTTCGACCGCTACGTAAAAAGTGATGTTTTTCAAAACTCCTAGTTAAATTAGGATTAGTATCTTTATTATATTATTTTTGAAAATAGGATTTATGGTAAAATCCTATAAATAAGACCTTTACCTCCCTAGCCATCCATATACACAATTTTCCTCTACACAATTCCCTCTATACAACTCTCCCCTCTACAATTTTCTCCTATATAATTTCCCTCTACACAATTTCCCTCTATACAATTTTGCTCTGCACGATTTAGACGATTCTTCAGGTAATTCCCTAGTCCTTAATTTTCTGGTTCTAGTTCTTACGTTCTAGAACCAATTCCCCTTTTTTTTATATTCTAGTTCTAGATTTAGGTTCTAGCCCTCTAGTTCTTAAATTCTAGATCTTAGGTTTTAATCTAAATTTTTTATTTGTTGATTCTAGTCCTTAGGTTTTAGAATTGGTCTTTTTTTAATTTTTAGGTCCTAGTTCTTAGGTTCTAGAATCGGTCCTTAATTTCACGGTTCAAATTTTCCTAATTTCGATCTCGATTTTGGTCCTTAGATTTTAGCTTTAGTCTTAATTTCTCATAATTCTAAATCCTAAAATTTGCTTTATAGTTTTAGTTCTTAATTCTTTTTTAGCCCTAAAATTTTAATCCTTAAATACCAATCATCAATCTCTCACAAAAAATACTAGTTTATAATTCAAATTCAGTCTCTCTATTTTAGCCACTCAATTTGCCCAAGGGAGCTTACGGAGGGTACTCGGGAATAAGGCCGATCCTCCTTAGCATAGCGGGCCTAAACCCCTTTTTTAAAATTAATTTTATTTCTAATTAAAATTAGGATATTTAAAGTAATCAGACTTCTAGTAGGATTAGGAGACTTAATTAATTAGATTTCTAATAGGATTAAGATATCGAAATCAATTAGACTCCCAGTAGGATTAGGAGACCAAGTTAAATCAGAATCCCAACAGGAATAGGAAAACTAAAATAGTTAGACTAAAGGCAACCCACAGCTACTGACGTTCACCAGCGAATGATTCAGGAAAGGAGTTAAACCCGCAAGCCCTCGCTCGCCCTTAAAGCGTGATCAGTGACGTGTTACAGCGTTGATAAATATCTGCAACTGGCAATCGCATCTTGTTAGGTACTCTTCATTTAGAAGTCACTTTTTTAATTTTAGTATTTAATATTTTTCAATTTATTACTCCGTCATCGCTTCGCCAGAGTCCACTTGGACCAAATTGGGCCACTGATTTCGAGGATCGAAAGGAACCTTGAAAAAGAGCACACCAATAATATCGTATTTCTTGCACAGTCTCTTCATATTCTCTGCGATGAATTGTGGTCCGTTATCGGTGACAAACATTCTTAGAACTCCAAACCTTATGATGATATTCCGAATAATAAACTTCACGAGCGTTGAAGCAGTGATTCTGACATATGACTCGACTTCTGCCCATTTGGTGTAGTACTCGATTGCAGTGAGGACAAACGCGTGCTTGTGAGTATTCCATACTGTGTCTGTGAAGGGTCCAATAATGTAAAAGGCCCACATTGAAAATGGCCATGGCGAGGTTATGGGGTTCAGTGCGACTAATGGGGCTTTCATGAGTGCAGCGTGCTCCTGACATTGCCTGCAACACTGAACGTAGAGGTGGAAATCTCTCGCAATTGTTGGCCAGTAGTAGCCTTGTCATACGATCTGGTTCGTGAGTCTCTGTCTGCCGGTGTGGGCACCGCGGGCACCGACGTGTGCTTCTCGGATGATATAGTATCTCACCGAGGATGTAGAATCTGGTGCATCGATTCCTTATTGTCTTCCTTTCAATCTTTGTAGCATAAGGAAGGATGTGTCAGTGTTTTAGGAAGCTCCATATGTCAAAGTACCATGGCTGTCCATCGTTAGTGGGTTACTTCTCGAATCTAAAGGTTACGGCGGTTGCTTCTTTCTTCGTGGAATCCCTTGGGGTGGGTTGCCTTTCATTCGTAATTGCTTTTGGTTGAGTTTGCAGTTCCAGTTTCACTTGCCAGGTGACTTCGAGGGCAGGCACAGTTAGTTTCTCAATGAAGAAGGACTTTGTGCTCTATCTGACCGATATTTGTATGACTGAGGCTAGCGTGGTGTGGGAGTTTGCCAACTTGTTCTCTAACCTAGGGATGTGAGTAAAGGAAATCCTCTAGAACTTCTTTATCAGGAACTGAGTTGTTTCTAAGTATGCCATCAATCTTCTCTCTTTTATCTTCCACTCTCTGATGAACTGTGATATCACAAGTTTGGAATCGCCGATGGTCTTCAATTATTTGACACCTAGTTGTAGTGTTGCTCATAATCCTGTAATCAAGGCTTCATACTATACAACATTGTTGGTGACTGAGAAGTCGAGCTGAAAGGCTTTATGTATGACGACTCCTTTCGGGCTTAGTAGGACTATCTCAATGCCCTTCCCTTTATGATTGAGAGCTCCATCGAAGTATAAAGTCCATGAAGTTTTGTCGGGCTCTGCCTCGTGAATCAAGAGTAAGTCTTCATCGGGGAAGTTGATATGTACTAGCTCGTTGCTCGAGAGTGGAAGATTTGCAAGGTAATCAGCGATCGCCTGTCCTTTGATCAACTTTTGTGTGACATAGGTGATGTCAAATTCTTATAGTAGCATCGAGCAATCTTTCCAGATGTGGCGAGCTTTTCGAAGATGTACTTCAGAGAGTCCATGCGTGCGAGCACCCTTATCTTGTGCTCTCCGAAGTAGTGGCATCATTTTGTCGAGGCCCACACCAGTGTTAGGTATCTTTTCTCCATTGCAGTGTACTTCTGCTCATACTCGATCATCGTCCTACTACTGTTAAGTAGTGAAAAATACCATTTTTCACCCCTAAACATGAGCCTTGAAAGACCCTTGAGAAGACTAAATAAGTGCTTTAGTGTTCATATTGCAGCTAACCAAAAAGACAGGTCCAAATCCGAAAACCATCTTAAAATGATCAAAAAGTCGACAACGCATGTCAAACTCAAAGAGGGAGTGAAGAAATAGCCTCAGCAATGGCTAAAAAGGTCCTAAAAGAGCAAGAAAAGACCTGAAGAAGAAGAAGGATCCATTCGCAAAGAAGAATGGAAGCTAAAGCTCAATTCGCAAAGAATCTCTTCAATTCGCAAAGAACCTTGAACTTTGCGAAAAGAAGAAAACACTCCTCGAATAGAAGAATGACCTTTGCGAAAAGAAGAAAACACTTTGCGAAAAGAACTTCGAGCCAAACTACTTTTGCGAAAAGACCCTTAAACTCTGAGAAATGGCATCTTTGAGGATTCTGACCACTTTGAAGGGCATTTCAAGAACTCGACGCAATGTAATTAAAAGCACGAGACATTTCGAAGATTCCAAGCACAAACCAAAGGCATATTCCGTGAAAACCCAAAGATGAAATCACTTGGCGGGAACTTCTAGAAGCTCAACAGACTTTTGAATTCCCATAGCAAATTGATGCTTCTAACGCTCGATTGGCGAACCGGATCGAGCATTTTCATTGGCGAGCAGATCTGGATCCCGTGCTCAACGACCATTGGGCAATCCGGATCGAGCACTTGATTGGTCAATTCACCTTGTATGCGAGGATAGAGAAAGCTATAAATTGAGAAGACATTTGCCCAATTGTGGCATCCAGATTTTGAGTTTTCATCTCTGTTTCCCTCCTTCCTACGATAGTCTATCTGCACTTTGTAATTTCTTCCTCTGCTTTGCTTTTGAGAGTTCGAGAGTGCTTTTGTAACTCCAAAGGGATCGGATTCAAGACTGCTAGTCTGAGGGCTTTCTAAAGCCGTGCTCTGTAATTGTAAGATTGAATTTAAAAGGTTGCTGTAAACTGTGTTTTCTCCATTGGATTCATGTCAAGGGTTCTTATTGATCACCTTAGTGCATTAGACTCCTTTAGATTCACTACTTTGCATGCAATTTCCTTGATTCATTACCCTGTATGAATTAAGCGTTGGTAACCTAGTTAAAGCGGCACTTGCGATGATGTTCATGTTCAATTGAGGATAGGTCAACAACTATTGGATGATCGTGACCATTTAAGTGGAGATCATAACCATAAGTCTAAACCCTTCCTTAATTCAGATTTATTTCTCTTACATCCTGTCTTGGTAGCCGATGAAGATTGAATCAACTCTGTTTGGTTGCAGATTCTCCATTAAAATTCAAAGCGAAATCACGAAGTTATTATTTCTCCATTTGATTTATTTTAATCACTTCCCCAACTTGAATCGGATCATTAGTTAGTTCTTTTCTTTATTTGCTTTTAGTTAAACGTGACAAAACCCAACACTCTCTTTTTATCCGCTCTAGATAATTATAGAGCCGATCCGTAGCAGATCCGAGGTCTATCTCATATTTCGCATAAATTCTCCGTGGACGATCTTTAATATACTCACTTTTAAAACTTACTACAATTGGCCCCGATCTTGCGAGGCTATTGTTAGCCCTCAATGTCGATATCTCTTTCATAATTTAAAATTATGTAACTTATTATTCATTAATTAGTTCTCAAAATACACATAAAAAGGCACATGTGGAGTTACAACAAGTTTTTACGCCGTTCTTTGGGAATTTGTTCTAAAATAGATAAGACCTATGTTTATTTTCATTTATTTATCAGTCATTTATTAATTTCATTGTTATTTACATATAAATTTGTATGAAGGAAAGGAAAGCACGTAATTCAACGGTTTCTTTGTACCAAATTCCTCTCCGAGTTGTATGTTTGGCGGAGAACCCTCAACTGAGATTCTCCCTAAATTCAAGTTGAAAGACTCCTAAGAAACCGACATACATCACGGACATCTGCTGAAATGGGCGAAGACCGAGATTGTTAAGAGACTACTTTGCCCACGGTGCTTATAATTCCCCATTTGCATTCAATTTCCCACAGGAGGGAAATTATGAAATTAAGTCCTCCACCATCCAAATGTTGCCTTCATTCCATGGATTGAGTAAGGAAGACCCTTACAAACACATTGATGAATTTCGCTTTATGCACAACATTTAACATAAATTTGGACTTGGTCAGAGGCAACCAAGCTTAGGCTCTTTCCTTTTTCATTAAAGGACAAAGCTAGAGCATGGTTATCTATGTTAGCACCAAACAAAGATCACATCATGGAATGATTTGCAATGTCAATTTTGTCAAAATATTTCCCAATGACTAAAACCAAGCGAGACAAAGCATCATCTCTTTTCCCAAAACTCAACTGAAACTTTCCATGAAGCATGGGAAAGGTTTAAAGAATTAAGACAATGCCCTCACCATCAAATTCCTAAATGGCGGTGGTTCAAAGCTTCTATCAAGGAACCCATCAAGGGCAAGAACATGGTGGATGCCTCTTGTGGAGGTACCTACTTAAAACATTGAAGAGGTTTGGGACCTCTTTGAGGTGATTGGAGAAAATTCAACCCAATGAGAATCTCAAGGGACACCGAGAATCCGGCTAGGATGAATAATCCCCAATTCACAAGAGGGAAAGTTTATGAAGTCAATGAGCTGGAAAGGAAAGTGGATAATTTGACCACAAAATTTGATAGTGATGGACTCATTTAAAGCTCCAAATGGGTCAAGAGTAGAGGAGGCATGTCCGATATGCCGGTCCACTCATTCCATTGATCAATGTCCTTCGCATCACAATTTAACTCATGATGGAACAAGCTCATGCTCATCTTATGGAGCAGATGCAATCGAATGACTACCCATGGAGATCTCATCCTAATCTCGTGGAATCGAAATTACTACAATGAGCAGCCCAAAATCAATTACCTTTCAAACACCTTTCGACCATATCTGAATTTTATAATAAATCAAATTTTCAACTAACCAACAACAAGGCATGCGGCACACCAGCCCTGCCCTCCTAGATCCCCTGACCTTTGAAGAGCAGGTCTTGAGTTCACTTCAAAATCTTGAACTGCCTCGCATCGTGAACCTTCACAAATGAGCATTAAAAAATTGAAGAAACGCCAATCAACTCTCAAATTCATTGGCTAAGAGAGAAGAGGGTAAACTACCCACCAACTGTGAACAATCCTAAGGGAGTTCATGGTTGGAGAATCCTCAAATGGCCATGAGGAAATCAAAAATGACTACTTTGAGAAGTGGAAGAATAATAAACAACACAAAGGTAGTGAAGAGGAAAAAGATGAAGAACAAGTGCAGAACAATTTGGATAGCAATATGGTCATGATTTACATCGAAAATTCAAAAAATGAAAAAAAAATAACAAAATTGTTGAAAAGATGAGAAGGAGAAATTTGTTCCTCATCTCCCATTTCCCCATGCAATGAAGTCGGTTTCTCCTTTTGACAAAGGAAACACAAAATTGAGGAAATGATGGAGACATTCAAGCAAGTTAAAATTAATCTACCTACGCTTAATGCAATCAAGCAGTCCTCGCTTATGCAAAATTTCTCAAAGAGGTATGCACTCACAAAAGGCAATCTAGGATACATTTATCCAAGAAGGCCTTTCTTTGTGGAGAAAATCAACCAAGTGCTATCAATTGCAACACCACCTAAGATGTAAGACCCGGAATCCCCACAATCCCTGCATCATTGGGGAGCACACCATTGAGAAAGCCTTGCTAGATCTGGTGCTAGTGTCAACTGCTTCCTATTCTGCCTATGAGAAGCTAGGTTTGGGAGAATTGAAACCCACTCAAGTGGTGTTATAGCTAATGACAGATCCGAAAGGAAACCTATGGGGTTGATTGAAGATGTTTTGGTAGGAGTAGACAAGTTTTTCTACCTGACTTTTTGGTGTTGGACATGGAACCAACCAAAAGTACCACCGCCATCCCTGTCATTCGGGAAGACCATTCCTAGCTCTGACTAATGCATGCATTCAATGCATGTCCTGCATCATGGAGGTGTCTTTTGGAAATATGAAAGTTAAATTGAATGTGTATAATGTCAGTTACTCAACCTCAATTCTCTGAGGAATGTTTCCATGTTGACATCATTGATGAGTCGGTGGAGGAGTCTTTACAAACATTTCGCAAGGTAAAGACTCCACCACGAATTTAAAATGATTGGGAATCCACTAAGAAAGAAGGAAAAGGAGATCAAATTCAAAGGAGTCTGCTTTGTGCAAGGCACTCCTGTGACCAACATCAAGTTCTCTCTCTTGGAGACCTGCTCCTCTCCCTCTTCCACAAGTTACCAAGGTACCTTTCTTTGCCCTCTTTTCTCAAATTTACGAATTGGAACTCAACAGCTCCCAAAAATCTGAAATATGTGTTTTGGGAGATCATCAAACACTACTGTGATTATTTCTTCCTCCCTTACAAAGGAGCAAGAAGAGGAGCTGTTGGTAGTTCTAAAACGACAAGAAAGCAATTGGTGGACCATTCGATTTAGGAGGAATAAACCCAAATTGTATGCATGCATAAGATCCACGGAAGAGGATGCCAAGCCTTCTAGAGAAATGCAAAGAAGGTTGAATCCTCACATGCAAGAAGTGGTAATGAAGGAAGTTGTCAAGTCGCTAGATCATGGGGTCATTTACCCCATTTGATTCTGCTTGGTAGCACCCACGTGGTGCCTAAGAAATCTGGCATCATCATTTGTAGCTGAATCTGGTGAACTTATGTCCACCGGACAAACAAGCTGGATGGAGGGCCATAGACTACGTAAAATTAAATACCATGACAAGGAAAGACCATTTCCCCTCCCTTCATTGACCAAATCCTTGATAAGCTTGCGGCAAAGCTTACTACCGCTTCCTTGATGGGTACTCTGGTTACAACGGATCCTGTGTACCCACAGGACCAAGAAAAGACCACCTTCACCGCCCTTTGGCACTTTTGCCTATAGGAGGATGCCCTTTGGTCTTTGCAATGCCCTGCTACTTTTCAAAGATGCATGTATGCCATCTTTACTGACATGATTGATCAATTCATGGAGATCTCCATGGATGACTTTTCAATTTATGGAGACAGCTTTTCCCAATGCTTACACCACCTCAAGTTGGTGTTGCAAAGATGTGAAGAAACCAATTTGGTTCTAAGCTGGGAAAAGAGTCATTTTATGGTCACCAAGGCATTGTCCTAGGACATGTGGTCTCCCATAAAGGCATAGAGGTGGACCAAGCAAAAATTGATCTAATTGCACATTTGCCTCCTCCCAGGCATTAAGCAAATAAGAAGTTTCTTAGGGCATGCGATTTTATAGGAGGTTCATCAAAGATTTCAAGAAATTTCCAAGCCACTGTCATTTCTGTGTCAAGATGTTCCTTTTGTGTTTACTAATGAATGCATGACCTTTGAGGTCCTTAAGAAATGTCTGATTTCATCTCCCATCTTGCAGTCCCCGACTATTCATTGCCCTTTGAGCCGATGTGTGATGCATCAGACTATGCCCTAGGAGCTGTCCTAGGGCGTAGAAAGGATAAGCTTCCCCATGTCATAGCTTATGCCGGAGATCCATGATAGATGCCCAGCTCAACTACACAACAACCGAGAAAAGAGCCGCCATTGTGTTTGCATTGGAAAATTTTAGGTCTTATGTTTTAGGTTCACAAATTGTGGTGTTTCTTGACCACCGCCTAAAAGTACCTTCTCTAAGAAGGATACCAAGCCCAGATGTCAGATGGATCCTCCTATTACAGGAGTTTGATCTGATTAAGGATAAGAAAGGAGTGGAGAATGTGGTGGTGATCACTTATCCGAATTCTCAATCGAGGATGATAGCTTACCCATTAATGAATCATTTCGATGAGCAACTTTTGCCATCAATACCCACGATCCTTGGTTTGCAAACATAGTCAACTTCTTAGCTCGGATGATTCCTCAACATTGGAATCGAATGGATAAAGATCTTTTCTTCTCACAAGTTAAAAATTTCATTTGGGAAGATCCTTATCTATTCAAGAATTGTGCAGAACCAAGTGATCGTAAAGTGTGTCCCGACCATGAATTCTCGCATATTGTCAATGTGTCATGAATAGCTGTGGAGGCCATTTCAAGCAATAAAACAAGTGCAAAAATTCTGCAATGTGGTTTCTATTGGCCCACAATCTTTAAAGATGCCTTACAAGACCGTAAATCTTGCAGGAATCGCCAAAAACTGGCGATTTCCAAAAGAAACTCAATGCCCTGCAGCCAATCTGGTAGTTGAGTTGTTTGATGTTTAGGCATAGATTTTATGGGCCCCTTTCCCTTCTAATGGAAATAATTTCATCTTGGTAGTGGACTATGTCTCCAAGTGGATTGAGGCCATAGCTACAAAATCCAATGATCACAAAGTGGTTTTAAGATTCCTCAAAGACCACATTTTTCCAGATTTGGATTCCCCAGCCATCATCATGATGGGGGAGCCACTTTTGTAACAGTTTGACTCTCTATTAAAAAAGTACTCATCACTCACAGAGTAGCCACTCCCTATCATCCACAAACCGGGATGGTGGAGATTTCAAATAGAGATCAAACACATTTTGGAAAAAACGTGAAGAAGGACAAAAGGACTGGTCCTTTAAGCTTAATGATGCTTTGTGGGCATACAGAATCGCCTACAAAACTCCAATTGGAATGTCTCCTTTTAGGCGGTCTATGGCAAAGCATGTCATTTGCCGAGAGTTAGAATACAAAGCTTTACGGGCTATTAAAACATTTAATATGGATCTAACTTCACTTTGGTAATCACGAAACTTCAACTCACCGAATTGGAAGAGTCTGGATGGATGCTTATACAAGCTCCAGTTGTATAAGGAGAAAGTCAAATCATTTCATGATAGGAGTTTAATGAGAAAAGAGTTCATACCGGGTCCAAGGTATGGTTATTCAACTCTAAACTTAAATTCTTTCACGCAAATTGAGATCCGGATGGGAAGGGCCATACATCATCATCAAGGCTGCCCCTCAAGAGTTGTGGATATCCGTGATCCCAATGACGGAAGAGTCATTAAGGTAAATGGTCGAGGCTCAAGCCATGCATTGACAACATTCGAGAAGCCTGTCTTTATCATCATCACGAATCTCTAAAAATCGATGGTAGAAAATTGTATATTATGTTTGTACAACATAGTTTTTGAATTTCTCTGTTCGCTTTCTTTTCCCTTTTCACATAGTTTAATTACACTTAAAGTTCAAATCGCAAAGCAAAAATTACTTTTCGCAAAATCCAAAGTCTATTCGAGAAGATTCTGGAGCTGCAATGAACTGCTCGAAAACAAAGATGTTCTTTTCGAATAGTTGATTATGATAACATTTCCTTTTCGAATAGACGGTTCTGAAGCTAAGTCCTTTGCGAAATAATCTTTCTGAAGCTATCTACTTGTCGAAAGGCACTTTTGCCATTCGAAGTAATAAGAAGGGCTCTTTTGGAACTTTTCGAAAACTTAAAGGTGCTTTGCGATTTTAGCTTCAAGTATATTTAGTCGTTTTGAAGTTAGCTTTGTATTTGCAAACACTCTCTGCAGAGCGACGCTCCACTACCACCCAGGCTACCCAAACAGACCCCCCACCCCCCCCTCCCCAGGACCCCTTTAGTCCCCCTCCATCCCCCTCCCTAGATATGCCACCCTCTCCCAGGCCATGACAGAAAATCCCTACATCCGTAGGGATGTGCAGAAGGGGCTGGCTGATTTGGAGGCCTACATCCGAACCCCTTATGAGGCCAAAATCAAAAAATTAGAGCATTTCATGCAATTTGAGAGAGAGAAGATGAGGGATCTGGTGGGACGAACATTCCAATTGGTCAAGGCTGAGCAGCACAAGGTGGCTATGCTCCAAGCTCAGTTAGCTCAAGAACAGAAGAAAACCACCAGCCTGACCAAACACCTTGGCCTCACCGTAAAGATCAAGTCAAGAGTACACCAACTCCGTAACTCCATTCTGAGAAACCAAAATCCAGCCTCGATTCCAACACCCATTCTAGTTCGGATTCGATAAAGGACTCTAGTTCAGAGCCCATCTATGATAATCTTGACTTTGATCCTAGTTATTAAAAGTCCATCTCATCGTGTCTCAAATACAATGTATAAATCTTTTGTTTTTGTATCATTGATGCAATTCTTCACTTGTTTTCTTTCTTATTCCATTTTCTCTCATTAATTGTTCTGCTTTTCATTATTTTGCAATTTTTTACATTATACGTGCTCCCCTACTTGAAACAAACAAAAATAAACCCCTCACCCTTACTCCCTTTCCCCCTCTTTTCTTTTTATTTTACGTAAAATTTCGGTTCATACAATTTGCTTTCGTAATTCTCCATGCTATTATTTTTTTCATTGCTTTCCCTAATAACGTGACTATGCCACCACCTTTGAACCGGTGAGGACCGCTCCTCATAGGTTTGGGGGTGTAAGCGAGCAGTCTGCCAAGGAATAGTTAACCTAAGGACAACAGAATCACCTAAGTAATCAGGAAATGAATTATTTTACTTAAGAATCATGACAATGTGGAAATTTTAAAATTTTCTTTGCAAGAATTTAGACATTCTAAACCTTGCAATATTCTACATTTCCATGATGATTACACCATAAAACATACCTTGGTATCGACATAGTAAGTCAAAAGGAAGAGAAAAGGTAAAGATATACTTAAAAGCTCAAGGAAAAACCATAACCGGTGAGAATTGAGCCCATATATTTTCCATCTCTGTTGAAGAGTGACTGAGGCAATTTTTTCATTTCAAAGGATTGGTGAGGCATTAGATCCACTAGAAGTTAGGAAACTCCAAATTAAAACAAGTAACAGACTCATGAAACCGAGGAAAAGATCAAGGCCTTCTTTGGACACTTGAACCTATGAGAACCAACCAAGAAAAATCTGCCCTGTTTGTACCCCATTTGAGTCAGAATCCTACAATTCTTCATCAAAAATACCCAAAAGTACTTGCACTGAACCTATGGAACCTAATTCAGCCTTCCCTCACTCAGAATTCAGAGGTAAAGGAGAAAGAATCAAGATGGACCATTTCGGGCAACATCAAGAAAATGAAGAGAAAATACCTCAAAAGCAGCAATATGGTGGTGAGAAAAGAAAAGACAAACAATGTGAAAAAGTTAGCAGAAAAGGCAAAAAAAGGGACCTTATGTTGAAAAATGCAAGATCAAAGAAAGAACTGATCACCGTGGAATGTGAGAATCTCGAAAAGAAGAAGAAAGAAGCTAAACTCAAAAGGTGGAGTCATGAACCATCTCTCGCACTTCGAGTTCTCAAATTCAAACCTCTGCTCAAATTGCCTTTCCTTGAAACTTCACTCCATAAGCCATACAAACAAACCTAGATTAAAAGCCCTTGTGATCCAAAGTTGAGTGAGTCATGTGGAGATGAGAAGTGACCCAATCTATGGTGAGGAGATGTCAATGATGCCATTGCCTAAGAATCATGCCTATGCTCATGCTTACATATCCATTTGGGAGATGTAACGCTCTTGAGCTTGAGTGAAAATGAACCCTCAACAAAAACACCGATGAGAGTATACTGGTGAGTGTTTGGGTTGGAACTTGAGCACCTTAAGTATGACTTATAACCTAATTTTTATCCATAGGATGAGCTTCTCTGGCACATTTGTATGATTTTCTATGACTGCTCACAGATTGGAAATATTGAAACATTCATGAGGTTTATAAATGTTTAAATTCTGTGCAAACAATAATCAAATTTTCTTTCATCATTGATTCAAGAGTAACTAACCGCTCCTTGATTGCTCATTTGATAATATTGCCGATGTTAACTGTTTCATGGAGAAGTTTGTGGGTACCTTCTTTAAAACCCTCGAGACTTCACTCCTCCTCTAGGGATCACCTAGGGTTTAAAAGGCTTGTTGCATATGCTAAATGCATGCTTCCTACAAAAGTGGCTCTTTATTTTGCTTTTACGGTTCTTTGGTCAGGCACTAGCAAAGCTTAGGTTTGTGGGTGTGTTAACTAGTGAAAAATACCATTTTTCACCCCTAAAAATGAGCCTTGAAGGACCCTTGGGAAGACCAAATAGGTGCTTTAGTGTTCATATTGCAGCTAACCAAAAAGACAGTCCAAATCAAAACCATCTTAAAATGATCAAAAGCCGACAACGCATGTCAAACTCAAAGAGGAGTAAAGAAATAGCCTCAGGAATGCCTAAAAAGGTCCTAAAAGAGCAAGAAGAAACCTGAAAAGAAAGGGGATCCATTCGCAAAGAAGAATGGAAGCTAAAGCTCAATTCATGAAGAATCTCTTCAATTCAGAAGAACCTTGAACTTTGCGAAAGAAGAAAAACACTCCTCGAATAGAAGAATGACCTTTGCGAAAAGAAGAAAACACTGCGAAAAGAACTTCGAGCCAAACTACTTTCGAAAAGACCCTTAAACTCTGCGAAATGGCATCTTTGATTCTGACCACTTTGAAGGGCATTTCGAAGAAACTCTGCAGCGCCCCCAATGTAATTAAAAGCACGAGACATTTCGAAGATTCCAAGCACAAACCAAAGGCATATTCCATGCGTGAAAACCCAAAGATGAAATCACTTGGCGGGAACTTCTAGAAGCTCAAACAGACTTTTGAATACCCATAACAGTATCGATGATTCTAACGCGATTGGCGAACCGGATCGAGCATTTTCATTGGCGAAACATCTGGATCCCGTGCTCCATGACCATTGGGCAATCCAGATCTGAGCACTTCGATTGGTCAATTCACTTAATGCGTGATAGAGGGAAAGCTATAAATTGAGAAGACATTTGCCTAATTGTGGCATCCAGATTTTGAGTTTTCATCTCTGTTTCCCACCTTCCTCCGGATAGTCTATCTGCACTTTGTAATTTCTTCCTCTGCTTTGCTTTTGAGAGTTCGAGAGTGCTTTTGTAACTCCAAAGGGATCGGATTCAAGACGCTAGTCCGAGGGCTTTCTAAAGCCGTGCTCAGAATTGTAAGATTGAATTTAAAAGGTTGTCAGAATCGTGTTTTCTCCATTGGATTCATGTCAAGGGTTCTTATTGATCACCTTAGTGCATTAGACTCCTTTAGATTCACTACTTTGCATGCAATTTCCTTGATTCATTACCCTGCATTTAATTAGCGTTGGTAACCTAGTTCGACAAAGACTTGCGATGATGTTCATGTTCAATTGAGGATAGGTCAACAACTATTGGATGATCTCGTGACCATTTAAGTGGATGATCATAACCATAAGTCTAAACCCTTCCTTAATTCAGATTTATTTCTCTTACATCTGTCTTGGTAGCCGATGAAGATTGAATCAACTCGCTTAGTTGCAGATTCTCCATTAAAATTCAAAGTAAATCACGTAAAGTTATTATTTCTCCATTTGATTTATTTTAATCACTTCCCCAACTTGAATCTGGATCAGTTAGTTAGTTCTTTTCTTTATTTGCTTTTAGTTAAACGTGACAAAAACCCAACACTCTCTTTTTATCTGCTTTCTAGATAATTATAGAGCCAGATCTGGTAGCACAGATCTGGAGGTCTATCTCATATTTTAGACAAATTCTCTGTGGACGATCTTTAATATACTCACTTTTAAAACTTACTACAATTGGCCCTGATCTTGCAGGCTATTGTTAGCCCTCAATGTGCTGATATATCTTTCATAATTTAAAATTATGTAACTTATTATTCATTAATTCGTTCTCAAAATACACATAAAAAAGGCACATGTGGAGTTACAACAACTACTGAGGTAGTAGATGGCCTTTTCCTTCTTCCCGTCTTCATCATGTTGACCTAGGATGACCCCCATTACTTTGTCATTGGTTGATACGTAGAGGATCAAGGGTCTTTCGAGGATTGGTGGCGAAAGTATCAGTGGGTTGAGGAGGTACTTCTTGATATTTTCAAAAGCTTGCTGACACTGGTCATCCCATATGTACTCGGCTCCTCCTTTTAGTAGTTTATTGAAAGGGTTGCATATGTATGAGTGCTGGGAGATAAAACTCCTGATGAATTATAATCTTTCGATCAGGCCTCATAACTCTTTGATGTTGACTATGAACCCTAGTAGTTTTTTGGAGGTTACCCTAAATACGTATTTTTTTAGATTCATCTTCAACTGATACTTTTTGGATCGTTGTAGCACTAGTCGAAGGGCTTCAGTATGTCCCGCCCATTTTTGAGATTTTATCAATATGTCATCAACATAGACTTCTATACACTTGTGCATCATGTCATGAAATATAGCCATCATGGCGTTGATATGTGGCTCTTGCGTTCTTGAAGTCGAAAGGCATGACGACGTAGCAGTAGGTTCCCATGACGTAGTGAAGGAAGTCTTCTTTTTGTCGGATTATGCTAATCTAATCTAGTTGTATCAGATAAGTCATCCATGAAGGACAACATCTCATGTCCAGCTATGTTATCGACCAGAGTGTCGATGTGTGGTAGCGGGAAGTCATCTTTTGGGCATGCCTGTTAAGGTTTTGAAAGTCGATGCGCACCCTTACTCTACCATCGTTCTTGGCAACAGGTACTATATTTGTGACCCACTTGGGGTAGAGGACAATTCAGATCAATTTTTCCTTGTGAAGCTTGTCGACCTCCTACTTGACTTGTAGCATTGTCTGCGATGCATTCTTCTGAGTTTCTGCTTGACGGATTTCGCATAGGGTTCCAGGACTAAACGATTCTTTAATAGGCTTGGGTCCAAACCAGGCATGTCTTCATAGGACCATGCGAAAGAGCTCAGGTGATCTTGAAGGACTTAGATATTTTGCTGTCGCTCCATGGGGCTAAGCGTTGCACTGATCAGTAACTTCCTAGGCTTATACTCTGTGCCAAAGTTGATTTCTTCTGTGGGTTCTGGAGCGGCTTGAATCTGCTTGTCGAAGCATTAGATGACCTGTTGGAAGTCCCGTGTCTCCTCAATACTTGGCCCTTCTCCTTCATCATCGGTTAGTTCATAAACTGCAGAGTCGCTACACTAGGAGTTAATTTTGTGAGAAGTAACCCTTCATCAGTGCATGTGATAATTGAGACATCCTTGGTGAGGTGTAGATCGAGGTTGTTCATCCTCCTCTCAAAATCATAGAGTATCTTATCGGGTATGATGACTGGTTTGCTGCTTTATCGAGATGCTTTGTGCTCTCATGAGGGGAGAGTGGTAAGGTTGCGTCGAGCAGGTTCAAGGTACGCTTCTATGGCATTGAAAGTAGCAGTGTGGCCTTGCGCAAGTATTTCGGTTGGTTCTTCCTTGACTCCGTCGACGTAACCATTACTCATAGCCTTAAGAGAAAAGTCTCTTTGTCGGTCTCTAAATGGGTCTGGGATGAAGGGTTCCCTCACTTTTCTAAGGTTTTCTAATTTTTTTGGATTTTCTACTTTTCGATTTTTAGGGGTTTTAGGGTTTTCTATTTTTTTTATTTTTGATAATAAGTATGGTATAGAGTCGATTTCTTGAAGAGAATTCGACGAGGGCGCTTCTCTCAGTTGAGGAAGCGTGACGGCTGCTGGAGCCGTTTGTGCGAACCTTCGAACGACGTGGACTCGTTCAAAATTTGGCATTTTTTCTTGTAGTCCTCATCTGAAGTGTTCCTCTGGATGAGTGACATGAGTAGTGGTGCGGCCCACGTTCCTACCTCTTCTAGCATGCTAATTATCTCACTCTCGGTGTCAACCAAGTATCCATTTAGCTCCTCTTCTGCTTGTGTCATTGGCATAGATGGTTTCCATTTTTGTGGACTGTGATTCTGTACTATAAAATCACATTCTTTGTAGAGAGGTTGGTCCTGATAAAGGGGGAACAGGCCTTGTTGGGAACATTCTTGGTGGAGAAAGGTAGCCCTAAGTTCCTTGAAGAGTGACAAGGCCGACCCTTCTTCATATGGCGAGGGGCTCATCATGAAGGTGCATTTTTCACACGGTGGGTTGATTTGGAGGATTTCACCAGTGAACAGCCAGACAAATTCCTCGCTGGGTTCAGTATTAGGGTAAGGAGTAGTTGATTCTGTGTCGTCTTCACTGTCAAGCTCTTCCCACGAGGCTTCGGGGATTTGGTCTTCTTTCAGAGTGATGTAAAGGTTGGCTCAAGATATTGTAGTATAATGGTACATGATCTGTAGCAGGCCCGATATGGCTGGATGATGTAAGGACAATCCGATGGGGATTCCCATCCTCTTGGTAGGTGTTCAAGATCTCTGCTATTGGAATTGAAGTCTTTTTGTTGAGGCTCATCCTTTTCTACCACGCGGATCGCCTCTTCTTCAAAAAAGGTTTCAAACTTGTAATCATCTAGCTCTTTTTCCTTAGACTCGGGGAGACTGGATTTGGCATGTTCTATCTGCTGTGTGGGTTCGTCTTCGGGCGGCTTCCAGTGTCTTTGACGGTGAAGATATGCTTTGCATGGAGGGTTGTTTTGGCACAAGACGCACGAGTCTTCCCACAAGCATTCCCAATCAGTTAGAGGTACCATAGAGGCGTTTCCTTCGTCAGTTGTTTGCCAAATTTTGTCTAAGATAGCCCTTTCGCATCATTTTAGCATAAACGTGCACAGATTGTAGCAAGAAGACCATGGGTAGGAGCATTAGCGTGGGCATTCCCAATTATCAAGTATGTGTCAATAATCAAAACCATCATCGGAGTTCAAATCCTCATTTTGGGAATAGTCATCTTCCCTGAATAATCTCAGACAATTTGCCCTTAGATATTCTTCTACTTCCATGGCAGGAAGGTTCAGTCATTAGTCTTCATCATCGTTTGACGGTGGCTGTCGACCCTCCTCTGATGGTGATGATCTTGGGGATTGAAGGGCGTCGAGTGTTGGTTCTTCTTCGGCCTTTATGGCTGCTATGTTGAAGTTTTCTTCGTTGGTCGATTCCCAGTCTTCTACGAGAGGATCAGTTTTCTGATGTTCGGGTTACTCTATAGTGGGGAATTCTTTGAACAATGGTCTGACTCCCCCAAGTGGTTTATCTTTGTCTTCTTCTTGATTTAGATCCACCAGGTCGGTGAAAGCTTCAACCATTTGTTCAATTTTCATGATCTGGGGCTTGGTGAAGGATTTCTCTCTTTCGCACATCAGCCTTCTCAGTGGTGTTGTACACAAAGTAGTCATAGAGTGACCACTTGGGCGAGGTTGGGAAAAGGTCAGCCTGTTTACTATCTGATTGGTAGCCTAACTCAGTGTGCTTACGAACCTTCTTCGGGATGACAGGGCCTATGCGCCCTTGCTTATTCTTGTCGAGTCCCGTATGCAGGATGTATCTTAGTTGATACATAGGGTCCCACCCCTTTGTTACAGTTGGGTTTATGTCATACAGGCACGTGAGATTAGGGCTTGCTGCTCTCTTCGTTAATTTTTACCGACAAGCTGGAGGGGACGAGGGATGGCTGATTTCCTCAACCGATGCATCGTCGGGAGTCTCCACCCTTTTTATGTGGCCAGTATTTAATGCAGAGTTGTGTGTTGTTGGAATACTTACTGTGTAGTCGGTATCTATTTCTTGGAGGGGTGCATCGGCATATATCCTGATGATCGAATCCTCGTTGGTGAACTTGACGCACTGGTGGTATGTAAACACAACAACCTTCAGTGATTCCAGTCATTTTCTTCCTAAAATTAGGTTATAAGTGCTGGAGGAATCAGAGATGTGGAACATGAAAACTTTGGTGACTGGCTCGAGGTGGACCTGTAGTTTGATGGTCCCTTTGACGAAACGTCGAGAGCCGTCATACTCAATGAGCAATAATGAGGATGGCTTTATGTCCTGTTCCATATACTCGAGCGTCTTGAGTGTTGTTATTAGGCAAATGTTGAGTCCTGCTCCCGTGTGGACTAACATGTGAAGCACTGAGAATCCTCTGGTTATGATTGTCAAGTATATAGGGGTTGAGCTTCCGCCCAGCAATTCTTTTGGCATGCCGGTGTCTACGAAGGTGAGTTCTAGAGGTTGCGTCATAACTGAAGCTATCTCGTGCAACTCATCCAAGGTGGTAACTTCATCCACGTGTGTTTCGTCTAGTGCCTTTATTAACAGTCGGGGGTGTTCTGATGACTTCTTGATGAGTTCAAGTATTGATATTTGTGCTGACACTTTCCCAAGGTGCCGGAGGAGATCATACTCCTTGCCTATTTTCAAGGCTTGCTCCTTGTCAGGCCTATGGGCTTTATTCACGCCCGACTGAGGTGGATAAGGTGTCAGTACCAGAGCTGGAGGCGGAGGAATGACATGAGGTGGGGGAGGCAAGTTTGCACTTCCCCTTCTCTTGTTATTCTCTCGGATGGCAGAGCACCCACATTCTGCATCTCCCGGGGAAATGGTGGCGATGGATAGTTAGTCCCCGACTTAAGGACAGGGCACGTCAGCTGTCGGTCCTTGAGCCTCGTGGTAGCTGGTGTTGACGAGCTTCCTGAAGCGCTTGTCGTAAATGGGGTAAAGTTGGAAGCAAGGATATGTATTGGAGATATACCGTTCTATGGGGATAGATACTGCGTGCAATCTACCTCTTTTAAGAAGGTGGAGATCGGTGTCTCCTCCTTATCAGGTTCCTAGTTTTGTTGACTCATCTCTACAGTTGGTTGGTGTTCAACTACGGTCTCATGCTCTTGACTTGAAGTATTTTTGGGGAGCCCTTCTACCCATGCTGAGATTTGGGATGCAATTTGAAGGGTATCATCTTCGTTCTCAAGTTCGGAGTCATATAGGGAAAGAAGCGATGGAGTTGTCTTAGAATTTGGCGAAGTCAAGGGTTCTGCGTGTTGAAGGTTTGGTCTCCGAGCTCTGAATGATTGGACTCGAATTTGAGTGAAAGCTAGATAAGGTGGAGGATTCGAGTGATTAGGGATGAAGGATGTGGGCGAGCGATGGGAGGTATCAAAGGTTCAACTGGATTAACTGGGGCATCTGAGGGACTAATGCTGGTGATCAAGGTGGAAGGACAGAAAGGGAGTCGGCCTGGGGGATCTACTGTGGTGACATGGGACACTGGCCCTTGGTTATGGTTTGGCATGAGATTATTGATGATCCCTTGGTTTGCAGGGGTTGATTGTTGTTTTGGTTATAATTTTGGAGGGATTCCCAGTCAATCTAGCTCCGATCGTTCATGTCTTAGATCATATCCCATAAAACGCAGCAGTCTTCTAGATTATGTCCTGCAAATCGATGAAAAGCGCAAAACTTATTGTAGTCAAGGTTTGCGGGCTAAGGTCGAGGCCATTCCGATGGGAATTAGATGAGACCATGATTAATGAGAAGGCAGAATATGCTGTAGATGGTGTCAGGCAATGGAGGATAATGCTCGCGTTTTGGTTGGTAACAACCCATGGTTTGTTGGTTGAATTTTTGGGGTGGGGTATGTTGTTATAACTCTGAAGGTTAGCTGGCCGGTTTTAAGTTGTATTCTGATTCTGGTTTTGGTTAGGGTTTTTGGTCTAATTTTGGTATTGGTTCTGGTTTTGATTATGGTATCACTATTGATTCTGACCAGAATTCCTCAGTTGATAGTTTTCATTTCCGGAGTTCTGTCGCTGATTGACAACTGTGTTGACTTGCTTAGAATCGGAGATTTTCTTATTATTTTTCAGCTTCGGGTCACTGGAAGAGGTGACTTTCAATGCTATTATCGAAAAGGCGAGGTCTCCTCCCTTAATGTGTTGTTGGATGCGATTAGTGTGCAGGTGAAGGGTAACGAAGTTAGGGCAATCGCTTATAATAAAAGCGCTTCGAAGAGGCACTTTGAAGTCTATGATAATGTCGATCACATCTTTCTCCTTCATCTGGTTTTCGGTGCAGGTGGTGAGTTTCGTCTAACATGCGACAAAGTCTGCGAACTCTTCCTCGGGTTCTTGCTTCGTCATCATCAGGTCACTGAGGCTGACAGCTTCTTATATCAAATTCTTGTATTGGTAAAAGATTTGACTGGCTAAATCATCGAACGTGTCGATCTTGTGAAGTGGTAGTCCGAAGAACTAATAGAGAGCTTCTCCTTCTAACGATCTCTAGAAATAGTGTATCAGGAGCCCTTGGTTGTCATGAACAGGTCGACAATCGTTGCAAAACAGTGCCAGATGGTGATTCGGATTCGTGGTGCCATTGTACTTGCTAAAATTTGGTTGCTTAAACCCTGCAGGTTGGTTAAACTCGAGATCCCGGCAGAACCTATCAAACCCGAACGACAAGCCATGGCAGTTTCTCTTAGCCATGTATTCGTTGAGCATCTTAGGGAGATCTTCTACTCTTACAGTGGAGTCTTTCTGAGTAGTCCGGGGGTGAGCCCTACCTTAGAGATTGTCATCAAAGAGGGTGTGGGTAGTTCACCTCAGCGGTGATATATGTGCTGATACCATGCTTTGAGTAGGCGGCAGTCTCTCCTATCTTTTTCATTTTTGTTCGTCCTCGTCGTGCTGATCTCTGACAGTTTCGTATGCGGCGGCCATGCGTTGGAGAAATTCTTCAGCTTCTTTGCCTCCTTTTTATAATTTTTGGACACTGAGTTCCATGAGTTGTTGGGTGGTGAAGTTCTGTCCGACACTGCTATCTTTTCCATAGTTGTTGTTACTGGTGCTCGAGGGCGTGAAGGGTGTAGACACCCTAATTTTGCCCTCTTGGAGTATACAAACCTATTCCGTCAACCTTTGACCCTGCCCATGTTCTCCAAAAAAGGACTGACCTTCTTCGAAGACCTTAAAAATCTAAATGCGGGGACCATTGCGAAAACAATAGTATATGGTTGAGATCCAGGCTTAAATAATAGTTCTATGGCTCGGACCCGTCAATACTCGAGAAGATCCCGAATTTTTTGTGCTTATCGATATGCAAAATTAGATTGTACCCGTCGATACACATGCGCAATTGGTCCCACTTGGACCAGGCTCGCTCTTCCTGCGGCTCGCCATAGGACCTGGATTACGTGCATGGCACTATGTGCATAATTTAATTACACGTAGACCCGATTGTGCATAATTAATCCCACTTGGACTAGGCATAGGCTACTGTGCACCGCCTGAAGTTCCAAATTCCCTGCATGCACTCATGCGCAAAATCGATTCCACGTGTAGGATCACACGCGAAATCAATCCAGACACGGATTGGGACTTTACTTCCCGAGACCACCTAAACTTCCTGATTTCGCGCTTATCTCCGTGCATGGAATTTGATTCCACGCATAGTCACATGCAAGGAATTACTTCCAAGGTACACTGGAACTAGGACAATCGCCTAGCCGGTCGCTCCTGAGTTAGTGACCGACTCAAAGTGAATTAAGCACATTACACTATACGCATAATTCAATTGAGCGCTTCTAGGCATGCGCGCAATCCACCTATTGCGCACATGGCTCCATATATAGAATTAGCCTGATACCTATAAAAAGACCCCCCTTCTACGCCTAAACGCATCAATTTCAATAGAAATCTCCCCTCTCTCAAGCTCAATCCTCTCCCAAGCTCGAGTCCTTTCTCGTTGCAGCTCTGGAAGTAGGAAGAAGCGCTTAGCTTCAAGTAATCTCTTTCTAGTTCTTAATTTCTAATTCTAGTTCTTCGGTTTTAAATTCTAGTTCATAGGTTTTAGTTCTAAATTCTTAGTTCTAGATCTTTAGTTCTTAATTTCCAGTTCTAGATCTTTAGTTCCTAATTCTAGGTCTTTAGCTCTTAATTTCTACTTCCTAGTTCTAGTTTTTATTTCTTAATTTCCAATTTATAAATCCTTAATTTTTTATCATTAAAATTCTTAATTCCCAGTCCAAATTCATATTTTAACTCCCAATATTTACAAAATAGCCCTTAGCCAACCGATTTGCCTAAGGGAGCTTTCAAAGGGTACTCGGGAATGGGGTCAATCCTCGTTAGCATAACGGGCCGCAACCCCCTTTGTTTTTTCTAATTAGAGTAGTATTAGGAGACTAAGTTAATTAGAATTAGAGTAGTATTAGGAGATCAAATTAATTAGAATTAGAGTAACACTATGAAACTAAATTAATTAGAGTTAGAGTAATAGTAGGAAACCCAATTAGTTAGAGTTAGAGTAGTACTAGAAAACCCGTAATCAGTCAAACCCAGAGTAGGATAAGAAGATAAAACTAATTAGACTCAAAGCAGGATTAGAAAGCTAGGCTAGATAGACTACAGCTGTTGGAGTCAGCCGGCCGACATTTAGCAAAGGAGTTAACCCACATCCAGTAAAGTGTGATCAGGGATGTGTTGCAGTGTCGATAAACATCTACAGCTGGCGATCGCACCACCCAGGTAATCTCTATTTAATATTCGCCTTTTTAATTTCAGCAATTTAATATTTCATAGTTCATTATTCCATCGTTCCTAATAAGAGTCCACGAGATTTAATTTGGTCACTTCTTTCGAGGACCGAAAGGAACTCAGAAAAAATGCGTACCAACAGACTGGCAATCGCGATGGGACCCCTTTTCTACTTAAGTAGTTCCTGTCTAGTTTTTATTTTTTCTGCTCTACTTAAGTTTCATTTTATCTTTCGATTTATCACTTTGCTACACACACTCACCTTCTCGAGAGCTCCCCGAAGTATATGAGTATCTACAAAGATTAGAGATGTCGGGGATACGTAAGACAAACTTGACCAGCAGTGGTAATCCGCAGCAGTAGGAATACCATGATAACCCCATGGACGATGCTGGACCATCCTACGATTCACCCTTGTATCATCCTGAGATTAACATGGTCGGCATCCAAGAAACCTTCACTCCCCCGAGCACAACAACAACAATGGCGGAAAGACAACAGTATCGGACAAAACTTTACCACCCAACAACTTGTAGAGCTTAGTGTTTAGAGATTATAAAAAGATGCGAAGAAGTCAAAGAATTGCTCCAAGGCATGGCTTCCGTGTACGAAACTGTCAAAGAGCAACAAGACAAGGAACAAAGAGAACGACAAAGAGAGGAGAGGCCACCACCTACTCCGACCACGATATCAGTACATATATCATCGCTAAGGTGAACCACCCGTACCCTCTTTGATGATAATTGCCAAGATAGGGTTCACCCCCGGACTACTTAGAAAGATGCCATTGTAAGAGTAGAGGATCTCCCCAGGATGCTTGATGAATGCATGACTAAGAGAAATCACCCTAGCTTATCATTTGGGTTTGATAGGTTCTATCGGGATCTCGAGTTTAGCCTACCTACGGGGTTTAAACCACCAAAGTTCAGTAAATACATAAGCACTGGGAATCCGAATCACCACCTGGCATTATTCTGCAACGATTGTCGACCTGTTCGCGATAACCAAGGGATCCTAATATACTATTTCCAGAGGTCGTTAGAAGGAGAAGCTCTCAACTAGTTCACCAGACTCCCACTTCACAAGATCGACATGTTCGACGATCTGGCCGATCAATTTATGGACCAGTTCAAGCAGCTGATACAAGATGTAGTCAGTCTCAGCGATCTGGTGATGACAATGTAAGAACCTGAGGAGGACTTCATAGATTTCATAACACGCTGGAGGAAAATCGCTGCCTACACTGAAAACCAGATGAAGGACAAAGAGGCAATTGACATTATCATAGACAACGTCAAAGGGCCTCTCCAAAGTGATCCTATATTGAGTGATTGCCCAGACTTTGCTACATTTCACCTGTGTGCCAACCTCATCCAACAACATATTAAGGAGGAGACCTCACATTTTTAATAATCACATCAAAAGTCGCTGCCTCCAGTGACTTGAAGCCAAAGAACAAAAAGAAAGCCTCCGACTCTGAGCAGGTCAACACGGTGGTCAATTAGGGGCAGAATTCTGAAAATAGAAACTACCAACTGAGGAGTTCTAATTAGAGTCAATACCATAACCAGAATTAATAGCGCTACCCCAAGCAAAATCAGAACCAATACAAAAACCACAACCAATACTCTAACCAAAATACCCATCAGAACCAGATACCACCCAGAACCGGCCGGCTAACCCTCATAGTTATAACAACTTACCCCCACCCAGAACTTCAACTAGCAAACCAAGGGCCCTTACCAACACAAACATGATCACTATCCTCCATTTCCTGACACCATCCCCAACATATTTTACCTTTTTAGTAATCAAAATCTTATTTGATTCCCACCGGAACGCTCCCTGCCCCGGCCCGCCAACCTTGACTACAATAAGTTCTATGCTTTTCATTGATACGCAGGACATAATTTAGAAGACTGTTGGGTTTTACTAGATATGATCTATGACTTGAATGATCAGAACCAGATCGACTGGGAATCCCTCTAAAATTCCAACCAAAACAACAACCAACCCCCGCAGAACTAGGGATCATCAATAATCCCATGCCAAACCACAACCAGGGGCTGATTGCCCACATCTCCACAGTAGATCTCCCGGGTCGACTCCCTTTCTGTCCATCTACCCTGATCATCCGTATCAACCCTTCAGATCCCCTAGCCAATCAAGTAGAACTATCGAAACCTCCAGCCTTTCACCCCTATCCTTCATCTTTAATCACTCGGATCGTTACTCCGAACCCTCAATCATATCCAACCTTCACTTGAATTCGAGTCCAGTTATTTAGAGCTCGAAGACCATACCTTTAACCTACAGAACCCTCAACTCCCCCAAATTCTGAGGTAACTCCACCACCTCTTCCCCTATGTGACTCCGAACCAGAGAATGAAGATGATGTCCTTTAGACTGCGTCCCAATCTCAGCTTGGGTAGACAGCCTCTCCCAAAACACTTCAAGTTAAGAATACGAGACCGCTATTGAACATCTGCCAGATGAAGAAACAAGCAAAAAAAAGGAAGAACCCAGTAAGGAGGAGGCACTGATATCCACTTTCTTAGAAGAGGAAGACTATACGTAGTATCTTCAACCATGGAATGTCATAGCTCCAGTGTGTATCTCGTCTTCGAATTTCACCCCCTTTATGAAAAATGCTTCGACGAGCTCGTCGACCCCAGTCAGAACATGGCTCAAGGATCAAAAGTTGACATGCCCCGTCCTCAAATCAGGGACCAATTATCCACCGCCACCATTCCCCCGAGAGAAGCAGAATGTTGGCGCTCAGCCATCAGAAAAAATAATAAGAGAAAGGGAAGGAAACTTGCCTCCCCTCACGTAATCCCTTCGCCTCCAGCTCTGGCATTAGCACCTCAGCCACCTCAGTCGAACATGAAGAAAGCCCGTAGGCCTGGCATGGAGTCAGCCCTAGAAATATGCCAGGAATATAACCTCCAATGACACCTCAAGAAAATACCAACACGGATATCAATACTCGAGCTCATCAAGAATTCACCTGAACATCACCAAATGTTAAAGGAAGTGTTGGTCGAGACTCGAGTAGACGAGGACACTACCTTAGATGAGCTACACGAAATCATGCCAGTCATGGCACAATCACTAACACTCACTTTTACAGATGCGGATATGCCAAAAGAGTCACTATGGGGAAGCTCGGCCACCATATACTTAATTGTCATAATCAGAGGATTCTCAGTGCCTCATGTGCTGGTTGACACTGAAGCGGGAATCAGCATTTGCCCGATAACGACGCTCAAGACACTTGAGTATACGGATCAAGACATAAGGCCTTCATATCCCTCATTGCATACGATGGTTCTCGACGCTTGGTCATAAGAACTATCAAGTTACAAGTCTGCCTCAGGCCAATCACCAAGGATGTTACATTCCATGTCTCTAACTCTTCTAGCACCTATAACCTGATACTAGGAAGAAAGTAGCTAGAATCCATGAAAGTTGTTGCGTCTACATACCGCCAGTGCATCAAGTTCCCCCACGAGCACTCCATTGTCAGGATATATGCCGACGCACCCCTGTAGGAAATAGATACCGACTATGCGGTAAGCATTCCAATAGCACATGAGTTTATGCTAAACACTGGCCATATCAAAAGGGTAGAGGCCCCTAACGACACATTAGTAGCAGAAATCAGTCATCTCGGGTTCCTCCCAACCTGCCAACAAAAATTAATAAAGAGAGTAGCAGGTCACGACCTCACCCGGCTGCAACAAAGGGGTGGGATCTTATGTATCAACAAGGATACACCCCGCATACAGGACTCGACAAGCAAGGGCGCATAGGCCTCACCATCTCGAAGAAGGTCTGCAAGCACACCGTGTTGGTCTACCAACCAGATAGCAAATAGGCTGACCTCTTCCCAACTTCGCCCAAGTGGTCACTCTACGACCACTTTGTATACAAAACCACTGAGAAGGCTGATGTGTCAAAGAGAAAAGAAGCATCCTTCACCAACCACAGATAAACGAAGATTGAAGAGATGGTTAAAGCCTTCGCTGATCTAACCAACTTAAATAGAGATGATGATGATATAATAAACACTTGAAGGAGTGTGACCATTGTTCAAGATTGAAGACTCTTCCATTGTTGAAAGACAAAGATCCTTAGAACCCCAGCCGCATATAGAGGATTGGGAGTCAACCGATGAAGAAGATTTCCACATTGCATCCATAGGACAAGAATTAGACACTCCCCTGTCTCTACAGTTGTCCCACCCTCAACCACCCGCAGAAGAGGACTGGCCATCAATATCAAGAGAGGAAGAAGACTAATGGGCAAACCTCCCCGCCATAGAATTAGAAGATCACCTTAGAGCAGATCGTCTAAAATGGTTTGGAAAAGGCGACCCCTCCCGTGACGAGAGTTCAGATTCCGATAATGATTTTGACTATCAATGCATACTTGACAACTGGTAATGCCCTCGTCTGTCGGACCACCACCGTCATCACTCATCAGGAGGATCATGCAAGACAAGGACTACAAAAAAATGCCAAATTTAGAATGAGTTCACATCATCTGAAAACTCACACAGGCGGCTCCAAAAGCCGTCGCACTACCTCACCTGAGGGAGGTCCCCCATCGATTCCTCTCCAGGAAATCGACCCTGTACCATACCTATTATCAAAAATAAAAATATAGAAAATCCTAATACCCTAAAAATCTAAAAATAGAAAACCCAAAAAAATTAGAAAACTTTGAAAAAGAGAGGGAGCCCTTCATCCCAGACCAATTCAGCGCCCGACTAGGAGACTCTTCTCTTAAGACTGCAAGTGAGAGTTGCGTTGACAAAATCAAGGAAGAACTAACCGATATACCCGCACAAGGCCGTGCCACCACTTTCGACGCCACGGAACCGCACCTTGAACTAGCTCGATTCACCCTTACAGCTACCCCCTCACGAAAGCGTAGGGCATCCCGACGAAACAAAAAACCAGTCATCATACCCGACGAGATATTCTATGATTTTTGAGAGGAGGATGAACAACCTCGATCTAAACCTCATCAAAGATTTCGTAATCATCAATTGTGCCGAT
The DNA here is from genome assembly GCA_021018995.1 of Chloranthus sessilifolius. Classification (NCBI taxonomy): domain Eukaryota; kingdom Viridiplantae; phylum Streptophyta; class Magnoliopsida; order Chloranthales; family Chloranthaceae; genus Chloranthus; species Chloranthus sessilifolius. The sequence continues at coordinate 14,857,260 of CM037594.1, forward strand.
GAAGGGTTACCTCTCACAAAACTAACCTCTCAGTGTAGTGATTTCACCATTTTTGAGCTCACGAACAATGAAGAGGGATAAGCCGTTGAGGAAACACAGGACTTCCAATGGATCATCAAGCACTTCGACGAGGATAGTCAAGTCGCTGCAGAACCCACAGAAGAAATTAACTTTGACACCAAAGAAGAGCCGAAGAAGTTGTTGATCATTGTAATGCTTAGCCCCAAGGAACGACAACAGATTATCTAAGTCCTGCAAGATCACCTCAACTTTTTGGCATGGTCCTATGAAGACATGCCTAGTCTGGATCTAAGCTTAGTAAAACATCGTATAGTCCTAGAACTCAATGCCAAACCCGTCATGTAGAAACTCAGGAGAATGCATCTGCAAACAGCGCTACAAGTCAAAGTGGAAGTTGACAAGCTACACAAAGCCAATTAATCCGAGTCATCATCTACCCCAAGTGGGTCATAAATATAGTACTTGTCACTAGGAAGGATGACAAAGTAAGGGTGTGCATTGACTTTCGAAACCTTCACCAGGCATGCCCAAAAGATGATTTCCTGCTACCACACATCGACACTCTGATCGACAACACTGTCAGACACTAGATGTTGTCTTTCATGGATGGTTTCCCTGGATATAACCAGATTAGATTAGTAGAATCCGACCAAGAAAAGACTTCCTTTACTATGCCATGGGGAACCTATTGCTAGGCCGTCATGCCTTTCGGCCTCAAGAACGCAGGAGCCACATATCAACGCACCATGATGGCTATATTCCATGACATGATACACAAGTGTGTAGAAGTCTACGTTGACGACATACTAGTGAAGTCTCAAACACGAGTAGGAATGTCGAAGCCCTCCAACTAGTGCTACAATGATCCGAAAAGTATAAACTGAAGATGAATCTAAAAAAATGCATGTTCGGAGTAACCTTCGAAAAACTACTAGGATTCATAGTCAGCAAGCGAGGAATTGAAGTCGATCTAGTGAAAGTTAAAACCATTCTCGAGATGTTGTCTCCCAACAACATCAAAGAATTATGAGGCCTGATAGGAAGCCTACAATTCATCAGGAGATTCATCTCCCAACACTTAGATAGATGCAACCCTTTCTACAGACTACTCAAAGGAGGAGCAGAATACATGTGGGATGACTAGTGTTAGCAAGCCTTCGACAACATCAAGAAGTACCTCCTCAATCCCTCGATATTATCTCTGTCAATCCTTGGAAAACCCTTGATCCTCTACGTCTCTGCTAATGAGAAAGCAATGAGAGTAATCCTGGGACAGTTTAAGGATGATGGAAAGAAGGAGAAGACCATCTACTACCTCAGCAGGACGATGGTCGAGTATGAGCAAAAATACACTGCAATGGAGAAGACCTGCCTAACACTATTATGGGCTTCAATGAAACTAAGATACTACTTCAGAGCACACAAAATAATGGCACTAGCATGTATGGACACTCTGAAATACATATTCGAGAAACCCACCATATCCGAGAAGATCGCTCGATGACATATGCTACTACAAGTGTTTGACATCACCTACGTCAATAAGAAGTCGATCAAAGGATAGGCGATTACCGATCGCTAATCTCCCACTCCTGGGCAATGAGCCAGTACGCACAGACTTCACCAACGAAGACTTACTCTCACCACACAATGAAGAGCCTGACAAGACCTCATGGACCTTATACTTTGACGACACTCTCAATCACAAAGTGAAAGACATTGAGATAGTCCTACTAAGCTTAGAGGGAGTGATCATACCAAAAGCTTTTTAACTCAACATTCTAGTCACCAATAATGTCACGAAATATGAAGCCTTCATTGTCAGACTATGAGCAGCACTACAACTGGACGTCAAACAATTGACGGCAATCGCTGACTCCAAACTTGTGAAATCACAGGTCATCGGAGTGTGGAAGACAAAAGAAAAAAGATTGATGGCATACTTAGAAACAATTCAGTTCCTGATAAAGAAGTTCGAAAGAATTTCCTTCACGCATATCTTGAGGTTAGAGAATGAGCTGGCAGACTCCCTCACTACATTACCCTCAGTCATACAGATACCAGTCGGACAAAGCACCAAGTCCTTCAACGAGAAACTAGCAGTGCTCGTGCATGAGGTGACATGGAACGTTAAACCAGAGTTACCAGTTCTCCCAAAGGCCATGAAGCAAGAGGAAACATCCACCATAAAAGATCTACCTAAGAAAAAGGCTACCATCGCAACCTTCAGATTCGAGAAGTCACCAACCGACGACGGACAACCATGGTACTTCAACATATGGAACTTCTTAAAATATCGACATATCCCTCCTTACGCTATAAAGATTGATCAGAAGACCATGAACCTCCAAGGGCATCTCCACAATGGGCATATCCTTATAAACCTCCAAGGGTTCCCAGTAGATAATGTGAGCAGGGTCTGCCACATATTTCTTTAGCATGGAAATGAGAAAAATATTATGTACCTCGACAAACTTTGGTGATAGCTTGACTCGATATGTCGTTTCTCCAATTTTCTTCAAGACTTCAAATGGTGCCACGAATCTCGGACTATGCTTTTCCTTCAGCCCGAATCTCATCACTCCTTTCAGAGGAGAGATTTTCATGAAGACTTTATCCCCTTCGATAAGACCATAATTCCTATGCTTCAAATTATTGTAACTCTTCTGCCTGCTTTACGCAGTGTGCATTCGTTCTCAGATCAACTGAACTTGTTTAGACATATTTTCAACGACTTGAGGTCCCAGCAAACTCCTCACACTGACCTCATCCCAACACAAGCGAGTTCTGCAACTTCTCTCATACAATGCTTCATACGGAGTCATCTATATAGTATACTGGTAACTATTGTTATAGGCAAACTCCGCAAGAGGTAGATGTTCGTCCCAATTACCACCAAAGTCTAGTACACAAGCGCGAAGCCTATCCTCCAACACTTGATTTAGTCTTTCGGTCTGCCCATCCGTCTAAGGATGAAAGGCGGACTGATCCAAATAGGGCTTGAAAAAACCAGTTCATCAAGTTCATGAAGATTGCAGGGGCATTTGCCACTCCGAAGGGCATTACTAAGAATTCAAACTGCCCATACCTCATATTGAATGTCATCTTAGATATATCGGACTCTCTCACCCTCAACTAGTGATATCCAGATCTCAGATCGATTTTTCAGAAGTATCATGCAATTGATCAAATAAAATATCAATCTATGGCAATGGATGCTTATTCTTAATCGTCGCTCGGTTCAACTGTTGGTAATCAATGCACAACCTTTGGGAACTGTCCTTCTTCACAAATAAAATAGGAGCACCCCATGGTGACTAGATCCTTCTAATAAATCCCTTATCTTGAAGACCCTGTAACTATTTCTTCAATTCAGACAGTTTTGCAGGTGCCATCTTGTAAGGAGTCTTGGCTATCAATGTTGTGTCAGGTGTGAGCTCGATTTGAAATTTGACTTCCCTACTTAGCGGCAAACCCGTCACCTCATCAGGAAAAACTCCCACAAATTCATTCACAATAGGAATCGATGATATATCTCCCTGCTTTTCCTCGGTTCTAATAAAGCAAAGAGTTTTGGAATGACACCCTTCCGTGATCCCTTGAATTTAAATGTCGGTCCATCCAAAGGGGTAAAATTACTGTCTTAGCAAAGTAATCAAGGGTAGCATGCGATTCAACTAGCCAATCCATCCCAAGGATGACATCAAAATCTTTAAAGTCCAATTTAATTAGATCGACAAGCAATGCATGGGTCCCAATTTGGATAAAACATCGAGGGTAGACTCTGTCAGTAAGCACACTCTTCCCTAAGGGAGTTGTTACGGTCAAAGGAATACTCAAAGGAGATGAATGCTTATTAAGACGCTTAGCGAAGTTCAAGGAGACAAACAAATGGGAAGCACTTGAATCCAAAAGCACACGAGCAAAAAGCCCATCAATCATGTGACACCCTGTAAACTCACACACGGGTTATTCGGAACACGTGATGTGTCACAGATCACTGGACCTTGAGCAGGAGAAATCCACTTAGAAACTAGTCCACTTGACCCATTAGAAAGCTGGTCATTGGAGACCCATGTGAAACTATGCACTTAAAGACCATATTGGACCTAGCCACAAACTTGTTGGACCTATCTCATTTAGGGTCTATTTGGAAACCAAGACCCCTTTGTACCAATTTGAAAGCTAGTGCCAGTGGACCGGTCACTTGTGACCCATTAGAACAGGGGCACTATGGCCCATGAAATTAGAGCCACAAGATGGGGGTGTACACAGCTTTATGGTATAAGAGCTCTACACCTAATGTAGACCCTCCTCTATTTAGCCAACCACTCAAGTAACCATGCAAACAATGCATTGAGGAGCCGGCTATTTCAACGTGAGGAGAAATGAAGATGAGAAAGAAAAGCCATTTTTCCTTCGCCCTATTTTGGTTTCTTTGAAAATCCAACCCTTAGATCTCTCCTGAAACACTATTCGCTCAAGAAGGACTGTTCTCTGCCACCATTGAGAACCCCACACTCGGCGGTTCACTCGATTAAGACGAAGAGCATCGAACAATCATAGGATCGGCGCTTTGACGGTGTTAATCCAACGTCGGTGAGTCATAGATCTCCACATGCGAGGAAACTAAGATAGGCAACCCTCGTAACGCATGCGCTTTGTTTTAGAATTCAGGTTTTGTTATCGATTATTGATAATCGAAGCCGCATGCAGTGATTCCACTGATCGACTGCGTGAGAATCATGAGAGCCGATGCATCTTGGTTTGATCGGTAGAATCCTCACATGTGCCTTGAAATTTGGGAATAACTATCGCATTTCAAATTGGCACCCTGGTTGATATAAATTGTTTATGATTTGATGTGTTGAAGGGAGAATATCGTAAGAGAGTGATGACTCGTATAGGGTGTGTTTGATGTGTCTTTAAGCAGGCTTGTGAGCCTATAGAGATCAACCCGAGCAAGGGTATCAATATGTAAAAGAAGACAATTCTGAGAAGTATGCTCGACAGTGATTTGGAGCTGCTCGAGCGAAAAATCACCTAAAGCCTACACTCGAGCGGGATTTGTAGGCCAATAATGCTCAGGTCAATTCCGCTCGAGTGTGATGTGTGTGGGGATGTGTGTGTTGTACTAAGGAAGCCGCTCGAGCGGGAATGGAGACGCTTAAGAGGGAAAGGACCTGAAGCCTACACTCGAGCGGGATTCCTAGGCTTATTTATGTTGGGTGAAAAATGCTCGAGCGTGATTGTTAGGTGCCACTGAGAACCACTCGAGCGGGAAACTCTATTTTGCGCCTGTTTTGACTTGCATGCTTGCAAACCATGCGCGCGGGAATATATAGAATACCGATGACTAAGACATGTCTTTGGCCTTGTAAATTAGGAGAAAAGCATGGGGAAACATCTTGAATTGAGCTCGTAGAATCCACCCCTATTGTAAGACCCCCGAATTTCCCAAACCCGATTCTTTGGGTGTTACGCGTGCTCACTAATCGAAAATAGCCCGCGCCTTATAACCAAGATAAATTAGTCACTAATTCGAATAGGGATTTAAATAATTGATGGTGTATGCACCTCAGCACACTAGATTCCAACTCAAACCCTATGTGTGATATATATATATATATATATATATATATTTATATATATGGGATTTATATATATTTAATGTAAACGACTCAAACCTCGTACCCATACCAAAACCTGAGCCCTTTATCTTACCCAGATCTAACCAAACTCGGGACTGAGCATGGGCGACTCCAAACTTGAACCCAAGACATTATTTGTATCATTTTAAATATATATAATATATAAAACTAGAGGATATAAGTATGTGTGGTGCTAGATGCATCCATACAGACTTTATGTGTTGAGCGTGGGAACACACTAGCTTAGCCGAGCCTGATTATCCAAATTACATGTACTCGTGTGTGAAAAGGTCCACACAACTATGGGCTTGACCATTAGATATAGACCCGTACACTGAGTTCGGTATACCAACTGCACACCAAATCAACTTCACTTGGTACACTTGATATAGATACAAGTACCCTTTAGAAGTTGCCCATTTGTACATTCGGTTGAAAGGGAGGAGTGAGGAACCGAGCCCCATATCCCCCCCATTTTCCCTTTGGAAGAGCTTTCGCCTTTGATATGTTCTTCAACGCGTGAAATTGAGCATCGACGCCGTCGCAACCATAGCGAGAGACCGAATCATCGAGCGGTCAAGTGCGAAGCTAAGCACCAATTTCAGCCATAATTGATCTCGACCATTCCAAACCCCGCATGCGTGGATCTAGAAGGTAATCTTCATAACATGATAGGATGACTCGCATTTTATGAGATTTAGATTTAGATTAATGGATATTTGGATCGCGTGCAAGGAATCCGAGGATCGAACGCGTGAAGGGCACAAACATAAACGTTTCGATACTCAATCCTCAAAGTCACTGCATGAAAATCCTTGCATGCATGAGATTAGGAGTAAAAATTTTGATTAAGATCATGTAGAATAGGTATAGTATAGATTATATGTGAATTGGTGCCTTAGATTTTGTATTTTTTTGTTGAAAGGAAAAGGAAAAAAGAGTTTTGGAAATTTTCAGACGTGAAATAGTCACCGCGGCAACCCCGGAGCTCGCTGTGGTGAGCTATTTTTTGAACACCTCGCTGCAGCGAGCTACAGTAACTCGCCTTGGCAAGTTACTATTCACAGGCCGACACCTGTTCGGTAATTTGGTCATAACGTTTGACCCCAAGCTCTGATTGATGTGGTTCTCCCTAGATTGGAAAGAAGATGATGAGCCCTATCACTTTCATGAGAGTTAAAGGTTAAGACCAAAAGAAGATGATGAAACCTATCACTAGGTTAAGTTGTTAAGTTGGTATGAAGATTAGTCATGAGAGTTAAAGGTTAAGACCAAAAGAAGTGAACCATAAGACTGGTGACTGTTAAGGCTCGTCGCGGTGAGATATCACCTGAAGCACTTGCCGCGACGAGTGCAACCTTGAAAAATAGGCTACTGTAGCCTCTAGAAAATCTCATCGTAGCGAGATGGCTTGAAGCCTGTGGCACTTGAAGAGATCGCCGCAGCGACATGTAAGCTCACCGCGGCGAGCTATGTCCTATTGTGTACTTTGGAGTATTGTGCGTTCTATGCCTCGAGAGACATTATTTTGGCCACGCATGCTTCATTAACCATTATTTTATATGCTATACATGATTTAGGGGCGAGGACCCATTTGCTAGAGCATTGACCTTGATTTGGACGCTATGACTTGCAAGATTTCGACACTAAGGTAGAGAAATTCAACACACAAGTTCATCTTGATGTTGTTTCATGGAATTGACTTTATTTTATACTTGAACATTTGATAGCTTTGAAATGCTTGAAGTCTGGATTTGTGTTTAAATGAAGTAAACTTTGAATTTTGTTTTGTTTCATGTTCCATGTCTTGACTGAGCCCAGTATATGAAAAGCGATTTTAAAATCTGCATATGTTTATGCATCCGAGTCAAAATATGATATTGGAACCTGATGATTATGTTTTTGAATCCGAATATTTTGAAGTACTGGAAACCGTGATTTTTGCCTTGATGATTCGAATTGTTAGATCAGCATATGATTTTTGAAACATGTCTTGGTTTGAATTCCTTGATTCAAATTCCGTATATGAAATGCGAATTTTAATTGAAAACTAGAAGTGAATCTTGTCTTGAAATTGATTTCCAATACGAATCCAAGAGTGTAAGTCTGTATAAGAATTTGGTTTGGAACATGGCATGTGAGCTTGAAGATCTAATTAAGACTCTGAAATTGAACATAAAATCTGAAGCATGTTTTGTGTATATGAAACCACAAGCCTTGAAAGTGGATAGAAATTTGAACTGTGAATAAATACGTGAATCTAGACTGAAACATGAATCATATGAACACTGGACACTATGGACACTTAATGCATCGCATATAATGAGCATCTTGCATTCGGACCGATGGGTTAAACCATACACACTGCACCTTTATATCGACATCGGATAATGCATTACTTGACCGTTGACGACGGTTAAACCATACACCTGACGCATCTTTGGACCGCATATTGCATTCTTATCGAATGACGGGTTAAACCATACACATCGCACTGCATACTAGACATTGCATATTGCATTACTGGACCGGTACGGCGGGTTAAACCGTACATCATGTACTGCATTTTGTACTAATTGACAATTGCATTTGACACTGAAAATCGATACTGGACCAACAAGTCGGGTTACATTGGATACGAAAGATGCTTACTGAACTTGAAATTGAATGAATACTGACTGAATCTACGACCAAGTGAACTAGAATTTGAAATTTTCATTGGTACCCTTTGATTTTGAAATACATGATAATGTTTTGCTTGAACTTTGATTTTGAAATACATGATAATGTTTTGCTCGAACCTTGATTTTAAAATACATGATAATGTTTTGCTCGAACTCAATTTTTAAGTACTTGATAAGGTATTGCTCAAATTGGATTTATAGGTACATGACGATGTGTTTCTTGAAATTTGAAATTATCTTGATCCGAAAAATAAGGAAACTGACGCTTGATTTCACCGATTGGATTTTTAATAAGTCATCTTTATGTTTTTGTCTGAAAAGATGTATATTGGTATTTTTATTCTCTACTGGGCTTGGATGAAGCTCATCCCTCGACTATACGCCACAGGTATAAGCTGTGAGCGGGATTTGGAGTCTTCGACGGATCCTTCTGTGCCGTAGACCTTCTGTCCGAGAAGTTTTTTTTTTAGCCAGTAGCCTGGTATTACTTTTGGGTATCATTAAAATTGAGAACCTGTATATGTAATGAGTTGTAAATCAGATGCTGATATGTGTTATGTTCACCACTATTTAGGTGATGGTCGGCCATCACCGGTGGTTCTTTTATTTGTACATTTAATAAGCTTGTGAGTTTGTTCTGCCATTTCCGCTGCATGAAGATTTTGGATTGTATGCTCTTTTGACATGTCATATCTGTATGGAATGTGATCTATGATCCAACGACACGGGTTTTCCCATTTAGTTTAAAGAAAAAAATATATCGCTCAGAAAATCGTGTTGGGGAAATTGGGGCTGTCACAGCTAGTATCAGAGCATAGGCATTAGGTCTTCTTTAGGACTTAAACACAATGACAGTACGGTCAATTTGAAAGTAGGAGGGATCCAAGATCCCTATTCTCTAGATCTTCTAGGGATTTTGAGACATGTCTTTGTTTAGGCGTCTGTGGTCAGGACATAGGAACTTGAATTGGTCATGCTTTTGATCTTCACGAAAACTTCACATTAAAATCTTTTGTTATCATGACAGATCAGTATGCCTTCATGAGGTCGACCATGAGCTGACCGTGCCAGCGGCTTTCCTTTAGGAGAAGGAAGCAGTAATCATCGTCTCAAAGAATTAATGGAGACTATGGTCAACCAACAAGCAACATTGCTAGCAGAGAGACGCCAACCCTCAGGATTCCAAGAGTTTTAACTAATGTGACCTCCTAGCTTCTATGGTAAAACTAATCCGATGGAAGTAGAGAGATGGTTAAACTAGATGGAGAACGTTCTTCAGAGAATCCCATATACCAAGGAAGAGAAGGTGAGTTAGGCCACTTTCCAACTCAAGGGAGAGGCAAACCCATGGTGGAAGTCCATCGAGAGAACTTGAGTGCTAGGGACCCCATGGGCATGGATAGAGTTTGCTGAAGTCTTCAATGAGAAGTGCTTCCTTGCTCCTGAGCGACGTTAGATGGAGATCCAATTCTTGACGTTGGAGCAAGGCCAAATGATAGTACGAGAGTATGAGTTAGAATTCACTAGACTCTCTCGATTTGCACCATTGCTTGTGGCCACTAAACTTATGGAAGCCCAAAAGTTTGAGTATGGACTAAGGCCGATGATCAAGGAATGGATTTCCCTGTTTGAGGCGACAACTTATGCGCAAGTCATGAGATTGGCACTCATCGCCGAAAGGGACATCGAAAATATGAACAAGAGAAGAGAAGAGCAAAGTCAGAATAGGACAAGGCAAGTGCAATCATATGTCATGAGTCTGTGAGCCAGAGACCGGGGTTCCTGTTGCCAACACCTAGTCATCCGGATCAGCCTAAATATTCTCAACAACATTCAGTTACATCTCCTACTCCTTTTCGCCTTTCACGTTCTGCTACTACCGGAGCTGCAGGAGTTCACCAAACTGCTTGCATCTCTTTATCCACATCGGATGAACTATGCTCAAGATGTGGGAAACACCCTAACACAGAGGTTTGTCGATGGGCCACGAGTGCATGTCTTAGATGTGGCACACAAGGACATCGCATGAGAGATTGTCCTGAACCTAGGGAGCGAATGCCAACTGCGGCCAATACATAGGGGCCCTCTCGACCTGCAAAGTAGAGACGTCTTTTACTGTCTCCAAACTGTGGTAGCATAATTCGAGGTCCTTTTATTCTTTGCCTTGTCTCATTATGCAAATTCCTATTGATAAATATATATGAAATTCACTTCTATTTGACACGTCATGAGCCTCATAAAAACACTATGTGTACACTTTCCATTAACTCATCGGCATACAAACCTAGCGACTCTATACCTACAGTTGCGAAGTGATGCCCCGCGACGCAAACCTTGTGAGATACGTGGACATAGACACAAATTGTCGAACGCTTAGCAAAAGCCAGCACACATAGGAGAGATAAGATCATTGTGGCTACTTATCCAAATGACACGTATCAAATGATAGGACGAACTAATCTGACCTTCCCTATCTGTTTGACATATTGACCTTGATATCGAACATCTCCTACTTTAGATCCCCCGTAGGTTCCATGATGAATTTTCGGGGATGAAAATTCCTTCAAGGAGGGGAGAATATAATGACCCTAATTTTGAAAATGTTGAATCACAAACTCTTGAGGAGAACATCATTAATTTGGTTCAGAACTACCATGCAACTGTACCTCACATCAATTTTCGAGGACGAAAATGCTTTAAGGAGGGAAGGATGTAACACCCCCGAATTTCCCGAACCCGATTCTCTAGGTGTTACGCATGCTTGCTAATCGAAAATAGCTTGCATCTTATAACCTAGACAAATCAGTCACTAATTCGAGTAGGGATTTAAATAATTGATGGTGTATGCACCTCGGCACACTAGATTCCAACTCAAACCCTATGTGGGACATATATATATTTAATGTACACAACTCGAACCTCGAACACCAGTACCAAAACTAGAGCCCTTTATCTAACTCATATCTAACCAAACTCGGGACTGAGCATGAGCGACTCCAAACCCTAACCCATGACATTATTTGTATCATTTTAAATATATATAATATATAAAACTAGAGGATATAAGTATGTGTTGTGCTAGATGCATCAATACACTCTTTATGTGTTGAGCGTGGAACACACTAGCCTAGCCGAACCTGATAATCCAAATTACACGTACTCGTGTGTGAAAAGGTCCACAGAACTATGGGCTTCACCGTTAGATATATACCCGTACACCAAGTTCGGTATACCAACCCCACACCAAATAAACATCACTTGATACACTTGATATAGATACATGTACCCTTTAGAAGTTGCCCATTTGTACATTCGGTTGAAAAGGAGTGAGGAACCGAGCCCCATCTCCCTCCCATTTTCCCTTTGGAAGAGATTTCGCCTTTGATATGTTCTTCAACGCGTGAAATCGAGCATCGACGCCATCACAACCATAGCGAGAGATAGAATCATCGAGCGATTGGGTGCAAAGCTACGCCCCAATTTCAGCCATAATCGATCCCGACCATTCCAAACCCCGCATGCATGGATCTAGAAGGTAAGCTTCGTAATGTGATAGGGTGACTCATGATTTATGAGATTTAGATTTAGATTAATGGATATTTGGATCGCGTGCAAGGAATTCGAGGATCAGACTCGTGAAGGGTGCAAACGTCGATGCTTCGATACTCAATCATCAAAATCATCGCATGAAAATCCTTGCATGCGTGAGATTAGGAGTTAAAACTTCGATTTAGATCATGTAGAATAGATTTAGTATAGATTATATGTGAATTGGTGCCTTAGATTTCGTACTTTGATGTTGAAAGGAAAATAAAAACAGAGTGTTGGACATTTTCGAACTTGAAACAGTCGCTACGGTGACCCTGGAGCTCGCTGCGGGGATCTATTTTCTGAACACCTCGCCATGACGAGCCACAGTAACTTGCCTAGGCGAGTTACTATTCACATGCCGACACCTGTTCGGTATTTTGGTCATAACGTTTGACCCCAAGCTCTGATTGATGTGGTTCTCACGGATTCAGAAAGAAGATGACGAGCCTTATCACTTTCATGAATTAATAGTTCATGAATCAAAAGTTTTAAAGGTAATATTTGGGTGGAAAGTTGGTTCAAGTTTGAATGTTATCACAAATTTGCCCATTTCTGCCTCGGTGATGAGAAGATACTTTAGTGCGTCGAAGTCAGTAGTATTTAGAGTCAAAAACTGATGTTAAATTGTAGGGCTAGGTTAAGTTGTTAAGTTGGCATGAAGATTAGTCATGAGAGTTAAAGGTTAAGACCAAAAGAAGTGAACCATAAGATTGGCGAACTGTTAAGGCTTGCCGTGATGACTTAGAGGCTTGCCGCGGTGCACTTGAAGCACTCACCGTGATGAGTGCAACCTTGAAAAATAGGCTACTGTAGCCTCTAGAAATTCTCGTTGCAGCGAGATGGCTTTATAGTCTTTTAACGACAGCTACACATTGATCGAGACTCACAAAGACGGGATTGCCAACCATACGGTCGTAGAAAGGAGAAGGGAGAGTAGTGAGAAAGGTGGCAACCTGTGGCAGCTGAAGAGCTTGCCGTGGTGACATGTAATCTCACCGCGACGAGGTATGCCCTGTTGTGTACTTTGGAGTATTGTATGTTCTATGCCTTGAGAGACATTATTTCGGCAATGCATGGTTCATGAACCATTAGTTTACATGCCGTACATTACTCAGGGTATATGTGAGGACCCATTTTCTAGAGCATTGACCTTAATTTGGACACTATGACTTGCAAGACTTCGACACTAAGGTAGGGAAATTCAATAGACAAGTTCATCTTGATACTGATTCATTGACTTGACTTTGTTTTATACTTGAACATTTGATTGCTTTGAAATGCCCAAAGTCTTGATTTGTTTTTAAATGAAGTGAACTTCGAATTTTGTTTTGTTTCATGTTCCATGTCTTGACTGAACCCAGTATATGAAAAGTGATATTAAAATCTACATATGTTTACGAATCCGAGTCGGAATATGATATTGGAACATGATGATTATGTTTTTGAACCTAAATATTTTGAAGTACTTGAAACCGTGATTTTTGCCTTGATTATTTGAATTGTTAGATCAGCATACGATTTTTGAAACATGTCTTGATTTGGATTCTGTGATTCAAATTCCCTATATGACATGCAATTTTTGATCGAAAACTAGAAGTGATTCTTTTCTTGAAATTGATTTCCAATAAGAATCCAAGAGCGTAAGTCTGTATAAGAATTTGATTTGGAATGTTGCATGTGAGCTCGAAGATCTAATTAAGACTCTAAAATTGAACATGAAATCCGAAGCATGTTTTGTGTGCATGAAACCACGGGCCTTTAAAGTGGATAGAAATTTGAACTGTAAATAAATACGTGAATCTAGACTAAAACATGAATCATATGAACACTGGACAATGAATACTGAACACTGAGTACTATATACTGGACACTAAATATTGGGCACTGAGCATACTGCATATACTGAGCATACTTCATTATTGGACCAGTACGGCGGGTTAAACCGTACACACTACACTGCATACTGGACAATGCATACTACATTACTGGACCGGTACGACGGGTTAAACTATACACACTACACTCCATACTGCATTACGGGACCGATACAGTGGGTTAAATCTTACACACTACACTGCATATTGGACACTACATACTACATTACTTGACCGGTACGACGGGTTAAACCGTACACACCACACTGCATACTGAACATTGCATATTGCATTATTGGACCGGTACGGTGGGTTAAATCGTACATCATGTACTTTATACTGTACTGATTGACAATTACATTTGACACTAAAAATCGATACTCGACCGACAAGTCGGGTTACATTGTATACGAAAGATACTGATTGAACTTGAAATAGAATGAATACTAACTGAATCTGCGCCCAAGTGAACTAGAATTTGAAATTTTCGTTGGTACACTTTGATTTTGAAATACATGATAATATTTTGCTCAAACCTTGATTTTGAAATACATGATAATGTTTACTCAAACTCAGTTTTTAAGTACTTGATAAGGCATTGCACGAATTGGATTTGTAAGTACATTAGGATGTGTTTCTTGAATTTGAAATTATTTTGATATGAAAAGTAAGGAAACTAAAGCTTGATTTCACCGATTGGATTTTTAATAAATCAATTCTGTGTTTTTGTCTGAAAAGATGTATATTGGTAATTTTTTTCTCTACTGGGCTTGGATGAAGCTCATCCCTCGACTATACATCATAGGTACAAGCTGTGAGCGGGATTTGGAGACTTCGACGAATCCTTCTATGCCACAGACCTTTCGCCCGAGCAGCTTTTTTCTAACCAGTGGCCTGGTATTACTTTTGGGTATCGTTAAAATTGAGAACATGTATATGTAATAAGTTGTAAATCAAATGTTGATATGTGTTATGTTCACCACTGTTTAGGTGATGGTCGGCCATCACCTGTAGTTCTTTTGTTTGTACATGTAATAAGCTTGTGAGTTTGTTCTATCCTTTCCACTGCATGAAGATTTTACTTTGTATGCTCTTATGACATGCCATATCTGTATGGAACATGATACACGATCCGATGGCATGAGTTTTCCCAATTAGTTTAAAGAAAAAAATATATATCACTCAGAAAATCGTGTTGGGAAAACTCGGTTGTCACACATGTGCTTGACGTGAATTAAGGCGGGGAAATTTTGAATGCAAAGTTATATGCTTGACTAGAATCATGGGATACCTTAAATGATTTTGCTCATATTTTAATCATAGTTTTGTCACGTACTGGATAAATGAAAATATGCATATGATTTAAGATTTCTTCCGTACATGAAATTGCATGTTTTACTTGACATATTGCTTGCATTGATTCCTAAGTTCGATTGAGAAATCAAGATCTGTTCTGTAATATGATTCGTGTGTATTTTATATTCGTGTGAACGTGTTATGCGTAAGAACAAAATCCTCGTCCGTGTTCGATTTGTGTGCATATGTTATGTGTGATATTGTGTGCAAATGAGGAGTGAAGTCTCCATGAGAGGGGTGGAGTCCCCGGGGTATTGACCTTGTGCCCGCTATGGACTGCTCAGTTCCCGCTACGGGATGCAATTGCCACAAGTCTATTTTCGTGCTCGTGATTAGATGTGACTGGAGTAGAATCTCCAAGGGAAGGGTGGAGTCCCCGAGGTTTTAACCTTGTGTCCGCTACGGACTGCTCTATTCCCACTACCGGATACTCACACGAATATTATATGACTCAATTACTTGATGTGTTGTGCAATGCTCGATTATATGATCCTATATGCCCGTTTTGTATAAACTTGTCATTCCAAACTTGATAAGAAAAATCTGTTCTAGGTCCTTGCTTCAATTATTTATTTGAATTCGTACGCTTCCTTGCATCATGACATGGCTTGTTTATGAACGCATGTTTTCATGTACTTGCTTAAGCTTCCATGCTTTTGATATCTTATAAAACTAATAAAATGATTAGTATATGCATCTATGCCATGAGCAGAATGATTTTATATCATTTTGCATTGTTTGTCCCTATTGAGCTTGGATGAAGCTTATTCCTTGACTATATGTCATAGCTACATGAGTGACCCTGTGCTAGATTGTTAAGGTATTTTAAGTGCTTGCTACTAACTTTATTGGAAATGGTGATAAGAATGGGGTTAGTAAAAATCAAAGGTGGATTGAAGAGCAGCAAGCCTAAAAATATACAGTCCTGTAAGATACAGGGCCTGTTGTAGCAAGTTTTAATAAGTAAGAGTTTGTCCCATAGGGAAAGTTGATCTAAAGCTCCAAGGGAGCTATCTTTAGTAGGCCCTCCAGATCTGGCTACAGATCTGGCAATCCTAAATGGAAGGGGATTTACGGTCACTATTATCTAAATCCTAAGGTAACCTAATGCCTAAACTATAGAAATGGTAGGGAAGAATGGTGGAGTGTGAGAAAATAAATATAAAAGGGTGAGAAGTAAGCTACTAGGTATAGATCTGATAGGTCTTATAACTCAGACTCAGGTCTACTGCTATAGACATCCTGTCCAATGGCTACATTATCACCAAAGAGGAGAAATGATCCAACTCACCCCTGTGCCATGATCTAACCCTTATGGCTATAACCTGTCCACTTAAATGGTCACAGACTATTCAATAGGGGAACCACAGTTCAGAGTTGGGTCAGAACAAGTTTATCATTGTAGGCACTACTTCATCCAGGCCACCAGTGCAAGAATCCATAAGAACCTCAACCTCTAAAGTTATGTGTGTTGGGTTAGGCCTGCAATGTGCACTAGCCTAGACACACAGAACTAGCAAGGGTTTGAGTACTAGCTTTTAAGCTTAGCTGTTCACTACTTTAGAAAGACAGCAGTGATCCAGTCACAAGCCTACAATCTCTACAGCCCGATCAGATCTGCCATCTGATGGTGGGTCTATACAAATACAGGGGAGTCTGTCTCTGTACAATCTCTCATAAGGCTACAAGCACAAGTGCAGAGAAGAAGAATCTGTCTTAGATCTGTGGATTGGCCTCACCCTAGGGCTATAATCTGTCGACTTGAATGGTCACAGATTATCCACAGAAGCTATCCTCCTTACAGAGGTCTAAGACAGAACAAGAACATTGCTACCGCCACCGTGTTCACAAGGCTACCAGCTCAAGCTCCCATGGGGATTCAGATTTAGTGGATCCTGTGGTGGGGCATAGGCCTGCAATGTGCCTAACCTAGACACGCAAGTCACTTGGATCTAAATAAACCCTAAAAATAATCCTCCATTGCTTACAATGAAACATAGTAATGGAGGATCTCAAGGTAGTAGCCTTATACAGAACAACTCTCAAGACACTAGTCCCATACATGCATAAAATCCTATTATAAAATCCATTAGAACTATTCCCTATAGACATACAGAGGCATAGCCAGCAAGTGCTGGACTATGGAGAGAAGAAAAAGGGAAAAAGAAATGCTTAAACCCTAACCTTAGCCTACTGTAATTCTACAGTTGATTGAGGAAGGAGTACAAAAGACAAGTCCCCTAAACCTAAACTAGGCTTAGGCTTATATAGTAGTCAGCTCTGTGGGAATTAGGGTTAGGAAAACCCTAATTTTTCAATGCTATCGTGGCCCATTTCTGTTTCTTGGATGCCTTAGGGCATGTGCACGGAGATTAGAGCATTAGAGTGCGTGCCCTAGTTGCTGAAAGTTACCAAATTGCCCCTGGAGAAGTAGGGGAGAAGTTAAGAACCCGAACCTCACTGGGTAGAAAAGCTTTCCAGGTCTTATCGCATGATAGAATTAGTGTCGCGAGGTTGGTTTGACTTGAAGCTCTTGTCATCGCAGGCTTGGTACTTTGATCATCGCGGGCATGCTCTGGTCGTCGCGGGATTGCTCTTTCCATTTGAATGGCACGGGAATTGCACGCATAGTTTATTCCTTGATGAATCCCGCGGCGATCCTCGCGAAGAAATAATATGCATGGGCTATCGCGTGAGCAGTTCCTTAAAAGTTTATATCCCGCGGCCACTGCACGATAGCCGAGCGCGGGAATGCCTGGAGCTCTCTCTCCTTAGTGAATCGCATGAAGATTAACGGCTCCTCTTTTGAGTTGCACGAGTGCTTCGCGAGCACTTATGACTGAGCCTCGCGAGAATCGCGCGAAGTCTGCTTTTCAATTCCTTCTGTCATCAAACCGCGCAAGAACGACACGAAGACTGCGCGACCAGTTGGTGTGCTCCCTTCAGAAGCCTGCGACAACTACGCGATACATTCTTTTTGGTTCAATTGAGCCCTGCGACATCTGCGTGAGGCATTCTTCTTGACTTGTTTCTGCTTTGCTGTGTCTATGCTGCAGCCAATTCTCTGTTTGGGTTCAACCTTCTTTCTTTCGAGGAACTTCTGGGGAAACAGTAGGCTTCATGGCATGGTTAGGGGCTTATTTGTAGCTTCTGCTTATTACCTACAAAATTGTCTTAACAGCCATTTATTAAATGACTAAGGGTCTAACAGAGATTAAGTTAAGGGGTGAAAAGAGGTACTTTTTAGGTCTTAACACACCCTCAAACCTAATCTTTGCTAGTCCCTTAGCAAAGCTTTAACTAATTAAATGCCACTTTCGTAGGGATCACGGGTACATTTAGCATATGTACTAAGCCTTTTAAACCCCTAGGTGATCCCTAGTGGAGGAGTGAAGTCTTCTGAGGGTTTTCAGTGAATATACTCACAAACTTCACCATTAGAATAGTTAAGTATAGTGTAGTTAATGACAACACAGATTTCAATGTACAAAGCTTCATTCCACACTCATTCTTTAACACTTAGAGGAAACTGCAGCAGTGATGCAGGCCATTTAAAACTCAAAATTTAGCAAGTGTTTGCATCACCACCATTCATTTTATATTAGAAATTCAATGTGTAAAAATCAGTACCCAGCTTGGCTTAAATTCAAAATTCAGGTTGGATACAACCCCAATGAGGTTAAGATTCAGACCCAATTCTCACCAGGGCTATCTCTCAAAATTGACAATCTGAGGGTGTTCACATTCAAAATAGCTCAAGAACAGTTATAGACCCCAAATGGGTCTGCAAGCATGAGCATAGGCAAAGCTTCTAATTTCTGACATCCTCATGACTTTTCACCATAGATTGGACAACTCCTCATCTCCACATGATAGCTCATTTTACTTTGGATCTACAAGGTTTTTTTGAATGGGTTGTAATGTGGCTTATGGGTGAGGGATGTAAAGAATCAAGGGGTAAAATGGGAATCAAAATGACGAAATCAGCAAGGTAAGGAGTGATTCATGACTTCACAACCTTCATTTCAGTAAATTTTCATCTTTCTTGATATATTCCAGAATCAAAGTGGCCAGCTTCTCCTCTTCTTTTAAATTTTCAGATGATGTTCTTCTGTAGACTTCTCTTTCTTTTCTCTTTTTATTTTTATTCAATCTTTTTATGATTTTTTTATGATGAACTGCCACGCAAATACCATTGATACACTGTTGTTCATAAGTTACTTTTCTTCACCTTCCACAGAATGTTGGACCATTCTCACTATCTTTAACTCCTCCTTTACCTTCTGAATTCTTAGAGTGAGGGTGAGGTTGAATCAGGTCATGAGGTTAAGGTGCAAGTAATCTGGTGTTTGTGAAAGAAAAGTAGGATTTTTAAGGCTCAACTAGTGTTTGCAAAAGGGCAGCTTTTAAAAGGTTGGATTTTTAGGCTCAAACTGTCCAAATGAAGGCCCTGGATCATTTCCTTAGTATCATGAGTGTTGTCAATCAGTTTTGATTTGGAGATGCCTAACTTCTAGTGAAAAGGTCTTGACTCAATCAGTCCTTAGAGCATCAATAATGTCAAAAACACTCTTCAAAAGAAAATGATGGGCCAAATCTCACTATGTATGGTCCTCAAATTAACCCATGGGGTGTATTTTCATCTATTTCTCTCCTCCTAGGTTCACTGAGTACTAACTGAAAAATTTTCTGATATTAGCTTCATGGTGGTGCCAAGATTTTAACATTTTTAATTTCGAAAAGTCTGTAAAAATATTTTAAATTTTTACAAGTTTCCTCTTTGCAGCAAGTTAGGTTGAAATTGACTTTGTTCATCCCAGTAATACCACCATTACTGCACTAAAATTAACTATTCTATTGACAGACCTATCCTGCCACACCCCCAAACCATGAGGAGCAGTGTCCTCACTGGTTCAAAGGTGAGAAAGTGCAGAAGATTCCATACAGAACAAATAAACACACAAGAAGACAAATAAAAACACGTAAGAGCAGCGAAAGAGAACTAAGCAAAAAAAAGAAAAATTCATTAGAATTGAAAAATATTACAGAAAGACAAAAAATAAAAGCCTAAGAACAGACAAAATAGGGGGGGGGGGAAGAACAGGGATCAAGGGGGAGTTGGTGGTGGAGGGTTTGAGGAAGATGGTGGGGGAGATGCAGGTGGTTCAATTTTTTTCTTCTTCTTCTCTCTTCTCCTTTTTCTTCTCCTCCTTGGCCTAGATCCATTAGACCTCTTCATACTCATCCCAAAGAAATTGTAATGGGTCCGGCTCCTTAGGCGGTGGGGGGTCCAACCACATAGGATAGAATTTGTTTGGGAACTCATTGGGTTTGTCATTCGCCATGGTTATGAGGAGGGCCGGACTGCTAGGGTTAGAAGAGAAAGGATGACATGAGGACGAACTACTTCGTATTTTAAATACTTGGACTGTGGAAAATGAATTGGCATATTAATGTTTTTTCCCTTTCCAAGCTTGGGAATAAATTGTGAGTGTTCGAGGAATGATGAATCGCACAACTGATTATGGGAAAAGAGAGCTCACAATAAATGATGTTCAAAATTTAGCCTTGGTATTTAAGGTGAGCCCGTGTATCACGTAGCTGCGGACTGGAAGATGTGAAATTCTACTTTGCGCGCGCTCAAGACCCCGGGAGCAAGCTCTGACATGGCCCACGATTATGAAAATGAGGCCATTTTAATCCCTTGATCGAGATCAACACTCGACCTCTGTGCACCATTTGTACTAAGGCCTGTACTTGCACAATGTCATGCATCCACTCAATTGCCATCTACATCTACCCTTCACATGGATTCCTATTTGAAATGAGAATATCCTCCCTAAATTCATCTCCCTTGTTGCTGACAAAAGATAACAATATTAAGACTAATTTTAAAAATAAACTAGCACACTGAACAAATATGGCACATAGATCACTACACAACAAGAAGGGAAATTCGATTAACTTGGAAAAACATGTACAATTGTAATTACAATGAGAAGAGTAGAAGGGAACGGAAAGAAGAGCCTATGTACAATCTAGTCTAAGAGGAGGAAGAATCTGAATCCGAATCTGTAAACCAGTCCCAACCCATCTGTTTCGCATGTTTCCTCATTTCAGCTTTGCTCTCAGAACTGGGCTTGGACTTGGTTCTCTCTGATGGAGCTTTGGATTTTTTCTTCCTGGGTTTCTTCTCAGTTGGGCTCTTTTTCTTCTGCTACCTTGGTTGCTTTGGCTGTGGGGATTTCTTCATGGTTGGAGCCTTTGGTGCCCTCACCCTCATCTTTTTGGTTTTGGGTTCAGGGGGGACCATAGGGGATTTGCCTTTGTCTTCCCAGTGGGGGCTACTGGGGACTTCCCTTTTGCTTTGGGTTCAGGCTGGCCAGGGGGTTTTACCTCCTAAGACAGGGCAGTTGGCTCTTTGCCAATTTTAATAGAGGCTGCTGTGTAAGCAATTCTCTTAGCAGTGACTTTCCTTTGTTTATGATAAGTTTGCTCAGTTGGAGGTGTAGCAAGGGCCTTGGTAGGTGGAGGGTGCTCTGTAGGAGGTGATGAAGGAGGGGCAGCAGGGGCCTTCCCTTTATTTGGCTGGATCTTTGGTTGTGCCTCCTTAGACTGGGTAGCTAGCTCGGGAGTAGCTTTAGGCTCAGGGTTTGACATGTGGACAGAGAGTGGGGTGGGCTGCTCAGCTGCATTTCTGGCAGCAGCCAATGCAGCTTCCAATGAGGCTATCTAGATTTTGGCTTTGAGGAGGTCAGTCTCATTGATTTCCTTTTGGAGTCTGAAGATCTCCTGGGCATTGTTGAGCCTCTTTTCAAAAAGTCTTGCTTTCATCTTCTCTGCAGCAGTGTTTGCTTTCTCCAGCTCCAAATTCAGCTAATTATAAGCAGCTGTAGATTTGGCCTTCTGATAGGCCTCCAAGATATTAGCCCACCCCAAGGAGATTCCCAGTAGTTGCTTTCTGTGGGCTTCCTTCATTTCATCAATCTGCTACAGTAGGGGGGTCTCAATGGACTTTCGAAGTTGGGCCATGCCCCTCAGGACATCCCTCCTAAGATAGGGATTGTCCCTCATGGCATGGAGGATGGTAAGGTAGGGAGGGATGTAAAAAAAAAGGTTTGGGTGGGATGGACAGAAAGGAAGTGGAAGGAGCAAACTGTGATTGGTCCTG
Source organism: Chloranthus sessilifolius (assembly GCA_021018995.1). Classification (NCBI taxonomy): domain Eukaryota; kingdom Viridiplantae; phylum Streptophyta; class Magnoliopsida; order Chloranthales; family Chloranthaceae; genus Chloranthus; species Chloranthus sessilifolius. Next base: position 14,879,608 of record CM037594.1, read on the forward strand.
GGTGGGGGAAATGGAGATAAGAGTGGGTAAGTCTAGTTGTGGGGGAGGGGGGGTAATAGGTTATGGGTCTGTTTGGATTTGTTTGTCAGTAAATGTTGGAGGGGGTAGGATAAGAGGTGGGATCGAAGGCATTGGGGGAAAAGAAAATAGGGTAGGCTCACTAGGAGTAGGGGGTGATGGGGGAGGGAAAAAGGGAATGGTGAAAGGTATGAAAGAGAATGGTGGGGTTGGGGGGATAAAAGGGAGTGGGAGTAGTGAATGGGGTTGAGAGTCAGGGCTAAAGTCTGTTTGGGTCTGTTTGTTAGTGGAAAGGACCAGGAGGGTTGGAGTGGATTGGTGAGGGATGTGTGGGTTGGTTAATGTCTGTAGGGTGGATTGGATGGATGTGAGTTCAGTCTGCATCTGGTCCTAGGTGTGTGTAGTGGTGGATAATTGGGATTGGATGTCTTGGATAAGGGATAGGATAAATGTCAGTGTGTCGGGGCTAGGAGGTTGAGTTTGTGTAGAAGAGGGCACAGGTTGAAAAGGTGAGGAAGGGGTATGCTGAAAAGTGGAAGGAGGGGGTGATTGGGGTTCAGGTGAGTGATGTGGTGATGTAATTGGGGAGTCCGGGAGGGGGGTGTATTGGCTGAGCATGGTGTCAAGGAAACTAGCCATAAAGGCTTGGAATCCTGTGGTTGTGTTAAGGTTTAAGTCAATGTCTGGGAATGGGAATATGGTAGGCATGGCCGAGGTGGTGTCTTCGTCAATGTGAGGTGTGTCAGTGGGGATAAAAGGGATTGTGGGTGGTGTCTGGGAGATGGTGGGGGTTGTTTCAGTGGTTTTTCTTTTTTTGTAGGAAATGAGTGGAGGGCTGTTAGGTTTATATGAAGATGATGGGGGTATAGGGGCTGTGTATTGAGGTAGGATAGGGGATGGGGAGGGGCTGACATGGGGGTGGTGTCTTCCCAGGTACCAATCACAGGTAAAGGGGGAGTGGGCATGGATAATGAGGACAGAGGAGGGTGAGAGAGAGATGGAGTAGGAGATGTGGTCAGGATAGGGGATCCTGGAGTAAAAGGTGGGGGGTGGTGGTCGCCAGGTGGTGGTCATGACAGGCTCTGGAAGCACCTCTTTGGTAGCAGGGGTAGACCTTGGGACAGCTTCCTCAGTAGCTTGCTTAGGAGGGGCCTGAGCCTTAGCTTTCTTCTTCTTCTGGGCCTCCATCAGGCTCCTGCTAATTCCCCTTTGCCTCTTGGCAAAAGTAGTAGGGGCAAGGGTGGTAGTCCCCTCTATTTTTGCTATCATGTATCCCCCTTTCAAAAGTAGCTTGGTAATGACTCTGGCATAGGGGAGTGTGTGAGGCTTCTTGTTCTGTCCTAATTTCTCCACCAGATCTTTCATAGCTTCAAACATTAACCAGGCTGCATGGAAGCCATGGCCTAGAGAAAAAGAATAGACAACATCCGCAATGGGAGCTCTCCTCTCCTGCTGATGTCCTGAGCAGTAAATGTTCTTTCTCAGGACTTGGTCAATGAAGAGGAGTTCAAGTTCCAATTCTCTTCTTCTGATTAAATCCCCTGAGGCCTTTAATCCTCTAGTAAAATCCCTTGCAATTGTATCAATTGAGGCACTCAGGGGGGGGGGGGCATATCCACAGCTAGGGTCGAATGCAGCTGGGATGCCCAATACTTCTGCAATCACTTTGGGGCTCACTAACATCTCAAAATCGTCAATCAGCACCAGCAAGCATACTTGTCCATCCTTGTCTTTTTTAACCCTGATGTGCTGGTAAAAGAGTTGCACTAGCCTAGGGTAGGCTAGTGCTGGAATTCCTCTCAGCAAGGGTGTCTGGCCAGCCTTGCTCATGAATTGAACAGCAGGGGCAGAGAGAGGCTCCTTCTCAAAGAATGGCAGGTCAAAAGCTATTTCAGGCTCCAAGGGGATTGAAGCCATGAGCTCTGAAGGAGTAGAAAACTCAGGGGGGTTGGCTCCTCCACCTCCTCAACCACTTCCTTCCCTTATTTAGGTGCCTTTGAAGTCTTGGACTTCTTGGGAGTGGTCTCAACAGGGGCCTTATCCTTGCCCCTCTTCTTTGGTGCACTCTTGGGGGCCATTCCAAACTCTCTTTTTGAATATGAGAAATGGGGACTGAGATTTGGGTGCTTACCCTAAAATTGTAGGGTTTGGTTCGATCTGTTGCACAGGGCACCTCGAGATCTCTGAGCAGAGGGAAATAGATGGGGATGATGCTAGGAACTAATCTGTAGATTATTAGTGTGAATGATGGGCTATAGGATCGACGCTGGAGGAGAGAGGAAAAGGAGTGTTGGCAGCTAGGGTTTCGCTGGATGAAGAAGGAAGAGAGAGTACTGGGAATGGAGACAAGCGCGGAGTTAAAATACTTATCGCGAAGCTTGGCGCACTTCAGAAAAATCTGGTCGCGGGATTGGAAATGAACCTAGCGAAGGTGCTATTCAACTTGGATTGCACGACAATCTCCCAGGTTGACCTTGGAGCACATGACAGTATGTGAAAATTTCCATGTGAATTGCACGAGAGGCTCCCAGGTCACCATTTGGATTGCGCAAAAAGCTCTGAGGTTCACTTCGAATCTCTTGACAGCCTTTGAATCTCGTAGCAGCTAATGAAGTATTCTTATTTGGATTGCGCTAGAGGTTCTCAGGTGTACTTGAATCTCGCGACAGCTATTGAATGGTTCTATATGAACTGTGCGAGAATCTCTTAGGCCTCCTTTTGAACCCAGTGACAGCAAAGTAGTAAACATAGAGCATGTGCTCTCTGTTCTGCCAATTCCATTTGTGTTGTGGCTGGATTCACGGCATGACTCTCCACCATGGGTACCTCCAGACACATTAAAATCAATCATTCAAGCAAAGACAACAAAAATCACTCTCCCACATTATGCATTCAATAAAAAATAATCAATCCAAGAGCAGTAATCATCGAACGAAGCAAAAAAAAATTCAAACAAGACAGGTCTAGATTCGAGTGGGGCCACTAAAATTTCCTAGAGAATTTGAACAAAAGAAAGCAAGACAAATCTAACAAAACCAAAGTACATATGATACAATATTGACACACCTGTGGATTAGTTTAATGAAGGGTCCCCTTGAAAGTGAATGGTGTCCATGGGTTCAGCAGGTTTTTCAAAACAAGGCTTAAGCCTTTGATCATTCACCTTCAAGGTTTTCCCAGACTTAGGATCCTTGATTTCCACAGCACCAGATAGGGAAACACTCATGACAATGTAGGGACCTTCCCATCTGGATTTCAACTTGCCAGGAAAAAATTTACGTTTGGAGTTAAACAACCAAACCTTGTCACTAGCTATAAAGCTCTTTCTCAACAGACCCTTGTCAAAGAAAGCGTTGGACCTTTCCTTGTAGATCCGAGCATTGGCATACGCATCCATCCTTAGCTCATCCAATTCTGACAGCTGCGGCAACTTGTGAAGACTAGCAGAAGTTAGGTCTAGATTTAAATGTTTAATGGCCCAATAGGCCCTGTGTTCTAACTCCACTGAGAGATGACAAGCCTTACCATAAACCAGTCTAAATGGGGACATACCAATGGGAGTCTTATAGGCAGTCTTATAAGCCCACAGTGCATCATTAAGCTTTTCAGCCCAGTCCTTCCTGTCAGTCCTCACAGTATTATCAAGGACGTGCTTGATCTCCCTATTAGAAATTTTAACTTTCCCACTGGTTTATGGGTGGTAGGGAGTAGCAATCCTATCGGTGACAGCATATTTCTTGAGCAAGCTCTCGAAATTTTTGTTGCAGAAATGGCTACCCCCATCACTGATAATGGCTCTAGGGGTGCCAAATCTTGAGAAGATATTTTGCTTTATAAACTTAAGGACAACCTGATTATCATTAGTTCTTATGGCAATGGCTTCTACCCATTTGGAAACATAGTCCACTGCCACTAAGATGAAATGATAACCATTTGAAGGAGGAAAGGGACCCATGAAGTCAATACCCCACACATCAAACAGTTTCACAATAAGGATGGGCTTCAAAGGCATTGAGTTTTTTTGGACAGCCCTCCTAATTTCTGACATCTTTCACAGGTCTTGCAGTGTGTATTGGCATCTCTGAAAGGAGAAGGCCAATAGAACCCACACTGTAAGATTTTGTCAGCTGTTTTTCTTCCACTAAAGTGGCCTCCAGAGGCATTTTCATGGCACATGGCCAGAATACTGGGGACATCACTCTAGGGAATACATTTTTGAATGATTTGGTCTGCACAATACTTGTATAAGCAAGGTTCCTCCCAGAAAAAGAATTTGACCTGTGAGCAAAATAGGTCTCTGTCCATTTTAGTCCAATGGGTAGGAATCTTACCTATAAGTAGATAATTGACTATGTGTGCATATCAAGGAACCAAGGATTGGATGGCAAACAATTGCTCATCCGGAAAGACATCATTTGTAGGATCATCAATACATTTCTCCAACACAATTCTGGACAAGTGGTCAGCCACCACATTTTCTACACCCTTTTTGTCCTTGATTTCAATGTCAAATTTCTGCAACAGGAGTATCCATCTAATCAGCCTGGGCTTAGCATCCTTCTTGGATAGTAGGTACTTCAATCCTGAGTGGTCTGTGAAAATTATAGTTTTAGACCCAAGTAGGTAAGGTCTAAATTTTTCCACAGTAAAAACCACTGCCAGAAGCTCTTTCTTAGTTGTAGTGTAATTCAGCTAAGCTTCAGCAAGTGATTTGCTGAGATAGACAATGACCACAAGCAGCTTATCTTTTCTCTGACCCAAAACAGCACCTATTTCCAAGTCGGATGCATCACACATCAACTCAAAGGGCAGTGTATAGTCAGGTGTTTGGAGTATAGGGGCAGAGGTGAGGAAAATTTTCAAAGTTTCAAAAGCCTCAAGACATTCAGCAGAAAAGTCAAAGGGCACATCCTGGCAGAGCAGGTGGCACAATGGTTTAACAATTTTGCTAAAGTCTTTGATGAACCTCCCGTAGAATCCAGCATGTCCAAGGAAAGATCTGATTTGTTTGACTATTCTTGGAGGGGGAAATTTTCTAATGAGGTCAACTTTGGCCTTGTCCACCTCAATTCCATCTTTAGAGATTACATGGCCCAACACAATACCTTGTGTTACCATGAAGGGGCTCTTTTCCCAACTTATGACTAAATTGGTCTCCTCACATCTTTGCAAGACCAGGTGGAGGTGTTGCAGACATTGGCCAAAACTGTCCCCATAAACAGAAAAATCATCCATAAAAATTTATAAGAATTTGTCAATCATATCAGAAAATATGGCATACATACACCTCTGAAAGGTGGCTGGGGCATTACACAGCCCAAAAGGCATCCTTCAGTAAGCAAAGGTGCCAAAAGGACAAGTAAATATAGTTTTCTCTTGATCAAGAGGGTGCACAGGAATCTGGTTGTAACCTGAGTACCCATCAAGAAAACAGTAAAAAGCTTTTCCAGCCAACTTATCCAAAATTTGATCAATAAAGGGGAGAGGGAAGTGGTCTTTTCTGGTCTTAGAGTTGAGCTTTCGATAATCGATGCAAACTCTCCAGCCAGTGGTCTCTCTGGCTGGTCTCAGCTCTCCAGACTCAGTTGTGATAACTGTTATGCCAAATTTCTTGGGCACCACTTGGATAGGTGACACCCATTCAGAATCAGAAATAGGGTAAATTACCCCAGCATCCAGTAATTTAATGATTTCTTTTAGGACCACTTCCTGCATGTGAGGATTCAATATCCTCTGCATTTCCCTGGAGGGTGTTGAGCCCTCCTTTAAATAGATCCTATGCATACAGATTGATGCCTCTATCCCTCCTAGATCAGCAATGGTCCAGCCAATTGCCTTCTTGTGCTTCCTCAAAACTGTTAGTAATTCTTCCTCCTGCTCATTGGTAAGAGAAGAGGAGATAATTACAGGAAGTTTTTCATCTTTCTTAAGGAAAGCATATTTCAATGTTTCTGAAAGCTTCTTGAGTTCTAGATCAGGGGCTTGTTGGATGGGTGGCAGGATTGGAGCTTTGTTGGTTTGAGGAAGGGGCAGCAATGTAGGTTTCCAAATGGATTGCTGCACTAAGCCTACGGAAGACTTCAATGTGGACATGTCTTCTGGTATTCAAGCTGGGCTTCCTTCCTCTACCATATCCCAAACTTTAGTTAAATTTGTGACTATGTTTCCCCACTCTAGCAAAGTGGGCAGTTCTTCTTCAGTAACTTCTAGTACTTCCACTGCAAAGCATTCCTCATTGTCCAACTGACGGTACTTTGCACTGTTGTACACATTAAGTTCAACTTTCATATGTTCGAAAGTTACGTCCATGATCCTTGACCTGCATTGAATGCATGCATTGGTTGTGGCCAAGAATGGCCTGCCCAGAATGACAGGTATAGGGGATGTACTCTTGTTGCAGGCCATGTCCAAAACAAGGAAGTCTTCAGGGTAGAAGAACTTGTCCACCCCTACTAAGACATCCTCGACCACTCCCATGGGTCTCCTTTCAGACCTATCAGCCATCAACAACACAATGGGGGTGGGTTTTAGCTCCCTCAAACCTAGCTGCTGATACACACTGTATGGTAGCAGGTTAACACTGGCTCCAAGGTCTGGAAGGGCCATTCCAATTGTGTGGTCTCCAATTATGTGGGGAATAGTGGATATCCCTGGGTCTTACAACTTCTCAGGCATTTTCATGTTTAATATAGAATTAGCTGTATCAGTTGCAAAGACCTTTTTGGACAAATGGCCTCTAGCTTTCCTTTTCTGAGTACAAAGGTCTTTCAGAAATTTTGCATAGGCTGGGACCTGTCAAATTGCATCAAGCAGGGGAAAATTGATTTTTACCTGCTTAAAGGTCTCCATCATTTCTTCTATCTGTGCATTCCCCTTATCAAAAGGGGTAGGGCCACTCAAAGCCTGAGGAAATGGCAACTGAGGTACTGCTAGTTCCTCAGCTGCAAGCCTATGATTGAACTTTTGTTTTTTTCTTTTTTCATCTTTTATCTCCTGTTGAGGCTCAACTACAGTCTCTTTATTTTTCCCTTGTTGCAGGGTAGCAGGCAACTCTTGGCTCTGTGCTCTAACAAAGTCTTTTTCACTTTCACTCGACAGTTCTTTGGGAATGACCTCTCCTAATTCCTTTCCCACCTGGTTGTCTACCAGCCTGCCAGACCTCAGGGCTGTGATGGCATTAGCACCCTCAAAACTTGAGGAGCCTTCTCCAATTGAATATTGGCCCTTAGGGTTGGCCACTGGCTGGCTTGGCAACCTGCCCTCTTCTCTTTTGGCCAAGGCATTGGCTATTTGGCCTAGCTGCTCTTCTATTTTCTTTATGCTTTGACTGTGAGAAATCACAGTCTGAGTCAAGGGTCCAAGGCTTTGCAATTGGGTCAAAACCTGATCCTCAAAAGAAGCATTTCAGGGCTGAGGTGGAAGAACTACCAACTGATTTTGCTGTTGGGGCAGCTGTTGATGCTGAAAATTTGACCTTGGGGCATATCCCTGGTTAAACTGCTGTTGTGGCTTTTGAGGTAAGGCCAACATCTATTGTGGCTGCATATAATTATCTTGTCTCCACCTCAAATTTGAGTGGTCTCTCCACTGGTAACCAGCATTTTGGTGCTGGTATCCATATGGTTGTTTATTGTAGCCACCAGATTGTTGCTGGCCAAATGATTGGGCAACAACAGCTTGTTCCATCACATACTCAGGAAATTGCCCTGCAGATGGACACTATTCCACTATGTGTTGTGGAGATTGGTATATCAGACATGCCTCCATCACTTGTGCAGCCAATCTGGGCTGCACCACAGTTAAAAGTTTATCAAACTTATCAGAGAAATTGGCCATTTGCATTCTCAGGCCATCATTTCTCCTAACTTCATACATCTTTCCTTTGGAAGTTTCAGCAAGCCCCAGCTTAGGAGAAGGCTCTTGAATAGTTCTTGATGAGGACACCTTTTGGAAAGCATTCTCACTGATAACCTCGAACAAGTCCCATGCCTCATCAGCTATTTTATGCATGTAAGTTACACCACAAGAGGCATCTACCATGTCTCTACTTTTCTCATCAATCTCATTATAGAAGCTCTGGACAAGCTGCCAGCCAGGGATCTTGTGGTGGGGACATTGTTTTAGCATCCTTAAATTTGCCCCAGGATTGATTAAAATTCTCAGTTGGGGATTGGGCAAAAGCAAGTATTGCTTTCCTCAACTGGCTGGTTTTGGTCTCTAGAAAAAATTTGGTCAGAAATCTTGTCTGGAGGTCTTTCCAAGAAGTGATGTTGTTATTTGGGAGAGTGGCTAACCAGGTGCTGGCCCTGTCCTTTAGGGAGAAAGGAAAGAGCCTTAATCTGATGGCTTCTGGTCCCAAACTAGCGATGGAAAATATAGTGCACAGGGCCAAGAATTGGTCAATGTGCTTGTAAGGATCTTCCTTGTTAAGCCCATGGAAAGAGGGAAGCATTTGGATGATGGAGGTTTTAATCTCATAGTTTCCCTGAACATCTGGGAATTGAATACTGAATGGAGAATTATAATCATCAGGAGCATTAAATTCCTTCAATGTTCTGGGTTGCTCTTCACCCATGACTGTTGTCTCAGTTTCAGTAGGGGGCTCAACTGTGGTGTGTTTTGGCCTTCTTGGTCTTCTACCCCTTTCCATCTCAAGGTTAGGACGCTCTAATGTAGGACTGAGGGATCTCCTTCGTAACATGCACACACACCAACCGCAGGGAAGACTACTCGCAGACACATTACACTTAACAAAATTACAACTATCCTAATCAATTACTATGGAATTTTCAAAAGAGAAATAGACTGAGTTTTTGTGGGTTAGAGAAGTGCAAATAGAGGTAGCTAGACTCCCAGTACAATTCTACTCTCCTTCCCTGCCACTGTCTAGATCTGCAAGAAAAATTCTAAATGTAAACCAGCAGTATCAATTATTCACAAGCACAGCTACCAAAGAATAAAGAATACAAAAAATCTAGAGTCTACAAATAGATCAAGGTTCCCATCAGCGGTGCCAAAAACTTCTTAAGGTATTTTAAGTGCTTGCTACTAACTTTATTGGAAATAGTGATAAGAATGGGATTTGTGAAAATCAAAGGTGAATTGAAGAGCAACAAGCCTAAAAATACACAGTCCTGCAAGATACAGGGCCTGTTGTAGCAAGTTTTAATAATTAAGAGTTTGTCCCACAGGGAAAGTTGATCTAAAGCTCCAAGGAAGCTATCTTTAGTAGGCCCTCCAGATCTGGCTACAGATCTGGCAATCCTAAATGGAAGGGGATTTAAGGTCACTATTATCTAAATCCTAAGGTAACCTAATGCCTAAACTACAAAAATGGTTGAGAAGAATGGTGGAGTGTGAGAAAATAAATATAAAAGGGTGAGAAGTAAGCTACTAGGTACAGATCTGATGGGTCTTATAACTCAGACTCATATCTACTGCTATAGACATCCTGTCCAATGGCTACATTATCACCAAAGAGGAGAAAGGATCCAACTCACCCCTGTGCCATGATCCAATCCCTTATGGCTATAACCTGTCCACTTAAATAGTCACAGACTATTCAATAGGGGAACCACCGTTCAAAGTTGGGTCAGAACAAGTTTATCATTGTAGGCACTACTTCATCCAGGCTACCAGCGCAAGAATCCATAAGAACCTCAACCTCTAAAGTTCTGTGTGTGGGGCTAGGCCTGCAATGTGCACTAGCCTGGACACACAGAAGCAGCAAGAGTTTGAGTAATAGCTTTTAAGATTAGCTGTTCACTGCTTTAGAAAGACAGCAGTGATCCAGTCACAAGCCTACAATCTCTACAGCCAGATCAGATCTGCCATCTGATGGTGGGTCTATACAAATACAGGGGTGTCTGTCTCTACACAATCTCTCATAAGGCTACAAGCACAAGTGTTGAGAAGAAGAAACTGTCTTAGATCTATGGATTGGACTCACCCTAGGGCTATAATTTGTCCACTTGAATGGTCACAAACTATCCACAGAGGCTATCCTCCACACAGAAGCCTAAGACAGAAGAAGAACATTGCTGCCGCCACCATGTTCACAAGGCTACCAGCTCAAGCTCCCATGGGGATTCAGATTTAGTGGATCCTGTGGTGGGGCATAGGCCTGCAATGTGCCTAACCTGGACACACAGGTCACTTGAATCTAAATAAACCCTAAAAACAATTCTCCATTGCTTACAATGAAACATAGCAATGGAGGATCTCAAGGCAGCAGCCTTATACAGAACAACTCTCAAAACACCAGTCCCATACATGCATAAAATCTTATTATAAAATCCATTAGAACTATTTCATATAGACATACGAAGGCATAGCCAGCAAGTACTAGACTATGGAGAGAAGAAAAAGGGAAAAAGAAACTGCCTAAACCCTAACCTTAGCCTACTGTAATTCTACAGTTGATTGAGGAAGGAGTACAGAAGACAAGTCTCCTAAACCTAAACTAGACTTAGGCTTATATAGCAGTCAGCTCTGTGAGAATTAGGATTAGGAAAATTTATCAATGCTATCATGGCCCATTTCTGTTCCTTGGATGCCTCGGGGCATGTGCATAGAGATTGGAGCATTAGAGTGCATTCCCTAGTTGCTAGAAGTTCCCATATTGCCCCTGCAGAAGTGGGGGAGAAGTTAAGAACCCGAGCCTTGTTGGGTAGAAAGGCTTTTCCAGGTCTTATCGCGTGATAGAATTGGCGTCGTGGGGTTGGTTTGACTTGAAGCTTTTGTCGTCACGGGCTTCGTACTTTGATCATCGAGGGGAAGCTCTAGTCGTCGCGGGATTGCTCTTTCCATTTGAATGGCACGGGAATTACGCGCGCAATTTGTTCCTTGATGAATCCCACTGCGATCCTCGCGAAGAAACAATGTGCATGGGCTTCTGGATCACGTGAGTAGTTCCTTGAAAGTTTATATCCCGTAGCCACTGCACGACAGCCGCGTGCATGAATGCCTGGAGCTCTCTCTCCTTAGTGAATCGCGCGAAGATTAACAGCTCCTCTTTTGAGCTGCGCGAGACTGTGCGAGTGTTTCGCGAGCGCTGATGACTGAGCCTCATAAGAACCACGTGAAGTCTGCTTTTCAATTCCTTCTGTCATCAAACCGTGCGAGAACGACGCAAAGACTGTGTGACCAGTTGGTGTGCTCCCTTCAGAAGCCCGCAACAACTGCGCGATGCATTCTTTTTGGTTCAATTGAGCCCTGCGACATCTGAGCAAGGCATTCTTCTTGACTTGTTTCTACTTTGTTGTTCCTATGCTGCAGCCAATTCTCTGTCTGGGTTCAACCTTCTTTCTTCTGAGGAACTTCTGGGGCAACAGTAGGCTTCATGGCATGGTTAGGGGCGTATTTGCAGCTTCTGGTTATTACCTACAAAATTGTCTTAACAGTCATTTATTAAATGACTAAGGGTCTAACAGAGATTAAGTTAAGGGGTGAAAAGTGGTACTTTTTAGGTCTTAACATAGATCCAAAGTAGAAGTGGGATCCTGACTATACTCCCAGAGACGAGGAGGATTTGCCTGAGGAGAATTATCGGTCGTTGAGCCAGGTGGAGCTTGATTTAGCTTGGATATTTTGAGAGTTTTGTTATCGGGTGGTGTGTGATATTTTAAGATTTTGTAAAGTAAGATACTCAGAGGAGAGAATCCATTGTGCATATGCGTGGCTCCACTATTTAGGTGAAGAATGGCCTTCACCGGTGGATGATTTTTTTGCAGGTTTACAGGATATGTGAATGGCCCACTTTGTAAATCTTTTTGGTGAATAGCTAAGCTTTATGCTGTGTGATTAGTTAGCATTAGCTTGCTTACTTCCTGCTCTGCTAAATCTGTCACATACTTTGATTTTGGATTATATGCCTGCTTACCATTGTGCTAATGGCTCCATTCTTCAAATCATTTAACTCTGGAGAATTGAGCTGGTATGTCCGAAATCATGTTACGAGATCCAACGGCTCGGATTTTGGGGTAAGGAAATCCGGGTTGTCACATGTGGTATCAGAGCCTAAGTACTTAATTTACATGTACTATGGCAGAATGGATCAGATGTGACTCCGTGTGTCACCTAGAGTACATGAGACCTAGTCTAAATACCCTTAAGACTAAGGTGCTACATTTCGAGCTAGGACCAGAGCAAATGTGATTGCATTAGGATTAGAACTAAAATCTAAGTATTAGAATCGACCTAACTTAGAGTTGATTGGCCTTGACAGGTCAATATGCCTCCGAGACGGGGAAGACCAAGGATAGTGAATATAGTGAATATAGAGGACACTGCAAACGGCGAACGATTTGGCTCGGGTGTAAATGAAATTCCCGTGAACAACAACCTCAACAATACAACAGGAGCAAATGAGGGCCCCATAAATACCAATAATGCATTGGGAACGGGGGAAAAAATTGAAATATCCCAAGAAATGACAACAACCAACAAATATTAGAGACCATAGTGAACGCGGTGGCTCATTTGACGGAGAGAAGTCACCCATCGGGTTTTCAAGAATTCAGGAGGATGAGACCTCCTAGTTTCTACGGGCAGGTGGATCTGATGGAGGCTGAGCATTGGCTAAACCAGATCGAAAAGATATTACTGAGACTTAGGTGTACGGAAGAAGAGAAGGTCAGTTGGGGCTCATTCTAATTCGAGGATGAAGTGGACCCTTGGTGGAATTCGATTGAGAGAACCCGTGTGCAAAGAACACCATGGACATGGGCGGAATTTGTCACCACGTTCTATGAGAAGTACTTTCTGGTGCTAGAGAAACAACAATTAGAGATACAGTTCGTGAATCTAGTACAAGGATCCATGACCATGTGTGAGTACGAGACGAAGTTCACTCGCTTATCTCATTTCGCACCCGCACTAGTAGCGAGTGAATTGATGAAAACTCATAAATTTGAGTATGGATTGAAACCGGTTTTGAGAGGAAGAATAGCATTATTTGAACCAACTACATATGAGCGAGTTGTAAGGTTGGCACTTATCGTAGAAAGGAGGCTGAAGATACCTATAGAAGAAGGGACTAGCAAGTCAAGAATAAGAAAGCACAATCATCGACATCTGTGTCGGAATAGACCAGCAAGAGGCCTAAATATTTGATGTCGCCACCATCACAGCCTATTACTATGGCAGCATCGAGGTCGCTTGATCCAGCAGCTCTATCGCCTCAACCTTCGAGACCTATTAGTGCATCGAGCCCGATGACAACAAGCACCCCAAGAACACAACCAGATGCGACCGACCCTCCTGCTTCTTATATGGCTTCCTCCACACAAAAGGAATTGTGTATGAAGTGTGGAAAATGTCACAAAACTGAGGAATGCTGGAAGGCAAAGGGAGCATACTTTAAATGTGGGAAAATGGTGTAGACACCCCCATTTTGCCCTCTCGAGATACGCAATTTTTATTCGGTCAACCTTTAACGTCATGACCTTGATATGGGAGCCATGCACTGAAACAATAGTACATGGCTGAACACAGGCTGAAACAAGAGCTCTGTGGCTTAGATCCCAACGTAGGGAGACTATATACTAAAATAATAGTATATAGTCTGAATGCAGTCTGAAACAATAGTCTTGCATTTCAGACTAGAGACTAGACTCAGACAACCCCGAATTTAGCGCCTGAAACCCCGCGCGTAATTCGATTGCACGCCAGACGACAAATGCGTAATCAATCCCTCTTTCAGACCAAACTTCCTTTCCTAGGCCATCTCGAGACTCGATCACGTACTTGAAATCAGACGCGCGATCAGATAGCACGCCCAATCACCGTCGTGCAATTGCCCTACGCCGGACCTAGCCTCACAGTCCTTGACCCCTAAGTTTCCTTGATTGAGCGCTTCTGAAGAAACGCTTAATCAGATTGCGCACGTACTAACATGCACGCAATTAGCCCTAACGCTATTAGAACTAGGAAACTCGTTGAGCAAGTCAGCCAGTTGCTCACTGAGTCGGTGATCGACTCAAAGCGCTTAAGTGTCTGGAAAATGGAACGTAATTCAATTAAACGCCTGAAAAAGGGTGCGTAATTGAAGAAAAACCTATAAAAGATTTTTTTTAATTTGGCCCACAGACAACACAACAAGGAGGTTGGGCAATTTTCGAAGGGAGAACAGATTTTTTTGGGATTCTAAAACCAGAGAACTTTGAGGACAAACCCATAGAGCAACCTAGTCATGATTTCGAAATTCAAGCGCAAAATCTTCAAAATTTCTCTCCGCAGCCCCGGTCCTAGGTAAAAATCTTAGTTTCAGACTTAGGATTATTTCTCTTACTTTTAATCATAGATTTTAATTTTTAGTCCGAGACCATAGCACCCTTATTTTTAGACCGCAAATATTTTATATCTAGTTCTAATTCTCTGAATTTAGAACTAGTCCTTAATCCGACGGTCTAATTTATCGACCTAGGCTTCAATTCTGTTCTAAAATCTTAATTTCTAGTCCTATCATTAATTTTTGGTTCTAATATTTGGATTCCAAAACCAATCCTTAATCATACGGTATGATTTTCTGATTTCAAACCCGAATTCAGTCCTAGAAATTTGATTTTAATTCTTTATTTTAATATCCCCAAAAATCCTAAATATTAATATTAGTTTCTACAATTCTAGATCCTGATTAAATTCATAATTATTATTCTGAAATCAATTTTGAAAAATCCAAAATAATATTTTACGGTCTAAAATCTAATTTATCTTTAATCTCAGTCATCCGATTTGTCCAAGGGAGGTTATGGAGGGTACTCGGGAACGAGGCCAATCCTCCTTAGCCTAGCAAGCTCAAACCCCTTTTTTTAAAGAATTTTATAATTAATTAAGTTAATTAGATTTTAGTATGATTGATTAATTTCTCGCTTTAATTAGAATTTAATACGGTTAATTCGTTGCTTTAATTAGATTTTTAGTATAGTTAACTCGTTGCTTTAATTAGAATTTTAATAAAATTAGTTTATTTATTTTAATTAGATTTTTAATAAAATCGATTTATTTGTCTTAATTAGATTTTAATAAAATTAATTCATTTGCCTTAAATTAGAGTTTTAGTAAAATTAGTTTTCTACTTCGATTAGAATTCTAGTAAGATTGTTATACTTGATTTAATTAGAATTCCAATACAACTAGTTTACTTGCTCTGCTTAGAATTTCAGCATAACTAGCATGCTTGACTTAATTAGAGTTTCATCAAGACTACTACATGAGCACTCCTAGTATAATTGGAAAACCTAATCATAATGAAACTTTTAGTAGCATTCAGACATGTAATTAATTAGACTTTCAATAAAGGTGGGAATAGTAAAAATTAATTAGACTCCTGATAGAACTAGAATGTTAAATTAAATAAATTACAATAGATTACCACACGACCAAACTTATAATAGAATCAGGGAAGTCTAAACTGACTAGAACTATAACAACAAAGGGAAATAAAAGGAAAATTAAACTATCTAAATTAAGAAAAAGACATAGCTGCTGACGTTCACAGGCAGATGATTCAGTATAGAAGTAACCCATACCCGCTCTTAAGCGTGATCATTAATGTGTTGCAACGTCAATAAATATCTACAGTTGGCGATTGCGACAAACTAGGAACCTTCCTAGAAAATCTTTAATTTTGTTTACCTCCATTATTCTAAATGCCGCATCGCTAGAGTCCACTGTTAAGTGGTGAAAAATGCCACTTTTCACCCTTTAACATGACCATTGATAGACCTGTGAGCACACTAATATGCCTCTGTCAAGTGTATTTTGTAGACAGCAATAAAAGAGGACACAAATGCAGAAAACCACTCAAGAATGCCCAAAAAGGGGTGATCGGTGCTGAAATATGACTATATTTCATACCTTAAATCCTACACTTAGCCGTTCGATGAAAGTATTTGATGGTTGTTGTGAGGTTTTGATGATAACAGGTGTTTCTGACCTTTGGATCTTCCAAGTGCATAAAAGAAGGAAATTAAAGGCTATAAAAGAGCTATGGACAAAAAGGTCCAAAGAAGCATTGAAAGCCATGAAGAGAATCAACTTCCATCAAGAAAGGGAAGACTTTGCATTGAAGAGTCAATCGATTGAGGCATTATTGTCAATCGATTGACAGATGGAGTAAAACTCAACCCTAGAAAGTCAATCGATTGAGACATGAAATTCAATCGATTGAGACATGAAGGCAGAAGTGCCCTAAGGGAATTCGAACTCAAAGTCAATCGATTGAGACTTCTGTCTCAATCGATTGAGGCAATTAGGGTTAGGTGTGTTCGACCATTATAAAAGAGAGGCTACGGCTTTTGAAGGGAGTTTTTTTTTATTCGGAGAGAGTTTTATTTTTGAGGGAAATTTGTGTAATAATTAGAGACTTTTGTAAGAGAGTTTTCTTAGAGTAATAAAATTATGTTGAGATTTTCCGAGCACATATTTTTCTTTTACACCTTCCTTGCTCTTTACTTTGGGAATGGTTTTGAATACAATTGAAGATCTTGCACCAAGGATGAGAGGCTAAAGGCTGTAGATCAAGGAGGATGCGATCCCCAGATAAGTACCTATATTTTATGTATAATGCCATAGTTTGATAATTTCATCATCAAATCGTTTTCCTCAAAGTGTAGTGATCATGTTTTTATTGTTTTGATCTAAAATACCATGAGATACGCTATGCTTTTCACATGATTCTTACCGCGATTAGGCTGAGTCATTGTTTTTAGATAGGGTATGCCGGGTTAATAATCACGCTTAATTACTAGTCATGTTTCTCTTAGAATGATGGTGTGTTTGATGTTAATAAAATTGTGGGTTTAAAAATAGAAAAGGGTATAAATCTGGGGTAGCAAATTCCTTGATCTTGTTTTTAAAATTTGTTCTTAGATTTCTCATTATATAATTTTTAGATTAATTTAGTTTCTTTCTTGCAATTAGAAAAGTGTTAATTTTTGGTAAAAATTAAATCTGCCCCTTGGTACTTCCTCGGGGATATTTTCTACATCTCTAGGAAGAATTGAATAAAATTTCAGATTTCCCTGTGGGTTCGACACCCTTGTTCTTGCCTTACTAGAACAGATCTTGTACACTTGCAAGGGTTCATTTAAAATTGATCAAGTTTTTGGCACCGCTGCCGGGGAAATCGGCGAAATTTCGAGTAAATTCCGACTAGAGATTTTTTTTTTATAACAGTCAATCGATTGAGACTTGTTTCTCAATCGATTGAGGTTGTGTGTTTTTTGACAATAATTGTGCCTCAATCGATTGACTCAACTCTGTCAATCGATTGACAAATTTGAAAAAAAATATATAATTTAAAAAAAAAAAAAAAAAAAATTTCCTTCCTTAATTCTTCTCTCTTAGATTAGATTTTGCAATCTTCTTTTAGGAAGTTTAGGTTTTTAGAAATTCTTAGTTTAGTAGGATTTTTTTTTTATTTTATTATTTTATTTTTTTTTATTTTTTTTATTATTTTCCTCTTTTAGATTTTATAGGATTTTCTAAAAATAGTTTTTAGGAAGTTTATATTTTTATTTTTTTTTATTTTTTTTATTCTTTTAGGAAGTTTTTATTTTTAGGAAGTTTATATTCTTAGTTTAGAAGTTTTCTTTTAGGAAAGGTTTTCTAGGTTTTTAATTTCTAATTTCTAATTTTCGAATTTAGATTTTATTTTTTTTATTTTTCTGAATTTTAATTTTTAGATTAAAAAAAAAAAAAAGAAAAAAAAAAAAAATAATAATAATAATAATAATAAACATAAAAATAAAAATAAAAATAAAAAATTGAGTGGTTTTCTTTCCTTTTTCTTCTTACTTTGCTCTCTGTTCATAGCAGCATTCAATCGATTGAAGCTCCTTTATCAATCGATTGATACTGAGCCACTTTCCGTGTGCTCTCTACTCTTTTCTCAATCGATTGACATTCCTATGTCAATCAATTGACAGAATTCTTGTGTGTTTTTAATCTTTGAACCTCAATCGATTGGGAGAAGCCTCTCAATCGATTGACTGACAAAGTCTTTTTCTGATATTCTGTGTGCTTTCTGACTCTTGGAACCTCAATCGATTGAGAGTATCCCCTCAATCGATTGACTGACAAGTCATTTGTGTGAAATTTTATGTGCTTCTGTCCATCTATTGAGACCACTATCTCAATCGATTGAGTCTGTTTGAGGACTTATTTTGGGTTCTTCAAACCTTTGATTGTGGCTGTGGTGTATGAGCTTTACTCGTTCTCATCACCCACATTTACTCGCTTAATCCGAGATCGAAGCGATCTTTGCGAGACAATCGTAGAATCCAACGGAATCAGTATCATCCTACTGATAACATGGCTGATCAAGAGCAAGAAATGAATGAAAACAACAATCAGAATGGCAACAATGTGAATAATGGAAATAATGGGAACAATAATTACTATGGGGGACCTAGAACACTTGAATACTATAATGATCCTGGTTTTTACGAGGATCAGGAGTGTATCATGCATGCTCCCACTCCACGGAATCATTATGATCTCAAATCGGCGATGATACAAATGCTACCAATATTCCATGGTTTTGGCAAACGAAAATCCATACGTTCATCCGAACGAGTTCACTGGGTATGCAAAATGTTGAGTCCACAATGTTTCGATGAGATAGCGAAGCTCCGACTCTTTCCGTTCTCTTTAAGAGACAAGGCAAAAATGTGGTTCTATTCTTTAGAACCGCAATCTATTCAGAGTTGGGCCGAGCTACATCGTCAGTTCCTAAAAAAATATTTTCCCATGACTAAAGCCATAGCGATGCGTCAAAAGATCCTTTTCTTTTCCCAACAACCTCTGAGACATTCCATGAATGTTGGGAGCGTTTTAAGGAGTTGATCGAAGTTGCCCTAACCATCAAGTTCCAAGGTGGCAACAAGTCCAAAGTTTCTACAATGGGTGATTCTCAAGAAAGACGCATGGTCGATGCATCTTGCGGTGGATCTTGTGCCACGAAAGAGGTCCGATGAGTTGTGGGCATTGTTTGAAATTGTATCAAACCTCGATACAAAGTGAGACAGGAACCACTTTGGACTTAGCACCTAAATCTCATGTGTTGACCAAAGACGGATTGTATGAGGTCAACAATAATAACTCTGATCTATCAACCAAGGTTGATATGCTGTCCAAACAGATGAACATGTTGTTAGCTGCAACCAAGCAAGCTAAAGTTCCTGTCACCCCCACTGTATGCTCAATTTGTGAACACCCAGGTCATATGGCTAATGAGTGCCCAACTACCTTGACATTCCTTCCTGATGAATCTACTCTTCCAGAGCAGATAAATGTCACTCAATCTTATCAGCGGCAAGGTAGAAACGTGTACTCAAATACCTACAACCCAGAGTGGAAAAATCACCCCAACTTAGGATGGGGTGGATCAAACCAAACTGGTCAGGTCAACCAGCAATACCGAGCCAATCCTATGAATGGACAACAAGCGTTCCACAAAATTTTCACAAAATTTCCGTCCACAACAGAATTTTCAGCAGAATTCTAATTTTCACCAGAATTCTAACTTTCAGCAGAATGCTTCATATTCTCATCCAAATTCTGATTTCCGAAAAAATCAGAATTTCAATCAGAATCCTAATCAATCTCATACAAGCACTTCAAAGGATTCTGATCTGGAAGAAAAGGTGATGCACAGTATGCAATCTTTTCAACAGATGATAATCGACCAAGTCGATCAATTGGCAAATCAAGGAGTCGACGAGAGGAGGGTAAGCTTCCCAACCCATCAACAATCCTCGAGGCCAAGCATCATCGATGAAGGACCATTAAATAGTCAACAGTTGAAAGTCATTCTTGTGTTGCGAAGTGGGACGGAAGTTCATAATCAAGTGGAAAGGCACGTGTGACGAAGAAAGTGAAGCAGACAAAGAGCAGGAAGCAGAGAAAGAGAAAGAGTCAGCGAGAAGAGCGGAGAAAGAGAAAAGAAAAGAGAAAGAGAAAGAGACCAGAAAAGAGAAAGAGGAAGAGAAAAGAAGAGAGAAGGGAAAAGAAAAGGTGATAGAGAATGAGTCTCCCTCAACTATCCAACAAGGACAAGACGAAGATTCAGAAGGGGAACCCGCACCTTTTGTCCCAAAGGCACCATTTCCTCAATGCCTAACTCCTCCATCAAGAATGGGAAAGGGACCAACAAAAATGGAAGATATTTTCGAAACATTTAAGCAAGTAAAGATAAACCTTCCATTGCTTGAAACGATCAAGCAAGTGCCTGAGTATGCAAAATTTTTCGAAGATTTATGCACTCGGAAGAGAAAGGCACGTAATCATGTTTCGAGGAAAGTGTTCTTGACTAATCAAGTCAGTTCTATATTGCAATTGGAAACCCCACAAAAACTAAAAGACCCTGGAGTTCCTACTGTTCCATGTGTCATTGGTGGGCAACCAGTTGGGAAAGCGTTATTGGATTTGGGAGCCAGTGTTAATTTAATCCCATATTCATTGTACGAGAAACTCGGACTGGGTGAATTGAGACCCACAACGGTCACACTGCAACTGGCAGATAGATCAGAAAGACGACCGAGGGGTGTTATTGAGGATGTCTTGGTTGGAATAGATAAGTTTGTCTTTCCAGTAGATTTTGTTGTTTTGGACATGGACACACCTGTTAAGTCACTTAATCAAGTCCCCATCATCCTTGGACGTCCGTTTCGCCACTGACCAAGCGTGCGGCATTAATTGTCGAGCGAGTCATGGACATTTCTTTTGGAAACATGAAGGTTCGATTGAATATCTTCCATGCGATGAACCATTTCCCAAACGAGGATGAGGTCGAATGTTTTTACATCGATCAGATAGATGAAGTGGTGGATGAGGCATTACCTTCAATGCTTACCAAAGAGGAATTTGAAAATGCTTTGTTGGCCATCTATGAAGAGAAAGGATCGGAAGAGAAGCAGTCCGACGAGATAGAGTCTAGCTCATCATGCCAGGATGACCACTTAGATGCGAGTATGCCTGAGATAGAATCATTACCTGTTGAGGTGAAGGACGTGCTGCCTCCATCACTTGAGCAGCCACCAATTGTGGAATTGAAACAATTGCCAGAGTCCCTTAAATATGCTTTTCTGGGACCTCATGAAATACTTCCAGTAATAATCTCATCCACGTTGTCGGCAGAACAAGAAAAAGAGTTGTTGAAGGTGCTGAAAGAGTACAAGGAAGCTATCGGTTGGACTCTCACTGATCTCAAAGGGATTGACCCATCGGTATGTATGCATAAAATACATTTGGAAGATGAGAGTAAACCTTCAAGGGAACCACAGAGGCGAGTTAATCCAAACATGCAAGAAGTCGTTCTAAAAGAAGTCATTAAACTCCTTGATGCTGGCATCATCTATCCGATTTCTGATAGTGAATGGGTTAGTCCAGTCCAAATTGTTCCGAAAAAGTTCGGAATCACGGTCAAGGAAACTGCTACAGGAGAATTGGTCCCCACTCGCGAAACTACTGGATGGCGTGTCTGCATTGACTTTCGGAAATTAAACACCGCCACCAGAAAGGATCATTTTCCCCTTCCGTTCATTGATCAAATCCTTGAGAAGTTAGCTGGGCAAGAGTTTTACTGTTTTCTTGATGGGTATTCGGATACAATCGGTGTCTACCCGGTGATCAAGAAAAGACAACGTTCACATGCCCTTATGGTACGCGTTTGCATACATGCAGGATGCCATTCGGCCTATGTAATGCCACCACATTTCAACGGTGTATGTTGGCCATATTTTCGATATGATCGACAAATTCATTGAAGTATTCATGGGCGACTTCTCGGTTTTGGGAGAACCTTTGATTCTTGTTTGAATCATCTTTCACAAGTGGCAACGTTGTGTTGACTCCAAACTTGTTCTTTGGGAGAAGAGCCATTTTATGGTTAAACAAGGGATTGTTCGGGGCACATTGTCTCACGAGAAGGAATCGAGGTGGATAGAGCAAAAGTTGATCTAATTGCTAACTTGCCACCACCCAGCGATGTTCGACAAATTCGATCATTTTGGGTCATGCGATTTTATAGAAGGTTCATTAAGGATTTCAAAGGTGGCTAAACCATTGTGCACCTTGCTTGGCAAAGATGTTCCTTTTGAATTTCTTGAGGCGCATGCAAGCATTTTTGAAATTGCGAGCTCTTATCCAATGCACCAATCATCCGACCACGGATTATTCTCTCCCATTCGAACTCATGTGTGATGCATCTGATTACGCAATTGGAGCTGTCCTAGGGCAGAGGGTGAATAAATTACCTCACGTAATTTATTATGCTAGCAAGTCATTAATTGATGCCCAACTCAATTACACCACCACCGAGAAAGAATTGTTAGCTGTCCTATATGCTCTGGACAAGTTTCGTTTCTATTTGCTTGGATAAAAATAGTGGTCTTTTTCGGATCATTCCGCTCAAATATCTTCTAGCAAAGAAGGATACTAAACCGAGATTAATCCGTTGGATCATACGCTCCAAGAGTTCAATTTCGAGATTAAGGATAAGAAGGGGGTTGAGAACGTGGTGGCTGATCATTTGTCGAGAATTCTACCTGAAGAATCTGCAATACCTGAGACCATCCGTGACACGTTTCCAGATGAACATTTGCTAGCAATTGATGTAGCTTATGCAAAGGTTCCATAGTTTGCGAACATTGTGAATTATCTGGTTACTGGCAGAATCCCCACTGAGTGGGGTAAGAATGATAAGAATCTCTTTTTCTCCCAAATAAAATACTATTTTTGGGATGAACCATGTCTGTTCAAATTCTGCTCAGATCAGATCATCAGGAGATGTGTACCCGAAGAGGAGCAAATGAGCGTCCTACATTTGTGTCATGCTGGGGCCTGTGGCGGCCATTTCGGAGGACAGAAGACCGCCCAGAAAATCCTTCAAAGCGGATTCTACTGGCCCTCCATCTTTCGTGACGCTGCTCAATTTTGCAAGGACCGCGATGTCAGACTTGGCAATATTTCAAAACGGAATATGATGCCTCTTAATCCAATTCTGATTGTTGAAATTTTTTATGTTTGGGGGATTGACTTTATGGGTCCTTTTCCCCCATCCTTTGGGTTTTCATATATTCTAGTGGCTGTTGATTATGTCTCGAAATGGATAGAAGTTGTGGCAACCCGATCGAATGATCATAAGGTTGTGGTCAAATTCCTCAGAGAAAATGTGTTTACCCGATTCGGGATTCCAAGAGCAATCATCAGCGATGGCGGTTCGCATTTTTGTAATAGCCATTTTGCCACCTTAACGAAGAAGTACGGCGTCACTCACAAAGTTGCTACGCCGTACCATCCACAGACTAGCGGTCAAGTGGAAGTGTCTAATCGGGAAATTAAGCGAATTCTAGAAAAAACGGTCCGCCCGGATAGAAAAGATTGGTCAAACCGGCTCTCAGAGGCTCTGTGGGCATATCGGACCGCATTCAAGACTCCGATTGGAATGTCTCCGTTTTGAATTGTTTACGAGAAAACTTGCCATCTTCCTGTCGAATTGGAGCATAAAGCATTCTGGACGATAAAAAGATTTAATTCTGACATGCACGCAGCCGGGTCGCATCGCCGATTGCAATTGAATGAATTGGAGGAATTACGCTACGAAGCGTATGAGAATTCGAAGATGTACAAGGAAAGGTACAAAAAGCTGCATGATGCGTCCATTTCTCGAAAAGAATTTCACGTTGGCCAAAAAGTTTGGTTATTCAATTCCCGACTGAAGCTCCACCCGGGAAAATTAAAATCTCGATGGGAAGGCCCATTTCAGGTAGTGTCCATTAGTGCGCATGGTGCCATTGAAATTCGGAGCCTTGCTGACAATCGCATTTGTAAAGTTAATGGGCAAAGACTCAAACCAATGTTTGAGCCGGTCACCCAGTTTAAGATTGAGGCGATGCACCTCCGTGATCCTGAGGAGTGATCACTGAAAGGTCGAGCTGTCGACATGTAAACTCAGCGCTTCCTGGGAGGCACCCCAGTGTGTTTTACTTATTTTTGTTTTCCTTTTTGTTTTTGTTAGTTCTAGAATTTAGTTTTTAGTTTCGTTTAGGTTGTTTTTACTTTCCAAATACATATAGCCACATTACCTTCAATCTATTTTTGGTCATGTTCTAATTTGATGCATATATTCTTTTTGATCTTTGTGTGAGGTACTTTTCAACAGGTTTGGGGGTGCCTACTTATTTCAAACAATGAGGACATTGTCATTCTTAGGTTTGGGGGTACGGTTATCTATCTTGTGTTATGTATTTACAAAAAAATAAAAATAAATAATAATTTTAACCATCATACATGATTTACTTTGCAGTAGTTTTCAAACTTTAGTTGATGATGCATGAGAATTTAATTTTGAGAATATTGATGGCATATTTTGATTACTTGTATCTAGGATAATGAAGCTTAATGTGATAATTTGTGGATGACTTTGAAATTCATGCTTAGAATTTGTGCACTTATACCAAGCTAAGATTTAGAAATCGATGAATTATTTTAAACGTTGGATCGTAGGTTCTTAGTGGAGACTAAACACAGTGAGCTTTAGAGCTAATTTCCGTCATTGATGAGTGAATACATAAACTCGAGTTTTCTTTGAATCTGAATTATTTTGCATAATCTCATACATTTTATTTTTGGCTTGTGACTTTGCATGAAATCAAATTCATATTATTGTGTTAGAATGTCGTATATCTGCTCAAGACAAATAGGCAAGATTACCATCTTTTAAGGATATGATTGAAGGCCATCTTTGGCTCGTTTGTGCTTAAAATGTCCCACCTCATATAAATTTATCCTTCTAGTACCCCTTTGAGCCTATTGAAAAATTTACCTTTATACATTCTTTGATAAGCCACATTAACCTTTAACCTTTTACCATTTCTGAAAATTCAGCTTTACCCTTCTTATTTACGAGGGCGTTGGGAGCGAGGGGCGAAAATGATTGAAAAGAGAGTAGGGGGAGGGATACGGAGTTGTGGTGTTTACTGAGAGTGAATGGCAAAAAATATAAAAGGGGAGAAAAAGAAATTTGACAAAGAATGAAAATGTGAGGTACCATTAAGAAAAGAAATTCAAAAGAAGAAGAAAGAGTGAGAAAAGAAAAATATTAAAAAAAAAAAAAAAAAATGGTGAGAAATTAGAAAAGAAAAAGAAGAGCAATAGAAAGAAAAAGTTAGTACCTTTTCTGATTTCTCTGAAATTTTGAATCTAAATTCCTTTCTTTCTTACCCTTTCAGCCCCATTACAACCCTACAAAAGACCTTCATGATCTGATCTTGCATTGGTAACTGCCTTGTGGAGAGTAAATATGTGATACCTATGACACTTGATATGACATGCTTAGGATATTCAAGTATCTGTTCTTATGAGATCTGTTTTTTTTGTTCATTGATTACATCGTGTTTCATTTATCATGTGAGACCTTTTGATGTGTTTTGTATTGATCTCTCGCATGTGTGCGAAAACTTACCTATCATCGGAGTGATTTTATTTCGAGAGTATACCTAAAGTGAGGATTGAGTTGAGACATGAGATCCGATGATTTTCCGTTTGGACTAGTTCTAAGATGGATGAATCTTGGTTTTGGTATGCACACACTTCACGTTTAAGCATGAATGAATGAGTTATCTAACAATTTGAGCATTAGATTAATTTGAATGGATACTAGCATGATTGACATGACATTGGTATTTAAGATTGATGATTCACATGTTGAACCAATTAATGATGTTTTTGTTTTTGAATGGTATATATGTTAAAAAAATAAATAAATAAATAAAAAAAATCATGTTTCGAAAACTCAAAAATTCCGATAGCCTTGAAGTTTGTGAGTAACTTCACTGTAAACCCTCAGGAGACACAACTCCTCCACTAGGGATCACCTAGGGGTTTAAAGGCTTGTTGCACATGCTAAGTGCAATCGTGTTCCCTACGAAAGTGGCATTTAAATTTTAGGATGTTAGTTTTATTTTTATATTTATCATTCTCTTTTATAGGACTAGCAAAGTGTAGGTTTGGGGTGTGATCTTGAAATATGACTATATTTCATACCTTAAATCCTACACTTAGCCGTTCGATGAAAGTATTTGATGGTTGTTGTGAGGTTTTGATGATAACAGGTGTTTCTGACCTTTGGATCTTCCAAGTGCATAAAAGAAGGAAATGAAAGGCTATAAAAGAGCTATGGACAAAAAGGTCCAAAGAAGCATTGAAAGCCATGAAGAGAATCAACTTCCATCAAGAAAGGGAAGACTTTGCATTGAAGAGTCAATCGATTGAGGCATTATTGTCAATCGATTGACAGATGGAGTAAAACTCAACCCTAGAAAGTCAATCGATTGAGACATGAAGGCAGAAGTGCCCTAAGGGAATTCGAACTCAAAGTCAATCGATTGAGACTTCTGTCTCAATCGATTGAGGCAATTAGGGTTAGGTGTGTTCGGCCATTATAAAAGAGAGGCTACGGCTTTTGAAGGGAGTTTTTTTTTATTCGGAGAGAGTTTTATTTTTGAGAGAAATTTGTGTAATAATTAGAGACTTTTGTAAGAGAGTTTTCTTAGAGTAATAAAATTGTGTTGAGATTTTCCGAGCACATATTTTTCTTTTACACCTTCCTTGCTCTTTACTTTGGGAATGGTTTTGAATACAATTGAAGATCTTGCACCAAGGATGAAAGGCTAAAGGCTATAGATCAAGGAGGATGCGATCCCCAGATAAGTACCTATATTTTATGTTTAATGCCATAGTTTGATAATTTCATCATCAAATCGTTTTCCTCAAAGTGTAGTGATCATGTTTTTATTGTTTTGATCTAAAATACCATGAGATACGCTATGCTTTTCACATGATTCATACCGCGATTAGGCTGAGTCATTGTTTTTAGATAGGGTATGCCGGGTTAATGATCACGCTTAATTACTAGTCATGTTTCTCTTAGAATGATGGTGTGTTTGATGTTAATAAAATTGTGGGTTTAAAAATAGAAAAGGGTATAAATCTGGGGTAGCAAATTCCTTGATCTTGTTTTTAAAATTTGTTCTTAGATTTCTCATTACATAATTTTTAGATTAATTTAGTTTCTTTCTTGCAATTAGAAAAGTGTTAATTTTTGGTAAAAATTAAATCTGCCCCTTGGTACTTCCTCGGGGATATTTTCTACATCTCTAGGAAGAATTGAATAAAATTTCAGATTTCCCTGTGGGTTCGACACCCTTGTTCTTGCCTTACTAGAACAGATCTTGTACAGTTGCAAGGGTTCATTTAAAATTGATCAAGGGGCCATCTCTCAGCACAAGAAAAACCCAGCAACAGTACACCAGAGGTAGCACATCAATGAACCATTGGAGCATGTGGCTACAACAGGGCAAGGCGAAGGAAGTGAGAACATGCTGAGAACATCCTATCGATTGGTCACCTGAAGACTTCAATAGGAGCTAAAAGCAAAGAAAGGAAGAGTTCATGCAGTTGAAGAAGTTTCGACAGGATCTGAAGGCAAAAGAAGGATGAATTCGTATGGATTGAGGAGTTTGATAAGATCTCAGAACCTATCGAGCAGCTGTAAGAAAAGAAGAAACTATCCTATCGAAAACCCGCCTGAGGCGTCAAGGGAACCTATCGAATGGTTTCTTAGAACCTATCGAGATAAAGACGTTGGACAAAACCTATCGAAGGGTACTTGAGCTTGTTGATAAGGGTGAGAGTAACCCTATCGAAATGATGGCATGAAAAAGGGAACCTGTCAAAATGGGTCTCTAACCTGTCGAATACTCCAAACCAAGGACTGAGAATGCTAGAACTCTAAGAGAAGGCTCATTCTATCAGAACCTATCAAAGAGATCTGAGAACCTAGCGAAAGGACCAAAAAGCTCTATTTTAACCTGTCGAAAGCTTCCTGAACCTGTCAAAATCGTGTGCAGAACTTCTTAGAAATTTAGCTGTGCATACGTTGGGATTTGGTGACCTGCTACACGCAACCCGAGGCATTTGGTGACCAGCACGACGGTTTCAGAAGATGCCATAGGAAACCCTAACCGACCCATGTGCTCTAACAGAACTCTAACAAACTCTGAGGACCTTCTAGAAGGGATTTTTGGCAGGAAAAACAGAGGAGAAAGCTGTATATAGAGAGCCCCAATTGTAATTGGGGGGGGGATCGAGATCTGAGCCAAATTTTGAAGATTAGAGCTTGCAAAGCAATTATATTTTCCCTCCTTTAGCCCAACCATGGTTGGCTAATTCCCTTGGAATAGCGAGGAGAGAAGTTAGATCTATAATTGGGTAAGGTTAAGAGTGTTATTGTAGGTTCCTAGTTGCACAGACTACAGATCTGAGAGTATTTCCATTGTAAGAGTGACGTTAATTGTAATGTTAATGCTATTTTTAATGCTTTAATTAGATCTAAAGTTCCTTTGGTTCCATTTGGTGATCGATCAAATTTGTGTAGAGGAGTCTGTAGATCAGCTCACCCACTTAACTGGTAGGCCTCTTGGATACAACCCGATCTCCCTGGATCTGATACTCCTGTGATTCCTTGAGTCTGTGACCTGGGAATTGCAGCATCTGTAGTGATTTTAATTATTCTAACTGAGGCCTTAGCTCTGGAGGAGATCCCTAGGATGGTCTGTGACCATTCAAGTGGACAGATCATAACCTTAAGATTAGTCCAAGCCTAGGCTCCAATTGGATTCGTCTGCTGCAAATCTATGGATTCGATAAAGTCTATGGGATGGTCTATGACCATTAAAGTGGATAGATCATAGCCTTAAGACCAGGTGGATCCTGCGAATTGAAGTGAAGTTTATACCCTGCAGCTGTGCTTATGGCCAGTTGAGGGAATTGTGTACTTTACACCTCTGTAGCATAATTAATTGAATATGATTTCAGTGAAAACCAATCTCCAAGCTCCTCTTCTCCATTTTCTGCTTTTTACCTCTTTCCCCTGCAAGATCTAAAATCTTAAACTCGATCACAGTTAGTCTATGTTTAATTTTAGCTTAGCATAAGTGACAATCCATTTTAACCTCTCCCCTGTCTTTTAGCTAACGTAGCACTAGTTAGGGTGCCAGATCTAATACAGATATGGAGATTTATCATATTTTTAAACCAACCTCCCTGTGGACATTCCCTTACTCACCATCTTTTTAAAACTTGCTACAACAGACCCTGACTACTTGTAGGTCTGTATGAGTGTGTTTTCCCTGGTTTTATTGATGATTTTAGACCCTCATTTGAGGGAAGGCAAATACTCCAACAAGTTTTTGGCGCCGTTGCGAGGGAGGTGTGTTTAGAAATTGATAGACCTAAGTTTTGATCATAGATCTATAGTTTTTGTTTGATTTTTACTAACTGCATTTGTAAGTAATGTTATTTTTTAGTATTTTGTGTGCATTTTATTAGATCTAAGGCTACCAGTGAGAGGAGAATCGTGCTGGAGATTGCTCTGTAGTTTGCATCCGTCTACTCCCCTGTTATTTTTCAGATTTGTTGATAATTTTTGTTAGAATAGTAAGAAAATTTGGTTAGTCCCGCTTGTTGAGTTGAGGATCTGTTCTGCATTCAGATTATGAGTGTTGTATATTTGGTAGGAGAACACTCCAACCTCAGATTATTCCACTAAATCCAGAGGTTGAAAGATTTCTCAGATCTAGACCAACTACACCCATATCTGTTGCATTTGATTTTGTAGAAATGGGTGAGCAACAGCAGCCGAGAACACTTAAGGAGTTTAATGCACCAAGGGTCTATAATTTCCCCTTCTGCATTCAATTCCCAGCTGCTCAGGGAAACTATGAGATAAAATCATCCATCATTCAAATGCTGCCCTCATTTTATGGCCTGACCAAAGAAGACCCCTACAAGCACATTGATGAGTTCATGGGACTGTGCACTACATTTAATATCCCAGGTTTGGGAGAGGAAGCCACCAGGATGAGACTCTTTCCTTTTTCATTAAAGGACAGAGCCAGGAGTTGTCCTTGCTTCCACCCAATAGCATTCAGCCCTGGAGTGATCTCAAATGTCAATCTCTGGCCAAGTTCTTCCCTATGTAAAAAACCAGCCAGTTGAGGAAGGGTATCATCGCTTTTACCCAAGATCCAACTGAAGATTTTCATCAATCCTGGGAGAGATTTAAGGAACTTCTAAAGAAATGCCCCCACCATCTAAAGAAATGCCCCCACCATCAAATCTCTGAATGGCAATTGGTTCAAAGCTTTTATCAGGGAATTGATGCTAAAAGCAGAGATATGATAGATGCTTCTTGTGGTGGCACCTATCTTCATAAAACTGCTGAGGAGGCATGGGAGCTCTTTGACATTATTAGTGAGAACTCTATGCAAAGGAAAACCTTAGCATAGAGCCTCCTAAATTGGTGAAAGAGAATTCCTCAAGAGGGAAGATATATGAAGTGAGTGTGCCAAGTGAGTTGGAAAGGAAAGTGGACAGCCTAGCCCTGAAATTTGATAGGCTGATTGGAGGAATGCAGTCACCTGTGGCTGCGAGGGTGGAGGAGGCATGTGCCATATGCCAGTCCCCTGCTCATCCCCTTGAAGAATGCCCATCTGCTGACCAGTTTCTTGATTTTATAACAGAGCATGTGGGCTGCAGTCTTATGGCGAGGAACCACCCCAATCTGATGTGGCGACAAGATGCATACCCTAGCCAGCAGCAGCAGCAGCCCCAACAGCTCATGCCCTATAGAAGTGCTCAGCCCTAGAGAGAAAATTATGTCCCAAGGCCTCAGTATCACAACTCATGGCCCAACCTGTAGCTCCTCCTGTGTAACAATCTGCACTCCCTACAGCTGTGAGAACACCATCCTTTGAAGAACAAGTTCTATCGTCAATGCAGAGCTTGAACACCTTATCCCAAACTGTACATTCTCATAACTAGAGCATCAAAAAGATAGAGGACCAACTTGGTCAGCTGTCTGATGCTCTGACTAGGAGACAGAGAGGAAGGTTGCCTAGCCAACCACAGGACAATCCATGAAGGCAATTTGTAGTGGGTGAAGTTTCCTCCACCTATGAGGAAGCCAAATCTGTCACAACTTTGAGAAGTGGTAAGCTAGTGGACAACCAAGTGGGCTATGAGCCTATGAGGAACTTGGAGGAAGAAAATGAAGTGATTTCTACTAGCACACAACAAAGACCACCAGTGGTGAACTTGAAGGAACAATCAGCTGTGAATAAAGAGGATAATGAGGATCCTCAAGAAAAGAAAAAAATCAAAAAGAAAGAGGCCCCATTGGCTAAGGCTGCAAGTGAGGGAGCAATCCCACATTTGCCATTTCCTAAGGCACTACAAGCACCTTCCCCTTTCGATAAAGGGCAAGGAAAAATTGAGGAAATGATTGAGACTTCAAGCAAGTAAAGATTAATTTGCCTCTACTTGATGCCATTAAACAAGTCCCAACCTATGCCAAGTTTTTAAAAGACCTGTGCACCCATAAAAGACAGTCTAGGATACACCTATCCAAGAAGGTCTTTTCAGCAGAAAAAGTTAAGAAAGTCCTGTCGATTGTAACTCCTCCCAAACTTCAAGATCCTGGCCTCCCCACTATCCCCTGCATCATTGGGGATCTTACCATTGACAAAGCCTTATTAGATCTGGGAGCCAGTGTAAATTTGCTTCCATATTCAGTATATGAGAAGCTGGGCTTAGGCAAATTAAAGCCCACACATGTCATCCTCCAGCTGGCTGATAGATCTGAAAGGAAACCTGTGGGGATAATCGAGGATGTTTTGGTTGGAGTTAACAAATTCTTCTATCATGCTAACTTTTTGGTGCTGGATATGGAACCAGGTAGGAGTGCCACTTCCATACCTGTGATTCTAGGCAGACCCTTTTTGGCCACAACTAATGCTTGTATTCAATGCAGGTCTGGAATCATGGAAGTATCATTTAAAAATATGAAGGTTAAATTGAATGTGTTCAACGCAGCAAATCAACCTTATTCCGATGAGGACTATTTTTCTCTTGATGTGATAGATGAGGTTGTCCAGGAAAATATGAATATGCTGCTACATGGTAAGGAATGGTTTAATGAGCTAGCCGAAGTATGGAAGGAAACAGAGGTAGAGAAGGGTCCCACCTCTGAGATTGAGCATGTGCAACTTATCTCTTCTGAAGCTCTACCAGCACAGCACCACCCATGGAGGCCTACTTTGTTACCTCTACGACCCCCCTCTAAGGCACCCCTATTGCCCTCCCTCATCAGTCCCCCAGAGGTGGAGTTAAAGCAACTCCCAAAATCATTAAAATATGCCTTTTTAGGAGACAACACCAAATTGCCGGTGATAATCTCTTCTTCCCTCACTCTCGAGCAGGAAGAAGAACTCCTTTGTGTACTAAAAAGGCATAAGAAGGCAATAGGATGGACCATTGCAGACCTTGGGAGAATCAATCCTGTTGTGTGCATGCATAAAATTCATCTCGAAGAAGGTTCCAAACCTTCCAGAAAGATGCAGAGAAAACTTACCCCACACATGCAGGAGGTTGTGAAGAAGGAGGTAGTCAAACTCCTAGAAGCTGGGATAATTTATCCCATCTCGGATTCACAATGGGTAGCACCTACCCAGGTAGTACCCAAGAAATCTATCATTACAGTTGCTGAAGTAGATTCAGGTGAGCTGATCCCAACTAGACAGACCATTGGTTGGAGGGTATGCATAGATTACCGAAAACTCAATGAAAAAACCAACAAAGATCACTTCCCACTGCCCTTCATCGACCAAATTTTGGACAAGCTGGCAGGCAAGGCCTATTACTATTTTCTTGATGGATATTCAGGGTACAATCAGATCCCTGTGTTCCCCCAGGACCAAGAAAAAACCACATTCACTTGCCCATTTGGGACCTTTGCATACTTCTGGATGCCATTTGGGTTGTGTAATGCACCTGCCACGTTCCAAAGATGCATGTATGCTATCTTCTCTGACATGATTGATAAGTTTTTAGAGATCTTTATGGATGATTTCTCCATTTATGGAGATGATTTTAGCCAATGCCTACACAACCTCAATTCCGTACTGCAAAGGTGTGAGGAAACCAACCTAGTTCTGAGTTGGGAGAAAAGTCACTTCATGGTGACTCAAGGCACTGTTCTAAGACATGTTGTCTCTCACAAGGAATCGAGGTTGATCAAGCTAAGATTGATTTGATTGCTCATTTGCCCCCTCTGAAAATTGTCAAACAAGCTAGGTCATTTCTGGGTCATGCTGGCTTCTATAGAAGGTTCATCAAGGATTTCAGCAAAATCTCCAAACCCCTCTGTCACCTGTTGTGCCAGGATGTTCCTTTTGACTTTAATGATGAATGTCAAGTTGCTTTTGAATTGTTAAAAACTTGTTTGACCACAGCTCCAATCTTGCAATCCCTTGATTTTTCTCTGCCATTTGAGCTGATGTGTGATGCATCAGATTTTTCCATTGAGGCAGTGTTGGGGCAAAGAAAAGACAAGGCACCTTCTGTGGTAGCATTTGCCAGTAAATCAATGGTTGATGCTCAATTGAATTATACTACAAATGACAAAGAGCTATTAGCTATTGTCTTTGCCTTAGAAAAATTTAGATCTTATGTGCTGGGATAAAAAATTATTGTGTTCACTGACCACTTAGCTTTGAAATACCTCTTGTCCAAAAAAGAAACTAAAGCACGACTAATCAGATGGATTCTTCTCTTACAGGAATTCAATTTAGAGATTAAGGACAAGCAGGGAGTTGAGAATGTGGTGGTTGGCCATCTATCAAGGATCCCAACAACTGGCATGGAAAGCTTGCCCATCAATGACTCCTTCCTAGATGAGCAGCCTCTGACTGTCCAGATAAGTATGCCCTGGTTTGCCAATATTGTCAATTACCTTGCTGTGGGTAGGATCCCTCCACATTGGACCAAGGATGAAAAAAATGTGTTCTTTGCATAGATTCGATATTACATGTGGGAGGGGATCCTTACCTGTTTAAGCATTGTGCAGACTAGGTGATCAGACGTTGTGTACCTAAAACAGAGTTTCAAAACATCCTAACCATGTGTCATGAACAAGCTTCCGGGGGCCACTTCAGTGGTAACAAGACTGCGGCCAAGGTCCTTCAAAGTGGCTTCTACTGGCCTACCCTATTCAAGGATGCCCGGCAGCACTGTAAAGCTTGTCATTGATGCCAGCAAATGGGCAACATTACAAGGAGAAACTCTATGCCCTTGCAACCTATACTTGTTGTTGAACTGTTTGATATTTGGGGAATCGACTTCATGGGAACTTTTCCCCCTTCTGCTGGATACAATTTCATTCTTGTCACTGTGGATTACGTATCCAAATGGGTAGAATCCATAGCTACAAGAACAAATGATCACAAAGTTGTCATTCAATTCCTGAGAGACAACATCTTCTCAAGATTTGGCTTTCCTAAAGCTATTATTAGTGATGGGGGAAGCCACTTCTGTAATAAACCTTTTGACAAACTAATGGAAAGATACTCTGTTACCCACAGAGTAGCCACTCCCTACCATCCACAAACCAGTGGGCAGGTAGAGATTTCCAACAGGGAAATCAAACATATTCTCGAGAAGACTGTGAGAACCGACAGAAGAGATTGGTCCAACAAGTTGACTGATGCCTTATGGGCTTATGAACAGCCTATAAAACTCCCATAGGCATGTCCCCATTTAGACTAGTATATGGTAAGGCATGTCACTTGCCTGTTGAATTGCAACACAAGGCGTATTGGGCCATTAAAGCAGTAAACTTTAACTTACACTCAGCTAGTATTCACAGGAAACTCCAGTTATCCGAGCTGGATGAACTGCGACTAGAAGCTTATGCAAATGCTCGGAGTTACAAGGAGAGGACCAAAGCCTTCCATGACAGACATTTGCTCCGTAAAGAGTTCAAGCCCAATGACAAGGTATGGTTGTTCAATTTCAGAATGAAATTCTTTCTAGGGAAGCTGCAGTCCAGAAGGGATGGACCTTTCACAGTGGTACACGTTTCCCCATCTGGAGCTGTCGAAGTCACACATCCTACAGATGGCAGAACCCTTAAGGTCAATGGTCAGAGGCTGAAACTTTGTGTTGACAACATTTGTGAGCCTGAAGAAACCATTGATCTTCAGGATCCTCCAGGTTAATACCTGACTTCAGTTTGTATCATATGTATTATATTTTATTTATACCTCAATTCTTTCCAACGATATTCTTCGCAATAAAGTGGCCATGTCAGGTTCATGCTTCGCTTAAATATCGCCCGCAGTCTAGGAATCAAAGGCATAAAGTCAGAGGCCAATTTGTTAACTAGTAGCGCAGCAGAGGAATTGCTGGGTGCTAAGGCTAAAGGCTCTGCACACACAGGCCATGTTACGGAGCTCATTGAACCTCTCGATAGGTCATTTGGACCTTTCTCTAGGTCAGCCGCTAATGTTGATAGGATTGGTGAGGATTTCGATAGGTGCTGAGACTTCTCGATAGGTGAGAACAACTTTGCGATAGGTTCTGGACTCTTGCCTAGAACCTATCGACAAGAGGGACAAATGTAATACCCCACCTATCGAAAGGTTGTTCTCACCCATCAGCATCCTAACGACGTGAATGTTTTATCCACCCTCCATTCGACAGGACACCGACCTATCACAAGTAGCCATCCTAGCCTATCGAATGCCTATTTCTTCTGTTCGATAGGACGAGCTAAACCTATCGAGAGCTTTCAACTGCCAGCCCCATACTTGTGAGACTTCGATAGGAGGCCTTAACCTGTCGACACTCTACACTCACCCTATCAAAATTGACCCCACCCTCACTCCTTCCATTCTTATTGTGCATTTGCGTTGCGCAAAAATTTTACCACGTGTACCAAGTACAACTGTGCACAACACGAGCCTTAAACTTTGCACCCCCTAGTTTTCTGCCTCACGCTGTAACTCCCCGCGCTAAATATAGGCTACCAGTTAATGCACAATTTCATTCCCCATGCTAGTTGATCGAATTAACCATCCATTCATTCCTTTTCATCGACGATGACGATATTGAATGCACCGCTTCATATTCTCTCCCACATCCACCTTAAATAGATGCAGCTAGCTCAACTTCAACCCATTCCTTTCCTTCCACCCTCTGCACTCCTCCTCATAACTATGGCAGACGACAAGCCCACTCTCACTCCTGCTCAACTCTACCTCTTTTGCGTGAAGCCACTACCGTCCAAGGAATCAGACCCGTTGCAATTCCTCTGGGATGAATATGTGGAGGTATAGCGGATCCTCTCTAAGGAGAAAAAGGACAAGGATACGAAGGAGAGGAAGAGGCTACAGACCGAGCCACTGACTTCTCCGCCACCATCCTCCACCACCCGTCACCCTGCCCCCTGACCCCCTTCTTTTTCCTTTTCTTCCTCCCCTCCTGGCTTCCAGTTCCTCTTCCACCTGATGCAGGCTGAGGATACCCCTGAGCCAGGGGGAGGCTTTTTCGTTTGTCAAGAAAATTTTGTAATAAAATGCTCTATTTTATGCTTTGTTTAACCCCTGTTAATAAACTATTTTTTTTCTTTATTCAGTTGTCTCCTTGCTTTGGGTTTTGCTCAGTTAATAAACTGCTACACCCCCTATGCTGTAAACAATGAGGACACTTCTTAGTTTAGGTTTGGGGGTATGGCATGTATGCCAATAAATTAGTTAATTTTAGTACAGCTAGGCTAAAAAGAAGTGTTTGGAATTAATTAGAGTAAATTCTCAATGGAATTTTTGTAAAAAGAAGAAATTAAAAAGAACTGTTTGAAATTGAAAGAAGATGTAGTCCAACAAAACTTCATGACGCAAATGTCAACAATTTGTGAAAAACAATTTTGATGTGCAATAAACCTGAAATAAGATGAGATTGTGGATACCCTTGAAAATTTTGATAGAAGGTCACACCCAGTGAGATTTGGGCCTGAAAAAGTTTCTTTCAAAAGTGTTTTAGCAATTTTTCTACTCTAAGAACTGATGGGATCTAATTCTAATCACTAGAAGTTAGGCAATTCCAAGTTGAAACAGCTTGACAGCATTCATGACGTTGAAGACATGAAGTAAGGCCACCCCTTGGTCAGTTTGAGCTTAAAATGTCCCACCTTTGAACTGCCCTTGATGCACACCACTTGAGCCTTAACAGTCCCAACTTTCTTTGATGAAAATAAAAAATGTTAAACCCAAAACCTTTTGACCTATTTAAGTTCACCCCCAATCTGAGAAATCAGGAAGAGGAAGGAGAAGTGAGATTAGAGGAGCAAGGTGTTAAATCAGGTTGAAAGAAAGGAAAACACATTTTGTGGTGTTTTGGTATTCCAGTTTTAATTAAAAGAAAAAAACAGAGCAAAAAGGATGAGAAAGAGAAGTCACCTCATTTGAAAATCTACAAGAAGATAAGAAGCAGATCACTTCAAGTCTGAAAATTCAAAAAGAAAGTGAAAAGGTGCTGAAATGAAGAAGGTGTTGTCTAGACCACCTCCTTACCTTTACTGATTTCTCAATTTGAATCCCTTTTACCCTTTCATTCTTTTACAAACCTCATCCCTAAGCCACATTACAACCCAATAAAAAGACCTTACTGATCTGGAATAGATTGAGCTGTCATGTGGAGATAAGGATCTGTCTAATCTATGGTGAAAAGAGTTAGAAATTTTCAGAAATTAGAGCAATGCCTATGCTCATGCTTACAAACCTATTTGAGGACTATAACTACTCTTGAGCTGTGTGAAATTCTACACCTCTCATTTTTGTTGCGAGTTAACACCCAGTGAGACTT
This sequence comes from Chloranthus sessilifolius, assembly GCA_021018995.1. Classification (NCBI taxonomy): domain Eukaryota; kingdom Viridiplantae; phylum Streptophyta; class Magnoliopsida; order Chloranthales; family Chloranthaceae; genus Chloranthus; species Chloranthus sessilifolius. Next base: position 14,917,390 of record CM037594.1, read on the forward strand.
GGGCCTGAAATCCAATTTGAGGGGGTAGTATCAAAATAGAATTCTCAAGTGAAAGGTGAGCCATGCATCAATCTTCAGACACAATGCCTTGACATGAACCAATTGATGATGAAGGAATTACTGCAAAACTTCATGTTTTAAGTTGGTGATTTTCCTGCTAAAAACCCTCTAAAACTGAAAAGACATGATGAGAGTTTATTCTAGTTCACTGAAACTCTGTTTAGCAGGATGTACTACTATCAACTAACTTTATTGGAGAAGTTTGTGGGTACCTTCACTGAAAACCCTCAGGAGACTTCACTCCTCCACTAGGGATCACCTAGGGGTTTAAAAGGCTTGGTTCATATGCTAAATGCATCCATGCTCCCTACGAAAATGGGATTTTAATTCCTTTTTTATTTTCCTTTGCTCAGGGACTAGCAAAGCTTAGGCTTGGGGGTGTGTTAAGTGGTGAAAAATGCCACTTTTCACCCTTTAACCTGACCATTGATAGACCTGTGAGCACACTAATAAGCCTCTGTCAAGTGCATTTTGTAGACAGTAATAAAAGACGACACTAATGCAGAAAATCACTCAAGAATGCCCAAGAAGGGGCCCTCTCTCAGCACAAGATAAACCCAGCAACAGCACACTAGAGGGTAGCGCATCAATGAACCATTGGAGCACGTGGCTATAACAGGGCAAGGCGAAGGAAGTGAGAACAGGCTGAGAACATCCTATCGATTGGTCACCTGAAGACTTCGATAGGAGCTGAAAGTAAAGAAAGGAAGAGTTTGTGTAGTTGAAGAAGTTTTGACAGGATCTGAAGGCGAAAGGAGGATGAATTCGTGTGGATTGAGGAGTCCGATAGGATCTCAGAACCTATCGAGTAGCTAAAAGGAAAGAAGAAACCATCCTATCGAAAACCCGCCTGAGGCGTCAAGGGAACCTATCGAATTCTTAACCTATCGAGATAAAGACGCTGGACAGAACCTATCGAACGGTACTTGAGCTTGTCGATAAGGGTGAGAGCAACCCTATCGAAATGATGGCATGAAAAAGGGAACCTGCCGAAATGGGTCTCCAACCTGTCGAATACTCCAGACCAAGGACTGAGAATGCTAGAACTCTAAGAGAAGGCTCATCGTATTGGAATCTATCGAAGAGACCTGAGAACCTAGCGAAAGGGCCAAAAAGCTCTATTTGAACTTGCCGAAAGCTTCCTGAACCTGTCAAAATTGTGTGCAGAACTTCTCAGAAATTCAGCTATGCATATGTTGTGATTTGGTGACCTGCTACACGCAACCCGAGGCACTTGTTGACTGGCACGACAATTTCAGAAGATGCCCTAGGAAACCCTAACAAACTCACGTGCTCTAACAGAACTCTAACAAACTCTGAGGACCTTCTAGAAGGGATTTTTGGTGGGGAAAACAGAGGAGAAAGCTATATATAGAGACCCCCAATTGCAATTGGGGGGATCGAGATCTGAGCTAAATTCTGGAGATTAGAGCTTGCAGAGCAATTCTATTTTCCCTCCTTTAGCCCAACCATTGTTGGCTAATTCCCTTGGAGTAGCGAGGAGAGAAGTTAGATCTGTAATTGGGTAAGGTTAAGAGTGCTATTGTAGGTTCCTAGCTGCACAGACTACAGATCTGAGAGTATTTCCATTGTAAGAGTGACGTTGATTACAATGTTAATGCTCTTTTTAATGCTTTAATTAGATCTAAAGTTCCTTTGGTTTCATTTGGTGATCAATCGAATTTGTGTAGAGGAGTCTGTAGATCAGCTCACCCACTTAACTGGTAGGCCTCTTGGATACCACCCGATCTCCCTGGATCTGATACTCCTGTGATTCCTTGAGTTTTGTGACCTCGGGTTGCGTGTAGTGGTTTTAATTGTTCTAACTGAGGCCTTAGCTCTGGAGGAGATCCCTAGGATGGTCTGTGACCATTAAAGTGGACAGATCATAACCTTAAGATTAGTCCAAGCTCAGGCTCCAATTAGATTCGTCTGCTGTAAATCCATGGATTCAATAAAGTCTATAGGATGGTCTGTGACCATTAAAGTGGACAGATCATACCCTTAAGACCAAGTGGATCCAGCAAATTGAAGTGGAGTTTATACCCTGCAGTTGTGCTTATGGCCAGTTGAGGGAATTGTGTACTTTGAACCTCTGTAGCATAATTAATTGAATCTGATTTTAGTGAAAACCAATCTCCAAGCCACTCTTCTTCATTTTCTGCTTTTTACCTCTTTCCCGTGCAAGATCTAAGATCCTAAACTCGATCACAGTTAGTCTATGTTTAATTTTAGTTTAGCTTAAGTGACAATCCATTTTAATCCTCTCCCCTGTCTTTTTGCTAACGTATCACTAGTTAGGGTGCCAAATCTAATACAGATCTGGAGATTTATCATATTTTTAAACCAACCTCCCTGTGGACATTCCCTTACCATCTTTGTAAAACTTGCTACAACAGACCCTGACTACTTGCAGGTCTGTATGAGTGTGTTTTGCCTGGTTTTATTGATGATTTTAGACCCTCATTTGAGGGAAGGCAAACACTCCAACATCCACTTGGACAGAATTGGACCCACTGATTCAACGGGGACCGAGAGGAACCCAGAAAAAGCACGCACCAACAGACTGGCCATCGCAGTGGGACACTTTTGCAAACTCTCTTTTTCTAGATAGTTAGTTTTCATCTTATTTCCCTATTTTATTTTCTCTGTCCATCGTGTCATTTAGAGTCCTCTTTATATATATATATATATATATATATATGAGTCTTCGTCAAAGACTCAAGATGTCTGGTATACGAAGAGTGAGTTTGGGAGACCCACCGTTGTGGGGATATCATGACAACCCCACGTACGAAGAAGAACCATTTCACAATTCCAGCCCACGACAACCTGAGATTAACATGGCTGGCAAGCAAGAAAATCCCTTCTCTACCCCACACACCGATAATAATCGTAATGGGGGAGATGGTAACATCGGACAAAACCTTACCGCTTAACAGATCGTAGAACTCAATATTCAAAAAATACAAAGAGGAGATGACGACTCTGAAGAATTGCTTCGAGGGTTGGCTGTCGTATACGAAACAGTTAGGTCCCGACAATTTTCAGAAGAGTAAGAGCGACAAGAGAGGCCACTTCCTACCCTGACCACGGTGTCAGCCCATGCCACACCATTGAGAAAACCTGCCCACACATTCTTCAATGATGACTCTCTAGACAAGGTTTGCTCATGGGTCGCTAAAAAGAATAGCACCATTAAAATCGAAGATCTCCCTAAAATGCTCGGCGAGTACATGGCCAAGAGAGAGCGCCCCGATCACTCATTCGGATTCGACAAATTTTGCTGAGATGTCGAGTTTAATTTACCAATAGGATTTAAGCCACCGAAATTTACTAAATATAATGGCACAGAAAATCCGAATCATCACTTGGCCCTCTTTTGTAATGATTGGCGACCCATACGTGATAATCAAGGACTTCTCATTAACTATTTCTAACGCTCATTAGAAGGAGAAGCTTTAGATTGATTTGCGGGACTCCCGCATTATAAGATAGAGACCTTCGATGAATTAGTCGGTCAATTCTTAGACCAATACAAACACTTGATCCAAGAGACAGTCAGTCTCACCGATCTAATGGCAGCCAAGCAAGGACCTGATGAAGGATTTATCGACTTCGTCGCCAAATGGAGAAAACTCACTGCTAGGACTAGCACTTCAATGAAAGAGAAGGATTTGGTAGATATTATCATCGATGACACTAGAGAACCATTAAAGAGCGCACTTGTCATAAGTGATTACCCCAACTTCACCGCACTCCACTCTCGGGCATCTCAACTAGCACGACACATTAAAGGCGGAGACCTTGCCCTATCCATAGTCACATCAAAAGTAGGCTCTTCCAGTGAATCAAAATCGAAAAACAATAAGAAAGCCTTAGGGACCGAACAGGTCAATACCATTGTTAATCAAGGAAAAAACTCTGGGAACGGAAATTTCTACCCACGAAGCTTCGGGAAAAATCAAAATCAGCAATGATACACCAACCAAAACTAAGGTGCTAATCAATAATGATATGCGAACCAAAACCAAGGCCAGAATCAGAATCATGGCCAATACCCAAATAGAAACCAATACCCTAACACCTATCAGAACCAAAACATGACACATAATCGACTGGCCCACGGGTCGAATTATAATAGTGTAACCCCACCGCAAAATTTTAACCCAGCCAGAGGCCTCTACCAGCCGAGGAGAGAACACTATCCCCCTTTACCGGATACAATTCCCAACATCTTCCATCTCCTTAACACTCAGAATCTCCTCTGATTCCCATAGGAAAGACCCCGCCCATGGCCGAAAAATCTAGACTATAATAAATACTGTGCCTTCCATTGATACACGGGACAAAACCTAGAAGACTGTTGGGTCCTCAGAGACGTAATCTATGACATGAATGATCGAAGTCAGATCGATTGGGAAGCACTTAGGCATCCTAACCCTAATAATAACCAACTCCAACAAAATTTAGGGATCATTAATAACCCTATGCCTAATCACAACCAACCAACACTGGCTCAAGTCACCACCGTAGATCTCTCCGGTCGATTCCCCTTCCAACCTTCCACCTTAATCACCTGCATTCAACCCTCTGCTACTTTAGCCACACCAGCGAGAGCTCCTTCGCCTCCGCATCCCTCGACCCTAATCACTCACATCATCCCTCCGAATCCACCTCCTTATCCAAAATTCACTCAGATACGAGTCCATTCCTTTAGGGCTAGGAGACCATTCCTCAATAGGCACCCACCAGAGCCTTCAACCCCTCTAAATCCTGAACCAACACCATTACCATTCCCTTTGTTCGAATCTGAACCTGAGTATGAGAGCACGTTCTCCAAATTGCAGCCCAAATTATTGCATATGTAGAAAGTGTCACCCGAAAGACTCTAAGTCAAGACAATGAAATAACCATCGAGCGTTCACTGAATCTAAAAGAAAGAGAGTCAGAAGAACATCCTGACCCGTGCGAGATGCTGGTCTCTGCTTTCCTAGAAGAGGAAGATTACACACAGTACCTGCCACCTTGGAGCAGCACCATTCAGGTACGCGTCCCAACCTCGAATTTCACCCATTTTACAAATACATCCGCGTCAAGCCGCACTGGGTTCGGTCAACAACCGACTTGCTCGATTCTCAAATTGGGAACCAATTACCCACCTCCGCCTTTCCCTCGAAATAAGGATTTCATGAATGCACAACCACTAGAGGGGAATGTGAGAGAAAGAGAAGTTAACTTGCCTCCCCCACCTCACATCATCCCTCCACCAATTCATGCACCTCAACCATTCCTACCACCCGCACCTAAGGCCCATCGGCTAGGCAAAGAGACTGCGCTCGAGCCAGGGCAAGAATATGACCTTCTGCGGCATCTCTAGAAGATCCCGACCCAGATATCCATACTAGAGCTCATCAAGAAATCGTCTGACCATCACCGATTGTTGATAAGGATACTTGAGGACACACAAGTGGATTAGGATATGACCCTAGGTGAGCTTCATCAAATCACTTCGGTCATGGCGCAACCTCCAGCGCTCACTTTTACAAATGCAGACATGCTTAAAGAGTCACTCCGCGGGAGTGTGGCCCCCATATATTTTGCGGTCATAATTAGAGGATTCTCCGTCCCACACGCACTCGTTGACACGGGAGCAGGACTTAACATCTACCCTCTCACCATGTTAAAAATGCTCGAATACATGGAGCAGGATGTCAGGCCTTTTGCACTGTCACTCATAGCTTATGATGGATTGCGTGGCTTTGTCAAAGGAACTATCAAACTACAGGTTTGCCTCGGATCTATAATGAAAGACGTTACCTTCCACATTTCTGATTCTGCTAGTACGTACAATCTTATTTTAAGAAGGAAATGGCTGGAGTCAATGAAGGTCGTCGCATTCACATACCATCAATGCATCAAATTCCCATACAAGAACTCCATCGTCAGAATATAGGCCGATGCACCCCTTTAGGAGATGGATACTGATTATGCGGCAAGCATACCAACCGCTCATGACTATGTGTTGAATATGGGTCATATTCAAAAGACTCAAACCACTGATGAGACAACCGTTGTAGAAGTCCGTCCTCCTATTTTTCCCCCAACGCGTCGACAAAAATTAATGAGAAGAGAGGTTGGCGCAGACCTCACCAAACTCTATGCCATTAACCCTACCGAGATAAAAGGGTGGGACCTTATGTACCAACTTGGATAAGTTCCCCACACTGGACTTGGTAAAAATAAGTAAGGTCGTGTAGGACCGTTGTCTCGACGTTAATACGCAAGCACATAGGGTTAGGTTACCAATCGGACGGCCCGCAAGCCGACTTGTCCCCTACCTCACCAAAATGATTTCTATATGACCACTTGGCCTATGGGATCATTGAGAAAGCAAATGTGCCAAAGCACAAGGAAGTGTCCTTCACTATATCCCAACCTCGTGACAACCGACGTAAGAAACGACCTACTAGCGCAGCTACCGACATAAGAAGCAGAAAATCCCAACGATCATCTAGTTGACCTAGGGGGAAACACTCGCGTCACCTTCATAGACTTTGAAGACAAACTTGAACTAGACATTTCTACGCACCTAGATTCGCCACAACTCAAAGTATTTTGGAAATCTCTCGAGGAAGAATGGCAACCTCCCCTGAGTGATGACGAGGACTACTGGATAGACCTCCTGGCACTCGAGTTAGCGGAGCGAGCCAATTTAGGACTTCATGCACTATCAGATCAGGAAGAAGAATTCGATACCGTCTTCAACTCTAACCTAGAAGGATGAGAATGTCCTTGAGAATCTCCCTGCATTCTTCACCATTATCAACCTCGCTGTCGAGCATGTGTGCTCATTTTAACGTATTACGAAGATCAAGGAAAAGAACTCGCTACCCCTGAGGATCCTTTGGGAGATCCCCCTCGGTGGGAAGAACAACATTATTATGACCCAGTGAATGATAGTTCAATTGATTAGGATCTTCAGAGTTTCTTTAGAGAAGAGGCGATCAATGTGGCAGAAGAAATCCAAGCACTAGTGCCGCTGTCATTAGCATCGCTCATTCAAAAGATCTCATCAGACGAGGACTCCAAAAAAAATGTCAAATTCACAGCAAGTCTGCATTTCTCAAAGAATCGCCCGAACGACTCTAGCAGCCATCTCGCTCCCTCAACTAGAGGAAGCAATTCTCTCGGTGCCCCTTCAGGCGACTGACCCTATACCATATTTATTCTCAAAAATTAAAAAAATAGAAAAAACAGAAAACCCTAAAAATTCAGGAATATAAAATCTAAAAAAATCAGAAAACCCCAGAAAAGAAATGGAACTCTTCGTCCTGAATCAAATTTGTGGCCAACAAGGAGACTTTTCTCCTCAGGTTTCTATCCCATTACCCATACAAGGGCGTAAAGCATCCCGTCTAAACAATAAGCTAGTGATCATACCGGACAAGATACTTCATGACTTTGAGAGAAGAATCAGTAGTCTTGACCTTCACCTTACCAAAGATCTCACAGTCATAGATTGTGCCAATGAAGGGTTACCTTTTGCAAATTCAAATCCCTAGTGTTGCAATTTCGCAGTATACGAACTTATCGAGGACGAAGAAAGGACACCAGTTGCCGATGAGGTACTAGACTTCCAACGGGTTATCAAGCATTTTGATGAGCAAACCCAAGTTATCGCAGAACCCACAGAAGAACTTAACTTTGGCACTGAAGAAAAACCCAAGAAGCTACTAATTAGCGTAACGCTTAACTCCAAGGAACGCTAACAAATTGCACAAGTCTTGTAAGAACACCTCGATTCCTTCGCATGGTCCTATGAGGACATGCCCGGTTTAGACCCAAGTCTAGTAGAATATCGCCTTCTCTTAGAACTCGATGCAATGCCTGTTAAGTAGAAACTCCACAGGATGTACCCACAAACCGCCCTCCAAGTTAAAGAGGAAGTCGACAAGTTATACAAAGCCAAATTTATTTAAGTCGTTCTTTACCTTAAGTGGGTCGCCAACATAGTACCTGTCGCTAAGAAAGATGGCAGAGTACGGGTTTGCATCGACTTTTGAAACCTCAACCAGGCATGTCCGAAAGATGACTTCCCACTTCCATACATTGACGCTTTAGTCGACAACACCGCTGGACATGAGATGCTATCCTTTATGGACGATTTCTCTGGATATAATCAGATCAAATTAGCAGAGTCCGACTAAGAGAAGCCTTCCTTCACCACACCATGGGGAACTTACTGTTACGTCATCATGCCTTTTGGGCTCAAGAACGCAGGAGCCACGTATCAATGCACCATGATGGCTATCTTTCACGACATGATGCATAAGTGTGTAGAAGTCTACGTCGATGACATATTAGTGAAGTCACAAACATGAGTAGGACATGTTGAAGCTCTCCGACTAGTGTTACAAAGAGCTAAAAAATATCAGCTAAAAATGAACCCGAAGAAATGTGTCTTCGGGGTCACCTCCGAAAAATTACTTGGTTTTATAGTTAGCAAGCGAGGGATCAAAGTTGACCCTGCAAAAGTCAGAGCCATCCTCGAGATGCCGCCTCCCAGTAACATCAAAGAGTTATGAGGCCTAATAGGAAGATTGTAATTCATTAGAAGATTTATCTCTCAGCATTTGGGCAGATGCGATCCTTTCTTCAGACTACTTAAAGAAAGAACTAAGTCCAAATGAGATGATCAGTGTCAGCAAGCCTTTGACAATATCAAGAAGTACCTACTTAACCCATCAATACTATCACCACCTGTCCTTGGATGACCCCTAATTCTATACCTCTCAGTGAACGACAAAGTAATGGGAGTAATTCTGGGATAATATAAAGAAGACAGCAAGAGAGAGAAGGCTATCTACTACCTCAGTAGGATGATGGTCGAATACGAATGAAAATACACTTTGATAGAGAAGACTTGCCTCACATTTGTGTGGGCCTCTACCAAATTACGACACTAGTTCGGTCTGCATAAAATACTAGTACTAGCCCGAATGGACCCTCTGAAGTATGCATTCGAAAAGCCCGCAACATCAGGAAAGATCGCTCGTTGGCATATGCTCTTGCAAGAATTCGATATCACTTACGTCACACAGAAATCAATCAAAGGGCAAGTAATTGTTGATTACCTTACAGATCTCCCACTGCTGAGTGATGAGCCTGTGCATGCGGATTTCCCTGATGAGGACCTATTAACGATTCATAAGGAAGAGCCCGATAAGACCTCATGGACCCTTTATTTTGATGATACTCTTAATCATAAAGGAAAAGGCATCGGGATAGTCCTCCTAAGCCCAGAAGGAGTTGTCATACCTAAGGCTTTTAAACTAGATTTCCCTGTAACTAATAATATCGCAGAATACAAAGCTTTTATAGCTGGACTACAAGCAACACTACAATTAGGTGTTAAACAGTTAAAAACCATCAGTTATTCCAAACTAGTAATTTTACAAGTCATAGGAGAATGCAAAACTAAGTAAAGGAGACTAATGGCATACCTAAAAGCCACACAATATTTAGTAAAGAAATTTGAAAGAATCTCTTTCACGCACATCCCTAGATTAGAAAATGAGCTTGTAGATTCCTTAGCCACGCTAGCCTCGATCATCCAAATACCCATCGGGCAAAATACCAAGACCTTCTTCATCGAAAAGCTAACAGCGCCCGCCCACGACGTAGAATGGACCATCAAGAGAGAATTACCCGTCCTCCCCACGAGTACAGGACTGAAAGAAGCAATCACCCCGAAAAAACACGTCAAGACAGGAACTGAAGTCGCTATGTTTAGATTTGAAAATTCACCGACCGATGATGAACAACCATGGTATTTTGACATCTGGAACTTCTTGAAACATCAACATGTTCCTCCATTCGCTACGAAGATCAAACGAAATACTATAAGGAACCGATGCGCCCGATTCTGCATACTTGCAAAATATTATACAAAGAGGCCTTCACTAAAGGAGTACTACTACGATGTGTAATGACTGCTGAAAGATAATACATCATCCGAGAAACACACACCAGTGCCTGTGGCGCCCACTCCGGTAGACAGAGACTCACTGATCAATTTACACGACAAGGCTACTTCTGGCTGACAATGATCAGAGATTGCCACCTCTACATCCAATCCTGCAAACAATGCCAAGAATACGTCGTACTCATCAAAGCTCCATCAGTTGCATTAAATACTATGACCTCGCCATGGCTATTTTCGATGTGGGCCTTCGATGTCATTGAACCATTCATAGATACAATTGGGAACACTCATAAGCACGCGTTCATACTTACAGTGACCGAATACTACACCAAATGGGCAGAAGTTAAATCCTACGTCAGAATCACTGCTTCAACACTCGTAAGGTTCATCGTTCAAAATATCATCACCAGGTTTGGAGTACCCAGGATGTTTGTCACAGAAAACGGACCGCAGTTTATCTAGGAGAAGATGAAGAAGTTATGCAAGAAGTACGACATCGATCTACGCCACTCATCACCGTTCTACCCTCAGGGCAATGGATAGGCAGAAGCTACGAACAAAATGCTAATTTGAATCCTAAAACACATAGTAGAAATAAGCAATGGGGCCGACTGGCCTGAACGACTACTAGAAGCACTCTGGGCCTATAGGACCTCTATTTGTAAAACCATTGGCTTAACTCCCTACCTCCTTACCTACGGGATGGAGGCAGTCCTACCATATGAGATACAAGTATCATCTTTATAGATTCAACTCGATGATGAGCTATTCTTAGACTAGAGGAGAATTGTCCTACTCGCACAGCTAGAGCAGCTCGATGAAATACGTTTAAGGGCAGCTGATCACGCTCAGGTATATCAGAGGAGAGTGGTCAGGGCTTACGATAAGAAAGTCCTTCAAGAACCTTTAATATTGGGGAATTATGCACAAAGAAAATCATGCCTTTCAAGCATGCCCATTTGAAAGAAAAACTGAAACCGAAATGGGAAGGCCCATATGTCATAACAGCCACATACCCTGGAAATGCCTACAAACTGGTGACCCAGGACGGGGAAGACCATGTACCTTAGAAAATATTACCCCTTAGCCCTGTGATCGCCACATCCCATGGTTAAATACGTATATTTATCACCCGCGTAGTCGTCACGACCCATTCATTGGTCGTACGCCTTCAATTCTTAGAATATCCTTAAGACCTCGGATTTATTGCCCACCTCTTCTCACTAGGGCAATTTGATTAAAGGACTAATGACCTATCTAACCTCTTTCAAAAGCACAAGTAACACTCGATCCTCATTTTCCCTCTCCCGCCACTAGAGGAGACGTTAGAGCAAAAATAAATAAAGATGTTAGGTTCAATCAAAACTCATTATCCTTACACTAGCAGGATGCTTTCAAGAATACATACATAAAAAATTTTGAGTGAGAGTATTACAATGAATGAATAAATCAATGAGCTCAGGGAAGCATAAGCATGCCATGAGGACATCTCTGGTAACTTTACTAGAAGTGTATAAGCAAGCTGCGAGGCCATCCTTGATGTCCCCATACTACGAGATGTCGTCGTAAGGTGGCGGGAGGAGGATAAACTCTTGCTAACCATAGAATATGAGATTTTGGTGGTGCCGAAACATGACAAAGAGCTCGATCATGGTAACCCGTATCCCCCTGAGAAAAATATTATTACCTACTCCTTTTGTAAAGCATTAGATACAAACTATTCCTCGCATTACTGAGCCTTACCCCCCTCTTCTATTTTTTTATATTTTCGGATGATAAATCAGAAGCCTTACAGGATACTCCTAGAAATGAAACTGAAAACCGATGAATGATGACTGATGCAATCACCTGCTATACCTACCATACTTCTCCCTAATAACCACAGAATAGGATGACCACCACCCCAGGATAAACCCTCGTATACAACTGACCTAACCAAAGAGACCTCCCCGGTTCGATGATAGTATCGATCATCTTTTCTTCAAAACTAACTCACCAAATACCCATGACTGCTTATAGACCCAAAATGCTCGTCGCGAAACTCAGAAAAAGCTCCATTGCATCTTGACACTAGGGCATTTTTTGGATTAGAAGAAAAATCATAGCAGAAGCGCCAACTTGTCCACAAAGAAGATGAGAAATGATGAAGTTACCATCCGCAAAGTGCTATCGAAGATACGTTACTGTCAATCATACCACGCTCCTACACTGGGGCATTTTTATTTTTTATTATTATTTATTATTATTTCTAAGTTAGCAATTTGCTTTCCCTGTTGCATTGTTGTCATTTCAAAATAAAAAAGAAAAAAGAAGAAAAAAAGAAGAAAAAAAAAAGAATGAAAAAAAGAAAAAAAAGAAGAGCGCAGATCCATCTTTTATTACGAGACTCTGATCTGAGACACTAACCCCCCTTGAAAACTAGCAAGGGGGAGAACAAAAACTACTGACAATATTACTCTCACATGTGCAGATACGAAGCAACCTTCAACTATCATTGGGCAAACTTAGGAAGCATCCAGGTCCCAATGACGGTCTATGGGACTAAAGCAACTAAAAAGGCAAAAGTAGACGTGAGAGGTAACTACTAGAAAAGGAGCCAATCAGGTACATCTAAACCAAAAATCTCTCTATATATATATTTCAAAATCTTTTTATTTCTTTTTACACTTGTCAGCGGGGGCATCCCCCTTGTATATACAACACACACATACCATGAATACAAAAAAACACACACACATCCCTACTCCCTATGCTGTCGCTGGGACGGTCGATCACCGCCGTCCTCGGTATCATCAACTCGGAGGTTTGTAGAGTGGTTCTCTGAAAATACAATCCCAGCACCTGGAGTCCTCGGAACCTCTAAACGATGAGGCCCTGCTACAGAGCCCCCTTCACTCGTCTGGCTAACAAACCGCCTCAATCGAGAACGAGGAGGATATCCCACAAGAATATCATGAACGGCCGAATCCCTATGAGCATCATCCCTGACACGATCATGCGACGTGTGCCGAGACTGCCCAGCCAAGGAACCCGTAGCCATCAACTCCGAGCCATCAAGCAGACTAACCAACCTACGCACCCCTCGCTCACACCTCGCCAGAAGGTACTACAATCAATCTAGGATCGCCTGCATCTCCACCTGCGTCGTCCAACATGTTGCCTCTAACGCCTTGGTCTGAGTCCTCTATGTGACCATCATCTCGACAAATAAGTCCTCCCGACTCTACGCCTCCCCAAGGATTCGTCTTACCTCAGGAGTGGCGTGCGCTCGCACCTCCTCTAGACGTGTCTCCTCAACCTAACGGACCTGCATAACCACACCAAGTCAAAAGAAAACTAATATATATACATGAACAAATTAAGAAACTTTGAAAAGGAAACAGTCATACCATATCCAACCTCTCCTCTAGAAGTCACCCATTCGTCTTGGCAGTCACTGGATCAGTAAGAGGCACAGAAGGAACAGCGAACGTAGGCGGCTGCAACAAGAACAAACAAATACTTTGGAAAAATATTATAGCGACAAATACACTACGAACATAATAACTAAAACACACTTGAGTAGGGATAGGAACAGATTCTTGAGGGGGAGCCTCGGGAGCGGAGTCCGAAACAGCCTGCACATAGAACCAAGCAAACCAACACAAGACATGTCAGAACAGAATAAAGATGAAATAACTGAAACAAAATTATGCCACACCAAAAAAAAAAACTATACCTGACTCTCCGGGCGTAGAGAGGCAGCTGTTGCCTCCCTCACTTGAAGATCCTCGATAACCCAACACTGAAACCCCGTATGATATTAGTAAGGTACTAAGAAACTGAAACAATGACACCCAACAAACTAATGCAATGACACAAACAAGATAAAAGATTGAATGAAACTTACCCAATGATCTAGTTCGGCCCAAAGCTGAGCCATCGTTGGATCCTCTCGACTAGAGGAAGCAATTGACGATGGATCAAACGCCGGAGTGGGACCTCCAGCGGCGAGCTCGGCTCTCTACAAATAACCATAAACTCATCAGTTGGCAAGCCCACAATGCTAATAATTAAAAAAATTATATCTATAAAGACACTTACCAATTGATTAATCTTAGATCGTAAGCTGGCCTCCACCTCTCGGTCAGCCTACTGCTAACCATGTAACAACTCGATCATCGCCGTCTGACGAGCAACCTTATCCTCCCTCGCAGACTGTCCAAAATAAAATAAAATGAGACACCAAAACCATGTCAAAACAACCAGCAGACCGAATCCACATAAAAAAAATCATAAATTAACTCACCAGGAGTCGTCGAGTCTCCACTAGCCGAGCCCCCAACTCATCCTCTGCTGCCCTAACTTGAGCAACCGAGGAGGCTAAGGAGTGCAGCATCTCCTCATCCGAACGAGGAGCACACCCCATCCGCTTCATCACCTTATGAAGAGTGTCTAATGCCACCCGCACGTTCGCGGTGAGATGGCCCTCCTCCAATGCAGCCAACCTCTCCCTCAATGCTGAAGCCGACTTTGACCCACCGATCGCGAAAGAGTCACTCCCATGGAAGGGACGTGTGAAGAGGCGCCCGCCACCCAACTCACTAAACCACCACGCATACTCCCGGGCATCCGCCTCGTCACGCGACCTTGTAACTCGGGTCCCCCCAGCCTTAAAATCCGCTACCTGAAGCGCCATCCGCTCCATAAAATTTCGGCTAGGAGGGTCGGTCATCCTCTTTGCCACTCTGTGGAGAATCTCTGGAGGGACTCCCTGAGAGAGCCCTAGCTTCTGTACCACGCGAGATGTGTGAATCCTCTCCACCCTCTCAAAAAAATAGACCCATATGTCCACATCAAATAAGTGTTGGCCAGACTGAATCACTGGCACACCGGCATCCTCCTTGCCTGCATACGGCCTCCAAATCACCTATAACCAAGCAAACGAGGTAACCCCTCAATGAAGACTTAGATTCTAAAACACCAAAATGAAATGAAAAAATACATATGACAATCTATACCTACCCCGTGTGCAAATCCTCAAAGAGGCCTCGTGCGGTCTGAAGATCCGAAGAGCAACAACGACCCCTCAATGCCTCCCTCCACATGTTCATCCGTAGAAAAGTGAATGTCACCTCCAACGGAACTCCCAGACGAAGAAAAGTGAAATGATCATGCGCCCAAAACTGAAAAGAAAAATAACAGCAATAATAATGACGCACAAGAAGAAACACTAAATAAAGACACTATGACACCAATTAACTAAAACTCACCTGGATGAAGGGTAGGAAACCTCTGATCGACGCGACGTCCTGTCCCCGACGGTAAAGCTACTCATAGAGGTTCGCCAATGCGGCCGCACCCCACGCGTAGGTGGGGACTCGATCAAAATCCCCGAGAATAATCAAAAACAATCCGGTGACGCATCCCCAAGTCGAAGAAGAGAAGAGCACCGCACCAAGGAAGTGCATAAAAAATGCTTGAAGCACCCTATCCGTAGCCAACCCTGGCTCTACCACGGGCTCCCGGTCTGCCATTACCGCACAACGCGCCTCATAGGTCACCTTTACCTCCGAATGGTGCCTCGGGGGGACAAAGCCACTCGCAAATGTATCAAAAAACCAAGTGACTTGAACTACACCTGGCCCCGAGCTGCTCGACCTATAAGGCACACCCAAAATATCCTCACACACCTCCAAATAATGTCCTGCCATCTGCCCTGTAATCATCTCACCCTTGAAACGAACCCCGTAATCAACCCAATCCTTTGGAGTCAGTAATATCATGCCTACTAGAAAGAGAAGTGCCTGATGCTCCTCCCTCCACCTCTCCAAGATCGCCGCGATCAAGCCGCGATCGACCTGAAAGGGCTTCAGCTCTAGGATCAGTCTGAAATCGAAAGACACCAGCCGCGCCTGCTAAAACTCTAGTAAGGCACAATAGAAAGTATGAGACTCGGTCCATGCTGAGCTGATAGCTAGCTGTTGGGGCTCCTATTGAACGAAACACAAATAATAATAATAAGACAAACATATACCTACAATGAAAGACGAACCAATCTAAAACTAAAATAAAAATATGCCCCAAACACAATAACAATTTACAACAAACACACAAAACATGATAAGAATGACTGAATAGAAACATGACCTATCTTTGGATGTCGTCATGATGCATGAGTGAGCACACAACCAAGGATCAATGCAGGTTTGACATAAATTAGAAGGATTTCTAGATCTTAATAAGCCTATGTCATAACCCAAGTGGTTAAGAAAATGGAAGAACTCTTGCTCATGGATGCTGATCCGGCCTCGAGCAAAAAAATCCTTCAGTGGGAAGTGTCTGCGATCTCGATGCTCCTCACCTTGGTGCTCCGCAGCCGCACCCTCAGCTCTCTCACTCTCAGGTATCTCACCCTCAACCCTCTCACCCTCATCCTCAGTGCCCCCTTGCTCAATCTCGAGCACCTCCTCCCTGGCCCTCGACTGATCAACCTCCAATACCTCCTGTCTACTACCTCCCCGACCATGTCGGTCTGAGCCTCGAAAGTCTCACCCATCTCCGCCCCTAACATCCTCTCCAACTCAGAAATAGTAATATAGTGCCCACCGCCACCCTCAGACTCCATCTTAGAACAAAGAGCTCAAAAAACTAAAGAAAATAAAAGAAATGGCACCTGAAATGGACGATCAGATAGCAAAATATCATGAAAACATGAAAACTAGATCACAAAGAAGCAAGGAAACAGAGAATCAAAGACTAACACGGATCGCGTGATGAAAATTAAAAGTTTTGAACTATTTATAGGGAACAGTTGAATCGCGCATGTAAATCCAGGTGTGCAAACTAATCATGCACCACTCTCATTGTGCTTAATTCGGATCACACGATCGGCCTTAAGCACGCAAACCAATCGTCGCCCACTCAAACTAGCCCGACAATCTGGTTGCGCGCGACCTACTCAACGTGTAATCACATCAAGCATCCACATAGTGGTGTGCGAATGATAATGGTCACTCATACAGTGACCAGCCACTGCCCTAATCATGCACCTAGTACCCTACATTTAATTCGGTCAAACGACCGAAAATTGGCGCTTAAATAAGTTCTAACGCTCTGAATGCGCGTCCAGCCTATGACGCGTAATTAATTTATGCGCTTGGAGTGAAGCGCATAATTCCCCAGAAACACAAAGAAAATGCCCAGGGCAGCACTTTCACAGCCCTGAATTGAGTGATCTCTGATGCTAATTAATAGCCTAAATTACGCCCTTGTTAAGCCTGATCCTAAAACATTCTAGACTCAAAGAAATATGCACCCCAATAACTAAAAGAAAATGTTCCAAACTAAGACCAAAATCACAAATAATGCGCCGACACCGTTTACACACTCCAACCAAAACTAAACCAAAAAAAAATTGCCCCAACTAAGGCAAAACTAAACAAGAAAAATATCCCCAACATCACCTAAACACTCCAACTAGCACCAAGACTAAAAAAATGCCCCCCATCATCCATTCACTTAAAATTGAACTAAAAAAAAATTGCTCCAAGAATACCCCAGATCAGAATAAATAAATAAGATCAGACCAAATTTAAATAAATCAACATCACACTCAAAACAAATCGAAGCAAGCTACCAAATAAACTAAAATAAACCAAATAGAAATTGCCACAAATGAAATTAAAAAAAAAAAACATAATCACTCCATAAATAAATAAAATAATTATAAAATACACCGAGGGCATACCCTCTGAATATATAACTTAAAACAAGAAACTTAAAATCCACACGTTGAGGCAATGCTCGAATCTAGATTTATTCGAGAAAACAAAAATCCCATCTTCCCCTCTTCCCTTAGTATGGCAGCAATTCGACCGCTACCCTACATTCGCAATCCCGTCCATTCTCAAGAATTTACGCAATAAACACAACTCTTTGGGTCCAATACCCGAGATACGAAAAAGAAAGGAAGAAAAGACATTAAAGAATAAGAAAATGCCCCAAAACAAAACACAAAAATGCCCCAAAACTTTTAATCCCAAACTTGAAATAAAATTGAAAACCACAAGAACCCAAGACTTTTAGCTCACACATTTATAAATTATACCTCCTGGATCACCAAATGACAAGTGTCACACCTTTAAACCTTTCTAATCTAATTAAATCTAAACCAAACACATACCCCTTTAAAAGACCACAATCCATGACAAACCTAGATGAACCAATAATCACACAACACTTAACTGCCTAAGAAACACCAATCTACTCAAAAATAGATAAACCAATAGGATTTAAACATTTAACACCCATCTAGAACCCTTAAAACTCACACCTTTTAAGTCTCATGTTGAGTCAAACAAAAGACCAAAACTCAAGTTAAAATCAAACCTTAAACCAGACAAAACTTAAGAAAAAAAAAAAAACAACTCTCTAAAATGAGACCCTGACTTATTTAGGACAAAAAAAAATGCCCCCAACAAACCAAACAAAACTAAATAAATCCTCTAAACCAAACTCAATAAAATAAATTAACCACGGGATAAGCCCTGAATAAATTCAGAATGAATCCTAAGCTAAACCAAAACTAAGTCAAACAAATAAGATAAATCCAACAAATTCGCTAACAAACAAACAAGAATAAAACACAAAAGAAATGCCCCTTATTTATAACTCAAAAGTTTTACAAGTATTACCGGAGGCATACCTCCTGAATTTACAACCCAAAACAAAAACCTAAAACTTTAACCTACAACCCAAAACAAAGACTGGGTTCAAAACGGAGATGAAGGAGCAGATTTCGCTCGGAGCGTCCAATCAGAGACTTCAAGGAGCATTGGTTGAGAAACACATCCCTCCACTTTTTATTCCTCTTCCACTATCTTCACCTCCTCCACTGTCAGCTCCTTAACGCTGCCTTCACTGCTCCTTAAAAAGGATCGATGTGAAGACAAGCGCTCTAATTCCCAATACCACCCATTCTCAGAATAACACCGCCCACGAGCATCACCTTAGGACAGAGATCACGCGAAATAACGAATATAGGAAGAAATGACATCCCAATCGGACAATTAGATTGCCCAATATCATTAAAACATGAATTTCATAACACAAGATATACAGAAAAAGGTCAAAACTCGAGACAAAACTAGAGAATGAAAAATAAATGAAATCTCTATTGCTTATATAGAGTACAAACTTAATCATGCGCTTAGACACATGCGTTTAATTTGATCATGCGCTAGGCATGCTGCGCACAATCCAAAACATGCGCTACCACCCAAACGCGTAAATAAACCATCGCCCATGCCAACTGCATGACGCTTCGATCGCGCGCACTCCATGAACGGTGCAAATTGATCAAATGACACACTACCGCCGCGCGACCTGAACGGTCACCCGTACACTAACCTAGTGATGCTTCGATCACGTGCTTATATTAGAACGCGTAAAACAATTGCACGCACACTCCCACATGCATAAACAGCCCCTCAAGCCTAAGATCACATACCTGAAAATAGGCGCGCAATCGTATTGAGCGACCTAAAACAAGCGCGCAATACCTGACTTTGGACAAAATTTACATCCTCAAGATTCTTTTATCGCATCGCGGTCAAGATTCTTTTGTCTCATCACGTAGCCTCATAAGCTGTCCCAAAAAAAAAAAAAAGACTTACTCACCCATCCCATCGCGTACCCTTACATGAGAAGGAAGCATTGACAGCCCCATTCCTGTTGTGATAATGTATACACATGCAATATCACCTCGATATCCAGTCCCATCATAATAAATTAATCATACCCTCATGTCCCATCGCGAGAAGCTGAAAGCAAATCTCCCGAGGACGCGAGCACGCCACCGCTAACTACGCTCAGTCGACATCCCATTGCGACATCATTTCTCCCAAGACATCACGTCACAACCTCCAAGTCCTGCCATAGCGGACCCGAAGAGAAGAAAGCCCCAAAGTCCCATCGCGATACCATCCCCAACAACTCACGGCACCACTAAGAACTGAACAAGCTACACACAACATAGGTAAGTATCAGCCCAAGGTAAGTACTACCCACTTTTGTTTCACTCGATATTCCTCGCAAATATATATAGTTAGCTATGATTAAGTCAAATGTTTTCAAAACTCGTCTCTCTCAACTTGCGCATCACTATAGTTCTCCCATAAGAGACAATCATCAGTATTCGTCGAGAAGGTTAGATGAAGTATCCGACATGCCAAGTGTTGTCTTAACAACCACAACAATGGTCGGGTCCACAAATCCCGTACCGGTAGATCTGCTCAGCGACGTCTCAGAAGTCACGTTTTCTGTCATTTTACCACCGAATTGATCTTAAGTTAAAATCTCTAAAATTTCAAATTTTCAAAGCTCCCAAATCTTCAAAATTCCCTTACTTCAAAAAAGTAAAAAAATAAAAAAAAAAGAGAGAAAAAGAAGAACAAAGCAACAAGATAAATAGACTCGACTCACCTTTCTTTAAATACCAAAAAAAAAAATGATTAAGCGCTCCATTACCTGCGTGAAATAAATCACACTTATACCTGACCTTTAACTCCTAATACCCCTGAACTTGCAATCAAGCACATATCCCACTACGCAGAATTGGATCAAGAATATATGCCACTGTGCAGGATCATTTGTTCAGATTAGCACTAGAATTCCCAACTTAGAGACCGACTCCCGATGAAACAAGCGCACGTGCCACTGGGTAGAATTTAATTGAGCACACCTCACAAGACCACCTCAATTACCAGCCCAAACTAGCCATTTCCCTGGAAAACTAAACATTGAGTATATTTAATCTAAGAACTTATAAACGCCTATTGGAAAAGGAACGCCTGACGCACATTGGTGTGAGTAATGACGCGCCCGGTCTAACATGATTTGCAAAAGCCTTCGATATTACATGATACTTCATTTTATTATTACCGGTCCCTAGACCTTGTTATGGATATTTGATTGACACCTCGATACTTCGATCGTATAAAATCCCTCTATTAGCCCCCGCCATGCAACGGGATGCGCCATGCACCACAGACCCGGAATGTGCCCTTCAACAGCTACCATTTGCCCTTCAAATGCTTCATTTTAACTTGCACTGATAGATGAGAAAACCAAGCATGTCATGTCAGCATCACCAATTTATATTTATGAATTCATAAGAGAAACGAGAAGACATGCCGAATGAGGGGTTTCTACTTCTTCGATGCATTCTTACTTCGCAAAATTGCGTCGAAGAGGGGCATCTGTAGACACCCCTATTTTGTCCTCTTGGGATGTACAATTTTTGTTCTGTCAACCTTTGACCTCATAACCCTAATATGGGAACCATGCACTGAAATAATAGTACATGGCTAAACACAGGCTGAAACAAGTGCTCTGTGGCTCAGATCCCAATGTAGGGAGACTATATACTGAAACAATAGTATATAGTCAGAATGCAGACTGAAACAATAGTCTTGTATTTCAGACTAGAGACCGAATTCGGACAACCCCGAATTAAGCACCTTAAACCTCGTGCATAATTCGATTGCATGCCAGACCACAAACGCACAATCAATCCCCCTTTCAGACCAAACTTCCTTTCCCAGACCATCTCGAGACTCGATCACGCGCCTGAAATTAGATGTGCGATCGGATTAATCCCCCTTTCAGACCAAACTTCCTTTCCCAGAGCTTCTCGAGACTCGATCACGCACCTGAAATCAGACGCGCGATCGGATTACACGCTCGATCTCCGACGCGTAATTGTCCTACGCTCGACCTAGCCTCACAATCCTTGACCCCTAAGTTTTCTTGATTGAGCACTTCTGAAGAAACACTTAATCGGATTATGCGTGTACTAACAAGCGCGTAATTAGCCTAACGCTATTAACACTAAGAAAATTGCTGAGCAAGTCAGCCGGTCGCTCATTGAGTCGGTGACTGACTCAAAGTGATTAAGTGCCGGGAAAATGGTGCGTAATTCTGTTAAACAGTTGGAAAAGGGCGCGTAATTAAAGAAAAACCTATAAAAGATTTTTTTTAATTCGGCCCACAGACAAAACAACGAGGAGGCTGGGCAATTTCCGAAGGTAGAACAAATTTTTTGGGGATTCCAAAACCAGAGAACTCTGAGGATAAACCCATAGAGCAACCTAGTTATGATTTCAAAATTCAAGCGCAGAATCTTCAAGATTTCTCTCTGCAGTCCCGGTCTTATGTTAAATTCTTAGTTTTAGACTTAGGATTATTTCTCTTAGTTTTAATCATAGATTTTAATTTTTAGTCCGAGACCGTAGCACGTTTTTTTTTAGACCGTAAATATTTTATATCTAGTTCTAATTCTCTAAATTCAGAAATAGTCCTTAATCTAACGGTCTAATTTATCGACTCTAGGTTTTAATTTTGTTTTAAAATCTTAATTTCCAGTCCTATCATTAATTTCTAGTTCTAATCCTTGGATTCCATAACCAATCCTTAATCATGCAATCTGATTTTTTGATTTCGAACCCGAATTCAGTCCTAGAAATTTGATCTTAATTCCTTATTTTAATATCCCCAAAAATCCTAAATATTAATATTAGTTTCTACAATTCTAGATCATGATTCAATTCATAATTATTATTCTGAAATTAATTTTGAAAAATCTAAAATACTATTTTACAATTCAAAATCTAATTTATCTTTAATCTCAGCCATCCAATTTACCCAAGGGAGCTTACAGAGGGTATTCGGGAACAAGGCCAATCCTCCTTAGCATAGCGGGCCCAAACCCCCTTTTTTTTAAACAATTTTAGAATTGATTAATTGCTTTTTTTTATTTTGTTAGTATAATTAATTAGTAGATTTATTTTATTTTAGCATAATTAATTAATTAAGTTAATTAGATTTTAGTATGATTGATTAATTTTTTTAAATCAGATTTTAATTGATTAATTTCTTTCTTTAATTAGAATTTAATATGGTTAATTCATTGCTTTAATTAGATTTGTAGTATAGTTAACTCATTGCTTTAATTAGAATTTTAATAAAATTTATTTATTTATTTTAATTAGATTTTTAATAAAATCGGTTTATTTGTCTTAATTAGATTTTAATAAAATTATTTCATTTGCCTTAAATTAGAGTTTTAGTAAAATTAGTTTTCTACTTCGATTAGAATTCTAGTAAGACTGTTATACTTGATTTAATTAGAATTCCAATACAACTAGTTTACTTGCTCCGTTAGAATTTCAGTATAACTAGCATGCCTAACTTAATTAGAGTTTCATCAAGACTACTATATGAGCACTCCTAGTATAATTTGGATACCTGATTATAATTAAACTTTTAGTAGCATTAGGACACTTGATTAATTAGACTTTCAATAAAGGTGGAAATAGTAAAAATTAATTAGACTCCTGATAGAACTAGAATGTTAAATTAAATAAACTATAATAGAGTACCACATAGCCAAACTCACAATAGAATCAGGGAAGTCTAAACTGACTAGAACTATAACAATAAAGGGAAATAAAAGGAACATTAAACTATCTAAATTAAGAAAAAGATATAGCTGCTGACGTTCCTAGGCGGACGGTTCAATATAGAAGTAACCCATACCCGCTCTTAAGCATGATCATTAACGTGTTGCAGCGTCGATAAATATCTACAGCTGGCGATCGCAACAAACTAGGAACCTTCCTAGAAAATCATTTTTTTTACCTCCATTATTCCAAACGCTGCATCGCTAGAGTCTACTTAGATAGAATTGGAGCCACTAATTCAACAGGGACTGAGAGGAACACAGAAAAAGCGCGCACCAACAAATGGGGCACAGATATAGAGAATGCCCATAGATGAAAGGAGAAGCAACAACAAGGACCACTACTCAAAGACCTCTTCAGCCCACGGTGCAAGGTCGGGCGTATGCAATATCGGCTCAAGATGCATAAAAGGGCAATGATGTAATTCTAGGTATGAAATTCTTGTGAAGAGTCAAGTTTAACTTCTTGAAATTTTATATGAAGAAGGTGCATAAATTAATAATCTCTGAAATCACTATATCTTATGCCATATAGCGTCGTATATGCAACTAATTTCCTTAAATGTATTGAACTTAGGTGTCGTCCGCATGAGTAAAGAGAGTGACATATGTAACTACAAAGCACTTGTGTTGAAAGACCCAGGGTCTACACACTCATTTATCACACCAAAATTTGCCACCGAGATAGGCTTCACACCTGAGCCTCTAGACTTTGTCTTAGCCATCTCTACACCAACGAGAAATTTGGTGAATATGGATACCGTGTGTCGATCAGTCTACGTCGCCATGGCACATCGCAAGACTATGGGAGATCTAATCTTACTTGAAATGCAAGGATTCGATGCAATTCTTGGCATGGATTGGCTATCCAAACTACGAGCTAAAGTGGATTGCCTAGAGAAGATAGTCACTCTCTACCCCAATAAGGGTAGGCCATTCAAATTTATTGGCATTCGACCAACCGCCGCACCCTTCATATCCGTAATTCGGGTTGAGCGACTGATCAGTAAGGGATGCCAAGGATACTTTGCATTCGTACAAGGACAAAAGGAAGGAGAAGTTAAGTTTTTCGACATTCCTGCCGTATTTGACTTTCCTGATGTATTCCTTGAGGAATTACCGGGTCTACCACCTGGTAGGGATATTGAATTTGAAATAGACTTAGCTCCTGGCACCGAACAGGTATCAAAGGCGCCATATCGAATGGCACCTACTGAATTAAAGGAACTGAAGGAACAACTACAAGAACTCCTTGACAAGGGTTTTATTTAGCCGAGTGTGTCTCCATGGGGAGCGCTTGTGTTATTAGTCAGGAAGAAAGATGGTTCTATTCATCTGTGCATCGACTACAGACAACTAAACAAGCTGACAATCAAGAATCGATACCCGCTTCCCAGAATCGACGATCTGTTCGATCAGTTGCAAGGAGCAGAGTTCTTCTCTAAAATCGATCTGAGATTGGGTTACCACCAGATGAAAGTGAAAGTTGAGGAAATTTCAAAAATGGCTTTTAGAACCCGATATGGCCATTATGAGTTTCTTGTCACGCCTTTCGGGTTAACCAACGGGCGCACATCTTTCATGGACCTCATGAACCGAGTGTTCAAGCCTTACATGGATAAGTCGATCATTGTTTTTATTGGCGATATTCTCATTTACTCAAGGTCAAGAGAAGAGCATGAGCAACACTTACGCTTAGCACTCTAAACCCTGCGAGAGTCTCAGTTATATGTGAAGCTCAGTAAATGTGAATTTTAGCTTGAGCAGGTGAGTTTCCTTGGGCACATTATTTCAGAAGCTGGTATAGAAGTCGACCCTAGAAAGATAGAAGCAGTAGTAAAATGGGACCAGCCTAGAATCGTAACTAAAGTTTGTAGTTTTCTCGGGTTCGCCGGATACTACAGAAGATTTGTTGAAGGGTTTGCAAAGCTAGCTGAACCACTCACGCGTCTCACCCGTAAGACTTCTAAATTTGAGTGGACCGAAGCATGTGAGCAGAGCTTCTAAGAATTGAAAAGGAGATTGACCGCGGCACCCGTACTTACCCTACCATCAGGCAGTAGGATATTTTCAATTTCAGCGATGCTTCCCACAGTGGGTTAGGCTGCGTACTAAATCAGCACAACAGAGTAGTCGCTTATGGGTCAAGGTAGCTGAAAGACCATCATAAAAATTACCCTACACATGACCTGGAGCTTATAGCGGTCATTTTTGCTTTGAAGATCTAGACGCACTACCGCTATGGTGAGACCTTTGAAATTTTCACGGACCACAAGAGCCTCAAGTACTTGTTCACACAAAAGGAACTCAATCTGAGGTAGAGGAGATGGATGGAATTTCTCAAGGATTATGACTGCGTCATCCAGTACCATCTGGGAAAAACAAATGTGGTAGCTGATGCGCTTAGCCAAAAATCGTCTGCCAAGCTGTCACACCTTGTGGGTAGAATACACAGATGGAAACTGCTTGAGGATATAATCTCAGGTGACACTCAGTTTGAATTGAAAGAATCAGGAGCACTGTTAGCCAATATCAAATCAAATCAATCCTCTTCAATAGGATCAGAGAAAGCCAATTGAAAGATACAGAGCTTATGGCTATCAGACAGGGTGTAGACAATGGAAACCAGTCAAAATTTTTTGTTAAGTATGACGGTTCCTTATTGTTTAGAGGTCGATTATGTGTGTCGACCGATAGTGAGTTACGACATGAGATATTGGAAGAAGCCCATAGATCTGTATATGTTATACATCTGGGTAGCACCAAAATGTATCATGACTTAAAGCAGAACTTTTGGTGGAAGGGACTGAAGAGAGATGTCACTAAGCATGTAGCGAGATGCTTGGTCTGTCAGCAAGTTAAAGTTGACCAAAGACACCCTGCTGGTTTATTACAGCCCTTGCCAGTCCTCGAATAGAAATGGGAGAATATTTTGATGGACTTCATACTTGGTTTGCCGAGAACTCAGAAGGGTCATAACGCTATTTGCGTGGTTATTGACTGACTAACCAAGTCAGCACACTTCCTTCCATACATCACGCGTTACACAACAAGCAAACTTGCTGAATTATATCTAAAGGAGATTATTAGGCTGCATGGCATACCTTTGACCATCGTATCAGATCGAGACCTCCTTTACACCTCTCAATTTTGGAAGAAATTTCAAGAAGAGATGGGTTCTAGATTAGAATTTAGCTCAACTTTTCACCCACAGATTGATGGACAAACCGAAAGGGTGAATCAAGTGATAGAAGATATGCTCAGGGCTTGTATGTTGGACTTTCAAGGATCATGGGACAAGCACTTGCCCTTGATCGAGTTCGCGCACAATAATAGTTATAAAACCAGCATCGGGATGGCTCCTTTTGAAGCACTTTATGATTGCCGATGTAAATCTCCACTCAATTGGGAAGAGGTTGGAGAGCGTGTTTTACTAGTCCTAGAACTTATCGAGAGCACCAATGAAACGGTTCGACTTATTCGCGAATGTCTCAAAGTTGCTCAAAGTCGTCAGAAGAGTTATGTAGATCTTAAAAGAACAAATGTAGAGTTTCAAGTGGGAGATCGCATCTTTATAAAGATCTCACCAACCAAGGGCGTGATGCGATTTGGCAAGCGATGAAAGCTCATCCCACTGTACATTAGTCCTTTTGAAGTTTTAGGCTGTGTTGGCGAGGTAGCCTATCGCATTGCCATACCACCACAGCTGTCAAGCATCCACATTGTGTTCCACCTGTCGATCCTAAGGAAGTGTGTGAGGGACACATCGCACGTGCTAGACTATCAGCCTATTAAGGTTCAAGAAGACTTGATGCTGATAGAGGAAACGGTGAGAGTGTTGGATCATAAAGAGCAAATTTTGAGAACCAAAATTATTCCGCTCATTCTAGTTCAGTGGCGCAACCATTCCGCCGCGGAAGCGACATGGGAACAAGAGGCAGAGACTCAAGACCAATACCCGAAGCTGTTTGTTTAAAATTGTTAAATTTCAAACTAATGTAATCCATCAAAACGAGTTTTGACTGTATGGGAATCTATATGTGTAACAAATGTAGCTCTTGATATCTTAAAATGAAGAAATTTTGTTGTGTGGATACAAGCATATGTAATATGAGCACAGGTAACTTGGTGATAGTGTACAATGTGCAAGGGGGAGGGCATTCAAAATAGCCACACATGAGACTAGCCCGCTCGAGCGTGAAAAATCCCTCTCGAGCGATCACTTAAAACACGCTCGAGCGTGCTTTGAGACCACTCGAGCGGCTATCAGATTTATAAATAGGGCAAAAACCACTATGTTCATTCCCGTGAGCTTTCAAAACACTTCCAAGTTCATTTTCTTCCTTCCTTCACAAGAAGAAGCCCTAATCTTCCCCAAGCAACACCATTTCATCGCTCTCATACAAGATTCTTCCAGACTTGGACACTTGATCTCATGCACACTCTCCTTGTGAATGGTAAAACCCTAGAAACCACTATTTCATTTGAAATTTTGGGATCTTTTCTTATTTTTTTCATTATGCCACGGCTTCAAAGAAACAAACCGTGTCCAAACCCTCTAAATCTGTGACCCCGAACTCCAATCTTCGAAACGATCAAAGAATGTCTCGAAACCGACCCTAGAGCAACCCGCCACATGGTGGAACAACAAGACCTTAGAATTGGAATGGTCCTTTACTCAAGACTGGTTCACAGATGAGCATACTATCTCATGGGCGATCGATTATATTTGCCGAGCAAGACTAGAAGTTTTACTTCAACCTTTTTACACGCTCTATTACCCGCGGCTCTCCCATTTGTTTTATCAAAACATGAAGATTGGAGTCGACGATCATGCCGAAAAATTGACCATCGAAAATGGCTGCCAAACTTTTCACAATGATATCCGTGACCTCGTTGAGGCGATGAACTGTTCTACAAGTTTTTGCCAAAACTAAGGCTTCTTACCTCCGCAACCTAAGGAAGCACCTATTCACCGCATTGCGGCAAAAATGCCTGACGATGGCATCATTGTGAATGGTGCTATTCGCAGAGCCTAGTTGCCACCTGAGATGTGGCCATTGGATGATTTATTTAGGAAGAACCTGTACCGTCTCTAGCATGAACAAGAACAAAGAGGCCCTCTTGGACAAGCCCTGTTTGCGGCACATTGTGGTCGTTAGTTCAACGCCCCTAAGCTAGTCTTTGATGGCATTATATATGCCCACGATCACTTATTGAGCACCGCCCCCAAACCAATACCATACATGCCATATGCCTGTCTCATTTCTCGATTGTTAGAAAAACACGAGGACACCGAGAATGATGAACCCAATCGGGTGTGGGCCAGTGAGGAGAGGCGCACCAGTAATGTCTGTCAGTGGACAATGCATAACTGGAATCGAACTTTGAAAACACTGTGACTCAGTGATAAAAACCGACGCCTTCGATGGCTACAGGAGAGTGCCGAACAAGAATAGGCACAACCCAAACCTGGAGCCGACGGTACTCAGCCAGCACAAACCCAACCACCTCTTTCCCCAAATGGATATGTATTGACACTTTTTGAGTTCAACCGCAAAATGGACATCTTTTCACACCTCCATCAGCAGACCTATACTCAATTGTTCACCCTATGCGATGATAACCACATGCTTCACCAATGGCTTGACTACCATGAGGAGATCCTCACGCGTTTTCTAGAGAAGGCTTACCAGACAACCTCCACGCCCTTCTTGGCTCATGAGAGGTCGTACATGTCAGAGTATACCTCAAGGTTTACTCGAGGAGCCTCCACATCGGGCGCTGGCCCATCTACCTCCGGAGTAAGGTGTAGCGAGGAACAGGCCGTGGAACAACCAGGTGAGCCTACTATTCAATAATAAACTCAATTGTCTCAGCATCTAGCCTATTGCGCTTAGTAATTTCTAAATACAAAATAAATGAATTGATAATGCTAGGTAGCAAATAGTTAGCGACTCGAGTTACCAACTCTATAAATTTTATTTTGATAACTGCAATGACACGAGTAACTAATCAGTTATTGTGTGTATTGTTCGCTCAGTGGTATAACTTGTGCATATGGAAAGTGTTGAAATAGATCCATTACACTTAGTTAAATCACTCGTAGTGTTATTTTAGAATAACAATTAGCATCAATAACATGTAAACCATGACTTGTAAATTTCGGAGTTGTATGCCTCTAGAAATCTTAGTCATCAATTGCTAGGTATGAATGTGTTGACCCATGAACACACTCAATCATGTTAGTTTCTCCTGTACACACCACTTAGTTGTCAACGTACATTCCATCCCCGACTGCGCCCATCAATTTTCAAGGATGAAAATTTTCATAAAGAGGGGAGGATGTGACACCCTGTAAAGTCACGCACGTGTGATTCGGAACACGTGGTGTGTCATATGTCACTGGACCTCGAGCAGGAGAAATCCACTAAGAAACCAGCCCACTTGACCCATTAGAATGCTCTTCATTGGAGATCGACGTGAAACTATGCACTGAAAGACCATATTGGACCTAGTCACAAACCTGTTTGGACCTAACTCATTTAGGGTCTATTTGGAAACCAAGACCCCTTTGGGCTAAGTTTCCCTTTGGACCAATTCGGAAGCTAGTGCTAGTGAACCGGTCACTTGTGATCCATTAGAACAGGGGCACTATGGCCCATGAAATTAGAGCCACGAGATAGGGGTGTATGCAGCTTTATGGTATAAGAGCTATACACCTAATCTAGACCCTCCTCTATTTAGCCAACCCCTCACGTAACCATGCAAGCAATGCATTGAGGAGCCGGTAGTTTCAATTCGAGGAGAAACAAAGATGAGAGAGAAAAGCCATTTTTCCATCTCCCTGTTTTGGTTTCTTTGAAAACCCAACCCTTAGATCTCTCCTGAAACTCTTTTCGCTCAAGAATGATTGCTCTGTGTGGCCATTGAGAACCCCACACTCCTGGTTCACTCGATTAAGGAGCATCGAACAATCATAAGATCGATGCTTTGACGGTGTTAATCCGACGTCGACGAGTCACAAATCTCTGCATGGGAGGAAACTAAGATAGGTAACCCTCATAACGCATGCACTTTGTTTTAGAATTCAGGTTTTGCTATCGATTATTGATAATCGAAGCCGCATGCAGTGATTCCACTGATCGAATACGTGAGAATTGTGAGAGTCGATGCATCTTGGTTCGATCGCTAGAATCCTCACATGTGCCTTGAAATTTTGGAATAACTATCACATTTCAAATTAGTGCATGCGTGATATAAATTGTGTATGATTTGATGTGTTGAAGGGAGAATATCATAAGCGAGTGATGACTCGTATAGGGTGTGTTTGACGTATCTTTAAGTAGGCTTGTGATGCTATAGAGATCAGCCCGAGCAGGGGTATCAGTCTGTAAAAGAAGACAGATCTGAGGAGTATGCTCAAGCGTGATTTGGAGCCGCTCAAGTAGAAAATAACTTGAAGCCTACGCTCGAGTGGGATTTATAGGCCAAAAATGTTCGGGTCAATTCCGCTCGAGCGTGATGTGTGTGTTGTACAAAGGAAGGCACTCAAGCGGGAATGGATACGGTCGAGCGGGAAAGGACCTGAAGCCTATGCTCAAGTGGGATTCCTAAGCTTATTTTGCTCAGGTGAAATCCGCTTGAGCGTGATTGTTAGGTACCATTGAGAACCGCTCGAGTGGGAATGAGCCACGCTCAAGCAGGAAACTCTATTTTGCACCTATTTTGGCCTTGTGAATGTATTGAATACCGATGACTAAGACATGTGTTTGGCCTTGTAAATTAGGAGAAATGAACAGGGAAACATCTTGAATTGAGCTCGTAGAATTGACATGTGTGCTTGACGTGAATTAAGGTAGGGAAATTTTTAATGCAAACTTCAATGCTTGACTAGAATCATGGGATACCTTTTTGCTCGTATTTCAATCATAGTTTTGTCACGTACTTGATAAATGAAAGATATGCATATGATTTAAGATTGCTTCCATACATGAAATTGTATGTTTTACTTGTCATTTTGCTTGCATTGATTCCTAAGTTCGATTGAGAAATCAAGATCTGTTATGTAATATGATTCGTGTGTATTTCATATTCGTGTGAACGTGTTATGTTTAAGAACTAAATCCTCATCCATGTATGATTTGTGTGCATATGTTATGAGTGAGATTGTGTGCAAATGAGGAGTGGAGTCTGCATGAGAGGGGTGGAGTTCCGGGCTATTGACCTTGTGTCCGCTACAGACTACTCAGTTCTCGCTACGGGATGCAATTGCCACAAGTATATTCTCTGCTCGTGATTAGATGTGAGTGGAGTGGAATTTCCAAGGGAGGGGTGGAGTCCCCGGGGTTTTAACCCTGTGTCTGCTACGGACTGCTCTATTCCCACCACAAGATACTCACACTAATATTATATGACTCGATTACTTGGTGTGTTGTGCCATGCTCAATTATATGATCGCATATGCTCGTTTTGTATAAACTCGTCATTCCAAACTTGATATGAAAAATCAGTTCTAGTTCCTTGCTTCGATTATTTATTTGAATTGGTAAGCTTCCTTGCATCATGACATGGCATGTTTATGAATGCATGTTTTCAAGTACTTGCTTAAGCTCGCATGCTTTTGATATCTTATAAAACTGATAAAATGATTTGTATATGCATCTATGCCATGAGCAAAATGATTTATATCATTTTGTGTTGTTTATGTCCCTACTGAGCTTGGATGAAGCTCAATTATCGACTATATGTCGCCGCTGCTAGAGCTGACCCTGTGTTAGATCCGGAGCAGGAGGAGGATCCTGACTATACTCCCGGAGACGAGGAGGATTTATTTGAGGAGCATTATCAGTAGCTGTGCCGCATTGAGCTTGATTTAGCTTGGATATTTTGAGAGTTTTATTATCGGGTGGTGCGTGATATTTTGAGATTTTGTAAGTTAAGATACTCGGAGAGGAGAATACATTGTGCATATGCGTGGCTCCACTGTTTAGGTGAAGAACGACCTTCATCGGTGGATGATTTTTTTACAAGTTTACGGGATATGTGAATGGCCCATTTTGTAAATCTTTTTGGTGAATTGATGAGTCACATAATTTACCATTTTATCACCCTTAACTTAGTGATGCTAGGATTTAGTTTGTTACTAATATCTTACTGATGTGCAGATATTAGAGATAAATAGTAAAATAGAGCCTAAGTGTTCTTATTCATCAAAAGGAACTCAAAAGGCAAAAAAGAATGACAACAGAACCGAAAGACGAAGTCCTACATACTGAACAGAAAGAAAAATCGCTTTTACGATTTTCAAAGAGTGAAAGACTATGAAAGCCAAAGAATCGTAATTTATGATTCTCCAAAAGAAGCCTCTCAAAGGAGAAAAGTAAATAATCATATTTTCTAGAGAATCGTTCATCAAGTCTACTAAATCATAAGAATGAGTAGTATGAAAAAATAAAATCGTCATTTATGATTTTGCAGCAAAACGCCAAAACTGAATAATCATCTTTTACAATTTTCCCTCTATGAACCATATTGAAAGCAGAGAATCGTAATTTACAATTTTCCACCAAAGAAGAGAGACAGAGAATCAGTATTAACGATTTTACAGAAAGCTTAATTCACTGTTGCTGCTGGTCACGTGAGTGAAGATTATCACCGCTATGAACCAAATTAGAAGATCCCTAAAAGTCTTGTGAATCACGGATCTGAGAAGATTGATGAAAATCTATTTCGAAGGACTCTATTGCTAAAATAAAGGAGAGCAATCAAGAAGCACATCTACCATCTAAAGCAAGGAAAGATAAAGTTAGAAATTAGAGTTATATTAGGAATCTTTTGTTTTTAGTAGTTTCTTCTATTAGAATTAGAAGTCTTTGTAAACTGACTCATTATGATATATAAATAAGAGAGCTTGGTGTAGGAATAAGCATCAAAGAATTTTAGCATGAATTGACGCCTAAGGTTGGATTTACTTTCGATCAAAGTAGTGTAAAATAATTAGAGTAGATTAGATATCAGAGGTTTCTCAAGAGCAATTGACGACTGTAATTGGGTGCTGAAGATTAGTATAGATATCCTAGTTTCTCAGAAGCAATTGACGACTGTAGCTAAGGGCTGAAAGATATATTTATTTGCTTTCTAGATTAGATTTTATTTTCATTTATTTACAGCTTTGTAAACATCTCCAAGTTTTAATTTGAATTAACGACTCAAGTTAGAATTTGCAGATTAGTGTAACGATTTTTATTTTTTCATCTTCAATTTCCTAAGGTTTGATTGACGCCCAGATTTTAGGAAGTTTTTTATTAGATTAAATCTGTATTGATAGGATTTTAGACTGTATTGACGGCCAATGCTAAGAAACTATAGATATAGTGTAATGGTACTATTTAAATTCATAAATATCCAATAGCTGAAGATTGAGATTGACGACCTCAATCAAAAGAAGGAGGATTTAGATTTATTTTATGCATTTTAGATTAATGAACCATTCTTTTATTCATACTTCTCTAGTTCATTAGATCTTAAAGATAAATAAAAGTTTTAAGATAAGCATGTAAGTAGAAGATACAAATAAGAAGTAATTAGATAAATAAACATTCTCGTGGGACCGATCCTATGCTAGTACTATAATTTCCTTTATGCGCCTGCAATAGGTTAAGACTTGAATTTAATATAATAATAATATACATAATAAGCAACGATCAAGTTTTTGGCGCCGCTACCAGGGAAGCAGAATTTATCTTTATTATTATTTTTATCTAATATTTTTATTCTTTTAGAAACCAATATTTATCTTTCTCTTTTTATCTTTCTTTATATTTTTATTTTTCTTTGATCACTTCTTAAGCTTTTACAGGTAATCGGAGCTACGGATCAGAACTTCAAAACTTCTGCTGGCCATAGAGACTAGAGCCTCATATTTATTTCTCTCCCTGCTTTCTAAAAAATATATAATAATAATAAACAATTTAGATATGCAAGGCCATAATTACCCATCTTGACCAAGCTACCAGCTACCTTATGTTCTAGAGGAATACTCAACTACCCCCTTTTATCCAATCGAAGCTCAGCAAATCTTTGCTTCTCAATGGGGAAGTTCCAAGAACTCCTATGACCCTCAGTGGGGAAACCATTACGATTTTGCAAGGGTGACCCAGCAAGACTACTCTTATGCATATCGACAATACCCCTATAATTCCTAGCCAAAATATGCCACAAATCAATTTTTTTTTCAACAACCCGTTATAGACGATGATGCCGCAATTGTTCCGATTCTCCAAGATTTGCAGCAACATGCGCATCAATGTTCTTAGGAATTATCTCAACTTTCCCAAACGTCCCAAGACTTGTATTCCAGTTCTCAGACCATTGCAAACTTAGGAACAAAAATTGAACAAATTGCTACACAATGGGAGGAAACAGGGAGTAATGAAGGATTGTCACTACCAATGAACTTAGGAGGAAAGTTGAGTGAAGAGACTATACCCAGTCCTACACCCCACATCCAAGTTGTTCAAACTTTGCGAAGTGGTAAGGTTGTGGATAACAAAGTAGATAGGCCTACACCAGTTATGACAGCCCAGATTTTGGCTCCTCGAAACCTGTGCCATCAGCACGATCTCCGGACCATGCCCCTTGGTTAAGCACGGAACATTGGTACATCAAGCAAAGTTATAAACAAAAGAAACAGATGATATGAAATGCAGAAACATCATGACTTTAAACATTTCTCAAAAGATAGTTCTACCCTCATGTCCTTACATGAGTGGAGAACCGATATGAACCATCGATGATAACTGATCATCCTAGATGGTTCGCCCAAAAGAATTATCTCAATTTAGTTACATTGTTTAAACAGAATCAAAGGCTTGACATACCAAGCCGTACCAAATAATCTCACAAAACAACTCTCTAAATGCACAGCAGAGCC
This sequence comes from Chloranthus sessilifolius, assembly GCA_021018995.1. Taxonomy (NCBI): domain Eukaryota; kingdom Viridiplantae; phylum Streptophyta; class Magnoliopsida; order Chloranthales; family Chloranthaceae; genus Chloranthus; species Chloranthus sessilifolius. The sequence goes on from CM037594.1 coordinate 14,952,874, forward strand.
CTCTAGAAGTAGTCCTCTAGAGGTGGCTCCAACTCGTCTAAGGGCATGTGGTCCGACTCACCCGGATCCACGTCACCCGAGACCTCCGTTGCTGCTAGTACTGGACCTGCAACGTATAGTCTAAAGGGTGAGCTACATCCTAACTCAATAGGGAACAAACACAGTGAACATATAAGTTAAAACCTCAGATATATTCCATAATATTTTAAGCATGCTGGATCTATGCAGTTATTGAGAAAAATAGCTTAAAAAGATGGTAATATACATTTACTTTTAATAATAGTTTACAGTTTTCACATCTCTTTTACTGGATCATGAATGACATTGAAAAGGCCTAAAGCAAAACTTAAATCTTCAACTTAAGTAATTCCCGAGCAATATAGCATCGAGCCCCGATGAGATACCCTTCATCGTCGTCTAAATAGACAGTTGTTATACATATTCCCTGGGAATACAAAACTACCCAAGCCCCTTTTCCCTGGGAATCGGTGGCGGGGTTCATTCTTATCTCAACATCCCTAGGATGTTCTTACTGCGTACGGATAAACCTCCGTACTGGCTTACGGTTTCACCGCTGTATCGGTCACGGATATTCTGCCGCGTCAGTCGTGGGTATCCCGCCACGTCGGTGGGGTATCCTAGTCAAACCTCAAATAACAAAAATAACGAGTGCTTTACATATAGTTGTTCACCGTATAAGCGTGCTATCTTATATTAGTTAGGCCTTATCGAATGTTACTCGATCTTGTCTACATCGCTGGGATGTATCCAATTACTCTTATCCTTTTGCTATCTTGTTACTTTCCCATCCCCTGGGATGTCTTATTCTTAGTTACACTGTTGGTGTCACACACACACCCTTTTCACAAAACTTTACTTAAGTAAAACAATTTCTGATTTAAATTACATATCACTACATACATGCTCTTGCAATTTAAAGTACATGTTCAAGGTGTTCCCTACCTCAAGTCTTTGAAATTCCAAGCATCAAGGTCCCACGCAGCTTCTTATGCTCATGCTCACACGTACCACCTATGGTACAACATAAAACATGCAACTCATCACTAAGGATGCAATAAAGAAGGTCCAAGGCCCTCCATGAACCTTAAAGTCAAACTAAGAAGTCAACTAAAATAGTCTCAGTCGATTAATCGATCTCCCAATTCGATAAATCAACCTGATTCGATTAATCGATTTCCAAAATTGATTAATCGAACCTGATTAGATTAATCAATTTCCAAAATCGATCAATCGAAATTCAAAATCGATTAATCAAAATCTTCAATCGATTAATCGATCTTAAATCAATTAATCGAAGCCTCAACTTACACATATCGATTCTCAATTCGAGTAATCGAGATCTCAAAATCGATTAATCGATCCCAAATCGATTAATCGAAATCTGAAGTCGATTAATTGAAATCCTAATTCGATTAGTCGATTTCACCAGGTCTCATTTCTCCAGCCACTGGAGCTACTCAGTCGATTAATCGATACCAAATCGATTAATCAAAATTCAAAATCAATTAATCGAAACTCAGTTCAATTAATCGATTTCGGGGTCCTTTGACTTTTCAACTTCCCAGACCAAATCGATTAATCGATTTGGCCAGGGTCAGCCCCCTTTCGAGCTGATCTTCCAAATCCTTCTCAAACAAATTTTCTTTCTTTTTCTAAGCCTTTATCCTATGATTTTAAATATTTTTTACTGCAATTAAACCTCTATGATCTATGCATTTAATTCACAAAATTTTTACCTCAATCAAATCTCAATTGATTGGATCTCAGGGTTGGAATGGCTAGGGTTCCAGTTTTGGCTCTAAGGAATCCTTCGTGTTAAATCCGGCCTTAAATACTCAAATCCCTTCATGGCTTGCATTCACTCCTTGCTCAACAACCCTCTTTACTTATCTCTCTCTCTCTCTCTTCTTAATTCTTTTCAACAAACTAAAATAATGAAGTTAGGGTTCTTTAAACCCTTATATAACCATTGTCCTTGTATTGAGCACCTACACCCAAGATAGGTGTTTGTGACTCCAGATTCACATTACACTCCTACTTATATCATATTCACATCATATCCGTTCATCACTCTCGAGTCAACTAGTGAACTCCCACTTGGTCAAACCTATGACTAGTCGGGCACAGATCCTGAGGTCACTGTTCAACGCAAATTTTTGAGATATCACATCCTTCCCACCTTGGGAATTTTCATCCTCGAAAATAACCCAAGGGCGCTTCGTTCTGGGTAACCCCCCCCCCCCACACACACGTAGGTGAGGTGGCCGAGTAAGTCACCCATGACTAATCCTAACAACTAACATACACATACTGGACAAAAGATTTATACTACTGGAAAAAGTTGACAAAAATTGTTCTATTCATTTACTCAAATTTATAATTGGTTGATACATATATAAGCTCACAAAATGTGCATACAAAAGATAACAGAAATAGAAACATCAGCTGTAACTCATGCCATCCCCTCTCCCTACTGATCTGGTGCTAGAGCAGGCTCTGTCTTGACTGGTGGTGCTGGCTGGACTGGCGGCGACTGGCTCGTCTCCGTAGGTTGTGGGTGACCCGTCTCAGCTGGCTGCGCGGGCGTCGAGCCAGATGCATTGGCTGTAGAGGTACCCGCGTGGAAGACTGGACCCATATGGAAGGCGATCCGACCAGCTGTTCATGCCTCCTCCTGCGCGAGGCGCTGCTGGTAGTCCAATGGATAGATGTACCGTAGAGTGTGGTACATCAGAAAGTCCATCCGTCGGTTCATCTGCTCATTGTTGGCCTCCATGCTGGCCAACACGTCCTCAATGGTAGGGCCGGAGTGAGCAGCTTGGCAGCGATAGGATGAAGTAGGTGTCGCTGCGGCTGATCATGAGGGTGGTGTAGCTGATGTGGTGGGAGGTGGCACGATGGCCTGCTGCCTAGCTGATACTGAGGGGTTAGATGGAGCTCCCTCAGCTGGTGGAATGACGGGTGGGATGCCCCCCACTGGTGGTGCTCCCCCAACGGGTGGATCCTGCTGCAGTGGTGGGGGTGGTGGTGGTGCTACACCGCTGGTAGGGTCTTCTTAAGAAGATTATAGCTACGGCTCCATAAAGCAATGGAGAATTGCTTCACGCAATCCGTAGCCCTCACCTCAGGAGGCGATATAGCGTAGTCGGGGGCGTCGGAGTAACACTCCAACATGCTCGAGATGAGACGAGCATAGGGCATTTTCTCCTTAGGCCTTATATTGCCCTTCATCAACTTCCCTTTTATGTAGATCATCCCCTCGAGGATGATCGTTGTAGCGACAAACCAACGGCCACAGAAGGCCGCGTAAAGTGCCTGCTGCACTTTCTCTACTCGCTCGGTGTCGTGTCGCAACGGGTAAAGGTTGCACTTGATTATCGAATCAAGGATCCACATGTAGTGGGGAAGGTCGACCCTCTTAATGGAGGATCCCGACCCATTCTTTCCCCCAGTCATGTGGGTCATGATCTCCTTAAATCTCACCTCCTGTTCAAAGGGTGGGAAGAGGGTGGTCTCAGGTATAAAATCGAGGTGAAATTCAAGCACCTCGTGTATATGGCGACGGGTGAACGTGTAGTCCCGACCCTCAATAGTGGTCGTGACTATGTCGTCAGTGGGCCCCTCCTTAAGCCCCTGGTAGAATAAGCAGACCAATCTAGGGTAGTAGGACCCACGAATTGGTTTTAAGAGGTTATCGAGCCTGGCCTTTTGAAGGTAATTACGAGCCCAGTTGGTCTCGCCCGGTACGTCGGGATTTGTAAATAATTCCACATCAATGATGTACTCATCGTCGATGGTCTTAGCTGCCCACCACTCATTTGGTTGGAGCACATTCGTGGGAGGTGGTGGCATAGGCGAAGACTCGCGTGATGACTCGCGCGAAGCCGCGCTCGTCGAACCAGAGGTGGTCTCCGATGCCAACGGTGATGGAGTCCTCACCGGTGATGGGGTAGGTGGTGGCGGTGCGGCGTTCTTTCGCCGGACCGACAGCTTTGTAGCCTCCCTTATAGTGGTTAGTCGGGTTCGAGGCGGCATTTCGACTCAAAATGCCCAAAACCCTAGGTTGGATGGATGGTCGGAGAAGAAGGAGAATGGCACCCAGCTTCAAAATTTTCAAATGGGCACCAAAAACCCCAACTTATATATATAGGCCCGATTCGATTAATCAATTTCTCAAAATAGATTAATCAACTTAAAAAGTCTTGCCCGTCGCACGAAGTCGATTAATCGAACTTCAAAATATATTAATCAAGATACATTTCGATTAATCGAATTTGTGGTCCTTTCAATTTAAAAAAATTTCAAGTCACTGGCGCTTCCCAGTCGATTAATCGATTTCTGAAATCGATTAATCAAAATACTCCTCGATTAATCAAAATTTTAAAACTTTTAGATGTTTAATTTCCCTCCTCACTGTGATGTGCTAGTCGATTAATCGATATGGCCAATTGAGTAATCGATTTTCCAAAATCAATTAATTGAACATAAATTCGATTAATCGAATTCATCAACCCTTAAGTTCCTCAAAATAATTGGGTCACTGGCTTCTGCTCATCGATTAATCAAACTTCATTATCGATTAATCGAATTTCTAAAATCGATTAATCGAATCTCCTCGATTAATCGAAATGCCAAACTTTTATTTCTTTCCTAAGTTCTACCCACTGGCGGATGCCAGTCGATCAATCGACCAAAGATCGATTAATCGAATTTCCAAATCGATTAATCGATTAATCGATTTATCGGTTTTGGTCAGACTTCTCAAATTTTATTGTTTCTTTTTGTCCTTTATTTCTATGTTAATATTTAACCAAAATTTTCAATTTTTTTTTTTGAATAAGTTGACCAACTGATCATCATTGGATAACATGAGTAGTGTGAATCCACAAACATGCTTGCGGAGTTACAATTTGGCACTCAACTCGTTGTAAACAAGTATAGGTACTATTCTTTTACATCGGTCTCTCGTTCCCACGTAGCCTCTTCAGTCGGATGATTCTTCCATCGAACAAGCACTAAGGGGATCACTTTGGTACGCAGTACTTGTTCCTTTCGATCCAAAATCTCTGCCGGCTCCTCTATCATGCTCATGTCTTCATGCATCTCCAAAGGTTGACTTCCTAACACATGAGATGGGTCCCTTACATACTTCCTGAGCATCGATACGTGGAATACATTGTATACCCGATCAAACAACTGTGGTAATCCAATGCGGTAAGCAACTTCCCCTACTCGACCTAAAACTTCAAACGGTCTAAGATAGCGGGGACTTAATTTCCCTCTCTTACCAAATCTCATCACACTTTTCATGGGCGAGACTTTGACAAATACGTGTTCACCCACCTTATAGTCGACACTAGTCCGCTTGAGGTCGGCATAGCTTTTCTGTCTGCTCTGCGTCGCTTTGAGTTTGGCCCTTATCATACGAACATAGGCAGCATTGTCTTCCAGCAATTCGGGTCCCAAAACAAATTTCTCCCCGGTTTCCCCCAAATTAATAGGTGATCTACATCGCCTTTCGTACAAAGCTTCATATGGTGCCATCCCAATGCTCGTCTGAAAACTATTGTTATACACAAACTCAATTAATGGTAGGTGCTAATCCCACGTTCCTTGAAGTTCTAACATACACGCTCTGAGCATGTCTTCGATCACTTGGTTCACTCGTTCTATTTGACCATCTGTTTGAGGATGGAAAGCTGAACTCAAGTCTAGTCGCGTTCCCATTCCTTCTTGAAATTTCTTGTAAAACTTGGACGTGTACAATGGATCTTGATCCGAAACAATGCTGCTCGGAATCTCGTGTAATCGGACGATCTCCTTCATATATAATTCTGCCAGTCGTCCTGCCGTATACATCGTGTTGTAAGGCAAGAAGTGCACTGATTTGGTCAATTGGTCTACGACTACCCAAATGGCATTGCATCTCTTGGTAGTACGCGGTAATCCAACAATGAAGTCCATAGAGATCGATTCCCACTTCCACTCCGGTATTGGTAGAGGCTACAATACTCCAGCAAGATGTCTATGATCAACCTTCACCTGCTAACACGTCAAACACCGTGACACGTACTCTACCATGTCTTTTTTCAAACCTCTCCACCAATAGTTCTTTTTCAAGTCTTGGTACATTTTGGTGCTACCAGGGTGGATAGCATAGTTTGACTTGTGGGCTTCATCAAGAATTGTTCGTCTTAAATCGGCATTGTCAGGAATGCAGAGACAGCCCTTGAACAATAAGGAACCATCTTCTTTCACTGAGAAGTCCGGTTGAATGCCCTCAATCACATCTTGAAGAATCTTTGTTAGCGTCAGATCTTTTATCTGTAGGTCGAGGATATGCTCAAATATCACTGGTCTCACTGATATGTTAGCCAAAAAGGCTCCTGAAGCTTGCGACTCGATGTTCGCATCATATAGTGCCAGATCTTCAAATAACTTCCACCGGTGCATACCCAAAATCAAGCTAGCTAACTGAGCTGAACCCTTCCGACTCAAGGCATCGACCACTATGTTCGCCTTGCCTGGATGGTATTATATGGAACAGTCATAGTCCTTGAGGAACTCCATCCATTTGCGCTGCCTCATATTGAGTTCTTTTTGTGTAAACAGGTATCTGAGGCTTTTATGATCGGTGAAAATCTCAAACGTCTCACCGTACAGGTAATGTCTCCAAATCTTCAGCGCAAAAATGATCGCTGCTAGCTCTAAGTCGTGAGTCGGGTAGTTTTTCTCGTGTTCTTTCAGTTGTCTCGATCTGTAAGCTATCACTTTCTTGTGTTGGTTGAGCACACAACCTAAGCCATTGTATGAAGTATCGCTATATACTGCATATCCTCCACTGCCTGAAGGAATCGCTAGCACTAGAGCTGAAGTGAGTCTAGTCTTGAGTTCTTGAAAACTCTTCTCGCATGCCTCACTCCACTCGAATCTTGAATCCTTTCTCGTAAGCTTCGTGAGAGGTCCCGATATCTTTGAAAAACCCTCAACGAAACATCGGTAATACCTTGCTAATCCAAGAAAACTGCGGACGTCGGTCACTGTCTTCGGTTGCTCCCAGTTAACCACTACCTCTATTTTTGTTGGATCTATAGTGACACCATGCTTTGAGACAACAAGTCCCAAAAAGCTAACCTCCTCCAACCAAAATTCACACTTGCTCAGCTTGGCGTATAACTAGTGCTCATGTAGAGTCTGTAGGGCTACTCTCAAGTGCTTTTCATGCTCTTCCTCTGATTTTGAATAGATCAGGATGTCATCAACAAACACTATGACACAAGAGTCTAGGTGTGGTTTAAATGCCCTATTCATCAAATCCATGACTGACGCTGAGGCATTTGTCGACCCAAATGGCATCACTAAGAACTCATAGTGTCCATACCGTGTCCTGAAAGCTGTCTTCTGGATGTCCTCTGCTTTGACTCTCAACTGATGGTACCCAAATCTTAGATCGATCTTGGAAAAGTACTTTGCTCCTTACAGTTGATCAAACAGATCGTCAATTCTAGGCAAAGGGTAGCGGTTCTTCATAGTGAGTTTGTTCAGTTGTCGATAGTCAATGCATAGACGCATTGACCCATCCTTCTTCTTGACAAATAAGACCGGTGCTCCCCACGGAGACACGCTCGGTCTGACAAACCCTTTATCCATGAGTTCTTGCAACAGCTCTTTTAGCTCCTTCAACTCAGCCGGAGCCATTCTATATGGTGCTTTCGAAATAGGCTCCGTTCCAGGCAACTCCTCCGGAAACACATCGGCGAACTCTCGCACTACTGCTATCTCAGAGATAACATTCTTCTCCTCCTTATCCTCCTTTAAGAATGCCAAGTAACCACTGCACCCCTTTCTGATCATGCGTTCAGTTTGGACTACAGAGATAAGTGGCATGTGTGACGACCTCACTCCTTGAAATCTAAACGATCTCCTTGTGTTGGGTCTGAAGATGATGACCTTGTTCTTGCAATCGACCGTCACACAATGTTGCGACAACCAGTCCATGCCATGGATTACATCGAATCCTTGCATTTTTAGTAGTATCAACTTTGGGTCTAACTCGTGAACATCGCGATCCTGAACAGCTACAATGACTAATTTGCAAATTAACTCTGTGTCCACTAACTCTCCAGTCGGAATAGACATAGATAGAACAAAGTCTAACGCCTCTGGAATAATCTTCATCCTCTTCACAAATCGAGGGGTGACAAATGAGTGGGTAGACCCTGGGTCTATCAGCACTCTAGTGTCGTATCCTACAAAGCATCCTTTCTCATATACAGTTAACGTACCTATAATATACATACATACATACATACATACATATACACACATAAATTACATCTCAATTTAGTGTTTAGGAAAAGAATCTATGCTATTGTTAATTGAATGCACCTTCTCTATCTAAAATTTTAAGGAAATTGAAAATTCTTTATTTAAAAGAAATCTCACCTTGGATGACATCATGCACGTTCCCTGCTTCCTAGCAGTGACTGCATAGGCTCTTCCATGAAAGATCAGCTTTCGTGCTTGAATAGGTCGTGGCACTGAAACAGAAGCCGTCTTCCTTTTATCAACCTCAGGGCAATCCTTGATCAAGCGGCCCACCTTGCCACATCGAAAATAGCCCCGAGTTCCCATCCTGCAATTCATTGTCCTATGAGACTTGCCACACTTGGCACAAGTCTCTCGAGGTGTGGAAGAAGCTGTCCTTGCGAATCCCTGTGTGACAGTAGTGCCCATAATCATGGCAGGGCTCTCATAGCGTAATGGTCTCCCTGACGCAAGTAATGGAAATCTCTGTTTGTTGTTCTGTTACGCCGGTCTTCCAAAACCCCCTTGGAACTGTGGTCTCTGACCTTGGAATTGGGCTAGGAATCTCGGCTTTTATTCATCACTGTAGTTCCCCGCCCGCTTTGGTCTCAGATTCTCCGCCGCTTCTCTCTGTCGATATCTATTATTATTTTCTTCCTCTACAACAAGTGCCTTGCTCATGACCTCTTCATAGGTCCTCAGTTGGAATGGGGCTACTCCTCCCCTGACTTCAGGCTTCAAGCCTTGCTGAAACCTCTTCGCTTTTATCACGTCGGTGGCGACATAATCAAGAGCAAAGCGGGTGAGTCGTAGAAACTCCACTCCATATTCCCTGACGCTCATCCTCCCTTGTACTAATTGTAAAAATTGAATCTCCATCTGGTTTCTCACTACCTCCAGAAAATACTGTTTGTTGAACTCCTCAATAAACTCCTCCCAGGTCTAGGGCAACTCTGGGGTCTCCTGAGCCCTAGTCCGTATCACAGACTTCCACCAAGGCCCAGCCTCCTCGTCTAGCATGTAGGCTGCCCAACGGACACTCTCGTCTTTCGTGCACGTCAGCACGCTAAACACCTTTTCCATCTCCATCAGCCAATTCTTAGCTGCCATAGTGTCTGCCTGCCCAGAAAAAGTAGGAGGTCTCATCCTCCTAAACTCGGTAAATGATGAAGCTACTGACAGTGCAGGTCTTATAGGTGGTGTAGGTGGCTGCTGCTCTCGGGCGGTATGTGCTGCAAAGGATGCGACCTGCTATGCCATGGCAGCTGCCATGGTCTCCATGGTGTGCATCATCCTTTGGTGCTCTTCTCTGCCCTCATTTCATTCTCTAACTCTTTCTTGTTCTCTCTGATATTGATCCTGTCGATCTCGATCTTGATTCTCTCTCTGATCTTCCCTTCCTTGGCCAGCACTGCCTGAAGCCCCTCCATCTCCTATGGGTACTCTATTTGTAGGCGAGATGTACCCATCTCCACTACGTAGACTTCTATTTTGGCCGCCCCTCGGTCGGCCTCTCCCTCTAGAAGACATTGACGGCTGCATTTGAAACTAAAGTTTCGTTAGCAGAAGTCCCTATGCTCTGACAAAAGAATGATTGTCAGAATTTCTAAAAGAAAAAGTTTTGATACCATCAGCACGATCTCCGGACCGGGCCCCTTGGCTAAGCACAAAACATTTGTACATCAAGCAAATTATAAACAAAAGAAACAGATGATATGAAATGCAAAAACATCATGACATTAAACATTTCTCAAAAGACAGTTCTACCCTCATGTCCCTGCATGAGTGGAGAACCGATCCGAACCATCGATTATAACTGATCATCCCAGATGGTTCGCCCAAAAGATTTATCTTAATTTAGTTACATTGTTTAAACATAATCAAAGGCTTGACATACCAAGCCGTACCAAATAATCTCACAAAATAACTCTCTCAAAATGCATAGCAGAGTCCTCTAGAAGAAGTCCTCTGGAGGTGGCTCCAACTCGTCTAAGGGCGTGTGGTCCGACTCACCCGGATCCACATCACCCGAGACCTCCGATGCTGCTAGCACTGGACCTGCGACGTATAGTCTAAAGGGTGAGCTACATCCTAGCTCAATAGGGAAAAAACACAGTGAACATATAAGTTAAAACCTCCCATATATTCCATGATATTTTAAGCATGCTGGATCTATGCAGTTACTGAGAAAAACAATCTGAAAAGATGGTAATGTACATTTTCTTTTAATAACAGTTTACAGTTTTCACATCTCTTTTACTAGATCATGAATGACATTGAAAAGGCCTAAAGCAAAACTTAAATCTTCAACTTAAGTAATCCCCGAGCAATATAGCATCGAGCGCCGATGAGATACCCTTCATCGTCGTCTAAATAGATAGTTGTTATATGTATTCCCTGGGAATACAAAACTACCCAAGCCCCTTTTCCTTAGGAATCGGCGGCGGGGTTTATTCTTATGTCAATATCCCTGGGATGTGCTTACTGCGTAGGGATAAACTTTCATACTGGCTTACGGTTTCGCCGTCGTATCGGTCACGGATATCCTGCCACGCCAGTCGTGGGTATCCCGCCACGTCAGTGGGGTATCCTGGTCAAACCTCAAATAATAAAAATAACGAGTGCTTTACATATAGTTGTTCACCGTGTAAGCGTGCTATCTTATATCAGTTAGGCCTTATCGAATGTTACTCGATCTTGTCTACATCCCTGGGATGTATCCAATTACTCTTATCCTTTTGCTATCTTGTTACTTTCTCATCCCCTGGGGATGTCTTATTCTTAGTTACACTGTTGGTGTCACACACACACCCTTTTCACAAAACTTTACTTAACTAAAACAATTTTTGATTTAAATTACATATCACTACATACATGCTCTTGTAATTTAAGTACATGTTCAAGGTGTTCCCTACCTCAAGTCTTTAAAATTCCAAGCATCAAGGTCCCACTCGGCTCCTTGTGCTCATGCTCACACGTACCACCTATGGTACAACATAACACATGCAACTCATCACTAAGGATGCAACAAAGAAGGTCCAAGGCCCTCCATGAACCTTAAAGTCAAACTAAGAAGTCAACTAAAATAGTCTCAGTCGATTAATCGATCTCCCAATTCAATTAATCGAACCTGATTCGATTAATCGATTAATCGAAATTCAAAATCGATTAATCAATTCCCAAAATCGATTAATCAAAATCTTCAATCGATTAATCGATCTCAAATCGATTAATCGATCTCAAATCGATTAATTGAAGCCTCAACTTACACATATTGATTCTCAATTCGAGTCATCGAGATCCCAAAATCGATTAATCGATCCCAAATTGATTAATCGAAATCTGAAGTCGATTAATCAAAATCTTAATTCGATTAGTCGATTTCACCAGGTCTCATTTCTCCAGCCACTGGAGCTTCTCAGTCGATTAATCGATACCAAATCGATTAATCGAAATTCAAAATCGATTAATCGAAACTCAGTTCGATTAATCGATTTTGGGTCCTTTGACTTTTCAACTTCCCAGACCAAATCGATTAGTCAATTTCCCAAATCGATTAATCAATTTGGCCAGACTCAGCCCCCTTTCTGGCTGATGTTCCAAATCCTTCTCAAACAAATTTTCTTTCTTTTTCTAAGCCTTTATCCTATGATTTTAAGTATTTTTTACTGCAGTTAAACCTCTATGATCTATGCATTTAATTCACAAAAATTTTACCTCAATCAAATCTCAATTGATTGGATCTCAGGGTTGGAATGGCTAGGGTTCCAGCTTTGGCTCTAAGGAATCCTTCACGCTAATCCGGCCTTAAATACTCGAATCCCTTCTTGGCTTGCATTCACTCCTTGCTCAACAACCCTCTTTACTTCTCTCTCTCTCTCTCTTCTTAACTCTTTTCAACAATCTAAAACAATGAATTTAGGGTTCTTTAAACCCTTATATACCCATTGTCCTTCTATTGAGCACCTACACCCAAGATAGGTGTATGTGACTCCAGATTTACATTACACTCCTACTTACATCATATTCACATCATATCCGTTCATCACTCTCGAGTCAACTAGTGAACTCCCACTTGGTCAAGCCTATGACCAGTCGGGCACAGGTCTCGAGGTCACTGTTCAACGCAAAGTTTTGGGATATCACACCAGTGGTGAACCCTGAGACTTAGGAAAAAGAAAATGAAGTCATAAAGGAAGTCCCACTGCCAGAAAACCCAAAAAAATTAGAAAATAAAAAATCTAAGGATGATGGTACACCCACATCCGTAACCGAAGTACCCTATGTACCAACGTTACCTTTCCGTAATGCTTTTGGTACACCATCACCTTTTGATAAAAATCCTAAAAAACTAGAGGAACTCACACAAATCTTCAAAGAAGTGATGATTAATTTACCTCTATTAGAAGCAATTAAACAAGTCCCTGCCTATGCATGATTCCGGAAGAAATGTGTAAGCAAAAATGAAAATCGTAAAACAACATCTCGCAAAAAGTTTTCCTAATCGAGAAAGTAAGCTTAGTTTTACAAGCTAAGACCCCTCCCAAGCTTAAAGATCCTAGAGTTCCTACAATTCCCTGCATCATAGGAAACCATGCTATAAACAAAGCATTCCTGGATTTTGGAGCGAGTGTGAATTTTCTACCATACTTTGTTTACAAAAAATTAGGAGTTGGAGAAATGAGGCCTACTTCGGTGAATCTCCAGTTAGCCAATAGGTCAGAAAGAAGGCCAGTAGGAGTAATTGAAGATGTTATGGTTGGAGTCGATAAATTTATTTTTCTAGTCGACTTCTTGGTGTTAGACATGGAGCCAAGTTTGAAATCTCTAACATAAATTCCCGTTATACTCGATAGACCATTCTTGGTTGCGGCCACGCATGCATTAACTGTAAAATCAGGGTAATGGGAGTCTCTTTTGGGGATATGCGAATCCAGTTGAATGTCTTCTCAGCAGCCAACCAAATGGCTTCAATTGATGACGAGAAATGTCTCAGCATTGACGAAATTGAGGAATTGATAGAAGAAGCATTGCCCCTCGTCCTATCTAAAGCTGTGCTTCAAATCGCACTATGGTATATGGATTTGGGGGACTCAAACCTTCAACTAAAAGCAGTAACGTCTATGTTGGACACTGCTAGAGCATGGAAACCATGGATAGAACCTCTACCTACCACTTCCAGTGAGCCGTTACAACCATCTATTGAAAAAGCACCGTCCTTAGACTTAAAACCACTTCCTAACACCCTTAAGTATGCATTTCTTGGGCCTAATGAAACTCTCCCAGTCATCATTTCATCTTCTGTTAGCAAGAAACATGAGAATAAGTTGTTAGCCATATTTATAAAACATAAATGTGCAATAGGGTGGACTGGTGTCGACCTCAAAGGGCTTGACCCGTCAATTTGTATGCACCGCAGTCATTTGGAGGACAATGCATAAACCTTGCGTGAAAATCACAGATGGTTAAATCCAAACATGAGGGAAGTAGTACAAAAGAAAATTGTAAAATTATTAGATGTAGGTGTTATTTACCCGATTTTCGACAGCCAATGGGTGAGTCCCATTCAGGTAGTTCTAAAGAAATTTGAAATTATCGTGAAAGAAAATGCATCTGACGAGCTAGTACCGTTACGCGAAACTACAGGGTGGCGTGTATGTATTGACTACCGGAAGCTTAACTCCATGACACGCAAGGACCACTTTCCATTACCCTTCATTTACCAAATCTTGGAAAAACATGCAGGTCAAGAATGTTTTTGCTTTCTTGATAGATATTCAGGGTACAATCAAGTACCGGTGTATCCGGAGGACCAGGAAAAGACCACCTTCATGTGTCCTTTCGGAACATTTGCTTGCCGACGCATGCCCTTTGGGTTATGTAATGCACTAGTAACATTCCAAAGATGCATGATGGTCATCTTTTCTGATATGATAGATAGGTTTCTGGAAGTGTTTATGGATGATTTTTTAGTATTTGGTCAAACTTTTAACTCCTGTCTTAATCACCTAGCCCTTGTGTTGGAAAGATGTGAAGAGACCAATCTGGTGCTAAGTTAGAAAAAGAGCCATTTTATGGTACAAGAAGGCATTATCTTAGGACATATTGTCTCCACAAGAGCGATAGAAGTTGACAGGGCTAAAATTGATGTGATAGCTAATCTACCGCCACCACCTCAGTGCGGCAGGTTCGATCTTTCCTCGGCCATGCCGGCATCTACCGCCACTTTATTAAGGATTTTTCAAAAATCTCGAGACCTATGTATCATCTATTGGCAAATGACGTAACTTTCAACTTTGATGATGCCTGCCTTTAAGTCCTCTCATCTACACCAGTCATTCAATCTCCTGACTATTCCCTACCTTTCAAAGTAATGTGCGATGCTTCCGACTATGCAATAGGTGCAGTCTTTAGGGAAAACAAAAAAATAAGATTCCTCACGTAATTTATTACGCAAGCCGTACCCTGATTGAAGCTCAAGTTAATTACATAACCACTGAGAAGGAGCTTCTTACAGTCGTATTTGCATTAGATAAATTCCAATCTTATTTATTAGGGTAAAAAACTATCATTTTTTTAGATCATCCTACAATAAAATATTTATTGGCTAAAAGGGATGCCAAACCAAGACTAATCCGGTGGATCCTACTTTTACAGGAATTTAACTTTAGAATAAAGAACAAGAAAGGAGTTGAAAATGTAGTGGCAGATCATCTGTCCAAAATTGAGATGCCGAAGGCCATCAGTAAAGAACCTCTCCATGATATCTTTCCAAACAAGTAGCTTTTCACCATCCAGATAGCAGTTCCATAGAACGCCAATATCGTGAACTATTTGGCAACAGGTAAGATTCCCCCAAATTGGTCCAATCAAGATAAATATATTTTCTTTGCTAATGTCAAATATTATATTTGAGAGGATCCAGACCTGTTTAAAATTTTCTCAGACCAAATAATCAGAAAATGAGTACCCGACAGTGACACTTACAATATCCTACGATTTTGTCACACATATGGTTGTGGGGGCCACTTCAGTGGTAAGAAAATAGCCGCCAAGGTACTGCAATCAGGATTTTATTGCCCATTGTTATTAAAGGATGCTCAAAATTTTTGTCAGGCCTATGATCGATGCCAGAAATCAGAAGCCATGTCCCAAAGGAATATGATGCCCCTACAACCAATTCTAGTCACAGAACCCTTTGACGTGTGGGGCATAGACTTTATGGGCCCATTTTCACCATCGTTCGGATACATATATATCCTTGTAGCTATTGACTATGTATCCAAATGGATCGAAGCATCAGCCGCAAGGACTAATTATCACAAGGTAGTAGTCTCTTTTTTCAAGGAAAACATATTTGCACGATTTGGAACCCCACGAGCTATTATAAGTGACGGGGCAGTCATTTTTGTATTCGGTATTTCGAGAGTTTACTTAAGAAATATGGTGTTACACATAAAATTGCAACTCCCTATCACCATTAGACCAGTGGTCAAGTTAAAGTCTCCAATCGTGAGATAAAGAAAATATTAGAAAGAATTGTTAGACCTGATAGAAAGGAGTGGTCCCTAAGACTGCATGATGCTCTATGGGCATATAGGACAACTTACAAGACCCCTATTGGTTTGTCACCTTTCCGACTAGTATACTGTAAGGCTTGTCATTTACCTATTGAATTAAAACATAGAGCGTTCTGGGCTATCAAAACACTTAATTTCGAACTAACTACATCCAGTTAATAATGAAAACTTTCACTTAATGAGTTAAAGGAAATTCAAAATGATGCCTATCAAAATGCTTGATTTTATAAGGCCAAAACTAAAGCATTTCATAATAAATATATTTTGAGAAAGAGTTTTGAGCCAGGCCAACAAGTCTGGTTAAACAATTCAAGGTTAAAACTATTCCCTGGAAAACTATGAAGTCATTGGGATGGACCCTATAATGTCATAGAAGCATTCCCTCATGGGGTTGTCACTATTCTGGATCCTTAGGATAATCGTACATTTAAGGTCAATGGACAGAGACTTAAACTAATGGTGACTTTACAAGAAAAAGAAATAGTGATCACAATGTCACTACAAGACCCAGAGTACATTTGATATGCTCTTGGTCGACCATCGCACTACCGACTAATCCGTAATAATTTTGTGTATAAGAGAATTTGCAAAATAAAATAAAATAATAAATAATAAATAAAAAAGAGAAGTGAAGAACGATTGCTTACACATAACTTTCTCTAGCATATCATCATAGTGATTACGATTACTGGGAAACCACTTCACATTTATGAAAGGTGCGACTTTCAATATAAAAAGCGTCGCCATAATTCACGTTGCTCAAACACGTCCTTCACCACCATTAATGGGTATGCCAACTAGTTGCATTCCTCCACGCCACCCATTACCTCCATAAATAATGACTGTTCATATTTCGGACCCTTTATATATAGGACCTTACCTCCCCAATACCTTTACTCCATTCTTTCTGCATCCTCTTCCATCACCAACCCTTCAGCAATGACGAAACCACTGAGTTGGGCCAAAATTCATGAAGTGTTTGATAGGCTCCTCCAACGGGAAGTCGAGGAGATCTCCACCCTTATAGAACAAAAAAGGCGGTTAATCAACGAACTCATCTCCCTCCTTCCTAAACCTGGTGACAATGAAGATACACCACCTCCATCTCCTAAGCGGCAAAAAGCTTCGCCATCTACCCCCCACCATCTTCTTAAAGTTTTTCTTTTCTGTTGGACACACTCACCCCTGGGTTGTGTCCCTACCTTTTTGTTCTAGGCGGCATCATTTTAAAAACGCCGAAAGAGTTCTTTTCAGACGTTGCTGCCAGTGTCTTAGTCTAGTGTGCGTCTAGATTTTTCCTAGGATTTCTTTAATGTAATTAGTTTTCTTGCCATAATTCTGTAATTAGTTCATATATCTTTCTTTAATGTTTTTGACTAATTTACTAATAGTGCTACTAACATCTAACATTTTTTTTTTATTATT
Organism: Chloranthus sessilifolius; assembly: GCA_021018995.1. Classification (NCBI taxonomy): domain Eukaryota; kingdom Viridiplantae; phylum Streptophyta; class Magnoliopsida; order Chloranthales; family Chloranthaceae; genus Chloranthus; species Chloranthus sessilifolius. Next base: position 14,970,207 of record CM037594.1, read on the forward strand.
TTCATTATAGCCGGTAGTATTTTTCTCCTAAGTTTGGGGAAAGAATTTTAGTTCTTTTTACATATTATAAACTTGGTTACTAACATAGCAGTAAAGTAAAGTAATATTTTTCCTATGTGTCCCCTGTTTTGCACAATGAGAACATTATCCTATTTAAGTTTGGGGGGATACATATCAATTTTGAAAAATATAATATATTAGTATAATTTTTTTTAGTTAATCATTATATGAGAATTATGACCAAAAATATGAAAATTTGAAATTCTTAGCAATCCATCATAGTAATAGTTCAAAAAATCAAAATAATATATAGTTGCAATTCAAAGTAAAGAATCTCTAGAACACTGTATGAAGAGAATTTTTGAAATTATACGATTGATCTGAACTACAAATATTTTAGATTATAGTTTCGAAATCATATAACCAGTGAGCTAAAGAACCTATTTCCTCTTTTATTCTGAGAAAGAGAGACTGTTTTTATTCATGCTAAAATTCCTTAAACTTCTCTACTATTTGAAATCTCATAATGTTGAACTAAGAATCAAGATATTCTGTAATAAGATGATTTATTTGTTTAGAACTGTCTAATGGATATATCAAAGTAATAAGACATTTATATTAGTAAATCATGAAAATAACCAAAGGCCACCTTTTGTTAAACTAGAGACAAAAAGCTAAAATCCCAAAATATTTTTATCTTTTGAACCCATATTAGAAGCTTAAAATCGAATTTCTTTGTACCAAAATTTTATAAACCTTTAACCATATGTACTGCCCAAAGCTTTTTATCATTGATTTTTACAATTTCTAAGAGTTTAGAATGTAAAGAAGAGGAGAAGAGGGAGTGAAAGGAGTATGCACGTAACATATAAAGGATATGCTGAAACGGGAACAAGTAAAAAGAAATACAATCGTATGAAAATATGGGAAAAAAAAAAGAAAAGAAGAAATCATAAAAAGATGATTATATGAAAAAGAGAAGCAAAAAACTTTCAACTGAAAAGAAAATGGGATTTATACTAAGAAAAGAAATGGGAAGAAGTTATCCAAAATAAGGATATTTATTGAAGCTGAAAAATATAGAAGAAGAAGAGAAGAAAGAGCTAAATTCTCATAAATAATTTTGAATCTTTTTTACCTTTTTCTTTGAAACCTTCTGAAAACCAAAAGCCCCATTACAAATCGAAGGAAAGACCTTTATGATTTATGATTTGTAGGAATATTAGTCTAGTAGAGACATATAAAATAGATACTCTGAATAAATGAAAAAGTTATATGAACAGAACTGATTATCCTTTCCATGAGATTTATCTTCTTAGTTAATTGTCCGATGAGATTTGTATATATATATATATCTACAATATTGTGAGAACCCAAAAATTTTTGGTTCTTTTTTAGAGTATGCTAATAAGTGAGAATTTGGATGAAAATATTTTCTAAAAATTACAGTTTAGAAAAATTTATGATGAATAAATTTTTCACTGATGTGCACACACTCCACGCTATACCGAATTGAAATTATTGAGTTCTGATAGAGGATGATTGCGATAATGGAAAGCTAAGGATAAAAGATTTAAAAATTTTTGAAAAATAATGAACATATAATGAATGACTGAGTAATTAGTATATAAAAATCTATATTTTAAATTTTTAGTTTTGAAAAATATTTTGAAAAACTAAAAAATATATTTGAAAGTTTATAGGTAACTTCACTAAAAACCTTCAGGAGACTACAACTCCTCCATTAGGGATCACCTAGGGGTTTAAAGGCTTGTTGCATCTGCTAAATGCAATCGTGCTCTCTACGAAAGTGACATTTTAATTTCATAGCTTAGATATTTTATGTTTCCTTGTTTGCTAGGGGCTAGCAAAACTTAAGTTTAGGGGTGTAATCAGTCACATAATTTAGCATTTTATCACCCTTAGCTTAGTGATGCTAGGCTTTAGTTTGTTACCAATAACTTACTGATGTACAGATATTAGAGAGAAATAGTAAAATAGAGCCTAAGTGTTAATATTCATCAAAAGGAGCTCAAAAGTAGAAAAGAATGACAACTGAACTGAAAGACGAAGTTCTGCATACTATTTTACGATTTTCCAAGAGTGAAAGGCTATGAAAGCCAAAAAATCGTAATTTACGATTCTCCAAAAAAAGCCACTCAAAGGTAAAAAGTAAATAATCGTATTTTTCAGAGAATCGCCAGTCAAGTCTGCTAAATCATAAGAGTGAGCAGTATGAACATATAAAATTGTCATTTATAATTTTACAGTAAGATGACAAAACTGAAGAATCATCTTTTACGATTTTCCCTCTATGAGCCATATTGAAAGCAGAGAATTGTAATTTACGATTTTCCACCAAAGAAGAGAGATAGAGAATCAGTATTAACGATTTTATAGAAAAGCTTAATTCACTGCTGCTGCTAAAGACGTGAGTGAAGATTATCGCTGCCATGAACCAAATTAGAAGATCTCTAGAAGTCTTGCGAATCACGAATCTGAGAAGATTGATGAAGATCTATTCCGAAGGACTCTGTTGCTGAAATAAAGGAGAGCAATCCAGAAGCACATCTACCATCTAAAGCAAGGAAAGATAAAATTAGGAATTAGAGTTATATTAAGGATCTTTTTTTTTAGTAGTTTCTTTTATTAGAATTAGAAGTCTTTGTAAAAGGACTCCTTATGATCTATAAATAAGAGATCTTGGTGTAGGAATAAGCATCGAAGAATTTCAGCATCAATTGATGCCTGAGGTTGGATTTTCTTCTGATCAAAGTAGTGTAAAATAATTAGAGTAGATTAGATATCAGAGGTTTCTCAAGAGAAATTGACAACTGCAATTGGGTGCTGAAGATTAGTGTTGATATCCTAGTTTCTCAGAAGCAATTGCCGACTGCAGCTGAGGGGTGAAAGATATATTTATTTACTTTCTAGATTAGATTTTATTTTCATTTATTTACAGCTTTGTAAACGTCTCCATGTTTTAATTTGAATTGACGACTCAGGTTAGAATTTACAGATTAGTATAACGGTTTTTATTTTTTCATCTTCAGTTTTCTAAGGTTTGATTGACGCCCAGATTTTAGGAAGTTGTTGATTAGATTAAATCTGTATTGATAGGATCTTAGACTGTATTGACGACCAATGCTAAGAAACTAGAGATATAGTGTAATGGTACTGTTTAAATTAGTAAATATCCGATAGCTGAAGATTGGGATTGATGATCTCAATCAGAAGGAGGATTTAGATTTATTTTATGTATTTTAGATTAATAAACCATTCTTTTATTCATATTTCTCCAGTAAATTAGGTCTTAAAGATAAATAAAATTTTTTAAGATAAGCATTTAAGTAGAAGATATAAATAAGAAGTAATTAGATAAATAAACTTCCTCGTAGGAACGATCCTATGCTAGTACTACAATTTCTATTGTGTGCTTGCAATAGGTTAAGACTTGAATTTAATATAATAATAATATACATAATAAGCAATGATCATGAATAGCTAAGCTTTGAGCCGTGTGATTAGTTAGCATTAGCTTGCTTGCTTCCCACTCTGCTATATCTGTTGCGTACTTTGATTTTGGATTATATGCGTGCTTACCATTGTACTAATGGCTCGGTTCTTCAAATTTTTTAACTTTGGAGAATTTAGTTGTTATGTCTGGAATCGTGTTGCGCAATCCAACGGCTCGGGTTTTGAGATAAGGAAATCCAGGCTGTCACAAATCAACATCCAACCTGGGCATCCAAGACATGCGATGATTTAAATTATCCAACATTGAGATTATCATTCAATTAAAAGGTTACTATCTATGAGTTAATATTAATTCTTAACAAATTCATTTCATTCATTTTTTAAAAACATTTCCAAAAAATCATTTATTTTACTGAAAAACTGTTCATTTTACTTAAATTAATATGCATGCCATTACTACGCAAACAGGTAAAAAATAATTTAATCATGAATTTTAAATAAACAAATATACCCTGAATGACATCGTCTAAAGCTTTAGCGTTAGGATCAGATAGGGTATATACGCGTCCATTAGCCGTAATCATCACCGAAAGCGTAGCCCTCCATCCAGACCACTTCCTAGGCACCTTTCACTCGGCTGCTTTATGCCCATGTTGTCCACAGTTGAAGCAAGCAGTCGTTTCTCTCAGGCTGGCACCATAATGATTCTTTCCACAAGTGGTGCGAATCGGACTAGTCTTCGAAGTCAACATCATTGTAGAATTAGTTTTGCTTTGCTGAGCGAATGACGGTCTTGAGTAAGGCGTGGTCCTACTTTCCAATCTTGTGTTTGACTTCAAAAACACCCGATCTCTGCAGCCAGACTAAAAGTTTCAAGCCAAGCTCTGTCCAACATTTTTAGTTGAAGGAGTCACCTTCAGGTCCCTCTCGATGTTGTAGCACATATCAATCATATCCTTATATGAATCGCATCAGTGACCAACCACCAATTTCCTAATCTGGGGCCTCAAACCCTTCTCAAACCACCTAAGTCGAAAGTTCTCACCAGAAACTAGGGTCAGTGCAAACTGACTCAGTTCCGTAAAGAGCTTGGCATAAGCATCAATGGTCATCTCTCCTTGTTGTAGGTTCAGGAGTTCATCAATCTTTGATTCTTGGACGCCTTGAGGGTAGTACTTATCATAAAACACCTTTACGAATTCGTCCCAATCCCATAGATAACTGGGCTCTTCAACACGAGTCACTTCTTTGAACTGTCTCCACCAGTTCTTGGCATCCCCTTCTAGTTTGTAGGTTGCTAATCTCACCTTAGTCGTCTCATTACATTTCATCAGATTGAAGATCTTTTCCAACTATGGCACCCATTTCATAGCTTTGGCGCTATCTCCTGTCCCATTGAAGTATCGCGGTCGGTTCTTCCTGAATTCGTCCAATTCTGACCTAGGCGAGGAGTAGGATCGAAATTCGGAGCTCTGGTTGCATTGATGGAATTCACAATTGCCTTGGTCAATGCATCAATATATTTTTTCATCATTTTCAACCAATCATACTCACATTAGACTCTTGTTTCACATATTTCGGATGTAAGAATCAACCGTAGACTCTGATACCAACTGTAACGAACTGAAATCTCACAAAGGCTGATTGTAAGATCTTAAGTCGCACCTTTGTATAACATGAACCACAAAATATAATAAGGTAATAAAAGTGCCTTAAACGACAGAAGATAAAATATATTTAAAAGCATTAATGCATCATAAATTAAACTCATGACCATTTTCTTATTCCAACTATAAAGTCTAACATGATTAAAACTTAAACATTCATAATAAAATACTAGATGATCAATGTCTCATTTATTTAAAAACTAATAATAATAATAATAATAAGGAAAATAAATAATTAGGCTACAAAACCTTCATCATCATTCATTTTAGGTTCCTGAGCATCACTTGCAGTCTCATCACCATAGACCCATACGTTATCATCAGCTACACCTGTCTCATCTAGCCACCCACGTCAACAAGGGATGTAAGTTTACACTTGTATGGACCGGACATGCAATTCATTGAAGCATAAGATATTAATCATTGCAATATAAACATTTCTATATTTCATAAGTGTGTGCTTGTGGCAAGCAGAATCTTAATAAACTAAAATGAACTGAACATAACATAGATATCAATGTGGCATAAGTTTGTTCTTTTAAGTTCATCTTGCTTATCATTTAATTCATGTTAGACTCCATCATATTCAAAACGTTGGGTCTAATCATGCCTATCACATGTTTAATTAGACTCCATCCTCATGACGTTGGGTCTAATTGATCATATCATTTATTACGCGTGCAACTCTATCCTTCTCAAGACGTTGGGTTTAATTATGCTCATCACATTCTTATTTAGTTAGACTCCATCATCCATAAGAAGTTGGGTCTAATACCTTCTTAGACTACAACAAGTAAAATATGTTGGGTCTAATGCTTCTTATTCATGTTTGGTAAGACTTTATCATATATAAGATGTTGGGTCTAATACCTTCTTAGACTCCATCATGTACAAGATGTTGGGTCTAATGCTTCTTATTCATGTTTAATTAGACTCTATCAAGAACAAGATGCTGGGTCTAATACTTTCTTAGACTCCATCATTTACAAGATGTTGGGTCTAATGTTTATTAATCATTGCTTCACATTTCATCATGTTTTATGTATCTTGATTATGCATTGTTTAAATTATTATGGAACATATAAAAGTGCATATGAATAGGATCATTGTACGTAAATATTGAAGTGCATTCAATTATGGTACATAAATATTAAAGTGCATTGAATCATAGTACCTAAATATTGAAGTGCATTTAATAATGGTACATAAACATTAAAGTGCAAATTATCATGGCAAATAATATTGACATTTAATCACAAATTTAGTGAGAAGAACTGAACATCAAACAGTTCTGCCCAGAATCAATCTATCGATTTCCTAGAATCAATCTATTGATTTTCCCAAAGCAATCTATTAATTTTTTGTAATCAATCTATTGATTTATGCCTGTGAGTATTTAAAACATTTAACTATTTAGATTTAATCTATTGATTTACCAAAATTAATCAATGCCCGGATCTAAATTAGCACCGAGGTCCTTTTGGTACTCTGCGGCATCACCGTCCCAAGGTTCCTGGTAGTCAACATTCATTGGGTCAACCTACTCATCACCAATCGGATCAGAGGAGCCCACGTCCATTTCGTCAAGATAATCATTTGCAGCTGTTAGATTTTCATGGGATGAATTCACTCAGTCACGTAAACTCAGTGGATACACCACCAATCCACACCATACTACTCAGGTATATTTTAGGTGCATCATATGAGTGATAATAATAATATCTCAAGGAAATCTAGAAAGAGACTAACAAAACCAAGTGCATATCGTAAACTCATATCATAATCATGAATGCGGGACCATGATCTAGACAATCATATCCTAACATACCTTACCATATCTCATATCATACCATACCTCATAACATACCATGTCTTATTATTCTCACAGATACTTCTATACATCGCGTGAGAGTAACTAACATACTCATAAAAATCCTAAATGATTTGTGCCAGAATTGCTGCTCGAGCTATTATGTTAAGGTTACTATAGTATCATACCACTATATCATAATGCCCTCGTGTCATACTCATACTCCTCCATCAAGCGTAATGGAGATATATAATGGCCAAACATAACTCATAACATGCTCATACTCATACTCATAATATCTCTCAGAGACCTGTCTAGGCTGTAAAATATTATTGCCCTTACGATGGCTACACAAGGAACGATACCTATAGAGACTTAAGTTCTTAATCTTTTCTTGGTCTACACATCGGTATCTTATTATCATACTCATAACTTATCTTATCTCATACTTGTAACATACTCTTATAATCTTAATTCTAGGACGAGCTATAGTGGGGTAACTTCCCTAAATCATGCTTCTCAAGGGAAAATGTTTCGTATTAACCTAGATGTACTTCATATGACAACCCATACTACAATAGAGGGTTGCATCCGTACATGGATGCTATTATTATGGGTTTTACGTGATCGTAAAAGAAGCCTCCCCACAACTAAGTCTCGAAGCCTAAATCCCGTATCACATCACATATCTTAATCTCTCATATTAAAACTCGGGGTGATAGGGTCACCGCATATGCCTCCGTATTTGAGGCTATATTAAATTTATACCCACCCGACTCATCATGGGTCCCATACTACCATGAGTTGTAAGACATGTGAATACAATGTATTTCTCACTTCGATACTATCTCAGCGAATCACCACGCTCAAGCATAGGCATGATCTCATACACTCTCGTATATATGCTCTAGCTTACTCATAACTCGTATAATATGATCAAGATGTAAACAAAGAAATATCATGCGTACAGGAAGATTTACATCGATTTTATTATGTTTATACATATAATTTATTAACACTTCATCTTAATACGATATAGCATAGGATAGTTATAAGTATGATTTTGATAACTTGATGGTCAGAGTTCGATTTTCACGAGGCATCAAATTTCTATGACTTCATATTACCGAAGTGGTCACGTTGAAGCAATGAAAGTGATATATATTATTATTATTAAATGCCCAAATAGAAAAGTATTATTATTTTAACGATTAAGTGAATCACAACCATCGATCGAATGGTGTATTAGAGTTCTGTAGTGAGTAAAGTGAGATAAAAGTAAGTGCAGTCGTCTGTTCAGACGAGGATCGATCAATCAATTGAAATATTTTATAATATAAGACCAACAAATTCGGAGCGGGAATGATGTCATGCCTGCTTATTAAGAGAAATTTATATGATTAAAATAAGATAACACTAGAGTATTATGGCTTATATGAGAGTATTATATAATAAAAATATATATAATACAATGTTAAATATACGATAGATGAGTTCAGAACTCACACTGTCATTGTGTCTAATGCCATAAAATAATAAGAGTTGGGATTAGATCATGAACAGGGCACCAACAATGGTGTTAGTGTGTCCACTACAAGATTAAAGAGAGTATGGGCAACATTCCAGATTATTAGAATGGGCGGAGTAAAGTTTGTATGGAGATAGTCTCCACTAAATGCTACAGAAAGTGCTCTGATCAGAAGGCTGGTATCTTATCTACGATATGACATTCCACTTTTATAATGCAAATAATGAGAGCACCTAATAATTGTTCTGTGGTATCAACACCTGATACTAACTCAATAAATTAAATGAGTAGACGGGAATGGTGCTGCACTGGACGGTTGAGAAGTACAGATGAAGTCCTATTGAATGCAGCACACATGGGGATTTTGCAAATTTTTAATGATATAAAGAATTAAATTATATTACTATAAAAATAAAGGTTACTTGAGTATCCTTGATTCTTTTGTAGGTATAATAATATTACTAATGCCTATCGGTTTTATAATATAAACCCATATATTTATTATAATATAATAGTAAAAACTTTGAAGCTTTATATTATTTTATAATATAACCTTATATATATATATATATATTATAATATAATAGTCAATTGTCAGTACTGTTTATATTGTTATAATAATATCATATGCAACAACACCCTTTCTCTATCATTCTACTTTAATCTTAGAGTTGGTATTAGGTGCCCCATTCAAACACTGACGGCGATCAATGATTCAATCTCGCTATATGAAATCGGTCAAAGTCAGACTTTGAGGATGCACATACATTACTAGCAGCAAATCAGTGAACAATAAAAATAGCTATTCAAAGGGTGATTGACTCATTTACTGCCCTTGATGCACAAGTTCGACACCTAATATGGCTCCATCTTATATTGTTTATCAACATTAAATATTTCCAATGTCTAACGGTTTAAGATATTAGGCTCTACGGCATGGTCTTTTTGTAGCCCCATTTAAAAATCAAGGTTATCTAATCTAAGATAGAATAATGAACTATATAATATGCTTTAATAATCTATCTATAAATAAAATAAGAACAGGGTTGTCAGGCACATAAAGGTACATTGGTCATATTTACAAAGAAGGGTTAATGCATGATTAAAGCTCTTCATACGCATATTAAAAAATTCAAGCCTAATGAGATATTATCTAAAAATAAATTTAGGGTTCATTTTATAGCCCATCGATATGCGATCAAATCGTATCCTACGTGACGGGATCTAAGAAGAACGAGACAAATTGGTGGGTACCCACCTCTTGAAGAGTGATCGGCAGATCAACGAAGATTAGGGCGATAGAGATCGACGTCCACGTGATGGCCCGTCCATGATTTTACCTTCTTCCTCTTCGATCTTGACGGTAGAAAAATAAACCACAGTGGTTCTAGTGAAAGAACACACAATAATTTTAGGAAAAAGATTAAAATGTTTTGTTTTAGAGAAGGGTGGATGGAGAAAGAGTTAAGATGGCTAGGATTTTAAGAGTAAGAAAATAAAGAGACGACTAGTAGGATTTTCTTGAAAGAAGAAAAGTGAAAAGCGTTGTGCGTACCTTAATCTTAAATAGAGTTCTCTTAATTAGGTTAGGTTCTGACGTGGAGCACTAACACCGTTCTTGGTGCAAAACACATCTAACACCATAAATTTATTTATTAAAAATCAGGGTCGTTACATTCTCCCCCCCTTATAATATTTTCATCCTTGAAAATTTCATACCTGTAGTGATGAGTTTAGGGTATTTCTCCAAATTCTTGGCTTCTTGTTCCAAAGTAGCTTCCTTTAGTGAGTGATGCTGCCACTGTACTTTGACGAAGCGTACGTGTTTTACCTTGACGAGCTGCTCCTTCCGATCAACGATACGAATCGGCTTCTCTGTGATGGTAAGATCATCACTGACTGCAGTCAGCTTGATATCAAGGACATAAAATAGATCGACAGGTATTTATCCAACATAGAAACTTGAAACACATTATGTATACCGGATGTAGACACCCAAATTTGGCCCAAGGCCCGATCGAAACACCTTTCGAGAGAGGTGCAATTCTGAGCTTTTGATGACATGTATGAAACCTTTAGGAACCTTCGTAGAACCCTTAGGAACCTTTCTAAATCCTTAGGAATCACCCTAGATCCCTTAGGAACCTGACCCGAACCTTTAGAAATCAATCCTGATCCTTAGAACCCGTTTTGAACCTAAACCTAACCTTATCAAGCAAATGGTTGAGGAGGGGTACACCGGAACTAACTACGGCCCTCTACTATGATCAAATCTCATACCATTGAAAAGTAGAGGTCGTCAGCTTTCTAACAGTCTAAGAATCACCCCAATCGGAGGTATACATCAAAAAATACGGCAAGCCGAGCCCAGAGGGCATAAGTGTAAATTCCTATGGGCCCCACTAGGGATTTGGCGCAACTAATAGTTGTGCCAGTTCTAATTTTTCCTGGCACAACTAATAGCCATTTCTTCTTAGAAATGGCTTGGCACAACTAATAGTTGCGCCAGGCCAATTCTCAGATTTTAAGCCTGGCGCAACTAAGGTTAAAGGTGTGGCCCAACCTCGCGAACCAACTTCCAGGCACTGTTTAAAACTATTTTACTGTACATTTGCCTAGCGCAACCATTAGTTACACCAGGCATATGAATAGTAACCTCTGGATTTTGCCTCAAAAATCATGACTGGGGTTTAACTTGTTAACCACCTTGACCTTTGGGGTATGTTTTGCTAGTTCTGTGGCACCCATTCCCTACCTATTTACAACCCTTCAAGTAGCTTAAGGCTTCACCTGATCATCCACCATTGGAGGACCTTCTCACACATCTCAAGGCTCTAAAAACCATAGGAATCCTTAGATGTGAGATTACCTAATTGCTAAACCCATTTAGCTCTTAAGTGGTCTCGTAATCCACCAATTTCCTATAAATAGAGCCCCCCCACTCCTTGATTTAGGGGTTGAGAATTTTGGCCTAAGAGAGAAAGAGCTTAAAGTGAGAAGAGCTTTCTCCCTTTGTGCACACTTCCCATACAAATTCCAGATTTCAAAAAGCTCCCTTAGACCTTAGCATTTCACTAAAAGCCTTTAGGTTAGGTGTGTGTAATCCCTTAGCCTTCCCTCTCCACCTCTTAGCTTCAAGCCGTAGGAGTTAGAACCCCTTTTTCCACCATTCAAGCCTTTAAAAGCTCATCAAAGCAAGCCAACGCAAGGCTCTCCTACATTGCTACAAGGGTCCGAGGGCTCCGGCTCTCCCCTTTCTTCTCCTATCTCTTCCTTAGCTCTTCCTATCCTCCCATTTGTACTGTTACGCCGCCAAATTTTTGGTAGGAACGGAGGGGCACAAATAGGATTTGAGGCCCATTTGGGCAAGAGAAAATCATTTTCTTTTCTTTTACTTTATTTTTGTGTTGGTCATTAGTAGAGATCGCGTTAAGCGGGTTGATTGGGTGCCTAACACCTTCCCGATCGATAACTGAAGCCTCTACCTAAGAGCCTTTGGGGTGGACCAGATTCAGTCATATTTGTGGCACTTCGGTGCTTATAAAAATGATATAGGTATCCCGGGATACCAAAAGCTCCGGGTGGCGACTCTATAACTTTTGCAAGCGAGCGCATCGCCGCAACGAGATTGTCAAAAATCTCACGGTTGCACAGATGGCGACTCTACTGGGGAGTAGCTAGTAGAGCTTCCCCTTGAACTAGGTCTTTTTTTTTCCTAACATTTTATTGCTGTTTATTTATTTATTTTTTATTATTTTTTTCACTCACCCCTCTGATTAAGTCACTTTACTTACCCCTACTTTTACGTCATTTACGAGCCTTAGCCGATTGGCGGGCCTACTTGCGCATAGTCTTTAAATTTCTTTACTTTTCTGTCATTTTAAGTGCCTTAGCTGATCGGCGGGCCTACTTGAGCATTGTCTTTTAATTCATTTAATTTTCCGTTATTTAAAGTGCCTTAGCCATTTGGCGGGCCTACTTGTGCACTCATATCCCAACAGTGGACGCCGGCCCGTAGTGGCGGCACAGGATCATCACCCCCGGTCTTTGAACTAAAGAAAACTTTCAAAAAAAAGAAGAAAAGCTTTGAAAAAAAATAAAAATTGAACCAAGCTAGGGAGATTAATCAATTTGTTTTTTACGGGGTAGATTTTCAAAAGGTTGGGTTTAGGCACACATACAACCACTCGGGTCTTAGTATGGCGGCAGCCCTTAGTGGTGATGATCTAGAAAATTCCTAGCCCACCTAGTATCTAAGAAGGCGCTTGCGCCGGAGGTATATCGGGTGGGTTTCCATTCCGAAGATTAAAACCCTTGGGGAGAGCGCTAGCGAGTTATACCGGACTCAAACCCATTAGGTGCGGTAAGGAGAGAATTGATCATTGAAAAATAGCTCAGTTCCCAAAGGCCTAGCTTCCACAAAAAACCAAAAAAGACTCATTTTGGGTGTTAGTGCCTACTGTCATCAGTTCTGGAGCAGCATTTTTTTGCTTGGCACAAGTATTAGTTGCGCTAGTGCAAAAAAACTGGAATTTATAACTGGCGTAACTAATAGTTGCGTCAGCTTTAAAATCCCACTTTTTACCTTGGCGCAACTAATACTTGCGCCAGTGTAAAAAAGTGCCCCTGCAACCTGGGCGCATGTATTAGTTGCGCCAGGTCTATTTAACAGCACACCAGCCCGAATCTATGGCCTTCTTCACCTCCCGAGTCCCCCGATCAGTGTGCTTAGTGCCTTGTTTAGGCCCCACCATCTCTGACACCCAATACGCCCCCGCCGGTCAAAAGAGGGCAACTTCTTTTTAGCTCATTCCAGGGGATCTGATTGTTTACCTCGATTTTCGTGCCCTCAATAGATCGAAGGTTCTCCTTCGATTCTTTTGAAGTGCGTCAAAATTGTAGCCGCAGGACTTGAATTAGGGTACAAGTGCCACCCGAGAAGGGAATTCTAAGGCCTCGAAACCTTTGTTTTTAAGAAACTTTTTCCAAAAAATCAAATCAAAGAATAATAAAAAGCAAATCAAAAACCCAAAAAAATAGTTTGTGGTGCCGACACAACGGCATCATCTTGCCCTCCGCCGTCCCATAGGGGAAGAAGGAGAAGGATTTTTGGGCCTTATTCAAGGCACCCTTACCCAACCCGTTCCCATAGAATGTCGTGGGTAGTGGACCCGGCTTACGCCGATCCCGACTCATCCTCGCCACATTCTCCAACCCACTCCCATTCGGGAGAAGTTTTTTCCACCATCCCCCTCACCCAATCACCCTTTGCCGTTACTGGCCTGTTTGGCACCCCCATCTTCCCAACCACTATCCCCCAAAATATCCAAAGTCCAACCCCCATTCTCCATCTTTTGCCCAAACCATACCCATGCCAAGTCCAACCCATTTCCCTTCCACATCTACAAAAACCCATTCTCCCAATCCGCACCCATGCCCCATTTTCCATCTTCCCCATATAGACCCAATCCACCATCCTTTACCTATGTCACTTTCTCCTTATCCAACCCCCCACAAATCCCCCCATCTACCCGGGTCATGCCCGCTTTTTCCTAGGCCATGCTCGGTTCTTTTCAAACATCCACCCCTAACATCCCTAATCCTTCCACATCCTTTGCCCCACTTCAACTGTCCAATCCACCCCATACCCTACCTCTTACCATGGCCATGCCCAATCATACCGGGGCCATGCCCAATTTCCTCTCCATCCCATCTCCACCACCCACATCCAATCCCCCCCCCATGACCATGATGGAGGAGATGTTCCAAGCCTACTCCATATGGAAGGCTTCTCAAAACACCTCCCCTCCTCCACACCCCATGTCCCTAAACCCATCTCACACCCTAGCCAATCTCTATGCCCCACTCCTCAATGACCCCCATCAACCATAATCCACACCATCCAAACTCTCATTACCCACATGGCCTAGGGCCCCATGGCCCAACCTCCCACTACTCATACACCCCAAGGCCAAATGGCCCAATCTCCAACCTCTCACATACCCCAAGGTCCATTGGCCCAAACCCCCTTTTCCCACATATCCCAGGGCCCCATGACCCAATATCCCATTGCCCAAACCTACCCAGGGCCCATGGCCCAGACCCATCAAGGCCCCTTGGGCCCAACCCATCAAGGGCCCATGCCCCATAGCCATCAAGGCCCATTGGGCCCAACCCATCAAGGGCCCATGGCCCATACCAACCAAGGGCCCATGTCCCATACCCACCAAGGTCCATTGGGTCAAACGGGCCCATGGCCCAGACCCACCAAGGCTCATTGGCCCAAACCTACCCATACCCATTGGCCCAAACCCATCAAGGGCCCCTGGCCCAGACCTACCTAGGGCCCATGGCCCAAACCTACCAAGGGCCCCTGGCCCAATTCCATCAGTGGTCCATAGCCCAAAATGACCAAGGCTTCATGGCCCAAACCCAAACCCCACACTCATACTTTCCACAATACCCCCAACATTTCAACCAACCTTCACAGCCAGGCCAAACCCATGCCATACCCCAAATCCAATTTCCCATGGCCCCACACCCCAAGGCCATCTCCAAACCTTCCCCCATACCCAATGGCCCCATTAAGCCCCATCTCTAAACCAAAATACCATCACCCAACAAACCTTTCCTCACCCCCAATGGGCTCACCCCAATCCCACTCATGACATTCCCGTCCAACCCGGGCAACAACAATAAGAAAATCCCGCCCTCACTACACATTATGCCGACCAGCAATATGAGGAGGACGAGATTAGGAATAGCGGAGCCTACGCTGGGGCATTAACCAACCTTAACCCTCCTCCCATAATTGCCCACCCCCCGGTGGCCCAGAGTGAAGTCCAACTAACGGCTGAGAAAGTGGCCCCTGTATCAAAAGAGTCAGAGCATCTGAAAGAATAGTTGGACAACATACAGAAGCAACTGATGAAAATGGTTGGTGCCAAAATCCACGCCACAGACTTCAAAGATTTGTGCTTGTTCGTTGAGGTCCCCCTGCCCCCCAAATTTAAAATGCCAGCCTTTGACAAATATAATGGCACGGGCAATCCTATTGCGCACTTGAAGTCCTACTATGGGGACATGTGCCAATACGGAGGGGACGAAAGACTACTAATAAAAGTCTTTCAGAAGAGTCTGACCAGGCCGACTTTGAGATGGTTCACATCTTTAGACCCATACATGAAGAAAACATGGAAGGACCTGACGCACCTCTTTCAAGAACAATATGTCTACAATATAGACATTGAGCCGCGTAAGTCAGACTTGGCCTGTTTGAAACAGAACTAGAATGAGACCATCAGCAACTACTTGGGACGCTGGAGAGCACTGGCAGCTCAGGTCAAAAATAGAATACTTGATGATGAGCAGATTAAGATGATCTCAAAGAATACTCTGCTAGTGATCTAGGACTTTTTGATGTACCAACAGCAGTTCAACTTTGCTGATCTGGTAAGAAATGTTAACCAATGTGAGGATGCCATCAGGGATGGTCGTCTGAGTAAGAACATGCCAAGTGGGCCCGGTGGGGTTAGGAGGTTTTCAGAGCAAAGGAACTATAAGAGAACATGGGGCGATGTCCAGAACATAGCCAATACCATGCCCAATAACAATACTACCCCGTTTCAATTTCAGGCAACCCCACGAGCACCCGTTAGGCCTGAGCAGATGTATAGAATAGGGAATGGGCAAGGAATGCAAATGACTCCAGAGCAGAGGAGACCTCGCTACGACTGAGTTTTCACACCACTGGGGCAATCATTTAGTGTACTTCTGCCTTTGTTAGTGGAAAAGGGATTAGTCACTATCCGTCAACTGTACCTCCTCCTCACCTGATCCCAAAGAACTATGACCTGAATGCCCACTGCAATTTTCATCAGGGTCCGGGTCACCCAATTTATCGCTGCTTCCAATTGAAGCACGCAATCCAGGATTTGATCGACGCCTGGAAAATCATTCCCCCTGCACCTTCTCAGCATGCTAATATTCACCAAGTGCCACTACCCCCACATCCTACAGGAGGAGCAGGTCTCAGACCCACCGTCAGAATGATAGAAGGTGAGGAGGAGTTTGAATTTGACCCAACCAATTATATCAGTGATCGGGAGAGTTATGTAGCACCATTGTCAAGATACATGGAAGAGAGGAACATAGGGGTAATTGAACCCCTAAATTTGTCAGAATATTTTCCCAACCCGACCTCGTAAATTGAACCCTTGGATCTCAGGGCAAACTTTCCATCCACCACACCCGTTAATTATGTTCATATCAATGCATACCAACCATACACCACCACCCCCATCAATTACCCAATAAGCTAATAGGCCCCCAATCCTACGCCCGCACCCTTCAGTTATCAATGGCTCGCGCCCACCCCATTTTCCCCAGTTCAACTATCGGTAAACTCCACCACCCCCATCAATTACCCAATAAGCCATCAGGTCCCCAATCTTACATCTGCACCCGTCAGTTATCAATGGCCTATGCCCATCCCATCACCCCAAGTTCCGCCTGCGAACTCCACCACCCCGGTCAATTACCTAACGGCCCATCAGACCCTCCATCTCCCGCTAGCACCCACCAGCTATCAATGGCCTACTTTTGCCTCCTTCACCACCCCTATTTGGCTTAATTTTTCCCCCCAACCCGCTACCACCAAAATAAATTAGGTGTTGCCTACACTTCCTGAGCCGACAGTGCAAGTTCCTCAAGTACCGGCAGCCATACCTTTCCAGCTCTCGGGACCAACCTATGATTCTCATCAGGTCCCGCTAAGCTACGAGCAAACATATGTCAATGTCGGTGATAGCAGCAGAGATGGGATAGTGGACTTTGTCATGTGGTCTGGGAGGATTTCAAAGCAACCAGAAGCACTGGTAGCAGAATAAGCCCAACCAGAGGAGAAGAAGGATAGTGCAGTAAACCCCTTCAAAAAAATGAATCGGGAACATATACTAGAGACTCAACTAAGAAGAATGCCTACCCATATCACTGTGTGGGATCTGTTAATGATGTCCCCACTCCATTTCCAAGCATTGATGGGGGTATTGAACAATGTGCATGTGTCACTCACAGTTAGCCCTGATGAAGTCGGGCAGATAATTAGGCAAGTGATGGCTCCGAACGCCATTTCATTTTCTGATGCTGACTTGCCAGAAGGAGGTAGCCACTCGAAGTCTCTGAATATAACAGTCGAGTCTGAAAATATGGTAATCCCCTTGGTTCTGATTGATAATGGGTCCGCATTGAATATGTGCCCAATAAGAACCACCACCAAGATCGGGGTCGATCCATGCATGTTGAGGCCCACGAGAACCAGCGCTAGAGGTTTTGGCAATACCAAGAGAGAAATAATAGGAGAAGTTAATCCTGAGCTATTGATCTGACCAATGACCTTCTCCATCTTGTTTCAAGTAATGGATATCAAATCCTCTTTTAATCTATTGGTGGGACGCCCGTGGCTGCACAAGGTCGGATCCATACCTTTCACTTTGCACCAAAAACTCAAATTTGCATTTGGGCACAAGATAATCACGATCATCGGCGAGGGGCACAGTGAAAAAGAAAAGGCCGCCAATAGCATCGAAAAACCTAATATGTTGGATGTACCGCACACCGCTGAGGACGTCAACCTCCATAGTTTTGAATACGAGGTGACAACGATACTCCCGGAGCCCATTGAGGGCATCATGCCTAAAACAGGAAGCGGTATGGTAGCGACGGTGGCTATGCTCAAAAAGTGGGGCTATTAGAAAGGCCGAGGGCTCGGGCTCAGATTATAAGGCAGAAGAGAGCCAGTTGTTGCTAAGGGACAGAAGGTCAGATTCAGGTTGGGATACAAGCCCACAGAGGAAGAGGTCCGAGAGGCCAAAGAGAAAGCCAGGGTTGCCGCAACAGCAAGAGCTCGAGGGATCAACATAGAAGAGAAACCTCGCTCTAGGCCGCACATCAGGGAATCCTTCTTCAGCGCAGGGGTCGTAAAGATTGACCGAAATGGGGTAACCCATTTGACCACATAAACCCATAGCCCTAATACATCCTACAAATCCCCAGATCTCCCTTCCTAGCTTAGAGATAGATTTGGCCGCGTTGTCCCTTTTTAAGGAACGATGGCCAGTACCCGAACAAACTCCTCCTGTGGTAAATCACCACAAAATTGAGTTATCGTTTGAGGACATCATCTCAGATGAATTAGGGATCAATATTATGGAGGCTGACTCCAATAAGCCATATCAGTCAGCACCCTCCATCCCAACAGGTAAAGGAGAGGCCCCTCAGGTACGCAATTGGGTATCTTTACCAAAAACCCTAGAAGCTGGGAGTGGACTAACATTTGGCACCCGTTTCCCAAAAAAAAATAACCTATAAAAAGTGAGATAAGCCCTTGGTTGGCAATACCTTGTATATATAGCAACCCACTTTATCAAGGGTCCTGTTGGTGATCTCAAGTGTGCTTCGCTTATTGGTTGGTGTTGAAAATTATTTAAAAATAAAAAACAGAATAAAACAGGGGATGAAACAACACAACGCGAAAATCCTAGACCTGTAAGATACAGGGTCCTTTGTAGCAAGTTTTGATAAGTAAGAGTTTGTCCCACAGGGAAAGATAATCTAAGGCTCCAAGGGAGCCGTCTCTAGTAGTCCCTCCAGATCTGTCTACATATCTGGCAGTCCTAAAAGGAGGAGAGTTTAAGGTCACTTATTCTAAGTATTCTAATAACTAAATTACAGAAAGGATTGAGAGGATGGATGGAGTGTGGAAAATAATTATAAAAAGGTGAGAAATATGTTATTGAGCCAAGGTCAGAGGAGTTTTTGTAACTCAAATTTAGATCTGATGTTATAGAAATCCTGTCTAGAGGCTACATTATCACCTCTGAGGAGAAAGGATCCAACTCATCTCTACTGCCATGACTCCACCCTTAGGGCTGTAACCTGTCCACTTGAATGGTCACAGACTATCCCATAGGGGAGCCACTATCCAGGGATGGGTCAGAACATAACAAATAAATCATTGCAGGCACTATTTCATCTAGGCTACCAGCTCAGGAATCCATAGGGAACCTCAACCTCTAAAGTTCCATAAGTGGGACTAGGGCTGGAAAACCATGATAGCCCAGACACATAGAAAGAGCAAGCGATTGAGTACAACCTTTGATCCAGTTGTCCATTGCTTGAGAGAGGCTACAATGGTCCAGTCACCACCCTACAATCTCTATAACCAGATCAGATCCAACATTTGATGGCAGATCTATACAAATATGGGGGAGTCTGCCTCTATACAATCCCTCACCAGGCTTCTACAAGCTCAGGTGAAAAGAAGAAGGATCCATCTTGGATCGGTGGATCAGAATCACCCTAAGGCTATAATCTGTCCACTTAAATGGTCACAGACTATCCCAGAGGTTATCCTCCTCACGGAGCCCAAAACAAAACAAGATTATCGCTGCTACCACCATGTTCACCAGGCTACCAGCTCAAGCTCCCATGGGGATTTCAGATCTAGTAGGTCCTGTGGTGGGGCTAAGGCTGGATGACCATGATAGCCCAGACACACAGGTTACTTGGATCTGAGTGGCCCTTAAAATCAGTCATCCATTGTTTTAAAACACAGCCAAGGCAATGGGGGATCACAAGGCAGCAGCCTTGCACAGAGCATCTCACATATAAACAACAATCCCACAAAGTATAAATCCTATTGCAAAACTTCCATTAATCTAACTCAAATACATATACAAAGTCATAGCCGAATCATCGGACTATGGAGAGAAGAAAAGAAAAGAAAAGAAAAACTACTTACCGCTAAAAAAAAAGAGAAAAGAAAATGATCTCGAGATAGGTTCCGGATACCTAAACCTAAGCTAGGCCCAGGTATATATAGAAGGTCAAATATTAGGGTTAGGAAACCCTAATTTTAGCGATGCCACGTGGCCTTCTATTAATCCTTGGATGCCTCGGGGCATGTGCACGGAGATTTGAGCATGGGAGTGCGCGCCCTAATCACTGGAAATTTCTAGAATGCCTTCTACTGAAGAGATGAAAGTTTAGGTTTAGAGCCTCTCTAGGTAGCTGTAGTTTCCCCAGACTTCTCGCGTGGTAGCTCATTGCTCTTCGCTAGGATGATTTGACACTGAAGCTTCAGCCGTCGCGAGGTTGCCTTGGTTTGCTCTTCAGGCAGTCTCGCGGTAGAGAGTTGAGCTCTCGCTGGGTTGAAGTTTGTGAGGATGAATAGAAAATACAGTCTCAAGCGTCGCGAGGTTGCAATTCAAGCAGTCGCGCAGTAGATTAGTCTTTGCTGGGCAGCAGCGTGAGAACTGCGCAAGCTCTTCTCTTTACTTGGACTTCACGAGTTGCCTCGTGAGATTCTTTTGAGTTCTGAACTGCGCGAGGTTCTTTGTCTCACTCAGTCTTCACGAGATTGGCTTTGCCTTCGCCAGGATGCTTTCTTTCTTGAATGGCGCGCAAATTGCACGAGGCGTTCTTCTTTTGAGAATTGTACCCCGCGATGACTGCGCGACAGCTGCGCGAGACATCTTCTAAAGCTCTCTCTCCTCAGCTGTCTTAAGTGACCTTCGCAAGATTGAGAGAGGTCTGCTTTGAACTGCACGACACTGAGCGTTGTGTTCTACTCTTGAGCTTCGCGAGAGCTGCGTGGAGTTGAGTTTCTGAAGCTCCTCAGTCATTCATCTGCGCGAGAGGTTGCTTGTAAAGCCTTGGGAAGCTCAGCTAATCTGCGCGATGCTTCAAGGTTTATTCTTGCTGAGGGGCATCTACTACCAAAGCAGGCTCCAGAACAGGATTCTTGGCCTTATTTCACTGCTGATTATTTCCTGAACAAAATACTTAAGATGAGTTTATTAGGTGGCTAAGGGTCTAATCAAAGGTTAATTTAAGGGGTGAAAAGTGGTACTTTTCAGGTCTTAACACACCCCCAAACCTAATCTTTGCTAGTCCCTTAGCAAAGCTACATTAAATCTACTCTAAAAATTAAATGCCACTTTCGTAGGGAGCACAGATACATTTAGCATATGTACCAAGCCTTTTAAACCCCTAGGTGATCCCTAGTTGAGGAGTGAAGTCTCCTGAGGGTTTTCAGTGAAGACACCCACAAACTTCTCCAATGAAATAGTTAACTAAAGTGCACTGTCTTCCAATGAGCAGTTAACGAATCAGATTTAGTCTACTCATGAATCAGCATAAAAGAAGTTTAATTCATTGGTTGCACAGGATCTTAGATAGCCTAATTCGCATGTTTGCACAGCATTTTCAAATAATTTGTGATCACAGAAAACTGCACAAGTGCATGTCAGCACTGAGCTTATCCTTATGTCAGAAAATTAGGTTAAGGTCATACATAATGCATTCAAGTTCAGACCCAAAAGAAAGCTTTACAGGGCATACTCTCATCAAGGTTTGTTGAGGGGTTCAGTTTCTCACAGGCTCAAGAGCAGTTACATCTCCCAACTGGGTTTGTAAGCATGAGCATAAGCAGAGTTCTTAAGTGCTGGCATCATTGTCAGTTTCTCACCATAGATTGGATAATTCCTTATCTTCACATGACAGCTCACTCAATATTTGGATCACAAGGGCTTTTAACTGGGTTGAAATGTGGCTTATGGAGTATGGTTAAAAAGAATAGAAGGTTTGAAAAGGGGTTCAAAAATTGAGAACTCAGTGGGTGCAGGAGGTGGTTCATGACTTCACCTTCTTGAATTCAGCTCCCTTCATCTTCTTTGAGATTTTTAGATTTGAAGTGATCAGTTTCTCTTCTTGATTTTGATTTTCCAATGAAGGTTCCTCTTGACTTCTCTCTTATTCCTCTTCATTATTATTTTTTGTTTCTTTTTGCTGGAGTTTTCTTCTTTTTTTTTTATTTTGTTTTTGCTTCTCAGAAATGCCACCATGTCCTCAGTTACCATTCTGGCAGAATAGATGCTTCTTCTCCATTCACCTAATGCTGACCATAGCTAGTCCATCTTCAACTCTTTCTCCTTTACCTTCTGAATTCTCAGAGTGAGGGTAGGTTGAATCAGGTTCATAGGTTCAGGTTCAAGTACTCAGGTGTATTTTGAAGAAATTTAGGATTTAAAGCTCAAAGGGGGTATGGACAAGGACAGTTGCTTTAGGAATGATCCTTTTAGGCTCAAACTGTCCAAGAGAAGGCCTTGATCCTTTCCTAGGTCTCATGAGTACTGTCAGTTGTTTCAACTTGGAGTTACCTAACTTCTAGTGAGCACAGCGACTCAGCCAGTCCTTAGAACTAGAAGAAATGCCTTAGTTACTCCTCAAAAAAATAAAATTTGTAGGCCCAATTCTCACTGGTTATGGTCATCCTTTGAACTTTTAAGTATGTCCTCACCTTTTTCTCTCTCTAATGATTCACTAAGTGTAGATACAAGTGTGTTTCCTTGGTGAAATTATTATGGAAATGTGGAATATTAGAAGTCTATAATGTTCAATGTTTGCATAAATTTTAAACTTCTTAATTTCTTGATTCTTAAGTGAACAGAGGTCCATTTCCATATTGCTCAGATGAGTCTGTTGCACTTATGTTAATTGTTCCATTGGTAGCGTCTGCCTGCCATACCCCTAAACCTATGAGGAGCAGTGTCCTCACTGGTTCAAGGTCAATGTGCAGCAGAGTTATTGCAACATAATAGAAAAGGAAAACAAAACACACAGACAAAGCAAGACAGGACAGACAGTGGGAAAGTCTAGGAAATATGAAAACTGTACAAAATACAAGAGAACATATGTAAAAGAAATAGAGGAAATCCTAGGTGCAATCTAATCAGAATTTGGATTAAAATTTATCCCAGCCCATCTTCCTTGCATGTTCTTGAAGGATAGCCTCTTCTTTTTTCTTCTTACGTTCCCTCTCGGCCTTCCTCTGCTCTGGAGTTTTTGGTATGGTAGGAGCCCGAACTCTCATTTTTCTCTTCTTTGGCCTGAGGGATCTCCAAGATTTTACAAAGGTGGCTCAGGGGTTTGGTGGGGATTTTGGGGCCCTGTGACTTTAGAGGCTTGCCCAAGCTGAGGCCGAGGTGGAATAGGAGATGATTGGGCTGGGGGAGGCGCAGGAGGGGCAACGGGAGATTTGGCTGGAGCTGGCATTTGAGACAGTAGAGGATCTTTCCCTTTCTCGCCTAGGGGAGCCACAGAGATGGAACTGCACTCTCACGAGGCACGCAGGCTCTTTCCTTTCGCGGAGTTGCTCGGTGGTGGTGCCTCCTCAGACTGGGTAGATGGTTCTTTGCCAATTTTTAAAGAGCGAGATGGGGGAGTGGTCTTCTTAGCAGCAACTTTCCGTCTCTGAGGATAGGATTGGGCGGTAGGGGCATCTGAAGGGGCAGCCACCGTAGGTTGGGCATTGGGATTCGTAGGTGGTGCCTCCTCGGAGTCAGAATCAGAAGGAAAGAGCTCTGTAGGGTCCAATCCTAGGGCAGCAGCAGCCTGTCTGCATTCTTCTTTGGAGAGGAGGTGCCCATGGGGATCGTCCTGAGTGGAAGCTCGGCTGACCTTTGGAGGGGGGGATGGAGGGACCGACTGTTTGCCTTTTTGGGCTGCAGTGGCTCTCTTAGAAGTGGGCTTTTTCTGGGAAGGGGTGCGTTTCCTTTTGATAGCAGGAGAGGAAATAGGGGGGGCACTGATGTAGGAGAAGGAGCTACAGTAGGGGTCGTAGCAGGAGCAACAGGTTTTGCAGGTACTACAGAAGGAATGGCAGCAAGCATTGGAGGAGGAACAGACTGTGTAGGGGTTGATATAGGGGTGGTGGAAGAAGATGGGCCTGGATGTGTGAAGAAGGTGGGGCCTCAGGGGGAGCGGTGGCGATGGGGGTGGCTTGGAAAGGTTGGGACAGCAGGAAAGCAACTCGCTGTTCCAAGATGTCAATTTTCTTGTTAGCCCATAAGAGATTGGTATCCGAAAGCTCCTTACTGAGACGGGTGATCTCCTGAGCATTGTTCAATTTCTTCTCTAATAGCCGGTTATGCTTTTTCACCCTCTCAGCATTGGCCTTTTCCATGTCAGCAGTTACTTTGTAGTAAGTTGCTGCAACCTTGTTGGCATTTGATGTCTCTAGAATTGCCTCCCATCCTTTTGAAATATCGCGCAGCTGCTCGTTGTGAGCAAGCTTCAGATCACTAAGCATATGCAGCAAGGGGTATTCAATGGCTTGGCGGAGTTGGGCCATGCCATGGAGAACATCCCTCTTGATATAAGGATTGTCCCTCATGGCATGGAGGAGGGTGAAGCAGGGAGGGGTGTAGTAGGAGTGTCTGGGCAAGATTGGGATAAATGAAGTGGAAGGAAGAGAGGGTGTTGGAGCCTGGGGGGGAAGTGGGGGTTGTAGAAATGGTTTGGGTGGTCTGGGTGGAATGGTCAATGAATTTAGGAGGGGGTGGGAGAAGAGGGGGAAATGGAAGGTATGGGTGGAAAATGAAATGAAGGAAGGGCAGCTGATGTGGATGGTTCAGGGGAAGGGAAGAAGGGTATGGTGAAGGGTTGAAATGGAAGGGAGGGGGGTGCAAATAGGGGGGTGGAGGGAAAGGTGGATGGGAATTGAATGGGGTCCGTCTGGGTAGAAGTGTTGGTGAATTGAGGGGAGGTAGTATTAGAGGTGGAAGGATAGGGAGAGAGGGAAAGGAGTGGTCGTATGGTATCGGAGGGGAAGGATGGAGATGAGTCAATGGGGGTAGGGGCTGGGAAATGGGGAGGCAGAGGTGGAAGGGGTTGTGTTGGGATTGGTGGGTTTGTCAATGTGTGAAGGGTGGATTGGAGGGTGGTTATGTCGGGTTTGCATTTTGGCTTAGGTCTGTGGTGTTGGATAGTTGGGTTTGGAGGTCATGGATAAGGGAAAGGATGTGAGTAAGGGAATGTGAGGTTGGATGAGGGGGGGGAGGAGGGTAAGAAGGAATAGGTTGGAAACGGGAAGTGGGGGCATGATGGATAGTGGTAGGGGGGAAGGGGGGGGTCGGGTGAATGATGTGGTGAAGGGAGAGGAGACTCAGGGAGAGGGATGTCGTGGGTGGGCAAGGTATCAAGCAAACTGGTCATGAAGGCTTCATACCCAGAGGTGGTGGCTAGGTTGAAGTCTAGGTCATGGAGAGGTGGGTTTAAGGGTTGGTCACTAAGGGGTGTGGTTGTGGGAAGGGTAAGGGTAGTGTGAGAGGTTTTCTTTTTGAGGTAGGATATCAAGGGAGGGCTGTCAGGGTGAGGATCAGGGGCTATGGGAGAGACTGGGGATGTTGATTGGGGTGGGTGGGTGAAGGTGGAGTGGTGTCTTGGGGTTCAACACTTTCTATCCAGGTTCGGATAATGGTTGGAGGGGGAATGGAGAAAGGAGAGGAAAGAGGAGAAGTGAAAGATGGAATGGGTGAAGAAGGGAGGAGAGGCGGAGTAGTGGATGGAGGAATTCTTTGCGAAGCGGAGGTGTGAGCTCGCGCCACCTTCTTTGGGGCAAGGATTGTTGCCTTCTTTTTGGGGGCAGGGGTGGCCGTTGCCATAGCAGCTTCCTCTCTCTGCTCGGAGACCTCCTGAGCTTCAGTCTTCTTCTTCTTCTTCTGGGGATCAATTAAGCTTTTGCTGATCCCCCATTGTCTTTTAGCAAATGTGGTGGGGGTGAGGTCAGCAGATAACTCCCCCAATGGTATCTTGTATCCTCCCCTCAGAAGTAGTCTTGTGATGAGTCTTCCATAGGGGAGAGTGTGGCTCTTCTTTTGCAGCCCTAACTTCACCATTGTATCCTTCATGGCCTCGTAAATCAACCAGGCAGCATTGAATCCATGGCCCAGAGAGAAGGAATACAGAGCATCTGCAATTGGTGTCCTCCTTTCTTGCTGATGGCCGGAGTAATAGATGTTCTTCCTCAAAACTTGATCAATGAACAGTAGTTTGGGCTCCAAATCTCTTTTTCTGATGGAGTCCCCTGTGGCCTTCAAGCCTCTAGTAATGGCATGGGCAATTGTGTCAATGGGGGCACTCACAGGGGCACCATAACCGCAATTGGGATCAAATCTAGCAGGGATGCCCAAGACTTCAACGATCAACTCCGGGCTAAGTAGCATCTCAAAGTTGTCAACTAATGCAAGGATCCCTGGCTGCCCTTGTGTGTCGGGTCTGAGCCTAAGGTGCTGGTAGAAGAGTTGCACTAACCTAGGGTAGGCTAGGGCAGGAATCATTTGCAAAGAAGGGGAATGACCAGCCTCTTGCAAGAACTCTATGGCAAAATACAATGGCTCAGATTCAAAGAAAGAGATATCAAAAATGGCTTCAGGCTCTAAGTGAATGGAAAGGAGGAGCTCAGAGGGTGTAGAATAATCCGATGTTGGTGCAGCTTGCTCCGGTATCACCCCCTTCCCTTTTTGCAGAGCCATAGAGGACTTGGCTTTCTTAGGTGTAGGCTCCACAGTGGCCTTGTCCCTGGCTCTCTTCACAGGTGTGCTTTTAGGAGCCATCCCAATTTCCTTGGTGAGTGTGGAGTTACAAATTTGAAAGGAAATACCAGGAGCTGAGTCTAACCCTAAAAGTTAGGGTTCTATTTAATGGAACACGCAAAGGATCTCCAAAGCTGTAAACAAGGGGCAACTATTAATGGGAGCTTGAAGAACAAAAATCCTGAAGGTCGAAGTGAACAATGATCTGGGGACAGGGTGTTAAAGGAGAGAGGTGGAGAGGAGTGAGAGCTAGGGTTTCGCTGGTAAGAGAGGAAAGAGAAAATAGTAAGGAAAAGCAGCGCGGGGTGGGATTTAAATATCGCGAAGCTCGACGCGCTTTAGAAACGTCCGCCCCCTGGTTGGGAATGAATGGGTCGCGAGATTAAATGTTCCTTCAAACTGCGCGATGCAGCCCACCCAGTTCTTTGAAACTCGCGACAGCACAACAAAGTAATTCCTTATGAACTATGCGAGATGGGACCAAACTCATTATTCAGAACCCCGCGATGGCTTAATCGAGGCAGAATTCACTCACCCCCCAGTCCGCTGTTTGACCCTTACCAAAGGGGTGGATTCTCTCACAGACTTACTCCCAGGGACACCCCTAGTCATTATAAAGCATTCACAATTCTTATACTCTCCAGGCAAGAAAGTCACACGTCACGCAAAGCATTCAAATCATCATTCAATCACTTAAAATTATCACACAGGGGAAGTTGGTATCAAAGTAGGCATTAAAGCACTAAACTCAAATTCCAACAAGATTACAAACTATTCCTACAAACTGTAAAGTACATATTATACAACGATGCACAGTTCTTATCATTAATGAAATGAAAGATCCCCTTTAGGTTCTGAGGATCCTTCACCAATCAAAAATTGACCCTTGGGATTAACCACTGGTTGACTGGGAAACCTTCCCTCTTCTCTTTTGGCTAGGGTGTTCGCTCGTTGTCCCATCTGCTCCTCCATCTTCTTGATGCTCTGACCATGAGAGTTCACAGTTTGAGCCAAGGAACCCAAATTTTGCAATGAAGCCAAGACTTGGTCCTAGAAAGAAGTATTTCTTGGTTGAGAAGGAGGTAGAACCAACTGATTTTGCTGCTGATGGGGCTGCTGGTGGTGCTGGAAGGTAGACCTTGGGGCATGCCCTTGATTGAACTGCTGCTGTGGCCTTTATGGTAAAGCCAACATCTGCTGGGGCTGCATGTAGTTATCTTGCTTCCACCTCAGATTTGGGTGGTCTCTCCGTTGGTAACCAGCATTTTGGTGCTGGTATCCATATGGTTGTCTGTTGTAGCCCCCAGATTGTTGTTGGCCATAAGACTGAGCAGCAGCAGCATGTTCCAACATTAATTCAGGAAATTGCCCTACAGATGGACATTCCTCCACTGTGTGCTGTGGGGACTGGCATATCAGACATGCCTCCGCCACATGAGCAGCCCTTCTGGGTGCATCACAGTCAATAATTTATCAAACTTCATAGAGAGGTTTGCCATCTGCAGCCGTAGGTCATCGTTCCCAGACACATCATAAATTTTTCCTTTGGATCCAGCAGCAAGCCCCAACTTTGACTCAGATTCCTAATGAGTTCTTGCCAGGGATGGCTTTTGAAAAGCATTCTCACTAATCATGTAATGACCCAGAAAATTTGAACCAGAAACTAACCGCATCGATGTACGTGCCCTGCACGGAAATCGAGACAGAAAATTTAAAACTTTGAAAATAATATTAATAGAAATAATATTAGCCTATAAGTAGGTTAGTTCACGTATGAAAACCCGTTTCGATCCGAGTTGAGTGCGATGTCGAGACGGTACACTACGCCGTATCGACATGTTGGTGTTTCACACCGAAATCAAAATTAGAGATGCAACTGAAATATCTAAGATATTTCAGTTGGTAGCTTATAAGGGAAGGAAGGGAGACCTAGAGGAAGTTCTTCTTCTTCTTCTTCTTCTTCTTCTTCCCCTTGCCCTAGTTACTCTAATGTATAAGGAGTCTCAGAGCTAGGTGGGTTTGCAAGAGGGTTTTTGTATAAAAACAGGGTTAGCAAGATTGAAAGGTGAGTTTCCTAAGCTAGGGTATGTAGAGACCAATGGATTAAGCTTAGGTATAGGTTGTGTGTGTGAAGTCTATGCATGCTGAACCAGAGCTAAAAGGTTGCTCGTCGAACTCGGATCGGTGATAAACTCCGAGAGCTTGATCCGAAACCCTCTTCCGGAGTGATTTAAACTCAAAGGGCCCACATAGAGGTGAGCTCTTGTTTAAAATGGGCGAGGGATGCCCTAAATATAGGTTCTCAGATGAATATTTAAGATTTTAATGGATTTTGGAAGGAAAATAAGTTAGAAAAATTTGTTTAGTGAACTCCATTAATGACCAAAATTGTTATTATTGATCGATCAACAAGGTGTTGATCGATCATCGAGTAGAATTGATCGATCAACAAAGTGTTGATCGATCACTAAGTAGGGAAATGATCGATCAACAGTGGTGGTGATCGATCAATTTATATATACAGTAAAGGAACATTAATGGCAGAGAGTTGGGGAATTTTGATTGTATTGGTGATCGATCAACAAGGTATTGATCGATATTGATCGATCAACAGTGGTGGTGATCGATCAACACAGAGCCCATTGATCGATCAACCAACATGGTGATCGATCAATTGTGTGCAAAATATATAAACAGTTGTGCTTTGGTGATCGATCAACAAGAGTGTTGATCGATCAATAAAGAGTTCATTGATCGATCAACAAGGTATTGATCGATCAATAAACCCTGTTTTCAGACAGTTAGAAAATTTATAGGTAAGAACCACTGGACATTGTGTCAGTTCACAATCTGTCACTCTAACACCTAGAGTAACATGTTTATGGTCTAGGATCAGACTAAAATGCCTTGAAAAAGCTTTGGATTTGCTTAGAAGGAGCTTGATCCGAGGTAGGGGAATTCAACCGAAATTGCATTTATTTTTGATCTCATGGATTACATCTGTCATGCATATCTCAGCATAGTTTAATTCTGTTTTAAAAGCATGTTTAGCATATGTATGAGTATTCTTTTATGAACTTGATCCGACATTTGATATCCGTATCCGAAATCTGAATTCTGTTAAGTATGATAAGTATGCATGTGATTTGAGGTTTGATATTCAGTAAAAATCCCACCGACTCAAGGGTATATCCGCTTGCACACTTGTGCATTTGCTTTGTAATCCCTCGGCACAATTGCACTCCATGTGTGGGCATTGTTGCAATTCAAATTGTTCATGTGAACGACGATGGTTGGGATTATCCATCTGACCAAATCGCTACCACGTGCTATACTCACTGGAGTTACTTAAGTATACTACACTAAGTCATTATATGTTGTATTCATCAATTCAAGATCGCTTTTTGGATAAATGTCTCATGTTTTATACATCATTGCATATTTCAGCTTTTGTTCTTTGATGACCATGTTATGCAATTAGAATGCAAATTTAGTTGAATTCTTCTATTGAGCTAGGATGCTTTATAAACATTTAGGTTGGTGACTTGAGACTATCACCGATCCCGAGGTGAGGACGAGAGACCCGCCGACTTTTACCCATAGACTGGGTATAGCTTAGACACTTTTGGGGTTTTATGTTTGTTGGAGACTTTGGATTATGTGTGCCTGGTGGCCACTTTTGTATTAATTTTTGTAGATATTTTATTTCATTTATAGCCTTATTATACATTCTATCGGAACCATCATTGGGAACCATTGTTTGGGTGATGGATGTCTGTCACCGATGGTTCTTTTTGGTTCCTTTTTGAGGATGTATACTTTTAGATTTATAAATAAAGGTTTCTTTATTGTTCTTACTTTTAGATTGATTCATTAGATAACTCTACTTACCGCTGTGGGATGTTATCTGTATATTTCCGCTTTATATACAGATATTGTGTGATTTGTCCTGGGGATCATCCAGAGCATGATCCTGATGGCACGGATTTCTGAGTAAAGAAGTCCGGGCTGTCACAAATCACCTCAAACAATTCCCATGCCTCCTCAGCAGTCTTGTGCATGTAGGATCCACCATAAGAGGCATCTACCATATCTCTGTTTTTCTCATCAATCCCATTGTAGAAGCTTTGTACAAGCTGCCACTCAGGGATCTTGTGATGCCGGCATTGTTTGAGCATCTCTTTAAACCTATCCCAGGACTGGTTAAAATCCTCAGTTGGGGACTGAGAAAATGCAAGAATATCTTTCCTCAACTGGCTAGTTTTGGTCTCAGGGAAGAACTTGGTTAGGAATCTAGTCTGCAGGTCTTTCCATGAAGCAATGCTATTGTTGGGAAGAGTGACCAACCAGGTACTGGCCCTATCCTTTAGAGAGAAGGGAAAGAGTCTGAGCCTAGTAGCCTCAGGTCCCAAACCAGTGATATTAAAAGTGGTGCACAAGGCCAAGAACAGATCAATATGCTTGTAAGGGTCTTCTTTGCTAAGCCCATGGAAAGCTGGCAGCATCTAGATGATTGAAGTTTTTATCTCATAATTCCCCTGAACATCAGGGAATTGAATGCTATAAGGGGAGTTGTAGTCATCCGGAGCATTCAACTCCTTAAGGGTTCTGGGGTGTTCTTCACCCATAGTTCCTGTTGCAGATTTACCTGGGGGCTCTCCTGTGGTGTGCCTGTCTCTTCTAAGTCTTCTTCCCCTTTCTAACTCAGGGTTTAGAGGCTCTAAAGTAGGGCTAAGGGAACTCCTCCCTAGAATACAAGCACACCCACGACAAGGAAAGCTTCTTGCAGGCACATTGTAAAAGAGTACTTATACACAAACAAATTTATCTAACTATTTTATAGCTATCTAAAGAATACAATTAAACTATCCTAGATACTGCTGGAAAAATTGTTAAAAAGAAAGATAGACAGAGCTTTAGAGTCAGAGAGTTTGCAAACAGAGGTAGCTATGCTCCAATTGCATTCCAACTATCCTTCACTGCTGCTATCCAGATCTGCAAGAAAGATTCACAACTATATCAGCAGCATCAATTATTCACATGTATAAAGAATACTAAGAATACAAAAACTAAGGGTCTACTATTAGATCATCTTTCCCCGGCAACGGTGCCAAAAACTTGTTGGTGATCTCAAGTGTGCTTCGCTTATTGGTTGGTGTTGAAAATTATTTAAAAATAAAAAATAGAATAAAACAGGGGATGAATCAGCACAACTCAGAAATCCTAGACCTGCAAGATACAGGGTCCTTTGTAGCAAGTTTTGACAAGTAAGAGTTTGTCCCACAGGGAAAGGTGATCTAAGGTTCCAAGGGAGCCGTCTCTAGTAGTCCCTCCAGATCTGTCTACAGATCTGGCAGTCCTAAAAGGAGGGGAGTTTAAGGTCACTTATTCTAAGTATTCTAATAACTAAATTACAGAAAGGATTGAGAGGATGGATGGAGTGTGGAAAATAATTATAAAAAGGTGAGAAATATGTTATTGAGCCAAGGTCAGAGGAGTTTTTGTAACTCATATTTAGATCTGATGTTATAGAAATCCTGTCCAGAGGCTACATTATCACCTCTGAGGAGAAAGGATCCAACTCATCTCTACTGCCATGACTCCACCCTTAGGGCTATAACCTGTCCACTTAAATGGTCACAGACTATCCCATAGGGGAGCCACTATCCAGGGATGGGTCAGAACATAACAAATAAATCATTACAGGCACTATTTCATCCAGGCTACCAGCTCAGGAATCCATAGGGAAACTCAACCTCTAAAGTTCCATATGTGGGGCTAAGGCTCGAAAACCATTGCTTGAGAGAGGCTACAATGGTCCAGTCACCAGGCTACAATCTCTATAACCAGATCAGATCCAACATCTGATGGCAAATCTATAAAAATATGGGGGAGTCTGCCTCTATACAATCCCTCACCAGGCTTCTACAAGCTCAGGTGAAAAGAAGAAGGATCCATCTTGGATCGGTGGATCAGAATCACCCTAAGGCTATAATCTGTCCACTTAAATGGTCACAGACTATCCCAGAGGTTATCCTCCTCACGGAGCCCAAAACAAAATAAGATTATCGCTGCTACCATGTTCACCAAACCACCTCAAGCTCCCATGGGGATTTCAGATCTAGTAGGTCCTGTGGTGGGGCTAAGGCCGGATGACCATGATAGCCTGACACACAGTGTTACTTGGATCTGAGTGGCCTTAAAATCAGTCCTCCATTGCTTTGAAACACGTACCCAAGGCAATGGGGATCACAAATGTGACCTATGAGCATCTCACATATAAACAACAATCCCACAAAGTATAAATCCTATTGCAAAACTTCCATTAATCTAACTTTAAAGTCATAAAAGAATTGCTGGACTATGGAGAGAAGAAAAGAAAAAGAAAAAGAAAAACTACTTACTACTAAAAAAGAAAGAGAAAAGAAAAGCGATCTGAGATAGGTTCCTAGATACCTAAACCTAAGCTAGGCATGGGTATATATAGCAGTGGGGTGGTGGCGCATTAGGGTTAGGAAACCCTAATTTTAATGATGCCACGTGGCCTTCTACTGATCCTTGGATGCCTCAGGGCGTGTGCACGAAGATTTAAGCATGGGAGTGCATGCCCTAATCATTGGAAATTTCTAGAATGCCCTCTACTGAAGAGATGAAAGTTTAGGTTCAGAGCCTCGCTAGGTAGTTGTAGTTTCCCCAGACTTTTCGCATGGTAGCTCATTGCTCTTCGCTAGGGTTATTTGACACTGAAGCTTCAGCCGTCGCGAGGTTACCTTGGTTTGCTCTTCAGGCAGTCGTGCGGTAGAGAGTTGAGCTCTCGCTGGGTTGGAGTTCGCGAGGATGAATAGAAAATACAGTCTCAAGCATCGCGAGGTTGCAATTCAAGCAGTCGCGTGGTAGATTAGTCTTCGCTGGGCAGCAGTGCGAGAACTGTGTAAGCTCTTCTCTTTACTTGGACTTCGCGAGTTGCCTCGCTAGATTCTTTTGAGTTCTGAACTATGCGAGGTTCTTTGTCTCACTTAGTCTTCGCGAGATTGGCTTTACCTTCGCTAGGATGCTTTCTTTCTTGAATGGCACGCGAATTGTGTGAGGCGTTCTTCTTCTGAGAATTGTACCCTGCGGTTACTGCGCGAGACATCTTCTGAAGCTCTCTCTCCTCAGCTGTCTTAAGCGACCTTCGCGAGATTGAGAGAGGTCTGCTTTGAACTGCACGACACTGAGCGCTGTGTTCTACTCTTGAGCTTCGCGAGAGCTGCGCGGAGTTGAGTTTCTGAAGCTCCTCAATCATTCATCTGTGCGAGAGGTTGCTTGTAAAGCCTTGGGAAGCTCAGCTGATCTGCACGATGCTTCAAGGTTCATTCTTGCTGAGGGGTATCTGGTGCCAAAGCAGGCTCCATAACAAGATTCTTGGCCTTATTTCACTGCTGATTATTTCCTGAACAAAACACTTAAGACGAGTTTATTAGGTGGCTAAGGGTCTAATCAAAGGTTAAGTTAAGGGGTGAAAAGTGGTACTTTTCAGGTCTTAACAGGTCCGTCTCCGAAAAAAACAAAAATCTCAAAAACATGAAAAAAATATAAAATCTCAAAAACATGGAAAAAATACAAAATCCTAAAAACATTAAAAAAATATAAAACTCAAAAATATCGTCATTTAAAATTCCAGAGAAAGCCTCACAAAAGGATGCCTTAATCGAAATACCTGTCCCATGTAAAATCGACCCCTTTCCTATAGAAATATAAGAAGAGGTAGGACTTACGAGTCTGGATGAGGATAGTCCTTTGGAGGAGCTCCCCAATGAGCTCCTTGATTGGTACGCCAACTTTGAGCATGGCCCTACCCTCGTTGTCGAAGAGACAGAGGATATCAATCTACGGACTGAGGAGATTCCCAGAATAACCGAGATCGGAACGTCACTGTCTCCCGAAGAAAGAAAAAGCATGATCACTTTCCTTCGGTCATACAAAGATGTTTTTGCCTAGTCATACGAGGACATGCCTGGTTTGGACACCGATTTGGTCGAGCATGAGTTGCCTCTCTACCCTGATATGAAGCCGGTTAAACAGAAGTTGAGACATCTCTAACCCGAGTGGATGTTGAAAGTCAAAGACGAGGTCATCAAGTAGTATGATGTGGGGTTTCTCATGCTATCCAAATACCCACAGTGGCTAGCCAATATCATGCTTGTACCAAAGAAAGATGGAAAGGTCCGCATGTGCATCAATTTCCATAATTTGAATAGAGAGAGCCCAAAAGACGATTTCTCATTGCCACACATCGACATCTTGGTCGATAACATTGCTAAGCACGGGATGCTTTCCTTTATGGACGGATTCTCAGGATACAATCAAATAAAGATGGCAGAGGTCGATCGCGAGAAGACAACGTTCATTACCCCCTGGGAACCTTTTGCTATCGGGTCATGCCGTTTGGGCTAAAGAATGCTGGTGCAACATACCAGAGAACTATGACTGGGCTATTCCATGACATGATACACCAAGAGATTGAGGTGTATGTTGACAATATGATAGCCAAGTCGCCAGAGCGAAGCGACCATCTGGTAAACCTTCAAAAGTTGTTTAAGAGGCTGAGAAAGTACAAGTTATGTCTGAATCCACAGAAGTGTACTTTTGGTTCTATGTCCAGAAAGCTGTTGGGGTTCATTGTTAGTAGGAGAGGGATCGAGGTCGACCCAGTTAAAGTCAAAGCTATCACTGAGATGCCGCCACCATCTATCGAGAAAGAAGTTAGAGGGTTCTTAGGCATAATACAATATATCAGTCGGTTCATTGCGCAACTAAGTCCAATCTTCACGTTAATCTTCTAACTACTAAGGAAGAACTCACCTGTTGAATGGAATGATGATTATCAGGCAGCATTTGATAAAGTTAAAAGCTACCTCCTTAACCCACCTGTGTTGGTACCACCCGAGCTAGGGAGAGCACTCTTGATGTATCTTTCCATGATAAAATTTTTGATGGGATGTGTCTTAGGTTAGCATGACGAGACAGGAAGAAGAGAGTAGGTCATCTGCTATCTAAGCAAGAAATTTACTGATTATGAGACACGCTATTCTCATCTGGAGAAAGCATGCCTGGCTCTTATATGGGCTACTCAGAGGCTCCGCCATTACTTGTTATCCCAAGCCATCCTACTATTGGCCTGAATGGACCCATTGAAATACCTGTTTGAGAAGCCTGCTCTCGCTGGGCGGACTGCATGCTGGCAACTCTTATTATCTGAGTTTGACATCACGTACGTCACTCAGAAGTCAATTAAGGGGCAGGCACTCGCCGATCATCTTGCCAACAATCTTTTGCCAGATTATGAACCTTTGAGAACTGAGTTTTCAGATGAAGATATCTTGTTCATGACGGAAGACGATACTGACGAAGCAGAAAAATCATGGGTAATGCACTTCGATGTGGCAGCAAATGCTGAGGGTCAAGGAGTTGGTGCCATTATGATTTCACCGAAAGGGTCCCACGTACCTTTCTCTATCAAGCTCAACTTCCCTTGCACAAATAGCATGGCTGAATATGAAGCTTCTGTCGCTGGTCTATAGGTAGCTCTCGATCTGAATATAACTCACCTCCGAGTGTTTGGTGATTCTCAGTTAATCATATGCCAGATGAATGGTGACTGGAAGACGAAAGACAAGAAATTGATCCCTTACCATGAGCACCTCGAGGACCTAATAGCTTGCTTCCAAGATGTGACACTCTCATATGTCCCCTGGAAAAGGAATCGCTTTGCTGATGCACTAGCGACTTTGACATCAATGATAGAAATCCCGTATGGTGCTGAGATAAAGCTGATCATGATCGAGCAGAGGAATGATCTGGCCTTCTGCCTCCAGATTGAGGAACCTACAAAGCCTGATGATGAGCTACCTTGGTTCTCAGATATCAAGACTTTTCTAGAGATACTAACTTTCCCTGAGGGTACGTCCAAGACAGACCAACGAACCATTCAACATCTAGCGGTAGGCTACGTCATTTGTGGAAATTGCCTTTACAAGCGATCATATATAACATCTTACTTAGGTGCCTTACAGAAAGTGAAGCAACCAATATCATGAAGGAGATCCATGAGGGAGCATGAGGAGCCCACGTCAGCGGTCACATGCTTGCTAAGAAAATTCTGTGGTAGGGATACTTTTGGACCACTATGGAATCAGATTGCTGCAAACATGTTCAGAAATGCTACAAGTGTCAGGAACACTCCGGTCTGATACACACTCCTGCCATTGATCTACATTGCATGACCACTCCTTGGCCGTTTGCTACCTGGGGTCTTGACGTCATCGGAATGATTAATCCGAAAGCATCAAATGGACATCGGTTCATCCTTATCGCCATTGAATACTTTACCAAGTGGGTAGAAGCGGCATCATATGCCAACATCACGGCCGGTCACATCGAGAAGTTTCTCAAGAGTAATATTATGTGCTGATTTCGAGTACCCAAAGATATCATCACAGACAATGGTACAAATTTTACAAATAAGCACATCTGAGCTTTCTATGAGCAATACAAGATCAAGCACCATCGCTCATCCCCTTATCGGCCTCAAACTAATGGAGCCGTGGAAGCTGCTAATAAGATGGTCATTCGCATCCTCAAGAAAATGGTCGTCACCTACCAAGATTGGAGTGAAATGCTGCCATTTGCCTTATGGGCCTACAGAACGTCAATCTGTACTGCTACAGGGGCAACACCATTCTCCCTTGTGTATGGAACTAAGGTCGTCCTCTCAGTTGAGGTTGAAGTACCCTCACTCCAAATTCTCATAGAATCAGGCTTATCCGAAGCAGAGAGAGAGAGAGATCACTCTTTGATCAGCTGAGCTTACTGGATGAGAAAAGGCTCTTAGCCTTGTGTCATACTCAAGTTTACCAAGGGCGAATCATACACGCTTACAATAAATTTGTCCGTGGTCGAGATCTAAAGGTAGGAGACACTGTACTAAAGAAGATCTTCCCATCCCTCCATGCCGATCCGAGATGAAAGTTCAAGCCAAACTGGGAAGAACCTTATGTCATCCGAGAAGTAC
Source organism: Chloranthus sessilifolius (assembly GCA_021018995.1). Lineage (NCBI taxonomy): Eukaryota > Viridiplantae > Streptophyta > Magnoliopsida > Chloranthales > Chloranthaceae > Chloranthus > Chloranthus sessilifolius. The sequence goes on from CM037594.1 coordinate 15,008,176, forward strand.
TACCGAGATACGCCATCCACCTCCCCACCATGGATGGAGATCATCTTCCTGAGCCCATCAATGCTAGATACGTCTAACGGTTCTACTCTTAGTCTATCGTGATAAGGTAAGTATTGGTAAAATAGATACGTGACTACTTAAGAACCACCCAAAAGAGGCCATCATTCCAAACACAGTAGCCAGAAAGCATCCCTAAAAATGATGATATCCCTTGCTACCCCATTTGAGCCTGGTCCTTTCTTTTAATAACCCCCTTCCCCAAAAAAAATGTGTGTGTACATAAATAAAAAAAGGGGAAGCAAAGTTACTATCAAAATACAAAAAAATTGGAAAAGAAAAACCCCAAAAAAGAGATTGCTTGAAATGAAACAAAAAAATAATAATAAGAAAAACAAACAAATAGAAGAATCACGGGGCATGTCGAGAAAACTGAAGCCATATCAAGGAAACTCTTTTAGCCCAGCATACCTTCAAAATCCTAACCTAACTCATGGCCAAGCTACACCCTGAAGAAAGCCCTCTTTTAGGTTCACAAGCAATCATAATATCTGTTAAGTCAACACGAGCCGAATTATGAGACGACACCAGAACCCCATCTAGCCGGCTATGACGGAATCGACGTCTATGTCGTGGCTTTTGAAAAAAAAAAAACATTTAATAATAATAAGATAAAATAAAAATACAAGCTCAAAGCAAGATTGATGTGGTGAAAACCCGAAAGGGCGCTGAGGTTAAAAACAGTGAGTTTGTGTGGACCAGGTGAAAACCCGAAAGGGCGCTTGGGCTAAGAGAGTTAAATCCATGGACGTGGTGAAAACCTGAAAGGGCGCCACGGGTAAAAAAGGAGATAAATAAAAAGAAAAAAAAAAAAAAGAAGAGGAAGAAGGGTTTGAAGTGATTGATTAATGTTTAAGGAGCCCTCTTGGTTACTCTCTTCGATACCCTTTTTCGGCTAGGCCGCTCATGCTAGTTCGAATCGGGTCTCGACCAGAATTGTCTTTGTGAAACTGCTGTGTCAAACATATGACCCAAGGTAAGGAGAAAGGTTTGACTCAATCTGAAGGGATTGATGTTCCAGTCTTGGTAAAGCTGTTAAAACTCACCCAAGATCCGACTACTTAAGAGGGGTTCGACCATGCTCAAAAGAGGACCCAGGGTTTCACAAGGTGATTAAGGCACCGCACAAAAAAAAAAAAAAAATATATATATATATATATATATATATATTCACAAAATAAAAAGACCAAAAAGTTTATATAGATGTATATAATAAACTACCTTTCATTTACAAAATGTACCGCTAACACCACATCCCAAAAAATAGTCGGTATGAGGACTAGCATGCTTTCCTTTTTACAAATAAACGAAAAATAGTAAAAGCATGAAGAAAATATGTATACTAAAAAGTGTGTATCTATAAAGGGGTTTTATGCCCCTTTTCTGTGTATCTGATCTATGCAAAAAGTTATGTATGCAGGAAGGAGTTATCGTCCCAGCTCGCGCTTCAATGCGCTAATCTCAGCATGAAGGTCATCTTCCCGGACATTCCGCTCAGTCAGCCAGCGACCATGTAGGCTCTTATACCTCTTTTGAGAAGAGTCGGCGGCTTCAAAAGCGACCCTCAGTGATCCCTTCAAACGGAGGACCTCGCTCTCTACTGTTTCTGCTCTAACCTTTTCCTGGGCAAAAAGTTCTTATAGGACCCTCTTCTCAACCACCAGTAGCTCGATGCAGGCTCGGAGTGTCATCTCTTTCTTTGGCCAGGGGCCTACAGTGTCAATGATCTCTGATTAATCTGGACCGTCAGCAGTAGGCTGCTTAGCCAACAGCCAAGCCTCATACTCAGGAGAAGCCTGAACCGAATCTCCCAACTCGATATCACGCATCAGCATCGACTGACGCGTCTCCCAAAGAGCAGCAATCCGATTTATGTCTTCAAAGGACCCCCTAGAAAAGGTCAAATCATATAAAGGGGGTCTGGCCTCACAAGGCACCTGCTGAGGGCGGCTGAACTGATGCAACACTTGGAATGGAAAATAAAAGGTGCTGCCAGTCAATCATAGGAGGGTGATGCCCTCATGGTCTCTAGACTACTTGGAAGGTCCGGTCCAACCAAGGAAGCCTCCATGTCAGCTCGGCATCGGTCAACCAAAGTTTCAGAGCTAACACATCACCCTATGGAAGCAAATGGCACCTACCCAGAAAGCACTGAGCCGCCTCACCTCGAGCAATATAAAAGTGGGGCACAGGCCCCAAGATAGCGAGGTTCTCACCTTACCAAACTTGAAGCAATAAGGGGCACCCCCGAAGGCCCTCCACCTTGCCGAAAGAAAATGAATCAAGGCCTCGATATAGCTCGGTGAGCAACAAATGCATCATGGATCGGCCCACCTCCAGCTCCGTCAAAATGTCACAAATTGCCAACGAGAAGCTCTCCCCCAGTAAAGAAGAGGATTTCAGAGATGAGACCCAGTGCTAGAGCTTTCATGTTGAAAATATTCCTAACCGGCAATCTTCGGAGACTTTCGACACCGAAAAGTTCTTTGAGGAATTTTAGCGAACACCTTGTGGGCCCCCCAATGAGAGTTTTCTCATGCTCGAGTTTCTTCAAACCGAGAGTAAGGTGAACGGATTTGGAGTAGCCCGGTCGAGGCGTGACTCTTGCAAGGCCCCTGTGAAGCTTCAGGCCAGACAGATTGGATAGCTCCTCAAGGGTTGGGGTTAGCTCCCGCTTCCCAAAACGAAATACATGGGAATTCACATCCCAAAATGAAGCGACAGCGAAAAGGAGTTCCCACCGTGGAGGAACCTCTAGAAAGGAAGAAAGGTGAGATAGCCCATGGTGCTCCAAGTCGGCGAGCTCACTCTCATTCAAGCTCCCAAACCAGGCTGTTAGAAGTTTGGGCCCAAGCCCAAGGAAGGGGGTAAATTGGCTCCAGGCCCTCCACATAAGGGAGGGTTAGAAAACGGGTTATAACCGGTAAAAAAGAACTGGTCAAAATAAAAACCGGTCACAAAATGATTAAACAAATCCAAATCAAATTTCAAAGAGTACTGAGTTTTCAAAACAAAAACTAAAAGCCAATTCCTTGCTTGCGCCCTTTGATTTCTTGTGATGGCGAGAGGAGATCTGGAAGATCCGAATGTCCTCTACCCTAGATCACGCCTGCGAGATCCTACTGAGTAAAGAGCGCGACTCCTTACCACGAGCACGCTGCAAGGCACAGTCAAAGTCAAGAGTCAAGATCATTTAAGGGATAAATGATAATGAAATGAATGAGAGGAGTAGGGCAGTAAGGTACTCACCGTCTCCATCTCCCTAAGCTCTGCATGATGACAATGGTACTCCGCATATTCCATGGCAGAGTTGAAATCCTACATTCAGAACGATATAACATCAATATTCAGGGCAATCTTAAAGCATGTACAATAGGAGGCTGAAACGGAAAGAGATTGGGTCGTCAACAGACTTACCCCTGGAGCCACCTTAGGAGGAGGGACACGGGCCGCCTCAGCAGAAAGTCGCGCTTATCGATCCACGTCCGCACAGAGGCCCGAAAGGAAGCTGTCATCCAGGCGTCGGAAGGTCCCATAGACCACGGGCAGTTCGCCACCAGGGATACCAGCATGAGAGGTACCTGACGGACCAGCACCCGAGGAGCCCTCGCCCGAGGGACACACACCAGAAGGGCCAGCACCGGAGGGATCTTCCCCTGACATATCAGCTGCACCCGTCCCACCTTCACCATCCGAATCATCCCCTGGAGCAAACTGTGAACAAAATAAAGATTCGCTTAGAAGGAATGAAGGACCAAACTAAAGCATAAAGGGAACTAATCCAAGCTAAGAAGAATTACCTGGCCGAGAGGGCTGCCGAATGTAAGAAAATTGGTGCTAGGTACAAAGCGCGACAAGATAAACCGGTACGGCAGGCACTCGTACCAAAGATGATAGTCCCCGGGCACATAGAGAGCATGGATGGGAAGCCCATTGTTGTAGAAGACCACGGTAAGCTCCTCAATACTGCCAACAAGATACCAAACATCCGTCGAAGGGTCCACAGGTATGGCATAATTACCTTAGAATTGGTGCTCGACTCACTCCCCCAGATAATAGAATTTGGCCCATGCTCCATAGAAGAAAATGACGTGGTGACTGTTAAAAAGGCAGGAAGCGCCTACAGCTGCTTAGTCCCAGAAGTGGGATGCAAGGTACGGGTCAGGGAGGATCTGCCCAAGTCAAAAGAAAAAAAGAGAGAATCCAAGTAGATAGCACATTAGTAAAGGGATTCTCGAGCTAAAAAGAAATAAAGTTGAAAGAGAGTTTTACCTGCTCAGGAACCATCAAGTCGAGTTGGGACCTCAGACCCGTCTCTAAGTGCTTTAAACTTACATCGCGGCGCTAGGCCTGATTTCAGTTGCTGAGGAGAGGATAGGTAAGCACCTCCGAGAAAAGAAGCGGGCACCCAGGGTGAAAGTGATGGTATCCCCATACCTGAAAAGGGGGGCATTGCACAAGAGCAGGTCAGTAGCGTATATGGATCATTCAAAAAAAAAATGAAGAAGGCAAAAGAATTACCTCCAGGGTGGCCCAAAATCCAACAGCAGACTTTGAATCCCCAGTCGTGACCCGAGAAAAATTGTACATCAGCCATGCATACCTTGTCCCTCCCTAGTCATACCTGTGGACGTCACTCCAGTTGTCCGTCACACTCAACAGGGCTGGGCTAACTCGGCCATTGCTCGCATTAGTGAAAAGGGTATTACCAAGCAGGACCAAGAGAGTAATGCGGGCTAGGACGATCGCCCGCTCGGGCGTGATGTAGAGCACCCCGTCTGGCTGACCCAAATCCACTAACTCATTAGGTGTATAAAGTGAGGTCAGCCAAGACATCTTGACCTCGGTGCCATGTGTCTGCTCGCAAGGAGGATAGGCCCCAATCAATCGAATGATGTCCTCTCTACTCGGCACCACGAGATCAAATATCGGTATCCCCCTTATCCTGATGCCGGTAATCATGGCCCAGTCGACTGGTGTCAAAGTCATTTCTGCATACGGCATGTGAAAGGTCATCGTCTCGGGGCGAAACCGTTCAATCAGGGCTTTCAGATAGGCAGCGTTGGCCCTCATGGCGGGGCAAGATAGAAATTCTTCAAAGCCCACCTATGCCAGAAGGACCTTTACCACAGGAGGGACGTAGAGGTAGAACTCATGAAAGTCGATCCACCCCCGTGGAATAAAATGTTGGGCAGGTCCTGCACCCAAGAAAATGTGCATCAGATCACAAAGGAAAATAGAAATAAATTCAACCTCTCTTTTACCTTGCCTGCTATCCCAAAATTTGAAATGTGGGTATGCTGTTGGTGAAGGAGGCCGACCCTGGCGGCCTCACCCTGCATCTCGAGCCATGGGCCCGCTCTCCGATCTACCCAGATGAACTGCTCCCCCCGCAGGCCGTAAGCTATCTCAGGCCCCTCTTCGTGGCCCTCCTCAGGAATCTGCTCACCCTCGCCTGACATGTTGGGGCAACAAAAGGCAACCATATTAGAATAGATCAGGGGTAAAAGATGATTTTTGTGCTACACACCAAGGGAAGGTAAGTATGCTCACCCTCTCGTTGTTCATTGTCAGGAAGGAAAGATGCACACATACATAGGCAAAAAAAAGAAGCACAAAAAAACAAAATCCCTTTTAGGCTGAAAATATAAAAAAAATCCCCTCCTTTCTATCTTAGAATATAAATAAATAAATAATAATAATAAATAAATAAATAAATAAACCCCCTTTTCTTTTATGTTTAAAAATAAATGCCATTTAAAAAAAAAAAAAAAAATGGTCATCAAAACCAAAGGGTCCTTCCTTTATGCCAAAAAAGGGGGGGTTTTAGAAAAAACAAACAAAAAATCATTTCCTTCATGGTTCATAAAATCAAAAACAAAAAAGCAAACAAAAAAAAAACCTCCTTCAAAAAAAAGTCCCTCCCTTTATGTCCATAAAATCGAAAAAGAATCCTCTTTTACAAAAAGAAACTAAAACCAAAATATATATATATATATATATATATATATATATATATATATATATATATAAATCAATGCCTTAGTTTCAAACAATAAAATTTTTAGAGGCAAAATCCTTTTCCTTAATTAAGTATAAGAAAGAAAATTGAAAAAAATTCCCCTTGATTAGTTTTCAATATATATAGGAAGCAAAAATCGTTTTTTTTTTATTAACCTTTCAAAAAGAAACAACAAAAAACAAACAAAATTTTTCCCTTTTCCTAAACAGTATCCTTGCTTGGTATTCAAGATAAAAACAAAGAAAAATAATAAATAAAACTCCTTTTCAAAACACCAATAAAAACATAAACAAAAAATTATTATTGTTTACAAATATATATATATTATGCATTAATAAAACCCATAAAACCACAAAAATAAGGCATTATTCAGGAAAAACCATTCACACATCATCAATCAACATGCTTACAATTGAAATAAATTATTTTTCATCTAGGAATGCAAGATCATGATCATATTTGCAAGAAAAAGCAAGAAAAAGCAAAGAAAATAGGTGTTAAATGGTTACCTCTTAGAAGAAAAAAGGGGTCTTTGATCTAGCATGAGCCGACGATCGATCCACACAAGCAAAGCAACGGCAATGGGGCATGCGTAAAGGCAATGTAAAGGAACCCTAGGAGTGGGGCGGGCGGTTTTCGGTTTCAAAGAGGAAGGAGGGGGAGAAAAATTCGAAATAAAGCCTCCAGCCCGAACTCGGGCTGTTTAAATTCACCCCAGACAATCCTGGCGCAACTAATAGTTGCGCCAGGTAAAATGTTTCCCACCTTTTGCTTGGCACAACTATTAGTTGCGCCAAGCTAATTTGAGGCCCCTAGTGGCCTGGCACAACTAATAGTTGCACCAGGCACTTAGGCTGGGTCTTTGGCCTGGTACGGGCCAGATGGGAAGACCGGTCCCCCCACTCTTTTTATTTGTTTTGTCGCTCCTGGCAGATACACCCGCTCCCAAGGCGGCATTTCGATCATCCTTCGACTTGCCAAGAGAGCCGTGCTAAAATAAAAGCAGATCGAGATCAATGATCACCCTGGTCCTACAGAAGAAAATATAAAGAAAAATCCAAAAAAATCCCCACAGAGAAGCCGAAAGTATTCACAAGAAAAATCCACATAAAATAATAGCTTCAAAATTCCAAAAAAATCACATCAAATAATAACTTCAAAACTCCAAAAAAAAATCACATAAAATAATAATTGAAAATTTCAAAAATCGCATAAAATGATAGAAAAATCAAAAACAGTTTTGTATTCCCCATAGAGACACACAAGCATAAGGCGGTAAAACGTCAATATTTTATCCGCAATACAGTTGTGCCATAGTAAAGTCCTGAGTCGGAGGTTCACCTCAGATTTTTTGGATCCTAGTTTAAGGAAGGAGAAATAGTGTCGGTCCTGGTCAAACAGTCAATGTTTCGATCGAGCCGACTCCACGGCTAAATCTTTGCGACGAGCGTTCTGTTTTGGATTCATGTGAACTTAAGTGTCTTATGCTTCAGATTCTCCATTGGAAAAGGTCAATCGTTCGTTGAGACTAACCTGTTGAGAATGAGATTACCTGTCAATCAAACTATGTGCAACCATGCATTCAGAAGGGTTTATTTCCCCTTTTATTTTCTGCAGGCTCAAAACCTGTATGGTCAGTGGTATCCCTGTAAAGTGTACGCCATGCGTCTAGGTATCCGTATGATGGTTGTTTGTCCCGGTAAATTGTACTCGGGCGGGTCCGGGTTGGGGCTTCCATCGCCTTTATTGTTGCTTATTACCCCTGATGGGTGCGTGATTATCCATAGTTAATTGATGTTTATGTTCATTGTCAGCAGAGATCAGGATTGAATGTCCCTTCATGGAGATACCCCAATATTTGGTTGGATCTGTTCAAGGTAATCAAAGATGGATGCTCTAGGCCATGTTAATCTAAGGCATGCTTTCGAAAATGGTACGCACTCCTAAAAAGTGTTGTGACATCTATTCACTTCACTTGGGTAGTCATGCCAAATAAACTTTGGGGTTGATGGGTTCGCCCAAAGACCTCAACCCTGCTTTCAGCAAGGGCACCCGCGAACAGTCAAATGGGATAATCAAATGCCTCATAGGATTGAACGCAAACAGTGGAGCCTTGCGTACGCTTACTTCATGCTTATCTCATGAAGTTGTTGCATTCAGAATGAATTTTAAACATTAGATACCTTCAAAATCATCCCGAGAAGTGAATATCTTTCCTGACTATAGGGAGTTCACAACTCATTCCACCTCAGTTATGCCTAGTAATGTCGCTAAGAGCTTGGGAACCGATTACCTCGAGAAATGAATGTTTAGCCTGGCATCCCAGGGCTTTTATTTTCTCACCGTGTTACTCATTTGATGTTTGAAGTTCATTATGAATGCAGCAGACCCATCAGTAATGCCTTGGGCCTCTTCGGATGTCTCTTTTTCTTTAGCATTTGATCATTAGTGATCGGATACCAAAGAGAGGCATTTGTAGACACCCAAATTTGGCCCAAGGCCCGATCGAAACACCTTTCGAGAGAGGTGCAATTTTAAGCTTTTGATGACATGTATGAATCCTTTAAGAACCCCCCTAGAACACTTAAGAACCTTTCCAAACCCTTAGGAATCACCCTAGATCCCTTAGGAACCTGACCCGAACCTTTAGAAATCAATCCCGACCCTTAGAACCTGTTCTGAACCTAAACCTAACCTTATCAAGCAAATGGTTGAGGAGGGGTGCACCGGAACCAGCTATGGCCCTTGCTAAGTAGTGAAAAATCTCAGTTTTCACCTCTTAACCTGACCTTTGCAGGACCTGTGAGCACATTAATAAACCTCTGTTGAGTCTGTTTTGTAGATAGAAATAAAAGATAGGAAAAATGCAGGAAACCACTCAAGAATGCCACACAAGGAAGTTTATCTTTCAGCACAGTACAGACCCAGCAAAAGCACACCAGAGGGCTGCACACCATTGGGCCCTTGGGACGCGTGGCAATAGCAGGGCAAGGTGAAGGAAGTGAAAATAGGTTGAAAACATCCTATCGAGAGGTCATTTGAAGACTCTGATAGGAGCTGAAAGCTAAATTGGAGGAATTCGTGTAGTTGGAGAGGGTTCGATAGGATCTGAAGGCAGAGAAAGGATGGATTCGTGTGGATTGAGGAGTTCGATAGGATCAAAGAACCTATCGAGCAGCTGAAAGAAAGGAAGAAACCATCCTATCGAAAGCTTGTCTGAGGTGTAAGGGGAACCTATCGAATGGTTTCCTGAACCTGTCGGATGGTGGCCTGGACCTATCGAGATGGAGATGCTGGAATAGAACCTATCAAAGAGTGCTTGAGCCTTTCGATAGGAGTAAGAACAATCCTATCGGAATGATGGCATGCAGAGCTGGACCTATCGAAATGGTTCTCCAACCTGTCGAAAAGCTTCTCCAACCTGTCGAATGCTTCAGAGAAAGGACTAAGAATGCTAAAGCCTTAAGAGAAGAATCATCCTATCAGAACCTATCAAAGAGACCTGAGAACCTATCGAAAGGGGCCACAAAGCTCCATTTGAACCTGTCGGAAGCTTCTTGAACCTATCAAAATCGTATGAAGAACTTCTCAGAAAATTAGCTATGCACACGCTGCAACTTGGTGACCTACTACACGCAAATTGAGGCACTTGGTGACCGGCACGACGATCTAAAAGATGCCCTAGAAAACCCTAACCAACCCACGTGCTCTAACAGAACTCTAACAAACTCTGAGGACCTTCTAAAAGGGAATATTGGCAAAAAAAATAAGAGAGAAAGATATATATTGAGATCCCCAATTGTAATTGGGGAGATGAAGATTTAGATCAAATTCTGGAGATAAGAGCTTGCAGCGAATTCCATTTTCCCTCTTTTAGCTCAACTATGGTTGGCTAATTCCCTAGGAGCAGCGAGGGGAGAGGTTAGATCTGTAATTGGGTAAGGTTGAGAATGTTATTGTGGGTTAATTCCTCCACAGACTACAGATCTGAGAGCATTTCATTGTAGAGCGAGTGTTATTGCAATGTAAATATTATTTTTATTGTTTTAATTGGATCTATAGTTCTTTTGGTTTCATTTGGTGCTCGATCGGATTTGTGTAGAGGAGTCTGTTCCTCAGCTCACCCACTTAACTGGTAGACCTCTTGGATACCATCCGATCTCCCTAGATCTGATATCCTTGTAATTTCTTGTGTCTGTGACTTGGAAATTGCAGCATCTGTAGTGATTTTAATGCTCTGGTAGAAACCTTTGGTTTGGAGGAATTCCCTAGGATGATCTTTGACCATTAAAGTGGACAGATCATAGCCTAAAGAGCAGTCCAATTTCTTGTTTCAATTGGATTCTTCTACCATAAACCTTTGGATTGGATGAAGTCTATAGGATGGTTTGTGACCATTGAAGTGGACAGACCATAGCCTTAAGATTAGTGAAATCCTTTTGTTTAGAGTGGAATCTTCTACCCTGCAGCTGTGCATGTAGCTAGCTGAGGGATTTGTGTGCTCTGAACCCCTGTAACATGATCAACTCAACTTGATTGTAGTAAAACCAATCTCCTAGCTGCTCTCCATTTTCTATTTTTAAACCCTTCCATCTGCAAGATCTATATCTCTGGACTCGATCTTAATTAGTTGCATTTTATTTGTAGTTTAGCTTAAGTGACAACCCTTTTCAAACTCTCCCCTGTCTTTTAGCTGACTTAGCATTAGTTAGGGTGCCAGATCTCTTACAGATCTGGAGATTTACCATATTTTGAACTCACCTCCCTGTGGACATTCCCTTACTTACTCTTTTAAAACTTACTACAAAGGACCCTGTATCTTGCAGGTCTAGGATATTTTTGTTGTGCTAAATTCATCCCCTGTTTTACTCTGATTTTATTTTGTATTCATCATTATATAATAAATCAGCACACCAAAATCTCCCAACATGTTTTTGGCGCCGCTGCCGGGGAAGTGTTTTTGAAATTGATAGATCTAAGTTTGATTTAGTTTGGACCATAGATCTGTAGTAGTTTGTTTGATTTTTCACTAACTCTGTTTGTAAGTTTTATTATTTTTCTAGTATTATGTTTTTATTTCATCAGATCTGATGTTGCTGTAAAAGAGGAGCATTGTGCTGGAAGCTGCTCTTGACTTTGCATCCCTCTGCTCCCCTTTATTTGTCAGATCTGTTAATTTTTAGATTCAAAAGTCATTTGTTTTGGTTCCTGCTTGTTGTGTTTGAAGATTTGCTCTGCATTAGATCTTGAGTGGTGTATGTTTGGGAGAAGAACTCTCCAACCTCTTTAAATCCAAAGGTTGAAAGGCTTCTCAGATCTAGACAAACTCCACTCACATCTGTTGCGGCTGAATTTCCTGAAATGGGTGAGCAACAACAGCCTAGAACTCTCAAGGAATTTAATGGAGAAAAAGTGGGTTGTGAGCCTGTCAGAGATTTGGAAAAAGAAATAGAAGTAGTTTTTGAAAGGACACAACAAGAGCCACCAATTGTGGACAACCAGAAACAACCCAGTTTAAATAAGAAAGAGAATGAGGATTCTCAAGAAAATAAAAAAGTTAAAAAGATAGATGATCAGTTGGCTAAGGCTGCAAATGAGGGAGTAGTCCCACATTTGCCATTTCCTAAGGCATTGCAAGCGCCTCCCCCTTTCGACAAAGGGCAAGGTAAAATAGAGGAAATGATGGAAACTTTTAAGCAAGTGAAGATCAACTTGCCTTTACTTGATGTAATCAAACAAATTCCATCCTATGCCAAGTTCTTGAAAGACCTGTACACCCATAAAAGACAGTCTAGGATACATTTACCCAAGAAGGTCTTTTTGGCAGAAAAGGTGAAGCAGATATTGATTATAGCCACCCCAACCAAATTCCAAGACCCTGGAGTCCCCACTATCCCCTGCATCATTGGGGATCATACCATTGAAAATGCTTTATTAGATCTGGGAGCTCGTGTGAACTTGCTTCCATATTAAGTATATGAGAAGCTGGGATTAGGAGAGTTGAAGCCCATACCTGTTGTCTTACAAGTAGCTGATAGATCTGAAAGGAAGCCTGTGGGGATCATTGAAGATGTTTTGGTTGGGGTTGACAAATTCTTTTACCCTGCTGATTTTCTGGTGCTGGACATGGAACCAAGTGTGTTACTTCCATACCTGTAATATTAGGAAGGCCCTTTTTGGCCACAGCTAATGCTTGTATACAATGCAGGTCAGGAGTCATGGAAGTATCCTTTGGGAACATGAAGGTTAAATTGAATGTGTACAACTCAGCCAATCAATCCCATCTCGATGAGGACTATTTTTCCATAGATGTGATAGATGAGGTTGTGCAAGAAAATTAGATATACTGCTACATGGTAATGAGTGGTTTAATGTTTTTGACAAAGTATGGAAGGAAATAGAGGAAGAGAAGGCCTCCACCTCTGAGATTGAACATGTGAAAATTGTATCCTCTGAAGCAAAGCCAACACAGCATCACCCATGGAGGCCTGTTTTGTTACCTCTTCCACCACCCTCTAAGACACCCCTATTGCCTTCCCTCATCAGTCCCCCAGATGTGGAGTTAAAATAGCTCCCAAAATCTTTGAAATATGCCTTTTTAGGAGACAATAACAAATTGCCAGTGATAATTTCTTCTTTCCTCACCCTTGAGCAGGAAAAAGAACTACTTTGTGTGCTTAAAAGGCATAAGAGGGCAATAGGATGGACCATTACAGACTTAGGGGGGATCAATCCTGCTGTGTGCAGGCATAAAATACATCTTGAGGAAGGCTCTAAACCTTCTAGAGAGATGCAAAGGAAACTCAACCCACACATGTAGGAAGTGGTGATGAAGGAGGTAGTCAAAATCCTCGATGCTGGGATAATTTACCCTATCTCAGATTCTCAATGGGTGGCACCTACCTAGGTAGTACCCAAGAAATTCGGGATCACAATAATGGAAGCAGACTCAAGTGAGCTGATTCCAACCAGACAGACCACTAGTTGGAGGGTATGCGTAGATTATCGAAAGCTCAATGAGAAAACTAGCAAGGATCACTTCCCATTGCCCTTCATAGATCAGATCTTGGACAAGTTGGTAGGCAAGGCCTATTACTGTTTTCTTGATGGATATTCAGGGTACAATCAAATCCCTGTCTACCCCCAAGACCAAGAAAAAACCACATTCACGTGCTAATTTGGAACCTTTGCATACAGAAGGATGTCATTTGGGTTGTGTAATGCACCTGCCACTTTCCAAAGATGTATGTATGCCATCTTCTTTGACATGATTGATAAGTTTTTGGAGATCTTTATGGAGGATTTCTCCATTTATAGAGATGATTTTAGCCAATGCCTACACCATCTCAGCTTTGTGCTGCAAAGGTGTGAGGAGACCAACCTTGTTCTAAGTTGGGAAAAGTGTCACTTCATGGTGACTCAAGGCACTATCCTAGGACATGTTGTCTCCCATAAAGGAATAGAGGTTGATCAGGCTAAGATTGACTTAATTACACATTTTTCCCCTCCCAAAATTGTCAAACAAGTCAGGTCATTCTTGGGCCATGCTAGGTTCTACAGGAGGTTCTATAGGGTAAAAGACCCAGCCAATTGCTTGAGTCAAAAGAAGCTAGAGTGGAGCAGAAAATACCCCGAAAAGCCAAGAGTGAATGGCTTTCCTCGACAAGCATGTCCTTGCCGCGGCTACCCTATACTTTGACCAATGTTCGGTATTTTGGTCATAACTTTTGACCCCGAGCTCTGATGGGCATGATTCTTGATGAGTTAGAAAGGGATGAGCCCTATAACTTTCATATATGAATTAATAAATTTATGAATCTAACATTTAAAGGGTCAAAATATAGTGACAAGCTGAGGCAGGCTGTGGCAAGCTAAGAGACTTGCCTCGATAAGAGGCAACCCTGTGTCTGAGGCAGTTTGAAGCCATATCTGTCATGGGTTTGTAGTGATCTATAAAAGCCTAAAACCATAGATTTAGGGTATTGGTGCACATGATGAGCTCATACTGAGGAATCTAGTTTGAGTGCATGCATGCATATGTACCAAGTAGCTTGTGAGCTAAGGTAGAAAATTTTACCTTGCTATGTTATAATTAGTTTCTTCTTCACGTCTTAGATCGTACATGATTATATATAATTATTTTCGCTCAAGATCATGCTAAAGTCGACATATGAATTATATATATATATATATGAGGCTATACATCTGCTATCATGATGAATTGTCAGTTTAATCTATACGTCTGTTGCGATAATATTAAGTCAGTTGAAATGAATACATGCTTATGATCAGATCAGCTTGATGTATGAGCATATGCTAATTTAGTTTTACATTGATACATGATTAGGAGCATATAACTTCGATAAGATCTGCTCGATATATGTTGTTATGTTAGGCATATTTTCAGACCAAGTTAGATGACATGATATAGACCAGCAGATGAATGTGTATGCATGATGATACTAGATGAGTTTATGAATCATGATGAAAGTATAGGTCAGAATTGACATGTGCTTAATGAATGAATATGCTAGACCAGTTTTGATGAATAGTTAGCTCAGGTCGATAGATGAATATTAATGATTAAGCTAATTTTAGTTTAAATGAATGCCTTTGCATGACTATGCTCATGTCAAGTTTGATGAATAGATATGCATGATAAGGATCCAAGCAGTTGTGTCGTAGGACTATTATGCTAATTCAATTAGATATGTAATTATAAATGAGGATACGATCAGTTATGTATGAATGATGATAAGATCAGTTTCGATGCATGAATATGAATAGTTATGCTAACTCAATTATATTAGTTCAGTTGTGCTACATCATATCTGTTCATGATGTTCTTGCATACATGTTAGCATGCATTGTTCATGTACTGTTATCCATGATGTCATGTACACGTCTTTATTCTCGTCTTGAGATAAGTGATCCTGTTAACTCTGGAGCTTGATATCTCGTTCAAGTGATCCCGCTAACTCGGGAGCTTGATATCTTGTCCAAGTGATCCCGCTAACTCGGGAGCTTGATATCTCGTCCAAGTGATCCCGCTAAGTCGAGAGCTTGAGTTTCTCAGTCCAAGTGATCCTGCTAACTCGGGAGCTTGACAAGTGATCCTGCTAACTCGGCAGATTCATTTTCTTGTTTCTTGTATATGTCTTATTTTAGTATAATTTCTGTAATTGTCCATCATGATTCCTCGTATTTGTTCATCATGAATCTGTCAGCATGATACAATATTTGCATAATTTATTACTTGTTATGTCATATGTTGTTAGAATAGATACGATGCTAGAATTGAGACAAGAGGAGATATAATGTGCTTCATTCTCTTATGTATCTAGAAGTGAATTTGATAATCTAACATATAACTTAACACTTTAAATTTCCCTGCTGAGCTTCGATGATAGCTCATCCTATTACTTCATGTCTTAGCTGCAGATATTGACCTAGAGCACGAGGGTGACCTAACATACCAGCCTGAGGAGGGAGAGGAAGAAGAGGACGAGGAGGAGGATTTTGTAGAAGAATTCTTTCCTAAATAGGTGAGAGAGAGTGATAGATGGATTTGTTTTAAAACATGTATAATTCAGCAAAATGATCTGTTTTGAGATACTGGTATACTTCATGTATAGGTTTCTTTCCATTGTTTAGATGACGGGTGGCCATCATCGGTGGAAGGCTATACATGGCTTTTGTTTATATTTTGTATATTTTCTTGCTTTTGAATAGATGAATGAATATCGGCTGTTACCATATTTCTTTGTATAAGAGTTAATTAAATTCACTTCCACAAATATAACACTTTGTACACGATGCCCTTGTATGATAGGATCATGTTAGGTGATCCGACGGTGCGGCCTTTCCCATATACAATAAGGGGAAAAGTCGGGCTGTCTCAGGTGGTATTAGAGCAAGGCGTTAAGTGATTGGAGACTTCACTCTGACACGAATATATGGCATGACTTTTGATGTTTGCTCAGTATTAGAGCCTAGGCTTTAGGTTTTCGAGGGACTCAAGGCTATGGCAGTAGGTTGGTCTTCTAGGGACTCAAGGCTATGGTAGTAGGTTCTATTAGAGCATAGGTTGTGGATCTTTATGACCACATTTGACTGAAGTACTCGGTCAATAGTGATGAAAGTATGTCGTTAGGATCTGAGTTAGGATGTAAATGTTGTCAAGTCATGATGATCACAGTCATTGTTAATTGGAACATTTGTATCATTTTGATAGATCAATATGGCAAATCGCAAAAGAGCTAGGACCACGCATGCTGAGAAGAATGATCATAAACAAACTCGACAACTACTGGAGACAATGGTCGGAACAATGGCCCAGCAGACTGAGTTACTTACAACACTAGTGCAGCCCACTACACGCACTTCTTCACCTATACTCGTTGGGTCATGCTGACGATGCGGAATACAGCACAAGATGAGGAAATGTAGGTGGGCGACAAGTGAGTGTTTCAAATGTGGTAGACTAGGACATCTGATAAAAGATTGCCCTACGACGAAAATGAAAAAGATGACATACGAATCTTAGCAACCTGCTTATGGTGTTTATCCGAAACTGACTATATCTACACCTTCGGGATCATTCCGTCACTCGAACCCTACTATAACGGGAGCATTTGGAGTTCCACAAACTTCACGCACCTCTTCATCCATTCCGTTAGCATTATGTAGAAAATGCGAGAAGGCATGTAAGATGGACGAATGTCGTAGAGCATCTAGGACGTGCTTTCATTGTGGTATGATGGGACATCGGATTAAAGAGTGCCCAGAGATGGTGAAAATGACATCAACGATGGCACAAGATGCCCAAACCAGCAATGCTATTATCTAAGGTATGTAAAAGATTTAGTTATAAGTTATTTAAATTAGTTATGAGAAAGGTACATCTAGGTAAATAATGTATATCTGTGTGTGTGCATCTAGTATGTTGTTTCTTTCATTAGTAATAACTTTATATTTTGTTAAGTACTTTGCAATTATATCCAGAGAATGCCTACTTGTTGTATGAGGCACATGTTTTGGTAGATCCTGGATCGACACATTCCTTTGTTACACCCAATTTGCTGAAAAGTTGAGAAAGTTGAGAGCCACCCCAGAACCTCTCGACTTTATTGTGACGTGTCAGTCCCGACTAGAGAGTCTGTCACTACTAACATGGTATGTCGATCAATCATTGTTGTAATCCAAGGTCATGACGACTATGAAGCAGCAGCCGATTGATCTTACTCGATTTACTCGATATGCAAGGATTCGACATAATCCTTGGCATGGATTGGCTATCCAATGATCATGCGAGCATTGATTGTAGAAATAGATTGCCAATAACCTATGAATTCCCTAATGTATTTCCTACTGAGTTGCCAAGATTTTTGCCTGGCAGGGAAGTGGAATTCGCTAGTGATTTAGCCCCGGGCACAGAGGAGGTATCAAAGGCGCCTTATCGAATGGCACCAGCGGAGTTGAAAGAACTCAAGGGCAGTTGCAAGAGCTTATTGACAAAGGGTTTATTAGACTGAGTGTCTTCATGGGGCGCGGGCACACCGATAGTGTTCGTAGAGAAGAAGGACGATTCGATGTGCCTCTGCATTTACTTCCATCAACTAAATAAGCTAACGATCAAGAATCGTTATCCGCTCCCCAGAATTACCAGAATCAATAATCTCTTTGATCAGTTATAGGGAGCAAGGTACTTTTCAAAGATTGATTTATGATCGGGATATCACCAAATGAAGGTGAAAGCTGAAGATAGTTTGAAGACGATATGGTCACTATGAGTTTCTCATCATTCCCTTCAGATTGGACCATTCCCAGTTTTGGGCAGAATTGGCAAGGTAGCATACCGAGTTGCATTACCTCCACATCTATCCAGCATACACGACGTCTTCCACGTGTCTATGCTAGGAAGTATGTTAGAGATCCAACCAACGTGTTGGATTATCACCTACTCGATGTCCAGGAAGATTTAGCAGAGACCAAATTTTATGAACGAAATGTATTCCACTTGTATTGGTCCAATGGACGCATCACGGTTCACATGAGGCTACTTGGGAATGCGAAGCTAATATTTGCGCTCAGTATCCCCATTAATTTACCTGAGGTAAGCCATTTATTTTATTTGTAGAATCAGTTAATACATATGATCTAAAAATTTTCGTATGAATTGCCAGTTCAGCTATGTATATAGTTCTATATGCATTTGATGGAAAATAATTTTTCCTATACCTTATATCCACTCTTACTATATATCATGTATATAAATACCACTGCTTAAAGTAAAATAGCAAAACTATATTCAAATATGGGCTTAAATGTTAACTGTTAGTTAAACAAATTGAGTTTGGATTTAGTAGAAACTAAAATATTTGGAGCATGTAAAAACATAAAAGTTATCATTTAATAGTTTGAGATGGTCTATAATACAGTTTGACACATAAGACTATCAAATTTTAGCCCAAATCAAATCAAGATGCACAAATTTGGTCAGCACAAGACCTGATGTATTGCCGCGGCAAGGGTCACTCTGTCTGCCACAAGCAGCTTGCCGCGGTAAGCAATGTGGGTTGCCACGGCAACCACTCCAGATTTAAGTGGGGCCGAGAAAACCCCAAATTCATTTCTTGTTGTTCTCTGTGGTAGGGTCTCTAGTTCTCTTTCCCTCCCGAGCTACACACCCATGGTTTGAGTTCAACACTTTCACGATTTCATGTCAAGTTTGTTGCGTATTGGAGATTCAAGCTTGGCTTCTCTCCTTTATCTCAATTTCAGCATTTTATTCCCCATTTTGGCACATTGGAGGTAAAACCTGCCTTCCTTCTCTTATCACTGTTCTTTTCAAATCTTTGACATACCATGCCTCCAAAGAAGACCATGGAACCTGATTGGCTTATAAAAGAATCATGACTCCTACCTAGTGACCGGACCGTATGGTCATTACGGTATCTTGAATAGGTGGGTTTAGATGCCCTATTCCAGCCCATCCACACATACTTTTATCCACGCCTTGTTCGTTTATTTTACCAAAATTTCAAAAAAAAAAAAAAGTTCTTTGGCCAATTAGAAACTGAAATCGATGGCCGAAAGTTTCATTTTGAATTGCAAGATATAGCTAAGGCTATGGATTGCAGTCATATATATGACGAGAGCCGAGGTCTACAAACCCCTCACCCCAATGATGTTAAATTCCATCACATCATAGCCAAGATGACTAGGGGACAGTCCGCTCTCAATCTCGCTATTCGGCGCAGCCAATTACCACAACAGCTGTGGTTTCTTGATTGTGTTTTTCATTGTAATTTGTACCCCATGCAACACGAGCGCGCCAGATGCAACGCTTTGTTGCAAGCTTTATTTGTTGTACATGAAAATCGTTGGGTTAATGCCCCAAAGGTTGTTTGGGAGGGCATTCACTATGCCAACATCCACCTTCTTAATACGGTACCTACCCCCATGACCACATGCCCTTATCCCCGTTTAATTTCCCGACTCCTTGAGGGTCATCAAGATGCTCCTAATCAGGAGCCGTATCAAGTGCCTCTTGGTGAGGAGTTATGCGCTGACAATATTCGGGTATTTACCCCCGCCACCTGGAAACAAATATACCAACGCTCTCAGCTTGCAGTGCAAACCTGTAGCACACAACAAGCCATCCTTTCCCCCCACAACAGTCCCGTGCCACACCATCGATACCAACTCAAGAAGCCCAAACTTCGTCTCAACCTGAATCGATTCCCTTGAGTGAAGAGGTTGTTCCCATTGCCGACCTTGCTCGCCAACTGCGCGAGAATCATCAAGAAACCCTCCAACAGTTTGACAACCTCCACCGAAAAAATTACATGCTTCACCAACATGTCTATTTTATTGAGGAGGCTACTACCTTCCTCATGGCACATACTTTTTGATCCGCCTTCACTCCTTACGTTGGTCGAGCACACAACTACGAGTCAGTATACACCCGAGATGCAGCCACTTTAGTAACAGAGGTTTCTCCGAGGGATGCCAGACCATCCTCAGCTGGCGAGAGTCAACAGCGATCACGGCCTAGTGAGTATTACACTCACCTTTATATAATAATACTGCACTTAATTTAGTTTCCTTTATAGTATTCTAAATCTGTTCCATGTGTATCCATAAGTTTCTAGAATATATTTTTACCTATGTATGAGTTCCCCTACCTTGCTTTCCTATTG
This sequence comes from Chloranthus sessilifolius, assembly GCA_021018995.1. NCBI lineage: Eukaryota > Viridiplantae > Streptophyta > Magnoliopsida > Chloranthales > Chloranthaceae > Chloranthus > Chloranthus sessilifolius. The sequence continues at coordinate 15,028,459 of CM037594.1, forward strand.
AGTTATGCCTTGTCATATGTTATGCTTTCAATCTCCTAGTATGACAATAGTGTATATATCGTGCCTTCTTTCCTTTCCCCCGTCTTTGTTTATTTTCGAGGACAAAAATCCCTTTAGTAGGGGAGGGTGTAACAGCCGCCATATTTTGAACCCGCAATCTTGAGGATGGATATGGGTCAGGACAGACATGTGCCTACCACACGACACAATGGTCTAGTTCAATTTAAACTAGGTACCATATACACTACAAATAGTGTGTATACAAATCATAAATACAATTTATGATTGTACATTCTATAACACCCATACATCTTAGAGCAGGTAATGGATTGCCAACCACGGCCTGATGGTAGGACTCATCAAGAATAGATTGTCCAAGGCAAGTTGTTTGCCTCGGCAAGCACTAGAGGTTGCGTCAGCCCCTGAGGCAAGTAAAGTGTGTTGCCTCAACACTTGAGGCAACTCAATTAATTTATTTTTCAGTTGGCTTATACACATAACTCGTGTATTAGCTTTAAATCTAATCCAAAGCCTTCTCTTTTGATTTATAGGCATATATACAGGTTCAGCCAAATATAGGCTTTATACAAAATTGTAGCCCAAAGAGCTTGTAAGCTGTTTTGTTCGCTTATTACCTCCACGCATATGCATGAGTCATTCTCGACTCTCATGCACGCAAGGTACACAGCGCTATAAGAGCTCGCCAACCCATCTGTTCCTAGTTCTTCTTCAAACCCTTCACAAGCAGACCTTGCAAATTCTGTAAAACACAAACCAAGCCAACCATTCAAGAAACAGCTATGATAGAATTTCAAATCATAGCCAACCATTCAGAGTCTAAATTTCAAGTAAAACATTTCGGAACTTTCATGCAAAATACATCAAAATTAAACTAGGTTTCCTGTGCAAATTATATAAGAAAGATATAATAAATATATAGGGTAAAAGACCCAGCCAATAGCTTGAGTCAAAAGAAGCCAGAGTGGAGTAGAAAACACCTCGACAAGCCAAACCTGAAAGGCTTGCCGCGGCAAGCATGTCCTTGACACGGCAACCCTATGCTTTGACCATTGTTCGGTATTTTGGACTTAACTTTTGACTCCGAACTCCGATGGGCACGATTCGTGATGCGTTAGAAAGGGGAAAACGAGTCTTATAACTTTCATGAATTAATAAATTTATGAATCTAACATTTAAAGGGTAAAAATATAGTGACAAGTTGAGGAAGGCTGAGACAAGCTGAGAGACTTGCCTCGGCAAGAGGCAACCTGTGTCTAAGGCAATTTGAAGCTATATCTATCATGGGTTTGTAGTGTCCCATAAAACCCTAAAACCATAGATTTATATACTAAAATGGTACACGTAAATATTAGGTATTGGGCACATGATGAGCTCATACCGAGGAATCTAGTTTGAGTGCGTGCATGCATATGTACCAAGTAGCGTGTGAGCTAAGGTAGGGAATTTTACCTTGCTACGTTATAATTAGTTTCTTCTTCACATCTTAAATCGTACATGATTATATATAATCATTTTTGTTCAAGACCATCCTAAAGTCGACATATGAATTATATATATATATATATATATATATATATATATATATATGAGGCTATACATCTACTATCATGATGAATTGTCTGTTTAATCTATACGTCTGCTACGATAATATTAAGTCAGTTGAAATGAATACATGCTTATGATCAGATCAGCTCGATGTATGAGTATATGCTAATTTAGTTTTACATTGATACATGATTAGGAGCATATCAGTTCGATAAGATCTGCTCTATATATGTTGTTATGCTAGGCATTTTGTCAGACCAAGTTAGATGGCATGATATAGACCAGCAGATGAATGTGTATGCATGTTTATCGAATATTAATGATTATGCTAATTTCAATTTAAATAAATGCCTTTGCATGACTATGCTCGTGTCAAGTTTGATGAATAGATATGCATGATAAGGATCCAAGCAGTTGTGCCATAGGACTATTATGCTAATTCAATTAGATGTGTGATTATAAATGAGGATACGATCAGTTATGTATGAATGATGATAAGATCAGTTTCGACGCATGAATATGAATAGTAATGATAACTCATTTATATTCGTTCAATTGTGCTATATCATATATGTTCATGATGTCCTTACAAACATGTTAGCATGCATTGTTTATGTACTGTTATCCTTGATGTCATGTACACGTCTTTATTCCCGTCTTGAAATAAGTGATCTCATTAACTCGGGAGCTTGATATCTCGTTCAAGTGATCCCGCTAACATGAGAGCTTGATATCTCGTCCAAGTGATCCTGCTAACTCGGAAGTGATATCTTGTCCAAGTGATCCCGCTAACTCGAGAGCTTGATTTTCTCGGTTCAAGTGATCCCGCTAACTCGGGAGCTTAGCAAGTGATCTCGCTAACTCGGGAGCTTGATTTTCTTGTTTCTTGTATATGTCTTGTTTCAGTATGATTTCTGTAATTATCCAGCATGATTCCTTGTCAGTATGATTCCTCGTATTTGTTCATCATGAATCTGTCAGCATGATACAATATTTGCATGATTTATTACTTGTTATGCTATATGTTGTTAGAATAGATACGATGCTAGAATTGAGATAAGATGAGATATAATGTGCTTCATTTTATTATGCATCTAGAAGTGAATTTGATAATCTAACATATAACTTAACACTTTAAATTTCCCTGCTGAGCTTTGATGATAGCTCATCCTATGACTTCATGTCTTAGCTGCAGATATTGACCTAGAGCACGAGGGTGACCTGACATACCAGCCTGAGGAGGGAGAGGAAGAAGAGGACGAGGAGGAGGATTCTACAGAAGAATTCTTTCCTAAATAGGTGAGAGAGAGTGATAGATGGATTTGTTTTAAAACATGTATAATTCAACAGAATGATCTAGTTTGAGATACTGGTATACTTCATGTATAGGTTTCTTTCCATTGTTTAGATGACGGGTGGCCGTCATCGGTGGAAGGCTATACATGGCTTTTGTTTATATTTTGTATATTTTTTTGCTTTTGAATAGATGAATGAATATCGGTTGTTACCATATTTCTTTGTATAAGAGTTAATTAAATTCACTTCCACAAATATAACACTTTGTACACGATGCCCTTGTATGATAGGATCATGTTAGGTGATCCGACGGTGCGGCCTTTCCCATATACAATAAGGGGAAAAGTCGGGCTGTCTCAGGTGGTATTAGAGCAAGGCATTAAGTGATTGGAGACTTCACTCTAACACGAATATATGGCACGACTTTTGATGTTTGGTCAGTATTAGAGCCTAGGCTTTTGATGTTTGGTCAGTATTAGAGCCTAGGACACGAATATATGGCACGACTTTCACAAATATAACACTTTGTACACGATGCCCTTGTATGATAGGATCATGTTAGGTGATCCGACGGCGCAGCTTTTCCCATATACAATAAGGGGAAAAGTCGGGCAGTCACAGTTTCAATCTTGGGACCTATGGGTTATGGGCCCACAAAACCAGTGCCGTCAGATCATACACATGATCTGAAATACAAAGACAATTTGGTATCAAAGTGTTAAATTCGCATCGTCACAACACAAACTTTCTCGAAATGGTTAATTGGAAGGATCGGGCCATCAATCATTGATAAGTTTACTAACGTGCGGAATCAAAGTGTACATAATGGAAAAAGGGCTACAACTATAAACAAAATGGCAACATAAACCCAAAAAGATATCCATCCATCCACGTAACCAAAACTATACAATCCACCAGTGAAGGTCGACCTTCTCCTAAACAGTGGAACAAAACTATACAAATGTATTCAACTTAATATTTTTACTGTACCGTTTAACAAAACTAGAAAAATCCAACTTCCCAACTAAAAATAGCTAAGGAAAGAACTCTTCTCGCAGCTCTTCCTCATCCTCGGGATTATAATCCGGATCCTCTTTTTGCTCAGGATCCCTCTCTAGGTCTACCCCTGCAGCTGCGACATATAGTCGAGGATTGACCTACAGTCCAAGCCCAATAGGGGAAAAACGGTGCTAAATTACCTTATAGCATTCTTATTCATGATCTTGATGGATAAGTAAAGCAATTTAAAATAAACAAAGACTTTAACTATAGTATCAAAACATATCATATCATGAAGGAAAATAACATGCTTAAAGTAATGCATATTGGATCAAGTAAAACTTAACAAAAATTTGGGAACAAATCAAGAGAGTAATCACGAGTACGTATAACAAGAAATCAAAGCGGTGTCAATATGTCAAGACCCTGAGCTATGTTAACAGACCTCAGTTGTCAATTGATGCTGAGAAATTCTTCGATCACCATTGTACATTAGCTTTATCAAGTAAAATTGTCCATAGTTCTCTAAGGCCTTGCCTGACAATGAAGGCTTAGGAAGCTGAAAGATCAACCCTTTGGACGGTTCTACTTTGCTTTCTAGTTTAAATTTATTTTATTACAATTTACTCCTTTATAAATATCTTCAAGTTTTTATTTGAATTGATGACTCAGATTGAGATTTGTATATTAGTTTAACGGTTTTACTTTTCCATCTTCAATTATCTAGAATTTGATTGACGCCCAAGTTTTAGGAGATTGTTGATTAGATTAAGTCTGTATTGATAGAATTCTATTTTTGATTGATGACCAACACTAGGAGACTTGATATATGGTGTAACGGTATTTTAATTTCATAAATATATGAGAACAGAAGGAGACTGATTGACGATCAGGATCCAGAAGTTTGAAGATTAGGATTTATTTTCTACACTTTAGTTTAAAAAAAAAACATTCTTTGATTCATATTTCTCAAGTAGTTTAGAACCTTAAAGATAAATATAAGTTTTCTGAAAAATAAAAATAAAATAAAGATAAATCACTTCCTCGTGGGAACGATCCTCTACTAGCATTACAATTTCCATTGTGCGCTTGCAATAGGTTAAGACTTAATTAGAATAACATAAATAGCACAAACAAGTTTTTGGTGCTGTTGCTGGGGAGGCTAATTTTATTTTATATTTTTGTTCTAGAAAAAAAATATTTATCTTTCTCTTTTTATTTTTACTTTACATTTTTATTTTTCTTGATCACTTCTTAAGCTTTTGCAGGTTTATTCAGAGCAGCGAATCAAAGGTTTCAACACTTCTGCTGACAACTGAAGCTAGAGGCTCAGATTTGTTTCTCTCCCTGCTTTCAAAAATAATAATAATAATAATAATAAATAATTTTAGTAGTAAAATATCTAAGATGCAAGGCCATGATGAAATATTTTGGCCGAATCTTAATATGACTTATCCCCCAATGAAATTCCCAACTACACCTTTGTATTCAGCCACGTTGGAGACAAAGCATACATTTGCCTCATAGTGGGATAGTATTGGGAATTCTTATGATTATAAGTGGGATAATCCTTATGGCTTCCCAAGGGTAACTGAACACGAATTATCTTATACATACCCACAATATTCTTTGAATTTCCAACAGTGATATACCCCCCCCCCCAATCTTTTGTGCAACGGCCATGTCCTCAAAATAGAAATGATGGTGCTACTATAATCTAAATACTTTAGGACTTGCAACAACATGCGCACCATCACTCTAGGGATTAGCCCAGTTGTCTCAGATCTCCCAAAACATACATTCTTGTACTAAGTCCATTACAAGTCTAGAAACCCAAATCGAGCAATTTGCCTCCCTATGGGAGGAAAAATAGAGTAATCAAGTGAGCTTACAGACACTAATTCCCACAGTTCAAGTTGTCCAGACCATAGGAAGTGGCCGGACTGTTGACAATGGAGAAGAGATGCCTACACCAGTATTTGTCCCTATAACCAGAGACAAGGAGAATGAAGCCAAAAAAGAGACTCTCCCACAAGAAAAACCAAAAAAATTAGAAAATGAAAAATAAAAAAAATAGAAATAATAATAGTGCACCCACATTTGTGACTAAAGTACCAAATATACCAAAGTTACCATTTCCAAATGCTTTTGGTGCACCATCTCCTTTTGATAAAAATAAAAAAAATTAGAAGAAATTACTGAAATCTTCAAAGAAGTGAAGATCAATTTGCCCCTCTTGGAGGCAATAAAACAAGTTCTAGCTTATGCACGGTACTTAAAGGAAATGTGCATGCAGAAGTGGAAGCGGCGGAACAATTTATCACAGAAGGTCTTCCTGAGAGAGCAAGTAAGCTCAATCTTGTAGGCTAGAATCCCGCCAAAGCTTAAGGATCCTGGGGTGCCTACAATTACATGTATCATAGGAGATCACGCTATCAACAAGGCACTTCTAGATTTGGGATCTAGTGTGAACCTGCTACCATATTCAGTATATGAGAAACTGGGAACTTCAACAAATTTGTATTTGTCGTTGATTTCTTACTATTAGATATGGAACAGAGTTCGAAATCTCCAACACAAATTCCAGTCATTCTGGGAAGGCCCTTCTTAGCCACAACTAATGCCTGCATTAACTGCAAAATTGGAGTGATAGAAGATTCTTTTGGAGATATGTGAATTTAGTTAAATGACTTTTTAGTAGCCAACCAGATGGCTTCAATTGACGATGAAAAGTGCTTCTGTGTGGATGAAATTGATAAAATAATAGAAGATGCACTGCCTAAAATTCTATCCAAGGATGAGTTGGAAACCACGTTATGGTATACAGATTTTAGGGAACCTGAACAATAATTTGAGGAGGTGACTTATCTACTGGACACCTCTTCTTCTGATTCCTAATCACGAACTTGGAAGCCATGGATAGAACCTTTTCCCGACACTTCCAACGAACCGCTACAACCATCCATTGAAAAAGCACTAGCTTTAGATCTGAAACTACTTCTCGACACCCTTAAATAGGCTTTCCTTGGGCCTAATGAAACTCTCCAAGTGATCATTTGCTTTGCTCTTAATAGGGAACAAGAGAGTAAGTTGTTGGCCACACTCGTAAAGTATAAGCGAGCAATTGGGTGGACTGTCACTGACCTAAAAGGGCTTGACCCCTCGATATGTATGCATCATATCCATTTGGAGGACAATGCCAAAACTTCACGTGAAAGTTAGCGACGATTGAATCCAAATATGAGGGAAGTTGTTCAAAAGGAAGTCATGAAACTACTAGATGTAGGTATTATTTACCCGATTTCCGATAGTGATTGGGTGAGCCCTATCCAGGTTGTCTTAAAGAAGTTAGGGATTACTATCAAGGAGAACGTAGCTGGTGAACTGGTACCCTTATGCAAAACTACAGGTTGCCACTGTGATCAGTCATAGAATATACCATTTTATCACCCTTAACTTAATGATGCTAGACCCCAGTTTGCTATTAACAAGTTAATGATGTGCAGATATTAAGGAAAATCAGTAAAAGAGAGCCAAAGTGTTAATCTTTATCAAAATGAACTCAAAAAGTAGTAAGAAAGATAACTGAATGAAAAAGATGATCAGACGCATGAATAAAGTCCAAAATCGTAAAAGACGATGGAGCGCTATAGAGAGAAATATAAAATCATAATTTTCGATTGTTTAGAGAAGACGTTCTAGCAGAAGGCGATACAAGGAGAAAACGATTGTTCATAATACAGGATTTTCATGAGAAAGCTGTAAAAAGAGAATAATCGTAATTTATGATTGTATAGATTGAAGCTCTTACACAGCTAATCAAGTGGAGATCTACACTGTCATGCACAAATTTAGAAGAACTCTTAAATTAGAAGTTTGGAAAATTCTGGATCTGAGAAAATTAATGAAGAAAGACTCCTAAAGATCTCAGCTACTGAAATTAAGGAGAAAGTCTTGAATGCATAAACTATTCAAAGTAAGGAAAGATAGGATTATAATTAGAGTTATATTAGGAATCTTTTTTTTAGCAGTTTCTTTTATTAGGATTAGAACACTATAAACCGACTCCTTATGATCTATAAATAAGAGAGCACGGTATAGGAATAATTTCATTGAAGAATTTCCCAGCATCAATTGATGATTGAGGTCTGGGTTTTCTTTCTATCACCATTATACATTAGATTTATCAAGTAAAATTTTCCATAGTTCTCTGAGGTTTTTGGATGATTCTACTTTGCTTTCTAATTTAGATTTATTTTATTGCAATTTATTGCTTTATAAACATCTTCAAGTTTTGATTTGAATTGACGACTCAGATTGAGATTTACAGATTAGTTTAACGATTTTATTTTTCCATCTTCAATTTTCTAGAATTTGACTGACGCCCAAGTTTTAGGAGATTGTTGATTAGATTAAATCTGTATTGATAGAATTCTAGTTTTGATTGACGAACAACGGTTAGGAGATTTGATATATGGTGTAACAGTATTTTAATTTCATAAATATCTGAGAACAGAAGGAGACCTATTGACGACCAGGATCAAAAAGTTTAAAGATTAGGATTTATTTTCTGCACTTTAGTTTGAAAAAGAAAAAATTCTTTCATTCATATTTCTCAAGTAGTTTAGAACCTTAAAGATAAATATAAGTTTTTTAAAAAATAAAAATAAAACAGAGATAAATCACTTCCTCGTGGGAACGATCCTATATTAGAATTACAATTTCCATTGTGCGCTTGCAATAGGTTAAGACTTAATTAGAACAACATAAATAGCACAAACAAGTTTTTGGCACCGTTGGCAGGGAGGCTAATTTTAATTTATAGTTTTGTTTTAGAAAAAAAATATTTATCTTTCTCTTTTTATTTTTTTCTTTACATTTTTATTTTTCTTGATCACTTCTTAAGCATTTGCAGGCTTATTCAGAGCAACGAATCAAAGGTTTCAACACTTCTGCTGACAACTGAAACTAGAGGCTCAGATTTGTTTCTCTCCTTGCTTTTAAAAAAAATAAATAATAATAATTAATAATTTTAGTAATAAAAAATCTAAGATGCAATTTCATGATGAAATATTTTGGCCGAATCTTAATATGACTTATCCCTCAATGGAATTCCCAACTACACCTTTGTATTCAGTCACATTGGAGACAGAGCAGGCATTTGCCTCATAGTGAGATAGTATTGGAAATTCTTATGATTCTCAGCGGGGTAACCCTTATGGCTTCCCAAGGGTAACCCAACACGAATTATCTTACACATACCCACAATATTCTCTGAATTTCCAACAGTCATATACCCCCCCAATCTCTTGTGCAACAGCCACGTCCTCAAAATAGAAACGATTGTGCTACTATATTCCAAATCCTTCAGGGCTTACAATAACATGCACACCATCGCTGTAGGGATTAGCCCAGTTGTCTCAGATCTCCCAAAATATACACTCTTGTACTCAGTCCATTACAAATCTAGAAACCCAAATCAGACAATTAGCCTCGCTGTGGGAGGAAAAAGAGAGGAACCAAGTGAGCTCGCAAACTAATTCCCACAGTTCAAGTTGTCTAGACCGTAAGGAGTGGCCGGACTATTGACAATGGAGTAGAGATGCCTTCACCAGTAGTTGTCCCTATAACCAGAGACAAGGAGAATGAAGTCAAAGAAGAGACTCTCCCTTAAGAAAAACCAAAAAATTTAGAAAATAAAAAACAAAAAAAATAGAAAATAATGATAGTACACCAAATCTATGACTGAAGTACCTAATATACCAAAGTCACCATTTCCAAACGCTTTTGGTGCACCATCTCTTTTTGATAAAAATCCAAAAAAATTAGAAGAAATTATTGAAATCTTCAAAGAAGTGAAGATCAATTTGCCCTCTTGGAGGCAATCAAACAAGTTCTAGCTTATCCACAGTTCGTAAAGGAAATGTGCATGCAGAAGTGGAAGCGACTAAACAAATTATCATAGTAGGTCTTCTTGAGAGAGCAAGTAAGCTTAGTCTTGCAGGCTAGAATCCTACCCAAGCTTAAGGATCCTGGGGTGCCTACAATTCCATGTATCATAGGAGATCACGCTATCAATAAGGCACTTCTGGATCTGGGAGCCAGTGTGAACCTGCTGCCATATTTAGTATATGAGAAACTGGGAACTTCGACAAATTTGTATTTGTCATTGATTTCTTAGTATTAGATATGGATTAGAGTTTGAAATCTCCAACATAAGTTCTAGTCATTCTAGGAAGGCCCTTCTTAGCCACAACTAATGCTTGTATTAACTGCAAAATCAGGGTGATGGAAGTTTCTTTCGGAGATATGTGATTTCAGTTAAATGTCTTTTCAATAGCCAACCAGATGGCTTCAATTGACGATGAGGAGTGCTTCTGTGTGGATGAAATTTGTAAAATAATAGAAGAAGCACTGCCTAAAATTCTATCCAAGGATGAGTTAGAAACCACATTATGATATACGAATTTGAGGGAACCTGAACAACAATCTGAGGAGGTAACTTATGTACTGGATACCTCTTCTCGCGATTCCTAATCACGAACTTGGAAGCCATGGATAGAACCTCTTCCTAACACTTCCAACGAATCACTACACCCATCCATTAAAAAAGCACTAGCTTTAGATCTGAAACTACTTCCCGACACCCTTAAATACGCTTTACTTGGGCCTAATGAAACTCTCCTAGTAAGCATTTCCTCTACTCTTAACAGTGAACAAGAGAGTAAGTAGTTGGCCACACTCGTAAAGTATAAGCCTGTAATTGGGTGGATTGTCGCTGACCTAAAAGGGCTTGACCCCTCAATATGTATGCATCGTATCCATTTGGAGGATAATGCAAAAACTCCACGTGAAAGTCAGCGACTATTGAATCCAAATATGAGGGAAATTGTTCAAAAGGAAATCATGAAACTACTAGATGCAGGTATTATTTATCTGATTTTTGATAGTGATTGGGTGAGTCCTATCCAGGTAGTCCCAAAGAAGTCAGGGATTACTGTCAAAGGGAATGTAGCAGGTGAATTGGTACCCTTACAGGAAACTACAGGTTGCTACTGTGATCAGTCATAGAATATACCATTTTACCCTTAACTTAGTGATGCTAAACCCCAGTTTGCTACTAACAAGTTAATGATGTACAGATATTAAGGAAAATCGGTAAAAGAGAGCCAAAGTGTTAATCTTTGTTGAAATGAACTCAAAAAGTAGTAAGAAAGGCGAATGAACGGAAACGATGATCAGATGCATGAATAAAGTCTAAAATTGTAAAAGACGATGGAGCACTATAAAGAAAATATAAAATTGTAATTTATGATTCTTCAGAGAATACATTCCAGTGGGAGGCGATATAAGGAGAAAACGATAGTTCATAATACAGAATCGTCCTGAGAAAGCTATAAAAAGAGAACAATCATAATTTACGATTGTATAGATTGAAGCTCTTACACTGCTGATCTAGTGGTGATCTACACTACCATGAACCAATTTATAAGAGCTCTTAAATTAGAAGTTTGGCAAATCACGGATCTGAGAAGATTGATGAAGAAAGATTCCTAAAGATCTCGGTTACTGAAATGAAGGAGAAAGTTCTGAATGCATCAACTATTCAAGGCAAGGAAAGATAGGATTAGAATTAGAGTTATATTAGGAATCATTTTTTTTAGTTGTTTCTTTTATTAGGATTAGAACACTATAAACCAACTCCTTATGATCTGTAAATAAGAGAACTCGGTATAGGAATAATTTCATCAAAGAATTTCTCAGCATCAATTGACGACTAAGGTCTGGGTCTTCTTCCGATCATCATTATACACTAGATTTATCAAGTAAAATTGTCCACAGTTCCCTAAAGTCTTGCCTGACAACCAAGGCTGAGGAAGCTGAAAGATCAACCCTTTCGATGGTTCTACTTTACTTTCTAGTTTAGATTTATTTTATTATAATTTACTGCTTTATAAATATCTTCAAGTTTTGATTTGAGTTGACGACTCAGATTGAGATTTGCATATTAGTTTAACGGTTTTACTTTTCCATCTTCAATTTTTTAGAATTTGATTGACGCCCAAGTTTTGGGAGATTATCGATTAAATTAAATATGTATTGATAGAATTCTAGTTTTGATTGATGACCAATGCTAGGAGACTTGATATATGGTGTAATGATATTTTAATTTCATAAATATTTGATAACAGAAGGAGACCTATTGATCACCTGGATCCAGAAGTTTGAAGATTAGGATTTATTTTTTGCACTTGAGTTTAAAAAAAAAACCATTCTTTCATTCATATTTCTCAAGTAGTTTAGACCTTAAAGATAAATATCAGTTTTCAAAAAAATAAAAATAAAACAAAGATAAATCACTTCCTCGTGGGAACAATCCTATACTAGCATTATAATTTTCATTGTGTGCTTGCAATAGGTTAATACTTAATTAGAATAACATAACTAGCTCAATCAACAGTGTCACTTGTCGAAGAGTCAATCCCCTGAGCTATGTTAATAGAGTCACTTGAGCTGAAGAGTCAAGCCCCTGAGCTGTGTTAACAGGGTCACTTGATTCAAAGAGTCAAGCCCCTAAGCTATGTTAACAGGGTCACTTGAACAGGAACACAATAGAAAATACAAAGTCGATACATATATACAGAATAGGAAGCAATTACACAAAGCAAATCTAGGAATTTGGAGTTTAATGAATCAAACCCAATGATATCTCAAGATGTGAAGTACAAAAAATCTGAGCAAAACATGTACGAAAATCCGACTACGACATTTAAAGCATTAAAAGATTTGATATTCATCAATTCTAGAAAATATTAAGTATTTAATACTTGCATCAGTGGCACGAATTCAAGAAAATAAGTAATCGGGCAAAGGTCTTCTTCCCTATCGTAAGGTCGAAACTCGCGAACAAATGGCATGAATCAGAGCGAAATCCTTCTCAAAGGTTCCTTGAATTTATAGTGACAGCCCAATTTTCCCGTTCTCATAAAATCCTGTACAATAATTTTTTTTTTCTTTCTTACCTCTGAAACTGTTAAGCACTAAAAACTATCATTTTTCACCTCTTAACCTAGCCTTTACTGCTCCTTGGAGCCATTTAATAATCCTCTTTTGAGTTTGTTTTGTAGTTAAGAATAAATTTGCAACTTAGTACAACAGTCATATTTTGGAAGCCAAGAAGAGAAACAATTGAAGCCAAACCTTGGAGCTGATTGAAGAGCCTAAAGCACACCATGGTGGCACACACCATAGTGATCATTTTAAGTGACTGAAGGGACCCTGGAAGTCCAAAAGATGAAAGAGAGTGGACCCATGCAGAGGAGACTGCTGCAGTAGTCTGTGCACAACAACAGCTATGCAGAGAGGAGTTTTTGCGAAGTTAGAATCTACCTCACAAGGCCCTCGCGTGGTTCAAGTGATCCAAAAGGCTACCTCGCAAGGATCTCGCTAAGTAGAACTCACAACATACTCATAGATCACGAAGATGTCGCACAACTCAAGAGGAGAGAGAGTCTTAGAAATCATTTTCGCGAAGATCTCACACAGCTCTAACACACTTTAGAGCCAAATCCAGCCGCGCGAGAAGCCTGTTCCATCCTGGCGAGCAACTCATGAAGCTCAAATGTTATCCACGCGAACTGTAGAACTCCGTGCAAGTCATCCATGCGAGACCCTCATGACCAGAGCCACCTGGGAGACCATCTGCGCGAGCTACACTACTCACTGCAAATCAACCTCGTGAAGCTCATTCAACTGCAAGATAAACCACGCGACAGCTTCGCGAGAGGCCAAATTACAACACTCATCCACATGAAGCTCGAGATTCCCACTTCTCAATCAATACTCAAGGATACTTTGAGGATTTTCCTACTTCTAGGGCACACATCCCGAGACTCTAATCCATTTTCCCACTTCTCGAGGCATCCAAGGGTCACAATTGGGTAACGTCTTCAACCAGCAATTAGGGTTTCTCTCCTTTGTGCTCCTATTGGCCAAGGCAATGAGAGATTTTGTATATAAGTTGTAATGTTTTAACAGAAACCTATCTCATCTTTAACCTAAATTGGCTGTGAGCTCGAGAGTGCTGAGGTCATTAAGGCTAGGGTTAGATCATCCATTTTTCTTTTCCTCTTCCTTAGCTAGTTTATTTCAGTTTGTAATGGGTGTGTGAGCATTGGGAGCTGATTTGGGCTTTTGTACTGGCTGTTGCCTTGAGGGCATACATTGTAAGTTTCATTTTGACCAATGCAATGCCATTTTTCTAGCTTATTTGAATCTATATTTATTTTATGTTTTATGCATGGATATCTTTAGATTTGATACACCCATGGTTGCCCGAGCTTGTAGCCCTGCAACTATGGTCGTAACTGCAGTTTTCTTATTCCATCTCAGTCATCTATGATTAGGATAATCCCTGGGATAGCCTGTGACCATTTAAGTGGACAGACTCTAGCCCTAAGGCTTGTCTAAATCACAGATCTGAGATAGATTCTTCTTCTCTACACTTGAGCTTGTATTCAAGTGAAAGATAGTGCAGATCCAAACTCCCCTTTGTGTTACAATGCCTTTTTTAGATTTTAGATATGATATTCTATAGAGATTGCAGACTTGTGAGCATGGTCATTGCAGGCCTTTTGTAGCAATGACCAGCTGAGTCTAAGTCCCCATTCAACCTCTGATTGTTTGAGGTTTCCACTAGACTTTTAACGGTTGTTTAGTCCTATGAATGCTTGAGCTTGTAGCCTTGCAATCATTGTGTCTACAATGGTATTTACGTTCTGATTTAATTCATTGGTTGGAGGAAATCCCTAGGATAGTCTGTGACCATTTAAGTGGACAGATTATAGCCTTAAGATCAATTCATTCCCTTGGATTAGGTTAGTTTTCTGAGTTGAATCCATGTTATTTGATCATCTCCCTAGGATAGTCTGTGACCATTTAAGTGGTCAAATTATAACCTGAAGAGAGCAGTTAATTCACAGGGGTTGATTTGGATTCCTCTACCTTGCAGATGTACTTGTAGCCATTTGAAGGATTACTGCAGAATCACATCTAGATCTGAGTCGCATAATTGATTTAATCTTAGTTGCATATTTCTCATTATTTTACCTTTATTTTACCACACCATTAGCACCTTCTTTAAAACCCCTTCTATAGTATAGGACTGTATTTTATTTCTTAGTTTTAGTTTTAGTTGTGACAACCCCAAAAACTCCCTTTCCTTTGGATCTCCAGATCTGTAGTCAGATTTGAAGGCCTACGAAATAACCCTTTCTGGGTTCTAGATCAATTTTCCTTGTTGGACAAACTCATACTTACTTTTAAAACTTACTACAACAGGCCCTAGATCTTGCAGGACTATGCTATTTTTAGAGTGTTGTTTTCATGTCTTTCCATCCCCCTTTACTTTGATTAATTTTTACCACTGTGTTTTCTAATAAAAATTAGTAGCACCTAGAACAAACTAACAAGTTTTTGGTATCACTGCTAGGGAGCTTTGGTCTAATTAGTAGACCTGAATGTATTTTTTTTCATATAATATATTCATTTGTAGCAGTGCCTATTTTTGAATAAAAGTACTACTGATTTTGTATTGGCTTTTGCAGATCTTGATAACAGCAGAAAGAAAAAGCTAAAACTGCAGCTGGAGCTTCGCTACCTTTAGTTTGCCTTTCTTTCCCCCTAATTCTCAATTTCATTTTTTTTGTATTGATTTTCAGTAGCTCAGTAGTACTTGTTAGTAGTTCTTTTTGCTTCTAAATTCTTTAAGTGTGTTGTCTATGTTATTCTTTGCTTGCTGCTGTGTGTGTGCATGCTGGGTAGGAGGTCCCTCAATCCTGACCTAGAACCTCCAAATCCTGAGATAGAGAGGGCCCTTAAACCTAGAAACACCACACAAGCCCCTATTGTGGATACTGAGCCAGTAGTAGAGATGGGTGAGCAATAGAGAACATTGAAGGAATTCAATGCACCAGGGGCATATGACTCCCCTTTTTGCATTCAATTCCCTACTATTTAAGGAAACTATGAGATTAAATCATCCATCATTCAAATGCTACCATCATTTCATGGGCTAAGAAAAGAAGATCCATATAAGAACATTGATGAGTTTTTGGCTTTGTGCACCACATTCAACATTACTAGCGTGGGAGAGGAAGCCACCAAACTGAAGCTCTTTCCTTTTTCAGTAAAGGACAGAGCCAGAACTTAGCTTTCCATGCTCCCAGCAAATAACATACAGTCATGGAATGATCTCCAATGCTAATTTTTGGCTAAATTTTTCCCAATGTCAAAAACTAGCTAGTTAAGGAAGAGCATAATTTCCTTTGCTCAATTCCCAACTGAGGACTTTCATTAAGCTTGGGAAAGGTTTAAGGAGCTTTTAAAGCAATGTCCCCACCACCAAATTCCTGAGTGGTAGCTTGTCTGGAGCTTCTACTAAGGAATTGACTCTAAGAGCAGGGACATGGTGGATGCCTCATGTGGGGGTACTTACCTCCACAAGACTGCTAAGGAGGCATGGGAGTTGTTTGATGTTATAAGTGAAAATTCCATGCAAGAGGAGACTCTATCCAGAAATGACATTGAGACTCCTGCTAAGATAGGAAAAGAAGTCATCTCTAAAGGAAGGATGTATGAAGTCAGTGTGCCCAGTGAATTGGAAAGAAAGGTGGACAGCCTGAGCCAAAATTTTGATAAATTGATGAATCTGATGCAGCCTAGACTGACTGCACAAGTGGAAGAGGCATGTCTAATATGCCAGTCTCCCACACGTTCACTTGAGGAATATCCATCAGCCAGCCAATATCCTGAATTGGTCTTGGAACATGCCAATGCTGCCCAGTCATATGGGCAGCAACCTGTTGAGTATCAATGGAGAAACCATCCCAATTTGAGGTGGGGACATGACTCATATCAGCTACCCGAGTAGCAGCAATTGGCATTACCTTATAGACCATAGCTACAGTATTAGCAAGGCTATGCACCAAGACAAGCCTTCCAGCCATCAGCCGCACAACCTAACCAGTTGATGCTGCCACCATCTCAGCCTAGAGCCCCCTCCTTTGAAGATCAGGTTTTATCATCACTGTAAAACCTGGGTTCTCTATCACAGACTGTGAACTCTCACAGTCAAAGCATAAAAAATATAGAGGACCAGCTTAGCCAAATTTCAAATGCATTGGCCAGAAGAGAGGAGGGCAGGTTGCCCAATCAACCCCTAGCCAACCCTAAGGGTCAATTTATGATTGGTGAGGGCTCCTCAACTCATGAGGAGGCTAAGTCAGTCACTACCCTACGAAGTGGTAGTGTGGTTGATAATCAAGTGGGCAAGGAGGCAAAGGAAAAAAATGAGAATGACAAAGAAAGGAATGTGAGTGTAGAAGAGGAGAAGAACTCGTCTCCTGTTGTTGGGTAGCAGGAGGATAATAATAGGGTTGTTGTTGAGCCCCAACAAGAAGAAATAAATGAAGAAAAAAGAAAAAAAGAAAATTTTGATCATGAAATACCTAGGCATGCAGCTGAGGTACCAATAGTACCACAACTGCCATTTTCTCATGCATTAAAAGGACCTTCCTCTTTCGATAAGGGGCATGCTAAAATGGAGGAAATGATGGAGACCTTCAAGCAAGTTAAAATCAATCTACCGCTGCTTGATGCCATCAACCAGGTCCCAACCTATGCAACTCAAATACATTTGCACCCAGCACAGGAAGTCTATGGTTCATTTATTCAAAAAGGTTTTTGTAGTTGAGAATGCCCAGTCTGTGTTGTCTATCTCCACGCCAGTAAAATTGCAGGACCCAGGGGTACCTACTATCCCCTGCATCATTGGTGAACATACCATTGGCAGAGCCCTCCTTGACTTGAGAGATAGTGTCAACCTGCTATCATACTCTGTGTATGAACAACTAGGTTTGGAGGAACTGAAACCAATATCTGTTGTGCTTCAGTTGGCTGACAGGTCTGAAAGAAGGCCTATGGGAATGGTTGAAGATGTCCTGGTTGGAGTAGACAAATTCTTTTATCCTGTTGATATTTTTATTTTGGATATGGAACCTTCAAAAAGCAGCACCTCCATTCCTGTCATTTTGGGCAGGCCATTTTTGGCCATAGCCAATGCCAGTATACAATACAGATCAAGGATAATGGAGGTGACCTTTGGGAACATGAAGGTTAAATTAAATGTGTATAGTGCTGCCAAGTAACCTCAACTGGATAATGAAGACTACTTTGTAATAGATGTACTAGATGACCTTGTGGAGGAAAATGTATCAAATCTCCTAGATTGGGATATAATTGGTGAGGAGTTTGAGCATATTTGGACTAAGGCTTACGACGAGGAGGCCCCAATATTCCTGGTTGAAGAAAGCAAGACATCAAAGTCCTAAGGGGGCCTAGTGCAGCATTCCACATGTAGATCCAAACTGATGCCCCTGCCTCAGCCATCAAAGTTACCTCTGTTGCCATCTCTTGTCAGTCCCCCAGATTTGGAGCTGAAACAGCTCCTCAGTACTCTCAAATATGCATTCTTGGGGCAAGATAAAAAATTGCCTATGATTATTTCGTCTTCCCTCACTGAGGAGCAGGAAGAGAAACTAATTGGTGTGCTCAAGATGCATAAAAAGGCAATTGGATGGACTATAGCTGATCTTGGGGGAATTAACCTAGTTGTGCGTATGCATAAAATTCATCTAGAAGAGGGTTTCAAACTCTTTACGGAGATGCAGAGGAAGTTAAATCCTCATATGCAGGAGGTGGTGATGAAGGAAGTGGTAAAACTACTTAATGATCGAGTAATATACCTAATTTCTAACTCTGAATCTGTGTCACCTACACAGGTGGTGCCTAAGAAGTCTGGCATCACTGTAGTGCCCAATGAGTGTGGCGAATTAATGCCAACTAGGGAGACCACTGGTTGGAGGGTCTATATTGACTATTGAAAACTGAACTCCAAGACTAGGAAGGTCCATTTCCCACTGCCCTTCGTTGACCAGATTCTGGATAAGTTAGCAGGAAAAGCTTACTATTGCTTTCTTGATGGATACTCTTGTTACAACTAGATCCTTGTGTATCAACAAAACCAGGAGAAAACAACTTTCACTTGTCCCTTTGGCACCTTTGCTTACCAAAGGATGCCTTTTGGACTGTGTAATGCTCATGCTACTTTCCAGAGATGCATATTTGCAATTTTTTTTTACATGTTAGACAAGTATTTGGAGATTTTTATGGATGATTTTTCTGTATATGGTGATGATTTTGATCAATGTTTGCATCATCTATCCTTGTGCTTCAGAGATGTGAGGAAACCAACCTAGTGTTGAGCTAAGAAAAGAGCAATTTCATGGCTACCCATGCGATTGTTCTTGGTCATATGATTTCTAATAAAGGAATTGAGTTAGATATGGCAAACATTGACCTGATCTTACATTTGCCTCCAAAAACTGTCAAGCAAGTGAGATCTTCCTTGGGTATGCTAGTTTCTACAGAAGGTTCATCAAGGATTTTTCAAAAAGTTCTAAACCTCTATGCCACCTGCTGTGTCAGGATGTGCCTTTTGTATTAACTACTAAGTGCTTGACTGCCTTTGAGGTTCTGAAAAATTGCTTGACTTGTGCCCCTATCATCCAGGCCCCAGATTACTCCCTTCCCTTTGAGCTTATATGTGATGCTTCAGATTTTGCAATTGGTGCAGTTTTGAGGCAGAGGAAAGATAAATTATCCAGTACAATTTATTATGCCCGCAAGACATTGATTGATGCTCAGTTAAACTATACCACCACTGAGAAAGAGCTGTTGACAGTTGTCTTTGTCTTGGAAAATTTTAGACCATATGTTTTAGGGTCTAAAATTATTGTTTTCATTAATCACTCAGCCCTAAAATACCTATTGTGTAAAAAAGAAGAAAAGCGTAGGTTGATCAAATGGATTGTAACATCTCAACCTTTTGGGCCTTGATCCATAAGACTCGGTGCGTGTACCGGCAGATCATGCACCGAGGACCTCCTTTTACAATGATGTAATGTCTATAGATCAAATCCAACGGACCGGATTGATTTTATGAAGACTGGATGTGGGAGTTGAAACTCTCACACACGTCCCTTCAGTGTAGCTGCCCTACACTAAAGAATAAGAGCTAATGTATAAAAGAAAAACTAAGGGCATTTAATCGCATATTAAATGCTTGTGAATGAGAGTTAAGAAGAGAGAGGATAACCTTAAGGCATTGGATGCCCGTGATGATGAGATCGATGAGTTAGCATGGAGTGAGACAGCTGCTCAATCGAGGATCGGATTGTTCTACTGTGACGCGGAGAAAAACCCAAACCGTTTTTGAAGCAAGGAAGAGGATTCATTTGAAATCAAGATACGGAGTGTGAATATTTGTTTTAGATCTGTAGTGTAGAGTTAAATTAGTGTGCGTCCATGTGGGGATCATAAGAATGGAGATGGATTCAAAGTGAAAAGTGATTGGGAGTGAAAAAAAACCAAATTTGAGCGAAATCTGCTCATTTCGATGATCGAATTATGGTTCGATCAATCGAAATGACAGTGAAATGGAAAAAAAAATGAGGTCTTGAGAAATTCAATCGATCGAACGAAAAGTTTTCGATCGATCGACCCTGTAGTTCAATCGATTGATTTGTATAGAAACAGAATGTTAAATTTTTGTTGCGAGAATTCGACCGATCAAATTAAATTCGATCGATCGAATTTCGTGTTTTCGATCGAACGAATTGGGATTCGTCCGATCGAACTATGTGAAGGTAGAATGCCTTCTTAGGAATTCGACCGATCAAATTTCGTTTCGATCAATTGAATTACTTTCGTTCAATCGATTAGAAAAATTCGTCTGATCGAGAACTGAGAAAATGTTGGGTGATTCTGGAAGAGGTCGACCGATCGAAATTTATTTCGATCGATCGAAAATGGATTTTGATCAATCGAAACAGGGATTCGATCGATCGAATTTTCTAGATTTATGCGGTGAGTTTTGACTTTGAGATTTCACGGGGACTTTTGGCAGTGTGTTTTGCCTCTTTCTAATGAATAAAAATGATCATGTTTAGGTAAGCTTTGTGATTAAGAAGGACCCGACCTTTGTGAAAGCTTGAGCAAGCGCGGGTCCGATCTGTGAGGTAGGGAAATCCTTGTATCATGTGCATCATTTTATAAGCATGTGTGTGCTAATCCGTACACTCTTTGTGTGATATGCGTATGTGCTATGTGACTCCTACCGTGTAACGGTAACTTTGTTCGGCCAAGTGTCCAACTCTATGGAACCTTGGATATATATGTATATGACTCATGTGAGTGATGATGGTGGGTATTCCATCGGGGGCTTGGGGCTATAGTTCCTCATTCTATTACTTTAAGTACAGCTCTTGTAAGTTTCCTTTCTCATGTCGGAATAGAAGTGTGAGCTTGTGCGTGAATCCCATTGGCATTGCATATATGTGTGTTAAGGCTGTGAGACTCACCATTTTGCATGTGTTCAGAATTGCTCCGTGTACGTTATGCTATAGATCATGTGTTTGATGTTATGATAAGCATGCTATGAGTCATTCCCTACTGAGATTGGATGAAGCTCATTCCTTTATAAATGTCACAGGTTCAGGTGAAGGTGTTGAGGCGGAGATCCCGGAGAAGGAAGATTCGGATTACTCCCCCGACGAGGACCTTGAGGAGCCCCATCCCGAGGATTGTTTCATTTGTGCTAGACCTGGGTGGGTCTGGCCCTGAGTTATGTAGTAAATTTTGCTTTGTTTTGGATAAGGAGAGAGAGATGACTTCTATACGATGTAAATGATTAATTTTGTTGAACCATGTTCGGTAAGGAAGAGTCCTTACCGGTGGTTCTCAATGGTTCTTTTCCCATAGGATTTTGTGGAATTAGAACCATTTATTTTTAGGATTTTTGGGATTGAATGCTAAAATATTTATTTTGCTTATGCTACGAGTTGGAATTGGTTCTGCTTAGATTCCGCTGTGCATGTTGTCACGTTATGTGATCCATTCACGGGCTCGGCCTTAGCTTAGCCGCCACAGACGCAGGTTTGAGGCACCAAATTGGCCACATCCAGCTTGGTATCAGAGCGTGGCTTTAGAGATGCCAGACAAGTCTTAACCTTTCGAGATTGAGATTTGGTTGTGTACAAGGGACCTTCTGTTGATGAGACTTTTGTTTCATTATGACAGATCCTAATGGAACATCGTGGAAGGGGTCGACCGAGAGGTAGTCGCCAAAGAGGTGAGGGGCGTACTGAAGGTATCCCTTCAGGATCCGAGAGAGATTTAAGACCACCTCTTGAGGCGGAGGGGAGCCGTCGAGATGAACCTTCGGACAAGTTGACAAGGGCCATGGAAACGATTGCTAATGTAATGGCCCAGCAGACGGCGTTGCTTGCTGCCAACAACAACCAGCAGCATCAGCCACCACCACCACCTCCTCCTGCCCTACTACCATCATCATTTGTGGACTTCAAGAGATTGCGACCTCCTGTCTTCCATGGGCGGACTGATCTACTTGAAGCAGAGAAATGGTTAAAATAAATGGAGAAGCTATTAGAGAGACTACAGAGCCCAGATCATGAGAAAGTAGGATGGGCATCTTTTCAGTTGGAGGGTGATACAGATGCATGGTGGAAGTCTGTTATACGCAAACGAGAAGTGGAAGGTCCATATACTCAATGGACTTGGACGGAATTTTTTACGGCATTCAACAAGGAGTATTTTCCTAAGCAAGTCCGCAACCAATTGAAGAAGAACTTCACAAATTTAGTCCAAGGGAACATGACCGTACGGGAGTACGGTAATGAGTTTATGAGATTGCCAAGATTTGCCCCTGAATTAGTAGCTACGGAAGAAATGAAGGCCGATAGATTTGAAGAAGGCCTAAGAACAAACATCCAAGAAAGGGTATCCATTTTTGAGTTAGAGACGTACGCCGAAGTGATGGGAAAGGCGATTGTAGCGGAGAGGGATATAAACAAGAGGAAAGATTGGAAGAGTAAACCAAGTTTGGGAGGGGCAAGTGAATATGACTACTCGGGGAATAAAAAGCCGAGGACGTCTGCACCTGTTCCAGTTCCAAGACCAGCCAATTCGAATTTTCAAAGGTCAAATACATCTGCTCCGACGAGACCGTTCCGACGAGAGGGCCCTACCAAGACTCAGACGTCTGGGGTATCAGTCACACAAGGATCTTCTCGAGCTGCATCTACCAGTTCACAATTGAAGTGCGCTCATTGCAGTAAACCTCACAAGACGTCTGACTGTAGAAGGGACACTGGTGGATGTTTTAAATGCGGGAAGATTGGCCACATGATTCGGGAGTGCCCAGAGATGAGGAAAGAGAGCTCCGTTTCGGCCACTACAGCATCGAGGCCTGCATAGTCCACGAAACCAGTTGTGAAGGGCCGTGCATTTGCTATAACCGCCGAAGACGCCGGCACGAGCAACGACGTGATCCAAGGTATAATTTCATTTTGAGTTTAAGAGTTTAATGGTTTGCATGAAGAAAGTGCATTGATAGGAAAGAGCTAGGTGCATATTGATGTGGGTGTGCATGCAATGCATGTCTGAATGTTAGTCTGTGTCTTAAATCATATAGGTACACTCCAACTCTATCGTGAAAACGACAGTGATCGTTGTGTAGCACTAGTTCTGATAGACCCAGGGTCTACCCACTCATATATAACCCCGAAATTCACAGAAAAGTTAAAGATTACACCCGAGGAGTTAGAGTTCACACTGAACGTAACAGTTCCTACGGGTAGTGCCGTGACTGCAGACACTTATTGCCTATCAGTCATTGTGCAAGTGGATGATCAGAAGACAGTCATAGACCTCATTTTGTTGAGTATGAGAGGACTGGACGTGCTTCTTGGCATGAACTGGTTATCGGCATATCATGCAAGCGTGGATTGCCTACAAAAATAGTCACTTTTCGTCCTTCGAGACAAAAGTCGTTCTGATTTGTCGACGAAAAAGGGAAGGTAGCACCGATCATCTCCGCAGTGCGAGCTGAACGGATGATGAGGAATGGATGTGATGGATATCTTGCATTCCTGCAGGAGAAGAAGGAGATGAAGAATGTTATTAACGATATTCCAATTACCTGTGAGTTTAAGGACATATTTCTCGACGAATTTCCAAGATTACCACCTGATCGGGAGATCGACTTTGCTATTGACTTAGCTCCAGGTACTAAACCTGTATCCAAAGCTCCATATCGAATGGCTCTAGCCGAACTGAAAGAATTGAAGGAGCAACTGCAAGAATTGCTGGATAAGGGTTTTATAAGACCGAGTGTGTCTCCTTGGGGAGCACCGGTCCTATTTGTTAAGAAGAAAGACGGGTCGATGAGACTTTGCATCGACTATCGTCAGTTAAACAAGCTCACGATCAAGAACAAGTATCCGTTACCTAGAATCATCGATCTATTCGATCAGTTACAAGGAACAAAATACTTTTCAAAGATTGACTTGAGATCTGAGTATCATCAATTAAGGGTGAAGGCCGAAGACGTGCAAAAGACCGCATTCAGAACTAGGTATGGGCATTACGAATTTTTAGTGATGCCTTTCGGCTTGACAAACGCTTCAGCTTCATTCATGGACCTCATGAATCGGATCTTTAAACGATACCTTGATACGTGTGTAGTGGTATTTGTGGACGACATTCTCATCTATTCAAAGACCAAGGAGGAACACGAACATCACTTACGCATTGCTTTGCAGACCCTTCGAGAGCATCAACTGTATGCTAAACTCAGTAAGTGTGAATTCTGGTTAGAGCAAGTGGGCTTTCTTAGTCACATAGTATCCGAAGCAGGCGTGACCGTTGACCCAGCAAAGATTGAGGCAGTGCTAGATTGGGAGCAACCCAAGACCGTGACGGAGATTCGCAGTTTTCTCGGTCTAGCAGGATACTACCGACGCTTTGTTGAAGGTTTCTCCAAGATTTCGGGACCACTTACCCGACTTACAAGGAAGAACACAAAATTTGAATGGACCAAAGAATGTGAAGAAAGCTTCCAAGAACTCAAGAAACGACTTACTTTCGCTCCAGTGTTGACCATTCCATCGGGTAGTGGAGGTTTTGTTGTTTACAGTGATGCGTCATATGGTGGTCTAGGATGTGTATTGAATCAACACAGTAAAGTTGTCACCTACGGCTCAAGACAGCTGAAAGAGCATGAAAAGAATTATCCGACTCACGATTTAGAGTTAGCCTCGGTGGTGTTTGCGCTCAAAATTTGGAGGCATTACCTGTATGGTGAAACCTTTGAGATCTTTACGGACCATAAAAGCCTCAAGTATTTGTTTACGCAGAAAGAGTTGAATATGAGGCAACGACGGTGGATTGAGTTTCTCAAAGACTATGACTGCGCGATTCAATATCACCCAGGTAAAGCCAACGTCGTGGCTGACGCACTGAGCCGGAAGCACACATCCCAAGTAGCTAGCCTCATTGCGGGACTTCACAGATGGAAGCTAATTGAAGATCTTTCCCTGTATGATAAGAACATCGCAGTTAAGGATACCGGAGTACTATTAGCAAGCCTTACGATCAGGCCAATTATTTTTGACCGCATCTATGAGCTTCAGATGGAAGATGAAGAACTCGTGAAACTTCGACAAAAAGCAACTGAAAATGGGGACTTTACTATCAAGGAAGATGGGTCATTATTATTTCAAGGACGTTTGGGTATAGCTATGGATGCCGAGCTGAGACAAACTATCTTGGACGAGGCTCATAAGTCTAAATACGCCATTCATCCGGGTGGTACTAAAATGTACCAAGATTTGCGAAAATGTTATTGGTGGAGGAGATTGAAGAAAGGCATTGCAGAGTACGTGTCCAAGTGCTTGGTGTGTCAACAAGTCATAGTGGACCATCGACACCCAGCCGGTCTATTACAACCTCTACCGATACCAGAATGGAAGTGGGAGTCCATTTCGATGGATTTTATTGTGGGATTGCCGAGAACATTGCAACGCCACAACGCCATATGGGTAATAGTGGATCGACTGATCAAGTCGGCACACTTTTTGCCCTATAACACAACATACACTGCAAGCAAGTTGGCGGAGTTGTATATGACAGAAATTGTTCGACTGCATGGCATTCCTATAAGCATCGTGTCCGATCGTGATCCATTGTACGCATCTGTATTCTGGCAAAGATTTCAAGAAGGCATGGGCACGAGGTTGGACTTTAGTTTTGCTTTCCATCTGCAGACTGATGGACAGACAGAGAGAGTTAATCAAGTCATTTAAGACATGTTGCGAGCATGTATGATAGATTTTTAGGGATCATGGGATCAACATCTACCAATGATAGAATTCGCTTACAATAATAGCTTTCAGCAGAGCATTGGAATGGCTCCATATGAGGCTTTATATGGACGGAGATGTAGGTCTCCGATTAACTGGGAGGAAACCGGTGATAAATTTGTGTTGGGACCGGAAGTTATCAGGAAGAATGCCGAAACTGTGCGGATTATCAGAGAAAGAATCAGAACAGCACAAAGTCGTCAGAAGAGCTACGCAGACATTAATCGTACAAGCATAGATTTCCATGTGGGAGATCATGTGTTTATCAAGATATCCCCAATGAAGTGGGTGATGCGCTTTGGGAAGCACAGAAAGTTAGCTCCTCGCTACGTTGGACCGTTCGAGGTATTGGGGAGAGTTGGTGAAGTTGCATACAGGGTTGCATTACCCCCGCAACTTGATAGAGTGAATGACGTATTCCATGTCTCTATGTTGCGAAAATATGTGCACGATCCGACTCATATCCTCGATGCACCGCCAGTTGAAGTCTACTGAGATTTGATGGTCATCGAAGAACCCATGCAAATCCTAGACCGAACTGACCAAGTTTTGCGCTCAAGACAGATTCCTCTGGTGTTAGTCCAATGGAAGAATCACTCTAGAGAGGAAGCGACGTGGGAACGCGAAGCCAAAATTCACGCCCAGCATCCCTCTTTGTTTACGGATTGAGAGATGAGAGTTTGTTGTAGATGTCAAACCAAAAGCTTGATGTGTAAAAGCTAGTGAGATTTGGATTATAAAACTTGATTTTCTGAATTATTATGTCAAAGTGTTAATGAGCTTGCGAAAATACAAAGATCAAGTATTTTCTGGAAATTCGACCGATCGAAATTCAATTTCGATCGATCGAATTAAATTTCGATCGATCGAATTAAATTTCGATCAATAGAATTATGAGTTCGATCGATCGAATTATACTGGCAGGGACAAACAGCAAATTTTTCTTCTGGCTAGGAGAATTCGTTCGATCGAAATTTATTTTGATCGATCAAATTATGATTTCGACTGGACGAAAATTTATTTTGTTCAATCACAAATTCTGTTACCTGAGACAATTCAACCGATCAAAATTTAATTCGATCGATCGAATGTTGGGAATTTGACCGATCAAAAAGTCTTCGATCGATCGAATGTTTGGATTTCGACCGATCGAATTTAAATTTGATCGATCGAAAGGGGTGGAACCCAGTGGTTACTCAATGAGATTCTACCGATCGAAATTGTGTTCGATCGATCAAAATCATTTCAGTTCCTATTAAACTCGATTTTCGATCGATCTAATTTCTTCTTTATACATATAAGCTGTGTTATTTTTTTTCTTTTGTTCGATCGAAATTTTGAGGCATTGAGCGAGCCATTTGGGTTTTTCATCCTTCAGAGCCTAACGGACATCAAATTGCATCTTTTCGTTCCGAGAATAAAAAAAAAAAAAAAAAAAAAAAGGGCTAACCTTATACAAACGGTAAGCAATTATATTTTTGGGATATAGATTCTTGGTTCTAACCTAAATATTTTTGAATTTCCCCTAAAACCCTAGTTTTGCTTCTAAAACCCTAAATTTTGTTCCAAAACCCAAATTCTTTTTATGGCACCTAAACGGAAGGATGCCAAAACTAAAACCCCTACTTCGAAGCGACCCCAATCCGCTACGGCTCCTTCGCAACCGCCTATTCCGCCACCTCAACCACCCATTCAACCACCCATTCCGCCACCTACATTGCCTGTCGAGCAATCAGATGCTCCGCAAGCACCTCAATGCATTTTACCCAGCCAATGGTGGGCAGATAAGGGTTTCGCATACGAGTATACCATAGACCCAGCCCTTTTTGAAACATCCAATGTGCCCGGCATCGATGCTTGGGCACTCGACTACTTGGGTAAGGTCGGGCTTGACAACCTCTTGAAGCCCATTCACCCTTATTACTATCTGCGCCTTGTGCGGTTATTTTATCAAAACATGTTTGACGGTCCAAAACTCGATAACACGATTTGTACTAAGGTCGATGGCAAGACCTATACTTTTACCCATGCGATGGCCTGTGCGGCCTTAGAGTGTTTTGACGCCTTCGGTGAAGGTATTGACTTGTTACCACCAAACCCCCCTAACCTAACCCATACTTTTATAGCCCAACGAATGACGCAAGGGCATTTTGCAAAAGGGCGAGCCATTAACCGAGCTCACCTACCGAGCTATATGTTGATACTTTACACCATTTTTAAGTGTAATCTATATCCGATCCGCCATAAGACCCAACGATTGGGCGTTTTGATGAATGCACTATTTTCCGCCTTTGAGGGCAAATGGTTTGACGCCGCAGCCGTCATCTTTGAGGGTATTAAACATGGTAGGAAGAAGCTCCTACCGGGAGCAGAGAAACCCAAAGAATACATCCCTTACGCCAGTTTCATCTCCGCACTATTCGATGAGTTTTCAGCCACTTCTGTCCACAAGGTTTCCCCGAAGGATCCTAAATCGTCTGATAACGTGGTCCTCTACATGTTTAAACAGTGGAAGAAGACATACAACCGCCTAAAACCACATCTTCCTCCTGCTCCGCAAGTACCTCCTGTTCACCCACAGCCTCAAGATTTGCCTGCCCGTGATGCTCCTATTCCCGTCACACTACCTCCTAACCAGACTATGCCTGAGGCTTCTATTCCCGAGCAGCCAGAGATTATTCCACCGGCCCAGGATGTGCCTGCCCCAGACGTTCCTGCTGAGATACCGGCGTCACCGGTTGAGCAAGATGCTTTGTTACGCCTTGAAGACTTGGCAGCTCTCATCCAGGAGAACAATCGTCAGGTCAATCAGCGTCTGGATTTCTTCGAGCTAGTCACTAGAGATGTGCTGCAAGCCGTATATCCCACCGATTATAGGCAGAGGATCGCGGCTATGCGAGCACAGGTATATGACGTGGCTCCGTCCGGCTTGGATGCAGAGGACGCACAGTCTAGTGAGGAGCGGGTCGACGTGGAGGAGGAGCAGGCTCACGATGTACCGGAGGGCAAAGATTTACCTGTTGAGTCGGCGAGCGGCGCTAATGCGGGAGATCCTCCACAGAGCTAGGGAGCAGAGGGATGTGTCTTTTCCTTTTGAATTTATTTTGGGAATTAAATGTATAAAGTTTAACTGTTATGGCATGGTTGCCACTTTTGTTATCTTTGATTTCTGAACTATAGTGGCGTGACTGCCACAGTGTTTTTGTTATTCACTTTTGATAATAATTGTGACCGAATTTGCATTGCTCAAAATTTTATTATGTGTAGACCGTGTGTGTGTGTGGGCTGAAGTTTTATAATGATATGGATTGTTTAGCCATGTGTGGTACCTTACGAGACAACCCCTAGGACTCTTTGCCACTCGTTAGGACAATTTTTGAGGATGAAAAATTCTAAGGGGAGGATGTAACATCCCAACATTTTGGGCCTTGATCCGTAAGACTCGGTGCGTGTACCGGCGGATCATGCACCGCGGACCTCCCTTTTACAATGATGTAATGTCTATAGATCAAATCCAACGGACTGGATTGATCATATGAAGACTGGATGTGGGAGTTGAAACTCTCACACACGTCCCTTCAGTGTAGCTGCCCTACACTAAAGTATAAGAGCTAATGTATAAAAGAAAAACTAAGGGCATTTAATTGCATATTAAATGCTTGTGAATGAGAGTTAAGAAGAGAGAGGATAACCTTAAGGCATTGGATGCTCGTGATGATGAGATCGATGAGTTAGCATGGAGTGAGACAGCTGCTCGATCGAGGATCGGATTGTTCTACTGTGACGTGGAGAAAAACCCAATCCGTTTTTGAAGCAAGGAAGAGGATTCGTTTGAAAGCAAGGTAAGGAGTGTGAATATTTGTTTTAGATCTGTAGTGTAGAGTTAAATTAGTGTGCATCCATGTGGGGATCATAAGAATGGAGATGGATTCAAAGTGAAAAGTGATTGGGAGTGAAAAAAACCCAAATTTGAGCGAAATCTGCTCATTTCGATCAATCGAATTATGGTTCGATCGATCGAAATGACAGTGAAAATGGAAAAAAAATGAGGTCCTGAGAAATTTGTTCGATCGAACTTTATTTCGATCGAACAAAAATTTTTCGATCGATTGACCCTGTAGTTCGATCGATCGATTTGTATAGAAACAGAACGTTAGATTTTTCTTGTGAGAATTCGATCGATCAAATTAAATTCGATCGATCGAATTATGTGTTTTCGATCAAACAAATTGGGATTCGTCCGATCGAACTGTGTGAAGGTAGAATGCCTTCTGAGGAATTCGACCGATCGAATTTCGTTTCGATCGATCGAATTACTTTCGTTTGATCGATTAGAAAAATTTGTCCGATCGGGACCTGAGAAAATGTTGGGTGATTCTGGAAGAGGTCGACCGATCGAAAATGGATTTTGATCGATCAAAATAGGGATTCGATCGATCAAATTTTCCAGATTTCTGCGTTTGGTGAGTTTTGACTGTGAGATTTTACGGGGACTTTTAGCAGTGTGTTTTGCCTCTTTCTAATGAATAAAAATTGATCATGTTTAGGTAAGCTTTGTGATTAAGAAGGACCCGACCTTTGTGAAAGCTTGAGCAAGCGCGGGTCCGATCTGTGAGGTAGGGAAATCCTCGTATCATGTGCATCGTTTCATCAGCATGTGTGTTATGTTATGATATGTTCTTCGATTCAATTATGTGATTTCCGCTTACGCATTTTGAAGAGATAAGACATGTGTGCGAAAGATTCAAAATTATAAGAACTTAGAAATCTTTGAGATTCGTTTGAAGTGTGTATGTGAAACCTTTATCTCTATTCTGAATTTTGGACATAAATTACAATTATCACTTTACACGGCGATAAGCTATATGTATGCACTTGCGATTTAAGGTTATGTGAATACTCGATCGACGCGGCGGTATAACTGTGACTGACGCGGCAGGATATCCGTGACCGGTATGGCGGCCAATCTGTACACTCTTTCTGTGATATGCATATGTGCTATGTGACTCCTACCGTGTAACGGTAACTTCGTTCGGCCAAGTGTCCAACTCTATGGGACCTTGGATATATGTGTATATGACTCATGTGAGTGACGATGGTGGGTATTCCATCGGGGGCTTGGGGCTATAGTTCCTCATTCTATTACTTTAAGTAAAGCACTTTTAAGTTTCCTTTCTCATGTCGGAATAGAAGTGTGAGCTTGTGCGTGAATCCCATTGGCATTGCATATATGTGTGTTAAGGCTGTGAGACTCACCATTTTGCATGTGTTCAGAATTGCTCCGTGTACGTTATGCTATAGATCATGTGTTTGATGTTATGATAAGCATGCTATGAGTCATTCCCTACTGAGCTTGGATGAAGCTCATGCCTTTATAAATGTCACAGGTTCAGGTGTTGAGGCGGAGATCCCGGAGAAGGAAGATCCGGATTACTCCCCCGACGAGGATCTTGAGGATCCCCATCCCGAGGATTGTTTCATTTGTGCTAGACCTGGGTAGGTCCGGCCCTGAGTTATAACCTCCAAAAAATAATATTAATTATCTCAAGAAGTTCATCTAAAATTATACCAAGTATAAGTCTCCAAAAGAATCTAAGGATAAAATTCCTCAGGTGGAAGATCTGTTTCGTCTTCCGATACAAAGTTGGGGTCTTCTTCTAATTCGGGATTCGGAACTACTTCTGTACCTATGACACTTAGTGTCAGGGTGAGCTAATAGTCTAAGCTCAATAGAGAAAGTTCATGGCCAAATTACAACTTATCCGATCAATGCATAGTTCGATGACAAATTCAAAAATAATTAAATGATAAAAATAGATTTCGGGAATATCATGGGTTCAAAAGCACATATTCTGAATTCTAGTTCGATATGAGATTCGATAGCATCATTTCTTAGGTTTCATATGAGTATTCATTAAATCGTTTCATTATCAAATTTCATATGCAATCTTCTTAATTCATGATGACTTAAAAAATATAACTTAAATATCACTAGTGCAAATATAGCACTAGAGTCTCTAATAATAGATGGGAATCTTCTCCAAACCATCGTCGATCAATGAACTATTTTCTAAATGCTCAAGCCTCTGCGTTGTGAGGGATACTTGTGCGGTTCAAAGGGCCGTCGAAACTATTCAAAAGTGCCGAAGCACAGGATTCGTTCAAATGAATCTCTTTAAATCACATGCAAAGTTCTAATACATAGGTACAATATTCATGGTTTATAAAATAATTCTCATTCTAAACTAGTTTCAAAATTCAAAGGGTTCGGTGTTCAAAAATTTCATGATTCAAAGTTCAGTAGGTTTCAATTATTCATATGAAATAAGATTTAGGTAACTTTCAAAGTTTCAAAGGGTTCGATATTCAGAATATTCAAATAGTGCCATATGTTCAATGCAACAAGATCCAATAAGTTCAAAATCAATTTCAATGTTGATAGACTCAGTTCAAATTCATCAGTAAAGTCTATGATTCAAAGTTTTAAATATAATTGTGCATTGAAAATCTCCTACTTCGAATCCAAATGCCGCAAGGTAAACAAATTGTTGAATCCAAAAGTTTGAATGTCAAAGAAAGCGATGCCGGTAAGGAGTTAGATTCTAGGTTTGCCCGCCTAATTTTTATGTTCTTCTACATGCAAGACTGATCGATGTGTGGTGTCTTTACAAGTTCAACGAATGGGTGGGAGAGTCCTTCCTCCGTGCGAAAATGGGTTTCCTCTTCGATAGTACAATGAGGTCGAGTGCATAAATAAGAGGTAGAAAGACGAAGTCATGCGGTTGGCATTTGTTTCAATGACAGATATATTTTGCAAGAGGAGAGACGTGTTGTGGTGGGAGTCTATAGGAAGAAAGCAATACAGAGAGACGTGTTGTGGTGAGAATTCCCAACCAAAAAGTGGTCAGTTTGGGGAACTAATCATAAAAATCAAATTAAATTGGGCTAGTATTCCATGTGGGCAGGAGTAGGGATTTTAGAAGGAAGGTGGGCCAGCTCTTTCCAATTTAGGAGTCCACAATCAAGGAAATTTTGGAGGGATTTAGGTGGACTCCTTCCAATTTTAGACTCTTTCTAATTTTCATGAATTGGGTCTTAATGATACATGGGTTTATATGCTAGGAAACAAAGATAAAATATGTGGGTCTCAAGGTCCATGTGTATTCATGTGGTGAGTTGGGGATGGTTTAGAGTGTCACAAACTACACCACCAAATGGAGCACGCCTGCCTAATTATTCGAAAGTATGAACACATATACAATTAAAATTATTACATTAGTAAGTATTAAAATTCATCATATCAATGTATGGTCAAAATAAAATGTGGGTTTCAATTTGTAAAATTATGTGCTCTTATTTTTTTTTCATATATAATAATAGTAAATGAGAAGTTAACAGTATAAAAATATATACGATTTAATTTTTTAGTAAGATATGATATCCAATGGTTCGGATCAAGAGTCTCAGGAATTCTATATTATGTAATGGCCCTATCATGTACTAGAGCGACTATTGAAATCAATTATTCCCAATCAACGACCTCCTGACCAAAAGTCAATAAGTCAATGATAGTTGAAAATAGAGTCATTGCACTCTTCATATTCGGCCACCAATAATAGTTTCGAATATTGTACTACATTTTTGTGCTTCCTGGGTGTATCGAATATACAAACTTGTGTGCCTCTTCGAGAATATTGTTCCGTAAGGTTGCGACATCGAGAACATACAATCTATCTCGAAAAAGGAGGGTCCCATCAAAGTATATAGAAAAGTTTGGTTTAGGGCTCTCGGCTAACTATCTCTTAATCTTCGAAACTTCGGGATCTAAGGGCTGCCAATTTCTTATACGACCAACAAAGGAAGACTTGATCGCCATACTAGCTAGATATGCTCCTTCAGCGATTTTGTCTAGTCACACATCCAACTGAGCAATCTCATCGAGTGGCTTCCAAGCTTTTAGACATGCAAGTAGTCTTGAGGATTTTTTACTTAGAGCGTCTGCAACTACATTTGCCTTACCCGAATGATAATTTATTGAACAATCAAAGTCCTTCATGTACTCCATCTATCGTCACTGCCTCTAGTTCAAATCTTTCTGAAAGAATAAATACTAAAGGCTCTTGTGGTCCATATAAATCTTAAAAGTCTCACCGTATAGATAATGCCACCAAATCTTAAGTGCAAAGATGGCTGCTGCCAACTCAAGATTGTGAATTGGATAGTTCTTCTCATATGGCTTCAACTATCTCAATTCGTAGGCAATGGACCTCTTACGTTGCTCCAACATGAATCCAAGTCCCTGGCGTGAAGCATCTGTGAAGACTTCATAATCACCGAGTCCAGAAGGTAAGGTGAGTATGGGAGTTGTCATAAGTTTCTGTTTTAGTAAGTTAAAATTCTGCTCACACTAATTGGTCCACATGAACTTACTATTCTTACGAGTTAGTATACTGAGCGGAAGTGCTAAATGAGAGAACCCTTTAACAAATTTACGGTAATATCCCGCTAAGTCAAGAAAAATTCTCATGTCGGTGACATTCTTCGGTGTTTGCCAATTTGCAACAGCTTCAACCTCTGATGGATCCATCGAAATCCCTGCGACAGAAATCATGCGACCTAAGAAAGATACTTTTTCAAGCCAAAACTCACACTTGCTCAATTTCGCATACAATCTGTGCTCACAGAGAGTCTATAGTACAATACGAAGGTGGTCCTTATGAGCTTCTTTCGTGCAAGAATAGATAGGGACATCATCGATTAACACAATGATGAACTTGTCGAGAAACTCTCTAAATACACAATTCATCAAATCCATAAACACGCCAAGCGCATTTGTAAGTCCAAAAGGCATAACAAGGAACTCGTAGTGTCCATGCCTTATTTCAAAAGCTGTCTTCGAAATATCTTCTGCACTGACTTGCAACTGATGATATTCAGACCTAAGATCTATCTTCAAAAAGAATCTAGCACCCTGTAGCTGATCAAATAGGTCATTGATACGAGGAAGTGGGTATCAATTTCTCACGATGACATTATTTAGCTGTCGATAGTCAATACAAAGTCTCATCGAGCCATCTTTCTTCTTTACAAATAAGACCGGTGTTCTCCTTGGTGACTCATTACGGTGGATAAATCCCTTATCAGATAATTCTTGCAACTGAATCTCTAACTTTGTTCCATTTGGTATGAAACTTTCGTAATCGGCTAGGTACCAGGGGCGAGATCAATCTTGAACTCTACTTCTCAGTCAGGTGGAAGTCCAGGCAAATCTTTCAAAAAAGCATCGACAAAGTCCCCAATGATAGGAATAACTCAAGGGTCTGCTTTCTCATCACGTTCACTGTTGAGTGTAGCAAGTAGGGCTGCTCCTCCCCTTTTAATACCACGAAATTTGAATGAGGGGCTTGATCAGTCACAAAAGATACCATTTCATCACCCTTTACTTAGGGATTCTTGACCTTAGTTTGTTACTAATGAGATGTTATGTGCAGATATTTAGAATAATGAGTAGATTAGAGTCGAAGTGCTAATCTTTGATAAATTAAACTCAAAAGGTAGTAAGAATTATGATCATACGAAGAAATGATCCACTCAAATGAAGGACCAGTCGATGAGTAAGAAAAGAAATATCGAACGAACGTAAATCTCAAACGAGTGACAAAGAAAAGAAGAAATAGAAATCGTGATTCAGGAATGTACGAAAGAAGCTATGACAGGAGGAACAAAAGTAAGATCTCGAACATTCGATAGAGCAGAAATCGTATAGAAAGAAGAAAAATCGTACACACGAACGTACGAAATAAAGCTCATGCTGCTGATTAGAAGTCTGGCAACTTACGGATCAAAGAGGATTGGCGAAAGAACTCAGAAGATCTCTACTGCTAAAATCAAGGAGAAAAGTCATGCATGCATCTACCATTCAGAACAAGGAAGAACTAGGATTAGAAGTAGAGTTATATTAGAAATCTTTTATTTAAAATTGTTCTTTTATTAGAATTAGAATAATGTAAACTGACCCCTTATGATATATAAATAAAAAGGCTCGACATAGGAATTCTTTATCGAAGAAATTCTTAGCATCAATTGACGACTGAGGTTGGGATTTCTTCTGATCAAAAGTAGAGTTGTTTAGATATCCAAGGATTCTCGAGAGCAATTGACGCCTGTGATCGGGAGCTGGAAGATTAGAGTAGAGTGTCTGTAGTTTTTCATAAGCAATTGACACTTGCAACTGAGGGATGAAAGATACTTTTATTGCTTTCTAGTTTAGATTTATTTTCATGCATTTTACTGCTTTGTAAACATCTAAAAGTTTTTTATTTGAATTGACGACTCAGATTAAGAATTTGCATATTAGTGTAATGGTTTTACTTTTCCATCTTCAATTTTCTTGAGTTTGATTGACGCCCAAAGTTTAGGAAGATTGTTAGTTAGTTTAAATTTGTGTTAAGGAGTTCTAGATTTTGATTGACACCCAAATTCTAGAGGACTGGGATACGATGTAACGATACTTTATTTTTTAAACATTCGAGATCTGAAGGATTGTGATTGACGACCATAATCTGGAAGGAGAAGGATATAGATTTAATTTTTATAAATTAGTATAAACAACCCATTCTTTTATTCATATTTCTCTTGTAGTTTAAGACCTTAAGAAACAAATAAAAGTTTTTAAATAAACTCGAATATATCAGAATAATCACCTTCCTCATGGTAACAATCCTATACTAGTGCTACAATTTCTATTGTGCGCTTGCAATAGGTTAAGACTTAGTACGATTAAAAGCCCGAATAAGTTTTTGGCGCCGCTGTCGAGGAAGCAAATTTTATTTTTTATTTTATTTTTATTTTGAAAACCAATATTTGTCTATCTCTTTTTATTTTTCTTTAAACACTTCTTTATCTTTCACAGGTTTATTCGAAGCAGTGAATCATAGGTTTTAACACTTCTTCTGACAAGAGAAGCTAGAGGCTTAGATTTGTTTTCTCTCTCTGCTTTCTAAAAATATAAATCATATAAAATTAAAATGAAAATAAATAGATACAATAATTGTTCTAGCCATCCCGCTCTGTTTCTAATTCCATGTACTATGGCGAAGAAAGATCCATTTGTCTCTAAATCGTTGGGAGAGTATTATGCATTGACACCTCTTACACCTCCCTCATGTATTCAATTACCCCCTGTGACCAGCGATAGAACCTTTGAGATCAAACCCAGCGTACTTCAATTACTTCCTATCTTTATGGGTTTGGTGAGGAGGATCCATATATGCATGTAATGAGTTTCTAGAAATCTATGCAATTATTAAGATTAAAAACTTGTCAGAAGAAGCCACTCGTTTGAAGCTCTTCCCATTTTCCCTTAAAGAATGGACGAAGCAGTGACTAAACTCTTTGCCCAGCAACACAATTGGTAGCTGGGAGAGATTATAAACAAAGCTTATTACAAGGTACTTCCCAATTAGTAAAACTGTAATGTCCCGGAAAATTTTGTGCTTTTATTGTGCACCTCGAGAAGCGGACCGCCTGGTCAAGCGTTTGACCGAGTCAACATTGACCCGGTTGACGTAATCGGACGGGTAAAAGCGAGGTAGTCAAGGCAAGGTTGAATGGTGGTTGTATGTGTACGTGCACTTAATCAGTGTATGTGCTTTACACCCGATTCTAAAAGCTAAAATATAAAATAATAGAAGAAAAGGAAGGAAATGGGTATGCTCTGTTTGTTTTGAGGTTGTTGAGAGAAGTAAAGAGGGAGAGAGAAAGAGAGAGAGAGAGAGAGAGAGGGAGTAAGGGCTATGAAATCGGGTGATTTAATCAAAAGAGGAGAATATTAAATGTAGATCGTCGATCTTGGCTCACGAGGTCCAACGGATCGAGCTAGGGATCAAGAAGAAGTTTGATTTGGGGTTTGTGAAACCCTAAGGAGTTAAAGACTAGGATCGAAAGAATCGGATCGAAAGAGGTATGCTTGAGGCTTTGCACACTGAATTTTTAGCAAATACATAGTGCTTATTATTTTAGAAAAATGAGAAATGGGGCTGTTGAGGATGGTGATGGAGTTAATGAGTTCATGGAGAGATGAACTCGATCCTCACACCGAGATGAGGAATTTCGTTCGAACGAAATGAGATTTCGTTTGAACGAAATGGGCTGATGAAGCAATAAGGGAAAAAGGAAGTTTTCGTATGAACGAAATTGAATTTCGTTCGAACGATTTCGATTTCGTTCATTCGAAAGGGGCTGGTTTTAGGCTTGGGGCCTATTTGGGCATGAAATAACATTGTGTTTGAGCCTAAACTTGTTGGCCCAAGGTTTATTCATGGTGATGATGATCTTCATGCGTTGATCATGCCTAGGTGGTCGCGGATCATCGAATCTCTTGGTCGGAACGAGTAATGGATCAAAAGGTTTTTAGACGCAAGTGAAGTAGGGGAACATCTAAACTAGTACACTGTATTACGAGCACATACGTAGTGATAGTTTATAATGCATGTCTTTTTAAAAGTTGTTTGATCTATGGCTAGATGTAAAGAATAGTGTTGATGCATGTCTCTTTAAAAGTTAATGGTGTATCGCAAATCATAAGGAAATTCTTAAGTAAGAAGCGATCATCCCAGGGATGTAAGAAATACAAAGGCATCGCAGAGGTGCCACAGAAAAAGTGACATCCCAGGGATGTGTTGTGGATGTAAGGATCCACGTTAAGAAACAAACAGAAATTAAGAATGCACGGGCTGGGTTTTAATATCTATTAGCACAAATTCACGGTGAACAACTATATGTATTGCACAGTTGATTTAAGGTTCAAAGAATACCCAACCGACGCGGCGGTATACCCGTGACTGACGCGGCAGGATATCCGTGACCGGTACGGCGGCGAATCCGTACACTAGCAGACATCCCAGGGATGTATAGTAGCAGTATAGTCGTCACCTACGAGATAGGGACGTGGACAGTGAAATGAAAAATAGTCTGATTAGACGACGATGGAGGGTATTCCATCGGGGCTCGATGCTATATTGCTCGAGGATTATTTAAGTTAAGATTTAAGTGTAGTCTCAGCCTGGTTGCAACTAAAAGGAGGTGAACCTCATCTTGAAATTAAATGAGTAAAGTAATAATTGTAGTCAAGTGTTTTATCGCATTTTCAGTTTACATTTCCAGAAAAGAGTATTGTTGGTTCATGTTTTATTTCTGTCATTAAATGTATGTTTGTAAGATGGATATACTCGTTGTGATATTGCCCTACTGAGCTAGGATGTAGCTCACCCTTGACTATATGTCACAGATGATGATTTAGGCGTGGCGAAAGCGTGTTGGATCCCGAGGACCCGAGATGCGTCTGGAGGAGTCTGAGCCCCTTCGGAGAAATTCTTCTAGAAGATTTGTCGATTTTGAGAGTTTTGGTGAGAAAGTGCTTTCGGCTTGATACGTCCGATCCACAAATTTTGTAAAAAAAATTAAAGATACATGTAATAGCATTTTGTCGAACCATTGAGGTGTCCGTTGATACGGCACTAATGGTTCGGGTTGGTTCTCTTGTTTATGTTGCGGCATGGGGTGGGGACTATCTTTTGGATTTTGTGTTGTGGGTTAACAAATAGTAGAAATGGAGATTTGCTTTGCATTTTATCTTTCTATGGTTTCTTTTGTGATGGATGTACCAAGTGTTTAGCATTAAATCTTGGGGCACGGCCTCAACGCTGCCGATGTACGAGTTCGAGGTAGCGAAACCGGTATCCTGATTAATATCGAGCCGGTTTCTTTTGAATGTCGACATGTCTTGGCTTTTGTCGAGTGAAGGGACCTTCGCTAATGAGACTTTGATTTCACGCGAGCGATGTCTTCCGGAAGAAGGGGCCACCTAGGGGTAGTCGGAGTAGAAGTCAAAGGGTGAAGAAGAGATTCGTCAGAGTCCAAGAGAGACAGAAGACCTTAATGAAAGAGATGGAAGAAGGGTGATGCGATGATCGCATTAGTAGCCATGGAGGCTATGGTCCGCTATGGCCCAACAAATGATGTATAACGACGCAATTTTGGCCGAAACGACGTTGATGGCGACTAACAATCCCAATAGTCATCACCGCCACCACCACCCCTCCAAAGACCTTTATTACCCTCGTCATTTGTCGACTTTAGGAGACTGAGGCCTCCTAGCTTCTATGGGCAGACTGACCCGTTGGAAGCGGAGAGATGGTTGAATCAAATCAAGAAGCTCCTAGACCGATTACGAAAGTACGAAAATGAGAAGGTCGGATGGGCCTCCTTTCGTTAGAGGGAGATGCCGATCCTTGGTGGAAGTCGATTACTAAGAAAAGGGAAGTTGAGGACCCTCACCGTCGTGGACTTGGGCGGAGTTTGTGAGTGAGTTTAATCGGGAGTATTTTCCAAAGCGGTCTGAGTCTAAATGAGAAGGATTTTGCAAACTTACAACAAAGGGGCATGTCGGTGCGAGAATACGGTGTGGAATTTACGATTATCTCGTCGCACTTTTGAGTTGGTGGCTACCGAGAGCATGAAGGCGTATAAGTTTGAAGAAGGGTTGAGACCAAACATCCATGACGAGTATCAATCTTTGAACTTGAACGTTATGCGGACGTAATGGGAAAAGCATTAGTGGCCGAAAGAGATATTTATGGAGTTTATAAAAGACGGGATCAACATGATGGAAACCGAACAGTTCAAGGGGGAACAAGTGAGTATGACTCGGGAAACAAAAAGCCGAGGTTTACTACGCCAGCTCCACCCCCTAGACAAATCACGTATTCAAATTCCTCGAGGCCACCTACATCCACAATGGCAAAACCGATACGGTATGAGAACTCCACCGCAACTACGGGGGTGTCCGCTAGTCAAGCCTCCTCACGAGCACCCTCTGTTACACCAAGGGAAACCTGTGCAAAATGCGGCAAGCCTCACAGAACGGTTGATTGTAGGCGGGGAATGCAAGGCTGCTATCGATGTGGAAAGTTGGGACACGTCATCAAAGACTGTCCGGAAACGAACAAGGGACGGACGGCTTCTGTTTCTACACCAAGGCCGTTTCAAGCTAAGAAGCCGATTGTACAAGGAAGGGTTTATGCCGTCACGGCGGAGGATGCTCGCAATTCCTCCGATATCATACAGGGTGAGTCTACATTAAGATTGAAATTGCTTATGATATTGACTAGAATATTTTGAAATGCATTTAGTAGAGAAGTTGCATCGGTGTAGGTTAAATAATTGCTTTGATTTTTGTTGAATGGTATGAAATCATGAATAAGTCCGAGACACTAGTGGAATACTAAAATGTGCATCCACTATAGGTACTGTACGCGTGTATGGGAACGAGAGTCATGGGGCGTGTGAGGCTAGGGCACTAATAGACCCAGGGTCTACGCATTCATTTGTTACACCTCGGTTCGTAAAGAGAATGAAAGTCAAGCCAAATGCATTAGATTTCGTTCTAGCAGTGACTATCCCAACGGGACGAGCAGTTGACGCAGAATTGGTCTGTAAAGCGGTGACTATAGCCATTGAAGATGGGGAGGTGTATGAATTGTCATGAATTTAATTCTTTTAGACATGCGAGGATTGACGTGATCCTTGGCATGGGTAGTTGTCACAACAACTGCAGCAACGGTCGATTGCAAAAACAAAATCGTCATCTTTAGGCCGACTTCAAGCGATCATTACGATTCAAGGAGTGAGGACAAAGTTTCTACCACATGTGTCCGCCATCAACGCCTAATTCGAAATGGATGCAGTGGTTACTTGGCCTTCCTGAAGGATGACAAGAAAGAAAAGAATGTTATTACCGAGATTGCAG
The DNA here is from genome assembly GCA_021018995.1 of Chloranthus sessilifolius. NCBI lineage: Eukaryota > Viridiplantae > Streptophyta > Magnoliopsida > Chloranthales > Chloranthaceae > Chloranthus > Chloranthus sessilifolius. The sequence continues at coordinate 15,070,468 of CM037594.1, forward strand.
TGGTATGTGAGTTTGACGATGTTTTTCCAGAGGAGTTGCCAGGATTACCTCCGGATCGAGAAGTGGAGTTTGCTATCGATTTGGCACTGAGGATCTCAAAGCACCATATAGGATGGCTCGCCGAGTTGAAAGAGTTAAAGAGCAACCGCAAGAACTCCTCGACAAGGGCTTTGTGAGACCGAGTGTATCTCCTTGGGTGCGCCGGTTTTATTTGTTAAGAAAAGGACGGTCATCGAGGTCGTGCATTGACTACCGTCAACTAAACAAACTCACTATAAAGAACAAGTACCGTTGCCAAGAATAGATGACTTGTTTGACCAATTACAGGCGAGATACTTTTCTAAGATCGATCTCGATCTGGATATCACCAACTCAGAGTTAAAGCAGAAGATATTCAGAAGACTGCTTTTCGGACGAGATACGGACACTATGAGTTTTTAGTGATGCCGTTCGGGTTGACGAATGCTCCGGCGTCGTTTATGGATCTCATGAATCGGGTATTTAAGCCACACCTGGACTCTTTTGTCGTTGTATTTGTCGATGATATCCTCATTTATTCTAAGTCAAAGCAAGCGCATGAAGAACACTTGAGAATAGCCTTACAAACGTTGCGTGAACACCAACTATACGCCAAGCTCAATAAATGCGAGTTCTGGTTAGAAGAAGTTAGCTTTTTGGGACATGTCGTCTCAAAGGATGGTGTCACAAAGAGATCCTACTAAGATTAAGGCTGTCGTGCAATGGGAACAACCAAAGACGGTCACCGAAGTACGCAGTTTCCTTGGGTTAGCTGGGTATTATAGACGTTTTGTGGAAGGGTTTTCCAAATTATCGGGGCCACTGACTAGACTTACACGCAAAGATGTGCGATTCGAATGGACCGATGCATGTGAAGCAAGCTTTCAAGAACTTAAGAAGCGGCTTACTTCTGACATTCCTTGAGCGGATGGAGGTTTTTGCGATGTATATGACGCTTCTCATAAAGGTTTAGGCTGTGCTAAACCAACATAAAAAGGTCATTGCTTATGGGTCAAGACAATTGAAGGACCACGAGAAAAATTACCCAACGCATGACCTCGAGCTCGCAGCGGTCATCTTCGCATTGAAGATATGGAGACATTATATGGGGAGACCTTCGAGATCTTCACTGACCATAAAAGCCTCCGATACTTATTTACACAGAAGGAACTGAACATGAGGCAGTGAAGGTGGATGGAGTTTCTCAAAGATTATGACTGCTCCATTCAATACCACCCAGGCAAGGCCAATGTTGTTGCAGATGCTTTAAGTCGTAAGAACACTGCTCGAAGCGAACCTTGTGATGGGAATGTACAGTGGAAATTGTTTGAAGACCTCAATGTATGATGCTAGGATCAAGTACAAGCTTCGGGCTCATATTAATATCTCGATGAGGCCGATCATTTTGAACACATACATGAGCTGCAGATGAAAGACCCCGAACTGGTAAAGATTCGGAAAGAGGTAGTGGAAGGTACTAGACCGGATTTTTCGATAAGGGAGGACGGTTCCTTGCTATTCCGGGGACGTCTTTGTATTCCTGTCGATGCCGGTCTGCGGCAAACTATTTTAGATGAATCGCACAAATCTATGTACGCAATCCATCCAGGTAGCACTAAGATGTATCAAGATATGCGTAAGCGCTACTGGTGGAGAGGTCTCAAACACGACGTAGCTGAGTATGTGTCAAAATGTTTAACATGTCAACAAGTGAAGGTGGACCATCGACACCCTGCTGGCTTACTACAACCTCTACCTATACCGGAATGGAAATGGGACTCTATCTCCATGGATTTCGTTGTCGGGTTGCCGCGAACGGCGAAGAGGCACAACGCTCTGTAGTTGTGGATAGGCCGACGAATCTGCTCACTTCTTGCCCTACAACTCTATGTATAGCGCAGCAAACTCGCGCTCTATATGAAAGAGATAGTGCGCTTGCATGGCATTCCAAGCGAAGATATCGATCGCGACCCATTGTACACTTCAAAGTTTAGGCAGAAATTTCAAGAGGGTATGGGTACTCGATTAGATTTCAGTTCGGGGTTCCAACCACAAACCGATGGATAGACAGAACGGGTGAACCAAGTAATTGAAGATATGCTCAGGGCGTGTATGCTCGAACTACAGGGATCATGGGATCAACACCTTCCTTTGATCGAATTTGCATACAACAATAGTTTTCAGGCAAGCATCGGAATGGCGCCGTATGAAGCTCTCTACGGTAGGCGATGTAGATCGCCCATCAACTGGGAAGAAACAGGAGAAAAATTTGTGCTTGGTCCGGAAGTTCTTGAAGAAAATGCCAAGTTGGTAATGCTATGATAAGGGAATGACTCGATCGGCACAAAGGCATAAAAGAGCTATGCCGATGTCAAGCGACGAGTTTAGATTTCGCTATTGGCGATCATGTGTTTAGAAAGTGTCACCCATGAAGGGTGTGATGCGGTTCGGAAGGAAGGGAAAGTTAAGTCCTCGTTATATCGGGCCCTTCGAAGTCTTGGGTCGAGTTGGTGAGGTAGCCTATCGCATCGGGTTGCCTCCGTTGTTTGATAGGATACACAATGTTTTCCATATTTCTATGCTCCGAAAATACGTAAGGGACCCTACTCATATGTTGATGTGATCAAGTTGCAACTTCAAGAGGACTTGACTACGATTGAAGACGCCACTCAAATTCTCGATCGAAAGGAGCAAATCCTGCGCACTAGGTCATCCCATTAGTGCTAGTCAAGTGGGAAACCACCTGTTGAGGAAGCAACTTGGGCGAGAAAGCGGAAATTCGAGACTTGTATCCCCATTTGTTTGAGTGATTGACTGTGTGCTTGGTTAAAATGGAACTAATTGTGGAATTGTTATTTTGTGCCGAGTTTTTTTACGTTTCCACCGTATCCCTATGAAATGGGTACACAAGGTTAGTATTGGGAAAGCGCGAATGATCCTTGTAAAATTTTTTTTATATACTATGCGGAATTACAACTTTTGAACTCTTTCATCTATATTTTCATATATTTTTTTTTTATTTTTTTTTATTTTATTGTACATTAGCACACACGCCGTTATGGCTTGCGTGTGTGATTCGGGATTCTGGGGTATGATCAATTCATTAATTAAATGCACCGATCTATGCGATCGATCTGCACGTAGGTGAATGGTGATCGTTCACGTTGTAGTTGGAGCGCGTCATTGAGGTCAAGGATGGCTACTCCATGGAGGGGCCGAATGGTTGGCTTCTGGTGTAGCCAGAAATCGTTCCAACGAAATAATTTCGTTCGAACGATTTCTGTATGGCAGTGGGCACAAATGTGTGCCAAGGAGATTCGAACGAACAAAAATCGGTTCGTTCGAGCGATTTTGAACCCGGCGCCCACACTTTTCGTTGACGAAACCATTTCGTTCAATGAATTCTATTTATGCTATAGAGGGTTGGTTCCAACCCATTTGATGTGACGAAACTCTTCCCCTTCCTCCCTTTTCCTCCTTCCTAGCTTGCAACGGTTCAACGGATTTGCCGGTTTTCGCCGATTCCGGTCATCTTCAACCTTGGAACCACTTAACCTCAACCGTTTGGGTCGTCTAGAGGTAATCTCCAACCTCTATTTTGTATTACATCACCATTTGCTTAGATCTTCTTCCTTTTGGGGGCAAACCCTTAATCCCCAAATTGAAATTTTCTCATCATGCCACCTAATACCCGCCAAGCTACGGCTAGCGCACAAGAAAAAGCTTACGGGTTCTTCATCGGCACCACGAGCACTGGCGCCACCCCCACCATCCGTACGTGAGCGCCCAAATGAGTGGTGGTCAGATAAAGATTTTGAACCCGAATGGATCATCGATCCTAAAACTTTTGCCGATCGTGATGAAACACATTGGGCCTTTGAATACGTCTCTACCGCGGGCTTGACCGGTATCCTTCGCCCATGCAAGGACAGTTACTACCCTCGAATAGTGCGTCTATTCTATCAAAATATGGAACTCATTGACGACCCGACAATTTTAAAAACAAAGATTGATTGGCCATACACATTCACTTTTGATGATGTGGCCGACGCTTTGGAGTGTTTTCATACCTACAACCACGAGGATATCGCCCTCGCCGAGCCTTTTCCGAACACATTGGACTACAAATATGTGGCCGCTCAAATGACCCATGGCCGAACTGGTTCGGGTCGCTCAATTAGTCGCGCCCATTTACCCCGTGAACTTTGGATGCTCGATTCAATCATCCAATGCAACCTCTATCCCTTACGCCATCGAACCGAGCGGGTCGGTGAAGTTCAAATGGCATTGTTTGCGGCATTTAAGGGCCGATGGTTTAATGCCCCAAAGATGGTCTTGGAAGGATTAAAATATGCACGAAAGAAGATGTTGCCCAACGTGAAAAGATCTACCGACGACATGCCGTATGCCCGACTTATTTCCCTAATGGTCGAGGACTATGCGGGTGATCACACATATACCCTCTCCCCAAGTGAATTTAAATTAACGGGGAACGTCCTTCAATTCACCATGGTCGATTGGAATAGGACCTATGTTAAATTGGTTAAGACACCGATAGCCGAAGAACCACCACAGCCGGAACCCCCGGCTCAGGACCACCCAGCACATGAGACCCCGGTATATGATGACCCTACTGCTCAGGCTCCACCGCAACACCCTGTTGGCCATGCTCCGGATTACGCACCGCCACATGGGGACATGCCTACCCCAACTTTGACCGATATCTATGCCCTATTGGAGGCCAGTACGCGTCAAATGGCCGAGAACAACCGCCTCCTGCACCGCCGGTTAGACTATCATGACGCACTCCATGCCGAGCAGATGCGTTTTATGTATCCTGATGATTATCTTGCGCGGCGGTCGAGCTTGGTCTTGGTGCATCGACTTGGTCTTGTGGCGGGCGAGTGATCATTGTTTTATATGGTCTTTTGTTTGATGGTGGATGTTTTGGTTTATTTACTTTTGGCATTGTAAATTTTGGGACAATGTAAATTTTAAAAAGCAATTACATGAGGGCGTTTCTCCGACGATTGTGGCATGGTCGCCACCCTAAGCTTCAAATCCTTTGCTTTGTTTTCTTTTATCGTATCTATGTATGGGTGTGGATATTTCATTAGTAAGTGTGCCAGTTCTTGATACGTGTACTCTTGCTTCTCTTTGATGTCTCTGTATGTGAATGATTTCAATATCTTTGTGCGGCTGGTCACGCGTGCTCGTGCACCCACTTGTGTGTGCGGCCCCATGCTGTGGTGTGGGGGAGAACTTGGGAATAATTTTCAAGGACGAAAATTCCCAAGGAGGGGAGAATGTAATGTCCCGGAAAATTTTGTGCTTTTATTGTGCACCTCGAGAAGCGGACCGCCTGGTCAAGCGTTTGACCGAGTCAACATTGACCCGGTTGACGTAATCGGACGGGTAAAAGCGATGTAGTCAAGGCAAGGTTGAATGGTGGTTGTATGTGTACGTGCACTTAATCAGTGTATGTGCTTTACACCCGATTCTAAAAGCTAAAATATAAAATAATAGAAGAAAAGGAAGGAAATGGGTATGCTCTGTTTGTTTTGAGGTTGTTGAGAGAAGTAAAGAGGGAGAGAGAAAGAGAGAGAGAGAGAGAGGGAGTAAGGGCTATGAAATCGGGTGATTTAATCAAAAGAGGAGAATATTAAATGTAGATCGTCGATCTTGGCTCACGAGGTCCAACGGATCGAGCTAGGGATCAAGAAGAAGTTTGATTTGGGGTTTGTGAAACCCTAAGGAGTTAAAGACTAGGATCGAAAGAATCGGATCGAAAGAGGTATGCTTGAGGCTTTGCACACTGAATTTTTAGCAAATACATAGTGCTTATTGTTTTAGAAAAATGAGAAATGGGGCTGTTGAGGATGGTGATGGAGTTAATGAGTTCATGGAGAGATGAACTCGATCCTCACCTGAGATGAGGGAATTTCGTTCGAACAAAATGAGATTTCGTTTGAACGAAATGGGCTGATGAAGCAATAAGGGAAAAAGGAAGTTTTCGTATGAACGAAATTGAATTTCGTTCGAACGAAATTGAATTTCGTTCGAACGATTTCGATTTCGTTCATTCGAAAGGGGCTGGTTTTAGGCTTGGGGCCTATTTGGGCATGAAATAACATTGTGTTTGAGCCTAAACTTGTTGGCCCAAGGTTTATTCATGGTGATGATGATCTTCATGCGTTGATCATGCCTAGGTGGTCGCGGATCATCGAATCTCTTGGTCGGAACGAGTAATGGATCAAAAGGTTTTAGCGCAAGTGAAGTAGGGGAACATCTAAACTAGTACACTGTATTACGAGCACATACGTAGTGATAGTTTATAATGCATGTCTCTTTAAAAGTTGTTTGATCTATGGCTAGATGTAAAGAATAGTGTTGATGCATGTCTCTTTAAAAGTTAATGGTGTATGGTCACGCAAATCATAAGGAAATTCTTAAGTAAGAAGCGATCATCCCAGGGATGTAAGAAATACAAAGGCATCGCAGAGGTGCCACTGAGAAAAGTGACATCGAGGATGTGTTGTGGATGTAAGGATCCACGTTAAGAAACAAACAGAAATTAAGAATGCAGGCTGGGTTTTAATATCTATTAGCACAAATTCACGGTGAACAACTATATGTATTGCAGTTGATTTAAGGTTCAAAGAATACCCAACCGAGCGGTATACCCGTGGCTGGCGGAGATATCCGTGACGATGCAATGGCCGAATCCGACACTAGCGAGACATCGAGGATGTATAGTAGCGATATAGTCGTCACCTACGAGATAGGGGCGTGGACGGTGAAATGAAAAATAGTGCGATTAGACTGACGATGGAGGTATTCCATCGGGCTCGATGCTATATTGCTCGAGGATTATTTAAGTTAAGATTTAAGTGTAGTCTCAGCCTGGTTGCAACTAAAAGGAGGTGAACCTCATCTTGAAATGAAATGAGTAAAGTAATAATTGTAGTCAAGTGTTTTATCGCATTTTCAGTTTACATTTCCAGAAAAGAGTATTGTTGGTTCATGTTTTATTTCTGTCATTAAATGTATGTTTGTAAGATGGATATACTCGTTGTGATATTGCCCTACTGAGCTAGGATGTAGCTCACCCTTGACTATATGTCACAGATGATGATTTAGGCGTGGCGAGCGTGTTGGATCCCGAGGACCCGAGTACGCATCGGGAGGAGTCTGAGCCCCCTTCAGAGAAATTCTTCTAGAAGATTTGCTGCGTATTTTGAGAGTTTTTGGTGAGAAAGTGCTTTCGGCTTGGTACGTCCAGCCACAAATTTTTGTAAAAAAAAAAATTAAAGATACATGTAATAGCATTTTGTCGAACCGTTGAGGTGTCCGTAGTTACGGCACTAATGGTTCGGGTTGGTTCTCTTGTTCATGTTGCGGCATGAGTTGAGAACTATCTTTTGGATTTTGTGTTGTGAGTTAACAAATAGTAGAAATGGAGATTTTCTTTCGCATTTTATCTTTCTATGGTTTCTTTTATGATGGATGTACCAAGTGTTCCGCATTAAATCTTGGGGCACGGCCTCAAGGGCTGTGCCGATGGCACGGGTTTCGAGGTAGCGAAACCCGGGCTGTCACAAAAACGAATCGAATTTGGAAGATTATCACAAAGTTTCACCAATTTTCGAATGAATCTTTTGGAGGAAGTTGGAAGCGTCTGAACGAGCTTCTGAACAAGTGCCCTCATCATGAGGTCCCGCATTGGCAAATAGTGCTCAATTTCTACGAAGGCCTTAATGAACAAACCCGGCACGTGATTGATGTTGCTTGTGGAGGAATGTTTCGTACGTTAACTACAGAGGATGTTTGGAAACTTTTTGAGACCCTTAGCGAGGAACCAATGCAAAACCATACATCGAATGAGATTGATTCGGAGATCTTAAAAAATAAGCCTCCTAAGCAGAGAGGATTTTTTTAATTAAAGTTAATGATGAACTGCCTTCCAAAGTTAAAGATTTGAAAGACAAAAATTCAGTCCCTGTTGGGTATAAAATCGTGCCCAACATCTCAAAAAGGAGAAGCTTACGGTTCTAACCATGGCCCATCTCAGGAAGATCCTTCGCACCAAACTATACATATTTGCCCCATAAGAGTTCCAGACCATACTATTTGAAATATCCTGAAAAATTGAGCTTTTAACTTTGACCTCGAGATCCGTGCCCTATTAGTCATAGGGTTGACCAAGTAATGGTCAAACAATGAACTCATGGAGCGATGAACTGAAGTGGTGCGAATGTGACCTAAGTGTAGAGTATGATGTTACGCTAGAGTCACATACACCTATCTCTGGTGTATGCGCTTAACACCGAAACAGGAAGGAGGATATAAGGGTTAATAACCCTAAAAAATTCCTGTTGTTGGTTGTTGAAGAGAGAGTTAAGAAGAGAGAGAGAGAGAGGGAGTAAAGAAGAGTTATTGTGGTTGGATTGAGGAAAGATTGAGCATTGATTGCCGGATTCAAAGCGTTTGGGGCCGTTGAAGCTAAAGTTGGAGCCCTAGCCATTCCAACCTAGACATTGAGCAAATTGAGATAAATTGAAGGTGAGTTTTTTATTTAAATTAATGCATAGATCATTGATGAGTTAAATTCAGTCTAGCATAGTTAATATCATAGATTAAAGACTTAGAAAAAAGAAAGAAAAAGAAAAGGAATGAATTTTGGAAGAATAGCCCGAAAGAGGGCTGAATCTTGACAAATCGATTAATCAAAATATAGGTTCGATTAATCGATTTTGGCCCAGAAGTTGAAAAGTTAAGGATGCCCGATTTCGATTAATCGATTTGGAAGGTCGATTAATCGATCTGGAAATCGACTAATCGACTGGGTACCTCCACTGGCTGGAGAAACAAGACCTGGGGAAATCGACTAATCGAGTTGAGAAATCAATTAAACGATTTTGGATTTCGATTAATCAATTTGAGATCGACTAATCGATTTCGGATATTCGACCACTTGATTTGAGAATCAACCTTATTATATTAGAGACTTCAATTAATCGATTTGGGATCGATTAATCAAATTTGAATCTCGATTAATCGATATTGGGAATCGATTAATCGATTTGGGTTTCAATTAATCAATTTTTGGAATCAATTAATAGAATTGTGTTTCGATTAATCGATTTTGGAAATCGATTAATCGACTTTGGCAGTTTTACTTAACTTTCTAGTTTTACTTTAAAATTCATGGAGGGTCTAGGACCTTCTTAATTACATCTTTAGTGATATATTGCATGTGTTGTGATGTACCATAGGTGGTACGTGTGAAAGCGAGCACAAGGAGTCGCGTGAGACCTTGATGCTTGGACCTTCAGAGAATTGAGGTAGGGAACACCTTGAACATGTACTTTAATTGCAAGAGCATGTATGTAGTGATATAGATATCAAATTAAAAGTGTTTTAACTGTGAAAAGCTTTGTAAAATGGGTGTGTGTGATACCAAGAATATGATAAAGGCATTTGTGTGATGCGAGTAACTGAGATCAAGTAATCAAATGAGAATAAGACATCCCCAGGGGATGAGAAAGTAATAAAGGCATCAATGTAATGCGAGTAAATTGGCATCCCAGGGATGTATATATGATTGAATAATTACTGTTGAGGCTTAACTGATATAAGATAGCACTTTACACGGTGAACAACTATATGTAAAGTACATGTTATTTTTATTATTTGAGGTTTGTTTAGAATACCCCACCGACGTGGCGGGATACCCACAACTGACGCGGCAGGATATCCGTGACCGGTACGGCGACCAATCCATACACCAGTGCGGAGGTCTATCCATATACAGTAAGCACATCCCAGGGATGTTGAGATGAGATTTAACCCCGCTGCCTATTGAGAAAGGGGCTTGGGTAGTATTCCCAGGGAATACATTTTTACAACTGTTTATTTAGGCGACGATGGTGGATATTCCATCGGAGCTCGATGCTATATTACTCGGGAATTACTTAAGTTGAAGATTTAAGTTTTACTTTAGGCCTGTTTAGTGTCATTCATGATAAATTAACAGTAAAGTAAGAAAAACAAATTATCAGTAAACTTGAATACAAATCATCAGCTTTTAAACTGTTTTTCTAGCAAATGCATAGACACATCATGCTTAAAATATCATGGAATATATGTGAGATTTTAATTTATATGTTCATTGTGATTGTTCCCTATTGAGCTAGGATGTAGCTCACCCTTTTAGACTATACATCGCAGGTCCTTTGTTAGCAGCAGCTGAGGCTTCGGGAGACGTAGATCCGGGTGATTAGGATTACGTGCCTGGAGACAAGTTGGAGCCTCCTCCCGAGGACTTCTTCTAGGAGACTCTACTGTGTACTTTGATAGAGAGTAGTTTTTGAGAGCTAATTGTACCGCTTGGTATGTCAAGCCTTTATTTTGATAAACAATGTAATTAAATTAAATTATTCTTTTGGCGAACCATCTGGGGTGATCTGTTTATTACCGATGGTTCGAGTCGGTTCTCTATTCATGCAATGGCACGAAAGTAGAACTGTCTTTTGAATGTGCCAGTTGGGCATATTAACTTTTTCTGCTTTATGCAATTATTTGCTTTATCTCTTTATTATTACTTGTTATACCAATGTTTCGTGCATAGCTTTGGGGCACGGTCTAGAGGATCGTGCTAATGGCACGGGTTTCAAGGTGTCAAAATTCGGGCTGTCACAGTTGGTATCAAAGCATTTTCTTTTAGAAATTCTGACAATCATTCTTTTGTCAGAGCATAGGGACTTCTACTAATGAAAACTTTGTTTTCACGTGCAGACCGTTATGTTTCTTAGAGGAAGAGGCCGACCCTGGGGCGGTCATAGTAGGAGCTTCCGTAGTCGAGATGATTTTATCTCGGACGTGAATAGAGAGCCTATAGGAGATGGAGGGGTTTCTGGCAGTGGTGGTTAAGGGAGCTAAGATCAGCGAGAGAACCGAGATCGAGATCGTCAGGATCAAGATCAAAGAGAACAGGAGAGAGTCAGAGAAAGGAATGAGGATAGAGAGGAGCGTCAGAGGATGATGCACACCATGGAGACCATGGCAGCTGCTATGGCTCAACAGGCAGCATCTTTGGCAGCTCATACTGCCCACGAGCAGCATCAGCCACCGACACCTCCAGTGGCTCCGACACCGCCAGTATCTTCTACTTTTACCGAGTTTAGGAGGATGAGACCTCCTAGCTTTTCAGGACAGGCAGACACTATGGCAGCCGAGAACTGGTTAAGTGAGATGGAGAAGGTGTTTAGTTTGCTCACTTGTACAGAGGATGAGAGCATCCGTTGGGCAGCCTACATGTTAGACGGGGAGGCTGGGCCTTGGTGGAAGTCCGTTTCTAGGACTAGAGCTCAGGAGACCCCAGACATGCCTTGGACATGGGACGAGTTCGTTGAGGAATTCAACAAGCAGTATTTCCCGAAGGTGGTGAGAAACCAGATGGAAGTCTAATTTTTACAATTAGTACAAGGGAAGATGACTGTGAGAGAATACGGAGTGGAGTTCATACAACTCGCTCGCTTTGCACCCGACTACGTCATCACAGAGATGATGAAGCAAAGAGGTTTCAGCAAGGTTTGAAGCCAGACGTGAGGGAAGGAGTAGCACCATTCCAACTGAGGACCTATGGTGAGGTCATGAGCAAAGCGCTCATAGTGGAGGAAGAAAATAATAATAAATACCGCCAGAGAGAGCAGCAAGGAAGGTGGAATACGGACCAGAGCAGAACTGGAAATTATGAACTGATGAACAAAAAGTCAAGGTTCATACCAAACAATCAAAAACCACCGTTCTAGGGAGGTTATGGGAGACTGGCGCAGCAGAGCAGCCAGCAGAGATTTCAATTGCTCGCGTCGGGGAGACCAATACGCTACGAGAGCCCTGCTATTACTACCGAAGCTACAGTTACTAAGGGGTTCTCGCGAGCAGCTTCTTCCACACCTCGTGAGACTTGTGCCAAGTGTGGCAAATCTCATCGAACAGCTGACTGTAGGCAAGGAACTTGGGGTTGCTTTCGATGTGGCAAGGTGTGCCACTTGATCAAGGAGTGCCCTGAGATGAACAAAGGGAAGACGACTTCAGCACCTATTCCACGACAGATACAAGCAAGGAAGCAGTTCGTTCAGGGGAGAGCCTACGCAGTCACAGCTAAAGAGGCTCAAAATACAAATGATGTGATCCAAGGTGAGTTTTCTTTTAAATAAAGAATTTCAATTCTTAAAATTTTTAGATAGAAGGTGCATCCATATAGAAAATAGAAAAGAACTTGCATGTAAAAATTTCTAGTATGATGATATATATTATATATATGTATATGTATGATTAGGTACGTTACAAATTTATAAGAAGGGAAGCGACGTGACATACGAAGCTCAAGTGTTGATAGACCCAGGGTCTACCCACTCATTTGTTACCCCTCGCTTCACAAAGAGGATGAAAGTCGACCCAGAGGACTTAGACTTCATTTTAACCGTGACTGTTCCTACTGGGAAATCGCTTGATACCGAAAAGGGTTGCAACTCCGTGATCGTGAGGGTCATGGATGGGAGACGTCTTTGAGCTACCGGTGAACCTAATTCTGTTGGATATGCAAGGATTCGACGTGATCCTTGGCATGGATTGGCTGTCGACTCACTGTGCGACGATAGATTGTAAGAACAAGGTTGTCATCTTCAGACCAAACACGAGGAGATCATTTAGATTTTGAGGAGAGAGGTCGACACACATGCTACTTATTTCGACAGTCAGGGCCGAATGCTTGATCAGAAAGGGGTGCAGTGGATACTTGGCATTCTTGAAGGAGGATAAGGAGGAGAAGAATGTTATCTCCAAAATAGTCGTGGTGCGAGACTTCGCCGATGTATTTCCGGAGGAGTTACCCGGATTACCTCCAGAGAGAGAAGTAGAATTTGCCATCGACTTAGCACCAGGAACGGAGCCTGTTTCTAAAGCACCATAAGGAATGGCTCCTGCTGAGTTTAAGGAGTTGAAAGAGCAGTTACAAGAGTTGATGGACAAGGGGTTTGTTAGACCAAGCGTGTCGCCATGGGGAGCACCGGTCTTGTTTGTAAAGAAGAAAGATGGGTCAATGCGTCTATGCATTGACTATCGATAATTGAACAAACTTACCATTAAGAATCGATACCCTTTGCCTAGGATAGATGACTTGTTTGATCAACTGCAAGGAGCAAAGTATTTTTCCAAGATCGATCTGAGATCTGGATACCATCAGTTGAGAGTCAAGGTAGAGGATATTCAGAAGACTGCATTCAGGACTCGATACGGGCACTATGAATTTATGGTGATGCCGTTTGGGTTGATAAATGCCCCGACATCATTCATGGATCTAATGAATAGGGTGTTTAAACCACACCTAGACTCTTGTGTCGTAGTGTTTGTTGAAGACATCCTGATTTATTCAAAATCAGAGGAAGAGCATGAAAAGCACTTGAGAGTAGCCCTACAGACTCTACGTGAACACCAACTGTATGCCAAGCTCAGCAAATGTGAGTTTTGGTTAGAAGAGGTTAGCTTTTTGGGACACGTTGTCTCAAAGCTTGGTGTCACTGTAGATCCAGTAAAAATCGAAGCAGTGGTGAATTGGGAGCAACCAAAGACCGTGACCGACATCCGTAGTTTCCATGGATTAGCAGGTTACTATCAATGTTTCGTTGAGGGTTTTTCAAAGATATCAGGACCACTCACGAGACTTACATAAAAAGATGCAAGGTTCGAATGGAGTAAGGCATGCGAGAAGAGTTTTCAAGAACTCAAGAAGAGACTCACTTCAGCTCCAGTACTTGCAATTCCTTCAAGCAGTGGAGGGTTCGCAGTATACAGTGATGCTTCGTATATTGGTTTGGGCTGTGTGCTTAATCAATACAAAAAGGTGATAGCATATGGATCGAGACAATTGAAAGAGCATGAAAAGAATTATCCGACACATGACCTAGAATTAGCAACGGTCATTTTTGCGCTGACGATTTGGAGACATTATTTGTACGGTGAGACTTTTGAGATTTTCACTGACCACAAGAGCTTCAGATGTCTATTTACACAGAAGGAACTAAATATGAGGCAACGCAGATGGATAGAGTTTCTCAAGGACTATGATTGTTCTATAAAGTACCATCCAGGCAAGGCTAATGTAGTGGTCGATGCCTTGAGTCGGAAGAGTTCAGCTCAATTGGCTAGTCTAATTTTGGGTATGCACGGATGGAAGTTGTTGGAAGATCTGGCACTATATGATGCAAACATCGATTCACAAGCTACAGGAGCCTTCTTGGCTAATATCTCAATGAGATCGGTGATATTTGAGCATATCCTTGAGCTACAGATGAAAGACCCGGCGCTAACCAAGATTCGTCAAGATGTAACTGAAGGCATTAGATCTGAGTTTTCGATCAAGGAGGATGGTTCCTTATTGTTCAAGGACCGTCTCTGTATTTCGGACAATGTCGATTTACAGTGAACAATTCTTGATGAATCTCACAAGTCAAGCTATGCTATCCACCCGGGAAGCACGAAGATGTATCAAGATCTGAAAAAGAATTACTGGTGGAGAGGCTTGAAGCAAGATGTGGCAGAGTACGTGTCGCAGTGTTTGACGTGTCAGCAAGTCAAGATCGATCATAGACACCCTGCAAGGTTATTGCAGCCTCTACCTATACCGGAATGGAAGTGGGAATTGATCTCTATGGACTTCATCGTTGGACTACCACGTATTGCAAAGAAGTACAATGCCATTTCGGTAGTAGTCGATCGATTGACCAAGTCAGCACACTTCATGCCTTACAACACGATATACACGGAGGGAAGACTAGTAGAGCTGTATGTGAAAGAGATTGTCCGTTTGCATGGGATTCCGAATAGCATTGTTTCAGACCGTGACCCATTGTATACATCAAAGTTTTGGAAGAAATTTCAATAAGGAATAGGAACGCGACTAGATTTCAGTACGACATTCCATCCACAAACCGACGGACAAACTAAGAGGGTCAATCAGACCATTGAAGACATGCTTAGGGCATATATGTTAGAATTGCAAGGATCGTGGGATCAACACCTGCCGTTGATTGAGTTTGCATACAACAACAGTTTTCAGACGAGCATTGGGATGGCACCATATGAAGCACTTTATGGACGGTGATGTAGATCGCCCATCAATTGGGAGGAAACGGGTGAAAATTTTGTTTTAGGACCCGAGGTACTTGAAAATAATGCCACCTATGTTCGCATGATAAGGGCCAAACTTAAAGCAGCTCAGAGCAGATAGAAAAGCTACGCCGATATCAAGCAGACGAGTGTAGACTTTAAGGTGGGTGAACATGTGTTCGTGAAAGTATCACCTATGAAGGGGGTGATGAGATTTGGAAAGAGAGGGAAGTTAAGTCCCCGCTATCTTGAACCATTTGAGGTTCTAGGTCGAGTAGGGGAAGTTGCTTATCGCATTGGATTGCCACCGTTATTTGATCAGGTACACAATGTGTTCCATGTATCTATGCTCAGGAAGTCCCTTAACGACCCTGATCATGTGTTGAGAGGTTAATCATTTGAAATGCATGAGGATATGACTATGATCGAAGAGCCGGCGGAGATTTTGGATCGAAAAGAACAAGTGCTACGGACAAAAGTGATTCCATTAGTACTTGTCCGATGGAAGTATCATCCGGCCGAGGAAGCTATGTGGGAACGAGAGGCCGACGTGAAAGAACAGTATCCGAATTTGTTTGTGACAGCTTGAGAGTCAAAATTGTATCACCGCAAGCATAGTTACGGTTTGAACTATATATTGTAATCCAATGTCGACCTTTTGATCAATGTATGCAATAGAAATAATCTTTAATCTGCATAATGTTCCTAATGCAATGTCAATTGCGTACTTAGAATTCAACATAGCCACGACATGGCCGTGATGATGTACTTCATAGAACCAATGACCAACTGGTCATGTTTTATCAAGGAGCCAAAGGAGACAGAAAATTCTTAAAATCTGAAGAATCTGATCAAAACCGATTAATCAATTTTGCTCAATTAGTCGACAGGCATGCTCCAGTGAGTAGAAATTTAATAAGGATTAAGGAAATGAAAGAAGTGAAATTTTGATTAATCGATTTGGGTTTCGATTAATCGATTTTGGATTTCGATTAATCGATCTGGAGATTCGATTAATCGAGTAACTTAAGAATTTTAGAAAAATTTGAAGGATTTTATATGATCTCGATTAATCGAAGAAGAATTTGATTAATCGATTTGGGATTTCGATTAATCGAACTGGAGGTTCGACCAATCGAGTCACCTGAGAAATTTGGGAAAAATTTTAAGAACCTTACGATTTCGATTAATCGAAGTGAAATTCGATTAATCGATTTTGGGATTTTGATTAATCGAAGTAAATTTCGATTAATCGACTGGCTCACGCTAGTGAGCTCGAAAAGTTAAAATTCTAAATGACCACGATTTCGATTAATCAAAAAGAATTTGATTAATCAATTTTGAGTTTCGATTAATCGATTTGGGGAATCAATTAATCGATTTCGCGCGGCTGAGTCTAATTTTGAAACTCGATTAATCGATTTTGGAAATCGATTAATCGAACCGGGGCCTATATATATATAAATCGAGGGGGATTTCTCCCCATTCAAAATCAAATTGATTTTTGGTTCTTGTGCGCCTTGCGATTTTCTTCTTCGAGAGACTTGGAGAACTAAGGTTTTCGCGGTTTGGGTTCGAGATTGGATTAAAACCACCTACATTCGAATTAAAAACCTAAGGTAAAACCCTAGTTTTCGTTCTTCTTTTCGTTTCAAGCTATAAAAACCCTAGTTTTTTGCAATATTGTTGCAAAATGCCGCCTAAAACACGTTTGTCTTTAAAGAAGGCAACGTCTAAACTCTCAGTTCAGTGTAAGAACGCCGCACCGCCACCACCTACCCCATCACCGGTGAGGACTCCATCACCGTCGACATCGGATACCACATCCGGTTTGACGAGCGCATCTTCGCGTGAGTCTTCACCAATGCCACCACCGCCCATCAATGTACTCCAACCAAGCGATGGTTGGGCGACGAAGACCTTCGAAATTGAGTATATCATTGACGTAGAGTTGTTCACTAACCTCGATGTATCGGGCGAGACCCAATGGGCTCGAAACTACCTAGTAAAGGCCGGCCTCGGCAACCTTTTAAAATCACTATGCGGATCCTACTACCCCTATATTGGTCCTCCTGTTTTACCAAGGGTTGACGGATGGGCCTACCGACGACATAGTCACGACCACCATTGAGGGTCGCGACTATACCTTCACTCGTCGCCACATCCATGAAGTCCTAGAATGTTATCTGGACTTTGTACCCGAGACCATCCTCTTCCCACCCTTTGTGGAAGAGGTGAAATTTGAAGAAATAATGACCCGTATGACCAAGGGGAAAAAGGGGTCGGGATCGTCCATTAGGAGGGTCGATCTCCCACATTACATGTGAATGCTTGATTCCATAATCAAGTGCAACCTCTACCCGATGCGTCACGACATCGAGCAGGTGGAAAAAGTGCAGCTGGCACTCCACGCGGCCTTCTGTGGCCGTTGGTTTGACGCTACAATGATCATCTTAGAGGGGATGGTCTATATAAAGGGGAAGTTGATGAAGGGCAATTTGAGGCCCAAAGAAAAGATGCCATATGCTCGCCACATTTCGAGCATGCTGGAGTGTTACTCAGACGCTCCTGAGTACGCTATCTCGCCCCACGAGGAGAGGGCTATGGATCGCGTGAAGCAATTCTCCATTGCTTCATGGAGACGTTGTAACATCTTGAAAATTTTGACTATAAACAGTGTACCTCGGTGTGCGTGCCCAACTGGTCACGTGCCCGATTTTTGTGAAATCACTTACATGAGTTAAATTGGGTTTGGTCTTAAGTGGAAAATGACCGATTTGGACTAGGTGTTAAATGTTAGATGATTTCATAAATACTATGTGTTGGTGCTTTGGCTCAACACCAAATTCAATGGGTAGATGTTTTGGGTGTGTAGGCCCCATACCGAATCAAAGATCATTTTTATGATGTAACACCCGAGTTAGGTATACCGATTTTACATGGGAATTAGTCCTTGGGATGAGAGCTAATATACCTAAAGTGGTGCGTATGTGTTTTGTATGGGAACTAGTCCCATTGAATTAAAGAAAAGCAAATAGCAGCTAACACCCGGTTTGTACTATTTTGGGAGTTTTAGGTTTTAGAGAGAGAAAAAGGGAAGAGAGAAAGAGGAAGAAGGAGGAAAGCTTGTGAATTTGTGTACTCTGAGCATTTTATTTACATGAAGAAGGTTTGTGAGATCATGTAAGGGGAAGATCGCCGTCGATTTCGACGTTTGGTTATGGTTTTATGAGATTTGGAGCCGTTTAAGATTTTGAAACTCTCTTCTTGCGAAGAGATCGTGGGTTTTGATCCGTAAATCGTAGCGTGAGTTTAGGTGAAGTGTGTGTGGAAGAATTGCCGTTGATTTCGTGGGCTTGGTTGTGATCGTGGAGCACGGAGATGATCGAGGTGGGTTTGGAAACCCTTTTTATTTAACGAAGAAGACGATTCGATCTACGAGTAGATCGCCAATTTAAAGAGATAAATAATGCAATTCTTTCATGTATTTAATTAAATATAGGTTGCTTAGATGTGTGCAAAAGATTAGAATCAAAAGGATTGAATTTTAATGTAAAAAAGATGGATTTCAAGGTTCGAACCCGAGAAGTGCTCAGAAACTGCCAAAATCGATTAATCGATTTTTGATAAAAGAGAAATTCAAGAGGAACTTCACGAAATCGATTAATCAAAGAAAATTTCGATTAATCGATTTTGAAATTCGATTGATCGATTTTGAAAATCGATTAATCCATTTTGCCTGGGCTTGCTGACACTATCGTCGTATTTCAGCCATAACTATTTGTGCTAAACTCTGATTGACGTGATTCTTATTGAGTTGGAAAGAGGACAGCAAGCCCTACAACTTTCATGAATTGACCAACTTATGAATCAATCGGTTTAAGGGTAAAAAGTTAGTAACAATCTGGGTCAAATGCTGATTTTTCGAGAAACGAAACCAATTAATCGAATTTAATTCGATTGGTCGATTTTTGAATTTCGATTAATCGATTTGGAATTGATTAATCGAATGGGTATTTCCAGTGGCTTAAAAAAGGTACAGTTTGGAAAAATCAATTAATCGATTTTAAAATCGATCAATCAATTTTGGAATTTTGATTAATCGATATAGGGATCGATTAATCGATTTTGACCGTGCTCGCCAGTACCACTTTCGTATTTTGACCATAACTTTTTGCTCCGACCTTCGAATGATACGATGCTTGAGGTGTTGGAAAGATAACAAAGAGATCTACAATATTTGAGTTTTGACCAACTTATGAATCTAAATTTTTAAAGGTCAAAATTTAGGGAGAAAGTTACATCAAATTCTAAGTTGGCACAAACTTGGCCGTTCCAACTCGAGTTTGAGAAAATACTTAAATAGGTCTAAGTTATTAGTGATTGGAGTTAATCCTTGATGCATCATTGTGTGCTTGTGATGTAGATTAAGGGTGGAAGGCCATCGATAGGACCTTGCTTGCTTCGAGGTTAAGGTAGGGGAACTTCAACACAAACTTGCATGTTTAACTTTGATTCATAGTTTCTTTGAGGTATTTATATGAAAAAAAAAATTATAAGTTTCTTTGACGTATTTAGATGAAAAATGATAAGTTTTCTTGATGTATTTTGATGTAAGTGTGATAGTGATTTGAACTATAACTTGAACTCCTTGCAGAATAGAAAATTAAAATCCTTGAGTCGAAAATGGTGAATTATGAACTGTGAATTTAACCTAGAATTTGTACTATGGTATTCGATTTTAAACTTGGTTTTTAAATGGTGAGTTCTAATACCTTTGAACCAAGAATGTGAGCTTTGGACCGTGATTTAGAAATCTGAACTAGAATGTGAACACGGAATCGTTGAGTCTTGTAGATTTGTGAGAAGGTACACCCTTGGACCGCTGTGGCGGGATTTATGTACACCCTTGGACCGCTGTGGCGGGATTTATATACGCCCTTGGACCATTTTTACAAGATTTTATGTACACCCTTGGACTTGTGTTCATATACGCCCTTGGAGCGTTTTTACGGGATTTTACGTACACCCTTGGACTTGTTGTGCTCATGTACGCCCTTGGACCGCTTTCGCGGGATTTTACGTACTCCTTTGGACACTGTTGTGAGTCATGTACGCCCTTGGACCGTCTTTACGGGATTTACATACACCCTTGGATTTCGGTGTAGTCATGTACGCCCTTGGACCGCTTTCGCGGGATTTTACGTACTCTTCAGATTATACTTCGTGAATCAAACCATAAGTCGTGAGATTAAAGTGGACCGCTATGGGCGGATATTGTGTATGTGGACCGCTATGGGTGGATTATATGTATGTGGACCGCTGTGGGCGGATTATGCTTGTCGTGGACCGCTATGGGCGGAGTACAAGTACCATGTCTTGTCAGTTTTAAAAGATAAATAAATGTTTTGAAATCACTTTTATGTGTAAAAAGGAAATCAGTTTTGTATGATAAGGAAATCAGCTTTTAAATCAATTTTATGTGAAAAAGGAAATCAGTTTTGAAATCAATTAGGATAAGGAAAAGAAGCGATTTGAAATCAGTCTTTGTTGATAAGAAAAAGTACCTTTGAAATGAGTTTTAGTTTTAAATAAGAAAAGGTTTGATTATGACATTGAATCTATGTTTCCTTATGATAAGATGTGAATGAGTATTGAAATTTCCTTTACTGAGCTAGGATGTAGCTCACCCCTTTCAACTATACGTCACAGGTATAGCTTCTATGTGGACACCAGACTTGCAGATTGAGGAATTGAGGAGGGCTATGATGTTCGGGGTCGTAGATTGAGTATTTTATGGAGATTGGTGAGTTCAGACTTGGTACCCTTTGAATACGTATATAATTTGTACACCACTGTTTGGTGATGTTGGTACATCACCGGTAGTCGTTGTTAGTTATTGTAATATTAGATGTTAGAATTAGAGATTTATTTATGCCATATGTGTCATCTGCTTTTATTTCTAATGTATGTGGATGTACCAACCATTCTGTATAGATTGTGATTTATGATCTGGCGGTCTGGGTTTTCCATTAGTGTTAGAAGAAAAAAAAAATGTCTAAAAATTCAGGTTGGGAAAATCCGGGCTGTCACAATTGGTAACAAAGCTTAAGTATTAGGTCTTATTGGGACCTGAAGTTTTGGCGATGAGTTCTGTTAGGGTATAAGAAACCCAACTGTGACTCTGTCACAGTTGGTATCAGAGCTTTGGCATTAGGTCTTGTTGGGATCCGAAAATTTAGGACTCAATGGCAATGACATTAGATTATGTCAGAACTTAGGAGGGTTTCGCAATCCCTATCCTGAAATGATATTTGATTCGGTATACCTAACTCGGGTGTTACATCATAAAAATGACCTTTGATTCGGTATGGGGCCTACACACCCAAAACATCTACCCATTGAATTTGGTGTTGAGCCAAAGCACCAACACATAGTGTTTATGAAATCATCTAACGTTTAACACCTAGTCCAAATCGGTCATTTTCCACTTAAGACCAAACCCAATTTAACTCACGTAAGTGATTTCACAAAAATCGGGCACGTGACCAGTTGGGCACACACACCGAGGTACACTGTTTATAGTTAAAATTTTTAAGATGTTACATTCTTCCCACCTTATAAAATTTTCGTCCTTGAAAATTGCCCTAAGTAATCCGGTCTTACCACGTGCATCAAGTTAAACATTTACGCCCAAATACGAATCGATTTACACACAAATACATTTGAGGTTGTTACAGATGTAGCTACAACTTACTCAAGCGGACCCTACCAGCTCAGGGCCCAGATGCAGCAGCACCAGTAGCACCACCACCACCCCCACCGCCACACTAGGGCCCACCTGTGGGGGATGCACACCAAGTCGAGCCACCAGCTGAGGGGGCACCCTCCCATACAACCGCCTCACCTACCCCGTCAGCGCAGTCTGCGTCAGCCACACCGACTTCTTCATACCGCCGGCGAGCGGCTCGCCCGGCGCCCACGATAGAGGATGTGTTGGCTCAGATGGAGGCCAACAACGAAAAGATGAATCGACGGATGGATTTTTTGATGTTCCACACTCTACGGTACATCTATCCGTTGGACTACCAGCAGCGCCTCGCGCAGGAGGCTGACTGGACTGCGGGTCGGGCCGCTTTCCATACGGGTGCCGGTTTCAACGCGAGTACATCTGCGGCCTATGCATCTGGCTTGACACCCTAGCAGACCGAGCAGCCTACAGAGACAACCCACCACCACCTGAGCAGCCAGTTCCATCAAAGCAGCCCGCCCCTGCGTCAGATCAGCCAGGAGAGGGGACGGCCTGAACGCCTGACGATGGTTTTCTTTTGTGATCATTTTACATATTTTGTACTGTTCTGTTCAAATTCTAGATTGTAATTATCGAAAATAGTTGAAGAAACTTGTATATTTTAAAATTTTATAATGGAATACAGATCAGTTTTTGGATGTACTTGCATTAGTTTAGTTTCTCATACTGTGTGATGCATAATTTAATTTCGTAAGTGGGTAAGTGACACTGCTGTGTGTGGGGTATGCACACCAGACCACCCTTGGGTTATTTTTGAGGACGAAAATTCTCAAGGTGGGGAGAATGTAATATCCTAAAAAATTAAGCGTTTAACTTTGACCTCGGCATCCATGCCCAATTAGTCATAGGGTTGACCAAGTGATGGTCAAACAATGAACTCATAGAGTGATGAACTGAAGT
The DNA here is from genome assembly GCA_021018995.1 of Chloranthus sessilifolius. NCBI lineage: Eukaryota > Viridiplantae > Streptophyta > Magnoliopsida > Chloranthales > Chloranthaceae > Chloranthus > Chloranthus sessilifolius. The sequence continues at coordinate 15,093,368 of CM037594.1, forward strand.
GGTGTGAATGTGACCTAAGTGTAGAGTATGGTGTTAAGCTAGAGTCACATACACCTATCTCTGGTGTATGCACTTAACACCGAAATAGGAAGGAGGATATAAGGGTTAATAACCCTAAAAAATTCCTTTGTTGGTTGTTGAAGAGAGAGTTAAGAAGAGAGAGAGGGAGTAAAGAGGCGTTATTGTGGTTGGATTGAGGGAAGATTGAGCATTGGTTGTCGGATTCAACGCATTTGGGGCCATTGAAGCTAAAGCTGGAGCCCTAGCCATTCCAACCTAGACATTGAGTAAATTGAGATAAATTGAAGGTGAGTTTTTTATTTAAATTAATGCATAGATCGTTGATAAGTTAAATTCAGTCTAGCATAGTTAATATCATAGATTAAAGACTTAGAAAAAAGAAAGAAAAAGAAAAGGAATGAATTTTGGAAGAACAGCCCGAAAGGAGGCTGAATCTGGCCAAATTGATTAATCGAAATATAGGTTCGATTAATCGATTTTGACCCAGAAGTTGAAAAGTCAAGGATGCTCAATTTCTATTAATCAATTTGGAAGGTTGATTAATCGATTTGGAAATAGACTAATCGACTGGGTACCTCCAGTGGATGGAGAAACAAGACCTAGGAAAATCGACTAATCGAGTTGAGAAATCGATTAATCGATTTTGAATTTCGATTAATCGATTTGGGATCGACTAATCGATTTTGAATTTTTGACCACTCAATTTGAGAATCAACCTTATTATGTTAGAGACTTCGATTAATCAATTTGGGATCAATTAATCAAATTTGAATCTTGATTAATCGATTAATGGATTTGGGTTTCGATTAATCGAATTGTGTTTCGATTAATCGATTTTGGGAATCGATTAATCGACTTTAACAGTTTTACTTAACTTTCTAGTTTTACTTTAAGATTCATAGAGGGTCTAGGACCTTCTTCATTACATCTTTAGTGATGTATTGCATGTGTTGTGATGTACCATAGGTGGTACATGTGAAAGCGAGCACAAGGAGCCGCGTGGGACCTTGATGCTTCGACCTTCAGAGAATTGAGGTAGGGAACACCTTGAACATGTACTTTAATTGTAAGAGCATGTATGTAGTGATATAGATATCAAATTGAAAGTATTTTAACTGTGAAAAGCTTTGTAAAATGGGTGTGTGTGTGACACCAAGAATGTGATAAAGGCATTTGTGTGATGCGAGTAACTGAGATCAATTAATCAAATGAGAATAAGACATCCCCAGGGGATGAGAAAGTAATAAAGGCATCAATGTTATGTGAGTAAATTGACATCCTAAGAATGTATATATGATTGAATAATTACTGTTGAGGCCTAACTGATATAAGATAGCACTTTACACGGTGAACAACTATATGTAAATCACATGTTATTTTTGTTATTTGAGGTTTGTTTAGAATGCCCCACCGACGTGGCGGGATACCCACGACTGACGCGACAGGATATCCGTGACCGGTACGGCGGCCAATTCGTACACCAGTGCGGAGGCCTATCCGTACAAAGTAAGCACATCCCATGGATGTTGAGATGAGATTTAATCCCCCCGCCTATTGAGAAAGGGGCTTGGGTAGTATTCTTAGGGAATACATTTTTACAACTATCTATTTAGGCGACAATGGTGGGTATTCCATCGGGGCTCGATGCTATATTGCTCGGGAATTACTTAAGTTGAAGATTTAAGTTTTGCTTTAGACCTGTTCAGTGTCATTCATGATAAGTCAACAGTAAAGTAAAACAAACAAATTACCAGTAAACTTGAATGCAAATCATCAGCTTTTAAACTGTTTTTCTAGCAAATGCATAGACACATCATGCTTAGAATATCATGGAATATATGTGAGATTTTAATTTATATGTTCATTGTGATTGTTCCCTATTGAACTAGGATGTAGCTCACCCTCTTAGACTATACGTCGCAGGTCCTTTGTTAGCAGCAGCTGAGGCTTCGGGAGACGTAGATCCGGGTGATTCGAATTACGTGCCTGGAGACGAGTTGGAGCCTCCTCCCGAGGACTTCTTCTAGGAGACTCTGCTGTGCACTTTGACAGAGAGTAGTTTTTTAGAGCTAATTGTACGGCTTGGTATGTCAAGCCTTTATTTTGATAAACAATGTAATTAAATTATTCTTTTGGCGAACCATCTGGGGTGATCTATTTATCACCGATGGTTCGGGTCGTTTCTCTGTTCATGCAGTGGCATGAAAGTAGAACTGTCTTTTGAATGTGCCAGTTGGGCATATTAACTTTTTCCACTTTATGCAATTATTTGCTTTATCTCTTTATTATTACTTGTTATATCAATGTTCCGTGCATAGTTTTGGGGCACGATCTGGAGGATCGTGCTGATGGCACGAGTTTCAGGGTTCGAAATTCGGGCTGTCACACTATTGCCATAAAGGATGCCATGCTGCAGACGTGTGGAAATTGTCAATGGCATGACCAGAACCAATCGAAGTCACTTCTCGCTCTTTAGCAATCTATTTTTAAGTTAGAAGCTCAAGTTGAGCAACTGACTATTTTAATCAAGAAGAAAAGGATTAGCTATTCTTCATCATGGAGAGATGGCTGCCCAAGAGGACATATTTTTATGGGAGACCCATCAACTCCCCAAAATCTTAACTATGTTCCTCCTGGACATTGTCGAGCAACCGACTCATCTGTAACAAAACCCTGTAACATATGTGCATTATTAGAAAACCTTGTTAATAGAGTAACCTACGATCTAAGATGTACTGAACGCATTTGATCATAAGAACCTCTCCTATGTAATATAATCACCTTGAACATATGGATTTATGATCTTTCGTGATTTATTAAAGACGAATCGTAGCGACTACAAATTGACATGTCACAGAGTCTTAATATTGTTCTCTAGAATCATAAATGACAATTCTAGGGAACAGGCAAATCCAATGATGAGTCTTATCGGTTACTTTGAATTTTGAACTCACTTAAATCGTGAAGAAAGAAAACAAGCATCGCACTTATAACCACCAACTCCAACCTACCCCACCTAACCGAGCTTTAATGCTTAGTCTTCAAAATTTTAATTAGAAGTGACGGTTCATAGCTCTAACCTTTTTCCTATAAATCCATACCCTTCCCAAGACCTCTACCATTCCAAAATCTATCTTCTTCCTCTATCTTAACCCTAAACCCTATGACGAAAGAACTAGACCACAACGAACTCTAACAACAAACTTGATCAAATTCTTGAGATACAAAGGGCCGAGCTCCTGGCTGCGATAAAGAAAGTTGAAAAATTGAAGCACCAGCGACCCATACCAGATGTTGAGTCGTCCACCGAAACTATCCATTACCCTAAACCTAACCCAAATCCAAAATCCCTTTCCTATGGCCCATTTTCTCCCACTTCCTAATGCTTATACCATTACGACCCTCCCCGAGTGCGAGTTCCTTTACGATGATGGTGGGTTGTAATTTCTAAGGTCATCTCCCATCTCTTCCTTGTTTTCCTCTCCACCCCTTTCCATTGCTCATCTTCTCCTATTGCCTGCGTTACATTCTCTTCACATAGTCTTCGCAGGGGAGGAGTATAGGTTGTGGGAGGATTGCGGTGTGTTCACTTCCCACTCTTCAAAGCACTCTCCAAGTGCATTCAATTTCCCCTGAGGAAAGTGTGTGATGTGCTCTGTTTGGGAGAGACGTCTGGAAGACAGGGAGTGCGACTCTGCCAAGGTGTGGATAGTCTCTAAAGGAGGAGGGAGATAAGACTAATTAAAGGCAGGATAATTTTGAACAAAAGCCGAGGGCCGATCTTTATCGAAGAAATCTTTTGCCTCGGACGAGTGCTGCCACTGTCGTAGTGAGGGTATGTCTAGATTTTTCCTAGGTTTAATATTTTATTTAAGCAATTTTACTTCTTTTCAATGTAATTTGTAAATAGTTGGTTTGCTATATAAAAATCTCTCTTGATTAATTTTGTTGTTTCTAATTTTTATTTTTCTTTTGATGATTATCATTCTATGTGATCCACTACGGATGTGATTTCTCTCAGTTTAGGGGAGATTTTTTACTATTTCTGCAGATTATAAGCCCGGTACACACAATATAGTTGGTAAAATTTTGAGTAACCCCTATTTTTATAAAATAATGAGGACATTATCATAATTTAGTTTGGGGGGATACACCTTTCTGTATATATTAGTTTTTCTTAGTTTACTAACCTTTAGTTGCTTTATTTTGCTGTAGTTTTGCTTTTTGCATAAAAAAAAAATTTATTCTTAATGTAAACTTTTAGACTTTCTTTTCTGAATAGCTAATCATTGTATGATAGAAAAAAAAAATTATGATTCCACAAACTCTACAGTACATCGTAGTAAAAGTTCAACAATCACAAGAGCAGTAACGATTCATGTCTAGCTCTCTTGAACACTGTATCAGATTGAATGTTTGAAACTATACTTTGATTTAAGCTGCAATATTTAGATTATAGTTTCGAAATTATATAACCAGTGACCTTTTGAGCCACATTTCCTCTTTTATTCTGAGAGAGATTGCTTTCTATTCAAACTTAAATTTCCTTTGAACTTCTTGACTGTATTATAATGAAATCTCATATTGCTGAAAATTTGAATCAAAGACTGATTATGATAACTTGTCTTTCTAGAACTGTTTATTAGATACATCAAAATAATATGACAGTCATGCTAGTGAATCATGAAAATGATAAAAGGCCATTCTTTTCATTCGTTAGAGCCAAAAAGCTAAAATCCCAAAAATTTATTAACCCCTTGAACCCATATTAGAAGCCTAAATCGAATTTCTTTGTACCAAATTTTTATAAACCCTTAACCATATATAATACTTGAAGCTTTCAACCTTTTACCCTTACTATTTTCTTAGAATTTAGGATACAAAAGAGGAAAAGAGGGAGAGAAATGAGTAAAAGAATAATAGATAAAGGATATATAACAAAAGGGTACATCTGAGAAAGAAATAAAATAAAGTAAAATATGGGAAATCAAGAGAATTCATAAAATACAATTCTACAAAAAGAGAACAAGAAGCTTCCCAATTGAAGAAAATTTCAAGAGGATACCTGAAACTCAAGAAAATGGGATTTACTGAAAAAAATACAAGAAAATGGGAAAAAGTTATCCAACTTTTTGGATAGTTACAAAAGCATAAATAAAATAAGAAGAGAAGAAGATAGAAGAAAAATGAGCTGAATTCTCAGAATTTTTAAATCCTTTCTACCTTTCTTTGAAAACCTCTTAACCCAAATCCCCATTACAAGCTGAAAAAAAAAAACCTTCTCTATTCATGGTTTACAACAACATGAGCCTAGTAGAGATGTATATAATAAATACTATGGAGAAACAGGATAACATATGAATAGAATTGATTATCCATTCCATGAGATTTTCTTCTATGTCAATTATCCTTTGAGCATTCATCATATATATCATATATAGAGAACCCAAAAATTTTAATATTCTTTGTGAGAGTATGCCAATAGTGAGAGTTTGGATGAAAATATTTTCTAAATCTTCAGTTTGGAAAAATCTATGATGAATAAACTTTTCACTTATACGCACACACTCCACACATAATATGAATTGAAATTGTTGAGTTTTGATCAAGGATTACTACAAGGATGGAAAGCAAAGGATGGTGGGATCATGCATTTGAAACTATGACAATCATATAATGCTCAACTATTACAGTTTAGTATATAAAATTTAGTTTTAAAATTTAAAAGTTTTTGCTTTTCTTTTAAGAAAATTTTGGAAAAATCTAAAAATATTTAAAGTTTATAGGTTCCTTCACTGAAAACCTTCAGGAGACTATAACTCCTCCACTAGGGATCACCTAGGGGTTTACAAGCTTAATGCATCTGCTAAATGTAATCGTGCTCCCTACAAAAGTGGCATTTAATTTTTAGATTAGTTTTTCTTTTCTTGTTTGCTAGGGACTAGCAAAGCTTAAGTTTAGGGATGTGATCAGCTACAAAATATACCATTTTACCACCCTTAACTTAGGGATGCTAGACCTTAGATTATTACTAATGAGATGCTATATGAAGATATTTAGAATAATGAGCAGATAAGAGCCGAAGTGCTAATATATGCCAAAATGAACTAAAAAAGTAGCAAGAATTACGATCGTATAAAGAAATGATCCACTCGAATTAAGAACCAATTGATGATTAAGAAAAAGAAATATCGAACGAACGTAAATCTCGAACGAGAGAGAAAGAAAAAATGAAAAAGAAATTGTGATTCACGAACGTACGAAAGAAGCTACGACTGGAGGAGCGAAAGTAAGATCTCGAACGTTTAATAGAGCAAAAATCGTATAAAAAGAAGAACAATCGTACACACGAACGTACGAAATGAAGCTCATGCTATTGATCACATGAAATCTACAGCACCATGCACAAAATTAGAAAATCTCTTAGATTAGAAGTCTGGCAACTTATGAATAAAAGATGATTGGTGAAAGAACTCAGAAGATCTCTGCTGCTTAAATCAAGGAGAAAAGTCCTGCACACATCTACCATTTAAAAAAAAGGAAGAACTAGGATTAGAAGTAAAGTTATGTTAGGAATCTTTTGTTTAGAAGTTTTCTTTTATTAGAATTAGAATAATATAAATTGACCCCTTATGATCTATAAATAAGAAGGCTCGTCATAGGAATTACTTATCGAAGGAATTATCAGCATCAATTGATGACTAAGGTTGGGTTTTCTTTCGATCAAAAGTAAAGTAGAGTAGTTTAGATATCCAAGGATTCTCGAAGCAATTGACGCCTGTGATCGGGAGCTGAAAGATTAGAGTAGGGTATCTATAGTTTCTCAAAAGCTATTGACATCTGCAACTAAGGGATGAAAGATCTTTTTATTGCTTTCCTTTTTAGATTTATTTTCATGCATTTTACTGCTTTGTAAACATCTAAAACTTTTTTATTTGAATTGACGACTCAGATTGAGAATTTGCAGATTAGTGTAATGGTTTTACTTTTCCATATTAAATTTTCTTAAGTTTGATTGATGCCCAAATTTGAGGACTGAGATATGATATAACGGTACTTTATTTTATAAACATCCGAGATCTGAAGGATTGTGATTGACGACCATAATATGGAAGGAGGAGGATTTAGATTTAATTTCTGCAAATTAGTTTAAACAACTCATTCTTTTATTCATATTTCTCCTATAGATTAGGACCTTAAAAGACAAATAAAAGTTTTTAAACAAATGCGAATATATCAGAATAATCACCTTCCCCGTGGGAACGATCCTATACTAGTGCTGCAATTTTCATTGTGCGCTTGCAATAGGTTACAACTTAGTACAATGAAAAGCTCGAAAAGGGCTCACAATCGGTCAGAAGATTACTACTTTAGATAAGCAATCAACTAAGGCGTGATAAGCCGCCAACCAATCCATGCCGAGGATTATATCAAAATCTTGGAATCCGAGCACCACAAAATCTATGGGTAACTCATGCATTCCAATTACTAAGATAGTAGTTTTACAAGCATTGGATGTCACCATAACTTCTCCTAACAGCGTAGAAATCGCAAGCGTACGATCCAGTGGTACGGGCTTCGCTCCGATTTTGAAAATGAAACTCGGTGTAATCAAGGAGTAGTCGATCCTGTGACAGCCCGAATTTTTCTAATGCAGATTTCCTTTTTTTTTTTTTTGAACAATTGAGAAAAACTTGGACCGTCAGATTGTAGATCACAATCTGAATTACAATGTACTTGATACATCCACACAATGCATAATTCAAAGCAATTAATACATGCATATGGCAGGAATAGAAGATTCTATTTATGTACAAAGCATAGGCTAACAATTTAAAACCACCAGTGATGGCCGACCATCACCTAAACAGTGGTATACAAGTAGAGAAATACAAATTCTATTGTGTACAAAGTCCTGTGAATATACAAAGTCTGGAGATCCAAAAGAGAATTTTGGGCTCTACACCAAGCCTAAAATTTCAGTCTACCGGATCCTCTTCAAGTCTGATTCAAGTCTTGGTCGATGCCTGTACCTGTGACGTATAGTCGAGGGCTGAGCTATAGTCCAAACTCAATAGAGAAAAGATCAATACTAACTATTTCATACTGTCAAAACATAGATCCGATGATCATAATTCAAAGGCCTTTTCAAATCAGAACGAAAACATTTTCGTATCAGAAACCAAACTGATTTCAAAAACGTACTTAACAAAATATTAGCTAAAAATCAAAGTTCTCCATTCACATTTTGGATTTTTAATTTCATATACAGATTCAGTTTCTTATCCAAAATTAAGAGTTCAGACTTAATTTCAAGTTCTAATTCAAGGTTTGGATTTGGAGTTCAATTCAATATTCATATTCAAATTTCAAAGTTTGGATGTACCGTTCAAAATTTAGAGTTTAGTATTCATAGTTCTTCGCTCATTATTCAGAGTTCACTGGTCAGCGTGAAGATTTCTAATCCAGAGTTCAAATACACGGATTTACTGCCATGTTGGTTAAAATCATAATTTCGTGTTCAAAGTTTAGGTCGAGGTTTAGAGTTATAATTTGAAGTTCAAATACATGGATTCACCGCCGTGTCGATTCAAATACTGATCCACCGTCGTGTCGGTTCAAATACTCAGATTCACCGTCGTGTCGGTATCAGACGTTCATATTTAAAATGCTAGTGCAGATATGGATCCACCACCGTGTCGGTTCAAATACACGGATGATCCTCTGTACTGATTCAAATTTCGGAGTCCATATCTGAAGATCAGAGATTTCAGATTCAGTGATCATATTTCAGATTCAGAGTCAAGCTCATATTCTAAGGTCGGTGATTTCAACGATTAGAGGTTCTAAGTTTAAAATTTAATATAGTTTTGTGATTCTAAAACGTATCATATTCACTATGAAAAAGATGCGTCAATAATTCAATGGTTCAAACATTCAAAGGTTCATACTTCATGACTTTGAAATTTAGTTAGACTTAAAGCATTCAATGGCTCAATTTCACATCAATAGTCAAATCAAATTTCACTTGCTCGATGTCGGAAAATAAGTTTCAATTCAGATTTCATTTATTCTATCTGTCACGAGGATCAAGGAATCAGAGGCAAATTGCACTTAAGCATTAAGTTTCCCTACATGTCAAAGTTCAAAGATTCAGAGTCAAAGTTTATATTTGATTCATAGTTTCAAAGCTCTCAACTATTCAAATACAGTCACCAATCATTCAAATTCTAATCATTTCATTCCTGTTCACTTATCACATTAATCTATAAATCAAAGTCAAAATGAAACTGGTGTTGAATTTCCCCTACACTTGTTTCCAAATTCGATACTTAAAACTCAATTTAAATATTCAAAACTCAGTGTTCGCATTCAATTATATCACATAGTCTAAGCATCGAAGATCAAATGCAATTTAGTAGTGAACTTTCCCTACCTTAATGTCAGAGTTGTGCAAGGCAAGGCAAGGTCCTTACCAATTGCTTCCCGTTCTCACCTATATCACAAAAGTTTCATAAACTATGTGTTAGTGTCAAAGAATTCAAATAGGTCAAGGTTCCTCAAACATTGTCAAGGAAAAAGTTTAGATAGGTGGAATGGAAAAGTTCTTGCAATTTTGGATGTTCATGTAAAACTCATCACATTTGTTACCCAATTTTTACCTCTAAAATATTTGATTCATCAATTTTGTTAATTCATAAAGGTTATGGGGCTAGTTGTCCTCTTCCCAACGCTGTGAGAATTGCGCCAATTGAAATTCGGGGTCAAACGTTATGACCAAAATACCAAGTGGTGCTGGCACTGTGAATAGTAGCTCGCCGAGGTGAGATTGTAGCTCGCTGTGGCAAGGTGTTCCGGATTTTAAAGCTCGCTATGGCGAGTTTGGACAGTTCTATTTTGGCCTAGATTTCTATGTAGTACTCATTGCGGCGAGTGGTTCAGAAAGGGGCTCGCCGCTGCAAGGTTTTCACTCGCCGAGGCGACTGTGAGCGACCTTTTGCGACCATTTTGGGTAAAAAAACTCCAAAATCTAAGGTATGCGACGCTCGATTCACATACAATTTAAACCTAAGCAAACCCTATGTTAAAAAATAATATATCTCCCCTCTAATCTCATGCATGCGATGATTTCAAGGATTGAGTATCAAAATATCGGCATTTGCTCCTTTCACGCGTCCGATCCTTGAAGTCTTTGCACATGATCCAACACCCCTAACTCAAGATTATTCTTTTAGATATTGAAAAACACACGATCGCTTTACGACGCATACCTCTCTAGATCATGCGTGCAAGATTTTGATGGCCGAAATCACGAGATATCAGCATGACACGTCACACGAGTCGTTCACAAAGTGCTCGATCTCCACCGTTCATCGATCATAAGGAGTCGATAACGAATGGTGTCAAATTCGGAATGTCTCATGCGGACTGAATCGACTTAGATTTCTTGAAGAAGAAGAGGGATTTTGGGAGAGATCAGGCAATGGTGATTTGGGTTTCACACAAAGGCAAGAAGGGATGGAGGTTTTCCCTCAATTTCCTTTCTTCTCTTGGTTTCTCTCTTAAACTCAACGAGTTTTGCAATTGAGAGGTTTTGTATGTGGGTTTTATTTAACTGATGGGGGTTTAATCCGTGGTGGAGGTGGTACACCATGTTTCGATGTATTGGTTTTTTTTTTATACATTAAGGGGTTTGGATTTGGAGTGCAACCTACACATTTCATGGCGGTGTGCGGTCCATCTCAAGGCCTTCAACTAATGGGTCTTGATTTTTGGGCCATCCTCCAACTAATGGGTGTCTCTTCCTCATGACTCCTCTCTTACAAAATCACCAGTGATTTCTGGTAACTGACTGTTTTGGGTTTATACCCGCGCGGCCGATTTGGTGTATAGTCAGCACACCGAAGATGTGGGAACCACAATGCGATTTTTGTGTGAGACTCCTGATTTATAACGGTGGGAGTGGATTGGGTGTAAAAGTGGTACTATAAAGATCGGTGTATTAGTGTTAGGCCATCTATGTTGTATGTCTATACGTATAAACTAACATTGGTTTGGGTCATTGAGACTGAACTTTGCCCGATCTTGAGGTTTGAGTCGTGTGCGACATACACACATCATATGAGGGTTCGAGTTTCAAAGGTCAGTTCGCTGTAGGAATTGGTTCCAGACTTACGTTTAGGTGTACTTAGCCAATTGAGATAAGTGGTTCAAAGGCCACGTCAGAGACGTGAAAAGTTTGACCAAGATAAAACTGGTCAAAGCAAGTCACATCATAATCAAAAGTCAACAATTCAACGTTAGCGAAAATTCGAGATGTTACATCCTTCCCACCTTAAAGAATTTTCATCCTTGAAAATTGACATGCCTTATTCGAAGACGTATGGACACTTGGTCATTCCGAATGAGAGCAGTCACGTTCTCCTCAAGAGTTAGTGACTCAACGTCCTCAAAAGATTAAGGCCATTACATTTGCCCCTCCTTTAAGGAATTTTTGTCCTCTAAAATTCATCATGGGACTTATGGCGGTCTGACTGAGCTAATGGTCAACATTCACCTGGCAGATGGGGAAGATGTGAATGCCTAATTGGTTCATTGCGTGGATCATGCCAAAGGTTAGGGACCCTAACTATTAATGAACCTAAGTTCAGCACAACAAGGTTTTTAGCTCATTATTGTGACAAAAATGTGTTTAACTCATTATTGTGACAAAATCGAAGGTAAAGCCTACCCTTAAAGAAGGTACATTACTATCCTAGATGAGATTGAACCCGTCAACCATCGAAAGGTAATTGATTGCCACAAAATTCCTAAAGCGTCGAGCAACTGATACATAAAGATGCCCCATCCATCGGAAGCATGTGATTAGCTAATGATGACCCATCACTAAAAGATGGATCGAAGACCTACCTGACTTTCCTCGTATCATTAAAAGATCTAAATCGTTCAGTAAAGTACATGTGTAAGGTACCTAAGTTTTGTGCATACGACTTAGTTAAACATAGGTGTATTAGCGTCGAAACATTCATGCACAAATATAATAACACACCTTCCAAAAGTGTTCGCCATCTAAGGTTAAAGGGAAATGTCAAAGTTATTAGCGAAATTATACCTTGGGTCCCATGAAGAATTGCCAATGGCATCTACCGTTTCTTTTCCCTCAGTAAATCCCTTATCCGATGTCCTACCCAGCCACACTTGAAGCCTGCACCTGTTGCCCACTGACACTTTTCTGTCTTATGTTGTAGCCCTCATCTTGAGCACGACTGAATCAATGCGGGCGGAGCAGTGCTTGACGTTTGTTGCATCATTGATGCTTTGGTCATAGTGGGATATAAAAGGCGAAAGGGCCTAGTGGGTTTAGAGATAGGTGGTCTCAAATCGGTGGTCTGAGCAGGTTGGGAGGGTGCTGGCATCAAGAGTCTCGGCTGCTTACTCACATGCTCGAAGGTATACGATTGTGCTCGACTTCATCTACTCACTTTCTGTTCTTCTCTTCTCTTATGCATACTATGAACATCCCTTTCGGCGATGAGGGCCAATCTTATAACTTGAGCATATGTCGTTGCTTCAAACAGAGAGATTCTTTCCTTAATTACCGGTTTTAGACAATGTTCAAACTTTTGGGCCTTCATCAGTTCGGTGGCCACTATCAATGGTGCAAATATTGAGAGCCTAGTGAACTCAGCCTCATATTAGCATACGGTCATCTGTCCTTGTTCCAGAGTTGCAAACTTGATCTCCATTTGACGTCGCTCAGGTGCGGGGAAGTACTTCTCATTGAATACTTCAGTGAATGCGGCCCATGTCCAAGGTGTCCCTAGTGTTCGAGTCCTTTCAACGGATTTCCACCATGGATTCACCTCTCCCTCGAGTTGGAAGGGGGCCCAACTCACTTTCTCTTCTTCAGTGCACCTGACTCTTGGGAGGATCTTCTCCATCTAGTTTAACCATGCCTCTGCTTCCAGCAGATCAGTTTACCCATAGAAACTAGGTCTCATCCTCCTGAATTATTGAAAACCCATTGGCTGACCTCTCTCTGCCAGTATCACCATGGTATTCACCATGGTATTCATCATGGTTTCTAGTAGCTACTAGTGGTTCTCGCCTCTTGGAACATTTCCAATATTGTTCCCTACTCCTGATACATTATTATTGTTGTCTATAGGAGTAGCATTTGGACCGGTAGCCATTTCTTCGCCACTCGTCGTATTTCTGGTGTGTGGTCTCCCTCGTCGTGGAGGCATCCTAACCTACCATCAAGCAAAAGGCTTAATCGAAGGGCTTGAAAACCTAAGGTACTAGAGCCTAAGGTTTGATGGAAAACTATGTCATAGCTTTGGGTCCTTAGAAGACCTAAAGCCTAAGCACTAATACAAACTATGACAGAGTCACAGTTAGGTCTCCTATGTCCTGATAGAATCTACAGCCATAACTTTGATACCAACTGTGACAGTCAAAATTTTTCCAACACGAATTCTTGAATTTTTTTTTTTTGAACAACTGAGAAAAACCCGGATCGTCAGATCGTAGATCACAATCAGAATTACAGTGTACTTGGTACATCCACACAACGCAAAATTCAAAGCAATTACTACATATGGCAGGAATAGAAGATTCTATTTTTGTACAAAACACAAGCTAACAATTTAAAACCATCGGTGATGGCCGACCATCACCAAAATAGTGGCATAAAAGTAGAGACAAATAAAATCTATTGTCTATAAAGTCCTGTGAATAAACAAAGTCTGTAGATCCAAAACAGAACCCAAAAGTCTCTACACCATGCCCAAAATTTCAGTCTATCGGATCCTCTTCAAGCCTGATTCAACTCTTGGTCGATGCTTGTACCTGTGACGTATAGTCGAAGGATGAGCTACACTCCAAGTTCAGTAGAGAAAAGATTAATACTAACTACATTTCATACTTTCAAAACATAGATCCGATAATCATAATTGAAAGGCATTTTAAAATCGGAACGAAAACATTATCGTATCGGAAACCAAACTGATTTCAAAGACATACTCATATCAAAACAGAGTTTTGCGAAATCTTAGCTAAAAATCAAAGTTCTCCATTCACATTTCAGATTTTTAATTTCATATACAAATTCAATTTCTTATTCAAAACTTAAAGTTCAGACTTAATTTCAAGTTCTAATTCAAGGTTTGGATTCAGAGTTTAATTTATTATTCATATTCAAATTTCAAAGTTCGGATGTACTGTTCAAAATTCAAAATTCAGAGTTCAGTATTCATAGTTCTTCGTTCATTATTCAAAGTTCACAGGTCAGCGTTCAGATTTCTAATCCGAGTTCAAATACATGAATTTATCGTCGTGTCAGTTCAAATCATAATTTCGTGTTCAAAGTGTAGGTCGAGGTTCCGAGTTCTAATTCGAAGTTCAAATACATGGATTCACCACCGTGTCGGTTAAAATACTGATCCAATATACGGATTCACCGTCGTGTCGGTATCAGGCATTCATATTTCAAATGCCAGTAAAGATATAGATCCACCGCCGTGTCGGTTCAAATACACAGATTCACCGCCGTGTCGGGTAAAATACACGGATGATCCTCTGTACTGATTCAAATTTCGGAGTCCATATTTGAAGATCAGAGATTTCAGATTCAGTGATCATATTTCAGATTCAGAGTCAAGCTCATATTCTAAGTTCAGTGATTTCAACGATTAGAGGTTCTAAGTTCAAAATTTAATATAGTTTTGTGATTCTAAAACGTATAATATTCACTATGCAAAAGATGCGTCAATAATTCAATGGTTCAAACATTCAAAGGTTCATACTTCATGACTTAGAAATTTTACTAGACTTAAAGCATTCAATGGTTCAATTTCACATCAATAGTCAAATCAAATCAAATCAAATTTCACTTGCTTGATGCCGAAAAATAAGTTTCAATTCAGATTCCATTTTTTCTATCTGTAATGAGGATCTAGGAATCAAAGGCAAATTGCACTTACGCATTAAGTTTCCCTACATGTCAAAGGTCAAAGATTCGAATTCAAAGTCTATATTTGAATCATAGTTTCAAAGCTCTCAACTATTCAAATAAACTCACCAATCATTCAAATTTTAATCATTTCATTCCTAGTTCACTTATCACATTAATTTATAAATCGAAGTCAAAATGACACTGGCGTTGAATTTCTTGTACACTTGTTTCTAAATTCGATACATAAAAATCAATTTAAATATTCAAAACTCAGTGTTCGCATTCAATTATATCACAGAGTCTAAGAATCGAAGATTAAATGCAATTTAGTAGTGATCTTTCCCTACCTTAATGTCGGAGTTGTGTGAGGCAATGCAAGGTCCTTATCAATTGCTTCCCGTTCTCACCTATCTCACAAAAGGTGCATAAACCACGTGTTAGTGTAAAAGAATTCGAATAGGTCAAGGATCCTCAAGCGTTGTCAAGGGAAAGTTTAGATAGGCGGAATGGGCAAGTTCTTGCAATTTTGGATGTTCATGTAAAACTTATTACACTTGTTTCCCAATTTTGACCTATAAAACATTTGATTGATGAATTTGTTAATTCATAAAAGTTATGAGGCTTGTTGGCCTCTTTTCAATGCCATGAGAATCGTACCAATCAAAATTCGGGGTCAAAAGTTATGACCAAAATACCGAGTAGTGCTGGCACTGTAAACAGTAGCTCGCCAAGGCGAGATTGTAGCTCGCCACGGTGAGGTGTTCGGGATTTTAAAGCTCACTGCGGCGAGTTTGGAAAGTGTTGTTTTGGCCTAGATTTCTATGTAGCACTCGTCGCGGCCAGTGGTTCAGAAAGGGGCTCGCCGCAGCGAGGTTTTCACTCACCGAGGCGCTTGTGAGCGACCTTTTGTGACCTTTTTGAGTTTGAAAAACTCCAAAATCTAAGGTATGCGATGTTCGATTCACATACGATTTAAACCTAAGCATACCCTATGTTAAAAAGCAATAAATCTTCCCTCTAATCTCACGCATCTGATGATTTCAAGGATCGAGTATCGAAATATCGACGTTTGCGCCTTTCACGCGTCCGATCCTTGAAGTCTTTGCATAAGATCCAACACCCCTAATCAAGATTATTCTTTTAGATATTGAAAAGCACACGATCGCTTTACAATGCATACCTCTCTAGATCATGCATACGAGATTTCGATGGCCGAAATCGCGAGATATCGGCATGACGCATCACATGAGTCATTCATGAAGTGCTCGATCTCTACCGTTCATCGATCGTAAGGAGTCGATAACGAATGATGTCGAATTCGAGGTGTCTCATGCGGACTGAATCGACTTAGATTTTTTTTGAAGAAGAGGGGTTTTGGGAGAGATCAAGTAATGGTGATTTGGGTTTCACACAAAGGCACGAAGGGATGGAGGTTTTCCCTTAGTTTCCTTTCTTCTCTTTGTTTCTCTCTTAAAATCAACGAGTTTTGCTATTGATAGGTTTTGTATGTGGGCTTTATTTAATTGATGGGGGTTTAATCCGTTGGGGAGCTGGTACACCATGTTTCGGTGTATTGTTTTTCTTTAATATTAAAGGGTCTGGATTTGGAGTGCAGCCTACACATTCCAACGCGGTGTACAGTCCATCTCAAGGCCTTCAACTAATGGGTCATAATTTTTGGGCTATTTCAAGGCCTCCAACTAATGGGTGATAAAAAATTTCACTAACGCCGATTAGTTTTTTCGAGTGCCGGAAAAGAGAGACCAAAAACTAGCCGGCACTGGAGAAGCTTTGGGTCCCCGATTTTTTGTTCATCTTCTTCGGCGCCGATGAAGTTTTGGTTCATCGTCGCCGGTTATTTTTTTGAGCGCCTAAAAGAGCGACCAAAAACATATCGGCACCAGAGACGTTGAACCAAAACCTCATCGGCGCCGGAGAAGATGAATAAAAAATCAGCGATCCAAAACAACTCCTATGCCGATTAGTTTTTTCGAGCGCCGGAAAAGAGCGACTGAAAACTAATCGGTGCCGGAAAAGTTTTCAGTCGCCAGTATTTGGTTCATTCTCTTCATCGCCGATGATAAGTGGAGAAGATGATGGAGCAAAAATGGTGGTAGATAAGTGGAGAAAACGACGGCGCAAGTGATTTTTCAAATGTTTTGAGTGGAAAAGCCAACTGGATGGTGGGCAATGGAGCGAAAATGGTGGTTGATAAGTGGAGAAGACGATGGGTTCCCATTTGAAACCGGTCCCCTCTTTCTTCATTCTCCTTCTAAAGTGCCCTCAAAAGAAAAGGGTAAAAGAGACTTTACCTATTTACAAGACTTTCCACACCAGCCACTTATTTCTGATCTCACACCTCATAGAATTCCAAATTTCCGTGAAACCCATTTAATGGCAAGTTGACTTCGTGAACTAGTTTTTCAAAAGCAATAGAGAAAATAAATAAAAAATGGGTAAGCTCGATCCAACCTGCACCTCGTAGGATCAATCGGTAACCAAAAATTTCTGTTTTCGAGCTGAAGCGAAATTGAACCAAAATAAATCTTTTCAGTTTCGAATTGGTTAAATTTCGAAAACTCGAAACTAGAACCAATGCGGAACAAAAAAAAATTGGGTCAGTTTGATTCGTTTCGTCTTTTCATTTATTTATTTATTAAGTTTTTTTTGTTGTTGTTTTGGGTACACTTTTAAACCTAGCCAATGGATTTTCGGTTTCAGCCACCTAAAATCGAAACCAAACTGATTGGGAGCCGGTTCAGTTTTGAATCGGTTTGTCTGATTCACCAGGTCAGTTACTCGGTCGGTTTTGGTTTTCACGCAAAACTGGCACCCCCATTGTTGAGCTATAGGCCAAAGTGCCAAACCAAATTTAGAGAGAACAAAAAATAATGGTGTACGCCGATGCACTCTGTTTTATTGATGACCAGATCGAGACCCTGGGTGGCTGAGCCCTACTGCCTAATGGCAAGTACAAAAATAAGTTCAACTAATGCTTCATTGATGCCTAGATCAGGAGCTATATCTATGTACCGTTAAAAAGGCTGCATTAGCCGCAAACTTTTTTTAACCGTACATCAGACTTGTCTTGCTAAAGCGGCCTCTTTTTTTTTTTATTTTTTTTTTGTTTTAGTAAATAAGCAAGGTTAAAGGTACCTTAATGCATAAAATTATATTGAAAAGATAAAAATATTGTATATATTTTTCTAACTAATTTTATGGAGTGATTAAAAAAATTCATTTATTTAAATGATCTTCCTTCTTGATATTCTACATATTTCTATTTTGATGCTAATATTGGTTAATTCTTGAAAAAAAGGTTCCCTTAACCACACTTACTAGTAAATAAAATAAAATAAAAATAAAATATATACTACTTTCGGGAGTTTTTTTTATATAAGCAAGCTATGAGCGTTGAGTTTGTTCGATCCTCATTATGGATCAAAATATTGTCCGATACCAATACGTATCGGACGATACGTATCGATATTGGACTAGGACGATATGATACATTCAATGTGCCATATCGTCCAATTTGTATAAAAAGGTCCGGACGATACATTTAATATATCATCCGATAAGTTACTATTACGATACGTATCAGTTTGGAGCTCGGACGATACGTATCGAAAACACGAGATTTTGACCTTTAATCCTCACCCATGCATTAAAACATTTTTCACTTCCAAAAAATAACGCCTAGGCCTATCTAGAAAAGCAAAATTTTATAAAGAGTCAAAAATTTTTAAATATTGATAGAAAATTTTGCAAGGAGCTTATGTGGCACATGTAATTGGCTGCGTTGCTTGGGCCCATGCCACAAACTACATGCAAATGTGTCTATCAAAAATAGTCCACCATATAACACCGTCCAAGTACATCTTTAAGGGTTCCTTCTCCCAAAACGTAACACCTAATCGAACATAAGGTTGGGTAATTGGTACCATTCACTGATTGCTTATTCTTGAAGACTCTTTGGTAGTCTCTTCAACTTTATTTCCATCTTACCCACCAAGGGGTTCTCCCAAGTCCCAACGGTCTAGGAGCTTGGGTTTTCTCCCTGGCGTTACGGGTTTGTAACGACCCTACTTCCGTTAACCGGGTTTAATGGTTTTGAGCAAACCAATAAATAATCGTGGCACAGGTGAGGCTCTACACTTGATAGGGAGATATCTCCAAGGGTAACTAGGAAACCTTCCTTCACAAAAGTAAAAGATAAAAAATAAACAATAAACTTTTTTCTCTTTTCTCTCTTTTCTCTCTCTCTCTCTCTCTCTCTCTCTCTTATATAAGGATGCAGGTTCGGTGTTCGGAATCGAGCCAACCCCGATTTTTTCGGTGTTTGATTCGATACATCCCAAACTGAAACCGAACCGGAACCCATTCGGTTTGGTTTGATTTGGTTTTTGATTTTTTTTTTTTGAACCCGAAATCGAAACCTATCCGGTTCAGCTAGGTTTAGGTGAAAAACCTATTTTTAGGGAGTTGTTTTCTGTTTTTCGGCTCTTTCCAAATTTTTTTCAGTTTACTCAATCTACTCCCTCGATTTTCGATTTCAAGCCATTCAAACCGAAAACAAAACCAAATTGGGGTTGGGTTCGGTTTGTGTCGGGTTTTTGTGTGATTCGGCTCCCTCGATTTTTGAACTTGCATCCTTATATATACACTACAAAAAATAAGACTATTAGCGGTACTATTGCTAGTAACAAAAAATCTATTAAGATTATTAGTGGCATTTTTTATTAATAATAATAGTTTTTTTACTGTTGCTAATAGTCTTATATTTTGTAGTGCTATATATATATATATATATATATATATATATATAGAGAGAGAGAGAGAGAGAGAGAGAGAACCTTTAAATCCACTCATAGAATCTTCAAGTTCACCCATGTTAAAATATATTGACTATAATATATATATATATATATATAGAGAGAGAGAGAGAACCTTTAAATCCACTCATAGAATCTTCAAGTTCACCCATGTTAAAATATATTGACTATAATTAAATTGGACCATGGAGATCATTTAAAAAATGTGAGTACCCATGCCATTTATCTAAATCTATATATACGGATTAATAAATTATTGCGAATTGGGGAGCTCGCACCACTTTAGACGATCATAACATTTTATTTAACCAGCTGCTTTCGATGATTCTATATTTATTTTGTTAGTATTGACAAAACTCATACGACCTCATATCCTATTAATCTCAAGGATCTCGAAATTTGAGCCGAAGGGGAGTGCACGTAGACACGTACAATTCAGACTTTACGATAGGCCTGCAACTTGCTAGAGCTATAATTCACTTGATAACTCTATTGAGGTCGTGCCATATATTAAAGTTACCGAAATTTCCACATTCGATCCCATCATTCACCATTTTAGCATCATTCACCTTTTTAGTGAGAGACGCTATAGTTTCTCCTTTCAACAAATTGATTAGCTCCAATCCGAGTCGACTCTAAGAACAGTAAAAAATCAAAGATATCCCTTCTATATTTTCTCTAACCTAGAAAGTATTCCCTTTTCTCATTTTAATATATGATACAGTCCATTTAAGCAATGACGACGATATTTTGATGAAGATGTTGATCAAGAAATAAACTATTGATTTAAAAAATGCTTCAGTTGAATTATATGATGACTCACTAAAATATATGCATGGGTCATAATAATGTCTTTAAGAGTTAGACTACACGTTAGAAAGGGTGTGGGATAAGATGATTTCGGTCATCTCTTCCCCGATAGATCCACAACTTTGTTGGCTGACAAATTATGTTCTACCATTCCATTAATGGGGATTAATGGAGGAACTCAATCTCATGTTCATACACATGAGCACCCTTTCGGTGAAGGGCCTACTCAACCACGTCAGAACCCCGTTAGTGACGATTCTAGTCAACCACATGAGAAACCCGGTGGTGAAAATTTTGGTCAACCACATGAGTACCTCGCTGGTGAAGGATTTAGTCAACTACCTGAGAACACTGCTAGTGAAGGGCGTAGTCATCCTCAACCCACTAATAAATGACAGTCTAAAGAGTCGTTGACGATTATCTAAAGAGTCGTCTTTGACTCTTTACACAGTCATTAATGACTCTGTAGATAGTCATCAACGACTCACTAAAGAGTCATTATCGCCTCTTTGGACAGTCGTCAACGACTGTATAGATAGTTGATGAGGACTCTTTAGAGAGTCGTTCGACTGTCTACAAAGTCTTTGATGACTGTCTAATCAATACTTTACTTACAGTAGCAAAAAAAAAAAATTATATTTTTTTTTACTTTTTAATATCCTATGAATGATGCATGAACTATCCAAAGTATGAGAGAAGTCACTCAAGCATTATATAGCATTATAGTGCATTATATGAGTTGTATATTGTTCAGATATGTCTTGCCTTTGAAACACCATAAAGATTGCAGAACGAGTGTATAATCACAGACGGTGCTTACGTAGGCGCTGTATAAATAACAACCAACGTTAAAATTCAAAACTAAATAAACTACTAACTAACTATCATGGGAAAAATGAACTTACTCGTTTTCAGAAACAGGCATGTTCCAAAAGGCAATCATATATTTCTGCTCCTCTTTCTGCTCAATAGTAGAAGCGGCCAACGCCTCCTCCATGGCAATCTCCATTACAGGCTTTTTTATAGGGGATCCCTTTCGCCCGGTCCTAGGTTTTACGATAATGTGTTTCGTGAGTTTCCCTTGTCGAGGTCTCAAGAGAGGGTCAATTTGTTGTTCAGTCACCCCCGTGAATTTGGAAGAGGATTGCTCATCACTAGCTGACCCCTTTATCGGCTTGAGACTCTGGTTGCTCGTCACCAACTTCCACCTCTTCATACATAGGAGGAGGTGGTCCCTTATCGATGAAAGATGGGATATCGAAGGTTGTGCTAGGCAACTTCGAAAGCAAGTCCGAAATAGCATCATGTAATTGTTTTAGAAATGAAACCTTACAAGCGCACAAGATCTATTGAAGCAACACAAATTCAAGGGTGTCAAACCCATAGGGAAGCGCATAATTTAATTAATTCTAAAAGAGTATGTTATACCTAAAGAAGTACCAGAGGCAAGATTCTTAATACAATGAAGATTAACAACTACTCAAGTACAGTTAATGAAATATAAACAAGCTTAAGCAAGGAAAACAGCGAATAATCAAACAACTATGATGAGACATCCAAGGATTCCGCTAGCCCTAGATTTGTAACTTTTCTACTAACAATCCAATCAATTCGAAAAGAAAGTGATTATGAGATCCGACATACACTATCCTTCCACTATACGCTTTCATTTACGACATGAATTATGCAGAAGGTATACTATATCACAAACACAAAACCACACAATGATAATCAATCGTACGACATCCTAAGTTGATCTATAAGATCAATATAGGTTAGAATGGCTCTTTTACTGTCGCAGATCCACAAGATCGATGACTATAAATGAGTATTCGAAGATAACACAATATATACAAACTAAAGCTGTACGATTCAATAATTGTAACAAGAAATGATGGGATTGAAAATAAATTAATTATTCATCTCGGGGTCGCTTCCTCATTGAACGAGAGGTTTAGCCGCTCATCCTCGATTCGAGTGCAACACATGAATCTAAAACTATCAACATGCTCTTTAATTATCAAGTGTTTGGATCTTATAGGAAAAGATTCGAAACCTTACAATGCTTTAATTCCTAATTACAAAACTAATGATCACAAAACTAAAGATAAGCAATGAAAACAAGGAGAAAACTCAAGAATTGACTAATGAAAAATCGGCCAAGAAAAGACTCCCTAAACCCTAAACATTTGATCATTTATATATGGCACGGTTGAAAATCTGCCATTTAAAGGTCGATCGATCGAATTTCCTTATTCAATCAATCGAATTTAAAACCTGAAATTGGCGGGTTCTCTTCTCTTAAAGTCGATCGATTAAATCCATAATCAATCGATCACATTTAAAATTATGATTAGGTGGCAAAAAGTCTTTTTAAATTCAATCGATCGATTCCATGATATCGATTGATCGAATTGGCCCTGTGAACTCTGACTCATTTATTCCATATTCAGCATCGATCAATCGATCTCAAGGTAGATTGATTGACTCTTCACAGATTTCAGTTCTTTCGTTGGTTTCGTCGTTCAATGCTTCCATGTTGTCCTTAATCATGTTCTTTTATGCTTCTGTAAGATACAATGGTCAAAATCTCCTGAACCCAACAAAACTTTACAACAATCGTCAGTATTGCCTTCATGCTGCAGGCACTCTTATGTAGTCAGATTGTCTTTTCATGATTGTCTTCTTGTCTTATCTATAGGGATAGAGGAAGCTAGAAAAGAAAAGCTTAGATGAGTTTGCTGTTATTGGTTTTTGGAAGTAGGCTAGCGCCATGGGACTTTCGGGAATGTGTAAGTACACGTACCATGATTCCTATCCAAGGCCCGAGAAAAAGTGTCATTTTCAAAGTGGATTTGAGTTCACTTTGCTTCCCTCGCTATGCTCGCTCTTAGCATGTGACAGCCCGGGGTTTGATGCCTCGAAACTTACGCCGTCAGCACTACCCTCAAGGTCGTATCCTGCAAATTCCCGTGGAACACTCGGTACATCCACCCACAACACAGGACAAGGAATACAAGTCATGATATAAAAGGAATAGATCACAAAAAGAGATCTCCACAACTATCATATAACCAACTCCAAAATAACCCACAAGACGGTTCTAGTCCCATGCCAATTGCATAAGCAAAAGAACCGAACCTCGGTGCATCCAAAGGTCATCCTCCGATGGTTCGCCAAAAGAATATAACATCTTTATATTACATCACTTTCAAGTTTAAATAGTCGGACGTATCAAGCCTTACAAAATAATATCAAAGTGTCGCAGCAGAGTCCACTAGAAGAAATCCTCCGGTGGAGGCTAGTTCTCCTCAAGAGGCACGTAGTCAGAATCCAATCTATCCTGGCCCTCTGCTACTGAGTCCTCACCTGCACCTGTGACGTATAGTCGGAAGAGTGAGGTACATCATAGCTCAATAAGGAAAATGAATATAACATGCGTATTATCAACATCAACATATCCTTCATGATATTGCACATTTCACATCTTATGAAAAAGAAACACATGATTTAAATGCATTTTTAAATTTACGAAAACTGATAAAAGATGCACATTTTCGAATTTGTACTAATCTCTATTCAAAAACACTTTTCTTAATTCACACTCTTAAAACATTCACTTAAATAATTCCTCGATCAACTATAGTGTTGAGCCCCGATGGAATACCCACCATCGTCATTCAATTGAACCCTTTTTCATATAGATATAAGCCCTCGAAAATGGAGTGACTTGTCGGACGAAATATTATCATGCATGGTTATTGAAGACCGGATATCCCACCGAACCGGAGCACAAGTTATACGGATATCCTGCTGTACCGATCGCGGATATTCCGCCGCGTTTACACCTACACATGTGTTCACATCAACCTGATGTCACAATCACATACACATATCTGAGTTTCTTGTCGAGAGCACAAGCATACTTATCAAAATTTGCAACATACACACACATGATTTGTCTTAGTGATCACTCGCACATGTCGAATCATACGCATTCAAAGGCATGGAAAATTCATACTAAAATGTGTTCGTAAATCACATACACATCGCATCACTATGCACATGTCTACTGAAATCAAATACACATGTTAAATAGTTTTCCTTACCTCACTCTAAGTTTGGGTCACACCTAACATACACAATTTCATGTTCGGAATGTCAGAAATGACGTAAAAAAGGGAGATACACCATGTCCCCAAAGTCCCGAAAACCAAAACAGAAGACAGTTTTAACTGTCAAGAATCGGCCGATCGAATCCCAAATTGACCGGTCGGTTTCCCTCAGGAAACCAGACCCTCCTTTCACACCCAAACCAATCAGTCGGTTCCCAAAACCGACCGGTCGGGTCTCCAAAATCGATCAGTCGGTTTTAGTTCGACCGGTTGAGTCCCCAAAACTATTATTTTTAACTTCTTGTTTCATGGAAATCGACCGGTCGAATCTATTTCGACCGGTCAGAATCGCTTTTAGGTCGTACAATTCCCTCTCACAATGAAATTGACCGATCTATTTACAATTCGACCGATCAGTTCACGCCAGTTTTCACCCAGCTAGGGTTTGTTCATCAGAATCCTATTTTCTATCAATTTTCTCTTTTCCCCTCTAATTTTCTTCAGTCAACTTCACATTTAGACTACACACCCATCATAAATTCACATAAGTTTTACCTTTCAGATCGACCGATTCGTCAATCCACAGCCTCACACTCCAAGCTAGGGTTTGGCAGCTAGGATCTTCTGGACTTCGCACGATCCCACGCCGAATTTAATGCGTAGTTCCAACTCCTCGTGCACAGAATCACACAACTCTCATAAATTCCTCTCGTCTTTACTTCTCTTCTCTCCCTTCATAAGTCACTCACGAACTTAAAAAAGAGAATTAACTTCTCTTTCCTTTCTTATAACAGTCCTGAAATTAGGTGTTGAACACTAACACTCACCGAAGGCTTATATATAGCTTACCCACTTCTAGTTTCACTCAACCCCTGACCTTCGTGACCTATCCAACTTTTCACAGGGTCAGGCACGTGATCTGACTGACACGCACCCTGAGATAATTGTTTTAAAGGTCAAAATTTTCTGAGACATTACATTCTCTCCTCCTTAGGAATTTTTATCCTTGAAAATTGACTAAGGTCGGACGGTGTATAGGGGCCCCCACACCCTTCAGTGTGAGGCACACCCCCCCCCCCCGGCACTAGGAGAGTGAAGGAAGAGCAATCAAAGCGTCCAATTTTAGAGAATCTAGTCCTTTAACGAGGACTGAAAAAGTCCTAACTAAAACAAAAACAGCTAGCCAAGGCCAGCGAACATGTAATTGGTCACAACACCTACTAATTCATGAGGTTAAACTGCTCTAATTTAAGTACCTGCATGAAAGACATTCACAATCCCATATGCAAAACTATAGTCACGACACCCATTATATAAACGAAGTCAAAGATATCTACATACACCTCTAAAAAGTTATATACCAAACTATCGATTGACAATCATGTCGTGATAGTTCCAAAATGAACACAAAATCTGTGAAACATAGCTACCATGCCACAATAGTTCAAACATTATAACCCAACCTGTGTTAATTACAAACATTTTCAAAAAAGAATGACCAAAACTCCCTAGCTTAACCCCCAATCAAAACTATAAGATAAACCTCGACTCAAGCCTTCGAATCCCCTGGTGGCACTCCGGAAGGTCTCGCCTCGTCAGTAGGCGCCACATCCGCTATGTTGTCTCCGGGAACACCGGCAGACGTAGACGCTCAAGTAGAGTAATACCATGGATCAGGTACAGTTGCACGAGTATTTGCAAGGCGCGTCATGTAATCGTTGGGGTACATATACTGTATCCACTACGTAAAGACACCCTCGTGATGGTCTATTCTACGATGTAGTATTCGGTTGCTCTCCTTAACTTGAGTCGAGCGAGAATATCATATAAAATTGGGAAGTTCAGCTGTGGTGGTGGAGGTATCTGATGTTGGGCTTGTTGTTGGACTGGATGTTCAGGTACTGTGGGCACTGGCTGCTCTGGCTGGGGAACTTGTTCTCCTTGTCCTTGCTCAGCCTCGGGTGGAGGAGGTGGTGCTTGCTCCCCAGCCGGAGGTAGGACTTTCTTCAATTGGTGATAAGTTCGGTTCCAATTCGCAAAGGAATACGGCTTAACATGATCATTCAATCTCGGTTTGTCAGAAGAAACTTTATATTCTCCCTTGTCTGCATACTCTTCAAACATAGAAGAGATATAATGAGCATACGGAATACACTCCTTTGGTTTTACTCCACCCTTTAGTAACTTTCCATGTATATATATCATACCTTCAAATACCATCTTGGGTGTGTTAAACCAATGGCCCCTGAATGTTGCATACAAGGCTTGTTGCACCTCCCCTACCCTCTCAGTATTGTGTCGCATAGGGTAGAGGTTACACTTGATTATGGTGTCCAACATCCATAAATGGGGAGGTAAATCAATTCTCCGAATGGCTCTATTGGAACCGTGTCATCCCTGGGTCATCTCGTTCCTAATTTCCAAATAATCCACTTCCGCTGTAAAAGGAGGCAAAAGTTCAATGTCGTTCGAATACTCGTCATAATACTCTAGGGCTTTGGATGCGTGATTCCATGTGAATCGATAATCATGACCATCGACTTTGGTCTCAATCACTGAAGATGTACTAGTCAATTTGAGGTTTTGATAGAACAAACGCACCAACCTCGGATAATAATAATCATGTAACGGGTCTAAGATATTGGTCAAACCGGCCTTCTCAAGATAACCTTGAGCCCATATGATATTTCCTTGTACATCCGGGTCCTTAAACAGGGCCTGATCAATCCTAAACTCTTCTTCAATCTTTTTGCTTGCCCACCACTCATTGGGCTGGTCTAAAGTTAGTGGTGGTTGTGGTCCCGACGCACTAGGGCGTCGAACCGGTAACTTCGAAGCCGAAGGTTTTGAAGCATGCCTTGTCTTGGGCGGCATGGTTAGGGTTTTTGCACAAAGTACAAACTAGGGTTCCAAATGGAAGGCAAAACTCAAAAAATTAAAGATTTAAAAACTAGGGTTTACCTTTTCGATTTGCTTTGGACCCACGCTTGTGGAAAAATTGAAGCCAAATGAACTCCCAAACCCTTCTTCCTTTTCTCCTCCCAAAACCCTAACAAAGCCCCAATAAAACCCCCAAACTAAAAATATTGAATTAGAAAGAAAAACCCCAATTTAAACCTGTCTGGACAAAATCAATCGGTCGATTTTTAAAAATCGACCGGTCGGTTTTCTAAGTTAAACCCTGCATCGCGATTTCGATTGGTCGATTTCCAAATCGACCGGTTTTTAAACTATTTTATATACTTTTTAAAATTGTTCTGTTTGTGAGAATTGACCAATCGATTCCATATTCGACTGGTCGGTTTTATAATTTGACCAGTCGATTAAAAATTCGACCGGTTGGTTTGTGACAGCAGACTCATTTTCTGTGTCCCTCACTCCAATTCCTATAAACTTCAAATTTTTTTCTATTTTTAGGTATCTACACACTATTTAAGACACTTATTGCGCAAAATTTCTTTCCTTCCTTAATCATAGATCATTACAGTGTTGCTTATAAAATTAAGGTTAGTTACATTAAACAAAACTCTCTCAACTCTGTTGGAACAATTGAGGGAGCTCAAACTTTCGCCTTATGCTCCCAAGTAGCCTCTTCGGCAGGATGATGTCCCCATTTGACGAGTACTAAAGGGATACTTTTAGTACGTAAAACTTGTTCCTTTCTATCGAGAATTTACACTGGTTCCTCTACCATCATCATATCTTCATACATCTCGATCGGCTGATCTTCTAGGATATGCGTAGGATCTTTAACATATTTTCAGAGCATGGATACATGAAATATGTTATGCACTCGATCAAATAGAGGAGGTAACCCAATCCTATAGGCAACCTCACCAACTCTACCCAAAACCTCAAACGGTCCAACATATCATGGGCTTAGTTTTCCTCTCTTTCCAAATCGCATGACGCCCTTCATGGGTGATATTTTTATGAACACATGATCGCCAACCTGAAAATCAACACTTGTCCTCTTCATATCGGTGTAGCTCTTTTGCCTGCTTTGAGCTTACTTGATTCTTTCTCTTATCATATGAACGATATTAGCATTGTCTTCAATTACTTTTGGACCCAATATGAACTTTTCGCCGGTCTCTTTCCAATTGATCGGTGATCTACATCACTGTCCATAAAGTGTTTCATATGGTGCCATACCGATACTCGCTTGAAAGCTGTTATTGTATGCAAATTTGACCAATGGCAGGTGTTGATCCCATGATCCTTAAAAATTGAGCATACATGCTCTGAGCATATATTCGATTACGTGGTTCACCCATTCTGTTTGTCCGTCCGTTTGCGGGGGGAATGCCGAAATGAATTCTAATCGCGTACCCATCCCTTCTTGGAACTTTTATCAAAATTTTGAAGTGTAAAGAGGGTCACGATCTAAAATGATACTAACCGGAATGTCGTGCAGAAGAACAATCTCCTTCATATATAATTCTGTGAGTTTTCTAGTCGTATACGTAGTATTGTATGGCAAGAAGTGGGCTGACTTAGTCAGTCTATCGACAATTACCGAAATGGCATTGTGTCGCTTTGCAGTCCGGGGTAACCCCACTGTGAAGTTCATTGAAATTGACTCTCACTTCTACTCTGGAATAGGTAGAGGTTGCAACAACCGTGCAAGATATTTATGATCTACTTTCACCTGTTGACACACCAAGCACTTAGAGACATACTCGGCTACATCCTGTTTCAACCCTCTCCACTAGTAGTTCTTTCTCATATCCTGATACATCTTCGTGCTATCAGGGTGTATAACATACATCGACTTATGAGCTTTATCTAAAATAGTTTGCTGCAAGTTGGCATCAAGTGGAATACAAAGACGTCCCCTGAATAGCAAAGAACCATCTTCCTTCCCGGAGAAATCCGGTCTGGTGCCCTCAATCACACCCTGTCTAATCATGACTAACACCGGATCTTTCATCTGTAATTCATGAATGTGCTCAAAGATCGTCGGTCTGACTGTAATGTTGGCCAAGAAAGCCCCTGAAGCTTGCACCTCAATCTTTGCATCATATAAAGAAAGATCTTCAAACAATTTCCATCTACGCATCCCCATAGCAAGGCTAGCTAACTGAGTTGAACTCTTGCGACTCAAGGCATCTGCTATAACATTAGCCTTGCCTGGGTGATATTGTATGGAGCAATTATAGTCCTTGAGAAACTCCATCTACCTACGTTGCCTCATATTTAACTCTTTTTGTGTAAATAAATATCAAAGGCTTTTATGGTCGGTGAATATTTCGAAGGTCTCACTATACAAATAGTGTCTCCAAATTTTTAGCGCAAATATGACGGCTGCTAGTTCCAGGTCATGTGTTGGGTAATTCTTCTCGTGAGCTTTCAGCTGCCTCGACCCATAAGCAATAACCTTCCTGTTCTAGTTGAGCACACAGCCCAAACCACTATGTGATGCATTGTTATACACCATAAACCCTCCACTGCCTGATGGAATCGCTAGCACTGGAGCTGAAGTGAGTTTCTTCTTGAGTTCTTGAAAACTCTTCCTATACGCTTAAGTTCACTCAAATCTCACATCCTTCTTTGTGAGTCTCGTAAGCGGTTCTGATATTTTCGAAAATCCTTCCACGAAATTTCGGTAGTACCCAGCTAGACTAAGGAAACTACAGATATTTGTTACCGTCCTTGGTTGTTCCCATTGCACCACTGCTTCGATCTTAGTCGGATCCACTATGACACCATCTTTTGAGAAGACATGTCCCAAAAAGTTGACTTTCTCTAACCAAAATTACACTTACTTAGCTTGGCATATAATTGGTGTTCACGCAATGTTTATAGTACGATTCTCAAATGCTCCTCATGCTCCTTCTTCGACTTTGAGTATATCAAAATATCGTTTTAAACACATGATTTATCAAGTCCATCAACGATGCCGGAGCATTCGTCAAACCAAATGGCATCACTAAAAACTTATAGTGTCCGTACCGCGTCCTAAATGTCATCTTCTAGATGTCCTCTGCCTTAACTCTTAGCTGATGGTATCCAGATCTCAGATCGATCTTGAAAAAACATCTCGCTCCTTGGAGCTGATCAAATAAATCATCAATCCTAGGCAAAGAATATCGATTCTTTATGGTCAGTTTGTTTAGCTAACGATAGTCGATGCATAACCTCTTCGACCCATCCTTCTTCTTTACAAACAAGACTGGTGCTCCCTAAGGAGACACACTAGGGCTTACAAAACCCTTATCTAGGAGCTCTTGTAACTGCTCTTTCAACTCCTTCAACTCAGTAAGAGCCATTCGGTATGGTGCTTTGGAAATAGGATCCGTTTCAGGTGCTAAGTCGATAGCGAACTCCACCTCTCTATCAGGAGGTAACCCTGAAAATTCTTTCGAAAAGACATCTCCAAACTCACGTGCAACTGCAATCTCAAAAATGATGTTCTTCCCTTCCTTGTCTTCCTTCAAAAATGTCAAGTAACCACTGCATCCTTTCTTGATCAAGCTCTCAGCTCTGATGGCAAACACAAGTGGCACAATCTTCGATCTCATCCCTAAAAATCAGAACGATCTCCTCGTGTTCAGTCTAAAGATAACAACCTTGTTCCTACAAGAGATCGTTGCACAATGAGTTAACAACCAGTCCATGCCAAGGTTTATGTCAAATCCTTACATGTCGAGTAAGACTAAATTCGCTGCCAATTCATAGCTGTCCCTATCTCTGATCGCTACTATCACCTACTTACAAACCAAGTCCATATGAATTGATTCTCCAGTCAGAATAGATACAGCCAAGACAAAATCCAATGTCTCTGAGATGACTTTTATCTTCTTTGCAAATTGAGGCGTAATAAAAGAGTGGGTAGACCCTGGGTCTATCAACACTCTCGCTTCATAACTCAAGTCACTTACCTTCTCATACATTTGTAAAGTACCTATATAGCACATGCCTCTTAGCAATCTACTCGTGTATTAAGTTAAAACAATTAAATAACTAGATTAAACAATTTCCTATATAGATACACCTTTTCTATTTAAAATTTAAAATTCAATCAATAAACAAATTATTTAAATAAAATTTCACCTTGTATAATGTCACTACTGTTCTGAGCATCCTCGACGGTTACTGCATAAGCTCACCCTTAAACAATCAGCTTTTTTGCTTGCATTTGTCTGGTAGAAGGAGCAGAAGCCGTCCTCCCTTGTCGACTCGTGGGAATTGGAGCCGCCCCTTCTTTCCTCATCTCCAGGCAATCTCTTATTATGTGCCCCACTTTCCCACACTTGAAGCACCCTCTCGTGCCTTGCTTACAGTCTGACGTCTTGTGAGACTTGCCACACCTAGCATAAGTTTCAACCAGTGTAGATGACGCCGCCCTAGAGAAATCCTGGGTAACTAATGCTCTAGTGGTAGTCGTAGGGCTCTCATAACGAATTGGCCTCATAGTAATAGGCATAGGTGGTCTAATGAAAATTTTCTGTGCCGGCCTAGGGAAACTGCTTTGAGTCGGTTGCTTCAGAGTAGGCGCTACGAATCGCAGCTTTTTATTCACCGGCTTGTAGTTGCTTCCCTTTCCTTGCTGTTATTGTTTGCAGTACATCTTCCTCTATAACAAGGACCTTGCTCATGACTACCCCGTAAGTTTCTAATTCAAAGGTAGCCACTTTCCCCTTGATATCCAGCCTTAGGCCGCGTTGAAACTTTTTGGCCTTCATTAAATCTGTGGCCACAAACTCAGGAGCAAAGCGTGACAGTCGTATGAACTCCACTCCATATTCTCTAACCATCATCTTCCCTTGCACCAGTTGAAGGAATTGAACCTCCATTTGATTCCGCACCACCTTAGGAAAGTATTGTTTGTTAAACTCCTCTGCAAACTCATCCCAAGTCCATAAAACACCTGGAGTCTCTTGTGCCTTGGTCCTTGAAACTGATTTCCACCATGGACTCGCCTCGCCGTCCAACATGAAAGCCGCCCATCGGACTCTCTCATCCTCAGTGCACGTAAGCACACTGAATATTTTCTCCATCTCATTAAGCGAATTTTCTCCTTCTATTGGCTCGACTTGCCCTAAAAAAGTTGGAGGATGCATCCTCCGAAACTCCGTAAAAATTGAGGGCGTCAGTGGTGGTGGTGTAGGAGTATGCACTTGTTTTTGATGGTTGGCGTTAGTGGTCATCAACGCCGTTTGCAAGGCTGCTTTTTGAGCTATAGTGGCTACTATGGCCTCCAACGTTTGCATCATTCTCCTTCTCTCTTCTCTTTCCTCATTCCTTTCTGAATTCCCTTCCACATTTCTTTCTGTGTTTCTCATTTTCGGACCACTTGTCTCCGAAATCACGGGGTTTCTCAACTCCGGATTACTTGTCTTCGGAATGACCCTATCTCTTAATGGAGCCCAATTTGTACCAGTGGGAATATCATCCAGACTTCTTAAATTTCTTCTATGGCCGCTTCTTGGTCGACCCCTTCCCCTAGTGGACATTGATGCTCTGTAACATGAAACCAAAGTCTCATTCGCAGAAGGTCCCTATATTCTGACGAAATCAAAACTTGTCAAAAAATCCTAAAGAAAATCTAATACCAACTGTGACAGCCCGGGTTTCGATGCCTCAAAACTCGCGCCATTGACACTACCCTCAAGGTCGTACCCCACAAATTCCCGTGGAACACTCGGTACATCCACCCACAACGCAGAACAAGGTGTACAAGTCATGATATAAAAGAAAGAGATCACAAAAAGAGATCTCCACAACTATCGTATAACCAACTCCAAAATAACCCAAAAGATGAATCTAGTCCCATGCCAATTGCATGAGCAAAAGAACTAAATCGAACCGTCGGTGACATCCAAAGGTTAGCCTCCGATGATTCGCCAAAAGAATATAACATCTGTATATTACATCACTTTCAAGTTT
Organism: Chloranthus sessilifolius; assembly: GCA_021018995.1. Lineage (NCBI taxonomy): Eukaryota > Viridiplantae > Streptophyta > Magnoliopsida > Chloranthales > Chloranthaceae > Chloranthus > Chloranthus sessilifolius. Next base: position 15,126,997 of record CM037594.1, read on the forward strand.
AAATGGCCGGACGTACCAAGCCTTACAAAACAATATCAAAGTGGTGCAACAGAGTCCACTAGAAGAAATCCTCCAGAGGAGGCTCGTTCTCCTCAAGAGGCACGTAGTTAGAACTCAATCTATCCTGGTCCTTCGCTACTAAGTCCTCACCTGCACCTGTGACGTATAGTCGGAAGAGTGAGCTACATCATAGCTCAATAAGGAAAACGAATAAAACATGCGTATTTTCAACATCAACATATCCTTCATAATATTGCACATTTTATATCTTATGGAAAAGAAACATATGATTTAAATGCATATTTAAATTTACGAAAAATGATAAAAGATGCACATTTTTGAATTCGAGCTTATCTCTATTCAAAAATACTTTTCTTAATTCACACTCTTAAACCATTCACTTAAATAATTCCTCGATCTATAGTGTCGAGCCCCGATGGAATATCCACCATCGTCATTCAATTGAACCCTTTTTCACATAGATACAAGCCCTCTGAAATGGAGTGACTTGTCGAACGAAATATCATCGCGCATGGTAATCGAAGACTTGATATCCCATCAGACCGGAGCACAAGTTGTACGGATATCCCACCGTATCGATCGTGGATATCCCATCGCGTCGATCACGATTATACAGCTGTGTCGATTGGGTATTCACGTAGAACCTTAAATCAAAGTGCAAAAATTACATATAGTTATTCACCGTGAAGTTATGATAAACATAATAGTTTCAAAGTTCTTGAAGTTTACACCTATACATGTGTTCACATCAACCTGATGTCACATTCACATACACATATATGAGTTTCTTGTCGAGAGCACAAGCATACTTATCAAAATCTGCAACATACACACACATGATTTGTCTTAGTGATCACAAGCACATGTCGAATCGTACGTATTCAAAAGCATGGGAAATTCATACTAAAACATGTTCGTAAATCCCATACACATCGCATCACTATGCACATGTCTACAGAAATCAAATACATATGTTAAATAGTTTTCCTTACCTCACGCTAAGCCTTTAAGCTTTCGTAGTTCACGCTTGCTGCACATCCACTCTAAGTTCGAGTCACACCTAACATACACAATTTCATGATCGGAATGTCAGAAATGACGTAAAACAGGGAGATACACCATGTCCCCAAGTCCCCAAAACCAAAATAGAAGATAGTTTTAACTGTTAAGAATTGACTAGTCGAATTGAAAATTCGACCGGTCGGTTTCCCTCAGGAAACTAGACCCTCCTTTCACACTCAAACCGACCACTCGGTTCCCAAAACCGACCGGTCGGTCTTGCTTCGACCGGTCGAGTCCCTAATTCCCTCTCGCAACGAAATCGACTGGTTGATTTACAATTCGACCGGTCAATTCACGCCAGTTTTCACCCAGCTAGGGTTTGTTCATCACAATCCTATTTTTTGTTAATTTTCTCTTTTCGCCTCTAATTTTCTTTACTCAACTACACATTTAGACTACACACAATCACTTTACACACCCATCATAAATTCACATAAGTTTTACCTTTCAGATCGACCAATTCGTCAATCCACAGCCTCACTCTCCAAGCTAGGGTTTGGCAGCTAAGATCTTCTGGACTTCGTGCGATCCCACACCGAATTTAATGCGTAGTTCCAACTCCTCGTGCACACAGAATCACACAACTCTCATAAATTCTTCTCTTCTCTCTCTTCATAAATCACTCACCAACCTAAACAAGAGAATTAACTTCTCTTTCCTTTCTTATAACAGTCCTGAAATTGGGTGTTGAAAACTAACACTCACATTTGTTATATCTAACTCACTTAAGGTTTATATATAGCTTACCCACTTCTAGTTTTACTCAACCCCTGACCATGGGTCAAAAAATTGTCTGATACCGATACGTTGATACATATCGGTTTTGGACTTGGGCGGTATGATACAAAGGCATTGTATCGTAACCGCTACATTGCCTTTATTAGACGATACGGACGATACATTGAAATTATCGGACGATTATTTCAATGTATCGTCCGATAATATGTATATATATATTTTTCCAATTGTCTACACAGTCGATATCGATTGTGTAGACAATCGAAAAAAAAAAAATTGTTTTTATTTTTTATTTTTCTATTGTCTACACAATCAATATCAATCGATATCGATTGTGTAGACAATCGATATTGACTATGTAGATAATCGGGATATATATATATATATATATTCCGATTGTCTACACAATCGATGGTGATTGTCTACATAGTCGATATCGATTATGTAGACAATCAGAAAAAAAAAATATTCAATGTATCAAACCGATACATTCAATGTATCGCCGGTACGTTGATACTTGATACGTATCGTCCTGGAGGTTAGGACGATACGTATCGGTTTACTAATATTTTGATCCTTGCCCCTGACCTTCATGACCTATCCAACTTTTCACAGGGTTAGGCACGTGATCTGACTGGCATGCACCCCGAGGTAATTGTTTTAAAGGTCAGAATTTTCTGAGACATTACATAGCATGAGTGTATACTTACCACTAAGCTTTTAGCAGCGTAGCTGCCAAAAATCATGTGCTAAAAAATAAAGAAACATACCCCTGCTCACACACATACTTAGCTAGGCCGATAAAAAGAAGACATACAAGAAGCAAGATTGATATCTTGCAGCCCCTTCTCTCAACCGAAGGGCGAGATTCGAAAGACAAATAGCATAGATATACGCTTCCCTCGCCCTATGAGTGATACTAAAGCACATACCTAAAACTTGTCTCCCCTTCGATGGCCAAATGTCGGTCTTAGGGTGCGAAATATAATAATATTTCGGCACAGATCACACCCTCATACCTATATTTTGCTAGTCCTCAAGCAAAAGAAATGATGAATAAACTTATATCCTAAGAAAATAAGTTCTACTTTCGTAGGGAGTATGACAGCATGTTGCATATGCAAGAAGCCTTTAAACCCCTAGGTTATCCCTAATGGAGGAGTTGTGTCTCATGAAGGTTTTCAGTGAAGATACCTACAAGCCTCAAAATTTCAACATTAATTTTCAAAACCCTTAATTGTTTGCAACCTGTGAATCTTTAACATTAATTTGAAAGTCATGCTAATCTTATCAATGCCCATTCAAATTAGTTTAATGCTTCGATTTTCAGATGATTCTTTCATTCATTCCTAGAGTGTCATGTTTGCTTACCAATGCTAAAATCTTCCATCAGGGAACAAGCCCAAGCAAGGAATTTTTGGATCCCATGTCTCGACTCAATCCTCGCCTTAGGTATACACTCAAAACAAACTTGCTCCGATGAATGGTTCATTTTTCACACGCATGTGAGGGAGAATTACAACACGAATTAAAAATTCTCACACGATATAAGAATCATGGTGCATCAATGAATAAAAATAAATCTCATATGAATAGATACTTGTATAATCTAAGCATGCCACATCAAGTACCATATGCATTGCACAATTACTCTCCACAAGGCAATTACCAATCAATATTAGATCAAGAAGGTCTTTTTACGTGTTGTAACGAGGCTTCGGTTTGGATAAGAAAGAAAGGAAGTTGGGAGTCAAAGTTTCTGAGAAATTGAAAAAGGGACTAATTTTTAATTTTTCTATCTCTTCTTTTTCTTTTCTAATCTCTCACTATCTTTCTCCATATTTTTTTCGTTTTCTCAATTTTCTTTTCTTTTTATCATTCATTTTTCTTTCTCTTTTTGAGAACACCTCACAATTCCTCTTTCAAACATTTATTTCCTTTTTTTTTCACCATATATTTTTAGCACATACCATGATCGATTCCCTCTCCTTTACTCTTTTTATTTTCACTCATCCCTAGTTCCTAATTTCTCAAAAATAAAGTGTAAGGTTTATCTTTCAGAAGTGGTATAATGGTAAAGGGTAATGTGGCTTATCAAAGGACATAACTAAGTAAACTTTTTCTGATGGGCTCAAAAAGAGGTACTATAAGGTAGATTATATGAGGTGGGGCATTTTGGGCACAATCGAGCCAAAAGTGGCCTTAAATCATTTCCTCACACAATGGTAATGTTGCCTATTTGTTTTGAGTCACTATATAGTATATTCTAGTACATTGATATGATGATGATGTCATGCAGAGTCACAAGCCAAATTACAATGTATGAGATTATGTAAAATTGGTGTGAATTCAAAAACACTTCGAATTTTTGTATTCACTCATCAAAGACGAGAAATTGGTTCTCAAGCTCACATGTTTTCAGTCACCACTAGAATTCTAGGATTCAAAGTTTTTAGACTAATTCCTTGACTTCAAAATTCAAGCATGGTTATAGTGTAGAGAATTCTAAACATGATCTGCAGAATCATCTTTAAAATTTAACATTGCCACTAATAATTATAAACAAAAAATAATCTTAACATGGCATAGTAATTTTCACAAAAGATTCATGAGCATAAACAATTAAAGGTTTCAAAAAACTCATTAAAATTTCAAAAATGGCTCACAGTGCATAGTCGATCGATTGATTTTGGAAAATCGATCAATCGACTTGCATTAGATGTCTTCGGCCATTATATCGATTGATCGATCGACTGTAGTATATTTAAGCACAATCCCGAGAATAGACTGTGCTCTCGGGAGATTGAATTTTTTGTTTTAATAAAAAATGTTTTGTTTTATTGAAAAAGAGATAATCTGGGTAATCGAACGCTTGAATTATTCACCCCCAAACCTCTTGGGTGCAATGTCCTCATTGTGAAAAAGTTATAGGATTGGGTACCCCCAAACCTAATAAAAACTCATCACAGCCATCAAGGAAGATCAGGTGACAAAATATCATGCCCCAAAAATAATATTGCAGGTTATAAATCGACAATCAATACCAATGCAGATCGAAACACGTAATGCAAAATTAATAAAATAACCTAAAATTTTATTTTATACTGTGTTTATTACACTTATTAAAAATAGAAACGAAGCCTAATGCATTAAACAAAGCAAACTAACCTAGTACGAAAATAAAACTAACTCTAAAACAAATCCTAATTCCAAAGCAAGCCTAAAACTTTAAATAAGTCTAGATCCCTAGTCCTCATCGGCTAGCCATCTTGACAGATTTAGACAAACGTTCTTGGGCTTCGGTTTAGGAAAACCAAAATCCCACATTGCGTCAATAATCCAGTGACAACTCGGATTTTCCCATCACGATTTTCAGAGATAACATTTATTTTTCTTCAACTTTAAACCAACTGGGAGAAAACCCGGACCGTCGGGTCACAAAACATGATCCGAATACATATTTTCTTTTCTTGGTACATCCACACAATGCGGTAATCAAAGCAATTAATATTTGGCAGAACTAAAACTTTCAAATTTTATACATAATGTGTAACTAAAAGCTAAAATTGAGCCACATGTGATGGTCGACCATCACCTAAATAATGGTACACAAAAGTATGTACATCAAAATTTAATTCTACCATTCTACAAAATGATTAGACGTACCAAGCCCAGCCCTCAAATCCAAAACTATGTCAAGTCTAGATCCACCAGTCTATGGTAGAAGATGCGCCTCAAGCTCCGGATCCAAATCAAGACCTGCATCTATGACGTATAGTCGAGGGGTGAGCTAACAGTCTAAGCTCAGTAGGGAGAAAATCAGTGCAATTTTATTTTATCATAATGAAACATGGATTTAATGACCATATTCAAGAGCATTTAATAATTGAATGTCAAAGCAGAAATCAGGGTCATAATAAAACAAAAAACATTTTTTATATTGAAACGGAAGCATTTTCATATCAAAGAATCTTATCAAGCGAAAATATATTTTACAGGTCATTTTCACATCAAATAGACACTGATTTCAAATGTCATTTCTTTCTTTTTCATATTCGGGATTTACAGTTCAAATGTCAGAGTTTCAGTGTTCATATACAGTTGTAGTCCAAAGTGTTAGAGCTCACAATTTCAAAGTTCAAAGGTCGGAGTTTTGAACTCAAGGATGTTAGAGTTCACGTTTTTAGAGTTCAGAGCTTTCAAATTTTGGAAGCTTCAGAGTTTAGAGGTTTCAAAGTTCAGAATTTTCAGAGTGCAGAATTTTTAGAGTTTAGAATTTTCAGAGTTCCAAATTTTCAGAGTTCAAAATTTTCAGTGTTTCAAATTTTTAGAGTTAAGAATTTTCAGAGTTCCAAATTTTTACAGTTCAGAATGCAAATTTAGAATACAAATTCATCGCCATGCCGGTTCGATTCACGGATATACTGCCGTACCAATTCGATTCACGGAGTAAGTCCCGTATCAATTCGATTCACGGATTAACTGCCGTACTAGTTCGATTCACGGATTTGTATTCAAGGTTCACATCCAGAATTCAAAATTCACATTCAAGATTGATTCACGGGTATACTGCCATGCTAAGTCTTAACCAATTGCAAGTGCACAATAAAAATTGTAGAGCTACTATAGGATCGTTCCCACGAGGAAAGGTTTACCTTCGTATTAATTTTATACATAAAATTTTTATTGATCTTTAAGGTCCTAAATTACTTGAGAAATATGAATAAAAGAATGGTTTCTTAAACTAATTTGCAAAAAATAAATCTAAATCCTCTTTCTTCAGATTGTGGTCGTCAATCACAATCTTGAGCTATCGGATGTTTACAAATTTAAAATATTGTTACACTATATCTCAATCTCCTAGCATTGGTCGTCAATCAAAAACTGTAATCCTTCAATATAGATTTATACTAATCTTTAATCTACCAGAGATTTGGGTGTCAATCAAATTCCAGAAAATCAAAGATGGAAAATAAAAACAGTTACACTAATTTGCAAACTTAAATTTGAGTCATCAATTAAAATAAAAACTTGAAGATATTTACAAAGTAGTAAATTGCATAAAAATAAATCTAAACTAAAAAGTAAAAGTAGAACCATCCAAAGGGTTGATCTTTCAGCTTCCTCAGCCTTAGTTGTCAGGCAAGATCTTAGAGAACTGTGGACGATGTTACTTTGTAAATCCTAAAGTACTTTGATCGGGAGAAAATACAGACCTCAGTTGTCAATTGATGCTGTAAAATTCTTCGATGATTATTCCTATGCTGAGCTTTCTTACTTATAGATTATAAGGAGTGTGTTTACATTGACCTAATTATAATAAAAGAAACTACTTAAATGAAAGTATCCTAATATAACTCTAATTCCTAATTTTAATCTTCCTAGCTTCAATGGTTGATATGCTTCTGGATTATTCGCCTAATCTTCAGTAACCGAGATCTTTTAAGAGTCTTCCTTCGTCAATCTTCTTTGATCCATGATTGGCCAGACTTTTATGTCAAGAATTCTTCTAATTATATACATGGCGGAGTAAATCTTCACGTGAGTAGCTGCAGTGAAAGCTTTTTTTTTGTAAAATCGTAAATCACAATTTTTTATCTCTCCGTACAGCTTTCAGTTGACGATTTCTATTTACGATTAATCGTTGTCTTATTTGTATTGCATAGCTTTATGAACATCTTCTGAAGAGTCGTAAATTATGATTTTTCTCTTCTTTACTACGCTGTCTTTTACGATTTCTTAGCTTTCAGCGGGCGATGAATCATCTTTTTCTTCCAATCGTCTTTCTTAGTGCCTTTTGAGTTCATTTTGATGAAGATTAATACTTTGACTCTATTTTACTGATTTTTTTTAATATATGTATATCATTAACTTGTTAGTAGAATACTAAGGCCTAGCATCACTAAGTTAAGGGTGATAAATTAGTATATTATGTGACTGATCACACCTCCAAACTTACGCTTTGCTAGTCCCTAGCAAACAAGGAAAATAAAATTTCCTAAGCTAATAATTTAAATGTCACTTTCGTAGGGAGCACGATTGCATTTAGCTAATGCAGCAAGCCTTTAAACCCCTAGGTGATCCCTAATGGAGGAGTTATAGTCTCCTGAAGGTTTTCAGTGAAGTTACCTACAAACTTCAAATATTTTGTTATTTTTAAAAATATTTTTTTTTCTTTAAAACAAAACAAAAGGTTAAAATTCTAAACTAATTTTGTACACTAAATAGCTTAATCATCACATGATTTTTATAGTTCTTTCAAAAGTTCAAATCCATCATCACTTTCCATCCTAATAGTTATCCTTGAACAAAACTCAACAATTTCAATTCTGTAAAGCGTGGAGTATGTGCTTATTAGTGAACAGTTTATTTTTCATAAAATTTTCTAAACTGTAGATTTAGAAAATATTTTCCTCTAAAAACTCTCATTATTGGCATACTCTCAAAAAGATTTCGAAACTTTTGGATTCCCTCAGTATGATATATATAATAAATTCAAAGGATAATTGCTTTTAATCTCATGAAAAAGATAATCTATTCTATTAATATAATTTCCTATGCAATCTATAGTATCTATTATTCATATCTCTACTAGGCTTATGCTTTTACAAATCACAAATCAAAAAGGTCTTTCTTTCGACTTGTAATGGGGCTTTGGGTTAATAAGCTTCAAAGAAAATTAGATAGGATTCAAAAGTTTCTGAGAAATTAAATTCTTCTTTCCCTATCTTCTTCTCTTCTTTTCTACTTCAGTATCGTAAGTATCCATGAATTTGGATAACTTCTTCCCATTTACTTGATATTTTTCTATAATTCCCATTTCTTTTCTCAGTCTTGTAAAATTGTGTTTCATGATTTTTCTTTTCTTTTATTGTAGAATCATCTTTTATGATTTTTTATCTCTTTTCCCATATTCTTCAAATTAATTTCTTCAGCTGTACCCTTTTTCGGCATTCCTTTATCTGTTTTTACTTTTACTCCTTTCACTCCCTCTTCTTCCCTTTTCTTATATTTTGAACTCTCAGAAATTGTAAGGGTTAAAGGTTGAATGCTTTGGGTAGTACATATGGTTAAAGGTTTATAAAATTTTTGGTATAAAGAAATTTAGTTTAGGCTTCTAATATGGGTTTAAAGGATAAATTTTTATGAGATTTTGGCTCTTTGGCTCTGGTTATATCAATGATGGCCTTAAATCATTTTTACGATTTGCTAACATAAATGTCTTATTGTTTTGATGCTTCTAACAGATAGTTCTAGACCAAAAAATAGGTTATCATAATTATAGAATATTATGATTCTAAATTTAACAATATCAGATTTTTCTTGAAAATAGTAGTGAAGTTCAAAGAATTTTTTTTTTCTTTTTTTGAATTGAATAGAACAGTCTCTCTCAGAATAAAAAGAGGGAATATGGCTCAAACTCTCACTGGTTATATAAATTTGAAACTATAGTCTAAATATTGCAGTTCAGATCAGCCTATTATTTCAAACATTCATTCTGATATAGTGTTCAAAGAGCTATAACATGAATTGTAACTGTTCTATTTCTGATTGTTAGACTTCTACTACGATGGATCGTTAGATTTGTGGATTCATATTTTTGTCTATCATACTCACATGTGATGGTTAGCTAATCCTAACAAATATAAACTAAGAAATTCTAAAAAGAAAAATTTTTAATTCTAAAAGTGAAAGGAAAAAAAATTAAACTGATATATATATATATATATATATATAATTATATATAGAAATTGAAGTTGTATATCCCCCCCAAACATAACCTGGACAATGCTCATTGGCACAAAAAAAAAAAGGGGAGATACAGTCAAATTTACCTAAAAATCATACCTGTAAGGTTTGTGATGTTTTGCAATTTTTACTCACTTGGTGATGAAGGATATGATACAAGGATGGAAGCAGCAGGTAGAGTTGGTGCTGGCACTACAAAAAAGGTGTTTCAATGGCACTTGCTGTGAAGATAGTTTTTGGTAGCGGTTGGACTAATAGTGGCAGTTTTTGGTAGCGACAGGACTAATAGCGATAGTTTTTTGTTAAAAAAATTGCCGCTAATAGTCTTACTTTTTGTAGTGTGGTTGTTGTTGTTTAAAATGCTGTGTTGATATATTTATTAAAAGGTGTGATGGAAAAAATCAATGACAGTAAAACAAATTAAAAAGGGGAAGTGAAATGGGATGAAATCGACACACAAACAACATTCCAAACTTAGTTTTACAAGATACAGGGCTGTTGTAGCAACTTTTAAAAGTAAGTAAGAGTTTATCCCATAGAGAGTAATGATCTAAAAACCTAAAGGTATATAGTAGATCTCTAGATCTGCTATAGATCTGGCAATCTCTAAACCTATTCTATGAAAACAGGGAAAAGAGAGTTGGTTTTTTAGGTGTCACAACTAAATTTAGATCTAAACAAAAGTAAAATGATGATGGACTGATAAAATAAAATATAAAATGGTGAGAAGTAGGCACCTGTGGATTATTTTTACTGTAAATCAGATTTAGAACCATGGATTTGCAGCTGGCCTTCACTTGGCTACAAGCACAAGTGCAAGAGAGAAAAATTCAATTCTAAACTAGAGACTTGAATGGTCACAGATTATCCCAGAGATCTCATCTAATCATACGCCTAGAGCTGAAACAAGAAAACTATTGTAGGCAGTATGGATGCCAGGCTAAAAGCACAAGTATCCATAGGAGCAACAAATGTAAAATTTTTTAATGAAAATCACAGCTCAACTGAGGTATTTAAGTCAGTTGGTTATTGCTTCAAACTGCTGCAATGGCCTAGCTCTCAAGTCTGTAATCTTTGCTAGACTCCAGATCAAAATGCTGAAAAGAGGGCTGTTACAATAGAGCAGGAATTAGATCTGCAGAAATCCATCACTTGGCTACAAGCACAAGTGCTTGGAGAAAGAATCTAACCTAACCTTCAGATCTGAACCAGTCCTAGAGTTATATGCTGTCCATTCAAATGGTCACAGCTTATGCCATAGATGTGTGCTAGCCAAAAGGTTAAAATCAGAACAAGAACATTATTGCTGCCACTATGGATGCAAAGCTACAAGCATTGGCATCCATAGGTGCATCAGATCTATAAACATCTAAAGCATTTGAATAGAAAATTTATAGATCTAACTGAACATTCACAACAACTTCTCATTGAATTAACAAAACATACAATGATTGCCCTCGAGGCAGTAGTCTTTGAAATTTTGAACTCCTCACAATGTAATTACAACACACATTTACAAATTAAAATAATCTCAGCTGCTACCAAGAACTAATCCAACAAACTGGATTAGGGAGAGAAAAGAAGGGGAAAAAGAGGGAAAAGAAAACCTAAAACTAAACCTAATTTGAGCTAAGGGAGGCTGAGAATTTCCTAGCTTCCTTGCTAAAGAATTATAGCCAAAAGGCTGCTATTTATAGCTTTGCATTGATCCATGTGCCTTGTATTTTGGCCAATCAGAGAAGAGGAATTGATGCAGCTTATTCTAATCCATGTGATTAGTGTTTGAGCTAATCAGAAGAAAGAATACTCCATTCGGTTATGCTCAGCTGAGGTGGCATCATTACAGCCAAAGGATATTCCTTTTAATTATGAAATAATTCACATGTCGACTGCTGTCCCATGTGCCTTATTGAAATTCCTAAAGTAGTCCTTTAGATCAATATGACAACAGCTGAAATTCCCAAAACTAACCCCAAATCTTCTCAGATTCGTGATTGGCCAGACTACTAAGTCAAGAATTCTTCTATTTATATGCATGGTGGTGTAAATCTTCCCGTGAGTAGCAGCAGCGGAAGCTTTCTTTTTGAAAAATCGTAAATCACGATTTTCTTTCTCTCAGGATAGCTTTCAATTGACGATTTCTATTTACGATTGATCGTTGTCTTCTTTGTATTGCATAGCTTTTTGAACGTCTTCTGAAGAGTCATAAATTATGATTTTGCATCTTTTTTTTTTTCTCTTCTTTGCTCAATCGTCTTTTACGATTTCTCAGCTTTCAGCGGGCGATGAATTGTCTTTTTCTTTCAATCGTCTTTCTTACTACCTTTTGAGTTTATTTTGATGAAAATTAACACTTTGACTCTATTTTACTAGCTTTCCTTAATATCTACACATCATGTACTTATTAGTAGAAAACTAAGGCCTAGCAACACTATGTTAAGGGTGATAAATTGATAAATTACGTAACTAATCAACCGCCTATTGGTGCGCGCTTTTTCTGGGTTCCTCTCGGTCCCCATTGAATTAGTGGCTCCAATTCTGTCCAAGTGGACTCTAGCGATGCAGCGTTTAGAACGTTAGAAATAAAGGGTTTTCTAGGAAGGTTCCTAGTTTGTTGCGATTGCCAGCTATAGCTATTTAATGATGCTGCAACACGTCAATGATCACTCTTTGGAGTGGGTATGGGTTACTTCTATACTGAATCGTCCGCCTGGGAACGTCAGCAGCTATGTCATTTCTTATAATTTAGATAGTTTAATTTTCCTTCCCTTCCCATTATTGTTGCAGTTCTAATCAGTCTAGACTTCCCAATTCTGCTATAAGTTTAGTTATGTTGGTTTACTCTAATCCTATTAAGAGTCTAGTTAATTTTTACTACTCCTATCCTTATTGAAAGTCTAATTAATTAAGCGTCCTAATCTCATTAGAAGTCTAATTAATTTTAGTCTCCTAATCCCATTAGAAGTCTAGTTGTGATCAGGTTTCCTAAATAAACTAGGAGTGCACATGTAGCAGTTCTGGTGAAACTCTAATTAAATCAAGCATGCTCGTTATACTGAGATTCAAATTTGAGCAAGTATCCTAGTTGTATTATAATTAAATCAAGTATAACAATCTTACTGAAATTCTAATTGAAGTAGAGAACTAATTTTGCTAAAACTTTAATTTAGGCAATGAATTAATTTTATATGAATAAATAGAAAATTCTAATTGAGGGAAACAAACTAATTTGATTAAAATTCTTATTAGAGCAATGAGTTAATTATACTAAATTCTATTTAAAAATAAAGGAACTGATTTGACTAGAATTATGATCAGAGCAATAAATTAATTATACTAAGATTCTAACTAAAATAAAAGGACTGATTACTGATATTGGGATCAAATAAAGTGAGGAATTAACTATGGTAGAATTATCTAATTAAGATAAAGGAACTAATTTTATTAGGGTTCTAATCGAAGCAATTATTTAGCTGAAATAAAGCATGTAAATTGACTATAGTAAAATTCTATGAAGAAATTATGGAACTGATATTATAATTCTAATTAAAGCAATTAAGTAATTCTAAAAAAAAAGGGGTTTAGGCTCGCAATGCTAAGGAGGATTGGCCTCGTTCCCGAGTACCCTCCGTAAGCTCCCTTGGGCAAATTGGGTGGTTGAGATTGAAGATAAATTGGATTTATGATGATAAAGTAGTATTTTTTTTAAGATTTTTCAAAGTCGATTTTAGAGTAATAATTATGGATTAAATTGAGAAACTAAAATTAATATTTAGGATTTTTGGAGGTATTAAAATAGGGAATTCAAACCATAATTTATAATTTAAGGACTGAATTCGAGTCCGAAATCAGAAAATCATACCGTATGATTAAGGACTGATTCTAGAATCCAAGGATTAGAACCAAAAATTAATGACAGGACTAGAAATTAAGATTTTAGAACGAAATTAGAGCCTAGGATCGGAAAATTAGGCCGCCGGATTAAGGACTGGTTCTAAATTCGGAGAACTAAAACCAGATATAAAAATCACAATCTAAAAAAGGGTGCTACGGTCTCGGACTAAGAATTAAAACTAATAATTAAAACTAAGAGAAAGATCCTAAGTCTAAAACTGAGATTTTTACCTAGGACCGGGGCTGTGGAGAGAAATCATCGAAGGTTCAGAATTTGAATCTCGAAAATCATGGTTAGATTGCTCTATGGGTTTGTCCTCGGAGTTCTCTGGTTTCGGAATCCCCAAAAAAATTTGTTCTCTCTCGAAATTTGCCAGCCTTCCCAGGGCGAATTAGAAAAAAATCTTTTATAGGTTTTTCTTCAATTAAATGCCCTGTTTCAGGTGTTTAATCAAATTATGCGCTATTCTCCTGGCGCTTAATCGCTTTAAGTTGGCCACCGACTCAGTGAGCGACCGACTGACTTGCTCAAGGAGTGTCCTACTCCTAATAGCGTTAGAACTAACTGCACGTCCATTTTGGGGTGCGTAATCCAATTAAGCGCCACTCTCAAAGCATTTAATCCAGGAAACTTAGGGGTCAAGGACAGTGAGGCTAGGCTAGGCATAGACCAATTGCGCGTTCGGTGGTGGGGTGCTCAATCCGGTCGCGCGTCTAGTGTTAGGCGCGTGATAGAGTGTCAAGATGGTTTGAGGAAAGGAAGTCGGGTCTAAGAAGGGACTGATTGTGCATGTGTGATCTGGTGTATAATCAAATTGAGCGCTTGGATTTAGGCGCTTAATTATGGGTTGTCCGGGTCAGAAATGCCAGATTATTGTTTCAGCCTGCATTCTGACTATATACTACTATTCCAGTATATAGTCTCCCTACATTGGGATCTGAGCCACAGAGCTATTGTTTCAGCTTGTGTTCAGCCATGTAGTATTGTTTCAGTGCATGGTTCCTGTATTAGGGTTATGGGGCCTGAGCCATAAAGCTATTGTTTTAGCCTGTGTTCAGCCATATACTATTGTTATAGTATATGGTCCCACATTCGGACAAAGGGGTCTGAAATACAAGACTATTGTTTCAGTCTATATTCTGACTATATACTATTTATTCAGTACATAGTGGCCCTACATCGGGATCTGAGCCACAAAGCTATTGTTTTAGCCTACGTTCAGCCATGTACTATTGTTTCAGTGCATGAATCTCACGTTGGGGGTATGGGGCCTGAGCCACAGAACTATTATTTCAGCTTGTGTCTAGCCATATACTATTGTTTCAACATCTGGTCCCATATCAGGATTATGAGGTCAAAGGTTGACCGAACAAATTTGTATATTTCAAGAGGATAAAATGGGAGTGTCTACAGATGCCCCTCTTCGGTGCGCTCTTACGAAGTAAGAACCCGTCAAAGAAGTAGACACCCCTCATTCGAGGTGTCTTCTCGTTTATCTTGAGAAATCACAAATGTGAATTGGGGATGCTGACATGACATGCTTAACTTTCTTATCTATCAGCGCAAGCTAAAATGGAGTGTTTGAAGGGCAAATGGTAGCTGTCGAAGGGCACATTTCGGGTCTATGGGTGCATGGCGCTTCCTGCTGCATGGTGCAGGCTAACAGAGGGATTTTACGTAATCGAGGTACTAGAGCATCAATCAAATATTCAAAACAAGGTCCAGGGACTGATAATAATAAAATGAAGTGTCATGTAATATCGAAGGCTTTTGCAAGCCATGTCAAACCAGGCGCGTCATTGCTCACACTAATGCGAGCTAGGCGTTCCTTTTCTAATAGGCGTTTATAAGTTCTTAGATTAAATATACTCAATGTTCAGTTTCCCAGGGGAATGATTGGTTTGTGCTGGTAATTGAGGTATGGGTCTTGTGAGGTGTGCTCAATTGAATTTTTGTGCTATGGCGCGTGCGCTTGATTCATCTGGAGTTAGCCTTTAAGTTGGGAATTTTAGTGCTAATGTATCTGAATAAACGATTTTGCGCAGTGGAGTGTGCGCTTGATCCAATTCTGCGCAGTGGGATATATGCTTGATTGCGAGTTCAGGATCTTAATTGGGAATTCTAGTCCTAATGTGCCTGAACAAATGATTTTGCGCAGTGGCGTTTGTGCTTGATCCAATTCTGCGTAGTGGAATATGCGCTTGATTGCTAGTTTAGGGGTTTTAGAAGTAAAATGTCAGGTTTAAGTGTAATTTATTATGCACGGGTGATGGGGTGCTTAATCAATTTTTTTTTTTGTATTAAAAAAAATGTGAGTCGAGTCTATTTATCTTATTGCTTTGTTCTTCTTTTTCTTCTCTTTTTTTGCTTTTGCTTTTTTTTTAAAAAAAAAAAATTTTTAGTAAGGGAATTTTGAAAATTTAGGAAATTTAAAAATATGAAATTTTTGGGATTTTTAACTTAAGATCAATTCGGTGGTAAAACAGCAGAATATGTGGCTTCCGAGATGTTGCTGAGCAGATCCACCAATATGAGATTTGTAGACTCGACCGTTATTATGGTTGTCAAGATAACACTTTGCATGTTGGATATTCCATCTAACCTTCTTGGCGAGTACTAAAGATTGTCTCTTATGGGAGGACTACAGTGATTCGTAAGTTGAGAGAGACGGGTTTTGAAAACATTTGACTTAATCATAGCTAACCATATATTTTACAGGGAATATCGAGTAAAGAAAAAAAGTGGGTAGTACTTGGGGGTGATACTTACCTGAATGGCGTTCAGCTTGTGTGGTCCGTGATGGGACTGGTGGGTTTTTGGGGGGCGGTACTGCGATGGGACTTTGGATCTTTTTTCTCTTCGAGTCTGCTGTGGCAGGGGTTGGTGGTCGTTGATGTGATCAAACGTCTTGGGAGAAAGATGTCACAATGGGACCTGGGGGTTCTCCCTTTCTTTGGCTGTGTGCTAGGTGAGTCTTGGTGGGACATGAGGATCAACTCGAGAGAGAGAGGTGCTTTAGCGATGGGAGATGATCAATCCTTCCCTCTTTTCATCATACGGTGTGGCATGTGCTGTCTGAACTCTTATTTTCTTTTTTTAGGTAGTGATGTTCGCGATGGGATGTCGAGTGAACGCAGTTAGTGATGGGACGCTAGTGAGATATTTGCATGATGGGTGTGTCTTTTTTCTTTCTTTTTGGCAGATCTTGGGTTATGAAAGAATCACATGGTTGCATCATGATTAGCTTAGTTTTTGGGCGGTGTGCCCGCATTTTTGAGAGATTTGCTTTTGGCTTTTCGTGATGGGCTATGAGGGTATGGTTAATTTATTATGATGGGGTCGGATATTAAGGTGATATCACATGTGTATACGTTATCGCGATGGGGACGAGTGCTTCCTTCCCATGCAAGGGTATTCGATGGGATGGGTGAGGAGGTCTTTCTTTTATGCCAGAACAGCCTATGAGGCTGCGCGATGGGACAGAAGAATTTTTGTCGTGATGTGATAAAAAGGTGTGAGAGTGTAAATTTCATCCAAAGTCAGGTATTGCGCGCCTATTTTAGGTCGCTCAATATGATTATGCGCATGCTTCCAGGCATGCAATCTCCGGTTTGAGGGGTCGTTAATGCATTTCTGAGTGTGTGTGTGATTGTGTTATGCACTATAACCGTAGCGCGTGATCGAGTCATCACCAGGTCAGTGTACGAGTGACCTTTCAGGTCGCGTGGCGGTAGTGTGTCGTTTGATAAATTTGCATGGTTCATGGAGTGCATGATTTTGGAGCATCGCACTGTTGGCGCGGGCGATGGTTTCATTGAGCGCTTGGGTCATAGCGTGTGTTTTGGATTATGAACAGTGTGTGTGGTGCATGATCGAGTTAAATGCCTGTGCTCTGGTGCATGATTGAGTCTGTACTCTATATAAGCAAGGGAGCTTTCATTTATATTTTATTCTCTAGTTTAGTCTCAAGTTTTGACTTTTTTCTTGATATTTTGTGTTTTGAAATTTGTGTTTTAGCGATATCGGGCGATCTAACTGTTCGATTGGGATGTTATTTCTTCCTATATTCATTATTTCGCATGATATTCGTCCTAAGGAGATGCTCGTGGATGGCACCATCCTGGGAGTGGGCAATATTGGAAATGAGAGTGCTAGTCTTCACATTGATCCTTTTTAGGGAGCGGTGAAGGCAGCATTGAGGAAACGATGGTGGAGGAAAGTGAAGATAGCGGAAGAGAAGGAGTAAAAAATGGAGGGATGTGTTTCCCAACCAATTCTCTCTGAAGTCTCCGATTAGACGTTTCGAGCGAAATCTGCACCTCCCTTCGTCTCAGTTTTAAACCCAGTCTTTGTTTTGGGTCGTAGGTTAAAGTTTTAGATTTTCGTTTTGGGTGGTAGGTTAAAGTTTTAGGTTTTCGTTTTGGGTTATAAGTCAGGAGGTATGCCTCCGGTGATACTTGTAAAATTTTAAATTAGAAATAAAGAGGCATTTTTTTTATTTTGTCGTGCTTGTTTATTTGTTTAAACTTATTAGCGGATTAGTTAGAATTATCTGATTTGTTTCATTTATTTTAGGATTTAGTTTAGCTTGAAGTTTGTTTTTATGGGGTTTGTTTAAAGGGTTTACTTGGTTCTGACGAGTTTGGTTGGGGCATTTTTCTTGGTGGGGTCCCAAACAATTTAGGGTTTCATTCTTACAGTGAAGTTTAAGGTGTTTTGTTCTAGTCTTTTGTTTGACTTGAGGTGATACTTGCTAAAAGGTGTGAGTTTTAAAAAGTTTTGGATTGGTGTTAAGTGTTGAAATCTTATTGGATTGTATACTTTGGTTTGAGCTTTGTGTTTCCCTGAAGGGGTAAGTGTTGTGTGATTATTGGTTCATCTGAGTTTGTCATGGATTGTGGTCTTTCAAGGGAGTATGTGTTTAGTTTGGATTTAATTAGATTGGAAGGGTTTAAAGGTGTGACCCTTGTCATTTGGTAATTCAGGGGGTGTAGTTTATAAATGTGTGAGCTAAGAGCTTTTGGGTTCTTGTTGTTTTAAATTTTATTCCAAGTTTGGGATTAAAAGTTTTGGGGTATTGTTTGTGATTTTGGGCATGTTCTTGTTCATTAATGTCTTTTCTTCCTTTATCTTTTGTATCCTAGGTGTTTGACCTGAAGAGTTTTGTTTATTGCATAAATTGTTGAGAATGGAAGGGATTGGGAATGTAAGGTAGCAGTTGAATTGCCGCCATGCTAAGGGAAGAGGGAAAGATGGGATTTTTGGTTTCCCGAATAAATCCGGATTCGTGCATTGCCTGAACATGCGGATTTTAAGTTTCTTATTTTAAGTTGTATATTCAGAGGGTATGCCCTCGGTGTATTTTGTAATTATTTTATTTATTTATGAAGAGATTATATATTTTTTTTATTTCATTTGTGGTAATTTCTATTTAGTAAATTTTGGTTTATTTGGTAACTTGCTTCGGTTTGTTTTGAGTGTGATGCTTATTTATCTAAATTTGGTCTGCTCTTATTTATTTGTTTTGATCTGGGGTGTTCTAGGAGTAGTTTTTGGTTTAGTTTAGGTTCAAGTGAATGAATGATGGGGGCATTTTTTTAGTTTTTCTTTAGTCTTGGTATTAGTTGGAGTGTATAGGTGATGTTGGGGCATTTTTTTTTCATTTTTGGTTTGGTCTGGTGCATTTTCTTTTAGTTATTGGGATGGATATTTCTTTATGTTTGGAACATTTTGGATCAGGCTTAACAAGGGCGTGGTTTAGGCTAATAATTAGTGTCGAAAATCACCCAATTTAGGCTTGTGAACGTGCTGTCCTGGGCATTTTTTCTTCTTTGTGTTTCTGGGGAATTACGTGCCTCACTTTGAGCGCATAAATTAATTATTCACCAGAGGGTGAATGCGCATTCAGAGCGTCAGAATGTCTTTATGCGCCAGTTTTCGGTCGTTTGATTGATTTAAATGCATGGTACTGGGCACGTGATTAGGACGGTAGCTGGTCACTGTATGGGTGACCACTAGCATTTGTGCACCACTGTGTGGATGCTGGAACCGATTACGCGCTTAGTAGGCTGTGCACAACCAGCTGGTCGGGTTGGTTTGAGCGGGCGACGATTAGGTTACGCGCTCAAGACCGGTCGTGTGATCCGAATTAAGCACGGTGAAAGTGGTGCGTGATTGGTTTGAGTGCGTGAATTTATGGGCGCGATTTTGGGATGTCCTATAAATAGTTTAAAACTTTTCATTTTTGTCACACGATCCATTTGTCTTCGATTCTGCGTTTGCTTATTTCTTGGTGCTCTAACTTTCATGTTTTCATGATATCTCGCAATCCGATCGTCTATTTCAGGCACCATTTCTTTCGTTTTCTTCAATTTTTTGAGCTCTTTGTTCTAGGATGGAGTCTTAGGGTGGTGGTAGGTACAATATTACTATTTCTGAGTTAGAGAGGATGTTAGGGGCGGAGATGGGTGGGACTTTCGAGGCTTGGACCGACATAGTCAAGCAGGTGGTTAAAGCGGAGGTACTGGAGGTTGACCAGTCGGGGGTCAGGGATGAGGTGCTCGAGATTGAGCTGGGGGTTGCTGAGGATGAGGGTGAGAGAGTTGAGGGTGCGGCTGAGGGTGCAGCTGAGGAGCATCGAGATCGTAGACACTTCCCGCTAAAGGATTTCTTCGTTGGAGGCCAGGTAAGCACCCATGAGCATGAGTTCTTTCATTTTCTTAGCCATTTAGGTTATGACATAGGCTTATTAGGCTCAGGAAACCCTTTTAATTTATATCAAACCTGCATGGATCCTTGATTGTGTGCTCACACATGCATCATGACGACATCTAGAGATAGGTCATGTTTCTATTCAGTTGCGCTTATCACGTTTTGTGTGTTTGTTGCAAATTATTATTATGTTTGGGCCATATTTGACTTGCTTGTAGTTCTAAATTCTTTTATCTTTCGTCATGGGTATGTACTAGTCTTACTGTTATTGTTTGTGTTTCATTCAATAGGAGCCCCCGTAGCTAGCTATCAGCTTGGCATGGGCCGAGTCTCATACTTGGTACCATGCCTTGCCGGAGTTTCAGCGGGCGTGACTGGTGTCTTTCAGTTTCGGGCCGATCCTAGCGCTGGAGCCATTTCAGGTTGATTGTGGAGGGACGTGTTGATATTTCAAGAAGTTCTAGATGTTGAAATACCACGGTTGTCCATCGTCGGTCGGTGATTTTTCAAATCTGAACATAGCTACTTCGGTTTTTGTTTTGACGTGCTTTTCCAGGGTGATTGCTTCTTTCGGTCCTGTACTTGTGGGGAGGACGGTTCTCTCTTGTCGGTCCATGCTACGTCGTGGGCGGGTATTGTCAGCTTTTTGATGAAGAAGGTCTTGGTATTTTGTCCGATGGGTATTTGGATGACCAAGGCTAGCGTGGCTAAGGAATCTGCAAGCTCGTTTTCTAATCTAGGGATGTGCGTGAAAGAGATTTTTTCAAATTTCTTTACTAAATATTGAGCAGTTTCTAGGTATGCCACTAGTATCCTTTCCTTAAGTTTCTATTCTCCTATGACTTGCGAAATTACCAGTTTGGAATCAGCGATGGTTTTTAACTATTTAACACCTAATTATAGTGTTGCTCGTAGTCCGGCTATAAAGGCTTCGTATTCTATGATATTGTTAGTGACAGGGAAATTTAGTTGAAAAACTTTAGGTATGACAACTCCTTCTGGGCTTAGGAGGACTATCCCGATGCCTTTTCCTTTGTGATTTAGAGCGTTGTTAAATAAAGGATCCATGAGGTCTTGTCGGGCTCTTCATTATGAATCATGAGTAGGTCCTCATTGGGAAAATCCGCATGTATGGGCTCATCACCCGAAAGTGGGAGATCTGCGAGGTAGTCGGCGATTGCTTGTCCTTTGATCGATTTCTGCGTGACGTAAGTGATATCGAATTCTTGTAGGAGCATATGTCAGCGAGCGTTCTTTCTTGATGTTGCGAGCTTTTTGAATACGTACTTCAGAGGGTCCATTCGGGCTAGTACTAGTATTTTATGTGCTCCGAAGTAGTTTCATAATTTGGTAGAGACCCACACCAATGTGAGGCAAGTCTTCTCCATTGAAGTATATTTTCATTCGTATTCGACTATCGTCCTACTGAGATAATAGATAGCCTTCTCTCTCTTGCCGTCTTCTTCATATTGTCCTAGAATTACTCCCATTGCTTTGTCGTTCACTAAGAGGTATAGGATTAGGGGTCTTCCGGGGACCGGTAGCGATAGTATTGACGAGTTAAGGAGGTATTTCTTAATGTTCTCAAAGGATTGGTAACACTGATCATCCCATTTGTACTCAGTTCCTCCTTTTTAAGTAATCTGTAGAAAGGATCACATATGTTCGAATGTTGGGAGATAAATCTTTTGATGAACTGCAATCTTCCTATCAGGCCTCGTAACTCTTTGATATTACTTGGAGGCGGCATATCAAGGATGGCTCTGACTTTTACAGGGTCAACTTTGATCCCTCGCTTGCTAACTATGAAACCAAGTAATTTTTCGGAAGTGACCCCGAAGACACATTTCTTTGGGTTCATTTTTAGTTGATATTTCTTAGCTCTTTGTAACACCAGTCGGAACACTTCAACATATCCTACTCGCGTTTGAGACTTCACTAGTATATCATCGACGTAAACTTCTACACACTTGTGCATCTTGTCATGAAAGATAGCCATCATGGTGCATTAATAAGTGGCTCTTGCGTTCTTGAGCCCAAAAGGCATGATGATGTAGCAGTAAGTCCCCCATGATATGGTGAAGGAAGTCTTCTCTTGGTCGGACTCTGGTAATTTGATTTAATTATATCCAGAGAAACCATCTATTAAAGGATAACATCTCATGTCCAGCGGTATTGTCGATGAGAGTATCAATATGTTGAAGTGGGAAGTTGTCTTTTCGGCATGCCTGATTAAGGTTTCGAAAGTCAATGCAAACCTGTACTTTGCCTTCTTTCTTGGCGACAGGTACTATATTGGTGACCTGCTTGGGGTAGAGGACAACTCGGATGAATTTGGCTTTGTGTAACTTATCGACTTCCTCTTTCACTTGGAGGGTGGTTTGTGGGTGCATCCTGCGAAGTTTCTGCTTAACAGGCTTTGCATCGGGTTCTAAGACGAGGTGATGTTCTACTAAACTTGGGTTTAAATCGGGCATGTCCTCTTAAGACCATGCGAAGGAATCGAGGTGTTCTTACAGGACTTGTGTAATTTATTGGCGTTCCTTAGAATTGAGCGTTGCGCTAATCAGTAGCTTCTTGGCTTTCCTTTCAGTGCCAAAGTTAAGCTCTTCTATGGGTTTCGCGGCAACTTAGGCTTGCTCATCGAAACACTTGATAACCCATTGGAAGTCCAGTGCCTCCTCAACAAATGGTGCTCCTTCATCGTCCTCGGTAAGTTCATATACTACGAAATTGCTACACTGGGGATCTGAGTTTGCGAAAGCTAACCCTTCATCGACATAATCTATGACTGAGAGATCTTTGGTAAGGTGAAGGTCATGACTACTAATTCTTCTCTCAAAGTCACAAAGTATCTTGTCCGGTATGATCACTGGCTTGTTGTTTAGCCAGGATGCTTTACATCCTCGTGCAGGGAATGGGATAGAAACTTTAGGATAAAAGTCTCCTTGTTGGACACAAATTTGGTTCAGGAAGAAGAGTTCCATTTCTTTTAAGGGGTTTTCTAATATTTTTTGATTTTATATTTATAAATTTTTAGGGTTTTCTATTTTTTTTTTTTTGATTTTCGAAAATAAATATGGTACATGGTCGATCGCCTCAAGGGGTGCCGGGAGAATTTCTTCTTCTAGTTGAGGGAGCGAGACGACTACTGGAGCCGTTCAGGCGATTCTTCGAGAAATGCGGACTCATTGTGAGTTTGGTATTTTTTTTTTGGAGTCCTCATCTGATGAGAACTTTTGAATGAGTGACATTGGTGACAGCGGCACTAGTGCTTAGACTTCTTCTGCACATTGATCGCCTCTTCTTTGAAGAAGCTCTGAAGATCGTAGTCAATTGAACTATCATCCTCTGGGTTATAATAATATTGTTCTTCCCACTGAGGGGGGTCTCCCAATGGACCCTCAGGGGTAGAAATTTCTTTTCCTTGATCTTTATAATATGTTAGGATGAGCGCGCATGCTCGACAGCGAGGTTGATAATGGTGAAGAATGCATGGGGATCCCTAAGGACATTCTCATCCTTATATGTTAGAGTCGAAGACGGTATCGAATTCATCTTCTTGATCTGATGGTGCTTGAAGTCTTAGATTGGCCCGTTCTGCTAGCTCAAGCGCGGGGAGGTCTATCCAGTAGTACTCATCATGACTCGGTGGAGGTTGCCATTCTCAAGAGATTTCTAAAATATTTGGAGTTGTAGCAAATCTGGGGATGTAGAAGTGTCTAGTTCAAGTTCCTCTTCAAACTCTATGGAGGCGAGGCAAGTGTATCCCCCTAGGTCAACCAGATGACTGTTGGGATTTTCTACTTCTTGTGCTAGTAGCTGAGCTGGTAGGTAATTTCTTGTGTCGGTGGTCACGAGGTTGGAGTGATTCGATTCTTCTATCGTAGAGCATCGTGTGACGGCCTCATTAATCTGTGCGCCAGCATGAAGGCATGACGACCTTGGAGCTGGGCACTTAGTTAGCAAGAAGGCAAGCAGACCTTGTAGGTAGCTGTTTAGCGCGTGGGCATAGAGGCAAGCGGCCCTGCAACGGGTGCATGTGTCCCTTTTATACGATGCGACGACGACTAGACACACGTGAGGGCACGTAGTGTGGTGCTCTGCATAGGAGCACGCGACATGGTGCCAATAGGGCACATGACATCCTGGTGCCATAAGGCATGCAATGCGGTGCTCCGCATAGGAGCATGCGACGTGGTGTCAAGAGGGCATGCGACGTCTTGGTGCCATAAGACACGTAATGCGATGCTTCGCGTAGGGGCACGTGATGTGGTGTCAAGAGGGCACATGACGTCCGAGTGCTACAAGGCATGTGAGGCGGTGCAAGGACGGCACACGATGTGGTGCCAAGAGGGCACGCGACATCTAGATTGTATGGCAAGTGATGCGGTGCCAAGAGGGCACGTGATGCAGTGCCAAGGGCACGCGGCATCCGAGTGTAATGACAGACCCGACATGGTGTCGAGTGGACACGAGACACAGTCACGACTTAGACGTGATGCGGTGCCATGAGGGTACGCCATGTGGTGCCATGAGGGCACGCGACATGAGGCCATGAGGGTCTTGCGACATAGTCGTGACACAGTGCTATGTTGGACATGAGGCCATGAGGGCCTCGTGACATAGTCGTGATGCAGACGTGACATGGACACGACATAGTCGCGGCATGGTGCTCGGGGCATGACCTGTGGTGCCAGGAGGGCACACGACATGGGGCCAAAAGGGCCTGGTGAAGTGGTCGCGCTGCGAGGATGCAACACGGTCGCATGTGGGTAAGACGCGGTTGCGACATAGACGCGATTGGGCCAAGTTGGGCTAGCAATGCGGGAGGCGTTGCGGTATGTCAAACCAATAGGTTTGAGGTTCTCCTACCATTTTGGCTGAATGACTATTTTACCCTTATATACGGGGAAGCGAGCTGTGGAGCTATTCTCCCACACATGGGCCCCTGTGTTGCGGAATGAGCGCATGGGCTTTCTAGGTTAGGGGTGGGCCTAGAACATCCCTACAGCGATGCAGCGCTGCAGCGATGCTATGTGTCACCTGGGTGAGGTTACCATGTGGCCCCGTGCTGGCATCGCGGTGTACATGGGTTGGTGACCTCACTAGGGCACTCAAGAGCTACGTGGGATGCAATGTTGCGCACTAGCTGAGGGCCTGATGCGGATGTGTGTTGGTCGTGCAGGCCACACATGATGCTTGGTTTGGAGAGCATGAAGAGCTGCATGCTACTCCAAGTGTGCTGGTCGCGTGGGCCACACACGTTGGTTGGCTTGAATGGCATGAAGAGATGGATGCCACTGTCTGAAGTGAGGGACTAGTGCATTGCACAGGGTGAAGCTAGGTAGGCCAAGTGGCACTGAAGTGCTGACATGCGTGTCGCGATTAGACACGATGCATTGAGTGGGTTAGCCTCGAGTGAAGGCAACCACGATGCGGGAGTTCCCATCCTCTAGGTGGGTGGTATCAGAGTGATGGTTGGATAAGTTGGTCTCGCTGTGCGTGGCAGCGAGATGTTGCACGAGCATGATAACCAGCGTTAGGTTATGCTTCGTGAAAAAATTGGTATCTGAGTCAGGCAGGCCTCACTGTAGCGGTAGCGAGGTGCTGCACGGGCGTCGAAAAAAAGTTACCCTGTGACAGTCGGGTCTAACTAGCGAATCGCTCTAATATGCTGGTGCATGCCCTTCAACGGGGTTGGTATGGATAGGTGATACAAGGAGAGTCCAAAAGGCATTCCCATCCCTCTAGGCCAAGGCCGAGGCGAATGCTATACGAGTTAATATCTTCTGATGGAGTGTCATCTTTTTCCCAGGTTAAGCGTAAGTGCTCTTCACTATCCTGGAAGACTGCTATGTGAAAATCTTTGTCGTCAGTGGATTCCCAATCTTCTACTTATGGGTCGGGTTCTGGAGGTTCTTCTCTCCTCTCTTCTGCAAATTCGTTAGTGTCAAACATGGGCTTAACTCCTTCGAGCGGTTTATCAATATCATCATTTAAATTGGTTTAATCATTTAACGCTTTAGTAATTCGCTCAATTTCTACTTCTTGGGATCTAGTGAAGGACACTTCCTTATGCATTGGCACATCTGCTTTCTAAGTGGTCCCATAGGCGAAGTGGTTATATAGAGACCATTTTAGTGAGGTAAGGGACAAGTCGCCTTGCAGGCGGTCCGATTGGTAACCTAACCCTATGTGCTTATGTATTTATGTTGGGACAACGAGTCCTACACGACCTTGCT
The DNA here is from genome assembly GCA_021018995.1 of Chloranthus sessilifolius. Classification (NCBI taxonomy): domain Eukaryota; kingdom Viridiplantae; phylum Streptophyta; class Magnoliopsida; order Chloranthales; family Chloranthaceae; genus Chloranthus; species Chloranthus sessilifolius. The sequence goes on from CM037594.1 coordinate 15,153,418, forward strand.
TATTTTTACGGAGTCCGGTGTGGGGAGCGTATCTGAGTTGGTACATAAGGTCCTACTCTTTTGTTGAATGGCATTGAGTTTGGCGAGGTCTAGGCCAACCTCTCTTCTCACTAATTTTTGTTGACGCGTTGGGGAGAACTAGGAGGGGTAGGGGGACAAACTTCTGCGACGGTTGTCTCATCAGGGATTTGAGTCTGTTGAATATGACCTGTGTTCAATACATAATCATGAGCAGTTGGTATGCTCACTGCGTAATTAGTATCCATCTCTTGGAGGGGTGCATCGGCGTATATACGGAAAATGGAGTTCTTGTATGGGAATTTGACGCATTGATGATATGTGGATGCGACGACCTTCATTGACTCCAGCCATTTTCTTCCTAAAATGAGATTGTACATACTAGAGAAATCAGAAATATGGAAGGTAATGTCTTTCGTTACAGGTCCGAGGCGAACTTGTAGCTTGATAGTTCCTTTGACAAAGCGACGCGACCCATCATAAGCTATGAGTGACAGTGTGGAGGGCCTGACATCCTGCTCCATGTATTTGAGCATTTTTAATATGGTGAGAGGGCAGATGTTAAGTCCTGCTCCCGTGTCAATGAGTGCATATGGTACAGAGAATCCTCTAATTATGATCGTAAGATATATGGGGGCCACACTCTCGCGGAGTGACTGTTTGGGCATGTTTGCGTCTGTAAAAGTGAGTGTCGGAGGTTGCGCCATGACCAAAGTGATTTGATGAAGCTCATCTAGGGTCGTATCCTCATCCACTTGCGTGTCTTCAAGTGTCCTTATCAACAACCGGTGATGATCAGGCAATTTCTTGATGAGTTCTAGTATGGATATCTAGGTCGGGATCTTCTGGAGATGTCGCAGAAGGTCATATTCTTGCCCTGGCTCAAGAACAATTTCTTTGCCTGGCCGATGGGCCTTAGGTGCAGGTGGTTGGAATGGTTGAGGTGCAGGAATTGGTGGAGGGATGATGCGAGGTGGGTCCGGTAAGTTAACTTCTCTTTCTCTCACATTCTCCTCTGGTGGTTGTGCGGTTGTGAAATCCTTATTTTAAGGGAAAGATAAAAGTGGTAATTGGTTCCTGATTTAAGAATCGAGCAAGTCGGGTGTTGACTGAACCCGGTGCGGCTTGTTGCGGATGTATTTGTAAAATGGTTGAAATTCAAGGTTGAAATGCGTACTTGAATGGTGCCACTACAAGGTGGGACGTACTATGTGTAATCTTCCTTTTCTAGGAAAGTAGAGACCAGCGTCTCGCATGGGTCAGGATGTTCTTCTAACTCGCTTTCTTTTAGATTCAACGAACGCTCGGTGGTTATTTCATTGTCTTAGCTTGGAGTTTTTCAGGTGACACTTTCTACCCATACAGCAATTTGGGCTACAGTTTGGAGAATGTGATCTCCATACTTGGGTTTAGAGTAGGACAAAGGGAGCGGTAATGGCATTGGTTCGGGATTTGAAAAGGTTAAAGGCTCTAGTGGGTGACAATGGAGGAATGGTCTCCTGGCCCTAACGGAATAGACTCGTATTTAAGTGAATTTTGGATAAGGAGGTGGATTCGGTGGGGCGATGCGGTTGATCAAGTCTGAGGGATGGGGGGGTGAAGGAGCTCTCGCTGGTGGGGAAAAAGTAGTAGAGGGTTGAATATGAGATATTAAGGTGGAAGGTCGTAAGGGGGATCGACCGGAGAGATCTACGGTGGTGACCTGAGCTGGTGTTGCTTGGTTGTGGTTGGGCATGGGGTTATTAACGATCCCTAAATTTTATTGGGGTTGGTTATTATTAGGGTTAGGATTCCTAGGCGCTTCCCAATTGATCTGACTTCAGTCATTCATGTCATAGATTACGTCTCTGAAGACCCAACAGTCTTCTAGGCTGTCCTGCGTATCGATGGAAGGCATAGTATTTACTATAGTCTAGATTTATTGGCCATGGGTGAGGTCTTTCTTACGAGAATCGGAGGAGATTTTTAGTGTTAAGGAGACAAAATGTTGGAAATTGTATCCGGTAAAGGGGGATAGTGTTCCCACCTCAACTGGTAGGGGCCTTTGGCTGGGTTAAAGTTTTGCGGTGGGGGTACACTATTGCAAATCAGCACGTGGGCCAGTCGATTCTGCATCGTGTTCTGATTCTGGTAGGTATTGGGATATTGATTTCTACTCTGATACTGGCCCTGATTCTGGTTCTGGCTTTGGTTTTGATTTGCATATCTCTGCTAGTTAGTGCCTTGGTTTTGGTTTGTGCATCGTTGCTGATTTTGATTTTGCTCAAAGTTTCGCGGGTGAAAATTTCTGTTCCCAGAGTTTTTTTCTTGATTAACAATGGTGTTGACTTGCTCAGTTCCTAAGGCTTTCTTATTGTTTTTCGATTTTGATTCGCTGGAAGAGCCCACTTTTGATGTGACTATGGATAGAGAAAGGTCTCTTCCTTTAATGTGTCGCGCTAGTAGGGATGCCCGGGAGTGGAGTGCAGTGAAGTCGAGGCAATCACTTATGATAAGTGCGCTCTTTAACAGTTCTCTATTGTTATCGATGATAATGTCTACCGAATCCTTCTCTTTTATTGAAGTGTCGGTCTTAGCAGCAAGTTTCCTCTATCTGGAAACGAAGTTGGTAAATTCTTCATCAGGTCCTTACTTGGCTGCCATTAGATCGCTGAGACTGATTGTCTCTTGGATCAAGTGTTTGTATTGGTCTAGGAATTGATCTACTAAATTATCGAAGATTTCTATCTTATAAAGCGGCAAACCAATCTAAAGCTTCTCCTTCTAATGAGCATTGGAAATAGTGAATGAGAAGTCCTAGATTATCACGTATGGATCAGCAATCATTATAAAAGAGGGCCAAGTGATGATTATGATTTTAGGTGCCATTATATTTGGTAAATTTCGGTGGCTTGAATCCTATTGGTGAATTAAACTCGATGTATCGACAAAATTTGTTGAATCCGAATGAGTGACCGGGGCGCTCTCTCTTGGCCATTTACTCATCAAAAATTTTAGGGAGATCTTCGATTTTAATGGTGCTGTCTTTTAGAGCAACCCATGAGCAAACCTTGTCTAGAGAGTCATCGTTGAAGAATGTGAGGGTAGGTTGTCTCAATGGTGTGGCGCGGGCTGACACCGTGCTCGGTGTAGGAGGTGGCCTCTCTTGTCGCTCTTGTTCTTCTGAAAATTGTCGTAACCTAATAGTTTCGTATGCAGCGGCTAACCCTCGAAGCAATTCTTCGGAGTCGTCATCTCCTCTTTGTATTCTTTGAATACTGAGTTCTACAATCTGTTGAGCGATGAGGTTTTGTCCAATTTTACCATCTCTCCCATTATGATTGTTATCAGTGTGTGGGGTGGAGAAGAGATTTTCTTGCTTGCTGGCCATGTTAATCTCAGGTTGTCGTGGGGTGGAATTGTGAAATGGTTCCTCTTCGTACGCGGGGTTGTTATGATATCCCCACAATGGTGGGTCTCCTAAACTCACTCTTCATATACCAAACATCTCGAGTGTAATATCTCGAAAAATTGAGCGTTTAACTTTGACCTCGAGATCCGTGCCCAATTACTCATAGGGTTGACTAAGTGATGGTCAAACAATGAGCTCGTAAAGTGATGAACTAATATAAGGTCGATACGACTTAAGAGTAATGTATAGTGTGAGTTAGTGGTCACCTACACCTATCTCTGGTGTATGTGTTTAACACACAAGCAGGAGAGAGGATATAAGGGTTTAATAACCCTAGAATCCTTTTCTTTTGGTTGTTGAAGAGTTAAGAAGAGAGAGAGAGGGAGAAAGCAAGAGGAGTTATTGAGGAAGGAGTGAATGCAAATCAAAGGGCTAATTAGAGCATTCATTGTCAGATTCAAAGCGATTGGGATCGTTAAAGCAGAATGATGGAACCCTAGCCATCAAACCCAACAAATTAACCCTTTGAAGGATTTATTAAGGTAAGTGTGATTTGATTTCAATACATAGAGAATGGATGAATGAAATTCTTTCTAGCATGCGTAAAATCATAGATTAAAGACTTAGAAAAAGAAGGGAAAAGAAAGGGAAAGAATTTTGGAAGATCAGCCAGAAAGGGGGCTGAATCAGACCAAATCGATTAATCGAAATTGGGATTCGATTTATCAATTTTGGTTTGGAAGTTGAAAAGTTAGGTAAGCCCGATTTCGATTAAACGAATTGGATTTCGATTAATCGATTTGGATGTTCGATTAATCGATTTGGAAATTGACTAATCGACTGAGTACCTCCACTGGCTGGAGAAACATGACCTAGGGAAATCGACTAATCGAGTTGAGAAATCGATTAATCGACTTTGGATTTCGATTAATCGATTTGGGACCAACTAATCGATTTCAGACTTTCGACCACTCGATTTGAGAATCGACCTTATTATGTGAGAAACTTCGATTAATCGATTTGAGATCGATTAATTGAATTTGAATCTTGATTAATCGATTTTGGAAATCGACTAATCGATTTGGGTTTTGATTAATCGATTTTGGGAATCAATTAATCAAATTATGTTTCGATTAATCGATTTGGGGAATCGATTAATCGACTTTGGCAGTTTTACTTGACTTTATAGTTTTACTTTGAGATTCATGGAGGGTCTAGGACCTTCTTCATTACATCTTTAGTGATGTATTGCATGTGTTATGATGTACCATAGGTGGTACGTGTGAAAGCGAGCACAAGGAGCCGCGTGGGACCTTGATGCTTGGACCTTCAGAGAATTGAGGTAGGGAACACCCTGAACATGTACTTTAATTGCAAAAGCATGTATGTAGTGGTATGCTTATCAGAATTTTAATGTTTTAACTATGAAAAGCTTTATGAAAATGGGTGTGTGTGTGATACCAAGAATGTGATAAAGGCATCTGTGTAATGCGAGTAATTAAGATCAAGTAATCTAATGAGAATAAGACATCCCCAGGAGATGAGAAAGTAATAAAGGCATCAGTGGATGCAAGTAACTTATACATCCCAGGGATGTATATGTGATTGAATAATAACTGTTGAGGCCTGACTGATATAAGATAGCACTTTACACGGTGAACAACTATATGTAAAGCACATGTTATTTTTGTTACTTGAGGTTTGTTTAGGATACCCCACTGACGTGGCTGGATACCCACGACTGACGCGGCAGGATATCCGTGACCGGTACGGCGGCCAATCCGTACACCAGTGCGGAGGTCTATCCGTACACAGTAAGCACATCCTAGGGATGTTGAGATGAGTTTTAACCCCGCCGCCTAATGAGAAAGGGGCTTGGGTCATATTCCCAGAGAATACATTTTAACAACTATCTATTTAGACGACGATGAAGGGTATCTCATCGGGGTTCGATGCTATATTGCTCGGGAATTACTTAAGTTGAAGATTTAAGTTTTGCTTTAGGCCTGTTCAGTGTCATTCATGATAAATCAACAGTAAAGTAAGACATGCAAATTATTAGTAAACTTGAATATAAATTATCAGTTTTTAAACAGTTTTCCAGCAAATGCATAGACTCCTCATGCTTAGAATATCATGGAATATATGTGAGTTTTGATTTATATGTTCATTGTGTTTGTTCCCTATTGAGCTAGGATGTAGCTCACCCTTTTAGACTATACGTCGCAGGTCCTTTGTTAGCAGCAGCTGAGGCTTCGGGGGACGTAGATCCGGGTGATTCGGATTTCATGCCTGGAAACGAGTTGGAGCCTCCTCTCGAGGACTTATTCTAGGAGACTCTACTGTGTACTTTGACAGAGAGTAGTTTTGAGAGCTAATTGTACTGGTTGGTATGTCAAGCCTTTATTTTGATAAACAATGTAATCAAATTGAATTATTCTTTTGGCAAACCATCTGGGGTGATCTATTTATCACCGATGGTTCGGGTCGGTTCTCTGTTCATGCAGTGGCATGAAAGCAGAACTGTCTTTTGCGTATGCCAGATCGGCATATTAACTTTTTCGCGATATGAAATCATTGCTTTATTTATTTATCATTGCTTGTTATACCAATGTTCTGTGCAAAGTTTGGGGCACAGTCTGGAGGATCGTGCTGATGGCACAGGTTTCGGGGTGCCAAAATCTAGGTTGTCACATAGAGTCTTTGACGAAGACTCATATATATATAAAAGGGAATCTAAATGACATGATGGAAAGAAAAATAGGGAGATAAGATGAAAACTAACTATCTAGAAAAAGAGTTTGCAAAAGTGTCCCATCGCGATCGCCAGTCTGTTGGTACGCGTATTTTTTGGGTTCCTTTCGGTCCCCGATGAATCAGTGGCTCCAATTCTGTCAAAGTGGACTCTAGTGATGTGGCGTTTAGAATGTTAGAAATAAAGGGTTTTCTAGGGAGGTTCTTAGTTTGTTGTGATCGCCAATTACAGATATTTAATGACGCTACAACACGTCAATGATCACGCTTTGAAGCGGGTATGGGTTACTTCTATATTGAATCGTCTGCCTGTGAATATCAGCAGCTATATTTTTTCTTATAATTTAGATAGTTTAATTTTCCTTCCCTTCCCGTTATTGTTGCAGTTCTAATCAGTCTAGATTTCTAATTTCTGTTATAAGTTTAGTTATGTGGGTTTATTCTAATCCTATTAAGAGTCTAGTTAATTTTGACTACTCCTATCCTTATTGAAAGTCTAAATAATTAAGCGTCCTAATCCCATTAGAAGTCTTATTAATTTCAGTATCCCAATCCCATTAGAAGTCTAGTTGTGATCAGGTTTCCTAATTGTACTAGGTGTGCACATGTAGTAGTTCTGGTGAAACTCTAATTAAATCAACCATGCTAGTTATACTTAGCTTCAAATTTGAGCAAATATGCTAGTTGTATTCTAATTAAATCAAGTATAACAGTCTTACCGGAATTCTAATTGAAGTAGAGAACTAATTTTACTAAAACTCTAATTTAGGCAATGAATTAATTTTATATGAATAAAATAGAAAAATCTAATTGAGGGAAACAAACTAATTTGATTAAAATTCTTATTAGAGCAATGAATTAACTACACTAAATTCTGTTTTAAAATAAAGGAATTGATTTGACCAGAATTATGATCAGAGTGATAAATTAATTATACTAAGATTCTAACTAAAATAAAATGACTGATTACTGATACTGGGATCTAATAAAGCGAGGACTTAACTATGCTAGAATTATCTAATTAAGATAAAGGAACTAATTTTATTGGGATAATCGAAGCAATTATTTAGCTGAAATAAAGCATGTAAATTGACTATACTAATATTCCAAGAAGAAATTATGGAACTTATATTATAATCCTAATTAAAGTAATTAAGTAATTCTAAAAAAAAAGGGGTTTGGGTTCGCTACGCTAAGGAGGATTGGCCTCATTCCCGAGTACCCTCCGTAAGCTCCCTTGGGCAAATCGGGTGGCTGAGATTGAAGATAAATTGGATTTATGATGATAAAATAGTATTTTTTTATAGATTTTTCAGAGTTGATTTTGGAGTAATAATTATGGATTAAATTGAGAAACTAAAATTAATATTTAGGATTTTTAGAGGTACTAAAATAGGGAATTCAAACCATAATTTAAAATTTTAGGACTAAATTCGGGTCCGAAATCAGAAAATCTGACCGTATGATTAAGGACTGATTCTAAAATCCAAGGATTAGAGCCAGAAATTAATGATAGGACTAGAAATTAATATTTTAGAACGAATTAGAGCCTAGGGTCGGTAAATTAGACTGCCAGATTAAGGACTAGTTCTAAATTCGGAGAACTAGAACCAGATATAAAAATCACGGTGTAAAAAAGGGTGCTACGGTCTTGGACTGAGAGTTAAAACTAAGAGAAAGATCCTAAGACTAAAACTGAGATTTTTACCTAGGGGCTATGGAGAGAAATTATCAAAGGTTCGGAGTTTGAATCTCCAAATCATGGTTAGATTGCTCTATGGGTTTGTTCTCAGAATTCTCTAGTTTCGGAATCCCAAAAAAATCCGTTCTCTCTCGAAATTTGCCAGCCTTCCCGGAGCGAATTTTAAAAAAATCTTTTATAGGTTTTTCTTCAATTAAATGCCTTGTTTCAGGCGTTTAATCAAATTGTGCGCCGTTCTCCCGGCACTTAATCGCTTTGAGTCGGTCACCGACTCAGTGAGCGACCGACTGACTTGCTTAGCGAGTTTCCTAGTCCTAATAGCGTTAGAACTAATTGCGTGCCTATTTTGGGGTGCGTAATCCAATTAAGCGTCACTCTCGAAGCATTTAATCGAGAAAACTTAGGGTTAAGGACAGTGAGGCTAGGCCGGGCGTAGGCCAATTGAGCGCTCGATGGTGTGGCGCTCAATCCGGTCGCGCCTCTAGTGTCAGGCGTGTGATCGAGTCTTGAGATGGTTTGGGGAAAGGAAGTCGGGTATGAGAAGGGACTGATTGCGCACGTGTGATCTGGCATGCAATCGAATTGAGTGCTTGGTTTTAGGCTCTTAATTCGAGGTTGTCTGGGTCTGGGTCAAAAATGCCAGACTATTGTTTTAGCCTGCATTCCGACTATATACTACTGTTTCAGTATATAGTCTCCCTACATTGGGATATGAGCCACAAAGCTATTATTTTAGCCTGTGTTCAGCCATGCACTATTGTTTTAGTGTATAGTTCCCGCATTAGGGTTATGGGGTCTGTGTCAAAGAGCTATTGTTTCAGCCTGTGTTCAGCCATATACTATGATTTCAGTATATGGTCCCACATTAGTACAAAGAGGTCTGAAATGCAAGACTATTATTTCAGTCTGCATTCCGACTATACACTATTGTTTCAGTATATAGTCTCCCTATGTCGGGATTTGAGCCACAGAGCTATTGTTTCCACCTGCATTCAGCCATATACTATTGTTTCAGTGCATGGTTCCCACGTCGGGGGTATGAGCCATAGAACTATTATTTCAGCCTGTGTCCGGCCATATACTATTTTTTTAGCATATAGTCCCATATAAGGGTTATGAGGTCAAAGGTTGACCGAACAAATTTGTATATTTCGAGAGGGAAAAATGGGGGTGTCTACACCACCATACCGGTTCTATTTATATTCAAAGGTTCGATTCACGGTTTCACCGCCACGTCGGCTCTATTCATATTCAAGACATGGTTACGAGAGTCATGTGCGAAAACAGTGTATTAACGTCGAAGTCCAGAATTCAAGGATCTGGTTTCATGTTCATGGTCGTTTGCATATTTAGAGTTTATATTTTCAAATATCATATTTCAATTTTGCAGAGTTCATATTTCAATTACAATTATTCGAGTTTAATTACTTGTTCAAATACAGTCAGAATTATCATGACATTCATGCAAAAAGATTCAAATCATGAACTTTTCTTCAAATCATAACCATGAAAGAGATTCAAATCCAGATTCAAAAGGTTTGAAGTTCAAAGTCTAAAAATTCAAATATACGTTCAAATGTGGTTATAATTATCATGATATCTATAAATTGAAAATCAAAATATAATCTTGCAGTGAATTTTCCCTACATTTCAGATTTTACGTCCAAGCGATTCGTTAAGTCTCAAGTTTTGATGCAATATGTGAATTTAACATATAGATATCGAAAGTCAAGATTTAAGATGAATCATCATCTCAAAACTCGGAAATGCAATTGATCATGTTCGTGTGCAATTGAAACCAAATTATTAACCATTGAAAACGATTCAAATGTATAGATGCAACGGATTTTCGAAATCCCAGGCTCATGTAAAATATCATTAATGACCATGAATCGAAATTAAAACATAACTTTGGATTGAAAATTTCCCTACCTTAACCTTGAAGTCGTTCGAAGCAAAGCAAAGTCCTATCAATGGCTTTCCACCCTCAACCTACATCACATAGCATTCGTAAAACATATGTCAATGACTGAAGAATCACACTTGTCAGAGTTTCGTTAGATTTACTCAAAACTGAGGCAGAATGGAGAAGTTCGTGATAACCTCGAATCATGTGAAACTTGTCCCAAATTTCTGATCAATTTTGACCTTTAAAACATTGGATTTGTGGAATTGCTAATTCACACAAATTATAGAGCTCGTTGTCCTCTTTCCAATCGCGTAATTTTGAGTTCGGGGTGAAAAGTTATGGCTAAAATACTTAGCCTATGTCAACACCTCATTCTAAGTCGCCCTGACGAGTTGAAAATTCTCCCGGGTGAGTTCATCTGAATACATGGGGCACACTCCACCTTGCCTGGGTGAGATTTGCCTAGAAATTTGGCCTGGAATTTGTGGAAAACTCGCTCGAGCGAGTTTTCCAAGCACTCACTCTTCCCATTCTGAAGGCATCTTGCCCGGGCAAGTTTCCAATCGCCTGGGTGAGTCTGTCAGACTCCGAATTCATCAGAATTCGATCTTCTTCCCCAAATTCAACAATACCCTCAATTTTACTCGCACGTGTATCCCGATTCCTCTACTGATCAAATCTATTCTACACTAGCCATACACGATTCTCACCTTTTAAACTCTCACATGCGACGGTCCACGATGATCGCTATCGAAAGATCTCGACGTTCCCACTTCTCGCTTGTCCGATCCTCGAGATCCTTCCATGCGATTCAAAGATACATAAATAGAATAAATTTTCAAAAATATGGATTCACGCGAGTTATGTTACAATGTTTACCTTCTAGATTCACGCATGCGGAGTCTATGATCGTTAATATCGGAATTCGGTGCGAAAGCTTTGCATTCGTCTGATGATTCTCCTCTCTGATCGTAACCGTGTCGTAATTGAAGGCCTTGTACGGACGAGATCGATGAAGCGTTTCTTGAACTAAGAGATATTGGGAGAAATAAAAAAGTTGAGGAGTAATGGACTCGTCTTCCTCACTCGGCCCTCTTTTCTTCTCACAGAGTTCTCACGCAATGAAATTCTCATTTTGTGGAAACATTTTGGCTTTTATGTTAACAAAGGTCGATTCGGTGTTAAACCACACACTCAAAAATGGTGTACTGCCTTTAGTTTCCAAGTCTAAAAGTATAGGGTTCAAAGTTCTCCCAGCCAAGTTTCGATGAGTAGACCTTATGTTTACAAACTTAGTTCTTTACCAGTGGTGCTCTCACGGAGCTTGTGTAACCAATGACACTATTAATTACAAATATCCTTCGCACATGGGCTTACATTCTTAAAATAAATTATTTCTAAATCAGAGGTGCGCATTGTACGCCTTACCAAACACATACACATAGTTGGTGTATGAGTGTTTGGAAAAATTCGGGATGTTACATTCTTCCTACCTTAAAGGATTTTTGTCCTCGAAAATTTAGGTATCTTACGCGAAAAGGTATCGATACTTAGGAGTCGAGAACAAGCATAGTCACACATTTCTCAAGAGTCAACGATTGAGTCTATGATCTAACATCGACAAAAGTGACGGTCATTACACTCTCCCCTCAAAAAAATTTTCGCCCTCGAAAATTCACGACGTGACATCTAGTGTGTTTATCATAATAGATGCTTTGACATCAATGGTAAATAGGTTGTCGATATATAAAGGTGCCATTGTCGCCAACCAAATTAAATCCTACAGCAATTTACATCAACACCACAAGGCTTATCATAATAGTCTAAGCTCAATAGGGACAAATTCAGTACAATTTGACATTTTATCATAACAAAGCATGGAATTCATGACCATATTCAAGAGCATTTAAAAACTAAATTTCAAACCAAAAATAAAACATTTTTTATATTGAAACGGAACGGAAGCATTTTCATATCAAAGAATCTTATTAAGTAGAAATATATTTCGAAGGTCATTTTCATATCAAACAGAAACTAATTTCAGATGTCATTTCCTTCTTTTTCATATTTAGGATATACAGTTCAGATGTCAGAGTTTTAGTGTTCATATACAAGTTGCAGTCCAAAGTGTCAGAGTTTTGCGGTTTCAAAGTTCAAAGGTCGGAGTTCCAAATTCAAGGATGTCAGATTCACGTTTTCAGAGTTCAGGCTTCAGGGGTTTCATAGTTCAGAGGTTTTAGAGTTCGGAAGTTTTAGAGTTCAACGGTTTCAAAGTTCAAAATTTTAGAGTTGAGAATTTTCAGAGTTGAGAATTTTTAGAGTTCCGAATTTTCAGTGTTCAAAATGCAAATTTAGAATACAAATACACCGTCATGCCGGTTCGATTCATGGATATACTGTCGTACCAGTTCGATTCAAGGATTAACTGCCGTACGAGTTCGATTCATGGATTAATTGCCATACCAGTTCGATTCAAGGATTTATATTCAAAGTTCACATACAGAATTTAGAATTCACATTCAAGATCGATTCATGGATATGAAAAAGTGCCGGTTTGATTCACGATTTTACCATCATGTCGGTTCTATTCATATCTAGAAGTTCGATTCACGGTTTCACCACCATGCCAACTCTATTCATATTCAGGACAGGGTTACGAGAGTTATGTGTGGAAACATACATTAATGTCGGAGTCTAGAATCCAAGGATCTGGTTTCATGTTCATGGTCGTTTGCAGATTTAGAGTTTATATTTCCAAATATCAGATTTCAAAGTTGCAGAGTTCATATTTCAATTTCAATTATTCAAAGTTTTCAAAATACAAGGAGTTCAATTACTTGTTCAAATACGGTCAGAATTAACATGACATTCATGAAAAAAGATTCAAATCATGAACTTTCCTACAAATCATTAACCATACAAAGAGATTCAAATCCAGATTCAAAAGGTTCGAAGTTCAAAATCCAAAAATTCAAATATACGTTCAAATGTGGTCCTAATTATTATGATATCTATAAATCCAAAATGAAAATATACTCTTGCAGTGACTTTTCCTTGCATTTATGATTTCGCATTCAAACGATTCGTTAAGTCTCAAGTTATGATGCAATATGCGGATTCAACGTATAGATATCAGAATTCAAGATTTAAGACAAATCGTTATCTCAAAACTCGAAAATGCAATTGATCATGTTCATGTGCAATTGAAACCAAATTATTAACCATTGAAAAAAATTCAAATGTATCGATGCATCAAATTTCAAAAATCGCAGACTCATGTAAAATATCATTAATGACCATGAATCGACATTAAAACATAACTTTGCATTGAAAATGCCCCTACCTTAACCTTGAAGTTGCGCGAAGCAAAGCAAAATCCTATTGATGGCTTCCTGCCCTCAATCTACATCACATTGCATTTGTAAAACACATGTCAATGACTAAAGAATCACACACGTCGGAGCTTCTTTTAAGTTTTCTCAAAACAATGGCGGAATGGACAAGTTCGTACTAACCTCGGATCATGTGGAACTTGTTCTAACTTACCACTCAATTTTGACTCTTAAAACATTGGATTTGTGCAATTTCTAATTCATACAAATTATGGAGCCTGTTGTTCTCTTTCCAATGTCATGAGAATCTCGTAATTTCGAGTTTGGGGTCAAAAGTTATGGCTAAAATACTCAGCCTATGTCAACACCTCATTCCAAGTCGCCCCAGCGAGTTCAAATTCGCTTAGGCGAGTTCATCAGATTCCATGTGGGCACTCTCCAACTGGCCCGGGCAAGATTTTCCTGAGAAATTTGGCCTAGAATTTTGGCGAGCTTTCCAACCACTCACTCTTCCCATTCTGAACGCATCTCGCCCAGGCAAGTTTGTCAGACTCTGAATTCGTCAGGTATCGATCTTCTTCCCCAAATTCAACAAAACCATCAATTTTACTCGGACGCGTATCCCGATTTCTCTACTAATCTAGCATAATCTATTCTACACTAGCCATTCACGATTCTCACTTTTTAAACTCTCGCATGCGACCATCCACGATGATCGCTATCGGAAGATCTCGACGTTCCCACATCTCGCTCGTTCTATCCTCAAGATCCTTGCATGCGATTCAAAGATACATCCATAAAAAAAAAAATTAAAAATCGGAATTCACGCGAGTTATGTTACAATGTTTACCTTCTAGATTCACGCATGTGGAGTCTATGATCGTTAATATCAGAATTCGGCGTGAAAGCTTCTCAATCGTCCGATGATTCTCCTCCCCGATAGTAATCGTGTCGTAATCGAAGGGCTTGCATGGACGGGATCGATGAAGACTTTTTTGAACTAAGAGATATTGGGAGATATAAAAAAGTTGAGGAGTAATGGAGTTCTCTTCCTCACTCGGCCCTCTTTTCTTCTCAGAGAGTTCTCATGCTATGAAATTCTCATTTTGTGGTGTGTTGGGTTTTATGTCAACAGGGGTCGATTCGGTGTTAAACTGCACACTCAAAAATTGTGTATTGGCTTTCGTTTCCAAGTCTAAAAGTTTAGGGTTCAAAGTTTACAAACTCAGTTCTTTACCAGTGGTGCTCTTCAGAGAGCTTGTATAACGGCTCACACTATTAATTACAAATACCCTTCGTCCATGGGTTTACATTCTTAAAATAAGTTATTTCTAAAATCAGAGGTGCGCATTGCACGCCTTACCAAACACATACACATAGTTGGTGTATGAGTGATGATGGCGGATCATGATCAACAACTTCCACGTTGGATAGATCCAACGGCTTTGGTGGTGAAACTCAATGAGCCTTTTTGCAAGCTGGCTCATTCAAGCGTTTCACAGCAACGCGGGTTTTGTACTTGACGCTCTCCATTGATTGGAATTAGGGAAGAAATTTAAGGGAACTAGATATTGAATTGAGGGATTCTAAAGCCTAATTACTATTAAGTAAGATAAAAAACTAACAAAAATACGAAAGAGTTTTAAATCAGAAGGGCACTGGATAAGACAAAGTTTCAATTTTTACTCTCACGGGAAGCTTCTAACCGTCAGTCATCGATCGATCAATTGTTTGAACTCGATTGATCGAATTTATTAATTTTGGAAGCTTCCAACTTTCCTGAATTTTGAAAGGAGCAACATCGATCGATCGAAAATGAATTTTCGATCAATTGATATGTGCTAGTGACAAAGTCACAGTCATATTTGTACATCAGTCGATTTTTGAAAAGTTGATCGATGGATTTGTACCAGTGAGCAATTCTTCATCAGTCTAAAACATAAAACAAACTCAGCTAATTTTTTATTTTTTTTTGTCATTAGAATTTAAAAACTTACTACATCTGTTCACAAACTGAAATTAAACAAGCCTAAATTATAATCATAAAAACACAAACCAACACAAACAAACACAAACACAAATTCCTAAATTAATTTAACTTAAAACACAAAAAAACCAAACAAACATTAAAAGACACTATTTTCCTCTAAACAAAATCAAATCAATCTTCATCCTCTTCATCGTCTCCCTTCCGATCCATTGCTGCTCACGCTCTTGCAATGAAATCATCGGCCTCTCCCAGAAACAACCCTTGTACCAACTGCGTGAGCAGTGACCCCTGGTACCTCAATCATCGATCCATACCCCAAATCATCATATCGAACCCATCCATCTGCACATCAAGGCGAGCAATAGTCGCCTCAACATTAAAATTAGGAGCCTCTTCAGGACGAAGCCTTCTTAAACCGCCATGTTGGCATTGTGCGGGGCTTTGTTGGGGTGTAGGAAGAGGTGGCACATTGGCTGTGGCATCGGGAGGTTGTTGAGCACCCGACGCATTCCTAAAGAGAGAGTTAATGATCTTATTCCATAGGTTTTGGCCGTACTGGTAGAATTGCATGTCACCGATTTCCTCATTAATGTAGATCGGGCACCCAAGATGATCAAGGAGGTGCATGATAAAATGTGGAAAATAGAGCACGAGGCTCTCGCGACATCGCTGCAATGAAACAATGTCAGAATGGCACTAGTACATTGTGCCGAGCATCATATCGGCCCCTTCAAACCAAGTAATGGAGTGAACAACATGAAGTGCCACGACTCGATCTCCAGTTCTTTTAGTCTTGTTCCCATGGGGCAGTAGATTGTTCGTCATCACAATGTCCCAAAATAAAATATCGCGGGGCAAGGACGATAGAAGTGTAGATTGTCCCGATCTATGTCTCCCTCCCGCCATGCTAGCAATCATGGCTTTCGGGCTTTGGTCTACTTCTTGCTTGATTTGATGATTTAGAGGTCGGTTCACATAAAATCCGAATGCCTCAACGAGATTTTGGGCATGGATCCTACGGGTTCAGTTATCGATTGTGACTAAAATGTGCTGGTTACACATTGGCGGCCGTGAGGCTGATACCCACTCCATGTTCTGGTAGAAAATTCGGGCGATGCATGGAGCAACGCCAATTGGTGGTGGCGCGAGAAGCATAT
Source organism: Chloranthus sessilifolius (assembly GCA_021018995.1). NCBI lineage: Eukaryota > Viridiplantae > Streptophyta > Magnoliopsida > Chloranthales > Chloranthaceae > Chloranthus > Chloranthus sessilifolius. Next base: position 15,169,671 of record CM037594.1, read on the forward strand.
CAAGATGGGCTGCTTTGATACATGCAATGGTGCTCACGGCTTCAGGGATTCATCAGAACTCTCTAAGATCGAAAAAATTCTCCATCTGAATGTGGCGATTAGCATAATCCACCAAAGGCACGCTCATCGGGACATCGTCGGGGCGAGGAGGACGTTGATGTGCAAGGGCCCACTTCGTCTGCCATTGGGAATGCCGAGAGAAAATCCAAAGAAGAGTACGAGGAAGATAAGAAGCTTCGGTGGAGGAATGAAACAAAAAGGGAACTCGGTGGTCCCTTAAAAAAGAATTTTTAGCGACTGGAAACAGTTGCATCAATTAATCTCGATCGATCGATTTTCTTTTCTAAAATCGATCGATCTAAATTAACATCAGACCGCTCGGGAACATGAAATATAAATGCGATCGATCAATTTTCACAAATCGATCAATCGAATTTATAGAGGCACCGTTTTGAATTGACATTCGAAAAGACACGACGTTTATCTTTTGGGAAAAGACAACCATCATAATTTTATTCATCTCGATTGATTGATTCATGAAAATTGATCGATAGACATAAGTGCACATTGACCATTTAAAAATGCATACTTGCAAATTTTATTCAATTTATTGATTGAATGAATCAATCGAACGACCATAAATCATGCTTTTGATAAATTTATTGAACATTTAGCGCATCTTTCGATCGATTGAGTTGAATGCTCAAATTAGTCATTTTTTTCATGAAATGATAAAAAAAATTGATGGGTCGAATTTCACTTGATTGATAGATTCCTACCTAACACACTCTACGACACACCAAAAACTTTTTCATCAACACAATTTTTTTTTTGAAATATTTTAAATAAAAAACAAACACACTGGGTTGCCTCCCAGTAAGCGCTGAGTTTAGTTGTCGAAAGCTTGACCTTTTGAATCCCAACCCTTTGGATCAACGAGATCAATTGATTCTATGGACATCTTGGTCAACGGTTCAAACATCGGTTTGAGTCGTTGACCATTGACTTTCAGCACTCGTCTTTCGAATCTTGAATCTCTACGGCACCATGAACAGAAGTGGAAATGACTTGAAAAGGTCCTTCCCATCTCGATCTCAATTATCCTAGATGAAACTTCAGCTTGGAGTTAAATAACCACACCTTTTATCCCGGGTGTAATTCCTTCCGTAAAATCAATCGATCATGCTGCTTCTTTGTAAAGCTTTAAACTCTCATACGCATCATAGTGCAGTTCCTCAAGTTTGCTCAACTGTAAACGATGATTCGACCCAGCCATTTGCATATCGAAATTAAAATGCTTTACCGCCTAGAACGCCTTATATTCTAATTCAACCGGAAGGTGACAAACCTTCTCGAACACAAGTCTAAAAGGCGACATACCAATTGGCGTCTTGAATGCTATCCTATACGCCCATAAAGCATCAGACAAATGCATGGACCAATCTTTTTTGTCAGGTCACATGGTGTTTTCCAAAATTCTTTTTATTTCTCGGTTTGACACCTCCCCCTAGCCACTTGTCTGTGGGTGGTATGGTGTAGCTACTTTATGCGTAACAACATATTTTTTCATCAGTGAATCCAAGTAGCAGTTACAAAAATGCAAGCCACCATCACTGATAATGATTCGCAGTACTCCAAATCGATTGAAAATATTCTCCTTTAGAAACCCGACAACAACCTTGCGGTCATTTGATCTGGTGGCTATTACTTCTACCCATTTCGATATGTAGTCCACTTTAACTAGGATATACAGAAAACCAAAAGAAGGGGGGAAAGGACCCATGAAATCAATCCCCCAAATGTTGAAGATTTCCACGATCAAACTTGGTTGCAATGACATGATATTTCTTCTTGAAATGTGTCCTAACCTTTGACATCGCAAGCACTCTTTGCAATACCATGATGCATCCCGAAAAATGGAGGTCCAATAAAATCTGCTTTGAAGAATTTTGTGCATAGTCTTTTATCCTTGAAAATGACCTCCACATGCCCCGACGTGATAGAAGTTCATGATGCCCGATTGTTCATCTAAGGTATGCATCTCCTAATCACTTGGTCAGAGCAAAACTTGAACAAGTATGGTTCAACCCAGAAGTAGTACTTTACTTGAGAGAAAAATAGATCCTTGTTATTCCTACCCACTATGAAGGGATTCGCCCAGTGACCAGATAGTTTATTATGTTTGTGTACCAGGAAACTCTATGGGTTGCCACACCTATTGCTAATAATTGTTCATCTAGAAATGTGTCACGAATGTGCTCCAACGATGATGACACTTGAGGTAAAATCCATGACAAGTGATTCACAACCACATTTTCGACTCCTTTTTTGTAACGAATTTCAAAATTGAATTCCTGGAGAAGCAGAATCCATCGGATCAATCGCGGTTTTGTGTCCTTTTTGGCCAAGAAGTATTTTAACACTGAGTGATCTGAAATGACCACTATCTTTGAACCTAGCAAGTATGAGTGGAATTTATCCAGCAGATATACCACATGTAATAATTCCTTCTCTGCCATGGTTTAGTTTAGTTGGGCGTCGATCAAAGTTTTACTAGCATAGTAAATTACATAGGATAATTTACCCACTATTTAACCTAAGACCGCTCCTATTGCATAGTCTAAAGCGTCACACATTATTTCAAAAGGAAGCGAGTAATCCAGAGGTTTTATCGCCGGAGCATTTGAAAGAAACTCTCTTAATTTCAAAAATGCCTCCATACATTCATCATCAAAGTTTAACAGGAAATCTTTCCCTAACAGGCTACACAACGGTTTAGCCACTTTGCTAAAGTCCTTGATGAATCTCCTGTAGAAGCCCGCATGCCCCAAAAATGACCATATTTGACTAACGGATTTCGGGGGTGGCAAATTAGCAATCAAGTCAACCTTTGCCTTGTCAACCTCAAGTCCTTCTTTCAATATAATGTGCCCCAGGATGATTCCTTGCTAGACCACAAAGTGGCTCTTCTCCCAGCTCAGAACATGACTAGATTCCTCACAATGCTATAAAACCAGTGTCAAATGGTGTAGACATGTTTCGAATGTCTTCGTAAAGACTGAAAGTCATCCATAAATTCTTCAATGAATTTGTCAACCATATAAAAAAATATGGCTAACATGCAATGTTGGAATGTTGTTGTCGAATTACATAGTCCAAATGGCATCCAGAGGTATGCAAAGGTGCCATAAGGGCAGGTAAATGTCATTTTCTCTTGATCTACTGAAAATATGGGAACTTGGTTATATCTCGAGTAACCATCAAGAAAACAATAAAACTCTTGCCCAACTAGCTTCTCGAGAATATGATCAATAAACGAAGGGGAAAATGATCCTTTCTCATACCAGTGTTCAATTTTCGATAATTGATGCAAACATGCTAACTAGTGGTCTCACGTTTGGGCATCAATTCCCCTTCGACGCTTTCTTTCACCATTATGCCCGACTTCTTTGGGACGATTTGAACTGGACTTACCCACTCGCTGTCAGAGATTGCATAAATGATTCCTGCATCAAGCAATTTGATAATCTCCTTTAGAACGACTTCATTTATATTCAGGTTTAGTCGTCTCTATGCCTCCTTTTATGGCTTACTATCCTCTTCAAGATGTATCTTGTGCACACACACCGACAGATCAGTTCCCTTTAATGGTTCATCTGATTGCTCTTTTATGGTCCATGAGTACTTTCACAAATTCACTCTCTTGCTTGTTGGACACAGTCAATGATAATATCACTGGGAGCGTCTCATGGGATCCCAGAAAAGCATATTTGAGTGAATCGGGCAGAGGTTTCAAATCGAGGGCTGGCAGTTGCTCTATCGATGGTCTCAATTTTGGCTTTTCAGCAATGGGTAATGGTTTGACCCTCATCTTCCATTGCCAATTCTCATGAAACATTGATACAGTCTTCATCCCTTCAGAACATTGCTCTGAACTACTCTTTTCATCATAATTGGCCAATATGGAAGTTTCAAATTCTTCTTTGGTTAACATCGATGGAAGAGCCTCCTTTATCGCTTGATCAACCTGGTCGATATAGAAACAATCATCTTCCCCCTCATTTAGAAAATGGGTCATTGCGTTGATCACATTTAGCCTTACTTTCATATTCCCAAAAGACACATCCATGACTCCTGTACGACAATTAATATAGGCATTCATGGTTGCAAAAAAAGGATGTCCAAGGACAATAGGGATTTGATGATTTGATTATCTGATTTGGCTCAGGGTTCCATGTCCAGTACAACAAAGTCTATTGGAAAGAGGAATATATCTATCCCCACAAGAATGTCTTCGATGATTCCTCTAGGCCTTCTCTTAGACCTATCCACTAACTAAAGTGTTACAGCAGTTGGTTGCAATTCTTCCAGTCCCAATTTTTCGTACACCGAATACGGAATCAAATTTACACATGCTCCCAAATCCAAAAGTGCCTTACCAATTATGTGCCCACCAATTACACATGAAATGGTCGAAACCCCATGGTCCTTGAGTTTTGTTGGTGCATCCAATTTTAGGATGGAACTGACCTGATCAGTTAGAAATACCTTTTTGGATACATGGGTACATGACTTTCTTTTGTGAGTACACAAGTCCTTCAAGAACTTGGCATACACGGGAACTTGTTTGATTGCATCAAGCAATGAAAGATTGATCTTCACTTGCTTAAAAGTTTCCATAACATCATCAAATTTCGATGAACCCTTTCCCAATCTTGATGGTGGCATAAGACACTGAGGATATGGTGCCTTAGGTGCATGAGAATTACTATCAGCTGCTGGGTCTTCCTCGGATTCCGCTTGGACAGTTGTAGGGGCTTCCTTCTCTTTTCCTTTCTCGGGTTCATTTTCCTTCACTACTTCTTCAGATTCAGGTGAGCTTCCATCATGATTGTCAATTGTATGACCTCTTCTCAACATAGTCATGACTTTTAAATGAAGACTGGTAGATGGGCCCTTGCCCAACGGTGCCTGACCTCGTGGGTTGTTGATGGCTGACTTGGAAGTCTACCTTCTTCCCTTTGACTTATTTGGTTAGCCAATTGACCAATTTGGTCTTCTAGCTTGGCTTTGGTTTACCCATAAGATTGCATAGTTTGCAGGGTGTTAAACACCTTATCCTCTAAGTGAAAACTTCTTTAACTTGAAGCATTTGTTTGATTGAAATTCTAATTTTGATAAAAGTCAGAATTTGGGTGCTGATAATACAAATTCTAGTTGAAGTTTGAATTTTGTGGTGGATGATAGCCTTGCAGTCCACTTTGCTGATTTACAGGTCTAGCCTGGTTAGATCCTCCCAATCCTAAACTAGGATAGTTCCTCCATTCCTGATTGTAGTTGTTGGGATAAGGATTCCTATCCTACCTTTAGAATGATTGGGGTGCATTCACCTGTTCCCGAGGGTTAGGATCCTCAGGAAAGAAAAACTGAGTGGTTGGACACTCATCAACATTATGACCTTGGTGTTCACAGATCGAACACATAGTAGGTGTGGCTAGGGTTTGGGCCTTTCGAGATGTTGCCAACAACATATTAATTTGTCTCGATAACACATCAACCTTGGTTGCTAGGTCAGAGGTGTTATTGACTTCATACAATCCTCCTTTCATCAACACATGGGTTTTTGCTGACATATCAAGACTGGTACGACTAAACATCTGGCCTTGCATCGAGTTCTAGCTCAATCTTTCAAATAAGCCCCAAATTTCTCCCTCTTCCTTTATGATGTATGATCCTCCACATGACGCATCCACCATACATCTTTCCTCTCGTATCAGTCCATTGTAGAAACTCTGGACTTATTGCCATCTCAGGATTTGGTGATGTGGGCAACTTAGGAGTAGTTTTTTAAATCGCTCTCAACACTCATAAAATGTCTCAGCAGGTTGCTGAGAAACTATTAGAATTTTCTGACGCAGATCAATGGTCTTACTAATGGGAAAGTATTTCTTTAGAAACGTTGTAATTCCATCCAATTCCTAGTTGATCCTGGTTCTAGTGAAAGAAACCAAGATTTTGCCTTATCTCTCAAGGAGAAGGGAAAAATTCTCAACTTGGCTATCTCATCAGACACATTGTGTACCCTAAACATCTTGCAGACCCCGATGAAATTGGTCAAATGTGCGTGCGGATTTTCATTGCTTAATCCGTTGAAGATCGACAACATTTGAATCATGGTCGATTTAAATTCGAAATGATTTCTAGGAATGGGAGGATGAGTGATACTATCTTGATCCTCGTAAGGACCAGGGTCATTGTAATCCTCCAAAGTTCTTGGGCCAACTGGAATCTCATTGTAATTTTCATCTTCTTCATTGTGATTCAAATTTCTATTTATGCCAATTCCACCTGGTGGGATTGCATTATTGTTTTGATTTCTATCTCCTCATCTTTGGTCAGCCATAACTTCAGGGTTATCGTGTTGAACTCGATAGTTTCTTCGGTTCATTTTACAAGTTCTTTCAATCTCACGATTTAACGGATGTAGATCATGTCGATGAGATCGGGTAAAGCTCATACACCGAACCAACCGAGATAGGGGTGCATAGAATCACACCTTCTAAATTTTTATTTTTTTAAAATATGAACTGAAAAACAGCCACAAGCCAAAATCGATCAATCAATTTTTATAAATCTATTGATTGGGTTGCAACAGTGAACAAATTAATTGTCACAGTTCTCCGATCCTCAGTTGATCGATCAGTTTTGAAGAAATCGATTACTTGAAATGAGATAGAGAGCAGAATCCATAGTCCGAACAAAACAAAAAAAATAAACTTTAAAATTTTCTCTTTTTTTTTTTTTAAACAAAACTAAACACTCCTAAAAATTCCGTTGCCTTCCCTGGAGCGACGACAAAAACTTGATCATTTTAGAAATGAAACCTTGCAAGCGCACAAGATCTATTGAAGCAGGGCGAATTTAAGTGTGTCGAACCCACATCGAAGCGTGTAATTTAATTAATTCTAAAAAAGTATGTTAAACCTAAGGAAGAACCAAAGGCAAATTTTTTAAAAGAACGAAGATTAACAACTACTCATGCACAATTAATGAAATCTAAACAAGCTTACGCAAGAAAAATAGTGAATAATCAAACAACTATGATGAGAAAGCCAAGGATTCCGCTAACCCTAGATTTGTAACTTTTCTACCAACAATCCAATCAATTCAAGACCATTTATTCACCCTCATTTTGAGACAAGCAAGACAATTCGAAAAAAAAGTGATTATGAGATCCGACATACACTATCCTACCACTATGACCCATTCATTTACGACATGAATCATGCAGAAGATATATTATCCTACCACTATGACCCATTCATTTACGACATGAATCATGCAGAAGATATATTATACTACCACTATGACCCATTCATTTACAACATGAATCATGCAAAAGAAAGTGATTATGAGATCCGACATACACTATCCTACCACTATGATATTCACAAAGACAAAACCACACAATGATAATAAATCGTACGACATCCTAGGTTGATCTACATGATCAATATAGGTTGGAACTGCTCTTTTACTGTCGTTGATCTACAAGATCGGTGACTATAAATAAATATTCGAAGATAACACAATATGCACAAACTAAAGCCGTACGATTCAATAATTGTAACAAGAAATGATGGTATTGAAAATAAATTGATTACTCATCTAGGGTTGCTTCCTCCTTGAACAAGGGGTTTAGCCACTCATCCTTGATTCGATTGCAACACACAAATTTGAAGCCATCAAAATGCACTTTAATGATCAAGTGTTTGGATCTTTTAGGAAAAGATCCGGAACATTACAATGCTTGAATTCCTAATTACAAAACTAATGATCACAAAACTAAAGCTCAACAATGAAAGTAAGGAGAAAACTTGAGAATTGACTAATGAAAAATCGCCCAAGAAAAGACTCCCTAAACACTAAACATTTGATCGTTGATATAGGGTGCGAATGAAAATCTGCCATTTCCTTATTCGATCAATCGAATTTAAAATATGAAATTGGCGGGCTCTTCTCTTAAAGTTGATCGAATTTAAAATATGAAATTGGCGGGCAGCAAAAAGTCTTTTTAAACTCGATCGATCGATTCCACGATATTGATTGATCGAATTGACCCTATGAACTCTAACTCGTTTATGCCATATTCAGCATCGATCGATCTCAAGGTAGATTGATTGACTCTTCAAAGATTTCAATGCTTCTGTTGGTTTCGTGGTTCAATGCTTCCATGTTGCCCTTAATTATGTTCTTTTATGCTTCGGCAAGAACCAACTGTCAAAATCTCCCTAAACCAACAAAATTTCACAACAACCGTCATTGTTACCTTCATCGGATGGCCAAATGCCAGTCTTAGTGTGTGAAATATAATCATATTTTGGCACAGATCAACATCCTGAACATTGAATGAAACATTATTAGAAAGCAAGAATATTATTTTCACTTAAAAAAATTACGTTACGACACATACCTTAGGTGTCGCCTCCAAAATCGTTTCATGAAGTTCTTTTTGAATCCCTTGGTCCTTTCTAATCAACTTGTTGACATGATTCATCGTTTGCAGCTCCACATCCCTTGAAGTGAGTTGCTCATCCAAGGAGTTGTAACATGTCACGAGGAGCTCATTCTCTCACCTTAAATTGCTCACTCTCTGGGTGAGTTCAAGTTGTCGAGCACCAGACCATTGATCCTCCTCAACAACAATTCGTTAGAGGAGGTAGGTGCACTGGTGCTCTCCTTTGTGGCCTCCCTTGTTCTCGGCCGCTCTAAATGGATGGGGCCCTCTTCGGAGGGTGATTCTTCGTCTGATGTCGATTGGGCGTCAAATTCTTCCTCTTCAATATTGTCAATCGGAATGTAATTTCCCTTCTTTTTTGGCCGCACATCCACTTCCATAGCTTTCTTGAATTGCACCTCTTCATCAACCTCTTTCCTCTGCACCTAACAACCTTTAGAACTCGCAAATATTCTCGTACGACCTAGTATTTCTATCTCAAAGGAAACTAGGTTGAGGGGAGCGCAAACGTTTTACAAGAAAAGGAAAAACCCTAAATATCATAACACTAAATCGAAAATAGAATAAAAGCGCACGACATCAACTCTTTAAGAAGTTGAGATCGACTCTTTAGGTCATTCTCGACTCTTTAAGAGGTCAGTATCGACACTTTAAGAGGTCAGTATCAACCCCTTATTCTATCGACATTGGTACTCTTTATAGTCCTTAGCTTTATAAATTTGGCGTATTCATCATACCTTGTTGTTCAACATCTTCCCAACAGTGTAGCCTTTCATCCTTGATTATGCCTTTTCCGCCCATTTCAACAATCATGGGAAAGGATTCTTAAAGGGCGTTTATTTAAGTGAGATTTGTGGCAACATCGCATAAGCCCACCATTGAAGTACACAAATGCATCCATTAACGTTTAACGTCTTAAAGGCTTTATCCATGTCGGCAACCTTTCTACTTGCCGCGCCCTTGATTATATACTCGAGCAAGTCATGGTACCCATGGAGACCCTACAGAATTTGATTGAAGTTCTCGACGTCATTGATGAGGACGACGTGCTCATCCACTAGTTGATGGTGGGACCCGGGAAAAAAGAAAGGTACACGACATAAATAAAAGAGACAACTTTATGAAGTCGTTGTCACTTTTCACTCGCCTCACTCCAAGGTCTACATGAGACCGGACAATTTTCCTGCTAGGCACTCCACGAAAATGTTTATATCGAATGGTTTCTTCTTTCGGTGGTTTAACTAAGGGGATATACTATTCGGGGCCAACCAAGACAAGTTTCAGTATTAATGCAATGTCTATCTTCCGAAGATAGACATCACTCTTCCCGATTCAGAAGTCTTTTTTTCAACCCAAAAACTCAACATCACATCGATGACATCTCCAAGAAAACTCACATCCTTTGGCATTTTAAATATTCCATCGAAAATTGATGCTATCACCAACTCCTTTCTCCTCGTGCTAGCGTCATCGTAGAGCTTCCAAATGCCAATAGGGGAACATTTGACAATTGCTTGCTGTATGACCATCTTGACAACTTGTTTAAATAAACTGTAATAAAAAGGAAAGGAGTGAGTCACATACTAACACAGATTGTTTAAATGAATAGTAATATATAATCAGGCAAGGAGAATAATGTCGACCATATAATCAGTTTATATTGACCTTTTTATATAGTCGATATCGACCTGCTATATAGTCGATACTGATTGTTTAAAGGTGCGATATCTCTCTGTTAAAGGGAAAACAAAAAAAAAATTAATTCAAAAGATAGATTGTCGAAAGAAGAAGAAAAAATTCTACAACAATGGAAGATAATTTGATTTCGAACTTACAGATTTGGTAGCTTGAAGATTGTACAATGGAGCGTCATTGACTTCAAAACGACACCGCCTTCCATTTCCTTCGAATGAAAAGTAAGAAGTAAAAAAGTAAAAGAATAAAAGGCAGTAATGATTTGAATTTTTTATGGCTATTTATTACCTTGAGGGTAATTTCAATAATTCATAATGGCGGGCGTCGGATGGGCTTCAAGTTGGTCGGTTTGGTGAAAGGTGAAACTATAGGGTCTCTAACGGAAAAGGTGAATCTTACAGGGTCGATTGTGGAAAATTTCCTTAAAGTTATCCTATTTGATGAATTCTACGCAACATTTTCTTTTTTTTCTAGTTTGACATTTTTGCCAAATGCCGATTTCGTCAGATTTAACAAGTGAAAAAAATTGACAAATCAGCTTTTCCTTTTAAGTAGCGTTGTGCATTTTTTAGGCCGAATCGACATCATTGGGGCGAACTGCCGGTTTTGGTCCGGTTTGGACAAGTACCGGTTTGGGTTTGGTTTGGCAAAAAGAAAAATTGAAAAGTTGAGTTTGGTTTTGGTTCCGGGCCTTCCCAAGATGAAATCGATCGAACCGAACTGATTGTAAGTAAATATTTTTAATATATATATATATATATATATATATATATATATATATGGCAAAGGGCAAAATACACCCGAGCGTAGAGATTTCTCTGCGGCCCCCCAATGTGAAGCGGACACATGGAAAGTGCTTTTTCACTAACCCAGGTAAGCATTTCTACTAACAGTGGTAGGTAGCATATGCGCCAAAGCATGTCCCGTCATAATATGTCGGTAAAAGAATTCAAAAAAGCTAAGAGACTGCAGGTTCCTTTTCTGACTTTCTTCAGGTTCTCTCTCTCTCTCTCTCTCACGCGCGCTTCACTGTGAGACTCTGTGGAAAAGCTGGATCCTGAGACAACTCTCTCTCTCTCTCTCTCTCTCTTTGGAGCGATGAGTCGATAGTAGCACTAAACAGTGACATCTGAGATAAGTTTAGCGCTTCGTAGCTCGTTTCGGTGTATTATTTATAGGTTATAGGTCTTAAAATTATACGCATTCAATATATATATATATATATATTATAATCAAGCAAGACGCTTCTACGGTGAAGAGTTGGGGCTCAGCATACCAAGGAATTGCTTCCTATGCAATACGACTGAGGCAATGGCGCTTCATAATAGAAGCGATGTCGCTTCTTATGTGAAGTCATTGCGCCTCAAATGGTCTTCGCCATCGCTTCTTATGTGAAGCGATGGCTCCTTCGATGGTCTGCGCCAGCACTTCTTATGTGAAGTGATTGCCTTATTTATTAGTAGTTGATTGATCTCTTAACTTATTTACATGGTAGAGATCATAAAATTATAAGCATTCCAAAATTAATAAATTATAATCGACGCAGATGCAGACGCAACTTCTGTGAAGAGTTGGAGCTCAGCATACCTGTTTAGGCTTTTATCATACTAAAGTCTCAACCTATTGCAAGCGCACAATGAATATTGCAGTAATAGTATAGGATCGTTCCCATGAAGAAGGTGATTATTCTGATGTATATTGTGATACCTAAGAATTCCTAACCGCGAGACCCGGGTTGTCGGGTCGACGCTAAGGCCGAACCCTGAACGGAACACTTGGCATAATCACACGCAAAGCGAAAACCATAACTAACTGACATGGCTATCATATCAAGGAAAAAAATCTCCAAATCTATATTCTCGAAAGCTCAAAAAATAATGATTCTAATTCCATATGAATGCATATGGAAAAAGAACCACGGTAAGGGCCATCCCTTACCGCAACATAGTTCACAAAATAATGATACTATGCAACCGAGGGAATTGGGACGATCCCGTCGCGACGATGCGCTCTCTAACCAAAAATATAGAGTCACCACCCAGAGCTTTCGGTGTCCCGGGATACCTAGTTCATTTTTATGAGTACCGAAGTGCTAAAAATATGACTCTGAATCCGATCCACACCAAAGGCTCTTGGGTAGGGACTTCGGTTATCGATCGGGAAGGTGTTAGGCACCCGATCAACCCGCTTAACGTGGTCTCTACTAATGGCCAAAAATAAAATGAAGTAAAAGAAAAGAAAATAGCTTCCTCTTGCCCAAAAGGGCTTAGAATCGTATTTGTGCCCCTCCGTTCCTACCGAAAAGTCGACGGTGTAACGGCACAAATGGGAGGATGGAGGGAGCTAGAAAGAGATAGGAGAAGAAAGGGGAGAGCCGGAGCCCTCAGGCCCTTGTAGCACCGTAGGAGAGCCTTGTGTGGCTTGCTTTGATGAGCTCTTGAAGGCTTTGTATGGTGGAAAGTAGGGTTCTAACTCTTAAGGGTTGAAGCTAAGAGGTAGGGAAGGGAGGCTAGGGGATTACACACATCTAACATAAGGGTTTTCTATGAAATGCTAAGGTCTAAAGGAGTTTTATGAATTCTGGAATTTGTATGGGGGGTGTGCACCAAAGGGAGAAAGATCTTCTCACTGTAAGCTCTTTCTCTCTTAGGTAGAAATTCTCAACCCTTAAGCAAGAGGAGTGGCTCTCTATTTATAGGAAAAGGGTGGGTTAGGAGGCTACTTAAGAGCTAAATGAGTTTAGCAATTAGATAATCTCACATCTAAGGATTCTAAGGGTTTTTGGAGCCTTGAGATGTGTGGGAAGGTCCTCCTATGGTGGATGATGGGGTGAGGCCTTAAGCCACTTAAAGGGTTGTGAATAGGCTTCAAAAGGGTAAAACAGAACTAGCAAAACACACCCCAAAGGTCAAGGTGGTCAACAAGTCAAACCCCAAATACGAAATTTAGGGTAAAATCCAACAGTTACTGTTTATATACCTGACGCAACTAATAGTTGCGCCAGGCAAATGTACAGTAAAACAGTAATGAACAGTGCCTGAAAGTCAGCTCGCGAGGATGGGGCCCCCTTTTGAATCTAGCGCAACTATTAGTTGCGCCAGGCTTAAAATGAGGGAGAATTGGCCTGGCGCAACTATTAGTTGTGCTAGGCAAAGTTTATTGTTGGCGCAACTATTATTTACGCCATACCATTTCTGGGGAGAAATGGCCTGGCGCAACTATTAGTTGTGCCAAGTTCTTAAGGGGCCCCCATGTATTTATATTTATGCCCTCCGGGCCCAGTTTGCTATATCTTTTGATGTAGACCTCCGATTGGGGCGATCCTTGGACCGTTGAAAAGCTGACAACCTCTACTCCTTAATGGTATGGGACTTGATCATCGTAGAGGGCCATAGCTGATTCCGGTGCATCCCTCCCCATCCATTGTCTGGGGAGGTTAGGTTTAGGGTTTTGAATGGGTTCTAAGGGTCGAGACTGGTTTCTAAAGGTTCGAGATAGGTTCCTAAGGGATCTAGGGTGATTCCTAAGGGTTTGGGGTGATTCCTAAGAGTTCTATACATGCCATCAAAAGCTCGAAAATGCGTCTCTCTTGAAATGTGTTTCGATCGGGCCTTTGGCCAAATTTGGGTGTCTACAGATGCCCCTCTTTGGTATCCGATCACTAGTGATCGTATGCCAAAGAAAAGAGACATCCGAAGAGGCCCAAGGCATTACTAATGGGTTCGCTGTATTCAGAATGAACTTTAAACATCGGGTGAGTAACACGGTGAGAAAATGAAAGCCCTGGGGTGCCAGGCTAATCATTCGTTTCTCGAGGTAATCGGTTCCCAAGTGCTTAGCGACATTACTGGGCATAACCGAGGTAGAATGAGTTGCAAAAGCCCAATAACTAGGAAAAACGTTCGCCCCTCGAGTTGCGAAATCCAGTTAATCGAGAAAAATGTCTGCTTCTCGAGATGATTTAAACGTGTTTGATATTTAAAATTCATTCTGAATGCAACAACTTTGTGAGTAAGAGGGGTGATCGACCCACATTCAAAGATAGGCGTGAAGCAAACACACGCAAGGCTCCGCAGTTTGCGTCCAATCCTACAAGGCATTTGATGACCTCATTGGATTATTCGCGAGTGCCCTTGTTGAAAGCAGGGTTCGAGATCCTTGGGCGAACCCATCGATCCTGAAGTTTATTTAGCATGACTGTCCGAGCGAAGTGGATAGATGTCACCATGCTTTTGGGAGTACGTGTTGTTTTAAAAAATGCGCCCTAGATCCACATGACCCAGAGCGTCCAGCTTCGATTATCACTAAATAGATCCAACCAATTGTTGGGTGTCTACCAAAAGGGACATTCAATCCTGGTTTCTGCCGATAATGATCATAAACATCAATTAACTATGCATAATCGTGCACCCATCAGGGGCAATAAGTAACAACAAAGGCGAAGGAAGCCCCGACTTGAACCCACCCGGGTATAATTTACGGGGACAAACGACCATCATACAGATACCCAGATGCATGGCGTACACTTTATAGGGATGCCGCTGCCCATACAGGTTTTAAGCCTGCAGAAAATAAAAGGGAAATGAACCCTTCTGAATGCATGATTGCACATAGTTTGATTGATACGTAATCTCATTCTTAACAGGTTGGCTTCAACCAACGATTGACCTTTTCCAATGGAGAATTTGAAGTTTTAAGACTCTTAACTTCATATGAACAGAGCGCTCATCGCAAAGATTTAGCAGTGGAGTCGACTCGATCGAAACATCGATCGCTTGATCGGACCGCTCTTAAAGTAGGATCCCAAGATCTGAGGCGACCTCTGACTCATGACTTTAATATGGCACAACTGCGTTGCAGATAAAATATTGACATTTTATCGCCTTATGCTTGTGCGTCTCTATGGGGAATACAGATCTGTTTCTGACCTATTTTTTGGATTTTCAAACTATTTTATGTGATTAATTTTTTTTGGAATTTTGAAGTTATTATTTTATGTGAATTTTTTAGAATTTTTTCGGCTTCTCTGTGGGGATTCTCTTTTTTTTGGACTTTTTATATTTTCGGTGTGGGACCGAGGTGCTCATCGATCTTGGTCCGCCTTTATTTTAGCACGGCTTCCTCGGCAAGTCGATGGATGATCGAAATGCCGTTCCAGGAGCGTGTGCATCTGCCGGGGGATAAAACAGATAAAGGAGGAAGTGGGGAACCGGCCCTCCTATCTGGCCCGTACCAGGGCCAAGACCCGGCCTAAGTGCCTGGTGCAACTAATAGTTGCGCCAGGCCATTAGGTGCCCCAAAATAGCTTGGCGCAACTAATAGTTGCGCCAAGCAAGTGGAGGGTAAAACTTTGCCTAGCGCAATTGTTAGTTGCACCAGGCTTGGCTTGGGGATTTTAAACAGCTCGAGTTCGGGCTCGGGGGTTTTATTTTGAAATTTTCTCCCCCCTCTTCTCCTTTGAAACAGAAAACCGCCTCTTCCTAGGGTTTCCTCTCATTGCCTCTTTGCGTGCCTCATTGCCGTTGCCTTGCTTGTGTGGATCGAGTGCCGGATTACGCTAGATCAGAGGCCCATCTTCTTTCAAAAGGTAACCATTAAAACTTACTTCCTTTGATTTCTTTTATTTTTTCTTGTAAATATTGTTATGATCCTACATTCTTTGATGAATAATGGTTTATCTTCATTGTATGCTTATTCATTGATGATATGCTGGCAATTTTTATTTTTTTTTACGAATGGTGCCCTATTTTTGTTATTCTGTGGAATTTGTTGATGCCTAATGTATATATATATATATATATATATATATATATATATATATATATATTTTTTTTTTTTTTTTATATGTTTTTATTTTGCATATATTGGATTTTTGGTCTTTTCTTTTTTTTGAACACTAAATTAGAAAGAAGAAGGGATTTACGGTCTCTCTTTTTTTTTTTTGAAATTTAAGGAAATGATTTTTGACTTCTCTTGAAATTAAAAGAACAAGAGATTTAATTTGTTTAGGAAAACCAATTGAGGCATTTTTATTATTTTCTGGTTGTCGTTTTTTTTTCTAATAGTAAGGATTTTTTTTGGTGGTTTTGTTTATAAAAGAAAGGCTTCTTTTTTTGGTTTTTGGTTTTTTAGGAGCATAAAAGAAAGGGATTTTTCGTTTTGAAACATAAGGGGTTTTTTTTTTTATTTTCTTATTTCTTCTTCCCCTTTTTTGTTTAACAAAGTAAAAAGTTTTTTTTGTTTTGTTTTTGTTTGTTTTTTTTGAAAGAACAAAGCAAAGTAAAAGGTTTTGTTTTTTTTTTTTGAAAGAACAAAGCAAAGTAAAAGGGGTTATTTTTTTTTTAAAGAATAAAGCAAAGTAAAAAGGTTTATTTTTTTTCTTTTTTTTGTTGTTTTTGAAAGAACAAAGTTGTACGTGTATCTCTGTACTTGACCAGCTGTGATTGCCTTGTTGCCCCAGTATGTCAGGCGGTGATGAGCACATTCCCGAGGAGGGACCCGAGATCGTTCGTGGCCCGCGGGGGGAGGAGTTTGTCTAGGTAGAATGGAGAGCAGGCCCATTGCTCGAGATGCAGGGTGAGGCCGCCCAGGTCGGCCTCCTTCACGAGCAACACACTCACATTTAAAACTTTGGGATAGTGGGCAAGGTAAACGAAAGGTTCAATTTATTTCCGTTATGCTCTCTCTCTTTTTTTTTTCTTGAATCTGATGTGCATTTTCTTTGGGTACAGGACCTGCTCAATATTGTGTCCCGCTGGGGGTGGCTCGACTTTCACGAGTTCTACCTCTACGTCCCCCCCGTAGTGAAGGTCTTGTTGGAGCAGGTGGGCTTTGGGGAGTTCCTGTCTTGTCCCGCAATGAGGGCTGACGCTGCCTATTTGAAGGCCCTGATTGAGAGGTTTCGCTTTGAGACCATGACATTCCCTATGCCGTATGCCGAGATGACGTTGACGCCCGTCGATTGGGCCATGATTACCGATATCAGGATTGGGGGGATACCGATATCAGGATTGGGGGGATACCGATATCCGATCTCGCGGTATCGAGCCGAGAGGACATTATTCAACTGATCGGGGCATATCCTCCTCGCGGGCAGACCCATGGCATAGAGGTCAAGATGTCTTGGCTGACCTCCCTCTTTTCCGCTAATGAGTTGGTGGACTTGGGTCAGCCAGATAGGGTGCTCTACATCGCGCCAGAGTGGGCGATCATCTCAGCTCGCATCACGCTCCTACTCCTACTGGGCAAGACCCTTCTCACAAATGCCAGTGAGGGCCGAGTCAGCTTGGCCCTTTTGAGCGTGATGGACAATTGGGTTGATGTCCCCAGACATGACTGGGGAGGAGTAGGGTATGCGTGGTTGATGTATAATTTATCTCGGGTTACCACGGGGGATTCGAAGTCTGCCGTGGGTTTTTGGGCCGCCCTGGAGGTAATTTCGCATCCCTTTGCCCTTGTCAAAAAAATTTGTATGACCTTTATGTGCTATTGACCTGCTCCTATGTGCTGTCTCTTTAGGTATGGGGATACCACCACTTCCACCTCGGGCACCCGCTCCTTTTCTTGGAGGCGCTTACCTATCCCCTGCTCAGCAACTGGAATCAGGCCCGACGCCATGACGTGGGCCTAAAGCACCTAGAAATGGGCCTAAGGTCCCAACTGGATTTGATGGTCCCCGAGCAGGTAACAACTCTTCTCTCTCTCTCTCTCTTTTTTCAATCTTTGTTTACTTTTAGCTTGGAAATTTCCTTTGACTGAGGTGTTGCTTGCTTGGTTTCTCTCTTTTTTTGACTTGAGTAGATCCTCCCCGATCCGTACCTTGCATCCCCCTTCTGGGACCGAGCAGCTGTAGGTGCCTCCCTCTTATTCAATAATCACCGCGTCGTGTTCTTCTACAGAGCGTGGGCTAAATTTTATTATTTGGGAGAGCGAGTGGTGCACCAGTTTCAGGGCGGGCTATTATGCCATACCCGTGGACCCTCTGACGGATATCTGGTATCCTGTTGGCAGTATCGAGGAGCTCACAGCGGCCTTCTTCAATAATGGGATCCCTATCCATGCTCTTCACGTGCCCGGGGACTATCACCTTTGGTACGAGTGCCTGCCCCATCGGTTCATCTTGCCACGCTTTATTCCCAGCGCTAATTTTTTGGCATTTGACGGCCCGCTTGGTCAGGTAATTTGTCTCGACTTGGATTAGTTCCTTTTCTTCTTTTGTTTGGCTTTTGCCCCCCCCCCCCCTCTAAGTGGATCTTTATCTTGTTCATAGTTCACCTCAGGGGATTATTCGGAAGGTGAAGGCAAACCCAGTGTGGCTGATATGTCGGGGGTGGATCCCTTTGGTGAGGGCTCATCGGATGCTGGTCCGTCGGGGACTTTTCACGCTAGTATCCCTATTGGTGACCCATCTGTAGTCTATGGGACCTTCCGACGCCTTGATGATAGCTTCCTTTCGAGCCTCTGCGCTGATGTAAATCGACAGGCACGACTCTCTGCCGATGCGGCTCGCGTTCCCCCTCCTGAAGTGGTCCCAGGGGTAAGTCCTTTGATGGCCCAAGCTCCTCTCATTTTGGTTTCTTTCTGCCCACGCTTTCAGGGTTGTCCTGACCTCTGAAATTGCATTGTTCTGAATATAGGATTTCAAATCGGCCATGGAGTATGCGGCATACCATCGCCACCTAGCGGAGATTAGGAAGGTTGAGACGGTGAGTGCCTTGCTATTTTATTCCTCTTTATTCATTTTATCATCATTTGCCCTTTAACTGATCCTGACTCCTGACTTTGGTTTGTGCTTCGCAGCGTACTCGTGCTAAGGAATCGCGCTCCTTGCTCAGCAGGATCTCGCAAGCGTGGTCTAGGGTGGGGGACATGCGGACCTTTCAGAGTTCTTCTCGTCACCACAAGAAGTCAAAGGGCGCCAACCAGGGATAGGCTTTTAGTTTTGTTTTTGAAAAAAACTCAGTACTTTTGGAATTTAATTTGGATATGTTAAAACAATTTGGGGGATGGTCGATGTGGTACTTTGGGAACAAAATTTTATTTTTATTATTATTTGGGAGATAGTTCCGCTTTGATTTTTTGCCCCGATTTCTTGGTATCAGATCCGTTTCTCTTCAGGATGTGTTGGCTCGAAATTTTTTTGGAAAGTGACCCCTTGGGTTGCATGCCTTGATGTAGGATCGGTCCTACACATAAATAGAGCAAATGTCCAGTTGTTAAATGAACAGGGTGTGTGAAACAAATAGAATAAAAAAAAGGTAAGTCCCCCAGTTAGGTCACGAAATGGTTGAGGAGGGGGAGTTCGGAGTGTGGCGTAACTATTAGTTGCGCCAGGTCAAACTCTCGGCTGATTTGTGCTGGCGCAACTAATAGTTGCTCCAGGCAAGACAGGGGGCCAAAATGCACAAGCGTAACTAATAGTTGCGCCAGGTTTAACCTGGGGAGCAGTGGGTCCTTATATACCCGAGTTAGTCCAAAAGTTAGTTCTTTTTTTTTTTATTTTGACTTGGTCTCTTTGATTGGTTCTTCTTGCCCTTGCTTTTTTAAGGCTGGTCCATCATCATACATCGATTTTTATCTTCTCAAAATATCCTTGTATGTTCATGGACCCGCTTTCCAACCCTCCGTTACGCGGAGGGCCCGGAGCCAATTTGCCCCTCTTGTTGGGCTTGGGGCCCAAATTTTTAACGACCTGGTTTGGGAGCTTGAATGAGAGTGAGCTCGCCGATTTGGAGCGCCTTGGGCTATCTCGCCTTCCTTCCTAGAGGTTCCCCTTCGGTGGGAACTTCTTCATGCTGCCGCTTCATTTTGGGATGTGAACTTCCACATATTTCATTTTGGGAAGCGGAAGTTAACCCCAGCCCTTGAGGAGCTATCTAATCTGTCTGGCCTGAAGCTTCACAGGGGCCTTGCAAGAGTTACGCCTCGGCCGGGCTATTCCAAATCCATTCACCTTACTCTTGGTCTGAAGAAATCAGAGTATGAGAAAAGTCTCATTGGGGGGCCCACAAGGTGTTCGCTAAAATTCCTCAAAGAATTTTTCGGTGACGAAAGCCTCCGAAAATTGCCGGTTAGGAATGTTTTTAACGTGAAAGCTCTAGCACTCGGTCTCATCTCTGAAATTCTTTTCTTCAATGGGGGAGAGAGCTTCTCATTGGCAGTTTGTGGTATTTTGGCGGAGCTGGAGGCGGGCGGGTCCATGATGCATTTAGTGCTTGCCGAGCTGTACTGATGCCTTGATTCCTTTGCTTTGGGTAAGGTGGAGGGCCTTCGGGGATGCCCCTTGTTGCTTCAGGTCTGGTTGGGTGAGCATTTTGCTGCTTTGGGGCCCGTGCCCCAGTTTTATATTGCCCGAGGCGAGGTGGTCCAATGTTTTCTGGGTCGATGCCACCTGCTCCCCCAGGGCGATGTGTCAACTCTGAAACTTTGGTTGAACGATGCCGAGCTGACATGGAGGCTTCCTTGGCTAGACCGGACCTTCTCTATAATTCGTAGTAGAGATCACGAGGGCATCACCCTCCTAGGATTGACGGGCAGCACCTTTTACTTCCCATTCCGAGTGTTGCGTCATTTCGGCTGCCCTCAACAGGTGCCTTGTGAGGCCAAACCCCCTCTATGTGATTTGATCTTTTAAAGGGGGTCCTCTGGGGACATAGATCGGATTGCTGCTCTTTGGGAGGTGCGTTAGTCAACGTTGATGTGTGATATGGAGCAGGGGGACAGGGTTAGGACTTCTCTTGAGTACGAGGCCTGGCTGTTGACTGAGCGGCCTCCTGCCAATGGTCCAGATTTATCGAAGATTTTTAACACTGAAGGCCTCTGGTTAAAGAAAGAGGCAGCACTCCGAGCCCGCATCGAGTTACTGGTGGACGAGAAAAGGATCCTACATGAACTTTTAGCACATGAAAAGGTTAGAGCAGAAACAACAGAGAGTGAAGTCCTCCGTTGGACGGGATCACTGAGCGTCACTTTTGGAGCCGCTGATTCTTCTCGGAAGAGGTTCAAGAGTTTGCATGGTCGTTGGCTGACTGAACGGAATGTCCGGGAAGATGACCTTCATATTGAGATTAATGCTTTGAAGCGTGAGCTGGGTCGCTAACTCCTTCTTGCACACATAACTTTTTGCATAGATCAGATATACAGAAAAGGGGCATAAAGAACCCCTTTACAGATACACACATTTTTTGGTATACATATTTTCTTTATATTTTGGTTGTTTTTGATTTATACTTGTAAAAATGAAAACACGTTAGTCACCACACCGACTATTTTTTGGGACGTGGTGTAAGTGGTGCAAAAGGCAGTTTATTATGTATATCTATACAGATCTATTTTTGGTTCATGTATTTTTTTTGGTGCCTTAATCATTGGGTGATACTTTGGGAAACCCTGGGTCCGCCTTTGAGCATGGTCAAACCCTGAAGTCGAACCTGAGTGAGTCTCTGGATTTTATCGAGGCCAGAACATTGATCCCTTTGGATTGAGTCAGACCTTTCTCGCCTCGGGTCATACGTTTGACGGTGTGGGTTTCACAAAGACAATTCTGGTCGGGACCTAATTCGAACTAGCATGAGCGGCCCCTAAAAAGGGATCAGGGATAGTAACCAAGAGGGCTCATTAACCATTTAATCTTCTCAATTAGTCCAAACCTTTTTTTTCTCTTTCTCTTTTTTTTTTTTTTTACCTGTGGCGCCCTTTCGAGTTTTCACCACGTCCATGGGTTTAACTCTCTTACCCCATGCGCCCTTTCGAGTTTTCACCTGGTCCGCACAAGCCCGCTGTTTTTACCCGTAATGCCCTTTCGGGTTTTCACTATGTCACTATGTCCATCTTGCTTTGAGCTTGTATTTTTATTTTATTTTTTATTCTTTTTATTATTTTTTTTCAAGAGCCACGACATAGATGTCGATTCCGTTATAGCCGGCTGGATGGGGTTCTGGTGTCGCCTCACAACTCGGCTCATGTTGACTTAACATATATTATGACTGCTTGCGAACCTACAAAGAGGGCTTCCTTCAGGGTGCAGCTTGGCCATGGGTTAGGTTAGGATTTGAAGGTATGTTGGGCTAAAAGGGTTTCCTTGATACGGCTTCAGTTTTCTCAACATGCTTTCTTCCTTGAGAATTTTATTGTACATGCCCTACGATTCTTCTACATTTTTTGTTCTTTTTGCTTCATTTCAGGCAATCTCTTTTTGAGGTTTTGCTTTTTCAATTTTTTTGGATTTTGATAGTAACTCTACTTCATCTTTTTCTCTTTTTTTTTTGGTATATATACACGTATATTTTTTGGGGGAATGGGTTTATTGAAAGAAAGGCCCAGGCTCAAATGGGGTAGCAAAGGATATCATCGTTTTTAGGGATGTTTTTGGGCTACTGAGTTTGGAATGATGGCCTCTTTTGGGTGGTTCTTAAGCAGTCACGTATTTGTTTCATCAATACTTACCTTATCGCAATAGACTAAGAGTAGAATCGTCGGACGTATCCAGCGTTGATGGGCTCAGGAAAATGATCTCCGTCCATGGTGGCGAGGTGGATGGCGTATCCTGACAGCACTTCTCGGATGATGTAAGGTCCTTCCCAGTTTGGCTTGAACTTTCCTCTCGGATCGGCATGGAGGGATGGGAAGATCTTCTTCAGCACAGTATCTCCTACATTCAGATCTCGACCGCAGACACGTTTATTGTAAGCGCGTGTGATTTTCCCTTGGTAAACTTGAGTGTGACACAAGGCTAGGAGTCTTTTCTCGTCCAATAAGTTCAACTGATCAAAGCATGATCTCTCTCTTTCTGCTTCGGGTAAGCCTGGTTCTATGAGGATTCGGAGCGAGGGTACTTCAACCTCTACCGGGAGGACGACCTCGGTTCCATACACGAGGGAGAATGGTGTTGCCCCTGTAGCTATACGGATCGACGTTCAGTAGGCCCACAAAGTAAATGGCAGCATTTCGCTCCAATCTCGATAAGTGACGACTATTTTCTCAAGGATGTGGATGACTGTCTTATTCGCGGCTTCCACGGCTCCATTAGTTTAAGGCCGATAAGGGGATGAGCGATGGTGCTTGATCTTGTATTGCTCGTAGAGGTCTCGGATGCGCTTATTTGCAAAGTTTGTGCCGTTGTCCGTGATGATATCTTTGGGTACTCCAAATCGACACATAATATTGTTCTTGAGAAACTTCTCAATGTGACTGGCCGTGACGTTGGCATATGACGCCGTTTCTACCCACTTGGTGAAGTACTCAATGGCGACGAGGATAAACTGATGCCCGTTTGATGCTTTCTAATTAATCATTCCGACAACGTCAAGACCCCAGGTAGCAAATGGCTAAGGAGTGGTCATGCAGTGAAGATTAATGGCAGGAGCGTATATCAGACTGGAGTGTTCTTGACACTTGTAGCATTTTTGGACATGTTTGCAACAAACCAATTCCATGGTGGTACAAAAGTATCCCTGCCATAGGATTTTCATAGCGAGCATGTGACCGCTGACGTGGGCTCCGCATACTCCCTCATGGATCTCTTTCATAACATTGACCGCTTCACTTTCAGTGAGGCACCTAATTAAGATGTTATTATGTGATCGCTTGTAGAGGCATTCCCCGCAAATGATGTAACCTACCACTAAATGTTGAATGGTTCGTCGGTCTGTCTTGGATGTACCCTCTGGGAAAGTTAGGGTCTCAAGGAAATTCTTGATATCAGAGAACCAAGGTGGCTCATCATCAGGCTTTGTAGGTTCCTCAATTTGGAGGCAGAAGGCCGGCTCATTCCTTTTCTCGATCATGATCGGCTTCATCTCAACACCATAGGGGATTTCAATCATTGATGCCAAAGTTGCTAATGCGTCGGCAAAGCGATTCCTTATTCGAGGGACGTATGAGAAAGTCACATCATGGAAGCAAGCTATCAGATCCTCGAGGTGTTTATGATAGGGGATCAGCTTCTCATCTTTCGTCATCCATTCACCACTCGTCTGGCATATGATTAACTATGAATCGCCAAATACTCGAAGGTGAGTTACATTTAGATTAAGAGCCGCCTACAGACCAGCGACGCAAGCTTCGTACTCAGCCATATTGTTAGTGCAAGGGAAGTTGAGTTTGATAGAGACGGGCACATGGGATCCTTTTTGTGAAATCAGGATGGCGCCAACTCCTTGGCCCTCCACATTTGCTACCCCGTCAAAGTGCATTACCCGTGATTCTTCTGCTTCTTCTGTATCATCTTCTGTCATGAACAGGATGTCCTCATTGGGGAACTCAGTTCTCAAAGGCTCATAATTAGGTAAAGGATTATCGGCAAGATGATCAACAAGCGCCTACCTCTTGATCAACTTTTGAGTGACCTACGTGATGTCAAATTCAGATAATAAAAAGCTGCCATCGTGCAGTCCGCCCAGTGAGAGCCGGCTTCTCGAACAGGTATTTTAATGGATCCATTTAGGCTAAGAGCAAAACCGCCTGAGATAGCAAGTAGTGGTGGATCCTTTGAGTAGCCCATACAAGAGCTAGGCATGCTTTCTCCATATGAGACTAGCGTGTCTCATAATCAGTAAACTTCTTGCTCAGATAGTAAATGGCCTGCTCTCTTCTTCCCATTTCATCGTGCTGCCCTAAGACACATCCCATTGAAACTTCCGTCGTGGAGAGATACATCAAGAGTGGTCTCCCTGGCTCAGGTGGTACCAAAACAGGTGAGTTAAGGAGGTAGCTTTTGATTTTTTCAAACGCTACCTGACAATCATCGTTCCATTCAACGGGCAAATTCTTCCTTAGTAACTTGAAGATCGGCGTGCAGATTGGAGTTAGTTGTGCAATGAATCAACTAATATATTATATTCTGCCCAGAAACCCTCTAACCTCTTTCTCGATAGATGGCGGTGGCATTTCAGTTATGGCTTTGACTTTGATTGGGTCGACCTCGATCCCCCCCTTGCTAACGATGAATACTAATAGTTTCCCTGATATGGCACCAAACATGCACTTCTGTGGATTCAGTCATAGTCGATACTTCCTCAGCCTTTCAAACAGCTTCTGAAGGTTTACCAAATGGTCGCTTCGCTCCGGTGACTTGGCTATTATGTCGTTAACATGCACTTCAATCTCTTTTTGCATAATGTCATGAAATAGTGTAGCCCTAGCTCTCTGGTACGTTGCACCATCATTCTTCAGCCCGAATGGCATGACTGGATAGCAAAAGGTTCCCCAGGGGGTAATGAACGCTATCTTCTCGCGATCAACCTCTGCCATCTTTTTCTGATTGTATCCCAAAAATTCATCCATAAAAGAAAGCATCTCGTGCTTAGCTGTGTTATCAACCAAGATGTCGATGTGTGGTAGTGAGAAATCATCGTCCTTTGGACTCACTCTGTTCAAATTGCAGAAATCGATGCACATGCGGACCTTTCTGTCCTTCTTCGGCATAAGTACGATATTGGCTAGCCATTGTTGGTATTTGGATACCATGAGAAACCCCACGTCATACTGCTTGATGACCTCCTCTTTGACTTTCAACATCCACTCAGGCCGGAGACTCTCAGCTTCTGCTTGATTGGCTTCATATCAGGGTAGAGGGGTAACTCATGCTCGACCAAATCAGTATTCAGACAGGGCATGTCTTTGTATGACCAGGCAAAAAAGTCTTGGTATGATCGAAGGAAGTCGATCATGCTTTTTCTTTCCTCAAGAGATAGTGACGTTTCGATTTTAGTTATCCTAGAAACCTCCTCAGTTCCTAGATTGACGTCTTCGATCTCTTCGACAATGGGGGTAGGGCCATACTCAAAATTGGCAAATCGGTCAAGGAGCTCATTGCGGAGCTCCTCGAAGGGGATATCCTCATCCAGACTCGTGATCCCTACCTCTTCTTGTATTTCTACAGGGAAGGGGTCGATTTCAAGTGGGACGGGCATTTTGATTAAGACATCCTTTTGTGGGACATTTTCTGGAATTTTAAATGACAATATTTTTAGACTTTGGATTTTTTTAATGTTTTTGAGATTTTGTGTTTCTTCCATGTTTATGAGATTTTGTATTTTTTCCATGTTTTTGAGATTTTTGTTTTCTTCGGAGACAGACCCTTGGCAAGGTGGGTTGCTATATACACAAGGTATTGTTTGCCAAGGGCTTATCTCACTTTTTATAGGTTATTTTTTTTGGGAAACAGGTGCCAAACTTTATGCCACTTCCTGCTTCCAGAGTTTGGGGCGAAGATGCCCAATTGCATACCTTAGGGGTCGCTTCTTTACCTATTGGGATGTAGGTGCTGACTGATATGGCTCATTGGAGTCAGCCTCCACCATATTTATCCCCATTTCGTTTGAGATCATGTCCTCAAATGATAACTCGGTTTTGTGGTGATTCACCACAGGGGAGGTTTGTTCAGGTACCGACCGTTGTTCCTCGAAAAGGGACAATGCGGCCAAATCTATCTCCAAGTTGGGAAGGGATATCTGGGGATTGGTGGGATGGATTGGGGGCTGTGGGTTTATGTGGAGTCAAATGGGTTGCCCCATTTCGATCGATCTTTATGACCCCTGCGCTGACAAAGGAATCCCTGATGTGCGGCCTAGGGCAAGGTTTCTCTTCTATGTTGATTCCTCGAGCTCTTACAGTCGTTGTGACCTTGGCTTTCTCTTTGGCCTCTCGGACCTCTTCTTCTGTGGGCTTCTATCCTAACCCAAATAGGACCTTTTGCCCCTTGGCCACAACTGGCTCTTTTCTTCCTTGTAATCTGGGCCCAAGTCCTCGGCCTTTCTAGTAGCCCCATCTTTGGAGCATAGCCACCGCTGCTACCATACCGCCTCCTATTTTAGGCATGATGCCCTCGATGGGCTCTGGGAGTATTGCCGACACCTCGTACTCGAAACTGTGGAAGTCGATGTCCTCAGCGGTGTGTGGTACATCCAACATATTGGGTTTTTCAATGCTATTGGTGGCCTTTTCTTTCTCACTATGCCCCTCCCCGATGAATGTAACGATCTTGTGCTCAGACACAAACTTGAGTTTCTGGTGTAAGGTGGAAGGTATAGCTCCGACCTCGTGAAACCATGGGCGCCCCAATAACAGATTAAATGAGGATTTGATATCCATGACTTGAAACAAGATGGAAAAGGTCATTGGCCCTATCAACAGCTCAAGATCAACTTCTCCCATTATTTCTCTCCTGGTATTGTCAAACCCTTTAGCGCTGATTCTGGTGGGCCTTAACATGCACAGATCAACCCCGATCTTGGTGGCGGTTCTTAATGGGCATATATTCAATGCAGACTCATTATCGATTAGAACTAAGTGGATAATCATATTTCCGGACTCAACGGTTATATTCAAAGATTTTGAGTGACTACCTCCTTCCTCAGGTAAATCGACATCAGAAAATGAAATGGCATTTGGAGCCATCACTTGACCAATTATCTGCCCGACTTCATCCGGGCTAACTTGGAGTGATACATGCGCATTTTTTAATGCCCCCATTAGTGCTTGGAAATGAGTGGAGACGTCATCAACAGATCCCATACAGTGATATGGGCAGGCATTCTTCTCAGCTGACTCTCCAGTACATGTTCTCGACTCATCTTCTTGAAGGGGTTCACCGTGCTATCTTTCTTTCCTTCGGGATAGGTCTGTACTGCAGCTGGTGCTTCTGGCTGCTTCAATATCCTTCCTAACCTGGTAATAAAATCTACTGCCCCTTCTCTGCCGCTGCTGTCGACATTGACATCTGTTTGTTCATAGCTTAGCGGGACCTGATGAGGATCATATATGGGTCCCGAGAGCTGGAAAGGTATGGCTGCTGGTACTTGGGGCACTTGTACTGTCGGCTCAGGAGGTGTGGGTAATACTTGATTCACCTCGGTGGTAGCGGGTTGGGTGGAATGATTGGGCCAAATGGGGGTGGTGAAGCTTGAGGGTGGTGGCATTGGAGGGAAGGAGGTAAAAGTAGGCCATTAATAGCTAGTGGATGTTGGCGGCAGATGGGGGGCTGATGGGCCGTTAGGTAATTGACCGAGATGGTGGGGTTTGTCGGTGGCTGAACTAGGGGTGATTGGGTGGGCACAGGCCATTGATAACTGATGGGTGCGGGTGTTGGATTGGGGGCTTGGTGGCTTAAAGGGTAATTGATGGGGGTTGTGGTGTATGGTGGTAATTGAAATGGGGCGGGCACAAGCCATTGATAACTGGCGGGTGCGGGTGTAGGATTGGGGGCCTGGGGGCTTATAGGGAAATTGATGGGGGTTGTGGTGTATGGTTGGTATGCATTTATATTTACATAATTGACTAGCGTGGTGGACGGAAAGTATGCCTGAAGATCTAAGGGTTCGAATTGTGGGGTTGGGTTGGAGAAATATTCAGACAAATTTAGGGGTTCAATTACCCCAACATTCTTTTCTTCATCATTCCTCGGCAATGGTGCCACATAATTCTCCCGATCACTGATATAATCGGATGGGTCAAATTCAAACTCCTCCTCATCTTCTATCATTCCAACGGTGGGTTTAGGACCTACTCCTCCGGTGGGATGTGGGGGTAGTGGTACTTGGTGAATATTAGCATGCTGAGAGGGTACAGGGGGAATGATTTTCTCGGCATCGATCAAGTCCTGGATGGCATACTTCAATGGAAAGTAGCGATCAGTAGGGTGACCCGGACCTTGATGAAAATTGCAGTGGGTATTTGGGTCATAGTTCCTTGGGATTGGGTGAGGAGGAGGTTGTGGTTAGCGGATAACCACTAATCCCTTTTCTACTAACAGGGGCAAAAGTACACTCAATGATTTCCTCGGAGGTGTGAAGACTTGGTCGTAGCGGGCTCTCCTCTATTCTGGGGTCATTTGCATTCCTTGCCCATTCTTCATTCTTTGCGTCTGCTCAGGCCTAACGAGTGCTGGTGGGGCATCCTGAAATTGAAACGGGGTTGTATTGTTATTGGGCCTGGTATTGGTAATGTTCTGGACATTGCCCCCTATTCTCTTCTCATTCCTTTGCTCTGAAAATCTTCTAACCCCACTGGGTCCACTCGGTATATTCTTATTCAGACTCCCCTCCCTGATGGCGTCCTCGCATCAGTTAGTATTTCTCACCAAATCAGCAAAGCTGGTCTGCGGCTGATATACTAAAAAGTCTGAAATCACTGGCAGAGTGTTCTTTGAAATCATCTCTATCTGTTCATCATCAGGTATTCTATTCCTGACCTGAGCTGCCAATGCTCTCCATTGCCCCAAGTAGTTGCTGAAGGTCTCGTTCTGGTTTTGCTTTAAACGGGCCAAGTCGGACTTACGTGGCTCGATGTCTATATTGTAGACATATTGTTCTTGAAAGAGATGCGTCAAGTCCCTCCACGTTTTCATCATAGACGGTTCTAAAGATGTGAACCATCTTAAAGCCGGCCTGGTCAGACTCTTTTGAAAGACTTTTATTAGCAGTCTTTCGTCCTCCCCGTATTGGCACATGTCCCCACAGTAGGACTTCAGGTGCGCAATAGGATTGCCAGTGCCATTACATTTGTCAAAGGCTGGAATTTTAAATTTGGGGGGCAGGGGGGGACCTCAGCGAACAGACATAAGTCTATGAATTCTGTGGCGTGGATTTCAACACCACCCATTTTCATTAGCTGCTTTTCTATTTTGTCTAACTGTTCTTTCAGCTGTTCCGACTCTTTTGATACGGGGGTCGCTTTCTCGGCCGTCAGTTGGACTTCACTCTGGGTCACTAGGGGATGAGCAATTATGGGAGGAGGGTTAAGGCTGGTCAAAGCCCCAGCATAGACTCTGCTATTCCTAATCTCGTCCTATTCATACTACTGGTCGGCATAGTTTGCAGCGAGGGCGGGATTCTCCTGTTGTTGTTGCATGGGATGGATGGGAATGACATGAGTGGGGGTTGGGTGAGCCCATTGGGGGTGAGGAAAGGTTTGTTGGGTGATGGAAATTTTGTTTTGAGGTGGGGTCTGATAGGGCCATTGGGTATGGGGGAAGGTTTGGAGATGGCGTTGGGGTGTGGGGCCATGGGAGAATTGGGTTTGAGGTATGGCATGGGTTGGACCCGGCTGTGAAGGCCGGGTTAAATGTTGGGGGTATTGTGGATGGTATGAGTGTGGGGTTTGGGTTTGGGCCATGAACCCTTGGCCATTTTGGGCCACAGGCCATTGATAGGTTTGGGCCATGGACCCTTGGTGGGTGTGGGCTAGTGGGCCTGGGTAGGTTTGAGCCAAGGGCCCTTGATGGGTCTGAGCCATGGGCCCTTGGTGGGTCTGGCCCAATGGGCCTTGATGGGTCAGGGCCATGAGCCCTTGAGAGGTCTGACCAAATGGGCCTTGATAGGTTTGCGCCATGGGCCCTTGGTGGGTCTGATCCAATGGGCCGTGATGGGTCTAGGCCATGGGCCCTTGGTAGGTCTGGCCCAGTGGGCCTTGGTGGGTTTGGGCCATGGGCCCTTGGTGGGTTAGGGCCATGGGCCTTTGGTGGGTTTGGACCATGGGCCCTTGGTGGGTCTGGGCAATGGGCCTTGGGTAGGCTTGGGTGGTGGGGTATTGGGTCATGGGGTCCTAGGATATGTGGAAAAAGGGGGTTTGGGCTAATGAGCCTTGGGGTATGTGGGAGTTTGGAGATTGGGCCATGGGGCCTTGGGGTAAGTGGGTAATGGGGGTTTGGGTGGTGTGGACTATGGGGGGTTGATGGGGGTCATGGGAGAGTGAGGCATGGAGATTGGCTAGGGTATGGGATGGGTTCATGGGGTGTGGAGGAGAGGGGTGTTTTGAGAAGCCTTCCACATGGAATAGGCTTGGAACATCTCCTCCATCATGGTCATGGAGGAAGGGTTGAATGGAGATGGGGTATTTAAGGGGTGATGGGGTATAGATGGGATGGAGGTGGTGGAAAAATTGGGCATGGCCTCGATATAATCGGGCATGGCCACGGTAGGTGGGGGGGTATGGGATGGATGAGGGGATGCATTGGGTATGTTTTGGGATGATGGGGGGCATGATGAGGAGGGATGAGGAAAGTTGGTCATGACCCTACTAAAAATGGGCATGACCTAGATAGATGGAAGATTTTTGGGGTTGGATAGGGTGGAAGTGGTGTATGTGAATGTGGGTGGATCCGGTCTATAGGGGGATGATGGGAATTGGGGCATGGATGTGGACTGGAAAAATGGGTTTGGCATGGGCATGGTTTGGGCAGAAGATGGAGAATGGGGGGTAGGACTTAGGATATTTTGGGGGGTATCGGTTGGGAAAATGGGGGCACCAAATGGGCCGGTAACGGTAAATTGGTGTTGGGTGAGGGGAATGGTGGAAAAAACTTCTCTCGAATGGGACTGGGTTGGAGAATGTGGCGGGGATGAGTCAGGATCGGCGTAAGCCTACCCATGACATTCTTCGGGAGCGGGTCGGGTAAGGGTGCCTTGGATAAGGCCCAAAGATCCTCCTCCTTCTTCCCCTACGGGACGGCGGAGGGCAAGATGATGCCATTGTGCCGGCACCACAAACTATCTATTTCTTTTTGGGTTTTGATTATATATATATATATTTTTTTTTTGAATTTTTTTTGAAAAACAAAGGTTTCGAGGCCTTAGAATTCCCTTTTCGGGTGGCTCTCGTACCTTAATTCAAGACCTGCGACAACGATTTCGATGCACTTCAGAAGATTCGAAGGAGAACCTTCAATCTATTGAAGGCATAAAATTCGAGGCAAACAATCCGATCCCCCGGAATGAGCCAAAAAGAAGTTGCCCTCTTTTGACCGGCGGGGGCGTATTGGGTGTCGGTGATGGCGGGGCCTAAACAAGGCACTAAGCACACTGATCGGGGGACTCGGGAAGTGAAGAAGGCCACAAATTCAGGCTGAAGTGCTGTTAAATAGATCTGGTGCAACTAATACCTCCGCCCAGGTTGCAGGGCACTATTTTTACACTGGCACACTATTAGTTGCGCCAAGGTAAAAAGAGTGGATTTTAAAGCTGGCGCAACTAAACTATTAGTTGCGCCAGTTATAATTTCTAGTTTTTTGCATTGGTGCAACTAATACATGCGCCAGGCAAAAATTGCTGCCCCAGAATGTTTGACAGCAGCCAACAACACCCGAAATGAGTCTCTTTTTTGGTTTTTTGTGGAAGCTAGGCTTCCTAGAACTGAGCTATTTTTTGGTGATTGATTCTCTCCTCACCGCACCTAAAGGGTTTGAGTCTGGTATAACTCGCTAGCGCGCTCCCCAAAGATTTTAAGCTTCAGAATGGGAACCCACCGGATATACCTCCGGCGCTAGCACCTGCTCAGATACTAGGTGGGCTAGGACTTTTCTCGATCATCACCACTAGGGGCGGCCGCCATACTAAGACCCGGGTGTTTGTATGTGTGCCTAAACCCAACCCTTTTAAAAAATCTATTCCATAAAAACAGATTAATTAAGCTCCCTAACTTGGTTCAATTTTAATTTTTTCAAAGCTTTTCTCTTTTTTGGAAGTTTTCTTTAGTTCAAAGACTGGGGGTGATTATCCCATGCCGCCACTACGGGCCAGCGTCCACTGATGGAATATGAGTGCACAAGTAGGTCCGCCAATCGGCTAAGGCACTTTAAATGATGGAAATTTAAAGGAATTAAAAGACAAAGTTCAAGTAGGCCCGCCAATCGGCTAAGGCACTAAAATGACGGAAAAGCAAGGAAAATAAAGGGCAAATGCGCAAGTAGGCCCGCCAATTGGCTAAAGCTCGTAAATAACGGAAAAGTAGGGGTAAGTAAAACGAGTTAATCAGACAGGTGAGTAAAAAAATAGCAAAAACAAATTAAAAAAATAGCAATAACATGTTACTAAAAAAAATAATAATAATAAGGCCAAGTTCAAGGGGAAGCTCTACAAGCTACTCCCCAGCAGAGTTACCATCTGTGCAACCGTGGGAATCTGGATGATCCCGTCATGACGATGCGCTCTCTAACGAAAAATATAGAGTCGCCACCGGGAGCTTTCGGTGTCCCGGGATACCTAGTTCATTTTTATGAGCATCGAAGTGCTAAAAATATGACTCTGAATCTGGTCCACACCAAAGGCTCTTGAGTAGGGGCTTCGGTTATCGATCAGGAAGGTGTTAGGCACCCGATCAACCCGCTTAACGCGGTCTCTACTAATGGCCAAAAATAAAATAAAGTAAAAGAAAAGAAAATAACTTCCTCTTGCCCAAAAGGGCTTAGAATCCTATTTTTGCCCCTCCGTTCCTACCAAAAAGTCGACGGCGTAACGACACAAATGGGAGGATGGAGGGAGCTAGAAAGAGATAGGAGAAGAAAGGGGAGAGCCGGAGCCCTTGGGTCCTTCTAGCACCGTAGGAGAGCCTTGTGTGACTTGCTTTGATGAGCTCTTAAAGGCTTTGTATGGTGGAAAGTGGGGTTCTAACTCTTAAGGCTTGAAGCTAAGAGGTAGGGAAGGGAGGGAAGGGGATCACACACATCTAACCTAAGGGCTAAGGTCTAAAGGAGTTTTATGAATTCTGGAATTTGAATGAGGGGTGTGCACCAAAGGGAGAAAGACCTTCTCACTTTAAGCTCTTTCTCTCTTAAGTAGAAATTCTCAACCCTTAAGCAAGAGGGGTGACTCTCTATTTATAGGAAAAGGGTGGGTTAGGAGGCTACTTAAGAGCTAAATGAGTTTAGCAATTAGGAAATCTCACATCTAAGGATTCCTAGGGTTTTTGGAGCCTTGAGATGTGTGGGAAGGTCCTCCAATGGTGGATGATGGGGTGAGGCCTTAAGCCACTTAAAGGGTTGCAAATACGCTTTAAAAGGGTGCAACAGAACTAACAAAATACACCCCAAAGGTCAAGGTGGTCAACAAGTTAAACCTCAAACATGAAATTCGGGGAAAAATCCAACAGTTACTGTTCATATGCCTGGCGCAACAGGAAAATGTATAGTAAAACAGTAATGAACAGTGACTGGAAGTCAGCTCGCGAGGATGGGGCCCCCTTTTGAATCTGGCGCAACTATTAGTTGCGCCATGCTTAAAATGAGGGAGAATTAGCCCGGTCCAACTATTAGTTATGCCAGGCAAAGTTTATTGCTGGCGCAACTATTAGTTGCGCCAAGTTCTTAAGGGGCCCCCATGTATTTATATTTATGCCCTCCGGGCCCGGTTAGCTATATCTTTTGATGTGGACCTCAGATTGGGGCGATCCTTAGACAGTCGGAAAGCTGATAACCTCTACTCCTCAATGGTATGGGACTTGATCGTCGTAGAGGGCTGTAGCCGGTTCCGGTGCACCCCTCCTCATCCATTGTCCAGGGAGGTTAGGTTTAGGGTTTGGAATGGGTTCTAAGGGTTGGGACTGGTTTCTAAAGGTTCGGGATAGGTTCCTAAGGGATCTAGGGTGATTCCTAAGGGTTTGGGGTGATTCCTAAGGGTTCCATACATGCCATCAAAAGCTCGAAAATGCGTCTCTCTCGGAATGTGTTTCGATCGGGCCTTGGGCCACATTTGGGTGTCTACAGATACACATAAAATCTCCAATTTAACTTATTTTCTCATACAAAATGTTACTAGACCGTATTCTAAGGCCGGACCTACCCGGGCATTGCACAAATGAAGCAGTTCTCTGGATGAGGCTCTTGCTCCTCCTCTAGCGGTACGTAGTCAGAGTCCTCCTTATCTTGGTCCTCCGTGTCTATATCTTCACCTGCACCTGTGACGTATAGTCGAGGAATGAGCTTCATCCAAGCTCAGTTGGGAAAAACTAATATCATGCATTTCTTATCAAGCACATATATTTCATGACAATAGATGAAAACATGATTTTTCTTATAAGCAACCATAAATTCAAAAGCAATAGACTGAACAAATAAAGTATTGGTACACATGTCAAGATGATTAATGGAACAAACATTATTCTTAATTCAGGAAGCTTGTCAAGTGCACATCTACTGAATAACATACACAGGGAGAAACTTAAAGTGTTTTACTTAAATTAGTACTCGAGTAGCTTAGCCTTGAGTCCCTGATGGATTACCCACCATCGTCGCTAATATGAACCATTCGTATAAGGTGCTCAAGGTCCCAACAAAGATGGACGCTTATGCCAAACACATATTTTACCGTTGGCCGATATGATTTCACAAGATCACACAAGATCACAAAGGGTGTACGGATATCCCGCCGTACTGGTCACGGATATTCCGCCGCGTCGGTCGTGGTTATACCGTCGCGTTAGTTGGGTATTCACATATAAACCTTAAATCATCATGCATAACTTATAATTTATCACCGTGTGATGTGCTAAATATAATTAGATTTGAGAGTTAGAATGAAATACAATCCTTTTCACACATATATCGAAATGAATTACGAAGGATTCCATATAATAGCAAGTGGCTAAAACAAAGTTGAGAAAATTCCTCATTACAATGTATTTTCCAAAACACACACGTACACGAACACATTCACATTTGGATGTTAAATCCATTTATACTAAGATGATGACAAAAGTTATCATATCACAACATACATGTCATTGACATCGAATAACATGACATAATGATTTCCCTACCTCAACTTGAAGTCACAAGCGAAGTCTCATAACAAGCCCTAGCCTTAACCTTCACGAGTATATGTTCAACCTAAATCAAATATATCCACAGTTCATACTTCAGAATGACGCAAAATAGAACAACATAAGATCTCTTAAAATCCCTCAGGCAAAACAGATCAAAATCCTGAATCTGGCAATTTTGATCGGTCGAATCCCTATTTAGATCGATCGAAACCCAAATTCGATCGATCAAAATTATCTCGATCGGTTGAATCCAACAGAAGCTAAACATCAGACACACAGTTCGATCAAACGATTAAATTCAATCGGTCAAATCCCTCAGGCTCATAGTTTTAGGACTTCAATCTCGATCGAATGATTTATAAATCGATTGATCAGATCCCAAATTCGATCGATCGAAATAAATTTTGATCGTTCGAATCTTGACAGTAAAATTTCCAAATCCCTGTTATATTTTTCGATTGATCGAGTATGAGATTCGATCGATCGAATTTGAGATTTGATCGATCGAACAAATTTCTTCAGAAATTGCGTTCTTCTTTCTTAGGTCAATTTTGATCGATCGAATCAAATTTTGATCGATCAAAATTTACAGATTTCCTTCATTCTTGATTTTTTGTATTTCTTCTTCATTCTTTCTCAAATCTAACCTCATTTCTTATAATTTTTCGATCATAACATGGGTGAAACACCATCTAACATAAATTCAAAACTTAAATATAATTTCCATAGCTTAATCTCGTCCGATTCCTTTATCTTTGTTTGTGGTTCAGCGTAGGGTTTCACAAAATGAAATTGCAATTCTTCTTCAATCGTGATCCTTTAGCTTCACATTCAAGAAAGGATCATACACGAACTCTCACGCCTTCAACGCTCTAGGTTCTTCTTCTCTCCTCATCAATCCTAATCATACGAAATAGGGATATTGAATGTAAAACCTTTAAGGGTATTTATTGCCCTTATAACTAAGCCTTAGGCTTTGGTGCTCGGCCACTATACAACGACATAGGTATATGTCACTCATCTATGGTCCGAATACATTCTAGACTCCTTTCTCCACATAGGATCTAAATCCACATACATTACTCCATGTCTTACACAATCTCTGACGTACAAATAGTCAGGCACGCGTATCGATGCGTACTGTTCACAGATCAAAATTTTGAGACGTTACATATATTTTTCTTTTATTAAAAAAAACTTATATATATTTTTTATTAATAAAAAGTTATATTTATCTTTTAAGATCCTAAACTACTGGAGAAATATAAATAAAGAATTGTCTGTTTAAACTAATTATAAAAAATAAAACTAAATCCTTCTCTTTCCAGATTATGGTCGTCAGTCACAATCCTTCAGTTCTCGGATACTTATAAAATAGAATACCGTTACACCGTATCTTAGTCATCTAGAATTTGGGCATCAATCAAAAACTGAAATTCCTTAACACAAATTTATACTAATCAACAATCTTCCTAAAATTTGGGCATCAATCAAACTCAAGAAAATTGAGATGGAAAAGTAAAACTGTTACACTAATTTGCAAAATTTTAATTTGAGTCGTCAATTCAAATAAAAACTTTTTAGATGTTTACAAAGCAGTAAAGTGCAAGAAAATAAATCTAAACTAGAAAGTAATAAAAATATCTTTCATCCCTCAGTCGTAGGGGTCAATTGCTTCTGAGAAATTACGGATACTCAACTATAGTCTTCGAGCTTCCAATTGCAGACATCAATTGCTCTCGAGAAACTTTGGATACCTAAACTATTCTACACTATAGTTAATCGGAAGAAAATCTAACCTCAGTCGTCAATTGATGCTGAGAGTTCCTTCAATAACTCTTCTCCTATGTCAAGCTCTCTTATTTATAAATCATAAGGAGTCGGTTTGCATTATTCAAATCCTAAGAAAAGAAAACTACTAAGAATAAAGGATTCCTAATATAAATCTACTTCTAATCCTAATTCTTCCTTGCTTTGATTGATAGATGTGCGCAAGATTTTTCTTCTATTTCAGCAACAGAGTTATTTTAAGATTCTTTCATCAATCTTCTTAGATCCGTGATTTTCTGGACTTCTAATTCAAGATGTCTTTTAATTATATGCATGGCAGTGTAAGTCTCACATTCAACAGCAAGAGGAGCTTTCATTCTTACAAAATCGTGATCATGATTTCTCTTTTCAACCTAGCTCTCTCTGTACGATTTTTCAGTATGAACGTTCGCAAGCGTCTTGTATCGCATTCTTCTTGAAACATCTTTTGAAGAATCGTAATTTAAGATTTCTTATCTTCTCTTCAGGTTTGTTCAATCATCTTTTGCGATTTCTTACTTTATTGGCTTGTAAGTACGATTTGAATCATCTTCTGCGCTCAATCATCTTTCTTGCTACTTTTTGAGTTCATTTTTATGAAGATTAATACTGTAGCTCTTGTTTGTTGTCTATTCTTAATGTTTGTACATCATTATCTTGTTAGTAGTAAACTGGGGTCTAGCATCACTAACTTAAGGGTGATAGAATGACATATTTTGTGACTGATCACACCCCAAAACTTAAGCTTTGTTAGTCCCTAGCAAACAAGGAAAGAGTAAACTAATCTAAAAATTTAAATGCCACTTTCGTAGGGAGCACAATTGCATTTAGCAGATGCAACAAACCTTTAAACCCCTAGGTGATCACTTGTGGAGGAGTTATAGTCTCCTGAAGGTTTCTAGTGAAGTTACCTACAAACTTCAAATATTTTTGAATTTTGAAAAATTTTAAAATCAAAATAAAACAAAAGATTAAAAATCTAAAATACTTTTGTACACAACTAGTTTTAATCATCACATGATTATTACGATTTTTGAACATATGATTCTTTCAACCACACTTTCCATTCTACTAGTTATCCTTGATCAAAACTCCAACAATTTCAATTCATATTAAGCGTGGAGTGTCTGCGCATCAGTGAACAATTTATACTTCATAGATTTTTCTAAATTGCAAATTTAGAAAATATTTTCGTCCAAACTCTCACTATTGGCATACTCTCAAAAAGAAAATTAAAAATTTTGGGTTCTTCCTATATGATATGTATGATAAATTCAACGGATAATTGACTAAAATGATCAATCTCATGGAATGGATAATCATTTCTATTCATATGCTTCCTTATTTATCTATAGTATTTATTATATATATCTCTACTAGGTTCATGCTGTTATAAGTCGTCGTCATTCGACTTGTAATGGGGCCTTGGGTTAAGAGGTTCCAAAGAAAGATAGAAAGGATTCAAAGGTTTATGAGAATTTAGTTTTTCTTTTTCCTATCTTCTTCTTTTACTCTTCTATTTCTGTTTCAGTAGGTATCCAAAAGGTTGGGTACTTCTTCCCATTTTTCTTATTTTTGTTTTCTTGTGTAAATCCCTTTTCTTGATTCTTTTCAGAGATATTCCCTTGGTTTTCCTCTTGGAAGCTTTATGCTTCTTTTTTTTTCCTTTCAGAATCGTAATTACGATTTCTCGACTCTTTCCCATATTTTTTTCAGAAAATTATTTCTTTCAGCTGTACCCCTTTTTTGCATATCCCTTATCTGTTATTCTTTTACTCCTTTCACTCCCTACTCCTTTTCCTCTTTCACATTCTAAATTCTCAGAAAATAAAGGGAGAAGAATTGAAAGCTTTGGGCAGTACATACGGTTAAGGATTTTAGAAGATTTTTGGTACAAAGAAATTTAGTTTAGGCTTCTAATATGGGTTCAAGGGATAAATATGTTTATGGGATTTTGGCTTTTTGGCTCAAACGTAATAAAAAGGTGGCCTTTTATCAATTTTACAATTCATTAGCATGAATTTCATATTATTTTGATGTATCTAATAAGCAGTTCTAGATGAACAAGTTATCATAATCATAGAATAATTGATTCAATTTTCAGTAATATGAGATTTCATTGTGATCAAGTCAAGAAGTTCAAAGAAAAATTTTGATTAAAAAAGAAAGTAGTCTCTCTCAAAATAAAAGAGGAAATATTATCCCAAAAGCTCACTGGTTATATAATTTTGAAAATAAAATCTAAATATTACAATTTAAATCAAAGTATATTTTCAAACATTCAATCTGATACAGTGTTCAATAGGGTTAACATGAATTTTAACTGCTCCATTTTGATTGTTGAACTTCTAATATGATGGATTGTAAGTCTTATGGATTCATAGGTTTTTCTATCATAACTCACATATGATGTTTAAAGAAAACTACTAAAAACTAAACTTAAAAATAGAAAGAATATATATATATATATATATATATATATGTATATATATTCAATCAAACTCAAATATTATACACAGAGTTGTGTATCCCCTCAAACTTGAATAGGACAATGTCCTCATTGTTTCAAAAACAGGGCACAGTCAAAATTTTATTACCTTGATGGTGATGCTACTGTACCGGGTATCTAATCTTCAAGGAAAATCAATGGTCTCCCCCAAACATGGAAGAAATCATTTTCGACATATACAAACAGAAATTGCACCATAAGCAGGAAGGATTAGACAACATAAATTTTTATATATCAAACAAAATATTTATAGATATCATTGAAAGAAAAGAAAAATGATTACATAAAAGATTAAACCTAGGAAAA
This sequence comes from Chloranthus sessilifolius, assembly GCA_021018995.1. Taxonomy (NCBI): domain Eukaryota; kingdom Viridiplantae; phylum Streptophyta; class Magnoliopsida; order Chloranthales; family Chloranthaceae; genus Chloranthus; species Chloranthus sessilifolius. The sequence continues at coordinate 15,210,041 of CM037594.1, forward strand.
ATCTAGACACACCCTAACTACGACACTGGCAGCAACGTTCGAGGTAAAAGGTTCTTCGATAAAGATCAGTCCTTGTCTTCTAACCACCTTCAATCATAGTCTCGTTCGTCCCTTTTCGCAAGCATATCCACACCTTTGCGGGGTCGCTACTCCAAGAGCTGTCGAAACACTCCTCACTACCCTCCAAATATCTCCCCCAAACAGAGCACATCACATACCTTCCTAGGAAGAAATGCAATCCACTCAAGGAAGTCCTTTGTAGAGTGGAGAAGTGAACACGTCTCTATTCTCCATAGAACCTATACTACTCCCCTACAAAGATTCTACGAAGAGATTATAATACAGTTAGGGGGAGAGTATGAGCAATGGAGAGGGGTGGCGAGGGACAGTTCAACCCACCATCATCATAAAGGAACATGCACTCGGGGTGGGTTGTAATGGTAGAATGGTTAAGAAGTGGGGGAAGATGGGTTCTTACAATGAGGTTTTGGATTGGGGTTAGGTTTAGGGTAATGGGTAGTTTCGATGGACAATTCAACATCTGGTATGGGTCGTTGGTGCTTCAATTTCTCTACTTTCTTCATTATAGCCAGGAGCTTGACCCTTTGTATCTTGAGAATTCGATCAAGTCTTTTGCTAAAATCGCTTTGGTTAAGATCTTTCAGCATAAGGCTAGGGTTATAAGAAAGGAAGACGAAAGAGGTGGGTTGGGAAGTGGTAAGGGTATGGTTTTATATGGAAGGCTAGGCCCCGCACTTCGAGTTAAGTGTTGCGGTGTATGCATTTAAGCTTGGGTAGTTGGCAAGTGGCAATATTGAATGTGATGCATGTCTGCTTCCTCTTTGATTTAAGTGGGTCTGAATTCCAATGTAACCGATGAGATAGGTCACTGGAATTGCCTGTTCCCGAGGATTGTAACTTCTGATTTAATGAACAGTGCTCCGTTTCAACAGACTCTTAAAACCGTGAATCGTAATCATACGATTCCTTAAAAGACAATCATAATTGATCAGAAATCTAGACGTTCAAAGATGATTATGGTCCTCAAGAGAGGTCCTTATGATTGAATGTGTTCTGGGACACTTTAGACCATAGGGAGCTCTTAACAAAATTACCTACCAATTAGTAATGCACATATATTATAGGATTTTTCTATGAGTGAGTCGGTAGCTCTACAGGTTCATGAGGAACTCAAGTAGGATAAAGGGGAGTTGATGTACCTCCCATAATAGTATGTCCTCCTAGGGTGCCAACTGGCCATGGTGAAGAATAGCTACATTCTCTCCTATTAATTAAAATAGTTAGTTGCTCAACTTGAGCTTCCAACTTAAGAATGGATCGCTTAAGAGAGAGAAGTGGCTTTAGTCGGTTCTGATCATGCTGCTGGCAATTTCTGCATGTTTGCAACATGGCTTCCTTTATGGCATCAGTATGGTCTTGGAATCTTATGGGGTAAAAAGGTTCAATAGGATGCTGAGGACTTTCCTGAGATTGGCCATGGTAAGAACCACAAACCTCTCCTTTTTGAGATGTTGGGTGCGATTTTATACCCCACAGGGATTGAATTTTGGTTTGCCAACGCTGGAACCTTGGAAGACACTTCATTATTAACTTTAATTCGTAAAATCCTACTCACTTAGGAGGGCTACTCTTTAAAGTTTCTGAATCAGTTCCACTCAGTGCATGGTTTTGCATCGATTCTCCACTAAGGGTCTCAAAAAGTTCTCAAGCTTCCTCTCTAGTTAACATTCGAAACATTCCTTCACAAGTGGCATCAATCATGTTAAGGCATTCATAGAAATCAAGCACTATTTTCTAGCGTGGGACCTCATGATGGGGGCACTTGTTTACAAGCTTGTGAAGATGCTTCCAGCTTCCCTGAAAAGACTCCTCCAAAAATTTATGAAATGTGGTATAATCATCCAGATTCTATTTGTTTTGCTGATTGGGAAGTACCTTGTGATAAACATGGTCTGCAATTCTTCCCAACTAGCAATTGAATTATTGGGCAGAGAGTTCAACCACTGCTTTACCCTCACTTTAAGGGAAAATGGGAAGAGCCTCAAATAAGTGTCCTCTTTCGACAAGTTTTTAATTTTAACAACTGCACAAATTTCTAGAAAACTCACTATGTGCATATACGGATCCTCCTCACCAAACCCATAAAAGATATGCTAGGTTTGATTTTGAAGGTTCTGTCACCAGCCACAGGGGATAATTGAATACATGAGGGAGGAGTAAGAGGTGTCAATGCATAATACTCTCCCAACGTCTTAGCCACAAATTAGTCTTTAACTTCCATAATGAATGGAAATAGAAACAAAGCAGGCTGGCTAGAATGATTATTATAAATATCTATTTTTGTTTTCAGTTTATCGTATTTTTATTTTAGAAAGCACAGAGAGAAAATAAATCTGAGCCTCTAGCTTTTCTGATCAGGGGAGGGGTTTAAACCTGTGAATTGCTAATCCGAGTAAACCTGCAAAAGAATAAGAAGTGATCAAAGAATGTAAAAATATAAAGAAAAATAAAAAGAGAGACAAATATTTGTTTTCAAAAAAACAAAAAAAAATAATAAAGAATAAAATCTGCTTCCCCGACAGCGGCGCTAAAAACTTGTTCAGGCTTTAATTGTACTAAAGTCTTAACCTATTGCAAGTGCACAATGGAAATTGTGGCACTAGTATAGGATCGTTCCCACTAGGAAGGTGATTATTCTGATGTATATTTTTATTTTATTTTTAAAAACTTATATTTGTCTTTTAAGGTACTAAACTATTGGAGAAATATAAATAAAAGAATGATTTGCTTAAACTAATTACAGAAAATAAAACTAAATCCTCCTCCTTCCAGATTATGATCATCAATCACAATCCTTCAGTTCTCGGATACTTATAAAATAGAATACTTTTACACTATATCTCAGTCCTCTAGAATTTGGGCGTCAATCGAAAACTATAATTTCTTACCACGGATTTATACTAATCAACAATCTTTCTAAAATTTGGGAGTCAATCAAACTCAAGAAAATTGAAGATGGACAAGTAAAACCATTACACTAATCTACAAATTTTCAATCTGAGTCATCATTTCAAATAAAAAAAATTAGATATTTATAAAGCAGTAAAGTGCATGAAAATAAATCTAAACTAGAAAGCAATAAAAAGATCTTTCATCCCTCTGTCATATGCGTCAATTGCTTATGAGAAATTATGGATACTCGACTCTAATATTTCAACTCCCAATTGTAGGAGTCAATTGCCCTCGAGAAACCTTGGATATCAAAACTATTCTAAAGTAAAGTTGATCGGATGAAAACCCAACGCCAGTCGTCAATTGATGCTAAGAGTTCCTTCGATAACTCTTCTCCAATGTCGAGCTCTCTTATTTATAAATCATAAGGAGTCGGTTTACATTATTCAAATCCTAAGAAAAGAAAACTACTAAGAATAAAGGATTCCTAATATAACTCTACTTCTAATCCTAATTCTTCATTACTTTGATTGGTAGATGTGCGCAGGATTTTTCTTCTAGTTCAACAACAAAGTTCTTTCAAGAGTCTTTTGTCAATCTTCTCAGATATGTGATTTACTGGACTTCTAATTCAAGATGTCTTCTAATTATATGCATGGCGGTGTAAGTCTCACATTCATCAGCAACAGGAGCTTTCATTCTTGTAAAATTGTGATCATGATTTCTCTTTTCAACCCATCTCTCTCTGTATGATTTTCCAATACGAACAATCGCAAGCCTCTTGTATCGCATTCTTTTTGAAATGTCTTTTTAATAATCATAATTTACGATTTCTTATCTTCTCTTTAGCATTGTTCAATTGTCTTTTGTGATTTCTTACTTTATTGGCTTCTAAGTACTATTTTAATCATCTTCTGCACTCGATCGTCTTTCTTGCTGCATTTTGAGTTCATTTTGAGAAAGATTAATACTTTTGCTCTTGTTTACTATCTATTCTTAATGTCTGCACATTATTATCTTGTTAGTAGTAAACTGCGGTCTAGCATTACTAAATTAAGGGTGATAGAATGGCATATTATTTGACTGATCATTACCCGCGCCATCGCTTGTTATGTGAAGTGATAAGAGCTACGACACCACAGGTTGGAAATGCCTTCACTTTGTTAATGAAGCGTTAGCACTTCAGATTGCTGCACCATCGCTTCTTTAGTGAAGTGATTTCCTTACTTGTCCGTTGTTGATTGATTTTTATTCTAATGCAGGGGTTGTAATGGACTCGATTGGAGAATTCAATATAAGTGAGGTTGATTTAAACCTCACTCTTGACATTGTTTCTTTAGAAGGAGATTCATATAATTGTGAGAGAGATATCGAAATGCTGGATTGTTATTGAAGGTCCAAGAATACCCGCGAGGAATGTAAGAAACATATCAGCTTAAAATTTTAAACTGAAGACGAGACATATAACTTCTATAAATTATACGCGAACAAAGTTACTTTTAGTGTTAGGAAAAGTAATACTTATAAATCTACAAAAGGGGAGATTATAAAGTGAAAATATGTATGCTCGTTCAATGGGTTCTAGCTGCTAGACAAGCGCAAATTACAAGCCGATATAAAGTGTTCAAGAGATAATAGATGCAGATGTGACGTAAGATTAAAGATTAGGAGAGATGAACAAAAGTTGTGGGAGGTAATGGCTTATAGAGAGCCAAATAATCATCAGTCGTGTCCACCTACGAAGGTGAAGGGACTATGGTCTCATAATAAAATGAGTGGGGCAAGTAAATCGTTCATAGGAGCATTTGATGGCATAATTTCTCTTTCAAAGATTTCTACTATTTTGTTAAGTTTGGATGGAGAGGCTAGCGTGACAGTAAGCCCTCAATAAACTCTGGATTACCTAAAGAAGATAAAAAAGGAGAGTAACACCCATCTGATGTGTACGATTGCCATCAAGACCATTATCGATAGGAAGAATAAAGAAGATGGTTTCTTCTTTGAAGCTGAATTAGATAAAGAATATTGTATGTGAAGTATATTTTGGGCTGATCATAAGTCATAGTTTGCGTATCAATAGTTCGATGATGTGGTGGTATTCGATACCACTTATAAAACAAATATATTGTTGCTACCATTCGCCCCATTTACGAGGGCCAACCATCATTTACAGACGATGCTTTTTAGATGTGCGTTGCTCACGGATGAGATGGAGGAGACATTCATTTGGTTGTTTAACACATGACTGAAGTGCATGGGTTATATGCAACGTAATGTAATCACTACTGATTAATTCAAGGAGATGAGCAGTGCCATCTTCGAAGTCCTTTCACGAACAACGCATCGCATCTGCATATGGCACATAGGGGGGAATGAATTGAACCATCACTATAACCTGAAGCTAAGGTTTGAGAATTTTGATCGGAAGTACAATCAGTGCAAGTTCAGTCAAACGGTTGATTATTTTGAAAAGAGATGGGCAGAGCGTCGAAGAGTTTCAATTACAAGACAATGCGTGGTTCAAACAAATGTATGCTCTTAGAAGGAATTCTGTTAGAAGCAAATCGATTTCATGCTACTTGAGCGATACCTTTTGGGCTGGCATGACCACTACGCAACTCGGTGAAAGTATAAATTGCTTTTTTCAATAGCTATGTCAATGCCCAGACGAGTTTGACAAAATTTGTCAAGTAATAGGATTTTGCCGTTCAATCTCGTCGCAATAAAGAAAGTTGGGAGGATTTCGTCTTAATGTCTACAACACTGGAGCTCTTGGTTGAGAATTCTGTCGAGAGGCATCTCACTACCGTGAATATGAGAACCATGTTCGATAGGTTTCACACTAAGTTTTAAAAGTTTGCCTCTTTTAAGTCCCAAAAAGGTTGTTGAAGAGGAAGCCAAGGCTCTTACTGTATATAATGTGTGTAGAAGTGGTGGAGATAGCACAGAGGATAGTAGTCAAACATTCAAAGTTTGTTCGGAATGTGGAGATGCCACGGCTACTTGTGATTGCAAACACTTCAAGACTAAGGGCTTGGTGTGTTCCCACATCTTTCATGTTTACTTCAAAGAAGAGGTAGACCAAAGTTCATCTAAGTGCATTCTACCTCGATGGACAAAAGACCCAAGATATCATATATATGTTTGAGAATCGGTGAGAAAGAGGATTCATTTCGGTATCAACGATGAAAATATGAAGGTGAGAGAAGTCGGACTGAAGTCAATTCTGTTGGGGATAGAATCAAATCGCTTAGTGGATTACACGTTGGAAGGGATGATGGAATTATTAGAAAGCATAGAGGCCATTGGAAGGAAAGAGGATAATGAAAGACGCACTAGCATCGCGGACTCTCCGAGCGGCTCCTCCTAGGCTAACAAAGGAATTTCATTACAAGAGCATACTAACATTACAATGCGAGATCTAATACGATATGCCACCAAAGGTAGGCAAAGTAATAATGATAGAATGAAGTCTGGAATAGAGGTTCATTTTGAATAATAAAAAAAGTAGAGAAGGAGTATAAGGGTTGTGGTGAGTTGGGTAATAAAATCATAACTTACCTAGTAAAGAGGGTCATGATGATGGCTGATAGAACTGGACAAAGCCAAACAGAACAGGGTACAAGGAAAGTGTGGTATCATAGAGTCACACTGATTCAATTTTACAACCAGCGCAATCGCTTCCTGTTGGAAGCGTAGATGCTTCACATATGAAGCATGGTGCTTTGTATTTGAAGCGTGGGTGCTTCATCCAATGTGTTGGCGCTTCTTTTTCGACGCACTGACACTTTATGTAACCTATGCGCCTATCAGACCATAGCTGTATTTTAAATCATGTGGATGGATATGGTAATTTTTTCATGTGTTGAATTTGTTTTTTTACACGTTGATTCTTGATTTGAAGGGTTGATTCCATTCTCTCATGCGGATCTATCACAATTATATTTGATTCAAACCATAATATTGAATTGACAACCCTTCATACAAGAACCGACGACGCTTCGTATTGGAAGCGACGATGCTTTGTGTTTGAAGCATGGGCTCTTCATTTTGGAAGTGTCGACATCTCGTTCATAATGCGTTGACGCTTCTTGAATGTCCTGTGCGCTTATTAGATCAGAGCTATATTTTTATTTCTCTGGATTGACTATGGTAGTTCTTTTATGTGTTGATTTTTTTTATTATGCCAAATCATTCTTAATTTGAACATCTGATTTCCTTTTTCATGCGGCTGGTCTACAATTATATTTGATTTATACCATAATTTTGAAGCGTGGAAGCTTCGTTCTTAAAGAAACAACACTTTTTCTCGAAATGGCGGCGCATTGTATTTGAAGAATGAGCTCTTTATCCTGAAGCCATTGACTTTGGTAATTCTCCATGGAGTCTCTCCTAGAGCCGGAAGAAGAAGCACCGGCTTTGGAGATAGGAGACCAAGGAGATGGTACAACGGTGGGGCTACCACCACCAACACTACGGCAATTTATCATGCAACCTCATTAAATTGACTACATTAAAAAGACTGTTGTAGTCATTATTGTGCACTTTCGCCACTAAGAAGTCCTGACGACTGGGAGTTCCTAACTCTTTGTGCTTCAAATATATTACATTGGGTGTTTGTATTCCACAAAGTTATCATGGATTCCAATAAGAAGCGCTGCCGTGTAGCTCGAGGCATTGTCACTTCTTGTTAGAAGTGTTAGTGCTTCATTTTCAAGGTATGAAAGAAACGCCTATGCTAGCGCTTTGATGATGAGGGCATCAACTAAGAAGCACCTACGCTTTGACTATGAAGCGCCTACGCTTCATTTATGAAGCGCGAAATCTTCTACATGAGAGCTTTGACACTTCTGGATTTTAGAATTCTTGACTAAACAATAACTGGTCTTTTTATCATATTATAGGCCAGTAGTGTGGCGGGAAGTCTATTGGGGCTAACTAGGGAACATCAGACATTTGTCCCTCAACGGAAAAGGTCTGCCTCAACCCCAACGTCTGGCGCTGTGCATCTCCCACCAAAAGAACCCCAGCTTGAACCCCAGCCCCAACCCCAACCCCATCCATCCTCCTACTACCTCCAAACCCCACCCTCTGACTCCCTCCAAACCCCAACCTCCTACTCTTTCCAAACCCAAAGCCCAGCTCCAACCTCCTACCCAATCCAAAGTCCAACCACCTACAAAGTCCAAACCCCAACTCATATCGAGACCTTTGCCTCCACCACCACCACCAACTGCTTCTCATAACTCCAATCCTGAGACACCCCTTACGCAACTATGCCTTGAGGAGAAGTCTTCGATGCAAGCTGAAGAAGAAGAGGACGACAAAGATGTCCCAACTGTCTTCTGGAGAAGTGAGAGGAACTGGGGTAAAGCCTTCGTCATGATTCCTCCCTCACAAACTCTCCCTAAAAGAAATGGAGAGTTGGTCTCCCAACCTCATAAAAAGAAGGCCAAAATGGGAGGGGGGGATCAGCGATAGCCTATATGAAGGTTGTTTGGGAAAAGTCTATCAGTGAGAACGAGTAAATATATACCCTCACCACAGTTATCACAAATCTAAGTATATCCCCTTACATTTTAACTTAGGTTTGAATTTCAACATAGGACTGTCATCTCGACTGCTGGATCCTAGCATGTTACTGTGGAGCAGCTGTGCAACCTATGAGCCCCAACGGCAATTGAAGACCTAGTAAGTTTTAAACTCTATTGAAGCGCGCCACTTCCTTGATTCCATATTGTTATTTTTACCTTCGTATACAGATAATGTCCGCGTACTTTAGGGTCATAGACAAGTGGGAGGACATGCAACCTTAACTGATTAAGAAGACTTTCTGAATGTCCCCCATTGCACTCAAATGAATGACCTTGGATTTTAAAGAATTTGAGAAGAATAATAAGGAGAATGAAGCTTTCTTGCCGATCGACATAGCGGGACGGAGCACGGCTTACGCCAAATATTTTGAGGTACAACATGGCATGAAGCCGATGCATCATTTCCTCATCAATAAGAAACGTGCCTTATCTGCGATGGACTATGAAAAGGTATTTATTCCGATTAACAACAATCAGCCACCCCACTGGGTGCTTGCCATGGCAAACCGCTCAACCCATAATATCCTTGTCTTGGACCTGTCCCCGGATAAGCCTCCAGCCACCAAATTTATTGAGAAGATCAGGACCCTAGTAAGATCAAAGAGCATTTAAAGAATTGATAGAATTGTTAGCACTTCTTAGTCGAAGCATCCATGCTTCTTATCAGTAGTGCCGACGCTTTGACCTCGGGGCGTTAGTGCACCCAACGCCTCTATATCATTGCGTCAACACCCCATTCTATTTTATAAATGTATGTGTAACTTCTCTTTTTTTTTACATACGCAGTATTTGTCAGCCCTATTATATATGCACAGTGCAACCGATGTAATTTCTGAGAGATTTCCTTGGGGTTGTCAGGGTGTAAGCAACACCCTACTCCAAGGAAACGATTTTGACTGTGGGGTTTTCATTATGAAGTACGTTTGATTATTTCAGAAGCAACCTCTTGCTCAAATTTACGGAGGATGACATCCCTTATTTCAGGACCGAGACTGGGCATGCCATCGCTATGCATCAGGAAGAGAATTGGGATGCCAGTGACCATGTTGAGTCACTAATTTAAATTTGTTGTTATACGCAAATGTACTTTAACATTTGTCGTTGTACAGAGCATGTACTTTAAAATTTATTGTTATACCACCTTACACAGGATTGATATAATGTAAACTAAAAATTATTCAATTTATACATAGGAAAATTTTATTATAGACTTTTAAAATTTATGCTTGAAAGATTTGTAAACCCTAATTCGAAGCGCCAATGCTTCTTATTTGTATCACTAGCACCTCTATGTCGAAGCGCCGATGCTTCTACCACGACCCGTTGTTGCTTCTTATTAGACTCATTGGCACGTCTACCAAGTCGCGTCAACACACCTTATTGGACTCGCAGGCGCTTCTCACACATCGCGCCAGCGGTCCCTATTGGTCGGGCTAATAGTGATCCTCGAATCACAAGCATCCTTATTGGCATCTATTTGAATAATGCATGAAAACCAATAGCCTATAATGATGGAATACAAACTGCCGCTGCTGCAATAATATTGGAAAAGACCATTTCATTGTAACTCCCAATCATCAGACTTCCAATGGGGCAGTGCACAATTCATATCGATAGTAAAATTTCTATTTATACATAGCATGTACTTTAAAATATTCTTTTATACCGTGAAAATCAAGCGCTAGTGCTTCCTACAAGAAGCGACAATGCCCCAAAATGAAGGGCTAGCGCTTCTGTAGAGAAGCAACAATGTCCCAAGCTATGTGGTAGTGCTTCTTATTGGAATCCATGATAACTTCATGAAATATAAACACCCGGTGCAATAAATTTGAAGCGCATAGATTTAGGAACTCCCAATCGCCAGGACTCCTTTGTGGCGATAGTGGATAATAATGACTACAGCAGTCTATTTAATGAGGTTGCATGATAAATTACTATTTAAAGGGCATTATGGTGCTCAATTTGTTTCATCTTATGTATCTCCTTAGATTAGCATTTCATCTGACTCAGCCCATACCGAAATTCATTGCAACGATTTAAGGAGAAGCCATCAGCTCGTGCGCCAACATTTCATCCATTCCTATGATGGTTCACTTATCAACAAGTTGGTTGTCATCCCCGACCACAACGAGTCCCCTCCCCTCCCTGAAGTTATCATGATTCAGGAGGATGAAGACCTTGCCATAGTGCTGGTGGTGGAAGTCCCGCCACCGTAACAACCCCTTCTTCTCCCGGCTCCAGGAGAGGCTCCATGGAGAATTACCAGAGTCAATGGTTCTAGGATGAAGCACTCACTTTTCAAATACGATGCGGTGTCGCTTCGAGAAAATGCATTGAACGAAGCATCCACACTTTTAAAATTAGGGTTCAAATCAAATATAACCATAGACCAACCGTATAAAAAAGCGAATCAGTCGTTCAAATTAAGAATGAATGGATATAATAAAAAAAATCAACACATAAAAGAACTACCATTGTTGTGACGACCCGACCTTCCCGTGTTCGAAATACCGGGAAGGCCGGCTCGCCGACCTATCGATAAATCGATAAGCCGGACAGAACATAAGCAATTATCAAAGTATAAAGAAAGGAAGCTCCATTTCTATACAAAATACAAGACAAAAATAACGATTCTAATTCCATGTGAAAACACGTAGACAAAAGAATCAAAATGATACATCGGCGATGGTCGACCATCACCGAAACATGGTTCACAAAAATCAGGTATGATAATTCTAAAACACAAAACAAACAGGCCGGACGTACCAAGCCCAAATATCTAGTCTTATAAAACGAAATACACCAAGACAAGACAGAATCCTAATCCGAAAAGAACTCTTTAGGAGGAATCTCATAATCATCCTTCAGAATATAGTCAGAGTCCTCAAGCTCCGGATCTCTAGAATCCAAATCAGTACCTATGCCTTGATGTATAGTCGGAGTGAGCTAACAGTCTAAGCTCAGTAGAAGGAACTCATCTCAATCACATCATATCCTAATTAATATAGTTTTCAAAACAGATATTCAAAATAGATTAAATGACTAAATTTCAAAGACAAGGATCAGATGCAGATTCATGCTCGAAGTTTCAATGCAGATTCTTAAATCAGATTCAAAACAAGTAAGGACTTTCAGATGCTCATTGTTTCTTATTTTATATGCAAAGCTTATCTAATTCACGACTAAAATCTCACCTTAAATCTACCTCCCAAGTCTCTATAACTTGGAAGTAGGAATACCGATGGGAATCCCTACCTAACCATCACCGTTCAATGAATAGTTTTTTAGGAAATGCAACAAGCCTAGCATTAAGAGGATATCTTGCGCAAGGATAACTCACATTGTTCAGGAATTGAGGGGTTCATTTGAGTGAACCTTAAATTAGATGCAAATTCAAATAAATAATTTAGATGTAGATTATAACACATAATTCAGAGTTCAGAGTTCAGGATTCAGGTATATAGGATTCAGATGCATTTTCATTTTCATGACAAATTCAGATTTTTAAAGTTCTTATTTCGGATTCAGAGTTCTTAATCATATTCATACTTTTAAATGCAAGGTTCAGATGTCATATGCAAGTTTGAAGATTTCAGAATATCCATATGAATTAAAACATAATGTAAGTGATTTTGAGATTCTCCTACCTAATGTCGGATTCAAGCGAAAACCATGCAAATCAAGGTGGAATCCTCATCCATAGATCCTTGTGATCACCCTAAAACATATCATACACATAAAAGTGTCAGTGATGATTACTACGCACAACCCACGCTTCAGTTGAAGCAAAAACCTAACAAAAAAGGGAATCTCGCCGCGGTGAGAATCAGAGTCGCCGCAACAAGCTCATCAGAATTCAAACACTTGCTGTGACAAGTTTTTCCAGGGCTATTTTGGCCTAAAATTTCAAAGGGCACTCACCGCGGCGAGCCCTTCAAAACAGATACCTCGCCGTGGCGAGATGCATGGTTGCCACGGCGAGCAGCCACAACTCGACCTTTTCCAGGTTCTTCCTTGGTTCATTCTTCCCCAAATTTATCGAATTTACATTATTTTTGCACACACATATAAACAATTAATTCATGGATTTATTCTATAATTTAGATCATTAAAATCAACTCGATCGTACCTTTCACTGATCAATTTCGCGGTTTATGAAAAGTGTTGTTGAAAGGGGGTATCAAAATGAAACTTCAAATTTCCACAATGAATTCACAGAGATTGATTAGAGCAAGGCACAAGAGGAAGTCATCTATGATCACGGATCAATTTCTACCTCATCAAAGTGCGGGAAACGATCGTGAGACGGAACATTCATGAAAAAGGGGTTTCTAAAGAAAAAGAGGTTTGAACGATCATAATTCACCAAAGACGGAACTCAAGCAATGCCAGCATCACGTGCTTCACGAAGTGTGCGGAGCTTGTGGCGTGATCACACGGTTGAAATCTCATAAGAAGCTTGGGAAGGTGATGGATCTTAAATGGTTGGGTTGGTTCTCTCTCATTCTAAAATTTCAAGAGGCTAACACTTAGCCGTGAAGCAACCTCCCTCTCTCTCTCTCTTATAACCCACGAAAACCATCTAAATGTCCTTGATATTTAGTTCCAAAATTATATCCACTTATCTCTAGGGTTCGATTTCAGTGTTGAGCGACACACCGAGAGTGGATGCACGGCTTTTCCACTAACGGCTCACAACAGCTCTAAACGACTTATTTTCATGCCATTTATTCACGTATTATTTAATTATTTATTTAAAAGTCTATGGCGACATCGTTCGTCATGCCGGACACGCACACGGGGTTAGTCGAGTTTGGGTTCAAAATTTTTAGGTCATTACATTCTCCTCTCCTTAGAAATTTTCGTCCTCGAAAATGCTATACGTGGTGTTTGGTTTGAAAGATAGCACACATCCTAACATAATCTTACCGCACAAGAGATTCCAATCCTTTAACTGAATTAAAATTCCAAATAATTTATTTTAAGGTAGGGCCTACGCAACTGGTCACACTAACAAGTACATTTACGAACCTCAAAACACATCCAAATCAATCCATGCCATCCAAAAGTTGTATCCCAAAAGAACATATTCAATTATAATATGTAATAGTTACAACAAAAATGAAATGACTATAGAACTGGGGAATGTCACTCGAATAGTTGTGGGTACTGGTCGCGAATCTCTACTTCGCATTCCCAAGTTGCTTCCTCCGATGAGTGGTTCCACCACCTCACCAACACTGAGGGAATCCGCTTGGTCCGCAAGATCTGCTCCGTACAATCCAAGATCTTTACTGGCACCTCAATCAATGATAAATCCTCCTAAAGTTCAATGTGCTGGTAGTCTAATACATGAGTCAGGTCCTTGACATACCTCCGTAACATAGACACATGAAATACATTGTGCATGCTAGATAGTTGCGGCGGCAAAGCAATCCTGTACACAACTACGTCGACTCGGCCCAATATCTCAAAAGGTCCAACATAACGCGGGCTAAGCTTTTCACGCTTGGCGAAATGCATCACACCCTTCGTAGGTGAGATCTTCATGAAGGCGTTGTCCCCAACCTGAAGTTCAACATGTTTTCTTCTGAGATCGGCATAACTCTTTTGTTGAGCTACTCACAATCTCTTGTGAATCAACCTAATTGTTTCGATCGTACGATCCATGATTTTCAGTCCCAAAACAAGCTTCTCACCAACTTCATCCCAGGTAAGTGGAGGCTTGCATCTCCGCCCATATAAAGTCTCGAATGGTGCCATTCCGATGCTAGTCGGGTAGCTATTATTATATGCGAACTCAATCAGAGGCAGGTGTTGGTCCCATGACCCTTGAAAATCCAACATGCAAGCACGTAGCATGTTCTCAATGATCTGCTTCACCCACTCAATTTGCCCATCAGTTTGAGGATGAAATACCAAACTAAAATCAACCTTAGGACCCATCCCTTCCTGAAATTGTTGTTAGAATTGAGACCTGTACAGCGGGTCTCTGTCTGATATGATACTGACCGGTATACCATGAAGCCTAACGATCTCCTTGAGATACAACTCCATGAGTTTTCTGGTGGTATACATCGTATTGTATTGCAAGAAATGAGCAGATTTAGTCAACCTATCAACAATGACCCAGATGGCATTGTGTTTCCATAATGTCCTCGGTAACCCCAGAATGAAGTCCATATAAATGGCCTCCCATTTCCACTTGAGTATCGGTAATGATTGTAACAATCCAGCTGGGTTCCGATGATCAACCTTGACTTGCTGGCATACTAAATATTTTGACACGTACTCGGCCACATCTGTCTTTAAGCCTCTCAACCAAAAGCTTTTCATTAAATCCTGGTACACCTTGGTACTTTCAGGATGTATGGCATACATCGACTTGTGAGCTTCCTCTAAAATAGTGTCTCGAAGCTCGGTATTGCTCGGTATGCATTACCCGATCCCGAAATAGTAATGTTTCGTCCCCCCTGATGGAGAAATCTGGTTTATTCTCACCAATCACATCCCTCATGATGGCCATGAAATCACCATCGATTATCTGTAGCTTTCGGATGTTCTCGAAGAGTGTCGACCGAATCACAATAGTAGCCATCAAGGCTCTGAAACCTTTCACATCAAACCTGGTGTCGCATAGGGCCATATCTTCATGTAACCACCACCTATGTATTCTCGCAACGAGATGTGACAACTGAGCATAAGACTTTTAGCTTAGAGCATCTGCCACAATGTTAGCTTTCCCAGGGTGGTATTGGATGGAACAATCATAGTCTGTCTGGAACTCCATCCATGGTCGCTGTCGCATGTTCAAATCCTTATGAGTGAAGAGATATTTGAGGCTCTTGTGATCCGTGAATACATCAAACATCTCCCCATACAAGTAATGCCTCCATATCTTCAGAGTGAAGATCACTGCCGCTAACTCAAGATCATGAGTCAGATAATTCTTCTCGTGATCTTTGAGTTGCCGGGAGCTGTAAGCAATGACTCTCTTGTCCTGACTAAGCATGCAGCCCAAACCACTGTACTAAGCATCATTGTATACTGCAAAACCTCCACTACCTGAAGGTATGGCAAGAATTGGCATGATAGTCAATCTCTTCTTGAGCTCTCGAAAACTCTACTCACACTACTCCGTCCAATCAAACTTAGCATTCTTTCTCCCAAGCTGTGTAAGTAACCCTGAGATCTTGAAAAACCTTCCACGAATCGTCAATAGTATCCCACCAAACCAAGGAAACTACGAACTTTCGTCACTGTCTTCGGTTGTTCCCAGTTCACAACTGACTCAATCTTGGTTGGATCAATAGTTATGCCAGTCTCAGATACAATATGGCCCAAGAAACTGACCTGCTCAAGCCAAAACTCATACTTGCTGAGTTTTGCATATAACTTATGGTCTCTGAGTGTCTAGAGAGCTACTCTTAAGTGTTGCTCATGCTCCTCTCTTGTCTTTGAATAGATGAGGATATCATCTATGAAAACAACCACAGATTTGTCGAGGTGTGGTTTGAATACCCAGTTTATCAAAGCCATAAATGATGTCAGAGCATTCGTCAACCCAAATGGCATCTCTAAGAACTCATAGTGATGATACCTCGTGTGGAATGCAGTCTTTGAAATATCTCCAGCCTTGATTTTCAACTGATGGTATCCTGACCTCCAGTCAATCTTTGAGAAAAACTTAGCACCTTGTAGTTGATCAAAGAGGTCATCAATCCGCGGGAGTAGATAACGATTCTTAATAGTCAACTTGTTTAACTGCCGATAGTTGATGCAGAGCCGCATCGAACCATCCTTCTTTCTGACAAACAAAACCGGTGCACCCCAAGGAGACACACTAGGTCAGATAAACCCATTGTCTAGAAGCTCTTCAAACTACTCCTTCAATTCCTTCAACTCACCTGGAGCCATGAGATACAGAGCTTTTGACAATGGCTCAACACCTGGAGTCAACTCGATCTCTCGATCAGATGGTAATCCAGGGAGATCCTCGAGAAATATGTTCGAAACTCGCATGCAACTAGAATGCCTACAATCATAGTCTTCCCGTTCAGTTGCTCTTGCAAGAAAGAGAGATATCCATTGCATCCATTCCTCATCTTACGTTGGGATTGAATCAAGGAGATGAATGGTACAATAGTCGATCGGATGCTAAAAAATCTAAATGATTTACCCCCACTGGGATGAAAGGTAACTATTTTTCTTCGGCAGTCGACATTCGCATCATGAGTGGACAACCAGCCCATATCGAGGATCACATAGAATCCTTGCATATCGAGTAAGATCAGATTAGTCATAGCTTCATCATCTTCGTAATCCCTGATGGCGGCAATGACTGATCGATACATTGTGTCGGTGGTCACCGGGTTTCCCGTAGGGATTCATACAGCTAGAATGAAATGTAATGGTTCAGGGGCAATTTTAAATCTTGCTGCAAACGGGGGTGTCACAAAAGAGTGGGTAGAACTTGGATTTATCAACACTCGTGCCTCATAACAATGATCATCACCCTCTTGATACTTTTGTAAGGTACCTAGGTTTTCATGCCCATTATCCAATTAGTTGTTTATACTAAAGGTTTACCGCATTATAAACTAGCAATTCCTAAGATTATTTCATTTTATGCATCTTCTTTATCTAACATACGAGAATTTAGACTCATAATCCATAGCAAATCATACCTTGGATGATGTCATTGGATGCATGGGCATAAACAGTTGTGCCTGCATAAGCCC
Organism: Chloranthus sessilifolius; assembly: GCA_021018995.1. Lineage (NCBI taxonomy): Eukaryota > Viridiplantae > Streptophyta > Magnoliopsida > Chloranthales > Chloranthaceae > Chloranthus > Chloranthus sessilifolius. The sequence continues at coordinate 15,227,349 of CM037594.1, forward strand.
GACCCTGAACAGTAGGTCGAGAAGATCTCTGAGTAGCCATCGAAATAGTCCTTTCCTTGCTCTCCACCGGACAATCCCTGACCATGTAGCCAATCTTTCCACACCTGAAGTAAGCTCCAGTGTTCCTCCTACAGTCATGTGTCTGGTGTGGTTTCCGACACCTTGTACATAATGGGTTGGAGTGGAAAAAATAGCACGTGAAGATCCTTGTGCCAAAGATGGTTCACTCACAACTGTGTCGGAAGAATGGAAAGGTTGCATAGATAATGTCCCAGATGGCCCATGATAGGAGGTCGACATAGAATAAGTAGTAGGTCTTGAGTAAGCCGACTGAGTAGGATATATCAGCAGTCTCGAGAATCTCGGCTTCTTATTTGCTTTCTCAGAAGCACTAGACTGCCCTTGGCTAATCCTATTCTTGTTCATTTGATCCCTCCGTAGAAAATGCTTCTGAATATCTTCCTTGGCAATGAGAGCCTTTGACATAACTTCCCCATAGGTCTCCATCTCCCACATCGACACTCTCTCCTGTGTATTTAGCCTCAGTCTACGCTGAAACTTCTAGGCCTTCATTAACTTAGTGGCCATGTGTAGAGGTGCAAACCTTGAGAGTCGTGTGAACTCAGCTCCATACTCACGCATTGTCATATCGCCCTGCTCCAGTTTGATGAACTGGACCTCCCACTGATTCCTCACGATCCGGGGAAAGTACTCGTCATTGAAGGCCTCTACAAACTCGGTTTAGGTCCATGGAATATTTGGAGTGTCTTGTTCTCGGGTCCTCTTCACAGATTTCCACTACGGTCAGCCTCTCCATCAAGAGTGAAAGCTGCCCACAGTACCATCTCCACCTCAGTGCACTGAAGCACCTCAAACATCTTCTCCGTGTCATTAAGCCACTTCTCGGCTTCAATCGGACCCGTTTGACCGGAAAAACTAGGAGGATGCATCCTCCGAAACACTGCAAACCTAGAAGGTTGATTCCTAGCCGCAAGTAACTGTGCTTGCTGAGCCATAGATGTCATCTATTGTGCCATGTTGTTGGCCAAGGCCTCCAACACTTACTCAGCACGTCTATCACCACCTCTTCCAACTCTTACAGGGACTGTATTAGAACTGGAAATGAATCCAGCTCCCCTTGAAGTACCTATGCCCTCGGGACATCTACTAACGGAACCATCCTCGGCCCGTCCATACCTTTGCCTATGCCTCTTCTTCTAAAGCGTGGGGCCATACTGGTGAATCATTGTTAAAACAATAAAATTAATCAGTGTCGATTATAAAAATAATTAAGCCCATCGCCTTATGGAATATTGACCTAATGCCATAGCTCTGATACCAACTGTGACGACCCGGCTTTCTTGTATCCAAAATACCAGGAAGCCCGACTCGCCAACCTATTGATAAATTGATAAGCTGGACAAAACACAAGCAATTATCAGAGTATAATGAAAGGAAGCTCCATTTCTATACAAAATGCAAGACAAAATTAATGATTCTAATTCAATGTGAAAACACATGGACAACAGAATCGAAACGAACCACTGGTGATGGCCGACCATCAGCAAAACATGGTTCACAAAAATCAAATATAATAATTCTAAAACATAAAACAAACAGGTCAGACCTACCAAGCCCCAAATATCTAGTCTCACAAAACGAAATACACCAAGACAAGACAGAATCCTACTCTGGAAAGAACTCTTCAGGAGGAATCTCATAATCATCCTCCAAAATGTAGTTAGAGTCCTCGAGCTCTGGATCTCCAGAATCCAAATCAGTACCTATGCTTGGACGTATAGTCAAAGTGAGTTAACAATCTAAGCTCAATAGAAGGAACACATCTCAATGACATCATATCTTAATTAACATGGTTTTCAAAATAGGTATTCAAAATAGATTAAATGACTGAATTTCAAATTCAATGATCAGATGCAGATTCATGTTCGAAGTTTTAATGCAGATTCTTAAATCAGATTCAAAATAAGTAAGGACTTTCAGATTCTTATTGTTTCTTAGTTTTATATGCAAAGGTTGTATAATTCACGACTTAAATCAACCTCCCAAGTCTCTATAACTTGGAAGCAGGAATACCGATGGGAATCCCTACCTAACCATTGTCATTCAATGAATAGTTTTTCAGGAAATGCAGCAAGCCCCTGCGTTATGAGGGTATCTTGCGCCAAGATAACTCACATTGTTTAGGAATTGAGGGGTTTGTTCGAGAACCTTAAATCAGATGCAAATTCTAATACATAATTCAGATGGAGATTATAACACATAATTCATAGTTCAGAGTTCAGGATTCAGGTGTATAGGATACAGATGCAATTTCATATTCACGGCAAATTCAAATTTTCAGAGTTCTTTTCTCGGATTCAGAGTTCTTAATCATATTCATACTTTCAGATGCAAGGTTCATGTGTCATATGCAAGTTCGAAGATTTCAGAATATCCATATGAATTAAAACAGAATGTAAGTGATTTTGACATTCTCCTGCCTAATGTCGGATTCAAGCAAAAACAATGCAATCAAGGCGGAATCCTCATCCTAGATCCCTGTGAGCATCCTAAAACATATAATACGCATATACAAGTGTTAGTGATGATCACTACACACAACCCACGCTTCAATCAAAGCAAAAACTCAAAACCCAACAAAAAAGGGAATCTCACCGCGGTGATAATTAGAGTCGCCGCAACGAGCTCATTAGAATTTAAACACTCACTAGAGCGAGTTTTTCCAAGGCTGTTTTGGCCTAAAATTTTGAAGGGCACTCGCTGCGACGAGCCCTTCAGAACAGACACCTCGCCGTGGCAAGATGCATGCTCGCCGTGGCAAGCAGCCACAACTTGACCTTTTTCAAGTTCTTCCCCAAAATTTATCGGATTTACATTATATTTGCACACAAACATATAAACAATTAATTCAAAGATTTATTCTACAATTTAGATCATTAAAATCAACTTGATTGTACCTTTCACCGATTGATTCTGTAGTTAATGAAAAGTGTTGTCGAAACGAAACATCGAATTTCCATGGTGATTTCACAGAGATTGATCAGAACGAGGCACAAGATGAAGTCCTCTACAATCACGGATCGATTTCTACCTCATCAAAGTGCGGGAAATGATCGCAAGACGGAACATTCATGAAAAAGGGGTTTCTAAAGAAAAAGGGGTTTGAACGGTCATAATTCACCAAAGACGAAACTCAAGCAATGCTGATGTCATGTGCTTCGCGAACTGTGCAGAGCTTGCGGCGCAATCACACTGTTGAAATCTCACAAGAAGCTTGGGAAGGTGATGGATCTCAAATGGTTGGGTTGGTTCTCTCTCTCTCATTCTCAAATTTCAAGAGGCTAACACTTAGCCGTTAAGCAACCCCTCTCTCTCTCTCTTATAACCCATGAAAACCATCTAAATTTCTTTGATATTTAGTTCCAAAATTCTATTCACTTATCTCGAGGGTTTGGTTTCAGTGTTGAGCAACACACCGTGAGTCGGTGCACAATTTTTCCACTAAAGGCCCACAACAGCTCTAAATGACTTCATTTCACACCATTTATTCAGTATTATTTAATTATTTATTTAAAAGTCTATGGCGACATCGATCACCGTGTCGGACACGCACACGGGGTTGGTCGAGTTTGGATTCGAAATTTCTGAGTCATTACAATTATCAATCCAGAGGAATCAAAATACAACTATGATCTAATGGGCGCATAGGACACTCAAGAAGCGTTACCAAAATTCTTGGAGCACCCACTTTAAATAAATAGGGAACTAGAAATTACTAGTAGCACCCATCTTAATTAAGTAAGAATTTGATTACTGATAGTGGCACCCGTCTTAAATAAGTAATAATTTGACTATTGATAGTGGCACCCATCTTAAATTAGTAAAAATTTGATTACTAATGGTGGCACCCACCCTAAAACAATAAAAATATAATTATTAGTACTGGCACCAGTAGGGTACCCCACTAAATTAAATTGGTGTAGTAGAAAAAACTTATGGAACACACCCCATATCACACACCACAAAATTTCCCGGATTATTGCATGAATATATGTTTGACCCAAGGTTTGACCCGAAATGGGCCAGGACCTTGAGGGTGATAAGGGGATCACCACCATTGGTTTGGATTTTCGAAAAAATGTAACAAGATTCTTAGATGCATGGGTCAAAGATTAACCAATGGGATGGAAGTTTGAAGATGTACTAATACTAAATATATTGGGTGTTAGTGTTTTCCATACATGTGACAACCTGAATTTTTGTAACCCCGAAATCCGTGCCATCAGCACGGCCTTCGAGGCCGTGCCCCGGGTTTCCTGACAAAACATTGATGTATATATACAATCCAAAACTTTAATTGAGGCATACGTAGCTACTCTAAATAAAATCTCAAAAATAATCAAGATATCGCAAGGCAATCCTTGTCCCATGCCAATTCATGGACATAAGAACTTACCCAAATGTTTTAATGATAACAGTTCATCCTAGACGTTTTGTCAAGAAACGGTATTTAAAACATTCGAAATAAGGAGGCTTGATATACCAAGCCATACATAATACTCTCAACTCACTCTCAAAGTATGCAACGGGTTTCCTAGAAGAATTCCTCAGGAGGAGGTTCTGACTCTTCTGTGGGCACGAAAACCGAAACTCGTGGATCAGTTTCTCCAGAAGTCTTTGCTGCCGCTAGTCCTGAACCTGCGACGTATAGTCCAAGGGGGTGAGCTACATCCTAGCTCCGTAGGGAAATAAAAAGAATATATAGATTGACCTTCACGCATATGTCAGCAGTTTACAAGCATAGAATTATTGAGAAATCACTTATGTACAACAATTTGAGTAACAGGAAATAATCCAATGATTTTGACCGTTACTTAGCATAGTTTTGTTTAATCTCCTTATTAGTTTGGTTGTGAATTTGGCCTAATCACTTAAATCTTAACTTAAGTAGTCCTCGAACAATATAGCATCGAGCCCCGATGGAATACCCGCCATCGTCGTCTAACTAGACAGTTGTTATATGTATTCCCGAATCTTGCTGAGCCCTTTCCCATAGGTGACGGGGTCTATTCTCAATCTAATCCCTGGGATGTGTTATAAATGTACGGATTGGCCGCCGTACCGGTCACGGATATCCTGCCGAGTCAGTCGTGGGTATCTCGCCACGTCGGTGGGGTATTCTAATCAACCTTAAATAATAAAAATATCAATGTGCTTTACATATAGTTATTCACCGTGATTGTGCTAATTATATTACATTAGGCCTTATCACATTACTTACGTTTCTCTGTTAGTTTTCATACGCATCCTCAGGATGCCCCATACTCATCGCACCCTTCTTTGTTTGAACTATATGATTTTTTCGTCCCTCGGGACCTCAAGACTTTCACGTTGTAACACGCTCACACACCCTTATCATGAGGATTCATGCAATATGTGACTATTTAAATAGATTATACTACGCATATGAGTTCACGGGATAATGCACATGTTTCAAGAATATTCCCTACCTCGACGAATCTCAAGGCACGCCTGCTCGTAGAGGGTTATAATGCATCAAACCTACATTTCAAAAATAGGTTTAGAACAATCACTAGCATCATTGGGGTGTATGACCCCCAAGTTTCTTGTATTCAAAAAAACCCAGATCTGAGTGGTCACCAGACCTCGCTCGAGCGGCCACTTGACCTCGCTCGAGCGGTCACTTGACCTCGCTCGAGCGGTCTCTTGACCTCGCTCGAGCGGTTAAATTGAGGTCGCTCGAGCGGTTAAATCGAGCCATCGAAGTATTACTGGGGACCCTCGCTTGAGCGAGCTCCCCTTTAGTTTTGGGGACTGCTCGAGCGAGCCCAGAGTTATATTTTCTCTGTTCATCCTCTCTCGAGCGAGCCTTTTAGACCGCTCGAGCGAGGAACGATGATTTTGCTCCTCGATCAGATCGAGAACATGCTTCCTTCCTTCATTTAACCTTAATCTCATAAAAAGAAATATTCAGCCAACATTCTTCCTACTATTTAAAACATTCCTAGGCATCTATCATGTCTTTAACGTACCTCTGACGATGAGTCACGCACAAGTTCGATTTACGATTCGAAATTCTACTAGGCTAACAGGCCTCCAAGGTTCTTCCTCCAGTCTTTTCCTCAAATCTCCTTTGCCGACTTAAGTCCCAACGAACCCTAGTTCTCTACTAGGCTCTTCTCTTCTTTCTCTCTATATACTCCTTCTCTCTATTTAGGTTAGAATAGAGTTACGTAAGGGTTCCTCTCTCTCTCTTTCACTTTTATACTTATAAGTTAGGGATATACTAGTGTGTTTCCCACGTACACACTTAGTGTCTTTGGTTCGTTTTGGTCTCCTTGTGAAACACATATACCTATGTGTAATCCATGCCGTGCACTCATCTTAAAAATCTGTGGTTGTGACAATACAAGGGTGGCAATCCTTGTAAATTTCCTAGAAGCCTAAGGGCAATTGTAATAAATTTCTCTAAATTTTAAAATTAGAAAATATAATTTTTCAATTCTCTAGTCAATCCATACCTTCCATCTAGTTCACTAGAGTTTGACTCATCTTACACCACCCAATAATCCGGTAAATTTTGTGGTGTATGATATGAAAGATGCATAAGAGAGCATGCACCACAATCTAGGGTGTAAGATGTATAAGAGAGCATGCACCACAAGATTGATTAGAAAGAGATCTTTTACACAAAATAAGGACCTTAACCACCATAAAAGACAAGTATCTATGAGATTTGTTGTGTGATGGATGGGTCAAAGTGGTTGGAGATTGGAGAGAGAGAGAGAGAGAGAGAATTCAAATTATGGGAATCTTGGGAAATTGGAGGAAGGAGAGCTTGGGAAGAGAAGGGGTGCCATGTGGCAAAATTTTTAAGCTCATGTCCCCTCTCCTCCTTGAAAATTTCAAATTCCCCATGGGGGGCTCCCATTTGCAGCCAAACTTCTTCTTCCTCTCCTCTTCACTCCATGAAAGCTCCTTAGAACCCTAGCTAGTAGAAAAATCTCCTCATCCCAATCCAACCATTAGATTTTAAAACTAAAATCACCAATCTCTTCCCCACTCACTCCACACCAACATACATCATTTTCAACCCCATCTCGGCCTTCTTCATCCCACGTTTTGAAGAAAAACCAGCAAGGAAGATTGAAGTTTGTCAGCTAAAATTTTAGTTACAAGTTTGTCTAGAATTTTAGTCTTTTTGCATAGAGATTTTTAGCCATAGTTTTTTAGTTTTCTTAGCTTTTAGAGTTATATTCCTGGAATGATCGTATTAGTATATGAGACCAGCACATTGGATGTCATGCATGTGATCTACATGATCATGCAAGGCCATCCAATGGTCTAAAATAGCTTTTTTCACTAAGGCCAATATAGTTGGTGTTTTCTTGAATTTTTGTTTGAATTTTGTGGTATAGGATGAATTTTTGGTTAGACTTTTGTATAAATTTACAGAACATTTTGTGACCAGAGATATTGGAGGCAATGCATGTGATTTACATGATCATGCAAGGCCATCCAATGGTCTAGATTGATCTATTGTGTCAAGATCAATAAAATGTTAGAATTTTCTTGAGATTTCCTTGGCTTTTGCTAATTAAATCTTGATTTTTAATTTAAAAATTTTATGAGTTCGGGCACATGTTTAGATCAGTGTTATTGGATGCCACGCATGTGATCTACATGACCATGGAACGCCATCCAATGGTCTAAATTGGTCAGAAGAGTCAAGACCAAGTAAATTTCAAATTTTCCTAGGATTTTCTTGAACTTTTGCAAATTAGTTTAGATTTTTATTTGAAAATTTTGGAGTTTCTGGAATGTGTTAGACCAGTGACTTTGGATGCCATGCTTGTGATCTACATGATCATGCAAGGTCATCCAATGGTCAAGAGTTGTCAAAGATGCCAAGACCAAGATATAGTTGCAATTTCTTGATTTCTTGCACTAAAAGATGATTTTGATTCAATTATTGTAAATGATCTAGAATAATATTTTTTTTATGACCTTGGGATGCCATGCATGTGATCTATATGATCATGCAAGGCCATCCAATGGCCAAGATTTTGTCAACCATGACCACTATGCACTAAAGTGTAGAAATCTTAAGTTTTTTTTTTTCACTTTGAATATTTATGCCATCTGAATTGGATTAAGGAATCCTTAGAGATTGAAAATACATGATATGTATATGATTGAGTCTAATTTTTTATCTATTAAAATTACTATGTTGATCACAGATTTCTAGGTCAAATAGTGATTATAGATGTGTGTTAATTTTATGCATGGTACAACATTGAATAATTTGATTTCCTAGCATAGAAATTATGGAATTTGTGACCTGATGTTAGATACATGTTTTTGATGAATTATTTATGTGAAATCACAGAACTTTATTTCCTGCAATGATGACTAATCTTGATCACTAAGTGGTGCTAGATCACTAGAATGCTAAATAGACCACATGTGACATAGTCTTGTAAGTTGGTTGATTTCCATATGATTTAGATTAAAGTTTTATCTAATTAGTGACTGGGATATGATGAGTTTTATATAAATTCATCTCAGAAAATTTTGGTCAAAATTATGGTCTTGATGGTGGACCAATCGGATGGTTATTTGAATGATGATTAACCCTCTTGTAGGATTGTGATCTAGGAAATAGTTCATTGGTAAGTTTGGATGAATTATTCAACTATAGACTTAGATGATAGATTCCCAAAATTTTGATCATAGAATTTGAATGGTGATAGAAGTATGGATAGGAATCGATTCGATATATAGATTTAAAATGTATAGAGATTAGAGTTTGAAACCATGATTGAAATGGATTTTAGATAATGTGATTTCTGTAATATTATCTTCTAAAAATAAAAAGATTAGGAAAAACATAATCGTGCCTGATAAGATAGGCTCAATTGGATGGCTCTTAAGGCCCAATCTGATATCACCACGTAAATCGACACTGGTGATTAGCAAAGTACTGGTAACCGATTAGAATAAATTGAATGGATATGATGACCCGAAACATGGTCCGAATGGACCTGGGATTAACTTATAAATGTCCTAGATCGAGACCCGATAAATGTGGTATTGGATGGACCACTAGGTGGATCCCATCTATGGCCCAAAACAGTGGACTTTGCAGCCCACAGGAAATCAGTCCCGAACAGTGAATTATATAAATTAAATAAATGTTATAAAAATCCCTAAAAATTTTGGAATATACTTGACTGAGTTCCCAATACTCAGTAAAAAATTCAGACCCAAATTCCGTATGGTATGAAAGTTACGGCACCCGGAGTGCGATGCGACGAATCTGTCCCGTTACACCCAAAAATAAGGCTGTAATGATCTCTAATTTTCGTGCCCAAAATCTTAGTAGAAAAATCCAGAATAAATTAAACATACACCCTAGAACATCCTTAATATCCGGCAAAGATTTCATACCTCAATTCGATCAGAATTGATAGCAAGAAATTCAGTAAAATATAGCCTAGAATATAGGCAAATGGCACACAGTGAGAAATCAAACCCGAGCTTAGATCGAATGGACCTTATTATATCCTGATCTGTTGACCTTTGACCCAGAAAATGTAAATGGAAAAGTTAGGTGACTCGCAGATCTTTCTAGAGAGCCACTAGATGCCTTATTTTATTGTCGGAATTGAAAGTTATAGACCCGACACTAAGGCCCAACAATTCTAGCCCAAAACTCTTATAGAACGGAATAGATCTCGGTGATTTGTTTCCTGTGATCAGACTTGATTGAAATTATGAATGCCACCACTTGAGAAAGATGCTCTTACCAGTTATCTTTCCCTCAATTTTGAAAGCCTGCAAAAATTCGATCGGAGCCGAAAATGGTGGCCAATTTACTATCAGCTTTCCACCACTACCTTTGAAAAATTTGCATATATAAGGTAAAAACTTAGTATTCGGACCATGACCCAAGACCCGTGACTAATCGGACAGATCCAAAACACATGGTCGCATGATGCTAACATATGATAAAACCCTTGTGAAATTGGTAAATTAAGTCAAAGGTCCGATTGAATTCTTTGGCGGCCCGACGAAGCCCAAAAATCCTGAACTTTTAAGTAAATAAAGTGTATAGGATTGACATAAATCTAGTTAAGGACCCAGCCCATAGCTCGGTTTATTGGATTACGAGTTAGGCCTAGGGCATACTCAATTAAGGCCAGTAATGACTGAACCACATATGGCCTGGACCTCGAAAAGTTCCGTACTTCTAGATTTAAATCTAGTACCTAAGATCCATCGGACCTATATTGAATAATACCCATTGGACCCATTGGACCTAAAATCCATTGGACCTATATTAAATAATACCCATTGGACCCATTGGACCTAAAATCCATCGGACTTATATTGGATAGAACCCATTGGACATAAAATTCATCGAACCTATATTGAAAAATAACCATTGGACCTAAAATCCATTGGACTTATATTGGATAGAACCCATTGGACCTAAAATCCATCGAACTTCTATTGGATAGAACCCATAGGATCTAAAATCCATCGAACCTATATTGAATAATACCCATTGGACCCGTTGGACCTAAAATCCATCGGACTTATATCGAATAGAACCCATTGGATTTGTTGGACCTAAAATCCATCAAACTTATATCGAATAGAACCCATTGGACTTGTTGGACCTAAAATCCATCTAGCCCATATTATATAGAACCCTTTGGACCCATGAACCATCCGACCCATAATCTGTTGCACCCTTAGCCCATACCTGACTTTAAACATAAGTAAAGTAATTGCTCTCGATTAAATAATTGAAGTTATTATGACATGATAGGTATCCGATAAGTATATGATAAGCATATGATAAGTTCATGAGATGTATCCAATAAGTATAGGATAAGCACATGATAAGTATCTGATAAGTACATGATAAGTTCATGTTAAGAATCCGATAAGTTCCTGATATTCTTTTGATAAGTAAATGAAAAGTACCTGATAAGTTCATGATCTAATAAGATAGTATATGACACGATCTGATCCGATCTGATATGATAGTGTATGATACAATATGATCAGATCTGATAAAACAATATATGATATGATATGACAATAAAATGGTTTGGCTAGATAGTAAGCATTATATGAATTTGATATGAAGCCTAAATGCTCACAATGAAATGTCTGATAATGACGTGATTTGTTTGCTAAGAATATTTGGAACTCTGAATCTGAAAAGAATATTTGAAATTCTGAATCTGAATAGAATATTTGAATTCTGAATTTGAAAAGAATATTTGAGCTCTGAATCTGAAAGAATTTTTAATCTGAAAAGAAGATATGAATATTTGAACTCTAAGCCAGAATTGGAAATATCTGAATGTTAGAACACTGGATCCGAAATGGGTAATCTGAATGTCTGAACTCTAGACTCGAAATGGGTAATTTGAATATCTGAACTCTGGACCTCATAAATGGGGTAATATGAACCTGGACCTCAAGAATGAGAAAAAGAAAGATAGAATTTGAATTATATGAAAGAACACAGAATTTGAAAGAAAATGCATCAAAAATTGAAAATTTAAAAGTGGAAAGATGATACCATTATGTTCTGTTTTGGCCTCACATAGTTGATCACTATTTTCAAGAACGGGCTAGTATGAGCATTCTGTATGTAAAAGAATTCTGAAAAGTCAGCTAAGGATCGAGTCTATTTAGACCAACATGGTCGTTGATCCTTGCCTAAGATTGGCTAAACGGCGGAGAGTGCCAGTCCTTGTCTGATTAACATTGGCATCTAAATTTTATCTGGACCATGGTTGATGTATTGGTATCAACACCGAATTAATTAAAAGATACTAATATATAGCTCATACTTCATGATTTAATACTAATTAATTAATCTTTAAGACACTTAAAGTATCACTTAATCATATTATGCTTAATTTGGAAAAAATGTAACCTATGCTTATTGATATCGTTGAAATTTTTTTCTTTTCATTTATTCTTGCTTAATGATAGTATTTAAATCCCTCCCTTTTTATAGTGTTGCGGTAGATAAATTGTAGTTTTTAATTTAGTACTTGGCACTTTAAATCATATTGTTTATTATTCAGTAATAAATTAAATATCATTAAACTACCATTACTTCTGTAAATCTGTGTGCATCAGTTATAGTTAGAATTCTTGTTTAATATTTAGTTATACTCACAGTTGCTAGAACCCCACTTGCATATGCACCTATGGAATATCTATTTGCTACATGTACTAAAATACTAAGATAATGCTAACTAAGATTTTATTGAGCTTCATTGCTTACGGTCATTTCATGACCCAAAAATTCTAAAGGCCAGCCTGTAGCCACCCAGCCATGATAGACATAGATGGACACGGAAGGATCTAGGAGTGACAACGAGCTGAACGTTGAAGCTCCTTTATTCTAATAGAGCTACCAGCACCTACACGCAGTTTTGAAAGGATCTTTCCTTCTTTCTTTAGTTTATTTCTAAGTCCATTACTTTTGAATTAAAGGGTATGATTTTGTAATCGGGCTTGTATAAATAGATTAACTTTTAAGGTCTTATTTTGATGGAAAAAGGTTTTAAAAGTTGCCTTCGTTTTGTTGCTTTACTCATTAAAAATCGTTTATGGTCAAATCGTAAATATGAATATACCCGCTAGGTTAACGAAATTGGGAGGTTAAACCGATAACGTTTAACTCATAGTTTTCGCGCATACTTTGATAAATAATGATAATAGTTTTCGCACAGAAAAATTATTTTTTGTGAGATTTATAAAAAAAAATTGTAGTAATTATTGAAGAAGAGATACGAATTAAGAAGTTGAACCCGAAAGATAAGAATATGAATGGAAATAAATGAACGGTATCCACGTCATGCCAACTCGCATAGGAGCCACCAACGGACTGCGGGTCCAGGTGCAAGGGGCGTGACAGTAGCAGCATGCCTCTCGATAGAATTTTTGAAAAGTGCTCTGGTGTCGTAGACATTAAGACAAGATCCTCCCTATTTTCTTTATCATGACGAGATTGGGCGGCAAGATCATATCTCTTGGAAAATTTTGTGAAACTCGTCTGGGCATTGACATAGCTATCGAAGAAAGAATTTATACTTTCACTGTGTTGCATAGTGGTCATGTCGACCCAAAAGTTATCGCTCAAGTAGCATGGAATCCATTTCCTTCTAAGAGTGTACAGTTGTTTGAACCACACGTTGTCTTGCAATTGAAACTCCTCGACGAATTTTGTCAATCTCCTTTCATAATCATCAACCGTTTGATTGAACTTGCATCGGTTCTACTTTATGTAAAAAATTTCAAACCTTGGCTTCAATTGACAGTAATGGTTCAATTAATTCCTCCCTATGTTCCCATGAGAAGGTCAAAAGGAGTATTTTTACATCTCGCATGTCACCCCGACAATTCAAACAAAGGTCAGGTCCCCAAATCCCGTTTCGATGAATCTGCCCAGCAACGTCGCTAGAGTTGCGGTTTCTGAGCTTCTATCGAATTGATTTAAGTTAAACTCAAAATTTCAAAACTTTGCATGCGTATCTCTCTTACCTATCTCCATCTATCTTATCCCCTACTCTCCCCCTAGACACTAACATAGAATATACTCAACTTTAAGAAATCGTAAATGATTATCGAAAGAGACCCCTCACGCGTCGTTGGTGTGAGCAATGACGCACTTGGTCTGACATGATCTGTAAGGTCGTCACCATCTTATTATATCATTTCCCTTTTACCTTGACATTATCTTGCACCACCCGTACTTCGATTGCATAAAATCCTCCTGTCCGGTCGCGAAATGCACCTACGATAGCAGAAACACCTCTCAAAAGCTACAATAGACCTCTGAATCGTCACTTTTACTTAGCTTGTGTGAATAGAGCCAACCAATTCTTGTCAGCTCATATCGATTCACAGTTGTGATTTCTCTACGAAACGAAGGGTCACTATGTACCAGGTGTCAACTTCTTCGACTTATCCATGCTCTATAAGAATGTGTTGAAGAGGGGCTTCTATAGACACCCCGTTTTCACTCCCTCGAAATATACAAAAATGCTCGATCAACCATTGACCCTACCCCAGATTTCTGAAAAGCCAACCTTTTTCAAAAATCTCAAAAACCCCTATTCCAAGGAATTATACGTTGGCTTCCTAGTGTATAACTTATTATACGTTGGACTCGCAACATATAATTGGACCCGACCCGGCCCCAGTTTATTCCCCAATTATATGCTGGAGTCAATACGTATAATTGATTATGCGCTGGACTCCCAACGTAAAATTATTTTGTGAAGGCCTAGGAGACCCGAAAGGGACCCGATAGCCTTAAACTGGCTCAATGGGTCATGCTGAAGCGAAATCACTGATTATATGTCGAACCTATAATGTATAATTAAGTAGAATCCTACTTGGACTCTGTGCCCAGGCCAATCCGATCACCAACCGGTCACCTTGACTGACTTCCCCGAGGTCGCTCATATAATTCATTATAACTCATTATACACCATAACATATAATTCATTATACGCTAGACTACCAACGTATAACTCAGATTATACGCCAGACTTCCAACGTATAATTCTAGATTATACGTTGGAATCTCAATGCATAATCGGCCTTATACTATAAATAGGCCCCTACCCCTCTCATTCTAAGAACACAATTTTTGCTTATTCTCTTTGGAAAACTCGAGGTTGGCTTTAAGATTTTGAATTAAAGCAGAGTTGCACTCTCTAAGTGTTTGGGCTTAGAACTGTGACTCTCTTCTAGGAATCTCATAGAGTAGTAGTTCTAGTTGGGTCTGGCGCTTCTACTACGATTCCTGAGTAGTCCAAAGAGAGGAAAAGCTAGCCTTAGATCCAACTCCTAGGAAACCCCTGCCAACATTCTCAACCCAGATACAATTAGGCCCACAACCCCTTATATTTTCAAAACCAATCACAACCATCGAACTGATTTGACCAAGGGAGCCAGTGGAGGGAACTCGAGAACGGGACCAATCCTCCTACGCACAACGGGCCAAAACACCCCTTTAGTTAGATCAACTTAGGATTAGAAAAACCCAAATTAGTTAAAACCCTAGGCAACCTTTGTTGCTAAAATCGACAGGCCTGTGTTTAGCATAGGAGTCTAACCCTAATCTCTCGCCTTATCCTCGCGATCAATGATGTTCTACAACATCGATAAATTTGTAGATGGCGATCATGAATCAGGTACGATATTTAAATACGGTCGCAACTAACGATATCTCCCTGTAGGTGCATTTAAATACTTTTACTTATTATTTCTAAATATCTTCACCCCCTTTTCACAAACAGAGTCTCCTTGTGACCACAATGGAACCATCTTTCCTAAATTCGAGAGGGTTCTCGAAAAACGCATAACAACATTACCACCATTCACTCTGACAAACATAAAGGATCTTACCAAGGGTACAATCCAGTAGTCATACCATATGATGTTCTCGGTGAATTTGAGAGAAGAATGAATAGCTTTAATTTTCATCTTACCAAAGATGTCACGATCATCAATTGCATCGACAAAAGTTTATCACTAGACAATTTAATTCCCCAGTGTGATAAATTTGCAGTTTATGAGCTTGTTGAAGACAATGGAGAATCGACATCCGAGGAAGCCCAGGATTTCCAGCGAATCATCAAGTGTTTTGATGAGTAGACCCAAGCCACTGCAGAACCTATGAAAGAGATTAACTTTGGCACCGAGAAAGATTCAAAGAAGTTACTAATCAGTGCTATACTAAGCCAAAAAGAGCAGCAACAGATCATCAATATTCTCCAAGAGCACCTTCTCTCCTTTGCTTGGTTGTACGAAGACATGCCTGGTTTGGACCCATGCCTAGTTGAACATCACCTAATTTTGGAACCCAATGCCAAGCCGGTTAAGCAGAAGCTAAGGAGAATGCATCCCCAAATTACCTTACAAGTCAAAGAAGAGGTTGACAAGCTACATAAAGCAAAATTCATCAGAGTTGTCCTCTATCCAAAGTGGGTTGCAAATATAATCCTGATCATTAAAGAGGATGAAATGATGACTATCTTTCATGACATGATGCATAAGTGTGTAGAAATCTATGTCGACAACATCTTGGTCTAGTCACGTACTAGGTCGAGCCATGCGGAAGCACTCAGGATGTATTAGAGCGATCACATAAATATCAACTGAAAATGAACCCGAAGAAATGTGTGTTCAAAGTAACTTTCAACAAACTTTTGAGATTCATAGTCAACAAACGAGGCATCAAATTTGATCTAGTAAAAGTAAAGGCGATTTTGGAGATGCCACCTCCTAGCAACATCAAAGAACTATGGGGCCTCATAGTGAGATTGCAATTTATCAGAAGGTTCATATCTCAACACTCAGATAGATGCAAGTCATTCTATAAACTACTAAAAGGAGGAGCTGAATACATATGGGACGAATAGCGTCAACAAGCTTTCGATAATATAAAAAAGTACCTTCTCAATCCTTCTATTTTGTCACCGCTAGTCCACGGAAGGCCTTTAGTTCTATACGTTTCAGCTAATGATATAGCAATGGGAGTGGCTCTGGGACAACATGATGAAGATGGGAAGAAAGAAAAGGTCATCTACTATCATACTTTCTCAGTAGGATGATGGTCAAATATGAGCAGAAGTTCGTAGCTATGGAGAAAACTTGTTTGACACTAGTATGGGAGTCGACAAAGCTACGTCATTATTTTGGAGCACACAAAATAATGATACTCACTCGCATGGATCCTCTGAAATATATATTTGGGAAATTGGCGACTTCTGGAAAGATTTCTCGGTGGCATATGTGTTGGTCCGCACTTTTTTCTAGGTTCCTTTCAGTCCCCAGAAAGAGTTGCCCAATTTGGCCCAAGTGGACTTTGGCAAAGGCGGTGTTTTTAGAGGTAATTGAATATTGAAAAAGAAATGATAAACCCTAGAGAAATACCTAGTTCGCTGCGATCGCCAGCTACAGATGTTTATTGACGCTGCAACATGACACTGATCATGCGTTTCGGGGTGGAGATATGGGTTGTTCTCTTTACAGAATCATCGACCGGCTAATGTCAGCAGCACTGGGTCGCCTGTAAGTTTAGTTAAGCTGGTTTTCCTAATTTTCTTCTAATTCCTTTACCTTTCCTACTCTTGCTATGACTATCAGGGATTTAATTAATTTTAATCCTATTAGAAGTCTAATTAATTGGGGAGTCGTAATTCAACTAGGTCTCCTAATCTAACTAGATGTCTGATTAATTTAAATATCTTAATCTAATTAAGTCTCCTAATCCTACTTGGAATGCAAATATGTTAATTCTATGGAAACTAATAAGGAATATATTAATTCTATTGAAATTCTAATTAAAGTAAATATACAAATTTTATTAAAATTCTAATTTAAGTGAATATACTAATTTGACTGAAAATCTAAAAAAAAAGTGTTTTGGCCCGCTATGCTAAGGAGGATCAGCCCCGTTCTCGAGTACCCTCCGTAAGCTTCCTTGGGCAAATAAGGTGGCTAGGGATTATTTTGAGAATGATATAGATTAAAAAACTGATTTTTAATTTATAGATTATAGATTTACGGATCGAAAATCGATTTAAGTACTGCAACTAAAATTAAAAATTCTAAGATTGTAGTTAAGACTGAAATTAAGGACTGATTTTAGAAACTAGGAACTAGAATAAAAAAAAACTAGAAATTTAGATTAAAATCTAAGATCTAAGATCTAAAATTTAAGAACTAGAGAGGCTAGAACCTAAATCTAGAATAAAAAAAGAGGAACTGGTTCTAGAACCTAAGAACTAGAACCAGGGAAAAGGAAAAAATAGATAAGAGTTAAAGATTAAAGAGATTTAAAATCTAAGGCCTAGAACGAAAAACGTAAGGACTTAAGGTCTAGAACTCATGATCTACAACTAAGAACTAGAGCTAAGAATTAGAACTAGAAAAACTAAATAACTGGAAGGGAAGTATACCTGAGGCCAGAGTCATAAAGAGAAATCTCAAAATTCTAAGCTTGGAAGCCAGAACTCGAGAGAAGTCCGTGTGATAATGAGTTGATGTATTTTTGGGAGGTGGTGGTGGGTCCTATTTATAGGTATTTGGCCAATTGCCCGCCCTGTGGGGTGCGTACAATTGGTCGATGAATTTCAATTATGTGCCCAGTTTTGTGCTCTCAACTGAATTATGTGCACAATCACTTTGAGTCAGTGACTGACTCAGTGAGTGACCCGCTGACTGGCTTAGCTGGGTAGCCTAGTCCTAGTCTAATTAGACCAATTGCATGCTCTAAGTAGTGCGCACAATAAATTATACGCTCGATTAAGAGCGCATAATAGGGGATTTTCCGGCGGTCTAGGAAATTAGAGATCGGGTTGGCTTAGGAACCAATTATGCCTAATGTGCATAATCCAATTACACGCTCTAGGTAGGGCATACAATCACGTCTCAGACGGTTTCTAGAAGGGTAGAGGGCCAATCCAAAATAGACTAATTGCGCGCTGGTATTGAAACGTGTAATATGATTGTGCACACTTGGCAGGGCACATAATTAGGGTCAAGGAAAATCCTAGTCCAAGAGGGACCAATTGCACACCAGCCATGGGACATGCAATCTAGTTATGCGCACTATATAGGGCATATAAATCGAGACTTTCCTAGGTTAGAGCCGGGTCCAAGCCACAGTGCTATTGTTTCAGCCTGAGTCTCGACCATGTACTATTGTTTTAGTGCATGGTTTCCATATTAGGGTTTTAAAGTCTTCAGAGAAGGTTAATCCTTTTTCAGAGATCGTGGGCAAGGTCAAAGGTTGATCAAACATGTTTGTATATTTCAAGAGGAAAAAATGTGGGCATCTACAGATGCCCCTCTTCGACGCGTTCTTGTGGAATAAGAATGCGTCGAAGAAGTAGACACCCCTTATCCGAGGTGCCTTCTCATTTTCTTGGGAAATCACAAATGTGAACTGGGGATGCTGACATGAGAAGCTTGACTTTCTTATCTATGTAAGCTAAAATGAAGCATTCGGGGACCCAGTGGTAGCTGTCGAAAGGCGTATTCCATGTCGTGGATGCGAGTGACATCCCATCGCATATCGCGACGTGCTGCTAGTAGCAGTCAACGGGGAAAAAGAGGCATAACCTAATCTGTAGGTGCAAGGGGCATCCCGCTGTGTATCGTGACCTGCTATAAGGGGCAATCAAATAGAGGGATATACAACACAATCAAGGTACCGGAGGGTGTCATACGAATGTCTAGAGACAAGGTCCATAGACTGATAATAAGATGAAATATCATGCAATGGTGAAGGCTTTCACTGAGCAGATCCACCGGTACGAGATTTGTGGATCCAACCATTTGCATGGTTGTCAAGACGACACTTGGTACGCCGAGTGCTCTATCTAACCTTCTCATGAATACTGATGATTGCCACTTATGGGAGGGCTACAGTGATTCATGGATAGGGAGAGACAGGTTTTGAAAATATTTGACTTAATATAATTTAACTATATTATATAGAAATATCAAGTAAAGAGAAGAAGGGGGGATAATACCTACCTGATTTATTACCTACGGGGGCTTTTGTATGTGATGGGACTTACTGGTTGTCTTAGTGGCGTCGCAATGGGACATAAGAGGATTTCCTCTCTTTACTTCATTTCTATCATAGCGGGGCCTGATGGTCACCATTGTGATGGAATGCCTTTGGGAGGAGTGGTTCGCAATGGGACATGGTGGTTCTCCCCTTATGGCGGTGTGCTATGATGAATCTCGCTAGTTGTGGGTGCGATGGGACCTGAGAGGGACTCCTCTCTGTTTTCTATTTCTATGATGGTAAGGGCTCGCTGATTATTGCGTGATGGGATGGTGGAGGGTCTATGCTCCTCTACCGCCAGCGAGCGTGTGTTTTGGTTGCAGTGGAGTTTGATGATTTTTGCGTGACAAGGGATTTGGGAAGTGGGCTCTCTGCTCTTGCGATTTGGCTCTCGGCGATGGGACATTGACTAAGCCTTCCTTTCTTGATTGTGCATCATGATGGGATGTGTCCTAGCTTCTTGGGTAGTAGTGTCACTATGAGATAGATTTGTGATGGGATCAAGTTGTAGTTGTATCGTGACGGGACATGTGCGCGGTTGATGATTCTTTAGTTGTCTCAATGTCGTGATGGGGCAATGATGGTGTTCTTTCTTCGGTAGATCTTGGTTATGTAATGGGTTGGAGTCAGTTTGAATGGTGTTTGACAGTGTGATGGGTTTTGACTTTGGTCTTGGTGACATAGTAAGAATTTCGGGAGGCTCAACCTTAACTCTTCTTGATGGGATATTGGGTCGAGCCTTCATTAGGTCGCGCAGTGAAGTTTTAGAATCGTGGTGGGACATAGGTTTGGTCAATGGCTCTCTCTCTAAACGGCCTGTGAGGCTACGCGATGGGAAGGAGGAGAAAGAGGGATCTTGATCGAGGTGGGACAAAGAGGTGTGAGGGTGTGCAACTTATGTGCGGTGTGGTCGTAGTTGACTATTGCGCACAGGGTACTGGGCGCTTGATTAAATTGCGCGATGGGTAATGTGCATGTGATGCTGGGATTCGAGGAGTGATTGTGTGTTATTACATATGCGTTTAATGTAATTATGCACTTTTCGATTAGCGCGCGATCGAAGAATCACGGGGTTGATAGAGAGGAAGTTTATGGGTGTCGATTTGAATTTCACACTTGAGGACTAGCGTGCAATCGAATTATGCACTGAAGTCCCTGTGCGCAATTGGAGCGTCGCCAGGTCACCGTGCGGGTGTCCCTTCGGATTCCACACTATGAAGCAGGCGCACGATTGTATTGTGCACAGGTGCACCTGTGCGCAATGGTTTTGTCAGGACTGTGTACTGGCGAAAGTTCGATTGGGCACCCCTTGGGGTGCGTGTTGTCCGTCATTTCGAGACTCTTGCTACATGTTTTATTAAGAACAGTGGAGAGAATAAATCAAGAGTGGAGAGTTAGAGATGGGTCTGCACAGGAAGTCTAAAATAAACACAGTCCTGCAAGATACAGGGTCTATTGTAGTAAGTTTTGATAAGTACGAGTGTGTCCCACAGAGAAATTGATCTAGAACCTAAAATAGGCCATAAAAGTAGGCCTCCAGATCTAGCTATAGATTTAACAATCTTAAAAAAAGGGAGTTAGGTGTCACAACTACACAAAATTAATCCTAAAAAAAAAGAAATAAAATGTAGCCCTATCCTAAAGAATGGGTTTAGAAGAAGATGGTGGTAGTATGTGCCAAAATAAAATACAAAAATTATGAGAAGTAAGCAAGTTGAGCTAGAGTTAATGACATAGTAATATAACTCAGATTTAGTCTGTCTTTGCAGTGGTCCTTGCTGAGACACTATTAATAACCTCAACAAGGTATAAGCTTCTAGTTTAACCCATGCCATTTGGGGTGCTCTTAGGGCTATACTCTGTCCACTATAATGGTCACAGGGTATCCGATAGAGTCTGTTAAATCCCATTAGTTAAACCAAAAATTTGCTAGTCTAATCCAGAAGAGTGGACTGATCATTTTCACAACCACTAGACCAGCTCTAGCCATGAATACTATTGCAGCACTATGTAACGCCATTGCTACAAGCTCCCCAGATCTTCGCACAAACCTTGTTGACATCTATAGGTATTCCAACCCATAAGATCTTAAGTGCTTTGCCAAGGCTTACTGCTCACTAGTACCCACAAAAAGGACTATGCAACAGGTTGAATGAAGCCTTTAGCTCAGTTGGTCATTACTACAAACAACCTACAATGACTTAGTCTCAAGCAGCAATTACTATAAGAGATCAGATCTAACATTTGATATCAATTAGGTAGAACAGAGGGGAGCCAATTACTGTACAAACATCCTCACAAGGCTCTAGAAGCTCATGTGCAGGGGAGAAGAATCCTTGTCAAACATATGGATGGACACAACCTTAGGGCTATACTCTGTCCACCTGAATGGTCACAAGGTATTCCATTGGTCTGTCCATCCCACAGAGGCCTGAGAAAGAACATGAAAATTGCTGCAACTACCATTGTCTGCAGGTCTCCGAGCTCCCTGAATCTCACCATAGAACCAGCATTGCTTTCCATGTGTCTATCAAACCAAGGGAAATTAGATGGTAAATAATAGACCTACTAGAAACTGAATGGGCTAGTCCCAAATACATGGATCCTATAGACATCTAAAGAAACCATAAGATCTATAGATTTGATTAAGCATTAAAATAACAGTTCATTGATAACAACAAAACTTACAATGAACTATCTCTTGGCTGCAGCCCATACACAACTGCTCATCCACGATCCTAATGTATACAAAAATCTATTACAAGACTGAAACAAAACTAGATCTACCTGCTTACAGGGGGATTAGCCAGCAAGTGCTGATTTAAGAGAAAAGAGAAATAGAAAAGAAAAGGTGATCAAACCCTAACCCTAGCCTGCTTGAACTCTCAGCTAGTAGAGGATGAAGGAAAGATAAAAATAATAAACTCTAAGTACAACTTATATACTTTGTCAAAACGGCCTTGGCTCTAAAGAGATTAACCCTAATTTTTCCAGCAGACGTGATACAGTTACAACCCTTGAATACCTCAAGATGTGAGCTTCAAAAGCTATGCTCGGGAAGTGTGCCCTAGCCTTGGGAAATTCTCAAAAGGTCCCTTAGTTAAACTGAGAAGTGGAGAGCCCGCGCTTTGTGGGGTTGGCAACTGTTTTAGTTTACTCGTGCAGCTGCTTTGCTTTCCCAGAGTTGCCTTTGGTTGATGGGAATGGCTCATTCTCACAGTAAAAATTTAGTGAATCATACAGTTGCTTCGCGTCGCAGTGCTATCACAGAGGTAATTTGGAGAGCCAGGGTGTTTCGTGCAGTAGAGCTTCAGGAGCTCTCTCTCTCGCTAAGTACTCGTGCAGGTGGGCTGGTGCGCTCGCGTAGTAACTTGCAAGGCTCTAGAGTGTGCGAGATCTGCGAAAGGAGAATTCTGGGTGTCTCTCTCTTCCAGGGCCACATGAGAACTTTGCGAGGCGAGAACTCTGCGAGGTGACTTTTTATTCTCTATGCATATGGACTCGCTGGGTTCTTGACGTGGTTGCTTTGAGGCTTGATCTCCGCGAGAGCTTCACGACCACAAATTTTGAAGGTTTTACACCGTGAGATCTTTGCGATGTCTTTACAACCCTCCTCTTTACTGCACGACCTATCTGTGTGAGAGCTTCTTCCACTGCATCTTTAGCTTCGCGAGGAGGCTTCTCAACTCTGTGAGGTCAGTTTCTTGACACTCTGCTGCACTACACTTGCTGCTGTTACAGCATCCTTCCTTCTCATCTGACTTCAGTCATCTACTAGACTTTAGGTCAATGATGATCAGCAACAGTGAGTCACCATGGTGAGCACTACCAAGGTGTTCCATTAGGCTTTAGCTCAACTGCCATCTTTGCTTGTACTCTCTCTTTAGGCCAAAAAGGCAGGATTTTGTATTAAGCTGCACATTTTATTACTAACTACAAAGCATACTTAACAAATGATTATTAGTGGGCTTTAAGGTCCATCAAAGGCTAGGTTAAGAGGTGAAAAGTGGTACTTTTCAGTGCATGACACACCCCCAAACCTAATCTTTGCTAGTCCCTGAGCAAAGGAAAAATTAAAATAACTACTCTAAGAATTGAATTGCCATTTTCGTAGGGAGCATAGATACATTTAGCATATGTACCAACCCTTTTAAACCCCTAGGTGATCCCTTGTGGAGGAGTGAAGTCTCTCGAGGGTTTTCAATGAAGATACCCAGAAACTTCTTAATGAAATAGTTAACAAAGGTGTAATATTTTCAGGTCAGCTGTCAAGAAACAGAGCATCAGTTCACCTTTGATTCAATAAAAATGTGAGGAATTTGGACATGAAAAGTACAGACATTTAATCACCACAAACTCTACCTGAGTGCACAACATTTCCAATTAGCTCACAACAAGTGGGACAACACATGTATATTAGTAATGAGCTCATCATTAATTCAAAAATCAGGTTATAGGCCATGCCTAATATATTCAACATCAGACCCAATGCTGACCAGGGCATACTCTCGCAAGGGACCTTAAGGGTTTCATTTTCTCTCAATCTCAAGAGCAGTTACAGCCCACAAATGGGTCTATAAGCATGAGCATAGGCCAAGCATCTAAGTCCTGGCATCATTGGCAGGTCCTTACCATAGATTGGACAACTCCTTGTCTCTTTATGACAGCTCATTTAACTTTGGATCACACGGTCTTTGCGCTAGCTTGTAATGTGGCTTATGAATTGGGTTATAAAGAATGTAAGGTTGAAAAGGGATTCAAAGTTAAGAAATCAGTAAGTGAAGGAGGTGATTCATGACTTCACCTCTTTGTAGTTTAGTCCCTTTCATTTTCTTTCAAAATTTTCAGACTTGAAGTGGCCAGCTTCTCCTCTTCATTATGATTTTTCTAATGAACTGTTCCTGTTGACTCATCTCTCACTCCTCTTAATTATTGTTTTTCTTTCTTTTCTTACATTTTTCTTTCTATTTTTGTCTTTATTTTTGTGTTTGTGACTTGTCACCTCTTTCCTCAACTGTTACACTGCTCAACTTTAGGTATCTCTTCTCCATTCACCCAATGTTGACCTTATCTTGTCCATCTTCAGCTCCTCCTTTACTTTACCTTCTGAATTCCCTGAGTGAGGGTAGGTTTGAGTCAGGTCCATAGGGTCAGGTGCAAGTACTCAGGTATATTTTGAAGAAAATTGGAAATTAAGGCTCAGCAGGTGTGTGCACAAGGGCAGTTGATTGGGATTTGGTCTGTTTAAGCTCAAACTGTCCAAGGGAAGGCCTTGATCCTTTCCTAGGTTTCGTGAGTGCTATTAGTTGTTTTAACTTGGAGGTGCCTAACTTCTAGTGAGGGCATTGCCTCAACCAGTCCTTAGAGCTAGAAGAATTGCCTCAGTCACTCCTCAAAGGAAGGAAATTTATTTTTTGTAGGCCCAACTCTCACTTGTTATGGTCTTCCATTGAACTTTTAAGTATGTCCTTACTTTTTTCTCTCTTTAATGATTCACTCAGTACTGATACAGGTGTGTTTACTTGGTGTTCACATCATGGAAAAGTTAAAATTTAAAAGCTTGTAATGCCTAAAGGTCTACAAAATTTTAAATTTCTCTTTTTTCTAATGATCCTTAGGTGAACATGGTTCTGTTTCTATCTTACTCACTTGAATCTACTGCACTTAGGATAACTATTTCATTGGCAGAACCTGCCACACCCCCAAACCTATGAGAAGCAGTGTCCTCACTGATTCAAAGGGCAATGGGTGTGCGGCAGTGAACAAACAGAGATTCCTAAAACACTACACTAAAGCAGAGAAAATCAAGAAATAGACACACAACACATTAACAAACATACAAATAGACAAACAAAAATTAAACAGAGTAATAGGTACTCAGAAGTAACAAAAAGAAAGTCCATTATATTAGAAAATGTATTTACAAGACACTACTCCTAACTCAAAACATGTGCACTATGCTAACCATCTAAGGGTCAGCTGGTTCATTCTTAATTTTAACCTCGCTTCCTTTGCCTTTCTTCTACTGTACAGTTGGTGGTGGGGGTACTCTCCCAGTTGCTACAGCTAGTTGCCTCTCAAAGATTTTAGCCTTTTGTTAAGCCAATTCAACTCGGGTAATAAGGAGTGCCCTGATCTCCTTGGAGGCAGTCAACCTTTTTTCTAATGCATCAGCTCTCAACTTTTCTGTTGCAGCAACCATTTTTCCTTATTTTGCATTGGGCTTCTCTTTTGTAGCGAAACTCTCTTGGGCTTTGTGTAGATGCAACATTTGTTTTCAGGTGCTGTTCGGTATGTCCCTGAGCACCTGTTCGGTATCCCATTTCAGGCGCTGAATCTGTACTTTATAGGATGATCTAAGAATAGTTATTCCTTTAATCAAATCCCTTTTGATGTAAGGATGGGCCTGTATTGTAAGGATGGTGGAGTATGGAGGACTGGGAAAAGAAGAGGCAAGAATTAAGGGGAGGTCCTCACTTGAAGAAAGGCTAGCTAAGAATGAAAGGTCGGTGGGCTGGGGAATGGTGTGTGGAGGCTCAGGGTGGGGCTCCAGATCCGTGTCTGTTTGGATTGACTTGGAGGAGATGGATATTAGGTCATCCACATATGTCATAGCTTCAGAGGTAGCTAAAGTAGGTAGGTTCTCTGGAATAGGTTCATCCTCAGTTTGGGTAATGGCATCAGTGAAAGTGGAAAGGGGTGGAGTAGGTAAAGGTTGGGAGGTAGGGATAGTGGGTGAATGTGATGGTTGGGGTAATGTGGCTAAGGTGGATTGGATGGCTTGTAGGCTAGTTTCTATGGAAGTCTGGTTTTGGAGGGTGGAGGTTAGTAAATTAATATATGTTTCTATGGATGATTGAGTTTGAGCATTGGTTAACATTTGTGATTGGAGGGACAGTAGGAGGTGTAGGATTTAGGGTAAGAGGTCTGGTATGGTATTGGGTGTGGGATGGATGGGTGAAACTGACTGGAAGGGAGATGTGGGTCTATGAGTGAAGGTAGTGGCTTGTGGTAGTGTAAAGTGTGATGCGAGAGGTGAGTCGGGGAGAGGTGTATACTCAAGGTTGATGTCTCCTAGGATAGTAGACATCATAGTGGAAAATTTTTCTCCTGAAATTGGCTCACTATCATGGGATAAGGGAATGGATTGGTCTACATGCTCACTAGGGATAGGTACAAAAGGAAGGGAAGTCTTAATGGACTGTTTGGGGGTGTCAAAGGTATGAGGTTCTGGTGCATAGGTTGTGGGTATTGGGTTTGGAATGAAGGTGGTATCAGGGACTGGAATGGCTTGGGAAATGTAGGTGGGATGGGGTGCTATGGGTGTTGTGCCTTTTATGAGTTTTCTTTTCTTAGTGTAGGTAACCTTTACAGGTGGGCTGGTATGGGCTGGAAAAGGGGGTAAGAGTGTAGTAGTGGGTAAGGTGGCCATGGTGGATGTGGGCTGGGGTGGCACAGGTAAGGATATTGGGCTTGTGTGGGGCTGTGAGGGCTGGGATGAGAATGGAGGTGGTGGGGCAATGGGTGTAGAGGTTGGTCGCCTGGCTGGCCCAATGAGGTCACGCCTCAAGAATGGCAAGAATGAGGGAGCAAATGACTTCGAATGATGGGGGCTGCTTCTCTCAATAATTCCTTCACCTTCTGCCACTTTCTCATCAATGTGCCACTGATACCCCATTATTTCTTTCCACTATTTTTGGTGTTCAGGGTCACTGTCTCCTCCTCCCTTTTGAAGGAGTATTTCCCATCTTTCAGCAATGCAGTAATTAGCCTGCAGTAGGGAAGGGCTTGCGGTTTCTTGTTAACCTTCACTTTCTCATACAAGTCCTTAATCTCTTCAAAAATTAACTTGGCTGCATCCAAGTAGTGGTTTCTGTGAAATGAGAGAAGGGCATCAGCTATGGGGGACCTCCTCTCTTGCTCATGACCCGAGCAAAGCACATTTTTCCTCAGCACCCCATCCATGAATATGAGGTTGGGGTGCAGATCTCTTTTCCTGATTGAGTCCCCTGAAGCCATGATTCCTCCAGTTAGTTCTCTAGCTATCTCTATAATAGTGGCAGTCATGGGAGGTCCCAAGCCAAACTTAGGGTCATACCTAGCTGATATCCCTAGTACTCTTGCAATGTCAGACGGGTTAAACAACATTTCAAAATTATCAATCAGTACCAGCAGTGCTGGGTTCCCATCATCACCAGTCCTTAGCCGCATATTTTGATAAAACAATCTGACTAATCTTGAGAACACCAGCTACATTGAGGGTCTCAACAGTGGCAGCAGAGTTGCCTTACTCAGATATTCAATGGAGGCAGAGGTCTCTAGTAGCTCCTCAAAGTAGGCTTTATCAAAAATAGTTTCTGTCTCCAGCGGAATTGACAACACAAACTCGGAAGGGACCTTGAGGTATTCAGTATTCTCTTCCTCCGCAACCTCAGGGGCCACTGGGATCACAACCTTGTCCTTTTTCTGCTTCTTGTTTGATTTTTTAGGGGTCTCAGCAGGTGGGTGCTCTCTGGCCCTCTTCTTTGGGGCAAATTTCTTTTTTTTCTTTGAGATTGTGGGTTCAGCACCACGGGAGGGCACCTCAGAGGTCTCCAATGTGGAGGCCTCTGCAATCCTTACAGATTTCCTAGTGGCCACAGGGCTAGCACTAGGAGCAGGATTTAACATAGCCACCAATGTATCAATGAATTTTGAACTTTTAGCCATAGGTGCTCCAAATCTCAAAACAGGGCTCACAGATCTCAGAGAATGTAGATTACTCTAAGTAGGCACCAAAAATATCACAATTTGTCTTTTCTCTCTCTAATTTACTAAACCAATCAAAGCACAGAAGGAGAGTTGCAGAGCTTACCCAATGCGAGCTAGGGTTCCACGTAGAAATGTGCATAGTGGCTTAAATCCCCCCAATGCGAGCTAGGGTTCCACGTAGAAATGTGCATAGTGGCTTAAATCCCCCCAATGCAAGCTAGGGTGAGAGGAAAAAGCTGGGGAGCAAAATGGTGAGAGGAAAAAGTTGGGGAGCAAAATGGTGAGAGGAAAAAGCTTCAGATGGAGTGGCTCAAGTTGTGGAGAGGAAAACAGAGAAAGAGGGGCTCGCTTTTGGGCAGAGAGAGCTAGGGCAGAGAGAGAAAATGAAGCAAATGAGGGGTTTCGCTGAGTTTATAGAGTAAATCCCACGGTTCGCGGAGTTGGCTTAAGGCTCTCACGAACTAGGATTGTCGCACAAATGGCTTATGAGTCCGTGAAAGATTTTGTCACATAGCAAAACAAACTGCCTCATAGTGCCTTTCGCGAAGTTGAGGCCTTGGCTGGAGTGTGCGAGACCTTGATATGCTTCAGGAAATTTCCTCATGCAGTACTTGCATAGAACACCCAGAAGGCATCCTTTTCACACAAATTTAGCTCGCGGAGTAGAAAGTAACTCTGTGAGACACTTTCATAGTCAAGGCTTAGCTGTTCTAGCGCGTGAGGAAGCTAAAAGATGGCTCGCACAACAAATTCAAGCCTTCCAACTCAGTGAGATAGTATTTCTTACACAGCCTTCACTGTTTTAATCTCAGTGCAGCATATTGGTTGGTGCCTCATGCTCTTGTGCACCCAACCACTGTGCATGAGCACCAGGCCTCAGACAGGTGCTTCATTTCACTCATAAAAAGCTTATATCCATTTTTAATCAGTTGTTCATCAACATTGCAGAATTGTAAAAGTAGTTTTTCTGCTCCTTTTCATGCAAATCAGGATCAGGGGATCTCAGCCGATCAACAAACACACAACCAATTCAGATGATACAAAGGCACATGTTTTCATTCACAAACAATTAAAACACAGACAAACCAAAACAATCAGATCAACATAACACACAAAACACAAATGATAGAATTCTAAAGAACACAATTCAACACAAAATTTTTCATACATATGATATAATTATTACCAGTATTTGGCTCACTGGGCACTAGCTTCCTCCTAAGGAGAGGATGCATCACCAATCATAAACTGACCTTTCGGGTTTGTCAGGGGCTGACTAGGCAATTTTCCTTCCTCCCTCCTGTTCAGAGCATTACAGATCTGACCAAGCTGGTCCTCAATCTTTTTTATGCTCTATCCATGGGAATTGACAGTCTGCACCAAGTTCTCCAAATTCTGCATTGAAGCCAGCATCTGCTCTTCAAATGAAGGGGACCTAGGCTATTGTGTGGGCAGAGCCAACTAGTTAGACTGTGGGGCAGGTAGCAAGAAATTTTACCTTGGTGGGTAACCTTGATTAAGCTGGTGCTGAGGTCTGTAGGGAGATACCGTTTGCTGCTGTTGGGGTGGAGGATATGAGTCTTGTCTCCACCTCAGATTTGGGTGGTTCCTCCAAGAATACCCAACAGGTTGCTGCCCAAAGGTTTGAGCTACATTGGCATGCTCCATAACAAAATCCAAAAATTGATTGGCAGATGGACAATCATGAATAGAATGTGTGGGGGATTGACATATCAGACATGCCTCCTCCACCTATGCAGATGGTTCAGTCTCAATAGCGAGGCCCTGGGTGGTGTGTCTAGGTCTAAGGATCCTTTCCACCTCCGGATTTGGGGGTTCTAAGTCAGGGTTTAAGGACCTTCTACTGAGCATACACTCACCAACAGTAATGAAAATGCTTAGAAGCACACAAAAAGAATTTCAAACAAAAAAAAAGTAACAACTACACAGATTTACACTAAACAAAATAGCAGGGGATTCAACATAAATGGCATAAGATTTAGGGGAAAGAAAGTGCAAATAGAGCTAGCTACACTCCACTTGCAGCTCTAGCTTTTCCCTTATTCTGCTGTCCATTTCTATAAAATTGTACAAAGAATCAATAGTACTTTAATTCTGGATTAAACACAACTACATAGAATTTTATTAGTCTAAGTTATAGTACAACTCAGGTCTACTAAAAAGATCAATATCCCCGGCAGCGGCACCAAAAACTTGTTGTCCGTTTTTTCGAGACTCTTGCTGCATGTTTTATTAAGAATAGTGGAGAGAATAAATCAAGAGTGGAGAGTTGGAGATGGGTCAGCACAGGAAGCCTGAAATAAACACAGTCCAATAAGATACATGGTCCATTGTAGCAAGTTTTGATAAGTAAGAGTTTATCCTACAGAAAAATTGATCTAGAACCCAAAATGGGCCATAATAGTAAGCCTCCAGATCTGGCTACAGATTTGACAATTGTAAAGAAAGGGAGTTGGGTGTCACGACTACACAAAATTAATCCTAAAAAAAATGAGAAATAAAATATAGCCCTATCCTAAAGAAAAGGTTTAGAAGAAGATGGTGGTAGTATGTGCCAAAATAAAATATAAAAATTATGAGAAGTAAGCAGGTTGAGCTAGAGTTAATGACACAGTAATATAACTCAGATTTAGTCTGTCTTTGCAGTGCTCCTTGCTGAGACACTATTAATAGCCTCAACAAGGTATAAGCTCCTAGTTTAACCCATGCCATTTGGGGCGCTCTTAGGGCTATACTCTATCCACTATAATAGTCACAGGGTATCCGATAGAGTCTGTCAAATCCCATTAGTTAAACCAAAAATTTGCTAGTCTAATCCAGAAGAGTGGACTGATCATTTCCATAGCCACTTGACCAGCTCTAGCCATGAATACTATTGCAGCACTATGTAATGTTAGTGCTACAAGTGCCCCAAATCTGTGTGCAGACCTGGCTGACATCCATAGGTATTCCAACCCATAAGATCCTAAGTGCTTTGCTAAGGCTTACTGCTCACTAGTGCCTACAAAAAGAACCATGTAATAGGTTGAATAAGGCCTTTAGCTCAGCTAGTCATTGCTACAAATAGCCTGCAATGACTCAGTCTCAAGCTGCAATTACTATAAGAGATCAGATCTAACATCTGATATCGATTAGGTAGAGCAGAGGGGAGCTAGTTACTGTACAAACCTCCTCACAAGGCTCTAAAAGCTCATGTACAGGGGAGAAGAATCCTTCTCAAACATGTGGATGGACACAACCTTAGGGCTATACTCTATCCACTTGAATGGTCACTGGGTATCCCATTCGTCTGTCCATCCCACAGAGGCCTGAGAAAGAATATGAAAACTGCTGCAACCACCATGGTCTGCAGGCCTCCGAGCACCCTGGATCTTACTACAGATTCAACATTGCTTTCCATGTGTCTATCAAACCAAGAGAAATCAGATGGTAGACAATAGACCTACTAGAAACTGAATTGGCTAGTTCCAAATACATGGATCCTATAAACATCTAAAGAAACCATAAGATCTATAGATTTGATTAAGCATTAAAACAGCAGTTCATTGATAACAGTAAAACTTATAATGAACTGTCTCCTGGCTGCAGTCCATACACAACTGCTCATCCACGATCCCAATGTATACAAAAATCTATTACAAGACTGAAACAAAACTAGACCTAGCTGCTTACAGGGGGATTAGCCAGCAAGTGCTGAGCTAAGAGAGAAGAGAAATAAAAAACAAAAGGTGATCAAACCCTAACCCTAGCCTACTAGAGCTCTCAGTCGACAGAGGATGAAGGAAAGATAAAAATAATAAACTCTAAGTATAGTTTATATACTCTGTCAAAACGGCCTTGGCTTTAAAGAGATTAACCCTAATTTTTCCAGCAGATGTGGCACTATTATAACCCTTGAATGCCTCCATTTGTGCACTTTAAAATTTGTGCCTCGGGAAGTGTGCCCTAACCTTGGGAAATTCCTAAAAGGTCCCTGAGTTAAACTGAGAAGTGGAGAGCTCGCGCTGCGGCGGGCTAGCAACTGTTTTAGTTTACTCGTGTAGTTGCTTTGCTTTCGCAAAGTTGCCATTGGCTGATGGGAATGGCTCATTCACAGAGTGAACCTTTAGTGAATCGCATAGTTGGTTCGCGTCGTAGTGCTGTCACAAAGATAATCTGGAGAGCCAGGGTGTTTCACGCAGTAGAGCTTCAGGAGCTCTCTCTCGCTAAGTACTCACATAGGTGGGTTGGTGCGCTCGCGTAGTAACTTGTAAGGCTCTAGAGTGTGCGAGATCTGTGCGAGAGAAATTTTGAGTATCTCTCTCTTCTAGGGCCACGCGAGAACTCCGCGAGGTAACTTTTTATTCTCTATGCATATGGACTCACTGGGTTCTTTGTATGGTTGCTTTGAGGCTTGATCTCCGAGAAAGCTTCGTGACCACGAATTCTAAAAGTTTTACACTGCAAGATCTTTGCGATGTCTTTACAGCCCTCCTCTTGACTGCGCAGCCTATCTGCGCGAAAGCTTCTTTCACTGCATCCTTAGCTTCGCGAGGAGGCTTCTCAACTCTGCGAGGTCTGTTTCTTTACACTCTGCTGCACGACACTTGCTGCTGTTGTAGCATCCTTCCTTCTCAGACGACTTCAGTCATCTGCTAGACTTTAGGTCAATGATGATCAGCAACAGTGAGTCACCATGGTGAGCACTACCAAGGTGTTCCATTAGGCTTTGGCTGAGCTATCATCTTTGCTTGTACTCTCTCTCTTTGGGCCAAAAAGCCAAGATTTTGTATTAAGCTGCACATTTTATTACTAACTGCAAAATATACTTAACAAATGATTATTAGTGGGCTTCAAGGTCCATCAAAGGCTAGGTTAAGAGATGAAAAATGGTACTTTTCAGTGCATAATAGTGAGCATGATTACGTTTATACGTTTCCGTGTATGAGCATGACCGAATTGCGCATTTTGTTTGGGGCATTTAATTAAGCGGGTGTCTATATATATCCGAATTCCTTTCATTTTTTTTTATTCGTTCCTATTTTTCTCTAATCTTTGAGTTTTAGCGATAACTTGTCATCCACCTGTTGGATTTTGATGTCATTTCTTCCTATATTTCTGGTTTCACATGATCTTCAGCCTGACGGAGCTTCCGACTGTGATATGACCTTGAGAATGGGTGGTGTTGGGAAGGAGGAGGTCGGCCTTCACATCGGTCCCTTTTAGGGAGTAGTCAAGGCAGCGTTGAGGCGGGAGCGGCAGACGAGGTGAAGATGGTGGAAGAGACAGTGTTACAAGTGGAGGGATGTATTCCCCAACCAATCCTCCACCTCGCTTTTTCTGAAGCCTCCGATTGGATGCTCCAAGCTCGGGCCTTCGAGCTTATTTTCCATTTTGGGTTGTAAATTAAGTCTTTAGGTTTTTGTTTTGGGTTGTACGTTTGGAAGGTATGCCTCCGGTGATCTTGTAAAAGAATATATGAATAAAATATTTGTTGTGTTTATTTGGCGCATTTATTTTAGATTAAACTTTATTTTTAATTCTGCAATTGATTGGGGCTTTCATTTAAGGTTTGAGGTATTTTCTTTTAATCTTAGGTTTGATTTTAAGTGTGAATTGTGTGAATTTAAGGTACAACTTAAAAGGGTTCTAGATGGGTGCCAAGTGTCTTAATCCTATTAGTTCATCTCTTTCAGGTGGATTTGTGTTTCTAAAAGGGGTGAGTGTTGTATGTTTATTGGTGAATTAATATTCTTAGAGGGGGCAAGTGTCTTGTTTTAATGAAGATAGATGAAGGGGGCTTATAAGCAAGTGTTGTTGCTTCTAAGTGTGCTTGATTTATGTGTGTTTTGAAAAC
The DNA here is from genome assembly GCA_021018995.1 of Chloranthus sessilifolius. Lineage (NCBI taxonomy): Eukaryota > Viridiplantae > Streptophyta > Magnoliopsida > Chloranthales > Chloranthaceae > Chloranthus > Chloranthus sessilifolius. Next base: position 15,261,632 of record CM037594.1, read on the forward strand.
AGGTTTGCAACTGCTAAATTATAATGAATCTAGAATATTAAAAAGAGTAAAGAAATATCAGCACAGGTAGAAGTGAATTAGCCTGCAAGATCAGGGCCAATTGTAGCAAGTTTTAAATGTAAGTGAGTGAAAGATCGTCCACAGAGAATTTATCTAAAATGCAAGATAAACCTCCAGATCTGAGCTACCAGATCTGGCCTCTTATCCTATCTAGAAAGCACATAAGATGGGAGGTTGAATTTGTCACATTAACTAAATGATAAAAGTAAAAGTTAAACTAAATGATCCAGATCTGAGTTGGGGGAACGTTTGAGGTAAACTTGTAAAAAAATGGAGAAGTAATATCTAACTTTGATTTGGTCCTTGAAACACAATGAGAATGGCTGCCGATCAACAGAGAAATGATTCAATCTTCATCTGGCTACAAGCACAGATGTAAGAGAAATAAATCTAACTCAAGGATTAGACTTAGGCTTATGGCTATGGTCTGTACACTTTAATGGCCACAAACCATGCAATAGTCCTTAATCCAAAGCCTTAGTTTATAACAAGAAGCATCACTGCAAATGCCTTGAGAGATTAGGTTACCAACACTAATTCTCACAGGATTAATGAATCAAGGGAAATTGCATGAAAAATAGTAAATCTAAAGGAGTCTAATGCAATAAGGAGATCAAAGGGAACCTTTAACATGAGTCCAATTGAGAATGTAAGGTTTACAACAACCTTTTCAAATCCACCATTACAATTACAGAGCACAGCTTAAACAGCTCTCAGATTTGTAGTCTTGAATACAACTCTCTTTTGAATTACAGAAATATCTCACAACTCTCAATTGCAAGTAAAAGTGAAGCTATTACAGGGATTTTAGACAAACTATCTGGTTTGGAAATGGGGGAATAGGAATGAAACTCAAAATCTGGATGCCCAAATTAGGTAAATGGTCCGTCTATTTATAGTTTTCCCTAAGTCCAGCTCAGATGTGTATCAACCAATCAGAAGTGCTCAGATCTGTATTGACCAATGGTAGTGAACTGCGGATCGAATCTATTACCGCCAATCAGAATTCCTTGATCTGGTTCAGTCAATCAGGTGAAAAAGTCATCGATTCTGTTATGCATTTTGAAAGTCTGTTAGAGTTTCTAAAAGTTCCCGCCAAGTTATTTCATCTCTAGCTGCTCAAGTGGGGTGGAATATGCCTTCGCTTCATGCTTAGAATCTTCTGGAATGTCCCTAGGTTTTTGGATGCATTGGGCCGCGTGAAACAGATTACTGAATTGCCCTTGCAAAAGCTGGGAACCTCCAGAATACCTTTTCGCAAAGCTTAGGGGGCTTTTCGCAAGGTGTTGTAACTCCTGAAGCTCTTTTCGCAATGTTCTGGTTCAGTTCGAATTGAGTTTTCTTCTTTTCGAAAAGGTAAATCATCTCTTCGAAGAGTTCAGATGCTCTTCGAAAGCTAAGCCTGGAGTTTTTATTCTTTTCGCAGAGTTTCAGGTTCTTTGCGAACAGTTCAGGTTCTTTGCGAAAAGTACTCTGTAGTGCATTTTTTTGTTCGAATTGCTCCATACTTCTTTTCTGGGTTGAGACCAGGTCTTTGCCTCTTCAATTCAGACCTTTCAACAGCTAGTGAGGTTATTTCTTCTCTTTCTTCCTTTGGATTGACATGGATTGTCATCTTTTTGGCACTTTTAAGCTGCTTTTATGGTTAAGCCTGTCTTTATTGTTAGTTGCAACACAAGCACTTAAAACACTTATTTAGCTCTCTCAAAGGTCTATCAAGACTCAAGTTAAGGGGTGAAAAATGGTATTTTTCAGTTCTCAATACACCCCCAAACCTAAGCTTTGCTAGTCCCTGAGCAAAGACAAAATTAAAAACAAAGTAAGAAGCCACTTTTGTAGGGAGCATAGTTGCATTTAGCATATGCAACAAGCCTTTTAAACCGCTAGGTGATCCCTAGTGGAGGAGTGAAGTTTCCTGAGGGTTTTCAGTGAAGGTACCCACAAACTTCTTCAATAAATCAGTTAAGATCACTGCAGTTTTGTTACAGCAAACTTTCCTCCAATTTGATTATTCACACCTGCATCAGTCATGTTGTAAGAAGATTTTTCAAGAAAAACATCAGTTCAAAACTAAAATTCTGCTGTAATTCTTGCTACTACTCAGTCAATTTATGTCAAAGGTTATTTACAAGAAAAATTAATGAACAGCTTGCCTTCTATTTAGGAATCCAGCTTCGATGTTACCCCAATGAGTTGATTTCAAACCCAACTCTCACCAGGATTTTCACTCATATGCAAGGAAGAGGGTTGTACTATTTCACACGGCTCAAGAGCGATTCTGACTCAAATAGACGTATAAGCATGAGCATCGGCATTGCTTTTAGTTCGAATTCCGCTCTTTTCACCATAGATTACACAAATTCTTATCTCCATGTGATAGCTCAATCCATCATTGATCAAGATGAGGACATTCTTGGGTTGTAATGTGGCTTATGGGTGAAATTTCTCAAGAATAAAGGGGTGGAATGGTGTTCAAATATGAGAAGTCAGTCAAGGTAAGGAGGTGATATACAAACCTTCTTTACTTCAGCATATTTTCATTTTCTTCTTTGAATTTCCAGAGCCAAAGTGGCCATCTTTTTCTCTTTTTTTCAAACTTCCAATGAAATGCCTTCTCTCTTTTTGTTTTGCTCAAATATTTTTTATTTTTTTTCAAATTAGCATTGACTGGAATGCCGCATTTCCTCTGCTGTTACATCATTGCCTTCAACTTGTACCCTTCTTTTGTTATCAAATTGTTACTCAATTCTCCTTTCTTCAGCTTCCTTCCCTTTATCTTCTGACTTCTCGGAGTGAGGGTTAGGCTAAATGAAGTTGATGAGGTTATTGGATGAGGTTTCAAAGGAATCTTAGATTTGTACAGCTCAAATGGTGTGTATCAAGGGCAGTTTCAATAGGTGGGGCTTTGTAAGGTTCAAACTGTCCAAAAGGAGGCCTTACATCATGTCTTTAATATCACGAGTGTTATCAAATTATTTCAATTTGGATATGTAACTTCTAGTGCAAGTAACTGTGATTCAATCATCCAAAAGGTAAAAATTGCCAATTCATACCTCCAAAGAATACATTTGGGCCCAAACCTCACTTTGGGTGTGGTTTTTTATCAAATTCACGTGTATCCTCACTGTTTTCCTTCTTTTTAGGTTTACTAAAACATCAATTTTCTTTTGGAAATTTCCTGACATTCACTTCATGAAAGTATTAGAATTACACTAGAAATTAATTTCAAAAGGTTTTTAACTTCTTCATATTTTTATTTTTTTTCAAAACAGCAGGGGTGAAATTACTTTATTTTCAAAAATTCCACTGATCATTACCTGTACTGATGTTAACTTAATTATTGATTATTGACATTTCTGTCACACCCCCAAACCAAAGGGGAGCAGGGTCCACACTGGTCCAAAGCAGAGAAGAGATATAAGCAAGAAAAAAAAAACATGATGACAAGAGGACAGACAGAAATGCACATTAATTTCACAAGAAAAACCAGAATATATATTATAAACTTATACCACAGATAAGTACAAAGTGCTTTAATAACTGGGGTTAAAATCTGTCATAAGTTGGTTCAATTGGCTCAGAACTGGAGTCACTGCTAGAATCAGAACTAGAATCAGTATTGGAGTCTGAACTTGATTGAGCTTTCTCGTGGAGTGTGTTTTGCAGCTCAGTGTATTCCTATGATTTTATCTTTTTGGTGAGGCCAATGTACTTGCCAAGTCAAGTGGTCTTCAGTTTTTCTTGGTCAAGGCGTACTTTAACATGGTCACCTTTGTCTTTGCTCACTCCGAACCATCTGAAATGTTTGACCCAGCAAGTCCTTCATTTTCTCTCTCTCAAATTTCATATATAACTCCAACTTCCGAATCTGGTTTTCATAAGGGGCTCGAATGTAGGCTTGTAAATCAGCTAACCCCTTTAGAACATCTCGACAGATATAAGGATTTTCTTCCATGGCTCTTCTGAGGGTGGCAAATCTGGGAAGGGGAATGGAATGGTAGGGGACCAAAGGTGTCCCAGCTGTGGGAGGGGGAGAAGAAGTGTCCAGAAGGAGGACTTCAGGGTCGGTCTGAGTGGCTTGCTAAGAGAAAGTGGGGAGTGGTGAAGGGGATGCAACCAGAGGGACTTCAGGTTCAGTTTGGGTTGCATGGGCAATAGTGGTGGGGTGGGCGGATCAACCAATACTACCTCTGGTTGGGTTTGGGTAGCATGGGAATCAACAAGAGGGGTAATGGTGGTTGTGTGGGATGTGGAGGCTAAGGTTTGGAGCGGTCATTGGTCCTGTGGTTTTCTGTGTTGATTTGGAGTTGGACTTGGATGGATTGGAGGTAGGTAAGTATTTGGTTAATAGATGCAGGTGGGGGAGAGGTGGGCATAGCAGGGACTGGTACAACTGAATTGGAGGGTGGGGGTGCAATGGCTGTAAAGGGAGAAGTAGGTAAGTGAGTGAAATGATGAGGGTCAGGTATAGGGATAGGTTCAAGCCCCATGGTTTCAAAAATAGATCCCATTAAGGAAGAATAAGCCTCTGTAGTGAAAGGCTCAGGTTCAGGTGTATGGGATACTTCAGGTGTGTAAATTTGAATGAGCGTGTGAATTTGAGGGGCTTTGGAGCAGAGAAGTCTGAGGAGATGGGGCAATAAAGTCTGCAGCTAAAACATGGGCATTGGTGGGAGAAATTGGTGGTGTGAGTATGGTTGGAGTGGTTGGTGTAGAGGGGGAATCTATAATTGGAATAATGGAGGGTATGGGAGATGGGACAGCTGGGATAGGTGAAGTGGCAGGGGATGGAATAGGGGAGGAGGGTGAAAGGCCAACTTCCTCAAGAATTGGTGCAGCTGAAGAGCTGGTCACCATGGGAAGGATAGTTTCTTCAAAAATGGGTGCAGCTAAAGAGCTGGTCACCACAGGGTCTGGCAGAGCTGCTTCAAGAAGTGGTGCAGCTAAAGAGCTGGTCACCACAGGTTCTGCCAAAACCGGTTCTAAGGGAACTCTGAGGCAGTTCATTAGGTCTTGAGTTCACCTTCTCTCTCATTCTTCTCTCGGCTTGGCTTGTAGTCCAAGCCTTTTTCCCAAAATTGTGAGGAGCAATGACTTCAAATGGCTCCTCATTATCAATGTCAAACTTGGCTCTGAGGAGGGCTGTGATCAATCTACCAAATGGGAGGCCAACTAATTTCTACTCCTTTTTCAACTTGGCACTAATATTAGCCATGGCTTCAAAAATTAACATAGGGGCATTGAAAAATTGCCCCTTAGAAAAATGAAAGACAGCCTCCAGAATTGGTGTTCTCCTCTCTTGGCTGTGCCCGGTGACATAAAAACTTCCCCTCAAAATGGAGTCCATCAATAGAAATTGGGGGGCTAGGTCTCTCCTCATGATGGACTGTCCAGTGCCCACAATTCCTTGGGTTAAATGTGCAGCCATTTCTCTAAAGGAGGCTGTTTTTGGAGCAGCCAATGGACCAGAAGGATCAAATTGGAAGGGTATCCCCAAAGCATTCCCTATGTCTTCAAATGTGACAGTAAGATCGCAATCATCAATAAAGATAACCAGGGTAGGGACATCAGCATCTCTTTCAGTGACCTTGATTAGGTTTTGGTACCATAACTTCACCATTCGTGGGTAAATTTTCTCTGGCAAGGGGGTAAGGATATTGCTTAGTGAGGCATCTCTTATGTATTTTAAAGATAACAGGCAATCCGGTTTGTTGACGAAAAAAGTTTCGTCCACAATCAGCTCAGGAATTAGCTTCTGAGCTTCAATGAATGGATTTGGCAGTACCAAATGTATAGGCAGAGGAGGAAGCTCAGGCTCAGGACTAGCAGCAGCAGGGATGGGTTCCTCATGTCTCACTTTCTTCCCTTTCTCCACCCTATCCGCTTTATCCATAGATAGTTTTCTTTTGGCTGAAGTTTTGGTTTTTCCTTTTGGGGTAGGTTTGCTAACTTTCTTAGCAGAGGATTTTGGGAACATGCCAGCCAACAATTTCTCCGCTTTTCCCATTCTAAATTGATGCATGAAAATGCCCACAACAGATGCTGACACAAAATCAAATTTTCTAAATGATAAACAGAGAGAATGTGTAGAGAAATACCGAGATCTAGGGTTTTTGATTGAACGTGTTGTTTGCTTGCAGAAATTCCCCAGACTAGAAGCTAAAATCCTTCTCTGAAAACTCAAATGATCGAACAAAGGTGAAGAAAAGTGTAGCAAGATTCTCAAATCGCACAAGGAAAGAAAGAAATAGGGTTTCTGTGGAACAGATCGCTCTTCAGAAAGCTTTCGAATATGAAACCCCTACTTCGAAAGGGTTTAAATATACTCAGAGTTAATTTCGTAAAGTCCTTTTTAAGTTTTCGAAAAGTTCCAAAATAGACCTTTTGACAACTGCGAATGGCATCAGTACCATTCGAAAAGTTAATAGCTTCAGAAACATCTTTTCGAAAAGAAACTAGCTTCAGAAATATCTTTTCGAAAAGAAACTAGCTTCAGAAATATCTTTTCGAAAAGAAAATAGCTTCAGAACCAACTATTCGAAAAGTAAATCCTTGCTTTCGAGCAGTTCGTTACAAATCCAGAGTCTTTTCGAAAAGTAAATTGAACTTTACGAAAAGAGAATTATTACTTTGCGACTTAACTTGGAGCATATTTAAACCATGCGAAAAGAGACAAATCATGAATAAAAACAGAAACTAAGAAACTAAGCAAAAACTATGAAATAAAAACATCATGTACAGTTATCTACCATCAGATTCTTGGAGGTTCGTGATGACAGATGGGCAAAGACAGTTCTCGGTATTTTCAATGCATGGTTTGAGCCTCTGACCATTTACTTTCAGGATTCTTCCATTACTTGGATCAAGGATGTCAACAGCTCCCGAAGGAGCTGTCTGAATGACAGTGTATGGCCCTTCCCATCTGGATCTCAGCTTTCCAGGGAAAAACTTGAGTTTTGAGTTAAATAACCATACCTTAGAGCCAGCTGTGAACTCTTTTCTCAATAAATTTTTATCATGGAAAGTTTTGACTTTCTCTTTGTAAAATCTTGAATTTGTGTATGCATCCATTCTCAGCTCCTCCAACTCAGCAAGTTGCAGTTTCCTATGATTACCAGCAGTAGTTAGATCCATGTTCAATGTTTTAATGGCCCAAAAAGCTTTATATTCTAACTCTACTGGTAAATGGTATGCTTTGCCACAGACCAACCTGAATGGGGACATACCAATTGGGGTTTTATAGGCTGTCCTGTATGCCCACAATGCATCATTCAGCTTAAAGGACCAATCCTTTCTGTCCTTCTTCACAGTTTTTTCCAAAATATGTTTGATTTCTCTATTATAAGTCTCCACTTGTCCACTGGTTTGTGGATGATATGGAGTGGCTACTCTATGAGTCACAGAGTATTTTTTCAATAAAGTTTCAAAATGTTTATTACAAAAATGGCTTCCCCCATCACTGATAATGGCTCTGGGAAAACCAAACCTGGAGAAAATGTGATCCTTAAGAAATTTAAGAACCACTTTGTGATCGTTTGTTTTAGTGGCTGTGGCTTCAATCCATTTGGATACATAATCCACAGCTACTAAAATGAAATTATACCCATTGGAAGGAGGAAAGGGATCCATGAAGTCTATCCCCCAAACATCAAACAACTCAACTTCCAAAATAGGCTGTAAAGGCATTGAGTTTCTCTTGGAAATCTTTGCCCAATTTGCAGTTTGGCAAGACTTACAATGCTACAGAGCATCTTTGAAAAGTGTAGGCCAATAAAATCCGCACTGCAAAAACCTTTACAACAGTTTTGTTTCCACTAAAATGACCTCCACAGGCCTGTTCATGACACATAGAAAGTATTCTATGAAATTCTTGGTCAGGGACACATTTTCTTATTATTTGGTCTGCACAACTCTTAAACAGATGAGGATCTTCCCAGATGAAATGTTTAACCTTTGAGAAGAAAAGATCTTTATCCATTCTATTCCAATGTTGAGGAATTCTTCCAGTAGCCAAAAAGTTGACTATGTTTGCAAACCAAGGAGTGTGAACACTAATGGCAAAAAGTTGCTCATCGAGAAGCGATTCATTGATAGGCGACCTATCAATCTCATGAGTTAAAATTCTAGACAGTGATCACCACCACATTCTCCACCCCTTTTTATCTTTGATCGTAAATCAAATTCACTAATAGGAGAATCCACCTGATTAATCTTGGTTTGGTGTCCTTCTTAGACAGAAGGTATTTCAAAGCAGAGTGGTCAGTGAACACCACTATTTGTGAACCCAAGACATATAACCTGAATCTCTCTAAAGCAAAAACAATTGCCAGCAACTCTTTCTCAGTTGTTGTGTAATTGAGCTGTGCATCAATCATTGATCTACTGGCATAGGCTATGACATGAGGCAGCTTTTCCTTTCTCTGTCCAAGGACAGCTCCCAAAGCATAATCTGATGCATCACACATCAGTCCAAAAGGTAGTGAATAATCTGGAGACTGCAATATTGGAGCTGAAATCAAACAGTTTTTTAAAAATTCAAAAGCCTTCATGCATTCATTATTGAAAACAAAAGGGACATCTTAGCACAGCAAATGACAAAGAGGTTTGGTTATTTTACTGAAGTCCTTAATGAACCTTCTGTAAAATCCAGCATGTCCCAGAAAACTTCTGATTTGTTTAACGGTTTTGGGAGGTGGTAAATGTGCAATTAAATCAATTTTTGCTCTGTCCACCACAATGCCCTTGTGAGAAACTACATGGCCAAGGACAATGCCTTGGGTGACCATGAAATGGCTCTTTTCCTAGCTTAAAACTAGATTGGTTTCTTCACATCTCTATAATACCAATTTGAGATGATGTAAACACTGGGAAAAACTGTCTCCGTAGATTGAAAAATCATCCATAACCATAAATTGGTCAATCATATTAGAGAAAATGGAATACATGCATCTTTGAAAGGTAGCAGGAGCATTACAAAGACCAAAAGGCATTCTCCTATAGGCAAAAGTGCCAAAAGGGCAAGTGAATGTGGTCTTTTCCTGATCTTGTGGGTACACAGGAATCTGGTTGTAACCAAAGTAACCATCAAGAAAATAGTAATAAGCTTTTCCTGCTAGCTTATCTAAAATCTGATCAATGAATGGGAGGGGGAAATGGTCTTTTCTGGTCATTGCATTTAATTTTTTGTAATCAATACAGACTCTCCACCCAATTGTTTGTCTGGTTGGCATAAGCTCACCAGAGTTTGAGGTTACAACAGTGATCCCAGATTTCTTAGGTACCACCTGTGTAGGTGCCACCCAAGCTGAATTTGAAATGGGGTAAATGACCCCTGCATCCAACAACTTAACAACCTCTTTCATGACCACTTCTTGCATATGAGGGTTCAGCCTCCTTTGCATTTCCCTAGAAGGCTTTGCATCTTCTTCCAAATGGATTTTATGCATGCAAACAGCTGGACTGATTCCTCCCAAATCAGTAATAGTTCAGCCAATTGCCCTTCTATGTTCTTTCAAAACTATCAACAGCTCTTCTTCTTGCTCCTTTGTGAGGGAGGAAGAAATAATTGCAGGCAATGATTTATGATTTCCTAAAAACACATATTTCAAATGTTCTGGCAGCTGCTTTAGTTCTAAATCAGGTGGGCTGAGAAAAGAAGGTAACAAAGGTACCTTAGCTGTTTGTGGAAGGGGGAAAGTAGCAGGTTTCCAAGAAGAGAAACTTGTTGATTGGTTATGAGTTCCTTGCACAACATTTATTTCCTCAGAATTTGAGATACAAACTGTTTCTTCTTCAGAATTTCCCCAAGCATCTTTAACATTTGTGGTGAAATCTTCACACTGCAGAAACTGTTGTAAAGTCCCTTCTACCAGTTCATCCAATAGATCAACATGAAAATATTCTTCAGAGCTGAATTGAGGCTGTGTGACTGTATTATAAATATTTAATTTTACCTTCATGTTTCCAAAAGAGACTTCCATAATACCAGACCTACATTGAATGCAAGCATTTGCTATAGCCAGGAATGGTCTTCCCAAAATGACAGGGATGGAAGTTTTGCTTTTGGTAGGTTCCATGTCCAAAACTAGAAAATCAGCAGGATAGAAAAATTTATCTACTCCCACCAATACATCTTCAATCATCCCAACTGGCTTCCTTTCAGATCTGTCTGCTAGTTGTAACACCACATGAGTGGGTTTTAATTCTCCCAAACCTAGTTCCTCATATACAGAATATGGAAGTAGGTTGACACTAGCACCCAAATCTAATAAAGCCTTTTCAATGGTATATTCCCCAATAATGCAAGGGATTGTGGGGATTCCAGGATCTTGAAGTTTAGGAGGTGTGGCAATGGATAACACCTGATTAATTCTTTCCACAGCAAAGACCTTCATGGATAACTGTATCCTAGACTGTCTTTTTGTGAGTGCAAACATCTTTCAGAAATTTTGCATATGCTAGAATTTGTTTGATTGCCTCAAGCAAAGGTAGATTTATCTTGACTTGCTTGAAAGTCTCCATCATTTCATCTATTTTTGTGTTCCCTTTATCAAAAGGGGATACGGATTTCATTGCATGAGGAAATGGTAAATGAGAAACTAGTCCTTCATCTACAGCTTTAGAAGCATTTTCAGAAACTTTTTGGATTTTTTGTTTTTCATTTGTTTGATTTTTTTGAGGTTCATCAGCACCCCCACTGCTATCATTATGCTACCCTTGCTGCATATCTTTATCATTTTCCTCATTTTTTTCTTCTTCAGTACCCACTTTGTTATTTATAATTCTTCCACTTCTCAAAGTGGTGACAATTTTTACTTCTTCATGTGAATTAAAAGCTTCTCTAACCATGAACTGTCCTTTGGGATTGTTCAAAGGTTGGCTGGGTAACTTTCCTTCCTCTCTTTTGGCCAAAGTATTTGAAAGCTGTCCCAATGTTTCTTCAATCTTCTTTATGCTCTGGCTGTGAAAATTCACATTGAAGTTAAAGATCCTAAATTCGAGTGAATTTAGGACTTGATCTTCAAAAGAAGGGGACTGGAAGATTGCTACGATTGTGTTGTTGTGGAATGGGCTACTGAAAACTTTGTTTGGCATAAAAATTCTGCGGATAAGGCTATGCAGTTTTGAAAGGCATTTGGTTCTTCGGTTATTGCTGCTGTTGTGATTGATAATTCTCTTGGTTCCACCTCAAATTGGGGTGTCCTCTCCATGGATATTCATTTGACTGCATCTGTCCAAATGATTGAGCAGCATGAGCTTGTTCCACCATTAAATCTGGGAACTGTGCGAGGGACATTGGTCAATTGAATGAGTAGGGACCGCATATCGTATATGCCTCCTCTACTCTTGCAACATTTGGATTTTTAAGTGAGTTCATCAATCTATCAAACTTTGTGGTTAAATTGTCCATTTTTCTTTCCAACTCATTCACCTCATAAATCTTCCCTTTGGTGGGTTGCTGATTGTTCAACCTAGCAGGATTTTCAATATCTCTTGATAGAGATTCCTGTTGAGTTGAGTTTTCACCAATTACTTCAAAGAAGTCCCAAACCTCCTCAACTGTTTTTTGCAAGTAAGTGCCTCCACAGGAGGCATCCACCATATTTTTGCCTTTTTGATCAATTCCTTGATAGAAGCTTTGAACCAGCTGCCATCTGGGAATTTGATGATGAGGACATTGCCTTAAAAGTTCCTTAAATTGTTCCCATGCTTCATGGAAAGTTTCAGTTGAGTTTTGTGAGAAAGAAATGATACTTTGTCTCAATTGACTTGTTTTAGACATTGGGAAATATTTTGCTAAAAATTGACACTGCAAATCATTCCAAGAAGTGATACTATTTGGTGCTAACATAGATAACCATGCTCTAGCTTTATCCTTTAATGAAAAAGGAAAAAAGCCTAAGCTTGGTTGCTTCTGGACCAAGTCCAGCTATGTTGAATGTGGTGCCAAGAGCCAAGAATTCATCCACATGTTTGTATGGATCTTCCTTACTCAACCCATGGAAGGAAGGAAGCATTTGGATAGTCGATGATTTGATCTCATAATTTCCTTCAACAGTAGGAAATTGAATGCAAAAGGGAGAATTATAAGCACCAGGTGCAAAGTAATCCCTCAAAAGTCGAGGTTCTTCACCCATAGTAGCAGAATTCTGTGTTGTTTGTTTGGTTCGTAGTAGCCTTTCAACTTCTAAATTCAGTGGGACAATCTCAGGGCTGAGAGTCCTACCAAACATACAACTCAGAACAAAAAATCTGATTATTCACAGCAAATCTTCAGAATTTCTTTTTAAGTAGTTTCCCTTCCTCAAAAATTGGACATGAATAACTGCACAGGTATAAACAATAGAATAGTTTAGTAATGATATAAAAAATAAAAGTAAAAACTTAGGTCTACCTATTTTAGAACAAATGCCCCGGCAACGGCGCCAAAAACTTGTTGTTGCTTCTAAGTGTACTTGATTTATGTGTGTTTTGAAAACAGGTTTGCAACTGCTAAATTATAATGAATCTAGAATATTAAAAAGAGTAAAGAAATATCAGCACAGGTAGAAGTGAATTAGCCTGCAAGATCAGGGCCAATTGTAGCAAGTTTTAAATGTAAGTGAGTGAAAGATCGTCCACAGAGAATTTGTCTAAAATGGAAGATAAACGTCCAGATCTGAGCTACCAGATCTGGCCTCTTATCCTATCTAGAAAGCACATAAGATGGGAGGTTAAATTTGTCACATTAACTAAATGATAAAAGTAAAAGTTAAACTAAATGATCCAGATCCGAGTTGGGGGAACGTTTGAGGTAAACTTGTAAAAAAAATGGAGAAGTAATATCTAACTTTGATTTGGTCCTTGAAACACAATGAGAATGACTGCCGATCAACAGAGAAATGATTCAATCTTTATCTGGCTACAAGCACAGATGTAAGAGAAATAAATCTAACTCAAGGATTAGACTTAGGCTTATGGCTATGGTCTGTCCACTTTAATGGCCACAGACCATCCAATAGTCCTTAATCCAAAGCCTTAGTTTAGAACAAGAAGCATCACTACAAATGCCGTGAGAGATTAGGTTACCAACACTAATTCTCACAGGATTAATGAATCAAGGGAAATTGCATGAAAAATAGTAAATCTAAAGGAGTCTAATGCAATAAGGAGATCAGAGGGAACCCTTAACATGAGTCCAATTGAGAATGTACGGTTTACAGCAACCTTTTCAAATCCGCCATTACAATTACAGAGCACAGCTTAAACAGCTCTCAGATTTGTAGTCTTGAATACAACTCTCTTTTGAATTACAGAAATATCTCACAGCTCTCAATTGCAATTAAAAGTGAAGCTATTACAGGGATTTCAGACAAACTATCTGGTTTGGAAATGGGGGAATAGGAATGAAACTCAAAATCTGGATGCCCAAATTAGGCAAATGGTCCGTCTATTTATAGTTTTCCCTAAGTCCAGCTCAGATGTGTATCAACCAATCAGAAGTGCTCTGATCTGTATTGACCAATGGTAGTCGAGCACGAGGATCCATATCTGTTCTGGCCAATCAGAATTCCTTGATCTGGTTCAGCCAATCAGGTGAAAAAGGCATCGATTCTGTTATGCATTTTGAAAGTCTGTTAGAGTTTTTAGAAGTTCCCGCCAAGTTATTTCATCTCTGGGTGCTCACGTGGGGTGGAATATGCCCTCGCTTCATGCTTAGAATCTTCTGGAATGTCCCTAAGTTTTTGGATGCATTGGGCCGCGTGAAACAGATTACTAAATTGCCCTTGTAAAAGCTGGGAACCTCCAGAATACCTTTTCGCAAAGCTTAGGGGGCTTTTCGCAAGGTGTTGTAACTCCTGAAGCTCTTTTCGCAATATTCTGGTTCTGTTCGAATTGAGTTTTCTTCTTTTCGAAAAGGTAAATCATCTCTTCAAAGAGTTCAGATGCTCTTCGAAAGCTAAGCCTGGAGTTTTTATTCTTTTCGCAGAGTTTCAGGTTCTTTGCGAAAAGTACTCTGTAGTGCATTTTTCTATTCGAATTGCTCCATACTTCTTTTCTGGGTTGAGACCAGGTCTTTGCCTCTTCAATTCAGACCTTTCAATAGCTAGTGAGGTTGTTTCTTCTCTTTCTTCCTTTGGATTGACATGGATTGTCATCTTTTTGGCACTTTTAAGCTGCTTTTATGGTTAAGCCTGTCTTTATTGTTAGCTGCAATACAAGCACTTAAAACACTTATTTAGTTCTCTCAAAGGTCTATCAAGACTCAAGTTAAGGGGTGAAAAATGGTATTTTTCAGTTCTCAACAGCAAGACACTTGTCATTTTGTGGTTTAGGGAGCATAGGTTATAAGTGAGGGGTTAAATACTTGGGTTTTGTTTTGAACTTTACTTCAAATTGGGGAAAGACTTGAGGCATTGTTTTTATTCAAACAATATGGAGCATTTTTTTCTTTTCATTATTACTCTGGGGCATTTTTTTTTAGTTTATTAGTGTGTCAGTTTATTAGCTTTGTATCTCGGGTGTTAGATCCTAAATGGATTATAATTTTTATTTATTTATCCTTGTTGGGGATGAGTGGCATTGGGAATATGAGGTAGCAACCGAATTGCTATCATGCTAGGGGAAGAGGTGGAAGAGTTAAAGGAGGGGGAAAAGAAACCGAAGCAAGGAGCGGTGTCAGAATTTTTGTGACCGATGCCAATTGTTCCTTGGTAGTCTCTGCGGATTATCCTCCAGTTGGCGTTCCTTTGGGGGCTTCCAAGATTGGCCTTCCATAGATGCATCCGTCAGATCCTGGGTGGCTTTTTGTGAGCCACTCATTCTTTTCTACCAACTCCGGAGAGGAAGATGAGATTCTTGGTGGCCTTTATTTAGGGTGTGCTTCCTCTCCAGAATAGGGCAGGTTTTGTAGGGCTGCCTCTCCTAACTGTCTATGGGCTCGGGTGTTTTTGAGTGTTTGTCTTGAATCGAAGTTCATCCCTCGCTCCGAGACTGTAATTATTTTGTAAAAGGGTATGCCCTTGGTGTAATTTGTAATAATTTTCCCATGTTGAATAAATTTTATTTGTGATTATGTGAAGTATTATTTAATGTTAATTTAGCTTAGTTTTAGTTAGGTTTTGTTAGTTTTAGTTTTTTTTTTATCGAATGCATCGCTATTTAGTCAGGGGTATTCTCATTTAATCAGGGGTATTCTCATTTAATTAGGATATATTAAGTCTAGCTTTGTCTCAACCTGGCATGGGTTTTGGATGGGCTTAAATGGTGTTTAAGTGTTTAAGTGTAGGTGTATAGGTGAATTTTGAGTTTTTTTTTAAGAGTGTAAATGCCTAAGTGAAAGTGTGTGTGTGTGTGAAAACTGGATTGTTTATGGTGTTTGGGTTATCGACCACTAAGTCTTAGTTTTCATCTTTGGGCTGCAGATGGCTGGCAAAATTTTTTTTGTGAACCTGGGAAATTGCGCGCTGTATCTAGGGTGCTTAATATGATTGCGTACTAGGTCAAGTCCGCGGGAATGATAGATCTAGGGGTCAATTATGCGCACGATTTTACACGTGCAACAAGATTGCGCGCTTGGCTTTGGTCTCATAATTCAATCGATTTCCGATCAACATATGGGCGACGATTGATTTCGCGTGCTTGGCTTAAGACGTATAATTCTATTGTGCATTCTGCTTAGAATGCGCGACCGGTAGGTTGGTGGGCGACAAATTGATTATGCGCATGGTTAAGGGCATATATTTTCGTTTGTACGGAGGAGATATAGCGCGCGACCCAATTGTGCGCCCATATTCAGGCGCACGGTTAGGACACACTCTATATAAGCCCAAGGTTTCATCTTCAAACGCGTGTTTTTGTTGAATTACAGCTTTGTGGTGACAAAATTTTATTGTAAAAATGAATGGTTAAAGCACAACAGAAAATAAAATGTGAATGAAGATGGTTCACAGCACAAAGCACAGCCTACAAGATCCAATGCCTGTTGTAGCAAGTTTTGATAAGAAAGGGTTGTCCCACAGTGAAAGTTGATCTAGAACCACAAGGGTGTTTAGTAGGCCTCCAGATCTGGCCACAGATCTGGCAGCCCTAAAGAAAGGGAGTTTTGGGTTGTCACTAAATTAAACTAAAACTAAGAACATAAAAATAAACTATAGTTAAAGAAAGGGATAAAAGAAGGGTGAGGGTGGTGTGGTAAAAAATAAAGATAAAATGATGAGAAGTATGCAACTGAGAGTAACTCAGTAATGCAACTCAGATCTAGAAATGACTCTGCAGCAATCCTTCAGATGGCTACAAACACATCTTTTAGGTAGAAGAATCTAATCTAATCCAAAGGTAATGACTGATTTTAGGGTTATATGCTGTCCACTACAATGGTCACAACATATCTCAGGGACTTCATCCAATCAATGGATCAAATCAGAACATGAACACCATTGCAGACACTATGTTTGCAAGGCTACAAGCTCATACATCCATAGGATCAAACAGTCCTAGAAACTCAAGTGAGAACCATAAGAAATCCCAGGCTGTATGGGGACTTAGACTCAGCTGGTCATTGCTACAAAAGGCCTGCAGTGACCCAACTCACAAGTCTGCAATCTCTACAGAATATTAGATCTAAAAACTGAAGATGGCATCGCAACACAAAGGAGAGTTTGGTTCTGTAACTATCTCGCACTTAGCTACAAGCTCAAGTGTAGAGAAAAAGAATCCATCTCAGATCTGTGACTTAGACCAGCCTTAGGGCTATAGTCTATCCACTTAAATGGTCACAGGCTATCCTAGAGGTTATCTTCCTCACAGATGATGAGATAGAACAAGAAAACTGCTGCTACCACCATGGTTGCAGGGCTACAAGCTCAAGCAGCCATGGGTGCATCAAACCTACAAAACTCTATGTGAGAAACACAAAGAAATATAGATTCAATTGAACTATAAAAATGACATTGCATTGACCAAAAACAGAGCAAAGTTGCATTTTTTTTCCTTCAAAATCCATTGCTGAAACAACTTTAATTGTAAAGGCAGTTACCTCAATATATATATACAATCCCTAACCCACACACCATAATTTAGTCAGTAGCTCAACTATAATTTATATATCAATTTGCACCACAATTATAGTTTGTATCATTTTTTTGTTCTACAATACAACTTAAGGTTTGAGTGATCCAAACATGTACTACAATTAAAATTTGAAATTTGCACTACAATAATCACTTGCTGCTCCATTTTCCTCAAACAAATGTGAGTATAGCTCCTTAATTTCTGCCTCATGCTCCCAAGTCGCTTCTTCGGTAGGATGATTCCTCCATTTGACAAGTACTAAAGGAATAATCTTAGTACGTAAAATTTGCTCTTTTCTATCCAAAATTTGGACCGATTCTTCTATCATGGCCATGTCTTCATACATCTTGATCAGTTGATCGTCCAAGACATGTGTAGGATCTTTGACATATTGAGCATGGATACATGAAACACATTATGTACCCGGTCATATAAAGGAGGTAATCCAATTCTGTAGGCAACCTCACCAACTCGACCCAAAACCTCAAAGGGCCCAAAGTAACGAGGGCTTAGCTTTGCCCTCTTCTCAAATCTCATGACACCTTTCATGTGCGATATCTTAATGAATATGTGATCGCCAACCTAAAAATCCACATTCGTTCTCTTGATATCGGCATAACTCTTCTACTTGCTCTGAGCTGACTTAATTCTATCTTGAATCACATGAACAATAGTGGCATTGTCTTCAAGTATTTCCAGACCCAATATGAACTTTTCGCCGGTCTCTTCCTAATTGATAGACAATCTACACCGCCTTCCATAGAGCGTTTCATAAGGTGCCATTCCAATGCTGATTTGAAAACTATTGTTATATGCAAACTTGATAAACGGTAGAGACTAATTCATGGTCCTTGAAAATCAAGCATACATGCTCTGAGTTTATCCTCTATTATCTAATTCACCCGTTTTGTTTGTCCATCAGTCTGCAGATGGAACGCCGAACTGAAATCCAATCGAGTACCCATACCCTCTCGAAACTTTTACTAAAATTTTGAAGTATATAGAGGGTCACAATCCAAAATGATCTAATTGGAATGCCGTGTAGTCAGACGATTTCCTTCGTGTATAGCTCTGTAGTCTTCCAGCTGTATGCATGGTATTGTATGACAAAAAGTGGGCTGACTTGGTCAATCTATCGACAACTACTCAAATGGCATTGTGTTACTTCGCAGTCCGCAGTAACCCCACAATGAAATCCATTGAAATGGACTCTCACTTCCACTCTGGTATAGGTAGAGGTTACAACAACCCTGTAGGATGACTATGATCTACTTTCACCTGCTGACATACTAACCACTTAGAAACATACTCAGCCACATCCTGTTTCAACCCTCTCCACCAGTAGTTCTTCCTCATATCTTGATACATTTTTGTGCTACTAGGGTGTATAGCATACATAGATTTATGAGCTTCGTCTAGAATGGTTTGCCGCAGATCGGCATCAATTGGTATGGATAGACGTCCCCTGAATAATAAGGAATCATTTTCTCTCACCAAGAAATCGGGTCTAATGTCATCAATCACTCCTTGTCTGATTTTCACAACTCTAGGTCTTTCATCTTCAACTCCTGAAAGTGCTCAAAGATCGTCGGTCTAACTATAATGTTGGCTAAAAAGGTCCCTGAAGCTTACACCTCGATCTTTATGTCATACAAAGAAAGATCCTCTAGCAATTTCCATGTGTGAAATCTTGTAATAAGGCTAGACAATATAGCTGAATTCTTTTTGCTCAAGGAATTTGCTACCACATTAGCCTTGCCCGGGTAGTACTGAATGGGGCAATTATAGTCCTTGAGAAATTTGATCCATCTATGTTGCCTCATGTTAAGCTCTTTCTGTGTAAACAATTATCTGAGGCTTTTATGATCAATGAATATCTCTAAGGTCTCACTGTATAAGTAGTGCCTCCATATCTTTAGTGAGAATATGACTGCTGTAAGCTTCAAATCGTGGGTTGGATAATTCTTCTCATGATCTTTCAGTTGTCTCGACCCATAAACAATCACCTTCTTATTCTAATTGAGCACACATCCCAACGCACTATGTGAAGCGTCACTATAAACATCATATCCTCCACTGCCTGAAGGAATAGCTAATACAGGAGCTGAAGTCAGTCGCTTCTTGAATTCTTGAAAACTCTTCTCGCATTCTTCAGTCCATTCAAACTTCTCATCCTTCTTTATAAGCCTCTAAGTGGTCTAGAGAGCTTTGAAAATCCCTCTATAGATCGCCTGTAATACCCAGCCAAATTGAGGAAGCTTCGAATCTCTGTTACTATTTTCAGTTGCTCCCATCCCACTATGGCTTTGATCTTAGTTGGATCCACAGTAACTCCATCCTTTGAAACTACATGTCCTAAGAAACTGACCTTCTCTAGCCAAAACTCGCACTTATCGAGCTTTGAATATAGTTGATGGTCACGCAAGATCTGTAGAGCTATCCTCAAATGCTCTTCATGCTCTTTCTTGGTCTTAGAGTAGATGAGAATATCATCTACGAACACTACTACACATGTATCAAGGTGTCGTTTAAACACTTGATTCATTAAATCATAAATGACGCCAAGGCATTTGTCAATCTGAACGGCATCAGCAAAAACTCATAGTGTCCATATCTCGTTTTAAACGCCGTCTTTGATATATCCTCCACCTTAACTCTCAACTGATGATATCTTGATCTTAGATCGATCTTGGAGAAGAATCTTACGCCTTGTAACTGATCAAACAGATCATCAATCCTCAGCAAAGGGTATCGATTCTTAATAGTCACCTTATTCAGCTGACGGTAGTCGATACACAATCTCATCGACCCGTCCTTCTTCACAAACATGACCGGTGCTCCCTAAGGAGACACACTAGTTCTTATAAATCCTTTATCTAGGAGTTCTTGTAATTGCTCTTTCAGCTCCTTTAACTAAGCAAGAGGCAATCGATATGGCGCTTTAGACACAGGCTCCGTACCCGGTGGTAAGTCAATGGCAAACTCCACTTCTCGTTCCGGTGGTAAACTTGGCAACTCATTTGGAAAAACATCCTCAAACTCACATGCAATCGAAATCTTCACTATGACATTCTTCTCTTCCTTATCTTCCTTTAGAAACGCTAGGTATCCATGGCAACCTTTCTTAATCAAATGTTCGGCTCTGACTGCAGAGATCAGTGGTACAAAGGTCGATCGCATTCCAAGAAATTTAAATGATCTCCTTGAATTGGATCTAAAGATCACCACTTTATTTCGTCAATCGACACTTGCATGATGATTGGACAACTAATCCATGCCAAGGATCATGTCGAATTCTTACATGTCCAACAAGATTAACTTCGCCACTAATTCATGATCATCATAATCCCTCACGGTGATAATGACTGATCGACAGACCATATCAGTACTAACTGAATTCCCCGTCGGAACTAACACTGCCAAAATAAAGTCCAAGGCCTCGGGAATGACCTTCACTTTCTTCACAAACAAGAAAGTAATAAATGAGTGGGTAGACCTTGGGTCTATCAACACTCTCGCTTCATAACTCAAGTCACTTCCCTTCCCATACATTTATAAAGTACCTATATAGCACATGCATCTTAGCAATCTACTCGTGCATCAAGTCAAAACATATAAAGAACTAGATTAAACAAATTCCTATATAGATACACCTTCTCTATCTAAAATTTTAAATTCAAATCAATGAATCAATTATTTCAAATAAAATTTTACCTTGTATAATATCATTACTGTTCTGGGCATCTTGAGCCATTACTGCATATGTCCATCCTTGAACAATCGGCTTCTTTGCTTGCATTTGCCTAGTCACAGGAGCAGAAGCCGTCCTTTCTAGCCTAATCATCGAGACTGAAGCCATCCTTACCTTCCTCAACTCTGAGCAATCTCATATAATGTGCCCCATCTTTTCGCATTTGAAGCACCCGCCCGTGCTTCTTCTACAATTGGACGTCTTATGCGACCTACCACATCTGGCACATGTCTCAATAGGTGTGGAAGATGTTGTCCTAGAGAAATCCTGAGTAATAGATACTCTGATGGTGGTAGCAGGGTTCTCATATCGGATCAATCTTCCATACGCAAGCATAGGCAATCTAGGATAATGTGTTTGCAATGGTTTGATAAAACTAGTTTGAAAATGCTGTCACTAGATGGGTGTTATAAATCGTGGCTTTTTTTTCACCGGCTCGTAGTTTCTAACTTTACTCTGATCTATCCTTCCCTTTCCCTGCTGGTCTCTCCTCTGATACTGTCCTCATTATCTTCCTCTATAACCAGAGCCTTGCTCATAACTTCTCCATAAGTTTTCAATTCAAAGGCAGCAACTCTTCCCTTAATATTTGCCCTTAAGCTACGTTGAAGTCTCTTGGCCTTCATCAAATCTATAATAACATACTCAGGAGCAAAATGCGCTAGTCTCATGAACTCCACTCCATATTCTCTTACTGACATCTTTCCCTGCTCTAGTTGAAGGAATTTTACTTCCATCTGATTTCGCACTACCTCAAGGAAATATTGTTTATTGAACTCTACTACGAATTCATCCCAGATCCATAATAATCTAGGAGTTTCTTGTGCTCTAGTCCTCGACACGGACATCCACCATGGGCCTGCCTCACCGCCTAACATATAAGCTGCCCATCGAACACTCTCATCTTCAGTGCACGTAAGCACACTGAATATCTTTTCCAGTTCACTTAGCCAATTCTCCGCTTCTATTGGCTCTGTTTGCCCTGAAAAATTTGGAGGACGCATCCTCCAAAACTCCGTAAACGCCGAGTGTAATGGTGGTGGTGGCATAGTAATCACTGGGGGTGTAGGTGGTGTTTGATGCTGGTCATTGGCATTATGAGCTGCCAAAGACGCCGTCTACTGCGCCATGGCGTTTGCCATAGTTTTCGTAGTGTGTATCATTCTCTGTCACTCTTCTCTTTCTTCATTTCTCTCTCGCACCCTTTCTTGATTCCCCTCCTGATTTTTGTTTCCCTGATTATTGCCTTCCAGGGCCTCTCTATTCCCTAATGGGACTTTATTTGAAGCCGAGACGAAACCTCTCCACTTCACAAATTCCTACCATGGCCCCCCCTCGGCCGACCCCTCCCTCTAGTAGACATAATGCTCTGCAGCATGAAATTAATGTTTCAACAGCAGAAGGTCCCTATACTCTGACAAAATCAAAACTTATCATAAATTCTAAGGAAAAAGCTCTGATACCAACTGTGACAGCTCAGATTTCAACATCCTGAAACCCTCGTCGTCGGCACGACCCTTGAGGCCGTGCGCCAAACACGTACGGTACACTTGGCATATCCACACACAAAGCGGAAGCAAAGCACATAACTAATGCACAAAAAGCTAAACAACTGAACTAAATCTCCAGTTCTAATATAATACTATAAAACATAAACCAAAAGATAGTTCGAATCTCATGCCGTAGAATGAGCAAAAGAATCAACCCGAACCATCGGTGACGAAACAAAAGTCACCCCAGATGATTCGCCAAAAGAATATCTCTCAATATTCATAATCTCTACAAAAAGGTCGGACATTCCAAGTCGTACAAAATACTCTCTCAAAGATCAAAGTAATGCAGGGGCCTACTAAAAGAACTCCGGAGGGGGCACTGACTCCTCCTCGGGAATGTACTTTGTATCCTCTGGATCCATGTCACCAGATGCAGCAGCCGCTAACTCTAAACCTATGACGTGTAGTCAAAAGAGGTGAGCTACATCATAGCTCAATAAGGAATTAACTGAACATGTAAAGCTATCATACTCACACATATTTCATGACATACGCTAAGCCGGATCTCATAAGCTGAAAATAGTTTAAAACATTTAAATTAATAACACATGAACTGAATTACACATTACATATCTTATCTTTTCTTATCTTGTTCTCATATCACACAAAGACTTGTCTCACAAACTTAAATCAAATCATTTAAATAATCCCCGAGCAATATAGCATCGAGCCCCAATGGAATACCCTCTATCGTCATTCAATTAATCGTAAACACATGCTCAAGTCCCTTGAATAGAGGCGACTTGTCTCACATATCACATCACATACTTGTACGGATATCCCTCCGCGTCGGTCACGGATAAGCCGCCATGTCGGCCGGGTATTCACAAAACCTCAAATTGAATGTGCAAAGTACATATAGTTTATCACCGTGTAATTGTGCTAAATATAATATATCAAAGTTTTCTAGCACATCATGTCGCACATCACATATACATCCCTGGGATGTCACATACACATCAGCTTCACATAGATGCCACATTTACATACACATCCCTGGGATGCCACATTCACATTTTTCTGGTTTCTTTCTTAGTGTACACACGCATTTGATTTCACATGTTAAATCTCAAATCGAATTACACATCACATACACATGTTTGTAATACACACACATATCACTATGCACATGCTATTGTAATCAAGAGTATATGTCCAAAACTTTCCCTACCTCACACGAAGTTACACCAATTAAAATTCCTCAACCCGGGCTAGCCTTAAACATTCAAGGTCCAGCTCAAACCTAAGCATGGTCAAAACACATTCCACATGTTAAAAAGACTTATAAAACAAAGGGTTTTGAAGCCTAGTCACAGCACACAAAGTAAAACTCAACAAAAGCCAGAATCAGCCCAAACCGATCGAACGGTTCTAAACCGCTCTAACAGTTTCCCAAAATCGATCGAACGAAATTAATTTCGTTCGATCGGTTTCCTCTGAGACCCACTTCATGATTTTTCTTTCCTTGGCAAAATCGATCGAATGTTGACTAATTTCGTTCGATCGATTTTGCCAACTTCAGAACACCATCAGGTTCTAACTTCCAGAACTCATTTCCCAAACAACTATACCCTTTGCTTACCTATTTTTCACACAGAACAAGTGATATTCATAGTATAGAAACTAAAGACTCAATCAAAGAATTAATCTTACCTTTCTAGCTTCCCAAATCTCTTGATCCTTAGTTCCCTTTCTCAACTAGGGTTTCATAAATTCAGACTCCCCGATGATTCAAACTAGGCTTTCGCAACACGGAATTTCAGATTTCTATTCGATTCGAAGCCTTTAATTCACAAAGTTTTCCGATCTACCCTCAATTACACACATTCAATACGCACACACACTCTCACTCCTCTCATTTACTCCATAAATTCTCAACAACCAACACAAATGAGAAGTAAATTCTCACAAGCCATTATAACCCAACTCATGTCTTGGGTGTAAAGCACACACACCTAAATAGGTGCATACAACCCAACAAAATGACTTTTACATCACACACATAATACGTTTTCTCATATGACGTATCTAGCCTAAGTCATCAAGTCTCATATGACCTATCTAGCCTAAGTCATCAAGTCAACTTTTACCTAGTCAAACAAGTGACCAGTCGGACATGCATCCCGAGGTACACTAATCAAAGTCAAAATTTTCAGGGACGTTACAAAGAATGACAGAAGAAGGAAGCTCCTCCTCGTCTTCTCTACCACAACCACCACCATTCATAGGAAAAATTTATGTTGTATTGAGAGGTCTACAGCCTGGACTTTATACCCCTTGGAAGCTTGCCAAAAGCATGTTACCAACTTCCCAAATGCTCTTTACCAAGTCCATGATTCATTCAGTGAAGCTAAATCAACTTTCACTTTATATTAAGTACAACAATCGTAACATTTGTTAGAAAAAACTAGCATTAGTATCAACAATGCCCCTGATTTTTATAATCCTGGAATAAGTGCAGACTTATATCATGAAATTAATGGAGCTTGGAAAAGCCAATTCTTAAATGATAAAAAATAGTTTAGGTGACATATGAGCAACCTCACCAAAAAAATCAAGGAAAAAGAATAGAAGTTAGATAAATTATAAGACAGTTCAAATGCCCTTGTTAAATCCATAGCATGGGATTCTGAAACCTTTTCGAAAAACTTTTCTATTGAAAAAATAAATAATTTTCTAGAACTAGCAGATCTTTTGGATACAAATTATCCTGATCCTATTTTTCACAAACTAAAAAAAATTTGTTTGTTTGAAAAATAAAACATATTTTATCCAGTGATATCAATACTCCTCTGCTAGCACAAATTGAAGATCAGGAGATTAAGATTAAATAAATTTTAATGGATAATTATAATCTAGCTCAGTGTTATGAAGATTTCCTCCCAAAATTATCAATTTTTGTTGAAAATCCCACACATAATTTGGTAGAATGTCTTGATTGGGGATTAGTAAAACAACTAATCTTTTTCAGATATCCCATCACGAAATTTTTGATGATGATAAAAACAATGGTCTATCATCTCACAAAAAATCTTAATCGCACCATCTACTATATCTTTTGGATAACAAGTACAATCGGTTGGTGATCCAAAGAAAAAATTCATCAGCCATATTAAATTTGGTTTTTAGATAAAATAAAAGACTATGAGTTTGATGAAATTGAAGACCCCAAGGCAAAAGCCGGCATCATGTCTATCAATCCAAAATCCTATTGGATTTGATCGTTGAAAACATTTTCGTCAATGGCAAGAAAAATTCGTGCTGCTGATAATTGATTCAATATAACTGATGGTCGAAGAATTTTTAGCATTAATCTTCCAATCGAGTATATGAGAACTTAGGAAAAAATAGTTGAAGAAACTTCTCTGTTACAAAGAATGGATTCTCGTAATGACCTCGACCTCCCAGAAAATCTCGATATTGAAACTGCAATGCTCGAAGAAGATGAGACGCAAGAAAGCTATGAACCACACAATCCGACATCAAAATTTTTGTTTTCTATCACAACTTAGAAAACCACATGGAAGCCTAGTGGACCCCACCACTATCAGTAGCAAGGACGACTCCAGCTAATTTAGGACGCGTTGCTACCCATAAACGTCAGCCATGACGTCTCAAACCTTATCTCTTAATCTTACTTTAAAAAAAAGAAAATGTAACATCCCGACTTTGCATAGCCTTGATCCGTACACTTCGGTACGTGTGCCGATGGGTCATGAGCCGAGGATGCCTCCTTACAATGATGTAATGTCTATAGATCAAATTCAATGAACGTGATCGATGATAACTAGACCCGGTGTAAGAGCTTGATGCTCATGTACACTGGACTGTGGTGTAGCTGTTTCACACCCAGTCAAGAGAGAAAGTAGTATAAATAGAAACCTAGGGCATTTGTTTCTATTTACTGCTAAAGGGAAGAGAGTTAAGAAGAGAGAGAGACAAACCTAGGGTTATTCAATGCTACGAGTGAGCTGCCGAGATCGATCCGCTGTCAAGGGGAAGAACAGCTAATCGAGCAAGGATCCACCAAGCTGCAGCAACTCCATGGAACCCTAGCTGTTCTTGAGCTAGAGGAGGAGATCTCGCTCAAACCTAGGTAAGGAACTTCAATACCTGTTATAGATGGCTTTCAACAAGCTAAAAGTAGTAGAATCTGGGTTGAAATGATGAGAAGAAGTTGAGTTTTCGAAGTGGGTTGAACCCAGAGTGAGAAACCCTCATTCTGAAGAAAACAGGCAATTTCGACCGGTCGAAAATCATTTCGACCGATCGAAATAGCCACAAAAAGGGGCTTTTCGGACTTAAGTGAAATTCGACCGGTCGAATTTAGTTTCGACCGATCGAACTCTATATAAACAGAAAGGTGATTTTCGGACTTAAGTGAAATTCGACCGGTCGAATTTAGTTTCGACCGATCGAACTCTATATAAACAGAAAGGTGATTTTTGGACTTTGAGAAATTCGACCGGTCGAATTTTAATTCGACCGATCGAATTTAAAATGCAAATTGCCTTGTAGAATTCGACCGGTCGAAATTTATTTCGACCAAGTAATTCATTTTTCGCCGCGTCAAAACGCAATTTAGTCGTTCGAATTTGGATTCGACCGATCGAAATCCCCTGTTTTTCTGGTTTGATTCTGTTTTAACTGTGGAAACCTGGGGGGACTTTCCACAGTGGGTTGTACATCATTCTAATGAATGAGTGTGCCTTGTTTAGGTGAGGTTACGTGTGTGGAACGAACCAACCTTCGTGAAGGATGAGCATGCAAGGAATTACTTTGTGAGGTAGGGAAAACCATCTATCATGTGCATTGTTTTGACGATATGTATGCTGTGTCATGATATGTCTCTTGTTCGATATGACTTCCGTATTTGCTTCGACATATGATTTTCGGATATGCTTTGACCGTGCTTTCGTCATGTTTTGATATATGAATTCCGCATAAGTCTTGACATATGTTTCCGTATATGCTTCGAGTATGTGACCTCCGTTATGATATGTTCGATATGACGTCATGTGCAAGATATGAGATTTCGAGAGCGTTGTAATATGAGCATGTGTGAGTTTTGGTTTCAAAGTAGTTTTCCTCTAATGTATAGTTATCACAAACACACGGCAATAAGCTATATGTACGCACTTACGATTTGAGGTTATGTGAATACCCGACCGACGCGGTATAACCGTGGATCGACGCGGGATATCCGTGACCGATCGGCGCCAATCCGCATACACCCTTTGTGTGATACGCGTTAGGTATGTATGTGTGATACGTTAAATTGTGCTTTGTGTGATATGAACTCTATGGG
The DNA here is from genome assembly GCA_021018995.1 of Chloranthus sessilifolius. Taxonomy (NCBI): domain Eukaryota; kingdom Viridiplantae; phylum Streptophyta; class Magnoliopsida; order Chloranthales; family Chloranthaceae; genus Chloranthus; species Chloranthus sessilifolius. The sequence continues at coordinate 15,289,356 of CM037594.1, forward strand.
ACCTTGAATATGTGTGAATATGACTCATGTGAGTGACGATGGTGGGTATTCCATCGGGGCTTGAGGCTATAGTTCCTCATTCTATTACTTTAAGTAAAGCACTTTAAGTTTTCTTTTCATCGATGATATGTGTGCATGAACACGAATCCATATGTATGTGTGTGTAAAACTATGAGATCACTTTGGATATATTTCGTTTTGTTTCGCTTTCGCTTTGTCATGCCATGATATACGTATTTGATGTTCGATAAGCATGCTATAAGTTTTACCTCGAGCTTGGATGAAGCTCATTCCTTCACTAATATTTCGTTCAGAGAAGAAGTTGGAGCTGAGTTACCCGAGGCGAGGATCCCGACTTTGACTGCGAGGATCTAGAGGAGCCGAACCCGAGAATTCTTTGTGCCCAACCGGAGTAGGTCCGGCCTTAGACCTTAGATCCATGTTTTGAGAGCTTTTTAAGTTGTAAAAGTATACTCTGTAATTACTTTTTTTTTTTTTTGACATTCTTTTGGAGGAACCATGTTTCGGTAAGGATGGGTCCTTACCGGTGGTTCCAAACGGTTCTTTTCCATCTCTAGGGGATTAGAACCGTCTTTTGGGTTATAAATGATAGAAATATGTCTTTTGATGTAAGTTTCGTCAGTGTGGTTCCGCTTAGTATTCCGCTGTGCAACTTTGTGAGACGCAATGTGATACAATTACGGGCTCGGCCTTAGCGCCAGTCCACCGACGGCACGGGTTTCGGGGCGCCGAAATTTGGGCTGTCACAGTTGGTATCAAAGCATGGCTTTAGAAGCGTTCGACAAGTCTTGACCTTTTTAGTTTGAGAAGTTGTCGTGTGTAAGGGACCTTCTGTTAATGAGACTCTTGTTTCATGGTAACAGAATTAAATGGAACACCGTGGAAGGGGTCGACCAAGAGGTAGACGCCCTGACGGCGAAGTGCGCAATGAAGATATCCCATCAGGATCCGGGAGGGGATCTAGACCACTTCCAGTCACAGAAGAGAGAAGTAGAGAAGAGCCTTCAGATAAACTCACTAAGGTGATGGAGTCGATAGCAAGCGCCCTAGAGCGTGAGGCGTTGCTCGCAAATAACAATCAAGACAAGATCACCACCACCACCGCCACCACTGCACTATTCATCATTTGTGGATTTTAGGAGATTGAGACCTCCTGTTTTCCACGGGCATCGGATCCGCTTGAGGCGGAGAAGTGGATCAAACAAATAGAGAAATTACTTGAAAGGTTGCGAGCCTGAACATGAGAAGGTGGGGTGGGCATCTTTTTGATTGGAAGGAGATGTCGATGCATGGTGGAGGTCAGTTTGAGAAAAAGAGGTCGAGGTCCACACACACCATGGACTGGAATCGATTTGAGTCGTAACAGGAGTACTTTCCAAAGCAAGTCCGAAATCGCTGAAGAAGGACTTTGCTAATCTAGTCCAAGGAAGTATGACCGCGTGAGTACGGTAATGAGTTTGTAAGGTTGTCAAGGTTTGCACCGAAAGTTAGTTGACGGAAGAAATGAAGGCCTAAGGTTTGAGGAAGGCCTACGACCCAATATTCAAGAAAGGGTATCTATCTTTGAGCTTGAGACTTACGCAGAGGTGATGGGGAAGGCGATAGTGGCGAAAGGATATAAATAAAAGAAAAGATTGGAAAGGAAGCCAACGTGGAGGAGCAAGCGAGTATGACTACTCGGGAATAAAAGCCGAGGATGTCACGCGCTCAAGTGTCTAGGCCAAAGATATTCAAATTTCCAAGGTCTAACACATCCGCCTGATGAGACCATTTAGAAGAGAGGGCCCTGCTCAGACTCAAATGTCTGGGGCATCAGTTACTCAAGGACCTTCTCGAGCCGCACCTTCCAGCTTACAGATGAAGTGTGCTCGATGCGGAAAGTCACACAAGACCTCGGAGTGCAGAAGAGATACCGGTGGATGCTTCAAATGTGGAAAGGTTGGCCACATGATTCGGGAGTGCTCAGACATGAGAAAAGAGGGTTCTGTTTCGCCACTACGTCTGGACCGCCTTGATCGTGCCTACAGTTGTCGAGGCCGTGCTTTTGCTATCTCTCACGAGGACGCCGTGAGCAGACGTGATCCAAGGTACAATTGCACTTCATTATGATTAAATTCAATTATTATTTTCTTAAAGAAGAAAGTGCATTGTAGAAAGATATAGGTGCATACTAGCATATGAGTGTACATAGCATGCGTGTATGTCTGAATGTAGTCATGTATATACCGTATAGGTACGCTGCAAGTTTATCGCGAGAACGACGGTGATCGCCAGGATGCACGAGTTCTAATGGACCTGTGGTCTACTCACTCGTACATAACTCCCGAATTCGCAAGGAAGTTAAAGATCATACCGGAGGATTTGGAGTTCACACTTGACGTGACCATTCTTTACGGTAGCGGAGCGCAGACACGTGTTGCCGAGCGGTCACTGTGCAAGTGGAGGATCGAGACACGGTCACCGACCTCATTTCTTATCAAGATGCGAGGACTTGATGTGCTTTTGGGCATGAATTGGCTATCCGCTTATCACGCGTCGATTGCCTACGGAAGGTGGTTACTTTCCGTCCTCCAAAAGTCATTTCGCTTTTGTCGGAGAAAAGGGAAAAGTAGCACCGATCATCTCCGGCACGAGCCGAAGAATGATGAAGAATGGATGCGATGGATATCTCGCATTTCGCAAGAGAAGAAGGAGATGAAAATGTTGTGAATGAGATCCCTATTGCTCGCGAAGTTCAAGACGATTTCCGACGAGTTACCGTGATTGCCACCGACGGGGAGATCGACTTCGCGATTGACTTGGCTCCAGGGACTGAACCAGTGTCCAAGGCTCCGTACAGAATGGCTCCAGCTGAATTGAAAGAGTTGAAGGAGCAGTTGCAAGAACTGTTGGATAAGGGTTTTATCCGACCGAGTGTGTCTCCTTGGGGAGCACCAGCTCTGTTTGTTAAAAAGGACGGGTCGATGTGACTTCGCATCGGCTACCGTCCGCTGAACAAGCTCACGATCAAGAACAAGCATCCGTTGCCGAGGATCGGCGATCTATTTGATCGATTGCAAGGAGCAAAATATTTTCAAAGATCGACTTGAGATCCGGATACCATCGATTGAGGGTGAAGGTCAAGACGACAAAAGACTGCATTGAGCGAGATATGGACATTCACAGTTCTTAGTGATGCCTTTTGGCTTGACGAATCGCGCCATCATTTATGGACCTTATGAATCGAGTGTTCAAACAATATCTCGACACGTGCGTAGTGGTGTTTGTAGATGATATCCTCATTTATTCAAAGACTAAAGAAGATCACGAACATCATCTGCGCATTGCCTTGCAAACCCTTCGTGAGCACAAGTTGTATGCCAAACTCAAGAATGTGAGTTTTGGTTGGAACAAGTGAGTTTCCTTGGTCACATAGTATCGGAAGCTGGTGTGACCGTTGACCCAAACTAAAGTTGAAGCAGTTGTTGGATTGGGAAACCAAGACCGTGGTGAAATCCGTAGTTTTCTTGGCTTAGCCGGATACTACTGGGCGCTTTGTGGAAGGATTCTCCAAGATTTCGGGACCACTTACACGATTGACAAGAAAGAATACCAAATTTGAGTGGACTAACGAATGTGAGGAGAGCTTCCAAGAACTTAAGAGACGGCTTACTTCCGCTCCAAAGTGTTGACTATTCCGCCGTAGTGGAGGTTTTAGTATAGTGATGCATCTTATGGAGGTTTGGGTTGCGTGTTGAACCAACACAAGAAGGTTGTTGCCTACGGCTCAAGACAGCTTGAAAGAGCATGAAAGAAACTATCCGGCACATGACTTAGAGTTAGTCAGCGGTTGTGTTTGCGCTCAAAATTTGGCGGCACTACCCGTATGGTGAAGTCTTTGAGATCTTTACCGACCATAAAAACCTCAAGTATTTGTTCACACGAAAGATTTGAACATGAGGCAACGACGGTGGATTGAATTTCTTAAAGACTACGATTGCACAATCCAATATCATCCGGTAAAGCTAATGTCGTGGCAATTGAGCCAAAGCATACATCTCGCTTAGCTAGCCTCATTTGGGACTTCACAGATGGAAGTTGTTTGAGGACCTTCTCTATAATAATAATATTGCGGTTAAGGATACCGTGTGTGCTATTGGCAAGTCTTACGATCAGCCGACTATTCTTGACCACATATGTGAACTTTGCGAAAGATGAAGAACTCGTGAAGCCGACAAAAGGCAAAATTGAAAACGGAGATTTCACTATTAAAGAAGATGGGTCATTGCTATTTCATGAAGGTTGTGTGTACCGTCGATGATGAGTGAGACGGACTATCTTGGATGAGGCACATAAGTCTAAATATGCCATTCATCCGGTGGTACAAAATGTACCATGATTTGAAGAAGTGTTATTGGTGGAGGGATTGAAGAAGGATATTGCGTATATGTTTCAAAGTGCCCGTGTGTCAACAAGTGAAAGTAGATCATCGACACCCAGCGGGTCTTCTACAACCTCTACCGATACCGGAATGGAAGTGGGAGTCCATTTCGATGGATTTCATTGTGGGATTGCCGAGGACGTTGAGACGCCATAATGCCATATGGGTAATAGTGGACCGACTGACCAAGTCGGCACACTTTTTGCCCTATAACACTACGTATGCAAAGCAAATTGGTGAGTTGTATATGAAAGAGATTGTCCGACTAACGGCATTCCTACGAGCATTGTGTCAGACCGTGATCCCTTGTACACTTCTATATTCTGGCAAAGATTCCAAGAAGGTATGGGCACGAGATTGGACTTCAGTTCTGCATTTCATCCACAGACTGACGGTCAGACAGAGAGGGTCAACCAAATTATTGAAGACATGTTGCGAGCATGCATGATCGATTTCCAAGGATCATGGGATCAACATCTGCCCATGATTGAATTCGCTTACAACAAGCTTTTCAGAGCATTGGGATGGCTCCATATGAAGCCTTATATGGACGGAGATGCAGGTCTCCGATCAACTGGGAGGAAACCGGTGATAAGTTTGTTTTGGGACCGGAAGCGATTAAGAGAAATGCTGAAATTGTGCAGATCATCCGAGAGAATCAGAACCGCACAGAGTCGTAAGAGTTACCGACACCAAGCGCATGTAGAATTCAAGTAGGACCATGTGTTCATCAAGATATCTCCAATGAAAGGAGTGATGCGCTTTGGAAAGCGAGGGAAGTTGAGTCCTCGCTACGTTGGACCGTTTGAAATATTGGGGAGAGTTGGCGAAGTTGCATATCGGGTCGCATTACCCCCGCAACTTGATCGCGTGCACGACGTATTCCATGTATCTATGTTGAGGAAGTACGTGCGAGATCCGACCCATATCCTCGATGCACCGCCAGTTGAGGTCTATAGAGACGTGACGGTTATTGAAGAACCTACGACGATTTTGGACCGAACTGAGCAAGTGTTGCGTTCGAGACGAATTCCTCTAGTGTTAGTACAATGGAAGAATCACTCAAGGGAAGAGGCGACGTGGGAACGTGAAGCCGAAATTCGAGCTCAATATCCCGCGTTATTTACGGATTGAAAGCTGAAAGGAGGGGTTGAGAGCTGAGAAAGTGATTGTAATTGTAAAGTGTCAAATTCATGTATATGAACTGGAAGATTTTGGTTATAAAGACTGAATTTGAAGGTAAGAGGGTGAGAATTTTGATCTGTATGAGAAAACAGAGGAAACAGAAGTTTTCTGTAAATTCGACCGGTCGAATTCATTTTCGACCGATCGAATTTATTTTCGACCGGTCGAATTATACAATTCGACCGATCGAATTATATGGGCAAGGAAGGCGAAGGTTGTTTTAGTTTAGGTGAATTCCGAAAATTTTTCGACCGATCAATTTACAGACAAACGAATTATTTGAATTTCGACCGGCCGAAATTTTTTTCGACCGATCAAATCGCTTTCGCCACCTTTTAGTGAATTTCGAAATCTTTCGACCGATCGAATTTGGTTAGGTATATAAATACCAGGGCAACTGTTTTCTTGCCCATTCGAATTCTTTTCGCCCGGGGACGGTTCCTTTTCGGTTTTTCAACCACAGTTGAGGTTCCAAGGCCTATAAAACACCGAATCGCTTTGGGAATCGCGATCTAGCCATCACAAATCGGTAAGTTTGTGATTTTTGAAGTTCAAATTGTTTTTTTCGCCCTAAGAAATTCCCTAAAATCCCTAGAACCCCTAGTTTTCTTCAAAAAAACCCTAGATTTTGGGAAATGGCTCCTAAGAGGAAGGAACACAGATCCAAAACTCCTACGTCGAAGCGGCCCAAAGTCGCTACGGGCCCTTCGCCTACGTCAATTCCACCGCGAACGACACCTCAACCACCACCGACCCAAATCCCTCCAACCATTCCACCTACGGGGCAATCCAGTGCACCGCAAACGTCCCTAAAAGATACGCCCAACGAGTGGTGGAGCGGAAAGGATTTTGCGTATGAATTTACCATCGATCCCCGCTCAGAGCGACGTGAGGAACCGGGCATCAATGCTTGGACGATCAACTATTTGAACAAGTGCGGGCTCGATAATCTCTTGAAACCCATTCACCAATACTATTATCCGCGCCTTGTGCGCTTGTTTTACCAGAACATGATTGTCAACTCCGACGCTAACACCATTTCTACCAAGGTCGATGGAAAAACCTACACTTTCACCCATGCCATGAACATGCGGCGTTGGAATGCTTTGATACGTATGGGGATGGCGTAGACTTGCTACCACCTAACCGCCTAACCTCACCCATACGTTCATAGCCGAGAAGATGACCAATGGACGAACCGCAAAGGGGCGAGCCATCAACCGTTCCGATCTGCCCAATCATATGTGGTTCCTAGATACAATTTTCAAGTGTAATTTATACCCAATCCGCCATAAGACCCAAAGGTTAGGCATTTTGATGAATGCACTTTTTGCCGCCGAGGGCAAATGGTTCGATGCAAAGGGCGGTAGTCTTTGAGGGAATCAAACATGGAAGAAAGAAAGCGCTATCGGCGTTGAGGCGTCGAGGAGCATATCCCTATGCCTCCTTCATCTCGACCATGTTTGATGAATTTTCGCAACCTCGGTCCACAAAGTATCTCCCAAGGAACCAAAGTCTTCCAACAACGCCCTTCTATACACATTCAAACATTGGAAGAGGACGATAACAGCCTCAAGCCACACCTCCCACAGCCTCAAGTACCACCAGTGCCTCCACAACCTCAAGATGTACCTGTTCCTGAGGCACCCGCACCCGTTCATGACGAGCCGATCGATGAGGCTCCTATCCCCGAGCACCCTGAGTTTATTCCACCTGCTCAGGAGGTGCCTATGCCGGAGATCCCTATCCATATGCCAGCGCCTCATGCTCACCAAGCCGCGCCAGTACGCCTTGAGGACTTGGCTGCTCTCATTCAAGAGGGTAATGTCAACCAAATGCTTGATTTCTTCGAGCTACTCCTCGGAGATGCTACTGCAGCCATGTATCCCACGGATTATATGCAGAGGATCGATGCGCCAAGACAGTGTCACGGGCTCCGATCTACGAGGAGGACGAGGGAGTGCCACTAGGAGAGGAGGAGGCTGATGCCCAGGAGGAGCAGGGAGACGATGTGCAGGCGGGAGACGGCGTAGCTTCTGAGCCCGAGGATGCGCCCGTGGATGCAGCTGTTGGAGATGACCCTCCACAGGCTTAGAGGCTGGGAGATGTGGATTTCCTTGCTTTCTTTTCTTTACGTTGGGAATTAAGTGTATGAATCTTTTAAACTATTGTGGCATGCCACTTTTGATTTCTGATGGTTAGACTATTGTGGCATGACTTGCCACCTTTGTTATGTGGACCAATTTCCTTTTTATGCTTATGAATAGGGTGTTTTGTTCATGTTTAATGCTTTTCTTCACACGTCTAAACTATTGGCTGTGTGGAGACTGTTTTTCTTTTCAATGCATGAGCTTACTGGTAACGATAGGAATTGTTTAGCCATGCATGGTGCCAAACGAAGCTACTCTTCTAAGACCTTTGTCTTTGTTCGTTAACATTTTCGAGGAAAAAATTCTAACGAGGGAGGATGTAACATCCCGACTTTGCATAGCCTTGATCCGTACACTTGCACGTGCCGATGGGTCATGAGCCGAGGATGCCTCCTTACAATGATGTAATGTCTATAGATCAAATTCAATGAACGTGATCGATGATAACTAGACCCGGTGTAAGAGCTTGATGCTCATGTACACTGGACTGTGGTGTAGCTGTTTCACACCCAGTCAAGAGAGAAAGTAGTATAAATAGAAACCTAGGGCATTTGTTTCTATTTACTGCTAAAGGGAAGAGAGTTAAGAAGAGAGAGAGACAAACCTAGGGTTATTCAATGCTACGAGTGAGCTGCCGAGATCGATCCATCATTGTCAAGGGAAGAACGACTAATCGAGCAAGGATCCACCAAGTCACAACTCCATGGAACCCTAGTGTTCTTGAGCTAGAGGAGGAGATCTCGCTCAAACCTAGGTAAGGAACTTCAATACTCATTATAGATGGCTTTCAACAAGCTAAAAGTAGTAAAATCGGGTTGAAATGATGAGAAGAAGTTGAGTTTTCAAGTGGGTTGAACCGAGTGAGAAACCCTCATTCTCGAAGAAAACAGTATTTTCGATTAAAATCATTTCGACCGATCGAAATAGCCACAAAAGGGGCTTTTCGACTTAAGTGAAATTGACCGTCGAATTTAGTTTCACCGATCGAACTCTATATAAACAGAAGGTGATTTTCGGACTTAGTGAAATTCATTTCAATTTAGTTTCAACGATCGAACTCTATATAAAGGTGATTTTGGACTTTGAGAAATTGATTGGTCAATTTTAATTCGACCGATCAATTTAAAATGCAAATTGCCTTGTAGAATTCGACCGTCGAAATTTATTTCGACCGATCGAATTCATTTTTCGTCGTTCAAAACGCTTAGCCTTGTCAATTTGGATTCAACCGATCGAAATCCCTGTTTTTGGTTTGATTACTTTAACCGTGGAAACACAGGGGACTTTCCACGATGGGTTGTACATCATTCTAATGAATGAGTGTGCCTTGTTTAGGTGAGGTTACGTGTGTGGAAACGAACCAACCGTGAAGGATGAGCATGCAAGGAATTACTTTGTGAGGTAGGGAAAACCATCTATCATGTGCATTGTTTTGACGATATGTATCTTTGTGTCATGATATGTCTCTTGTTCGATATGACTCGTATTTGCTTGACATATGATTTTCGGATATGCTTTGACCGCTTTCGTTATGTTTTGATATATGAATTCCGCATAAGTCTTGACATATGTTTCCGTATATGCTTCGAGTATGTGACCTCCGTTATGATATGTTCGATATGACGTCATGTGCAAGATATGAGATTTCGAGAGCGTTGTAATATGAGCATGTGTGAGTTTTGGTTTCAAAGTAGTTTTCCTCTAATGTATAGTTATCACAAACACACGGCGATAAGCTATATGTACGCACTTACGATTTGAGGTTATGTGAATACCCGACCGACGCGGCGGTATAACCGTGACTGACGCGGCAGGATATCCGTGGACCCTGACGCGGCCAATCCGTACACCCTTTGTGTGATACGTTCGTATGTATGTGTGATACGTTCGTATGCTTTGTGTGATATGTGATCCCTACCGTTTAACGGTACTTCGTCCGGCAAGTGTCCAACTCTATGGGACCTTGAATATGTGTGAATATGACTCATGTGAGTGACGATGGTGGGTATTCCATCGGGGGCTTGAGGCTATAGTTCCTCATTCTATTACTTTAAGTAAAGCACTTTAAGTTTTCTTTTCATCGATGATATATGTGCATGAACCCGAATCCATATGTATGTGTGTGTAAAACTATGAGATCACTTTGGATATATTTCGTTTTGTTTCGCTTCGCTTTGTCATGCCATGATATACGTATTTGATGTCTGGATAAGCATGCTATAAGTTTTACCTGAGCTTGGATGAAGCTCATTCCTTCACTAATATTTCAGTGTTCGGGAGAAGAAGTTGAAAGCTGAGTTACCCGAGGGCGAGGATCCTGACTTTGACCCAAGCGAGGATCTAGAGGAGCCGAACCCGGAGAATTGCTTCGTTTGTGCCCAACCGGAGTAGGTCCGGCCTTAGACCTTAGATCCATGTTTTGAGAGCTTTTTAAGTTGTAAAAGTATACTCTGTAATTACTTTTTTTTTTTTTGGACATTCTTTTGGAGGAACCATGTTTCGGTAAGGATGGGTCCTTACCGGTGGTTCCAAACGGTTCTTTTCCATCTCTAGGGGATTAGAACCGTCTTTTGGGTTATAAATGATAGAAATATGTCTTTTGATGTAAGTTTCGTCAGTGTGGTTCCGCTTAGTATTCCGCTGTGCAACTTTGTGAGACGCAATGTGATACAATTACGGGCTCGGCCTTAGCGCCAGTCCACCGACGGCACGGGTTTCGGGGCGCCGAAATTTGGGCTGTCACAGAAAAAGTAAGATTCGTTTGATGTTAAAGAAAAGCATCTTTTTTCGATAATGGTTTACTTTTTAAAAAGTTGTACACGAACTATTCACTTACTCAAACTCATTGGCTTTTCTCCATTCTCAAAGAAAATTTTAGTGAAAACCACTAAAATTATGGTATAAAAGTCCTCGGTTCTGTACCATAACAATAAAAGATCCTAATATTATAATTAGAGTAAAACCTATGGTCTATACAAAAATAGACATAGATGAATTTGAAATACAAATCAAAGATTTATTAGAGAAAAAACTCATTGAATCTACGAAAAACCCTCATTCTAGTCCTGCATTTTTAGTAAGAAATCATGCTGAAATAAAAAGAGGAAATGCTTGAATGGTTTTAAACTATAAAAGATTAAATGAAAATTTAGAATTTGATGGATACTTTATTCCAAGAAAAGATGTTTTGATTAATCAAATCAAAGGATGAAAATTCTTCAGTAAATTCGATTGTAAATCGGGATATTGGCAATTAAAGTTAGATGACATATCAAAACCTTTAACTGCTTTTAGTACCCCTTGTTGACATTATCAATGGAATGTCATGCCATTTGGCTTGGATACTGGTCCACAAATATATCAAAGATGGATGGATTTGATTTTTTCTCCTTATAAAGAATTTTGTGTAGTATATATAGATGATATACTTGTGTTTTCTAAAACAAAAGAAGAACACAAAAAACATTCAAAGCAGATGTGTGATATATTCCAAAAATATGGAATTATCCTTTCACCTTCAAAAATAGAAGTTGAAAAAAACTCAATTAAATTTTTAGGTCTTATTTTAACCCATGATGGTCTAAAACTCAAAGATCATATTATAATAAAAATAAAAAAAATTTCTGAAGAAGTAACTGATAAAAAATAGTTACAAAGTCTTTTAGAGTTATTAAATTATGGAAGAAATTATTTAAAAAATTTAGCAGAAAAATATAAATCTTTAATAAATAAATTGAAAATAGAAGTAGAATTTACTTAGACAAAACAAGATAAAAATCTACTAAATCAAATAAAACAAGATATCCAAAATTGTCTAACAGTTTATCTTCCACAAATCGGAGATAAATTAATTCTAGAAATAGATGCTTCGGATAATTGTTGGGGACACGTCTTAAAGGCTCTTCCTGAAAATGAATGGGAAGAAAAAGGCTCTTGTCATTCTATTGGAATAAAACCAAGAAAATCCCCTTTAATAAAAAAGGTACAAAGTAAAGAAAAATTATGTGGTTATAATTCTGGAAAATTCAAACCAAATAAATAGAATTATATTATATTTGAAAAAGAATTATTAGCAATAAAACATGCCCTTAAAAGATTTCACATTTATTTAACCCCTGAAATTTTCATTATAAGAACTGATAACCAAGCAGTTCAAGATTTTTTAATAAATAAACGCGATATTATAGATGGAAGAAGACTTAAATGATATAATCAAATAGCTCTTTATACTTTTGAAGTCGAACATGTTAAAGGCAGTACTAATGTTTTGACAGATTTTTTAGCAGAGATCCGATTTTAAACCACTAACCAAAGTGGGCATATTTACTGCAGGAAGAAGATTTATGCTACCACTAAACCAATGGATTTTACTCTGTAAACAAATAAGAATGACAGAAGAAGGAAGCTCCTCGTCTTCTCTACCACAACCACCACCATTCATAAGAAAAACTTATGTTGTATTGAGAGGTCACCAGCCTGGACTTTATACCTCTTGGCTAGCTTACCAAAAGCAAGTTACCAACTTCCCAAATGCTCTTTACCAAGTCCACAATTCGTTCAGTGAAGCTAAATCAACTTTCACTTTATATCAAGGATAGCAATCGCAACATTTGCTAGAACAAACTAGCATTAGTATCAACAATGTCCATAAATTTTATAATCCTGGAATAAGTGCAGACTTATATCATAAAATTAATGGAGCTTGAAAAAGTCAACTCTTAAATGATAAAAAGCAGTTTAGGCAACATGAGCAACCTCGCCCAAAAAATCAAGGAAAAAGAACAGAAGTTAGATAAATTACAAGACAATTCAAATGCCCTTGTTAAATCCATAGCATGGGATTCTGAAACCTTTTCGGAAAAATTTTCTATTGAAAAAATAAATCATTTTCTAGAACTAGCAGATCTTTTTGATACAAATTATCCTGATCCTATTTTTCACAAACTAAAAAGAATTTGTTGAAAAAATAAAATATATTTTATCCAGTGATATTCGTACTCCTCTGATAGCACAAATTGAGGATCAAGAGATTAAGATTAAACAAATTTTAATGAACAATTATAATCTAGCTCAGTGTTATGAGGATTTTCTCCCAAAATTATCATTTTTTACTAAAAATCCCACATATAATTTGGAAGAAGGTTTTGATTGGGGATTAGTAAAAACAATGAATCTTTCCCGGATATCTCATCACTGAATTTTCGATGATCAAAACAATGATCTATCATCTCATCAAAAATTGTAACCGCACTATCGACCATACCTTTTGGATAACAAGTACAATCGGTTTGAGATCCATAGAAAAATTTTATCAGCCATATCAAATTTGGATTTTAGACAAAACTAAAGACTGAGTTCGATGAAATTGAAGACCTCGTGGCAAAAGCCATCATCATATCTATCAATCCAAAATCCTATTGGATTCAATCTTTGAAAACATTTTCGTCAATGGCAAGAAAAATCCGTGTTGCTGATAACCGATTCAATATAACTGATGGTCGAAGAATTTTTAGCACTAATCTTCCAATCGAGTATATGAGAACTCAGGAACAAATAGTTGAAGCAAATTCTTTATTACTAAAAATGGATTCTTGTAAAGACCTCAACCTTCCAGAATTTCTCGAGATTGAAATTACAATGCTTGAAGAAGATAAGATGCAAGAAAGCTATGAACCACACAGTCTGACATCAGAAGATTTTGTTTTCTATCACAACTTAGAAAACTGCAAGAAAGCCTAGTGGACCCCGCCACTATCAGTAGCAAGGGCGACTTCAGCTAATCCAGGACATGTTGCTACCCATAAAGGTCAGCCATGATGTCTCAAACCTTATCTCTTAATCTTACTTTAAGCAAAAGAAAAGGTAAGACTCGTTTGATGTTAAAGAAAAGCATCTTATTTCGATAATGGTTTACTTTTTAAAAAGTTGTATACAAACTATTGACTTACTTACTGAAACTCATTGGCTTTTCTCCATTCTGAAAGAAAATTTTAGTGAAAATCCACTAAAATTATGGCATAAAAGTCCTCGGTACTGCATCATAACATTAAAAGATCATAATATCATAATTACAGTAAAATCTATGGTCTATACAAAAATAGACAAATGAATTTGAAATACAAATCAAAGATTTATTAGAGAAAAAACTCATTGAATCTACAAAAAGCCTTCATTCTAGTCCTGCATTTTTAGTAAGAAATCATGTTGAAATAAACAGAGGAAAATCTAGAATGATTTTAAACTATAAAAGAAATGAAAATTTAGAATTTGATGGATATTTTATTTCAAGAAAAGATGTTTTGATTAATCAAATCAAAGGATCAAAATTCTTCAGTAAATTCGACTGTAAATCGGGATATTAGCAATTAAAGTTAGATGACAAATCAAAACCTTTAACTACTTTTAGTAACCCTTGTGGACATTATCAATGGAATGTCATGCCATTTGGCTTGAATACTGCTCCACAAATATATCAAAGATGGATGGATTCGATTTATTTTCCTTATAAAGAATTTTGTGTAGTATATATAGATGACATACTAGTGTTTTTTAAAACAAAAGAAGAACACAAAGAACATTTAAAGCAGATGTGTGATATATTCCAAAAACATCGAATTATCCTTTCACCTTCAAAAATAGAAGTTGATAAAGAATCAATTGAATTTTTAGGTCTTATTTTAACTCATGATGCTCTAAAACTACAAGATCATATTATAATAAAAATAAAAAAATTTCCTAAAGAAGTAACTGATAAAAAATAGCTACAAAGTCCTTTAGGGTTATTAAATTATGGAAGAAATTATTTAAAAAATTTAGCAGAAAAAGAGAAATCTTTAATAAATAAATTGAAAAAAGAAGTAGAATTTACTTGGATAGAACAAAATAAAAATCTACTAAATCAAATAAAACAAGATATCCAAAATTGTCCGACAGTTTATCTTCCACAAACCGGAGATGTAACAGCTCGGATTTTGACACCTTGAAACCCGCGTCGTCAATACGACCCTCAAGGTCGTACCCCGTATAACACACATAACACTTGATACATCCACACATAAAGTGGAAACAAAGTACAATCTGACTGTGTAGATAGAGTCATCATAAAGAAAGTACATCTCCATTTCTATATAAGATAACTCCAAACATACAAAAGATGGTTCAGATCTCCTACCAATTGTATGAGCAAAAGAACCGAATCGAACCATCCATGACATGCTAAAAGTAACATCAGACGGTTTGCAAAAAGAATGAAGTATTACACAGGAATATCTGCTAACAAAATATAAATGGCCGGACGCACCAAGCCTTACAATCGAGCTCTCAAAATACACAAAGTAACATAGCAGATCTACTTGAAGAACTCCTCCGGAGGGAGCTCGGTTTCCTCCCCGAGAATGTACTCGAAATCTTCTAAGTCTAGGTCCTCGGTATCATCAGCCGTTTCTGAACCTGTGACGTATAGTCGAAGGGTGAGCTACATCATAGCTCAGTAAGGAAAAACAATAGCATGAATATCTTCTCACATCATACACATCTTTAATGACATATCTCAAAGCATATGAAACACAATTTGAAATGTTAAATATGACTAAAAAGAAATATCTAATGCATAGTTTCAAAACACATTACTCATAGTTTTCTCAGAATACACCCTTATAACACACACACTTAAATCAATTACTTAAATAATTGCTTGAACATATATAACATTGAGCCCTTGATGGAAGTACCCACCATCGTCGTTCACATGAATCATTGCACAATACCGAAGTCCCTTTGCATGAGGTGACTTATGCCGAATGAAGTATTTCTACTGTTGGAAATCAAAGAACGGATATCTCACCGAAGCGATGCACAATTTGTACGGATATCCCACCGTATCAGCCACAGATATCCCGCCGAGTCGGTCACAGATATCCCGCCATGTCAGTTGGATATTCACAATTAAATCTTAAATCGAACGTGCAAATATTTACATATAGTTTGTCACCATGAGTTTGTGGTGAGTATAATTAATTAGAATTTCTCATATGGTTCTCACACATACTTAATCACATCTCTTTGATATCACACACAATATGCTTTACATCTCTTTGATGTCACACACAATAACTTATCTGAAAATACACACACACAATGTCACAACCCCAGATTTTTGGGAACCGCGCACATCATGCATCATACACATGTATGTGTGATTCACAAGGGATCCAAAACTAACACGTATACACAATGTGTGTATGTGGGAAATACACCAGTATTCCCTAACATATATGTATATAAGTGAAAGAGAGAGGAGAGAAGAGCCCCATACGTAACTTAATTCTAGCCTAAATAGAGAGAAAGAAAAGAAGAGCCTAGTAAAGAAGAGCTAGGGTTTCGTTGGGACATAAATCGGTGGAAGATCTGGAGAAAAAGGTTGGATAAGGAACCTTAGAGATCTTTTCGTCTAATAGAGTTTTGAATCGTGGATCGAACTTGCGCGAGACCTATCGTTGGAGGTATGTTAAATGCATGATAAATGCTTAGGCGTATTTTAAATAATGTGTAGGATGTTGATTGAATGATTTTTAATGATATTAAGGTCCGAATGAAGGGAGAAATAGTTTTCTCGAACAGATCGAAGAGTAAAAATTAATGCTCCTCGCTCGAGCAGTTTAAATGGATTGCTCGAGCGAGGACAAATTATAAAAAATTTAGTTCTGGGCTCGCTCGAGCGAGACCCAAAATAAAGGGGGAAGCTCGCTCGAGTGAGGCCTCCAGTAAAGCTTCAGGCAGCTCTCTTTAACCGCTCGAGCGAGGTCAAGTGACCGCTTGAGCGAGGTCAAGTGACCGCTCGAGCGAGGGGTTGTGCTCGCTCGTGCGAGACACCACACAGTTCTTGAAATTATTGGTACAGAAACATGGAGGCTATGTGCTCCAATGATTCTAGTAACCTTTCTAAGCATATTCTTAATATATGAAATGTAAGTTTGATGTAAGATCGTGAAGTGTAAACCTCTACGAGAAAGTGTGCTTTGAAATTGCGTTGAGGTAGGGAATATTCTTGAAATATGCACTTTATTTCATCAACCCATATATGCAGTATATTTCAATTAAAAAGTTGAGTATTGTGTGATCTTTATGAAAAAGGGTGTGTGCGTAAGCTTCAAGGTGAAATCATGAAGTCCCTAGGGGATGTAATATTGTAAGGTGGGCATCTAAATGATGTATTAAATTTACAGTATCCCAGGGATACAGATGAAAACGAACCGTGAAACTAAGCATAATGATAAGGCCTAATGTACTAAAAAAAATAAAATTAACACAAGTCACGGTGAATAACTATCTGTAAAGCACATCGATACTTTTGTTATTTGAGGTTTGATTAGAATACCCCACCGACGTGGCGGGATACCCACGACTGACACGGCAGGATATCCGTGACCGGTACGGCGGCCAATCCGTATACTTATAGTACATCCCAGGGATGCAGATTTGATAATAAACCCAGCCACCATGAGAAAGGGGCCTGGGCAGTATTCCTAGGAAATACATATAACAATTGTCTAGTAGACGACGATGGTGGGTATTTCATCGGGGCTCGATGCTATATTGCTTGGGGATTATTTAAGTTAAAGGTTTAAGTGATTAGGCCGAATTCATAACTAAACCAGTAAGTTGAGAACAAATAACACCATGAAAGGAAATCAGTTGTATCCATTTTAGTTATTCCAGTTATATCAATGGTTCTATTTAAAAGTGATATCTAGTAAATTGTGCTTTCAAAATTGCTAACATATATGTGAGATTTAATATATATGTTCACTTTGTTTCCTTATTGAGCTAGGATGTAGCTCACCCCTTAGACTATACGTCGCAGGTCCAGGACTAGCGGCAGCAAGGATTTCTTGAGACTTTGATCCAGGGGATTCAGACTACGTACCCACTGAGGAGTCAGAGCCTCCTCCTGAAGAATTCTTCTAGGAGACCCATTGCGTACTTTGAGAGTGAGTTGAGAGTATTAGGCACGGCTTGGTATATCAAGCCTCTTTATTGAATGTAATTAATTATCGTATGCTTTTGATAAAACATTTGGGATGAACAATTATCACTAGTGGTTTGGGTAAGTTCTTATGCCTATGAATTGGCATGGGACAAGGACTGCCTTTAGAGACCATAATTATTTTATATATGAGAACTCGTTTAGAGTAGATGTGTGCGCCCTAATTATAATTTTTGGCTTGTATATACCAATGTATCGTAAAGGTTTCCTGGGCACGGCCTTAAGGGTCGTGCAGATGGCAAGGATTTCGGGGCGCCGAAATTCGGGCTGTCACACACAATGTTCTCTTCTTAGTATTAATACTTACGGAAATCATGTGATCAAAAGCTATGAATGAACTTATACGAATACAAAAGCAAATTCGGAAAGAGCACATATATTCTTATCATTTCACTATGCACATGCTAGCTAAAATCGCATAACCATGCTAAAGAGTTTCCCTACCTCAAATGAAGTCACATGGAATCCAATCTAAACACGGCTCTTTCTAGTCTATACCCATTATCCACACTTCAATCCTATAGTCCAAATGTACAAACATTCCATAAGAGTGATTAAAAGAAGCTAAGGTATGCATTGCTAGAGAAATCAAAGCAAAAGAACCAATTCAAGTACTATGTTCCTTGCGCGAGCGAGCCCTGAAACTCGGGCGCGCGAGCTCAGAACATAGACATTTTCTTGCTTGATTGACCTAACATTCAGTTATCTGATAAGTATTATGCGAGGCCTCGCACAAGTGAGCCTTATTTTTTCTAAATCCTCGTGCGAGCGAGACACAGAACTTCACTGCTTTACTTAAGTTCTTGCGAAGCTTCACAAGCCATCTCTCTGATTCTCGCACGAGCGAGGTCTAGAAGCTCGTGTGCGCGAGGATCAGAGATATCCAAATATGAGTTATTTCCTTAACTCGATCCACCCCAAAACCCATCCATCTTTCTCATACACTATAAATGACATTAAATGCTACTTTTAAAATAAAATGAGCAAAGATTTCTTACCATAAATGCGATGATCCTTCCGTAGATTGGATCGTTCTTTCTTGAAGAAACAAGAGGGTTTCAAAAATCCAAATCCGCTCCACACCTTCACACTAAACTCCCGGATTCACACGAGGTTGTCATGATCATGTAGCTTGAATACCCATACACCTTTGCACAACTTCTCTTGGAATATATTGGATCAAATCACCTAAATCTAACATACCCCTTCTCTTCCTTCTAAAACCCTCTTTCTTTCTTTCTCCCTATTTCTCCACAACTCAACAAGCAAAAAGGGAACCCACGTGTGAGGCCCCCTTATCCCTTAAGTTGAGTTTGTCAACATGCTACACACAAACACCTTAAATAGGTGTTACATTATCCTCTAACACACCAATGTGTTAGACACATACACACAAAGGTATGAATTTGTGCATGAGTTCTCTTATGAACCACATACACCTCACCTTGCACACATCATCACCTGACTTACACGATTTATGAAATCTGGGGTTATTACATTCACCCCACCTTAAAAAAATTTCGTCCTTCAAAATTGCAGTAAGGTACGGTAACAATTTAAGTTCCTAAACCAAGAATGCACATACATTGACAAACAGAATACCCTGCAAAGCATAGTTCATGTCCCACATTCACGTGGCACACGGACTCATATAATGAAATATTACTATGATCGCAGAACGCAACATATCGTAATCATACAACATCAAAGTAGCAACTGTGACAACTTTTCACTATTCATGCACACAAACCAAAACCATACACAATTGCATACTATGGAATCCATTCATGAAAACCATAAAGACTAGCCATTCATTATGAATCTGAACCATTTGCACACATAAGAGGCCATACCCATCCTGTACAAAGAAACATACACATCCAACTAAAATATATATCCATCATATATACCCATCCATTCACCAAAACTATATCATTTACCATTTACTCTAACTAAACATGCACAATTCATAAAGTTAATTGCATCAAAAGAAAAGATGTGACAGCCATGTCATAATAGTTCAACCTTCAGATCTCAAAATTATATAAAATATCCCTTTTTTGCTTTCAAAATTTATAATTCCCCCCCAAAAGTAAAGTATCTATAAGAACTTACCCTAATCATCATCTCCCTCATCATACTCACTGCCGGAGGCCTCCTCCTCGGCACCGGAGTCATCCTCCTCATCATCATCCTCGTCCTCGTCATCATCGTCCTCATTGTCACCCTCCCCAGCAGTCCTGACGTCGGCAGTCGTGCCAGAGCTGGAAACACCATAGGCGGCACTCCTCAATCTTACGAGGAGCTGCTCAAAGGCCTTTGGGTATGTGTAGGACATCAGGTTGGTGCCAATGGCTTCAACATATCAAAGTTGCAACCTCATCTGAAAGCTATGGTCGAGTAACTCGTGGAGCATGCCCTCATGAGTGGTAGGCATCGACTGAGATGAAGGTGCAAGCTAAGTACTCGTAGGTGGGACTGATCCAGATGAGGGGGGATGAGTAGTTTGTTGGGCTAATTCCGTAGCCCTTTTCTTCTTAACACTTGATTGTAGACTCCTTAAACTCTGATTTAAATCTTTAATCTGGTAGTGCTCAATATTATAAGTGAGGGATGGCTCATGGGCTTGGATTTCAAAGCCAATGCTCCCATCCTAGAGCTCAAACAACTTGGAGATTAGGCAGGCATACGGCAACTTGTTCACAGGTTTTGGAATGGCACCGGGCCTGTTCCTCTCAAGGGCATGTAACAGGCCTTTCCTAAATAGGATCAAGGCGCTAAACCACCTATCGTGAAATGTCGAATGGATGGCATTCAAAAATGGAACCCGCCTCTCTTGCTCATGTCCTAAGGGGAATAGATTTTTTCGAAAAATGATGTCCAAGGGCCACAGGTGTGCTGGTAGTTGGGTTCGGGTTATTGACTTAACCGTGGCGGTCAGACCATTAGTTATCTCAGCCGTAATCCCTAGGAAATCAAGGTCTTGGGGTAACGGGGGTTTGGAAATTACATCCTCGATGTAGGTAAGAGGGTAGTCCATCGCATGGGGAATGTCCTTGGCCTCAAAAATAAATTCCATTCCATCAATTTCGTTTGGGTGGGGTTGGTCTTGAGGGCTTGGTAAAAGAGCTTTACCAAACGTGGGTAGTAGTGTACACAAACCGGCGACAAGAGCGATTTCAGCTCGTTGACGGTCAAATAGTCAAAGGTCAATTGGGTGGTTGATGGATCCTCAAAGAAACATTTATGGACCTCCGCTTCCGGTGTAAAGATATTGTTTTCCCACCATTCGGTGGGTTGGGTCAAGGGTTTAGGAGCCGGAGCCCCCCTTTTCGCGAAGTAGATGGCCTAACCGCCATCTTCTTCCTCGGCTGTGGATTTGGTGATGTAGCCATTCTAGGGTTTCAAAATATAATTAACCAAAATTTGAAGGTGAATCGGGATGTAGATTAGCTTTTGAGTAAGAAAATTTGATCAAAATGTCGAAGGAAACCTCCAATGTCACAGACATGAAGTTTTCCCCAAAAAAATCAAAACCTTAGCTCTCCTCTTCTCACTTGGTCGAATGAAATAATCAGGGGAAGGCTTTGCAGCCTTATATAGTCTGTTCCTCGTGCAAGCGAGGTCTAGTGGCTCGTGCATGTAAGGCACAGATAGTCATTGTAGTGTGAAAAGTCTTCTCTACACTGACCTTCCGACCTCTAAAGAGAAAATCCTATCGCTTTTGTGGAATTAAATCCAAAGTTGCACCATTCATTTCAGCTATCCGAGCGAAGAGTATGATGAAGAATGAATGTTGTGGATATCTTACTTGTAAGATCATCAGGAGAAGAAAAGGGACATTGCTCTTATCACAGTTACATGTGATTACCTAGATGTTTTCCTTGAGGAATTACCCGGATTGCCACCTGATCGGGAGATCAAGTTCACAATCGAGTTAGCACCGGGTACTGAAACATTGTCAAAGGCTCCGTATCGAATGGCCCCTTCTACGTTAAAGGAACTAAAGGATCAACTTCAGGAGTTGTTGGATAAAGGTTTTATTAGACCAAGTGCATCTCCCTGGGGAGAACCTGTATTATTTGTGAAGAAGGATGGTTCGATGTGGCTGTGCATCGATT
This sequence comes from Chloranthus sessilifolius, assembly GCA_021018995.1. Classification (NCBI taxonomy): domain Eukaryota; kingdom Viridiplantae; phylum Streptophyta; class Magnoliopsida; order Chloranthales; family Chloranthaceae; genus Chloranthus; species Chloranthus sessilifolius. The sequence continues at coordinate 15,311,298 of CM037594.1, forward strand.
ACCGCCAGCTAAACAAGATGATGATTAAGAACATCGTTACCCACTTCCGCTGATTGATGATCTTTTTTATCAACTGCAAGGCGTAAGGTTCTTCTCAAAGATTGATCTAAGGTTGGGCTACCTTCAACTTAATATTAAGGTGGACGACATCTCCAAGACCGCGTTCCGCACGAGGTATTGTCATTATGAGTTCCTGGTCATGCCTTCTGGGCTAACAAACACACTCGCATCGTTCATGGACTTGATGAACCGGGTATGCAAGCCACACCTTGATAAATCAGTGGTGGTTTTTGTTGATGATATCCTCATCTATTCAAAAACAAGGGAGGAACATGTGCAGCATTTATAAGTTGCTCTTCAAACACTCAGGGGCCATCAACTATACACCAAGCTTAGCAAGTATGAGTTTTGGCTTAATCAGGTCAGCTTCTTAGGCCACGTTGTCTCTGAGAAGGGTATAATAGTTGATCCTGCAAAGATCGAATATGTAGTGAATTGGGAGCAACCGAAGACGATAACGAAAGTCCGTAGTTTCCTTGGCTTGGCGGGATACTATAGACGATTTGTAGAAGGGTTCTCTAAACTCTCATGTCTGCTTACTCAGCTTATAAAGAAGAATGCTAAGTTTGATTGGATGAAGCAGTGTGAGAAGAGTTTCCAAGAACTCAAGATGCATTTAACTACAACACCAGTGCTAGCTATACCTTCTGGTGGAGAAGGTTTTGCAATATACAATGATGCGTCTTACAGTAGATTGGGTTGTGTACTTAATCAAGTTAAGAAAGTTATTGCTTACAGCTCTAGACAACTCAAAGACCACGATAAGAACTATCCCACTCATGATTTGGAGTTAGCATTGGTAATTTTCTCTTTGAAGATCTGAAGGCACTATCTGTATAGTGAGACATTTGATATCTTCACCGATCATAAAAGCCTTAAGTACTTTTTTACTCAGAAGGACTTGAACATGCGATAGCGACGATGGATGGAGTTCTTGAAAGATTACAATTATTTCATCCAGTATCACCCTCGGAAGGCCAATGTAGTGGCGGATGCTTTAAGTCAGAAGTCTTTCGCTCAGTTATCGCATCTCATTACGAGAGTACATCGGTGGCGCTTACTTGAGGATATGGCCTTGTGTGATACAAGGTTCGACGTTAAAGGTTCAGGCTCATTGATGGCCACCCTTGTTATCAGGCCAACATTATTTGAAAATATTCACAAACTCCATATGGTTGATGATGAGTTGATGACCATTAGACAGGGAGTGATCAGCGGAACTCGAGCAGATTTCTCCATCAGGGAGGATGGTACTTTGTTATTCTGAGATAGAGTGTGCATACCTACCAACATTGAGCTTCGAGACACCATTTTAGAGGAAGCTCATAAATCAATGAATGCTATACATCCTAGGAGTACCAAGATGTATTAAGACTTGAAGAAAAGCTTCTGGTGGAGAGGCTTGAAGAAGAATGTCGCAGAGTATGTGTCCAAATGCTTAGTCTGCCAGCAAGTAAAGGTAGATCATCAAAATCTAACGAGATTATTGCAACCATTATCGATACCTGAGTGGAAATGGAAAGTCATTTCTATGGATTTTATATTAGGATTGCTAAAGACGTTGGGGAAACACAATACCATCTGAGTTATTGTGGATAGACTGACCAAGTTTACACATTTTCTGCCATATAGTACTTCATATACTGTCGATAAGCTTGCAGAACTGTATCTTAAAGAGATAGTTAGACTTCATGGCATACCGGTCAGTATTGTATCTGATTGCAATCCACTCTACACATCTATATTCTGGCGGAGATTCCAAGAAGGCATGGGGTCCAAACTTGATTTCAGCTCAGCGTTTCATCCTCAGACAGATGGGAACTGAAAGAATGAACCAGATCATAGAGGGCATGTTGTGTGAGTGCCTGTTAGATTTTCACGGGTCATAGGAACAACATTTGCCTCTGATTGAGTTCACGTAAAATAATAGTTATCAGTCCAGCATTGGAATGGCTCCTTACGAAGCCTTATATGGATGATTATGCAGATTTCTTTTGAATTGGGAGGAAGTCGACGAGAAACTTATTCTGGGACCTGATATCATGAATAGTATAACTGAGACGGTTCGATTGATCCACGAGAGATTACGAGTTGCTCAAAGTCGCTAGAAAAGGTATGTTGATCTTCATCGAATGCAAGTTTAGTTTCAGGTATACTTGATTGTATTCAATGCCTTAGGTTTTCCTTATTTGCTCAATTCGTATAGAGTTAACACCTGTTTGCAAGTAGGAGACAAGGTTTTTGTCAAGATCTCGCCAACAAAGGGCGTGATACATTTTGGAAAACGTGGAAAGCTAAGTTCATGTTACATTAGACCTTTTGAAGTGTTGGGTCAGGTTGGAGGAGTAGCGTATCGGATTACACTATCACCATAGTTGGCAAGCATGCAGAACGTATTCCATGTTTCCATGCTAAAGAAATACGTGAAAGACCCAACCCATGTCTTAAATTTTCAACCGGTTGAACTTCAAGAGGATCTGACTCTAATAATGGAGTCTATGCAGATTCTGGATCGTAAAGAGCAGGTATAACGAACTAAGCTGATTCCACTTATGCTAGTAAAGTTGTGGAATCATTCTGCTGAAGAGGCTACCTAGAAGCATGAAGCTGAAATTCGCAAGCAATACCCACAGTTATTTCATTGAGTTGTGAGGCAAATTTTAATTTTAAATTGTAACTTTTGCTTGTGCATTATTCTTTGATTAATAAAGTTAAGCGCATGCTAAATTCATATATTTTGCATAGAATACTAGTGTAGCATTGTAAAATAATCTACGATTCATAATACAGAGTTACCAGAATATTTCCAAACCTATAATTTTGGGAAACAACTTGCTGTCAAATCCGATCGATCAAATTGAGGATTTGATCGATCAAATGGAAACGTTGATCGATCAAATAAATTTTTGCTTTGTTCTAATTTATAATTTTCCAATCGATCAAATTGAGAACTTGATCGATCAAAATGGAAATCCGATCGATCAACTTAAGGATTAATCGATCAAATTTGTCGGGTAAGGGCTCTTTCTTTTGAAATCTAATCGATCAAATTTGAACATTGATCGATCGACTCTGTCAATTTAAGTTGTATTTGGGTTTTATTTTACCCATTTGTAAGATCGAAGGAACAAATCATTCGAGGTGTTCTTGCATCCTTTGGGTTCAAAGTGATTTTCCGACTAATTTTGGCTACCGGTGCCTCGCATTTTCACTCCATGAATCGCGTGTGATCATTTCTCGCAGTAAACCCTAAATTTCTCTATTTCCTTTGGGGTTTTATGTATTTTTCCACTTTTTAAACTATGAGACCATGAGCCAAGAACGCTTCACGTAAGGTTCCTACTTCACGGGTTCGTGCACCTATGCCGCTCGTTGAACCTATCGCACAACCCTTTGTGCAACCCGTGGCACCACCTGGACCACTTGTGCCACCCGTTCAACCCCCACAGCCCCCACTTATACACTGAGAACTTCCAAAAGAGTGGTGGGCTTCAAAAATGTTCTTTCCCGAGTGGTCGTTTACCCCGACACTCTTTGAAGATCAACCTGAAATGAATTGGGCGATCGATTACATCACCAAATTAGGGTTGAAACCCTTACACGAACCATTTCACGACCACTATTGCCCAAGAATAGTTTGCCTATTCTATCAATACCTTCGACGCGGCGATGAACGTCACCAAACCACCACCAAAATTGACGGGTTTGAGTACAAATTTAATCAATTCCATGTCCCTGTCGCATTACAATGCCAGCCCGGGTATATCAAGACATGTGGATTGTTGGCACCCTATATCAATGATGTGCCATTCGAGGTTGTCATTGCCAACATGACACATGGTCAACAAGGGTCGGGTCAATCCGTTACCCGAGCCCAACATTTGGATCGATTGTGGATGCTTGATACTTTTATCCAACATACTATTTACCCCTTTCTGCACAAGTCTGAGAGCAGTGGGGTCATTCAACAAGCCTTGTATTCCGCTTCTGAGAACCGTTGGTTTTCTGTGGCCGACGTAGTCATTGATGGCCTGCTAGATGCCATGGATCATATGTTGGAAAAGAAAGTAAAGTCAAAGAAAGAAATTTTGTATGCTCTCTTGATTGCACAGATGGTCGAGCAGTATAACGCAGTACGGGAGGTGTATAGCATGGCTCCTAGGGAGCCCAGGTTATCCAATAACGTCAAGGTTTTCAAGCTCAAGGACTGGACCAAGAGCTACAACCTTTTAGTGAAACAATTACCTGAGGAGGGGGTTGTTCCACTAGTCCAAGATGGGGCAGAGCCTGCAGAACGAGCTCCAGATGTGGGTGAGGCACAGCCTGATCTTCCACCTCAAACGAACGTACCTGCTAGACCGACCCCCATTTCTACACATCGACCTACATGTGCTAGAACCTCTCGATGTTCTAAGTCCTCCACCACTACCCTTGAAAGTGTGTTGGCCGCGATCAATGAAGGCAATAAAAGGATTCATGCAGGGCTCGATGAGATGCAAGAGTTCCACCGTCAGGTGTATCGACGGTTGGACTTTCACAATGGTATGCTTTTCCAGTTGATGCAACAGGCATACCCAACTACTGCTACCCCCATGATCGGTCACACTCGCCAGCACGTCGCTGATCCACATGACTACTGCACCTACGGAGCCTGGACCATTTGCTCCACCAGCAGGTAAGCACTAGCTCTTTTATGTAACTTTATAATTATATACATATACTTCTCATTCCATGTTTAAATTTTGCTTGTAGTTCATGAATGCTTTCCTACATGAAGTAAATGTTTGACTGCTTTTGCATGCTATATTCGATCTCTTTTTTACATACTCTGCACTCTGTACACCCTGTATGTGGTATCTGCTCTGTATTTGGTAACAGTTTGTATGTATGATCTGTGTGTCTGGTAGTGTAAGTCACGGTGGGGTGTTCTTTCGAGCACGTGGCACTTGGGACGGATGCATCCATGTACGGATGCAATCCTCTATTGCATTATGGGATGTCACACGTAGTACATCCAGGTTACTACGGATCCCGGCCCTTCACAAGTGTGCTTAGTGAAGTCTATTGCACTGCGACCCACTCTTTACTGTTAGGACTGTTTTGTCTATGATTTGTTCTGAGAGATTGTTAGGATTAGAGCACCGTGGACCTGTTCTATGTATGTCTGACATTTTCATGGATGAAAATTCCTAAGGGGGGAGAATATAATGACCCTAAAAATTTGAGATAGATTTGACTTGGCATACGTGTCTGGCATGAAAATCGAGGCAAACTTAAAATTTTTTAATAAAAATATTGGTATCAATATTATTAATCTATAAGCGTGTAAAGCCATAGGTCATGTGTTACGCGAGTCTAAGATCTGAGGAGTTACTTGGTGGATGATATACACTGAGTATAGATGTATATGCTCAACAGCGGACCAAAAGAAATAGAAATAGAAATATCAAAGATATTTCCTAAGTTAGCTTATAAGAGAAGGAAGGTTAGAGAATATCACATATCTCTCTTCCTTGCTCTAAAAATTCTGCCTGCAAGCTAGTTCAAGTGCTAGAGAACTCCCTACTAAACCAAGGCTCTAGATTATAGATCCTCTAAATTAGAGCATGAAGGAATCAACGTCTGTACGTCGTATTGAATTTGGGATGACTAATCACATCTGTGTTACCGTAGAGCTGCACTTCTTCGTTGAAGAGCTCATTTTGACAAGCTCTCGAATTTCGGATCTGACACCCACCTTGAGCCGAGCACGCCTTGAACCACGGAGACATCATTAAAGAGGTGGGTTACTATGTTTCTATAGTAATTTAGCCCAAATAAATAGGTAGATGCTTGTGCTTGTACGAGTCGATGAGAATCATAAAGAGTTAAGGATGAAAAGGGTTAAAAATCAACGAACTACATTAATGATAGAAATTGTCATTTTCGATCGATCAAATTTAGTATTTGATCGATCAAATTGTAATCTGATCGATCAAATTTGAGATTTGATCGATCGAATTATATAAAACCCTTATATAACATAAGGGTATTTTTTTTAGAAGTTGGTGCCCGATAAATCTGATCGATCAAATTTGGGATTTGATCGATCAAATTTGGAACTGATCGATCAAACTAAAAAGTGATCGATCAAATGGTAAACTGATCGATCAATTGAGAAATTGATCGATCGAACTATGAAATTGATCGATCATTTTAGGAAAATGATCGATCAAATAGTATGAATGCCTTATAGAGTAGGAGGTCTGACATTTTAGAAATTTTGACTTTAAAATCCAATCGATCAAACTTGAGAATTGATCAATCAAATTTAGAATCCGATCGATCAGTTAAGGAAGTTGATCGATCAAATTCCCCTATTCTGTGTATGTTAGCTTCTAGAATCCGATCGATCAAATGAAGTGAATGATCAATCGAATAGTGAATCCGATCGATCAAATGGAGTGAATGATCGATCGAATAGTGAATCCGATCGATCAAATGGAGTGAATGATCGATCGAATAGTGAATTTGATCGATCAAACAAGGGAGTTGATCTATCGAATTCCCCTGTTTTGCCTATTTTGGTTTTTCTTTGGGAAAGACACTGCTGGGCAGTGTACCAAATTGTATTCTGACACTTATTACACTGTACGTATGGTCTAGGTTAAAACTGAGACACCTTAAAAAGCTTTGGATTTACTTAGAAAGACCTGAGTTAAGCTACGAGAAATTCAACTTAACTTGTATCTGATTATGACAGCATGGTCTCATTGCATCTGTATTCTGACTTCTATTTTAAATGTGTGTCTTGCATATCAATAAAAGCTCTGTCATCTCTGATTTCTCTTATCTAATCTCTGCTATCTGATTTTTGATGTTCTGTTATATGCATTGATTTAAAGTTCATGTGACGAATCCTCCTAACGTGAGAGGATATCCACAACCAGCACAGCGGGATATCCGTGTATCTAATTTATAAACCCTCTGACATAAGTTGTGCTCCTTTGAAGAGGCTTGTTACACATATCTAAAATTGGTCATTGAACGACAATGGTCGTGGTTACCCATCATCGACAAGCATTTGGCCACCACGTGTTATATTCACGGGAGTTATTTAAGTATAAAATTTAAGTTACTAAATACTATATGCATAACATCTGAAAACTCTGAGAATGAAGTCTACTTTCTGATATTCTGCATCTGTTCTATTCGTTAAAGTTCTGCATCTGTCATCTGATCATTTTTGTCTGTATTTTCTTATTTGACCATCAGTTCTGAGATATGTTCTGCAAACCATGTTTTATATTTTAGATGCAATTTAATTGAATTTCTTCTATTGAGCTTAGATGGTTAGCTCACCCCTGACTCTATGTCATAGGTTCTAAGGCTCGGGTTCCTGGTACAGAGAGTGATCCGGACTATCAGCCTGAGGCTGACTCTAAGGAGGATACTGATGTACCTGCTGACGAGTACTTTCCCTAGTTAAGGTACTTGTCTTGTATTTTGGGGATCTGTATTTGTTACTTTTGGATAATTTGGTCTGGAGACCCACTCTATTCTATATTATTTCCTGTAGATATTTTTGCTTATGGTTTTATACATTTTATAGGAACCACTATTGGGAACCATTATTTTGGGTGATGGATGTCCATCACTAGTGGTTTTACTTGGTTCCTTTTTGAGGATTATATTCTTTTGTTATACATATATATATTATTTTGTTTCCTTTCTTTTTATTTAGAGCCTTATATGATGCCTCAATCTGCCTCTTTAGAGGGTGTCTGCTCTAATTTTCTTTGGTTTGTTCTGGGGATCATCAATGTTTATGATCCTGATGGCACGGGTTTCCGAGTACGAAAATTCGTGCTATCACATGACATGTGTCGAACGATGTATTTCCACTATTGGAAATCAAAGAATGGATATCCCACCTAACCGGTGCATGATTTGTATGGATATCCCGCCGTAATGGTTACAGATATCTTCCTGAGTCGGTCACGGATATCCCGCCGTGTCGGTTGAGTATTCACAATTAAACTTTAAATCGAAGGTGCAAAGATTTTCATATAGTTTGTCACCGTGAGTTTGTGGTAAGTATAATTAATTCAAATTTCTCATATGGTTCTCACACATACTTAATCACATATGTTTGATATCACACACAATATGCTTTACATCTCTTTGATGTCACACACAATAACTTATCTAAAAATATACACACACACACAATGATCTCTTCTTATTGTTAATACTTAAGGAAATCACATGATCGAAAGCTATGAATGAACTCATACGAATACAAAAGCAATTAAAAAAGAACACATATATTTTTATCATATCACTACCCATGTATTCGGAAAGAACACATGCTAGCTGAAATCGCATATCCATGCGAAAGAGTTTCCCTACCTAATATAAAGTCACAAGAAATCCAATCTAAACATGGCTCTCGCTATTCCATACCCATTATCCACACTTCAATCCTATAGTCCAAATATACAAACATTCCATAAGAATGCTTAAAAGAATCTAAGGTATGCATTGCTAGAGAAATCAAAGCAAAAGAACCAATTGAAGTACTATGTTCCTCGTGCGAGCGAGCCCTGAAGCTTGGCCACGCGAGCCCAGAATATGGACATTTTCTCGCGCGACCTACCTAACATTCAATTATTTGTTAAGTGTTATGCGAGGCCTCGCACGAGCGAGCCTTATTTTTTCTTAAATCATCGTGCGAGCGAGACACAGAACTTCACTGCTTTACTTAAGTTATCGTGAAGCTTCACAAGCCATCTCTCTAATTCTTGTGCGAGAGAGGTCTAGTAGCTCGTGCACGCGAGGATCAAAGATATTCAGATCTGAGTTATTTCTTTAACTCGATCCACTCCAAAACTCATCCATCTTTCTCATACACCATAAATGACATTAAACACTACTTTTAAAATATAATGAGCAAAAATTTCTTACCTTAAATGCGATGATCCCTCCATAAATCGGATCGCTCTGTCTTAAAGAAACAAGAGGGTTTCAAAAACCCAAATCTGCTCCACACCTTCACACTAAACTCCCGGATTCACATGAGGTCATCACAATCGTGTAGCTCGAATCCCCATACACCTTTGCACAACTTTTCTTGCAATATATTGGATCAAATCACCTAAATCTAACAAACCCCTTCTCTTCCTTCTTAAACCCTCTTTCTTTCTCTCTCCCTATTTCTCCGCAACTCAATAAGAAAAAAGGGAACCCACGTGTGAGACCCCCTTGTTGGTGCGCGCTCTTTCTGGTTCCTCTCGGTCCCCGTTGAATCAGTGACTCCAATTCTGTCCAGGTGGACTCTAGCGATGCGACGTTTAGAATGTTAGAAATAAAGGGTTTTCTAGGAAGGTTCCTAGTTTATTGCGATCGCCAGCTGCAGATATTTAACGCTGTAACACGTCAATGATCATGCTTTGGAGTGGGTATGGGTTACTTCTATACTGAATCATTTGCCTACGAACATTAGCAGCTATGTCTTTTCTTATAATTTAGATAGTTTAATTTTCCATCCCTTCCCGTTATTATTGCAGTTCTAATCAGTCTAGACTTCCCAATTCTGCTATAAGTTTAGTTATGTGGGTTTATTCTAATCCTATTAAGAGTCTAGTTAATTTTTAGTACTCCTATCCTTATTGAAAGTCTAATTAATTAAGCTTCCTAATCCCATTAGAAGTCTGATTAATTTTAGTCTCCTAATCCCATTAGAAGTCTAGTTGTGATCAGGTTTCCTAATTATACTAGGAGTGCACATATAGTAGTTCTGGTGAAACTCTAATTAAATAAAGCATGCTAGTTATACTGAGATTCAAATTTGAGCAAGTATGCTAGTTGTATTCTAATTAAATCAAGTATAAAAGTCTTACTGGAATTCTAATTGAAGTAGAGAACTAATTTTACTAAAACTCTAATTTAAGCAATGAATTAATTTTATATGAATAAAATAGAAAAATCTAATTGAGGGAAATAAACTAATTTGATTAAAATTCTAATTAGAGCAATGAATTAACTATACTACATTATGTGTATAAAAATAAAGGAACTGATTTGACTAGAATTATGATAAGAGCAATAAATTAATTATACTAAGATTCTAACTAAAGTAAAAGGACTAATTACTGATATTGGGATCTAATAAAGTGAGGAATTAACTATGCTAGAATTATCTAATTAAGATAAAAGAACTAATTTTATTGGGGTTCTAATCGAAGCAATTATTTAGCTGAAATAAAGCATGTAAATTGACTATACTAAAATTCTAAGAAATTATGGAACTGATATTATAATCCTAATTAAAGCAATTAAGTAATTAGAAAAAAAGGGGGTTTGGGCCCGCTAGGATAAGAAGGACTTGCCTCGTTCCCGAGTACCCTCCGTAAGCTCCCTTGGGCAAATCGGGTGGCTGAGATTGAAGATAAATTAGAATTATGATGATAAAATAGTATTTTTTTTGAATTTTTCAGAGTCGATTTCGGAGTAATAATTATGGATTAAATTGACAAACTAAAATTAATATTTAAGATTTTTGGAGGTATTAAAATAGGGAATTAAAACCATAATTTAAAATTTTAAGACTGAATTCGGGTCCAAAATCAGAAAATCGGACCATATGATTAAAGACTGATTCTAGAATCCCAGGATTAGAACCAGAAATTAATGATAGGACTAGAAATTAAGATTTTAGAATGGAATTAGAGCTTAGGGTCGGTAAATTAGACCGCCGGATTAAGGACTGGTTCTTTATTTGGAGAACTAGAACCAGATATAAAAATCATTGTCTAAAAAAGGGTGCTACGGTCTTGGACTGAGAATTAAAACTAAGAGAAAGATCCTAAGTCTAAAATTGAGATTTTTACCTAGGACCGGGGCTGTGGAGAGAAATCATCGGAGGTTTGGAGTTTGAATCTCGAAATCATGGCTAGATTGTTCTATGGGTTTGTCCTCGGAGTTCTCTGGTTTCGGAATCCCAAAGCATATCCATTCTCTCTCGAAATTTCCCAGCCTCCCTGGGGCGAATTAGAAAAAAAATATTTTATAGGTTTTTCTTCAAATAAATGCCCTATTTCAGGTGTTTAATAAAATTGCGAGCCGGTCTCCTGGCGCTTAATCGCTTTGTGTCGGTCGCTGACTCAGAGAGCGACTGGCTGACTTGCTCAGTGAGTTTCCTAGTCCTAATAGCGTTAGAACTAATTGTGCGCCCATTTTGGGGTGCATAATCCAATTAAGCGCCACACTCGAAGCGTTTAATCGAGGAAACTTAGGGGTCAAGGACAGTGAGGCTAGGCCGGGCGTAGGCCAATTACGTACTCGTGAAGTGGTGCTCAATCTGATCGCGCGTCTCATGATAGATGCATGATCGAGTCTCGAGATGGTCGGGGGAAAGGAAGTCGGGTCTGAGAAGGGACTAATTGCGCGCGTGTGATCTGGCATGTAATCGAATTGAGTGCTTGGTTTTAGGCACTTAACTCGGGGTTGTCTGGGTCCGAGTTTGGCTTGAAATGTCAGACTATTGTTTCAGTCTGTATTTTGACTATATACTATTGTTTAAGTATATAGTCTCCCTACGTTGGGATCTGAGCCACAGAGCTATTGTTTCAGCCTGTGTTCAGCCATGTACTATTGTTTCAGTGCATGGTTCCTACGTTAGGGTTATGGAGCCTAAGCTACAAAGCTATTATCTCAGTTTGCATTCTGACTATATACTATTGTTTCAGTATATAGTCTCCCTACGTCGGGATCTAAGCCACAGAGCTATTGTTTCAGCTTGTGTCTAGCCATGCACTATTATTTCAGTGCATAGTTCCCACGTCAGGGGTATGGGGCTTGAGCCAAAGTGCTATTTTTTCTGCTTGTGTCCAGCCATATATTATTGTTTTAGCATATGGTCCCATATCAGGGTTATGAGGTCAAAGGTTGACCAAACAAATTTATATATTTCGAGAGGGCAAATTGGGGGTGTCTACAGATGCCCCTCTTCAACGTGCTCTTGAGAAGTAAGAACTTGTCGAAGAAGTAGACACCCCTCATTCGAGGTATCTTTTCGTTTCTCTTGAGAAATCACAAATGTAAACTGGAGATGCTGACATGACATGCTTGGCTTTCTTATCTATCAGCGCAAGCTAAAATAGAGCGTTTGAAGGTCAAATGGTAGCTATCGAAGGGTACATTTCGGGTCTGTGGGTGCATGGCGCATCCCACTGCATGGCGCGGGCTAATAGAGGGATTTTACGCAATCAAGGAACCAGGGCATCAATCAAATATCTAAAATAAGGTCTAGGGACCAATAATAATAAAATGAAGTGTCATGTAATATCAAAGGCTTTTGCAAGTCATGTCAGACCGGATGCGTCATTGCTCACACCAATGTGCGTCAGGCGTTCCTTCTCCAATAGCCGTTTGTAAATTCTTAGATTAAATATACTCAATATTTAGTTTCCTGGGGGAATGACTGGTTTGAGCTGGTAATTGAGGTATAGGTCTTGTGAGGTGTGCTCAACTGAATTTTGTGTAGTGGCGCGTGCGCTTAATTCATCTGGAGTCAGCCTCTAAGTTGAGAATTCTAGTGCTAATATTTCTGAACAAATGATTCTACATAGTGGAGTATGCGCTTGATCCAATTCTGCACAGTGGGATAAGCGCTCGATTACGAGTTCAGGGGTTTGCCTGTAAGTTGAGTATTCTAGTCCTAATGTGTCTAATCAAATGATTCTGCGTAGTGGTGTGTGCGCTTGATCCAATTCTGCATAGTAGGATATGCGCTTAATTACTAGTTCAGGAGTTTTAGGAGTTAAAGGTCAGGTTTAAGTGTAATTTATTATGCGCGGGTGATGGGGCGCTTAATCAGTTTTTTTTTTTTGTATTTAAAGAAAGGTGAGTTGGGTCTATTTCTCTTGTTGCTTTGTTCTTTTTTTTCTTCTCTTTTATTGCTTTTATTTTTTTTAATTTTGTTTTTTTTAGTAAGGGGATTTTGAAAATTCAGGATATTTGAAAATTTGAAATTTTAGGGATTTTTAAGTTAAGATCAATTCAGTGGTAAAATGGCAGAAAACGTGGCTTTCGAGACGTCGCTGAGCAGATCCACCGGTATGGGTTTTATAGACCTGACCATTATTGTGGTTGTCAAGACGACACTTGGTATGTAGATACTCCGTCTAACCTTCTCGACGAATACTGATGATTGTCTCTTATGGGAGGACTATAGTGATTCCTGAGTCAAGAAAGACGGGTTTTATTAACATTTGACTTAATTATAGCTAACCATATATTTTACAGGGAATATCAAGTAAAACAAATAAGTGGGTAGTACTTACCTGAGGGTGATACTTATCTAGATGGCATATAGCTTGTGTGGTCTGTGATGGGATTGGTGGGTAGTTGGGGGGCGGTACTGCGATGGGACTTTAGAGCTTTCTTCTCTTCGGGTCCGCTGTGGCAGGGGTTGGCGGTCACCAGTGTGAGAAAACATCTTGGGAGAAAGATGTCGTGATGGGACCTAGGGGTTCTCCCTTTCTTTCGCTGCGTGCTAGGTGAGTCCAGGTGGAACGTGGGGATCAACTCGGGAGAGAGAAGGATCCCTCTGCTTTAGCGATGGGAGATGATCAATCCTTCCCTCTTTTTATCATATGGCATGGCATGTGCTATCTGAAATCTTTTTTTCTTTTTTCAGGTAGTGATGTTTGCGATGGGATGTCGAGTGAGCGCAGTTAGCGATGGAACACTGGTGAGATATTTGCGCGATGGGTGTGTCTTGTTTCTTTCTTTGGCAGATCTTGGGTTATGAAAGAATCACATTATGGTTGCGCCATGATTGGCTTAGTTTTTGGGTGGTGTGCTTGCATTTTTAGGAGATTTTCTTTTGGCTTTTCACGATGGGCCATGAGAGTATGGTTAATTTATTATGCTGGGGTTGGATATTGAGGTGATATCGCATGTGTATATGTTATTGCGATGGGGACCGGTGCTTCCTTCTCATGTAAGGGTATGCAATGGGATGGGTGCAGAGGTCTTTCTTTTCTACCAGAACAGCCTGTGAGGCTACGCAATGGGACAGAAGAATTTTGGCCGCGATGTGATAAAAAGGTGTGAGGGTGTAAATTTTGTCCAAAGTCAGGTATTGCGCTCCTATTTTAGGTCGCTCAATACGATTGCACACATGCTTCTAGGCGTGCGATCTCTAGTTTGAGGGGTCGTTCATGGGTTTTTGAGTGTGCGTGTGATTGTGCTATGCGCTATAACTGTAGTGCGTGATCGAGATATCACCAGGTCAGTGTCTGGGTGACCTTTCAGGTCACGCGGCGGTAGTGTGTCATTTGATAAATTTGCACGGTTCATGGAGTGCGTGTGATCGAAGCGTCGAGCTTTTGGCACCGGCGATGGTTTCATTAAGCGCTTGGGTCATAGCGCGCGTTTTGGATTGTGCATAGTGTGTGTGGCGCGTGATTAAGTCCATACTCTATATAAGCTAGGGAGCTTTTATTTGTGTTTCATTCTCTGGTTTAGTCTTGAGTTTTGACTTTTTTCTTGATATTTTATGTTCTGAAATTCATATTTTAGCGATATCGGGCGATCTAACTATTCGATTGGGATGTCGTTTCTTCCTATATTTGTTATTTCACATGATTTTTATCCTTAGGAGAGATGCTCATGGACGACGTCATTTTGGGAGTGGGCGGTATTGGGAATGAGAGAGCTAGTCTTCACATCAATCCTTTTTAGGGAGCGGTGAAGGCAGCATTGAGGAGATGGCGGTGGAGGAGGTGAAGATAGAGGAAGAGAAGGAGTAAAAAGTGGAGGGATGTGTCTCCCAACCAATTCTCCCTAAAGTCTCCGATTGGATGTTCCGAGCGGAATCTGCTCCTCGCTTCATCTCAGCTTTGAACCTAGTCTTCGTTTTGGGTTGTAGGTTAAAGTTTTAGGTTTTCATTTGGGGTGGTAGGTTAAATTTTTAGGTTTTCCTTTTAGGTTGTAAGTTCAAGAGGTATGCCTTCAGCAATACGTGTAAAATTTTAAATTAGAAATAAAGAGACATTTTTTTTGTTTTTTCGTGCTTGTTTATTCGTTTAAACTTATTAACGGATTAGTTAGATTTATTTGATTTGTTTCAGTTATTTTAGGATTTAGTTTAGCTTGAAGTTTGTTTTTATGGGATATGTTTAGAGGGTTTACTTGGTTCTGACCGGTTTGGTTGGGGCATTTTTCTTGATGGGGTCCCAAACAATTTAGGGTTTTATTCTTAGAGTGAAGTCTAAGGTATTTTGTTCTAGTCTTTTATTTGACTTGAGGTGACACTTGTTAAAAAGGTGTGAGTTTTCAAAAGTTTTTGATGGGTTTTAAGTGTTCAAATCTTATTGACTTGTTTACTTTGCTTTGGGATTTGTGTTTCCTTGAAGGAGTAAGTGGTGTGTGATTATTGGTTCATCTGTGTCTGTCATGGATTGTGGTCTTTCAAGGGGGTATGTGTTTGATTTGGATTTAATTAGATTAGAAGGGTTTAAAGGTGCGACACTTGTCATTTGGTAATTCAGGGGGTGTAGTTTATAAATGTGTGAGCTAAGTGCTTTTGCGTTCTTATTGTTTTAAATTTTATTCCGAGTTTGGGATTAAAAATTTTGGGGTATTGTTTGTCATTTTGGGCATTTTCTTGTTCATTAATGTCTTTTCTTCCTTTATCTTTTGTATCATGGGTGTTGGACTCGAAGAGTTGTGTTTATTGCATGAATTGTTGAGAATGGACGGGATTGGGAATGCAAGGTAGCAGTCGAATTGCGGCCATGTTAAGGGAAGAGGGGAAGATGGGATTTTTGGTGTCCCGAATAAATCCGGATTCGTGCATTGCCTGAACGTGCTGATTTTAAGTTTCTTGTTTTAAGTTGTATATTTAGAGGGTATTCCCTCGGTGTATTTTGTAGTTATTTTATTTATTTATGAAGAGATTATATATTTTTTTATTTCATTTGTGGTAATTTCTATTTAATAAATTTGGTAGCTTACTTTGGCTTGTTTTGAGTGTGATGCTTATTTATTTAAATTTCGTATGATCTTATTTATTTATTTTGATATGGGGTGTTCTGGGAGCAGTTTTTAGTTTAGTTTAGGTTCAAGTGAATGAATGATGGGGGTCATTTTTTTAATTTTTCTTTAGTCTCGGTATTAGTTGGAGTGGATAGGTGATGTTGGGGCATTTTTTTTCATTTTTGGTTTGGTTTGGTGCATGTTCTTTTAGTTATCAGGATGGATATTTCTTTAAGTCTGGAATGTTTGAATCGGGCTTAACAAGGGCGTGGTTTAGGCAAATAATTAGTGTCAGAAATCACCCAATTTAGGCATGTGAACGTGTTGTCATGGGCATTTTTTCTTCTTTGTGTTTCTGGGGAATTGCACGCCTCACTCTGAGCACATAAATTAATAGTGCGTGATTAGTTTGAGCGCATGAATTTATGTGCGCGATTTTTGAATGTTCTATAAATAGTTCAAAACTTTTCATTTTTGTCACGCGATCTATTTTAGTCTTCAATTCTCTGTTTGCTTATTTCTTCGTGCTCTAATTTTCTTGTTTTCGTGATATTTTGCTATCCGACCATCTGTTTCGGGCGCCATTTCCTTTGTTCTCTTTAATTTTTTTTGAGCTCTTCATTCTAGTATGGAGGATGAGGGTATTGGTGGGCGCGATCTTACTATTTCTGAGTTAGAGAGGGTGTTAGGGTGGAGATAGGTGAGACTTCCGAGGCTCAAACCGACATAGTCGGGGAGGTGGATGTTGGGGAGGTGGTTAGAGAGGAGGTACTAGAGGTTGACCAGTCAAGGATCAGGGAGGAGGTGTTCGAGATTGAGTAGGGGGTCGCTGAGGATGAGGGTGACAGAGTTGAGGGTGCGGCTGAGGGTACAACTGAGGAGCATCGAGATTGCAGACACTTCCCGCTAGAGGATTTCTTCGCTGGAGGCTAGATAAGCACCCATGAGCAAGAGTTCTTTCATTTTCTTAGTCATTTAGGTTGGACATAGGCTTATTAGGCTCTGGAAATCCTTCTAATTTATGTCGAACCTGCATGGATCCTTGATTGTGTGCTCACTCATGCATCATGACGGCATCTAGAGATAGGTCATATTTCTATTCAGTTGCCCTTATCATGTTTTGTGTGTTTGTTGTAAATTGTTATTGTGTTTGGGGCATATTTGACTTGCTAGTAGTTCTAAATTCTTTTGTCTTTCGTCATGGATATGTGCTAGTCTTACTGTTATTATTTATGTTTCGTTCAATAGGAGCCCCCACAGCTGGCTATCAGCTCGGCATGGGCCGAGTCTCATACTTGGTACCGTGCCTTGCCGGAGTTTCAGCAGGTGCGACTAGTGTCTTTCGGTTTCGAGCCGATCCTAGTGCTGGAGCCCTTTCAGGTCAATCATGGCCTGATTACGGCGATCTTAGAGAGGTGGAGGGAGAGGCATCAAGTGCATCTCTTTCTAGTTGGCATGATGTTGCCGACTCCAGAGAACTGGGTCCACATCACCGGCCTTTATTTCGAGGGTGAGCCAATCACAGGGCGGATGATAGGAGAGTACTTAGCAGTGTGTGAGGAGAGTTTGGGTGTACCATATAGGTCGAGCGGAACGGGGCGAGGTGTAGTTCGAGTCACCTGCTTCTTCGATATGTTTGGGGGTGGATTCATCCTCCCGAGGCGCCATTCGGAGGTGAAGGCATCTTATGAGGCGCGTTGTGTGATAGTGACGAGCTGGGAGCCCGTGGTGGACTCGAGGTTGGCTACGGATAGGATACTTCGTGCATTCTTGATGCACTTCCTTGGTGCGGTACTCTTCTCTTCTTCGACTCAGAAATGCGTCACCAAGTTATTTTTGATGGTTCTCGAGGACTTGGATAGAGTCCCCACCTATGAGTGGGGTGCGGCCGTGTTGGGGCATCTCTATGAGCAACTTTACTGTCGGGGATAGGGTGTTGTGTCGATTGGAGGTTTCTTTCCCTTCCTCCAGGTGAGTTTTAGTTAATTGGCATCGTGATGTCTTTAGTTTAGTTAATTTTCGATCGTAGTGATGATCTCAATATTTTTTCTTGTGTGTCATTTTTGTCGTTGTTATTTTTCTTTTCAGTTTTAGGCATATGATCATTTCACTTTTCTTCGTCCAGGAGTTTCGTTGGAGGTGACATTCACATTTTTGTGGATGCACATGTGGAGGGAGGCGTTGAGGGGTTGCCGTTGGTCTTCGAATCTTCAGACTGCGCGAGCCCTCTTTGAGGATATGCATGTGGGGAAGGTATAGATCATCATGCGTGTGTTTTTTTTTCGTCTTGTTTTAGTCTTTTAGGATTTGAGTCTTTGTTGAGGGGTTGGCTTTTTTGCTTGGTTGTAGGTCGACCCTTCTTTGATGTGGACATATAGGTCCATTGTTTTGAGACGGTGGAGAGGATCCACACATATGGGTCCATTCATGCAGTTAGGGCTCATTCAGGGAGTCCCTCCAGAGGTTCACCACAGAGTGGCAAGAGGATGACTGGCCCTCCTAGCCGAACTTTTATGAAGTGGATGGCGCTTCAGATAGCGGATTTTAGAGCTAGGGGGACAACGGTTATAGGGGCCCGTGACGAGGCAGACACGAGAGTATGTGCAGTGGTTTAGTGCATTAGATGGTGGGAGCCTCTTCACACGTCCCTTCCATGGGAGTGGCTCTTTCGCCATCGTTGGGTCAGAGTCAGCGTAGGCTTTGAGGGAGAGGTTGGCTGCATTAGAGCAAGGCCATCTCACCGCGAGTGTGTGAGGCGCATTAGATGCCCTCCATAGGGCGATGGAGCGGATGCGGTGTGCTCCTCGTCCGGATGAGGAGATGTTGCACTCCTTAGCCTCCTCGGTTGCTCAGGCTAGGGCGATGGAGGATGAGTTGGGGGCTCGGCTAGCGGAGACTCGACGGCTCCTGGTGAGTTAATATATATTTTTTCTATCATGTTGATTTGGTCTTTTGGTCATTCTGACATTGTTGTGGTGTCTCGTTATTTTATTTTGGACAGTCTGCGAGGGAGGGTGAGGTTGCTCGTCAGGTGGCGATGATCGAGCTGTTACGCGGTCAGTACTAGGCTGGCCGAGAGTTGGAGGCCAGCTTCCGATCTGAGATTGACCAATTGGTAGGTGTCTTTACAAATAAGGTTTAGTATTGTTAGCATCATGAGCTCACAAACTGATGTGTTTATTATTATTCATAGAGAGCCGAGCTCACTGTTGAAGGTTCGATTTTGACATTTGATCCATCTTCAATTGCTTCCTCCAGTCGGGATGGTCCAGCGATGGCTCAACTTCGGGCAGAGCTAGATCATTGGGTAAGTTCAATTCAATCTTTTATCTTATTTGTGTCATTGCATTAGCTTGTCGGGTGTCATTGTTTCACTTTCTTAGCAGCTTACTAATATCATGCGGTATTTCTGTGTCGGGTCGCCGAGAATCTTCAGGCGAGGGAGGCGACTACTGCCTCTCTACGCCCGGAGAGTATGGTATAGTTTTTTTTATGGCATAATTCTATTTAGGTTCTTTCATCTTTATTTTATTCTGACATGTCTTGTGTTGGTTTGTTTGATTCTTCGTGTAGGCTATTCCGGACTCTGCTCTCACGGCTCCCCCTCAGGAGTTTACTCCTAGCCCTACTTAGGTATGCTTTAGTTATTGTGTTCGTGGCTTATTTGTCATTATAGTATTTTTTTGATATATTTGTTCGTTCTCATTGAAGCCATCTATGTTTGCTGTCCCTTGGGTGCCGCTCGCTGATCCAGTGACTGCTGAGACGGTCGAGCGACTTCTGGAGGAGAGGCAGTATCTGATATAATCCTTTCCTTTTCAAAGTTTCTTATTTTGTTCATGTATATATTAGTTTTCCTTTGACTTGATGTGGTTATGTAGGTCCTTCAGCTTGAGGAGGCATGCCTAGAGGTGGTGCAAGCGCACGCCACTCCCGAGGCGAGACGGATCCTCAGGGAGATGCAGAGTCACGAGAACCAGGTCATTGAGATGATGGTCACACAGAGGACTCAAGACCGAGGCGTTAGAGGTGGCATGTCGGACGATGCGGGTGGAGATGCAGGTGTCCGTAGATCGGTTACAGTATTGTCTGACGAGGAGTGAGCGAGGGGTGCGTAGGTTGGGTAGTCAGCTTGATGGCTTGGAGTCGAGGGCTAGGGGTTCCTCAGTTGGACAGTCTCATCACTCGTCACATGATCGCACCAGGGATGATGCTCATAGGGATTCAACCATTTGTGATATCCTTGCGGGGTATCCTCCTTGTTCTCGATCGAGGCGGTCTGTTAGCCAGACGAGTGAGGAGGGTTCTATAACAGGGCCTCGTCGTTTAGAGGTTCTGAGGACTCTAGGTGTCGGGATTGTATTTTCAGAGGACCAGTCTACGGACCTCCGAGCTAATCATATCGGGGACAGCGGTGATCGACCGTCCCAGCGACAGCGTAGGGAGTAGGGATGTGTGTGTGTGTTGTATATACAGGGGGGATGCCCCCAGTGACAAGTGTGAAAAGAAATGAAAAGATTTTGACATATATATATATAAAGAGATTTTTGGTTTAGATGTACCTGATTGGCTCCTTTTCTTTTAGTTACCTCTTACGTCTACTTTTACTTTTTAGTTGCTTTAGCGCCATCGGCCATCATTGGGACTCGGATGCTTCCTGAGCTGGTCTGGTGATGGTTGAAGGTTGCTTCGAATCTACACATGTGAGAGTAATGTTGTCAGTAGCTTTTGTTCTCTCCCTTGCTAGTTGTCAAGAGGGGTAAGTGTCTCAGACCGGAGTCTGGTAGTAAAAGATGGGCATGTGCTCTTCTTTTTTTTTTTTTTTGAAATGAAAACAATGCAATAGGGAAAGCAAATAGCTAAGACAAACATAATAACAAAACAATAAAAAATAAAAATGCCCCAATGTAGGAGCGTGGTAGGATTGGCAGTATGATATGTTCGATAGTACTCTCCGGATGGTAACTTCATCGTTCCTCATCTTCTTTGTGGACTAGCCAGTGCTTTTAATATGATTCTTCTTCTAATCTTAAAAAAATGCCCCAGTATCAAGATGCAATGGAGCTTTTTTTTTGGGTTTCGCGATGAGCACTTTGGGTCTATAACCAATCATGTGTATTTAGTGAGTTAGTTTTGAAGAAAAGATGATCGATATTGTCATCGAACCGGGGAGGTCCCTTTGATTAGGTCAGTTGTATATGGGGTTTATCTTAGGGTGGTGGTCATCCTATCCAGTGGTTATTAGGGATAAGTACAGTAGGTATAGTAGGTGATTACATCAGTCATCATTCATCAGTTTTCAGTTTCATTTCTAGGGATATCTTGTAAGGCTTCTGACTTATCGTCCGAATTAAAAATAGAAGAGGGGGGTAAGGCTCAGTGATGTGGGGAACAGTTTGTATCTAAGGCTTTCCAAAATAGGGGAGTAACAATCTTTTTCTCGGGGGGATACGGGGTGCCATGATCGAGCTCTTCGTCATGTTTCTGTACCATCAAAATCTCACATTCTGTGGTTAGCAGGAGTTTATCCTCCACCCGCCGCCTTACGACAACATCTAGTAGTATGGGGACCTCAGGGGTGCCCTTGCAGCTTGCTTATACACTTTTAGTAATGTTACCAGGGGTGTCCTCACGGTCTACTTATGCTTCCCTGAGCTCATTGACTTGTTCATTCATCGTAATGCTCTCGCTCAAATTTTTTTCATATATGTATTTTGAAAGCATCCTGCTAATACAAGAATAATGAGTTTTGATTAAATCTAGCATCTTCATTTTTTTTTGCCCTAACATCTCCTCCAATGGCGGGAGAAGGGAAATGAGAATCGGGTATTACTTATGCTTTTAAAAGAGGTTACATAGGTCACTAGTCCTTTAATCAGATTGCTTGAGTGAGAAAACGTGGGCGATAAATTAGAGGTCTTAAGGATATTCTGAGAATTGAAGGCATATGACCAATAAATGGGTCGTGATGACTACGGGGGTGATAAGTATAAGTATTTAATCATGAGATGTAACGATCACAGGGCTAAGGGAAATATTTTCTAAGGTACATGGCGTTCTAAGGGCTAAAGAGTTCTTCCCCCTCTTGGTTCGCTAGTTTGTAGGCATTTCCAGGGTATGCAGATGTTATGACATATGGGCCTTCCCAGTTTGGTTTCAGTTTTCTTTTTGGATGGGCATGCTTGGAAGGCATGATTTTCTTTCAGACTAATTCCCAAATATTAAAGGTTCATTCAAGGACTTTCTTATCGTAAGCCCTGACCACCCTCCTCTGATATACCTGAGCGTGATCAACTGCCTTTAGACGTGTTTCATCAAGCTGCTCTAGCTGTGTGAGTACGGAAATTTTTTTCTTGTTTAAGGATAGCTCATCATCGAGTTGAATCTGTAAGGATGGTACTTATATCTCATATGGTAGGACTGCCTCCATCCCATAGGTAAGGAGGTAGGGAGTTTGGCTAGTGACTGTACAAATAGAGGTCCTATAAGCCCAGAGTGCTTCTAGAAGTTTATTAGGCCAATCGGCTCCATTGCTCATTTCAACTTTGCATTTGAGGATTCAAATCAACGTTTTGTTCGTAGCTTCTGCCTGTCCATTGCCTTAAGGGTAGAACGGTAATGAATGATGCAGATCGATGCCATACTTCTTGCATAACTTTTTCATCTTCTCTGCAATGAATTGTGGTTCGTTGTCAGTGGCAAACATCCTGGGTGCTCCAAACCTGGTAATGATATTTTGAACGATAAACTTTACGAGTGTTGAAGCAGTGATTCTGACATAGAATTCAGCTTCTACCCATTTGGTGTAATATTCGATCGCTGTAAGTATGAACGTGTGCTTGTGAGTATTCCCAACGGTGTCTGTGAAAGGTCCAATGACATCGAAGGCCCACATCAAAAATGGTCATGGCGAGGTCATAGTATTCAATGCAACTGATGGAACTTTGACGAGTGCGGCGTGTTCTTAGCATTGCTTGCAGGATTGGACGTAGAGGTGGCAATCTCTGATCATTGTCGGCCAGAAATAGCCTTGTCGTGTAACTTGATCGATGAGTCTCTATCTACCGGAGTAGGCGCCACAGGCACTGGCGTGTGCTTCGCGGATGATGTATTATCCTTCGACAGTCGTGACGCATCGTAGTAGTACTCCTTTAGTGATGGCTTCTTTATATAATGTTTTACCGAGTATGCAGAATCGGGCGCATCAGTTCCTTATAGTCTTCCATTTGATCTTCATGGTGTATGGAGGGATGTGTTGATGTTTCAAGAAGTTCTAGATGTCGAAATGCCACGGTTGTCCACCGTCGGTCGGTGTTTTTTCAAATCTGAACGTAGTGACTTTGGTTTATGTTTTGACGTGCTTTTTCGAGGTGATTGCTTCTTTCTATCCTGTACTTATGGGGAGGACGGGTAATTCTCTCTTAACGGTCCATGCTACCATGTGGGCAGGTACTGTCAGCTTTTCGATGAAGAAGGTCTTGGTATTTTGTTCGATGGGTAATTGGATGACCGAGGCTAGCATGGCCAAGGAATCTGCAAGCTCATTTTCTAATCTAGGGATGTGCATGAAAAGATTCTTTTCAATTTCTTTACTAAATTTGAGTGGTTTTTAGGTATGCCATTAGTCTCATTTCCTTAGTTTTCCATTCTCCTATGACTTGTGAAATTACCAATTTGGAATCACCGATGGTTTTTAATTGTTTAACACCTAATTGTAGTGCTGCTCATAGTCTGGCTATAAAGGCTTCATATTCTATGACATTGTTAGTGACAGGAAAATCTAGTTGAAAAGCCTTCTGGGCTTAGGAGGACTATCCCGGTGCATTTTCCTTTGTGATTTAGAGCACCGTCAAAATAAAGGATCTATGAGGTCTTGTCGGGCTCTTCGTTATGAATCGTGAGTAGGTCCTCATCTGTATGTATGGGCTCATCACTCGAGAGTGGGAGATCTGTAAGGTAATCGGTGATTTCTTGCCCTTTGATCAATTTCTGCATGACGTAAGTGATATCAAATTCTTGCATGAGCATATGCCAGCGAGTGATCTTTCATGATGTTGCGGGCTTTTCGAATACGTACTTCAGAGGGTCCATTAGAGCTAGTACAAGTATTTTATGTGCTCTGAAGTAGTGTCATAATTTGGTAGAGGCCCACACCAATGTAAGGTAAGTCTTCTCCATTGAAGTGTATTTTCATTCGTATTCGACCATCATCCTACTGAGATAATAGATAGCCTTCTCTTTCTTACCGTCTTCTTCATATTGTCCCAGAATTACTCCCATTGCTTTGGTGGGTTGAGGAGGTATTTATTGATGTTGTCGAAGGCTTGCTAACACTGATCATTCCATTTGTACTCAGTTCCTCCTTTAAGTAGTTTGTAGAAACGATCGCATCTGTTCGAATGTTGGGAGATAAATCTTCTAATGAATTACAATCTTCCTATCAGGCCTCATAACTCTTTGATATTACTGAGAGGCAGCATCACGAGGATGGCTCTGACTTTTGCAGGGTAAACTTCTATCTCTCGCTTGCTAACTATGAAACCAAGTAATTTTTTGGAAGTGACCCCGAAGACACATTTCTTTAGGTTCATTTTTAGCTGATATTTCTTAGCTCTTTGTAACACCAGTCGGAGCGCTTCAACATGTCCTACTTGTATTTAGGACTTCACTAGTATGTCATCGACGTAGACTTCTACACACTTATGCATCATGTCCTGAAAGATAGCCATAATGGCCCATTTATATGTGGCTCCTGCGTTCTTGAGTCCAAAAGGCATGACGACGTAGCAGTAAGTCTCTCATGGTGTGATGAAGGAAGCCTTCTCTTGGTCGGACTCTGCTAATTTGATCTGATTATATCCAGAGAAATCGTCCATAAAGGATAGCATCTCATGTCCAGCGGTGTTGTCAACGAGAGTGTCAATATGTGGAAGTGGGAAGTCGTCTTTTAGGCATGCCTGATTGAGGTTTTGAAAGTCAATGCAAACCCATACTCTGCCATCTTTCTTAGTGATAGGTACTATGCTGGTGACCCACTTGGGGTAGAGGACAACTCGGATGAATTTGGCTTTGTGTAACTTGTCGACTTCCTCTTTAAGTTGGAGGGTGGTTTGTGGGTGCATCCTGCGAAGTTTCTGCTTAACAGGCTTTGCATCAGATTCTAAGACGAGGCGATGTTCTACTAAACTTGAGTCTAAATCGGGCATGTCCTCATAGGACCATGTGAAGGAATTGAGATGTTCTTACAGGACTTGTGCAATTTATTGGCGTTCCTTAAAATTGAGCGTTGAGCTAATCAGTAGCTTCTTGGGTTTCTCTTTAGTGCAAAAGTTAAGCTCTTTTGTGGGTTCCGCAGCAGCTTGGGTTTGCTCATCGAAATGCTTGATAACTCATTGGAAGTCCAATGCCTCCTCGGCAACTGGTGCTCCTTCATCATCCTCAGTAAGTTCATATACTATGAAATTTCTACGCTGGAGATCTACGTTTGTGAAAGGTAACCCTTCATCGACACAATCTATGACTGAGAGATCTTTGGTAAGGTGAAGGTCAAGACTACTAATTCTTCTCTCAAAGTCACGAAGTATCTCATCCAGTATGATCATTGGCTTGTTATTTAGCCGGGATGCTTTACGTCCTCGGGCGGGGAATGGGATAGAACTCTTAGGAGAAAAGTCTCCTTGTTGGCCACAAATTTGGTTCGGAATGAAGAGTTCCCTTTCTTTTATGAGGTTTTCTGATTTTTTTGAAATTTGTATTTCTATATTTTTAGGGTTTTCTATTTTTTCTATTTTTAAAATTTTTGATAATAAATATGGTACCGGGTCGGTCGCCTCAAGGGGCGCCAGGAGAATTGCTTCTTCTAGTTGAGGGACCGAGATGGCTGCTGGAGCTGTTCAGGCGATTCTTCAGGAAATGCAGACTCATGAATTTAGCATTTTTTTTTTGGAGTCCTCATCTGATGAGATCTGTTGAATGAGTGATGCTGGTGACAGTGGCACTAGTGCTTGGACTTCTTTTGCCACATTGATCGCCTCTTCTTCGAAGAAGCTCTGAAAATTGTAGTCAATTGAACTATCATCCTCTAGGTTATAATAATGTTATTCTTCCCATTGAGGGGGGTCTCCCAAAGGACCCTCAGGGATAGAGAGTTCTTTTCCTTGATCTTCATAATATGTTAAGATGAGCGCGCATGCTCGGCAACGAGGTTGATAATGGTGAAGAATGCAGGGGGATCCCTAAGGACATTCCAATCCTTCTAGGTTAGAGTCGAAGACGGTATCGAATTCATCTGATAGTGCTTGAAGTCCTAGACTGTCCTGCTCCGCTAGCTCGAGTGCAGGGAGGTCTATCCAGTAGTCCTCGTCATCACTCGGGGGAGGTTGCCATTCTTTCTAGAGATATTTCTAATATATTTGAAGTTGTGGTGAATCTGAGGATGTAGAAGTGTCTAGTTCAAGTTCCTTTTCAAACTCTATGGAGGCGAGGTGAGTGTTTCCCCCTAGGTCAAACAGATGACCGTTGGGATTTTCTACTTCTTGTGCTAGTAGTTAAGCTGGTAGGTCACGAGGTTAGAGTGATTCGATTCATCTATTGTAGAGCGTCGGGTCCAACTAGAAAAGCTCTCTAATATGCTGGAGCATGCCCTACAGCGGGGTTAGTATGGGTAGGCGATATAAGGGGAGTCCCAAGGGCATTCCCATCCCTCAAGGCCAAGGCCGAGGCAGATCTATACGAGTTAGTATCTTCTTGTGGAGTGTCATCTTTTTCCCAAGTTAAGCGTAAGTGCTCTTCACTATCCTAGAAGGCTGCTATGTGAAAATCTTCGTCGTCAGTGGATTCCTAAACTTTTACCCGTGGGTTAGGTTCTGGAGGTTCTTCTCTCCTCTCTTCTGTAAATTTTTTAGTGTTAAACATGGGCTTGACTCCTTCGAGTGGTTTATCAATATTGTCATTTAAATTGGTTAAATCATTAAATGCTTTAGTCATTCGCTCAATTTCCACTTCTTAGGATCTAGTGAAGGGCACTTCTTTATGCTTTGGCACATCTGCTTTCTTAGTGGTCCTATAGGCTAAGTGGTCATATAAAGACCATTTTGGTGCTACATGACCTTGCTTATTTTTACCGAGTCCGGTTTGGGGAACGTATCCAAGTTGGTGCATAAGGTCTCATCCTTTTGTTGCGGTAGGGTTAATGGCATAGAGTTTGGCGAGGTCTGGGCCAACCACTCTTCTCACTAATTTTTGTTGACGTGTTGGGGGAGAACTAGGAGGGGTAGGGGGACGGACTTTCGCAACGGTTGTCTCATCAGGGATTCAAGTCTTTTGAATATGACCCATGTCCAACACATAATCGTGAGTGGCTGGTATGCTCGTCGCATAATCAATATCCATCTCCTGGAGGGGTGCATCAGCGTATATACGGATGGAGTCCTCGTATAGAAATTTGACGCATTGATGGTATGTGGATGCAACGGCCTTCATTGACTCTAGTGATTTTCTTCCTAAAATGAGATTATACGTACTAGCAGAATCAGAAACATGGAAGGTAACGTCTTTTGTTACAGGTCCAAGGCGAACATGTAGCTTGATAGTTCCTTTGACAAAGTGACGCAACCCATCATAAGCAATGAGTGACAGTGTGGAAGGCTTGACATCCTGCTCTGTGTATTCGAGCATTTTTAATATGGTGAGAGGGTAGATGTTAAGTCTTGATCCCATGTCAATGATTGCGTATGGTACGGAGAATCCTCTAATTATGACCGTAAGATATATGGGGGCCGCACTCCCACAGAGTGACTCTTTGGGCATGTTTGTGTCTGTAAAAGTGAGTGCCGGAGGTTGCACCATGACCGAAGTGATTCGATGAAGCTCATCTAGGGTCGTATCCTCATCCACTTGCATGTCTTTAAGTGTCCTTATCACAAACCGACGATGATCAGGGGATTTTTTGAGGAGTTCTAGTATGGATATATGGGCTAGGATCTTTTGGAGATGCAGCAGAAGGTTGTATTCTTGCCCTGGCTCGAGCACAGTTTCTTTGCCTGGGTGATGGGCCTTAGGTGCGGGTGATTGAAATGGTTGAGGTGCAGGAATTGGTGGAGGGATGATGTGAGGTGGGGGAGGCAAGTTAACTTCTCTTTCTCTCACATTCCACATTTCCCTCTGGTGGTTGTGTGTTTGTGATATCCTTATTTCAAGGGAAAGACGGAGGCGGGTAATTTGTTCCTTATTTGAGAATTGGGCAAGTCGGTTGTTGACTGAACCCGGTGCGGCTTGATGCAGATGTATTTGTAAAATAGTTGAAATTCGAGGTTGGAATGTGTACCTGAATGGTGTCGCTCCAAGGTGCGAGGTATTGTGTGTAATCTTCATCTTCTAGGAAAGAAGAGACCAGCATCTCGCATGGGTCCGGATGTTCTTCTGGCTCGCTTACTTTTAGATTCAGCGAACGCTCAATGGTTATTTTGTTGTCTTTGCTTGGAGTTTTTCGGGTGACACTTTCTACCCATACAGCAATTTGGGCTGCAGTTTGGAGAACGTGATCTCCATACTCGGGTTCAGAATTGGATAAAGGGAGCGATAATAGCTTTGGTTTAAGATTTGGAGGGGTTAAAGGCTCTGGTGGGTGACTATGGAGGAATGGTCTCCTGGCCTTAAAGGAATGGACTCGTGTCTGAGTGAATTTTGGATAAGGAGGTAGATTCGGCAGGGCGATGCGAGTGATCAAGGCTGAGGGATGCGGGGGTGAAGGATCTCTTGGTAGTGGGGCAAAAGTAGCAGAGGGTTGAATGTGAGTGATTAAGGTGGAAGGTTGGAAGGGGGATCGACCAGAGAGATCTATGGTGGTGACCTAAGCCAGTGTTGCTTGGTTGTGGTTGGGCATGGGGTTATTAACGATCCCTAAATTTTGTTGGGATTGGTTATTATTAGGGGCCTCTGGCTGGGTTAAATTTCTTCGGTGGGGGTACACTATTGTAATTTGGCACATGGGCCGGTTGATTCTACGTCGTGTTCTGATTCTGGTAGGTATTAGGATATTAATTTCTATTCTGATACTGGCCCTGATTCTGGTTCTGGCTTTGGTTTTGGTTTGCATATCTTTGCAGGTTAGTTCCTCGATTTTTGTTCGTGCATCATTGCTGATTTTGATTTTGCATCTCTGCAGGCAAGTTCCATGTGTGTGTATATATTTCTACTCTTTTCCATGTACATAATTACAGCATCGTACTTTCATCTCAAAAATAAAGAAAAAGAACAAAAAATCTCTAAAAATAAAAATCTAAAAAAATATATATAAATCTTGAAAATGAAAAAATATAGGTAAAAGTTTGTTTCTCCTTCTGTTAATTGGGATGCTTATTGTTACCTATATAAACAAAAAATGGACTGACATTTTCTCAAGGATGTGCAGAAACATCAAATGGTTCAAAGCCTCGAAGCAAGTAACTTCTCAGTGATGGGCAAATCAGATGAAGCATCCCGCCACCGACATTAGGTCTATTAAAAAAGAAGGGGGGAATGAAAATCATTTTGAAAAAGAAAAAAAAGAAATCTGTGAACTTTTCATGCACAACTACGCACATTCGTATTTTCAATGCGGTAAAATGTCAATATTTTATTGGCAATGCAGCTGTGCAAAACTAATGTCCTAGGTCTAAGGCTCGCTTTGGATCCATGGATCCTACTTCAAAGTAGGAGCAATAGTTTCAATCTTAGTCAAACAATCAATGTTTCGATCAGGATGATTCCACTGCTGAATCTTTGAGCTAAGCACTCTGTCTTTGATTCATATGAGCGTGAGAGTCTAAGCTTCAGATTTTTCACGAACCTTTCGGAGGTGTGGACTCTTGGTCCGCGTAGTCTGGGCATGCGCCCTACAGGGTTTGAGGTCCGGGTAACTCCGTTAAAAAAGGTCAATCGTTGGTTGAAACCAACCTATTAAGAATGAAACTACGTATCAGTCAAACTATGTGCAATCATGCATGCAGAAGGGTTCATTTCCCTTATTTTCTATAGGCTTAAAACTTATGCTGGCGCGATATCCCTATAAAGTGTACACCATGCGTCTGGGTATCCATAGGATGGTCATTTGTTCTTGTAAATTATACCCGAACGGGATCTGGGTCGGGACTTCCATCGCCTTTGTTGCTTATCGCCCCTAATGGGTGTAAGTTTATGCATAGTTAAATGAGGTGTAAGATCATTGTTGGCAGAGACCAGGACTGGATGTCTCTTTTGGTAGACACCCAATTTTGGTTGGATCAGCTCAGGATTATTTAAAGTTGGATGCTCTAGATGTGGATCTGGGGCACATTTTTTAAAACGGCACGTACTCCCAAAAAGTGTTGCGACGTCTATTCTCTCCGCTCGGGTAGTCATGCCAAATAAATGTTGGCATCGATGGGTTTTCCCAATGACCTCAAACCCTGCTTCAGGCAGGGGCACCCATGACCAGTCAAATGGGGCAATCAAATGCCTCATAGGATTGGACGCAAACTGTGGAGCCTTACATAGTTTTGCTTAGCGCCTATCTTTAAGTGTTGGCCAATCACCCCTCTAACTTGTTAAGCTGTTGTATTTAGAACGAATCTCGAACATCAAATGCCTTTAAAATCATCTTGAGAAGCGAATGTTTTTCCTGACTATAGGGCGTTCGCAACTCATCCCACCTCGGTTATACCCAGTAATGTCGCTAAGCGCTTGGGGACCGATTACCTTGAGAAATGAATGTTTAGCCTAACATATAGGGCTTTTGTTTTCTCACCATGTTACCCGTTTGATGTTTGAAGTTTATTCTGAATGCAGCAGACCCGTCAGTAATACCTTGGGCCTCTTCGGATGTCTCTTTTCTTTGGCATTCGATCATTAGTAATCGGATACCAAAGAGGGACATCTGTAGACACCCAAATTTGGCTCAAGGCCTGATCGAAACACATTTCGAGAGAGGCACACTTCTGAGATTTGATGGCATGTATGGAACTCTTCCAAACCTTTAGGAATCACCCTAGATCCCTTAGAAACTTTCCCAAACCCATAGAGAACAATTCCGAGCCCTAGAACCCATCCCGGATCTAAACTTAGCCTTCCCGAGCCATGGACAAAGAGTGGTGCATCAGGACTAGCTGTGACCTTCTACTACATTCTAATTTCATACCATTGAAATGTAAAAGTCCCCAGCTTTCCAACGGGCCAAGAATCGCTCCAATCGGAGTTGTTTACGTAAGGATATGGCGGTCCGAACTTGAAGGGTAAA
The DNA here is from genome assembly GCA_021018995.1 of Chloranthus sessilifolius. NCBI lineage: Eukaryota > Viridiplantae > Streptophyta > Magnoliopsida > Chloranthales > Chloranthaceae > Chloranthus > Chloranthus sessilifolius. Next base: position 15,342,637 of record CM037594.1, read on the forward strand.
ATAGTAATTTCATGAAAGTCCCCCCTAGGGATTTGGGCAACTAATAGTTGTGCCAGGCCATTTCTCCCTAGAAATGGCTCGGTGCAACTAATAGTTGTGCCAGTTCAATGTGTAGACCCCACCTCGAGGAGGCAACTTCCAGGCACTGTGCATGCACTGTTTTACTGTGCATATGCCTGGTGCAACTATTACTGTTTTACTGTGCATATGCCTGGCGCAACTAATAGTTGTGCCAGGCATATGAATAGTAACCTCTAATTTTTCCCTCGAACATCGAGATTGGGGTTTGACTTGTTGATCATCTTGACCTTTGGGGTGTGTTTTGCTAGTTCTGTTGCACCCTTATGCACCCTATTTGCAACCCTTAAGTGATTTGAAAAACCAACCTATCATCCACCATTAAAGCCACCTTTATACTTTTCCAAGCTCTCAAAATCTTGGGAAACCTTAGATTACAGATTACCTAATTGATAACACCCAATTAGCACCTAAGTAGCCTCCTAAACTATCCTTTTCCTATAAATAGAGCCCCCCTCCCCTTGGGTTAAAGGGTTGAGAAATTTGCTTAAGAGAGAAAGAGCTCAAAGTGAGAAGTTCTTCCTCCCTTTTGTGCCCTGTTTTCACATAAAATTCTAGAATCTCCCAACCTTATTTCAAGCATAATCTTGCATACAAAATCCTTAGTCTAGGTGTGTGCTACCCCCTAGACTCCTCTCTTTACCTCTTAGCCAGCAAGCCATAGGAGTTAGAATCACATTTTCCACCATTCAAGCCTTCAAAAGCTCATCAAAGTAAGCCTACGCAAGGCTCCTCAACGGTGCAAGAAGGGCCTGAGAGCCCCAACTCTCCCCTCTATTCCTCTACCTTCTCAGTCATTCCTCCATCCTCCCATTTGTGTTGTTACACCTTTGAATTTTCGGTAGGAACGGAGGGCCACAAATAGGATTTTAAGCCCCTTTGGGTAAGAGGAAGCCTTTTTCTTTTATTTTTTATACTATTTATATTTTGACCCTAAGTAGAGACCGTATTAAGCGGGTTGATTGGGTGCCTAACTCCTTCCCAATCGATAACCGAAGCCCCTACACAAGAACCTTTGGTGTTGACCAAATTCAGAGTGTTATTTATGACACTTTGGTGCTTATAAAAATGATCTAGGTTTCTCGGAAAACCAAAAGATCCGGATGGCGACTCTATATTTTTGTTAGCAAGCGCATCGCCGCGATGGGATCGTCAAAAATCCCACGGTTGCATAGGTGTGTTACCCCTTAGCCTTCCCTCTCTACCTTTTAGCTATCAAGCCTTAGGAGTTAGAACCTCATATCATACCACACTAACCTTCAAAAGCTCACCGAAGCAAGCCAATGCAAGGCCCCAGCACGGTACAAGGGCCCGAGAGCTCCGGCTCTCCCCTCTATTCCTCTACCTTCTCGGTTCCCCCTCTATCCTCCCATTTGTGCCGTTACGCCGCCAAATTTTCGATAGGAACGAAGAGGCACAAATAGGATTTTAAGACCCATTTTGACAAGAGGAAGCCTTTTTCGTTTCTTTTTCATTATTTTCACTTTGGCCATAAGTAGAGATCACATTAAGCAGGTTGATTGGGTGCCTAACACCTTCCTAATCGATAGTCAAAGCCCTTATCCAAGTGCCTTTTGCATAGACCGGATTCAGAGTCATATTTATAGCACTTTGGTACTTATAAAATGATATAGGTTTCCCGTGACACCAAAAGCTCCAGGTGGCGACCCTATATTTTGTTAGTGAGCGCATCATCGTGACGGGATCATCTCGATTCCCACGGTTGCACAGTGTTGTAGGGCAAGAAGTGAGCTGACTTGGTTAGTCGATCAATGACCACCCAAATGACATTGTATCTCTTTTCTGTCCGCGGTAATCCCATGATGAAATCCATGGAGACTGATTCCCATTGCCAGTCCGGTATGGGTAGAGGTTGCAATAACCCCGCAGGGTGTCTATGGTCTACTTTCACCTGCTGACATATTAAACACCTTGAAACATACTCGGCTACATCCCGTTTCAGACCTTTCCACCAGTAACTCTTTCTCATAGCTTGATACATTTTGGTACTACCAGGGTGAGTCACATATCCAGACTTGTGAGCCTCATCTAAAATAGTTTGCCGCAGATCGGCATCAACTGGAATACAAAGACATCCCTTCAATAACAAAGAACCACCTTCTTTCATAGAAAAATCCGATTTGGTGCCCTCAATCACACCCTATCGAATCTTGACTAACTCTGGGTCTTTCATTTGTAACTCATGAACATGCTTAAAGATCGTCGGTCCCACTATAATGTTGGCTAAGAAAGGCCCTGAAGCTTGCACCTCGATCTTTGCTCATATAAAGAAAGATCTTCAAACAATTTCCACCTGTGCATCCCCATCACGAGGCTAGCTAACTGAGTGGAACTCTAACGACTCAAGGCATCCGCTACCATGTTAGCCTTTCCTGGGTGATATTATATGGAGCAATCATAGTCCTTGGGAAACTCCATCCACCTTCGTTGCCTCATATTTAATTCCTTCTATGTAAATAGGTACCTAAGGCTCTTATGGTCGTTGAAGATCTCAAAGGTCTCACCATATAATTAATGTCTCCAAATTTTTAATGCAAATATGATCGCTGCAAGTTCTATGTCATGTGTCGAGTAATTCTTCTCGTGATCTTTTAGCTGGCTCAACTCATAAGCAATCACTTTCTTGTTTTGGTTGAGCATGCAGCCTAAACCACTATGTGAAGCATCGCTATACACTGCAAACCCTCCACTGCCTAAAGGAATCACTAGTACTGGGGCTGAAGTGAGTCTCCTCTTGAGTTCTTGAAAATTCTTGTCACACACTTTAGCCCACTCAAATCTCATATCCTTCCTTGTGCGTCTCGAAAGCAGTCCAGATATTTTTGAAAATCCCTCCCTAAAACATCGATAGTACCCAACTAGACCCAGGAAACTACGGATATCTGTTACCGTCTTTGGCTGTTCCCATTGTACCACTGCCTCGATCTTAGTCGGATCCACCGTGACACCATCCATTGAGACGACATGTCCCTAAAAGTTAACTTTCTCCAGCCAAAACTCGCACTTACTGAGCTTGGCATACAGTCGGTGTTCAAGTAGAGTTTGTAGAGCAATTCTCAAATGTTATTCATGCTCCTTCTTCCACTTGGAATATATCTGAATGTCGTCGACGAATACCATGATGCAAGTGTCCAGGTGTGGTTTTAACACCCGATTCATCAAGTCCATAAACGACGTCGGTGCATTCGTCAAACCAAATGACTTCACTAAAAACTCATAGTGTCCGTACCGCATCGTGAATGCCGTCTTCTGGATGTCCTCTGCCTTGACTCTCAGTTGATGGTATCCAGATCTCAGATTGATCTTATAAAAATATCTTGCTCCTTATAGCTGATCAAACAAATCGTCAATCTTAGGCAAGGGATATCGATTCTTGATGGTCAGTTTTTTAGCTGATAGTAGTCGATGCATAGTCTCATCAACCCATCTTTCTTCTTTACAAACAAGACCGGTGCTCCCCAAAGAGATACACTTGGTCTTACAAACCCCTTATCTAAGAGCTCTTGTAACTGCTCTTTCAACTCCTTCAACTTAGCAGAGCCATGCCGTATGGTGCTTTGGAAACAGGCTCAGTTCCAAGTGCTAAGTCGATAGCGAACTCCACCTCTTGATCAGGAGGAAATCCTGGCAATTCTTCTGGACAGACATCTTCAAACTCACATGCAACAACAATCTCAGAAATGACATTTTTCCCTTCCTTGTCTTCCTTCAAAAATGCCAAGTAACCACTTCACCCATTTTTGATCAAGCGCTCAGCTTTGACGGCAAACACAAGTGGCACAAACTTCGCTCTCATCCCAAAGAATCAGAATGATCTCCTCGTGTTCGGTCTAATGATAATAACCTTGTTCCTACAATCGACCTTTGCACAATGAGCTGACAACCAGTCCATGCCAAGAATTACATCGAATCCTTGCATATCCAATAAGAGTAATTTCACTGCCAATTCATAGTCATCCCTATCGCTGATGGCTACTATCACTGATCTACAGACCAAGTCCGTATCAATCGATTCTCTAGTAGGAATAGAAACAACCAAGACAAAATCCAATGTCTCTGGGTTAACCTCCATCTTCTTAGCAAATCAAGGAGTAATAAATGAATGGATAGACCCTAGGTCTATCAACACTCTAGCCACATATGCTACGTCACTTTCCTTCCCATAAATTTGTAAAGTACCTATAAAGCACATGAATTTTAGTAGCCTACTCATGCATCATATCAAGACATACAATCAACTAGATCAACAATTTCTATATAGATACTCTTTGTAGACACAACTTATCTGTCTAAAATTTAAAATTTAATGCATTCAATGCAACGTATCAATCATTTCAAATAAAATCTTACCTTGTATGGCATCATTGGTGTTCTATGCATCTTGAGCCGTGATTGCATAGGCTCTTCCTTGCACGACCGATTTGTTTGCTTGTATCGGTCTTGGTATGGAAGCTAAAGCCATTCTCCCTTTGTTCATTTTAAGATAATCTCTAATCATGTGACTCATCTTCCCACACTTGTAGCACCCCCGAGTACCTTGTCTACAATCTGTCATTTTGTGAGACTTGCTACACTTAGCATAAGTCTCGTTTGGTGTAGAAGAAGCTGCCCATGAGAAACCTTGAATAACTGATACTCCGGTGGTGGCAGTAGGGCTCTCGTATCTGATAGGCCTAGACAAGGTAGATATAGGTGGCCTGGGGTAACTCGTGTAGGCAAGTTTTCTAGGAACTGGAGCTGGTGCTGTAAATCTTGGCTTTTTATTCCCCGAGTCATACTCACCCACTCTTCCTTAAACTGCTCTACCTTTGTCCTATTGATCCCTTCTTTTATACATATTATGTATATCCCTTTCTACCACAATCACTTTTCCCATCACGTCCGTATAGTTTTCCGGTTCGAATATAGAAACTCTATCTCGGGCATTCGGCCTCAGACCTTCCTCAAACTTATAGGCCTCCATTAATTCGGTGGCCACTAACTTAGGTGCGAATCGTGACAAACGCGTAAACTCCACTCCGTACTCACACATGGATTCCCTACTCTAAATTTGTAAAGTCTCTTTTCATCTAAACTCTCACCTGCTTGGGGAAGTATTCCCTGTTGAACTCCCTAACAAATTTCGCCTAGGTCCACCGACGGTGAGGGCCTTCAATTTCTCTTTTTCTCAATACTGATTTCCACCAGGGATCAACATCACCCTTAAGCTGGAAGGAAGCCCAACCTACCTTCTCATCCTTTGTACTATGAAGTCTATCCAGAAGCTTCTCCATCTGATGCAACCATTTCTCACCTTCTAATGGATCTGTCTGCCCGTAGAAACTAGGAGGTCTCAATCTCCTAAAATTGATGAAATATGAGGGCAACAATGCTGGAGGAGGTGGTGGTGTTGCCTACTGATGATTGGCATTATTGGCCGCACAATAGTGCAGTCTGCTCGGCTAATAATGCGGTCTGCTGCGTCTACTGGGCCATTGTCGCCGCTACAGCTTCCATGGCCAATGCCATCCGATCCATTGCGTCACCTCTCCTATCTTCCCCATTGTGAGGGTTCCTTCGGTCTCTACTAGACCCCTTATGAAATTCATCCTCACTTCGCAAATTTCTACAATGGGTACTTCTAAGTCGACCCCTTCCTCTAGAAGACATTACGCTCTACAATATAAAACCAAAGTTTCATTAGCAGAAGATCTCTGTACTCTGACAAAATTCAAGACTTGTCAGCAATTCTAAAGAAATTGCTTTGCTACCAACTGTGATAGCATGGATTTTGGTACCCTAAAATCCGTGCCATGGACACGACCCTCGAGGCCGTGCCCCATATACATACACGGAACACTTGGTATATCCACATAACACGAAGTAAAGCATGTACAAAAGAAACTAACACTAAAATAAATCTCTAGTTCTATAAGATGATATCAAAAACATGTAACCCAAAAGATAGTTCTAATCCCATACCACTGCATAAACAAAAGAACCAACTCGAACCATCGGTGATGGATTAACGCTCACCCCAGATGGTTCATCAAAAGAATGTCTCACATAAATACATTATCCCAAAAATATAAGGCTGGACATACCAAGCCATACAACCACTTTCTCAAAATAAATATGCAGAGGGTCTTCTAAAAGAACTCCTCAGGAGGGGGCTCTGACTCCTCCATGGGAATGTAATCTGTATCCTCGGGATCAACGTTTCCAGAAGCAATCACTATCTCATAACCCGTGACGTATAGTAAAAAAGGGTGAGCTACATCCTAGCTCAATAGGGAAAGATTTCTGAACAAGTAATGATATCTTACTCACACATATTCCATGACATAATCAAAGTATGATTTCATCGATATAAAGCAGTTAGAAAAATAGTTTGAAAGCATTTGCATTACCTAAAGCATGAACTAAATTGCACATGATACATCTTATCCTTTGACACTACACATCTTATGTTTTATTTAACTTGTTCTCATATCTCATCAAGATTTTTATCATAAATTTAAATCAAATAACTTAAATAATCCCCGAGCAATATAGCATTGAGCCCCATGGAATACCCTCCATTGTCGTCCAATAAGACTATTTTTCATGTAACGTAGCGCAAGTCCCTTTCACATAGGTGATGAGGCACATAACTCACATACATCCCTGGGATGTTAACTGGTGTACGGATATCCCACTGTACCGGTCACAGATATCCTACCGAGTCAGTCACGAGTATATCGCCGCGTCGATGGGTTATTTTCCAAACCTTAAATCAATTGTGCAACTACATATAGTTATTCACTGTGTAATTGTGCTAAATATAATATTCAAGGTTTGTTCAAGTCTCATTAACACACTTTCACATCACATGGATATTCACATTTGACATTTCATCCCTGGGATGTCACTTACTCATATGCATCACCTGGATGCCCACATCACCCATACATCCATGGGATGTCACCTCATTTACTTACTGGTTTCTTAGTGTATACACATGCACACGCATCTTAAATTCACATGGTTAACTCCATTTCGAATCACATGCACATAATTATGCTTTAAATGCACGTGCATACATATCACATCACTACATATATGCTTTTGTAATCAAGTGGATATGTTCAGAGATTTCCCTACCTCACACGCAATTTAATCCATGGAGTCCTCAATCCTAGCTAGTCATAAACACCCTAATGTCTGGCTCAACCTAGGCATGGCCAAAACACATGCAACGTATCATAAATGGTGTAAAACATAGAGCTTAGAAGCCTAATCACAGTTCATAAAAAAAAAACCCAACAATAGCCTAAATCAGCCCAAATCGATCGAACGATTTTTAAATCGATCGAACAGTTTACCAAATCGATCGAACGGATTCATTCGTTCGATCGATTTCCTTATAAATCCTTCACACTTACTTTCACCCTTTAGCAAATCCGATCGAACGATCTCTAATTTCATTCGAACGGCTTTCCAAATCGATCGAACAATTTTTAAATCGTCGAATGATTTCTTCAAAAACTTAGCACTACAGCTCTTTCCTCTTTGGCAAAATCGATCGAACCATCACTAATTTCATTCGATCGGTTTTGCCTATTTTCAGAATAGGTCGAGTTCCAACACCTAGAACTCATCCTCCTCAACATCTTTACCCTATTCTTAATCATTTATCACCCATTATCTGTTAGATTCACAATATACTACTACAATTTCACTTGAACAAATAGGCTTACCTTTCTAACCGATCAGATCCCTTGATCTCACGCTTTCATTCACCACAAGGGTTTCACAACTCGAGATCCCCGATCTCACTTCGATGCGAAGCCTTAAATTAGCAAATCCTTTTCGATCCACTCCTAATCATACACATTAAATGCCCATACATAATCACACTCTCACTCTTCTCATTTATTTCCTTCTAAATTTCTTAACCACCAAGCTAAATGGGAATAAGTTCTGACCATTCTTTATAACCCCTTCTCATTTCTTGGGTGTAAAGCATACATACCTAACTAGGTATATATGTCCCAATCAACCTAACCCCTTTTAACACACACACACTCCACGTTTCACATGACTTATCTAACTTAAGTTAACCAAGTATGTTAACAAAGTCAACGTTGACCCGGTCCAACAAGTGACCAGTCGGGCACACTTCCCAAGATGTACTATTCAAAGTTTGAATTTTTTGTGACGTTACATTTATTTTGGTTAAGAAATATAAAGTGATGATAATAGCATCATTTATGAATTAGAATTCGAAACAGATTCTGATACCGATTTAGATGACCTAATTTTTATGTTAAACATCGTCGAAACTTCAGACGAAGAACATCAAATGATTACTTTGAAAGATGCTATGGGTAAAGAAATATCTTTCTCTGAAGAACAACTTCAAGAATTAGAAATACAAAGAAAACTTAATAAAGAAGATATATATAAAATTTCACCTTTAAATAAAATATTTTCTAGAAGAATATTTGAAGCTTTTTCAGGAAACACAACTGCAAAAAGCACATCTAATCTAACAACAAAAATAACATTGTTTGATAAAATAAAATATTAAGATGGAAGAAAGAAAATCTAAAATTAAAATATATCCATATTGGTGTACTTTAAGTATGTATAACAGGATTATTTAGAAACGGTATAGATACTCCTATACTTGCTGTAGTAATGGATAAAAGACTGTTAAATCCATTACAATCCTTGATTGGAGGACTTCAATCAAATTTAGTACATGGAACTGTTTGGTTTAAAGTAAAACCAAATTATTTTATTTCTCTTGAAGACCCAAATATTGAAGATACAATAAAGATTAAAATCCAAACCAAAGGATTAGAAATGAAAGAAGATTTGCATAATCTGGCCATAACCTGGGAAATAGAGCATGAATTAACATCTAAACCTATAACAAAAATACATAAGTCAGATAAAAACTTGATTGAAATTTTTGAACCTAGACCGTATGATTCAAAAATTCAACCAAGATTAATAAATTGGAAAGACTTACAAATACCTAAACAATGGTTATTTGAAGATCTATTAGAACAAAAAGTAAAATCTCAAACCCAGATAATTGAAATACAAGCTTCATGGAATAATCTATATTTTAGAGATAATAGAACATCTTTTAATTTTGTAAAAGATGAATGGCTTTCTTTAAGAAGCACTATTAAGTCTCGAGCTTCAACATCTAGTGCTCCAGAACAAACTCACGACCAAAAATGTATAGCAGTAAAAAATGTACAAGTTCCTATCCTACCCGGAACACAGTTTTCTAATGAAATAAAAACATTTCAACTCTATCATTTTCTGTCAAAAAATGTTGAAATACTATTTTCACCAAGTTATGGAAAAAGACGATATACATATGTCTCAGGGAATTTTATGTTTCAAAATTATAAACCTATCATTTATGCGTATTAATGGATACCGGAGCCACAGTTTGTGCTTATCGGTACAATGCATTGCCCTCTGAAAAAATGGATTAACATTAAACATCCTATAAAAGTCAAAGGAATTGAAGGAAGAGAAACAGTTATTGAATTAAAAGCGAAAAATGTTTCCATATGGCTTAATGATAAAAAATTCATTCTTCCTAAAATTCTTTGTTTTCCAAACATGCATGGCGATTTTTTGTTAGGCAACAATTTCCTAACTGCCTACTTACCAATAAGCTTACACATTGGTTCTATTGGTCTTTCTCTCAAAGACAAATTGGTCCACATTCCACTTCGTTAGGGAACAATTTCCTAACTGTCTACTTACCAATAACCTTAAACATTGGTTCTATTGGTCTTTCTCTCAAAGGCAAATCTTAAAATGTCTATATATGGGCAGGACCTCACCCTTGTTGAGACATCGAGTCAAGTATTAATCTGCAGTGTTGTAAATGGTATCAAAGCCAAGTTGTTTGGTGTTAGAGTTTGTGTTGGCGATTCGATGTCTCAACAAGGGTGAGATCCTGCCCATATATAGACTTTTTAAGATTCTATACACATACAACCCGACATACAACTTTTTAAAAAGTAAATCATTATAAAAAAATATATGCTTTTCTTTAACATCAAATGAATCCTACATTTTCTTTTGCTTAAAGTAAGATTAAGAGATAAGGTTTGAGACATCATGGCTGACGTTTATGGGTAGCAACGTGTCCTGGATTAGCTGGAGTAGTCCTTGCTACTGATAGTGGTGGGGTCCACTAGGCTTCCCTGCGGTTTTCTAAGTTGTGATAGAAAATAGAATCTTCTGATGTCGGATCGTGTCGTTCATAGCTTTCTTTCATCTCATCTTCTTCGAGCATTGTAATTTCAATCTCGAGATTTTCTGTGAGGTTGAGGTCTTTATGAGAATCCATTTTTAGTAACAAAGAATTTGCTTCAACTATTTATACTCGATTGGATGATTAGTGCTAAAAATTCTTCGACCATCAATTATATTGAATCGGTTATCAACAACACGGATTTGTCTTACCATTGACGAAAATGTTTTCAAAGATCGAATCCAATAGGATTTTGGATTGATAGACATGATGCTGGCCTTTGCCATGGGGTCTTCAATTTTATCGAACTCATAGTCTTTAGTTTTGTCTAAAAAGCATATTTGATATGGCTGATAAAAATTTTCTTTGAATTTCCAACCGATTGTACTTGTTATCCAAAAGGTATAGTGGACGGTGCAGTTAAGATTTTTGGTGAGATGATAGACCATTGTTTTGCTCATCATCAGAAATTCAGTGATGGGACATCCGATAAAGATTAGTTTTTTTACTAATCCCAATCAAGACATTCTTCCAAATTATATGTGGGATTTTCAGTAAAAATTGATAATTTTGGAAAAAAATCTTCATAACACTGAGCTAGATTATAATTGTCCATTAAAATTTATTTAATCTTAATCTCTTGATCCTCAATTTGTGCTATCAGAGGAGTACTGATATCACTGGGTAAAATATATTTTATTTTTTCAAACAAACAAATTCCTTTTAGTTTGTAAACAATAGGGTTAGGATAATTTATATCCAAAAGATCTGCTAGTTCTAGAAAATGATTTATTTTTTCAATAGAAAAGTTTTCCGAAAAGGTTTCAGAATCCCATGCTATAGATTTAACAAAGGCATTTGAACTGCCTTATAATTTATCTTACTTCTGTTCTTTTTCCATGATTTTTTGGGCGAGGTTGCTCATATGTCGCCTAAACTATTTTTTATCATTTAAGAGTTGGCTTTTCCAAGCCCCATTAATTTCATGATATAAGTTTGCACTTATTCTGAGATTATAAAAATCAGGGACATTGTTGATACTAATGCTAGTTTGTTCTAGCAAATATTGCGATTGTTGTACTTGATATAAAGTGAAAGCTGATTTAGCTTCACTGAACAAATCATGGACTTGATAAAGAGCATTTGGGAAGTTGGTAACTTGCTTTTAGCAATCTAGCCAAGAGGTATAAAGTCCAGGCTGGTGGCCTAGCAATACAACATAAGTTTTTCTTATGAATGGTGGTGGTTGTGGTAGAGAAGACAAGGATGAGCTTCCTTCTTCTGTCATTCTTATTCGTTTACAGAGTAAAATCCACTGGTTTAGTGGTAGCATAAATCTTCTTCCTGCAGTAAATATGCCCACTTTGGTTAGTGGTTTAAACTCGGATCTCTGCTTAAGAAATCAACCAAAATGTTAGTATTGCCTTTAACATGTTCGACTTCAAAAATATAAAGAGCTATTTGATTATACCTGTGACAGCCTGAATTTCGGCACCCTGAAACCCGTGCCATCAGCACGATCTCCAGACCGTGCCCCTTGGCTAAGCACGGAACATTGGTACATCAAGCAAATTATGACAAAAGAAATAGATGATATAAAATACGGAAACATCATGACTTTAAACATTTCTAAAAAAAACAGTTCTACCCTCCTGCCCCTGCATGAGTGGAGAACCGAACCAAACCATCGATGATAACTTATCATCCCAGATGGTTCGCCCAAAAGAATTATCTCAATTCAATTATATTGTTTAATCAGAAACAAAAGCTTGGCATACCAAGCCGTAGCAAATAATCTCACAAAACAACTCTCCCACAATGCACAGCAAAGTCCTCTGAAGGTGGCTCCAACTCGTCCATGGGCGTGTGGTCCGACTCACCAGAATCCAGGTCACCCGAAACCTCCGCTGCTGCTAGTACTGGACCTACGACGTTTAGTCTAAAGGTTGAGCTACATCCTAGCTCAATAGGGAACAAACACAATAAACATATAAGTTAAAACCTCACATATATTCCACGATATTTTAAGCATGCTGGATCTATACAGTTACTGAGAAATCAGTTTGAGAAGATGGTAATGTACATTTGCCTTTAATAACAGTTTACAGTTTTCACATCTTTTTTACTGGATCATAAATGACATTGAAAAGGCCTAAAGTAAAACTTAAATCTTCAACTTAAGTAATCCCCGAGCAATATAGCATCGAGCCCCGATGAGGTACCCTTCATCGTCGTCTAAATAAACAGTTGTTATACGTATTCCCTGGGAATACAAAACTACCCAAGCCCCTTTTCCCTAGGAATCGGCGGCGGGGTTCATTCATATCTCAACATCCCTGGGATGTGCTTACTACGTACGGATAAACCTCCGTACTGGCTTACGATTTCGCCGCCGTATCGGTCACGGATATCCTTCCGTGTCAGTCGTGGGTATCCCGCCACGTCGGTGGGGTATCCTGATCAAACCTCAAATAACAAAAATAGCGGGTGCTTTACATAGTTCTTCACCGTATAAGTGTACTATCTTATATCAGTTAGGCCTTATCGAATGTTACTCAATCTTGTTTATATCCCTGGGATGTATCCAGTTACTCTTATCATTTTGTTATCTTGTTACTTTCTCATCCCCTGGGGATGTCTTATTCTTAGTCACACTGTTGGTGTCACACACACACCCTATTCACAAAACTTTACTTAACTAAAACAATTTTCGATTTAAATTACATATAACTACATACATGCTCTTGCAAATTAAAGTACATGTTCAAGGTGTTCCCTACCTCAAGTCTTTGAAATTCCAAGCATCAAGGTCCCACGCAGCTCCTTGTGCTCATGCTCACACATACCACCTTTGGTATAATATAACACATGCAACTCATCACTAAAGATATAACAAAGAAGGTCCAAGACCATCCCTGAACCTCAAAGTCAAACTAAGAAGTCAACTAAAACATTCTCATTCGATTAATCGATCTCCCAATTCAATTAATCGAACCAGATTTGATTAATCAATTCCCAAAATCAATTAATCAAAAATCAAAATCGATTAATCGATTCCCAAAATCGATTAATCGAAATCCCCAATCGATTAATCGATCCCTATCGATTAATCGAAAGTCTCAACTTATCCATATCGATTCTCAATTCGAGTATTCGAATTTCTAAAATCGATTAATCGATCCCAAATTGATTAATCGAAAATCAAAATCGATTAATCGATTCCCAAAATTGATTAATTGAAATCCCCAATCGATTAATCGATCAATATCGATTAATCGAAAGTCTCAACTTATCCATATCGATTCTCAATTCGAGTATTCAAATTTCCAAAATTGATTAATCGATCCCAAATCGATTAATCAAAAACCGAAATTGATTAATCAAAATCCTAATTCGATTAGTCGATTTCACCAGGTCTCATTTCTCTAGCCACTGGAGCTTCTCAGTCGATTAATCGACACCTGAATCGATTAATCAAAATTCAAAATCGATTAATCAAAACTCAGTTCGATTAATCGATTTCGGGGTCCTTTGACCTTTCAACTTCCCAGACCAAATCGATTAATCGATTTCCCAAATCGATTAATCGATTTGGCCAGACTCAGCCCCCTTTCGGGCTGATCATTCAAATCTTTCTCAAACTATTTTCTTTCTTTTTCTAGGACTTCAATCCTATGATTTTACTGTTCTTGGCTGGATTTAAACCTCATAAATCTATGCATTTAATGCTAACAAAATTTACCTCAATCAAATCTCAATTTGATTGGATCTCAAGGTTGGAATGGCTAGGGTTCCAGCTTTGGCTCTAAGGAATCCTTCGCATTGAATCCGGCCTTAAATACTCGAATCCCTTCTTGGCTTGCATTCACTCCTTGCTCAACAACCCTCTTTACTTCTCTCTCTCTCTCTTCTTAATTCTCTTCAACAACCCAAAACAATGAATTTAAGGTTCTTTAAACCCTTATATACCCATTGTCCTTGTATTGAGCACATACACCCAAGATAGGTGTATGTGACTCCAGATTTACATTACACTCCTACTTACATCATATTCACATCATATCTGTTCATCACTCTTGAGTCAACTAGTGAACTCCCACTTGGTCAAACCTATGACCAGTCGGGCATGGATCCCGAGGTCACTGTTCAACGCAATTTTTCGGGATATTACAATACCATTTAAGTCTTCTTCCATCTACAATATAGCATTTATTTATTAAAAAATCTTGAACAACTTGGTTATCAGTTCTTATAATGAAAATTTCAGGGGCTAAATAAATATAAATCTTTTAAGAGCAAGTTTTATTGCTAATAATTCCTTTTCAAATATAATATAATTCTGTTCATTTGGTTTGAATTTTTCAAAATTATAACCACATAATTTTTCTTTACTTTGTACCTTTTTTGTTAAAGGGGATTCTCTTAGTTTTATGTCAATAGAATGACAAGAGTCATTTTCTTCCCATTCATTTTTAGGAATAGCCTTTAAGATGCATCCCCAACAATTACCCGAAGCATCTGCTTCTAGAATTAATTTATCTCTGGTTTGTGGAAGATAAAATGTTGAACAATTTTGGATATCTTATTTTATTTGATTTAATAGATTTTTATCTTGTTCTGTCCAAGTAAATTCTACTTCTTTTTCTAATTTATTTATTAAAGATTTCTCTTTTTCTGCTAATTTTTTAAAATAATTTCTTCTATAATTTAATAACCCTAAAAGACTTTGTAACTATTTTTTATCAGTTACTTTTTTAGGAATTTTTTTTATTTTTATTATAATAAGATCCTGCAGTTTTAGACCATCATGGGTTAAAATAAGACCTAAAAATTCAATTGATTCTTTTTCAACTTCTATTTTTGAAGGTTAAAGGAGAAGGTGAAAGGATAATTCCATGTTTTTAGAATATATCACACATCTGCTTTAAATGTTGTTCGTGTTCTTCTTTTATTTTAGAAAACACTAGTATATCATCTATATATACTACACAAAATTCTTTATAAGGAGAAAAAATTTAATCCATCCAGCTTTGATATATTTGTGGAGCAGTATTTAAGTCAAATGGCATGATATTCCATTGATAATGTCCACAAGGGGTACTAAAAGCAGTTAAAGGTTTTGATTTGTCATCTAACTTTAATTGCCAATATCCCGATTTACAGTCGAATTTACTGAAGAATTTTGATCCTTTAATTGGATTAATCAAAACATCTTTTCTTGGAAAAAATTATCTATCAAATTCTAAATTTTCATTTAATCTTTTATAGTTTAAAACCATTCTAGTTTTTCCTCTGTTTATTTCAGCATGATTTCTTACTAAAAATGTACGACTAGAATGAGGGCTTTTTGTAGATTCAATGAGTTTTTTCTCTAATAAATATTTGATTTGTATTTCAAATTCATCTAAGTCTATTTTTGTAAAGACCATAGGTTTTACTCTAATTATGATATTGGGATCTTTTAATGTTATGGTACAGTATCGAGGACTTTTATGCCGTAATTTTAGTGGGTTTTCACTAAAATTTTCTTTGAGAATGGAGAAAAGCTAATGAGTTTGAGTATGTAAGATAATAGTTTGTGTAAGGTCATCACGCTTGCTGGGGGCGAAGCCTTTGTGACATTTAGAGTTATGGACTTGAAGAAGTGGAATGTGGAGCAATTCGTGTTTGAGAGAAAGACCTATAGAACAAATGTTTAAGGTTATTGGTAAGTAGGCAGTTAGGAAATTGTTGCCTAACAAAAAATCACCATGCATGTTTGGAAAATGAAGAATTTTAGGAATAATGAATTTTTTATCATTAAGCCATATGAAAATATTTTTGGATTTTAATTCAATAATTGTGTCTCTTCCATCAATTCCTTTGACTTTTATAGGATGTTTAATGTTAATCCATTTTTCAGAGGGCAATGCATTGTACCGACAAGCACAAATTGTAACTCCGATATCCAATAGTACACATAAATTATAAATTATAGGGTTTATAATTTTGAAACATAAAATTCCCTAAGACATATGTATATCGTCTTTTTCCATAACTTGGTGAAAACAGTATTTCAACATTTTTTAGTTGAAAATGATAGAGTTGAAATGTTTTTATTTCATTAGAAAACTATGTTTCGGGTAGGATAGGAAGTTTTACATTTTTTACTGTTATATGTTTTTGGTCGTGAGTTTGTTCTAGAGCACTAGATATTGATGCTCGAGACTCAATAGTTATGAGTTGTGATAACCCGACTTTTTCCCTTCTCGTAAATGGGAAAGGTCGCGCCATCAAATCACCTAACATGATCCTGTCATACAACGGCATCGTGTGCAAAGTATTATATATGCGAAAGCGAATTGAATTAACTCTGATACATAGAAATATGGCAACAACTAATATTCATTCATTTATCTACAGCAGTAAACTGAACAAGAATATAAACAGCAACCTATACATGTAGTAAACTATTTTAAACCACACTGGTGTTTATACATGTTTAATGTTTAAAAAAAATCTCTCTCTCTCAAACCTCTCAATGAAAGAAGTCCTCCGCGGAATCTTCCTCCTTGTCTCCCTCGTCCTCCTCTTGATGGTAGGTAGGAACAGCCTCGTGCTCAGGGTCTTGAGCAATATCTGCAGCTAAGACATAAAGTCGTAGGATGAGCTATCATCGAAACTCAGTAGGGATAATTACACAACTAATTTATATGTTAGCTTTTTCATTCATGTCTAGAAGCAAATAAAATAAAACACATGTCATCTTATCTTAGGTTTAGTCTAGCATTAATCTATTCTAGCAGCACTTAACATGACAAACACTAAAACATGCTATCCTATGCATGCTGACATATTCATGATGATATATTCATATTGACAAGGAATCAGGCGAGATCAAGGAATCATGCTAAAACAAGACATGTACAAGAACAAGAAACAAGAAAATCAAGTTCCCGAGTTAGCGGGATCACTTGGACTAAGATAATCAAGCCCCTGGGCGAGGTTAACAGGGTCACTTGACTCAAGAAGTCAAACCCTTGAGCTATGTCAGCAAGGTTACTTGACACGAGACTGGTCAAGCTCCTGAGCTAAGTTAGCAGGGTCACTTGGTTCAATAAGTCAAGCCCTTGAGCTTTGTTAGCAAGGGCACTTGACATGAGATTGGTCAAGCCCCTGAGCTAAGTTAGCAGGGTCGCTTGGCTTAACATGAAGCAAACGAGTATCAAGAATCAAGAAGTGACCATGTACAAGATCAAGCATGCGAGAACATGATGAATATATTGTTTTCCATGTATGCGACATCATGCGCATATATCTTAAAATCATATGAAAAACTTGTCTAGCATAACTAAACTTCACAGGCTTGTTTATCATGAAAACTAGCATACTGATATAGCATGTTCATATTTATTTCGTTAGCATGTTCATATGTATCAAAAGTGGGCTAATAGTTTAACAAAACTGACTTATCAAAGCTGGAATATAGATTATTCCATGAAGCTTGTATTTCAATCATCTGAGTTTGAGATTTTGCTTTTTGTTCCAATAGATCTTCAAATAACCATTGTTTAGGTATTGTAAGTCTTTCCAATTTATTAATCTTAATTGGATTTCTGAATCATATGGTCTAGGTTCAAAAACTTCAATTAGGCTTTCGTCTGACTTATGTATTTTTGTTATAGGTTTAGATGTTAATTCATGCTCTGTTTCCCAAGTTATGGCCAGATTATGCGAATCTTCTTTCATTTCTAATCCTTTGTTTTGGATTTTCATCTTTATTGTATCTTCAATATTTGGGACTTCGAGAGAAATAAAATAATTTAATTTTAGTTTAAGCCAAACAATTCCATGTACTAAATTTGATTGAAGTCCTCCAATCAATGATTGTAATGGATTTAACAATCTTTTATCCATTACTACAATAAGTATAGGAGTGTCTACACCATTTCTGAATAATCCTGATATATCTACTTAAAGTACACCAATATGGATATATTTTTATTTTGGATTTTCTTTCTTCCATCTTAATATTTTCTTTTTATCGAACAATGTTATTTCTGCTGTTAGATTAGATGTGCTTTTTGTAGTTGTGTTTCCAGAAAAAACTTCAAATATTCTTCTAGAAATTATTTTATCTAAAGGTGAAATTTTGTATATATCTTGTGACAGCCCAGATTTTTTCAACCTAAAAATTGGAGACATATATATATATATTTTTTTCCTCAACTTATACCAAATGGAAAAACCCGGACCGTCAGATCGTAGATCACAATCTGATATAGAATACTTGGCACATCCATAAGCATACAGAAATCAAAGCAAAGTTATATATATGTCATAAATAAAAACTCCAGTTCTAATACCTAATATGTATAGAACAAAACAAACACCAGTGATGACCAACCATCACCAATAGTAGTGTACCATGCATGTATAATAGCACGAATGTACCAAGCTCAAACTTACCAAAATCCACAATGCACTAAATCTACGATCCCGAAACAAAGTACAAATCCTTATGCGGAAGCTCCTTTTCTTCAAGTATGTAGTCTGGTCTTCCTCAAACCTACACCTGTAACGTATAGTCGGGGTAAGCTAACATCTAAGCTCAGTGGAGAAAACTAATACTGATATACATCTCATACATGCATAGACTCAAAGACAAGATCAAAACACTTTCTTATCAAAACTAATACTGATTTCAAAGGCATTTCTTATCAAAACTAAAATTGAGTTCAAAGGCATTCTCTTATCAAAACTGAAACTAAGTTCAAAGGCATTTTCTTATCAACATTCAAAACTAATTTCAAAGGCCAACTGATTTAAGGACATTTCCTTATAAACATCAAAACTGATTTCAAGACATTTTCTTATAAAAATCGAAACTAATCTCTTATCAAAAGCATATTTCTTAATCTTTGATTTACTGAGTTCGATTTACACTCACTCACATGTATTACTCGTTCTTACTTTACTTACTTATATGTCTTACACATTCCTTTTGGGCTTACTTACATATCTTACACATTTTTACTTAGCTTACACAATGTTTCACATATTCTTACTTAACAACTTACACAATGTCTCACATATTCTTACTTAGCTTACACAATGTCTCACCCATTCTTAGCTTACACAATTCGATTCACGGATATTCCGCCGTGCCGGTTCGATTCACAAAGACTGCTGTGCCAGTTCGATTCGCTCACACTTACTTGTCTTACTTACACATTGTCACATAGTTTACACAGTTCGATTCATGGATATCCCGACATGCCGGTTCAATTCACGGAGACTGCCGTGCCAGTTCGATTCATGGAGACTGCCATGTCAGTTCGATTCACAGTTAGCCGCCGTGCCAGTTCGATTCACGGATATCCTACCGTGCCAGTTCGATTCATGGGTTTAACCGCCATGTCGGTTCGATTCATGGTTAGCTGCCGTACCGGTTCGATTCCGCTCTAACGGCCCACAAGATACCATATAATCTGCCCAAAGCAGTCCACACATGCACATATAATCTGCCCATAGCGGTCCACGATGTCATATAATACGCCTGTAGCGTCCACAACACGCTTATAATCCGCCCATAGCGGTTCACATTATGACAAGGCTTACACGTTCGATTTACTTATATAGCTTACATATTCAATTTTTCTTACATGACTTTCAAGTTCATTTACATATTCAACTGTCCAATGCATTCAAAAACTCAGACGAAAATAAATTCTTCATGATCGAAAGTATTTCGAAAATATAAATGTAAAGAGATTCAACAAACATCAAATTTCAATTTCTAAAAGCATAGATTCAAAGTTCTTCATGACATTCGAAGTTCAAAAGTCAAAGCTTAAAAATCATATTCAAAACTGACAGAATTTGAAATTTAAAATTTTAAATCATGATTCAAATCACATTTCATTCGATCATATCAAGCATCTATAAAATCAAATAAAAATGCAATCATGTATTGGAATTTCCCCACCTTAACCTTGAAGTCTCGCTAAGCCAAGCTAAGCTCTATCGATGGATTCCTGCCCTCAATCTATATCACAAATATATGATAATGTATCAAGAATCAACTTCAATCACTAATAACTTAGACATATATAAGTATTTTCTCAAAATGAAGCAGAAACGGACAAGTTTGTGCTAACCTAGAGTTTGATGCAACATTTCCCCTAAATTTTCACCTTTAAAAATTTAGATTCATGAGTTAGTCAAAACATAAAAGTTGTATAGCTCGTCGTTCTCTTTCCAACGCCATAAGATTTACATTAATCGGAGTTCGAAATAAAATGTTACGGTCGAAATACTAAAGCAGTATCGGCGAGCGTAGTCAAAATCGTTCGAACGATTTAAAATCGATGGAACGGTTTCTAATTTCGTTCGAAAGATTTTCAAAACCGATTGAACGGTTTCTAATTTTGTTCAAACGGTTTTCAAAACCGATCGAACGGTTTCTAATTTTGTTCAAACGGTATTCAAAATCAATCGAATGGTTTTCAAACCGACCAGAAACCTTCAGATTTCACTGTTGACGAAATCGTTCGATCGATTTCTAATTTCGATCGAACGGTTTCGTCAGATTTCACCCAAAATCGGGTTCAAGCATCTCTAACTCATTTTTCTTTAAATCTTAACCCATTTTCTTCAAATCTCCCACAACTAAAGAAAATCCCTTTTGATCTTTTCAAGCCCCACGATTTCCACAATTTTGATACTATCGTTAGGTGATCATCCACACACGCTTCGTACAAACCTCACTACGATTTAGCCGATCAAAACACACCATTCTCTTTGCAAGGAAAATGGGTTTTCAAAACCCACATCGATCTCCTATGAGCTCCACGCACACGATCAAGCCAACACAATCGTAGACAATCCTTCACGAAATTATTCACTTCACATAAATGCCACCATGATCCAGTGAATTAACCCTATGGATTCCAGAAAAACTTTCTCTTCTCCCAAACCCTTCTCTTTCCTTTGTCTCTCTCTAACTCATAAAACCCCACAAATGTTTGCAACCGGGTATGGCTTCTAAATGAAGCTTGCTTTGTCTTATAAAAAGGAGGGTCGGTTCCCATGTGAAACACAAACACTCCCCTTGGGTGTTATTTCTTAATCACATAAGGTGTTTGGCTCCGATTCCCATGCAAAACACAAACACACCTCTTGGGTGTTATTTCTTAATCACATAAGGTGTTTGGCTCCGATTCCCATGCGGAACACAAACACATTTCACTTGTATGTTCTACTTCTTATCCAAGGACTTAGGTTTGGTGTTAAGCCAATACATCGTACCTTGGTATATGCCATCACATCAACTGGTTACTTATCATACTTTAGATCTCTTCTTTCTTATCCACCCCAAGTTAACTGAACTCACACTAATATTTTATTATTTTATCCTATTCGGCGTGTGACCCGTCGGGCACGCACATCAAGACGTACTGTTCAAAGGTTAAAATTTTTGGGATGTTACATATCTTCTTTATTAAGTTTTCTTTATATTTCTAACTCTCGAAGTTTTTCTTCAGAGAAAGATATTTTTTTACCCATAACACCTTTTAAAGTAATCATTTGATGTTCTTTCTCTGAAGTTTCGACGATGTTTAACATAAAAATTAGGTCATCTAAATCAATATCAGAATTTGTTTTAGATTCTAATTCATAAATGACGCTATTATCATCACTTGATATTTCTTTACTAAAATAAACATCTTGATCTTCTTCATCTAAATATTTAATCATTTTAGTTATATTTTTTCCTCTTTTTAGACATTGAGGAGCATAATGTCCTTCTTCATTGTAAGTAAAATAACGACATTTCTTTTTAGCCGTGTTTGTTTTGTCTCTCTTATCTGTATGTTTTTTTTTTAACATATTTTTTATTTTTAAAGAAAATTTTCCATTTATTCCAAGGTTTCCATTTAAATTTTTTCTTCTTAAAACCTTTCTCGTATCCCTTTCTTTTAGGGATATTACAACCAATTTTCTAGTTTCTTGGAGAATTTTATCATAGCATTTGTGACCAAAGTTAGAATTGGTGATTTGATTCTTAACTAATTTTTTAACTTTTATTTCTAAACATCTATCTACAATTAATCTTATGGCAAAGGATGTTCTGAGTCCTAAAGTATCATGTTTTGTTAATTTATTAATAAAATTTGGATAGCCTTTTATAGCTAATTCATCCCATGGTGCAGGTAATTTATGATAAAATTGTTCTAACCATGATATATTAATTGGGGGTTCCAATTGATAATAATATTTTTCAAATATATTGCAATATTCCTGAAATTGATAGATATTGCATAATTCTAATTTTGAAAGAATATATATAGCATCTTCCTATAGGTTTTTTTCACCCGTATAACTACAAAGATGTTCTTTAATGGTTATCGTAAAGTATTTTAAGATATCATCAAGATTATTAAAATTTCTTAATAATGTTGATTTTAGTATTTTTCCATCATTTGATTTTTTCTATTATTTTAACCATTGGAGACATCACCTTGAAGTGTTGCTGCAACATCGTCAAGAAAACGTTTTTTTGACCAAATTGCTTTTTGGTTTGTAATTACTATAGACATGGATTGTGCCCAATGTCAATTACCTTTTCTTGATCTTTAAAGGGAACATTAGTTAAGTCAAGATAAGTTTCACCTTGAGCTACGTTTTGTTTATTCAAATCGTCTCTTCTATTATTTGTAGGAATTGGATTTTCCTCATCCTTAACTCCTGATGAGGAACTGCCATTATTCATGTGAATATGATGTTTTAGATATTCCTCTTGTTCTTCAAGAGTTAACATGTTTAAATATGTTTCTAAATTTTTGAATTCTTCCAAAGGTTCTTCAGCTTTTGTTTTCCTTGGAGTCAAAGGAGTTTGTGACTCACTAAGGGTTGAAGAAGTATCTGATTGATCAGAGGTTATATTCATTGTATCAGATTCAGATTCTTAATCTAATTCCTGATTTTGGAAGTATGTTAAAAGAGGTTCATTTTTTAAGGAAACTTCTTTTATTTGAGATTTAATATGATTTCTAACTTCAACTAGAAGGGTTTCATCCAAATATAGTTTTTACCAATAATCAATGATTTCTTTTATATTTAAATACTCTTGATAATTATATTCAATATTTTCAGTTAGGACACAGATATCATCTGTATTGATTTCATCAGTCCCATAGAATAATCGAGTGTTCGAATATTCATCATTTTGTTTTTCTAAATTTAGTTGATATAATTTTGTTATTAGATCTTCTATTTTTAATTTGGTTTCTTCTTTTAAATTCAAATTAATCAACTTTCCTAAGGTCAAAATAGTTTCTTTATTTTTCATTACTTTGGTATGAATAGCATATAGTTGTACTTCCTTATCATTTTGCTTCTTATATATTTTCTTTAGCCATGTACCCGTTAAATCTAATAAACTATTTATATAACCACTTATTATATGCATATTATTTTTAGAATTTTTATCTATATGAAACATATGTCTAAAATCTTCTTGATTTTTATTTGTCCAAGGGCTTATACAATCTATAGGTATTTCTAAATTTTTACTAGATGTTTTTACCATTTTACTTGATACGGGTAACTAAAACCGCTTAGCGTATGGTTGGTGCCTAAACCGTTCCCAAGTAGACAAAAGGTTGTTACAACTACCAAAGTCTTTGAAGGGATATGGGCTTTACCACACGATAAGTATATGAGTTTTATATCAAATTAGTTGACCTAAAAATCTTTTAAATTTTTTTTATAAAAATTTTAATTTTATTTATTATAGACTGATATTATCCCAAATTATATTTATATAGATAAACAAAGCCATTATACAAAGATGAATAATAAAAAATAGAAAAACATAAATATTAAAAGTAAGAACATATATTTCCATTACATACTTACAATGACTGTTGTAGCCAATACGAAACGCCAGAACAAACGCTAACACCAAACACTTAAACTAGAACAACTTGGCTCTGATATCATTTACAACACTAAACAACTACAATATAAGCGCGGAAGCAAAACAGTACGAGCATATGACATTGTGACAAATGATTTCCATCATTCTACAATATAACCACATCTATACAGGCCATCGGTGAAGGCCGGCCGTCACCTAACAGTGGTTTACAAGTACACGAAATTATAAAAGATCTAACCCAAAAACTATACCAAGTATTGGAAGTACAACTGTTCACACTCTAGCAAAAGTCTAGACTAGCTAATCAAGGGAAGAAGTCGTCGGGTTGTTCTTCTAACTCTTCTAGATTATAATTAGGATCCTCTTCTTATTCTGGATCCCCTTCCGGTTCAATACCTGCAGCTGTGACGTATAGTCGAGGGATGTGCTACAGTCGAAGCTCAGTAGGGAGAAAAATTAATGCTCAATCACAGTTTATTCACACTGATTCACAGGACTGATACGTAGATTGAAAACTATTCAAAATTCACTTTCCTATCAAAAACATATGCAAGCATTTAACTGAAAACACATTTCTAACACATGTCGTGTCATGATGCAGAAGATGAGTGAAACAGATGCAAATCGGATCAAGGAATCATGACAAAACACAACATGTCAAGGAAACAAAGTACATCGGAGAACAGACAAATCATAGAGCAAAGCACATAGAACATGTAGTATTATCAGAATTCAAAGCATTAGTGTGAGAATCTCGTAGCGGGAACAAGGTCACAACCCGGGGACTCCACCCCTCTCCTGGAGACTCACTCCCCTCTACACTAGCGTGGCATCAAAATGTCACATACAGGTATCATGACAAAGCATCCCATAGCGAGAACAGAGCATCCCGTAGCTGAAACAGGGTCTTACACCCCAGGGACTCCATCCCTCTCTTGGAGACTCCACTTCTCTTTGCACATGATCATGAAGTCCGACAGATCATATATCACAAATCATATGTCAGATTGGAGTTAAGGAGTGCAAATTTAACAATTCAATGCATCAATATGTCAAGTGCAAAATGTGATGATCATATGCAAAGTTCAAGTTCTTACACCCTGAGGACTCCACCCCTCTCTTGGAGACTCCACTCCTCTTTTCACATTATCTTGAAGTCAGACAGATCATATATCACAAATCATATGTCAGATCGGATTTCAGGAGTGTAAATTTAACAATTCAATGCATCAATATGTCAAGTGCAAAATGCGATGATCATAAACAAAGTTCAAGTTCTTAAACATTCAATGGTTTCAAAAATGCATGTGCAATACAGTGCCAATTTATGAGTTCATGTAATGACCATATCAATGATCATGATTCGCGAAAAAATATAATCAGGCATTGATATTTTTCCCTAGCTTAATGTCAGAATTGTGAGAACACAAACGCTTGAATCAAAGCCGAGTTCCCACCAATGGTCTCCCGTATTTATCCTAGATCACACATTGTTCATATACTAAGCATTAATGATGAGCACGTGGCACAAAACAAGTTCTTTCAGCATTTGGAGACCAAAGTCCCAAGCTTTCAAAAGCAGGGCATCTTGCTGCAGCGAGTTCCCAAGGTCGCTGCAGCGAGGTCTTCGGATAGTCATGTGGCACCCAAGACTCGCTGCAGCGAGTTTGAATAGTGTTGAAATAGCCTATATTTCCATGTAGCTCTCGCTGGAGCAAGTGCTTCAAAATTCACCTCGTTGCAGCGAGATTCAGGGTTGCTGTAGCAAGCTTGACAAAACTCGCCATCTCTTAGTTTCCTCTTCTAGCTCCAACAGTCCAAATTTCCTTAAAAATTTACCATCCTAAGCATTTAATCTAACCTAGTTTCATGTTATAAGCTTAAATCACGAAATCCTACCTTAAATTCTCGCACATGCAATGTCCGAAGTCACTGGAATCAGGGAAAATCGGCGACTATGCCTCTCATGTGTCTAATCTTCGAAGTTTCCTTGCATGAAATTCAGGACCGACTAATTAGATTCTAAACATAGGAAATCTAGGTTTATAAGGTCATGCTCAGACATTTACCTTCATAGACTCTTCGCATGTGAAGTCTCCGGTCTTTGGTGTCGGAATTTGTCCTTTAAGCGTCCTACTGTTCGATTACTCGATTATAGAATTTTGAAGACCGAACAGCACTGCAATGGTCGAAACAATAGAGATTCTTCTTCATTGAAGGATTAGAGCAGAGGTCACTTTGACAGAGATTGCATGAATTCAGATGGTTTGGGGTTCTTCAAATAAAAACCAATGAGAATGAGAGAAGTTCTTTCTTTTCTCTCAACAAAACGCATGCAATTATGAGTGGGAAATGTCTCATATATTAGGAGAGTAGATTCTGTGTGTGGCCTGCATATCCTGTACGGTGTACGGGTCTACAATAGAAAAAAATAAAACTAAGATCTCAAGTAACCTAGCAGGTCTTGATCTCATGACCTAGTGTATACTAGTCAAGCTCTTTACCAGGAGTGCTCTCAAGGAACTTGTGTACTAATTACACAATCTAATAAAGATGTCAAAATGTGAAGGCACACATTTCACCATTCAATTAGACTGATTGGTTCTAAAGTCCATGGTGCAAATCGCTCCTGGTATCATACACGTGCACATACTCGGTGCATTCGGTTTTGAAATATCTAGGTTGTTACAATTGCCCTGCCTTTGAACTGGATTTTTTGGTGTTGGGGCTTGCTGTGCTACCCCAAACCGGAAAGGTACCATGTTGGTGCTAGGCTACGCGCTTATTATGTCTTAGACCTCTACCCCTATTTTTCTCTCGGTCCACTTCTCAGGAAACTTGCGGACCCCACTGGTCACCATTTTGTTTAAACGGCCCTCTCTTACTACATCCTTGTAGCGGTTAGCATTTCTCACCAGGTCAGTGATACTGGCATGCTGCTGGTAGATTAAGACGTTAGAGATAATGGGTAAGGCAGTTTTCAAGATCATCTTTATTTACTCTTCATTCAAGATGCGGTTCCTTACTTGGGCTGCTAAGGCTCTCTTCCTTCCAAGGTATTCATTAAAGGTTTCATCGTACTTCTGCCTCAGACGAGCCAAATTGGATTTGCGCGGCTCAGTGTCCTTGTTGTAGACATATTGCTCTTAGAATAGGTGGGTGAGGTCTTACCACGTTTTTAATATATACGGCTCAAGAGAAGTGAACCATCTTAGCGCAGGTCCCATGAGATTCTTTTGAAAAACTTTTATGAGCAAGCGCTCATCCCCTCCATATTGGCACATATCCCTACAATAGGGATTTAGATGGGCAATTGGGTTACTCATGCCATTGTATTTATCGAAAGTAAGCACTTTGAATTTGTGGGGAAGTGGTACTTCCGCGAATAGACATAGATTGGAGAAATCAGTAGCGTGGATTTTGGCTCCACCCATCTTCATCAGCTGTTTCTGGATCTCATCAATTTGTTCTTTTAATAGCTCTGATTCCCTAGACTATAAAGTTGGGGTTGTTCCCCATTCATTCCCGACTACCTGTTCGTTAGTGAGGATAGGATGGGAGGGTTAGAGCTGACAAATGCCCCTGCGTAGGCCTCCCTATTTCGTGCTTCATCCTCTTCGTATTGATGACCCGCATCAATGAAAAGTGAAGGTTGGGTGAGATTTTAGAGCAAATTTTGAATTGGTTGGACGGGTGCCTAGTGAGACCAATGTACATGGAGGAAGCCTTGATGGTGGGATTGTGGGGTGAAGGGATGAGTGAATGGTGGATTTTGGGTAGGTCCCTGAAGAGGGCATTGTATATTTTGGATATTTTAGGGATTTAATTGGAGAGTGAGTGGATGGGTAAATTGGGTATGGGATGGATTCTCATATTGGGTTGGGTGTGAGGAATGTGGATGAATGTGGCTTATGATGGTTTGAGGGATTGGATGAGATTACCATTTGAGGGGTAATGGGGGCTTATTGGTTGTAGGTCAATTTGGGAAATTCGGGGAATAATGGAGGGTTTGAGAATGTCACCCTCGGATTTAGGCCTTGATGAATTTGTGGTTGGGTATTAGACCTTTGAGGCCCACTCGAATGGCCCCATGGTTGTTGTTGGCTCTGTTGAGTGGTATGGATTATGGGTGGTTGTAGACCCCCCCATTTTGCCCTCTCGGAATATACAAACCTATTCAGTCAACCTTTGACCATGCCCACGATCTCCGGAAAAGGACTAGTCTTCTCTGAAGACTTTAAAACCCTAATACGGGGACCATGCACTGAAACAATAGTACATGGTTGAGTTCCAAGTTGAAACAATAGCTCTGTGGCTCGGACCCGGTTCAAACCCAAGAAAATATCAAATTATGCGCCCTGTATAGAACGCATAACTCCATTGCACGCCCCATGGCTGGTGTGCAATTAGTCCCTCTTGGACCAGGATTTCACTTCCTGAGGACCGCCTAGACCTTGATTATGCTCCCTACTAGGTGCGGAAAATCATATTGCACGCTTCAAAACTAGCGCGCAATTAGTGCATTTTGGACTGATCCCGCATCCTTCTAGAAACCGCCTGAGACGCGATTATATGCCCTATCAGGAGTGTGCAATCAAATTATGCGCCTCAGCACAAGCGCATAATTGGTTCCTAAGCCAACTTGGTCTCTAGTTCCCTAGACCGCCTGAAAATTCCCTATTATGCGTTTTTAATCCAGCACATAATTGATTGAGCGCACTACTTAGAGCGCGCCATTAGTCTTATTAGACTAGGACTAGGCTACCCAGTTGAGCCAGCCACCCGGTCACTTACTGAGTCAGTTACCAACTCAAAGTGATTCTGCGCCTGATACTGAGCGCATAATTCAATTGAGCGCCCCAGACTGGGCGCATAATTGAAATTCACCGACCAATTGTACGCACCCCACAGGGCACGCAATTGGCCAAATACCTATAAATAGGACCCGCCACCACGTCCCAAAAACACATCAATTCATTATCACAAGGACTTCTCTCGAGTTCCGGCTTCCAAGATTAGGATTTCGAGATCCCTCTCTGTGGCTCTGGTCTCAGGTATACTTTCCTTATAGTTTTTTATTCTTCTAGCTCTAGCTTTTAGTTCTAATTCTTAGTTCTAGTTCTTAGTTCTGGATCACTGGTTCTAGACTTTAGGTTCTTAAACTTTTAGTTCTAGCTCTTAGATTTTAAAAATCTCTTTAGTCCTTAATTCTTACCCTTTTCCTGGTTCTAGTTCTTAGGTTCTAGAACCAGTACCCATTTTTAATTCTAGTTATAGATTTAGGTTCTAGCCCTCTAGTTCTTAAGCTCTAGATCCTAGATCTTTGATCTTAGATTTTTAATTTCTAATTATAGTTTTTTTTTGTTTCTAGAACTGACCCCTTAGGTCCTTAATCTTAATTTATAATCCTTAAAAATTTCAGTCTTCGATCAATAAATTCTTAATTTCAGAATAAAAATCAATTTTTCAATCCATATTATTACCAAAATAATATCTAGCAACCCGATTTGCCCAAGGGAGCTTACAGAGGGTACCTGGGAATGGGACCGATCCTCCTTAGCATAGCAGGTTAAAACCCCTTTTTTTAGATTTTCAGTAAATTAGTATATTTGCTTTAATTAGAATTTTAATAGAATTAGTATATTTTTAATTAATTAGAGTTTCAATAGAATTAGTATATTCCTAATTAGTTTCAGTAGAATTAACATATTTGCATTCCTAGTAGGATTAGGTGGCTTAATTAATTAGATTTCTAATATGATTAAGATCTTTAAATTAATTAATCTCCTAGTAGAATCCGGAGATTCTCTTTAAATTAGACTCCTAGTAGAAGTAGGAGACCTTTTTTAATCAAACTCTCAGTAGGATTAGGAGACCAAGTTAACTAGAATCCCAGTAGAAATAGGAAAACCAAACCAGTTACACCAAGGCTACCCACAGCTACTGACGTCGGCCGACCGGCGATTCGGTAAAAGAGTTCAACTTGCAAGCCCCCGCTCCCCCTAAAGCATGATTAGTGACGTGCAGCGTCGATAAACATCTGTAGCTAGCGATCGCAACGAACCAGGTATTCTCCTTTTAATATTCACCTTTTCCTTTCAGCATTTAATATTTCCTAATTTATTACTCCATCACCGCCTTTGTCAGAGTCCACTTGGACTGAATCGGGCCACTCTTTTAGGGGACCGAAAAGAACACAGAAAAAGTGCATACCAATAGACTAGCGATCGCGATGGGACTCTTTTTCGTTAAGGTTGCCCCAGCTTAATTAATTTGATTTTTTATTTTCCTTGCATTATTTAATTAGTTTTGCATTTTTTTTTCTTTTTATTATTTTTTATTTTATTTAGAATTCTATTTTGTTCCGCCTTATCACTTTTCTACACACACTTGCACGTGGATAAACTTTAAAAAAAAACTATTTTAAAATGGCTGACATCAGAAAATTAAACTTTGATAGTATCAACCCACCCTCATGGGGCCTCCCTAGTGATCCCGAGTATAATGTTAGACCGTCTCGCTGGACAGCCCAGCATCATGCACGGTTAAATACGGTCAGTGAGAGAGAAAAATACCCCTTTGCTCCACAAAACACAAATCACAGTGAAAACAGCTGAGCGAAGCTACCCCACTAGTCAAGTTATGGACCACACTGCCAGTGTACTCACAAAAGGAGGAAAAGAAGCTGACGCATTGCTTAGGTCCCAAAGACAAGTTACTCCGAGGAACAGACAAGAGGAAATGACGTCGACTCCTCCACATGCTTCGACTCCCCTGACACATAACACATATACCTCTCATACCATCAACAACAACTATTGAGGACGACCCTCTCCTGAGACACCTAGAAAAGACACCGCCATAAACATAAACAACCTCCACCAACTTTTAGACAACTACATGGCTAAAAAAGAATGCTCTAACCAATTTTGCACGTTCGACAAATTTTGCCGAGACATTGACTTCACTATACCCGCCGAGTTCAAACCACCTAAATTCAACAAATATAACTGTATAGGAAACCCAAAGCACCACTTGGCCCTATTATGTAATGACTGTCGACCAATCCGCACCAATCATGGGCTCCTGATCCATTACTTTTAGAGATCGCTAGAAGGAGAAGCCCTTGACTGGTTCGCTGCCTTACCTCTAGCTGAAATTGAGACATTTGAAGACTTAGCCAAGAGATTCCTAGACTAATACCAATACTTAACTCACCAAGAGGTCAGTCTCGCTGACTTGATAGACAGGACAAGAGGACGACGAAGATTTCTCGAAGTTCGCCAATTGCTGGAGAAGGCTCGCCGCCCGAACGGGAAATCAAATAAAAGAAAGCGATGCGATAGAAATCATGATTGGCAATACCCGAGAGCCTCTCCGAAGTGTTCTCATCCTAAGCGACTATTCTGATTTCTCTAGCCTCTATGAACACACCATATGCATAGAACGTCGACAGAAGAATGGAGACCTTAATCTCTCCACACTGATGACCAACAACCCTAGAACAAACACCCTAAATGAAACTCTGAGCCCCAAATAAATCAATACAAACTAAGAACAAAATCAAACAAGCTTTCAACCGTACCACCCATATGACCAAGCTCAAGATCTATACACAAACCAAGATCAACACACTTACCAACCTTTATACACCAACCAATACACAAACCCGTACTATGACCAAAACTAGTACCCCAACGACACTACGCAAGTTAACATCACCTATCACAACCCATTGTTCGATCAAACTCAACCCGCATACGAGACCGTACACTCACTCACTCCTGCCTCATTCCACCCAGCTAGCATGATTCGTAGAATTGAACCCTCTTCAGACCATGTCCATACCATTCACTCGCAACCAACTAACCCTATCCCACATACCTGTAAATGCGAAGTAACCTTTCACCCAGAATCGGTCACTAAGACCCCTAAAATTCAAACTATCACCGAATCTACCCCTAAACTAACTCAACCCATTACCAAACTCATCGCCAAGCTCAACGCACTTATCTCCCAACCAACTCAACCAATGCTTGAATTTGATAATGTAACAGCTGACAAAAACGTGCTTAACTACATATGTCTGCTATAGTGAAACAACGATTGATCATAGATTTAATAGGAATGAAAATATTTGGAACCCTTCCAAACATAAAATAGATCGTCACACAATTTTTGATGATACATAGTGATGTTTGACACAGAAAGGTGTCAAGACTTCGACCAAAGACCCATCAGTGCATGTGAACAAGTGCCAACCAAGGCCCGATGGCCTTGCCTCGACAACTGAGGCAAGCACAATACCTTGCCTTAGCAGCTGAGGCAAGCAAAAATAAGTTGCCTTGGCATCTGAGGCAAGATTTAAATAGGGCCCTTAATGGCCCGGTATTATTTATTTAGTAAATTAGATATCACATGTACTAAAGCTAATTTCATATATTGAATAAAGGTGTAGCAAAATTATACCTGAGCCCTACACCAGCCATACATCTTTAATGAGTGTATTGGCTTTACACTAAAGCCAAAGTTAAATTGGCTTATACACTTAAGCAGTGTATTAGCTTTGTACTAAAGCCAAGCCAAAAATGGTTTATATTCCTATACACTGAAAACCAAATGGTAGGCACTGCATGGGATCCTAGCCTTATAAGGCTTATAACAGCTATCTTTCACCTTAAGACTCCACGCTGGTGTGAGTTACACTTACGCTTCATGCACCCAATCATGCAAAAGCCTACAAGAGCTCTCCCGCCACTTTCTTCTTCTCGTTTCAAGCCTTGAAGAAATCCCATATGCACCAGACCTACAAGAAAATAAAATAAAATAAAACCAGAAGAAAGAAACCCTTTTCTATCTCTTACAACCACATCATTCTTCTAGATCTCAATGCCCTTAAATTCTGGAAAATTAACCCTTAGGTTCAAATCCTTGGATCACAAGGTGATCCTATAAAGTGGTCGCAAGAGCTTCGACAGACAAACCCTTGGTTTCGGCGAATCCTCACGGCCCTAGCTTCGACACATATTTCACGTGTTCGGCGAACTTGACCACAACACCCTTTCGGCGTCGTCGTAACCACAAATCCACCAAAAAGGTATGCCGTAAACAAACCAATTACTAGACTAGGTTCATTTCATTAATTGTTTTAAATAGAATTTAAATCATTGATGTTAATCCCATGAGATCAAATCAACGGCTCAGAAATCAAGTCATGTGTGAAGGGTTTTGGAGTCAAAATTTCCTAGGAGTGCACTTCGAAACTTTCATACATGATTAGTAAATAAAAGGGGCTTTATATTTATGTGATATATACAGCAAAATATATTATATTTATAGAGTGTAAAAGGTCCTAGCACACTAAGAAAGCCCAAAAGTCAGAAAAGAGGAAGAAGGCACGCAGCAAGCTTGTGTCTCAAGCTTTCCGCGGCAACCACACAATCTTGAGAACGAAGAGTATTCCACTCGTATTGGTCCAATGGAAGAATCATGGTTCTCATGAGGCTACCTGGGAACTCGAAGATGATATTCACGCTCAGTATCCCCATTTATTTACCTAAGGTAAGCCATTTTTTGTATTTGTTAGAATAACTAGCTGCATATGAGAGAAAAATTTATGTATGCATTACCATTAAACTGGACATCATTTTATGCTTCATAACTTCCTACTTTATTAGAGAAATTCATAGTATAGAAGTTTGCTTACGTCATATATGACCTATTACTTGAACTAAATACAAAGGGTTCACTTAAAACATCTTTATCATACCATCTATGTACATCCATTATGACGTGACTACTTCACATGATTAACGGTTTCACACCATGACCTGATCTCAATTCCCCACCATTATATTTATTTTCGAGGACGAAAATCCTTGAAGGAGGGGAGAGTGTAATAGCTGACAAAAACGTGCTTAACTATATATGTCTACTGTAGTGAAACGACGATTGATCATAGATTTAATAGGAATGAAAATATTTGGAACCCTTCTAAACATAAAATTGATCGTCACACAATTTTCAATGATACATAATGATGTTTAACACAGAAAGGTGTCAAGACTTCAACCAAAGACCCATTAGTGCATGTGAATAGGTGCCAACGAAGGCCCGATGGCCTTGCCTCGACAACTGAGGCAAGCACAATACCTTGCCTCGGCAGCTGAGGCAAGATTTAAGTAGGGCCCTTAATGGGCCAGTATTATTTATTTAGTAAATTAGATATCACATATACTAAAGCTAATTTCATATACTGAATAAAGGTGTAGCAAAATTATACCTGAGCCATACACCATCCATACATCTTTAATGAGTGTATTGGTTTTACACTAAAGCCAAAGTTAAATTTGCTTATACACTTAAGCAATGTATTAGCTTTGTAGTAAGGCCAAGCCAAAAATGGTTTATATGCCTATACACTGAAAACCAAATGGTGGGTACTGCATGGGATCCCAGCCTAATAAGGCTTATAACAGCTATCTTTCGCCCTAAGACTCCACGCTTGTGTGAGTCACACTTACGCTTCATGCACGCAATCGTGCAAAAGCCTACAAGAGCTCTCCCACCACTTTCTTCTTCTCATTTCAAGCCTTGAAGAAATCCCATCCACACCAGACCTGCAATAAAATAAAATAAAATAAAACCAGAAGAAAGAAACCCTCTTCTATCTCTTACAACCACATCTTTCTTCTAGATCTCAATGCTCTTAAAATTTTGAAATTTAACCCTTGGATCACAAGGTGATCTTACAAAGTGCTCACAAGAGCTTCTGTAGACGAACCCTTGGTCTCGGCGAATCCTCACGGCCCTAGCTTCGACACATATTTCACGAGTTTGGCTAACTCGATCACAACACCCATTCGGCGTCGTCGTAACCACGAATCCACCAAAAAGGTATGCTGTAAACGAACCAAGTACTAGACTAGGTTCATTTGATTAGTTGTTTTAAATAGAATTTAAATCATTGATGTCAATCCCATGAGATCAAATCGACAGCTCAGAAATCAAGTCATGTGTGAAGGGTTTTGGAGTCAAAATTTCTGAAGAGTGCACTCCGAAACTTTCATATGTGATTAGTAAATAAAAGGGGTTCTATATGTATGTGATATATACAACAAAACATATTGTATTTATAGAGTGTAAAAGGTCCTAGCGCACTAAGAAAGCCCAAAAGTCAAAAAAGAGGAAGAAGGCACACAACAAGCTTGTGTCTCAGGATTTCCGCGGCAACCCCACATGCTTGCCGTGGCAAGGTGCAAGCTGAAGGGCTTGCCTCAGCAACCCTGCACCTTGCCTCGGCAACCCTTTGACCCTGTTCGATATTTTGGTCATAAAGTTTGACCCTGAACTCTGATTGGCATGATTCTAGATGCGTTGGAAAGGGGACAACGAGCCCTATAACTTTCATGAATTAACAAATTAATGAATCTAACAATTAAAGGGTTAAAAGTTAGTAACAAGTTGAGGTAAGCTGAGAGACTTGCCTCTGCAAGAGGCAAGCTGAGAAGCTTGCTGAGGCAACCCTGTTGCTTGCCGAGGCAAGCCTGTGTCTGGCTTGTGTAGTTGCCTGGTTGTGTCTTTGGTCTAAGTTTATGTGCAGTATATTAATTCTTACGATTAGTGGCCCTATATAATATAGATCTAAAGGATAAGGTGACCTAGTAACCCATTCAAAAATACTAAAGCTATGACTATTAAATTATAGAAGCTTGTTGCACATGATGAGCTTGTATAGAGGAATAAAGTTTGAATGCGTGCATGCATATGTAACAAGAAACGTGTAAGCTAAGGTAGGGAATTTTACCTTGCTACGTTATAGTTAGTTTCTCCTTCGCATTTTGGATCGTACATTATTGTATATATTTATTTTCGTTGAAGACCATGCTAAATTAGGTATGTGATGAGATTCATTTTAAAATATATAATTCGCCTGTGATGATGTTAAGTCAGTTGAATTTGATGTATGCATATGATCAGATCAGCTCGATATATGAGAGTATGCTAGTTCTGTTTAAATTGATGCCTGATTATGATAAGATCAGCTCGACATATGTGATTATATTAGGAATATGTCAGATCAGTTTAGATGACATGATAATGATAGACCAATAGATGAATGTTTATGTATGATGATACTAGATTAGTTTAAAAGAAGGTTTATGAATCGTGATGAAAGTATAGTTCATATACAACGTATAATAATGTATGTACATGCTAGCTTAGTTTTGATGATAGCCTATTTTTCGATGTATGACTATGACTGATGGTGTTAGATCAGTTTATAATAATGTATATTGATGATAAGAGCTTCAACTCGATGTATGCTTTGCATGATTATGATGTTAGTTTAGCTTCGATACATGATGATCATTGATTATGCTAGTTTCGGTTATATACGATCATGTGAGTTCAATTATTCAAATCAGTTTTGCTATATGATTCTATGTTGTTCATGATTTTCTTGCATATATGTTACCATGCATTGTTCATGTCCTGTTATTCTTGATGTCATGTACACGTCTTTGATTCGTCTTGAGCGAAGTGATCCCGCTAGCTCGGGAGCTTGACTGTGTAAGTCTTGAAACAAGTGATCTCGCTAACTCGGCAGCTTGATGGTCTTGTACCAAGTGACCCTGTTAACTTAGCTCAGGGGTTTAACTCGTCTCGTATCAAGTGACCTTGATAACATAGCTCAAGGGCTTGATTTCTTGGTGCTAGTGACCCTATTAACATAGCTCAGGGGCTAGACTTTTGATTTCGAAAGCTCGATTCTTTTTTCAGTCTGATGTCTTGTTTCAGCATGATTCCGCGTATTTGTTCAACATGAAGCATGATTCCTCGTATATGTTCAACACGAATATGTTAGTATGATCAATGTTTTGCATGATTTAGTACTTGTACGGATTCGTATGATGTAGTGCTTGTTTATGCTAGATGCTACATGTTACTATACTAGATAGGATATAATGTGCCTCAGTTAAAATTTATGCATCTAAACGTAAATTGGAAATCTAACAAATAAAGTAGCACTATAAATTTCCCTATTGAGCTTCAATGATAGCTCATCCTATGACTTCATGTCTTAGCTGCAGATCTTGCTCGTGACCCTGAGCACGAGGCTAATCGTACCTACCAGCCTGAGGAGGAGGAGGACGAGGAGGAAGGTTCTGTTGAGGACTTCTTTCCTTGAGAGGTTTGAGAGAGAGAGATTTGTTTTTAAACACTAGACTTGTATAAATAGCAGCAACATATTTTGAGATATTCAGTACTTCATGTATAAGTGTTCTTCCATTGTTTAGATTACGGGTAGCCGTTATCGATGGAAAGCTATATATAGCTTTTGTTTATATTTTGTTGTTTATTTTCTTGCTTTATACGGTAAATGAATATTAGGTATGCGCCATATGTTCTCTTTGTCTGAGTTAATATTACACTTCCGCAATTGTAAAACTTTATACACGATGCACTTGTATGACAGGATCATATTAGGTGATCCGACGACGCGACCTTTCCTATATACGATAAAGGGAAAAGTCGGGTTGTCACAGATAACCTACCAACAAACAAATCAATCCCCCACCTCCTGATTAGGCACCCAAACCAATGATGCAAACTGCCCTCGAACAGGCTCATGTGCCGATTCTAGAAGTAATTTTCGAACCAATCAATTGGCATTATACGACGCCATTCATACTTAAACCAATCGCAAGACTAAACTCTGAACCCAAACAAATTATCCAATATACCCCCGAAATAACTAGCCCTCTTGCTCCCAAATCAACTCTGAAACTAACCAAAACCGAACACATTGACAAACACGTTGCACCACCAAACTCAAAACCAGTCCCTAAATCAATTCCTATACCTGCTTTAAAACTTGAGCTCAATAACGAACACTTCAATCCAACAACATCCAAATTAACTCTCAAATCAACTTCTACGCCCACTCCAGAACCTAAACTCACTACCACCTCACTAACTTCAAAACAAAATCTTGAACCCGAATATGCTACCAAACACACCTTCGAA
The DNA here is from genome assembly GCA_021018995.1 of Chloranthus sessilifolius. Classification (NCBI taxonomy): domain Eukaryota; kingdom Viridiplantae; phylum Streptophyta; class Magnoliopsida; order Chloranthales; family Chloranthaceae; genus Chloranthus; species Chloranthus sessilifolius. The sequence goes on from CM037594.1 coordinate 15,380,943, forward strand.
CCATCCATTTCACTCACCATAGAATCAACCATTGAACCAACCTCGGAACCTGCTCTCGAACCAAAACCCATTTCAAAACCTCAACTCACCACTAGAGTTATCACCTCACCAACTTCAAAACGAAACCCTGAATCCGGCTCTGCCACCAAACAAACCTCCGAACCATCCATTTCACTCACTCCAGAATCAACCATTGAACCAATCTCAAAACTAACTCACTAATCAGTGTCTACGCCCGCCTCAAAACCTAAACTCGCTCTCCATCGAACTTATCATCCCCCAACTCCGAAACAAGAACTTAAACCTACTATTGAACTTACTGTTCCACCAACCATGAAACTAAACCCCAAACTCAAACCTGTTATAAAAACTAAACCTATTATACAACCTAAACTTATCATCAAACCTAAGCCTAAACTTATCATCAAACCTAAACCTGCTATCAAAACTGAACCTATTATTGAATTTAAACCTATTATCGAATTTAAACCTATCCTCGAACATGAACCTATTACCCAACCTAAAGTCATGATCAAACTTGAACCTATCATTGGATATGAAACCAAACTGATAATTGAACTTAAACCAATCGTTGAACTTAGACGCGAACCTATCATCGACCCTACACCCATCCACAAGCTCAAACCCACCATCAAAGGTGAACCTGTGACAGCCCGGATTTTGGCACCTCGAAACCCGTGCCATCAGCACGATCATCTTGACCGTGCCCCTCAGCTAAGCACGGAACATTGGCATATCAAGCATAAAATGAAATAATAAATGAAACTGCGGAATTTAAATCTATATTAAAGCAATTCTCCAAAAGACAGTTTTACCCTCATGCCTCTGCATGAATGGAGAACCGATCTGAACCATCGATGATAGCAATCATCACGGATGGTTCGCCCCAAAAGAATAATCCCAAACTCAATATATACATGGTTTAACCAAAACAAGGCTTGACATACCAAGCCGTACAAATCTCTCTCAAAAGCCCTCAAAGCGGCACAACGGAGTCCTCTAGAAGAAGTCCTCAGGAGGTGGCTCCAACTCGTCTCCGGCCACAAGGTCCGACTCACCGGGGTCAGCGTCTCCTGAAGCCTCGGCAGCTGCTAGTAGTGGACCTGCGACGTATAGTCTATAGGGTGAGCTACATCCTAGCTCAATAGGGAACAGAGCACAGTTGAACATATAAATTATTACTCACATATATTCCATGATACGCCATGCATGATGTGTCTATGCAGTTATTGATGAAAACAGTTAAAAAGTATTGCATTTTACTGGTAATTACTTATGTTTTCATTTATTCATGAATGATGCTGAAAAGGCCTAAAGCAAAACTTAAACTTTCAACTTAAGTAATCCCCGAGCAATATAGCATCGAGCCCCGATGAGATACCCTTCATCGTCATCTATATAGACACTTTTAACGTATTCCCTGGGAATACAATATAGTACCCAAGCCCCTTTCCCCTGGGGATTGGTGGCGGGGTTTCACTTGTCTCAAATCAACACCCCTGGGGTGTGCTTACTGTGTACGGATAAGCCTCCGCACTGGCCTACGGTTTCGCCGCCGTATCGGTCACGGATATCCTGCCGTGTCAGTCGCGGATATCCCGCCACGTCCGTGGGGTACCCTATCAAACCTCAAATAACAAAAATATCGGTGCCTTACATATAGTTATTCACCATGTAAATGTGCTATCTTATATCAGTTAGGCCCTATCAATCATGATTCAATCTTGGATACATCCCTGGGATGTATCCATTCACTTGCATCACACCTGATGCTCTTATCTCTTGACTTCTTCATCCCCTGGGGATGGCTCATTATAATTACTCTTATGGATGTCACACACACACACTTTTCACAATTCTTAAGCAATAAAACATTTGAATTTGAATTCTATATCACTACATACATGCTCTTGTAAAATAAAGTATATGTTCAAGGTGTTCCCTACCTCAAGTCTTTGTTTGATCAACGCATCAAGGTCCCACGTGGCTCCTTGTGCACTAGTTCACACGTACCACCTATGGTACCACATAACAGGTGAAACACATCACTAAAGATGCAATAAAGGAGGTCCAAGACCCTCCATGAATGCTTAAAGTCAAACTCAAAAGTCAACAAAATTTAGCCCAGTCGATTAATCGAACACCAAAATCGATTAATCGAAAGTCAATATCGATTAATCGATTCTCAAATCGATTAATCGAGATTTTCATTCGATTAATCGAATCCTAATTCGATTAATCGAACTTCTCTGTTCAGCTAAGTCGATTATCAATTCGAGTAATCGAGTTCCCAAAATCGATTAATCAATCCCAAATCGATTAATCGAAATTTGAAATCGATTAATCGAAATCCCATTTCGATTAGTCGATTTTCCGCAAGTCATTTCCTCCAGCCCCTGGGGTCCACTGGAGGTCCCCAGTCGATTAATCGATATTCAAATCGATTAATCGAAACTCAGTTCGATTAATCGAACTCGGGTTCCTTGACTTTTCAACTTCTTGGCGAATTTCAATTAATCGAATCTCAATTTCGATTAATCGAAATTGCCAGATTCAGCCCCTTTTGAGCTGTTCTTCCCAACCTTTTTTTCCACTCTTTTTCCTCTATTTTTCTAAACCATCATCCTACAATCTAAACCATTTCTCAACTAAATTACCCTCTACAATCTATGCATTTTTATTCACAAAATTTTACCTTTAATCAATCTCAACTTGATTTCAAATCAAGTGGTTGGAAGGCTAGGGTTCCAGCTTTGCTTCTAGCGGATCCCTCGCGTCTAATCCGACGTTTATTGCTCGAATCCCCCCTTCCTCAACTAGCATTTACTCATTGCATTAACTATTCTCTCCTTCTCTCTCTCTTCCTTACTCTCTCTCAATCAACCAATTAAAGAGAAACTAGGGTTATAAAACCCTTTTATCTTTTCTCTAACCTGTGTGTTGAGCACATGCACCGCAGTAGGTGTATGTGACTTCACATTTTCCATCATACACCACATAAACACTCAACCCATTGCATCTCGTCCGTTCATCACACTCTATGCTAACTATTGAACTTCTAATTGGTCAAACCTGTGACCAATCGGGCATGAATCCCGAGGTCATAGTTTAGCGTGATTTTTCGGGCTATTACAGAACCCGCCATCAAACCTGAACCCATTGTCAAGACTGAACCGTCATCAAACTCGAGCGTGATATCGAACAGGAACCCATCACTAAAACTAAACCTATTCCTACAATGCCAACTCCACTCACCTTTGAGCCAACCACCGAACCTATCGAGGAGTCGATCATCGCTCCCACTTTTGAATTCAAAACAGACTTAAATCCTACGACCCCAATCGACATCCAAATTAACGCATCACCGAACTCTCAAATCCCACCATAACACAAAATTGACATCATAACTAAGACCGAATCTAACCACCGGATGCAGATTTCTGTAGACCTCATAATCAAAACCTTCATAGAACACAAACTGGCAACGAAATCGCTACCTCGAATAGTCGACACTAAACCTCCTCCAAAAATTATAAATAAAACTTTAAAATAACCTTACGATAAACCCAAAGTGCGAATCAGACAAAACAAGCATAATCAAATAAAACCAAACTGCCCCACATGAAAGAAAGGTCCACCTTGGCCTATTCCCTCGTGTCTCCTCCTCCTACTCTACCTCTGCCTTATCCTCTCACTACCTTTACAACACCACATTCCCTCTCAATGCATCCCGCTCCAACTTCACCCACGAATAACTTTCCAACAATTCATAAATAATTCTAGAAAACTCTCTAACAACTCTACGCTCCAACTCTACGAGAGGCCTCACCCTATAGGAAAATTAAAGAAGGTCCCTCCAGACAAGGAATCTCCTAACATAAAATATTTATCAAAAGAAGTTAAAAGAAGTCGCACCTATTTTGACAAATCTCATATCATCCAAAACACAAACCTAAACATAACATCTCTCTCATCCCAGATCATTCAGATCGAGGTCCCCAAAATAAAATTATCTAATCAAGCATTCACTTTGACCATCCAACATATCCCACAAAGCAGAATTTCTAAGTCAGTCCCTGCATAAGGAGCTGATGTTGTACCATAACACAATAACAATAAAATAATAATAATAATACAAAAAATATAAAACAAAAAAAAAAAAATATATATATATACATATGTCATCTGCCTAGCAATATCTCTGACTTATAACTCCTACCTGGCCAAGAACTCGAAGTCGGGGAGCTAGTGCTAAGGGAAAAGTGCCTATACAACCACCTCACCTGGAGGAAATCAAACCCATATGGGAAGTACTTATATTATCTCAGCAACATGCCCAGGAAACAGCAATAGGGGAAGAACTTTTTGACCCTTGGAATCATAACTCAATGACCATCATGTCTCGTAGCCTAAACAAACATACTTATATACCTATCATCCTCGCAGTCATCCAAGGCATTCGCCAGTCGTAGGCCATTATTTTTTAAATCATTTTGGGTATCATCTAACTCATTGACCACCCTCCTATTTGGGCAAGTTGATCGAAAGGACTAGTGGATCATGAAACTCTCTTTCTGAAATATAGAAAACTCTGGATTCTCATACACTCTTTCAGCCATTGGAGTTGATGTTAGAGCTGAAAAAATGAAAATATAAGGTTCCATCAAACCTCATAATTCTTGTGTTAGCAGGTTGTTCAAAAAATATATATATATACGAAAAAGAAGCACAACTGAGCGAGAGCAATACGACGAATGAACAATCAATGAATTTAGGGAAGCATAACCAAATTGTGAGGGCATTCCTAATATTTTTATTAGGAGAGCATAAGCAAACCGCGAGGGCCTCCCTAATTTTTTCACACTACTAGATATCATCGTACGGTGGCGGGAAGAGGATAAAACTCCTGCTAACCATTGAATTTGAGACTTTGATGGTTGTAGAACATGATGGAGAGCTCAATGATGGTATCGCATTTCCCACCCGAGAAGAAAGTAGTTGACTACTATTTCAAAACTTGGTTGAATAAGAAGCTACCCTCAGATTAATAAACCTTAACTCCTCTTAACCCTTAATTTTCTTTTCGGACAATGAGTCACATGACTTTTAAAATATCTTTCAGAATAAAACCGAAAACTCTCGAATGATAAGTAATGCAATCACCCATTACCAACAGTTCACCTCAATCTTGTTAAAAGCTACGATACATGATGATCGTTCAGCACTTACAAAATCGAGCCTAACATGTGGCCAAAATAGTCGAGCTACCTCCCAACATGGGATCATCACAAATAGACTCTAGGACATCTGTGAGGCAGATAAAAGTCTCACAATCACTTGGCACTAGGGCATTTATTTTTAAAGAGCGCTAGCACCTTGATAGCAATACTCATGTCACAAGATCGATACCCCAAACTGGGGCATTTTTTTTCAATTTTTAGTTTAATTTTTGTTTTTTCACCTCGGATACCCCAAACTAGGGCAGTTCTTTTTCATTTTTTTTATTTTTTACTTTATTCCTTGCTTTTCTGCCATGGGACCAAAGACATCCAAAACAATACAAACAAGAAATATACAACAATAAATATAAATAAACATAAAAAAAAAAATGCAATAAATAAAAAAAAAAATAATATCACTTCATTTATAATAAAATTTTACAAGTATCACCGGACGCATACCTCTTGGACATACAACCCAAAATGGAAACCTAAAATTCTAATCTGCAATCCAAAATAAAAACTGAGCCCAAAACAGACACAAAGCCCGAGCTCGGAGCGTCCAATCAGAAGCAACAGAAGGCGAGATGGAGGATTGGTTGGGGAACGCCCCTTTTCATCCATTTGGAGGACTTCCCTTCTGCCATCTTCACCTTTTACTAATAGTGAAGGGCATATAGGACGCTCCCTTCCCTATACCGCCTATTCTTAAAATTCATGTCACCGTCGAAAGCCCCTTCAGGCTGAAGATCATGCAAAACCACAATTATAGGAAGAAATGACATCATAATTGGATGACTAGATCACAAGTTATAGCTAAAAATTGAGAGCTAGAGAAAAATAGGAACGGATGAAGAAAAATGAAAGGAATTCGGATATATATAGACACTGGCTTAATTAAACGCCTGAAAGTGGATGCATAATTTTATTATGTGCTGAAACAGAAATGCTTAAACACGATCATGCGCACCATGAAAAGCGCACAATCAAACTTTCGCTCATACACAATCCCGACACAACCATTGCACGCAGGTACGCCCACGCACAATACAATCGTGCATCTATATTACCACGCGAAATCTGAAGGGACACCCGCATAGTGACTTGGCGATGCTCCGATTACGCACACAAACTCTAGTGGATAATTAGATTACACGTTGATACTCAGGCATGGAATTTGAATTGACACCCGAACACCTCCACTCTTTCAGCCCCGAGACTCTTCAATCGCATGCCCTTCACAGAGCGCATAATGATGTTGTATGCACACAAACTAACGCTGAATAACCTCTCTAATCCCAGAATCACACACACATGGCCCACCGCACAATTCAATCAAACGCCCAATACCCTACGCGCAATACTCAGCTATGACCACATTTCAAATAGAATGCACACCCTCACACCTTTCTGTCCCATCTAGATTAGAATCCCTCTTCCTCTTCCATCCCATCGAGTAGCCCCACAGGGTGTTTAAAGAGAGAGAGCCATTGACCCCACCTATGTCCCACCGCGATGCTAAAACTTCACCATGCAACCTAACATGCCACACGACCAAAGGAAGGCTCGACCGATGTCCCATCGTGAAGAGTTAAGAATGAGCCTCCCAAAAATCCTATTATACCACCAAGACCAAAGTCAAATCCCATAACAATCATAGACACCATTCAAACTGACTCCAACCCATTACGTAGCCAAGATCTGCCAAAGAAAGAAACACCATCATTATCTCACCATGACATTGAAACAACTAAGGAATCATCAACCTTGCACATGTCCCGTCACGATGCAATTACAATTTGATCCCATCACAACCTTGCACTGGGAAACCGAACATTAAATATATTCAACTCTAAGAAATCATAAATGTCTACTGGAAAAGGGACACCAGACGAGCCATTGGTGTGAGCAATGACGCATCTGGCCTGACCTGACTTGCGAAAGCCTTCGCCATTACATCATATTTTATTTTATTATTGGTCTCTAGACCTTGTCCCTCGACATTCATATGACGCCCCCTAGTACCTCAATTGTGCTGTATATCCCTTTGTTTGATTACCCCTTACACCTGCAGATTAGGATATCGACTCTTCTACCATTTGACTGCCCCTTGCAGCAAGTCACGATATGCGGCGGGATGCCCCTTGCACCCACGGATTAGGTTATGCCCCTTTTCCCCCGTTTACTGTTACTAGCAGCATGTCACGATATGCAGCGGGATGTCACTCACATCCACGAGATGGAATATACCTTTCGACAGCTACCACTGGACCTCCGAATGCTCTATTTTAGTTTGTGACCATAGATAAGAAATCCAAGCATCTCATGTCAGCATCCCCGATTCACATTTATGGTTTCTTAAGAAAAATAAGAAGGCACCTCGGATGAGGGGTGTCTACTTCTTCGACACGTTCTTATTCCACAATAATGCGTCAAAGAGGGGCATCTGTAGACACCCCCATTTTGCCCTCTCGAAATATAAAAATTGGTTCGGTCAACCTTTGACCTTGCCCACGATCTCTGAAAAAGGACTACCATTCTCTGAAGACTTTAAAACCCTAATATGGGTACCATGCACTGAAATAATAGTACATGGTTGAGTCCCAGGCTGAAACAATAGCTCTGTGGCTCAGACCAGTCTCAAACCTAGCAAAATATCGAACTATGCGCCCTGTATAGTGCGCATAACTCAATTGCCAGCCCCATGGCTTGTGCTCAATTGGTCCCACTTGGACCAAGATTTCACTTCCTGAGGACTGCCTAGACCTTGATTATGTGCTGTACCAGGTGCGTGCAATCATCTTGCATGCTTCAATACCAATGCGCAATTAGTCCATTTTGGACTGATCCTGCACCCTTCTAGAAACTGCCTGAGATGCAATTGTACGCCCTATCTTGAGTGTGCAATTGAATTACATGCCTCAACACAAGCGCATAATTGGTTCCTAAGCCAATCCGGTCTCCAGTTCCCTAGACCGCCTGAAAATTGCCTATTATGCTGTGACAACCCGCATTTTCCCAACATATATTTTTATTTCTTTTTTTTCACAACATGGAAAAACCTGTACCATCGGGTCGCAGATCACGATCCAAAATATAGTGTACATGGTATGTCTACAAAAAAGCGAACTTCAAAGCATATAACATACATGGCAGAAAGATGATGATATCTCATTTATTATAAAACACCATCTACAATCTAAAACCACTGATGATGGTCAACCATCACCTAAACAGTGGCGTACAAAAAAAAGAGAGGTGCAGGTTCAATTGCTAACAAAGTCCAGTAATATACCAAATCCAAAGATCCAAAATAGAGCCCAAGTATCTCCACACCAAGCTCAAAGAGGCAGTCTATCGGATCCGCTTCAAGCTTCTTAAACAGGACCTGTACCTGGGATGTATAGTCGAGGAATAAGCTTCATCCAAGCCCAGTAGGGAAGAGATCCATATTAACCACATCTCATATTTTCAAAACATAGATCCAATAATCATAATTCAAAGGCATTTTCAAAGCGAAACGAACAGATTCTTTCATATCAGAAACAAACTGTTTTCAAAGATATATTGAACCAAAACTGATTTCAAACATATCAGAACAAAACTTGTTTCAAAGACAAATCGAAAGCACAACTTGTTTTCAAAGATATATCGGAACAAAACTTATTTCAAAGACATATCGGAAGCACGACTTGTTTTCAAAGATATATCAGAACAAAACTTATTTCAAAGATATATCGGAAGCACAAGTTGTTTTCAAAGATATATCGGAACAAAACTTGCCTCAAAGACATGTTGGAACAAAACTTCTTTCAAAGATATATTCTATTCAAAACTGAGCTTTGCGAAATCTTAGCTAAATTCACAATCCTCAATTCAAGTTCGAATACATATTCAGAATCAGAATTCAATTTCATAATTTCGGATTCACTTATTCATTCACTCATTTGTTTCCCACTTATTATTGAATTCGGAATTCATATACAGTATTCTTATTCAGGGTCAAGATTCGGATTCAGATTCATAGTTCTTATTCAAAATTCAAAGATCATATTCAGGGTTCTTATTCAGAGTTTCAGAGTTCATATCATTGTTCACAAGTTCAAATTCGAAGTTTAAATACACAGATTCATCGCCGTGTCGGTTCAAATACACAGATTCATGATTTCATGTTCATGTTCATGTTCATATTCAGGTTCAAATACACGAATTAACAGTCGTGTCGATTCAAATACTGATCCACTGCCGTGTCGGTTCAAATACACGAATTAACCATCGTGTCAGTTCAAATACATGGATTAACCGTTGGGTCGGTTCACAAAACACGGATGATTAGTGTTTGAGATGTTGGTTCAAATACACAGGTTCACCGCCGTGTCGGCTCAATCCACAGTTTCTTATTTTCGAAGTTCAGATTCCTGTTTGGATGCCACATTTAGATTCAAATTCGGAAGTCATGTTTAAAATTGATGTTCATATTCAATGCTTGTTTTCAAGTTAAATTAAGTGGTGTCAAATGTCAAGCCCCTGAGCTTCGTTAACAGGGTCACTTGAATCAATAAATCAAGCCCCTGAGCTAAGTTATCAAGGTCACTTGAATAAAAAAATTAAGCCCCTGAGCTAAGTTAACAGGGTCACCTAAATCAAGAGATCAAGCCCCTAAGCAATGTTGATAGGGTCACTTGAACCGGATCACACAATCACAGCGACACAAGTAAGAACATGAGTCATATAGCATATACGAGATCAAGCAAACGAGAACTAAAACTTATCGGATTGAGCATGATAATATCATGGAGACAAATATGCGAGCTGATAGTAATGCCATAAATGAAATTATAGACATGTATCATGCAATAACGTATCAAAAGTCTAGTACAAAACATGCAAATCACGTACAAAAATCCCAGGTTTATACTTTTCAAAACATGGCAATATTCTTGTTTTACAATTCTAGAAAATATCAGTGTATTCTACTTGCATCAATAGCATGAATTTCAAAAAAACAAGGATTTGGTGAGATGTTCTTCCGTACAGTTATTTTTCTAAACTAATGTCAAACATATGAAATGAAATATTTAAAAGTCAATTTAAATATCCAAAACTCAGGTTTCGCATCCAGTTATATCACAGGATATAAGTATTGAAGATCAAATGCAATTTAGTAGTAAACTTTCCCTACCTCGGTTGCGAAATTACTCAAAGTGCGGCAAAACGGTGCAAAAATCCTCACGGACATTTCTCAAATCTTAACCTATATTACAAGGCATTCGTATACTAACATGTTAGTGACTGAATATCACACATGTCGAAGCTCCTATAGTTTTCTCCAAACTAGGGCGAAAATGACAAGTTCATGTTAACTTTGGATTATGTGAAATTTGTCCCCACTTGACACTAAATTTTAACCTTTTAAACATTATATTCATAAATTTGTTAATATATGAAAGTTATAGGGCTCGTTATACCCTTTCCAATGCATGAGTAATCGCACTGTGCGACCGTGGATCCTCTCAAACCCGTCGCGGTGATGCGCTCGCCTTAAAAATGAAAATGGTGGAGTCGCCACCCGGAGCTTTTGGTGACTCGGGAAACCTTCAAATCGATATTTTGAGCACCGAAGTGCTAAATATGACTCTGATTTATCGGTCTGTGCCAAAGGCTCTAGGGTAGGGGCTTCGGTTATCAATCGGGAAGGGTTTAGGCACCCGATCAACCCGCACGTAGCAGTCTCTATCTATGGCCAAAAATATAAATAAAAAGGGCGGAGTTTCCCTTTGCCCGAAGGCAATACGGCCCTATCAAGCTTTGAGCCAAACCGAAATTTCGGCGGCGTAACGGTTTGAATCCTTGGACGGAGGAGACACCAAGAAGGTAGAGGAAGAGAGGGGTGAGCCGGAGCTCACGGGCCCTTGTTGCACCATGGAAGATCTTCGCTTTGGCGTGCTTCCGATGGCTTAAATGGTGTGCAAATGGGTTCCAATGCTAGGATTCAATAAAGTGGGGGGTGTAGAGTGAAGTTAGAGGCTAGACTTTAGCAAAAGGGAGTGATCTAATGGTGGAAATGGGTTGAAAGGGATGAACTAAGCATGCTGGAATTCTGGAAAAATGTGTGCATTTTCTCTCACTAGGGTTCTCTCTTAAGCTCCAAATCCTTAACCTCCAATTTTTCCAACCCTTAAGGAAGAGGGAGGCCTCTCTATTTATAGAGAAGGGATGGGTTAGGGGTTTACTTAAGAGTTAATTGGTTTAGCAATTAGGTAATCCCCCATCCAAGGTTTTTTGGGTTTTCAAGGTCTTAGGGTTTTGGGAAACTAGTTTTAATGGCGGATGATGGGGTGAGGCCAAAGGTGACTTAAGGGTTGCCCATAAGCTCAAAGGGGGTGCAACCAATCTCAAGACACCCACCTCAACCAAGGGGATGGTCAAAGGGTCAAACTAGATGGAAGAAATTTGAGCTACTGATGACAGTTACTATAGCTAAGCTGGGCGTATATATTATATACGCCCAGTTTAGGAATAGTAAATTTCACCAAAATCAGGGGAGTTTTGAGAAGATGAAGCCCGTGGTGGGTCCCACCTATACTGGGCGTATATATTATATACGCCCGGCCAAATTTCCCCCAAAATAGGCAGGTGTATATAATATATACGCCTGACTAATCTGGGGCAAAATGGCTGGGCGTATGTAATATCTATGCCTGAGTAAAAGTCCTATGATTTTATGTGAAACTCAAAACGACCATAACTTTTGAACCGTAGCTCCAAATTGGGTGATCTTTGGCTTATTAGAAAGCTGAAGAAGTCCTCTTTCGAATGGTATATGGCTCGTCCATGGTACTGGTCTGTGTGAAATTATGTAGCTCTCCTCCCATCAACCGCCAGAAGGGTTTAAGTTAGGTCTGGGAAGGGATTCTAGGGTGTAGGGGTGACTTCTAAGGATTGGGGGAATGGCTCTAATGGTCTTAGGGTGACTCCTACTGGTCTAGGTTGGTTCCTAAGGGTTCAGGGGGGTGCCATCGGAAGCATAGGGGTACATCTCTCCCGAAGTACAGATTGATCGAGCCTTGGGCCGAATTTGGGTGTCTACAGATGCCCCTCTTTGGTATTCGATCACTAATGATCGGATGCCAAAGACAAGAGACATCCGAAGAGGTCCAAGGCACGTTTGATGGGTCCGCCTGGTTCAACTCAATTCTCAAACATTCATGGTGATGGTGAGTGTACGTAAGCCCTCTCATTTCGGGATATCGTCCGTACCTCAGAGCTAACAGTCCCCAAGCGCATTGCGACATTACTGGGCATAACTGCGATGATCACAAAAAGTGTAAGCCCGCTAGCCGGGATATCGTCCACTTCCTGAGGGAAATTATAGATTTGTGATGTTGAGTATTAATCTGAACCAGACAGCTCCATGAAACGGGATGATCGATCTATGCTTCGGAATTGATGCGAAGCATACAAAGCGAAGGCCTTCAAACTGTGTCCAATCCTATGGAATATCGACAGCTCCATTGGATTGGGCACGGGTGCCCTTACCTAGGTAAGGCTCAAAGTTTCTGGGTGAACCCATCAACCTCGAGGTTGCTTTAGCATAATTGACCCGAGTGGAGCGAATATTGATGTCGCAACACCTCTTGGGAATGCATGCCCATTTTCTGAGTAATAAATTTGTTTGTGTCATTTTTCTGAATTTTCTTTTGTTTCGAGGCCTCTAAGCAGAGCTCAATGACCTCTGACAACTTTATTTTTGTACAACTCTTTAAGTGGATCAAATGCCAGTTGATACGCTTTTAAGAGTGCGTGCGCCATGCTGGGGATAGGTGCACCTTGGGGATGTGTACGTTCCAGTGGGGAGGTGCTCCTGATTCGCAGGGACCGGAGTGCTTTAACTCGAGACAAAGCTAAAGATCGGGCTAGAACCAAACATCCCTCGAAAGAGATGGCTAATTTCTAGCCTCCATCCCTAATGAAATCACATCTTACTAACTATGCACAGACAGACACCCATCAGGGGCGATAAGCAGCAAATAGGCGCGAACAGAAGCCTCGACCCTAAGGTACAATTTACGAGGACAACGACCATCCTGCGGATACCCAGACGCAAGTGCGTACATTCAACAGGGACACCGTGCATATACAGGTTTTAAGCTTGTGTAAAAGGAAATAAAAAGGGAAAAGAGCCCTTTGGTCTGTATGTTCGCACATAGTTTGGTTGGTTGTAATTTCATTTTTGACGGGTCAGTTTCGACTGACAATAGACTTTTCTAATGGTCTGAAGTCGGGGGCACTCTTGGTCAATATCAATCCGAAGGCGGATGACCAGAGTGAATGCCAAAAGGTGGGGTCAACCCACTCAGGGTTTTCACTAAGCAGCAATAAGTTGTTATTTCTTCTCCTTTCCTTTCTTCTTTTTTTTTTCTTCTCTTTTTTCTTTCTTCTTTTCATGTCAAATGGAGACCCTGGGCACGCTCAAACTGCCATTATTTTTGCACGTATCCTTAGGCGAATCAACTTGCCATGATTATATACCTTAGGGATGCGTGTATTCGGGTGATGGGTTCTTGGTTTACCTGCCGGATCAGGCCTTGACTCTTGCTAAAGGGACAGTGACCGGAGATGGGCTAAATTACCTGCTTGCTGGGTCAGGTATAAAATGTCCCTGCCTGAAACGGGGTTCGAGAGCTTTTGGGTGAACCCGATCATTCCGAATTGATTTAACACGGCTCTCGGAGTGGGGCAAACAAGCGTTGCAACGCTCTTTTGAGAACCAGCGTTGTATATATTATATTTTGTTCTTTTCATTATTTTTTTTATTCTCTTTTTTTTATTTTATTTTGTGGGCGCATTAGGTGGGCGCCTACGGATCTAGATCCGCTTATTGTAGCATGGTCCCTTTGGGTCAATCGAAGGAAACTCGAAGGGTCATTTGGGGACGCGTGCACCATGGTCGACGACACGTGGGCCTCGAAGGGGGTCCGGATCGAGGTTCATAGCATACAAGGGGGCTGTTGGGCCTTAAAATCGAAAAAGGGAGGTCGGGCAGTTTAAAAACTGCCATTTTTGGTTGGGCGTATATAATATATACGCCTGACCAAAATCTGGCGAAAAATGATCGAGCGTATATATTATATACGCCCGTCTAAAATCTAGCAGTTATGAAACTGCCCAAGCCCGAGCACAAAAGGGGCCCCTCTTTTCAAATTCTCTCTTCCTCCCTCCTTTCTTCTTGAGTCCGGGACAACCCCTTAGGGTTTTCTCATTTGATTTGGCTTGAGTTCTATTACCGGCGGCCGCGGGTGTGGATCGAAAGGCGCTTATCCTCCGCCGCTCTTTGTTTTTCTCTCCCATTGAAGGTAACCATTACCTTCCCCTTATTTTGCTTTCAAATTTTTGATGCTATTGCCTCTTTCTTTTCTTTTTGATGAAATGCTTTGTGATGCCTATATTTCCTTTTTTTTTCTTTTCTTTTTCTTTTCTTTCTTCTTTTTTTTCTTTTTTTGTTTTAGTTGTTTTAGTTGTTGTTTTTTTTTTTTTTTGCTTCTTTTTTTTTTTATACTAACCCGAAGGAAAAGAGACGCCTATATTTATACACACATTTTTTGGTTTGGATTAATATGCAAAAGAAAAGAGATGCCTATATTTATGCACACATTTATTTGGTTTGGATTAATATGCAAAAGAAAAGAGATGCCTATATTTATACACACATTTTTTTGGTTTGGATTTATATGCAAAAGAAAAGAGATGCCTATATTTATATGCACACTTTTTTTTTGTTTGGATTTATATGCAAAAGAAAAGAGATGCCTATATTTATACGCACTGTTTTTTTTTTTTTGGGATTAATACGCACACACACATTTTTTTGTTAATGGGCTAGCACACACACATTTTTTGTTTCTCTTTTGGATTGGTACACGCATCTTTTTTTTTTTTTTTTTAGTACACATACACACATTATTATTTATTTTATTTTATTTTTGGATTAGTATACTCGCACATGGTTTTTTTTCATTTTTTTTTTTGTTTACACACACATCTCTTTTTTTTTTTGCTTTTTTTTTTTTTGGGTCAGTACCCACACACATGATTTTTTTTTGTTTTTTAGTACGCACACACATTCTTCTTTCTTCTTTTTTTTTTTAGTGCCTACACATGGTTCTTTTTTTTTGATTAGTGCATATATATAT
The DNA here is from genome assembly GCA_021018995.1 of Chloranthus sessilifolius. Taxonomy (NCBI): domain Eukaryota; kingdom Viridiplantae; phylum Streptophyta; class Magnoliopsida; order Chloranthales; family Chloranthaceae; genus Chloranthus; species Chloranthus sessilifolius. The sequence goes on from CM037594.1 coordinate 15,396,376, forward strand.
ATATATATATATATATATATATATATATATATATATATATATATACATTTTTTGTTGGCAATCCTCTCATATGCCGATGCGTCTCATATTTTCAGGATGTCTGGTGACGAGGGGCATGATCAGCAAGAAGGGCCGGAGATGGCCTACGGCCCCCGTGGGGAACAGTTCATTGTGTCTCAGCGCTCCTCCCAGCCTTGGTATGAGATGCAAGGCAGGCCCACACCGCCTCCTCTCGCCAAAGACACCCATATGTCCAACTTCGAGATCGTTGGTCAGGTAAACAGATGGGCCCCCTCCTTCTTTCCGCTTTTGTTTTCCTTTGATGCCCTCATTATATCTCCCTGCCCCTATCTGATTGATGCCTTCGCTTTTACGCACATTATGTTCCGAGGCGGTTGGTTTGACCTCCAGCGTCTTGTGCTTTACCTTTCCCCAATGGTGAAGGACCTACTCACTGCTGCCAGTTTTGGGGACTTCATTTCGTGCCCCGCTGTAAGAGATGATACGGCCTATTTAAAGGCAATGATAGAGAGTTTTCGCCCCGAGACGATGACATTCCACATGGCCGTGGCAGAGATGCAATTCACACTGGCGGACTGGTCTATGATCACTGGGGTTCGTATCGGAGGGGTGCCCATGGTACCTACCCGCACACCGGGTAGGGAGGAGGTGATTCAGCTGCTAGGGGCCTACCCGTCCTCAGGGAACGTTCGAGGCTCCAAGGTCAAGCTATCCTGGTTGGTTGATCAGTTTGGGCCTAATGAGTTGGTGAACCAGGGGCAGCCTGACATGGACATTTACATCGAGCCTGCGCGCACACTTATGCTGGCCCGCATCTTCTTACTGTTCCTCCTGGGCAAGACTCTCCTCTCCAACACCTGTGGAAGGCGAGTCTCTTTGTCCCTGCTGAGCCTGATGGTGAACTGGGAGATCGTGCATCAATTTGATTGGGGCGGCGCTGGCTATGTCGTACTCATGTCCAGCCTAAAGCAGGTCGTTCTTGGGGAGTCTAGCTTCATTGTGGGTTTCTGGCCTGCCATCGAGGTATTTTATCTTTTGTTTTAGTCTATCCAATTTTCTTTTATAGCATACATGTCTTCATCTACCTGCTTTCGCAGATCTGGGGGTACCTTCACTTTCAATCGAGTCGCCCTCTGCTTCAGTCTGACATTGCTACGTTCCCCCTCATGAGTAACTGGCATGTGGGTCACCGTCGGGACGTAGGTATGAAGCATTTGGAGTTAGGACTGCTCTCGTTGACCTGATCCCAGAGGTAAAACAATTCCTGTTGTAAATTTGATTTCGGCTCCTGTGTGCTAGGGGTTCTGACCAAATGTGTGCATCCCCTTCCGGTTTTCTCTTCTTTTGCAGGTCATCCTTGACCCTTACATAGGATCCCACTTTTGGAATTTGGCCTCAGTGGGCCCCTCTCGTCTTTTGCTAGACCGTCGTATCATCTTTCTCTACGGGTCCTGGACTAGGGCCTACTATTTAGGGGAGAGAGCGGTCCATCAGTATCGCCCTCTCTTTGCCGTGCCCCAAGCTCCTCCTGCCGATGTGTTGGCCCCAGAGTGCTCCATTGATGAGCTCACTACTCACTTTCTTCATCATGGGGTTCCTATCGATGACCTTCTCTCGCCGGGGTATCCCTTTGGTACGACTCGCCTATCATTTCTTCACGCCTCGTTCGTGCTAACTTTTTAGCTTTTGGCGGGCCGCGATCTCAGGTAATGCCCCTTTTCTTCTTTCATTCAACAGCTTTCATGTGGTTACTTTGATTGACCTGTCGCCCTTAATGATAAAATATTTCTCTCTACAGTTTGAGCAGGGCGGCAACTCAGATGAGGGGGAAGAGGAGGCCGTTCCCTATGATGCAATAGGTGCTGGACCTTTCGACCCTTCTGGGGCTGGTGCCTCTGACGTGGCTTCAGGTGCTGGACCCTCTGACCCTTCTGGTACCGGTGCTTCTGGTAGCTCACCCATCGAGGTCCAGGGGACCTTCAAGCGCCTGGATGATGCCTTTTTGTCATGCGTGTGTGCCGACGTGGCCGAAAAGGCATGGACTTTTGCTGAAGCTATCCAGGTCCCACCTCCCGAGCTGATTCCTGGGGTAATCTCTATCTTGTTGCTCTGTTCTCTTTCCCTTTTAATTATGCTGATGGCCTGTGTGACTAACACCTCCTTTTTCTTACTGGCCAGGATTATGAGTCGGCAGTGAGTAAGGCCGAATACTACCGTAACCTCGTTGGGCTTAGGGAGACCGAAGTGGTGAGTGAATGCTAGCCCAACCTAGTCATTTTCCTAGTTTACTTCCAACCTGTTTCTCTATCTGATGGCTTTTGGTGTGCCTCTGCAGCGTGCTCGTGAAAAGGAGTCGCGCTCCTTGCTTTGCCGTATCTCTCAGGCATGGACTTGGGTGGGGGAGACCCGTACCTTTCAAAGTGTGAGCCGGCGCCGGAAGAAGTCGAAGGGGGCTGCCCAGGACTAGTTTATTTCCTGCAAATTTGACATAATGAAACAATTTAGACTTGGCTTTATTTAGGGATATGTAATAACAACAATTTTTTGTTTAGTTTTTTGTTTGGATAGTTTATAATTTTTATGGCTTATATGAATGTTTTATTTGGGTATTCCTTTGCTTTGGTGGTTTCCTTTCTCTTTTCCTTGCTTGGAATGGACTGGCACTTCTCCAATGATGAGGTTGATCATGCAGGTGACTCTTCGTATGTGACCTACGGGCGGCGCGCCACCCGGGTGTTTCTCATGGGTGTGGCATGGCCGCCCATGTGCGCTCTTGCGACAAAAAGGTGGGCCAAAATAAACTACGTCCCTCCTTGGGAAAAGAAATAGACCAGTGTGAGGGGGGGGGGACCTTACCAGCCTCGGCTTAAACTGGGCGTACATATTATATACGCCAGGCCAACATTCAGCAATCAATAGCCGGGTGTATATATTATATACGCCTGACCAATCCTCGGCAAAAATGGCCGGGCGTATATATTATATACGCCAGGCAAAAAATTTTCAAAATTTGCCTTGGCGTATATAATATATACGCCTGCTATAGATTGTGCTCAGCAGGCTCCTTATAACCCGCGCCTGGTTCCCTCCTTGTCTCCTCTTTTACTTTGGTTTGGCTGTTTTGCCCCTCCTTTTATTTTCTTTCTCTCCCCTCTTTTTCTAGCGGGCCCATCGCCATATATTGACCAATTTCACAAAGAACCTCTTTGTACGCCGATGGAACTGCCTTCAAAAGGGGGCCCAAGCTTTTGTACGGGGGTCGGCATACTTCCCTATTTGGACCCGGGGCCCAGCTTTTTGCAAAAATGGCATGATAGTTTGGCCGAGAGCGAGCTTGCTATTCTGAATGGCCTCGGGTTGTCCCGTCTTTCTTCTCTCCTCGCTGTTCCTCTGTTACCCAACCTACTACAGGTGGCTTTGGCATCATGGGATCATAGGGCCCATGTTTTTAAATTTAGGTGTAGGGAGCTGACCCCAACTTTGGAAGAGTTAGCCTCCCTCACTGGCTTGAAGATGCATCGAGGCCTTGCCAAAGTAGTGCCCAAACCGGGGTATGCAAAGGCGGTCCACGCGGTCCTTGGCTTGAAGAAGGGTGGATATGAGAAATGTTTCGCCGGAGGGCCCACCAGGTGTTCGGTGAAATTCCTGAGAGAATTTTTGGTGACTCGAGCCTTCGAAAGTTGCCTATTCGAGATCCCTTCAATGTGAAGGCCTTTGCCCTTTATTTGCTGTCGGAGGTTCTCTTCTTCACTGGGGGTGAGAGCTTTTCCCTCAGGCTATGTGATGTTTTGATCGAACTGGAGGGAGGTCGCTCATTGGTACACCTGGTCTTAGCGGAGATGTATCGAGGCTTGGATGCTGCGGCCTCGGGCCGGGTTGGGATTCTCAGCGGGAGCCCGCTTCTTGTTCAGATATGGTTAGGAGAGCATTTGGCTGTCATGGGGCCTGTGCCGAGATTCTGCTTGATTAGAGGGGATGTGGCCCGGGGTTTTCTAATTCGGAGTTCAAGACTGCCTGGTGGGAGCGTTGAGGAACTGAGCCTGTGGCTGTCTGATGCAGAGCTGACCTGGCAACTTCCCTGGATGGACGACACCTTTCCGATTGTCCGTTCTCGGGATTGTGAGGGCATCACACTTTTAGGGCTGACCGGTAGCACATACTACTTCCCATCTCGGGTGCTCCGCCAATTCGGGTATACTCAGCATGTGCCATGTACCGCGAGGCCACCCCTGTGCTCTCTAATATTCTCTCGTGGTTCTCTTAGTGATCTTGATCGCATAGCTGCCCTCTGGGAAACCGCAAATCGACGCATATGTGTAGCTTGGTTCAGGGGGGCGCCGTCTCTCCGGGTTACGAGGGTTGGCTGGTATCTGATGGATTACCTACTCCTAGCCCATCTTCGGTAGATGTGGTAGAGACAGGGCCCTGGCCATGTAAGGAAGCGATGCTTCGGACCCGGATCGAGTCCGTTTCCGTAGAGAGGCTGTCTTTGATCGAGACTTTGGAGAAAGAAAGGGTCAGAGCTGATATTGCGGAGGTGAGAGCCGCTACAGCTGAGAGCGAGGTTCTTCGGTTGACTGGTCTTTTGACTGAGTCCCGTGGTGCAGCTGAAGCTTCACGGAGATGGCAGAAGAGTCTTCATGGTAGGTGGATGTCTGATCGAAATGCCCGCGAGGACTCCCTGCTTGCAGAGATTAGCGCTTTGAAGCATGCTCCCGACCCTTGACCTGTTCCTGCACATGTCATTAAATCATATACACGGGGGGGGGAAAGCCCCCTAACAAAGTTCTCTTTTTGGGTTATCTTTTTCTGTTCTTTTCTTCTTTTTTTTCATATATGCATAGCTATATATATTTTGGGTTTTGTTTTTTGTTGTAAAGAAAGCAGCAAAATAGAAAGTGTGTAATGTCGTTATCTTTTTGGGACGTGACACTCAGCGGGCAACACTTGTAAAAAAAGGGAATGAAATCTATACATGCGCTCTTGTTTTTCTTTTCGTAAGACTTTTCATGGGGATTTTTTTCTCTTTTTTTTTTTTTTTTTCACCTAGTGGGGTTTCTCTTTTTTTTTTTTTTTGGACAAGGGAAATCTATTTTCTTCTTCTTTTTTTTTTTGTTTTTGGAATTTTCTCCTCCATAGTGTGAGGCTTTTTATGGAAACGGAAAATCTATTTTCTTTTTTGGAATTTTCTCCTCCGCAGTGTGAGGCTTTTTATGGGAAAGGGAAATCTATTATCTTTTTGGAATTTTCTCCTCCGCAGTGAGGCTTTTTATGGGAAAGGGAAATCTATTTTCTTTTTTGGAATTTTCTTCCTCACAGGGTGAGGTTTTTTATGGGAAAGGGAAATCTATTATCTTTTTTGGAATTTTCTTCCTCACAGGGTGAGGTTTTTTATGGGAAAGGGAAATCTATTATCTTTTTTGGAATTTTCTTCCTCACAGGGTGAGGTTTTTTATGGGAAAGGGAAATCTATTATCTTTTTTGGAATTTTCTTCCTCACAGGGTGAGGTTTTTTATGGGAAAGGGAAATCTATTATCTTTTTTAGAATTTTCTTCCTCACAGGGTGAGGTTTTTTATGGGAAAGGAAAATCTATTATCTTTTTTGGAATTTTCTTCCTCACAGGGTGAGGTTTTTTATGGGAAAGGGAAATCTATTATCTTTTTTGGAATTTTCTTCCTCACAGGGTGAGGTTTTTTATGGGAAAGGGAAATCTATTATCTTTTTTAGAATTTTCTTCCTCACAGGGTGAGGTTTTTTTATGAAGCCAAACCAGTGGGTCCTATTTTGAGCATGGTCGAACCCTGTTGGTGAGGCACAGGTTTTTTCCGTTAAACATGGGAAGGTCAGCTGTCCTGGGATTGGTTCAGTCCTCTGTCTTTCCCTTTGGTCATGCGTCAGATGCTGCGGTAGAGACGACATACTTGATTGGGATCCGATCCAATTTCCAACATGAGTGGCCCATCAAAGGGGAGAAGAGGCTTAAGGGATCCAAACTGAAATAGGCGGGCCAGAACAGGTCTTCTCCTAATCTCTCTTTTCTTGATATTTTTTACTCATAGCACCCAAGACTGGTTTTCGCCATGCCTGTCATCCCTGTTTTTACCCGTAGCGCCCTTTCGGGTTTTCACCACGTCCATGGGTTCGCTCTCTTACCCCAGGTGCCCTTTCAGGTTTTCACCTGGTCCACGTGAGTTCGTTGTTTTTACCCGTGACGCTCTTTCGGGTTTTCACCACGTCCTTCTTGCTTTGAACTCAAATTAATTTTCTTCTTTTTTTTTTTCTTCTTTTTAGAACCAGAAAGCCACGACATGGGCGTCGATTTCGTCATAGCCGGCTGAATGAAGTTCTGTGCGGTTTGTTAACTCGGCTTGTTCTGATGCAGTAGATGTTAAAACCACTTGTGGACCTTAAAGAGGGCTTTCTTCTGGGTTGTAATGTGGTTGGGGTTCAAACAGGTTGGGTTTTTATGGGGATTTGGATCTAAGTTTGGAGTGATTTCTAGATTGGGTGACTCCTCTTTCTTTCCAAAGGCCTTTTATGCCCCAGTCATCATTTTTTTTTTTTTCTTTTTCGAGTACCCCTCTTTTTCTTTGTTGTTGTTTTTTTTATTTTGGGGGCGCCTTCTTCTTCTTCTTCTTTTGGTTTGAATTTTTCCTCCCTTCTCTTCTTCTTCTTTTTTGGAATTTTGGGTGGGGTATATGAAAGAAATGGTTGTTGGCTCGAAGTGTGTAGCAAAAAAGGGGTGAAGGTTTTCAAGGAATATTCTTTTTGGCCACTTGACTTTGAAATGATGGCCTCTTTTATGGAGCCCTTAAGCGGTCACACATCTACTTTTATCAAAACTTACCTTGTCCCAAGACCTACGAGTAGAACTTACGGAGGTATCCAGCGTTGATGGGCTCAGGAAAGTGGTCTCCATCCATGGTGGCGAGGCGAACGGCGTATCCTGGCAGAACTCCTCGGATGACGCAGGGTCCTTCCCAATTTGGCCTAAACTTCCCTCTCGGATCGGCGTGGAGAGACGGAAAAATTTTCTTCAGTACAGTGTCTCCTATCTTCAGGTCTCGACCGCAGACGCGTTTATTATAAGCACATGCAATTCTCCTCTGATAAACCTGAGTGTGGCATAAGGCTAGGAGTCTTTTCTCGTCAATCAAGTCTAGCTGTTCAAAACGAGCTCTTTCCCTCTCAGCTTCAAGTAGATGGGATTCTAAAAGGATACGGAGTGACGGTACCTCAACCTCAACGGGTAGCACGGCCTCGGTCCCATACACAAGGGAGAATGGTGTTGCCCCTGTTGCGGTGCGGATAGACGTTCTATAGGCCCAAAGTGCGAAGGGTAACTGCTCACTCCAATCTCTGTAAGTAACTACCATCTTCTCCCGGATGCGGATCAGAGTTTTGTTGGCTGCCTCTACTGCTCCATTAAATACGAGGCTGACGGGATGAACGATGATGCTTGATCTTGAACCGCTCACACAAGGCCCGGATGCGCCTATTAGCAAAATTAGTGCCATTATCAGTGATGATATCTTTGGGCACTCCGAATCTGCAAATGATGTTGTTCTTGATGAACTTCTCAACGTGGCTAGCTTTAATGCTCGTATAGGAGGCCGCCTCTACCCATTTTGTAAAGTATTCCACAGTGACGAGGATGAATTGATGTCCATTGGAAGCCTTAGGATTGATCTTGCCGATGACGTCGAGACCCCAGGTGGCGAACGTCCAAGGGGTGGCCATGCTGTGCAAGTCAATGGCCGGAGCGTGTATTAGGCTGGAGTGATCTTGGCATTTGTAGCAATTTTGTACGTGTTTGTAGCAATCAGTCTCCAAAGTAGTCCAAAAGTATCCTTGCCTTAGAATTTTCTTAGCAAGCATGTGACCGCTAACATGGGCTCCGCAGATCCCTTCATGAATCTCCTTCATGATCTCAACCGCTTCTTTCTGGGTTAGGCATCGGAGCAGAATATTGTCGTGAGATCGTCTATACAGGAGATCGCTGCAGATGACGTAGTTTTTTGTCAATCACTGGATGGTGCGTTTGTCTACCTTTGATGTTCCTTCCGGGATAGTTCGGGTCTCGAGGAAATTCTTGATGTCTGAGAACCAGGGCGGTTCATCCTCTATCTCCGTAGGTCCTTCGATCAGGTGACAGAAAACCGGTTCGTTCCTCTGCTCTATCATGATCGGTTTCATCACCACTCCATATGGAATCTCAACCATAGAGGCCAGGGTGGCCAGGGCATCAGCAAACCGATTTCTTGCTCGTGGCACATAAGAGAAGGTGACTTCCTCAAAGAAAGTTATCAGATCCTCCAGATGTTCATGGTATGGGATCAGTTTCTCATCCTTGGTCTTCCAATCCCCGTTGGTTTGGCATATAATTAACTGTGAATCTCCAAAGACCCTAAGGTGAGTTATATTTAGATCCAGAGCTGCCTGTAAACCAGCTGTGCAGGCCTCATACTCGGCCATATTGTTGGTGCATGGGAAGTTCAATTTGATGGAGATGGGTATATGGGATCCTTTTGGTGAGATAAGAATGGTGCCAACTCCTTGGCCCTCAACATGTGATGCCCCATCGAAGTGCATTACCCAGGGCTCCTCCGTTTCCTCTGTATCCTTGTCGATCATGAACAAAATGTCTTCATCGGGGAATTCGATCCTTAGAGGTTCATAATTCGGCAGAGGGTTCTCAGCAAGATGATCGGCGAGTGCTTGCCCCTTAATCGACTTCTGGGTGACATAAGTAATGTTAAACTCGGATAGGAGTAGTTGCTAAAGTGCGGTTCAGCCAGTGAGAGCAAGTTTCTCGAATAGGTACTTCAACGGATCCATCCGTGCTAGAAGTAGAACGGCCTGGGATAACAGGTAGTGTCGAAGTCTCTGAGTAGCCCAAACGAGCACCAGGCATGCTTTCTCCAGATGAGAATAGCACGTCTCGTAATCAGTGAATTTCTTGCTTAGGTAATAGATGGCCTGCTCTCTTCTTCCCGTCTCATCATGTTGTCTAACACACAGCCCATGGAAAACTCAGTCGTGGACAAGTACATTATCAGGGGTCTATCGGGTACGGGTGGTACCAATATCGGAGGTTTTAAGAGATAACCTTTAATCTTGTCGAATGCAGCCTGGCAGTCATCATTCCACTCAACTGTGAGTCCTTTCTCAGTAGCTTGAAGATTAGTGCGCATATCGGAGTTAACTGTGCGATGAATCAACTGATGTACTGAATCCTGCCTAAAAAGCCTCTGACTTCCTTCTCTGTAGATGGTGGTGGCATCTCAGTGATGGCCTTGATCTTGGTCGGATCGACTGCGATCCCTCTCCTACTAACAATAAAGCCCAGTAGCTTTTTGGACATAGCGCCAAACGCGCATTTCTGGGGATTCAATCGCAATCTGTATTTTCTCAGCCTCTCGAATAGTTTCTGCAGGTTTATCAAGTGGTCCTCCCTTTCTGGCGATTTGGCAATCATGTCATCGACGTATCTTTCGATCTCTCGGTGCATCATGTCATGGAACAGGGTCGTCATTGCTCTTTGATAGGTTGCCCTAGCATTCTTCAGCCCGAATGGCATCACTTTGTAGCAGAAGGTTCCCAGAGGGTAATGAACGCTCTCTTCTCGCGATCAACCTCTGCCATCTTTATCGGATTGTATCCTGAGAATCCATCCATAAACAAGACCATCCCGTGCTTTACAGTGTTATCGACCAAGATATCGATGTGTTACAATGGGAAATCGTCCTTAGGGTTCGCCTTGTTGAGATTTCGGAAGTCAATACACATTCGAACCTTTCCATCCTTCTTTGGTACGGGGACGATATTGGCTAGCCACTGCGGGTACTTGGATACCATGAGGAAACCTGCGTCATACTGTTTAATGACCTCATCCTTCACCCTCAACATCCATTCGGGTCAGAGTCGTCTCAGCTTTTGTTTCACCGACTTAACATCGGGGTAGAGTGGCAACTCATGCTCAACCAGATCGGTATCCAAACCAGGCATGTCCTCATACGACCATGCGAAGACGTCTTGGTATGACCGAAGGAAGTCTATCATACCTTCCCTCTCCGTAGGGGACAACGACGTTCCGATTTTGGTGATTCTCGGGGCCTCTGTGGTGCCCAAATTAACATCCTCTGTCTCTTCGACGATCGGGGTAGGGCCATGCTCAAAATCGGCAAATTGTTTGAGGAGCTCATTGGGGAGCTCGTCGGTTTGGCCTTCCTCGTCCAGACTTGTGACTCCTACCTCTTCTTGTATTTCTACAGGGAAGGGGTTGGCTTCACATGGGACGGGTATCACGACATTGATTTTAATTTTATTGGGAATTTTAAAGGACAATATTTTTGGAATTGGTATTTTTTCTATTTTTATGATCTTTTGTATTTTTTCGGAGGTCAGCCCTTGGCGAGGTGGATCTTTATATATACAAGGTAGAGTGGTCCAGAGGCTAACCTCACTTTTTACAGGTTGTTTTTTTTTAGAGAGTCGGTGCCGCTTTCACGGCATTCAGCAACTCTCAAGAGTTGGGGCAAGGATGCCCAGTTACTCACCTACGAGGCTTGGCCTTTACCTCTTTGATCAGGAGCAGCATCGGTAGGCTCTTGCATTTCTTCCCTCAACATATTTACAGAGGGATCCTCCGGGACCTTGTCCTCTACGGTTAGGAGGGGCCCAGAGTGGTTGGTGTTGGAGTGAGGGTTGGATCGGGGAACTTCTTCCTCAAACAAGGAAAGGGCGGCTAAGTCCATTTCAAAGTCTGGGGGGATGATGTAGGGATTGGTGGGGTGGATTGAAGTAGGCTTATGTGGGGTTACCCTCGTCTCCTCATTCAGATCAATTTTTACTACCCCGGCGCTCACAAAGGTTTCGCGGATGTGGGGGCGAGCGTGAGGTTCCTCTTCCAAGATGATTCCTCTGGCCTTGGCGGCTGCTGTGGCTCTCAACTTCTCCTTGGCTTCTCTGGGTTTGTAGCCTAAGCCGAATTTAGTTTGTTGCCCCTTGGCCTTGACGGGGTCTCTTCTTCCTTGAAGGCGTGGGCCCAGTCCTTTCCCTTTTTGATGGCCCCATCTGTGGAGCATGAACACAGCTGCATCCAATCCTCCTCCAGTTTTATCCGGGGTCTTTTCAGTTGGTTCAAGGGTGACATTCAAGAAGTCATACTCAAATCGATGGAGATCGGCGTCCTCAGCTATGTGCGATATGTTCAGCACTTTCAGATTCTCAATGTGCAGAGTGCTCTTCCCCATGTCTTCTCTGCTCTCACCTATGATGGTGACAATTTTTCCTTCTAAGATGAATCAGAGCTTTTGGTGTAGAGTAGATAGTATTGCTCCGAGCTTATGTATCCATGGCCGGCCCAATAGCAGATTGAAGGTAGACTTGATGTCCATCACTTGAAAGGGGGTGGTGAAGGTTTGCGGTCCGAGGATCAGGTCAAGGTCTACTTCTCCTATGATTTCCCTTCTAGTGTTGTCGAATCCCCATGCGCTTAATATGGATGGCCGGAAGGTGTCGGGGTTCGCCCCAATTTTGATTGTCGTCCTTAGAGGGCATACGTTCAGCGCCGACCCGTTGTCGATCAGGACCAACGGTACCACCAAGTTCCCTACTTCCACTGTTATATTCAGGGGCTTAGAGTGGTCATTCCCCTCGATCGGTAGGTTTGCATCGGTGAAAGAGATGGCATTTGGGGCCAACACTTGCCCTATTATTTCCCCTACTTCATTCGGAGTTACATGGTGGAGACATGCGCGTCCTTGAGCGCTCCCATTAGGGCTTGAAAGTGGAGTGGAGACGTGATTAACAAATCCCACACAGTAATATGTGAGGGTGTTCTCTTGAGTTGTGTCTCCAGTATATGCTCCCTGGCCATTTTTTCAAAGGGATTTCCTGTGGCTTGTTCTTTCTTCTTTTCCTCTCCTCTGACTGCCCCTGATGCTTCTGGTTGGGCAGAAATCTGGCCCGATCGGGTAACGAATTCAACAGCCTCTTCTTAGTTGCACCCGACATTCATGTCTGTCTATTCATAGCTCAATGGTACCTGATGCGGGTCATAAGCAGGTTTTGGGATGAGAAATGGAGTGCGTGAGGATTCCAGGGAGGATTGGGCGGATATCTTTGGTTTCTGGGTCCCACTGTTAACTCCAAGGGGGGGTGGAATGGGAGTGGGGGAATTGACAGAATTGGAGTGATGGGCATGGAGGGGGCTTGTACTGGTGTTACCTGGGCATGGTAGGACCAGTGGTGATTGGGTGATGAGGGGATTGGGTGAGGGGTTGCTTGTCAGGGTGGTGGTGGAGTTGGATTAGGGCCAAAATAGCGAAGGGATGGCGGGAGTGTGACTAGGCTGGAGGGATGGGGAGATGTTTGAGGTGTGGTGGGCGCGGGATGATGGGGGTATGAAGGATTTGTATATGGAGAGGTATGATGGGATGGTGACGGGTTTGTGGATGAAGTGGGGTAAATTGGGGGCGATGGAGTTGTGCATTGAGCAGGATGACAGGGACATGGCGGGGTAGTGGGTGTAATATGGGGATATAAAGGGTTTGTGGCATGGTGGGATGATGATGGGTTGGTAGATGAAATGGGATAGTTTGAGGATGATGAAGTTGTGCATGGAGCGGGGTAATTCAGGGGTGATGGAGGGGTGTATGGGGTAAATTGGGTGGCGGGACTTGAAGGCGTGTATGGCATGGGGTAACTTGAGGATGGCAGAATTGCATAAGGAACAGGATGATTTATGTGTGACGGAGGGGTGTATGGGGTAAATTGTGCGTGGGGTGGATATGCGTATGATTGCGGCGGGGCTGTGCCCGTTAGGATTTGATAGGCGGGAGCGGGGGTGGAAAAATACTGCCCTAAATCTAAGGGCTCCTCTTGGGAAGCTGCTGTGGGAAAATAATCGGCAAGATACAGTGGCTAGATCACCCTAACAAATAGTTCATCTCCGTTCGGCCTGGGGAGTGAAAATTCCTCCTGATTGCTAATATAATCTGAAGGGTCAAACTCTTCTTCTTCCTCTATCCAATGTATGTTAGGCCTGGGGCCTCCTAGGTGCGGTGGTAGAGGGGCTTGATGGATATTCTGGTTCTGCCCTTGGGGAAGTGGCGGGGGTATGATCTTTCCCCCCTCTATCAGATCTTGGACCGCGTGCTTTAACGGGAAGCACCAGTCCGTAGGGTGACCCGGTCCCTGATGGAAATTGCAATGTAGATTCGGATTGTAATTCCTCGGTATTGGGTCAGGTGGGGGGGCGGTTGGAGTAAATTCACTAGGCCTTTCTGTAGAAACACCGACAGTAAGACACTCAAGGATTGCCCCAACGGGGTGAATACTCGTTCGAAATGTGCCTTCATCTGTTCTGGGGTAAACGGGGCTCTTGGTCCGTTGCTTGGCCTTGGTGCTTATTCGAAACAGGTCTGGGGTGGTTGTGTAACCTGGAGTTGTATCGGGGGGGCGTTGGTATTGGCCTGGGGGTAAACAATGTTCTGTACCTCTGTCCCTGGTCTTCTTTCAATTCTTGGTTCGGCGGCTTTTCGAACCCCAGTGGCCCCGTTGGCCGCATTCCTTCCTAACCTGCCCTCTCTAATGGCGTCTTCGCAACGGTTGGCATTTCGGACCAGATCAGCAAAACTTGACTGCTGCTGATATACTAAAAAATCTGCGATGACTGGGAGGGCTCCCTTGGTTATCAATTCAATCTGCTCATCATCGGGAATTCGATGAGTTACCTGAGCGGCTAAGGCCCTCCACCTCCCTAAGTAAGCACTGAATGTTTCATCATGTCTTTGCTTTAATCGGGCCAAGTCCGACTTCCTTGGTTCTATGTCCATGTTATAGACATATTGTTCTTGAAATAAGCGTGTCAGATCTTTCCAATTTTTTATCATGGATGGTTCCAGGGATGTGAACCATCTCAGTGTTGGGCCCGTCAAACTCTTCTGGAACACTTTGATGAGGAGTCGTTCATCTCCGCCATACTGGCACATATCCTTGATGAAGATTTCAAGTGGGCGATGGGGTTGCCAGTGCCATTATACTTATCAAATGATGGCATCTTGAATTTCTGTGGCAGGGGGACGTCAGAGAACAGACATAAGTCTGAAAAGTCCGTCGAGTGTAGTTCCATTCCTCCCATCTTCATCAGCTGCTTCTGTATTCTGTCTATCTGTTCTTTCAGCTGCTCTGGTTCCTTCGAGGCAGTGGCGGGGACCGCTTCCCCTTGATTTGGTTCGACTCTAGGTGTGATGATGGTGGGCCCGGGAGGGTTAAAACTGGCAGTTCCTCCACTGTTGTGAATCTCATCCTCCTCGTACTGTTGGTCGTGGTATTGGTGAGGGGCGAGCTCTGCTATTTGGACTTGGGGGGTGATGGGTTGGATGACTTGGTGGGGCCACATGATTTGTAGGGGATGAGAAGGGATAAATGAGTGAGCGTTTTGTGGGTAAGTGATGTGCTGAGTTGGTGGCACATTCTGGGGGTGATGGGGGTGTGATTGAGATGGTGGGATGTTGTGGTTTTGAGGAATGGGATGGATTGGATTTCCCGTTGGAGGTGGGATGGGGGCGTAAGGGGTATAGGTGAATGAAGGGTATTGGTGAGGGGGTATGGGGTTAGTGAATGGGCTTTGATGAGCATGGGCGGATGGGCTTTGGGTTTGAGGGATTTGGGTTTGATGGTTTTGGAAGGCTTTGACTGACGGGCCTTGGGCCTGGGGGTGGGGCTTAATATGACTTTGGGCCAATGGGCCGTGTTGAGTTTGGGTTACTAGGCCATGAGGGGGTTGAGGTTGTGTCCATGGGCCCTGGGCTTGGGTTTGATAGGTTTGGGTCCAAAGGCCCTGGGGGGCTTGGACCTGGACCTGGGTCTGATGGGCTTGGGCTTGGGCTTGGGCCCATGGGATTTGAGGGTCTTGGGCTAGGGCCTGAGCTTGGTGGGTTTGGGCTTGGGCCAATGGGTTTGGAGGTGTTTGGGCTGGGGCCTGGGCTTGAGCCCATGGGTTTGGAGGTGTTTGGGCTGGGGTCTGGGCTTGATAAGCTTGGGCTTGGGTCCATGGGTTTTGAGGGTTTTGGGCCTGGGCCCATGTTTCTAGTGGTGTTTGGGCTAGGGCCCATGGATTTGTGTGGGTTTGGGTTTGGAATTGAGGTGGGGGATTTTGGGAGGTATGGACGATGGGTGGTTGGGCATGGTTAGGAGGGAATGGGGTATGGAGGTTTTGGAAATTTGGATGCGGGGTTTGAGAGGTAGGGTTGTGAGAAGCAGCTGGGGCATGTCGTTCTCATGTCCTCCGTCGACGGCATGGACTCAGGTGTGAGATTGGGGGGTGATGGATCACTTAAGGATGGAGGTGGTTGGGAGAAATTGGGCATGACCCGGGTAAATAGGGGGGTATGTTGGGATGTGGATGGGCCATGTGGGGGGAATGGTATGTGAGATGGGGTGGATGGGATGTAGGATGTTGGGGGCATGGGTGATTAGAGGGATGGAATGTGGGAAGTAGGCGGGGGATGGGACTCCCTGGGGGATCTTTGGAAGTATGGGGATGCGGTAATGGTGTTTGGATTGGAGATGGGGATGTAAGGATCGGCTCGGAAATGAGGGGTTTCAGTAGGGGATGAAAAAGGGGTATTTTGGGGGAATGTAAGGGAAGGGGATGAGGTGGAGGTGAACACGGGAATGGGAAGGGGATGACGGTGGGGATGTATCGGCTCTTGACATGATCCGCTGACGAGTGTTGTATTGATGTCGCGGATAAGGGCTGAATACCTTCCTGGTTCTTCTCCTACGGGCCGGGTTTGAGGTCGCCGTAGTGCCGGTCACACCAAGGTATATTTTTGATTGTTTTTCTTTGTGTGTTTTTTTTTTAGGTTTTGGAAAATGATGATGATTTTATTTTATTTTTTTTGAAAAGTGAATTTTGTGATTTTTGATTTTTGATTTTGATTGATTTTTTCTTTTTTTTGAAGGTGAATTTTTTTGAAGATGAGGATTTTCTCTCTTTTTTTTTCAAATTGTAATTAACTCCCCTCTACTTAGATGACTGATGACCTGGTGCCCAGGGTCAACTCCTGTTTCGGGCGATATATGTGCCTTTAGTAGGTTCCACGGCGGGATCCGACACACTTCGGAAGAAGTGAAAGGGAACCCTTTCGTTCTATTGAAGGTGAGGGAATCCACGCAAATGACTCGATCCCCAGGAGCAAATCAATAAGAAGTCACCTTCTTTTGACTGGGCGGGGGCATATTGGGTGTTAGAGAATGTGGGAGGCTACCGCGGACACTAATACTGCTAATAGGGGAATTGGGGTGGTGGATTGGGCCTCAGGTCGGGTTGCTGCAGCCCAGTATATACTGGGCGTATATATTATGCACGCCCGTCCAAAAAAGTACAGATTTGGCTGGGCGTATATATTATATACGCTTGGCTTAAATCTGGGGATTTTGGCTGGGCGTATATATTATATATACACTGTAAATCTAAGCTATTTTGCTGGGCGTATATATTATATACGCCGGGCAAAAGGTTCTGTTTGACAGTGGACAGCAAGCCCGAATGTGGGTCTTTGAACTGGTTTCTTGGGAGAAATGCTCCCGGGGACTGCTGTGTTTGTTATCGGGTCCCTCCTTTCCATTTCCTAGGGATACACGGCTGAATTTTGGGTTTTCTACGCTCTCACCAATGCGGGTTTTATGGCTTGATCGGTATTGGCAACCCAACCGATATACCTCCGGCGCAAGCGCCTTCTCAGGTACTAGAAGGGGTGGTTCTTTTCAGGATCATCACCACTAGGGCTGCCGCCTTACTGGGAATCGGGTAAATTGTATCTGTGCCTAAACCCCCCGAAAACTATCCAAAAGCGCAAAAATAAATTTAATTATGTCCCCATACTGTTCGTTCACTTTTAATTACAAATTTTTATAGGGGAGTGAAATTAAGTCCAAAATCAGGTCGGGGATGACAAACCCGTGCCACCTCAACGGGCCGGTGTTCAAAGGTGAAATATGATGACCGAAATAGAGTGCGCAAGTAGGCCCACCAAACGGCTAAGTCCTGTAAATGACCGAAATTTAAATAACGTGAAAATAAATGCGAGCGGGCCCGCCAAACGGCTAAGGCGGCTTAAATGACTAGAATCGTAAAAGCTGAAATTTAAGGCGCAAGTAGGCCCGCCAAACGGCTAAGGCACTTAAAGGACTGAATCGTAGGGGTGAGTACGTTAGTAAAAACAAAAAAAAATAGCGAAAAACAGCAACAAATTAGAACAAAAAATAGCCATGGTCAGTAAAATAACAAAATAAAAGGAAAGGCCAACAAGAGGGGAAGCGCTAGGGTGATTCCTACTGGTCTAGGTTGGTTCCTAAGGGTTCAGGGGGGTGCCATCGGAAGCACAGGGGTACATCTCTCCCGAAGTATAGATTGATCGGGCCTTGGGCCGAATTTGGGTGTCTACACGCACCAATCAAAGTTCGGGGTCAAATGTTATGACCAAAACACCGAATAGGGTCAAAACACAGGGTTGCCCAGGGTTGCCGTGGTAAGATGCAGGGTTATTGCGGCAAGCCTCTCGGCTGGCACCTCACAGTAGCAACCTAATTATTGCCACAGCAAGCTTCTCAGGCTTGTCTTTGCTGCATGCTTCCTTCCCTGGGTTTTGGTCTTCATGCCTTTGGGCCTTCTACACTCTACATACACATTCTACAAATAGTTTCTTTTATACGTTGCAAAGAGAACTCATTTATATTTATTAATTTGGTATGAAAGGATCGAGAGTGTGATAATCAGATTTTGACTCCGAAACCCTCACACAATCCTATTTCTCAGAATTGTCAATCCGATAGCATGGAATCGGCATTGACAACCTAATAATTTATTATAAAAGACACTAATCTAACAGAACAAATCTAATATGTGGTTCATTTTACGGCATACCTTTTGGTGGATTCTTTAGTTATGACAATGCCGAAATGGTGTCGGCGTCGAGTTCGTGAAATACTTGTAAAAGCTAGGGCCGCAAGGAGCTCACCGAGATCAACCCGTTGTCTTCGGCAATTATCTCGACCAAATTGTAGGATCACCTTGTGATCCACGGGTTTGAATTCAATGGGTTTGAATTCAAGGGTTTGGAAAGATAGAAGAGGGATGTGGTTTTGAGAACTAGGAGAAAGGTTTCCTTCTCTGGTTTTACTTCATGGTTGTGTAGGGTTCGAATGGGAGAGATGAGAGGTTTCTTTCTCTGTGAAGATGGTTGCTCACCTTTAAAAAACTAAGTGGGAAGGAGTAGTATAGCGGGAAGGCTTTTTTTTTTTCTTCCATAGCACCTGACGTGCATGGAGCTTAATAGTGACTCGCCATTACGTGGAGTCATCTGGCGGGATATCTCTTTCAAGCCTTATAAGGCTTAGGGAGAGAGAAAGAAAGAGGCATAGGGTTTTAAAGAAAGAGATTTGAGAGAATAGGATAATTTCTCTTGATCCAAAGCTTGGATCCACCGTATGGATGTGAAGCATATGTGAAAATGAGTGGGTGATGATGATCTTGAAGAAGATCTAGTGGTTGAGCTTGTGATTAGATCTTGAAAAGATTTGGAGAAAGGGTTTTGAAACCCTATTGAGTTAAGATGTGGGTGGATCAAATCTAGAGGAGATCCACTTGTTTAAGGTATGTTTTGATGTTTTATGTACATTAAATAAGGTATAAATGATGGATTAAAAGAAGAAAAAGAAGAATAATTGAAGAAAAATGGGTTTCAAGGTTCGAACCCGAGAAGTGCTCAGAAACTGCCAAAATCGATTAATCGATTTTGAAAATCGATTAATCGATTTTTGACAGAAGAAGGATTCGAGAGGAACTTCACTAAATCGATTAATCGAAGAAAATTTTGATTGATTGATTTTAAAAATTGATTGATCGATTTTGAAAATGGATTAATCGATTTTGCCTGGGCTGACTGACATTATTGTAGTATTTTGGCCGTAACGTTTTGTGCCGAATTCCAATTGATATGATTCTTATTGTGTTGAAAAGAGGACAGCAACCCCTACAACATTTGTAAATTGACCAACTTGTAAATCAACCATTTTAAAGGTCAAAATTTAGTGATAAGTTGGGTCAAATTCTGATTTTTATCGAGAAACGAAACCGATTAATGTAACAACCTGAAATTTATTTTGTGTATAAATCGATTCATGTCTAGACGTGAGTGTTCAACTTGATATGCACGGTAAGACCTGGTTACTTAGAGCAATTTTCGAGGACGAAAATTTTATAAGGTGGGAAGAATATAACAGCCTGAAAATTTTGACTTTGAATAGTATGTCTTGGTGTCCGTACCAGACAGGTCACGTGTGGCATACACTGTGTGTATGTGTTTGTGGTTCACAAGGGAACCACAACTACCACATACACACTTTGGTGTGTATGTGTTTCACATGAGAACTATGTGAAGGTAATATAGCTTAAGTGTGTATGTGTGTCTAACACATAAGCTTAACACATGCTAGAAAGAAGAGGGGTCTCCCACACATTTTCTCCAAATGCTTGTGTTTTTAGTTAGAGAGAGGGAGAGAGAAAGAAAGAGGAATAGGGTTTTAAAGAAAGAGATTTGAGAGAATAGGATAATTTCTCTTAATCCAAAGCTTGGATCCACCGTATGGATGTGAAGCATATGTGAAAATGAGTGGGTGATGATGATCTTGAAGAAGATCTAGTGGTTGAGCTTGTGATTAGATCTTGAAAAGATTTGGAGAAAGGGTTTTGAAACCCTATTGAGTTGAAATGTGGGTGGATCAAATCTAGAGGAGATTTTTTTAAGGTATGTTTTGATGTTTTATGTACATTAACTAAGGTATAAATGATGGATTAAAAGAAGAAAAAGAAGAAGAATTGAAGAAAAATGGGTTTCAAGGTTCGAACCCGAGAAGTGCTCAGAAACTGCCAAAATCGATTAATCGATTTTGAAAATTAATCAATTTTTTGGCAGAAGAAGGATTCAAGAGGAACTTCACGAAATTGATTAATCAAAGAAAATTTTGATTGATCGATTTTGAAAATCGATTGATATCCTTTGCCTGGGCTGACTGACATTACTGTAGTTTTTTGGCCATAACGTTTTGTGCCGAACTCCGATTGATATGATTCTTATTGTGTTGAAAAAAGGACACCAACCCCTACAACTTTTATAAATTGACCAACTTGTAAATCAACTATTTTAAAGGTAAAAATTTAGTGATAAGTTGGGTCAAATTCTGATTTTTATCGAGAAACGAAACCGATTAATCAAGTAAGATCGATTAATTGATTTTTGAATTTCGATTAATCGAAATTGGGTCGATTAATCGACTGGACACAATCAGTGAGAGATATTTTTAGCTATTTAAAAATTGATCAATCGATTTTGGAAAATCGATTAATCGATTTTGAAAATCGATTAATCGATTTTGAAAATCGATTAGTTGATTTTGTCTGAGTTTGCCAGTACTACTTTGGTATTTTGACCATAACTTTCTGCTCCGAACTCCGATTGATGCAATTATTAAGGCATTGGAAAGATAACAAAACTATCTACAACTTTTCAGAATTAATAATTTAGTAAATAAAAATGTTTAAAGGTCAACAATTTATGATAAAGTTACATTAAATTCTAAGTTTGCACGAACATGCCCGTTCAGACTCAGTTTTGATAAAATATATAAATAGGCCTAAATTATTAGTGATTAGAATTGATCCTTGATATATCATTTTATATTTTTGATGTAGATTAAGGGTGGAAGGCCATCTATAGGACCTTGCTTGCTACAAGGTTAAGGTAGGGGAAATTTAATATCCGATTGCATTTTAAAATTTATTCATTGATGCCTTGATTAAATCAAATGAAAAATGATAAGTTTCTTTTATGTATTTAGATGAAAAATGACAAGTTTCCTAATTTATTTGATGTAAGTTTGATAGTGATTTGGACTATCACTTGAACTTCTTGAAAAATAGATATTTGAAATCATTGAGTCGAAAATGGTGAATTCTAAACCGTGAACTTAACCTAGAATTTGTACTATGATTTTCAATTTTAAACTTGATTTTTAAATGGTGCATTTTAAAACCTTTGAACCAAGAATGTGAGCTTTGGACCGTGATTTAGATGCTGAACTAGAATGTGAATTCGAAGTCGTTGAGTCTTGTAGATTTGTGAGAAGGTACACCCTTGGACCGCTGTGGCGGGATGTATGTACACCCTTGGACCGCTGTGGCGGGATTTATGTATGCCTTTGGACCATTTTTATGGGATTTTACGTACTCCCTTGGACACTGTTGTGATATATGTACGCCTTTGGACCATTTTTACGGGATTTTACGTACTCCTTTGGACACTATTGTGAGTCATGTACACCTTTGGACCGCTTTTGCGAGATTTTACGTACTCCTTTGGATAATGTTGGGATTCATGTATGCCTTTGGACCATTTTTATGGGATTTACGTACACCCTTGAACTTCGATGCAACCATGTACGCCTTTGGACCGCTTTTGCAGGATTTTACGTACTCCTTTGAACCTTGTTGTGACTCGGTACACCCTTGGACCGCTGTGCAGGATTCATGTGCGCCTTTGGACCGCTTTTGCAGGATTTTACGTACTCTTTGGTTGTTACTTCGTAAATCAAATGAGAAGTCATGAGATTAAGGTGGACCGCTATGGGCGGATTTATATATGTGGACCGCTATGGGCAGATTTTGTGTATGTGGACCGCTGTGGGCGAATTATGCTTGTCGTGGACCGCTATGGGCGGAGTATAAATACCACTGCTGGGGCAGATTTAAAATCAATTTTTTTATGTGATCAGTAAATGTTTTAAAATCAGTTTTTATGTGAGAAGCAAATGTTTTGAAATCAGTTTTTGGATGAAAAGGAAATCAGCTTTTAAAATAGTTTTGTGTGATGAGGAAATCAGTTTGGTGTAACAAGAAGAAGGTATTTAAAAATTAGTTTTGTTTGATAAGAAAAGTGCTTTGAAATTAGTTTCAGCTTTAGATATGAGAATATTTGATTTTTTTATTGAATCTATGCTTTATTATGATAAGATGTGGATTTGTATTTAGTTTCCTCTACTGAGCTAGGATGTAGCTCACCCCTCGACTATACGTCACAGGTATAGCTTCTATTTGGACACTGGACTTGCAGATTGAGGAATTGAGGAGTGATATAATGTTCAGGGTCGTAGATTGAGTACTTTGTGGAGTTTGGTAAGTGTGGCTTGGTACACTATGTTATTATATACTCGTTGTACACCACTGTTTGGTGAGGTTGGTACATCACCGGTGGTCATGGTTAGTTATTATAATATTTAATATTAGAAAATTAGAAATTTATTTATGCCATATGTATTATCTATTTTGATTTCTGTATGTATGTGGATGTACCAAGTATTCTCTGTATTCGGATCATGTTCTACGACCCGACGGTCCGAGTTTTTCTATTCGTGTTTGAAAAAAAAAAATATGTCTCAAAATTTCAGGTTGGGAAAATCCGGGCTGTCACAGTTGGTATCAAAGCCTAGGCGTTAGGTCTTATTGGGACTCAGACGAGATAGCATTAGATTATGTCAGAAGTCTAGACCCAACTATGACTCTGTCACAGTTGGTATCAGAGCTTAACCATTAGGTCTTGTTGGGACCCAAAAATTTAGGACTCAATTGCAATGGCATTAGATTATGTTGGAACTTAGGATGGGTTTGCAATCCCTATTATGAAATCTTCTAGAAATTCAGAGTCGTATCTCTCAATGGCATTAGGCTGTCGAATTTTAGGCGTTAAGTCTCCCATGAGACTGAGTCTTAGTTATGTGTGTCGAGCGTGATTGTAGGTCCATAGATGTGACATTAGATTTTGTCAGAGTATATTTTATGAACTTTTGAAAGTCCTGTCTGAGTATAATAACCAATTGCTAAGTAAAACTTTTGTTTCATTGTTATAACAGATCATTATGTCTGGTAGAGGTCGATGACCCAGAGATGATCAAGGCAGTAGAGGTTCCCAATCAAATATAAATAGAGTACCGTTGGGAAATAGAGACGCCCCAGGAGGCAGTTGTCAGGGGAACAGAGACCAAGATGGGAACCAAGATAAAGATCAAAGAAAACAGGAAAGAGTAAGAGAAAGAAATGAAGAGAGAGAAGAACGTAAGAGGATGATGCATACCATGGAAACCATGGCAGCCACCATGGCTCAGCAAGAGGCATCGTTGGCAACTCATAATGCCAATGACCAGCATCAGCCACCTCCTACTCCTCCAGTGGGTACCACTTAGCAGATACCTTCTACATTCACCGAGTTTAGGAGGATGCGTCCTCCAAGTTTTTCAGGGCAAGGAGAGCCAATGGACGTAGAATATTGGCTAAACGAAATGGAGAAGGTATTTAGTGTACTTACGTGCAGTGAGGATGAGAGTGTAAGTTGGGCGGCCTATATGCTAGATGGGGAGGCAACCCCATGGTGGAAGTCTGTATCACGGATTAGAGCGCAAGAGACCCCAGGATTGCCTTGGACATGGGAGGAATTCGTGAGAGAGTTCAACAAACAATACTTCCCTTAGGTAGTGAGAAATAAAATGGAAGTGAAATTCCTATAGTTGGAGCAGGGGAGGATGTCTGTCAGAGAGTATGGAGTTGAGTTTATGAAGCTTGCTCGCTTTGCTCTTGAGTTCGTGATGACGGATCTGATGAAAGTTAAGAAATTTCAATGCGGCTTAAGGCCGGATATCAGGAAAAAAGTAACTGCTTTTGAATTAAAAACTTATGGCACAATAATGAGCAAGGCTCTTGTGGTGGAAGAAGACGTGAAAGAAATATATAAGAGAAGGGACCAACAACATAGAGGAAGAGCAAGTCAAATGCAGTTATATGCCCATGAGCAAGCACCCGAGATACCAAGACTCTTATTGCCAGCACCCCCTCAGTCTACTCAGACCGTTTGTGCAAGACCACCTGCGTCTATGCCTGTAGTGACCTTTCGTCCTTCAAATCTTATGACAACTGGAGTGTCACAAACACAACAGGCTCCACCCACCTCATCAGTTACAACTGGCAAATCATGCCCAAGATGCGGGGGACAACATCGCGCAGCCAAGTGTAACTGGACCACAGGTGCATGTTTCAATTGTGGTCAGCTAGGGCATCAGGTAAGGGACTGCCCTGAACTAATGAAGGGGAGGGCGCCTTCGGTATGAGGAACCATCGATCAGTACAAGTGTCGTGTATCGTGTTCTTTAGTGCTTAATCTCATACAATATTACCTTTATATTTTGGGTGTATGATTAATGTTATTACCTCATCTTTTAATGTACGTATGTGGGGATCTTTATTGCAATTAATGGTGCATGTGGCCAATTAATGATTAGACTATTTCTTTTCCTTGGGGCGCTGATCAAATTTCGATTGTGATCCATTTAGTAAATGACGGGTTGTAACTTTCATTGATGGTACATATTGTAGTGGTTGTGACTATGATTATTAGCTTAGTGGACATGTTTCACCGATTTGGTGATATGTGGATTTTCATGCAGGGTGATGGAGAAATTGGTTGAGGATGAGTTCAGCCTTTCGTTGTGAACTCAATGTGGATAGAAATTGAATGATTCTAGGGAATATTTTTTTTCGTTCTGGGTGCATGAGTTGTTTCCTCATGGTGGGTAAGTTCTTGTCCACAGGACTCATGGTTAGTGAGTTAGCGTTCGGAAATGTAGTAATCAATTTTCGAGGTCGAAAATTCTTATGGAGGGAAGAATGTAACAACTTGAAATTTATTTTGTGTATAAATCGATTCATGTCTAGATGTGAGTGTTCAACTTGATATGCATGGTAAGACCTGATTACTTAGAGCAATTTTCGAGGATAAAAATTTTATAAGGTGGAAAGAATGTAACAACCTGAAAATTTTGACTTTGAATAGTATGTCTTGGTGTCCGTGCCAGACAGGTCACGTGCAGCATACACTGTGTGTATGTGTTTGTGGTTCACAAGGGAAACACAACTACCACATACACACTTAGGTGTGTATGCGTTTCACATGAGAACTATGTGAAGGTAATATAGCTTAAGTGTGTATGTGTGTCAAACACATAAGCTTAACACATGCTAGAAAGAAGAGGGGTCTCCCACACATTTTCCCCAAATGCTCTTGTTTTTAGTTAAAGAGAGGGAGAGAGAAAGAAAGAGGAATAAGGTTTTAAAGAAAGAGATTTGAGAGAATAGGATAATTTCTCTTGATCCAAAGCTTGGATCCACCGTATGGATGTGAAGCATATGTGAAAATGAGTGGGTGATGATGATCTGGAAGAAGATCTAGTGGTTGAGCTTGTGATTAGATCTTGAAAAGATTTGGAGAAAGGGTTTTGAAACCCTATTGAGTTGAGATGTGGGTGGATCAAATCTAGAGGAGATCCACTTGTTTAATGTATGTTTTGATGTTTTATGTACATTAAATAAGGTATAAATGATGGATTAAAAGAAGAAAAAGAAGAAGAATTGAAGAAAAATGGGTTTCAAGGTTCGAACCCGAGAAGTGCTCAGAAACTGCCAAAATCGATTAATTGATTTTTGACGGAAGAAGGATTCGAGAGGAACTTCACGAAATTGATTAATCGAAGAAAATTTTGATTGATCGATTTTGAAAATCGATTAATCGATTTTGCCTGGGCTGATTGACATTACTATAGTATTTTGGCCATAACGTTTTGTGCGAAAATCCGATTGATGTGATTCTTGTTGTGTTGAAAAGAGGACAACAACCCCTACATCTTTTATAAATTGACCAACTGGTAAATCAACCATTTTAAAGGTCAAAATTTAGTGATAAGTTGGGTCAAATTCTGATTTTTATCAAGAAACGAAACCGATTAATCAAGTAAGATCGATTAATCGATTTTTGAATTTTGATTAATCGAAATTGGGTTGATTAATCGACTGGACACAATTAGTGAGAAATATTTTTAGCTATTTAAAAATTGATCAATCGAGAGAAAATCGATCAATCGATTTTGAAAATCGATTAGTCAATTTTGAAAATCGATTAGTCGATTTTGTCTTAGTTTGCCAGTACTCCTTTGGTATTTTGACCATAACGTTTTGTTCCGAACTCCGGTTGATGTGATTCTTGAAGCGTTAGAAAGATGACAAAAATATCTACAACGTTTGTGATTTAATAATTTAGTAATTCTAAATTTTTAAAGGTAAAAAAGTTATGATAATGTTACATCAAATTCTAAGTTTGCACGAACTTGTCCATTCTGACTCGGTTTTGAGAAAATACTTAAATAGGCCTAAATTATTAGTGATTAGAATTGATCCTTGATATATTATTTTATATTTTTGATGTAGATTAAGGGCGGAAGGCCATCGATAGGACCTTGCTTGCTACAAGGTTAAGGTAGGGGAAATTTAATATCCGATTGCATTTTAAAATTTATTCATTGATGCCTTGATTAAATCAAATGAAAAATGATAAGTTTCTTTTATGTATTTAGATGAAAAATGACAAGTTTTCTTAATGTATTTGATGTAAGTTTGATAGTGATTTGAACTATCACTTGAACTTCTTGAAAAATAGAAAATTGAAATCATTGAGTCAAAAATGGTGAATTCTAAACCGTGAACTTAACCTAGAATTTGTACTATGATTTTCAATTTAAAACTTGATTTTTAAATGGTACATTTTAAAACCTTTGAACCAAGAATGTGAGCTTTGGACCGTGATTTAGAAGCTGAACTAGAATGTGAATTCGAAGTCGTTGAGTCTTATAGATTTGTGAGAAGGTACACCCTTGGACTGCTGTGGCGGGATGTATGTACACCCTTGGACCGTTGTGGTGGGATTTATGTATGCCTTTGGACCATTTTTATGGGATTTTACGTACTCCCTTAGACACTGTTGTGATTTATGTACGCCTTTGGACTGTTTTTATAGGATTTTACGTACTCCTTTGGACACTATTGTGAGTCATGTACGCCTTTCGACCGCTTTTGCGGGATTTTACGTACTCCTCTGGATAATGTTGGGATTCATGTATGCCTTTGGACCGTTTTTATGGGATTTACGAACACCCTTGAACTTCGATGCAACCATCTATGCCTTTGGACCACTTTTGCAGGATTTTACGTACTCCTTTGAACCTTATTGCGACTCGGTACACCCTTGGACCGCTGTGGCCGGATTCATGTGCGCCTTTGGACCGCTTTTGCGGGATTTTACATACTCTTTGGATGTTACTTCGTAAATCAAATGAGAAGTCATGAGATTATGGTGGACCGCTATGGGCAGATTTATATATGTGGATCGCTATGGGTGGATTTTATGTATGTGAACCGCTGTGGGCGGATTATGCTTGTCGTGGACCGCTATGGGCGGAGTATAAATACCATGTGGGCCACTGGGGCGAATTTAAAATCAATTTTTTTATGTGATTAGTAAATGTTTTAAAATCAGTTTTTATGTGAGAAGCAAATGTTTTGAAATCAGTTTTTGGATGAAAGAAAATCAGCTTTTAAACCAGTTTTGTGTGATGAGGAAATCAGTTTTTGAAATCAGCTTGGTGTAACAAGAAAAAGGTATTTAAAAATTAGTTTTGTTTGATAAGAAAAGTGCTTTGAAATTAGTTTCAGTTTTAGATATGTGAATATTTGATTTTTACATTGAATCTATGCTTTATTATGATAAGATGTGGATTTGTATTGAGTTTCCTCTACTGAGCATGGATGTAGCTCACCCCTCGACTATACGTCATAGGTATAGCTTCTATTTGGACACCGGACTTGTAGATTGAGGAATTGAGGAGTGTTATAATGTTCGGGGTCGTAGATTGAGTACTTTGTGGAGTTTGGTAAGTGTGGCTTGGTACAATATGTTATTATATCCTCGTTGTACACCACTGTTTGGTGAGGTTGGTACGTCACCGGTGGTCGTGGTTAGTTATTATAATATTTAATATTAGAAAATTAGAAATTTATTTATGCCATATGTATTATCTATTTTGATTTCTACATGTATGTGGATGTACCAAGTATTCTCTGTATTCGGATTGTATTCTACGACCCGACGGTCCGGGTTTTCCCATCCGTGTTTGAAAAAAAAATATATGTCTCAAAATTTCAGGTTGGGAAAATCCGGGCTGTCACAGGTTTAATGTAAAGTTATTATACTTATATAGATATATGAGATGGCACAATATCAAGTGTACTATCTAATACACTTATATAGATATATGGGATGGTACAATATCAAGTGTACAATCTAATACACTTCTATAGGTGTATGGAATGGTATAAAAACTCAAGTATATATTTTATATACAATATTTAAGTTTATGGAGGGCCTGGTTTAACTTAATAAAAAATAATGGGCCACTAAGGGTCCCTAAAACTCGTCAACTTACTATCACTTAATCTATATCAGTTGTTCGCATCCCATGTTAGGCACACACAGTTGACCTTACCCGCGTCCGTACCTAATATCTTGAGTTTTATAAAATGGGGTGCTAAAATTCAGTGTGTAACTAGTACACCCAGCTCGATGTACAGGTCTAGCATAGGGCCTCAACTATTGGATCCCCAGTCCATATTACTTAATGGGTCTTGTTTCAAGGTTTGCTATCAACGTTAACCCATATCGGGGTGCTATATGTGATCTCGACACCGTGCACTATCAATACAATGCTTTCAGTGTACTGGGCAACCTAATCTAAGGAACAAAATAGAAAGACTAACTAAGGTCAGATGTCATTGGGGTGTTCAGATACCTAGACCTCTTGGTTACTCACCAAGGCATTGACCAATGGGGTGACTAAAATGTCCATCTTTAATTATAACATTCTAAAAATTAAAGCGTATGCCTTGTTAGGCTCGCACGCATAGTCGGGGTGTTAGTGTTAGTCTATCTATGTTGTATGTCTATACGCGTAAATTAGCATTGGCTTGGGTCATAGAGATTGAACTTGGCCCAATCTCGGGGCCCGAGTTTTCAAAGATCAGTTCGCATTAGGAATTGGTCTTAGGTTTGCATTTGGGTGTTCTCGCTCAATTGAGATAAGTGGGTCAAAGGACGCGTTACATACATGAGAAGTTTGGCCGAGGTCAAACCGATCAAAGCAGATTGCATCATCATCAGAAGTCAACGTTTCAATGCTAGCAAAATTTAGGGTGTTACATCCTTCCCACCTTACAAAATTTTCGTCCTAAAAAATTGACGTATTTTATGTGAAAGGACGCGGGTACTTTGTGGTATCTATCAGGAGAAGTCATGTTCTCCTCATGCGTAGTTGATTCAACATCCTCTAAGGAATTAGGCTCACTAGATTCTCCCCTCCTTTAAGGGATTTTCGTTCTCGAAAATTCCTCATGGAACGTATAGTTGTCTAACTGACTTGGCGTTCGACACTCACCTGTCACATTGTAAAGATGTAAATTTGCTTGAACTAAACGATCTTTAATTATCACTACCACAAAATCCTAAAGTGTCGAAGACCGACCTGATTTGACTTGTATGCTAAAGAGATTTAAATTTCTCAATAAAGTACAAGGTACCAAAGTGTCGTGTGTAGGACTGAGTTAAGCATATGTGTATTACTAAAACATTCATGCAAAAGTATAGTAACACAATTTGCAAAATATTCGTCATTTATGATTAAAGGAAAAAAAATGGAAATTAAGTAACAAAATTATACCTTGGGTCTACCATTTCTTTCCCTTAGTACAATCCTGTATCTGATGTCCTACCCGGCCACACTTGAAGTAGGCACCCATTGCCCACCGACACTTTTCTATCTTATGTGGCTTCCCACATCTTGAGCATGACTCGACGGGTGTAAATGGAGCAGGGTGTGCAGATTGTAGGACCATTGCTGCTTCAGTCATAGCGGGGCGTGAAAGACGAAAAGGTCTAGTATATGTAGAGACAGGTGGTCTCAACTGGGTGATCTGAACAGGTTGTGAGAGTGTTGGAGTCAAAAGTCTTAGTTGGTGGCTCGCCTCCTTGATGGTATGTGATTGTGCTTGACTTCGTCCACTCACATTTTGTTCTTCTCTTCTCTTGCTCATATCGTCAAGTTCTCTCTCAGCAATGAGGGCTAATCGTACCACTCAAGCGTATGTGGTCACTTTAAATAGGGAGATTCTCTCTCGAATCAATGGGTTCAACCCATATTCAAATTTCTGAGTTTTTATGAGTTTGGTTACCACTAACATCGGTGCGAATCGCAATAGACTAGTGAACTCAGATTCATACTCTCGTACACTCATTTGCCCTTGTACCAGATTGGCAAACTAGATTTCCATTTGACGGCGTTCGGTTGTGGGAAAATACTTCTCATTGAAGACGTTGGTGAATTCAGCCCATGTCCATGGTGTTCCTGGTGCTGCTGTTCTCTCAACAGACTTCCACCATGGGTTCGCATTAATGTCAAGTTGGAATGAGGCCCAACACACTTTCTCTTCTTCGGTACAACAGAGTCTCTAGAGTACCTTCTTTGTCTTATTCAGCCATTTTTCGGCTTCAAAAGGGTTGGTCTGACCATAGAAACATGGGGTCTCATCCTCCTAAAGTCTTGGAAACCAGACGATTGTCCCCTCTCTGCAATTATTGCCCTTGTATCCACCATGGACTCGAGTAATTGTCTATCGGTCTCGCTACTAGTTCCCCCTTTCGGAGGGGTGCTACTTGTGCCTGGTTCAATTTTCTCGGCACTCGACGCATCCTTGGTACGGGTAGTTCTTGATCTACCATGAGTAGCTATAATGACCTATCACGATCAAACAATGTTGTAGTTTGAAATGATCGTGAAGACTAAAATCTCACAGAGACTTGGTTTAGGATTTCCTATATTTCGACCAAATCGAGAAGCTACCACAAATGGTTTTCGAGTCCTCAAAAGACGTATGGAATTGGGATTGTGGATCCCTCCTATGTTCTAATGGAATCTAATGCCACAGCCTTGGATCCGCAGATGTCCTAAAGCCTAAGCTTAGATACCAACTGAGAAAGAGTCACAGTTGGGTTTCTTATGTCCTAACAAGATCTATTGCCATCTCTCTTGGTTTCGAAAATACCTAACACCTAAAGCTCTGATACCAATTCTGACAGCCCGCATTTTTCCAACATATATTTTTTTTCTTTTCTTTTCACAACATGGGAAAACCCGGACTGTTGGGTCACAGATCATGATCCAAAATACAGTGTACATGGTATGTCCACAAAAAGCGAACTTCAAAGCATATAACATACATGGCAAAAAGATGATGATATCTCATTTATTATAAAACACCATCTACAATCTAAAATCACCGGTGATGGTCAACCATCACCTAAACAGTGGTGTACAAAAAAAAGAGAGGTACAGGTTCAATTGCTAACAAAGTCCGATAATATACCAAATCCAAAGATCCAAAATGGAGCGCAAGTATCTCCACACCAAGCTCAAAGAGGTAGTCTACCGAATCTGCTTCAAGCTTCTTAAACAGGACCTGTACCTGTGACGTATAGTCGAGAAATGAGCTTCATCCAAGCCCAGTAGGGAAGAGATCGATACTAACCATATCTCATATTTTCAAAACACAGATCCAATGATCATAATTCAAAGACATTTTCAAATTGAAACGAACACATTTTTCGTATCATAAACAAATTGTTTTCAAAGATATATTGAACCAAAACTGATTCCAAACATATCGGAACAAAACTTATTTCAAAGACATTTCGGAAGCACAACTTGTTTTCAAAGATATATCAGAACAAAACTTATTTCAATGACATATCCGAAGCATAACTTGTTTTCAAAGATATATCGGAACAAAACTTGCCTCAAAGAAATGTTGGAACAAAACTTCTTTCAAAGACATATTCTATTCAAAACTGAGCTTTGCGAAATCTTAGCTAAATTCACAATCCTCAATTCGAGTTCGATTACATATTCAAATTTAGAATTCAATTTCATAATTTCAGATTCACTTATTCAATCACTCATTTGTTTCCCACTTATTATTGAATTCAGAATTCATATACAGTATTCTTATTCAGGGTCAAGATTCGGATTCGGATTCATAGTTCTTATTCAAAATTGAAAGATCCTATTTAAAGTTCTTATTCAGAGTTTTAGAGTTCATATCATGATTCACGAGTTCAAATTCGAAGTTTAAATACACGGATTCACCGCCGTGTCGGTTCAAATACACAGATTCATAGTTTCATGTTCATGTTCATGTTCATATTTAGGTTCAAATACACGAATTAATCGTTGTGTCGATTCAAATACTGATCCACCGCCGTGTTAGTTCAAATACACAAATTAACCGTCATGTCAGTTCAAATACACAGATTAACCGCCGTGTCGGTTCAAATACACGGATGATTAGTGTTTGTGATGTTGGTTTAAATACACGGGTTCACCACCGTGTCAGCTCAATCCACAATTTCTTACTTTCAAAGTTCATATTCAAGTTTGGATGCCACATTAAGATTCAAATTCGAAAGTCATGTTTAAAATTGAAGTTCATATTCATAACTTATTTTCAAGTTCAATCAAGTGGTGTCAAATGTCAAGCCCCTGAGCTTCGTTAACAGGGTCACTTGAATCAAGAAATCAAGCCCCTGAAAAAAGTTAAAAGGGTCACTTGAATCAAGAAATCAAGCCCCTGAGGTAAGTTAACAGGGTCACTTGAATTAAGAAATGAAGCCCCTGAACTAAGTTAATAGGGTCACTTGAATCAAGAAATCAAGCCCCTGAGCAACGTTAATAGAGTCGGCTGAACTGGATCCCACAATCACAGGGACACAAGCAAGAACATGATAATATACAAGATCAAGCAAATGTGAACTAAAACTTATTGGATTGAGTATGATAATATCATGGAGACAAATATGAGAGCTGATAGTAATGCCATAAATGAAATTATGGACATGTATCAAGGACATATGCAATAACATATCAAAAGTTTAGTACAAAACATGCAGATCACGTACAAAAATTCCAGGTTTGTACCTTTCAAAACATGACAATGTTCTTGTTTAACAATTCTAGAAAATATCAGTGTATTCTACTTGCATCAATAGCATGAATTTCAGGAAAACAAGGATTCGGCGAGATGTTCTTCCCTACACTTATTTTTCCAAACTAATGTCAAACATATCAAATTAAATATTTAAAAGTTAATTTAAATATCCAAAACTCAGGTTTCACATCCAATTATATCACAGGATCTTAGTATTGAAGATCAAATGCAATTTAGTAGTAAACTTTCCCTACCTCGGTTGTGAAATTACGCAAAGTGCGGCAAAACGGTGCGAAAATCCTCACCGACATTTCCCAAACCTTAACCTACATTACAAGGCATTCGTATAATTACATGTTAGTGACTAAATATCACACATGTCGAAGCTCCTAAAGTTTTCTCCAAACTAGGGCGAAAATGACGAGTTCTTATTAACTTTGGATCATGTGAAATTTGTCCCTACTTTTCAATAAATTTTGACCTTTTAAACATTATATTTATGAATTTATTAACTCATGAAAGTTATAGGGATCGTTGTCTCCTTTCAAATGCATCAAGAATCGCACCAATCGGAGTTCGAGGTCAAATGTTATGACTGAAACACCGAATAAGGTCAAAGCACAGGGTTGCCGCGGCAAGCCTCTCAGCTGGCACCTTGCCGCGGCAACCCAATTCTTGCCGCGGCAAGCCTTTCAGGCTTGTCTTTGCTGCATGCTTCCTTCCCTGGGTTTTGGTCTTCATGCCTTTGGGCTTTCTACACTCTACATGCACATTCTAGATATAGATTCTTTTATACGTTGCACAGAGAA
Organism: Chloranthus sessilifolius; assembly: GCA_021018995.1. NCBI lineage: Eukaryota > Viridiplantae > Streptophyta > Magnoliopsida > Chloranthales > Chloranthaceae > Chloranthus > Chloranthus sessilifolius. The sequence continues at coordinate 15,430,239 of CM037594.1, forward strand.
CTCATTTATATTTATTAATTTGGTATGAAAGGATTAGGAGTGTGATAATCTAAGATTTTAACTCCCAAACCCTCACACAATCCTATTTCTCAGAATTGTCGATCCAATCACATGGAATCGGCATCAACAACCTAATAATTTATTGTAAAAGACACTAATCTAAAAGAACAAATCTAATATGTGGTTCATTTTACGGCGTACATTTTGGTGGATTCTTCAGTTACGATGATGCCGAAATGGTGTCGGTGTCGAGTTCGTCGAGTACGTGAAATATTTGTAAAAGCTAGGGCCACAAGGAGCTCTCTGAGATCAACCCATCGTCGTTGGCAATTCTCTCAACCAAATTATAGGATCAACTTGTGATCCACAAGTTTGAATTCAATGGGTTTGAATTCAAGGGTATGGAGAGATAGAAGAGGGATGTGGTTTTGAGAACTAGGAGAAAGGTTTCCTTCTCTAGTTTATTTAATGGTTGTCAGGGGTCAAATGGGAGAGATGAGAGGTTTCTTTCTCTGTGAAGATGGTTGCTCAACTTTAAAATTCTAAGTGCGAAGGAGCAGTATAGTGGGAAGGTTTTTTTTTTTTCCTTCCATAGCACCTGACGTTCATGGAGCTTAATAGTGACTCACCATTATGTGGAGTCATCTGGCAGGATATCTATTACAAGCCTTATAAGGCTTAGGTTTAATGTAACGCTATTATACTTATATAGATATATGGTATGGCACAATATCAAGTGTACCATCTAATACACTTATATGAGATGGTACAATATCAAGTGTACTATCTAATACACTTCTATAGGTGTATGGAATGGTATAAAAACTCAAGTATATATTTTATACACAATATTTAAGTGTATGGAGGACCTAGTTTCACTTAATAAAAAATACTGTTCCACTAAGGGTCCCTAAAACTCTTCAACTTACTATCACTTAATCTATATCAGTTGTTCGCATCCCATGTTAGGTACACACACCTAATCCATACCCGATTCTTGGGTTTTATAACATGGGGTGCCCAATTTCAGTGTATAACTGGTACGCCTAGGTTGGTGTACAGGTCTAGCATAGGGCCTCAACTATTGGTCTGAATCCCCATTCCATATTACTTAATGGGTCTTTATTCTAGGTCTACTATCCACATTAACCCATATTGGGGTGCTATATGTGATCTCGACATCGTGTATTGTCAATACACTGCTTTCAGTGTACTGGTCAAACTAGTCTAGGGAACAAAATAGAAAGACCAACGAAGGTCAGATTTCATTGGGGTGTTCAGATACCTAGACATCTTGGTTACTGATGAGTAGTGAAATATGATCATATTTCACCCCTTTAAGCCTACATTTAGCCATCCGATGAGGGCAATCTGACATATTTATGAAGTTCTAATTATTTTAGGAATATTTGACCATTGGATGTATTTGAAAGCATAAAAGAGCATAAGAACAACAAACGTTGGAATATTAGAGCAAAGGAGTTAATGGTCCGTGAAATTTAAAATTCAAATTTGATTTTTGAATTTCAAATCTGGAGCTGAGACCCTATTTAAGCAAACTGGAGAATTGATTTTAGAGGGACATTATTATTTTTCTAAGAATTTTTCTAGCTTTCTTCCAGCTTTCCCTTTTATTTTTCAAGTATTATTCTTCCATTTCCTAGTTCTAGAACCTAAATTAGTTTAATTTTTACACTCAAAGAAGGATTGTACCGATTGGATTAAAGCTTTTGTGGATTTCTGTGAAACATCTATTACGGTATTTTAATGTTCATTTCAATTTGTCTTTCAATTATGTTGTTCATTTCTAGTATGTGTGGCTAAATTTCTTTGAGGATTGGGATCTAATGAATTCCATCCTAGGTTTCATTTATTTATCATAGATCTGTGGTTGGAATTCAATGTTGGATGCATTGTGGTTTTATCGCTTATTTGTTCTTACCGATCTATGTAAATACCAAACACCATTTCTAAGGTATGGGATTTAGTCATGCTCTTCCCATGAACGCGGATCTGTGATTCAGAATTTACCCTGGATTCTTTATTGCTAATATTTGCGACATTTATTCATCGTCATTAGAAACCTCTTTTACGGTAAATGTTTTATTCATTTGGTTTGTAACATTTATTTATTGTCATTAGAATTAAATTTCTTTTACGGTGAATGTTTTGTTCATTTCGACTGTGACATTTATTTATCGTCATTAGAACTAAGTTTCTTTTACGATGAATGTTTTGCCAATTTCTTCTGCAGTTTTGGAAGAACAACAATCTTGTGTCTTGCATCTCTTGAATTCCAACCAGTTAAATCTATGATGGTAAATGTTAGACCGTAGATGGGAGGATTTAGCATCCCAACCCTCGCTTTATATCTTGCATTAAATTTCAGTACATTATTATTTATTTATTTCTTTCACACTCTTGAAAATTCGTAAGCCAGTTTAAATCTTGTGCTAAATATGTGGTAGTTCTTTTAATTAATTACTATTTTCTCTTTATAATTTTCTAACCAATCTTCGTGGGAACGAACTCGTACTCTGCACCCATTGACTATAATCCGATTGTGCACTTGCAAGTTTAAAACACATTTAAAATCACAACAGTTACACACCAAGGCATTGACCAATGTGGAGACAAAAATGTCCATCTTTAATTATAACATTCTAAAAATTAAAGCGTATGCCTTGTTAAGCTCGCACACATAGTTGGAGTGTTAGTGTTAGCTTATCTATGTTGTGTGTCTATACACATAAATTAGCATTGGCTTGGGTCATAGAGATTGAAATTGGGCCAATCTCGAGGCTCGAGTTTTCAAAGATCAGTTCGCATTAGGAATTGGTCTTAGGCTTGCATTTGGGTGTTCTCGCTCAATTGAGATAAGTGGGTCAAAGGACGCGTTACATACGTGAGAAGTTTGACCAAGGTAAACCTGTCAAAGTAGATTGCATCATCGTCGAAAGTCAACGATTCAATGTTAGCTAAATTTGGTGTGTTACATCCTTCCCACCTTACAAAATTTTCATCCTCGAAAATTGATGTATCCTACACGAAAGGATGCAGATACATGGTAGTTTCGATCATGAGTAGTCATGTTCTCCTCATGGGTAGGTGATTCAACATCCTCGATTAGGCTCACTACATTCTCCCCTCTAAGGGATTTTCTTTCTCGAAAATTCCTCATGGGATGTATAGCGGTCTAACAGACTCGGTGTTCGACACTCACCCGTCACATTGTAAAGATGTAAACTGGCTTGAACTAAACGGTCTTTAATTTTCACTGCCACAAAATCCTAAAGTGTCGAAGACCTACCTGATCTGACTTGTATGCTAAAGAGATTTAAATTGCTCATAAAGTACAAGGTACCAAAGTGTCGTGTGTAGGACTGAGTTAAGAGTATGCGTATTACTAAAACATTTATGAAAAAATATAGTAACACACTTTGTAAAATATTCGTCATTTATGATTAAAGGAAAAAAAAATAGAAATTAATTAGCGAAATTATACCTTGGGTCTGCCGGTTCTTTCCCTCAGTACAATCTTGTATCCAATGTCCTACCCGGCCACACTTGAAGCAGGAACCCATTGCCCATCGACACTTTTCTGTCTTATGTGGCTTCCTACATCTTGAGCATGACTCGACGGGTGCAGATGGAGCGAGGGATGCAGATCGTAGGACCTTTGCTGCTTCGGTCGTAGCGGGGCGTGAAAGACGAAAAGGTCTAGTATATGTGGAGACAGGTGGTCTCGACTGGGTGATCTAAGTAGGTTGCGAGGGTGCTGGAGTCAAAAGTCTTGGTTGGTTGCTCGCCTACTCGATGGTATGTGATTGTGCTCGACTTCGTCGACTCACATTTTGTTCTTCTCTTCTCTTGCTCATAGCATCAACATCTCTCTCAACAATGAGGGCTAATTGTACCACTCGAGCGTATGTTGTCACTTTAAATAGGGAGATTCTCTCTCAAATCACTAGGTTCAACCCATATTCAAATATCCGAGTTTTCAGGAGTTCGGTTGCCACTAACATCGGTGCGAATCGCGATAGATGAGTGAAGTCAGATTCTTACTCTCGTACGCTCATTTGCCCTTATACCAAAGTGGCAAACTGGATTTCCATTTGACGGCATTCGGTTGTGGGAAAATACTTCTCATTGAAGACGTTGGTGAATTCAGCCCAGGTCCATGGTGTTCCCGGTGCTCGTGTTCTCTCAACAGACTTCCACCATGGGTCCGCTTCAACGTCGAGTTCGAATTAGGCCCAACTCACATTCTCTTCTTCGGTACAATGGATTCTCTGGAGTACCTTCTCTACCTGATTCAGCCATTTTTCAGCTTCAAAAGGGTTGGTCTAACCATAGAAACTCGGGGGTCTGATCCTCCTAAAGTCTTGAAAACCAGACGGTTGTCCCCTCTCTGCGAGTATTGCCATAGTAACCACCATGGACATGAGTAACTAGCTATCGGTCTCGCTATTGGTTCCCCCTTCCAGAGGGGTGCTACTTGTGCCCAATTCAATTTTCTTGGCACTCGACGCGTCCTTGATACGGGTAGTTCTTGATCTACCACGAATAACCATAATGACCTATCATGATCAAACAATGTTGTAGTTGGAAATGATCATGAAGACTAAAATCTCACATGAACTTTGTTTAGGATTTCCTATATTTCGACCAAATCGAGAGGCTACCACAAATGGTTTTCGAGTCCTCAAAAGACTTATGGAATAGGGATCATTGATCCCTCCAATGTTCTGACAGAATCTAATGCCATATCCTTGGGTCTGCAGATGACCTAAAGCCTAAGATTTGATACCAACTGTGACAGAGTCACAGTTGGGTCTCTTATGTCCTGACAAGATCTAACGCCATATCTCTTGGTTCCCAAAAGACCTAACGACTAAAGCTCTATTACCAACTGTGACAGCCCGCATTTTCCCAACAAATTTTTTTTTCTATTCTTTTCACAACATGGGAAAACCCGAACCGTCGGGTCATAGATCATGATCCAAAATATAGTGTACATGGTATGTCTACAAAAAAGCAGACTTCAAAGCATATATCATACATGGGAGAAAGATGATTATATCTCATTTATTACAAAACGACATCTACAATCTAACACCACCGGTGATTGTCAACCATCACCTAAACAGTAGTGTACAAAAAAAAGAGAGGTACAAGTTCAATTGCTAACAAGGTCCTGTAATATACCAAATCCAAAGATCCAAAATGGACCCTAAGTATCTCCACACCAACCTCAAAGAGGCAGTCTATCGGATCCGCTTCAAGCTTCATCAACAGGACCTGTACCTGTGACGTATAGTCAAGGAATGAGGTTCATCTAAGCCCAGTAGGGAAGAGATCCATACTAACCGCATCTCTTATTTTCAAAACAAAGATCCAATGATCATAATTCAAAGGCATTTTCAAATCGAAAAGAACACATTCTTTCGTATCAGAAACATACTGTTTTCAAAGATATATTGAACCAAAACTTATTTCAGACATATCGGAACAAAATTTATTTCAAAGGCATATCAGAAGCACAACTTATTTTCAAAGATATATCGGAACTAAACTTATTTCAAAGGGATATCGGAAGCACAACTTGTTTTCGAAGATATATCGAAAAAAAACTTGCTTCAAAGACATGTCGGAACAAAACTTCTTTCAAAGACATATTTTGTTCAAAACTGAGCTTTGCAAAATCTTAGCTAAAATCACAATCCTCAATTCAAGATCGAATAAATATTCGAATTCAGAATTCAATTTCATAATTTTGGATTCACTTATTCATTTATTCATTTATTTCCCACTTATTATTGAATTCAGAATTCATATACAGTATTCTTATTCAGGGTCAAGATTCGAATTTGGAGTCATAGTTCTTATTCAAAATTCAAAGATCATGTTCAGGGTTCTTATTCAGAGTTTCAGAGTTCATATCATTGTTCATGAGTTCAAATTCGAAGTTCAAATACACGAATTCACTGTCATGTCGGTTCAAATACACCGATTCATGATTTCATGTTCATGTTTATGTTCATATTCATGTTCAAATACACAAATTAACTGTCGTGTCGATTCAAATACTGAGCCGACACAGTGGTTCATAAAACATGGATGATCAGTGTTTGAGATATTGGTTTAAATACACAGGTTCATCGTTGTGTCGGCTCAATCCACAATTTTTTATTTTTGAAGTTAAGATTCAAATTAAGATGCTACATTTAGATTCAAATTCAGAAGTCATGTTTAAAATGGAATTTCATATTCACAGCTTGTTTTCAAGTTCAATCAAGTGGTGTCAAATGTCAAGCCCGTGAGCTACGCTAATAGGGTCACTTAAATCAAGCAATCAAGCCCCTGAACTAAGTTTACAGGGTCACTTGAATCAAGAAATCAAGCCCCTGAGCTAAGTTAATAGGGTCACTTGAATAAAAAAATCAAGCCCCTGACCTAAGTTAACAGGGTCACTTGAATTAAGAAATCAAGCCCCTGAGCTAAGTTAACAGGGTCACTTTAACTGGATCACACAATCACAGGGACCCAAGCAAGAATATGAGTCATATAGCATATACAAGATCAAGAAAACGAGAACTAAAACTTATTGGATTGAGTATGATAATATCATGGAGACAAATATGCGAGCTGATAGTAACGCCATAAATAAAATTCTGGACATGTATCAGGGACATATGCAATAACGTATCAAAAATCTAATACAAAACATGCAGATCATGTACAAAAATCTCAGGTTTATACTTTTTCAAAACATGGCAATGTTCTTATTCAACAATTCTAGAAAATATCAGTGTATTCTACTTGCATCAATAGCATGAATTTCAGGAAAACAAGGATTCGGCGAGATGTTGTTCCCTACTCTTATTTTTCCAAACTAATGTCAAACATACGAAATTAAATATTTAAAAGTCAATTTAAGTATCCAAAACTCAGGTTTTGCATCCAATTATATCACAGGATCTAAGTATCGAAGATCAAATATAATTTAGTAGTAAACTTTCCCTACCTCAGTTGCGAAATTACGCAAAGTGCGGCAAAATGGTTAGAAAATCCCCACGGACCTTTCCCAAACCTTAACATACATTACAAGGCATTCGTATACTCACATGTTTGTGACTAAATATCACACTTGTCGAAGCTCCTAAAGTTTTCTCCAAACTAGGGTGAAAATGACGAGTTCACATTAACTTTGGATCATGTGAAATTTGTCCCTACTTGTCACTAAATTTTAACCTTTTAAACATTATATTCATAAATTTATTAATTTATGAAAGTTATAGGACACATTATTCCCTTTCCAATGCATCAAGGATCGCACCAATCGGATTTTGGGGTCAAAAGTTATGACCGAAACACTGAACAGGGTCAAAGCACAGGGTTGCCGCGGCAAGCCTCTCAACTGGCACCTTACCACGGCAAGCCTATCAGGCGTGTCTTTACTGCATGCTTCCTTCCCTGGGTTTTGGTCTTCATGCCTTTGAGCTTTATACACTCTACATACACACTCTACATATAGATTCTTTTACACTTATGTAGATATATGGGATGGAACAATATCAAGTGTACTATCTATTACACTTATGTAGATATATGGGATGGTACAATATTAAGTGTACTATCTAATCCACTTCTATTGGTGTATGGAATGGTATAAAAACTCAAGTATATATTTTATACACAATATTTAAGTGTGTGGAAGACCTGGTTTCACTTAATAAAAAATACTAGGCCACTAAGGGTCCCTAAAACTCATCAACTTACTATCACTTAATCTATATTAGTTGTTCGCGTCCCATGTTAGACACACACACCTGACCTTACCCGCGTCTGTACCCGATATCTTGGATTTTATTACATGAGGTGCACAAATTCAGTGTGTAACTGGTTCGTCCAGCACGGTGTACAGGTCTAGCATAGGGAGTCAACTATTGGTCTGAATCCCCAATCCATATTACGTAATGGGTCTTGATTCTAGGTCTGCTATCCTGATTAACCCATATCGGGGTGCTATTTGTGATCTCGACACCATGTACTATCAATACACTACTTTCGGTGTACTGGTCTAACTAATCTCGGGAACAAAATAGACAGACCAACAAAGGTCAGATGTCATTGGGGTGTTCAGATACATAGACCTATTGGTTACACACTAAGGCATTGACCAACGAGGTGACAAAAATGCCCATCTTTAATTATAACATTCTAAAAATTAAAGCGTATGCCCTATTAGGCTCACACACATAGTCGGGGTGTTAGTGTTAGGCTATCTATGATAGAGATTGAACTTGGTCCAATCTCGGGGCTCGAGTTTTCAAAGATCAATTCGCATTAGGAATTGGTCTTAGGCTTGCATTTGGGTGTTCTTGCTCATTTGAGATAAGTGGGTCAAAGGACGCGTTACATACGTGAGAAGTTTGACCAAGGTCAAATCGGTCAAAGTAGATTGCATCATCGTCAAAATTTAATGATTCAATGCTAGCAAAATTTGAGGTGTTACATATGCGCTCTTAATCCAACGCATAATTGATTGAGCGTACTACTTAGAGCGTGCAATTGGTCTAATTAGACTTAGACTAGGCTACCCGGTTGAGCCAGTCAGCCGGTCACTCACTGAGTCAGTCACTGACTCAAAGTGATTTTGAGCCTGATACTGAGCGCATATTTTAATTGTGCACCCTAGGCTGGGCGCATAATTGAAATTCACTGACAAATTGTATGCACCCCACAGGGTGTGTAATTGGCCATATACCTATACATAAGACCCACCACCATGTCCCAAAAACACATCAATTCATTATCACAAGGACTTCTCTCGAGTTCCAGCTTCCAAGCTTAGGATTTCGAGTTCCCTCTCTGTGGCTCTGGCCTCAGGTATACTTTCCTTCTAGTTTTTTATTCTTCTAGCTCTAATTCTTAGTTCTAATTCTTAGTTCTAGTTCTTAGTTCTAGATCATTGGTTCTAGGCTTTAGGTTCTTAAACTTTTAGTTCTAGCTCTTAGATTTTAAAAATCTCTTTAGTCCTTAATTCTTACCTTTTTTCTGGTTCTAGTTCTTAGGTTCTAGAACTAGTTCCCTTTTTTAATTTTAGTTCTAGAATTAGGTTCTAGCCCTCTAGTTCTTAAGCTCTAGACCTTAGATCTTAGGTTTTTAATCTAAATTTTTAATTTTTTGATTCTAGTTTTTTTTTCTGTTTCTAGAATCGACCCCTTAGGTCCTTAATCTTAATTTATAATCCTTCAAAATTCCAATCTTCGATCCATAAATTCTAAATTTTAGAATAAAAATTAGTTTTTCAATCCATTTTCTTACCAAAATAATCCCTAGCCACCCGATTTGCCCAAGGGGAGAACGGGGCCGATCCTCCTTAGCATAGCGGGCCAAAACCCCTTTTTTTTTATTTTTAGTAAATTAGTATATTTACTTTAATTAGAATTCTAATAGAATTAGTATATTTTCAATTAATTAGAGTTTCAATAAAATTAGTATATTTCTAATTAGTTTTTGTAGAATTAACATATTTGCATTCCTAGTAGGATTAGGAGGCTTAATTAATTAGATTTCTAATAGGATTAAGATATTTAAATTAATTAGACTCCTAGTAGAATCAGGAGAATCTCTTTCAATTAGACTCCTAGTAGAAGTAGGAGACCTTTTTGAATCAAACTCCCAGTAGGATTAGGAGACCAAGTTAACTAGAATCCCAGCAGGAATAGGAAAACCAAACCAGTTACACGAAAGGCAACTGTGCAATCGTGGGAATTAAGACTATCCCATCGCGACGATGCGTTCTCTAACGAAAATATAGAGTCGCCACCCGGAGCATTCGGTGTCCCGGGAAACCTAGTTCATTTTTATGAGCACTGAAGTGCTAAAAATATGACTTTGAATCCGATCCACACCAAAGGCTCTTGGGTAGGGGCTTCGGTTATCGATCGGGAAGGTGTTAGGCACCCGATCAACCCGCCTAATGCGGTCTCTACTAATGGCCAAAAATAAAATAAAGTAAAAGAAAAGAAAAGAGCTTCCTCTTGCCCAAAAGGGCTTAGAATCCTATTTGTGCCCCTCCGTTCCTACCGAAAAGTTGGCGGCGTAACGGCACAAATGGGAGGATGAAGGGAGCTAGAAAGAGATAGGAGAAGAAAGGAGAGAGCCAGAGCCCTCGGGCCCTTGTAGCACCATAGGAGAGCCTTGCGTTGGCTTACTTTGATGAGCTTTTGAAGGCTTGTGTGGTGGAAAGAGAGGTTCTAACCTCTAAGGCTTGCTAACTAAGAGGTAGAGAGGGAAGGTGAATGGGTAGCATATACCTAAACTAAGGGATCTAAGGTGAAAAATATCACTCAAAGGAGGTTTTGAAATTTTGGAATTTGTATGGAAAGTGTGCACCAAAGGGAGAAAGATCATCTTACTTCAAGCTCTTTCTCTCGTAGGCCAAAATTCTCAACCCCTAAACCAAGGGGTGGGGGGCTCTATTTATAGGAGATGAGTGGATTAGGAGGGTGTTTAGAGGCTAAACAAGGTTAAGAATTAGGTAATTCAATATCTAAGGCTTCCTAAGGTTTTTGGAGCCTTCAAGAGTGTGGAAAGGTCCTCCAATAGTGGATGATGGGATGAGGCCTTAAGCCACTTAAAGATGAGGCCTTAAGCCACTTAAAGGGGTGCAAATAGGTTTCAAAAGGGTGCAACAGAGCTAGCAAAACGCACCCCAAAGGTCAAGGTGGTCAACAAGTCAAACCCTAAATACAAAATTTAGGACAAAATCCAATAGTCACTATTCATATGCCTGGCGCAACTAATCTTGCGCAACTATTAGTTGTGCTAGGCTTATAAATAGGGGGGATTGGCCTGGCGCAACTATTAGTTGCACCAGACAAAGTTTATTACTGGCGCAACTATTAGTTGTGCCAAATCCCTAGGGGGCCCACTTGACTTTATCTTCTTACCCTCCGGACCCGATTTGCCATATCTTTTGAAGTATACCTTCGATTAGGGCGATTCTTAGACCGTTGGAAAGCTGACGACCTCTACTCTTCAATGGTATAGGACTTGATCACTGTAGAGGGTTGTATCTGGTTTCAATGCACCCCTCCTCATCCATTATTTGGGAAGGTTAGGTTTAGGGTTTGGAAGGGGTTCTAAGGGTTGGGATTGGTTTCTAAAGGTTTGAGGTAGGTTCCTAAGGGATCTAAGGTGATTCCTAAAGGTTTGAGGTGATTCCTAGGGGTTCCCTACATGCCATCAAAAGCTCAGAATTCTACCTCTCTCGAAAGGTGTTTCGATCGGGTCTTGGGCCAAATTTGGGTGTCTACAGATGCCCCTCTTTGGTATCTGATCACTAATGATCGTATGCCAAAGCAAAGAGACATCCGAAGAGGCCCAAGGCATTACTGACGGGTTCCTGCATTCATAACAAACTTCAAACATCAGGTAAGTAATATGGCGAGAAAATGAAAGCCCTGGGGTTCCAGGGTAAACATTCGTTTCTCAAGGTAATCAGTTCCCAAGTGCTTAGCGACATTACTAGGCATAACCGAGGTGGAACGAGTTATGAAAGCCCAATAGCTGGGAAAAGTGTCCGACTCTCGAGTTGCAAAAGCCCGTTAGTCAGGAAAAAACATCCACTTCTTGAGATGATTCAAAGGTGATTGATGTTCGAGATTCAATCTGAATGCAACTACTTTGTAAGTAAGAGGGGTGATTGACCCACATTCAAAGATAGGTGCAAAGTAAAGATACACAAGGCTCCACATTTTGTGTCCAATCCCACGAGGCATTTGACGGCCTCGTCGGACTATTCGCGGGTGCTCCTGTTGAATGTAGGGTTCGAGGTCTTTGGGCGAACCCATTGACCTGGAAGTTTATTTATCATGACTGCCCGAGTGAAGTGGATAGATGTCACAACACTTTTTGGGAGTACATGCCATTTTTGAACACGTGCCCCAGATCCACATGACCTAGAGCATCCAACTTCAAATACCACTACACAGGTCCAACCAGTTATTGGGGTGTCTCCATGAAGGGATATCTAATCTTGGTCTCTGCTGACAATGATCATAAACATCAATTAACTATGCATAATCATGCACCCATCAGGGGCAATAAGCAACAATAAAGGCGATGGAAGCCCCGACCCGGACCCGCCCAAGTACAATTTACGTGGATAAACGACCATCATACGAATACCCAGACGCATGGCGTACACTTTAAAGGGATACCACTGCTCATACAGGTTTTAAGCCTACAGAAAATAAAAGGGAAATGAATCCTTTCGAATGCATGGTTGCATATAGTTAAATTGATATGTAATCTCATTCTTAACAGGTTGGTTTCAACCAACGATTGACCTTTTCCAACAGAGAATTTGAAGCTTAAGACACTTAAGTTCATATGAATCCACAACAGAGCGCTCATCGCAAAGATTTAGCAGTGGAGTCGACTCGATCGAAACATTGACTGTTTGACCGAGACCGACACTGTTGCTCCTTCCTTAAAGTAAGATCTAAAAATCTGAGATGAACCTCCGACTCAGGACTTTAGTATGGTACAAATGCATTGCGGATAAAATATTGACATTTTACCGCTTTGTGCTTGTGCGTTTCTGTGGGGATTCTCTATTTTCGATCTCCAACTATTATTTTGTAATAACTTTGTGGTATTTTTCAAGCTAATTTATGTGATTTTTTGGAATTTTGATGTTATGTGAATTTTTGGGATTTTTCAAACTAGTTTAAGTTATTATTTTATGTGAAACGCTTTGGGATTTTTTCAAACTAGTTTATGTGATTTTTTTTTTGGAATTTTGAAGTTATGTGAATTTTTCGGATTTTTCAAACTAGTTTAAGTTATTATTTTATGTCAAATTCTTTGGGATTTTTTCAAACTAGTTTATGTGATTTTCTTTTGGAATTTTGAAGTTATGTGAATTTTTCGGATTTTTCAAACTAGTTTAAGTGAATTTTTTGGACTTTTCAAACTAGTTTATGTGATTTTTTGGATTTATGAAGTTATGTGAATTTTTAGGATTTTTCAAACTATTTTAAGTGAATTTTTGGGACTTTTCAAACTAGTTTAAGTTATTATTTTATGTGAAATTCTTTGGGATTTTTTCAAACTAGTTTATGTGATTTGTTTTGGAATTTTGAAGTTATGTGATTTTTTGGATTTTTTTTTGTGTAGGACGAAGGTTCTTATTGACCTCTGTCCGTCTTTATTTTAGCACGGCTTCCTCGGTGAATCGATGGATGGTCGAAATGCCATCTTAGGAGTGTGTGCATCGGCCGTGGGCGATAAAACAAATAAGAAAGAAGTGGGGAACTGGCCTTCCTATCTGGCCCGTACCAAGCCGAGTTGTTAAATGACCAGGGTGTGTGAAATAAACAAAAGGGGTGCAAGTCTCCCAGCTAGGTCCCAAAACGGCTGAAGAGGGGGGCCCGGGAGTGTGGCACAACTATTAGTTACGCCAGGTAAAATGTGGGCCGAGAATGCACTGGCGCAACTATTAGTTGCGCCAAGTTTAACCTGGGGAGCAGTGGGTCCTTATATACCTGAGTTGTTCCAAAAAATCAATTCTTTTTTACTTGGCCTCTTTGACAGGTTCTTTTTGCTCTCTTTTTTTTTCAAGGCAGGTCCATCATCATACATTTATTTTTATCCTCCCAAAAGATCCTTGTACGTTCATGGACCCGCTTTCTAGCCCTCCCTTATGTGGAGGGCCCGAAGGCAATTTACCCCCTTTGTTGGGCTTGGGGCCCAAATTTTTAGCAGCCTGGTTTGGGAGCTTGAATGAGAGTGAGCTCGTCGACTTGGAGAACCTTGGGCTATCTCACCTTCCTTCCTTCCTAGAGGTTCCTCTTCGGTGGGAACTTCTTCATGCCACCACTTCATTTTCGGATGCGAACTTCCACGTATTTCGTTTTGGGAAGCGGGAGCTAACTCCAACCCTTGAGGAGCTATCTAATCTGTCTGGCCTGAAGCTTCATAGGGGCCTTGCAAGAGTTATGCCTCGGCCGGGCTATTCCAAATCTGTTCACCTTACTCTCGGTTTGAAGAAATCTGAGTACGAGAAAAGCCTCATCGGGGGGCCCACAAGGTGTTCGCTGAAATTCCTCAAAGAACTTTTCGATGACGAAAGCCTCTGAAAATTGCCGGTTAGGAATGTTTTTAATGTGAAAGCTCTGGCACTCGGTCTCATCTCTGAAATCCTCTTCTTCACCTAGGGAGAGAGCTTCTCATTGGCAGTTTGTGATATTTTGACGGAGCTGGAGGTGGGCCGGTCCATGATGGATTTGGTGCTTGCCGAGCTATACCGATGCCTTGATTCCTTTGCTTCGGGTAAGGTGGAGGGCCTTCGGGGATGCCCCTTATTACTTCAGGTCTGGTTGGGTGAGCATTTTGCTATTTTGGGGCCCGTGCCCCACTTTTATATTGCCCAAGGCGAGGTGGCCCAATGTTTTCTGGGTAGATGCCACTTGCTCCCTAGGGCGATGTGTCATCTCTGAAACTTTGGTTGGTCGATGCTGAGCTGACATGGAGGCTTCCTTAGTTTGACCGGACCTTCCCGATAATTCGTAGTAGAGATCACGAGGGCATCACCCTCCTAGGATTGATGGGTAGCACCTTTTACTTCCCATTCTGAGTGTTGCGTCAGTTCGGCAGTCCTCAGCAGGTGCCTTGTGAGGCCAGACCACCTTTATGTGATTTGATCTTTTCTAGGGGGTCCTCTGGGGACATAGATCGGATTGCTGCTCTTTGGGAGGCGCATCAGTAGATGCTGATGTGTGATATTGAACAGGGAGATTCGGTTAGGACTTCTCCTGAGTAAGAGGCCTGGCTGTTGACTGAGCGGCCTGCTGTCGATGGTCCATATTTGTCAGAGATTATTGACACTGGAGGCCCCTGGCCAAAGAAAGAGATGACACTCCGAGCCCGCATTGAGTTACTGGTGGATGAGAAGAGGATCCTACAAGAACTTTTGGCATATGAAAAGTTTAGAGCAGAAACAGCAGAGAGTGAGGTCCTCCGTTTGAAGGGATCACTGAACGTCGCTTTTGGAGCCGCTGATTCTTCTCGGAAGAGGTTCAAGAGCGTGCATGGTCGTTGGTTGACTGAACAGAATGTCTAGGAAGATGACCTTAATGCTGAGATTAGCGCTTTGAAGTGCGATCTGGGTCGCTAACTCCTTCCTGCACATAGAACTTTTTGCACAGATCAGATATACAGAAAAGGGGCGTGAAAAACCCCTTTACAGATACACACACATTTTTTGGTATACATATTTTCTTTATGTTTTGGTTGTTTTTATTTATACTTGTAAAAAGGAAAACACGTTAGTCATTACACCGACTATTTTTTTTGGGACATGGTGTAAGTGGTGCAAAAGGCAGTTTATTATATACATCTATACAGATCTATTGGCCTTTTGATTTTATTTTGTGCATTTTTTTTATTTTTATTTTTTGGTGCCTTAATCACTGGGTGAAACTTTGGGAAACCCTGGGTCCACCATTGAGCATGGTCAAACCCTTTCTTTGAAGTCGGACCTGGGTGGGTTTTCGATTTTTGCCAAGGCCGGAACATTGATCCCTTTCGATTGAGTCAAACCTTTCTCCTTGCCTCGGGTCATTCATTTGGCGGTGCGGTTTTATAAAGACAATTCTAGTCGGGACCCAATTCGAACTAGCATGAGCGGCCCCTAAAAAGGGATCAGGGAGAGTAACCAAGAGGGCTCCTTAAACATTTAATCAATCATTCCAACCCTTCTTTTCTTTTCCTTTTTCTTTTCTTTCTCCTTCTCTCTTTTTTTTCTTTTCGTTTATCTCCTTTTTTACCTGTGGTGCCCTTTCAGGTTTTCACCACGTCCATGGGTTTAGCTCTCTTATCCCAAGCACCCCTTCGGGTTTTCAACTAGTCCGCACAAACTCGCTGTTTTTACCCGTAGCGCCCTTTCTGGTTTTTACCATGTCCATCTTGCTTTGAGCTTGTATTTTTATTTTATTATTATTATTTTTTCTTTTTCAACAGCAACGACATAGACGTTGATTCCATCATAGCCGACTAGATGGGGTTTAGGTGTCGTTTCGCAACTCGGCTTATGTTGACTTTAATAGATGCTATGGCTGCTTTGTGAAGCTAAAATGAGGGCTTTCTCCAGGGTGTAGCTTGGCCATGGGTCAAGTTAGGATTTGAAGGTATGTTGTGCTAAAAAAGTGTTTTTTTGATACGGCTTCAGTTTTCTCAACATACTTTCTACCTTGGAGATCTTACTGTACATGCCCCATGATTTTTGTTCCTTTTGCTTTATTTTAGGCAATCCTTTTTTCTTTTTTTTTGGGTTTTGCTTTTTAGATTTTGATGGCAATTTCACTTCTTTTTTGAATGTACATACACACATTTTTTTGGGAAAGGAGTTATTGAAAGAAAAAAGGCCCAGGCTCAAATGGGGTAGCAAAGGATATCATCATTTTTTAGGGGATGCTCTTTTTTTTTTGCTACTGTGCTTGGAATGATGGCCTCTTTTGGGTGGTTCTTAAGCAGTCACGTATCTGTTTCATCAATACTTACCTTATCACGATGGACTAAGAGTAGAACCGTCGGACGTATCCAGCGTTGATGGGCTCAAGAAGATGATCTTCGTCCATGGTGGCAAGGCGGATGGCGTATCCCGACAGCACTTCTCGGATGATGTAAGGTCCTTCCCAGTTTGGCTTGAACTGTCCTCTCGGATCGGCATGGAGGGATGGGAAGATGTTCTTCAACACAGTGTCTCCTACCTTTAGATCTCAGCCGTGAACACATTTATTGTAGGCGCATGCGATTCGCCCCTGGTAAACTTGAGTGTGACACAAGGCTAGGAGTCTCTTCTCGTCTAATAAGTTTAATTGTTCAAAGCTGGATCTCTCTCTTTCTGCTATGGGTAAGCCTGATTCTATGAGGATTTGGTGCGAGGGTACTTCAACCTCTATCGGGAGGATGACCTCGGTTCCATACACAAGGGAGAATGGTGTTGCCCTTGTAGCGGTACGGATCGACGTTCGATAGGCCCACAAAGCAAATGGCAGCATTTCGCTCCAATCTCGATAAGTGACGACCATTTTCTCATGGATGCAGACGACTGTCTTGTTCGCGGCTTCCACGACTCCATTAGTTTGAGGCCGATAAGGGGATGAGAGATGGTGCTTGATCTTGTATTGCTCGCAGAAGTCTCGGATGCGCTTATTTGCAAAGTTTGTGTCGTTGTCCGTGATGATATCTTTGGGTACACCAAATCAGCAGACAATATTGTTCTTGAGAAATTTCTCAATGTGACTGGCCGTGATGTTGGCATATGACGCCACTTCTACCCACTTGGTGAAGTATTAAATGGCGACGAGGATGAACCGATGTCCGTTCGATGCTTTCAGATTAATCATTCTGACAACGTCAAGGCCCCAAGTAGCAAATGGCCAAGGAGTGGTCATGCAGTGAAGATCAATGGCAGGAGCATACATCAAACTGGAGTGTTCTTGACACTTGTAGCATTTTTGAACATGTTTGCAATAATCCGATTCAATGGTGGTCCAAAAGTATCCGTGCCGTAGGATTTTCTTAGCGAGAATGTGACCGCTGACGCGGGCTCCGCATACTCCCTCATGGATTTCTTTCATAATATTGATCGCTTCACTTTTAGAGAGGCACCTAAGTAAGATGTTATTGTATGATCGCTTGTAGAGGCATTCCCCATAATTGACATAACCTGTCGCTAAACGTTGAATGGTTCGTCGGTCTGTCTTGGATGTACCCTCTGGGAAAGTTAGGGTCTCGAGGAAATTTCTGATATCTGAGAGGCTTTGTAGGTTCCTCAATCTGGAGGTAGAAGGCAGGCTCATTCCTCTGCTCGATCATGATCGGCTTCATCTCAGCACCATAGGGGATTTCAATTATTGACACCAAAGTTGCTAATGCATCGACAAAGCGATTCCTTATACGGGGGACATATGAGAATGTCATATCTTGGAAGCAAGCTATTAGATCATCGAGGTGTTCATGATAGGGGATCAATTTCTCATCTTTCATCTTCCAGTCACTATTCGTCTGACATATGATTAACTGTGAATCGCCAAATACTCGAAGGTGAGTTACATTCAGATCGAGAGCCGCCTGTAGACCAGCGAAGCAAGCTTCGTACTCAGCCATATTGTTAGTGCAAGGGAAGTTGTGCTTGATGGGGACCAGTACATGGGATCCTTTCAATGAAATCAGGATGGCACCAACTCCTTGGCCCTCGACATTTGCTGCCCCATCAAAGTGCATTACCCATGATTCTTCTGTCATGAACAGGATGTCCTCATTGGGGAACTCAATTCTCAAAGGCTCATAATCAGGCAAAGGATTGTCAACAAGATGATCAGCAAGCGCCTGCCCCTTGGTCGACTTCTGAGTGACATACATGATGTCGAATTTAGATAATAAAAGTTTCCATCGTGCGGTTCGTCCAGTGAGAGCTGGCTTGTCCATTCGGGCAAAGAGCATAACCGCCTAAGATAGCAAGTAGCGGCGGAGCCTTTGAGTAGCCCATACAAGAGTCAGGCATGCTTTCTCCAGATGAGAGTAGCACGGTTCATAATCAGTAAACTTCTTGCTCAGATAGTAAATGGCATGCTCTCTTCTTCCCGTTTCATCGTGTTGCCCCAAGACACATCCCATCGAAACTTCCGTCGTGGAGAGATACATCAAGAGTGGTCTCCCTGGCTCAGGTGGTACCAAAACAGGTGGATTAAGGAAGTAGCTTTTGATTTTTTTGAATGCTGCCTGACAATCGTCGTTCCATTCAACGGGCGAATTCTTCCTTAGTAACTTGAAGATCGGCGTGAAGATTGGAGTTAGCTGTACAATGAACTGACTGATATACTGTATTCTGCCCAGAAACCCTTTAACCTCTTTCTCCATAGACATCGATGGAATTTCATTGATGGCTTTGACTTTGATTAGGTCGACCTCGATCCCCCTCCTGCTGATGATGAACCCTAGAAGTTTCCCTGACATAGCACCAACTGCGCATTTCTGTGGATTCAGTCATAGTTGATACTTCCTCAACCTTTCAAACAGCTTCTAAAGGTTTACCAGATGGTCGCTTCGCTCCTGTGATTTGGCTATCATGTCGTCGACATACACTTCAATCTCTCAATGCATCATGTCATGAAATAGTGCAGTCATAGCTCTTTGGTACGTTACACCAGTATTCTTCAGCCCGAATGGCATGACTCGATAGTAAAAGGTTCCCCAGGGGTAATGAACGCTATCTTCTCGTGATCAATCTCTTCCATCTTTATCTGATTGTATCCCGAAAATCCATCCATAAAAGAAAGCATCCCATGTTTGGCAGTATTATCAATGAAGATGTCGATGTGTGGCAATGGGAAATCATCCTTTGGGCTTGCTCTGTTCAAATTACAGAAATCGATACACATGCGGACCTTTCCGTCCTTCTTCGGCATAGGTACGATATTGGCTAGCCATTATGGGTATTTGGATACCATGAGAAATCTCGCGTCATACTGCTTGATGACCTCGTCTTTGACTTTCAACATCCACTCAGGTCAGAGACGTCTCTGCTTCTGCTTGACTGGCTTCATATCAGGGTAGAGGGGCAACTCATGCTCGACCAAATCAATATCTAGACCATACATGTCCTCGTACGACCAGGCAAAAATGTCTTAGTATGACCAAAGGAAGACGATCATACTTTTTCTTTCCTCAAGAGATAGTGACATTTCGATTTTGGTTATCCTGGGAACCTCCTCAGTTCCTAGATTGACGTCTTCGGTCTCTTCGACAATGGGGGTAGGGCCATACTCAAAGCTGGCAAATCGGTCAAGGAGCTCATTGAGGAGCTCCTCGAAGGGGACATCCTCGTCCAGACTCGTGATCCCTACCTCTTCTTATATTTCTACAGGGAAGGGGTCGATTTCACGTGGGACGAGCATTTTGATTAAGGCATCCTTTTGTGGGACATTTTCTGGAATTTTAAATGACAATATTTTTGGACTTTGGATTTTTTCAATGTTTTTGGGATTTTGTGTTTTTTTCATATTTTTGAGATTTTGTATTTTTTCCATGTTTTTGAGATTTTTGTTTTCTTTGGAGACGGACCCTTGGCAAGGCGGGTTGCTATATACACAAGGTATTGTTTGCTAAGGGCTTCTCTCACTTTTTATAGGTTGTTTGTTTTTGGGAAACGGGTGCCAAATGTTAGGCCACTCCTCGTTTCGGGGTTTGAACAAGATGCCCGATTGCATACTGAGGGCCGCTTCTTTACAGAGGGATGGAGGTCTTGGCCGATATGGCTCATTGGAGTCAGCCTCCATCATATTGATCCCCATTTCGTCTGAGATCATGTCCTCAAATGATAACTCGATTTTGTGGTGATTCACCATAGGGGGGGTTTGTTCAGGTACCGACCGTCGATCCTCGAAAAGGGACAACACGGCCAAATCTATCTCCAAGCTGGGAAGGGAGATCTGGGGATTGGTGGGATGGATTGGGGCTGTGGGTTTGTGTGGGGTCAAATGGATTACCCTATTTTGATCGATCTTTATGACCCCTGCGCTGAAAAAGGAATCCCTGATGTGCGGCCTAGGGCGAGGTTTCTCTTCTATGTTGATTCCTCGAGCTCTTACAGCCGCGGTGACCCTGGCTTTCTCTTTGGCCTCTCGGACCTCTTCTTCTGTGGGCTTGTATCCTAACCCGAATCAGACCTTCAGTCCCTTGGCGACAACTGGCTCTTTTCTTCCTTGTAATTTGGGTCCCAGACCCCTTCCTCTCTGATAACCCGACTTTTGGAGCATTGCCACTACCGCTACCATACCACCTCCTATTTTAGGCATGATGCCCTCAATGGGTTCTGGGAGTATCGCTGATACCTCATATTCGAAACTGTGAAGGTCGACATCCTCAGCGGTGTGCAGTATATCTAACATATTGGGTTTTTCGATGTTATTGGCAACCTTTTCTTTCTCACTGTGCCCCTCCCCGATGATTGTAACGATCTTGTGCCCAAACACAAACTTGAGTTTCTGGTGCAAGGTGGAAGGTATAGCTCCGACTTCATGCAGCCATGGGCGCCCCAATAATAGATTAAATGAGGATTCGATATCCATGACTTGAAACAAGATGGAAAAGGTCATTGGCCCTATCAACAGCTCAAGATTAACTTCTCCCATTATTTCTCTCCTGGTATTGTCAAACCCTCTAGCGCTGGTTCTGGTGGGCCTTAACATGCATGGATCAACCCCGATCTTGGTGGCAGTTTTTAACAGGCATATATTCAATGCAGACCCATTATCAATTAGTACCAAGGGGATTACCATATTTCCAGACTCGACTGTTATATTTAAAGACTTCGAGTGGCTACCCCCTTCTTCCGACAAGTCAGCATAAAAAAATGAAATGGCATTTGGAGCCATCACTTGCCCAATTATCTGCCTGACTTCATCTGGGCTAACTTGGAGTGATACATGCACATTTTTTAACGCCCCCATTAATGCTTGAAAATGGAGTGGAGACATCATCAACAGATCCCAGATGGTAATATGGGCGGGCATTCTTCTTAGTTGAGTCTCTAATATATGTTCCCGACTCATTTTTTTGAAAGGGTTCACAGCACTATCTTTCTTCCTCTCTGGTTGGGCCTATGGTGCTGTCGATGCCTCTGGCTGCTTCGATATCCTTCATGACTTGGTGACAAAGTCCACTGCCCCTTCTCCACTGCTGCTGCCGGTGTTGACATCTATTAGTTCGTAGCTTAACGGGACCTGATGAGGATCATAGGTTGGTCCCGAGAGCTAGAAAGGTATGGCTGCCGGTTCTTGAGGTACTTGTACTTTGGCTCAGGAGGTGTGGGCAATACTTGATTCACCTCAGTGGTAGCGGGTTGGGTGGAAAGATTGGGCCAAATGGGGGTGGTGAAGCTTAAGGGTGGTGGCATTGGAAGGAAGGAGGTAAAAGTAGGCCATTGATAGCTGGTGGGTGCTGGCGGCAAATGGGGTCTGATGGGCCGTTGGGTGATTGATGGGGGGGGGGTGGATTTTGTAGGCGGAACTTAGGGTGATGGGATGGGCGTAGGCCATTGGTAATTGCCAGGTGTGGGTTTGGGATTGGGGGCCTGGTGGCTTAAAGGATAATCGATGGGGGTGGTGTATGGTGGTAGTTGAAATGGGGTGGGCGCAGGCCATTGATAACCGGTGGGTGCGGGTGTAGGATTGGGGGCCCGGGAGCTTATAGGGTAATTGATGGGGGTTGGGGTGTATGGTTGGTATGCATTGATATTTACATAATTGACGGGTGTGGTGGACGAAAAGTATGCTCGGAGATCCAAGGGTTTAAATTGCGTGGTTGGGTTGGGGAAATATTCTGACAAATTTAGGGGTTCAATTACCCCTACGTTCCCCTCTTCTTTATTTCTTGATAAAGGTGCTACATAACTCTCCCGATCACTGATATAATCGGATGGGTCAAATTCAAACTCGTCCTCATCTTCTATCATTCCGACAGTGGGTCTGAGACCTGCTCCTCCGGTGGGATGTGGGGGTAGTGACACTTGGTGAATATTAGCATGCTGAGAGGGTATAGGGGGAATGATTTTCCTGGCATCAATCAAATCCTGAATGGTGTGCTTCAATGGGAAGCAGTGATCAGTAGGGTGACCCGGACCCTGATGAAAATTACAGTGGGTATTTGGGGCATAGTTCCTTGGGATCGGGTGAGGAGGAGGTTGTGGTTGGTGGATAGCCACTAATCCCTTTTCTACTAGCAGGGGCAAAAGTACACTCAAGGATTACCTCAGAGGTGTGAAGACTTCGATCGTGGGCTCTCCTCATTCGGGTCATTTGCATTCCTTGCCCATTCCCCATTCTTTGCGTACTCGGGCCCTAAGGTCTTTGGTGGGGCACTGAAATTGAAAGCAGGGGTTGTATTATTATTGGGCCGGGTATTGACTATGTTCTGGACATCGCCCCCTGTTCTCTTCTCGTTTCTTTGCTCTGAAAATCTTCTAACCCCATTGGGTCCACTCGGCATATTCTTATTCAGACGCCCCTCCCTGATGGCGTCCTCACATCGGTTAGCATTTCTCACCAGATCAGCAAAGCTGGTCTACTGTTGATATACCAAAAAGTTTGAAATCACTGGCAGAGTGTTCTTTGAAATCATCTCTATCTTTTCATCATCAGGTATTCTGTTCCTGACCTGAGCTGCCAATGCTCTCCATCGCCCCAAGTAGTCGCTGAAGGTCTCGTTCTGGTTTTGCTTTAAATGGGTCAAGTCGGACTTACGCGGTTCGATGTCTATATTGTAGACATACTATTCTTGAAAGAGATGCATCAATTCCCTCCACGTTTTCATCATAGATGGTTCTAAAGATGTGAACCATCTTAAAGCCGGCCCGGTCAGACTCTCTTGAAAGACTTTTATTAGCAGTCTTTTGTCCTCCCCGTATTGGCACATGTCCCCACAGTATGACTTCATGTGCACAATAGGATTGCCAGTGCCATTATATTTGTCGAACGTTGGCATTTTAAATTTGGGGGGCAAGGGAACCTCAGTGAACAGACATATGTCTGTGAAATTCGTGGCATAGATTTCAACACCACCCATTTTCATCAGCTGCTTTTGTATTTTGTCTAACTATTCTTTCAACTATTCCGACTCTTTTGATACAGGGGTCGCCTTCTCGGTCGTCAGTTGGACTTCACTCTGGGCCACCAGGGGGTTTGAAATTATGGGAGGAGGGTTGAGGTTGGTCAAAGACCCAGCATAGGCCCTGTTACTCCTAATCTCATCCTCTTCATACTTTTGGTCACTATAGTGTGTAGCGAGGGCGGGATTCTTCTGTTGTTGTTGCATGGGTTGGATGGGAATGACATGAGTGGGGGTTGGGTGAGCCCATTGGGGGTGAGGAAAGATTTGTTGGGTGATGGGAGTTTGGTTTTGATGTGGGGCCTGATAGGGCCATTGGGTATGGGGGAAGGTTTAGAGATGGCCTTGGGGTGTGGGGCCATGGGAGAATTGGGTTTGAGGTAAGGCATGGGTTTGACCCGGCTGTGAAGGTTGGGTTAAATGTTGGGGGTATTGTGGAAGGTATGAGTGTGGGGTTTGGGTTTGGGCCATGAACCCATGGCCATTTTGGGCCACAGGCCATTGATAGGTTTGGGCCATGGACACTTGGTAGGTTTGGGTCACGGACCCTTGGTGGGTGTGGGCCAATGCGCTTGGGTAGGTATGGGCTAAAGGCCCTTGAATGGTTTGGTCCAATGGGCCTTGATGGGTCTGGGCCATGGGCCCTTGATGGGTTTGGGCCATGGGCCCTTGGTGGGTCTAGCCCAAGGGGCCTTGATGGGTCTGGGCCATGGGCCGTTGATCGGTATGGCCGAGTGGGCCTTGATGGGTCTATGCCATGGGCCCTTGGTGGGTCTGGCCTAATGGGCCTTGATGGGTCTGGCCGAGTGGGCCTTGAAGGGTCTGGGCCATGGGCCCTTGGTGGGTCTGGGCCATGGGTAGGTTTTGGTGGTGGGGGATTGGGCCATGTGTAGGTTTGGGTGGTGGGGGATTGGGCCATGGGTCCCTGGGATATGTGAGAAAAGGGGGTTTGGGCCAATGGGCCTTGGGGTAAGTGGGTAATGGGGGTTTGAGTGGTGTGGATTATTGGGGTTGATGGGGGTCATGGGGGAGTGAGGCATGGAGATTTGCTAGGGTGTGAGACAGGTTTAGGGACATGGGGTGTGAAGGAGGAGGGGGAGTGCTTTGAGAAGCCTTCCACATGGAATAGGCTTAGAACATCTCCTCCATCATGGTCGTGGGGGGAGTGGTTGGATGGAGATGGGGTATTTAAGGAATGATGGGGTATAGATGGGATGGAGGTGGGGGAAAAATTGGGCATGACCCCGATATAATCGGGCATGACCATGGTAGGTGAGGGGTATGGGTGGATGAGGGGATGTATTGGGTATGTTTTGGGATGATGGGGGGCATGATGAGGAGGGATGAGGAAAGTTGGGCATGGACCCGGTAAAAATGGGCATGACCCGGATGAATGGGGGATTTTACGGAGGGGCGAATAGGGCGGAAGTGGTGTATGTGAATGTGAATGGATCGGGTCTATAGGGGGGATGATGTGAATTGGGGCATGGATGTGGATTGGGAAAATGGGTTTGAGTTTTGTGTGGATGGGAAATGGGTCGGATTTAGCATGGGCATGGTTTGGGCAAAAGATGTAGAATGGGGGGTAGGACTTTGGATATTTTGGGGGGTAATGGTTGGGAATATGGGGGCGCCGAATGGGCCGGTGACGGTAAAGGGGGGTTGGGTGAGGGGGATGGTTGAGAGAACTTCTCCCAAATGGGAGTGAGTTAGAGAATGTAGTGGGGATGAGTTGGGATCGGCGTAATCCGGGTCCACTACCCACGACATTCTATGGGAACGGGTTGGGTAAGGGTGCCTTGGGTAAGGCCCAAAAGTCCTCCTTCTTCCCCTGCAGGACGACGGAGGGCAAGATGATGTCGTTGTGCCGGCATCACAAACCCCCTTTTTTTTTTGGTTTTTGAATTATTATATATATATATTTTTTGAAGTTTTCGAAAGAGTTTTTGGGAAAACAAAGGTTCCGAGGCCTTGGAACTCCCTTTTTGGGTGGCCCTCGTACCTTAATTCAAGACCCGCGGCGACGATTTTGACGCACTTCGAAAGAATCGAAGGAGAACCTTCGATCTATTGAAGGCATGGAAATCGAGGCAAACAACCCGATCCCTCGAGATGAGCCAAAAAGAAGATGCCTTCTTTTGATCGGTGGGGGTATATTGGGTGTCGGAGATGGCAGGGCCCAAACAAGGCACAAAGCACACTAATCGGGGAACTTGGGATGTGAAAAGGGCCAAGGATTCGGGATGGTGGGCTGATAAACAGGCCTGGCGTAACTAATACATGCGCCTAGGTTGCAGGGGATCCCTTTTACACTGGCGCAACTATTAGTTGCGCCAAGGTAAAAGTTGAGATTTTAAAGCTGGCTGAACTATTAGTTCGCCAGTTATAAATTCTCAATTTTTACACTGGCGCAACTAATACTTGTGCCAAGCAAAAATGGGGTTCCAAAATGTTATGACAGCAGCAATAGGAGCCCAAAATGAGTCTCTTTTTTGGGTTTTGTGGAAGCTGGGCTGTTGGGAATTGAGAAATTTTTCAATAATCGATCCGCTCCTCACCGCACCTAAAGGATTTGAACCCGGTATAACTCACTAGCGCGCTCCCCCAAAGGTTTTAAGCTTCGGAATGGGAACCCACCCTATATACCTCTGGCACAAGCGCCTTCTCAGATAGTAGGTGGCCTGGGACTTTTCTGGGTCATCACCACTAAGGGCTGCCGCCATACTAAGACCCAGGTATTTGTGTGTTTGCCTAATCCCAACCCTTTTTAAAATCTACCCCGTAAAAACAAATTAATTAAGCTCCGTAACTTGGTTCAATTTTAATTTTTTCAAAGCTTTTCTCTTTTTTTTTTGGAAGTTTTCTTTAGTTCAAAGACCGGGGGTGATTATCCCATGCCGCCACTACAGGCCGGCGTCCACTGATGGAATATGAGTGTATAAGTAGGCCCACCAATCGGCTAAGACACTAAAATGATGGAAAAGTAAGGAAAATAAAGGACAAATGCGCAAGTAAGCCTGCCGATCGGCTAAGGCATGTAAATGACGTAGGAGTAGGGGTAAGTAAAATGACTTAATCGGAGGGGCGAGTAAAAATAAAATAAAAAACAGCAATAAAAGGTTAGTAAAAATTAAAAATAAAAAGGCCAAGTTCAAGGGGAAGCTCTACAAGCTAGTCCCCAGCAGAGTCACCATCTATGCAATTGTGGGAATCGAGATGATCCCGTCGCGACGATGAGGTCTCTAACGAAAATATAAAGTCGCCACCCGGAGCCTTCGGTGTCTCGGGAAACCTAGTTCATTTTTATGAGCACTGAAGTGCTAAAAATATGACTCTGAATCCAGTCAACACCAAAGGCTCTTGGGTAAGGGCTTCGGTTATCGATCGGGAAGGTGTTAGGCACCCGATCAACCCGCTTAACGCGGTCTCTACTAATGGCTAAAAATAAAATAAAGTAAAAGAAAAGAAAATAGCTTCCTCTTGTCCAAAAGGGCTTAAAATCCTATTTGTGCCCCTCCTTTTCTACCGAAAAGTCGACGGCGTAACAGTACAAATGGGAGGATGAAGGGAGCTAGAAAGAGATAGGAGAAGAAAGGGGAGAGCCTAAGCCCTCGGGCCCTTGTAGCACCGTAGGAGAGCCTTCCGTTGGCTTGCTTTGATGAGCTTTTGAAGGCTTGTATGGTGGAAAGAGGGGTTCTAACCTCTAAGGCTTGCTAACTAAGAGGTAGAGAGGGAAAGTGAATGGGTAGCATATACCTAAACTAAGGGATCTAAGGTGAAAAATATCACTCAAAGGAGGTTTTGGAATTCTGGAATTTGTATGGGAAGTGTGCACCAAAGGGAGAAAGATCTTCTCACTTCAAGCTCTTTCTCTCTTAGGCCAAAATTCTCAACCCCTAAACCAAGGGGTGGGGGGCTCTATTTATAGGAGATGAGTGGATGAGGAGGGTGTTTAGATGCTAAACAAGGTTAAGAATTAGGTAATTCAATATCTAAGGTTTCCTAAGGTTTTTAGAGCCTTGAAGAGTGTGAAAAGGTCCTCCAATGGTGGATGATGGGGTGAGGCCTTAAGCCACTTAAAGGGGTGCAAATAGGTTTCAAAAGGGTGCAACAGAGCTAGTAAAATGCACCCCAAATGTTAAGGTGGTCAACAAGTCAAACCCCAAACACAAAATTTGAGGTAAAATCCAATAGTTACTATTCATATGCCTGGTACAAGTATTAGTTGCGCTAGGCAAATGCACAATAAAATAGTGCAGACCAGTGCTGGAAGTTGGCTCGCGAGTGTGGGGCCCACATTTGAATCTGGCGTAACTATTAGTTGCGCCAGGCTTATAAATAGGGGTGCCAAATCCCTAGGGGGCCCACTTGACTTTATCTTCCTATCCTCCGGACCCGGTTTGCCCTATGTTATGATATATACCTCCGATTGGGGCAATTCTTGGACCGTCGAAAAGCTGACGACCTCTACTCTTCAATGGTATAGGACTCGATCGCCATAGAGGGCCGTAGCCAGTTTCGGTGCACCCCTCCTCATCCATTATTTGGAAAGGTTAGGTTTGGGGTTTTGAAGGGGTTCGAAGGGTCGGGATTGGTTTCTAAAGGTTAGAGGTAGGTTCCTAAGGGATCTAGAGTGATTCCTAAGGTTTCCATACATGCCATCAAAAGCTCAGAATTGCACCTCTCTCGAAAGGTGTTTCGATCGGGCCTTGGGCCAAATTTGGGTGTCTACAGTAATCCATAGTTGCTGACGTTGTCCGGCCGGCGATTCAGTAAAGGAGTTCAACCTGCAAGCCCCCGCTCCCCTTAAAGCGTGATCAGTGACGTGTTGCAGCATCGATAAACATCTGCAGCTAGTGATCATAATGAAAACCAGGTATTCTCCATTTAATATTCTCCTTTTCCTTTCAGCATTTAATATTTATTAATTTATTACTCCATTATTGCCTTTGCCAGAGTCCACTTGGACTGAATTGGGCCACTCTTTCAGGAGACCGAAAAGACCTAGAAAAAGCACGTACCAATAGTGGTTGATTAGGATTTTGAGGGAATGGGGTATGGAGGTTTTGGAGGGTTGGTTATGCATTTGGAATTTGGGTGGATGAGGAAGGCTTTGGGAGGCCTTTCAGGCAGTGTATGCCCTAACCATGTCATCCATCATGGTCATGGGATCGAATATGGGGATGGATTTGGAAGGCCCTTACAATGAGGGGGATGGATGGGGAAATTTGGGCATGACCTGGGTGGATGGGGAAAAATGAGGAGTATTTGGAGAGGATGTGGGAAAATTAGGCATAGTATGAGTGGATATAGAAAAAATGGGTGTATTTTTTATGGATGTGTAGGAAAAATCGGGTGTATTTGGAGAGGGTGCGAAAGGAAAATTGGGCATGGGAGATGGGGGAAAATGTGGTGTATGTTGGGTTAATGTGGAGGGAGAATGGGGTAAATTTTGGGTGAATGTTGATGGAAAATGGGGTAAGGATGTGGAGGAAAAATGGGATGGATTTTGGGTGGATGTTGAAGGAAAATGGGGTAAGGATGTGGAGGGAAAATGGGATGAATTTTGGGTGGTTTGGGGAAAATGGGAGAGATTTGGAGTGGGTGTAGAAGGAAAATGGGGTGAATTTTGGGTGGTAGTGGAGGAAAAATGGGGTGGATTTTTAGTGGTAGTGGATGAAAAAATGGGTGCACCGAAGGGTCCGGTGACGTTGAAATTGGATTGGGTAGGAAAATCGGAGATGGGTATCTCCTCCATATGGGAATGTGATGGGGAAGGTAGTGGGGGTGAATCGGGATCAGCATAAGTCGGATCACCCAAGACATGGCTTGTCAGCAGGTAGGGTATAGATTCCTCGAGTGAGGACCAAAGACCCACTTTCTCCTAACCCTATGGGATGTTGGAGGGTAAGGTGATGTCGTTGTTTCGAGACCACAAGCTCTCTCTTTTGGATATTTAATTTTCTTGATTGATTTTTTTTTGGTTTTTGGATGATAAAAATTTAAACTTCCTTCTCTTGAATCTTTATGATGTTTTTTCGGGACCTTGGTACTCTCTTTTCGGGCGACATTCACACCCCTAATGCCTCCCACGGCAGGATCCTGATGCACTTTGGAAGAATCAAAGGGAACCCTTAGATCTATGTAAGGGCACAAAAATCCGTGCGACGACCTGATCCCTCAGAAGAGTCAATAAGTAGGCAACCTCTCTTGACCGGCGATGGCGTTTTGGGCATCAAAGGATGGGATTCATCGAGAGATAAAAACTGCCAAGTGGGGGGTCTGGAAAATATTGAAGAAAGGCCTTAGATTCGAGCTACTCAACCAGAATGAGCTAGTGTATATAATATATACACAAGGCTAAAAATTTAGAATTTTTTGGTCTTGCGTATATATTATATATACGCAAAGCAAAAACTGCAGATTTTTAGCGTAGCGTATGTTTATATATGCAAGGCTATTTCTGGGTGGTTTTGTCCTAGCGTGTACTTTATATACGCAAGGCTAAAAAGTATATATATTTTTCTCGGCAGCAGCAGACTCGAGTTGGTCTATTTTCTGGGTTTCTGGAAGCAGTGCTTCTGAGGACTGTTTCTCTTTATTTTAACGGGTCCCTCTTTTCCGTGCCTAGGGATACAAAGCTATTTCGGGATGACTAACACGCTCCCCAAGGGTTTTAAGGCTTTTTAAATCTCGGTCACCCACCCGATATACCCCAGGTGCAAGCGCCTTCTCAGATAATGGATGGGGTGGTTCCTTTTGAGATCACCACCACTAGGGTGCCGCTCTATTGGGAACCAGGATGGATTTATCGTAACCTATTTTCCCACCCTTTTGTAAAATCTACCCACGTAAAGCAAATTGAATTAAGTCCCTTGTTGGTTCAATTTTAAGTTCAATTATAGGGTGTTTTCTTTAAGTCCAAAAATGGGTGGTGAGAATCCCATGCCACCTCTACGGGCCAGCGTCCATTGGTGGTATATGACAAGGAATAAGAAAATTGTGGGGCCAGTCAAGTGACTAGGAAAGAAAAGTAAAATGCATCAAGTAGGTCCAGCCCACCAATCGGCTAAGGTGATAAATGACAGAATCGTAGCAATGAGTATAAAAGGGCTCAAGTAGGTCCGTCGATCGGCTAAGACGTGTAAATGACACAATCGTAGGGGTAAGTATAAATAATGTGGTATCGTAGGGTTAAGTACAAAATAAAAGAGACAAAAAGGTTAGTAAATAGAAAAACACAAGCAAGAAGCGGCCAAAACTTTAAGGAGAAGCTCTACAAGCTATCCCCAGCGGAGTCGCCATCTATGCGATCGTGAATTTTATCAATCTGTCGTGACGATGCGCTCTTAAAAAAGAATGGAGTCACCAACTAGAGCTTTTGGTGACCCGGGATACCTCCAAATCGATATATGAGCACCAAGGTGCAAAAATATGACTTTGATTTGCCGGTCTTTGCCAAAGGCTCTTGGGTAGGGGCTTCGATTATTGATCGAGAAGGTGTTAGACACCTGATCAACCCACTCGTAATTAGTCTCTACTTATGGCCAAAGTATATAAAAAATAAAATAAAATAAATGACACTCCTTGTCCGAAGGCACTATGATCCTATTTGAGCCCCCCGCAATCATTGAAATTTCGGTGGCATAACGGCTCAAATTCTAGGATAGAAGGAAGGCAAAAGGAGGTAGAGGAATAGAGGAGAGAGCCGGAGCTCTCGGGCTATTGTAGCACCATTGTGGACCTTCGCGTGATGCACTTCCGATGAGCTTCCGATAGCAAACAGGTTTGAGGAATGAATCTTGGCTTCTAAGGCTTGAGAGCTAGAAGGTAGGAGAGGTAGGCAAGGCCTAGTTCTTGCAAAAGCTATGGCATATTGACGATGGAAAACAAGGTGTGAAGGGTGAACCTAGGTTCTAGAATTTGAAGGGATAAATGTTTGAAAAGGAGGAGAGGAATCACTAAAGCTCTTTCTCTCTTTGGAATTTTTTTCAAGGTTCTAATCAGGGAGGGGGGGGGGGGAGTGGCTCTCTATTTATTGAATTGGAGTAGATTAGAGGGGTACTTAGATGGTAATGGGTTTAGCAATTAGGTAATCTCTAATCTAAGATTTTTGGGTTTTTTAAGGGCTTGGATAGGTGGGAAATGAGTTTTAATGGTAGATGATAGGGTGGGGATCAAAAGGGCAAAAGGGTAGAACTTAAGTCTAGGAGGGGTGCAACAGTTCTAAAGAACTCTGGGATGGTCAACAAGTCAAATCCTAAAAGTTAAATTTGGCCATTTTCCCAAAAAATACTATTCCTAAGCCTTGCATATATAAAATATATGCTAGGTTTAGGAAGAGTGCTCTCTGAGAAACAGGGAAGTTTAAAGCTCGCAACTGTAGCCTAAACCAAAATATACCTTGCGTATATAAAATATACGCAAGCCCAAATTCTGGGAAATTTTGCCTTGCGTATATAAAATATAAACAAGGCCTAATTCTATGCTTAACCAAAGCAAACCTTCAATTCAATCAGGGGTAGGCCCACTAAGGGCTCATAGGGTTCAGTTTATGGGTTCTAGGTATCTGGTTGGGCCTTTTAATGGTTCGGGAAGGGTTCCTAAGGGTTTGGGAAGTTCTAAGGTTTGGATTAACCTGGGGAATGCTCTTGGAAGCTCAAAAGTATGTCTTTCTCAAAGTACGTGCTGATCATGCCTTGGGCCAAATTTGAGTGTCTACACTGAGCATGTCATATCAAGCACCATCAGTATTGTATATTCACTCTCCACAAGGTAGTTACCATAGAAAAGTTGGATCATGAAGGTCTTTTGTCAGGTTGTAATGTGACTTAGGTAAAGGGGTACGAAAGAAAGGAAGTTGGCATTCAAAGCTTCTTAGAAATTGGAAAAGGAACTACTTTTGATTTTTTTATTTTTCTTCACTTCTTTTCTAATTTCTCTCTTCAAAATTTTTTAATACTTTCATTTTTTCTCAACTTTCTTTTCTTTACTCACTCCTTTCATCTCATCAATTTCATTCTCTTAAAACACCTCATATTTTTCATTCTTTTTCAAAATTTTCTTGTCTTTCTTTTTCTACCCTTTTCACTCATTTTACTGCCATACACTCTTAGTAAATACCACAACTCATTATCTCTGTACTTACTCTCTTTTCATTCATTCTCATCCCTCGTTCCTAATTTCTCATAAATAAGAAGGGTAAGGCTAAATTTTCAGAAATGGTGTAGGGATAAAGGTTAACGTCGCTTATTACTGAATATATAAAAGCAAAATTTTCAACAAGGCTCAACTTGGTACAAGAAGGATAAAATTATATGAGGTGGGAAATTTTAAGTACAAACAAGTCAAAGATGACCTTCCATCATGTCCTCAAAAGATGGTAACCTTGCCTATTTATTTTGAGCAAACGTACATGTTCTAGCACAATGATATGAATTTAATGTCATGCAACGTCAAAAGTCAAAGAAAAATATATGATATTATGCATAATTAATTTGTATTTGAAGATACTTTGAGTTTATATAGGCACTCATCAAAGACGGAAATTTGACTCTAAAGCTCACCTGATTTAGTCTCTACTAAGATCTGTAGACACCCAAATTCGGCCCAAGGCCCGATCGAAACACATTTTGAGAGAGGCGCAGCTTTCGATGGCATATATGGAACCCTTAGGAACCTTCTCGAAACCTTAGGAGTCATCCCAAACCCTTAGGAAACACCTTAAATCTCTTAGGAACCTTCTCGAAACCTTAGAAACTCATCCCCACCCTTAGAAACCATTCTGAACCTAAACCTGGCTTTCCCATGCAATGGATGAAGAGTGGTGCATCGAGACTAGTTGTGACCTTCTACTGCAATCAAATCTTAAGTTAATCAAGACTCGTTGAAAAGCAGAAGTCTCCAGCTTTCTAATGAGCCAAAGATCACCCCAATCGGAGCTGTATGCGAGAAGATATCAGGTTCCAAAGTGTAGGGGCAAATTTATAATTTTGTAGAATTCCCCTTAGGGATTTGACACAAGTATTACTTGTGCCAGCTTTAAGGTGGACCCCATCTCGGGCAGCCAACTTCTAGACCCTGTAGAAACACTATTTTACTGTACATATGTCTGGCGCACCTATTAGTTGCGCCAAGCTTATGAACAGTACCCTTGGGTTTTTGCCTCGATTTTTGAGAATAGTGTTTGACTTGTTGACCATCTTGATCTTTGAGGTGTGTTTTGCTAGTTTTGTTGCACCCATTCACTACTTATTTGCAACCCCTTAAGTGGTTTAAAGCCTCACCCTATCATCCACCATTGGAGCTAACCTTCACACATTTCAAAGCTCCAAAAACTCAGGAAACCTTAGATGGCTAGATTACCTAATTGTTAATCCAAGTTAACCTCTAAACACCCTCCTAACCCCTCTTTTTCCTATAAATAGAGGAGCACCCCCCCTTTACAAAAGCTTGAAAAAAATTACAAATTAAGAGATTAAGAAACCTCTCTCTCTCTCCACTAGTGCACCTTTCTCATACAAATTCCAGAACTTTAAAACTTTCTTTAGATCTTAGCCTTTCACCTAAAAGTTCTAGGTTAGGTGTGTGCTACCCCCTAGCCTTCTCTCTCTACCTCTTAGCTATCAAGCTCTAGGAGCTAGAACCCCATTTCTCACCATACAAGCCATTGAAACTCACGGAAGCAAGCCTGCGCACGGTTCCACGACAGTGCAACAAGGGCCCGAGAGCTCTGGCTCTCCCCTCTATTCCTCTACCTTCTCAATTCTCCTTCCATCCTCACATTTGTGTCGTTACTCCACCGAATTTTTAGTAGGAACAGAGGGGCATAAATGAGATTTTAAGCCCCTTTGGGCAAGAGGAAGCCTTTTTTATTTATTTTATATTATTTTTGCTTTGGCCATAAGCAGAGATAACATTAAGGGGGCTGATTGGGTGCCTAACACCTTCCCAATCGATAACTGAAGTCCCTACCCAAGAGCCTTTGGCGAAGTCCAAATTTAGAGTCAATTTTTGGCACTTCGGTGCTCTTTAAATTTGATTTGGGTTTCTTGGGACACTAAAAGCTCCGGGTGGCGACTCTATAATTTCCATGAGTGCGCATCGTCGCGATG
The DNA here is from genome assembly GCA_021018995.1 of Chloranthus sessilifolius. NCBI lineage: Eukaryota > Viridiplantae > Streptophyta > Magnoliopsida > Chloranthales > Chloranthaceae > Chloranthus > Chloranthus sessilifolius. Next base: position 15,465,041 of record CM037594.1, read on the forward strand.
GTATCGTCTCGATTCCCATGGTTACACAGATGGCGACTCTACTGGAGAGTAGCTTGTAGAGCTTTCCCTTGAATTTGGCCTCTTTATTTTTGATTTACTAACCATCATTGCTATTTTTACTATTTTTTTACTCACCCCTCCGATTACATCATTTTACTTGCCCCTACTTTTACGTCGTTTATGAGCCTTAGCAGATTGGCAGGCCTACTTACCCACCGTCTTAAATTTCTTTACGTTTTTGTCATTTGAAGCACCTTAGCCGATCGGCGGGTCTACTTGTGCCTTGTCATTTAATTTCTTTACATTTTTGCCATTTTAAGTGCCTTAGCCATTTTGTGGGCCTACTTGCACCTTTAATTTCCGCAATCATATTCCACTAGTGAACACCGGCCCGTAGAGGAGGCATGGGATCATCACCCTCGGTCATTGAACTTAAGAAAATTCTCTTAAAAGTGAAAAGTAAAATTGAACCAACAAAGGAGACTTAAATTGATATTTGCAGGATAGATTTTTGCGGGTTGAGTTATGTAGGCACACATACAAACTCCTGGGTCTTAGTACAGCGGCAACCCCTAGTGGTGATGATTCGCAAAAGTCCCAGCCGACCTAGTACCTGAGAAAGTGCTTGCACTTGAAGTATATCGGGTGGGTAACCTTCTCGTTACCAAACCTAAAACTCAAAGAAAAAGTGAGCGTTAGCGAACCCAAATCGACCTTGTAACCTTTAGGTTCGGTGAGGAAGAGAGATGATTCATTAGAACAGTCAATCCCCGAAATCCTAGCTTCCAGAAAAAACCAATTAGGATACTCATTTTTTGCTGAAAGTGCTACTGTCAAACTATTTGGAGCCCTCTGTTTGCCTGGTGCCACTAATACATGCGCCAAGGCAAAAATCCCCAGAAATATACTGGCGCATGTATTAGTTGCGCCACCTTTATTCAGGGTAGTTTTGCTCTGGCGCACTAATAGTTGTGCCAGGTTTGGTTTAGACAGCAACAGCCCAAATCTGTGGCCTGCTTCACATCCCGGACTCCCCGATTAGTGTCTTTAGTGCCTCTATTTTGGCCCCACAATCTCTTACACCCAATAAGCCCTCTCCGGTCAAGAGAAGATGACTTCTTTTTTACTCATTTCATTAGATCGAATTGTTTACATTAGTTTACGTGCCTTCAATAGATCAAGGGGTTTCCATTTGATTCTTTCGAAGCACTTTAGAGCCTTTGCTACGGGACCTATTTAGGGTATGAGAGTCACCCGAGAAGGGAATTCAAAAGGGTCCCAAAATCCTTAATTCTTTTCACTTATAAAAATTCAAAAAATTAAAATTAAAAACCTAAAAAATAGAGTCTTGTTGGTGCCGGTACAACGGCATTATCGTACCCTCTGTCATCTCGTAGGGGAAGGAGGAAGCTTTACGGGCCCTACCCAAGGCACCCGTACCCAACCTGATACCAAGCCATGCCATGGGCTGTCGATCTGGCTTATGCCGATCCCGACTCATCCCCACTACATTCCCCAACCCATTCCTATACCGAAGAGGCTTTCGCATCCATCCCCCTCACTCAATCCCCATTCGCCGTCACCAGCCCATTCGGTGCCCCTATTTTCCCTTCCACCACTTCCCAAAAATACCCAAAATCCAACCCCGCATTTCCCATTATTTTCCCAAGCCATGCCGTCATCCATGGCCATTTCCAATCCATATCACCTTCCATCCACACCCATTCAAAACCCGGCCCCATCCACCACTTTCACAAATATACCATATTTTTCATCCGCCCGACGCATACCCAATCCACCCACATCTATCAATGCCGCAGCCGATCCCCCATACATCCGTCCATCTACCCAGGTCATGCCCATTTTTTTTGGGGCCATGACCCCTTTCCTCTCTCATCATACACATCCATGCCCCATACATCCTCTCCACACATGCCCAAACCATCCCCATTCACCAATGATCCACCTCATTTCTCCAACCCACCTCATATCCCATCACTTACCAGGGTCATACCCGATTTTACCGAGGCCATGCCCAATTTTCCCTCTTCATCCACCCCATCCATGCCCCTCCAACCCTTAAATACCCCATCTCCATCCGATCCCCCTTCCTTGGCAATGATGGAGGAGACGTTCCAAACATACAATAGGTGGAAGGCTCTCAACACATCCCCTCTCATCCACACCACACATCCATTGATCCATCCCATACCCTATCAAGCCTTCATGCCTCATTCCCCCATGACCCCCATCAACCCCCCATCATCCGCACCCCATCATCTGCACCATCCAAACCCCCATCACCAACTTACCCCAAGGTCCAACGGCCCAAAATCCTATCATCCAGACCCACAAGGGCCCATGGCCCAGACCCACCAAGGGCCCATGACCAAGACCCATCAGACCTAGGCCTGAACCCATCAAGGGCCCATGACCCAAATCCATCAATGGCCCATGGCCCAGACTTATCATGACCCAGGCTTTATGGTCCAACCTCCCTAATGACCCATGGGCCAGACCTTTATAGTCCAACCCTCCCAAGGCTTCATGGCCCAAACCCAAGCCCAGCAAGGCCCTAACCTTGGAGCCTCACACCCGTACCCTTCACAATTCCTCCAAAATTTCACTCACCCACAACCCTCATACCCAGTTCAAATCCATGCCTTACATCAACCCCAATTCACCCATATCCCAACATCCCAAAGTCAGTTTCAAACCTTTCCCCATGCCTAATGGCCTCATCATACCCCACCCCAAAATGTGACTTCCACTCATCCCATCACCCAACAAACCTTCCCTCACATTCAATGGACTCACCCAAACCCATTCAGACCATTCCCATCCAGTCCATGCAACACTAATAAGAGAATCCTGCCCTCACTGCACCTTATGTAGATCAGCTGCAAGAAGAGGACGAGATTAGGAATATTAGAGCTTATGTCGGGGCATTGACCAGCATTAATCTCCCTCCTTTAATTACCCACCCCTTGGTAGCACAGAGCGAGTCCCAACTGATTGCGGAGAAAGTGGCCCCCATGTCCAAGGAATCTGACCAGTTGAAAGAACAGTTAGACAAAATTCATAAGCAGTTGTTGAAGATGGGTGGTGTTGAAATCCACGCTACAAACTTCTCGAATTTATGTTTGTTCGCTGAGGTCCCCTTACCTCCAAAATTTAAAATGCCGACTTTTGACAAATATAATGGCACCGACAATCCCATAGCACACCTCAAGTTTTATTGGGGGGACATGTGCCAGTGTGGGGGAGACAAAGACTATTAATAATGGTCTTTCAGAAAAGTTTGACTGGTCTGACCTTGAGGTGGTTCACATCCTTGGAACCGTCTATGATAAAGACCTGGAAGGACTTGACGCACTTCTTCCAAGAACAATATGTGTACAATATAGACATTGAACCTCATAAGTCAGACTTAGCCCGTTTGAAGCAGAATCTAAATGAGACCTTTAGTAATTATTTGGGGTGTTGGAGAACACTGACAGCTCAGGTTAGAAACATGGTACATGATGATGAGCAAATAGAAATAATTGTAAAAAATACTTTGCCAGTGATCTCAGACTTTCTAGTGTACCAGCAGTAGTCCAGCTTTGCTAATTTGGTAAGGAACACAAATCACTGTGAAGACGCTATTAGGGAAGGTCGCCTGAGTAAAAATATACCTAGTGGAGCCAATGGAGTTAGAAGGTTCTCAGAGGAAAGGAACGAGAAGAGAGCAGGGGCTGATATCCAGAACATTACCAACACCAAGCCTAATAATAATATAACCCCATTCCAATTTCAGGCAGCGCAGCAAGCACCGGTTAGAACTGAGCAGATCTAGAGAATAGGGAATGAATAAGGAATGCAGATGACTTCAGAGCAGAGGAGAGCCCACTACGATCAAGTATTTGCATCCCTAAGGAAATCATTAAGTGTACTTTTACCTTTGCTAATAAAAAAGGGACTAGTTACTGCCCGCCAATCGCGACCTCCTCCTAATCCAATCTAGAAGAATTATGACCCTAACACTCACTATAATTTTTATCAGGGTCCAGGTCACCTGACTGATTGCTGCTTCCCATTGAAGCACGCGATACAAGATTTAATTGATGCTGAGAAAATCATTCCACCTGCACCTTCTCAAGTGAACCAGTACGCAAATATACATCAGGTGCCTTTACCCCCACACCCTACCGAAGGATCAAGTCTCAGGCCCACCATCAAGATGATAGAGGAATGTAAGGACGAATTTGAATTCGACCCATCAGATTACATTAGTGACCAGGAGAATTATGTGGCACCTTTGCCGAGAACCCATGAAGAAAGGAGTATTGGGGTGATTGAACCCTTGAATTTATCTTATTATTTCCCCAATCCTATGCCACAAATCGAACCCCTAGATCTTAGGGACTATTTCCCATCACCCACACCTATCAATTATGTGTAAATAAATACATATCAACCCTATACTACCACCCCCATCAGTTACCAAATATCCCATCAAGTCCCCCATCCCCTACCATCGCCTATCAACTACCAATGGCCCACTCCTACCCCATTACCCCCGGTGCAACCACCCACAAACCTCATCACCCCAACTTGGCCCAATTTTTCCACCCAGCCTTCTATCACTGAGGTGAACAAAGTGCTGCCCACCCCTTCGGAGCCAACAATACAAATGCATTAGTTACCAACAACTACACCATTTTAGATTTTGGGAGCAACCTATAATCCTCATCAGGTCTCGCTGAGTTAGAAGCAAACAAATGCCAATGTCGGCAGCAGCAGAGAAGGGGTAGTGGACTTTTTCATGAGATCTGAGAAGATTTCAAAGTAGCCAGAAGCACCGACAGCAGCACAAGCCCAACCGGAGGGAAAGAAAGATATTGTCGTTAACCCTTTTGAAAAATGAGTCGAGAACATATACTAGAGACTCAATTAAGAAGGATGCCAGCTCACATCACTGTATGGGATCTATTAATGATGTCCCCACTCCATTTTTAAGCTTTAATGGGGGCATTAAAGAATGCGCATGTATCGCTTCAGGTGAACCCGGACGAAGTTGGACAAATAATTGGTCAAGTTATGGCTCCAAATGCCATTTCATTTTTGGATGCCGACTTACTAGATGAGGGAAGTAGTCACTCCAAATCCCTTAATATTACTATGGAATTCGAAAATATGATAATCTCTCTACTGTTGATTGACAATGGGTTTGCTCTAAATATATGCCCACTGAGAACCGCCACCAAGATTGGGGTAGATCCATGCATGTTGAGACCCATGAGAGCCAGTGCCCGAGGTTTTGACAATACGAGGAGAGAGATAATGGGAGAGGTTGACCTTGAGCAATTGATTGGGCCACTCAGAGGCTCCGTCATTACTTGCTATCCCAAGCAGTTCTACTCCTGGCCTGAATGGACGCGCTGAAATACATGTTCGAGAAGCCGGCACTCACTGGGTGGACTGTACGTTGACAACTTTTATTGTCTGAGTTTGACATCACCTATGTTACTCAGAAGTTGATCAAGGGGCAGGCACTCGCCGATCATCTTGCCAACAACCCTTTGCCATATTATGAACCCTTGATAACTGAGTTCCCTGATGAAGACATCCTATTCATGACAGAAGATGATACAGAAGAAGCGGAAGAATCATGGGTAATGCACTATGATGGGGCAGCAAATATCGAGGGTCAGGGAGTTGGAGCCATTTTGATTTTGCCGAAAGGATCCCACATACCGGTCTCCATCAAATTCAACTTCCCTTGCACGAATAACATGGCTGAATATGAAGCATGTGCAGCAGGACTGTAGGCAGCTTTCGACTTGAATGTAACCCACCTCCGAGTATTCGGAGATTCCCAGTTGATCATATGCCAGGCGAATGGAGAATGGAAGATGAAAGATGAGAAACTGATCCCCTACAATGAGCACCTCAAGGACCTGATAGCTTACTTCAAGGACGTGACATTCTCATATGTCCTACAGATAAGGAATTGCTTTGCCGATGCACTAACAACTTTGGCGTCAATGGTAGAGATCCCATATGGTGTTGAGATGAAGCTGATCATGATCGAGCAGAGAAATGAGTCGACCTTCTGCCTCCAGATTGAGGAACCTACAAAGCATGATGATGAGTTACCTTGGTTCTCAGATATCAAGAATTTCCTCGAAACACTAACTTTCCCTGAGGATACGTCCAAGGTAGATCGACGGATAATCCAACGTCTAGCGGCAGGCTATGCCATATGCGGTGAATGCCTTTACAAGAGATCCTACAATAACATTCTGCTCAGGTGCCTTACTAAAAGTGAGGTGATCAACATCATGAAGGAGATCCACGAGGGAGTATGTAGAGCCCATGTCAACGGTTATATGCTCACTAAGAAAATTCTACGACAGGGATACTTTTGGACCACTATGGAATCAGATTGTTGCAAACATATTCAGGAGTGCTACAAATGTCAGGAATACTCCAGTCTGATACACGCTCCTGCCATCGATCTAGACTGCATGACCACTCCTTAGCCATTTGCTACCTGGGGCCTTGACATCATTGGTATGATTAATCCAAAAGCCTCAAACGGACATCAGTTCATCCTTGTCGCTATCGAGTACTTTACTAAGAGGGTAGAGGCAGCATCATATGCGAACATCAGGACCGGTCATGTCAAGAAATTTCTCAAGAACAACATTGTGTGCCAATTTAGTGTACCCAAAGATATCATCACAGACAATGGCACCAACTTTGTGAATAACCGCATCCGAGCCTTCTGCGACAAGTACAAAATTAAGCACCATCGCTCCTCATCTTATTGGCCCCAAACTAATGGAGCCATGGAAGCTGCTAACAAGACGGTCTTTCGCATCCTAGACTAGATGGTCATCACTTACCGAGATTGGAGCGAAATGCTACCATTTTCTTTATGAGCCTATAGAACGTCTATCCGTTCTGCTACAGGGGCAACACCATTCTCCCTTGTGTATGGAACTGAGGTCGTCCTACCTGTAGAAGTTTAAGTACCCTCACTCAGAATCCTTCTTAAATCAGGTCTACCAAAAGCAAAAAGAGAGATATCCTACTTTGATCAATTGAACTTATTAGATAAGAAAAGACTCCTAGCCTTGTGTCATACCAAAGTTTACCAGGGGCGAATCGCACGCACTTATAATAAACGTGTTCGCGGTCGAAATCTGAAGGTGGGAGACACTGTGCTAAAGAAGATCTTCCCATCCCTCCACGCCGATCCAAGAGGAAAGTTCAAGCCTAATTGGGAGGTGCCATATGTCGTCTAGGATGTACTGTTGGGATACGCCATCCGCCTCGCTACCATGGACGGAGATCATTTTCCTGAGCCCATCAATGCTGGATATGTCCGACGGTTCTACACTTAGTTTATCACGGTAAGGTAAGTATTGATAAAACAGATACATGACTGCTTAAGAACCACTCAAAAGAGGCCATCATTCTAAGCACAATAGCTAAAAAGCATCCCTAAAAATTGATAACATCCTTTGCTACCCCATTTGAGCCTTGGCCTTTCTTTCAATAAACCCCTTCCTTGAAAAAGAAAAAGTATGTACATATATAAAAAGAAGAAGAGGAGAAAATGGATTTACTATCAAAATAAAAAAAAAAATAGAAAAGCAAAACATCAAAAAGAGATTGCCTAAAATAAAACGAATAAGAAAGGAAAAGAAAAATCATGGGGCATGTGCAGTAAAAATCCACCAAAGAGGAAAGTATGGTGTGGAAAACTGAAATCATATCAAGGAAACCTTTTTTAGCCCAGCATACCTTCAAATCCAAACCCGACTCCTGGCCAAGCTACACCTGAAGAAAGCCCTCTTTTTAGGCTCACAAGAAGTCATAGAAACTGTCAAGTCAACACGAACCGAGTTGTGAGACGACACTAGAACCCCATCTAGCTGGCTATGATGGAATCAACATCTAATGTCGTGGCTTTTGAAAAAATAAAAGAAATAAAAAGAAAAAAATAAAAGAAAATACAAGCTCAAAACAAAATGGACGTGGTGAAAACCTGAAAGGGTGCTACACATAAAACAGTGAGCTTGTGCAGACCAGGTGAAAACCCGAAGGGGCACTTGGGGTAGGAGAGCTAAACCCATGGGCGTGGTGAAAACCCGAAAGGGAGCCACGGGTAAAAAGAGGGCAAAAATGGGCACGACGAACCCACCTTGGGCGCTGTTAGTAAAAAGGATTAAAAAGAAAGTTGAAAATGAAAGGTTCGAAATGAGTGATCATATTGATATTTAAGGAGCCCTTTTTGTTCCTCTCCTTGTTCCACATTTTTCGACGAGGCCGCTCATGTTAGTTCAAATCGGGCCTCTGTCTTTGAAAAACTACTTCGTCGAATGCATGAACCGAGGTAAGGAGAAAGGTTTGACTTAGTCCAATGGGATTGATGTTCCGGCCTTAGTAAAACTGCTAAAATTCACTCGGATCTGACCACTTAAAAGGGGTTCGACAATACTCAAAAGGGGACCCGAAATCTCACCCTGTGATCAAGGCATCAGGCAAAAAGAATAAATAAAGGAAAGAGAGGGTGGGAAGGCCTTTTTATCAAATATAATAATTTTCCTTTACGACTTTCATGCCCACACTTTGTGCACCCAGGCAGGAAAACCATTTTTTTTATCAAAGATAATGATTTCCCTTTTCCATTTTCCATGCGCACACTTTATGCAATAGGGTGGAAAGACCACTTTTTGCTAAAGATAATAGACTTTACTTTCCCATTGTTGTACCCAAGATTGTGCACATTTCGTCTCAAAAGGGACCCGTTACTTTGCCTCACTGATAAGGCATTAAACAAAAGAAAAAAAAAAAAGAAAAGCCAAAAAAGAATAAAAAATTAAGAAAAATCTAAATACAAAAAAATTGTATATATTTCTACTCTTTTCCATATGTACAGCATCATGCTTCCATGTCAAAAATTGAAGAAAAAGAAAAAAAAATCTCTGAAAATAAAAAATCCAAAAAAATATATATAAATCTTGAAAAATGAAAAAAATAATATAGGTACAAGTTTGATTCTCCTTCTGTTGATTAGGATGTTCTTTTTTTTATATATAAACAAAAAAGGGACTGATGATTTCTTGAGATGTGCAGGAACATCAAAAGGTCCGAAGCCGCGAAGCAAGCTACCTCTCGGCAATGGACATATCAGATGAAGCATCTCATCACCGACGTCCAGTCTATTCAAAAAAGAAGAGAAGAAAATTATTTTAAAAAGGAAAAAAAGATAGCCATATTTTTGTGGTACTTTCACCACACATAGCTACGCACATGCATGTTTCAATGCAGTAAAATGTCAATAGTTTACCAATAGTGCACTGTGCTAAATTAATGTCATAAGTCTAATATTCGCCTTGGATTTTTGGATCCTACTTTAAAGTATGAGCAACTGTGTCAATCCCGATCAAGTGGTCAATGTTTTGATCAGGTTGATTCCACTGCTAAATCTTCATGCTAGCACTCTGTCTTTGGATTCATGTAAACTTTAGTATCCTAAGCTTCAAATTCCTTAGAAAAAGGTCAATCGTTGGTTGAGACCAACCTGTTTAAAATGAAACTACATATCAATCAACTATATGCAAACATGCATGCAAAAGGGTTCATTTCCCTTATTTTCATAGGCTTAAAACCTATATTGGCACGGTATCCCTGTAAAGTGTACGCCATGCATCTGGGCATCCGTAGGATGGTCGTTTATTCTCATAAATTATACCTGGACAGGATCTGGGTCGAGACTTCCATCGCCCGTATTGCTTATCACTCCTAATGGGTGCATGTTTGTGCATAGTTAAAAGATTTATAAGATCATTATCGGCAGAGACTTGGATTGTATGTCTCCTTTAGTAGACACCCAGTTTTGGTCGGATCTGTTCAGTGGTATTTGAAGTTGAATGCTCTAAGTCATGTTGATTTAGGGCACATTTTTGAAAAGATGAAACGTAATCCTGAAAATCATTGCGATCTCTATTCGCTCCGCTCGAGTAGTCATGCTAAATAAACTTCGAGATTAATGGGTTCGCCCAAAGACCTCGAACCCTGCTTCATGCAGGTGCACCCATGACCTATTAGATAAGGTGGTCAATGCCTCATTTGATTAGACACAAACTGTGAAACCTTGCATACTTTGCGCCTATCCTTGAATGTGGGTTGATCACCCTCCTTACTCACGAAGCTATTGTATTCAGAATGAATCTTGAATATCAAACTCTTTCAAATCATCTCGGGAAACAAATATTTTTTTAGCTATTAGGCTTTCGCAACTCATTCCACCTCAATTGTACTCAATAATGTCACTACGCGCTTGGGGACCGATTGCCTTGAGAAATGACCATTTTTTCAACATACAGGGCTTTTGTTTTCTGACCATGTTACCCGTTTGATGTTTGAAGTTTGTTCTGAATGTAGCGAACCCGTTAGTAATGCCTTAGGACTCTTTGGATGTCTCTTTTCTTTGGCATTTGATCATTAGTGATCGGATACCAAGGAGGGGCATCTGTAGACACCCAAATTTGGCCTAAGGCCCTATCGAAACACATTTCGAGAGAGGCGCACTTTCAAGCTTTCAATGGCATGTATGGAACCCTTAGGAACCTTCCCGAAACCTTAGGGGTCATCTCAAACCCTTAGAAAACACCTCAGATCCCTTAGGAACCTTCTTGAAACCTTAGAAACTCATCCCGACCCTTAGAAACCATTTCGGACCTAAACTTAGCTTTCCCGAGCAATAGATGAAGAGTGGTGAACCAAGACTAGTTGTGACCTTCTACTATGATCAAATCTCATACCATTGAAAAGTAGAAGTCTTCAGACTTCCAACGACTCAAAGATCACCCCAATTGAAGTTGTATGCAAGAAGATATTGCGTTCCGAAGTGTAGGGGCAAATTTGTAATTTTATGATATTCCCCTTAGGGATTTGGCACAAGTATTACTTGCGCCAATCCATTTCTCCCTAGAAATGACTTGGTACAACAAATAGTAGTGTCAGCTTTAAGGTGGACCCCACCTCGAGCAACCAACTTCTAAACCCTGTAGAAACATTGTTTTACTATACATATGTCTGGCGCAACTATTAGTTATGCCAGTCTTATGAATTGTAAGCCTGACTTTTTACCTTGAATTTATAGAATGGGGTTTGATTTTTTGACCATCTTGATCTTTGGAGTGTGTTTTGCTAGTTTTGTTGTACCCATTCACCACTTATTTGTAACCCCTTAAGTGGTTTAAAGCCTCACCCTATCATCCACCAGTGGAGCTAACCTTCACACATTTCAAGGCTCTAAAACCCTAGGAAATAATAGATGGCTAGATTACCTAATTGCTAATCCAAGTTAGCCTCTAAACACCCTCCTAACCCCTCTTTTTCCTATAAATAGAGAGGCACCCCCTTCACAAAGGCTTGAAAATTTTTGCAAATTAAGAGATTAAGAAACCTCTCTCTCTCTCTCTCTCCTCTAGTGCACCTTTCTCATACAAATTCCAGAACTTTAAAACCTTCTTTAGCCCTTAGCCTTTCACCTAAAAGCTCAAGGTTAGGTATGTGCTACCCCTAGCCTTCTCTCTCTCTACCTCTTAGCTATCAAGCCCTAGGAGTTAGAGCCCAATTTCTCTCCATACAAGTCATTGAAGCTCACCAAAGCAAGCCTAATCAAGGTTCCACGGAAATGCAAAAAGGGCTTGAGAGCTCCGGCTCTCCCCTCTATTCCCCTATCTCGATTCTTCCTCCATCCTCTCATTTGTGCCATTACACCGCCGAATTTTCAGTAGGAACGGAGGAGGCTTTTAAGCCCTTTGGGCAAGAGGAAGGCTTTTTTATTTCTTTTATATTATTTTTATTTTTTCCTTAAGTAGAGACTGCATTAAGTGGATTGATTGGGTGCCTAACACCTTCCCAATCGATAACCGAAGCCCCTACCCAAGAGCCTTTGGCATAATTCGGATTCAGAGTCAATTTTTGGCACTTCGGTGCTCTTTAAATTTGATTTGGGTTTCCTGAGACACCGAAAGCTCCGAGTGGCGACTCTATAATTTCGACATGTGTGCATCATCATGGCAGAATTGTCTCGATTCCCATGGTTATGATTCAAAGTTCGAACAAGTTCCTTGATTTCTATATCCTAGCATGGTATGGGTGCAAAATATTTGAAGCATGGATTTCAAAATTATCCTCAAATTTATCACATTAAATTTCATTATCCTAGATATAAGTATTCACTATATGACATTAATATTCTCAAAATGAAACTCACATGCATCATCAACTAAAGTTTGAAAACTATGACAAAATAGCATGTGTGATGGCTAAAAAACTTCGAAAAGGTAGGCTTTAGTGGTATCAAAACAATGGTATATCAACATGAAGAACTGGCCTACATAAGATGAATGCAATAATAAATAAAGATCATGTAAATGACAACAAAATACCCCCAAACTTCAATGGTACAATTCCCTCATTGTACAAAATAAATGAGCAAGAAAACAAGACAATCGGGCACAAAAATAAAAAATAAATCAGTAAATGCACAAGCACCAAATATACATAATCACCTTCCCCTCTTCGGGGCATCCCCCTCAATGACTAGGGGGTGAGGAAGTGGTATTCTCAATGTCAATGGGCTTGATAAAATGGCTGCCCCCCGCTCCTCAGGTGAAGTATGAGGAGCTGGACCAGTAGGCTCCATCGTCGGGGCAGCAGTAGCATCCACACCTGGCATCTCCCCCACGAAGGGCATAATAACTGGTGTTGGTGGGGGCGGGCTAGTAGGAGGCTCAGGTTCATCATCGTGGGAAGACCCACTCAAACCTGTCGTAGACAAAAGCATAGACACCCCCTCGCTACCTCAGTCAACAAGCTCAACATACAGGCGAGCTGAGCATGAATCTCCGTTGATCCTGCCTCTAAAGCACTGAGGCGTTGCTAAACTATGGACAAAAAATATGTGAAAAAATGTGTGCCCATAGGAGGAGCGGTGCCATCATGGATGGCATCAACCATCATGCCTCTAAAACCATCGACATAGAAGTCAAAGGTTTCAGATGAAAGGGGGTGGAAGTTGGTGTGGATGGGTGTGTGTGCATCCATGAACTTTGCAAGCTCGTCGCGACGATGCGCTCACAAAAAAAAAAGGATCACCACCAGGAGATTTTGGTGTCCTGGGATACCCAAAATCAATATCGTGTGCACTAAAGTGCTAAATATGACTTTGAATCACCGGTCTACGCTAAAGCCTCTAGGAAAGGACTTCGGTTATCAATCAAGAAGGTATTAGGAATCTGATTACCCTCTCGTAAGTAGTCTCTACTATGGCGAACTTTAAAAAAAAGGACAAAACAAATAGCGCTTCCTCTTTTTCGAAGGCACTCCGATCCTATTTGAGCCCAACAATCACCACAATTTTGGTAGCGTAATGGCTCAAATTCTAGGATAGAGGAAAAGCAAAAGAGGGTAGAGGAATAGAGCGGAGAGCTAGAGCTCTCGGGCCCTTGTAGCACCACCACTGGATCTTCGCATTGATGCTAACTCCGGTGAGCTTCTAAAGGCAAATGGGTTAGAGATGGGCTTTAACTTGCTATGGCTTGGAAGTTGGAAGGTATGAGGGATGAGCTGAGATTTCCTAACTGGCTAAGGTTGGGAAATGGTGTTGAGGGAAGTATGGAGGCAGGGGATGAACTTGGGTTTCATGACATAGAAGGTTTAAGCTTCTAGACAGAGGGAGACATTTCTAAAGTTTTTTCTCTCTGGTTTAGGTCGGTCTGTGGAAATTTTTCTGGGTCTGAAAATTTTCCTCCTTCATGGAATTTTCTAGGTCTAAAAGTGAAGGGTGGAGGACCTCTATTTATAGAGTTGGGGGTAATTAGTGAGTGGTTAACTAACTAATTGGTTTAGAATCAGGTAATGTTTGATCAAAGATTTTTGATGATTTATAGGGGTTAGAAAAGGTGAAAATGGTTTTAATGGTCGATGATGAGGATAGCCATGATTTTGAATTCTAAGATCATGATTTTGAGTTCTGAATCTTGATTTACGATTGATCCTGAAACCGATTTTGAATCCTCCTGCATTACGAGGGATCCTGATTTATGATTTTGCATTTTGAACCTTGTTTATGATTGCATTCTAATTACGATCTTGCATTTTGATTAAGATTTTGCATTCTGAACCCTGTTTACTATTGCATGTGTAATTTTCTACGTTTCTATACTTTCTTCATTTCACCATAACTTTTGATGTACAACTTGGAATTAAGATATTCTTAGCTTGTTGGAAAGCTAGGAACCTCTACGTTCCAATGGTATAGTCCTCTGATCTTGCAAATATCTATATAAAATTTGACACTCTTCTTTCTATCTGCTATTCTTGGTTGGCTCTTTAAGGGTTCTATTGGTCTGGTTGGGATTTCTAAGGGTTTGGGTTGATTTCTAAGGGTCCGAGAAGGGTTCTAAGGGTTTGGGTTCAGTTCTAAGGGTTCGAGTTATGTTCTAAGGCTTCGAGAGGAGCTTTCAGAAGCTTGTGCATATGCCTTTCTTGAAGTATGCGTCAATCGAGCCTTGGGCCAATTTTGGGTGTCTATAGATGCCCCTCTTTGGTATCCGATCACTAATGATCGTATGCCAAAGAACAAGACATCCGAAGAGGCCCAAGGCAAACACCATCGAGTCCGTTGTATTCAAAACAAACCTCAAACATCAAAAAAATAAATGTGGAGAGTGACATAAGCCCATTACAATGGAAAACGTTCCTCACTCAAATGGAGAGTAGCGGAAGCCCATATCATTGGGAAAACATCCGTTCCTCGAATGAAGAGTAGCAGAAGCCCATATCTTTGGAAAAATATCTGTTCCTCAAGACTATTGGTCCCCAAGTGCTTAGCGACATATTGGGCATAACCGTGATGGTGTGAGTGATGATGTATGATGTTCAAGTTTCATTATGAACAAAACAGCCCCACAAGCGGGAGGGTGATCGACTCATTCTTAAAGATTGGTGTAAAGTAATGACAGGAAGATCCAATGGATGTGCCTAATCTTATGATGCGTTGATTACCCCCACTTTGATTGGCCTGGGTGCCCCTATGCGAGATTCGATTGCACACCCACACACCAGCACGCAATTGGTCCCCTTTGAACCAGGCTTATCCTTCCCACGGACCACCTTAGGAGTGGATTACACTCCCTATATGGCATGCGCAATCAGATTGTACGCCCGATCACTGGCGCGCTATTGGTCCCCTTTTGACCTGGACTTTAATTCCCTAGACCGCCTAAACTCCCCTATTAAGTGCCTTGGACAAAGCTCTTAATCGGATTGCATGTACCAATCAGGGCATGCAATTAGTTCTATTAGAATAGAACTAGGACACCTGGTTGAGCCAGTCAGCCGGTCACTCACTGAGTCGTGACTGACTCAAAGTGTATTAAGCACTTGCAACAGGGCATGTAATTCAATTAAGCGACCCAGACAGGGCGCATAATTGAATTCCACCGGCCAATTAAGTGCACCCCAAAGAGCGCGTAATTGTCGAAATACCTATAAATAGACCCCCTTACCCCGAATAGAACATAGAACAATTCAAGATCCGAGAGTCAAGTTTTCTAGTTCCTTCCTTCCGAGCTTAGGAACCTCGAGATCCCCTTCCGGCCCTTAGGTAATTTCTCAATTCTAGTTTTTAATTTCCTTTCTAGTTCTAGGTTCTAGTTCTTCAGTTCTAGCTTTTAGTTCTTAATTTTATAGATCTTAGATTTTTTAGTCTTAGATTTTAGGTTTTAATTTTAGTTCTTAATCTTTTGCTCTTAGCTTCTAGAACCTGGTCTTAGCTTTCAGTCCTTAAATTTTCATTCTAGATTTTAGTTTTAGTTTTATATTTTAGTTCTTTTAAGGGTTTCTAATTTTTCTCTTCTAGTTTATAATCTCACAATATTTTAGATACTCAATTTTAACTCCTGTTCTTCAAATTCAAATCCACAGATTTTCTCATCTCAGGTTCTAGATCTTAATTTCTAGAACCAGTTCCTAATTTCAGTCTTTAAATCTATGGTCCTGATTCTTAATCTCTAGAAATTGTTTTTAGTTTTGTTTTAATTAATTATTCTAGATCATAGAATTTATTTTAATTCTAGTTTTAATTTCTCTTATTTTAGTTCTTTAGTTGTAATCTTAATCTTAAAAATCCTTTAATTTTAATATTCAAAATCCTAATTTTCTGATATAAAAATTAGTTTTTCATGACCAACCGATTTGCCCAAGGGAGCTTATGGAGGGTACCCTGGAATGGGGCCGATCCTTCTTAGCATAGCGGGCCCAAACCCCCTTTTTTTAGATTCCTAATATAATTAGGACATTTAAATTAATTAGAATTCTAGTAGAATTAGAATATTTAAATTAATTAGAGTTCTAATAGAATTAGAGTATTTAAGTTAATTACACTCTTAATAGAATTAGGATATTTATATTAATTAGATTTCTAATAAGATTAGGACTCTTCAAATAATTAGACTATTAGTAGAACTAGGAGACTAGTTTAATTAAACTTTCAATTAAAACTTTTAAACTCTCAGTAGGAATAGGAAAGATTGAAAGACAATCAGACTTAGAGAAGGAAAAGAAGGAAAACAAACTAGACATCTAGGTGACCCAGTGCTGTTGACATCGACAGGCCGATGATTCAGTAAAGAAATCAAACTCACACACTGAAAAGGCATGATTAGCGACATGTTGCAGCATTGATAAGCATCTGTAGCTGGAGATCACAACGAACCAGGTATTTTCTTCTTAGAATTTACCTTTTTTTTTTTTTTTTAACTTTCATACTTTCCACTCACCATCAATCGCCTTATGTCAGAGTCCACATAGACCAATTTGGGCCACTCTTTCTGGGAACCGAAAGCGACCCAGAAAAGGCACGCACCAATAGACTGGCGATTGCGATAGGACTTCTTGTCGCCAAAGCCTCCCCTATTTAGTTTAAGTTATTCTTCTTTTTTCCTTCTTGTTCAATTTCCTCTTACATCCACTCAAATACCAAGGATTTCTCGAAAGTGCATGAGCATTCGCCAAAGGCTCGAGATGGCGGGAATACGAAAAATAAATATCATTGACCAAACAATGCTCCATTATGGAATTACCATGGTAACCCCCTATACAGCCAGGATCTGTCTAGCGAGTCCGCTCAGTACAACCCCGAGATTAACATGACGGGCGAATAGGAAAAACCCTTTACTCTTCAAAGAATTGGCAATAACCACGATGGAAGAGACGGGAGTATCGGACAGAAAATCACCGCTCGACAACTTGTGGAGCTCAGCGTCCAAAAGTTACAAAAGGGATCGAGGACGTCGAAGAATTACTCCGAGGCTTGGCAGCGGCATATGAAACCATCAAGGAATGACAAGATAGATAGGAGCAAGAGCTACCCACACCAAGCACAGTCTTAGCCTACGTGTCACCATTTGGTCGGGCCGCCCGTGCTCTCTTCAACAACAATTGCCAAGACCGACCTCACCCTCGGACTACCCAAAAAGATGCCACTGCAAGAGTAGAGGATTTCTCCAAAATTCTCGATGAATACATGGCTAAGAGAGAACGCTCGTGTTACTCATTTGGATTCGATAAGTTTTGTCAAGACCTGGAGTTCACCTTACCTATAGGATTTATGATGCCTATATTCAACAAATACAAAGGTACGGGAACCCGAACCCCCATTTGGCACTTTTTTACAACGATTATTGACCTATTCACGATAATCAAAGGCTCTTGATACACTACTTCCAGAGATCGCTAGATGGGGAAGCTCTCAACTGGTTCGCTGGACTTCCGCTCCACAAAATTGACACGTTCGATGATTTGGCCGGACAATTCCTGGACCAGTATAAGCATCTGATACAAGAAATCATTAGTCTTAGTGATCTGATGCTAGCTAAGCAAGAATCCGAGGAAGAATTCATAGATTTCGTAGCATGCTGGAGAAAGTTGGTTGCCCACACCGAAAGTCAGATGAAGGAGAAGGATGCGATCGACATCATTATAAATAATGTCAGGGAACCTCTCGAAAGCGCTTTTGTCATAAGCGATTGTCCAGACATCGCTACTCTTCACTAATGTGTCAGCTGCATCAAATGCCATATAAAGGGGGGAGCTCTCGCCTTTTCAATAGTAACCTTAAAGACCACTACTTCCAGCGATTCAAAGCATAAGAATAACAAGAAAGCCTCTGGCTCGAAGCAAGTCAATACCATGGCCAATCAGGGTCAAAACTTCGGTATTGGAAACTACCTACCAAGGAATTCCAATCAAAATTAGTATCATAACTAAGGCCAACGACGATACCCAAATCAAAATCAAGGTCAGAATCAGCAAAGGTATCCGAACCAGAATCAGAATCATGGCCAGTATCAAAATAGGAATTAGTATCCTAATGCCCGCTAGCACCAGAATCAACAAACTAGAGGGCCTTACCAGCAAAGAAGAGAGCACTACTCTCCACTACCCGACACCATCCCATATATCTTTCGCCTCCTGAGTAACCAAAACCTTCTTAGATTCCTACTGGAACGGCCGCAACCCTGAAAATTTTGACCATAGTAAGTTATGCGCATTTCATCGGTATGTGGGACACAATTTAAAAGATTGTTGGGTCCTCTGAGATGTGATCTAGAATATGAATGATAGAAATCAGATCGACTGGGAAGCTCTCCGAAATTCTCACAACCAACCACCTAAAACTTGGGGATTGTTAACAACCCCAAGCCGAACCACAACCAAGGGATAGTGTCCCACATCACTATAGTAGACTTTCCCAGACGACCCTCTTTCTATCTTTCTTCCTTGATCACTCGCCTTCCCTCACCTACTGTCGTTCTCAATCCAGTGGAGCCTCCAAGGCCCCCCAGTTGTTTGGCTACACCCTTCAACATCAATCACTCAAGTCACACCCCCAAGTCCGCCTCCCTACCCAAATTTTACTCAAAGCCGAGCCTAGTCGTTCAGGGCATAAAATTCGAACCTCCATCAACCTTCGTCCGAACCTCTCACTCCTCTAAACTCATAGCCAACTCCCTCACTATCTTATTCTGAACCTGAATATGAAGACAATGTCCTCTAAACTGCGGAGCAAACTATGAAATGGGTAGAAAGCGTCACCCAGAATACCTCGAGACAATGACAGGAGGCTATAATAGAACACCGCCCTGATACCAAGATGAGTCAGCCGAGCAAAGAATTCGAGAAGGAAGAAGCCTTGATCTCCACTTTTCTAGAAGAGGAAGATTAAACTCAATATCTCCCACCATGGAACGACATAGCTCCTCTGCACATTCCTTCCTCAAATTTTACCCTATTCGCAAAGAGCACTACAACAAGTTTGTCAACACCTTAGCCAACGTGCTCGATCCTCAAATTTGGAACCCATTACCCACCACCGCCATTTCCTCAGGAAAAGTAAAACGACGGTGCTCAGTCATTAAAAAATATATCAAGGGAACAAGAAGTAAACCTACCTCCACATCCTCATACAATCCCACCACCTCAGATTCCAGGATCAGGGTCTCCACTACCTCAACCAAATGTTAGCAGAGCTCACCTCCACGACAAAGAGCCAGTTTTAGAGGCAGCTTAGGAATATGATCTTCTACGACACCTCGGGAAAATACCAGCACAGATATCAATCCTTGAGCTAATCAAGAAGTTGTCAGAACACCACAAACTATTGATAGAGACACTAGATGAGGTGCATGTAAATGAAGATACCACCTTGGATGAGCTACATGAAATTGCTTCGGTCATAGCACAACCTCCAGCGCTCACTTTCACTGAGGGTAATATGCCCAAAGAATCACTGCGCAGGAGCTCTGCCCCAATATACCTGACTTTTATGATTAGAGGCTTCTCAGTAATGCATGCACTGGTTGACACAGGAGCCAGACTTAATATATGTCCCATAACCACACTCAAGATGCTAGAATATACGGAGCAGGACATAAATCCCTCATCGCATATGATTGCTCCTGACATTTATTTAAGGGAACCATCAAGTTGCAAATCCGCATTGGACCAGTCACTAATGGCATTATGTTCCATGTTTCTGACTTGTCTAATACCTATAATCTAATCGTAGGAAGGAAATGGCAAGAGTTCATGAAAGCCGTGGTATCTACGTATCATCAATGCATCAAGTTCCCCCACGAAGACTCTACTGTCAGGATATACGTCGATGCGCCCCTAGAAGAAGTAGATACTAACTACGTGATAAGTATTCCAATGGCTCATGACTCCATCCTATCCACCGGGCATGTTAGGAAGGAACGATCTCCTGATGATACTGCAATAGCAGAAGTCACTCACCCTAGCTCACCTCCACATCAATCAAGATTAACGAAGAGAGTAGTTGGACCTGGCCTCACCCGGCTATATGATATAAACCTTATCGTGACAATGGGATGAGACCTCATCTACCAGCTCGAACACATCCCACATATAAGACTCAGTAAGAATCGACAAGGAAGAGTAGGGCTAGTCGTTCCAAAGAAAGTTTGTAAGCACACATGCTTGGGTTAGTAGTCAGATTGTAAACAAGCCGACCTCCTGCCAACCTCGCCTAAATGGTCACTCTATGACCATTTCATTTACGGAACTACCGAAAAGGCCAATGTTCTGAGAAGAAAGGAAACATCCCTCACCAAACCAAAGGCAACTGAAGTTGAGAAGATTGTCAAAGCCTTCACTGACCTGAGAAGCTTAAATGAAAATGATGATGACATCAACAAGCCACTTGAAGGCATAGGACCACTCTTCGACGCTAAGGAACCTTACACTTCCGAGAGAAGAAAACTACCGAAATCTGAGACGCTCGTACAAGACTGGGAGTCGACCGACGAGGAGGACTTCCACATCAACGCATTAGGAAACGAGGAAGAACCAGAGTCAGGGGCACCCCAGTCTCATGAACCAGGAAGAGAGGACTGGCTCTCAATGTCCAGTTAAGAAGAAGACTACTGGGTTAGCCTTACATAAATAGAACTTGGGTATCGCTAAAGAGTAGAACGGCTGAAGCTCCGCAAGGAGGTCAATAACTCTCGAAGCGAAGAAATGGACTCTAACAAGGAGCTTGATCGTCGATCCTTACTAGATAATTGGCGATGTTCGCGTCACTGCCCTTACCCAGAATCGCCCTATTGCTGCCTATGCGTATCCGTCTTGGCGAGATGCGAAAGAGCTATCTTGCGTGAGATACGACGAACAACAAGGGTAGAAGATCACCACGTCTCCTTTATAGAATTCGAAGAACTAGAGCTCGACACCCCCCAATCTCTGGACACGCCTCAACTTCAGATATTCTAGAACTCACTCGAAGAATGGCAATCGCCACCGAGTGATGATGAGGACTACTGGTTGGATCTCCCCGCTATTGAGATGGAAGAACAGCTAGGTGAGGACCTCCAAAGATTATTCGAAGAAGAGGATGAACTCCAACGCGAAGATTCAAACTTCAACAACAACCCAGATGCGAAATCCATCATCTCAAGATGGGAATGCCCTTGGGGATATCCCTACATCTCCCAGCCCTACCAACCTCACTGTCGAGTGTGCATATTCATCCTGGCATATTACGAAGTACAAAGCTGAGAACTCACCAGTCCAAAAGAATGTCTCAAACAACTTTAGCGTCAAGGATACCTCCAAACTAATTCTGAGGATGAGAGCTTAGACGACTATTGCCTCTCCGCCCTTTTCGAGGATGGAACAGTTCATACGATAGAAGAAGAGGGCACATCAGCAGAACCACCACCGTCCTCACTCATTAGGAGGATCACCTCGAACAAGGACTCTTAAAGAAATGTCAAATTTTGAACGGGTCCACGTCATCCGAAGACTCGTACGAACGGCTCTAGTAGCCGTCCAGCTTCCCAAACTAGGAGATGCCTCTCCGTTGGTTCCTCTTCAGGAAACTAACTCTGTACTATATCTCTTATTAAAAATAAAAAAAATAGAAAATCCTAAAACCCATAAAAATTTGAAAACAGAAAATCCTAAAAAATTAGAAGGCTACACATAGTCATCGTCCTACCCTTAACATCGAAGAAACCTGCCTCCACTCCGTTTGAAGTGACCCTACTGCCTCTTCCTCATGGAGCCGTCAAGCATCTCGACGAAGTAACAAGCCCGTAATCATACCCGACGAGATACTCCATGACTTCGAGAGAAGGATGAATAGTCTCGACTTACACCTGACTAAAGATGTCGCGGTCATAAATTACATCGGTGAAGGGTTACCCCTCGTAAAACTAACCCCCAGTGTAGTTCTTTTACGGTGTATGCGCTCATAGATAATGAAGAAGGAGCACCAGCTGCTGAGGAGACACAGGACTTCCAACTGGTCATCAAACACTTCAATGAGTAAACCCAAGCTGTCGCAGAATCTATCAAAGAAATCAATTTCAGCATCGAAGAAAAGCCCAAGAAGCTATTAATTAGCACAACACTCAACCCCAAGGAGTAACAACAGATTATTCAAGTCCATCAAGATCACCTTAGCTCCTTTGCATGGTCCTATGAAGATATGCATGGCTTGGACCCGAGCTTGGTAGAACATCGCTTGGCCCTAGAGCCCAATGAAAAACCGGTCAAGCAGAAACTTCGAAGAATGCACCCTTAAACAACACTACAAGTCAAGGAGGAAGTTGATAAGCTACATAAAGTCAAATTCATAGGAGTCGTCCTCTACCCCAAATGGGTCGCAAACATAGTACCTATCACCCAGAAAGATGGCAGAGTAAGGGTGTGTATCGACTTTCGAAACCTCATCTGGGCATGCCCAAAAGATGACTTCCCGCTCCCACACATCGACACTTTGGTCAATAATACTGCCGAACATGAGATGTTATCCTTTATGGACGGCTTCTCTGGATATAATCAGATTAAATTAGCAAAATTTGACCAAGAGAAGACTTCTTTTACTATGCCATGGAGAGCATATTATTATGTCATCATGACTTTTGGGCTCAAGAACACAGGAGCCGCATACCGATGAGCCATGATGGCCATCTTTCACGCATGATGCACAAGTGGGTGGAAGTCTATGTCGATGACATACTGGTGAAGTTTCATACTCGGGCAGGACATGCTGAAGCATTACGACTAGTGTTACAGATATCAGAAAAGTATCAACTAAAGATGAATCTGAAGAAATGCATGTTCAGAGTAACTTTCAGAAAACTACTCGGATTCATAGTTAGCAAGCGAGGAATCGAAGTCGAACCAGTGAAAGTCAGAGCCATTCTTGAGATGCCACCTCCCAACAACATCAAAGAACTACGAGGTCTAATAGGAAGATTGCAATCCATCAGGAGATTCATCTCCCAGCACTCAGATAGATGCGACCCATTCTACAGGCTACTTAAAGGAGGGGCCGAGTACACATGGGATGACCAGTGTCAACAATCCTTCGACAATATCAAGAAGTACCTCAACCCGCCAATACTATCATGCTAGTTCATAGAAAACCCCTGATCCTCTATGTATCAGCAAAAGGCAAGGCTATGGGAGTAATCCTTGGATAATATGAAGAAGACGACAAGAGAGAGAAGGCCATTTACTACCTTAGTAGAATGATGGTCGAGTATGAACGTAAATACACACAATACACACCGATGGAGAAGACATGCCTCGCACTAGTATGGGCCTCAACAAAACTACGACACTACTTCGGAGGATACAAGATACCAGTCTTAGCACATATGGACCCTCATAAGTACATCTTTAAGAAACCCGCTACGTCCGAAAAGATCGCCCGATGGCATATGATCCTACAAGAGTTTGACATCACATATGTTACGCAGAAGTCTGTCAGAGGACAGGCGATCGCCGACTACCTCACAAACCTTCCACTCTCGGGCAAGGACCCTATACACGAAGACTTTCTCGGTGAAGATCTCCTCTCAATCAACAATGAAGAGCCCGACAAGACTTCCTGGATCCTCTACTTCGATGACACTCTTAATGACAAAGGAAAAGACATCAGGATAGTCCTGTTGAGCCCAAAAGGAGTTGTCATATCGAAAGCCTTTCAACTCGACTTCGCAGTCACTGACAATATCGTTGAATATGAAGCCTTCATCACCGGATTACTAATAACACTAGAGTTAGGTGTCAAGCAGTTGAAGACAATAGGCGGCTCCAAGCTTGTGATATCACAAGTTATCAAAGAATGGAAGACCAAAGAAACAACACTGATGGCCTACTTTGACACAACTCAGTTCCTGATAAAGAAGTTTGAAAGGACCTCTTCACGCATATCTTGAGACTGGAAAATGAGCTCGCAAACTCTCTCACCACACTAGCCTCAGTAATTCATATACCAGTTGGATAGAGTACCAATTCCTTTTTCATCGAGAGATTAACGATGCCAGCACACGAAGTCGCCTAGCAAATAAAGTCGAAACTACCAACTGCACTAGAAGCCATCATGAACAAAGAACAACCTACCTCGGGCAATTCTGTGAAGAAGCTGATGTCGCAACCTTCAAATTTGAGAAATCACCAACCGATGACGGACAGCCATGGTACTTCGATATATGGAACTTCCTTAAGCATCGCCATGTCCCTCCTTACGCTACAAAGATTGAACGAAAGATGATCAAAACTCGATGCGCAAGGTTCTGCATCCTAGGCGAGATGCTATACAAAGAATCCTTCACCAAAGGATTACTACTGCGACGCATCACAACTATTGAAGGACAATACATCATTCGAGAAGCACACGCCAGTGCCTGCAGTGCTCACACTGGTAGACAAAGACTCGTATATCAGATCATACGGCAAGGCTATTTCTGGCCAACAATGATAAGGGATTGCCACCTCTATGACCAATGCTGCAAGAAATGCCAAGAATACACCATGCTCATCAAAGCTCCGTTAGTTACATTGAACCCTATAACCTCACCATGGCCATTCTCGATTTGGGCCTTCGACGTTATCAGACCCTTCACGGACAAGGTCGGGAATACTCACAATCATGCATTCATACTCACAGCGACTGAATATTACAACAAATGGGCAGAAGTTGAGTCATATGTCAAAATCATTGCTTCCACGCTCGTGAAGTTTATCATTCAGAATATCATCACCCGCTTTGGAGTACCCAGGATGTTTATCACCGACAATGGACTACAGTTCATCGCAGAATAGACAGAGATTATGCAAAAGATTCGGCATCGACCTACATCACTCATCGCCATTCTACCCGCAGGGAAATGGATAGGCAGAGGCCATGAATGAAACTCTGATCCAGATTCTAAAATGAATAGTGGAAACAAGCAATGGAGCCGACAGGCCTGAGTAACTACCAGAAGCACTATGGGCCTATAAGACTTCTATTCGCACGACCATTGGCCAAACTCCTTATCTCCTTACATATGGAATGGAAGCAGTCCTGCCCTACGAAATACAAGTACCATTCCTACATATCTAACTTTACGATGAGCTATCCTTAGATGAAAGGAAGATTGCTCTGCTCGCTGAGCTAGAATAACTCGATGATACGTGTCTAAGGGCAGCTGGTCATGCTCAAGTATACTAGAGGAGGATGGCCAGAGCCTACGATAAGAAAGTCCTCGAGCGAACTTTTAAAATTGGAGAATTAGTCTTGAAGAAAATCATGCCTTCCAGACATGCCCATCCAAAGGAAAAATTAAAACTGAACTGGGAAGGCTCATATGTCATAGCGGCCGCATACCTAGGAAACACATACAAGCTGGTAAGCCAGGACGGGGAAGAACTCCCTAACCCCTGGAACGCCATGTACCTCAGGAAATACTACCCTTAACATCATGATCATCATAGCTCATAGCCAAATACCTATATTTATCACCCTCGCAGTCATCAAGACTCATTCATTGGTTGTAGGCCTTCATTTCCCAGATACCCTTGAAAGGCTTCTAACCTACTGCCCACCTTCTTATTGGGGCAATCTAATCACAAGGACTAGTGGAACACTTTACCTCTTCCAAAAGTATAAGTAACACCCGATTCTCACCCCCTTTCCCTCGCCATTGGAGGAGATGTTAGAGCACAAAAAATGAAGATGTTAGGTTCAATAAAAAATCATCATTCTTGCGTCAGTAGGTCATTTTCAAAATATATGTACATACATAATTGAGCGAGAGCAATACGACGGGTGATCAAGTCAATGAGCCCAGGGAAGCATAAGTAAATCGTGAGGACATTTCTGATAATCTTACTAGAAAGTATAAGCAAGCTACGAGGGCATCCCTGGTGTCTCAATACTACTAGATATCGTTGTAAGGTGGTGGGAGGAGGACAAACTCCTGCTAACCAAAGAATAAGACTTTGATGGTGCCGAAGCATGATGGAGACCTCAATCATGGCACCCCCATCCCCCCGAGAAAAAGACTGTTACTTATCTCTTTTTGAAATTGTCAAATACAAACTAATCCCTCCCATCATTGAGCCTTACCCCCCACTTTTTCACCCTTAATTTATATTTTTGGCCAGTGAGTCAGAACCCTCCTAAGATATCCCTAGATATGAAATCGAAAACTCATGAATGGCGATAGATGCAACCACTCAATATCTACCGCTCACCCTCTACTATAGACTATGGGATAGGATGATTTCTGTCGAAGGTAGAACCCTAGTATACGACTGATATGGCTAGACAAATCTCCCAGTTCACTCACAGTCTCAAGGAATTTCCTCAACACTAATTCATCAAAATGCATATCGCTCCTCATAGACCCAAGTACTCCTAAATGAAACAGAAATGTTCCATTGCACCTTGAAACTGGGGCATTTCTTTTAATTAGAAAAGGAGTCAGCTTGAGACCCCTGCTTGTTCATGAACAGGTACAAAATAATGAAGTCATCACCCCAGGAAGACCGCTGAAGATACTGCACTGCCTATTCCATCACGCTCCTACACAGGCTAAACCTGATGCTACTAATAGTTGCGCTAGTGCAAATTCCCTCTAGGATTAGCCTGGCGCATGTAATAGTTGTGCCAGGCCAATCTGGCCCCCTTTTCTGCCATTTTTTAAGCTTTTGAGGGGATTTTTGTGTGTCTATACTAGCCCCCTTAGCCAGTTAGCCTGCTCACCTGTTTTATGCCTTTAAACACATTCACAAACATAAAAATCAAAAGGGCACCTAACATTAAAATCATTTGACTTTTGCGCAGGAGAAAACAACACAAAGGCATGTGACCTCAAGGGCCATTTTTATGAGCAATCATCAAAACCATCCTGCAAGCAATCAGATAATGCAAGGGAAACATAGCATGCAATCAAAGAAAGAGCACTAAACATTTCCAAGCCGAAATTATCCAAAGAGTGCCACAATTATCCGTTACAAAATTTTCAAATCCCAATAAAACTTATCCTAAAATGTTTAAGTCGTTTATAAAGCAGAAACTAGGCCTAGTCCCTGTCGGCGCCCTATGCGGAGCTTTGGAAGGTCTGCAGATCTCCTACTCGGGACCACGCCTGTGAAAACCGGCTAAGTAGGGAGCACAATTCCTTTTCACATGCGCGGTGCAAATCGTAGCCAAGGTCACAAATCAGGAGCTAATTGAAAGACAAGGAGGAAAAAATAGTAAGAAAGATTGAGCGGCAAGATACTCACCACCTCCACGTCTCGGACCTCTGCGATGTGACGATAATACGCGGCATGGTCCATGGCCGACTCGAAATTCAACATTCAGAGGGGAAAGATGTTAGTTACAGGGTTTGATAGCAAAACACGGGTATTTATCAAAAGGGCCGAAACCAAGAAGGAATGATCAAAAGAGTCTTACCCCCGGACCCTTCTCATGTCCCTCATGAGGCACGTACTATTCATCGCCAGACATTCTCAGGCAAAAGCGAGCAGTCATATAAGAGCAGATCAGTGATAAAGAACCATTTTTTTTCTACAAGCTAAGGCAAGGTATGTATGTTCTCTCCTTTCTTTTATTTTCAAAAAATATATATATATATTAAAAAAAAAAGTCCCTTTCTTTTTGTTTTCAAAAAGGAATGAAAATACAAAAACTTCTTGTCTTCAAAAATAAATTTTTCCTTTTGTCTTAAAAAATAAAGCATAATTAAAAATACCAACTTCCTTTTCATAGAATTAAACAAAAGAAATTATTATCTTTATGTTAAGTAAAAAGACCAAAAAGAAAAAAAAACAACAGCAAAGCAAATCAAAAAACAAAAAAAAAATTATACTTCCATAATCGAAATTAAAAATAAAAAAATAAAAAATCCTTCCTCTATGTTTATAAAAACAAAATAAAAAAACTAAAACTAAAAAAATCCAAGTTAGCCAAAAATAAAATCCTTTTCCTTAATTAATTTTCAAAAAATAGAAACCAAATATCCCCTTTCCCTAATTAATTTTAAAAAATAAGACCAAAAATCCTTGCTTTATATTCAAAAATGAAAACAAAAACAAAAACCTAAAGAAGAGTCCTTTCTATATACAAAAAGAAAAAAAAAAGTATATATATATATATATATATATATATATATATATATATATATTATGCATTAATAAAACCCATAAAACAACAAAAATAAGGCACCATCCATAAAAAATCATCAACACATCATCAATAAATATGCTTACAATGAAAATAAATCATTTATCTAAAAATGCAAGATCATGATCATATTTGCAAGAAAAATTAAGAAAAATCTAATAAAATAGGTTTTAAATGGTTACCTTCGAAGAAAAATGGGACTTTGATCTAGCGCGGTGCGGACGATATATTGGCACAAGTGAATGTCGGCAATGAGGCATGCGTAGAGGCGATGTAAAGGAACCCTAGGGGGCTCTATTTTTCGGTTTGGAGAGGGGGAAGAAACTAGTTTTGAAAACACACCCCTGCTGCTCAAACTCGGGCTCCTTAAATTCGATCCCCAGCCATGCCTGGTGCACCTAATAGTTTGCGCCAAGCCATTTTGAGCCCCCAATTGGCTTGGCACAACTATTAGTTGTGCCAGCCACTTATTGGTTGGGTTTTGGGCCCGGTGCGAGTCACAATTGACTGGCCCCCTTTTATGCCATTTTTTAAGCTTTTGAGGGGATTTTTGTGTGTCTTTACTAGCCCCCTTAGCTAGTTAGCCTGCTCACATATTATATGCTGTAAAAGAGATTCACAAACATAAATATCGAAAGGGCACCTAACATTGAAATCATTTGACTTTTGCGCAGGAGAAAACCGCACCAAGGCATGCGACCTCAAGGGCCATTTTTACGAGCAATCATCAAAACCATCCTGCAAGCAATCAGATAATGCAAGGGAAACATAGCATGCAATCAAAGAAAGAGCACTAGACATTTCGAAGCAGAAATTATCCAAAGAGTGCCACAATTATCCGTTACAAACTTTTCAAATCCCAATAAAAATTATCCCAAAATGTTTAAGTTGTTCAAAAAGCAGAAACTATGCCTAGTCCTTGTCGGCACCCTTCTAGGAGATTTGAAAGGTCCGCAGATCTCCTACTCGGGACCGCGCCTGTGAAAGCCACCTAAGTAGAGAGCACGATTCCTTTTCACGTGCGAGCTGCAAATCATAGCCAAGGTTACAAATCAGGAACAAATTGAATGACAAGGAGGGAAAAATAGTAAGAAAGATTGAGCAGCAAGATACTAACCACCTCCACGTCCCGGAGCTCTGCGATTTGAAGATAATACACGGCTTGGTCCATGGCCGACTCAAAATTGTACATTAAGAGGGGAAAGATGTCAGTTATAGGGTTTGATAGCAAAAAACGGATATTTATCAAAAGGGCCGAAACCAAGAAGGAATGATCAAAAGAGTCTTACTCCCGGACCCTCCTAATGTCCCTCGTCAGGCACGTACTCTTCATCGCCAGACATTTTGAGGTAAAAGCGAGCAGTCATATCAGAGCAGATCAGTGATAAAGAATCATGTTTTGCTATAAGCTAAGGGAAGGTAAGTATGCTCTCCCCTTTCTTTTATTTTCCAAATATATATATATATATATATATATATATATATATGCAAAAAAAAGTCCCTTTGTTTTTGTTTTCAAAAAAGAATGAAAATACAAAAACTTCTTGTCTAGAAAAATAAATTTTTGCTTTTGTCTTAAAAAATAATGCAAAATTAAAAATACCAACTTCCTTTTCATAGAATTAAACAAAAGAAATTATTATCTTTATGTTAACTAAAAAGACCAAAAAGAAAAAAAAAAACTACAACAGCAAAGCAAATCAAAAAACAAAAAAAATTTATACTTCCATAATCGACATAAAAAAAAAATGAAAAAATAAATCCTTCGTCTATGTTTATAAAAACAAAAATAAAAAAACTAAAACTAAAAAAATCCCTTATTTTGTAAAATAAATAAAAAATAGCAAAAAAATAAATCAATGCCCTAGTTAGTTTTCAAACAACAAAAACAAAAAATAAAATCCTTTTCCTTAATTAATTTTAAAAAAATAAAAATTCAAAAAATCAAAATCAAAATTCATTTTTCGTAATTAATTTTCAAAAAATAGAACCAAATATCCCCTTTCCCTAATTAATTTTCAAAAATAAAGACCAAAAATCCTTGCTATATATTCAAAAATGAAAACAAAAACAAAAACCTAAAGTAGAGTCCTTTCTATATGCACCTAAAATATATATATATATATATATATATATATATATATATATATATATATGTATATATATATTATGCATTAATAAAACCCATAAAACAACAAAAATAGGCCATCATCCATAAAAAATTATCAACACATCATTAATAAACATGCTTACAATGAAAATAAATCATTTATCATCTAAAAATGCAAGATCATGATCATATTTGCAAGAAAAAGTAAAAAAAATCAAATAAAATGGGTTTTAAATGATAGCTTTGAAAAAACCAAAAAATCACGTAAAATGATAACTTAAAAATCCAAAAAAATCTAAAAGAAGGACAAAGAAAATCCCTAAAATAATTCGCAGAAGTGAAAAAGTGATGGAATCACATAAAATGATAACTCAAAGTCTAAAAAAATCACATAAAATGATAAACATAAAAAGTTAAAAAATTCTCACATAAAATAACAAAAAATATGTGTTTTGAAAGAAACAACAGGTACTCCCAAAAAATATTGTGACATCTATTCACTTCGCTCGGGTAGTCGTGCTAAATAAACTTCGAGATCAATGGGTTCGCCCAACGACCTCAAACCTTGCTTCAAGCAGGGACGCCCGTGACCAGTTAAATGAGGCGGTCTATGCCTCATATGATTTGACACAAACTACACACGTGTGTATTTCAAAGCGGTAAAATATCAATATTTTATCAGCAACGGGGTTGTGCTATATTAATGTCCTAAGTCTGATGTTTGCCTTGGATTTTTGGATCCTACTTCAAAATAGGAGCAACGGCGTCAATCCCGATCAAGCGGTCAATGTTTCAATCAGGTTGATTCCACTGCTAAATCTTCAAGCTAAGCGCTCTTTCTTTGGATTCATATAAACTTTAGTGTCCTTAGCTTCAGATTCCGTTGAAAAAGGTCAATCATTGGTTGAAACCAACCTGTTAAATATGAAACTACATATCAATCAACTATGTGCAAGCGTGCATGTAGAAGGGTTCATTTCCCTTATTTTCGTAGGCTTAAAACCTGTATTGGCACGGTATCCCTATAAAGTGCATGCCATGCGTCTGGGTATTTGTAGGATGGTCGTTTTGTTCTCGTAAATTATACCTAGATGGGATCTGGGTCGAGACTTCCATCACCTTTATTGTTTATTGCCCCTAATGAGTGCATGTTTATACATAGTTAAATGACTTATAAGATCATTATCGGCAGAGTCCAGGATTGGATGTCTCCTTCGGTGGGCACCCGATTTTGGCCAGATCTGTTCGGTGTTATTTGAGATTGGATGCTCTAGGTCATGTTGATCCCGAGCACATTATCAAAAAATAGCTCGCAATCCCAAAAAGAGTTGTGACATCTATTTGCTCTGCTTAGGTAGTCGTGTTAAATAAACTTTGAGATCGATCGGTTCACCCAAACACCTCGGACCCTGCTTCCAGTAGGGGCACCCATGACCAGTCATATGAGGCGGTCAATGTCTCATATGATTGGACACAAACTGTGGAACCTTGCATATTTGTTTTGCGCCTATCTTTGAATATGGGTCGAACACCCCCCTTACAAAGCTATTGTATCCAGAATGAATCTTGAATATCAAACTCCTTCAAATCATCTTGAGAAGCGACTATTTTTCACGACTAATGGGCTTTTGCAACTCGAGAAGTGAACGTTTTTCCTAGCTATTAGGCTTTCACAACTTATTCCTCCTCAGTTATGCCCAGTAATGTCGCTAAGTGCTTGGGGACCAATTACCATGAGAAACAAAATTTTTCCCGACATACAGGGCTTTCGTTTTCTCACCATGTTACTCGTCTGATGTCTGAAGTTCGTTCTGAATATAGCTGACCCGTCAGAAATGCCTTGGGCCTTTTCAGATGTCTCTTTTCTTTGGCATTCAATCATTATTGATCGAATACAATAAAGGGGCATCTATAGACACCCAAATTTGGCCCAAGGCCCGATCGAGACACACTTCGAGAGAAGCGCATCTCCAAGCTTTTGATGGCATGCATGGAACCCTTAGGAACCTTTTTGAAACCTTAGGAGCCATTCCAAACCCTTAGGAATCACCCTATAACCCTGATGAACCTTCTCGAATCCTTAGAAACCCTTCTCGAACCCTTAGAAACCCATCCAGACCCTTAGAAACCATTCCGAACCTAAACCTAGCTTTCCCAAGCAATGGATGAAAAGTGGTGCACCAGGACTAGTTGTGACCTTATACTATGATCAAATATCATACCATTGAAGAGTATAAGTCCTCAGCTTTCCAACGAGCCAAGGATCACCCCAATCGGAGCTATACGCAAGAAGTTACGGCATTCCAAAGCTCAAGGGCATAATTATAATTATGTGAAATTCTCCTTTGGTATTTGGTGCAACTATTACTTGCACCAAGCCATTTCTCCCCATAAATGGCTTGGTGCAACTAATAGTTGTGCCAATTATGTGTGGGTCCCCCGCGGGCAGCCAACTTCCCAAACCACTGTGCAACACTATTTTACTGTACATAAGCCTGGCACATCTATTAGTTGCGCTAGGATTATGAACAATAACTGTGAGTTTTTACCTTGAAATTTGAGATTGGGGTTTAACTTGTTGACCATCTTGACCTTTGGGGGTGTTTTCCTAGTTCTGTTGCACCCATTTACTCTCTATGTGTAATCCCTTAAGTGATTTAAAGACCCACCCTATCATCCACCATTGAAGCATCACTTCACACTTTTCAAGGCTCTAAAAACTCTTGGAAACCATAGAGGCTAGATTACCTAATTGTTAATCCAAGTTTGCCTCTAAACACCCTCCTAACCTCTCTTTTTCTTATAAACAGAGAGGCACCCCTCCCTTTACAAAGGCTAGAAAAATTTTTGCAAATTAGAGATTAAGGAATCCCTTCTCTCTCTCCCCTAGTGCACCATTTTACATACAAATTCCAGAACTTTAAAACCCTCTTAAAACCTTAGTCTTTCATCAAAAAGCTTTAGTTTAGGTGTGTGCTACCCCCTAGCATCCCTTCTCTACCTCTTATCAATCTACCTTAGGTGTTAGAATCCATCATCAAGCTATACAAGCCATCAAAAGCTCACCGAAGTAAGCCAACACAAGCCTCCACAGCAGTGCAACAAGGGCCCGAGAGCTCTGGCTCTCCCCTCTACTCCTCTACCTTCTCGGTTCTTCTTCCATAAGTAGAGACCGCATTAAGAGGGTTGATTGGGTGCTTAACACTTCCCAATCGAAAATTCTATCAAATTTTCGGTAGGAACGGAGGGGCACAAATAGGATTTTAAGGCCCTTTTGGCAAGAAGAAGGCATTTTTATTTCTTTTATATCATTTTTTGTTTTGGCCATAAGTAGAGACCGCATTAAGTGGGTTGATTGGGTGCTTAACACCTTTCCAATCGATAATCGAAGCCCCTACCCAAGAGCCTTTGGCATAGACCGGATTCAGAGTCATAGTTATGGCACTTCGGTGCTTATAAAATTTATCAAGGTTTCCCGAGCACCAAAAGCTCCGGGTGGCGACTCTAAATATTTATAACAAGCGCATCGTCGCAACGGGATCATCAAAAATCTATGATTTCACACCGTGGTCCCCTCAACTCTAAAATTTGTAATCTGAGCCTCCATCTATGATGCAAAGTTCCGAGGGGACTCCCTGAGGGAGCCCCAGCTATCTAGCTGTCCGAGAGAGGGGGATACACTCCACCTTCTCAAAGAAATGAACCCAGATGTCCACGTCGAAGAAGGGTCGGCCAGACAGTATCACTGGCTACTCGGCATCTTCCCCGACTGCATAGGACCTCCAAATCATCTACAACTAGAAACAAGGAAACAATCATCAGTAAATCAAACACTCGAAAAGACTAAGACATTGACAATGCAGAAAACACATACCTGCCCTACATGTATATCCTCGAAGAGACCTCGCACGGTCTATGGGTCCGAAGATCGGCGACGGCGGCCCAATGCCCTCCCCCACATGTCCATCCATGCAAATGTGATGGTGATCTCCGCTGGGACCCGCGAGCGTAAGATGGAGAAGTGGTCGTACGCCTATAACGGGAAGAATACCAAAACTGTCACTAAAATAAGAAACTAAACAACTAAGAGCACCAAAGAACCAACAGTTTACAAAGACTCACCTGAAGAAAAGGAAGAAAACCACCGATAGTGGCTACACCTCTCCCTCTATGATATAACTGCTCATAGAGGTGCGCTAATGCCGCTGCACCCCAGGCGTAGGTGGGAACTAGGTCCAGATCCCCGAGAAGTATAAAAAATAACCCGGTAACACATCCCTAGGTGGAAGAAGAAAAATGTACTGCTCCAAGGAAGTGCATCAAGAATGCACAGAGCACACAATCCGCCGCCACTCCCAGCTCCACCATAGCCTGTTGACGCGCCATCACCTGAAGCGCACCTGGAATAACACTCTCGGCTCCAAGTGGCTTCTCGGAGGAATGAAGCCACTAGCAAATGTGTATAAGAACCAGGTGATATGGACCTACCCTGAGCTAGACCCACTGTGATGATATGCGACCTCAGGAATCTCCTGGCATACCGCCAGATAGTCCCCCTCCATCGGACCAGTCACCGGCTCCCCCTCAAAGCTAAGTCCACTAATGCAGACCCAGTCCTCTGAGGTTGGTAGGATCAGCCCAACTGGGAAGAGCAATGCCTGCTACTCATCTCCCCACCTCTCTAAGATCACCCCAATCAGACCTCGGTCGACCTGGAAGGGCTCCAACTCTAGAATCGGCCCAAAGCTAAAAGCCATCAACCGCGCCCATTGGAACTCAAAAGGCACAAGAGCATGGGACTCGAACACGCATCGATAGCGACTGGGGCTCCTAACAGGAGATAAACGGAAAGAAAAATGAACAAGATAAGAGTAATCACTATGCTAAAACTAACAAGAATTATGAGCAATGAATAAACTTAAGCCTAATAGGATAAAACAATGAACAACAACACATGTAATAATCACAAACTACGAAGATGATCTATAAGGAACACACAAAACATGATAAAGGATAGAACAATAAAGTAAACATGACCTAGGACTAGATAAAAAGATGATGCATGAATGCACACACACACTATGCTAGATGCGAGTTCAACGGAAATTAAAGGAGTTTCCAGATCCTTGAAGTCTACGTCATAACCTGAATGCCTAAGTAGTAAGAGAAAACCCTTGCTTGCGGGTACCTACCTGGTCTAGACCGGATTCAGAGTCATAGTTATGGCACTTCGGTGCTTATAAAATTTATCTAGGTTTCCCGAGCACCAAAAGCTCCGGGTGGCGACTCTAATTATTTATAACAAGCGCATCGTCGCAACGGGATCATCAAAAATCTATGATTTCACACCGTGGTCCCCTCAACTCTAAAATCTGTAATCTGAGCCTCCATCTATGATGCAATGTTCCGAGGGGACTCCCTGAGGGAGCCCCAGCTATCTAGCTGTTCGAGAAAGGTGGATACACTCCACCTTCTCAAAGAAATGGACCCAGATGTCCACGTCGAAGAAGGGCCGGCCAGACAGTATCACTGGCTACTCGGCATCTTCCCCGACTGCATAGGACCTCCAAATCACCTACAACCAGAAACAAGGAAACAATCATCAGTAAATCAAACACTCGAAAAGACTAAGACATTGACAATGCAGAAAACACATACCTGCCCTACATGTATATCCTCGAAGAGACCTCGCACGGTCTACGGGTCTGAAGATCGGCGACGGCGGCCCAATGCCCTCCCCCACATGTCCATCCATGCAAATGTGATGGTGATCTCCGCTGGGACCCGCGAGCATAAGATGGAGAAGTGGTCGTACGCCTAAAACTGGAAGAATACCAAAACTGTCACTAAAACAAGAAACTAAACAACTAAGAGCACCAAAGAACCAACAGTTTACAAAGACTCACCTGAAGAAAAGGAAGAAAACCACCGATAGTGGCTACACCTCTCCCTCTATGATATAACTGCTCATAGTGGTGCGCTAATGCCGTTGCACCCCAGGCGTAGGTGGGAACTAGGTCCAGATCCCCGAGAAGTATAAAAAATAACCCGGTAACACATCCCTGGGTGGAAGAAGAAAAAAGTACTGCTCCAAGGAAGTGCATCAAGAATGCACAGAGCACACAATCCGCCGCCACTCCCAGCTCCACCATAGAGTTGACGCCATCACAGCGCACTGAATAACACTCTCGGCTCCAAGTGGCTTCTCGGAGGAATGAAGCCACTAGCAAATGTGTCAAAGAACCAGGTGATATGGATCTACCCTGAGCTAGACCCACTGTGACGATATGCGACCCCAGGAATCTCCTGGCATACCGCCAGATAGTCCCCCTCCATCGGGCCAGTCACCGGCTCCCCCTCAAACCTAAGTCCACTAATGCAGACCCAGTCGTCTGAGGTTGGTAGGATCAGCCCAACTGGGAAGAGCAATGCCTGCTACTCATCTCTCCACCTCTCTAAGATCACCCCAATCAGACCTCGGTCGACCTGGAAGGGCTCCAACTCTAGAATTGGCCCAAAGCTAAAAGCCATCAACCGCGCCCATTGGAACTCAGGTAGAGCACGGTACCAGGCATGGGACTCTGACCACACGGTACTGATAGCCAGCACTGGGGGCTCCTAACAGGTGATAAACGGAAAGAAAAATGAACAAGATAAGACTAATCACTATGCTAAAACTAACAAGAATTATGAGCAATGAATAAACTTAAGCCTAATAGGATAAAACAATGAACAACAACACATGTAATAATCACAAACTACGACGATGATCTATAAGGAACACACAAAACATGATAAAGGATAGAACAATAAAGTAAACATGACCTAGGACTAGATACAAAGATGATGCATGAATGCACACACACACTATGCTAGATGCGAGTTCAACGTAAATTAAAGGAGTTTCCAGATCCTTGAAGTCTACGTCATAACCTGAATGCCTAAGTAGTAAGAGAAAACCCTTGCTTGCGGGTACCTACCTGGTCTAGCATGAAGAACTCCTCTAAAGGGATATGTATTGCACCCTCACCCTGAGGTGGGGCAACATCGTCGTCATCCTCGTCGCCACCCTCCAGTGCCTCCTCCCTCCCCACCATCTTAGTATCACCCTCCACCACGGCTTCAGTACTGGTGCGAACCTCGAAAGTCTCACCGATCTCCCTACCATCATCCCCTCAAACTCAGAAGTAGTAAAATCACATCCATCACCGCCCTCAGACTCCATCTCAGAAGCAAAGCTCAAAAAACTAAGAAGAATGGAAGAAACCGTGCTCAAAATGGACTAACGGATCTCAAGATATCGCGAAAGCATGAAAATCAGGATGCTAGAAAGCAAGGAAAGCATAAACTCAAGAAGAAAATGGATAGCATAGGTAAAATGAGGAATTTTGAAGCTTATATAGCTCACGGCCTAATTGAGCTCCATGAAACGGGCACTCAATTGGATTGAGCGCAAGAACATGGGCGCACTATCCTAATCACGCACCTGTAAGATGGCGCGCAACTGATTTGTCGCCCGCCCAAAAGCCAATCGCACGCCTAGATTCCTATGCTCAATCCAAAAGTCTCCTGCATAGTTCCCGACTGACTCGCCTATTACGCACCCCTTCGACCGCGCGTAAGTGGAATGTGCAACCATGGGATTTTTTATGATCCCGTCGCGACGATGCGCTCACTAACGAAATTATAGAGTTGTCACCCAGAGCTTTTGGTATCCCAAAAAACCTAGATCATTTTTAAAAGCACCAAAGTTCCACTAATATAACTCTAAATCCGGTTTACGCCAAAGGATCTTGGGTAGGGGCTTTGGTTATCGATTGGGAAGGTGTGTTAGGCACTCAATCAACCTGCTTAATACTGTCTCTACTAATGGCCATTACTAAAACAATATAAAAAGAAATAAAAATGGCTTCCTCTTGCCCAAATGGGTCTTAAAATCCTATTTGTGTCCCTCCGTTCCTACCAAAACTTTGGCGGCGTAACAACACAAATGGGAGGATGGAGGAATGATTGAGAAGACAAAGGAATAGAGGGGAGAGCTGGAGCTCTCGGGCCCTTGTTGCACCGTTCTGGAGCCTTGCGCTGATTTACTTCAGTGAGCTCTTAAAGGCTTGTATGATGAGAAATTTGGTTCTAACTCCTATGACTTACTAGCTAAGAGGTAGGGAGGGAAGGCTAGGGGGTAACACACCTCTAACCTAGAGCCTATGGGTGAAAAGCTATGGTTTAAAGGAACTTTTAAAGTTCTAGAATTTGTATGGGAATAGTGCACTAGAGGGGAGAGAGAGAAGGGATTCCTTAATCTCTTAATTGCAAATTTTTTCAAGCCATTTACAAGGGGGGTGCCTCTCTATTTATAGGAAAAAGAGAGGTTAGGAGGGTGCTTAAAGGCTAATTGGGATTAGTAATTAGGTAATGGGCCATCTAAGGTTTTCTAGGATTTTTGGAGTCTTAAAAAATGTGAGAAGTTACTCCAATGGTGGATGATAGGGTGAGGCTTTAAACCACTTAAGAGGTTGCACATAGATAATAAATGGGTTCAACAGAACTAGCAAAACACACCCCAAAGGTCAAGATGGTCAACAAGTCAAACCCCAATCTCAATTTTTGAGGCAAAAATACACAGTTACTATTTATATGCCTAGCACAACTATTAGTTGCGCCAAGCATATGCACAGTAAAAATGTGCTTGAACAGTGCCTGGGAAGTTGACTGCCCGCGGGGGGACCCACCTATAGCTGACACAACTATTAGTTGTGCCACATTCACCTATAGCTGGCACGACTATTAGTTATGCCAAGCCATTTTTGGGGAGAAATGGCTTGGCGCAACTATTAGTTGCACCAAATCCCTAAGGGGGTCAAATGAAATTACCATTTTGCCCCTCAGATTCGGGATGTGATATCATTTTATACACAACTCCGATTGGGCTGATTCTTGGCCTGCTGGAAAGCTGAGGACTTCTATTTTTCAATGGTTTAAGATTCAAATATAGTAGAAGGTGACAACTAGTTCTGATGCACCCTTCTTCATCTATTGCTCGGGAAAGCTTGGTTTAGGTCCGGGATGGGTTCTAAGGGTCAAGATTGATTTCTAAGGGTTTGGGAAGGTTCTTAAGGGATCTAGGGTAATTCCAAAGGGGCTGGGATGGCTCCTAAGGTCTTGGAAGAGTTCCTAAGCATTCCATACATGCCATCAAAAGCTCAAATATGTGCCTCTCTTGAAATGTGTTTCGGTCGGGCCATGGATAAAATTTGGGTGTCTACAGATGCCCCTCTTTGGTATCTGATCACTAATGATCTAATACCAAAGACAAGAGACATCCGAAGAGGCCCAAGGCATTACTGATGGGTCCACTGCATTCTGAATAAACTTCAAACATCAGATGAGTATCATGGTGAGAAAACAAAAGCCCTTTATATCAGGAAAAGCAGTCGTTTCTTAAGGTAATCAATTCCCAAGCGCTTAGCGACATTACTGGGCATAACCGAGGTGGAAAATGAGTTACGAAAGCCCAATAGCTGGGAAAAATGGTCACTTCTCGAGATGTATTAGAGGATTTTGATGTTCAAGATTCATTCTGAATACAACAGCTTTGTAAGTAAGGAGGGTGATTGACCCACATTCAAAGAAAGGCGCAACATAAGTACGCAAGGTTCCACAGTTTGTGTCCAATTAGGTGAGGCATTGACCGCCTCATCTGACTAGTCACGAGTTTCCCTACTTGAAGCAGGGTTCAAGATCTTTGGGTAAACCCATTGATCCCGAAGTTTATTTAGCATGACTACCCGAGCGGAGCGAATAGATGTCGCAACACTTTTTAGGAGTACATGATGCTTTTCCAACGCGCCCTAAATCATCATGATCGAGAGCAATCAACCTCAAATGACGCAGAATAGATTCGACCAAAATCGGATGACCCCTGAGGGGGGCATCCAATCCTGGTCTCTTCCGACAATGATCTTACAAATCAATTAACTATACATAAGTGTGCACCCATTAGGGGCGATAAGCAGCAAAGGCGATGGAAGTCTCGACCCAGATACGATCCAGGTATAATTTATGAGAACAAACGACCATCCTATGGATACCCAGATGCAAGCCGTACACTTTACAAGGATATCGTGCCAATACAGGTATAAAGCTTGAGGGAATAAGGGGAATGAACCCTTCTACATGTATGTTAACACATAGTATTTTTAACATGTAGTTTCATTTTCAATAGGTTGGTTTAAACCAACGATTGACCTTTTTCATAACGGAGTTACCTGGACCTCAAACCCAATAGGGCGCATGCCCGGACAGCGCAGACCAAGAGTCCACACCTCTGAAATAGCTTGTGATGAATCTCAAGTTAGACAGTCACGTTCATATGAATCCGCCAACTGAGCGCTCGTAGCAAAGATTTAGTAGTGGAGTCGACTTGGTTGAAACATTGACCGTTTGACCAAGATTGATACCGTTGCTCCTACTTCGAAGTAGGATCTAAAAATCTAAGGCGCACCTTTAGACTTAGGACATTGATATAGAACAACTACATTGCTGATAAAATATTGACATTTTATCGTATTAGAACATGCGTGTGTGTCCAATCATATGAGGCATAGTCCGCTTCATTTGACCGGTCGCGGGTGTCCCTGCTTGAAGTAGGGTTCAAGGTCTTTGGGTGAACCAACTAATCCCAAAGTTTATTTAGCACGACTATCCGAGTAGAGTGAATGGATGTCACAACGCTTTTTGGGAGTGCGTGTTGTCTTTTTAAAACATATATTTATGAGGGGAGTTTTTATCATTTTATGTGTTTTTTAGATGTTTGAGTTTATCATTTTATGTGATTTTTTTATGATGATTTTTTTTTTTTTTTTTAAGTTATGTCATCATTTCATGTGATTTTATTACTTTATTACTTCTATTATTTTATGCAAATTATTTTTGGGATTTTCTTTATCTTTTTTGTTGATTTTTAGATTTTCAAGTTTTTATTTTAGGAGATTTTTTGGGTTTTTTTGTTTTTTAAACTATTATTTTATGGGATTTTTATGGTTTTTTAGAACTATTATTTTATGTGAATTATTCTATCATTTTATGTGAGTTATTCTATTATTTTTGGCTTTTTCTGTGGGGACTTTTTTATCATTTTTTTAACTTTCTCACATTTTTCTATGTGGGATCGGGACGCCTATTGCTCTCGATCCATTTTATTCTTAGCACGGCTTTCCGAGTAAGTCGAATGAGGATCTTCACACCGTTTGGGGTCGCGTGCGTCTATCGGGGGAAACGAAACAGAGAGAGGGGATACCGGGTTATGTATCTGACCCACACCAAGCCCAAGACTCGGCTCGCTAGTGGCTGGCACAACTGTTAGTTGCGCCAAGCCAAAAGAGGCCCCAAAATTGTCTGGCTCAACTATTAGTTGCGCCAAGCCTGATTGGGGAGCCAATTTAAACAACTCGAGTTCGGGCAGCAGGGCATTTTTTTGAAAAAAATTTCTCCCCTCTCTTCAAAACCAAAAACCGGCCTCCTTTGGGTTCCTTTACATTGCTCCTACGCGTGCCCCATTGCTGGCATTCGCTTACGCCGATTGATCGCCATCTTGCGTTAGATCAAAGACCCCGAGTATTCATCTTCAAATAAAACTGAATAGATCCGACCAAAATTGGGTGCCTAGCGAAGGAGAGGCACTCAATCTTGGTCTCCATCAATGATGATCTTATTATAGAATAAATATGCAAAAACATGTGCTCATCAGGGGTAGATAAAACAAAGGAAAATGGATGCCCCAAATCATAACCCGTCCGGGTATAATTTACGAGA
Organism: Chloranthus sessilifolius; assembly: GCA_021018995.1. Classification (NCBI taxonomy): domain Eukaryota; kingdom Viridiplantae; phylum Streptophyta; class Magnoliopsida; order Chloranthales; family Chloranthaceae; genus Chloranthus; species Chloranthus sessilifolius. The sequence continues at coordinate 15,507,532 of CM037594.1, forward strand.
ACAAACGACCATCCAACGGAGTTCCAGACGCAAGGCGTACACTTTATAGGGATACCGTACAAATTCAGGTTTTAAGCCTGCACCCTAAAATGAACCCTTTAGAATACATATTTGAACATAGTTATTCGATAGGTAATTTCCTTTTTGACAGGTTGGTTTTAACCAATAATTAACCTTCCTCTGGGGAATCTGAAGCTTAAGATACTTAAGTTCACATGAATCCAAAAGCAGAGTGCTTAGCTCAAAGATTTAGCAGTGGAATCAACCTGATCAAACATTGACCGCTTGATCGGGACTGACACAGTTGCTCCTACTTTAAAGCAAGATCCAAAGATCCAAGGCGAACTTTAGTCTTAGGACATTAATTTAGCACAGCTGCGTTGCCGATAAAATATTAACATTTTACTGCGTTAGAGCACGCATGTGCGTGGGGAAAGTACCACAAAAATATGGCTATTTTTTTTCTTTTTTTTTTAAATAATTTTCTTCTCTTCCTTTTTTGAATAGACTGGACGTCGGTGGTGAGATGCTTCATCTGATATGTCCATTGCCGACAGGTTGCTTGCTTCGCAGCTTTAGACCATTTGATGTTCCTGCACATCTCGAGAAAACATCAGTCCCTTTTCTGTTTATATAGGTAACAATATGGATCTTAATTAACAGAAGGAGACATAATCATTTACCTACACATTTTCAATTTTCAAGATTTATATATATATTTTCGATTTTTATTTTCAGAGATTTTTTTTGTTCTTTTTGTTTATTTTGAGATAGAAGTATGATGCTGCACATATATATGTGGACATAAAGAAAGTGGGGATATATGTATTTGTATTTTTTGGATTTTTGATTGATTGATTTTTTTGTTCTTTTTCTTCATTTTTTGAAATGGAAGTATGATGTTGTACATATGGAAAAGAGTAGAAATATATACAATTTTTTTTATTTAGATTTTTTTTATTTTTTTTGTTCTTTTATTGGCATTTTTTTTTTGTGGTGCCTTAATCACCGGGTGAGATCTCGGGTCCCCTTTTGAGCATGGTCGAATCCCCTTTAAGTAGTCGGATCTTTTTTTAACTCAAGAGCTTTACCAAGACTAGAACGTCAATCCCTTTAGACTAAGACAAACCTTTCTCCTTCCCTTGAGTCAAACTTTTGACGAAGTAGTTTCACAAAGATAATTCTGGTCGGGGCCCGATTTGAACTAACATGAGCGGCCCAGAAAAAAAGGGTATCAAGGATAGTAACCAGGAGGACTCTTCAGACATCAATCTATCAATCAGTTTAAACCTTTCCCTTAATTTTTTTCTTTTAAAACTCTTTTACTCACAACACCCAAGGTGGGTCCGAAGTGCCCATTTTTGCCCTCTTTTTACCCGTGGTGCCCTTTCAGGTTTTCACCACGTGCATGGGTTTAGCTCTCTTACCCCAAGCGCCCTTTCGGGTTTTCACCTGGTCCGCACAAACTCGATGTTTTTACCCATAGTGCCCTTTCGGGTTTTTACCATGTCCATCTTGCTTTGAGCTTGTATTTTTATTATTAATATATATATATATATATAATTTCTACCATCGAAAGCCACGATATAGACGTCGATTCTGTCATAGCCGGTCAGATGGGGTTCCGGTGTCATCTCATAACTCGGCTTGTATTAATTTAATGGATACTGTGACTGCTTGTGAACCTAAAAAGAGGGCTTCCTCCAGGGTGTAGCTTGGCCATGGGTCAAGTTATGATTTGAAGGTATGGTTGGGCTAAATAGGATTTTCTTGATATGGCTTCAGTTTTTCTTAACACTCTTCTTCCTTGGGAAATTTTACTATACGTGCCCCACGATTCTATTTTTTCTTTCTTTATCTTATTTCAAGCAATCTCTTTTTGAGGTTTTACATTTCCTATTTTTTTGGATTTTGATGGTAACTTTACTTCCCTATTTTTGTATATGTATGCATTTTTTTTGGAGAAGGGGCTTATTGAAAGAAAGGCCCAGGCTCAAATGGGGTAGCAAAGGATATCATCTTTTTTAGGGATGCTTTTCTGGCTACGGTGCTTGGAATGATTGCCTCTTTTGAGTGATTTTTAAGCAGTCACGCATTTGTTTCATCAATACTTACCTTATCGCAATAGACTAAGAGTAGAACCATCAAACGTATCCTGCATTGATGGGCTTAGGAAGATGATCTCGGTCCATGGTGGCGAAGCAGATGGCGTATCCCAGTAGCACTTCCCAGTTCGGCTTGAACTTTCCTCTCGGATCGATGTGGAGGGAGGGAAAGATCTTCTTCAGCACAGTGTCTCCTATCTTTAGATCTCGATCATGGACACGTTTATTATAAGCATGTGCGATTTGCCCCTGGTAAACTTGAGTATTACACACGGCTAGGAGTCTCTTCTTGTCCAATAAGTTCAATTGTTCAAAGTGGGATCTCTCTCTGCTTCGGGTAAGCATGATTCCATAAGGATTCGAAGCGAGGGTACTTCAACCTCTACCGGTAGGACGGCCTCGGTTTCAAACACAAGGGAGAATGGTGTTGCCCTTGTAGCGGTACGGATCAACATTCTATAGGCCCATAATGCAAATGGCAGCACTTCTCTCCAATCTCGATAAGTGACGATCATCTTCTCAAGGATGTAGATGACCGTCTTGTTCGCAGCTTCCACGGCTCCATTAGTTTGAAGCTGATAAGGGGATGAGTGATGATGCTTGATTTTGTATTACTCGCAGAAGGCTTCGATGCGCTTATTGGTAAAGTTTGTGTCATTGTCCGTGATAATATCCTTAGGTACCCCGAATCGACACACAATATTACTTTTGAGAAACTTCTTGATGTGACTAGCCATGATGTTGGCATATGTTGTCACTTCTATCCACTTGGTGAAGTACTCAATGGCAAAGAGGATGAATCGATGTCCATTTGATGCTTTCGGATTAATCATTCCGACGGCGTCAAGGCCCCATATAGTAAATGGCCAAGGAGTGGTCATGCAGTGAAGATCGATGGTCGGAGCGTGTATTAGACTGGAATGTTCCTGACACTTGTAGTATTTCTGAATATGTTTGCAGCAATCTAATTTCATAGTGGTCAAAAAGTATCCCTACTGCAGATTTTTCTTAGCGAGAATGTGACCGCTTACGTGGGCATCGCATACTCCCTCATGGGTCTCTTTCATTATATTGGTCGCTTCACTTTTTGTAAGGCACCTGAGAAAAATATTATTATAGGATCGCTTGTAGAGGCATTCCCCGTAAATGACGTAGCCTGCAGCTAACTGCTGCTAAATATTGAATGGATCATCGGTCCGTCTTGGATGAACCCTTAGGAAAAGTTAACGTCTCGAGGAAATTCTTGATATTTGAGAACCAAGGTGGCTCATCATCAGGCTTTGTAGGTTCCTCAATCTAGAGGCAGAAAGCCATCTCACTCCTTTTTTCAACCATGATCGGCCTCATCTAGGCACCATATGGGATTTTTATCATTGATGCCAAAGTTTCTAGTGCATCGACGAAGCAATTTCTTATCCAGGGGATATATGAGAATGTCACGTCTTTGAAACAAACTATCAGATCCTCGAGGTGCTCATGGTAGGGGATCAGTTTCTCATCTTTCGTCTTCCAGTCACCGTTCATCTAGCATATGATCAATTACGAATCACCAAATACTCAGAGGTGAGTTATATTCAGATCGAGAGCCGCCTGCAAACCAGTGGCATAAGCTTCGTACTCAGCCATGTTGTTAGTGCAAGGGAAGTTAAGCTTGATGGAGACTGGTACATAGGATCCTTTCGACAAAATCAGAATGGCGCCAACTCCCTGCCCCTCGGCATTTGCTACCCCGTCAAAGTGCATTACCCAAGATTCTTCTGCTTCTTCAGTATTGTCTTTCGTCATGAACAGGATGTCCTCATCGGGGAACTCAGTTCTCAAAGTTTCATAACCTGGAAAAGGAATGTCAGCAAGATGATCAGTGAGTGCTTGCCCCTTGATCAACTTCTGAGTGATGTATGTGAAGTCAAAATAAAGAAATAAAAGCTGCCATCGTGCACTCCACCTAGTAAGAGCTGGCTTCTCGAACAGGTCAATTCAGGTCAAAAGTAGAATAGCTTGGGATAGCAAGTAATGGTTGAGCCTCTGAGTAGCCCATATAAGAGCCAGGCATGCCTTCTCCAGATGATAATAACGTGTCTCATAATCAGTAAACTTCTTGCTTACATAGTAGATGGCATGCTCTCTTCTTCCCTTCTCGTCATGCTATCCTAAGACACATCCCATCGAGACTTCCGTCGTGGAGAGATACATCAAGAGTGGTCTCCCCGGCTCGGATGGTACCAACACATGTGGGTTAAGGTGGTAGCTTTTGATTTTATCGAACGCTGCCTGGCAATCATCGTTCTATTCAACAGGCGAGTTCTTCCTTAGTAGCTTAAAGATCGGTGTGCAGATTGGAGTTAGTTGTGCAATGAACCGACTGATATATTACATTTTGCCCAAGAACCCCCTAACCTCTTTCTCAGTAAACGGCGGTGGCATTTCAGTGATAGCTTTAACTTTGACTGGGTTGACCTCGATCCCTATCTTGCTGACGATGAATCCCAACTGTTTTCCAGACATAGCACCAAATGCGCACTTTTGTGGATTTAGACACAATATGTACTTTCTCAACCTCTTGAACAGCTTTTGAAGGTTTACCAAATGATCGCCTCACTCCGGTGATTTGGCTATCATATCATCGACATACATTTCAATTTCTCGGTGCATCATATCATGAAATAGCACAGTCATAGCTCTCTGATACGTTGCACCGACATTCTTAAGCCCAAATGGTATGACTCGGTAGCAAAAGGTTCCCCACGGAGTGATGAATGTCGTCTTCTCTCGATCTACCTCTACCATCCAAATCTGATTATAACCTGAGAATCAGTCCATAAAAGAAAGCATCCCGTGCTTGGTAGTGTTATCGATCAAGATGTCGATGTGTGGTAATGAGAAGTCATCCTTCGAGGTCGCTTTGTTCAAATTTCTAAAATCAATGCACATGCGGACTTTTCCATCCTTCTTTAGACAGGCACAATGTTGGCTAGCCACTGTAGGTACTTGGATACCATGAGAAACCCTGCATCATACTGCTTGATGACCTCCTCTTTGACTTTCAACATCCACTCAGGTCAGAGACGTCTCAGCTTCTACTTAACCGGCTTCATATAAGGGTAGAGAGGCAACCCATGCTCAACCAAATCGGTGTCAAGACCAGGCATGCCCTTGTATGACCAGGCAAAAATATCTTAGTATGACCGAAGGAAGTTGATCATGCTTTTTCTTTCTTTGGGAGATAGTGACATTCTGATTTTGGTAATTCGGGGAATCTCCTCAGTCCTTAGGTTAACGTCCTCGGTTTCTTCGACAATGAGGGTAGGGCCATGCTCAAATTAGGCAAATCAGTCAAGGAGCTCATTAGGGAGCTCCTCCGAAGGGATATCCTCGTCCAAACTCGTAATACCTACCTCTTCTTGTATTTCTATAAGGGGTCGATTTTACGTAGGACGGATATTTCAATTTAGGTAACTTTTTATGTGATTTTATTTAAAATTTTAAATGACAATATTTTTGGACTTTATATTTTTTCAATGATTTTGGAATTTTTATTTTCTTTGGAGACGGACCCTTGGCAGCGCGAGTCTATGTATATACAAGGTATTGCCTGTCAAGGGCTTATCTCACTTTTTATAAGTTATTTTTTTGGAGAAACGAGTGCCAAATGTTAGGCCACTCCCTAGTTCTAGGGTTTGGGACAAAGATGCTCAGTTGCGTACCTGAAAGGCCGCTTTTTTACCTGTTTGGCTAGAGGGTGCTGACTGATACGGCTCTTTCGAGTCAGCCTCTATCATGTTAATCCCCATTTCATCTGAGATGATATCCTCAAATGTTAACATAATTTTGTGGTGATTCACCACAGGGAGAGTTTGTTCAGGTACGGGTCGTCGTTCCTCGAAGAGGGATAATGCGGCCAAGTCTATATCCAGGCTAAGAAGGGTGATGTAGGGATTGGTGGGGTGAACTGGTGTTGTAGGTTTATGTGGGGTTAATCTGGTCGATCTTTATAAACCCAACACTCACAAATGAATTTCTGATATGTGGCTTGGGATGGGGTTTTTCCTCTATGTGGATCCCCCTAGCTTTTAGAGCTGTAGTTGCATGGGTTGTCTCCTTAGCTTCTCGCACATATTCTTTCGTGGGCTTGTAACCTAGCCCAGACATGACTTTCTGACCGCCCTTAGCTGTGACGGGCTCCTTCCTTCCTTGTAATTTGGACCTAAGACCCCTTCCTTTTTTATAGCCCTACTTTTGGAGCATAGCCATTGTTGCTACCATACCACCTCTGGTTCATGGAATGATGCCCTCGATGGGCTCTGGGAGCATTGTTAACACCTCGTATTTGAAACTATGGACGTTGACGTCCTCAGTAGTGTGTGGTACATCCAGCATGTTGGGAGTTTTTTGACGCTATTGGTGGCCTTTTCTTTCTTACTGTGCCCCTCTCCAATGATTGTGATGATCTTATGCCTAGATGTAAATTTGAGTTTTTGGTGCAATGTAAAGGTTATGGCCCCGACTTCATGTAGCCACAGGCACCCTAGCAGCAGATTAAATAAGGATTTGATGTCCATCACTTGAAACAAGATGGAGAAGGTCATTGGCCCAATTAATAGCTCAAGATCAACTTCTCCCATTATTTCTCTTCGTGTGTTATCGAAACCTCTGGCGCTAGTTCTCGTGGGTCTTAGCATGCAGGGATCTACCCCAATCTTAGTAGCGGTTCTCAACAGGCATATGTTTAATGCAGTCCCATTATCAATCAACACTAGGGGATAATCATATTTCTGGACTCAATGGTTATATTCAAAGATTTTGAGTGACTATCTCCTTCCTCAGGTAAATCGGCATAAAAAAAAGAAACGGCATTTGGAGCTATCACTTGACCAATTATTTGCCCGACTTCATCAAAGCTAACCTAAAGTGACACATGCGCATTCTTTAATGCCCCCATTAATACTTGGAAATGAAGTGGGAACGTCATCAATAGATCCCATATAGTAATATGGGAATATATTCTTCTTAGTTGAGTCTCCAGGATATGTTCTTGACTCATTTTTTGGAAAGGATTCACTACGCTATCTTTCTTCCCCTCTAGTTGGGCTTGTGCTGCTGTCGGTGCTTCTGGCTGCTTTGAGAGCTTCTTGGATCAGGTAATAAAATCTACTACTCCTTCTCTGTGGCTGCTGGCGTTAATATCCTTTTGTTCATAACTCAGCGAGACCTGATGAGGATCATAGGTTGGTCTCAAGATTTGAAATGGTATAGCTGTCGGAATCAGATGCACTTGCACTGCGGGCTCAAGAGGGGTGGGCAACACTTGAGTGGTTACCTCAACGTTGCATCTCGGTGGTTGAATTGTAAAGATTGGAGCCAGATAGGTGAGTGATAATCGAAGACGCAGCTAATTAATTCAAATTACCTCCTATCCCTCTACCGATTAGTCTTTAGTAGTTGAATTAAGGAACAGTCCTCCAGATTTGGGGATTGGGGGCAATGTATGGTTGGGCCATTAGTGGTATATATTTAACGTCTTTGGTGAGGGATTGGGTATTGATGGGAATGATTTTTGAGTTAGATCTAAGGTTATTTCTTGGTGTTAAGTGAAAATAATAGATAGCAATTGGTTCAAATCGAATTGATCAATGCAGGACCATAAAATTGTGGTGGTATTTGGGTCCATAAGTTTTTCTAGATCGGGTGAGGAGGTTGTGAGTTGACGAATAGTGACTAATCCTTTTCTATTATAATGTAAAGGCAAAAAGTATACTTAAAAGTTGCCTTAAGGGTGTGAACACTTTCGAGTCACTAAGCTGGGCTCTCCTGTCGAGGGTCATTCATCCCTTGCCGGATTCTCTGTTCTCTTGTATCTACTCAATTTCATTAGCGCTGGCCTTGTGCTTCTACTTGAAGTGGAGCAGAGGTTATGTTATTATTGGGCTTGGTATTGGCAGTATTACTCAGCGTTAAGTGCGTATTTTCGTTCTCTTCTCATTCCTTTGTTGAAAACCTCTTAACCCCTTGGCTCCACTCGATGTACATTCTTATTAGACCTACTGATAAGCATCCTCTGGACAGTTAATTGGCCGTTCCTCACGGATCGAAATTTGGTAGATGCATTTGCTTCTTTAGTGTACACAAAAGTCACGAGATTCTTTGGCGAGTGTATTCTTAGGGAATCATTTTGATATGCTCATCCATCGGTATTCCTATTTTTACGATGCTTGAGCGCTAGTACTCTCCAATACCCCAGGATAATTGCTAAAAGGTCTCATTTGGGTTTTGCTAATGGGCCCATGCGTCGGACTTATCTGGTTCGATGTTTTACATATTATAGACATATTGTTCTGGAACAATATGTACATTTAGAATCCTTCCACGTTTTCATCATAGATGGTTCTAAAGATGTGAGCCACCTTAAGGCTGGACCGGCCAAACTCTTTTGAAAGACCTTTATCAATAGTCTTTCGTCCCCACCATATTGGCACATGTCCCCATAGTAGGATTGGAAGTGTGTAATAGGATTGTCGGTGTCGTTGTACTACTCAAAAGCCGACATTTTAAATTTGGGAGGCAAGGGGACCTCAACGAACAAATACAAATCTGTGAAGTCCATCGTGTGGATTTCAGCTCCACCCATCTTCATTAATTGCTTCTGTATTTTATCCAACTGTTCTTTCAGCTGCTCTGACTCCTTGGATACGGGGGCCACTCTCTCGGCAGTTGGTTGGACTTCACTTTAGGCTATCAAGGGGTGGGAAATTATAGGAGGAGGGATAAGGCTGGTCAATGCCCCAGCATAAGCTCCATTGTTCCTAATCTCATCCTCTTCATACTACTGGTCGACATAGTGTGCAGTGAGGGCGGGATTCTCTTACTAGTGTTGCATAGAGTGGGTGGGAATGGCATGAGTGGGGGTTGGGTGAGTCCATTCAGGATGAAGGAAGGTTAGTTGGGTGATGGGATGAGTGGGAGTTAGATTTTAGAGTGGGGCCTGATGAGGCCATTGAGCATGGGGGAAGGTTTGAAGCTGACTTTGGGATGTAGGGATATGGGTAAAACTGGGGTTGATGTAAGGCATGAGTTTGAATTGTGTATGAGGGTTGTGAATGGGTGAAACTTTTGAAGAATTGTGAAGGGTATGGGTGTGAGGCTCTAAGGTTTTGCTGGGCTTGGGTTTGGGCCATGAAGCATTGGTCCTGATAGGTTTGGGCCATGGGCCATTGATGGGTTTGGGCCATGGGCCCTTGATGGGTTTAGGTCATGGGCCCTTGGTGGGTCTGGCCCATTGGGCTTTGATAGGTTTTAGTCATGGGCCCTTGGTGGCTCTGGGCCCATTAGGCCTTGGTGGGTTTGGGCCATGGGCCTTGGTGGGTATGAGTTGTGGGCCCTTGATGGGTCTGGGCCCATTGGGCCTAATGGCCTTAATGGGTCTTGGCCATGGGCCCCTGATGGCTTTGGACCATGGGCCCTTGGGGGGTTTGAGCCATGGGCCCTTGATGGGTTTGGCCTAATGGGCCTTGATGGGTTTGGGTCATGGGCCCTTGGTGGCTACGGCCCATTGGGCCTTGGTGGGTCTTGCCCATTGGGCCTCGATGGGTCTAAGTTGTGGGCCCTTGATGGGCCCAGACCCATTTGGCCTAATGGGCCTTGATGGGTCTGTGCCATGGACCCTTGATGGGTCTGGCCCATTGGGCCTTGGGGCGGCTAGGCCATGGCTTCGGGAAAGATGGGCATGGCTTGCGTAAATGGAGGGAGCCGTGGGGGATTGGATGCGATGTGGATGGATGTGGATGGATCGGGTTGGGCGGACGAAAAATAAGGTATGTGAGTTAAGGTAGAGGGTGGGTTTTAATGGGTGTGGAAGGGTGGTGAGATGGGTTGGAGACGGCCATGGATGAAGGCATGGCTTGAGAAAATGATGGGAAATGGGGATTTTGGATATTTTGGGTAGTGGTGGAAGGGAAAATAGGGGCACCCAACGAGCCGGTTATGGTGAGGGTTGAGTGGGTGAGGGGGGTGGAAGTAAAGGCTTTTCCGATATGGGAATGGGCTGGAGAATGTATGGGATGAGTCGATCGACATAAGCCGTGTCCACGCCCACGACATGTCTTGCATCGGGTTGCACGGTGCCTGGATGGGGCTCCAGAAGCTCCTCCTTCCCCATGATGATGCCGTTGTGCCGACATAAATCAAGACACTATTTTTAATTTTTTATTTTAATTTTTTTTTGGATTTTTGTAAGTGAAAATGAGGATTTCGGGGCCTTTTTGAATTCCCTGCTTGGGTGGCTCTTGTACCCTAAATAGGTCCCATGAGAAAGGTTCTAATGCACTTCGGAAGAATCAAAGGGAAATCCCTCGATCTATTAAATGCACAGAAACCAATATAAACAACCCGATCCTTCGAAACGAATAAAAAAGAAGTCACCTTCTTTTGACCGACAAAGGCGTATTGGGTGTCAAAAATTGCGGGGCCTAAACAAAGTCATTAAACACACTGATCGGGGATTTCGGGGGGTGAAATAGGCCACAAATCTGAATTGTTGCTATTCAGAACCAGCCTGGCGCAACTACTAGTGGCGCCAGAGCAAAAAGTCCAGATTAAAAGCTAGCCCAACTAATAGTTGCGCTAGTATACTGTTGGAAATTTTTGCATTGACGCAACTAATACTTGTGCAAGAGCAAAATGGCTTCCCAGTATCTTTGACAGCAGTAACCTCAGTTCGGGATGAGTCTCCAAACTAGCTTTTGGTGGAAGTTGGGCTTCCGGGGACAGACTGTTTATATGATCCGCTCTCTTTCTCACCGAACCTAATGGTTTAAGGCCAAATCGGGTTCACTATCGCTCTCTTTTTTCCAAGTTTTAAGCTTGGAATGAGAAGGTTACCCACCCGATATACCTCAAGTGCAAGCACTTTTCTTAGGTACTAGGTGGGCTGGGACTTTTCCGGATTATCACCACTATGGGATGCCGTTGTACTAAGACTCAGGTGGTTGTATGTGTGCCTAAATAACCCAACCCTTTAAAAATCTATCCCGCAAAAATGAATTTAGATCCCCCTTGTTGGTTTAATTTTATTTTGCACTTTTATGGAAATTTTTCTTAAGTTCAAAGACCGGGGGTGATGATCCCGTGCCGCCTCTACGGGCTGGCATTCACTGTTGGAATATGATTGCATAATTAAAAGCGCAAGTAGGCCAGCCAAGCAGCTAAGGCACTTTAAATGACGAAAATATAAAGAAATTAAATTACAATATACAAGTAAACTCGCCAATCGGCTAAAGTGCTTGAAATGACGGAAATGTAAAGAAATTGAATGACGGTATGTAAGTAGGCCCGCCAAATGGCTAAGGCACGTAAATGACGTAAAAGTAGGGGTATGTAAAATGATGTAATCAAAGGGGTGAGTAAAAAAATAAATAAATAACAACAATAAAAAGGTTAGTAAATAAAAAATAAATAGGCCAGCAGAGTTGTCATATGTGTAACCGTGAGATTTTGACGATCCCGTCGCGACAATGCGCTCACTAACAAAAATATAGAGTCGCCACCCGGAGCTTTTGGTGTTCTGGGAAATCTAGATCATTTTTATAAGCACCAAAGTGCCACAAATTTGACTTTGAATCTGATCTATGCGAAAGGCTCTTTGGTAGGGGCTTCGGTTATCGATTGGGAAGGTGTTAGGCACCCAATCAACCCGCTTAATGCAGTCTCTACTAATGGCCAAAACTAAAATAATATAAAAAGAAATGAAAATGGCTTCCTCTTGCCCAAATGAGTCTTAAAATCCTATTTGTGCCCTTCCGTTCCTACCATGGCGTAATGGCACAAATGGGAGGATGGAGGAATGACTGAGAAGATAGAGGAATAGGGGGAGAGTCGGAGCTCTCAAGCCCTTGTTGCACCACTATGGAGCCTTGCGTTGGCTTGCTTCGGTGAGCTCTTGAAGGCTTGTATGATGAGAAATGGGGTTCTAACTCCTATGGCTTACTAGCTAAGTGGTAGAGAGGGAAGGCTAGGGGGTAACACACGTCTAACCTAGAGCTTATGGGTGAAAAGCTAAGGTCTAAAGGGCCTTTTAAGGTTTTGAAATTTGTATGGGAATGGTGCACTAGAGGGGAGAGAGTGAAGGGATTCCTTAATCTCTTAATTGCAAATTTTTTCAAGTCATTTGCAAGGGGGGTGCCTCTGTATTTATAGGAAAAAGAGAGGTTAGGACGGTGCTTAGAGGCTAATTGGGATTAACAATTAGGTAATGGGCCATCTAAGGTTTCTTCGGATTTTTGGAGCGTTGAAAAATGTGAGAAGTTGCTCCAATGGTGGATGATAGGGTGAGGCTTTAAACCACTTCAGGGGTTGCACATAGATAGTAAATGGGTGCAGCAGAACTAGCAAAGCACACCCCAAAGGTCAGGATGGTCAATCAGTCAAACCCCAATCTTAATTTTTGAGGCAAAAATACACAGTTACTGTTCATATATATGGCACAACTATTAGTTGCGCCAAGCATATGCATAGTAAAACAGTGCTTGAACAGTACTTGGGAAGTTGGCTGCCCGCGGGGGGACCCACCTATAGTTGGCACAACTATTAGTTGCGCCACATTCACCTATAGCTGGCACGACTATTAGTTGCACCAAGCCATCATTGGGGAGAAATGGCTTGGCGCAACTATTAGTTGCACCAAATCCCTAAGGGGGTCAGATGAAATTATCATTTTGCCCCTCGGGTTCGGGATGTGATATCGTTTTATACACAGATCCGATTGGGGTGATTCTTGGCCCGTTGGGAAGCTGAGAACTTTTGCTTTTCAATGGTGTTAGATTCGATCATAATAGAATGTCATAGCTAGTCCCAGTGCACCTCTCTTCATCCATTGCTCAGGAAAGATAGGTTTAGGTCTGGGATGGGTTCTAAGGGTTAGAATTGGTTTCTAAGGGTTCATGGAGGTTCTTAAGGGATCTAGGGTTATTCCTAAGGGTTGGGGATGACTCTTAAGGTCTTGGAATGGTTCCTAAGGGTTCCATAGATGCCATCAAAAGCTCAGAGATGCGCCTCTCTTGAAATATGTTTCAGTCGGGCCTTGGGCCAAATTTGGGTGTCTACGTGGAATATGCGCCTATGAGGATGCGCACAATTCATTATACACAGTTATCCTAGCGCGCAATGCAATTAAACACCCTGAGCACTGCACGCAATTTCCCAGGCACAACAAAATATACTTGGCTGTAGCAGCCAAGGGTGAACTTCTACATTTAGTTACGTTTAGGACTATAGCTACAACCCAAAGACAATATGCCTATATCTAAGCACTCCAAACAAAGAAAACAAAAAAAATGCCCCCTATGCACTTGACAATTCAAAACCTCACTGCCACTTAAAACATTTGAACATGTCAAAGTCCGTCAAAACTCGAACCAAGTCGACACTAAACCCAACTATAACATACCCAAACGCTTTAGATTTCAAAATTCATCGATTGAATCAAAATGCATAAATTAAACCGAACTAAACTAGCAAAAAAAAATAAAAATAACCTGAACTCAGATAGATTAAAAAAAACTTTTCTCATAAATATAATGAAATTATTACAAATTACACCGAGGGCATCCCTCCTAAACACACCATTTCAAACAAATTCAAATTTAAAGACAAACACTCAAAAACACTCGAACCCATAGACATAAAGAAGAAACATCCCTAAAAGAAATGCCCAAAATAATGATGGATAACAAAAAAGCCCGGGGAGGAAGCACACTCCGAACGAATTCCAACAAGAATCTCATCTTCCCCTCCTGAGTTGGCAGAAAGGAAAGAGTAGCTCACAGAAAGCCACCCAGAACTTGATGTATACACCTATGGAAGACCGATCTTGGAAACCCCCAAGGGAAGGCTTGCAAAAGATTAATCCTCAGAGCCTACCAAGGAGGAATTGGCATTGGTCATGAGAACTTTGGCGCAGCTCTTTCCTTTTCTTTCCTTCCACCAACCTTTGACTCTCCCATCTCTTCCCCTAGCATGGTAGCAATTCGAATGCATCCTCGCATTTCCAATACCGCTCATCCTCAACAAATTAAAATAATAATAATGATAACAATAATAATTACAAACCTCTTTAAGCATAATATATAAAAGAAAATAAATAAAAAATGCCCCAAATTTAAAGTTACAAATAAAGTTCAAAATAAAACTCAAGCCCTTAGTCCCCTATTTATAAACTATGTCCCTTCACCACAAGATGACAAGTGCCCCACATCTAAACACCTTCCATCTAATTAAATCCAAATTAGACACATACCCCCTAGAAGAACCACGATCCATGATAAACCAAAACCAACCAATAAACACACAACACTTACCCCTCAAAGAAACACAAATCCTTCACAAAGTAGATAGCCCAATAGGATAGAAACATCAAACACCCATCTTCATTATAGGAATTAAACTCACACACCTTTGACAAATGTCACCTCAACCTAAACCTCAAATTGAAACAAACAACATCCCTACCTTAAATAAAACAAATGCCAAAAATTCCTTAAAGCTCCCTAAAAGGAAATTTTAACCTTAAAGTTTCCAAATAAAACCCATACATAAAGTCAAATAATTTTAAAATAAGTCAAATGAAGCCACAAAATTCTAGATAAATCGAATAAAATTCTAAATAAATCCTAAACAAAATAAAGTCTAGCTAAACGAAATCAAAGAAAATCCTAGATAAAATCCTAGATAAATCCTAAACAAAATCAAATAAATAGGTAAATCCTAAGATTCCAAATAAATTCTAAACAGAGTTAAATAATTATTGATAGGTCAACTAAAACTCTAAATATATCAAATCAATCCAATAAAATCCTAATAAACTAAGTAGGTCAAATAAAGTTGAATAGATATTAGAATAAAATAAAATGGATGCCTAAGCAAGTCCAATTAAATCTAATGAACATAAAAAGAAATGAACACAATAAATAAAACATCTCTTTATTGATATGATAAAATTATGCATCTGTCACCGAAGGCATACCTCCTAAATATACAATCCAAAACTAAAGGCTAGAACCTAACCTACAACCTAGTACCGGACACAAACCCAAAACTTGATGCACAGATCATTCAATCAGAAGTAATAGAAAGGCAGGGAGAGGATTGGTTGGGGAACACCCTTTCCATCCATTTGGAGGACTTCCTCCCGCCATCTTCACCTCCTAACAATAATGAATGATGTATAGCATCCCTCAATTTCTGATACCTCTCAAGCCATAACTGCATCCCCATTTCAAGGAAACTTTAGGACAAAGAGCTCGCGAAATGACAAAGATCGGAAGAAATGACATCGAAATCACCCAATAAAAATGCCCTATACTCGTTGGCTCAGATAAAGAGAGAGAATGAAGAAAAAAAAAAGGGAAATTCGTATATATAGGCACTTTCCTGATTAAGCACCATAAGCTGTATGCTCAATCCGATCAGGCGCAACAAAACTTGCGCACAAGCCAAATCACGCGCACCAACTTGGGCGCATAATTAAACTACCGTACGCCCTAAAGCCCCGATGAGTCGATCTCGCACTGGGAACATGGCATGCAAGAAAATTACACGCGCTGAATTCGAAAGGTCACCCGCAGTGTGGCCGGGTGACGCTCCAATCACACGCATGAAATCTGACACATAATAGGATTACACGTGCATATTCAAACACGCAATCAAACTTCTGAACTGTCAATCACGCGCTCCCAAATAGGCGCGTAATTGAATTAAACGCCTTGCACCAGGCACATAATTTCTCAGCTACAACACACTCCTCAAACACGACATGTACTTCGAACTGAATAAACATGTGCCCTTGACAAAGACGCTAACAAAGCAAACACATCCTAGCACAATAAGACACACACATAATCATCTTGACCGATTGTAAACTGATTAGGGATGAGGACGTCTCCCCATAGTCCCATCGCAACCAAATCACCCTAATGACCTACTATGAATTTGCACCCCACTGCGATCAAAATTATTTCTCAGAGTCTCATCACGCACTCACAAGTACACGTGACCATTCCCCAACATCCGCTGCACAAAATAAACCAATAAAATAAAACAAAATAAAATAAAATCATCACTCATAGCTCCATCGCTAAATATAAAAGGCCCCCTCATGACACAAAGCGAAAAGTAATAGTGACAAAGTAGCCAATCACGCTACTCATCCCGTCACGATCAAAATCACTCTCCCTTGTCCCATCGTGTAACCTTACACATTGACCAGGGAGAGAGAGTGAGCCATTGTCCCATCACACATCCTCACAATAACCCATGTCCCATCACGACATGATGCACATATCCAACCCTATCACCAACACCTAAGCTCATTGACCTAAATCAGCCATACCCTCGTGTCCCATTGAGAGGCTAAATCCTCACCACGTAACCTCACCCGCCCCGCGACCAAAGGTAGGCTCGACCGATGTCCCATCATGGAAAGCCAAAAATGAGCCTCCCTAAACCCTGCAACATCACCAAGGCAAAAACCAAGTCCCGTTAGATCTCAAAACACCATTCAAACCCACCCCAAGACATCACCTGTCGAAGAAAAGAGGCACCATCATCGTCCCATCATGATGTCAAAATAGCCAAGAGTCATCAGACCAACCCCCCATCACACTCATGTCCTGTCGCGGTGCAGTCCCAATCTTATATCATCGTATAACCCAAGATCTGCCAAAGAAAGAAATAAACATAACTTTCCTCATCACATAACCACTAATATCCCATCGCCCACTATATTTTCCCTAAATCCCATCGCGTTACTCCACTTAGCAAACAGAAGGGGAAGCGCATCTAATCTCCCATTTCAAAGAGCTGAACCTCCCTCCAAATGCCTTACCACAATAATCATCACATCCCATCACGACGACTCCTGAATACCCCAATCATGCGGTAGTCATCAGGCTCCACCGCATCCAAAACAAAAGCTCACTGACAGTAGAGGAGGAATAAATCATCCACCATTCCATCACGCCAATAACCAGCGTGCCCCCCTTGCCATTACAGAAATCAGAAGAAGAGAGGAAACCCTCTGACATCCCATTGCACCCAACACATATCAAGTCCCATCCCCAATATGTCATCGGGCGACCCAAACATCCCATCAGGCGATCCGGACATCCCGTCATAGTGGCGACCATCAGCCCCTACTACAATAATTAATGGAGGGCGAGGGTAGACCCTCTGATGTCCCATCACATGACCCTACACACGATAGATGGAATAAAGGGGAGGGAACCAATGTCCCATCGCAAACCACACCCCTCTAAAATGTCCCATCAAGACACTCCTACCAGACACTTTTGTCCCGTCGCATAACCTTGCACATCAGCTCCAACCAGGAGGAGAGGCCACTTGTGGTCCTATCACAACACGATCAAGGGAGCAATAGCCAGCCAATCCCACTGCAAGCAAAAGCCTCCTGCCAACAACAAATCAGGTAAGTAAAATACCCCTTCTTTTACTCAATATTCCTTATAAAATATAGTTAGCTAAGATTAGGTCAAATGTTTTCAAAAACCCATCTCTCTCGACTCGCGAGTCGGTGTAGTCCTCCCATAAGAGACAATCATCAGTACTCATCGAGAAGGTCAAACGGAGCATCCGACATACTAAGTGTTGTCTTGACAACCACATGAATGGTAGGGTCCACAAATCCCTTATCGGTGGATTTGCTCAGCGATGTCTTGGAAGCCATGTTTTCTGTAGATTTACCACCGAATTTATCTTATGTTAAAATCCTAAAATTTCCAAAAAATAAAATATTTTCAAAAATAAAAACAAAAATAAAAATAATAAACAAATCCTATCTATCAAAATTCATCTCTCACCACTCCAATCTGTTCTATCCCCTGGGAAATCGAACACTAAGCATACTCAGCTCGAAGAAATCACAAATGTCCACTGGAAAAGGGACACCTGACGTGCCATTGGTGTGAGCAATGACGCGTCCGGTCTGACATGACTTGCGAAAGCCTTCCCTAATACTTGATATTACATATTATTATCCGGTCTTTGGACCTTGTCTCTGGACATTAGTATGACACCCCCTGGTACCTCGACTGCATCATTTTCCCACTATTTGATTGCCCATTGCAGCAAGTCACGCAATGCGACCCCCAAATTCTCAATTTTAGCTTGTGCTAATAGATAAGAAAGCTAAGCATTTCATGGCAGCATCCCCAGTCCACATTTGTGATTTCCCGAAAGAAACGAGAAGGCACCCTTGAAAGAGGGGTGTCTACTTCTTCGATGTAATCTTACTTTATAAGAACGCGCTGAATATGGGCATCTGTAGACACCCTAATTTTACCCTCTCAGAGTACACGAATCTGTTCGGTCAACCTTTGAGCCTATCCATGATTTTCAAAAAGGATTTACCTTCTTTGAAAGCTTTAAGACCCTAATATAGGAACCATATACTGAAACAATAGTACATGGTCGAACACAGGCTGAAATAATAGCTCTGTGGCTCAGACCCCATAACCCTAATACGGGAATCATATACTGAAGCAATAGTATATGGTCGAGGCACATGCTTAAACAATAGCCCTGTGATTCGATTGCACGCCCGCACACCTATAGACACCCCCATTTTGACCTCTCGGAATATACAAATTTGTTCGGTCAACCTTTTACCTCATAACCCTGATATGGGACCATATGCTGAAACAATAGTATGTGATTGAACTCAGGCTAAAACAATAGTTCTATGGCTCAGGCCCCTGACATGGGAACCATGCACTGAAACAGTAGTACATGACTGAACACAGGCTGAAACAATAGCTCTGTGGCTCAGATACCAACATAGGGAGACTATGTACTGAAATAATAGTATATAGTCAGAATGCAGACTGAAATAATAGTCTCACATTTCAGACCCTTTAACCTAACGTGGGAACCATGCACTGAAACAATAGTACATGACTTAACACAGGCTAAAACAATAGCTCGATGACTCAGATCCTCACATAGGGAGACTAATACTGAAACAATAGTATATAGTCAAAATATAGGCTGAAACAATAGCCTGGCATTTCAAGCCCGACCTGGACCCGAATAACCCCGAATAAGCACCCAAAACCACGTGCTCAATTTGATTGCACGCCAAATTACAAGCGCGCAATCAGTCCCTTCTCATACCAGACTTCCTTTCTCCATACCAACTTGAGACTCGATCACACGCTTGTCACCAGATGCGCGATTAGATTGAGCACCACATCACTAGCACTCAATTGGCCCACGCCCGGCCTAGCCTCACTGTCCTTGACCCCTAAGTTTCCTCAATTAAACTCTTCGAGAGTGGCGTTTATTTGGATTACGCACACTAAAATGGGTGCACAATTAGTTCTAACATTATAGGACAAGGAAACTCGCTGAGCAAGTCAGTCGGTCGCTCACTGAGTCAGTGACCGACTCAAAGTGATTAAGTGCTGAGAAGCCAACGCACAATTTTGTTAAATGCTTGAAATAGGGCGTTTAATTAAAGAAAAACCTATAAAAGATTTTTTTC
Source organism: Chloranthus sessilifolius (assembly GCA_021018995.1). Lineage (NCBI taxonomy): Eukaryota > Viridiplantae > Streptophyta > Magnoliopsida > Chloranthales > Chloranthaceae > Chloranthus > Chloranthus sessilifolius. The sequence continues at coordinate 15,527,182 of CM037594.1, forward strand.
TTAATTCAGTATGGGAGGCTGGACAATTTTCAGGGGAGAACGCATTTTTTTGGGATTCCGAAACCAGAGAACTCCGAGGACAAATTAATAGAGGAACCTAACCATGATTTCAAAATTCAAGTGTCGAAACTTCGAGATTTCTCTTCGCAGCCCCGATCCTAGGTAAAAATCTTAGTTTTAGACTTAGGATCTCTCTCTTAGTTTTAATCATAGGTTTTAATTTTCAATCTTAGACCATAGCACCCTTTTCAGACCGCAAATTTTTATATCTGGTTCTAATCCTCCGAATTCAGATCCAGTCTTTAATTCGATGGCTTAATTCACCGATCCTAGACTTTAATTCCGTTCTAAAATCTTAATCTCCAGTCCTATCATTAATTTATGGTTCTAGGTCTTAGACTCTAGAACTAGTCTTTAATCATATCGTCTGATTTTTTTATTTCAGACCCGAATTCAGTCTTAGAAATTTAAATTTAAATTTAAATTTCTTAGTTTAATATTTCTAAAATCCTAAATATTAATTTTAGTTTATATAATCCTAGTTTCTTAATTTAGTTCATAATTATTATTCCGAAATCAATTCTAAAAATTCAAAAATACTATTTTATAGTCCGAATTTCAATTTATCTTTCATCTCAGCCATCCGATTTGCCCAAGGGAGCTTACGGAGGGTACTCGAGAACGAGGCCAATCCTCCTTAGCGTAGCGGGCCCAAAACCCCTTTTTTTAGGAATTCTAGAATTAATTAATTTTTTTTCTTATCTTTTTAGTATAATTAACTAGTAGATTTATTAATTAAGTTAATTAGATTTTAATATGATTGATTAATTTCTTTAAATCAGATTTTAATTGGTTAATTTCTTGATTTAATTAGAATATAAGTCCCATAATTTTTTCTTAGAATTTTAGTATAGTCAATTTACATGCTTTATTGTGATTAAATCCTTAGAATTATTGCTCCGATTAGAACTCCAACAAAGTTAACTCTATTATTTTAATTAGATACTTCTCGCATAGCTAATTACTCACTTTATGAGGTCTCAGTACCATTAATCAGTCCTTTTTATTTTAATTAGAATCCTATTATAATTAATTTATCGCTCTGATCATAATTCTAGTCAAATCAGTTCCTTCATTTTAATTAGAATTTAGTATAGTTAATTCGTTGCTTTAATCGGAATTTTAGCAAAATTAGTTTACTTGCTTTAATTAGAATTTCAGTCTGATTAATTCATTGCATAAATTAGAATTTTAGTAAAATTAATTCTCTATTTCAGTTAGAATTCTAATAAGACTGTTAAATTTGATTTGATTAGATATTCAATACAACTAGCTTACTTGCTTAATTAGAATTTTAGCATAACTAGCATGCTTGATTTAATGAAAGTTTCATCAGAACTACTACATGTGCACTCCTAGTACAATTAGGAAACCTGATTACAATCAGACTTCTAATGAGATTAGGAAATTAAAATTAACTAGACTTCTAATGAGATTAGGAAATTAAAATTAATTAGACTTCTAATGGGATTAGGACACTTAATTAATTAAATATTCAGTAAGGATAGGAATAGTAAAAATTAACCAGACTCTTAATAGGATTAGAATAAACTCGCATAACCAAACTCACAATAGAATCAGGGAAGTCTAAATTGACCAGAACTATAACAATAATGGGAAATAAATAGGAAACTTAAACTATCTAAATTATAAGAAAAGACAAAGCTGCTGACGTTTGCAGGCAGACGACTTAGTATAGAAGTAACCCATCGCAACAAATTAGGAACCTTCCTAAAAAACCACCCTTTAGTTCTAACATTCCAAACGCTGCATCGGTAGAGTCTACTTGGACAGAATTGGAGCAACTGATTCAACGAGAATTGAGAGGAACCCAGAAAAAGTGCGCACCAATAGATTGGTGATCACGATGGGACACTTTTGCAAACTCTTTTTCTAGATAGTTAGTTTTCATCATATCTCCCTTTTTTTATTTCCTTTCCATCATGTCATTTAGATCCCCTCTTATATATATGAGAGTCTTTGTCAAAGACTCGAGATGTCTGGCATATAAAGGGTGAGTTTAGGAGATCCATCATTGTGGGGATATCATAACAATCCCATATACGAAGAAGAATCACTTCAAAATTCCAGCCCACGACAACCTGAGATTAACATGGCCGGCGAGCAAGAAAATCCCTTCTCTACCCCACACACCGAAAATAATCATAATGGGAGAGATGGTAACATTAGACAAAACCTCACCGCTCAACAGATTATAGAACTCAGTATTCAAAGAATACAGAGAGGAGACAACGACTCCAAAGAATTGCTTTGAGGGTTGACCGCCGCATACAAAACCATTAGGTCATGATAATTTTCAGAAGAACAAGAGCGACAGGAGAGGCCACCGGTGTTAGCCCGCGCCACACCATTGAGGCAACGCGCCCACACATTCTTCAATGATGACCCTTCAGATAAGGTTTGCTTAAACGCGGCTCCAAAAGACAACACCATTAAAATTGAAGATCTCCCTAAAATGCTCGATGAGTACATGGCCAAGAGAGAGTGCCCCGGTCACTCATTAGGATTTGACAAATTTTTCCGAGATGCCGAGTTCAATTTACCAATAGGATTTAAGCTACCAAAATTTACTAAATATAATGGCATGAGAAATTTGAATCATCACTTGGCCCTCTTTTGTAATGATTTCCGACCCATACGCGATAATCAAGGACTTCTCATTCACTATTTCCAACGCTTATTAGAAGGAGAAGCTTTAGATTGGTTTGGGGGACTCTGGTTTTATAAGATAGAGACCTTCGATGAATTAGTCAATCAATTCCTATACCAATACAAACACTTGATCCAAGAGACAGTTAGTCTTAGCAATCTAATGGCAGCCAAGGAAGGACCAAATGAAGAATTTACCGACTTCATCTCCTAATGGAGAAAACTCGCTACTAGGACCGACACCTCAATGAAAGAGAAGGATTCGGTAGACATTATCATCGATAACACTAGAGAACCGTTGAAGAGCGCACTTTTCATAAGTGATTGCCTCGACTTCACTGCACTCCACTCTCGGGTATCTCGATTAGCACGACACATTAAAGGCGGAGACCTTGCTCTATCCATAGTCATATCGAAAGTGGGTTCTACCAGTGAATCAAAATAAAAAAATAATAAGAAAGCCTTAGGAACCAAATAGGTCAACACCGTTGTTAATCAAGGACAAAACTCTAAGAACGAAAATTTCCACCCACGAAACTTCAGGCAAACCCAAAATCAGCAACGATATACGAACCAAAACCAAGGCACTAATCAGTAAAGATATGCAAACCAAAACCAAAGCCAGAACCAAAATAAGGGCCAGTATCATAATTTAAATTAATATCCCAACACCTACCAGAATCAGAACATGACGCATAATCGACCGACCCACCTGCCGAATTATAATAGTGTGCCCCCACTGTAGAACTTAAACCCAGCCAGAGGTCCCTACCAACCGAGGCGGGAACACTATCCCCCTTTATCGAATATAATTTCCAATATCTTCCATCTCCTTAACACTCATAAACTCCTCCGATTCCCACAAGAAAGACCCCGCCCATGGCTGACAAATCTAGACTATAGTAAATACTATGCATTCCATCGATATGCGAGACACAACCTAGAGGACTGTTGGGTCCTCAGGGGCATAATCTATGACATGAATGACCGAAGTCAGATCAATTGGGAACCGCTTAGGAGCCCTAACCCTAATAATAACCAACTCCAACAAAATTTAGGAATCGTTAATAACCACATGCCTAACCACAACCAAGCAACACCGGCTCAGGTCACCACCGTAGATCTCTCCGATCGTTCCCCTTCCAACCTTCCACCTTAATCACTCGCATCCAACCCTTTGCTACTTTTGCCACACCAGCGAAAGCTCCTTCACCCCTGCTTCCCTCGGCCCTAATCACTCCCATCGCCTCATCGAATCCACCACCTTATCTAAAGTTCACTCAGATACGAGTCCATTCCTTTAGGGCTAGCAGACTATTCCTCCGTAGTAACCCATCGGAACCTCCAACCCCTCCAAATCTCGAACCAATGCCATTACTGCTCCCTTTGTCCGATTTTAAACCCGAGTATAGAGATCGCGTTCTCTAAACTGCAGCACAAATTATTGCATGGGTAGAAAGTGTCACCCAAAAGACTCCAAGCCAAGACAACGAAGTAACCACCGAGCATTTGCTAAATCTAAAAGAAGGTGAGCCAGAAGAACATCCTGACCCGTGCGAGACGCTGGTCTCTGCTTTCTTAGAAGAGGAAGATTACACATAGTACCTCCCACCTTGGAGCGGCACCATTTAGGTATGCATTCCAACCTCAAATTTCACCCATTTTATGAATACAACCTCGTCAAGCCGCGTCGGGTTCAGTCAACAATCGACTTGCCTGATTCTCAAATCAGGAACCAATTACCTGCCTTCACCTTTTCCTCAAAATAAGGATTTCACGAATGCACAACCACCAGAGGAGAATGTGAGAGAAAGAGAAGTTAACTTGCCTCTCCCACCTCACATCATCCCTCCACCAATTCCTACACCTCAACCATTCCAACCACCCGCACCTAAGGCCCATCGGCTAGGAACAGAAACTGTGCTCGAGCCAGGGCAAGAATACGACCTTCTACGGCATCTCCAGAAGATCCCGACCCAGATATCCATACTATAACTCATCAAGAAATTGTCTTGCCATCATTAGTTGTTGATAAGGACACTTGAAGGCACGCAAGTGGATGAGGATACGACCCTAGATGAGCTTCAGCAAATCCCTTCGGTCATGGCGCAACCTCCAATGCTCACTTTATAGACGCAGACATGCCTAAAGAGTCATTTCGGGGGAGTGTGGCCCCCATATATCTTACGGTTATAATTAGAGGATTCTCCGTACCACACACACTTGTTGACACGGGAGCAGGACTTAACATCTGCCCTCTCACCATGTTAAAGAGGCTCGAATACATGGAGCAGGTTATTAGGCCCTCCGCACTGTCACTCATAGCATATGATGGGTCGCGTCAGTTTGTCAAAGGACCTATCAAGCTACATGTTCACCTCGGACCTGTAACGAAAGACATTACCTTCCATGTTTCTAATTTTGCTAGTACGTACAATATCATTTTAGGAAGAAAATGGCTGGAGTCAATGAAGGTCATCACATCCACATACCATCAATGCGTTATATTCCCATACGAGGACTCCGTCGTCTGTATATACGCTGATGCATCCCTCTAGGAGATGGATACTGATTATGCGGCAAGCATACCAACCACTCACGATTATGTGTTGAACACGAGTCATATTCAAAAGACTCGAATCCCTGATGAGACAACCGTTGCGGAAGTCCGTCCCCCTACCCCTCCTAGTTTGCCCCCAACATGTTGACAAAAATTAATTAAAAGAGAGGTTGGCCCAGACCTCGCCAAACACTATGCCATTAACCCTACCGCGACAAAATGGTGGGACCTGATGTACCAACTTGGATATGTTCCCCACACCGAACTCGATAAAAATAAGCAAGGTCATGTAGGACCCGTTGTCCCAACACAAATACGTAAGCACATAAGGTTAGGTTACCAATCGGACGGCCCGCAAGCTGACTTGTCCCCTACCTTACCAAAATGGTCTCTATATGACAACTTCACCTACGGGACCACTGAGAAAGCAAATGTGCCAAAGCGTAAGGAAGTGTCCTTCACTAGATCCCAAGAGGTGGAAATTGAGCGAATGGCTAAAGCGTTCAATGATTTAACCAATTTAAACGATGATATTGATGAACCGCTCGAAGGAGTTAAGCCCATGTTTGACACTAAGGAATTTACAGAAGAGAGGAGAGAAGAACCCCTAGGGCTCTACCCACGAGTAGAAGACTGGGAATCTAATGACGACGAAGATTTTCACATAGCAGCCTTATAAGGTAGTGAAGATCACTTACGCTTAACATGAAAGAGGATGACACGCCACAAGGAAATACTAACTCGTATAGCATTCACCTCGGCCTTAGCCTTGAGGGATGGGAATGCCCTTGGGACTCCCCTTATATCGCTTACCCATACCAACCACGCTGTAGGGCATGCGCCAACATATTATAGCGTTTCGCTAGTTGGACCTGACACTCTGCGATAGAAGAATCGAATCACTCTAACCTCGTGACCACCGACACAAGTAATGACCTACCAGCTCAGCTGCCGGCACAAGAAATAAAAAATCCCAACGGTCATTCGATTGACCTAGGGGGACATACTCGCATCGCCCTGATAAACTTTGAAGAGGAACTTGAACTAGACACTTCTACATCCTCAGATTCACCGCAACTATAATATTTTAAAAATCTCTAAAGGAAGAGTGGCAACCTCCCCCGAGTGATGACGAGGACTACTAGATAGACCTCCTGGCCCTCCAGTTAGCGAAGCCAGCCAATCTAGGACTTCAAGCACTATCAGATCAAGAAGATGAATTCGATAATGTCTTCGACTCTAACCTAGAAGGATGGGAATTTCCTTGGGAATCCCCCTGCATTCTTCACCATTATCAACCTCACTACCGAGCATGCGCGCTCATCTTAACATATAATGAAGATCAAGGAAAAGAACTCGCTACCCCTGAGGACCCTTTGGGAAATCTCCCTCGATGGGAAGAACATTATTATTACATCCCAGAGGATGACAGTTCAATTGACTACGATCTTCAGAGCTTCTTCAAAGAAGAGGCGATCAATGTGGCAAAAGAAATCCAAGCGATAGTGCCACTGTCACTAGCGTCACTCATTCAAAAGATCTCATCAGGTGAGGACTCAAAAAAAAAATGCCAAATTCACAACAAGTCCGTATTCACAACAAGTCCGTATTTCTTGAAGAATCGCCGAACGACTCCAGCAGTCGTCTCGCTCCCTCAGCTAGAGGAAGCAATTCTCCCAGCGCCCCTTGAGGTGACCGGTCTTGTACCATATTTATTATCAAAAATCAAAAAAATAGAAAACCCTAAAAATTCATAAATATAAAATCTAAAAAAACCAGAACCCCAAAACAGAAAGGGAAGTCTTTGTCCCGAACCAAATATGTAGCCAACAAGGAGACCTTTCTCCTAAGGTTTCTATCTCGTTCACCGCACAAGGATGTAAAGCATCCTGCCTAAATAATAAGCCAGTGATCATATTGGACGAGATAATTCGTGACTTTGAGAGAAGAATTAGTAGTCCTGACCTTTACCGTACCAAAGATCTCTCGGTCATAGATTGTGCTGATGAAGGGTTACCTTTCATAAATTCAAATTCCCAAATGTAGCAATTTTGTAGTATACGAACATATCGAGGACGAACAAGGAGCACCAATTACTGAAGAGGTACTGGACTTCCAACGGGTTATCAAGTGTTTCGATGAGCAAACCCAAGCTGCCGCGGAACCCACGAAAGAACTTAACTTTGGCACTAAAAAGAAACCCAAGAAGCTACTGATTAGTGCAACGCTCAACTCCAAGGAACGCCAACAAATTGCACAAGTCTTGCAAGAACACCTTGATTCCTTCGCATGGTCCTACGAGGACATGCCCTGTTTAGACTCGAGTTTATTAGATCACCTCATTTTAGAACCCGATGCAAAGCCTATTAAACATAAACTCTGCAGGATGCACCCACAAACTGCCCTCCAAGTTAAGGAGGAAGTCGGCAAGTTACACAAAGCCAAATTTATCCGAGTCGTTCTTTACCCTAAGTGGGTTGCCAACATAGTGCCGATCGCCAAGAAAGATGGTAGAGTACATGTTTGCATTGACTTTCAAAACCTCAACCAGGCATGCCAAAAAGATGACTTCCCACTTCCACACATTAACACTCTAGTCGATAACACCGCTGGACATGAGATGTTATCCTTTATGGACGGCTTCTCCAAATATAATCAAATCAAATTAGCAGAGTCCGACCAAGAGAAGACTTCCTTCACCACACCATGGGGAACATACTGTTACGTCGTTATGCCTTTTGGGCTCAAGAATGCAGGAGCCACGTATCAACGCGCCATGATGGCTATCTTTCACGACATGATGCATAAGTGTGTAGAAGTCTACGCCGATGACATATTAGTGAAGTCCCAAATGCGAGTAGAATATGTTGAAGCACTCCGATTGGTATTACAAAGAGCTAAGAAATATCAGCTAAAAATGAACCCAGAGAAATGTGTCTTCGGGGTCACTTTCAAAAAATTACTTAGTTTCATAGTTAGCAAGAGAGGGATCGAAGTTGACCCTGGGAAGGTCAGAGCCATCCTTGAGATGTCACCTCCCAGTAATATTAAAGAGTTACAAGGCCTAATAGGAAGATTGTAATTCATTAGAAGATTTATCTTCCAGCATTCGGATAAATGTGATCCTTTCTACAGACTGCTTAAAGGAGGAACTGATTACAAATGGGATGATCAGTGTCAGCAAGCCTTCGACAACATCAAGAAATACCTCCTTAACCCGCCTATACTATCACCACCTGTCACCGAAGGACCCTAATTCTATACCTCTCAGTGAACGACAAAGCAATGGAAGTAATTCTGGGATAATATGAAGAAGAAGGCAAGAGAGAAGGCTATCCACTACCTCAGTAGGATGATGGTCGACTACGAATGAAAATACACTTCAATGGAGAATACTTGCCTCGCATTGGTGTGGGCCTGTACCAAATTACGACACTACTTTGGAACACATAAAATACTAGTACTAAGTCGAATGGACCCTCTGAAGTATGTATTCAAAAAGCTTGCAACATCAGGAAAGATCGCTCGCTGGCATATGCTCTTGCAAGAATTCGATATCACTTATGCCACGCAGAAATCGATCAAAGGGCAATCAATCACCGATTACCTTGCAAATCTCCCACTCCCTAGTGATGAACCTGTGCATGTTGATTTCCCTAATGAAGACCTACTCATGATTCATAATGAATAGCCCGATAAGACCTCATGGACTCTTTATTTTGATGGCGCTCTAAATCATAAAGGAAAAGGCATCGGGATAGTCCTCCTAAGCCTAGAAGGGGTTTTCATACCTAAAGCTTTTCAGCTAGATTTTCCTGTCACTAATAATGTCGCAGAATACGAAGCCTTTATTGCTGGACTACGAGCAATGCTATAATTAGGTGTTAAACAGTTAAAAACCATCGGTGCTTCCAAACTAGTAATTTCACAAGTCATAGTAGAATGGAAAACTAAGGAAAAGAATCTAATGGCATACCTAGAAACTGCTCAATATTTAGTAAAGAAATTTAAAAGAATCTCTTTCATGCACATCCCAAGATTAGAAAACGAGCTAGCAGATTCCTTAGCCATGCTACCCTCAATCATCCAAATACCTATCGGACAAAATACCAAGACCTTCTCTGTTGAAAAGCTGACAGTACCTGCTCACGAGATAGCATGGATCATCAAGAGAGAACTACCCATCCTCCCCACAAGTACAGGACCGAAAGAATCAATCACCCCAAAAAAGCACATCAAGACAAGAGCCGAAGTCACTATGTTTAGATTTGAAAAATCACCGACTGACGATGGACAACCGTGGTATTTCGACATCTGGAGCTTCTTGAAGCATCAGCATGTCCCTCCATATGCTACGAAGATCGAACGAAAAACTATAGGGAACCGATGGACCCGATTCTGTATACTCAGAAAAATATTATATAAAGAGGCCTGCACTAAAGGAGTACTTCCATGATGCATCACGACCGTCGAAGGACAATACATCATCCGAGAAGCACATGCTAGTGCCTATGACACCCACCCCGGTAGACAGCGACTCTCCGATTAAGTTACACGACAAGGCTACTTTTGGCAGACAATGATCAAAGAATGCCACCTTTACGTCCAATCCTACAAGCAATGCTAAGAACGCGTTGCACTCATCAAAGCTCCATCAGATGCATTGAATACTATGATCTCGCCATAGCCGTTTTTGATGTGGGCCTTCGATGTCATCGTACCTTTCATAGACACCGTTGGGAACACGCACAAGCACGCATTCATACTTACAGCGACCAAATACTACACCAAATGGGCAGAAGCTGAATCCTATGTCAGAATCATCGCTTTAACACTCATAAAGTTTATTGTTCAGAATATCATCACTAGGTTTGGAGTACCCAGGATGTTTGTCACCGACAATGGACCACAATTTATCACGGAGAAGATGAAGAAGTTATACAAGAAGTATGACATCGATCTACACCACTCATCACCGTTCTACCCTCAAGGCAATGGACAGGTAGAAGTTACGAATAAACTACTTATTCAAATCCTAAAATGCATAGTAGAAATAAGCAATAGGGCCGACTGGCCTAAACAACTGCCAGAAGCACTCTGGGCCTATAGGACCTCTATTCGTACGGCCACTGGCCAAACTCCCTACCTCCTTACCTACGGGATGGAGGCAGTCCTATCATATGAGATACAAGTATCATCTTTATGCATTTAACTCAATGATGAGCTATCCTTAGATGAGAGGAGAATTGCCCTATCCACGCAGCTAGAGCAGCTCGATGAAACACGTCTAAGGGCAGCTGATCACGCTCAGGTATATCAGAGGAGTGTGGCTAGGGCTTACGATAAGAAAGTCCTTGAATGAACCTTTAATATTGGGGAATTAGTCTTGAAGAAAATCATGCCTTCCAAGCACGCCCATCGGAAAGGAAAACTGAAACTGAACTGGGAAGGCCCATATGTCATAACTGCCGCATATCCTGGAAATGCCTACAAACTAGCGAACCAAGACAAGGAAGAGCTCCCTAGCCCTTAGAATGCCATGTACCTTATAAAATATTATCCTTAGCCCTGTGATCATCACATCCCGTGATTATATACTTATACTTATCACCCTCGTAGTCGTCACGACCCATTCATTGGTCGTACGCCTTCAATTATCAAAATATCCTTAAGACCTCCGATTTATCTCTCACCTTTTCTCACTCGGACAATCTGATTAAAGGACTAGTGACCTATCTAACCTCTTTCAAAATCATAAGTAACACCCGATCCTCATTTCCCTCCCCCCACCATTAGAGGAGATGTTAGAGCAAAAAAAAATAAAGATGGTAGGTTTGATCAAAACTCATTATTATTACGCTAGCAAGATGCTTTCGAAACATTTATCTATATTTCAAAAAATATCGAGTGAGAGCATTATGACGAATGAACAAGTTAATGAGCTCAAGGAAGTATAAGCTGGCCGTGAGGACATCCCTGGTAATTTTACTAGAAGTGTATAAGCAAGCTGCGAGGGCATCCTTGATGTCCCCATACTACTAGATGTCGTCATAAGGTGGCGGGAGGAGGACAAACTCCTGCTAACCATAGAATATGAGATTTTGATGGTGCTGAAACATGGCGAAGAGCTCGATCATGACATCCTATATCCCCTCTGAGAAAAAGATTGTTACCTACCCCTTTTAGAAAGCATTAGATACAAACTATTCCCCTCATCAGTGAGCCTTACCCCCCTCTTCTATTTTTATTTCGGATGATAAACCAGAAGCCTTGCAAGATGTTCCTAGAAATGAAACTAAACACTGACCGCCGCCCTAGGATAGACCCCCGTTTACAATTGACCTAATCAAAGAGACCTCCCCGGTTCGATGATAGAACCGGTCGACTTTTCCTCAAAACTAACTCGCCAAATACCCATGACTGCTTATAGACCCAAAGTGCTCATCTCGAAAATCAAAAAAGCTTCATTGCATCTTGACGCTGAGGCATTTTTTTATATTAGAAGAAGAATCATATCAGAAGCATCGGCTTGTCCACAATGAAGATAACGAATGACGAAGTTACCATCCGAAAAGTGCTACCGAAGATATTATACTGCCAATCATACCACGCTCCTACACTGGGGCATTTTTATATTTATTATTTTGTTATTATTTCTATCTTAGCTATTTGCTTTCCCTGTTGCATTATTTTCATTTCAAAAATAATAAAGAAAAAAAAAATGAAATACTTACCCCCCTTGACAATTAGCAAGGGGGAGAACAAAACCACTGACAACATTACTCTCACATGTGCAAATATGAAGCAACCTTCAACCATCACTGGGCTAGCTCAGCAAGCATCCAAGTCCCAATGACAGTCGATGGCGCTAAAGAAACTAAAAAATAAAAGTAGACGCAAGAGTTAATTAAAAGAAAGGAGCCAATCAAGTACATCTAAGCCAAAAATCTCTCTATATATATGTCAAAATCTTTTCAGTTCTTTTACACTAATCACCGGGGGCATCCCCCTATATATACCATACACATATGCTATGGATACAAAAAAATCACACACACCCCTACTCCCTACACTGCCGTTGGTATGGACGAGCGTCGCTGTCCCTGGTATCATCAGCTCTGAGGTCCACAAACTGGTCCTTCGAAAACACAATCCCTGCACCGAGAGTCCTCGGAACCTCTAGAAAACGAGGCCCTGCCACAGAACTCCCCTCACTTGTTTGTTTAGAAGATCTTGACAATTTGCAAGGGGGAGAGCAAAACCACTGACAACATTACTCTCACATGTGAAAATATGAAGCAACCTTCAATCGTCACTGGGCTAGCTCCGCAAGCATCCATGTCCCAATGACGGTCGATGGCGCTAAAGAAACTAAAAAGCAAAAGTAGATGCAAGAGTTAATTAAAAGAAAGGAGCCAATCAAGTACATCTAAGCCAAAAATCTCTCTATATATATGTCAAAATCTTTTCATTTCTTTTACACTAATCACCGGGGGCATCCCGCTATATATACCATACACATATGCTATGGATACAAAAAAACCACACACACCCCTACTCCCTACACTGCCGCTGGTATGGACGAGCGTCGCTGTCCTTGGTATCATCAGCTCAGAGGTCCACAAACTGGTCCTTCGAAAACACAATCCCTACACCGAGAGTCCTCGGAACCTCTAGACAACGAGGCCCCGCCACAAAACCCCCCTCACTTTCTTGTTTAGAAGATCGCCTCGATTGCGAATGAGGAGGATACCTCGCAAGAACCTCACGAACAACAGAATCCTCACGAACATCACCCCTGACACGATCATGGGACGTGTGACGAGATTGCCCGGCCGAGGAACCCGCAGCCCTTGACTCCGACCCACCAAGCTGATGAGCCAGCCTATGTATCCCCCGCTCACTCCTCGCCAAACGATACTGCAGCTGATCTAGGGTCGCTTGCGCCACTGCCTGCATCATCTAATGCGCTGCCTCTAATGCCTCAATCTGAGTCCTCTGTGCAACCATCATCTTGACAAACAAGTCGTCACGACTCTGAGTCTCCCCAAGGATTCATCTCGCCTCAGGAGTGGCGCGCGCTCGCGCCGCCTCTAGACGCGCATCCTCAAGCTGGCGAACCTATATAACCACACCAAGTCAAAGGAAAACTAACATATACATGAACAAAATAAGAAACTTTGAAAAGGAAACAGTCATACCAGATCCAACCTCTCCTCCAGGAGTTGCCCAATCGTCTCAGCCGTCATTGGATAGCAGGAGGCACGAAAGGAACAGTGAACATAGGCGGCTGCAAAAAGAACAAACAAATACATCAGAAAAATAATATAAATAAACCACAAACACAATAACTAAAATATACCTGAGTAGGGATAGGAACAGACTCCTGAGGGGGAGCCTCGGGAGCGAAGTCCGGAACAGCCTGCACAAAGAACCAAACCAACCAACACAAGTCATGTAAGAATAAAATAAAGATGGAATAACCTAAATAGGATTACACCACACCAGAAACTATACTTAATTCTCTGAGTGTAGAGAGGCAATAGTCGCCTCCCTAGTCTGAAGATCCTCGGCAACCGCCCGACGCTGAAATACCACATGATATTAGTAAACTATTAAGAAAGCGAAACAATGACACCCAACAAACTAATGCGATGACACAAACAAGATAGAAGATTGAATGGGAGACCCAACAAACTAATGCGATGACACAAATAAGATAGCAGATTGAATGGAAGCTTACCCAATGATCTAGCTCAGCCCGCAGCTAAGCCATTGTTGGATCCTCCCGACTGGAGGAAGCGACTAAAAACGGATCAAATGTCGGAACAGGACATCCAACAGCAAGCTCGGCTCTCTATGAATAACAATAAACACATTAGTTGGCAAGTTCACAATGCTAATAATTAACAAAACCATATTTGTAAAGACACCTACCAATCGGTCAATCTCAGATCGTAAGCTGGCCTCCACCTCTCGCCCGGCCTGCTGCTGACCGCTTAACAACTCGATCATCGCCGGCTGACGAGCAACCTCACCCTCCCTCTCAGACTATACAAGATAAAATGAAAGGAGACATCACAACCATGTTAGAATGACCAGAAGATTGAGTTCACATATTACAAAAAAAAAATCGTAAATTAACTCACTAGGAGTTGTCGAGTCTCCGCTAGTCGAGCCCCCAACTCATCCTCCGCTACCCTAACCTGAGCAACTGAGGAGGCTAAGGAGTGCAACATCTCCTCATCTAGACGAGGAGCACATCCAATCTGCTCCATCGCCCTATGGAGAGCGGTCTAATGCCCCCCGCACGCTCACAGTGAGATGGCCCTGCTCTATCGTAGCTAACCTCTCCCTCAAAGTCGACACCGACTCCGGCCCACTGATCGCGAAAGAGCCACTCCCATGAAAGTACATGTGAGGAGGCGCCAGCCACATAATGTACTAAACCACCGCACATACTCTTGGGCGTCCGCCTCGTCACGCGCCCCTGTAACTCTAGTCCCTCCAACTCTAAAATCCCCTATCTAAAGCACCATCCACTTAGTAAAATTCTATCCAGGAGGGCCGGTCATCCTCTTCGCCACTCTATGGTGAATCTCCGGAGGGACTCCCTGAGCGAGCCTCAGCTGCCGTACCACTTGAGATGTGTGGATCCTCTCCACCCTCTCAAAACAATGGACCCATATGTCCACATCAAAGAGGGGTCGGCTAGACTAAATCACTGGCACGTCTGCATCCTCCTCGTCCACATACGGCCTCCAAATCACCTGCAACCAAACAAATGAGTGAACCCCTCAACGAAGACTCAGATCCAAAAGACTGAAATGAAATAAAAAATATGCATGACGATCTATACCTGCCCCGTGTGCATATCCTCAAAGAGACCATGTGTGGTCTGAAGATCCGAAGACCAACGGCGACCCCTCAACCCCTCCCTCCACATGTGCATCTGTGGAAATGTGAATGTCACCTCCAACGGAACTCTCGGGCGAAGAAAAGTGAAATGATCATATTCCCAAAATTGAAAAGAAAAAAAAATAATAACAACAACAACAACGACACACAAAAGAAATACTAAATAAATGTCACCGCTAAATGACCAAAAAAGATAGACATCACGACACTAATTAACTAAAACTCACCTGGATAAACAGAAGGAAGCCTCCGATCGATGTGACACCCTATCCCCGACGGTAAAACTACTCATAGAGGTGCACCAATGCGGCCGCACCCCACGCGTAGGAAGGGACTCAATCCAAGTCCCCGAGAACCATAAAAAATAACTCGGTGACCCATCCCTGAGTCGAAGAAGAGAAGAGTACTGCACCAAGGAAGTGCATTAAGAATGCTCAAAGCATCCTATCCGCAGCCAACCCCGACTCCACCACGGGCTCCTGGCCCACCACTATCACACAATGCGCCTCATAAGTCACCTTCACCTCCGAATGGTGCCATGGGGGGACGAAGCCACTCGCAAACGTATCAAAAAACCAAGTGACTCGAACTACACCTAGCCCCGAGCCGCTGGACCTATACGGCACACCCAAAATATACTCACACACCTCCAAATAATGTCCTGCCATCCACCCTATAATTGTCTCGCCCTCAAAATGAAGATCGGTGATGCCGGCCTAGTCCTCCAGAGTCGGCAACATCATACCAACTGGAAACAGAAGCACCTGAAGCTCCTCCCTCCACCTCTCTTGAATCACCGCGATCAGGCCACGATCGACCTAAAAGGGCTCCAACTCCAGGATCGGTTCGAAATCAAAAGACACCAGTCGCGCCCGCTGAAACTTCGACAAGGCACGATACCAAGTATGAGGCTCAGCCTATGCCGAGCTAATAGCCAGTTGCACGGGCTCATATTGAACGAAATACAAATAATAATAGTAAGACTAACACATACCTATGATGAAAGGCAAACGAGTTTAAAACTAAAAGTAAGTCAAACATGCCCCAAACACAATAATAACCTACAACAAGCACAGAAAATAGTGATAAGAACGTTTGAATAGAAACATGAGCTATCTCTAGATGATATCATGATGCATGAGTGAGCACACAATCAATCATTAATGGAGGTTTGGCATAAACTAGAAGGGTTTTCAGATCCTAATAAGCCTATGTCATTACCTAAGTGGCTAAGAAAATGAAAGAACTCATGCCCATGAATGCTTACTCGGCCTCGAGCGAAGAAATCCTCCTGTGGGAAGTGTTCGCGATCTCGATGCTCCTCACCCTGGTGCTCCGCAGCCACACCCTCAGCTCTCTCACCCTTAGGTATTGCACCCTCAACCCTCTCACACTCATCCTCAGCAACTCCCTGCTCAATCTCGAGCACCTCCTCCATGACCCTCGACTGGTCAACCTCTAATACCTCCTCTCCAACTACCTCCCCAACGTCCACCTCCCTGACAATGTCGGTCCTAGCATCGGAAGTCTCACCCATCTCTGCCCCTAACATCTTCTCTAACTCAGCCTACCACCACCCTCAGACTCCATCCTAGAACGAAAAGCTCGAAAAACTAAAGAGAATGAAAGAAACGGCGCCTGAAACGAACGATCAGATAGCAAAATATCACGAAAACACGAAAACTAGAGCACAAAGAAGCAAGGAAACAAAGAATCGAAGACTAACATAGATCGTGCGATGAAAATGAAAAATTTTGAACTATTGATAAAACACACTCAAATTGCACACGTGAATCCATGCTCGCAAACTAAACATGCACCACCCACACCGCGCTTAATTCGGATCACACGACCGGTCCTAAGCGCGCAAACCAATCGTTGCCCACTCAAACTAACCCGATCATCTGGTTGCGCGCAACCTACTTAGCGCGTAATCACTTCATACGTTCACACAGTTGTGCGCGAATGCCAATAGTCACCCGTACAGTAACCAGCCATCGCCCTAATCACGCGCCCGATACCATGCATTTAAATAGATCAAACGATCGGAAGCTGGCGCTTAATAACGTTCTGACACTCTGAACGTGCGTTCACCCTCTGGCGCATAACTAATTTATGCCCCTAGAGTTAAGTGAGCAATTCCCCAGAAACACAAAAATGCCCAGGACAGCACATTCACAGACCTAAAATAAGTGATCTCCGACACTAATTATTAGCCTAAGCCACACCCTTGTTAAGCCCGATCCAAAGCATTCAAACTTAAAGAAATATCCACCCCGATAAGAAAATGCACTAGACCAAAACAAAAACAAAAAATGCCCCAACATCACCTATACACTTCAACTAATACCAAGACTAACGAGAAAAAAAAATGCCCCCCAATAACCATTCACTTGAAACTAAACTAAAATAAACCAAAAAAACTGCTCCTATAACACCCCAGATCAAAATAAAGATCAGACCAAATTTAAATAAATAAGCATCACGCTTAAAACAAATCGAAGCAAACTACCGAGTAAACCAAAATTTATTGAATAGAAATTGCCACAAATGAAAAAGTAAATATAATCACTTTATAAATAAATAAAATAATTACAAAATACACCGAGGGCATACCCTCTGAATATACAACTTAAAATAAGAAACTTAAAATCTGCACGTACAGGCAGTGCACGAATCCGGATTTATTCAAGAAAATAAAAATCCCATCTTCCCCTCTTCCCCTCTTCCCTTAGCATGACAGCAATTCGACTGCTACCCTGCATTCCTAATCCCATCCTTTCTCAAGAATCCATTCAATAAACACAACTCTTCGTGTCCAACACCCGGGATACAAAAAAAGAAAAGAAGAAAAGACATTGATGAACAAGTCAAAACAAACAAGAAAATGCCCCAAAACTTTTAATCTAAAACTTGGAATAAAATTCAAAACAACAAGATCCCAAAACTTTTAGCTCACACATTTATAAACTATACCTCCTAAATTATCAAATGACAAGTGTCACACCTTTAAACCTTTCTAATCTGATTAAATCTAAACTAAACACTTACCCCCTTTGAAAGACCACAATCCATGATAGACTCAGATAAACCAATAATTACACAAAACTTAACCCCCTAAGAAATACCAATCTCCCCCAAGTCTAGATAAACCAATAGGATTTGAACATTTAACACCTATCTAGATCCCTTGAGAACTCACACCTTTTATGTCTCATGTTGCATCAAACAAAAGACCAAAACTCAAGTTAAATCAAACCTTAAATCAGACAAAATTTTGAAAAAAAAAAAAGGGCTCTCTAAAATGAGACCCTAACTTGTTTAGGACTAGGACCAAAAAATGCCCCCAAACAGAACCAAGTAAACCCCCCTAAATCAAACTCAATAAAACAAATTAACCTCGGGATAAACCCTGAATAAATTTAGAATGAATCCTAAAACTCTAAAGTAAATCCTAAAATAAGTCAAACAAATAAGATAAATCCAACTAATCCGCCAATAAGCTTAAACAAAGAAACAAGCACAATAAAATAAAATAAAATGCCCCTTCATTTATAACTCGAAAGTTTTACAAGTATCACCGGAGGCATACCTCTTGAATTTATAATCCAAAACAAAAACCTAAAGCTTTAACCTACAACCCAAAACAAAGACTAGGTTCAAAATTGAGACAAAGCGAGGAGCAAATTCCGCCCGGAGCGTCCAATCGGAGACTTCAGGGAACATTGGTTGGGAAACACATCCCTCCACTCTTTACTCCTCTTCTGCTATCTTCACCTCCTCCACCGCCGCCTCCTCAACGCTGCCTTCACTACTCTCTAGAAAGGATTGATGTGAAGACAAGCGCTCTCATTCCCAATACTGTCCATTCCCAGAACAATGCTATCCACTAGCATCACCTCGGCACAGAGATCACGCGAAGTAACGAATATAGGAAGTAATAATATCCCAATCAGACAGTTAGATTGCTCGATATAACTAGAACATGAATTTCAGAACACAAGATATACACAAAAAGGTCAAAACTCGAGACTAAATCAGAGAATGAAGAACAAATAAAAGCTCTCTCACTTATATAGAGTACGAACCTAATCACGTGCCTAAACACGTGCATTTAATTCGATCACGTGCTACACATACTATGCACAATCAAAAACACGCACTACCACCCAAGCACGCAAGTAAGCCATCGCCCGCGCTAATGGCATGACGCTCCGATCACACGTACTTCATGAACCGCACAAATTGATCAAATGACACACTGCCACCGTGCGATCTGAAAGGTCACCCATACACTGACCTGGTGACACTCTGATCACGAGCTTATATTATAAAGTAGAATACAATCGCACGCACACTTACATGCGCGTAAACGACCCCTCAAACTTGCTATTGCACGCCTAAAAATCGACACACAATTGTATTGAGCGACTTAAAATAGGCCCGCAATACTTGACTTCGAACAAAATCAACACTCTCATACCTTTTATCGCATCGTGGCCAAGATTCTTTTGTCCCATTGCATAGCCTCACAATCTGTTCCGACAGAAAAGAAAAACCTACTCACCAGTCCCATCGCATACCCTTACATAAGAAAGAATCATTGACAGCACCTATCCCCATTGTGATAACATGTACACATGTGATATCACCTCAATATCCAGTCCCATCGCAATAAATTAACCATACCCTCATGACCCATCACAAAAAGCCAAAAGCAAACCACCTAGAGACAAAGCCAATCACGATGCAACCACAACGTGAATTCTTTTATAACCCAAGATCTACCAGAGAAAGATGCCAACACCATCGCGCAAATATCCCACCAGCACGCCACCGCCAACTATGCTCAATCGACATCCCATAGTGGACATCACTACCTGAAAAAAAGAAAACTCAGACAGCACATTCCACGCTGTATGGCAAAAAGAGGGAAAGATTGATCATGCCCCATCACTAAGGCAAAGGACTCTCTCTCTCCTGAATTGATCCCCACACCCCACCAGGACTCACCCAGCATGCAACCCACAGAAAGGGAGAATCCTCAGGTTCCATCGCGACATCATTTCTCCTAAGACATCACATCACAACAACAAATCCCTGCCATAGCAAACCCAAAGAAAGACACCAAAATCCTATCATGACACTACAACATCACCAATCCTGCCACAAGCTGCGCACAATCCAGGTAAGTATCACCCCCAGGTATGTACTACTCGCTCTCTTTTCAATTACTCGATATTCCTCGTAAATATATAGTAAGCTATGATTAATTCAAATGTTTTCAAAACCCCTCTCTCTCGACTCGCGAATCATTATAGTCCTCCCATAAGAGACAATCATCAGTACTCGCCAAGAAGGTTAGACGGAGTATCCGGTATGCCAAGTGTCGTCTTGACAACCACAATAACGGTCGGGTCCACAAATTCCGTTCCGGTGGATCTTCTCAGTGATGTCTCGAAAATCACATTTTCTGTCATTTTACCTCCGAAATGATCTTAAGTTAAAAATCCCTAAAATTTTAAAATTTTAAAACTCCCAAAATTTCAAAATCCCCTTACTAAAAAAAAAGAGAGAAGAAAAGAAGAACAAAGCAACAAGATAAATAGACCCAACTCACCTTTATTTAAATACAAAAAAAAAATTGATTAAGCGCCCCATCACCCGTGCATAATAAATTACACTTAAACCTGACCTTTAACTCCTAAGACCCCTGAACTCGCAATCAAACGCATATCCCACTACGCAGAATTGGATTAAGTGCACACGCCACTGCGCAAAATCGTTTATTCAGATGCATTAGGATTAGAATTCCCAACTTATAGGCCGATCCCTGAACTCACAATCAAGCACATATCCCACTGCGCAGGATTGGATCAAGTGCACACTCCACTGCACAAAATCGTTTGTTTAGATGCATTAGAATTAGAATTCACAACTTAGAGGTCGACTCTAGATGAATCAAGTACACGCACCACTGCGTAGAATTTAATTAAGCACACCTCACAAGACCCATACCTCAATTACCAGCTCAAACTGGCCATTCCCCTAGGAAACCAAACATTGAATATATTTAATTTAAGAACTTACAAACACCTATTGGAAAAGGAGCTCCTAATGTGCATTGGTGTGAGCAATGACGTGCCCGGTCTGACATGATTTACAAAAGCCTTCGATATTATATGATACTTCATTTTATTATTATCGGTCCCTGGACCTTATCTTTAATATTTGATTGACACCCCAGTACCTCAATTACATAAAGTCCCTCTGTTAGACCGTGCCATGCGGTGGGATGCACCATGCACCCACAAACCTGAAATGTGCCCGTCGACAGCTACCATTTGCCGTTCAAATGTTTCATTTTAGCTTGTACTGATAGATAAGAAAACCAAACATGCCATATCAGCATCCCCAGTTCACATTTGTGATTTCCCAAGAGAAACAAGAAGACACCTCGAATGAGGGGTGTCTACTTCTTCGATGTGGTCTTACTTCGTAAGAGTGCGCCGAAGAGGGGCGTCTGTAGACACACCTATTTTGCCCTCTCAAAATATACAAATTTGTTCGGTCAACCTTTGACCTCATAACCCTGATATAGGACCATATGCTGAAACAATAGTATATGGCTGAACACAGGTTGAAACTATAGTTTTATGGCTCAGGCCCCAGACCCCTGACGTGGGAACCACACACTGAAATAATAGTACATGGCTGAACACAGGCTGAAACAATAGCTCTTTGGCTCAGATCCCAACATAGGGAGACTATGTACTGAAATAGTAGTATATAGTCAAAATACAGACTGAAACAATAGTCTCAAATTTTGGACCCTTTACCCTAATGTGGGAACCATGCATTGAAACAATAGTACATGGCAGAACACAGGCTGAAATAATAGCTCTGTGGCTCAGATCCCCACATAGAGAGACTATATACTGAAACAATAGTATATACTCAAAATGCAGACTAAAACAATAGCCTGGCATTTCAAGCCCGATCCGGACCTGAAAAACTTCGAATTAAGCGCCCAAAATCATGCGCTTAATTAAATTGCACGCCAAATCACAAGCGCACAATCAGTCCCTTCTCAGACTAGACTTCCTTTCCCCAGACCAACTTGAGACTCGATCACGTGCCTAACACCAGACGCGCGATAGGATTGAGCGCCACATCACCAATGCGCAATTGGCCCACGCCTGGCCTAGCCTCACTATCCTTGACCACTAAGTTTCCTCAATTAAACTCTTCGAGAGTGTCGCTTAATTGGATTACACACACCAAAATGGGCGCGCAATTAGTTCTAACGCTACTATGACTAGGAAACTCGCTGAGCAAGTCAGTCGATCGTTCACTAAGTCGGTGACCGACTCAAAGCTATTAAGCGTTGGAAAATCAGCATGCAATTTTATTAAACGCCTGAAACAGGGCGTTTAATTAAAGAAAAACCTACAAAAGAATTTTTTCTTCATTTGCCTGAGGAGGCTGGAAAATTTTTGAGAGAGAACGGATTTTTTTTGCATTCCGAAACCAGAGAACTCCGAGGATAAATCCATAGAGGAACCTAACCATGATTTCAAAATTCCAGCGCTGAAACTTTGAGATTTCTCTACGCAGCCCTGGTCCTAGGTAAAAATCTTAGTTTTAGACTTAGGATCTCTCTCTTAGTTTTAATCATAGGTTTTCATTTTCAATCTTAGACCATAGCACCCTTTTCAGACTACAAATTTTTATATCAGGTTCTAATTCTCTGAATTCAGAATCAGTCTTTAATCTGACGGTCTAATTCACCGATCCTAGACTTTAATTCTGTTCTAAAATCTTAATCTCCATTCTTATCATTAATTTCTGGTTCTACGTCTTAGACTCTAGAACCAGTCTTTAATCATACGGTTTGATTTTCTGATTTCGGACCCGAATTCAGTCTTAAAAATTTAAATTTAAATTTAAATTTCTTAGTTTAACATTTCAAAAAATCCTAAATATTAATTTTAGTTCATATAATCCTAGTTTCTTAATTTAGTTCCTAACCATTATTTCAAAATTAATTCAAAAAATCTAAAAATACTATTTTATATTCTGAAATTTAATTTATCTTTCATCTCAGCCATCCGATTTGCCCAAGTGAGCTTACGGAGGGTACTCGGGAACGAGGCCAATCCTCCTTACGTAGCGGGCCCAAAACTCTTTTTTTTAGGAAATCTAGAATTAATTAATTGCTTTTCTTATATTTTTATTATAATTAACTAGTAGATTTATTTTATTTCAGTGCGATCAATTAATTAAGTTAATTAGATTTTAATATGATTGATTAATTTATTTAAATCAGATTTTAATTGTTTAATTTCTTGCTTTAATTAGAATATCAGTCCCATAATATTTTCTTAGAATTTTAGTATAGTCAATTTACATGCTTTATTGTGATTAAATCCTTAGAATAATTGCTCCGATTAGAACTCCAACAAAGTTAACTCTATTATTTTAATTAGATACTTCTCGCATAGCTAATTCGATGCTTTATTAGGCCTCAGTACCATTAATCAGTCCTTTTTATTTTAATTAGAATCCTAGTATAATTAATTTATCGCTCTGATCATAATTCTAGTCAAATCAGTTCCTTCATTTTAATTAGAATTTAGTATAGTTAATTCATTGCTTTAATCGAAATTATAGCAAAATTAGTTTACGTGCTTTAATTAGAATTTCAGTTTGATTAATTCATTGCTTAAATTAGAGTTTTAGTAAAATTAATTCTCTATTTCAATTAGAATTCTAGTAAGACTGTTAAATTTGATTTGATTAGAATTTCAATACAACTAGCATACTTGCTTAATTAGAATTTTAGCATAACTAGCATGCTTGATTTAATTAAAGTTTCATCATAACTACTATATGTGCACTCCTAGTATAATTAGGAAACTTGATCACAATCAGACTTCTAATGAGATTAGGAAATTAAAATTAATTAGACTTCTAATAGGATTAGGACACTTAATTAATTAGATTTTCAATAAGGATACGAATAGTAAAAATTAACCAGACTCTTAATAGGATTAGAATAAACTCGCCCACAATAGAATCAGGGAAGTCTAAACTGACCAGAACTATAACCGTAACGGGAAATAAAAAGGAAAATTAAACTATCTGAATTATAAGAAAAGACAAAGCTGTTGACGTTCGTAGGCGGACGATTCAGTATAGAAGTAACCCATACCCACTCTTAAGCATGATCATTGACGTGTTACAGCATCGATAAATATATATAGCTGGCAATCGCAATAAACTAGGAACCTTCCTAGAAAACCTTTAGTTCTAACATTCAAAATGCCGCATCGCTAGAGTCTACTTGGACAAAATTGGAGCCATTGATTCAACGGGGACCGAGAAAAAAGTGTGCACCAAAAACACCGACGCCTAATTGGTCCCCTTTGGACCAAGCTTATCCTTCCCACGGATTGCCTTAGGACAGGATTATGCACCCTACATGGCACGCGCGATCAGATTGCATGCCCAATCACTGGCGCACAATTGGTTCCCTTTTGACCTGGACTCTAATCCCCTAGACCGCCTAAACTCCCATATTAAGTGCCCTGGACATAGCACTTAATCGGGGCACACAATTAGTTCTACTAGAATAGAACTAGGACACCCAACTAAGCCAGTCAGCCGATCACTCACTGAGTCGTGACCGACTCAAAGTGTATTAAGTGCTTGGAATAGGGCGCATAATTCAATTAAGCGACCTAGACAGGGCGTCTAATTGAATTCCAGTGACCAATTAAGCGCACCCCACAGGGCACGCAATTGTCAAAATACCTATAGATAGACCCCCTTACCCCGAATAGAACACACAACAATTCGAGATCCTGCAGTCAAGTTTTCGAGTTCCTTCCTTCCGAGCTTAGGAACCTCGAGATCCCCTTCCGACGCTTAGGTAATTTCTCAATTCTAGTTTTTAATTTCCTTTCTAGTTCTAGGTTCTAGTTCTTATGTTCTAGCTTTTAGTTCTTAATTTCATAGATCTTAGATTTTTTAGATCATAGAATTTATTTTAATTTTAGTTTTAATTTCTCTTATTTTAGTTCTTTAGTAGTAATCTTAATCTTAAAAATCCTTTAATTTCAATATTCAAAATCCTAATTTTCCGATACAAAAATTTGTTTTTCATAACCCTTAGCCAACCGATTTACCCAAGAGAGCTTACGGAGGGTACCTGAGAACGGGGCCGATCCTCCTTAGCATAGAGGGCCCAAACCCCCATTTTTTTAGATTCCTAATATAATTAGGACATTTAAATTAATTAGAGTTCTAGTAGAATTAGAATATTTAAATTAATTAGAGTTCTAATAGAATTAGGGTATTTAAGTTAATTAGACTCTTAATAGAATTAGGATATTTATATTAATTGAACTTCTAATAAGATTAGGACTCTTCAAATAATTAGACTACTAGTAGAACTACAAGACTAGTTTAATTAAACTTTCAAGTAAAACTTTTAGACTCTCAATAAGAATAGGAAAGATTGAAAAACAATCAGACTTAGGGCAAGAAAAGAAGGAAAACAAACTAGACATCCAGGTGACCTAGTGCTGTTGACATCGGTAGGCCGATGATTCAGTAAAGAAGTCGAACCCACACCCCAGAAAAGTGTGATCAGTGACATGTTGCAGCGTCGATAAACATCTGCAGCTAGCGATCGCAATGAACCAGGTATTTTCTTCTTAGAATTTACCTTTTTTTTTTTTTTCCATACTTTCCACTCACCTTCAATCGCCTTACGTAAGATTCACATAGATCAATTTGGACCACTCTTTCTAGGAACCGAAAGCGCCCCAGAAAAAGTGCTTACCAACAATAGTGTCACACAGATTATTTTTTTGAGATGTGGCATGAGCAAAGTATAGAAATAAAATGAAAAAGGGAACTCTTTTTTGTTATATACATTTTTATTTTTATTTTTTTGATGCCTTAAACATGAGAGGGAGTAATGGGTCCCATTCTGAGAGTCGTTCATGCGATTGGGCCTGAGTGAGGTCCAGAATTTTACTAAGGTTGGAACATCCATCCCTTTGGATTGAATCAATCTTTTATCCTTACCTCTGGTCATGCATTTAATGGTGCAGTCTAAAGATCTACTTGATCAGGACCTAATTTGAGCTAACATGAGCAGCTCAATTAAAGACCTGATGGCCCGAAAATGTAACCAAAGTAGTAATTGATGATATATATATATATATATTTAAAACCTTTTTACTCACAGTGCCCGAGATGGGTTTTCGCCATGTCCGTTGTTGCCCTCTTTTTTACCCATAATGCCCTTTCGAGTTTTCACTATGTCCATGGGTATGGAGTTTTACCCCAGGCGCCTTTTCAAGTTTTCACCTGATCCGCACATGCTCACACTTTTTACCCATGGTGCCCCTGCTGGTTTTCACCATGTCAATTTAGGTTTGAGCTTGTATATTTTTATTTTTCTTTTCTTTCATTTTTTTCTCAAAGACCACAACATGGATGTTGATTCCGTCATAGCCGGCTAGATAGAGTTCTTTGTTATCTCTCAGCTTGGCTCATACTGACTTAACAGATATTGTGACTGCTTGTATACCTTGAATAGGGCTTTCCTCAGGGATGAATCATTACCATTGGTTAAAAAAGGATGGATTAAGAATTTTGAAGGTATTCTCGAGTACAAAGTTTTTCTTGGTTAGGTTTCAGCAGCGGTAATACACTTCTTCTTTGTGGGATTTTTGATGTACATGCCCCGTGATTTTCCTATTTCATTTTTTATTTTCTATTTTTTTATTCTTTTCACTTTCTTTTCAGGCTTCCCCTGTTTGGGATTTTACTTTTCTAATTTTTTTTTGGATTTTGATGATAACTCATTTTTCCTCTTTTTTTTGTTTAGTGTATACATTTTTACTTCTTTTTCTCTCTTTTGGGAGGGGTTACGAAAGAAAGGCTACTAGCTCAGCGGGTTTAGCAAGGGGTGTGATCATTCAGGGACGCTTCTTGGATACTTGGCTTTGAAATGATGGCTTCTTTTATTAGGCCCTTAAGAAGTCGTGTATCCATCTTTATTAGTACGTATCCAGTGTTGATCGGCTCAGGAAAGTGAACTTCATCCATTGTGGTGAGACGAAGCGCGTATCCAGGGAGCACTTCCCTGATGACGTAGGACCCCTCCTAGTTGGGCTTGAATTTCCTTCTCGGATCAGTGTGGAGAGAAGGGAAGATTTTCTTCAGTACAGTGTCACCCAATTTTAGTGCTCGAACACATACACACTTTTTGCAAGCACATGTCATTCTTCACTTATAGACCTGGGTGTGACATAGAGCTTGGAGCCTCTTCTAGTCGATTAAGTTTAGTTGTTTGAAGCGGGATCTCTCCCTCCCGATTTCTGGTAGATAGGACTTGATGAGGATACAGAGTGAGGGTACTTCAACCTCAATTGGTAGTACAACCTCGGTTCCATATACAAGGGAATTTGTGTTGCCCCTGTAGCGGTACAGATCAATGTTCGATAGGCCCATAGTGCAAAAGATAGCATTTCACTCCAATCTCGATAAGTGACAACCATCTTCTCAAGGATGCAGACGACTATCTTGTTGACAGCTTCTATGACAACATTGGTTTGCGGTCGATATGGTGATGAGCGGTGGTGTTTGATTTTGTACTGCTCACATAAGGCCTTGATGCGCTTGTTCATAAAATTGGTGTCATTGTCCGTGATAATATCCTTGGGCATGCCGAAATGACAAACGATATTGTTCTTGATAAACTCCTCGACATGACTGGCCATGATGTTTGTATAGGAAGCTGCCTCTACCCATTTAGTGAAGTATTCGATGGTGACGAGGATGAACTGATGCCCATTGGAAGCTTTTGGATTATCCTTTCTGACGATGTTGAGGCCCCATGTGGAAAATGGCCATGGAGTGGTCATATTGTGTAGATCTATGGCTGAAGCATGTATTAGATTGGAGTGTTCTTAGCATTTGTAGCACTTCTGAACGTGCTTGCAATAGTCAGTTTCCATGGTGGTCCAGAAATACCCTTTTCGTAGGATATTTTTAGCAAGCATGTGACCATTGACGTGTTCTCTGCATACCCCTTCGCAGATCTCCTTTACGATATTGACCGCCTCGTTCTTAGTCAGACATCTAAGTAGGATATTGTTACATGATCGCTTGTAGAGGCACTCACTACAGATGACGTAATTTGATGTTAAACATTGGATGGTCAACCTGTTTGCCTTGGATGTTCCTTCTGGGAAAGCTCATATTTCAAGGATGTTCTTGATATCTGAGAACCATGGAGGCTCATCATTTGACTTTGTGGATCCCTCAATCTAAAAGCAGAAGGCTAGCTCATTTCTTTTTCTGATCATGATGGGCTTCATCTTGATGCCATATGAAATTTTTACCATTGATGCCAATGTTGTTAGTGCATCGGTGAAGCGAATTCTTGCTCGTGGGACATAGGAGAATGTAACATCGTCTAAGCATGCAATTAGATCTTTAAGGTGCTCATGGTATGGGATTAATTTCTCATCTTTCGTCTTCTAGTCTTCGTTTGTTTGGCATATGATTACCTGTGAGTCGCCAAACACCCTGAGATGAGTCATGTTCGGGTCGAGAGCTGCTTGTAAGCCGACTATACAGGCTTCATATTCAGATATATTGTTGGTGCAAGGGATATTGAGTTTGATGGAGATTGATATATGAGACCCTTTTCACGAGATTAGAATAGCACAGACTCCTTGACCTTCAGCGTTTGATGCCCCATCAAAGTGCATTACCCAAGATTCATCTGCCTCTTTGGTGTCATATTTTGTCATGAACAAGATGTCTTCATTGGGAACTCAGTTCTTAAAGGCTAGTAATAAGGTAGGGGATTCTTGGTGAGATGATCAGCTAGTGTTTACCCCAAGATTAACTTCTAGGTGACTTATGTGATGTCAAACTTAGATAAGAGAAGTTGGCAACGTGCAGTCCGACCAGCGAGAGCTGGTTTTTCGAATAGGTATTTCAACGAATCCATTTATTCTAAAAGGAGAACAACTTAAGATAGCAAGTAATGATGAAGCCTTTGCATAGCCCAAATGAGAGCCAGACATGCTTTCTCCATATGAGAATAGCGCGTCTCGTAATCAGTGAATTTCTTACTCAGGTAGTAGATTGCCTGCTCTCTTCTTCCAGTTTCATCATGTTGCCCTAAGACACATCCCATCGAGAATTTCATCATTGAGAGATACATTAAGAGTGGCCTCCCATGGACTAGTGGTACCAGAACGGGCGGGTTGAGAAGATAACTCCTGATTTTATCGAATGTGACTTGACAATCATCATTCCATTCGACAGGCGAATCTTTTCGTAGTAGCTTGAAAATTGACATATAGATAGGAGTTAGCTATGCAATGAACTGATTGATGTACTATATTATACCCAAGAAGCCTCTGACCACTCTCTTGGTAGATGGTGGAGGCATTCTCACGATGGCTTTAACTTTCACTGGATCATCCTTGATACCTTTTCTACTAACAATGAAACCAAGTAATTTTTTGGACATGGTGCCGAATGCGCATTCCTGAGGTCTAGACGTAGTGTATACTTTCTTAGTCTTTCAAATAGCTTCTAGAGGTTCACCAGATGAACACCTCTCTCCTACAACTTGGCGATCATGCCATCAACATACACCTTAATTTCCTGATGTATTATGTCATGAAATAGTGCTTTTATTGCTCTCTGATATGTTGTCCCAACATTTTTTAACCCGAATGGCATGAGTTGATAGCAGAAAGTTTCCATTGGGTTGATGAACATTGTCTTTTCTCGGTCTGCCTCTGTCATTTTGATCTGATTGTACCTTGAGAATTCATCCATGAACAAGAGGATCCCATGCCTTGCAATATTATCGACCAAGATATCGATGTGTGGCTAGGGGAAGTTGTCTTTCGGGCTTGCTTTGATAAGATTTCTGAAGTTGATGCATATGCGAACCTTTTCATCTTCCTTTGGTACTGGGACGATGTTAGCCAACCATTGCGGGTATTTGGAAACCATAAGAAAACTGACATTGTACTACTTAATGACCCGATCCTTTACTTTCAGCATCAACTCTTGCCTGAGACACCTCAACTTTTGCTTGATCATCTTAACATCAAGATACAAGGACAACTCATGTTGAACCAAATCGGTGTCTAAAGGAGGCATATCCTTGTATGACCATATGAAGACGTCTCGGTATGATCGAAGGATATCAATCATACCTTTTCTTTCCTTAGGAGATAGCGATGTTATGATCTTGGTAATTTTAGTAACCTCCACAGTCCCCAGATTAACGTCCTAAGTCTCTTCAATGATTAGGGTAGGGTCATTCTCAAAGTCGGCATATTGTTGAAGGAGCTCATTGGGAAGCTCCTCAGTTGAGACCTCCTCATCTAAGTCTGTGACTCCTACCTCTCTTTGTATTTCTATAAGAAAGAGGTCAATTTCACGTTGGATGGGCTCTTCATCAATTTTTGTGCTTTTTCAGGAATTTTAAAAGACAATATTTTTGGATTTTTTTTTTGTATTTTTTCTAATTTTTTAGGATTTTCTTTTTCTTCGAAGGTGGGCCCTTGACAAGGTGGGTCTTATACATGCATGGTGCTGCTTGCCAAGAGCTTTCCTCTCTTTTTATAGGTTTTTTTTTTCAAAAATTTTGAACAATTTTCTATCGCTTGGCCCTTGGCAAGATTAAAACATTTATATAATTACGCCTGCCAGGGGCTTCTCAAAATATCAACTGACTCAACACATTTTGATCATGGCAATGTGCCGCCTGGATGATGAGTGAGACAAATTTCCCTAATGACACCATACCTTTGCTACTTACCTGTGAGAGATTTGGCATCACAGAGGCGTGGCCATTTATTTGAACATCTTGGCCTTGGAGAACCGAGTGGTGCTGGTGAGAGTTGAATCCTTGCATAGGATTCCCAATACGACCTGCTGGCTTACTCAAAAAAAGGTGGCATGATATGGAGAGCTCACTCCATGAGTTATCGAAAGAAAGGTTAAATGATTTTGACTTCAAAATAACCAAGGATGATGGAAATGACATTAAAGGTCCCAGGTTCATGATGGTGAATGAGTATAATTTGCATGGCTTTGAGCAGATGGACGTGAACGATTTTGGGCTTCTAAGTGCAAAGGAATTCTTTTTGGGGGAATGAATAACCGTGGTTTTATTGAACTAATTGATTTTGGATTAACGAGAATGGTGGATTTTCGATTATGGGGTATGAATTACCTTGGATGTTGGGAAATAGATGAGTGAAGGAATGATCGCCAAGGTTTATGTATAACACAATTAAGATGCTCGGAGAAAAATTCATCCTCCCGAACCATTGGTGGGGTGCCCGACCATTTCTTGATAGCGCAATTGCGTCATTGCAAAATCAAAGAAGGTACGAAAATCATGAATTTTGAGGATCCAACGATTAGTCCGAAATAGGCATTGCCTTCTTTGTTTTCCAGTACTCTCATACTCATGATTGAGGTTCACCATGCGGTAAACCCAAATTTTGAGTTCAGATTGGTGCAAGAGATACAAGAATTTTCATCATTTATCATTGCCACATCGTACCATCCCAACCTTTGGGTCATCAGTTGCTCCTTTTTATTGAGGGGAGGATTCTTCATAAAAAAAGTATCTTTTCCTAATCTCGTTAAAGTGTCGACATTAAGAGTGATAGAAAGACTCTTGGCATGGGATGCCGATGCGGTGCTTTGGGCATCGTGGGCCCACAGATGGCCTGAATGTGGAGTGAACTTAATGACCATGATTCCCCTGGGCTCGACATGAAGTTTGATATTGATGTCACCCACTATCGATCTCATTAGGTTTCTTGATGCCCTAGTGCATGGTTCCATACATGAGTTGAGATTGATAAAAGACATGCTAAAAATTGATCTCGATCCTTCACTACCCTTTTTCCTGGTTTGGAGGGGTTCGAAACTGTTCGGGGCTTTATATGAAACCATTTGGAAATTGGGAGCAATGGTAATCTTCTACCCCTTGACCACGAGAGTTGAGTCTCTGATTAGAAAATTTTCTTTGACCAACATCATTAGCATTTCCAAAAGCATCATTGCTAGATTCTCAATGGCCACCTTGACCCGTACTTCCTCTGACTCTAGTGCCACTTGGCTTTCTAGTATCTTCTCTAGAGAGGTCGTGAGGTGTTCATTGGCCTACTTCTTCATTTTTCTATGAGGGTAGAGGTGTGCCTCTCCTTAGGGATGCTTTTGCCTTGGTCCTTCATCCTCATCTCGATCCAATGCCTCCCTGTGTTCATCCAATGATTGTAAATCATGGGAGAATTTGACATTTTAGTGGGGCTTTGGATTAGATGAAGGCAAAGGGCCTTTGAATAGGGGTCTCCAAGTCTTCTTGGGTCGCACATGTGATTTCTGAGATGCATTAATAGTTGGCATGGATTAGAGGTATTTTAGTAGGTCCAGGGTTGGACCTTCATATTGCATCAGTTTTGAGAGGTGATGACTCGAATATGTTCGCTCAAGATCCTCACTTTCAAACGTCTCGTCCTCATCCTCTTAGTCATGAAAGAACCACTCACCATTAGCAATATCTCCATCGGTCAGCAATCCCATAACTTGACCTTTTTGGGGTGAGGGAAAATATTCTGCCAGATTGAGCGGTTCCATGCAAGATTCACTTTTGCTTACGGGTGACCTTGAGGAAGGTGACACCTATTTTGTACTCTTGCATGTAATTATCTCAAATCGGCAACCACCCACCCTTTTAGACAAAAGAGTGACATTTTCTACAATTGTGAGTTGAGATGGGCCAAAACCCTCCTCGAATTTAAGTTCACTACCCAAGTCCTCTCCGAGTCAATATCCACTATCCAAGGGAGGAACACGGCTTATACTTGGAGAAAGTTTTTGTGGTGCTTGGGTAGGGCCAACGAATAAAGGGAAATATTGAGGTTGAGGAACAAGATTAGGGGCTTATTTTGGATTTATGTAAACCTTGGAAGGTAATGACATTGCGGTTGTTGGCTTGGGGAGCATTGGGTTTGGTATTGATTGGTTGGGGGACTTTGGAATTAATTTTTGGTGGCTTGATATTGAGGATGTTGAAATTGGGTACATTGATTATATTGGGTTTGGGTTGGGTTGGATGGGGATTGAGAGACGGGTTATGGATTTGGTTGAATTGGGTATTGGTAACAAAGGGTGTTGAAAGGTATTGGAATGATGGAATTGGGATTGTGGATATTGGTTAAAGAGTGGTGTAAATGGTTGGGTAGTGAATTGAGACCCACCATGGGTTTGATCTATCTCAAACTAGAATCACACCATGGAGCATTTAGCACAAAACACAAGGATTTTTTTTTTAATTTTATTTTTTGGAATTTTGATTTTTTATGATGATTTTTTATGTTGGTGATTTTTGAATGTTGATGATGATAACTCCTTTTTTGGATGGTTTTTAGCACCCCAAAAACTTGCTATGGGGGGACCCGGATGCCCTCTTAAGAATCAAAGAGAAAAAATCTCTTGATCTTTAAGGGTACGAATTTCCATGCGATTACCCGATCTCTCGAAAGAGCCAATAAGAGGGTGACCTCTCTTGACCGGCGAGAGCATTTGGTCACTTTATAGTATAGGAAATATTGGGAATCTCAAATCCAATGTACGGGTGTTGGGGCAATGCCCCTTGGGACTTTTTCTTCGGTTTTCGGGTCCCTCCTTTACTTGCCTAGATGATACAAGGCTTTTTTTGATTCCGCTAGCGCTCTCCCCAGGGGTGGTCCTTTTCAAGGATACAAGGTATATTGGTTACTCATCCGATATACCTCCGGCGCAAGCACCTTCTTAGGTACTGGATGGGGTGGTCCTTTTCGAGATCATCACCACCATGGTTGCTGCTCTACTGAGAACCGAGTTGGGTGTATCGTTGCCTATTTTTCCCCCTCTTAAAAAATCTACCCGCGAGAAACAAATTGTTATGTCCCTTTTTCTGCTGCTTTTTTCTCTCCTTGCCTTCCCAAGGGTGGGTCCATTGTCCTACATTGAATTTTTACATTTTTGAAAAATCCTTGTACGTCAATGGACCCACTTTCCAACCCTCTCTTACATGGAGGGCCCGAAACCAATTTACTCCCCTCGTTGGGCCTAGGGCTCGGTTTTCTCAAAAGTTGGCTTAGGATCTTGAATGAGAATGATATCATTGATTTAGATCGGCTCGGATTGTCGCGCCTCTCGTCCTTCCTTGAGGTTTCTCCACGGTGGGACCTACTTCATCCGCAACCTCCCTTTGGGATGTAGATGTCCATGTGTTCCATTTTGGGAAGGGGGAACTATCTTCCACACTTGAAGAGCTCTTCAATCTATCAGGCTTGAAGCTCCACAGAGGCCTTGCAAGAGTTGTACCGAAGGCGGGCTATGCTAAAGCTGTCCACCTCACCCTGGGCTTGAAGAAATCCGAATATGAGAAAAGTCTCATTGGAGGGCTCACCAGGTATTCGATAAAATTCCTAAGAGAACTTTTGGGTGACGAAAGCCTTCGAAAATTGCCAGTCTGGAATGTGTTCAATGTGAAGGCCTTTGCTCTAGGTCTCATTTCTAAAATCCTTTTCTTCACTGGGGGAGAGAGATTCTCTCTTGCTGTCTACGGCATTTTGATAAAATTAGAAAGGGCACGGTCAGTGATGCATCTGGTCTTAGCCGAACTCTACCGTTGCCTTGATTCTCTTACTCTGGGCAAGGTGGGGTGCCTCAAGGGATGTCTGCTTCTGCTCCAGGTCTGGCTAGAAGAGCATTTTGTCATTTTGGGACTAGTGCCTCGCTTCTATATCATTCGTGGTGAGGTGGTCCGATGCTTTTTAGGCAGGTGCCACATGCTTCAACAGGGAGATATGTCAGAGTTAAAGCTTTGGCTGACCGAAGTAGAGCTAGTATGGAGACTTCCTTGGTTAGATCAGACCTTCTCAGTGGTTTGCTCTAGAGACCATGAGGGCATCACCCTCCTTTGATTGACTGACAGTACCTTCTACTTGCCATTTCAGGTGTTGCGTCAATTCGGCTACTCTCAGCAGGAGCCCTGTAGGACGAAACCCCCTCTATACGATTTGATCTTTTCTCAAGGGTCCTTTGGGGGCATGGATCGGATTGCGGCTCTCTGGGAGATGCGTTAGTTGATGATTATGTGCGGCTTGGAGCAAGGGAGTTTAGTTCTGTCCCCCCAAGTACGAGGCCTGGCTGTTATCCGAGTAGCCTACTGCTGATCATCTGAATTAGGTAGAGAGCAATGATGTGGGAGGGTCTTGGCCAGAAGAAGGAGTTGGTGCTTCAAGCCTGTATTGAGTTGCTAGTGGATGAGAAATGCATCTTGCATGAACATTCAGAAAAACAAAGGTTAGAGCAGAAACGGCAGAGGCCAGAGCTGATGTAGCCGAGTGCGAGGTCCTCTGTCTGGGAGGAGCCTTGAATGATGCTCTTGGTGTAACTAACACATCCCGGAAGTGGTATAGGAGCCTTCATGATCACTGGATGATCGAACGAGATGTACAGGAGGATGCCCTACATGTAGAGATTTGCGCCTTGAAGCACGAGCTGGGTCGTTGACACCATCCTGCACATATCTTTTTGAATAGATCATACTCAGAGAAAGGGGCATAAGAAACCCCTATTCAGATACATATTTTCTTTATATTGTTTTTTTTTTTTTTTTTTTGCACTTTTGTAAAAAAGAAAGAAAGAAGCTAGATAGAAGCTAGACATCACACATATTATCTTTTGGGATGTGGTGTCATCCAGGTACAGACTTGTAATCAAAAAAAGAAATCTATCTTTTTATAAGGATTTTATTTTCTCTATTTTGTTTTCGTAAAATGATAAATTGGGGGTTTGTGCCGGCTATTCATGTGGCGCACACAGTGTGGGTGTGAAAATGGTAAGAAAAAATATATTATCTTTTACAAAAGTGGCATTTCCGGCCATCGAACCAATCATCCCGGAGTGGGGTGTACACAGTGCTGGGAAGAGAAGCTCATTAACTCTTTTCGTGGTTTTTTCTTTTTCTTCTTCTTCTCTCTTATTTTTTGGGGGTTTGATGCCTTAATTATCGAGGGGATGACGAGTCCTCTTTTGAGCATGGTCGAACCCCTATTTCACATGGTTGGATCTGGATAAAGTTTAGCAATTTTGCCAGGTCAGAACATCTATCCCTCCGGATTGAATCAACCTTTCTCCTTACCCTGGGTCATACGTTTGACGATGCAATCTAGAAGAGACACTTGGTTAGGACCAGATTGGAGCTAACATGAGCAGCCCGATCAGGGGATAGGATGGCATGGGTAGGTCACTGAAGGATTTCTTCTTTTTCTCTTTTCTTCTTTCATTTTCATTTCAACTTTCTTACTCACCATGCCCAAGGTGGGTCCATCATCCCCGTTGTTACCCCTTTATTACCCGTAGGCCCCTCTCGGGTTTTCACTATGTCCATGGGTTAGCATTTTTACCCCTGACGCCCTTTTAGGTTTTCACCTGGTCTATACAAACTCGCTCTTTTTATCCGTAACGCCCTTTCAGGTTTTCACTACATCCATCTTACTTTGAGCTTGTATTTTTTTATTTCTTTTTCTTTTTCTTTTTATCAAAGGCCACGACATGGATGCTGATTCTGTCATAGTCGGACGGATGGGGTTCTCGCCGTCACCCAGCTTGGCTTACGCTGACTCGATGAATACTTTAACTGCTCCCAAACCTTAAAGAGGGCTTTTCTTTGGGATGTATAGTGGCCATGGGTAAGGTTAGGATTTTGAAGGTATTCTGGGTTAAAAGGGTTTCCTTGACTGGGTTCTAGTTGCAATAATACGCTTCTTCCTTGGGGGACCATGACAGTACATGCCCCACCTTTTCTCTATATATATTTTTTACTTTTTTGGATAATCTCTTTTTGGGGTTTTGCTTTTCTAATTTTTTTATTTTTAATGGTAAGACTTTTTCTTCTTTTTTTGTTGGTGTATGTAGACACATTTTCTTTTCCTGGGAGGGGTTTATTGAAAGAAAGGACAATGGCTCAATGGGTGTAGCAAAGGGTATGAGCATTTAGGGACATTTTTTTGGCTACTACGCTTTGAAATGATGGCCTCTTTTGTGGGGTCCTTGAGTAGTCAAGTATCAATTTTATCAATACTTACCTTGCCGCGGATACCCTATGAGTAGAACCGTCGGATGTATCCAGCGTTGATGGGCTCAGGAAAATTATCTCCGTCCATGGTGGCGAGGCGGATGGCATACCCCGGGAGCACTTCTCGAATGACGTAAGGACCTTCCCAGTTAGGCTTGAATTTCCCTCTTGGATCAACATGGAGGGATGGGAAGATCTTCTTGAGTACTGTGTCTCCTACCTTCAGATCTCGATTGCGAACACATTTGTTGTAAGCGCGTGCGATTCGCCTTTGATAGACTTCGGTATGACACAAGGCTAGTAGCCTTTTCTCGTCCAGCAGGTTCAGCTGCTCAAAGCGGGATCTATCTCTTTCAGCTTCAGGTAGGCCAGACTCCATGAGAATGTGGAGCAACTATACTTCAACTTCTACTGGCAGAATGACCTTAGTTCCATACACAAAGGAGAATGGTGTTGCCCTTGTAGCGGTGCAGATCGATCTTCTGTAGGCCCATAATATAAATACAACATCTCACTCCAATCTCGATAGGTGATGACCATTTTTTTGAGGATGCGGATGACAGTCTTGTTAGCAGCTTCTACGGCCCCATTGGTTTGCGATCGATATGGTGATGAGCGATGGTGCTTGATTTTGTACTATTCACAAAAGGTCCTGATGCGCTTGTTCACGAAGTTCTTGCCATTATCCGTGAATATAACCTTGGGTATGCCAAATAGGCAAACTATGTTACTCTTGATGAATTTTTTGACGTGACCGGTCGTGATGTTTGTGTAGGATGCTGCCTCTACCCATTTGGTGAAGTACTCAATAGAGACGAAGATAAACTGATGCATGTTTGATGCTTTCGAATTGAATTTCCCAATGTTGTCGAGTCCCCATGTTGCGAATGGCTTAGGACTGGTCATGCAATGTAGATCAATGGCAGGAGCGTGTATCAGACTGGAGTGCACTTGACATTTGTAGCATTTCTGAATGTGTCTACAACAATCAAATTCCATAGTGGTCCAAAAGTATCCTTGTCGTACAATTTTCTTAGCGAGCATACTCCCTCGTGGATCTCCTTCATGATATTGACTGCTTCATCCACTATAAGGTACATGAGCAAAACATTATTGAAAGATCATTTGTAAAGTCAATCGCCACAGATGACGTAGCCTGCCACTAGATGTTGAATGGTCCATTGGTCCATCTTCGACATATCCTCAGGGAAAGTACGAGTCTCGAGGAAATTCTTAATATTTGAGAACCATAGTGGCTCATCATCAGGCCTTAGGGGTTCCTCAATCTGTAAGCAGAAGACTGGCTCATTCCTCTGTTCGATGATGATTGCCTTCATGTCGACACCATAGGGGAACTCTATCATTGATGCCAAAGTTGCTAACATGTCTACGAAGTAATTCCTTATCCGCGGGACATATGAGAAAGTCACATCATCAAAACATGCTATCAGATCCTTGAGGTGGTCGTGGAAAGGGATCAGTTTCTCATCCTTTCTCTTCCAATATCTATTCGTTTGGACTATGATTAGCTGCAAATCACCAAATACCCTAAGGTGAGTGACTTTCAAGTCCAGTGCTGCTTGCAGTCCTGCTGCATAGGCTTCATATTTAGCCAAGTTATTTGTGCATGGGAAGTTTAGCTTGATGGATACTGGTACGTGCAACCCTTTCGGCAAAATCAAAATAGTGCTAACTCCCTGGCAATCGACATTCGTTGCCCTGTCAAAATGAATTACCCTAGATTCCTTTGCTTCTTCTGTATCATCCTCTATCATGAATAGGATGTCCTCATCAGGGAATTTGATTCTCAAAGGCTCATAGTCTGGCAATGGATTGTTGGCAAGATGATCGGCGAGTGCTTGTCCTTTGATCGACTTTTGGGTGGCATAGGTGATATCAAATTCTTATAAGAGAAGTTGTCAGCGTGCAGTTCACCCAGTAAGAGTTGGCTTTTCAAACAGGTACTTCAATGGATCCATACGTGCTACAAGTAGAACGGCCTGAGATAGCAAGTAGTGGCGAAGCCTCTGTGTAGCCCATACGAGAGTTAGGTATGCTTTCTCCATATGAGAATAGTGTGTCTCGTAGTCAGTAAATTTCTTGCTCAGATAGTAGATGGCCTGCTCTCTTCTTCTTGTCTCATCATGCTGCCCTAGGACACATCCCATCGAGATCTCCATCATGGAGAGATATATTAAGAGTGGTCTGCCTGGCTCAGGTGGTACCAACACAGGTGGGTTGAGGAGGTAGCTTTTAATTTTATCAAACGTTGCGTGACAGTCATCTTTCCATTCAACGGGCAAATTCTTCCTTAGTAACTTGAAGATCGACGTGCAAATAGGAGTGAGTTGTGCAATGAACTGACTGATATATTGTATCCCGCCCAAGAACCCTCTGACCTCTTTCTCAGTAGATGGAGGTGGCATTTTCATGATAGCTTTCACTTTGACTAGGTCGACCTCGATACCTCTTCTGCTAACAATGAAGCCCAATAGTTTCCTTGACATAGCGCCGAATGTGCATTTATGAGGATTTAGCCATAGCCTATATTTTCTCAGCCTCTCAAATAGCTTTTGAAAGTTTATCAGATGATCACTTGTCTCCAGTGACTTAGCGATCATGTCGTCGACGTATATCTCAATTTCTCGGTGCATCATATCATGAAACATCATAGTCATGGCTCTCTAGTACATTGCACCGGCATTCTTCATCCCGAATGGCATAACCTTATAGCAGAAAGTTCCCCAGGGAGTGATGAATGATGTCTTCTCTCGGTCTACTTCTGCCATCTTGATTTTATTGTATCCTACGAATCCATCCATGAATGAAAGGATCTTGTGCTTAGCAGTGTTATCGGCCAAGATGTCAATGTATGGTAATAGGAAATCGTCCTTCGGGCTCGCTTTATTCAAGTTTCTAAAATCAATGCACATACAGACCTTTCCATCCTTCTTCGGCACTGGAATGATATTGGCTAGCCATTGGAGGTATTTGGAGACCATGAGAAATCCTACATCATATTGCTTGATGACCTCATCCTTGACTTTCAGCATCCACTCGGGTCGGAGTCGTCTCAACTTCTGCTTGACTGGCTTGATATCGGGATAGAGTGGCAACTCATGCTCGACCAAATTGGTGTCCAAACCAGGCATGTCCTCATATGACCATGCAAAGACGTCTTGATATGATCGAAGAAAATTGATCATGCCTTTTCTTTCCTCGGGAGACAACGATGTTCCAATCATGATGATTCTTAGAATCTCCTCAATACCAAGATTGACATCCTCGGTTCCTTCAACAATAGGGGTAGGACCATGCTCAAAGTCGGCAAATCGTTCAAGGAGTTCCTTGGGAAGCTCCTCAGTAGGGATCTCCTCGTTCAGACTCGTGACTCCTACCTCTTATTACATTTCTACAGGAAAGGGGTCGACTTCACGTGGGACGGGATTTTCGATTAAGGCATCCTTTTCTTTGATTTTATCTAGAATTTTGAATGACAATATTTTTGGATTTTATATTTTTTCTATGTTTTTAGGATTTTTGTTTTCTTCATAAATGGGCTCTTGGCAAAGCGAGTCCCTATATATACACGGTATTACCTGCCAAGGGCTCATCTCACTTTTTATAGGTTATTTTTTTTAGGAAATTGGTACCAAATTTCAGGCCACCTGTCGCTTTCAGAGTTTAGGGCATAGATGCCCAATTGCGTACCTGAGATGCCACTCCTTTACCTATTTGGATTTGGATGGAGGGTGCTGACTGATATGGCTCTTTGGGGTCAGCCTCCATCATGTTGATCCTAGGTTCGTCTGATATTTTATCCTCAAACATTAGCCTAGTCCTGTGATGGTTTACCATAGGGGGAGATAATGCAAGTATCGAACATCGTTCCTCAAAGAGAGACAACGCAACCAAGTCTATTTTAGCCGTGTGTAGTACATCGAGCACTTTTGGGTTCTCAATGCTGTGGGTGGCCTTTTCCTTCTCATCGTGCCCCTCACCTATGATGGTGATAACCTTCTACCCGAATAGAAACATGAGCTTCTGATGCAGCACCGATGGTATTGCTTCGACTTTATGTAACCATGGGCGCCCTAGTAACAAATTAAAAGAGGACTTGATATCCATTACTTTAAATAGTATGGAGATGGTCATTGGCCCAATCACCAGCTCAAGGTCAACTTCTCCTATTATCTCCCTTCTCGTGTTATCAAAACCTCTAGCACTAGTTCTTGTAGGTCTCAACATGCACGGATCTACTCTAATCATCGTAGTTGTTTTCAGGGGGCATACATTCTGAGAAGACCCACTATCAAATAATACCAAGGGGATTATCATGTTTCCGAAGTTCCACAGTAATATTGAGAGATTTTGAGTGAATATTTCCTTCCTCCAATAAATCGGCGTCTGAAAATGAAATGGAATTGGGAGACATCACCTATCCAATTATCTGCTCGACTTCATCTGGGCTCACCTGAAGAGATACGTGTGCCTTCTTTAACGCCCCCATTAAGGCTTGAAAATGAAGTGGGGACATCATCAATAAGTCCCAGACCGTGATATGAGCTGGCATTCTTCTCAGCTGAGTCTCTAGTATATGTTATCTGCTGATTTTCTTGAACGGGTTCACTGCACTATCTTTCTTCCCCTCTGGTTAAGTTGTTGTTGGTGTTTCTGGTTGCTTGGAGATTTTCCCAGATCTGGTGATGAAGTCAACTGCCCCTTCCTTACTATTGCCAATATTGATGTTTGTCTGCTCGTAACTGAGCGGGACCTGATGAGGATTGTAGGTTGGTCCCGAGGTCTGAAATGGAGTGGCTGCCAGTATCTTATGCACTTGTACTAATGGCTCAGGAAGAGTAGGCGATACTTGGCTAATCTCGGATAGGGATGGGTGGGTGGAGAAAATGGGCCAACTGGGGGTGGCGAGGTTTGTGGATGGTTGGACCGGGGGTAATGGGGTAGAGGTGGACCACTGATAATTGATAGGTGGTGGTGGGATATGGGGAACATGATGGGCTATTGAGAAATTAATGGGGGTGGTAGTGCATGGTTGATAGGCATTAATTTGTACGTAATTGACAGGAGTGGGTAATGGAAAATAAGCCCTAAGATCTAAGGGGTTCAATTTGGGGTGTAGGGTTGGGGAAATAATTTGATAATTTCAAGGGTTCAATCACCCCAATACCTCTTTCTTCTTGATCTCTTTGCCTTAGTGCTACAAAACGTTTTCGGTCACTGATGTAATCCAACAAATCAAATTCAAATTCCTCGTCATCCTCTTTGATCATACCGATAATGGGTCACGGACCTGCCCCACCGAGAGGGTGTGGGGGCAATGGTGCTTGATGTATGTTCGTGTGCTGGTTTACTTGGAAAGGTGTAGGTGGAATGATTTTTTCAGCTTCAATTAAATCCTGTATTGCATGCTTTATTGAAAATTAGCGATCGGTTGGGTGACCTGGTCCCTAATGAAAATTGTAGTGAGTGTTGGGGTTATAGTTCCTAGGGATGGGATTTGGAGGAGGTCGTGGTTGGAGGGTTGTGACTAATTCCTTTTCTTTTAAGAAAGTTAAAAGCACATTTAGTGATTGCCCTAAGGGTATAAAAACTCGGTAATAGTAGGCCCTTCTCTACTCTGGAGTCATCTGTACTCCCTGCCCATTCCCGATTCTTTGCATCGGCTCGCTTCTGACTGGAGCTGGCTGGGAGGCTTTGAATTAGAATGGGATTATATTAGTATTGAGCCAGGTGTTGGCTTTATTCTAAACATCGACTCCTACTCTTTTCTCATTTCTCTACTTAGAAAACCTTCTGATCCCACTGGCTCCACCAGGTACGTTCTTACTTAGACGACCTTCCCTGATAGCATCCTAGCAACGATTGGCATTTCTCACCAAATCAACAAAGCTGGACTTCTAATGGTAAATGAGAAAGTCTGAAATTACTAGCAAAGTATTCTTTGAAA
The DNA here is from genome assembly GCA_021018995.1 of Chloranthus sessilifolius. Lineage (NCBI taxonomy): Eukaryota > Viridiplantae > Streptophyta > Magnoliopsida > Chloranthales > Chloranthaceae > Chloranthus > Chloranthus sessilifolius. Next base: position 15,570,565 of record CM037594.1, read on the forward strand.
TCATCTCAATTTGTTCGTCATCAGGTATTCTATTTTTCACTTGAGCTGCCAGTGCTCTCCAACGCCCTAAGTAATCGCTGAAGGTTTCATTAGGGTTCTGCTTCAATCGGGCTAAGTCTGACTTGTGAGGTTCAATGTCTATATTGTAGACATATTGCTCTTGGAACAACCGAGTCAGTTCTTTCCATGTCTTTATCATAGACAGTTCTAGGGACGTAAACCACCTCAAGGCCGGACCAGTTAAACTTTTCTGAAAGACCTTTATCAGTAGTCTTTCATCTCCCCCATACTGGCACATGTCCCCACAATAAGACTTGAGGTGTGCAATGGGATTGCCAGTGCCATTATATTTATAAAAAACTAGCATTTTATATTTTGGGGATAGGGGGACCTCAGCAAATAAACACAAGTCTGAGAAGTCCGTGGCATGGATTTCAGCTCCGTCAATCTTCAACAATTATTTTTGGATTTTGTCTAGCTACTCTTTCAACTTCTCTGACTCCTTAGACAGGGGGGTTACCCTTTCAGCAATTGGTCGGGAATCACTTTGTGCTACCAGGGGATTGATTATTATGGGAGGAGGATTAGTGTTGGCCAATGCCCCGACATAAGCCCCACTATTTCTGATCTCGTCCTCTTCATACCGTTGATCTGCAAAGGGTGTAGCGAGGGCGAGATTCTCACATTGTTGTTGCATGGACTGAATGGGGGCCGGAAGAGACCATTGAATGTGAGAGAAATTTTGTGGAGTGACGGGATGAATGGAAGTTAGATTTTGGGGTAGGGCCTACTGGGGCCATTGGGTATGGGTAAACGCTTAAAGATGGCTTTATGTTGTAGGGTCATGGGTAAATTGGGGTTGATGCAAGGCATGGGCTTGAACTGGGTATGAGGGTTGAGGGTGAGTGAAATTTTGGAGGAATTGTGAAGGGTATGGGCATGAGGCTCCCAGATTTAGGCCTTGTTGGGCATGGGTGAAGGGTAAAGAACTCTTATGGTTTGGGCCATAAAGCCTTGGGGAGTTTGGGTCATGAGGCCTTGGGGGGTCTGGCCCATTGGGCCTTGGTGGGTCTGGCCCATTGGCCATTGATGGGTTTGGCCATTGGGCCTTGACGGGTCTGACCCATTGGGTCTTAGTGGGTCTAGCCCATTGGACCTTGATGGGTTTGGCCATTAGGCCTTGATGGTTCTGACCCATTGGGTCTTGGGATATATGGGTCATGGGCCCCTGATGGGTCTAGGTGATGGGAGTTTGGGCCATTAGGCCTTGGGGGGTTTTGGGTAATGGGGGTTTGGATGGTATGGATGATGGGGAGTTGATGGGGATCATGAGGGAATGAGGCATGGAGGCTTGATAGTGTATGGGAGGGGTTCATGGATGTGTGGCGTGGATGAGAGGGATTGTTTTGGGAGGCCTTCCAACTGGTGTAGGCCCAAACCATCTCCTCCATCATGGCCATTGGAGAGGGATCGGATGGAGATGGTGCATTTGACGGTATTTGGGGTGTGGATGAAGTGGAGGTGTGGGAAAGTTTGGGCATGACCTAGGTAGATGTGGGGATATGGGGAGGATCGGAGAATGAGGGGAAATGGGGTGTATTTGGAGGGGATTGGGATGAATTGGGCATTGCTTGAGTGTATGTGGGAAAATGGGGGTTATGAGGATTGGATGTGGAGGGTTGGGATGTATGTTGTGTGGATGGATGTCGAAAGTTGGGTATGGTGGGAATGGAGGGAATATGGGGTATGTTGAATGTGAATGGAATATGTGGTTGATTTAGCATGGAAATGGGGGGGGGGGGGGGGGGAATGGACATGGTTTGAGAGAGTGATGGAGAATAGGGTGTTGGATTTTTAGTGTTTTGAGAGGTGGTGGATGGGAAAATGAGGGCCTCAAAGGGTCTGGTGACGGTAAACGGAGATTGGGTAAGGGGGATGGATGTGAAGGCCTCTTCTATATGAGAATGAGTTGGGGAATGTGGCGGGGATGAGTCGGGATCGACGTAGGCCGGGTCCACTGCCCATGACATGGTTTAGTATCGGGTAGGGTACGGGTGCCTCGGGTGGGGCCCATAAAGTTTCCTCCTTCTTCCCCTACGGGATGACGGAGGTGAAGGCGATGCCGTTATGCCAGCACCACAAATCCCTATTTTGGTTTTTTTGATTATTTAATTTTTTTGGAATTTTTGTAAATGAAATGATTTAAGGATTTCGGGGCCTTTGAATTCCCATCTCGGGTGGCTTTCGTACCCTAAATAAGTCCCACGGAAAGACCCTGATGCGCTTCGGAAGAATCAAAGGGAAGCCCTTTGATCTATTGAAGGCACATAAATCGTAGCAAACAACCAGATCTCCTAGAGCGGGTAAAAAAGAAGTTACCTTCCTTTGACCGACAGGGGCGTATTGGGTGTCAGATAATGTGGAACCTAAACAGAGGTGCTAAACCACTAACCATGGAATCCGGGATGGTGAAATAGGCCACTGGTTCAGGCTGCACTGCCTAAACAACCTTGGCTCAAGTATTAGATGTGCTAGGAAAAATTGCTCAGATTCTAAGCTTGGCACATGTATTAGTTACGCTTGGCAAGACAGTGGGGTCAAATAGGTTTGACAACAGAAATAGCAGCCCGAAATGAGTCTCCTTTTTTTGGTTTTTCTAGTAGCTATGCTTCTGGGGACAGCTTGCTTAATTGTATCGGGTCTCTCCTCACCGAACCTAAGGGATACAAGGACGATGTGGGTCCACTAATGCTCTCTCCCATGGGTTTTAGGCTTTGTAACGAGATAGGTTACCCACCCGATATACCTCCGGTGCAAGCGCTTTCTCAGATACTAGGTGGGCTGGTACTTTTCCGGATCATCACCACTAGGGCCTGCCGCCGTACTATGAACCAGGGGCTTGTATCTTTGCCTCGAAAAAGCCAACCCTTGAAAATCTAACCCCGTAAAATTCAAATAAGTCCCCTTTGTTGGTTCAATTCTAATTTTCAATTTTTAGAGGAGTTTTCTTTAAAGTCTAAAAATGGGTGGTGATGGTCTCATGCCACCTCTACGGGCCGGCGTCCACTGATAGTATATGATCGCGAGAAAGTAAATGCGCACATAGGCCCACCAAAATGGCTAAGGCGCATAAATGATAGAAAAAATAAAGAAACCTAAAGACAAAGAACAAGTAGACCCACCAATCGGCTAAGGCATGCAAATAATGGGAAAAGTAAGGGATTTTAAAGACGATGCGCAAGTAGGCCTGCCAATTGTCTAAGGCTCGTAAATGACGTAAAAGTAGGGGTGAGAAAATTGACGAAATCGTAGGGGAGAGTAAAAAAATAATTAAAAACAGCAATAAGGTTAGTGAAATGAAATAAAAAGGCCAAAATTTAAGGGGAAGCTCTACTAGCTACTCCCCAGTAGAGTCGCCATTTGGGCAACCGTAGGATTTTTGATGATTCTGTCGTGATGATGTGCACTCATGAAAAATTTAGAGTTGCCACCCAGAGCTTTCGGTGTCTCGAGAAACCTAAATCAATATTAAATGCACCGAAGTGCTAATTATGACTCTTATTCACTAGTCTACGCCAATGGCTCTTAGGTAGGGGCTTCAGTTATCGATCGGGAAGGTGTTAGGCACCCGATCAACCTACTTAATGCGGTCTCTACTTGTGGCCAAAACAAAAATAAAATAAAATAAGCAAAAAAAGTCCTTCCTCTTGCCCTACGACATCAAAATCTTATTTGTGCCCCTCCCTTCCTACCGAAATTTTGACGGTGTAACGACACAAATGCGAGGATAGAGGAAGAATAAAGAAGGTAGAGGAGTAGAGGGGAGAGCTAGAGCTCTCGGGTCCTTGTTGCACCACTGTGGATCCTTGCGTAGACGTGCTTCAGTGAGCTTCCAATGGCTTGATAGCTAAGAGGTAGAGAAGGAAGGCTAGAGGATGACTCTCACCTAAACTGGGGGATTTTTGAGGAAAGGTAAGGTCTAAAGAAGGTTTGGGAATTCTGAAATTTGTATGCAAAAGGGGGCACCAAAGGGAGAGGGAGCTTCTTTCTTAATCTTCTCTCAGAAAATTTTCAAGCCTTTTCAAAGGGAGGGGTACCTCTCTATTTATAGGAAAAGGAGAGGTTAGGAGGATGCTTAGAGGCTTAAGTTGGATTAGATATTAGGTAATCAAGCATCTAAGGTTTCCTAGGATCTTTGAATCTTAGAAAAGTGTGAAAGTAGCTCCAACGGTGGATGATAGGGTAGTGTTTCAAATCACTTGAGGGTTGCACATAGGATAAGGAAGGGTGCAACTGAACAAGTGAAACACACCCAGGGCATCAAGATGGTCAACAAGTCAAACCGCAGAGATGAAATTCGAGCAAAAAACTCAGGGTTACTATAGCTAAGCTTGGCGCAACTAATAGATGCGCCAGGCAAAGGTACAATAAAACAGTGTTAAAACAATGCTTGGGATGTTCCCTGCCCGCGGGGGAACCCACTTGTGCTTGGCACAACTAATAGTTGTGCTAGGCCATTTCTAAGGAGAAATGGCTTGGCGCAAGTATTACTTGCGCCAAGTACATAGTACTTTCTCATGAAGTTCTCGCGTGGTTCAAGGCAGGCCTCGCGAGGTTCTCATGTTGCCTATTCTTGTGCCCAAACTTCGGATCGTCGTAACTTTTGATGCGTAACTTAGATTAGGGCGATTCTTAGATTGTCGGAAAGCCATAGACTTCTACTTTTCAATGGTAGAAGATTCAATTATAGTAGAAGATCTTAGATAGTCTTAGTGCACCATTCTTTGATCATTTCCCAGGAAAGTCTAGGTGTGGGTTCAGAAAGGACTCAAAAGGTTGGGATTGGTTTCTAAAGGTTCGAGGAGGTTTCTAAGGGATCAGGGGTGATTCCTAAGGGTTTGGGATGAATCCTAAGGTTTTGGGAATGTTCCTAAGGTTACGATACCTACCATCAGAAGCTTGAAAGTGTGCCTCTCTCGAAGTGTATTTCGATCAGGCCTTGAGCCAAATTTGGGTATCTACAGTCTACCAACACCGTCTTCCATGTAATCAATTTCATGTCTGCTCCTAAGGGTCACAGTCGCAACCTCATGCTCATGGGTAGGGATTGTTTCTCCTCTCAAATGCTAGTCTTGCAGAATGCATATTGGTTGACTAGGCAAGGGGTCTTCCTCCCATGGGATGAAGTGGCCAACTGCCCTATTTGATGTTCAATTCTCGAAAGAGATTGAGTAGGAGAGTGGAGTAATTCAACATAGTAAGATTGGGATTGGAGTTCTTCTAATATAGCTAAAATCTGGTCTTCGAAACCTTGACTCCATGGGGATTATGAGTATTGTGGATCAAACCTAGGTTGTTTTGAAAAATTTGGCATAAAAAACTAATTTAATTCATAACCCTGATTTGGTTCCCACCAATTAGGACAATTCTCCCCATATTCATCTCAATATTGGTATGGAGTCTCATTATTTAGCCCATAAAATGATGGGGGAATTGAATTTGTGGGAAACACCATATGAGAGACAAAAACTAAGAAATAAAGATAATACAAAAATAAAAACCTAACTAAATTTGAAAACAATGGTATGTACCTTGGCCTCTCGCAGTCGTCCCCTTCGAAGCTTTGGTAGACTTGGACCTCGGTCTCCAAATCTGAAAAAAAGTAAATTATAATTAGAAAATTACTAATACAAACTAACTTAAAGGCAATAATTCAAATAAAACTTTAGTCCCCGCAGCAACGCCAAAAACTTGATCGTTTAAAATCTAAAACCTTGCAAGTGGACAAGTCCGAAGCACTAGGGCGAGTACAAGCGTGTGAACCACAGGGACTAGTAATTTATCTAAACTAAAGCCTTATTTAAAGAGAGTATTATAAAAGGAAAATAATAATTAAGTTATCTAGGAAAGCAAGTAAATCTGATGTAGAAAAATATTGAGAAAACATCTTGGGATCCCTTTAATGGTAGATTCGTAAATAACTCGCATCCTATCTCTAATCTAATCTAAATTCTGCGTATTCGACGTACTTTTCCCTACAAGCTAAACCTAGGTAAAACAATCAGATCCTATTCATAGTCATGAACCATTCAGGGTGATAAGATTCATCTAATCTCTAGCTATCTAATCCGTAAGCACCATTGCACGAAACCCATCAAACTAGACTACAAGTACTGGCCCGAAAGTGCGTATCCTATTAATTCTAATCCTAATCCCTACAAGGCCATGAGAATAATCAAAAATAGAAATAAATTGATTTAAAACAATCTATCGTAACAACGTAGATCCCAATCATGCAATCATTACTACGAAAATTTAGATTAGAAAAGAAATAGAAATTAAATTAACTACTTATCTTTGATTTTACAAGAGATCCCAAGCATCGGGATTTAACCCCACATCGCAGCTCTAACCATCTTCATCGCTCAATCAATATTTTCATGCGATCATTTACCAATCCCTCAATCTCATAACTCTCTAAAATCAGAAACAAGAAAGAAAACCTAAAACTAGAACTAATTACTTGCCAGAATTCTAAAACTAGAAGACTCCTAAAAACTATGACCTAGGCTAAAAGCTATCTTATTCCTAAACCTAGGGTCTTTATTTATAGATCATAATGCCCTAGTACAATGTTTAAATACGGAAGGTATCCTCTAAACCACCTAGAATCAAGCTAGGAGAGAAAGAAATCTCGAAGTCTTGATTTCCGAAAGAAACCAGGCTGTGGTACCTAAAAATTCGCTGCAAAAACCTTATTTCGACCGGTCGAAAATGGAACTCGACCGGTCGATTTAATTGTTCTTCTCAGGCTTCGTAAACTCCAATTCTCTGCTCGGTTTCGACTGGTCGAAAGTGGAATTTGACTAGTCCAATTAAATATTTCTGATGCTGTAGTTCCAGTCTCGACTGGTCGACATGACTTTCAATCAGTCGAGTTTTGCATTTGTTCTGAAGCTTTAATGAACTCGACCGATCCACGCTTTCTTTTTTTGAAGCTTTAGTGCACTCGAACAGTCCAATTTCTATTGTATTTCATCCAAACTCGACTGGTCGAGATTTAAAATTCATGTACTTTTCCGTAAACTTCATTTCATCGCAACTTTTGATGTAGAACTCGGATTTGGACGTTTTTTGGTTCGTTGGAAAGCTAGAAACCTCAGCTTTACTATGGTACAAGCCTCAGTTTTTGTACATCTTGATTTAAACTATGATAGTCTCCTTTCTTTCCTCTATTTTTGGCATGTCTTCGAGTCTTCCTTAACTTTATTCTTTTAACCACTTTTTGTACTTTTGGCCTTCAAAACTCGTTACACCATATCATGCACTAAAAGTAAACATTAGTAGTTACTAAGGCTTAGCAATGCTAAGATTCGAGTCTAAATTTTGTAGTTTTTAAGGCTGATCTTGCACCTTAAATGAAAATTGAAACCCTTTTGGGAGGGACCTTACGTGATAGCAGCAACATATCTATGAAATGTCTACAGATTGGTAAGCCAAGATGGGGAGGAACTTCCTAACCCGTGGAATGTTATGTCCTGGAGAAAGTACTATCAATAACTCATTAATCATTATGTTCTGTAGTAAAACAAGGATATCTATATATTTATCATCCTCGTAGTCATCAAAAAGCGTTCATCAATCGTAGGACATTCTCTTGAAAATTAGTTTTTAGAATCATTTGACTCATTAACCACCTTCTTATTGGGGCAAATTGGTCGAAAGGACCAACGGATCATAAAATTTCTTTTAAAATATTGAAATCACTAGATTCTCACACACTCTTTTTTGCCATTGGAGCCAATGTTAGAGTAGAAAAAATGAAAATACAAGGTTTCGTCAAAACTCACAATTCTTGCATTATCAGACTGTTTAAATATCTATATATATATATATATGTATGTATGTGTGTGTGTGTGTATACATGCTTAAAAAAAAGAGAAAGAGCATGATCGAGCGAGAGAATGAGACGAATGAACCAGTCAATGAACCCAAGGAAGCATAGGCAGGATTGTGAGGGCATCCATGGCATCCTTACACTTCTAGATGTTGTCGTACAGTGGTGGGAGGATAAAACTCCCGCTATTAATGGAATTGGATGATTTAATGGTGTTGAAACATGACGAAAAGCTCAATTATGGCACCGCACTACACACACGAGAAAAAAAGTTGTTAACTATTACTCTTAAAAGTAGTCGAATAAGATGCTACCCCTACATCAATAAGCCTTACCCATTTCCGCCCTTTATTTTCTTTTCAGAAGATGAGTCAAATGAATTTTCAAGATCCTTTTGAAGGTTAAACAGAAAATTTTTGAATGACAAATGGTGCAATCACTCGTTATCTATCACTCACCCCATTCTGATTAAAATTGCACTACATGATGATTATGATTTCAAAGGCAAGCTTCGTATGTGACAAAGATAGCTAAATTACCTACGACATCATTGCAAGGGTACTTTCTTTATTACCAACTCTTCATATACATCTAGAATTTCAAGGCCGCTCCAAGATATTAGTAAGACCTAGAAAAGCATCATTCTGACTTGACACTGGGGCATTTTTTTTTATTTGGAAGAGAGTCTTGGTATTCAAAGAAGTACGAGTCATCCCTGACATACACGCATGCTTTGATATGAGATAAGGTCACCTACTACAAATAGAACAATAATCAGGTGAAGATGCCTCATAAAAACCTCTCCATCCATTTGCAAGATCTGCCTTCCTTCCATCCAATTGAAGAGTGTGGTAAGATGCTCTTTTATGAAAGCCGAAGGTTCTAAATATTGGCTGAACACTAGAACAACATTCATTACTTCAATGAGTCAAACAAGTTCACGGAAAAATTTCATCTTCACCATCCCATTGGGGTCAGGTCTCAGCTCTTTGAATGTTCATGGTCAGGAGTCCAACATTCTAACAACAGGGACAAATGTATAGAGGCTAACAAAACTTTATACTCTAGGCCGAAGAAATTTTCCTCCTGGCACTCTGGAATAACACCAAGAACTCTATTTTATTCAGTAGTTGGATATAAAATGATGAGATAATTATTCAATCCATGGCAGTCATCAAGGACGCCACTCTACTAAGCAATCATCATACGAACACGACTATCACACTAGGGCAATTTTTATTTTTTATTATTTTCTTTATTTGTTCTCTTTTTTTTTTTGCTTTTCTTCTAATTTCCTCTTTAAAGTCCCACCATGTAAAAAAATAAAAAATAACAATGATCATTATTCTTATTGTTACCGAACTTCGGTTTGAGATCCACCCCCTTGACATTCAGCAAGGGGGAACTAAAATCAACTAATAATTTGTCATTTTTTATGCAACTAAAATAATCCTCAACTGCTATTAGGCCAGCTCAGAAGGATCAAAGTCCTAAGAACGGTTGATGAAACCCGTATCAACAGTCAAAATAAGATACAAAGGGAACAGGACGAGACTATATCTGAAGAAAAACGAACCTCAAATATATATATATGAAAGAATTTTTATACAAGTGTCTCCGGAGTCATACCCCTGAATATATAATAAAGAAAAGAAATGTACATGATACCCTACTCCATCTACCACTTCGGAGCAGGTCGGTCGTTGCTATCTCCAGTCTCCTGGACCAGCAGGTCTGCTGCCAGACACGTCGTGACCTACACCAAAGACTGAGGGACGATCGGAGGTCTCCCTGGGAGAGAAAGCCTGGCAACAGAACCTCCCATGCCCACAAGGATGGCCAACCTCCGAGATTGTGAACATGAAGGACTAGTAGCAAGTAACTCTTGATGGACGTCGTTGTCATGAATATAGCCAATCACATGCTCACGAGCCATACGAAGTGGACCCGCCTGCAATCTAGTAACATCTGACCCCGACCTCACCAAGCGACCAAAGAAGGTCTAAATCCCACCTGTCCTCCTCTCCAACCCTACCTTGGTTGACTCCAGATCATACTATAGTCCATCCACCAAGATTTGCATCTCTACCCACACAATCAAACGAGCAGATTCTAACTCTGTCACGTGAGTCCTCTGTTCGATAGCAAGATCGACCATCACATCATAAAGGCTGCAATTAGAGATGTCCAAGGGAGTTTGAGGAACCTCTTGGCTGGCATGGCCGCTCTCAACCTCAAGGTGCATCTCCTCCATCTGACAATGGTCATTATTCTTATTGTTACTGAACATCGGTTTGAGATCCACCCCCTTGACATTTAGCAAGGGGGAAATAAAATCAACTAATAATTTGTCATTTTTTAGGCAACTAAAATAATCCTCAACTGCTATTAGGCCATCTCAGAAGGATCCAAGTCCTAAGAACAATTGATGAAACCTGTGTCGACAGTAAAAATAAGAGACAAAGGGAGCAGGATGAGACTATATCTAAACAAAAATGAACCTCATATATATATGACAGAATTTTTATACAAGTGTCACCAGAGTCATACCCCTAAATATACAATAAAGAAAAGAAATGTACATGATACCCTACTCCATCTGCCACCTCTGAGCATGTCAGTCATTGCTATCGCCAATCTCCTAGACCAGTAGGTCTGTTGTTAGACCCGTCGTGACCTACACCAAAGACTAAGGGATGATTGGAGGTCTCCCTGGGAGAGAAGGCCTGGCAACAGAACCTCCCATGCCCACAAGGATGGCGGACCTCCGAGATTGTGAACATGAAGGACTAGTAGCAAGCAACTCTCGAAGGACGTCATTGTCATGAATATAGTCAATCAACCGCTCATGAGTCATATGAGGCGGACCCGCCTGCAATCCAGTAAAATCTGACCCCGGCCTCCCCAAGCGACCAAAGAAGATCCGAAGCCCTCCTGTCCTCCTCTCCATCCCTACCTTGGTGAACTCCAGATCATACTGCAATCCATCCACCAAGATCTAAATCTCTGCCAACACAATCAAATGAGCACACTCTAACTCTATCGCGCGAGTCCTCTGCTCGATAGCAAGATCGACCATCACGTCATAAGGGCTGCAATTAGAGAGGTCAAGGGGAGTTTGACGAACCTCCTGGCTAGCACGGGCGCTCTCAACCTCAAGGCGCATCTCCTCCATCTGACAAGTCAGTACAAATATGCGTTTGATCTAATAAATATATGCAACAATAATGAAATAAATTAAAATGCATAAAATGAATATAAATAAAACATACCATCTCTGATAGATCTCGTAAGAGATGATCGATCATCTCGACTGTCACAGAGTCTACTGCGGGAGGAGTACGTGACGGCGACATTGTTGTCATAGTATGTTAGCGACAACAAATGTCCATCTGATATGAAAATGAATTTAAATGAAAAAAGAATACATATGTTAAATAATTAAAACTGGGGGAGTGGAGGAGTGGAGATGTCGTAGGCGTCCCGAGGGTAGCCTCAGGGGCGGAGTCAGGAATTACCTATAAGAAAAAGTAAACATGTCAGATAAATAGAGCGAAATAAAATAAGACCAATATACAATTCAGCCACACAAAATTTATCTTACCTGACTATCAAGGCGTAAAAAAGTCGCAACAACATCGATAGTTTGCCACTCCTTAGCAGCTTTCTGCTAAAAAGAATTTCAAGACATGGGCAATTACAATGAAATAAATTAAAATGCATAAAATGAAAAGAAATAAAACATACCATCTCTGATAGCTCTCGTAAGAGATGATCGACTGTCACAGGGTCTGCTGCGGGAGGAGTACGTAGCAGCGACATGGTCGTCGTAGTCTGTTAGTGACAGCAAATGTCCATCTGATATGAAAATGAATGTAAATGAAAAAAGAATACGCACGTTAACTAATTATAACTGGGGGAGTGGAGGAGTCGAGATGTCATAGACGTCCCGAGGGGTAGCCTCAGGGCGGAGTCAGGAACAACCTATAAGAAAAAGTAAACATGTCAGATAAATAGAGCAAATTAAAATAACACCAATATACAATTCAACCACACAAAATTTATCTTACCTTACTATCAAGGCGTAACAGAGTGACAACAACATCGACAGTTTGCCACTCCTTAGTGGCTTTCTGCTGAAAAGAATTTCAAGACATGCGCAACTATAATGAAATAAATTAAAATGCATAAAATGAAAAGAAATAAAACATACCATATCTGATAGCTCCCGTAAGAGATGGTTGATCGTCTCGACTGCCGCAGGGTCTGCTGCGGGAGGAGTATGTAATGACATGGTCGACATGGTAAAGTGATGCAGATATGAAAATGAATGTAAATGAAAAAAGAATGCGTATGTTAACTAATTATAATTGGGGGAGTGGAGGAGTCGAGATGTCTTAGGCATCCCGAGGGGTAGCCTCAGGGGCGGAGTCAGGAATAACCTATAAGAAAAATTAAACATGTCAGATAAATAGAGCAAAATAAAATAAGACCAATATACAATTCAACCACATAAAACTTATCTTACCTGACTATCAAGGCATAACAAATCCGCAACGACATCGGTAGTCTGCCACTCCTCAGCGGCTTTCTGCTGAAAAGAATTTCAAGACATGTTAGAAGGTGACATAGTAATGAAACCAATAATAACATATGATAGAATCAAACCAAAAGAAAACTCACCCAATGTTCCAACTCGGTCCTGCTGGTATGCATTTTCGAGGACCCTTTTGGATCCCAGAAAATGGTTCCAAATCGGTGACAAGGAGCCTTTGTTTACAAAGGGAAGTGCGAAAAGTATAACATAAATGAAAGAGAAGGTATCTTTAAATGCTCCTTGTAGACACCCAAATTTGGCCCAAGGCTCAACTAACCCATACTTCGAGAATGGCATATTCCTGAGCTTTCGAAAGCACCTCCCAAACCCATAGGAACCGTCCCAGACCCGATTCAAACCAACAAAAGCATCAGATAAAAAAGAAAAGCTAAAGTTTACATAGATATCTGCAGGAGCTAAGGCCTATAAAATAGGAAAGTAGAGGTTCCTAGCTTTCCAACGAGCCAAGAATCGCATGATTCCGAATTGTTCATCAAAAGTTATGGTAATTTGAAAAATATGGGAAAGTGCATGATTTTGGCTAGGCGTGCATAATATGCATGCCCAGGTAAATTGTGGCTGAAAATGGCTAGGCGTGCATATTATGCATGCCTAGATAAAACCATTGAAACCAAGCTGAGCCCACAATGGGTCTTCACTTCCAGAGACTTTTGGACCTGGTTCTTAATAGAGGCCTGCATAACTCCTTCATTAAAAAGTCAATTTTTTGAAAAAATGGCCGAATCTTGCCATCTTGGTTTAACTTGTGGACCACCCCAAAGTTTGGGGTGGGTTTCTTTAGGACCCTAGTACCCCCACTAGCTCTCTTTGTCACCCTTTTGCCACTTAAATCGCCACCCTATCATCTACCATTAAAACCCATATCACAATCCTCCAAGCCCTCAAGAAACCCAAAAGCCTTAGATATTACATTACTTAATTTCTAATCCAATTATTGACTTAACTACTCAGTAATCACCCCCAAGTCTATAAGTCGAACCCCTACCCTTCTTGTTTAAGGGGATCTTTTTGCAATCACTAAAGCAAAATCTCTACACAAACTCCTTCCCTCTTTCAAGCTTTAAGCCATCTTCGCGTTAGAACTTTAGTTCTTCCCATCCACCATTACACATTCACTTCCATCATTCCAAGCTTTGAAACCTTGGCCACATATCACCATACCGTCACTCCTAACCTTCCAAACTTCAAACCTTTAGTAAATCTAGGACCTTTTCCTTAAACCATTTACTTTCGGAAGCTCATCGGAGTTTGCATCGACGCATAGATCCGACCACCATTCTACAAGGGCCCTAGAGCTCTGTCTCTCCCCTCTACTCCTCTACCTTCTTTTTCTTTTCTTCTATCCTAGAATTGGAGCCATTACGCCACTGAAATTTTGGTGATTATGGGGGGCTCAAATAGGATTGGAGTGCCTTCGGGCAAGGGGAAGCGTCATTCAATTTTATATTTTTTTTATACACTTGGCCACAGTAGAGACCGCTTACGAGCGGGTCAATCGGGTGCCTAGTACCTTCTCAATTGATAACCGAAGTCCTTACCCAAGAGGCTTTGGCGTTGACCGATGATTCAGAGTCAAATCTAGCACTTTAGTGCATACGATATTGATTTTGGGTATCCCGGGAGACCGAAACCTCCGGGTGGTGACTCCATTTTTTTTATGAGTGCATCATCGCGACGGACCAGCAAAGTCCACGACTACACAGATTGTGACTCCACTGGGGATAGTTTGTAGAACTTCTCTTTGAAATAGGCCTCATTGCATGTGTTTTCTACCTTTTATCTATATTTGTATTATTTTACTTAACCCTACAATTTCACATTTTTTTACTTGCCCCTACGATTCCGTCATTTACATCCTAAGCTATTTAGCGGGCTTACTTGATAAATTAGGTTTTAATTCTGTCATTTACCATCTTAGCCGTTTTGCAGGTTACTGGATAACTTAGGTTTAAATTCGGTCATTTACCACCTTAGCCATTTGGCGGGTTACTTGATAATTAGATTTAATTTTCCGTCATTTACATTTCGAAACTTTATGTTTCCCGCATAGTCGCTTGACTAGCTCCACCTTTTTTCTTACTACTTTTCATATTCCAACATTGAACGCCGGCCCGTAGTGGTGGTACAGGACTCACATAGCCCGATTTGGACGGTGGCAAAAGCCCCATTTTGGACTTAAGCGAACTTCCTTAAGATTGAAATTTAAAAATTAACCAAGGGACATAACTGAATTTTCTCATGGGTAGCTTTTGTTCAAAGGGAGAAAAAATTAGGTTACGATACAACCGACCCGGTTCCAAGTAGAGCGCCAGGCCTAGTGGTGATGATCTCGAAAAGAACCACCCCATCTATTGACTGAGAAGGCGCTCACGCTGGAGGTATATAGGGTAGGTGACCGAGCTTGTTACGAAGCCTTAAAACCTTGTGGAGCACGTTAGTAGCATCAAAACGACCTTGTATCCCTTTAGGAATGGAAAGGAGAGACCCGATAAAGCAAAGAAGTCCTGCGTGACATCGCCCACAAAAGCCAAGTCAAAAGACCAACTCGGATCTGTTATCCAGAAATATATATAAAAGCCGAGTGTGCATAATACGCACGCACAACCAAAATAATAGGTTTTTTGCACAGGTGTGCATAATATACACACCCAGCCAAAAAATTAGAGTTTTTGCTCAAATATGCACGCCTAGCTTATTTGCTAAGCAGTCCGAATTTGGGGATTTTTTTTTACAATTCCTCAAACCCCCTGCTCGTTGGTTTTTAGATTCTCGACACTTCTTACATTTTAAGGCGCCCAAAATGCTCTCGCCGATCAAGAGAGGTCACCCTCTTATTAGCTCTTTCGAGAGATCGGGTTACCGCATCGAAATCCATGCTTTTAAAGATCAAGAGATTTTCTCTTCGATTCTAACAAAGGGCATCCGTGTCCTGCCATAGGAAGCATTTGGAGTATTAGCACCATCCGAAAAGGGAGCTCCAATGCCCTTGAATGCACCGTAAAGGAAGAAAGAAAAGAACCAAGACGAAAGAAAGAAAAAGAAATTCAAAAAAGTTTGTTGTCATTGTCATTCAAAAAAAAAAGAGAGAGATATCATCAAAAACAAAAGAAAATCTTCAAAAGATAATCACCAAAAAAAGAGAAAGGAGAAATCACCAATCAAAAATCACCAAAGAAAAAATATCATCAAAAAAATCAAAAGAACCAAAAACTTCCAAAAAAAAAAAAATCAAAAGCCAAGAAAAATCAAAATTCAAAAAAATAAGAGGGGAGTCCTGATCACTACATCCATCATTGAACTCCTTCACAAGGAGTAGATCTTTGCAATTTGTGCTAAGAACGTCGTTGGTTGCTTTGAGTTTGAGATGAATCAAAGCCATTTTGGGTCCCAATTCACTACCCAACCATTCACACGCCTCTCTAACCAATATCAACAATTCCAATTCCATCATCCCAATACCTTTCATGTAACACCTTGGATCTTCCAAACCCGAATACCTCGTGTATGTACACTTATACGATTCCAGGAGCAATTGCGCCTTGGACTCTAGAACCAATCAGTCTAATTGATGGGGAAATGTAAGCCTTCATATTTTGGTATAGGTATTAGATTGTGTACCTAGTACACAGGCATCTTGAGAGCACCCCACTAAAGACATTGGTTTGTAACCAAGAGGTCTATGTATCAAAACCCACTAAAGACATCAAACCTTACTTGGAATTTTTATTGTAGTTTTGCAAGCCTGTACACCAAGTTCAATGTACCGATTATACACTAAATCAAGACCTATAGATACTTAAGTTAAATCTCACCACATAAGACAGGCATGCGCTTTGGTTGAGAGAAAGAAATGAGTGGGAGACCCTTTTTCTCCTTCCACTCGTGTACATTTTGAGAGATCTTGACCGTCCGATCTCTTCCATAAACTGCAGCCATCCTAAAATGATCCCTGTCCACGTCGACCGCGAGAGAACTCAGTCTTGACAATCCTGCAATCAACTCGAATGGAGGAATCGATCCCTCGGATGGGCAACATTTGAAATATCATTATTTATCGACACCGACAAATCGTGGGCTTGCATGTGTGAATCTTAAAGGTAAACCTCGTACCGTGATTCACGTGAGTCCCGACTTCTGAAATTCAATTCGATTGATGTGTTCTTGAATCGTAGGCGGGGATCTCAAGGATCGGATGACCGAGAATTGTGAACGGCGACACCTTCAGATATTGATCATCATGATCGTCGCATGCTAGATTTAAAAGGTAAGGATCGTGTGTGGCTAGTGTAGAATCAATTTTGTTTTGATTGGTAGTTGAATCGGGATATGCATGCGAACGATTTTGAGGGTTTGAAGCCGATTTCCTCCGATTCCGATATTTCGGGCGTTGCATGCATAGGAAATTAAGGTAGAATGTCATAAATTTCATTTTTATCATGAAAGTAGGTTAGATTAGTGGATTAGAATGGAAATTTGTTAAAGAAATTGTGGTTTTTGAGGCTAGAAGAAGAACAATTCTGAAATTTTGGAGTTCAGGAAAGCTAGCTTGAGCTGGATTGAACCCAGCTCGAGTTGGGTCTCACCTGAAGTACCCCGCTCGAGCTTGGTTTATAGGCCAAAATGGCTGGAAAAGCCAGCTCGAGCTGGGTTCTGAGTGCCACTGGAGCCCACTCAAGCGGGCTTGAAACCTGCTCCAGCTAGCCTGAGGCCAGCTCAGTAATTTTGGCCGTGTTTTTTTGCTCTGAACTCGGAATCACATGATTCTGAAGGCATTGGAAAGAAGACAACGAGCTCTATAGCTCATATGAATTAACGATTTTTGAAATCTAATGTTTTAAAGGTAAAAAATTAGGGCAAGTAGGGACAAGTTTTACATGATCCAAAGTCAACGCGAACTTGTACTTTTCGCCCTAGTTTTGAAAAAACTTTAGGAACTTCGATATGTGTGGTATTTAGTTATTAACATGTAAGTATATGAATGCTTCGTAATGTAGGTTAAGGTTTGAGAACGTCCATGAGGATTTTTGCACCATTTTGCGTGACTTTGCATGATTTCACAACCGAGGTAGGGGAACTTCATTAACCAATTGCATTTGTGACTTGAATTCATAGACTTTTATGATGAGTGTCTCACAAGCTATGATTTGTTTTGAAAATGAACTTTGAATCTTTGAAATTGGAATTTAAAAATGGACTCCGAATATAAACTTTGAATACGAATTTTGAACTATGAATGTGGAATTAGAACCTTAATATTTGCATTTGAATCTGATACGAACATGAATCCGAACTTCAAAATATGAACATGACTTGAACATTGAGCTTTGTATACGAATCTGAATTTTAGAAATGGAAACTGATCTCGTTGCATTGAATGTTTGAAATGCTTTGACTATTAAGAATCTGATTTGCATCTAGATATTTCAAATATGATATGGGTTTTGATTTACCTAATTCAAACATGAATTTTGAACTTGAATTACACTTGACACTTGAACTTTGAATTTACACTTGAAAATGAACTACAAACTTTGAATTGGCTGACATTGAAACATCAAATCTGATTTGATATAGATGTGTATGTGAATCGAACCGGCACAAGTGGGTATCCATGAATCGAACTAGTATGATAGTTAATCCATGAATCGAACCGGTACGGCGGGATATCCATGAATGGAACCGGCACGGCGGGATATTCATGAATCAAATTGGTATGAAAGTTAATCCATGAATCGAACCGGCACAAAGGGATATCCGTGAATCGAACTGGTTCAGCAGTTAGTCCGTGAATCGAACCGGCACGGCGGGATATCCGTAATCGAACTGATACGGCGGTTAATCTGTGAATCGATCCGGCACGGCGGGATATCTGTGAATCGACCGGCATGGTGGGATATCCGTGAATCGAATATATAATTGATGTAAGTGAACCGAATGATAAATCAGTTAAATTAAAGTGGACCGCTAGAGTGGATTATATGCACACACTGAGGACCGCTAGGGTGGATTATACGTGCATTTGGGGCCGCTATGAGAGGATTATTCGTACAATCGTGGACCGCTATGAGCGGATTATTTAAACAATTGTGGACCACTAGGGCGGATTAAATGTAAGAGAATCTAACATGATCTTTGAATCCGAATCGCACTTGACTTTTGAACCATTGTGAAACTCTACCTAAGACACATGATTTTCAAGTTTGTTTTGATATGAGAAAAATTCTTTGCATATTTCATTGATATGAAAATGACATAATCATGCTAAGAGGAACATGGCTTTGAAGCATACCCCTATTTTAAAAAGAAATGCTTTTGAAAACTTGTAAGTTAAATCTGGATTTTGATGAGGAACTGCTTTGAAATCTTTTCATTGAATCTATGCATAATCTAACAAAATGTAATTGTTCTTGAGTTCCTCTACTGAGCTTGGACTGTAGCTCACCCCTCGACTATAGGTCATAGGTGCAGGTCTTGTGTGAGATTCGGAGCTTAAGGGGAATCTTCTACCATAGACCGGTGGATTTGATCTCGATATAGTTATGGATTTTGAGGTTTGGACTTGGTACGTCCAATCATTTGGTAGACTGATAGAATTAGATTTTAGATGTACATCCTTTTTGGGGTTCCACTGTGTAGGTGATGGTCAGCCATCACCGGTAGTTTTCATTTTGTTTTGTTTATTGTTCATGTTGGATATTAGAATTGGAGCTTTTAATTATGCCATATGTATTATCTGCTTTGATTTCACCAATTGTGTGGATGTACTAGTAGTATTCTGTATTCAGATCATGATTTGTACAACCTGACGGTCAGGTTTTCCCGAATATCTGTGTTTTTTTTAAAAAAATATGTGTCAGAAAAATCGGGCTGTCACATTTCAACACCCTCGTTAGCAATACCCAATTCAACCAAATCCACAACCCGTCTCTCAATCCCCATCCATCCCAACTCAAACCCAATATAATCAATATACCTAATTTCAATATCAAGCCACCCAAAATCAATTCCAAAGCCCCCTAACCAATCAATACCAAACCCAATGTCCGCCAAGCCAACAAGTGCAATTCCATTACCTTCCAAGGCTCAAACAAAGCCAAAATCAAGCCCCTAATCTCGTCCCTCAACCTCAATATCTCCCATCATTCTTTGGCCCTACCTAAGCACCATAAAACCTTTCTCCAAATATAAGCCATGCTCCTCCCTTGGATAGTGGATATTGACTCGGAGAGGACATGGGTAGTGAACTTAAATACAAGGAGGCTTTTGACCCATCTCAACTCACAATTGTGGAAAATGACACTCTTTTATCTAAAAAGGTGGGTGGTTGCCGATTTAAGATAATTACATGCATGAGTATGAAACAGGTGTCACCTTCCTCAACGTCACCAGAAAGCAACAACGAATCTTGTATGGGACCACTCAATCTGGCAGAATATTTTCCCTCACCACCAAAAGGTCAAGCTATCGGATTGCCGACCGATGAAGGCATCGTCGATGGTGAGTGGTTCTTTGATGACCAAGAGGATGTGGACTAGACATTTCAAAGTGGGGATCTTGAGATAACATATTCAAGTCACCACTTCTCAAAAATGGTGTAATATGAAGGTCCAAGCCTAGACCTGCTAAAATGTCTCTCTTCCATGCCAACTATATATGCATCTCAGAAATCACATGTGTGACCCAAGGAGACTTGGAGACGCCAATTCAAAGGCCCTTTGCCTTCATCTAATCTAAAGCCCAAAAAATGTCAAATTCTCCCATAATTTACAATTGTCAGATGAGCCCGAGGAGGCATTGGATCGAGATGAGGATGAAGGACCAATGCAAAGGCATCCCTAAGAAGCGGCACACCTCGACCCTCATAAAAGAACGAAGAAGTAGGCTAATGAACACCTCACAACCTCCTAAGAGAAGTTACTTGAAAGGCAAGTGGCACTAGAGTTAGAGGAAGTGCAGGTCGAGGTCGCCATTGAGAATCTGCCAATGATGTTGGTCAAAGAAAATTTTCTAATAAAAATCTCAGCTCTTGCTGCCTAGGGGCAGAGGATTGCCACTGCTCCTGATTACCAAATGGTTTCATGTAAAGGCCTGAACAGTTTTTAACCCCTCCAAACCATAAAAAGGGTTAGTGAAGGATCAAGATTAATTTTTTGCATGTCATTTATCGATCTCAACTTATATATCGAACTAAGCACCAAGCCATCAAGAAGCCCAATGAGACCGATAGTTGGTGACATCAATGTCAAACTTCATGTCAAGCCCCTAGATATCATGGTCATTATGTTCACTCCACATTCAAGCCATCTGTGGACCCGCAATGACCAAAGCACCCCATCTACGTCCCATGCAAAGAATCTATCTGTCACCCAAAATGCCGAGGCTTCAATGGGATTGAGAAAAGATAGCTTTGAGATGAAGAATCCTCCCTTCAATAAAAAGGAGCAAACCCAAAGGTTGGGATGGTATGATGTGGCAATGATTAATGATGGAAATGCATGTGTCTCTTGCACCAATCTAAACTCGAAATTTGTGTTTATCGTGTGGTGGACCTCAATCATGAGTACGAGAGTACTGGAAAACAAAGAGAGTAATGCCCAGTTCAAATTGACCATTGGATCCTTAAAGTTAAAAATCACTGTACCTTCTTCTATTTTGTAATTAAGACATTTGCACTTTCAAGAAATTGTTGGCATCCCACCAATGGTTCAGGAGGGGGAATTTGCCTCCAAACCTCTTAATTGTGTCATCCATGATCATCAAGGATCATTCCCTAACCCATCCATTTCCCAACATCAAAGGTCATTCACCCCCCCATAATCCAAAATCCACCATTCTAGCTAACCCAAAATCAATCAGTTAAATAAATCCAAGGTTGTTCATTCCCCCAAAAATGAAATCGTTTGCACTTAGTAGCCCAAAATCTTTCACATCCATCAACTCTAAGCCATGCAAATTATCCTCATTCAGCATCATGAACCTGGGACCATTAATGTCATTCCTATCATCCTTGTTTATTTTGAAGTCATAATCATTTTACCTTTCATTTGATAACTCATGGACCGAGCTCTCCTTGTCGTACCACCTTTTTCTGAGTAAGCCAACAAGCCGTATCGGGAATCCTATGCAAGGATTCAACACTTCAAATCACCATTTAGTTCTCTGAGCCCAACCTATTCAAACAAATGGTCACACCTCTGCGATGCCAAATCTTCCACAGGTAAGTAGTAAATGTATGGTGTCATTAGGGAAATTTGTGCCATTCATCACCCAGGAGGCACTTTGCCATGATCAAAATGTGTCAAGACAGTTGATATTTTTAGGAGCCCTTGGCGGGCGTAATTGTACAAATGTTTTAATCCTGCCAAAGGCCGAGCAAAAGAAAAGGGTATAAAGTATTTTAAAAAAAACTATAAAAGAAAAAAAAGAAGAAAAGAAAAAAATTCTTTTTCAAAAATAAAAAAATCTGGAGGGTTGAACCTGGTTGAAATTGCTCTCTTCTAACTCTTTTTATGAAGGTCATTCATCGGGAATGTTAGAATGGAACAAACTTGTTGGTGCAATATGCATTTGTGCCTATCTCCATCATGGAGGATTCCAGGAAACATAACTAAATTATAAGGGGCAATCAAAGCCGGAAACGATGTGGGTATTTTGTCTCCAAGGGAAAGAGGTGACCTGATTGATTACCTTAGACAGTTCCATGATGTTCTCACCTGATCTCAAGAAAAACTATCTCATTTGGATAATGGTTGAGTAAAGAATAAAATCAAGAGCAAGGCTTGTAAATCGAAGAATTTGGATTCCCGACGAAGTTGAAGTTCACTCAACAACTTAAAGCATTCAAATCAATAACTCAACATCGAGCTCGTGCCTCCGAAAAGAAGAAAATTCACTGATCAGCGCCCATGTCCGCATCCGTTTGGTGATTCACTTTCATACGTTAATGCACAAATCATGCAGGGGCATGCACTTCAAGTCTCGAAACTAAGAGGATGACCCATATGTCTTCCATAATTTCTCAAAGCTCTGCCAATGAATCGTTAATGGAGAATACATCAGTTGTCCCAGCAGGGGCATGAACTCATCAGAAGATATCTACCCTACTAGAAAAGGAGATTTACTGTAACTGACTCTATCCATCAGTTTCTTGGAACTCAGTAGTCAAGATGCAACCATTTTTGTTCAATGGTACTCCCAGTAGGGAACACTATTATATCATTAGGGAGGATCCCCTAAGGCACATGCCCAGTATCATTGTTACAAATGGATGAAGATCATTTTCCTAAGCCAATCAACACTGGGTACGTGCGTCAGTTCCATTCCTAATTTCTCGCCGCAAGATAAGTATTGATAAAAATGGATACGCCACTACTTAAAGACCCCATAAAGAGGTCATCATTTCAAAGCCAAGTAAGCAAAAAATGTCATTGAATACTCATACCCTTTGATACCCAATTTGAGCCAATAGCCTTTCTTTCATAAACCCCTTCCAGAAAAAGAAAAAATATGCGTGTGTTTACATACCAGAAAAGAAGAGAGCTCTTGAAGTGAGAAGAAAAGAGAGTTATCGCCAAAATCCAACAAATATTAGAACAAAAATCTCAAAAAGAGGATGCCTGAAAAGAAAGAAATTTTAAAAAAAAAAGAGAAAAAAAAAGAAGAGAGAGAAGGAAAAATCACAGGACATGTATAGAAAAAATCCCCAAGGAAGATTACAATAACAGAGATCCAATCAAAGGGACCCTTCAAACCTGAAAATACCTTAACCATCCTTCTCAACCCATGGCCGCGTTTCGTCCTAGGAGAAAGCCCACTTTAAGGTTTGCAGGTAGTCATAATATCCATTAAGTCAGCACGAACCAAGCTGAAAGGCAACATATCCTCACCCTGCTGGCTATGACAGAATCGATGTCCATAACATCTTTTGGTTCCCGAAAGGAAAAAAAAAAAAAGAAAAAGAAAAAAAAAAATTTACAAGCTCAAAGAAAAATGGACGTGGTGAAAACCCGTAAGGGCGTCACGGGTAAAAAGAGCGAGCTTGTGCGGACCAGATGAAAACTTGAAAAGGCGCCTGGAATAAAAATGCAGACCCATAGACGTAGTGCAAACCCGAAAGGGTATTGCGGGTAAAAAAGAGGGCAATAATGGGCATGGCGAAAACTCGTCTTGGGCGCTGTGAGTAAAAAGATTTCAAAAAAAAGAAAAAAAAAGTGGAGGAAAAAGAAGATAAAAAGGAAGGGGTAGAAACTTTTTGAAAATGTAGGTACTGCATTTCCAAGTCCTTAGACATTTGTTGCAATCAGACAGACAATTACTGGGCAGTTTCAAGGCATGATAAAAGGTTGAATTAATTTTTAGGACTGAACACCCTAATCTTAGAAGGCTGGTGAATGTCCAAAAGAGTCTAAACTGAACAAGGCAATGATGGAAAAAAATCAAACGATTTTGAGCCACAAGCCCTTCCAATCCAAATATCATGACAATAGCCACTTTCTTTTCATCTTCCAAAAAAAAAGAAAACAAAAAAAAAGGAAAAAATATATTGTTACTCCTTTTTATGTCCATGTACATATGTGCCGCATCGTACTTTCATCTCAAAAAAAAAAGGAAAAGAGAGAAAAAGAACAAAAAAAATAAAAAGTCCAGAAAAATCCAAATATATATATATATATATATATTTGTTGAAGAAAAAATTTAAAAAAATGTAGGTAAAAGTCTGCTTCTTTTGTTTTGTTGTCTATATAAACAAAAAGGGACTGGCATTTTCTTGAGAATGTACAAGAACAGCAAATGGTCCAAAGCCTCGAATCAAGCAATCTCTTGAGTTGTAAGGACAATCCATGTCAACGATGGAAGTGGACGGATCAAATGAAGCATCTCACCACTCACTTGAGGAGTTCGGTCTATTTAAAAAAAAAATGAGAAAAAGAAGAGGGAAAAGTATAAAATACATGTGTTTTCATTGTGTTTTTTTTTTAATGTCCACGCACATGCGTACTTCAATGCGGTAAAATGTAAATACTTTTCCAGCAATGTAGTTGTGCTAAACTAATGCCCTAAGCATAAGATTCGCCTTTGATCTTGGGATCCTACTTTAAAGTAGGGGCAACTATGTCAATCACCGTCAACAACCTATGTTTCGATCAGATTGATACAACCATCTATTCTTCACGCTTATCGCTCTAATTTTTGGATTCATATGAACTTGAGTGGCTTAACTTCAGATTCGTCATGAACTATTTCGAAGGAGTAGGCTCTTAGTCTACACTATCCGGGCGTGCGCCCTACGGGGTTTGAGGTCTGGATAACTCTATTATCAAAAGGTCAATAGTTGGTTAAGACCAACCTATCAGATACAAAATTACATATTGAACAACTATGTTGAAACATGCATGCAAAAGGGCTCATCCTCGGTTGCAGGCTTAAAACTTGCATTTGTACGGTATCCCTTTAAAGTGTAAGCCATGCGTCTGGGTATCCGTTGGATGGTCATTTGTTCCTATAAATTGTACCCAATCTGGGTCAGGACTTCCATTGCCTTTGCTATTTATTGCCCCTAATGAGTACATGTTTATGCATAGTTGTTCGTTGGTAAGATCATTATTGACGGAGACCAAGATTGGGTGTCTCCTTCTATGGACACCCAATTTTGGCCCGATCTGTTCAATATTGTATGAAGTTGAGAACTCTAGTTCATGATAATCCAGAACACTTTTTTTGTAGCAAGCATCACAAAAAGGCGGATCGACATCAATATTCGCTCCGCTCCGATCATTGTGCTAAATTATAAGTTTGAGGTCGTTTAGTTCTCTTAAAAACCTCGAACCCTACCTTGGTAGGGGCACCCATGCAAATCAAAGTGGGGCAATCAATGCCTCATGAGATTGGGCACAAGCCGTCATTTCTTTGCTCTATCCTCTCCAGCTTTTTTTGGATTCATATGAACTTGAGCGTCTTAACTTCGAATTCATCGTGAGCTATTTCGAAGGAGTAGACTCTTGGTTTATGCTACCCGAGAGTATGCCCTACAAGGTTTGAGGTCCGGGTACCACCATTAGCGGATTGATCGTTAGTTAAGACCAACCTATCAAGAATGGGATTACATATAGAATAACTATGTTCAAACATGGACGCAGAAGGGATCTTTTCCTGTGATTATTCTCGGTCGTAAGATTAAAACCTATACGATATCCCTGTACAGTGTACGCATGTGTCTGGGTATCCATTTAATGGTCGTTTGTTCCTATAAATTTTACCCAATCATGGGTCAGAATTTTCATCGCCTTATTATTTATTACCCATAATGGGTCCATGTTTTTGCATAGTTGGTTTGTTATTAAGATTTGCTTCAAAAGTGGCACATACTCCCAAAAATCATTGTGACATCAATATTCGTTTCACTCAGGTAGTTGTGCTAAATTAATTTTGAGATCGATGAGTACACTCAAAGACCTAGAACCCTACCTTGCATAGGGGCACCCATGACAGATCAAAATGGGGGAATCAAAGCCTCATGAGATTGGGCGCAAACCGTTAGATCTTTGCGCCATTGCTTTACACCAATCTTGAAGTATGAATCGATCATGCTCTTACTCACGGGGTTGCTTTGTTCAAAATGAAACTTGAGCTTCATGCATCATCAATCGCACCAACACTTGATTATGCCCAGTAATGTTGCTAAGCGCTTAGGGACCAATAGTTTCGAGTGACGAATATTTTTCCAATGGAATGGGCTTACGTCACTCTCCATATTTTTTTCTTTTTAATGTTTGAGGTTCGCTTTGAATATAATGGACCTGATAACATTTGTCTTGGGCCTTTTCGGATGTCTCTTTCTTTAGCATACGATCATTAGTGATTGAATACCAAAGAGCGGCATCTGTAGACACCCAAATATTTGGTCTAAGGCTCGACTAACCCATACTTAGATAGCGGCGTACTCCTGAGCTTTAAAAAGCACCTCCCAAACCCTTAAAACTTAACCCAAACCCTTAGGAAGCTTCCCAAACCCTATTCAAACCAACCAGAGCAGAGGGTAGAAAGAGGAATACCAAAGTTTACATAGATATCTACAAATTTTGATGCCTATAACATTGGAAATTAGAGGTTCCCAGCTTTCCAACGAGCTAAGAATCTTATGATTCCGAGTTGTACATCAAAAGTTATGGCGATTTGAATACTGCGGGAAAGTGCAAGATTTTGACTAGCCGTGCATAATATGCACGCCCAAGAAAATTGTGGCCGAAAATGGCTAGGCATGCATATTATGCATGCCCAGCCAAAACCGCTGAAACCAACCTGGGACCCCCACAAGTCTTCACTTCAAGAGCCTTTTAGATCGGGTTCTTAATAGAGGCATGCATATTATGCACACCTTCACTAAAAACCCAGTTTTTTGCAAAAATGGCTGAATTTTACCATCTTGGTTTGACTTGTGGACCACCCCAAAGTGTGGGGTGGGGTTTCTTTAGGCCCCTAGTACCCCCCACTAGCTCTCTTTATCACCCTTTCGCCAATTGAAACCCCACCCTATCATCCACTATTAAAACCCAAATCACACTCCTCCAAGCCCTCAAGAAACCCAAGAACCTTAGATATTACATTACAAAATTTCTAATCCAATTTGTGATTTAACCACTCACTACTCACCCCCAAGTCTATAAATAGAACCCAAATCTTTTTGCAATTCCTAAAGCAAAAAACTCTACACAAATTCCTTCCTTCTTTCAAGCTTTAGAACTTCAGTTCTTCCCATCCACTATTACACACCCACTTCCATCATTCGAAGCTTTGAAACCTTGGCCACATATCACCATACCATCATTCCTAACCTCCCAAACTTCCAACCTTTAGCAAATCTAGGACTTTTTCCTTAAACATTTACTTTCGGAAGCTCATCGGAGTTTGCATCGACATAGAGATCTGACCCCGGTGCTAGAAGGGCTCGAGAGCTCCAACTCTCCCCTCTATTCCTCTACCTTCTTTTGCTTTTTCTCTATCCTATAATTTGAGCTGTTACACCACCGAAATTTCTGTGATTGCGGGGGGCTCAAATAGGATCCGAGTGCCTTCAGGCAAGGGGAAGTGTTGTTCAATTTTATATTTTTTTATACACTTGGCCATAATGGAGACCGCTTACGAGTGGGTCAATCAGGTGCTTAACACCTTCGCGATTGATAATCGAAGTCCTTACCCAAGAAGCTTTGGCATTAACCAGTGATTCGAAGTCAAATCTAGCACTTCGATGCACATGATATTGACTTTTGAAATCCCGGGGCACCAAAAGCTCCAGGTGTCAACTCCATTTTTTTACGAGCGCATCATCGTGATGGACCCGCAAAGTCCACAGTTGCACACACCTATAGAAAATGAATAATTAGTTGTAGTAGAATTTAAATATACCTGTCGTGATTGCCATCTACAAATTTATCGATGTTGTAGAATGTCATTGGTCGCAAGGACAGGGTGCAGGATTAGGGTTGGCCTCCTATACTAAACACAAGCCTACCAGTTTTAGTAGCTAAGGTTGCCTAGGGTTTTAACTAATTATGGTTTTTCTATCCTAATTGATCTAAACTAAAAGGGGGGTGTTGGCCTGTTATGTGCGGGAGGATTGACCCCTTTCCCCGGTACCCTTCGTTGGCTCCCTTGGGAAAATCGGTATTAAGGCTTTGGTGGTTTTGAAAATGGGAGGGGAGGAGTTGACCTAATTGGATCTAGGATAAGAAATTTGGCAGGGGTTACCTAGGGATTGGATCTAAGGCTAGCTTTTGTTCTAACTGGACCTACTCGGGAATCAAAGCAAGTGGGCCAGCCCCATCGTGCTTAACTACTCTATGAGATTCCTAGAAGAGAGTTGCAGTTCTAGGAGCCAGATACTTAGAGTGCAACTGTACTCTTTTTCAAAATCTCGGAGCTAACCTCAAGTGTTCCAAGAGAGAATAAGCAAAAATTGTTGTGTTCCGAATGGGAGGGCAAGGGCCATATTTATAGTACTCGGCTAATTATGCGTTGGGAAGCCAAAGTATAATACAAAATTGTACGCTGAAAGTCCAATGTATAATCCAAGGTATACGCTAGAAATCTAGTGTATAATGACTTATAGTCTTTGGTTCCAGCGTATAATTCAGAGCGGCCACCTGTTGAATCAGTCAAGTGACCAGATGATCGGATTGGTTTGGAAGGATAGAGTCCGAGAAGGACTTTCCTTGATTATACATTGTAGGTACAAGGTACCTACAATGTATAATCCGAAAGTCAAAGCAGTTTAAGAGAGAGAAATCTAGTCCAAATTCAACTGATTAATCATCGAGATTCTAGCGTTTAATCAAATTATACTTTGGGATTCCAGCATATAATTCGAGGGAGTTTGGTCATAGAGTGGAATAGTCCTAGTACATGGTAGGGGCGATTATATGCAGGGAGTACTGCATATAATTAATTATATGCTTGGAGCCAGGCGTATAATCCATGATAGAACAAGGGCTGAGTCGAGTCTGATTATATGCTGGGAGTCCAGCGTCTAATCAATTATACACTAGAGTTCCAGTGTATAATTCCCAAAGCTAAAGGTTTAGGGATTTTTTGAGATGGCTGGCATTTCTAGAAATCGTGGACAAGGTAAATTGTTGACCAAACATTTTTGTATACTCCGAGGGAGCGAAAATGAGGTGTCTACAGATGCCCCTCTTCGACACGTTCTTGTAAAGCAAGGATTCGTCGAAGAAGTAGACACCCGTTACAAGTGTCCCTTGGTTTCTTAGAGAAATCACAAGTGTGTACCAAAATGAGCTGACATGACTTGCTTGGCTTTCTTATCTTTCAACACAAGCTAAGTAAAAGGATGTTACGGAGGCCGATGTAGCAATCGAGAGGTGTTTTCGTTGCCGTGGGTGCATGTTGTGATCAGACGGGGTGATTTTATGCAAACAAAGTACAGGTAGCACAAGTGAATGTCAAGGTAAAAGGAAATAAAATAATGAGATGGTGAAGGCCTTGTAGGTCAAGTAAGACCAAGTGCGCCATTGCTCACTCCAATGGCACGTCAGTGGTCTTTTCGATAAACATTTGTGATCCCTTAAACTTAAGTATACTCGATGTTTGATTTCTCGGGAGAAAGAATGGGTTGAGATAGATAGATAGAGATAGAGAGAGAAAAATATGGACTGATAGATGGATGAGAGAGTTTTGAAAAATTGGGTTTAACTTAAGTCAATTCCGTAAAAACATTTCAAAAATACAGCTTCCGAAACATTGCTGAACAAATCCATCGGAATAGGACTTGGGGCCCCGACCTTTGTTGGAATTGTCAAGACGCTCGATATACCAAAATACTCCTTCTGACATTCTCATTCACACTGATGATTATCTCTTACTGGAGGACTACAGTAGTTTCGTGAATTGGGAGAGTCGGGTTTTTGAAAATGATTTGATACTTAATGTTAGAATAACTATATTTTTATGAGAATATCGATTTAAGAAATTATTATTTCCTGAATGAGTGTAGAGACTCATGCACAAAGGTAAACTTTTTGCTCGGGATAGAATATCAAATATTCTTCAATGAGAGGTTGATATTGACTTTTATCTTCCTTATCATGAAGGGTGAAAAAAAGGTTGATTCATCCAGAGATTAGTTGTGGCGATCGAGAGGCTTTTACCATTGCCGTGGGTGCATGTCGCGACCGCGGGGGGGACTTGGCTATCATGTCATCAATATACACCTCGATTTCTCTATGTATCATGTCATGGAATAATGTTGTCATTGCCCTTTGATACGTTGCCCTGGCGTTCTTCAATCCGAACAACATGACTCAGTAACAGAAGATTCCCCATGGGGTAATGAATGATGTCTTCTCTTGGTCTACTTTCACCATTTTTATCTTATTATAATCGGAGAATCCGTCCATAAATGAGAGCATCCCATGCCTAACAGTGTTATCGACCAAGATGTCAATGTGTGACAAAGGGAAGCCATTTTTCAGGCTCACCTTGTTAAGATTTCAAAATTTGATGTACATGTCAACCATTCCATCTTCCTTTGGTACTAGCACAATGCTGGCTAGCCACTACATTATGATGTCATCTTTCATTTTTAATAGCCATTCTAGCCTGAGACACCTTAATTTCTGCTTGACAGGCTTGACATTGAGATACAATGGCAACTCATGCTCAACCAAATCGGTGTCCAAACTAGGCATATCCTCATATGACCAAGCGTAGACGTCTTGGTATGACCGAAGGAAATCAATCATGCTTTTTCGTTCCTTGGGAGACAGTGATCTTCCAATCTTAGTGATTCTAGGGACCTCCTTAGTGCCTAGATTGATATCTTCAATCTCTTCAACGATCGAGGTAGGGCCATGCTCAAAATCGGCATACTGTTCAAGGAGCTCATTGGGAAGCTCCTCAACTAAGTCCTTGCAATCCAGATCCGTGACTCTTACTTCTCGTATTTCTACAAGAAAGAGGTCGACTTCACATCAAATGAGCTTTTCAATTAAGGCATCTATTTTCTTATTTTTTTGGCAATTTTAAAAGACAATATTTTTAGAGTTTTTTGCATTTTCTCTATTTTTTATGGCTTTCCTTTTCTTCGGAGATGGGCCCTTGGCAAGGTGGGTCTCATGCACACACGGTATTGCCTGCCAAGGGCTCACTTCACTTTTTATTGGTTAGTTTTTTGGGAAGCTGGTGTCGTATTTACGGCCGTTTGATGCTTCTAAAGTAAGGGGCATTGAAGCCCAATTTCTTACCTATGGTGTCATACCTTTACCTGGTCTAATGGAGGAGGCTGATTGAGACAACTTTTGAGGGTCAGCCTCCATCATATTTATGATTGATTCATTTGGGACCCGATCCTTAATCGTTAACATAGGTTTGTGGTGGTTTATGACATGGGTTTGTATTGAAGAGGGAACCTCCTCCTCAAAAAGGGACAACGATGTTAGGACTATTTCCATATCGAGAGGGACGATTCCGAGATTTAATTGGTGGACAGAGGTTACCGATTTCCATGGGGTTAACTGCGTGGCCCCATTCTGGTATATCTTGATGACCCCTACGCTCACGAAAGTGCTTCAGATGTGAGTTCACGATCGGGGTTCATCCTCCAGGTCTATCCCCCTGGCTTTGGTAGCAATGATGGTCTGGGACTTCTATTTGGTTTCCTGAACTTCATCTTCGGTAGGCTTGTAACCTAACTTGAACTTAATCTGTTGTCCACCTCAGGCCCTTACGGGTCTTTCTTGCCTTGCATGCGGTGACCCAAACCCTTTCCTTTTTGGTAGCCCCATTTATGTAGTATGGCTACTACTATCATCATCCCTCCTCCCGTCCTCAAGGTGACTCTTCTGAGGGGTTCGGGCATCACTGCCGACACGTCATACTGAAAACAGTGGAGATCTGTGTCTTTAGTTGTGTGTGGCACATCCAACACCTTAAGGTTCTCGATGTTGTGTGTGACCTTCTCTCCTTCCTCCTATCCTTCGCCTAAAATGGTGATGACCTTCTACTCTTATATGAATCAAAGTTTTTGATGCAAAGTCGAAGGTATTGCCCCGATTTCGTGTAGCCATGGGCGCCCCAATAATAGGTTAAAGGTGGATTTAATGTCCATGACATGGAATGGGATGGATAAGGTCATTGGCCCAACGGTCATTGGCCCAACGGTGAGCTCAAGATCGACTTCTCCAATTATTTTTCTCTTTGTGTTGTCAAATCCTCTCATGCTTGTTCTAGTTGGCTTAAATGTTGAGGGATCCACCCCTATCTTGGTCACAGTTCTTAGAGGGCATACATTTAATGTTGACCCATTTTCTATCAGCACTAATGGGATCACCAAGTCCCCTAATTCTACCATGATGTTGAGGGGTTTAGAAAAATTGCTTCCCTCATTTGGAAGATCGGAGTCCGAAAATGAGATGGCATTGGGAGCCAACAGCTGCCCGATTATCTACCATACTTCATCTGAGGAAACTTTGCTGCATACATGCGCATCTTTCAGGGCTCCCATAAGAGCTTGGAAGTGGAGCGAGGGTGTCATTAATAGGTCCCAGACTGTGATGTGAGCTGGCATTCTTTTTAGTTGTGTTTCTAACACATGCTCTCTGCTTATTTTTTCAATGGGGTGTATTGCAAGAGGTTTCTTTTTTCTCTTCTGTTCAGGCTTATATTTGTATCTCTGGTTGCTTAGAGGTCCTCCCTGATCGGGTAATGAATTCAACTGCCCCCTCACTTCTACAGCTTGCATTGATGTTAGTCTGATTGTAACTAAGCGGGACTTCGTGGGGGTCATATGTCGGCCCCAAGATCTGAAATGGATTGGGTGAGGGTATCAAGGGTGCCTTGATTGATGGAGTAGGTTAACTGAATATAACATGGTTAACTTCTGCTAGAGGTGAATAGGTTAGAGGAGCGGTGAAAACAAGCCAAATGTGGCTTACAAGACTGGTGGATGGCTGTACTGGAGTGATATGAAGGAGTGAGGCCACTGAGAGTTGATCGGTGCCAGAGGGGGGTGTGGGGAAAAACTAGGCATCAGGTATGTGGTTGGGGTTGCTACAACATATAGCTGGTATGGAGTTAAACTAGTTTGAGCATAATCACTGGGGGCTGGTGTTGGGAAGTACATCCTCATATCTAAGGGCTCTGCTTGAGGTGCCGGATTGCGAAAATAATCAACCAAGTTCAAAGGATCAATTACTCCTATGGTTCTTTCTTCATGATCCCCCTGCTTCGGTGCTATGAAGTTTCCTCGGGTGCTAATGTATTCTAAAGGATCAAAATCCTCTCCATCTGCTTCTATCGTGTTGACTGTGGGCTTTGGGCCTACTCCCATGGTGGGTGTGGTGGCAGTGGAACCTGATGGATGTTGGCGTGCTAATTCGCCTGGGAAAGTGTCGGGGGGATGATCTTTCTGGCCTCTATTAAATCTTGTATCGCATGCTTAAGAGGAAAGCATCGATCAGTTGGGTGACTCGACCCTTGATGGAAATTGCAACGGGTGTTAGGATCAAAATTTTTTGGGAGTGGATTTGGTGGTGGTCGCGGTTGGAATGGTGTGACAAGACCTTTTTCAACCAACAATGGAAAAAGAATATTCAGGGCTTGCCCCAATGGTGTGAACACTCGGTTGAATCGATCCCTCCTCTGTTCTAGGGTCATCTGTGGACCTTGCCCATTGCCGGTTCTTTATGCTAGCTCAATTGGTGCTGGGGTCGGTTGCGCTGCCCTTACTTGGAATGGTGTTATGTCATTATTGGGTTGTGTGTTCCCTATTGTCTGAACATCTGTCCCGGTTCTTCTTTGCTCAACAAATTTTTGAACCCCACTGGCCCCACTAGCTGTGATTTTGTTTAGCCGTCCTTCTCTCAATGAGTCTTCGCAGCGGTTGGCGTTCTTCACCATGTTAGCGAAACTTGATTGTTGTTGGTATACTAGGAAATCAGAGATAACAGGTAAGGCTGTCTTTGAGATCTTCTCGATTTGCTCCTCATCGGGGATACGGTTCCTTACTTGGGCTGCTAGGGCCCTCCATTTTCCTAGGTGTTCGCTAAATGATTCACGGGCTTTTGTTTCAGTCGAGCCAAATCAGATTTGCGTGACTCGATATACATGTTGTAGATGTATTGCTCTAGGAAAAGGTGGGTGAGATCCTTCTAGGCTTTTAACATGGATGGTTCGAGAGAAGTGAACCATCTTAACATAGGTCTCGTGAAACTCTTTTGGAACACTTTGAAGAGGAATCGTTCATCTCCGATGTATCAGCACATGTCCCCGCAATAAGATTTCAGATGGGCAATAGGGTTTCCCTTGCCATTGTACTTATCAAAAGTAGGCATTTTGAATTTGTGGGGAAGTGGCACCTCGGCGAACAAGCACAGGTCAAAAACGTTAGTGGCATGGATTTCGACCACTCCCATCTTCATCAGCTATTTTTTGATCTTGTCCACCTATTCTCTTAGCAGCTCTGATTCTCGAGATGGTAATACTAGGGTTGTTCCTCCCATAGGCTATCCCCATTCATGCTGGGCTGCCTGTAGATTGGTTAATGCGTGTGGTGGGGGGTTGAAGTTGGAAAATGCCCCCATGTAGGCCCCACTATTTTTGGCCTCGTCCTCCTCATATTGATGACCCGCATCAACGAAGGATGGAGGGATGAGATTATCGGGTGGATTTTGAGTGGGTTGAGCGGGTGCTTGAGGAGGCCACCGTGGTTGATGGGGCGGCTTATAATTTTTATGACTCAGTTGGGGGGTAAGGGGTGTGCAAATTGAGGATTTTGGATATTTTGAGTGGGAGCTGGATGGGGCCATTGCATTTGGGGAAAGCCCTGATAGTGGGTTTGTGGGGTGACGGGATGAGTGAATGGTGGGATTTTTGGTGGGTGCTGGATGGCCCCCTTGTATATTTTAGAGATTAGGTTGGGGAATGAATGGATGGGTAAGTGGGGGATGGTTGGTGGTTTGGGATGAATTCCCATATTGGACTGGGTGTGAGGAATTGGGATGAATGGGGCACGTACAGGTTTGTGGAGTTGGGTGGAGTGGATTTGCCATTTGAGGGGGGATGGGGGTTTGTTGGGTGTAAGTGGGGAATTGGGGGAATTGTGGAGGGTTAAATAATGGGGCCCTTGAAATTGGACCTTGATGGGCTTGGGTTTATGTAATGGGCCTTTGAGGCTCACTTGGGTGGACCCAAGGATGATGTTGGGTGGTGTGAATTATGGATGGTTGGGTAGGATTGGTATTTTGGACAAATGGGATGTGGAGGTTTTGGAGAGTTTGTTGTGGACTGGGCATTTGGGGTGGATGAGGAAGGCTTTGGGAGGCCTTCCAGGCTTAGTAGACCCTCATCATGTCCTCCATCATGGACATGGGGTTGGGTATGGGGTTGGATGTGGAAGGCCCTTCAAATGAGGGGGTTGGTTGGTAGAAATTAGTCATGACTGGGTGGATTGGGAAAAATTGGGGCCATTTCGAGAGGATGTGGGCAAATTGGGCATGGCATAGGTGGATTGGGAAAATTGGGTGCATTTGGAGAGGATGTGGGCAAATTGGGCATGGCATGGGTGGATTGGGAAAATTTTGGCATGACATGGGTGGATTGGGGAAAAATAGGTGTGTGATGGGAAAATGGAAAATTGGGCATGACTTGGGTAATGGTGAGAATAATGGGAGGTGGGGGAAAATGTGGTGTAGGTTGGGTTAATGTGGAGGGAGGATGGGGTAAATTTTAGGTGGATGTTGAGAAAAAATAAGGTAAGAACGTGGGGTAAAAATGGGATGGATTTGAAGTAGATGTCGAAGGAACAGGGGGTGAATTTTGAGTGGTAGTGGAGGAAAAATAGGGTTGGAAATGGGGTAGATTTTGGGTGGTTGTGGATGGAAACATGGGTGCACCGAAGGGACCGGTGACGTTGAATCGGGATCGGGGGGATTCAGAGATGGTTATCTCCTCCATATGTGAATGTGTTGGAGAATGTGGCGGGGATGAATCGGGATCGGGGGGAATCAGAGATGGGTATCTCCTCCATATGTGAATGTGTTGGAGAATGTGGCGGGGATGAATCGGGATCAGCGTAAGCCAGATCGACCACCCAAGACATGGTTTGGCGGCGGGTCGGGTATGGATTCCTCGAGTGAGACCCAAACACTTTCTTCCTTCTTCCCCTACGAGATGATGGAGGGTAAGGGGATGCCATTGTTCCGGCACCACAAAGCCTCTCTTTTTGGATTTTTTAATATATATATATATATATATATATATATATATATATATTTTTTTTTGGTTTTTTGGATGATAAAAATTTGAGCCCCCTTCTCTTGGATTTTTTTACTGTGCTTTTTCGGGGCCTTGGAACTCCATTTTTGGGTGGTGTTCACACCCCTAATACCTCTAACGGCGGGATCCCGATGCGCATTAGAAGAAACAAAGGAAATCCTTTGTTCTATTTAAAGGCACGAGAATTCACTCGGCAACCCGATCCCTCAAGAGAGTCAATAAGAGGGCAACCTCTCTTGACCAGCGAGGGCATTTTGGGAGTGGAAGTCTTGGATTAATCGAAGGTACAAATGCTGCCTAAGCGGGGGGTCTGGTAATAGTGATAAAGGCCTCATATTCGGGCTGCTAGGCTAGAACAAGTTGAGCCTATACTTTATATACGCAAGGCTAAAATTTTGGAGATTTGGTCTTGCATATACATTATATGCGCAAGGTAAAAAATCCGGACTTTTGGCTTAGTGTATATTTTATATACGCAAGGTTATTTCTAAGGAATTTTGGACTAGCATATACTTTATATACGCAAGACTAAAAGCTCTGTATATTTATATTTTCACAGCAGCAATAGACCCAAAATTTGGCTATATATTTTTTGTTTTAGGAAGCAAGGCTTCCGGGGACACTTCTATTTTTCCTTAACGGATCCTTCCTCACCACGCCTAAAGGATACAAGGCTGATTTGGTTCTGCTAATGCACTCCCCAAGGGTTGTAAGGTTTTGAAAAGTTTGGTTACCCACCCTACATACCTCCGACACGAATGCCTTCTCAGATATTGGATGGGGTGGTTCCTTTCGAGATCATCACCACTAGGGTTGCCGCTCTACCGGAAACTGGGACGGGTGTATCGTAACCTATTTTCCCCCTTTGAAAAAACTACCCCCGAGAACGAAATTGATTAAGTCCCCTCTTGGTTCAATTTTAGAGTTTAATTTTAGGGAGTTTTCTTTAAGTTCAAAAACAGGCGGTGAGAATCCTGTGCCGCCTCTACGGGTCGACATCCACTGTTGGTTTATGTTCAAGGAGTAAGAAAAATGTAGGGCCAGTCAAGCGACTAGACAAGAAATATAAATTGCATCAAGTAGGCCCGCCAATCGGCTAAGGTGTGTAAATGATAGAATCGTAGGGGTGAGTAAAACGTGCTTAAGTAGGCCCGCTCATCGGCTAAGGAGGTAAACGACCGAATCGTAGAGTTAAGTATAGAAAGTGCGAAATCGTAGGGGTAAGTATGCAAAAAAGTTAGTAAATAAAAAGGAAAGCAAAGCACGCATGCAAAATAAAGGCCAAAACTTCAAGGAGAAGCTCTACAAGCTCATCCCCAGTGGAGTCACCATTTGTGCAATCGTCGACTTTGCGAGTCCATCACGATGATGCACACTCTTTCAAATATGATGGAGTCACTACCTGGAGCTTTTGGTGACCCGAGATATCTCAAAATCAATACGTAAGTGTCGAAGTGTAAAAATATGACTCTGATTTACCGGTCTTTGCCAAAGGCTCTTGGGTAGGGGCTTCGGTTATCAATCGGGAAGGTGTTAGGCACCCGATAAACCAACTTGTAAGAGGTCTCTACTTATGCCCAAAGTATAAAAAAAAAAGAAAAAAAAAAAGAGCGACACTCCTCCTTGCCCAAAGGCACTAAGATCCTATTTGAGCCCCCCGTAATCACTGGAATTTCATTGGTGTAACGGCTCAAATTCTAGGATGAAAGGAAAGCAAAAGAAGGTAGAGGAATAGAGGGGAGAGCCGGAGCTCTCGGGCCCTTATAGCACCGATGTGGACCTTCGTGTGAGGGTTTTCCGGTGAGCTTCTAATAGCAAATGGGTTGACGAAATAGTCTTGGCTTCTAAGGATTGAAGACTAGATGGTAGGGGAGGTAGACTAGGACCTAGTTCTTGCTAAAGCTAGGAGATTAATGGGGGAAAATAAGGTGTAAAGGGTGAACTAAAGTTCTGGAATTTTGGGATTTTTAATGCTAAAATGGGAGGAAAAAATCTCTAAAGGTTTCTTGCTTTTGGAGTTTTTTCAAGCCCCTAAGCAAAAGGGGAGGGGGGGCTCTCTATTTATAGAGGTGAGGGTGGTTAGCGGGGTAACTTAAGAGATAATGGGATTAGTAATTAGGTAATAGAAAAACTAAGGATTTTGGGTTTTTGGGAGCTTGGATAAGTGGGAAATGGGTTTTAATGGTAGATAACAGGGTGGGGTTTCAAATGGCAAAATGGTGAAAAAGAAGGCTAGTGGGGGTGCAATAGTCTTAACAAAACCCCCCCAAACTTTGGGGCGATCAACAAGTCAAACCTGGAATTAAAAATCTAGACATTTTCCCAAAAAACACTGTTCCTAAGCCTTGCGTATATAAAGTATACGCTAGGCATAGGAACAATAACTTTCAAGAAAACCTGGAAGTTCAGAGCCTGCAGCTGAAGATTGAACCAAAATGTGACTTGCATATATAACATATATGCAAGGCATAATTTATTTGGGAAAGGCCCACTAAGGGCCCGGGGGGTTTAATTTATGGGTTCTAAGTATCGGGCTGGGCCTTTTAATGGTTTGGGAAGGGTGCCTAATGGTTTGGGACGTTCTAAGGGTCCGGGAAGGTTTTAAAGTTTCGGATTGATCTCTAAGGGTTCGAGGAATGCTCTCGGAAGCTTGGAGGGTACCCCTTTCTAAAAGAATAAGTTAATCGGGGCTTGAGCCGAAATTAGGCGTCTACACTAATACTGCTGAGCATTTGCATCATCGCGTCCACCTGTGATCAGGGTCCCTCTAGCCTCAAACTCTCAGAGTTGAGCTCCCATAGTATCACTAAAAATCCGGCTAGAGGGACCGGTCATCTTATTCGCGACCTGCGCGAGAAGCTCTAAGGGAACTCTCTGATGAAGCCCCAACTGACGAAAGACCCAGGACACATGGATCCTCATGACTTTCTCAAAATAGAGGACCCATATGTCCCTCTAGAAGAACTACTGACCAGACTGAATCACAGCTTGGTCTGCATCCTCACCGTCTGTGTACGACCTTCAAATGACCGGTAACATCAAACCTGTCATTGAACTCAAAACAAAACAAAAATACTCAAAACACATACACAAATAAAAAACCCAACCATAAACTACTTGCGCATAATGCATGTCCTTGAATAGCCCCTGGGCGACCTAGAGGTCTGACGATCTCCGGACATCCCCAATGGCTGCCCTCCACACCCGCATGCGGGGGAAGACATGAATGGTCCCAATCGGGAACCGTGGGCGCGGGAACGTAAAATGGTCATACGCCCATATCTACAAGGAAAAACAAGACAAAACAGATATTTTATTAATAAAAAAAATAGTAAATAAATAAAATAAATAATGTTGACTCAACTCACCAACAAAAATGAGTTGAAATCACCTATGGTGCGGGCCCCTCTCGTATGCACCAACATAATCCAAGTCCCCGAGGAGGGTGAGGAACAATCCACTCGCCGTCCCTCTCATAGAGGATGAGAATAACACGCCTCCAAAGAAATGCATGAGGAAGTCCCAGGGCCAGGCACATGACTTGCTGGCGAGCCTCCCCAATCAAATGGCACAACTGGAGATCTGTAGTCGTCTCTCTAAATCTCCTTGGTGGGACGATCCCCCCACCAAACTCATCTATGAATCAGGTCGTCCGGATCATCCCCGTCCCCGACCTAGTGATGAACGGGTATTGGAGACCAAAGAAAGCAATGCATGCCTCCTGGTAGTTGGGCAACATCTATCCCATCACCAACACACCCTTGAAACAAACCACGGAGATCCTGACCCAATCATTTGGAGTGGTGAGCATCATCCCGGTGGGGAAGAGCAATGTCTGCTGCTCATCCCTCCACCTCTCGATCAGGGCACCAAACAGACCTCGATCGAGACTGAATGGCTCAAGGTCCCGAATGGGCCCGAAGCCCCACCTAGCGAGCCTCTCCTACTAAAATGGAGGCAACACCAGGAACCACATTCGGGATTCTGCCCATGTCAAACTGATTGATAGAGTGGGAGGCTCCTAAAACACACGACCTAAAAAAAACCATAAGATATGACTATAACCTAAATAACTATTCAACAATAAAATAAGTAATAATAATAATAAGTAAATAACTATTCAAAAATATAATAATAAATAATGTGTGGAACAAAAAAAACCTTTGAAAATAAATAAATAATAATCAAAACAACATCACAAATAATAACAATGATAACAAGTAGAAAAACTACTAATAAATATATAAATAATGATAATATAATGACAATATAAATAATAGCCAATAAATAATAATATAAATAAATAATAAAACAACAACAAATAATAATAATAATAATAATAATAAATTAATAATAATAAACTAATAATAACGATAACAATAATAGTAAACAAACAAATAAAATCAACTCGACAAAAATAATACTAAACACATAGCAACAACGATAAAAATAATATGTGATAACAATAATCAGGACAGAAATCGATGACAACCTGATAAGAATGTGGCATATAAACATACAAAACATGATAAAAGTGAAACAATAAATAGACTTGACTTAAAACTATATTCAAACATGATGGGTGAATGTGGCACGCACAAACAATCACTCAATGAAAGTTTGACATAAATTAAAAGGTGTTGCATAACCTAAGATTCTAAGTTGTAACCTAATAATGCCTAAGAAATTAAAGAGACTCTTGTTTTAGAACACCTATCTCTCCTCTCGTGAGGACCTATTCCAAAGGAATGCACACCAGACGTAGAGAACAAGCTTGGGGAGTGGCCTCAAAAACGGCACCCACACTAGCATCAGGAGCAGCCTTATTATAGGCGACCTCAGCCACAATGGCGCCCTCGATCATGCCGACCACCTCTCCATCCGCGCTCGACCCCATCAATGTCCTCTCCATGACCTCAACAAACGCGCCAAACGCCAAGTCATCGGGAACCAAACCATCAGAAGCTCAATCACTGCCTTCGGAATCCATCTCAGAAGAAAGAAGAACGTGAAAAACGGTGCTCTAAACGGACACATGAGCTGCGAGATATTGCAAGAAAATGGAAATCAAAACGCTCAAAAAATCAGGGACCTCATAACCTCAGAAAGCAGAGAAATTCCGAAGAAGAATGATAGAAATGAAGAAATCTCAAGTATATATAGACCCTCAACCGATAATACACATGAAATGTAGCATATAATACGGTTATATGCACATAAACCAGCACATATTCCTAATTATATGCCTGAATTTCTTCATATAATTGGTCTTCCGTCGCCCTGGATAAGCAACATTCGAGTTATACGCTGCTGCCACAGTGTATAATTAGGGTTATACGTTACAACCGCAGCATATAATTTTGACAGTCACCCGGTCAAGCGCACACTGTGCCCGACTGATGCTTCGATTATATGCTGGATATAAAACGTATAATTGATTATACACTATCAACACAACGTATAATTCCCCAGTTTAATCTCCTCCAAAAACCAATAATATTAGTGACAAAAAAATATATAAAAATACCTAATAAATAAAATAAACAACGTAAATTCACACTTTTATGACCAAATATACATACTAAACACACATAAATACATATAAGTACCCATAATTAATGATAAATAATAAATATTAAAAATAATTGACCAAAAAATCACCAATAATTAACCAAAAATCACCAAAAAATGACTGAAAATCACAAATAATCAAAGAAAAAGCATAATAAACCAAATATATATATATATATATAGATCATTTGAAATAAACCAAAACAACAAAATTAATACAAGCAAACTAAAAAAATTTAAAACCTAACAAATGAAAACAAACTAAACCTAAAACAAAACATGAATCCGAAACTAAAACCTAAAACAAAAATCATACGCCCCGACGTGCCTTCTTCAAACTTCCTACAAACGAGACCCTATCAGGTACAACCATGACCCACCATGCCACGAAATCATGGAAGACAGGCTCATCTGAGGTCCCACGAAGAATGTAGCGCTGAGAAATCCTTCGACTAATAGTAACCCTAAGCATCCCCGTTCCACGAAAATCACCGATTTTACGCAGACCATGACCGATCATGTTACAGGCGACCTAAATAGGGATTTGCATTTGCCCGAACTGACGCACGCATCGATTGGGACTGTAAAGTTCAAAGTATGAAGCACCCACAAAAATCAGTGAATTATTACCCGCAACTCCAAAATCCCTACCTCTCAACCAAGTTAGCACCTATATCACGACCCTCGGCGAGTCAATATCATTGAAAATAACCCGATACCTCACTAAGCTCGTATCCACCTTAACCTTTGAGGGATATCTATGAGACACGAGGAGAACATCAGGAACATCAAGTAACAATGGACTTCGTACCAGGAAGTGTTCACGAAGCCAAGTCTGTAGAAAACTAGGGCTACCTTCGAAACTCGTAACCCCATGGCAAACCCTTAGCCATAATCCTTTATACAAAAATGCCAGAACATCCATGGAGAGAGAATGACGCTCAAGATTATTGAACGAACAAAACAAACCCATATGAGCCAAATCCATAGTACTCCATCCATTTGAGAAAAGAAGTTCACCACACAAACACGTATCAAGCGAGTGCATGAACCGACGAAAACCATGAATTCTCAGCTCTGCCCCTACGCAACCTTTCACATAATGAAATAGTGCCTCCAAGCTAATCT
Organism: Chloranthus sessilifolius; assembly: GCA_021018995.1. Lineage (NCBI taxonomy): Eukaryota > Viridiplantae > Streptophyta > Magnoliopsida > Chloranthales > Chloranthaceae > Chloranthus > Chloranthus sessilifolius. Next base: position 15,613,563 of record CM037594.1, read on the forward strand.
CGTCACCTACACCAACTTTATGAAGCTCCAGAGACCCCCTAGTAAACCAAGTAAGAACATTAGCAGGGTCAAGAGGACTACTGATAATCAACATTCAAAATGGTTTGGTAGGTTCTGTAATCTCGGGACAAAGACCCGTGATAATCTTAACCTCAGGAATTAAAGGGATTAACTCCTCGCATATGAAAAAGAAGGTATTCGCCTCAAGGCACCACCATTCGCAGGCAGCCTCGATAAGATCCCAATCGACCCATACGTGATGGAGATTAAGTAATTGTTTCATCTTCATACCTTCCAACCACTCCCCGATGAATAAGACGTAACAAAAGAGTAAATTCACTCAAGTATTTGGCGCATCAGGCCTCGTTTGAAGATGAGCCGGAATATGACATTGACGTAAAGCATTAAAAATATGACGAGGTTGGCTTAGTGTAAAAGGAAATCTAGTATTCTCAAGAGGAAATTCACCTAGACCAGCCATACCCAAAAAGAAAAAAAAAAATCGGACTAAGAAAGTCAAAAACGAAATAGGGAAAATAATAATGACTTACAAAAGCATAAAGGATATAAGAAAATAAGGATAATAATAATGGCCTGCAAAAAAGAAAGGATAAAGGAAATTAGACTGAGAAAAACACAAAAAAATATAGATAAAGGTTCTAAGAAACCAAAACAAATAAAAGAACTTAAGAAACCAAGAGAAGAAGACAAAAAACTTAGAAAATAAAAATTCACTAAAAAATATGAAGAAATTTGACCAAAAACCATTTATATAAAAGAAATGACACCAAAACCTAGTAAAACTCTAATTAAAACTTCAAATTCGAATTTGGGTAAATTATAAACTACTTTGATAGTGTAAAATTCACTTTCACAGTAATTTAGGCGTATAAGTTTATCTCTTGACTAACAACTATAACTATACACTATGGATCCAGTGCATAATTCGAAAAATAAAATAAATAAATAAAATAAAATAAAATAAAATACAATATATATATATATATAATAAAAAAATGATATAATAATAAAACAAACCCAACTATTTCGTATGAAAGACGACTTCGCCAGTAACGATCCAGGTATGTATTAATCCTCTTCACTCAATATTCCCATAAAAATATAGTTATTCTAACATTAAATATCAAAACATTTTCAAACCTGACTCTCCCGATTCAAGAAACTACTATAGTCCTCCCATAAGAGACGATCATCGGTGTGCGTGTGAAGGTCAGAAGGATTATTTTGGCATCTTGAGCATCTTGAAAATTCAAACAAAGGTTGGGTCCCCAAATCCTGTTCCGCTGGATCTGCTAAGCGATGTCTCGAAAGCTGCATTTTCTGAATGTTTTTACCGAATTGATTTAAGTTAAACCCAAGTTTTTAAAACTCTATCATCTATCTATCGATCCATAGTTCTCACTCTCTATCTATCTAAATCCATTCTTTCCCTCGAGAAACTGAAAATCAAGTATACGTAACTTTAAGGAACCACAAATCTTCACCAAAAGAAACCCCTAATGTGTCGCTTGTGTGAGCAATGACGTGCTTGGTCTGACATGACCTATAAGGCCTTCACCATCTCATTCTTTTATTTTCTTTCACCTAAACATTCGCTTGCACCACCTATACTTTGCTGCATAAAATCCCTTGTCAAGTCACAACATGCACCCACGGCAGCAGAAACACCTCTCAATTCCTACAACCAGCCTCCGAAACGTCCACATACTTAGCTTGTGTTGAAAGATAAGAAAGCCAAGAAGGTCATGTTAGCTCATTTCAGTTAACACTTTTGATTTCTCTAAGAAACGAAGGGAAACTTGTAACGGGTGTCTACTTCGACGCATCCTTACTTTGCAAGAATGCACCGAAGAGGGGCATCTGTAGACACCCCATTTCTCAGAGTATACAAAATGTTTGATCAACTATTGACCTTGCCCACGATTTCCAGAAAGGCCAGCCCTCTTTAAAAATACTTAAAACCCTTAGCTTTGGGCATTATATGCTGGAATCCCAACGTATAATTGATGATAGCTGGACTCTCAAGGTATAATTGGATATGACCCGGTCCCGGTCTTCTCATGGATTATACGCTTGGCTTCAAGCATGTAATTTATGACTCTTCCTCTCAATGACCGAACTCCCCTAGATTATACGCTGGAATCCCAGTGTATAATTCGATTATACACTAAACTCTAGGTGTATAATCAGTCTGCCTTAGATTGGGTTTCTCTCTCTCAAACCGCTCTGACTTTCTAATTATACGTTGAACTTACTGATCGTTTTAAATCTAAACCTTGCAAGTGCACAAGTTCTAAGTACTAGGGTGAGTACATGAGTGTCGAACTACAGGGACATATCGTTTATCTAGTCTAACCTCTATCATATCTTAATAAAATTTGTATAAATTTAAGTTTCCTAAATTAAATAAAATTCAAAGAAACCTAAAAACAGTTTTGGATGAAGATATGAGAAGGCAGTCAGGGATCACTCTTGAATCTCAGACTCGTGAATAATAATCTCCTATTTCTTTCCTATTTTGAATCCTAGGTACCCCTTCCCTAGGATACAAGCTATATAGCTTCATATATGAATTAGATAAATCTAAATATCAAGGCATCATTACAATAACCAACTAAAACTATCCTATAAGCCCTAGTCTTTCGGTGAATTTCCTATCTAATCTAATTCTATTCCCTATAAGGCCACCAAAATTAAACTAAATAAGAATATAGTGTTACCATCGTGTTCTCCATATATTCGGAACCTTAAACATGTAATTGTACCATAAACGAAATTCAAAATAGAAAAAAGAAATAAGATTTTACTAAGCACTTATATGAAATTTAAAAGAGATCCCAGCCTAGAAACTATTAGCCTCGCATCGATCGTAGGACCTTCATTATTGCTGAATTGATCATCTCTCATTAATTACATTCAATCTCACTCTTTTCCAGAACTAAAAAATAACCTAAACCTACGAACTCTCATGCCAAAACACTCTAGAAAATTTTTACAGAGAGGGATGCCTACACGAAACTCTAGGGTCCTTATTTATTGATGTATAAGGCCATAGCACAATTATAAATGACAACTAACCTATGAGATCCCAAGAGACAGGTAAAGAAGAAGAATCCGGAGAAGATCTTGGAAGCCATAAAATCTACAATTGGAACACCTTAAATGTCGCATGCGAACTCTATCTTGACCGGTCGAGAGTGAATCTTGACCGGTCGACCTCACATCCATCATGCTAAAACCATAATTCTCTACCGGTTGAATTGAACTCAAATGGTCGCAACTTCATTCTTCTTCTTTCTTTTGCTTCAAGCTTCAAACTCGATCGATCGGATTCAGCTTTTGACTGGTCGAGAGTATATAATTCTCTCGTTCAATTTTGATCCATCGAGACCAGTCGAATTGAACTCGATTGGTCCATTTCATGCCTTTTGAAGGTCTTTTAAACTCAACCAGTCGAAAGTGCCATTTCGATCGGTCCAAACTAGCCTTTCTTTCTTCTTTATTTTCTTTCTTTGGCAGATCTTTGTAGAGTGACCTCGACCGGTCGACAATGCTGTCTCGACCGATTGCAATGACCATTTAGTCATTTCTATCATTGGTTTTTCGTGGATTGCTTACCACTGCTTGGGTTTCTTCGTATTTTCCCTTTTTAATCATTTTTTCATTGATTCGACCTTTGAACCTATTGCAACACAACACGAACTAAAAGCACCCATTAGTAGTTAAGTGAGGTCCAACAAAGCCAAGATTTGGGCATAAATTATACCATTTTGGAGACTGATCACTTACAGCATATATTTGTGGACAGTCCTTCTCGGACTCTTCCCATCCAAATCAATCTGGTCATCCGGTCACTTTCCAGATTCAACTCTGAATTATACACTAAGGTGGTGGGGGTGTGGGAAAACTAGGCCAACTGTAGTGGATTGGTGCTAGATATGGATTGGGTGGCATATAGTGGTCAGCTGTTGGTGCCGAAATGGTTGGTATATCGGGGGTGAGGTGATAATGGGTTGTACATAATTGACGGGGGCTGGTGTAGGGAATGGACGGTATAGCGGCGGTGAGGTGATAATGGGTTGTACATGGTTGAAGGGAGTTGGTATCGGGAATGGACAATCTAGAGGGGGTGAGGTGATAATGTGTTATACATGGTTGATGGGGTTAGTGTCGGGAATGAACGGTATAGTGGGGGTGAGGCCCAACTGGGTTGAATGTGGACAACAAGCGCAAATGTCGGGGAGTAAAACCATAAATCTAAACGCGCCACTTGGGGTGTTGGATTGGAGAAATATTCATCTAAATTCAAGGGCTTGACTACCCCTATGATTTTATTTTCTTGGGTCCACTGCTTTGGCATCTTATAGCTTTCTCCTGTGCTAATGCACTCTAAGGGGTCAAACTTTTCCATTTCTTTCTCTAGCATGTTAATGGTGGCCCTTAAGCCCATTCCTGCTTGCGGGTGTGGCGGTAACAGTGCTTGATGTATGTTGGTGTGCAGGTTGGCTTTGGGAGGTGCCGGTGGGATGACATTTCTCGCCTCGATCAGATCATGTATTGTTTGCTTTAGAGGAAAGCACCGATCGGTTAGGTGACCCGGCTCCTGGCGGAAGGTACAATGTCCATTTGGATCATAATTTCTTGGGAGAGGATTGGGGGAGGGCCTGGTTAGAATGGAGTAACCAACCCCTTTTCAATTAACAAAGGCAACAAGATATTGAGGGATTGCACTAAGGGAGTGAACACACGATCAAATCGGGCCCTTCTCTGTTTGGGTGTCATTTATGTCCACTGGCCATTGCCCTGCCTCTGAGCTGGATTTGCTTGTGTTGAGACTTGTTGTACTGCCCCAAATTGAAATGGTGTCATGCTAGTACTGGGTTGTGTGGTCATTATGGCTTGGACCTCTGCCCCTACTTTTCTCTCGTTCCTCTGCTCGGCAAATTTCCGAACCCCACTAGCCACATTTTTGTTCAACCGTCCCTCTCTCAACGCGTCTTCATAGTGGTTGGCATTTCTTACCAGGTTAGCGAAACTAGACTACTACTGGTATACTCGGAAATCAGAGATAACGGGTAGGGCGGTTTTGAAGATCATCTCGATTTGCTCCTCGTTCGGGATGTGGTTCCTTACTTGGGCTGTTAAGGCCCTCCACCTTCCAATGTATTCATTAAACATCTCTTCAGGATTTTGTTTCAATAGAGCCAAATCAGATTTGCGTGGCTCGATGTCCATGTTGTAGACATATTGCTCTTGGAATAGGTGGGTGAGGTATTTTCAAGTTTTTATCATAGACGACTCAAGAGAAGTGAACCATCTTAGTGCGGGCCCTGTGAGACTCTTTAGGAATACTTTGATGACGAGTCATTCATCTCTGTCGTACTGGCACATGTCCCCATAGTATGACTTGAGGTGTGCAATGGGATTGCAGGTGTCGTTGTATTTATCGAATGACAATACTTTAAACTTAGGTGGCAAAGGCACCTCAACAAATAGGCACAAATTTAAAATATTTGTGGCATGGATCTCGACCCCACCCAGATTCATTAACTACTTTTGGATCTTCTCCATTTATTCCATTAGCAGCTCTGACTCCCTAGGTGGAAATGTTGTGGCTGGTCCCCCACTAGGCTGCCTCCATTCATTCTGGACAGCCAGTTGGTTGGTGATTGTCGGAGGTGGGGGATTGAAACTGCCGAACACCCCTACGTAGGCATCTCTATTTCGGGCCTCATCCTCCTCATATTGATTACTAGCATCAAAGAGTGGTGGAGGAAGGGTGAGATTATTAGGTTGAATGGGTTGGATGGGTGCCTGGTGGGACCATTGTATGTGGGGAAAGTGATGGGTTTGTGGAGTAAGGCGATGGGTGAATTGTGGATTTTGGGCAGGTGCCTGATGAGGCCATTGTATATTTTGGGAATTTTGAGGATTGGGTTGGGGAGTGAGTGGATGGGCAAATTGGGGATGGTGGATGGTATGGGATGGATTCCCATATTGGGTTGGAAATGATGGGGGTGGATGGGCTTGGTTTATGCCAAGTTGGGGGATCGGATGAGAGGGTTTTGCCATTTGAGGGGGGATGGGGGCATGTTGGGTGTAGGTGTATGTGGGAAATTGGGAGAATGATGAAGGGAAAAATGGGCATGACTTGGGTGGATGTGGGAGAATGGGGTGTATTTAGAGTGGGTGTGAATGGAAAATGGGAGGTGTCTTGAGTGGATATGGAGGGATAGTGTGCATTTTATTTTGTGCTAGAGGGGAAAGTGGGTGCTCCGAATGGTCTAGTGACATTGAATGGGGGTTGGGTGGAGGGATTGTAAATGGGGATCTCCTCAGTATAGGAATGTGATGGAGAATCTGGTGGGGACAAGTCCAGATTGAAGGCGGTTGGATCGACCGCCCAAGGCATGGTTTGTTGGCAAGTGATCAGTCACATAATTTACCATTTTATCACCCTTAACTTAGTGATGCTAGGACTTAGTTTGCTACTAATGAGTTACTGATGTGCAGATATTAAAGATAAGCAGTTAATTATAGCCTAAGTGTTAATCCTTGTCAAAATAAACTCAAAAGTAGTAAAAAGACGATCAAGTGTTAAAGACGATTCGCCAACAATAGGAAGACTAAAAAATCGTAATTCTTCAAAAGATGATTCTTTAGAAAGCGACAAAAGAAGAAAGCGATCGATCCAAAAAAAGAAATTGTTAGCTGAAAGCCTACTAAAAATAGAAAATCGTGAATTACGATTTTCCAGAAAGAATAAGAAAGAAATCGTTATTTACGATTTCCTAAAAATAAAAGCTTTCTATTACACACTGCTGCTGTGGATCACGTGAGAGCTTAACACTGCTATATTCAGAATCAGAAGACTCCTGCAATTAGAAGACTGGTGAACCACGGATCTTAGAAGATTGATAAAGATCTAATCCGAATTACTCTGCTGCTGCTCAATAAAGAACAATCCAGAAGCACATCTACCATCTAAAGCAAGGAAAGATAAAATTAGGAATTAGAGTTATATTAGGAATCTTTTATTTTTAGTAGTTTCTTTTATTAGAACTAGATCTTTGTAAACCGATCCCATATGATCTATAAATAAGCGGGCTCGGCATAGAAATATGCATCGAAGAATTTCAACATCAATTGACGCCTGAGGTTGGATTCTCTTCCGATCAAAGTAGTGCAAGATAGTTAGAGTAGATTAGCTATCAGAGGTTTCTCAAGAGCAATTGACGACTACAATTGAGTGCTGAAGATTAGTGTAGATATCTGTAATTTCTCAGGAGCAATTGACTATTGCAGCTGAGGGGTGAAGGATATATTTTACTTTGCTTTGTAAACATCTCCACGTTTTAATTTGAATTGAAGACTCAGGTTAGAATTTGCAGATTAGTGTCATCGTTTTTACTTTTCCATCTTCAGTTTTCTAGAGTTTGATTGATGCCCAAAATTTTGGTTGATTGTTGATTAGATTAAATATGTATTAATAGGATCTTAGACTTGATTGACGACCAATGCTAGGAGACTAAAAATATGGTGTAACGGTACTGTTTATTTTCATAAATATCCGAAAGTCGAAGATTAAGATTGACGACCTTAATCTGAAGGAGGATTAGGATTTATTTTTATGCACTTTAGTTTAATAACCCATTCCTTTATTCATATTTCTCCAGTAGATTAGTTCTTAAAGATAAATAAAAGTTTTTAAGATAGGTATTTAGATAAAAGATATAAACTAGGAATTAATTAGATAATGAATTTCCCCGTGGGATCGATCCTATACTAGCTCTATAATTTCCATTGTGCGCTTGCAATCGGTTAAGACTTGAATTTAATATAATACATAATAAGCAACCGATCAAGTTTATGGTGCCGCTGCCGGGGAAGTGGAATTTGTCTAATTCTTTCAAGTTTTTATCTAATATTTTTACCCTTTTAAAAACCAATATTTATCTTTCTCTTTTTATATTTCTTCATATTTTTATTTTCTTTGATCACTTCTTAAATCTTTTGCAGGTTTATTCAGAGCAGTGAATTAAAATTTTCCAACTTCTCCTGATCACAAAAGCCATAGACTTAGATATGTTTTCTCTCCCTGCTCTTCTAAAATAAAAATCATATAAATATTTTGTAAAAAAAAAAGAGAGGAGATTTTTCTAGTGTATGAATCATACCTGGTCTAGAAGACTAGACTCTTTCGAATACGACCTAGAAATTGAGCGGACTCTCTTGCACAGACTCGCATTAAACCGATCCTCTGTAAGAGACTCTCAACCCATGGCTGACGAACTTTCAATTGAAGCACACTTCAGCCCAACAGCTATGTTCGAGCCTTCTTATATAGTTATACCAGAAGCATTTGAAGGTCAAAACTATCACATTAATTCCCACACACTCCAAACTCTACCAACTTTCCATAGGCTTGATAGAGAAGATCCCTACTAGCACCTGAGGGACTTCATAGAAATATGCACAATGCTACAGAATACAACTTGTAAAGAAGCTATAAGACTGCATCTGTTTCCTTTCTCTGTCACAGATAGGGCGAATGCATGGTTAGTCTCACTACTTGCCAGAATGACATGGGAGGACTTAAAATTCAAATTCTTGGGTGAATACTTTCCAATTGGTAGAACCAACCAAATTCGCCAACCGATTCAAGGCTTCAGGCAAAGACCTGGAGAATTGTTTCATGAGAGTTGGCAACGGATGGAGGATTTGCTACGAAGATGCCCTCATCATGAGGTGCCAAATTGGTCAATAGCACAGAGTTTCTATTAGGGATTGACTGAGACCAACTATTCTACAGTCGATGTCGTAAGCGGAGGATCCTTCATGGCTCAAAATGGCCAGCAGACCTAGAATTTATTTGAGAAACTGGACAACATTTCAAAGGAAAAATAGGCTTTATTGTAGACTGACCTAGAGATTGCTCGTCATACCCCGCTCGCAAGAGGTGGGGTCTATGAAATCAATAAAGAAAAATTGAAAACTGTGGACGACATGAGTGCAAAAGTTTTAGCTCTTAAGTAGAAAATTGCCGCACTCATGAATTCCAACCCAAATACTCTAGATAGGCCTATGACAAACCCTTAAATTTTCCAGACTCACACATATACGGAGAACCCTGCTGTGCCACAATACCAAGAACTGGTGGAAACAGATCAAGCAATGGCATTTCAGAGGGGAGACTATGGGAACTCATACAAGCAAGCATGGAGGAATCACCCAGGATTTAATTATGGTTTCATCACTGGAGCTCAACCAACACCAACAACTGTGCTGCCCCGATTTCCCCAGACCCAAGTTTTCCACCAAAGGCCTCAATTACAGGCAGCACAATCCCAGATTGGACCACGATGTAGTGTGCCTGATGCTACAATTCTACAAATCCATCAAGATTTGCAACAACAGTTGCACCAAGATTTATGAGATTTGCACCAACTTGCTCAATTCTCTCAGACCCTTCATTCACATACACAATCCATAACGAAACTGAAAAGTCAAATTGAACAACTAGCTTCCCAAGTGGCAAAGAGAGAGAGTGGCTAATTACCTATGCAACCAGTAAGCAATCCTAGAGGACAAGCTTTCCTGGGGGAGACAGCTGCTCCCCAAAATCTAATTTAAAATCCTTGTGGATCGTCGAGCTACCGACTCATCTGTAGCACCAATTGTAAAATATGTAAATAATTTTATTTTTATTTTCATTTTCATTTTTTTTAGAGTATCATATTACAACCTAAATCGTTAAAAAATGATAGATCGTAATGCGTACTTGCTATATATTATAAAGTAGACAAACATATGGACTTACGATTGTTCATAATTTGAAACACAGTTATTTCGATTCTTAGCTCATTAAAGCTAAAATCAACTTACGATTCTAGGGTAACTTAAGCAATGACCGACTTAGAAGGTCACCGTTAAAAACAAGACCCATATATTCTAAAAAGAAGAATATGTCGGTCCCAATTTCAAAATCCTACGATTTTATCTTTTCCTCCCCTAGCTTCGCTCACTTTTTTGAATCTCCTGTAATCTTAATTGTTCTGCTATCGAATCAAACCATATATCTTCATAAAAATCCCTTTTCCTTCAGTTTTATTTTGGGGAACCTTACAAACATTTAACCAAGTTAAACTAAATTAGGGTTTCAACTGTAAAAAAGGTAAGCGAATGATTTTCAATAAAAGAAGGTGTTGCATGGATTATTAATTTAACACTTGGTTTTTTCTAGGTTTAATTAATAAGATTGATTAATTTTTACAGAGGATGACTGACGAACAGGGGAAGCGACAAAGAGAAGATGAGGAAGAAGATGAAGGTAACAGTTCTGATAATACCCCTATTATTTACCGTATTGCACGGTCTGCTGTCATAAAAGCTAAAGCAACAGACCGTCTCAAGAAGAAAACAAGGTCCTTAGGGGTAGTTACTAGAGAAGGTCCCATGGACACAACTGAAAAAGATTTTGTGTCCGCCCTAAAAAAGGGGCCCAACTTAGAACAAGGCAAAAGGCTAGCATCTTCTAAAGCCTCAGCAGATAAGCTCCTACTTCAATAAAATGGCATATCGTGGGAGCCGAGGTTGCAGTTGATGCTCATGCCTTAAAAAAATTAGAGATGGGAGGAGAAGCCATCAAATATTTTAAGGATGCCAGGCTCCATTATTTTCTAGAGCCTAGAGTTACCCACGTCTACTCTAGATTGGTAAAACTATTTTATACCAATATGGACAATAGTAGCAAGGGACCGACCCCAACTCTGTCCACAACCATTGATGGATTTCTAATTTTGATCACAAAAGCAATGGTTGTTGGGGTGATGAATGCACCCTTGGAGAGACCTAGGTTGTCCCCTAGCATCCCGGAGTCAAATATACTTAGATCTTTACCTGAAACTCTGCCAGATTTCATTCAAATGGCCACAGATTTGTTAGGCAAGCCACCTAATGATAGGTCCTTCTTTTTCTATAAAGATTTAGAAGAACGAAACCTATCCCTTCACTTTTTTGATGTTTTAATTCACAAAACTATCCACTCGACGGGACATGGGACCCAGCGAAGGGCCCTCTTTGCAAAAGCTTTATACCTAATGACACATCGTTATTAGTTTGATGTCCCTTCATACCTCATGGAAGTGATGAACATAGTAAGGGAGAAGTTGCCTTTGAAGATGTACCAGACAATTAAGTTATATCTACCTTTTGGTGAGCTAATCACAGATTTGTTGATAAATGTGGGATACAAAATTAACCCCAAGGAGAAAGCATTGCCTCGCAGCAATGAAAGTCTAACACCTCAGACCTATAGGAGAACTTTAAGTGCCATAAACAAAAAGAAAATTCCTATCACGACACAACCAAAAGAGATCCTATCCACATTCAAAACAGTCCCAGAACAGTTAGAGGCAGCCATAGAACATGCAGCAGGGACTAACACCACTGAAACAATGGTTATAGAAGAAGGTGAGAATATTTCTACTCTACCATATGAAAGGGCAATAAGCAGTTCCCTAGTGACAGAGAAAACACCTGAGGATGGAATACCAGATGAAAATCAAGTCAGTCTATATGACTCAGCTCTAGATTCACAAACAGGGCCTGCCATGCCCCATGAAATCGAACCCACTCCTACTAAACCTGAACTGGTGCACCCAAGTAGTGAAGCAACAGAAGACACTCTGGCACCAGTTGAACACTAGAATGTTGAAGTGGCTACTTTTAGCCAAGTCCCTATCAGTTTTCAACCAATTGCCCCATCAGTAGCATTATCAGCTCCACCGCCTATGTCACAAACAGGAGGAGTAAACCAAGAAATCGAAGTTCCATCCCCTGTTGAGTCCATGGCCACCACCATAGCAACTACAACCCAAGCTGCATAATTAAGGCTACATATTGAAGCCCTACAATAGAGCTTCAGCGCACTCTTACATCAAGAAATGTCTGCTCCAGCTACTACTTCAACAGACCCAGTGATTGAACTTGATCTAGAGAGAAGATTAAAAGAAGTAGAGCAATGGCAGAGTTTTAATGCCCAATTACCAGGTGTAGTGAGGAGAATGATGGATGAAATACATGTGTTGAAAAGCAGACTACGAGACAGCATGCCTATTGCACAGGAAAAGCAAGAAATAATCATTAGCATAAAACATAAGGAAATAAAGGAGTATCGTGTGTACTAGATAGCCGAAACAAACAAGAAAATTAAAGAGGAAACTGTAACCCTTAGAAATCAAGTAGCACAGGTATAAGGAGAGAACAGGGTTCTACAAGAAAAACAATAAGGGTAGGAAAGAAAAGAAAAGGAATATGAGGATAGAATAGCACAACTGGTAGAACAATTGACAACGTTCACTAATGATCTAGATGCCCGGGAAACAAAGAAAGAAAGAGCATATGAAGAATATCAGCAATCACTACATGCCCAGCTACTTGAAAAGAATCACCAACTGACAGTAGAAAAAGGAAAAGTGCTCAAATTATAAGATGATAAGGAATCACTAATACTCACCTGTCAGGAGCAGAAGCAACATATTGAAACTCTCACAACCCGATACTGGGTTGATATAGCAAGAGAAAGGGCTGTATCAGAAGATCTGAGAGCCGAGGGTAAAGAAAAGTTTGTTGTGATATCCCAACTTCATAACAGACTGGCTACATTGAAAGTAGAACTGCAGGCCTTGAAAGCAAAATATGAGCCAGCATTAACAGAAAAGAGAGAAACAAAGGCACATCCTGTAGAAGTACCACCAGAAGAGGAAGTGGAGCCTAAACAAGAAAATGATTCTGACTGCAGCACTGCAGAAATTTTTGACTCCTACGAGGACTACATTAACAACCTAGTTGTTATAACAACTTCACCACATATCCCTTCACAGTCAATGGTCCCATATACTGCATCCCCTAGTGAGTAAACCTTATACATATCACAAGCCTCACAGGTAGGATAATTTTGAAAATTGTTGTAAATATTCAATTCAGTAATATATTTCTCTTTTCTTTTGACTAATCTTTTTACTAACATCACTAACATTTGTTTTTCTTACTAGCATAGCAGTAAAGTAATAGGTAACTTTTCCTGTAGGTCCCATGTTTTGCACAATGAGGACATTGTCCTATTTAAGTTTGGGGGGGATACACCACCTTTGTATAGATTAGTTTAGTTTTCTTTTTAGTTTTCTTTTTCGTAGAAATTTTAAATTTTAAATTTTAAATTTCTTTGTTTTTGAATATTTTTTAGATAAGTTAATCATTATATGCAAATTATGAAAAAAAATATTAAAATCCGAATTTCTTAGCAAACCATCATAGTAGTAGTTCAAAAATCAAAATAAAAATAGTTACAATTCAAAGTAAAGCATCTCTATAACACTGTATCAGAAGTATGTTTGAAACTATACGATTGATCTAAACTGCAAAACATTTTAGATTATAGTTTCAAAATCATATAACCATTGAGCTATAGAGCCTATAACTCTTTATTTTGAGAAAAATAGAGATTGTTTTTATTCATACTTAATTTTCTTTGAACTGCTCTACTATTGCTATCAAAATGAAATCTCATAATGTTGAACTTAGAATCAATATATTCTATGATTATGATAATTTATTTGTTTAGAACTGTCTATTAAATATATCAAAGTAATACGACATCCATATTAGTAAATCATAAAAATGATCAAAGGCCATTTTTTTTGTTAAACAAGACCCAAAAGGCCAAAATCCCATAATATTTTACAATTTGAACCCATATTAGAAGCCTAAAGACTAAATTTCTTTGTACCAAAATTTTATAAACCCTTAACCATATGTACTGCCCAAAACTTTCTATCCTTAACCCTTACAATTTCTTAGAGTTTAGAATATAAAAGAAGGGAAGAAAAGCGAGTGAAAGGAGTATGAGTTAATAGATAAGGGATCTGCTGACAAAGGTACAACTAAAAAAGAAATACAAATGTATAAAAATATGTGAAAAGGAAAGAAAACGAATAAAAAATCGTAAAAGACAATTTTATAAAAAGATAAGCAAAAAGCTTTCAAACTAAAAAAGAAGAGAAAAATGGGATTTACAAAAAAATAAAATAAATGGGAAGAAGTTATCCAAAATAAGGATACTTACTGAAGCTGAAAAATAGAAGAAAAAGAGAAGGAAGAGCTAAACTCTTGGAAATAATTTTGAATCCTCTTTACCATTTTCTTTTAAACCTTCTAAAAACCCAATACCCTATTACAAGCTGAAGGAAAGACCTTTGTTGTGACAACCCAAATTTTGGTACCCCGAAACCCATGCCATTGGCACGACCCTCTAGGCCATGACCCATATACATATGCGGAATACTTGGTATATCCACATAACATGAAGTAAAGCATGGACAAAAGAAGTTGACACTGAATTAAATCTCCAATTTTATAAGAGAATATCAAAAACATGCAACCAAAATGATAGTTCTAATCCATGCCACTGCATGAACAAAAGAACCAACCAGAATCATCGGTGACAGATCAACGGTCACCCCAGATGGATTATCAAAATAATGTCTCACATAAATACATTATCCCAAAAATATAAGGCTGGACATACCAAGCCGTAAAATCACTCTCTCAAAATAAATATAAAAGAACGTAGAGGTCTTCTAAAAGAACTCCTCAGGAGACAGCTCCGACTCCTCTATAGGAACGTAATCCGTATCCTCGAGATCAACGTCTCCAGAAGCAGCACTATCTCTGAACCTGTAACGTATAGTCAAAAGGGGTGAGCTACATCCTAGCCCAATAGGGAAAGATTTCTGAACAAGTAAAGCTATCTAACTTACACATATTCCATGACATAATTAAAGCATAATTTCATTAATATAAAGTAGTTAGAAGACTATTTGAAAGCATTTGACTAACTAAAAGCATGAACTGAATTGCACATGATACCTCTTATCCTTTCACACTACACATCTTATGTTTTGTTTAACTTGTTCTCATATCTCATCAAGACTTGTGTCACAAACTTAAATCAAATAACTTAAATAATTCCTGAGCAATATAGCATCGAGCCCCGGTGGAATTCCCTCCATCATCGTCCAATCAAACTATTTTTAATGTAACGTAACCCAAGTCTCGTTTACATAGGCGACAGGGCACAAAACTCATATACATCCCTGGGATGTCAACTGATGTATGGAAATCCTGTCGTACCGGTCACGGATATCCTACCGAGTCAGTCGCGGGTATACTGCCGCATCTATGGGGTATTCTCCAAAACTTAAATCAATTGTGCAACTACATATAGTTATTCACCATGTAATTATTCTAAATATAATATTCAAGGTTTGTTCAAGTCTCATTCACACACTTTCACAACACATTGATATTCACATTTGACATTACATCCCTGGGATGCCACTTACTCCTATGCGTCACTTGGATGCCCACATCACCCATACATCCCTGGGATGTCACCTCATTTACTTACTGGTTTCTTACTTAGTGTATACACACACGCACACACATCTTAAATTCACATGGTTAATTCCATTTCGAACGCATGCACATAACTATGCTTTAAACACACGTGCATATATATCACATCACTACATACATGCTTTCGTAATCAAGTGGAAATGTTCAGAGATTTCCTTACCTCACACGCAATTTAAACCATGAATTCCTCAATCCGAGCTAGCCTTAACCACCCTAAGGTCCGGCTCAACCTAGGTATGGCTAAAACACAAGCAACGTGTCACAATTGGTGTAAAACATGGAGTTTGGAAGCCTAATTATAGTCCATAACAGTTCACAATGAAAAACTCAACAAAAACCTAAATCAGCCCAAACCAATTAACACTTTTTAAATCGATCGAACGGTTTGCCAAATTGATCGAACGATTTAAGTCGTTCGAACAAATTCTCAAACTTGGTTGAACGGTTTTATTTCGTTCAATCGATTTCCTCAAAAATCCTTTACACCTACTTTCACCCTTTAGCAAAACCGATCGAACGATCACTAATTTCGTTCGAACAGTTTTCCAAATCGATCAAACAATTTTTAAATCGTTTGAACGATTTCGTAAGAAACACATCTCGACAGCTCCTTCTTTGGCAAAACCAATCGAACGATCACTAATTTCGTTTGATCGGTTTTGCCCATTTTCATAATAGGTCGAGTTCCAACTTCTAGAACTCATCCTCTTCGACATCCCTACCCTTTTTTTACTTATTTTTCACTCTTAACCAGTTAGATTCACAATATACTACTATAATTTCACTTGAATAACTAGGCTTACCTCCCAAGTCGATCGGATTTCTTGATCCCAAGCTTTCTTTCCCACAAGGGTTTCACAAACTCGAGATCCTCGATCTCACTTCGATGCAAAGCCCTAAATTAGCACATCCTTTCTAATCCACTCCTAATCATACACATTAAATGCTCATACATAATCACACTCTCACTCATCTCATTTATTTCCTTCTAAATTTCTCAACCACCAAGCTAAATGGGAATAAGTTCTCACCTTTCTTTATAACCCCTTCCCATATCTTGGGTGTAAAGCATACATACCAAACTAGGTATATATGGCCCAATCAATCTAACTCTTACTACACACACACTCCACATTTCACACATAACCTATCTAACTTATGTTAACCAATAAGTTAATCAGGTCAACTTTGACCCGGTCCAACAAGCGACCAGTTGGGCACACTTCACGAGGTGCACTATTCAAGGTTCAAATTTTTTAGGACGTTACATTCTCCCCACCTTAGGAATTTTCATCACCGAAAATTATACTCAAGGGCCTTCCCCCCCTAGCATGGGAAACCCACACACATAGGACAACATGTCTTGGACGTAAACACAACCACACATCCTACATAAAATCAAATCATATTTACTGAAAAATTGTATTGTATACCCACATTTCCACAATATGCTAACCATGTTAACCACCACTATAGTATATCCTGCACAATCCTAATGTAACCAGTAAATGCAGTCCAGTCAAACAAAGCATACTTGCAATTTCAATGACAACGAGGCATTCACAAAGCTCATATAATTCAAAAATACTATGATCACTAAAGTATAGAGAACACCCAAACCAAACTAAGGCACATCAAAACCATGTCCTATATCACAAAATAGGAAATTATAGAGAGCACAACCAAAAAGATAATTACAGATTGTGTGGCGACCATGCCATGATTGCTTGAAAGGACACATGTCCTCGGTACCTGTTTTAAACATTTACAATTATCCAAAAAGTTACATATGACCATTCAAAATAATTTAAACTCCTTAAAACATCCCTCAAGTCGCCGCACCACCAAGCTGATCGCCATCACCACCACGGTCTCCCACACCCGAACTCACCGCATCCGGGAACCATGCTTGCACTACTGCCATGCGCTGAAGATAATCGGTAGGGTACATGAAGTGCATCTCCTAGGCGTGCAATGCATCATAGTAGTCCAACCGGCGGTTGAGGAGGCGGTTGTTCTCAGCCATTTGCCATATGTTTGCTTCCATGAGTGCATAGAGGTCGGCAATGGTCGGCGTAGGAGCACCCTTAGGTGGTGGTGGTGCATGGGTCTGTGTATGACGCCCAGCACGTTGCTGAAGTGGAAAAGCAGTAGCCGGCTCATCCGTAATGGGAGTATCATGAGGTGGCTGATCTTGGGCTTGTGGTTCAGGCTGTGGTTGGGCCTCTACTGCTGGTTTCTTGATCAGTTTCACATGTCTAGTTCCAATCAACCATAATGTATGGTTGCACATTTCCCGACAGCTTCAGTTCATTCTTTGAAAGGGTGTACGTCTCATCGCTAGCGTAGTTCTCAACCATGAGCGAGATGAGACGCGTATAGGGCATATCCTCCACTGGTTTCTTAGCACCCTCTAGCATCTTCTTCCACACATATTTCATTCCCTCAATAGCCACACGTGGCACGTTAAACCATCTGCCACTAAAAGCTAAAAATAGCGTCATTTGGGCTTCACCTACCAGTTCCATTTTATGCCTCAACGGATACAAATTGCATTGGATGATGGTATCGAGCATCCATAGCTCGCATGGCAAGTCTACTTGTTTACTTACGCGATCGGATCCTACCCTACCATGGGTCATCTCAGCCACTACGTATTTGTAGTCCAAAGGGGCTAGAAAAGGCTCTACCAATGCAATGTCTTCGTGGTTATAGGTATGAAAACATTCCAAGGTGTCGGCCACTTCGTCATACGTGAATGCGTAGTGCCTATTGTCGATTTTAGTTCTAAGGACGGTCGGATCAGTGATCAGTTCCATATTCTAGTAAAAAAACCTCACAATACAAGGGTAGAAATTCTCCTTACATGGTCGGAGTATCCTGGTCAAACCCATCGTGGAAAGATAGTTAAATGCCCAAAGCGTCTCCTCACGCTTTGCAAAAATCTTCGGGTCGATGAACCACTCGGGCTCAAAATCCTTATCCGCCCACCACTCATTGGGTTGTTCACATTGCAGTGGTGGTTGGGTTTGTGTAGGTGGTCACGACTAAGAACCTGTTGGTGCGATGGGTTTCTTCGGTGGTGGCTGTGATGTGGAACCCCCTTGTGTCAGGGTTTTCTTACCTAGGGTATGGAACACAAATTTCGAATTTCAAAGACTTGAGAGAGGTTCGTATTTACCTCTTGATGTTACTAGGAGGTGATCTTGCGAAGATCCAAGCTTGGAAATGCCAAAAATCATCGATGTCAAATGCCCAATAGCAAGCCCTAGAACCTCCCAAAGAGAGAGAAAACAGATTTTAAAAAATTTGATTGTGAATGGAAAAAAAATCGCATGCCATATATATAGTCTTCGAAATTGATCGAATGGTTTTAAATCGTTCGATGGGTTTTCGAACATTAAATGCTGCTCCTAAAATTTCGTTTGATCGATTACTAATTCTGATCGAAGGATTTCCCAAAGTTTATTTTCCAGCCAATTTTGATCTCATTGGCCTAGGGATTTCGTTCAACGATTTTCAAATCGATCGAATGATTTCTGGCAACTATACAGGTTTCACCTAACTGAAATTCGATTGAATAGATTTTGAATTCGATCGAACGATTTCCCCAAAAACAGATTTTAGGCTGCATTTGCTTGCCTTCACACTCTGTTGATAACAGCCTTTAATTGCACCTGAAACTTCAAAATTTTTTACATCACTTGTATGCCCAATTCATACATTAATGCATATCCACGAAATCCATAATTTAGGCAGTAGCTTATCTACAACCATGCATCGAATTTCTCACTATATCTTAATACATATTAGTTTTGTTCTACACCCATCACGCCAAATTTAAGTGGTCACACTATGAATTACAAGAAAATTCTGAAATTTTCTCTACTCATCACAGTTGTCACTTAATGTTTCTCAAATAAATGGCGGTATAGCTCCTTGATTTTGACCTCGTGCTCCCAAGTCGCTTCTTCGGCCGGATGATTCCCCCACTTGAAAAGCACTAAAGGGATAACCTTCATGCGTAAAATTTGCTATTTTTGATCTAAAATTTGAGTCGCTTCTTCTATCACGGTCATGTCTTCATCTATCTCGATCGGCTGATCTCTCAAGACATGTATAGGGTCCTTTATATACTTTCGGAGCATGGAGACATGGAACACGTTATTTACCCGATCAAACATAGGAGGTAATCTAATTCTATAGGCTACCTCATCGACTCAACCCAAAACTTAAAAGGGCCCAAGGTAACGGGGGCTTAGCTTTCCCCTCTTCCCAAATCTCATAACGCCTTTCATGGGCGATATCTTTACAAAGACATGATCGTCAACGGCAAAGTCCACGCTCGTTCTTTTGATATCGGCATAGCTCTTCTGTCTGCTCTGAGCCAATTTAAGTCTCTCTCTTATCATACGAACAACAATGGTGTTAGCTTCAAATAATTCTAGACCCAATATAAACTTTTTGCCACTCTCTTCTCAATTGATAGGCAATCTACACCGCCTTCCATATAGAGCTACATACGGCGCCATTCCAATGCTCGCTTAAAAGCTATTATTGTATGCAAATTCGATCAACAGTAGATGTTGATCCCATGATCCTTGCAATTCAAGCATACATGCTCTGAGGATATCTTCTATTACCTAATTTACCCGCTCCGTTTGTCCATCGGTCTGTGGATGGAATGCCAAACTAAAGTTCAATCGTGTACCCATAACTTCTTGAAACTTCTGCTAAAATTTAGAAGTATACAACGGGTCACAATCAGAGACGATGCTACTGGGAATCCCGTGTAAATGTACAGTCTCCTTCATATACAAATCTGCAAGTCTTCCTACTGTGTACATCATGTTGTAGGGCAAGAAGTGAGCTGACTTGGTTAGTCGATCAACGACCACCCAAATGACATTGTACCTCTTTGTTGTCCGTGGCTGTCCCATGATGAAATTAATGGAAATTGATTCCATTTCCACTCTGGTATGGGTAGAGGTTGCCACAATCAAGTAGCGTGTCTATGGTCTACTTTCACCTACTGACATGTCAAATACCTTGACACATACTCGGCTACATCCCATTTCAGACCTCTCCACTAGTAACTCTTCCTCATATCTTGATACATTTTGATACTACTAGGGTGAATCACATATCTTGATTTGTGAGCCTCATCTAAAATAGTTTGCCACAGGTCAGTATTAACTGAAATACAAAGGCATCCCCTGGATAGAAAAGAACCATCTTCTTTCATAGAAACATTTGGTCTGGTGCCCTTAATCGCACCTTGTCGAATCTTGACTAACTATGGGTCTTTCATCTGTAACTCATGAACATGCTCAAAGATCATCGATCTCATTGTAATGTTGGCTAAGAAAGCCCCTGAAGCTTGCACCTCGATCTTTGCATCATATAATGAAATATCTTCAATCAATTTCCACCTGTGTATCCCCATCGTAAGGCTAGCTAACTGAGTCGAACTCTTACGACTCAAGGCATCCGCTACTATATTGGCCTTGCCTAGGTGATATTGTATGGAGCAATCATAGTCTTTGAAAAACTCCATCCACCTTCGTTGCCTCATATTCAATTCCTTCAGTGTGAATAGATACCTGAGGCTCTTATGGTCGGTGAAGATCTCAAAGGTCTCACCATATAAATAATGTCTCCAAATTTTCAATGCAAATATGACCGCTGCTAGTTCCAGGTCATGTGTCAGGTAGTTCTTCTCGTGATCTTTCAGCTGCCTTGACCTATAAGCAATCACTTTCTTATTCTAGTTGAGCATGCAGCCTAAACTACTATGTGAAGCATCGCTGTACACCACAAACCCTCCACTGCCTGAAGGAATCGCTAGCACTGGAGCTGAAGTGAGTCTCTTCTTGAGTTCTTGGAAACTCTTCTCACACGCTTTAGTCTACTCAAATCTCACGTCCTTCCTTGTGAGCCTCGTAAGTGATCTAGATTTTTTGAAAAATCCCTCCACAAAACGTCGATAGTACCCAGCTAGACCAAGGAAACTACAAATATCTATTATCGTCTTTGATTGTTCCTATTGTTCCACTGCCTCTATCTTAGCCGGATCCACCATGACAGCATCCTTTGAGACGATATGTCCCAAAAAGTTAACTTTCTCCAGCCAAAACTCGCACTTACTAAGCTTGGCATACAGTTGGTGTTCATGTAGAGTTTATAGAGTGATTCACAAATGTTCTTCATGCTCCTTCTTCGACATTGAATATATCAGAATGTTGTCGAGGAATACTATGATGCAAGTGTCCAGGTGTGGTTTAAACACCCGATTCATCAAGTCCATAAACAATGCTGGTGCATTCGTCAACCCAAATGGCATCACTAAAAACTCATAGTATCTGTACCGTGTCCTGAATGTCGTGTCCTAGATGTTCTCTGCCTTGACTCTCAACTGATGGTATCCAGATCTCAGATCGATCTTGGAAAAATATCTCGCTCCTTGCAGCTAATCAAAAAAATCATCAATTTTAGGCAAGGGATATCGATTCTTGGTGGACAGTTTGTTTAGCTGATGGTAGTCAATGCATAGTCCCATCGACCCATCTTTCTTCTTTACAAAAAAGATTGGTGCTCCCCAAGGAGACACACTCGATCTTACAAACCCCTTATCTAAGAGCTCTTGCAACTGCTCTTTTAACTCCTTTAACTCAGCAAGAGCCATTCGGTAGGGTGCTTTGGAAATATGCTTCGTTATAGGTGCTAAGTCGATAGCGAACTCCACCTCTTTATCAGTAGGTAACCTTGGCAATTTTTTCGGAAAGATATCTGCAAACTCATGCGCAACTGAAATCTCAGAAATGATGTTCTTCCCTCGCTTGTCTTCCATCAAAAATGCCAAGTAACCACAACATCCATGTTTGATCAAGCGCTCGGCTCTGACGACTGACACAAATGGCACAAACTCCGCTCTCATCCCAAAGAATCAGAATGATCTCCTCGTGTTCGGTCTAAAGATAACAACCTTGTTCCTACAATCGACCGTTGCACGATGAACTGACAACCAGTCCATGCCAAGAATTACATCGAATCCTTTCATATCTAATAAGAGTAATTCCACTGCCAATTCCGTATCAATCGATTCTCCAGTCGAAATAGATATGGCCAAGACGAAATCCAATGTCTCTGGGTTGACCTTCATCTTCTTAGCAAATCGAGGAGTAATAAATAAATGGGTAGACCCTGGGTCTATCAACACTCTAGCCACATATGCTATGTCACATTCCTTCCCATACATTTGTAAAGTACCTATAAAGCACATGAATTTTAGCAGCCTACTTATGCATCATATCAAGACATACAATCGACTAGATCAACAATTTCTATATAGATACTCTATGTAGACACACCTTCTCTATCTAAAATTTAAAATTTAATGCATTCAATGTAATGCATGAATAATTTTAATAAGATTTTTCACCTTATAGGATATCATTGGTGTTCTGTGCATCTTAAGCCGTGGCTGCATAGGCTCTTCCTTGCATGACTGGCTTCTTTGCTTTGTATCGGTCTTGGGATGGAAGCAGAAGTCGTTCTCCCATTGTTCATTTAAGGATAATCTCGAATCATGTGGCCTATCTTCCCACACTTGTAGCACCTCCGAGTACCTTGTCTACAATCTGCCGGCAGTGGGGCTCTCATATCGGATAGGTCTCGTGAAGGTAGATATAGGTGGCTTGGGGTAACTTGTGTAGGCAAGTTGTCTAGGAACTAGAGCTGGTGCCATAAATCTCAGCTTTTATTCCCCGAGTCATACTCACCCACTCTCCCTTGAACTGCTCTACCTTTGTCCTACTGATCCCTTCTTTTAAAATCTGAGGGATGTCGTCCATGTTTATGGTGGTGTCTCCTTTTGGTGTCTCGAGAGAGAGTTGTCTTCGGTGGTTGTTACCGAACGAGGGATGAAAGGAGCGCCTGCTAGGTGTTGGGGGAGTTGGGATATGTGGAGGATTTGGCGACCTTACATGGCATTTGTTTTCTGGGTTTACGTGTTCACCGATAGCATGCCCTTGATCATCCATAACATGTTGGCTACAAATGCCTTGGTACAAACCGGCTAAGGACCGAAGTAGAGTTTCATATTCCTTCCCTCCTCTTGAATGTGCCTGGGTAGTAAGGCTTATAACTTGTTCGACACTATAGCTCTGCCTAATACTACTTTCACTTCTATTGTTTCCATCATTGTTCGTCGTAGGAGTAAAGGGTGATTCTTCGCCTTCGCCCGCCATATTTACCTTACTATAATCTCGAGCTATCTGTTCAGATGACCCAACATCATACTCGGGATTATTATGGAACTCCCGTGATGATGAGTCATTATTATTGAAGTTTAATTTTCTGATGCTTGACATTTTTATGCTTTTGGAAACAATGCTTGCATGAGCTCTCAATCTCATAGGATTTTTGGATCTTGGGTGAAAGGGATTACTTGACTATGGGTTCCTAGGTTTTCCTTTTCGAGTATGTAGGTGTCTTCTCCGGGTTAAGGGGGTGGATACAATCCTCGACTGATTAGGTCTTATAAGAAGGTCTGAAGTGTAGGAAGTTCCCGCAATCGAATCTTCAAAGAGATGATCACACCGGCCCTTTCACAACAGAGGGGGTAGTATAGACTGGTTTCTAGATATGCCTAAAATGCATGTATGTGTGTGTAAAAAATGATAAAAAAAAGTAAATAAATAAAAGAAAACCCAAATTACTTAAAAAGGGGGCAACCTTAGCGAAAGGAGTCCCACCGTGCAGGAGTCCTAATTGATCTAATCTAAAAGGGGGGTCTTGGCACATTATGTGCGAGAGGATTGACCCCATTCCCTGGTACCATCCGTTGGCTCCCTTGGGCAAATCGGCTTGATGGCTATGGTGGTTTTGAAAATGAGATGGGTGGTGTGGACCTAATTAGATCTAGGTTAAGAATTTGGCAGGGGTTTCCTAGGGGTTAGATCTAAGGCTAGCTTTTGTTCTAACTGGACCTACTCGGGAATCGAAGCAAGTGGGCCATCCACACCATGCTTGATTGATCTATGAGATTTCTAGAAGAGGGATGCAGTAATGAGAGCCAGATGCATAGAGTGCAACTCTTCTCAATTTTTATATCTCAAAGCTAACCTCAAGTTTTCCGAGAGAGAATGAGTAAAAATTGTTGTGTTCCGAATGGGAACTCGATCAATTTTACACTAGGATGCTAGCATATAATCTGAGTTATACGCTGAGAGTCCAGCGTAATTATATGCTTTGGTTTCATCATATAATTCAGAGCGGCAACCAGTTGAATCAATCAAGTGACTGAATGACCTGATCGGTCTGAAAGGGTAGAGTTCGAGAAGGACTTCCCTTAATTATATGCTATAGATATAGTGTATAATCTGGAAGTCGAAGCGGTTTGGGAGAGAGAAACCCAATCCAAATTGGACTGATGATACGCTAGGATTCCAGCGTATAATCAAATTATACGCTGAGATTTCAGCGCATAATCCAGGGGAGTTCGATCATAGAGAGGAAGAGTCCCAGTACGTTGTGGGGGCGATTATATGTAGGGAGTACTGCGTAAATAATTATACGCATGAAGCTAGGCATAAAATCCACGACATAATTGGGGCTAAGTCGGGTCCGATTATATGCTAGGAGTCTAGCGTATAATCAATTATACGGTGGAGTTTCAGCTTATAATTCCCAGAGCTAAAGGTTTAGGTATTTTTGGAGAAGGCTGATGACAACTCAATCAATTATGTTTTATCTTAACCTATTGAAAGCGCACAACGGAAATCATAGCACTAGCGATAGGATCATTCCCACGAGAAAGGTCAAAATCTTAAAAACTATTATTTGCCTTCAAAGAATAAATAAAGGTTTTTCAATTAAACTAAAGTGTAAGAAAATAAATCTAAATCTTCAAAATTTTAGATCCTGGTCATCAATCAGTTTCCTTTGGTTGTTAGATATTTATGAAAATTAAAATACCATTACATTATATCTCAACCTTCTAGAGTTTGGTTGTCAATCAAAAACCAGAAATCTTTAATATAGATTTATACTAATCTGCAATCTTCCAGAAATTTGGTCGTCAATCAAACTTTAGAGAATTGAAGATGAAAAATAAAATTGCATTATACTGATTTTTCAAATTCAAGACTTTAGGCGTCAATTAAAATCAACAACTATCAGATGTTTACAAAGCAATTAATGAAAGCTGTAAATATAAACAAGAAAGTAATAAAAAGATATTTCATCTCTCAAGCACAGGCGTCAATTGTACTTGAGAAACTATGGATACTCTACTCTAATCTTCCTGTCTCTGATCACAATCTTCAATTGCTCTCAAGAAACCTTGGATATCTAAACTAAACTAAAGTAGGTTTGATCTTCAGGAAACTCAACTTCAGTTGTCAATTGATGCTGAGAATTCCTTCAATAAGTTATTCCTTTATCCCGAGCCCTCTTACTTATAGATCATCAGGGGTCAGTTTATAGTATACGAATCCTAATAAAAGTAAACTACTAAAAACAAAAGTTTCCTAAGTTAATAAAACTTCTACTTTTAATCTTCCTTGCTTTGGATAATAGATGCGCGCAAGATTCTTTCCCTTAATTTCAATTGCAGAGATCTATAAGATTTATTTCGCCAATCTTCTGAGATCTGTGGGATAGTAGAGTTTTAATTATGTGCATGGTGGTGCAATCTTCACGTGATTTCTAGCAGTAGCTCAAGCTTTCATATACACAATCGTAAGTACTATTGCATCTCTTCATCTAGTAAGACTTTTGCTCTTCGAACGATTGTATCTTCCATTCGTGCTAACCAGTCTCGAGTGTCTTTGGTATGATCGTAAATTAAAATTCCTTCTTTTCTCCTTCAGTTTCACACTTTTGTGAGTACGATTTCACTTACGATTGGTTCTCAAACACGATTGGGATCGTATCTTCGTGCGATCGTGTTTCTTATTGCCTTTTGAGTTCATTTTGGTACTTTTATGTTATCTGTTCTAAATATTTGTACATCAACGTCTCATTAGTAGTAAACTGGGGTCTTGCATCGCTAAGTTAAGGGTGATAAACTGGTAAATTATGTGACTGATCACACTCCCAAACTTACGTTTTGTTAGTCCCTTGCAAACAAGAAAGAGAAACTAATCTAAGAATTTAAATGCCACTTTCATAGGGATCACCATTGCATTTAGAATATGCAACAAGCCTTTAAACTTGTAGGTGATCCCTAGTGGAGGAGTTGTGTCTCTTGAAGATTTTCAGTGAAGTTACCTACAAACTTCAAAATATTTTTGGATTTTTAAAAAAAATTTCAAAAATAAAGCATACTCTATAACTTAAGTAAATCTAACTACTTAACAGCTAATCGTTACATGTTTTTTTAGATTAAAAATATGATTCCTTCAGCTATAATTTTCCATCTAAACAGTTATCCTTGATAAAAAACTCGACAATTTCAATTAAGGTAAAGTGTGGAGTGTGTGCATACCAACAAAAGAATTCATTCATTCTAAATTTTTCTAAACTGCAGATTTAGAAAATATTTTAATCCAAATTCTCACTACCGGCATACTCTAAAAAAGAATAACAAAATTATTGGGTTCTCTCACTACAAAAAATAAGACTATTAGCGGCAATTTTTTGGAGCAAAAAACTGCCGCTATTAATACAAAACCTATTAAGACTATTAGCTGCAGTGTTTTGTTAATAGCAGCAGTTTTTGGCTGCCGCTAATAGTCTTCTTTTTGTAGTGTCTCAATGATGTATATAAGGAATGATTTCAAGGACAATTGACAAAAATATAAATCTCATGGAATAGATAATCAATTCTATTTCTTATGCATCCTTATTTTTCATAGGATTTATTATATATATCTCTACTATGCTCACACTCTTGTAAATCATAAATCAGAAAGGAATTTATTCGACTTGTAATGGGGCTTTGGGGTTAAAAGGCTTCAAAGAAAGGTAGAAATAATTCAAAAGTTCTAAGAATTCAGCTTATCTCTCACCTATTCTTCTTCTTCTTTCTTTCTTTTTTTGATTCAGTAAGTATCCAAAAAGTTGGATAACTTCTTCCCATATATATTTTTCTTCAGTAAATCACATTTTCTTTTAATTTCTCTTTTTCAGATTTCCTTTTGAAATTTTCCTTCTCAGTTTGGAAGCTTTTTTCATCTCTTTTCTTTACTCCCATATATTTGATTTTTTTTTTTCTAGGAAAAGTTTTCTTTATCAACTGTATCCTTTTTTTTTTTGCATTCCCCTTATCTGTTAAAGCATACTCCTTCCACTCTCCTATTTCTCCCTTTATTCTAAATTCTCAGAAAAATAAGGATTAAATATCGAAACCTTTGGCCAGTACATATGGTAAATGATTTATTTTGACAGTTCGACTTTTTCTCTTCTCGTAAATGAGAAAGGTCACGCCGTCGGATCACATAGCATGATCCTATCTTACAAGTGGATCATATACAAAGTTTTATAATTGTGGAAGCGAATTAAAATAACTCTGATACGAAGAAATATGACCATTAATATCCATTCCTTTATCTAAAGCAGTAAACTAAATAGGAAATATAAACAGAAAACCTATACATAAAGTAGTAAACTATCTCAAACCACACTGCTATTTATACATGTTTAAAACCACTACTCTCTTTCTCTCTCTAACCTATTTCAGAAAGAATTCTTTCACAAAATCTTCCTCCTCGTCTCCCTCATCCTCCTCCTGATGATAGGTAGGATCAGCCTCGTGCTTAAGGTTCTGAGCAATATCTGCAGCTAAGACATAAAGTCGTAGGATAAGCTATCATCAAAACTCAGCAGGGACAATTAAAATTCTAGTTTATATGAGAGATTATCAATTCATGTCTAGATGTAAAATAAAATGAAGCACATGTCATCTTATATTATGTCTATTCTAACATCAATATATCTTAGCAGTATATCACAGACAAGCACTAATTCATGCAATTATTGTATCGTGCTGATAATGCTGACATATTCATGCTTACCAAATACGAGTACTGAAAAGGAAATCATGAGAGATAATATTAAGGGATCATGGTGAAATAAGATATGTACAAGGACAAGAAAATCAAGCTCCCGAGTAGCGGGATCACTTGTCAAGCTCCTGAGTTAGTGGGATCACTTAGACTGAGAAAATCAAGCTCTTAAGTTAGCGGGATCACTTGGACCGGGATATTAAGCCCCTGAGCAAGGTTAACAGGGGTCACTTGACTCAAGAAGTCAAGCCCTTAAGCTATGTTAGCAAGGTCACTTGACACGAGACTGGTCAAGCCCCTGGGCTAAGTTAGCAGGGTCACTTGGCTCAACCCAAAGCAAGCGAGTATTAAGACAAGACCATGTATAAGATCAAGCGTGCAAGAACATCATGCACATTTATACTTCATGTATGCGACATCATGTAATAACTTAAAAGTATCTCAAAGCTTGCCTAGCAAAACTTAACTTCATATGCTTGTATATAACGAAAACTAGTATACTCAACAATAACATAGTATGTTTATATCCATTTATTCAACAAAACTAAGCTAATACTTTATTAAAGCTGAATTATCAAAACTGTACTTATCAAATCTGAATTCTAAAGCTAAACTATCAATAGAACATAACCAAAACAAACATAGCATGGTCATCCTATTTACTTTTCAACAAAACTGAGCTAGCAATTATCAAAGCTTAACTTTCAAAACTATCCTATCACAGCTGAACACTCAAAGCTAAACTATTAAGCTAGCATATTCAACTGACATTTCATGGTCATATAACTTCATCCATCTTTAAGACTAGTATATCGATTACAAAATCAGATATTACATTGGAACACAAATCTCAACAATGATGTCTATCACTTGATGAACAGAACTATCATATTCTCTGGTACTATCATATTCTTAATTTAAACTGAACTGAACTCCTAGTAACGTCTCTATCATCATTCATGCCAAAAACTGATATGCGTATAGGTCTACATATGCTCATGTCAATAACTTGCTTTACTAGATGAGAATAAGAAAATACCTTATAAATTAGGAAGGTAACTTCCCTCCCTAATACCAGGTTTACGTGTAACTGGTTTCCTGTGCACGCACGTCTTCAAGCAAACGCGTCATGTGCACCAAGTGATACCTAGGATTTTATATGTGCATTTTAGTATCATGAATGGAATAGTGGGTCACCTGAGACCCAACATACATGGTTGATAAGGTGCATATACTATAGGGTCACTGTACATATACTAACATATGCCAGATAAAGACCAAGAATCATTGAAGCCAAGAGAGCAGCCAGACATCTACTTGCCTCAGCAAGCCACAAGGGTTGCCGCGGCAAGCAACCCAGCAAGAATTGTGACCCTATAAACATTAGATTCAGGACTTTTTTACTTCATATGAGTTATCGAGCTTGTTGTCCCCTTTCCAACACATCAAGAATTGTGACAATCGGAGTTGGGAGTCAAAAGTTATGGCCAAAATATCAAACAGTGGTCTGAGCATAAGGTTGCCACGACAAGGACATTGCTTACCGAGGCAAGCCCTTCAGCTTGCACCTTGCCTCACAAGCATGTGGGGTTGCCGCAGCAAGCCTGCTACATAAGCTTGCCTCGGTTCTCCCTTGCTTCTCTTGGAGGTTTTAGGTACTTTTGTGCGCCTTTGTGATTTTTGCTTATCTATGTTGGTGTATATAGCGATATATATATATATATATAAGAGATACATATAGATATAGATATATATATAGCTCAGAGATATATATATATATATAGTGATATTCAATTCAGTTTAATTTGGCATGGAAATCTGAAGTGCATGAGTGACTGATTTCAGTATGATATATCCTACATCTGTGTTGCCGATATGATCTTAAGTAAATCGACACCACAGATCATAGTATCCATTAAAATTAAGATATTACAGTATTAATCCGTATACCTTTTGGTGGTCTTGGGGTTACGATGGTGTCGAACGTCTATCGACATCGTGTTCGCCAAGTGCCTATAAAAGTTGGGGATGTATGGAGTCCATTGAGACCAAGGGTTGTCAGTGGGCTGGCGTCAAGGCCGAGCCCCCGTACGAAGCATGTAACATACAGTTGCGCATCGGAAAATAAAGCAGAACCATATCCAATGAATCATCAAAGCAAAAAAAGAACTAGTACTATTCATCAAAGCTCAACATGACAGTTCAAATTCCATATGATTCCTTATGGAAAAAGAACTAACAAGAACCACCGATAAGGGCTGTACCTTACCGAAACATGGTTCACCAATAAGAAGTACAATCATTTGAAAAATTTACATCCTTTACAACCAAAGGTAAACCAACACATCCTGAATCCTAGGGCCAGACCTACTCAGGCCTAGTACGAAGAAAGCAACTCTCAAGATGAATCTCCTCCAAGTCCTCCCCTGAAGCTAGCTCGGAAACCTCCCTCTCGAAAATCCTGCTACCAACGTCTTCACCTGAACCTGTGACATATAGTCGAGGAATGAGCTTCATCCAAGCTCAGTAAGGAAAAACTCATAGCATGCATATTGTAACGGCAACATAAATCTTATGGCATAATGAAACAGAATAATCAGGACGTCAGCACAGTGTATGGCCATAGATGAAACATAGGTACAAAGCTTATTTGAAATTTTAAAAGAGATAGGTCCACATCTTCTTCGAACACAAGAAAAGAAAAACTTAAAGTGGTATGCTTAAAGTAATAGAATGAGGAGCTATAGCCTCAAGCCCCCAATGGAATATCCACCATCGTCGCTCATATGAACCATTTTCACATATATCCAAGGTCCCATAAAATTGGACGCTTGGCCGAACATAATTACCGTCATGCGGTAGGAGTCACAAAACACATAGCACAAAGGTGTACGGATTCATCGCCGTACCGGTCGGGTATTCACGTAAAACCTTAAATCAAAGTGCGTAAATATAGCTTATCACCGTGTAAAGTGATAATTATAATTTAGATCAAAGGTTGAGAAGAAGTGTGAAGATACTTGCACAACACATTAGATTGAGTCTCGAAAGATTCCACCACTCATGCATGAATCAAAACATATGGATGCACATGTCCTTCCAAATTGAATTTGTAACTACACATATAATCAATTCAAAGAAATATCACGTCATAACACACACATCTTAACGTAACAATGCACATGGTGTTAAGTGTTCCTTACCTCGAAATCTTAACCCGCACTAGCTCACACCGCCGTTTGGGTTAGTCCCCTCAACATACAATACTAAGTCACCTAAAATATAAGATCCAGTGTTCACTCATTAGAATAGTGCAAAACATGTTAGGATAACTCCCCTCAAAATCTCACAGTCAAAATTTACCAAAATTCTGAATCTGGGAATTTCGATCGATCTAGCTAAGTTCGATCAATCGAACTCTCACGGAAGCCAAAAATCAACATAATTCGATCGAACAAATTCCCTTTTGGTCGATCGAAAACTTATAATTCGATCGGTCGAAGATATTTCGTTCGGTCGATTCTTTCAAAAGCAATTTAGCTATCACACGGTTAGATCGAACGAATCCTACTTTGATCGGTCTAAAACTCATAATTCGATTGATCGAATATATTTCGATTCATCAAGTTCTCACAGAGGGTTTTTCCATGTTCCGGTTTATATACGTTTCGATCGATCGACTGTGGGATTCGATCGATCGAACCCATTTCGTTTGATCGAGTTTGACTTCGATTGAACGAATTTCCTCATACTTCAAAGTTTTCACATTTTAAGTCCATTTCGATCGATCAAACTCAATTTTGATCGGTCGAAATGAACAGAAATCACCTGTTTAAGGGTTTTCCCCCTCTACTTCAAGTTAAACTCGATTTCTTAAGCTCCTGTGATCTAAATTTACATAAAAATAGTTGACGACAAAGTTTCAAGATCTCGACCAAATTTTCATACCTCAATTTCCTCCGAATCTCTAATCCTAACCTCTAGATCTGATTCAGGTTCGCTAGAAGAACAGCGGCTCATTCGTCACTCTAAATACGTAATCACAAGCTTCGAGAACGGATTTTTCTTGCATGCAATCAGCGTTTAATCTCGAATCTCTCTCTTTCCTCTTAACTCCCTATGATTAGCAATAACTAAGGTGTTGAATGCAATACCGAAATGAGGCATTTAATTCCTCCCTTATACTTGAGTCCTAGTCTTAGGCATAAAACAGCTGCACCAACGTTGGGTGTACGAGAGTGCACTAACCCTCAACCTAGCCTACATATGTCAAATCCCATCCATTGGATTTGATCTACAGACATTACATCGACTGTTGATTCCATCCCTGACGTGCGGACTGTCGGGCACACGTACCGAGGCATGCAGATCAAGGTTTTTAAATGTTTAGGACATAACATCCTCCTCACCTTAGGAATTTTTATCCTAAAAAATTATCCTAGTGCGCGGCACGACAAATGAAGTGTTACTTCATAAGGTACCACACATGGCTAAACAGTCCATGTCATTATAAGATCGCATCAGACACACACAGACACAGTTTCCACACAATAATTTCTAATAGATTAAATTCAGGCACATCATCAATGAAAGGTTAGCATGCTATGTAAAAAGATCGTGGTGGCAGCTATGCCACCATAGTTCTAATAAGAGAAAACAAAAGTGGCAACCATGCCAGAATAGTTAAAAATATTTATACACATTGCCCAAAAATTGAAATTTTCAAAAAGAAACACTCTCAAGCTCATGGTCCCTCAATAGTAGCTCCTCCAGACACTCCAGCCGCTCCAGCAGGATCCGTCGGATTAGTAGGATCCGCTACATCCTTCGGCTCCTCATCGGCGTGAACCCCATTGGCCGCCTCATCAGGCCATGGATCCTCAGTAGCAGCATCTGCCATAGAAGCATTGAATACTCGTGCACGCATGGCCGCCATACTCTGGGCATAGTCAGTAGGGTACATGGCATGCAACACGTCCTCCACGAGCAGCTCGTAGTAGTCCAGGCGTTCATTGAGTTGGCGATTGCTCTCTTGGATGAGAGCAGCCAACGTCTCATTGCTTATTGGAGCTGCTTGATGGACTGGCAGCATCGGTATGTCGGCAAGTTGGTGAACTAGAGGGATAACCTCAGGGTGATCGGGGATAGGAGCCTCAGGAGCAGGTTGGTCAAGTAGCGGTGCTTCCTGAGCAGGTGCATCATGTGGTTGAGAAGGGACATGAGCCGCTTGAGGGGCTGGCTGTAGATGTAGTTTCAGCCGGTTATAAGTCTTCCTCCAATGCTTAAAGGTGTAGAACACCACATTGTCGGAGGACTTAGGCTCCCTGGAGGAGATCTTTGTGGACGGAGGTTGCAACGTACTCATCAAACATAGCCGAGACCAAACTGGCATACGGTATATAGTCCTCGGGCTTTTTCGCCCCTACCAATAGCTTCTTCCTCCCATTCTTGATTCCCTCAAAAACCACAGCGGCGGCATCAAACCATTTACCCTGAAAAGCCACGAATAGGGCTTCCATCAACACCACTAATCTCTCTGTCTTGTGGCAGATCGGGTAGAGATTGCACTTGAAAATTGTGTCGAGCATTCACATATAGCTCGGCAAATGGGCTCGACCCGGTGCAACTTGTCCCCCAGTCATCCGCTCGGTGACAAAAGTATGGGTCAAATTTGGAGGATTAGGGGGTAACAAGTCAATCCCCTCGCCATACCCATCAAAACATTCCAAGCTCGACAAGCCATTGCGTGGGGAAAAACATACGTCTTCCCATCGACTTTGGTTCAAATGGTATTAGGGTCAGGGCCATCAAACATCTTTTGGTAAAACAAGCGCACGAGGCCCATGTAATAGTATTGATGAAGGGGTTTTAGAAGATTATCCATTCCTGCCTTGCCCAATAGTCAAGTGCCCAGCGTCAATGTCGGGCACATTGGACATATCGAATAAGGCTGGATCGATGGTGTACCCATGGGCAAAACCCTTGTCAGCCCACCATTTTCTTGGTTGGTCACGCTGGGGAGTTTGCAGAGCAACAGGTTGCTCGGCAGGTGGTTGCGGTGGTGGAATAGGTGGCTGTGGCAAAGGTTTTGGTGGTTGCGAAGGACCCAGAGTGATCTTGGGTCGCTTCGATGTAGGGGTTTTAGAAGTTGCAGCCTTCTTCTTAGGTGCCATAATCTAAGAAAACCAAACTAGGGTTTTAATCAAATCAAAAAATTTTCAAGCCAAGGCAAGAAATCAAGAATCGTAGTTTAAAGGTTTATCGTTTTGAGGCAATTTTGATTCGATTCCTCAAAGGATCTAGCACAATTGATGGTTTTTTTGATCGTCCAATGCAAAAACCCTCAAAAACCTGAACTGAAACCCCAAAATTTAGAAAAAATATGAACTTCAACACGTGGTTTATATATATATACATGAAATTCGATCGATCGAATTCATTTTGATCGTCGAAATCTGACTTATACAGAATTCGATTCGATTTTGATCGATCGAAAGTCATTTCGATTGGTCGAGAATAGCATTAGGAAAAAAGGGCCTCACATTTCGATCGAACAAATTTTAATTCGATCGGTCAAAATATTCAAATTTGATCGAACGAATATTTTTTGATAGATCGAGCTTGTCAGGCCTACAAAAATTTCTAATCGAACGAAATTTTTTTTTTCGTCCAGTCAAAAATAAATTCGATCGATCAAAATTAAATTCAATCGAATGAATTTATTAAACTTTTAAAATATAGGAAAAATGACTTTCTGCCAAGGTATTTCGATCGATCGATTTACACCTCGATCAATCGAAATCATATTCGATCGAACGAAAATGAACTTCGATCGATCGAATCAGCAGAACAATAAAATTTTTTGTGTTGTTGAATTTTCTTTCTCGTTCTCATGCTTCAACATCCAATTCATCCCTGCCATTGATCATTCAAAATATTTACATATAATTTGATCACAAAGGACCATTACAAAATTCTTTCTCCTTCTCATGATTGCTCAAACAATGAAGGATGTTGGGCGCGAATCTCGGCTTCGCGTTCCCACGTTGCTTCCTCTCTAGAGTGATTTTTCTATTAGACTAACACCAAAGGAATCCATTTTTTGCACAACACTTGCTCGATTTGGTCTAAAATTTGCATTGGTTCTTCAATGGCCATCAGATCCCTATAGACTTCCACAGGTGGTGCATCGAGGATGAGTTGGGTCTCGCACGTATTTTCCCAACATTGAAACGTGAAATATGTCGTGCACTCTATCAAGTTGCGGGGGTAATGCGACCCTATATGCAACTTCACCCACTCTCCCCAATACCTCGAATGGTCCAATAAAGCGAGGACTCAACTTTCTGTGATTTCCAAAGCGCATCACACCCTTCATTGGGGATATCTTTACAAACACGTGATCTCCCACTTGAAAGTCCATGCTTGAGTGCTTAATATCCACGTAGCTCTTCTGGCGACTCTGCGCCGTCCTGATTCTTTCTCATATAATACGGACGGTGTCAACATTTTTCCTGATGACTTCTGGTCCCAACACAATTCTGTCACCCGTTTCCTCCCAATTGATTAGAGACCTGCATCTCCGTCCATATAGAGCCTCATAAGGAGCCATCCCAATGCTCAGTTGAAAGCTATTGTTATCCGTGAATTCTATCATCGAAAGGTGCCGATCCCATGATCCTTGAAAATCAATCATGCATGCACGCAACATATCTTCAATAATCTGATGGACCCTTTCTGTCTGACCATCGGTTGTGGATGAAATACGGAACTAAAGTCCAATCTCGTGCCCATACCTTCTTGGAATCTTTTCTAGAAAACTGATGTGTACAATGGATCACGATCGGACACAATGCTCATAGGAATACCATGGAGTCACACAATTTCTTTCATATATACTCTGCCAACTTGCTTGTAGTGTATGTCGTATTATAGGGTAGGAAGTGAGCCGACTTCGTCAATCGATCCACTACCACCCATATTGCATTGTGGCATCTCATCGTCCTTGGTAATCCCACAATGAAGTCCATAGAAATGGGCTCCCACTTCCACTCCGGTATTGGTAGAGGTTGTAATAGACCTGCTGGGTTTCTATGATCCACCTTTACTTGTTGACACACCAGACACTTTGACACATATTCTGCGATATCTTTCTTCAATCCTCTCCACCAATAACACTTTCGCAAATCCTGGTACATCTTAGTACCACCTGGATGAATGGCATACTTGGACTTATGAGCTTCGTCCAATATGGTCTGCCTCAGCTTGACATCCATAGGTATGCATAAGCAGCCACAGAATAGAAATGATCCATCTTCTTTGACAGAAAAATCCCCCTTTCATCTACAGTCACCTTTTGACGTATCCTCACCAGCTCTAGGTCTTTCATCTGGAGTTCATAAATGCGATCAAAGATAGTTGATCTGATCGTGAGATTTGCCAACAGTACCCCAGTATCTTTGACTTCAATGTTCTTATCATACAACGAAATGTCTTCCAATAATTTCCATCGTGAAAGTCCCACAATGAGACTAGCCAGCTGAGCTGTATTCTTCCTACTCAACGCGTCAGCCATGACGTTAGCTTTACCAGGATGATATTGTATAGTGCAGTCGTAGTCCTTGAGAAACTCAATCCACCGCCACTGCCTCATATTCAATTCTTTCTGCGTTAACAAATACTTGAGGCTTTTGTGGTTCGTGAAAATTTCAAAGGTCTCACCATACAAGTAATGCCTCTAAATTTTGAGTGTAAATATCACTGCGATTAACTCTAGATCGTGCGTCGGATAGTTCTTCTCGTGCTCTTTCAACTGTCTTGACCCATAGGCTATGACCTTACTGCTTTGATTTAGTACACAACCCAAACAACCATATGATGCATCACTGTAAATAGCAAATCCCCCACTGCCTGATGGAATACCCAAAACTGGAGCAGAGGTAAGCCGTTTCTTGAGTTCTTGGAAGCTCTCTTCACATTCCTTGGTCCACTCAAATTTTGTGTTCTTCCTTGTAAGTTGGGTGAGTGGTTCTGAAATCTTGGAGAAACCTTCCACAAAGCGTCGGTAATATCCAGCTAGACCAAGGAAACTATGAATCTCTGTCACGGTCTTGGGTTGTTCCCAATCTAACACTACCTCAATCTTTGCCGGATCAACAATCACGCCTACTTCTGATACTACATGACCGAGAAAACTCACTTGTTCTAGCCAGAATTAACATTTGTTGAGTTTCGCATATAGCTGGTGTTCATGTAGGGTCTGTAAGATAATGCGCAAATGATGTTCATGTCCTTCTCTGGTCTTTGAACAAATGAGAATGTCATCAACTACGCATGTATCAAGGTGTTGTTTAAAGACCCGATTCATGAGGTCCACAAACGAGGCTGGTGTATTCGTCAAGCCGAAAGGCATCACTAGGAATTCGTAATGCCCGTATCTAGTCCTGAATGATGTCTTCTACATATCTTCGGCCTTCACTTTTAGTTGATGATACCCAGATCTCAAGTTGATCTTTGTAAAGAACTTTGCCCCTTACAATTGGTCGAATAGATCGTCGATCCTGGGCAAAGGGTACTTGTTCTTGATCGTGAGCTTGTTTAACTGACGGTAGTCAATGCAAAGTCTCATCAACCTATCTTTCTTATTAACGAACAAGACCGGTGCTCCCCAAGGAGACACACTTGGCCTTATAAAGCCCTTATCTAACAGTTCCTGTAATTGCTCCTTCAACTCCTTCAGTTCAGCTGGGGCCATTCGGTATGGAGCTTTGAACACTAGGTCAATGCCTGGAGCAAAGTCAATAACAAATTCAATCTCCCAATCAGGTGGCAAGCCTGGTAATTCATCAGAAAATACATCCTCAAACTCACAGGCAATTGGGATATCAAAAATAATGTTCTTTGCTTCCTTTTTCTCATGCAGGAATGCTAGATATCCCTCGCATCCATTCTTCATCATCCGCTCAGCTCGTACTGCGGAGATGATCGATGTTACCTTCCCTTTCTCACTAATGAACCAGAAAGATTTCTGTCTAGGTGGACTGAAAGTGACTACTTTCCATAGACAATCTATGCTGGCATGATATGCCATGATATGCACATAGCCAATTCATGCCAAGTAGTACATCAAGTCCTTGCATGTTCAACAAGATAAGATCCGCGATAGTCTCTTGATCCTCCGCTTGCACGATGACTGATCGGCAACACGTGCCTACATTCACTGTACCTCCCGTAGGAACGGAAACATCCAAAATAAAATCCAACTCCTCGGGAACAATCTTTAATTTCTCTGCAAATTTTAGAGTTATATATGAGTGGGTAGACC
Organism: Chloranthus sessilifolius; assembly: GCA_021018995.1. Lineage (NCBI taxonomy): Eukaryota > Viridiplantae > Streptophyta > Magnoliopsida > Chloranthales > Chloranthaceae > Chloranthus > Chloranthus sessilifolius. The sequence goes on from CM037594.1 coordinate 15,652,395, forward strand.
CTGGGTCTATCAGAACTCGTGTAACACAACAATCGTCGTCGTTTTGTCGGTAAAGTTGTAGCGTACCTATATATCATTTAATATATACACTACGTTTAGATATGCATGTCATGACCACACAAAATGCACCTAGAAGTTTTCCTATCAATGCACTTCTTCATTTAGAAAACAAATAAATAAGTTTAATCATAACAAGAAAGTTATACCTTGGATTAAATCATTGCTTGTTCGAGCGTCTTCTACTGTCACGGCAAAGGCACGACCTTGAACAACAGGTCTCGTGGATTGTGTAGGTCTCAATGCGGTAGCAGTTGAGACGGTGCCCTCCTTTCTCATCTCGGGCAGTCTCGTATCATATGGCCTACTTTCCCACATTTAAAACATCGTCTACAGTCCGAAGTTTTATGCAGTTTGCCACAACGGGCACATTTTAGTAATGGACTCATAGATGTCGCTCTAGAAGGTCCTTCAGTGATAGATGCCCCAGACGTCTGAGTCTGAGTAGGGCCCTCTCTACGGAATGGTCTCAAAGAAGTGAAAGTATTTGACCTCGGATAATTTGCATAGCTGAAACTGGAGCAGGTGCTGACAACCTCGGCTTTTTATTCACCAAGTCATAGTCACTCACCCCCCTGAACTTGGCTTGTTCTTCCACTCACGTCTTTTGTTGATGTCCCTTTCAGCAACGATGGCCTTTCCCATCACATCGACATATGCTTCAAATTCAAATATGGAAACTCTCTCCTGTATATTCGGTTTCAGTCCATCTTGGAATCGGTTGGCCTTCATTTCTTTTGTAGCTACAAATTCTTGGGCAAATCGTGATAACCTCACAAACTCGTTGTTGTACTCCCATACGGTCATGCTCCCCTGTACAAGATTCGTAAAGTCCTTCAACTGATTCTAGACTTTCTTAGGAAAGTACTCCTTAAATGCCATTACAAAGTCTGCCCACGTCCATGGGTTGCCCGGACCCTCAACTTCCCTTTTCCTCAACAATGACTTCCACCATGTGTCAGCGTTGCCTTCTAGTTAGAAAGAAGCCCAACCACCTTTCTCATGCTCAGGGCTTTGTAGTCTCTCCCACAATTTCTCCATCTATTTCAACCACTTCTTCGCTTCAAGCGGATCAGCCTGCTCGTGGAACACAGGAGGTCCTAATCTCCTAAAATCCATAAATGAGGATGGCAACAAAGCTGGAGGTGGTGGTGGTGGTGGCAGTTGCTGCTGATGGCTGATGTTGCTTACGGCTAACAATGCTGTCTGCTCAGCCAGAAGTGTAGTTTGATGGGTCTGCTGAGCCATAGCAGCGGCTATAGCCTCCATAGCCCTGGCCATCCTATCAGAAGACTCATCTCTGTGACCTCTCTCTGCCTCAGGAGGTGGTCTCTGCTCTCCTTCAGAACTCGAAGGAATATCCTCCATACGCCTTTCACCACTTTGGCGACTTCCCCTAGGTCTACCTCTTCCTCGCTAATCCATTGGAATATGTTAAAATGAAACCAAAGTCTGATTAACAGACAGTCCCTAGTACCAAACAAATCTCAATCTCAAAATAGTTTAAGACTTATCAGACGCCTCTAAAACCATGCTCTAATACCAACTGTGACAGCTCGGGTTTCGACACCCTGAAGCCCGCGCTGTCAGTGGGCTGGCACGAAGGCCGAGCCCCCGAACGAAGCATGTAACATACAGTTGCACAGCAGAAAATAAAGCAGAACCATATCCAATGAATCATCAAAGCAAAAAAAGAACTAGCACTATTCATCAAAGCTCAAAATGATGGTTCTAATTCCATATGATTCCTTATGGAAAAAGAATCGACAAGAATCGCCGGTAAGGGTCATACCTTACGGAAACATGGTTCACCAAAAAGAAGTACAATCATTTGAAAAATTTACATCCTTTGCAACGAAAGTTAAACCAACACATCTTGAATCCTAGGGTCGGACCTACTCTAGCCTAGTACAAAGAAAGCAGCTCTCAGGGTGAATCTTCTCCAAGTCCTCCCCCGAAGCTAGCTTGGAAACCTCCCTCTTGAAATCCTGGTATCAACGTCTTTACCTGAACCTATGACATATAGTCGAGGAATGAGCTTCATCCAAGCTCAGTAAGGAAAAACTCATAGCATGCATATTGTAACAGCAACATAAATCTTATGGCATAATGAAACAGAATAATCGGGACGTATGCACAGTGTATGGTCATAGCATGAAACATAGGTACAAAGCTTATTCAAAATTTCAAAAGAGATAGGTCCACATCTTCTTCCAACACAAGAAAAGAAAAACTTAAAGAATTATGCTTCAAGTAATAGAATGAGGAGCTATAGCTTCAAGCCCCCGATGGAATACCCACCATCGTCGCTCATATGAACTATTTTCACATATATCCAAGGTCCCATAAAATTGGACACTTGGCCAAACATAATTACCGTCATGCGGTAGGAGTCACAAAACACATAGCACAAAGGTGTACAGATTAGCAGTCGTACCGGTCGAGTATTCACATAAAACCTTAAATCAAAGTGCGTACATATAGCTCATCGTCGTGTAAAGTGCTAATTATAATTTAGATCAAAGGTCGGGAAGAAGTGTGAAGATACTTGCACAACACATTAGATTGAGTGTCGAAAGATTCCACAACTCATGCATGAATCGAAACGTATGGATGCACATGTCCTTTCAAATTGAATTTGTAACTACACATATAATCAATTCAAAGAAATATCACGTCATAACACACACATGTTAACGTAATAATGCACATGGTGTGAAGTGTTCCTTACCTCGAGATCTTAACCCGCACTAGCTCACACCGCCGTTTGGGTTAGTCCCCTAAACATACAATACTAAGTCACCTAAAAGATAAGATCCAATGTTCACTGATTAGAACAGTGCAAAACATGTTAGGATAACTCCCCTCAAAATCTCACAGTAAAAATTTACCAAAATTCTGAATCTGGGAATTTTGATCGATCAAATTCCAAATTTGATCGATCGAAATCATGTTTCGATCGATTGAGCTAAGTTCGGTCGGTCGAACTCTCACGGAGGCCAAAAATCTACATAATTTGATCGAACGAATTCCCTTTCAGTCGATCGAAAACTTATAATTTGATCGATAAAAAATATTTCGATCGGTCGATTCTTTCAAAAGCAATTTAGCTATCACACAGTTTGATCGAATGAATCCTACTTCGATTGGTCGAAAACTCAAAATTCGATTGATCGAATATATTTCTCGATCGAGTTCTCACAGAGGGTTTTTCCATATTCCTGTTTATTACATTTCGATTGATCGAGTGTGAGATTCGATCGATCGAACCCATTTCGTTCGATCGAGTTTGACTTTGATCGAACGAACATCATACTTCGAAGTTTTCACGTTTTAAGTCCATTTCAATCGATCAAACTCAATTTTGATCGTTCGAAATGAACAAAAATCACCCGTTTAAGGGTTTTCCACCTCTACATCAAGTTAAACTCAACTTCTTACGCTCCCGTGATCTAAATTTACGTGAAAAGAGTTGACGACAAAGTTTCAAGATCTCGACCAAATTTTCATACCTCGATTTCCTTCGACTGTCCAATGCTAGCCTCTAGATTTGACTCGGGTTTGCTAGAAGAACAGCGACTCGTTCGTCGCTCTAAATACGTAATCACAAGCTTCGAGAATGGATTGTTCACGCATGCAATCAATGTTTAATCTCAAATCTCTCTCTTTCCTCTTAATTCCCTATGATCGGCAATAACTAAGGTGTTGAATGCAATACTAAAATGAGGCATTTAATTCCTCTCTTATACTTGTGTCCTATGCTTAGTCGTAAAACAACTGCACCAACGTTGGGTTTATGAGAGTGCACTAACCCTCAACCCAGCCTATATATGTCAAATCCCATCCGTTGGATTTGATCTATAGACATTCCATCGACTGTCGATACCGTCACTGACGTGCGGACTGTCAAGCACACGTACCGAGTCATGCAGATCAAGGTTTTAAAATGTTTGGGACGTGACACAAGTTGTAAGCTAAGGAATCCAGAGGTGTACAAGGGTGTAGCAGCAGAGTGTAGTTTTAATTTGCTAAGCTTCCTTTTCCTATATGTGATAGCATTTTTCGAAGTAGGAAGAAGAAAAAGAAGGCTCTTAGACCGTTTTATATACATGTTCCTTTGCACTTTGCGTGCATGGCTTTGATCGATGACTCACAAGGTCGTGTAGTCAAGCAAAGGTCATAGCAGCTTATTAGCGAATTAAGGCTAGACTGTTATACAAAGCCAGCATCTCCCTTGTACATGTATCTACCTAAACGACAAGGAAGGTAGCATTTGTGTATAAGCCTGATATACAATTTCAATGTCTAAGCAGATAAGCCAAAAAAACAAGTTTAATCCCATTACCATGCTCATACACTTTTACTTCATGTAGTTACTACTTTTACATAAGTTTAACAAAAAAATAAACTAGCTTTGGACCTGGCTTTAGTGTAAAGCACTTGCACTAATGGCTAATGTTTTAGTTGCTCCCTAAAATAGGTATAGATTCTATTAAGTGAGGTTTAGTCATATATGACCTTAGAGTTTTATCGTGTAGGTTTTGTTATACTTTAGTTTGTATACGACACTGATATAACATTAGTGTAGTAATTACGACACCTATATAATACACCAAGGACTGTATGTAACGGACCGGTTTTTTAGGCACATTCCTCTGACAAACGTCAGCCAACGTTGATGCTATATACCGCATATTGTAAGGTAAGACATGCTGATTCGGTGAGACGATCGATGATTACCCAAATTGCATTGTAACCCTTCTGCGTACGGAGTAAGGTAAGGATAAAATTCATGGAAATGTTCTCCCATTTCCATTCTGGGATGGGCAGTGGCTGTAACAACCCAACAGGGTGCTTCTGTTCGACCTTTATTTGCTGGTAGGTCAAACATTTCGCAACATGTTCCACCATTTCTCATTTTAAGCCATTCCACCAAAATGTCTTCTTTAGATCCTGATACATTTTCATGCTACCAAGATGAATGACATAGGCTGACTTATGAGCTTCATCAAAACTTTCGTGACGTAAAGCACTATCATTTGGTACACATACTCGGCCTTAAAATAGTAAGGACCACTCATCCTTAATTTAAAAGTCTGGCTGGAGCCCACTGAGTATGCCCTGTCTGATGGCTATAAGCTTGGCATCATGCATCTGGAGTCCTCTGATTCTATTGAAGAGTGTGGATCAGATCATAACTGTAGGAAGCAAACCTCCAATTGCTATCGCCCTAATAGTGGCACTGGATGACACTATGTCATTGAATAACTTCCATCTCTGTAACCGTGTCACAAGATGGGATAGCTAAGTGGATGATTTCTGCATCAACTACTACATTTGCTTGGCGGGATGGTAGTGTATAAAATAGTCACAGTCCTTCAAGAACTCCATCCATCTTCTTTGCCCCATCTTCAGCTCTTTTTGGGTAAAGAGATACCTGAGACTTTTGTGATCAGTGAAAATCTCTAAGGTTTCACCATAAAGGTAGTGCCTCTAGATTTTTAATATGAAGATGACCACTGCTACCTCTAGGTCATGAGTGGGGTAATTCTTTTCATGATCTTTCATCTATCGAGAATCATATTAATCACGTGTTCTCTCTGATTCAATACACATCCTAACCCACTATATGAGGCATCAATGAAGATAACAAAACCATTACTGTCGGATGGTAATGCTAAGATGGGTGCGGAGGTGAGTTTCCTTTTTAACTCTTAGAAACCCTATTCGCATGCCTTAGTTCACTCAAATTTAACATTCTTTCGAGTGAGCTGCATGAGTGGTCCAGCAAGTCATGAAAACCCTTCAACAAAATGTCGATAATATCCTGCAGGACCTAGAAAGCTTTAGATCTTGGTTACTATATGTGGCTACTTCCATTGCACTATAGCCTTAATCTTTGCAGGATTAATGGTAATACCAGCTTCTGATATGATATATCTCACAAAACTGACTTGATTCAGCCAGAAGTCGCATTTACTTAACTTGGCATACAACTACGAATCTCTGAATGTTTGCAATGCAAGACGTAAATGATCTTCATACTCTGCTTTCATCTTTGAGTAGATGAGTATATCGTCGATGAATACTACGATACAGTGATCAAGATACCATTTGAAGACTCGATTTATCCAATCCATAAATGCGGCAGGTGCATTGGTCAACCCGAAGGGCATGACGAGAAACTCATAGTGACCATATCGTATCCAAAAAGCTGTCTTAGAAATATCTTCAGCTTTTACCTTCATCTAGTGATACCCAGATCGTAAATTAATCATTGAAAAGAATCACGCTCCTTGTAACTTATCAAAGAGATCATCAATTCTGGGGAGCGGATATCGATTCTTGATTGTCAGCTTATTGAGTTGACGGTAATCAATGCAGAGATGCATTGAATCGTCTTTCTTCTCAAGGAACACTACCAATGCGCCCACGCCCCATGGAGACACACTCGGTCTAATAAACCCTTTATCAATAAGCTCTCGCAACTGCCCTTGAGTTCTTTTAAATTCGCTAGTGCCATTCAATAAGGTGCGTTTGATACCTCCTCTGTGCCCGGGGCTAAATCACTAGCGAATTCCACTTTCCTTCCAGGCAAAAATCCTAGCAACTTAGTAGGGAAGACATTAGGGAATTTACAGGCTATTGGAAATCTACTTCTACAATCAATGCTCGCATGATGATTGGATAGCCAATCCATGCGAAGGATTACGTTGAATCCTTGCATATCGAGTAAATCGAGTAAGATCAATCGGCTTCTGCTTCAAAGTTATCGTGACCTTGGATTACGACGATGATTGATCGACATACCATATTAGTAGTGACAGACTGTATAGTCGGGACTGACACGTCACAATAAAGTCAAGAGGTTCTGGGGTGGCTCCCAATTTTCCCAACTATTCAGTAAATTGAGTGTAACAAAGGAATGTGTTGATCCAGGATCTGCCAAAACATGTGCCTCATACAACAAGTAGGCATCCTATGGATATAATTACAAAGTACTTAACAAAATATAAAGTTATTACTAATGAAAGAAACAACATACTAGATGCACACACACAGATATACATTATTTACCTAGATGCACCTTTCTCATAAATAATTTATAACTACATAGTTCACATGCCTTATATAATATCGTTTCTAGTTTGGGCATCTTGTGTCATCTTTGATGTCGTTCCCACCATCTCTGGGCACTCCTTAATCCGATGTCCCATCATACTACAATGAACGCATGCCCTAGACGCTCTACGGCATTCGTCCATCTTATGTGCCTTCCCACATTTTTCACATAATGCTAACGGAATGGATGAAGAGGTGCGTGAAGTCTATGGAACTCCAAACACTCCCGTTATAGTAGGGTTCGAGTGACGAAATGACCGTGAAGGTGAAGATATAGTCAGTTTCAGATAAACACCTTGAGCAGGTTGTTAAGATCCGATTGCCATCTTTTTTGTTTTCATAGTAGGGCAATCTTTTATCAGATGTCCTAGTCTGCCACATCTGAAACACTCACCTATGGCCCACCTACATTTCCCTCTCTTGTGCTGTATTCCACACCGTGAGTATGACCCAACGAGTGTGGATGAAGAAGTGCATGCAGTGGGCTGCACTAGTGTCGTAAGTAACTCATTCTGCTGAGCCATTGTTCTGACCATTGTCTCCAGTAGTTGCCAAGTTTGTTCATGGTCATTCTTCCTAGCATGCGTTGTCCTAGCTCTTTTGTGATTTTCCATATTGATCTGTCAACATGAAACAAATGTTCCAATTTACATTGATGGTGATCATCATGAGCCCATGACTTGACAACATTTACATCCTAACTCAGATCCTAACGGCATACTATGATCACTATTGACCGAGTACGTCAGTCAAACGTGATTGTAAAGATCCACAACCTATGCTCTAAACAGAACCTACTGCCATAGCCTTGAGTCCCTAAAAGACCTAAAGCTTAGGCTCGAATACTAAACAAACATCAAAAGTCGTGCATATATCTGTGCCAGAGTTAAGTCTCCAAAGACTTAACGCCGAGCTCTGATACCACCTGTGACAGCCCGACTTTTCCCCTTCTCGTAAATAGGAAAGGTTGCACAGTCGGATCACCTAACATGATCCTTTCTTACAAGTGCATCATGTACAAAGTTTTATAATTACAGAAGCGAATTAAAATAACTCTGATACGAAGAAATATGGCACAACTGATATCCATTCCTTTATCTAAAGCAGTAAACTGAACAGAAAATATAAACAGAAAACCAATACATGAAGTAGTAAACTATCTCAAACCACACTGCTATTTATACATGTTTAAAACCACTCCTCTCTCTCTCTAACCTATTTCAAAAAGAATTCTTCTGCAAAATCTTCCTCCTTGTCTCCCTCGTCCTCCTCCTAATGGTAGGTAGGATCAGCCTCGTGCTCAAGGTCCTGAGCAATATCTGCAGCTAAGACATAAAGTCATAGGATGATCTATCATCAAAGCTCAGTAGGGGCAATTAAAATGCTAATTTATATGAGAGATTCTTAATTCATGTCTAGATGCAAAATAAAATGAAGCACATGTCATCTTATATTATGTCTATTCTAGCATCAGTATATCCTAGCAGTATATCATAGACAAGCACTAATTTTATTGTATCATGCCGACATATTCATGCTAACATATTCATGCTGTCCAAATATGAGTACTGACAAGGAAATCATGCGAGATAATATCAAGGGATCATGCTGAACCAAGATATGTACAAGGAAAAGAAAATCAAGCTCTCGGATAGCGGGATCACTTGTCAAGCTCTCGAGTTAGCGGGATCACTTGGACCGAGAAAATCAAGCTCCTGAGTTAGCAGGATCACTTGGATCAAGATATTAAGCCCTTGAGCAAGGTTAACAGGGTCACTTGACTCAAGAAGTCAAGCCCTTGAGCTATGTTAGCAAGGTCACTTGACACGAGACTGGTCAAGCCCCTGGGCTAAGTTAGCAGGGTCACTTGGCTCAACCCAAAGCAAGCGAGTATTAAGACGAGAACATGTACAAGATCAAGCGTGTGAGAACATCATGCACATATATACCTCAAGTATGCGACATCATGTAATAACTTAAAAGTATCTCAAAGCTTGCCTAGCATAACTGAACTTCATATGCTTGTACATAGTGAAAACTAGTATACTCAATAATAACATAGTATGTTTATATCCATTTATTCCGCAAAACTGAGTAAATACTTTATTAAAGCTGAATTATCAAAATCGCTCTTATCAAATCTGAATTCTAAAGATGAACTATCAAATGAACATAACCAAAACTAACATAGCATGGCCATCCTATTTACTTTTCAGCAAAACTGAGCTAGCAATTATCAAAGCTTAACGTTCAAAATTATCCTATCACAGCTGAACTCTCAAAGTTGAACTATCAAGCTAGCATATTCAACTGACATTACATGGTCATATAACTTCATCCATCTTCAAGACTAGTATATCGATTACAAAATCAGATATTACATCGGAACACACACCTTAGCAATGATGTCTATCACTTGATAAACATAATTATCATTTTCTTAATTTAAACTGAACTGAACTCCTAGTAATGTCTTTATCATCATTCATTCCAAAAATTGATATGCGTATAGGTCTACATATGCTCATCTGAATAGCTTGCTTAACTAGATGAGAATCAAAAAATACCTCATAAATTAGGAAGAAAATACCTCATAAATTAGGGAGGTAATTTCCCTTCCCGACACCAGGTTAACATGTAACTGGTTTCCCGTGCACGTATGTCTTCAAGCAAACGCGTCATGTGCACCAAGTGGCACCTAGGATTTTATATGTGCATTTTAATATCACGAATGGAATAGTTGGTCACCTGAGACCCAACATACATGATTGATAAGGTGCATATATTGTAGGATCACCGTACATATACTAACATATGCCAGATACAAACGAAGAATCAATGAATCCAAGGCAGCAGCCAGACATCTGCTTGCCTCGTCAAGCCACAGGGGTTGCCGCGGCAAGCAGCCCAGTTGAGGACCTTGCCGCGGATTGTCACTAATTTGTGACCCTATAAATGTTAGATTTAGGAATTTGTTACTTCATTAAAGTTATAGGGCTCATTGTCTCCTTTCTAATGCATCAAGAATCATGGAAATCAGAGTTCGAGGTCAAAAGTTATGACCAAAATATTGAATAGTGGTCTGAGCATAAGGTTGTCGCGGCAAGGACATTGCTTACCGCGGCAAGCATGTGGGGTTGCCGCAGCAAGCTTGCTACATAAGCTTGCCTCAGTTGTCCCTTGCTTCTCTTTGAGGTTTTTAGTACTTTTATGTGCCTCTATGATTTTTGCTTATCTATGTTGGTGTATATAACGATATATATATAAGAGATACATATAGATATAGATATATATATAGCTCAGAGATATATATATATATAGTGATATTCAATTTAGTTTAGTTCGGCATGGAAATTTGAAGTGCATGAGTGACTGATTTCAGTATGATATATCCTACGTCTGTGCTGCCGATACGATCTTAAGTAAATTGGCACCATAGCTCATAGTATCCATTAAAAATAAGATACTACGGTACTAATCCGTGTACCTTTTGGTGGTCTTGCGGTTACGACGGTGTCGAACGTCTATCAACGTCGTGTTCGCCAACTGCATATAAAAGACGGGGATGTGTGGAGTCCTTTGAGACCAAGGGTTGTTTCTGAAATTGCAGGATTGCAAGTTGTAAGCTAAGGAATCCAGAGGTGTACAAGGGTGTAGCAGCAGAGATTAGTTTTAATTTGCTAAGGTTACTTTTGCAATATGTGATAGCAGTTGCCGAAGTAGGAAGAAGAAAAAGAAGGCTCTTAGACCGTTTTATATACAAGTTCCTTTGCACTTTGCGTGCATGGCTTTGATCGATGACTCACAAGGTCGTGTAGTCAAGCAAAGGTCATAGCAGCTTATTAGCGAATTAAGGCTAGGTTGTTATACAAAGACAGCATCTCCCTTGTACATGCATATACCTAAACAAGGAAGGTAGCATTTGTGTATAAGCCTGATATACAATTTCAATGTCTAAGCATATAAGCCAAAAAAACATGTTTAACCCCATTACCAAGCTCATACACTTTTACTTCATGTAGTTACTACTTTTACATAAGTTTAACAAAAAAACAAACTGGCTTTGGACCTGGCTTTAGTGTAAAGCACTTACACTAATGCCTAATGTTTTAGCTGCTCCCCCAAATAGGTATAGATTCTATTAAGTGAGGTTTAGTTATATATGATCTTAGAGTTTTATCATGTAGGTTTTGTTATACTTTAGTTCGTATACGGCACTGATATAACATTAGTGTAGTAATTACGACACCTATATAATACACCAAGGACTGTAAGTATGTAACTGACCAGGTTTTTTAGGCGCATGCCTAACTGGACCCGTGGCCTCTTCAACTCGTGTGGATTTTCAACAGGGTATCTGTTACATTTATAAAATCTTTGGATAAAGAAATCCAGTTAAGGCACTAATATGGGTTCAAGGGATAAATTATTTTTGGGATATTGGGATTTTGGCTCAAATGAATCAAAAGAAGGCCTGAAATCATTTTCATAATTTACTAGCAATAACACCTTATTGTTTCGATGCATATAATAAATAGTTCAAGAAAAACATTTGACATAATAGTAGAATATTTGATTCAAATAAATAAACAATAATGAGATTTCATTAAAGCATAGTCAAGAAGTTCAAGAAAATTTAGAATTGGAATAGAATAACAGTCTCTCTCTCAATGAAAGGAAATAAGTCCCAAAAAACTCACTGGTTATACGATTTTGAAACTATAGTTTAAATATTGCAATTTAAATCAAAGTATAGTTTCAAACATTCAATTCTGATACAATGTACAAGTGGGCTAAACATGAATATTAACTGTCTCTAATATTTGATTTTTAAACTTCTACTAGGATGATGGTTATACTTAAGAAATCGTATTTTTTTTCTAATCTTAACTCTCATGTAATGGTTAAAAGGAAAAACAAAAATTTAAAACAACTTAACCTAAAAATCTAAAAATAAAGGAAAAACAGAATTATTAATTAAATCTACACAGAAAGCGCAAATAAAGAATATATATATATATATATATATATATTTAAATTCAAAAATAATATACATACACAGCGTGTGTGTACCCCCAAACTTAAATAGGCCAATGTCCTCATTTTTCTCAGAAACATGGGATACCAAAAAAATTTTATGGTGCCAACACGAGTAGCAAAAAATCTGCAATGAAAATCAAAGATCTCCCCCAAACTTGGGAGAAATTACTTCTGGCATTATCTATATAGAAGCAACACCATAAAGAAAAATTAGAAACAACAAAAGTAATAAAAGAAGCAAAAGAAATTTCTATTAATAAGATGAATTATTTACAGAGGTTGCAAGGAAAAGAAACTAATTACATAAAAATAGAAACCTAAGAAAAATCTAGACACTGACTTACTACGATACCGGCAGCGACCGTCCGAGGAAAGGGATTAATTCGATAAAGATCGGCCTTCGGGATAGCCACCTTCAATCAGAGTCTCGCCTCTCCCCCAAATAGAGCATTCCTTACTGCCTTCTGCTTCATCAACTTCACCCTCGAAAGAGAAATGAAATGTAGTTAGAGGAAGAAGTTGAGGAGTGAGCGGTTCAGCAATGGACAGGGGTGGTGAAGAAGTTTTCAACCTGCTGCCATCATAAAGGAATTCGCACTCAGGAGGGGCTGGGATGGTGAAATTGTTAAGAAGTGGGAGAAGATGGGGCATAGGAAAAAGGTTTCAGATTTTTGTTAGGTTTAGGGTAAAGGGTGGTTTCGGTGGACGATTCAACATCTGGTATGGGTCGTTGGCGCTTCAACTTTTATAATTTCTTTATTGCTGCCAGAAGTTTGACCATTTGTAGCTCAAGGATTCGATCAAGTCTCCTACTGATATCTTTTTAGTTTGGTTCTTCCGTCATAGAGGTTAGGGTTTGAGACAGAGGAAGAAGAAAGGTCTTGGAATGGCTAGGGTTTTATGGGGAGGCATGGTTATATAGGAAAAAGGCTAGCGCTCTGAACCGTCACTTTGAATTAAATGTCAAGGTGTAGGCATTTAAGCTTGGGTAGTTGGCAAGTGACAGTATTGAATGCGATGAGTGTCCGCTTCCTCTACTATTTTAAAAGGGCTCGAATTCTAGGGTAACCAATGAGACTAGTCACTGGATTCGCCTATTCCATATAATTATAACTTATGATTCTAGATAATAGTACTCAGACTCTGTAACAATCTGAAACATAATCACTACGATTCGACCATGGGAAATCACGAGTGATCGCAAATCCATACGCTCAAAAGGGAATATATTGTAGCAGAGAGGCCCTACTATAGATCATGAGAAATCACTATGTTCGAAAATCCCTGACAATGGCGCCAAAAACTTTAACAGGTCTATAAATTATGTTCTGTCTTAACCTATTGAAAGCGCACAATGAAAATCATATCACTAGCGATAGGATGGTTCCCACAAGGAAGCTTGAAAATCTTAAAAACTATTATTTGCCTTTAAAGAATAAAGAATGGTTTTTCAGTTAAACTAAATTGCAAGAAAATAAATCTAAATCTTCAAACTTCTAGATCCTGGTCGTCAATCAATTTCCTTTGGTTCTCATATATTTAAGAAAATTAAAATAACATTACATTATATCTCAGCCTTCCAGAGTTTGGTCGTCAATCAAAAACCAAAATTCTTTAATATAGATTTATACTAATCAGCAATCTTTCAGGAATTTGGTCGTCAATCAACCTCCAAAAAATTGAAGATGGAAAATAAAATACCATTAAACTATTCTTTCAAATTCAAGAGTTTAGGCATCAATTAAAATCAAGAACTATAAGATGTTTACAAAGCAGTAAATGAAAGTTGTAAATCTAAACTAGAAAGCAATAAAAAGATCTTTCATCTCTCAATCACAGGCCTCAATTGCTCTTAAGAAACTACGAATACTCTACTCTAATCTTCCAGTTTCCGATCACAGTCGTCAATTGTTGTCAAGAAACCTTGGATATCTAAACTGAACTAAACTAGGTTGATCTTCAGGAAACTCAACCTCAGTCATCAATTGATGTTGAGAATTCCCTCGATTAGTTTTTATTCTATGTTGAGCCCTCTTATTTATAGATCATAAGGGGTCGGTTTACAGTATACGAATCCTAATAAAAATAACTACTAAAACCAAAAGTTTCCCAAGTTAATAAAACTTCTAATTTTAATCTTCCTTGCTTTGGATAATAGATGCGTGCAGGATTCTTCTCGTTATTTTCAATAGCAAAAATCTTCAATATTTCTTTCACTAATCTTCTCAGATTCTTGGAATAGTAGACTTCTAAATTTGTGCATGGCGGTGCAATCTCCATGTGATCTCCAACAGTAGTTCATGTTTTAATATACACAATCGTAACTACGACTGCATCTCTTCATCTAGTATGATTGTTGCTCTTCAAACGATCTTGTCTTCCATTCATGCTAACTAATCTCGAGCATCTTTGGTTGGATCATAAATTATAATTCCTTCTTTTCTTCTTCAGTTTTGTGCTTTTGAGATTACAATTGGTTCTCAAACATGATTGGGATCGTATCTTCGTGCCATCGCGTTTCTTATTGCTTTTTGAGTTCACTTTGGCAAAGATTAACATTTTGGTACTTTTCTGTTGTCTGTTCTAAATATCTGCACATCAGTATCTCATTAGTAGCAAACTGGGGTCTAGCATCCCTAATTTAAGGGTGATAAATTGGTAAATTATGTGACTGATCAGGTAGCTTTTCCAGAAATCGTGGACAAGGTCAATGGTTGACCCAACATTTTTGTATACTCCAAGGGAATGAAAATGGGTTGTCTACATGTTCGTAGTCGAGCCATCTCCGGATCCTCCCTATTGGAAGAAGTGGCAGAAGTAGGGTCAAAAGCCCTACTTTTGACCATGGGCAACCTACAGATTCAAACATCTATGATCATCCCTGATGGCCACCTGCCAATTCTACATACCGGGGAACAAGTGAAGTGTGTCCGCCGCGAATCGGGGGTGTAGGAATAAGAAGTGGTCATATGCCCAAATCTAAAAGTAAGATAAAGTTAGTAATAACTCCTAACATAAGAAAATAAATAAAAGAACAACTCTATGACAAAACTCTGCTCACCTGGAGAAATGGGTTGAAGCCACCTATGGTGCGAGCCCGCTGTGCATGCCTGAATACCTACTCGTACAAATGAGCAAGAGTCGCGGCCCCCCAGGCGAAGTCACCAATCTCGCCGAGGTCTCGGAGATGGGTGAGGAAGATCCCACTCACCATCCTGTAGGCACCCCCCCATTTTTGACCTTTCTAAATCATATGTGACGTACTAACTATTATATTTTAGTCCCCAGATCCTATTGACCGAAAGTCAAAGGTCAAGCCAAAACCATGACAATATATTCCCCATTTGGACGTCAACTTTTTTTTATCGAACTTGAGTCTTTTAGCAATGCTTCGATATGATAGAATTTATAGGCTTTAAAATTTTGCAAAAGGGCTTGCCATTGGAAAGTTAGAAATTTGACCAAACTGCAAAAAACTGGATTTTGTTCTTGAACTAGAAAGTTGACTTTTTATTCTTTGAGAATTTTGATCCGAGACTATTTTTATTAGATTCAAATGGGGTATTTTTTTATTTACATGTAATATCTTAAGTAAATGTCATGTTACTTAGATGATATTACATATAAATATGTCTGCATGTCTAACCTTACCTGCCTGTCTATCCCTTTCTATAATCTGCCCTGAGTTATGGAAAAGCCAATCTTAACCAACAATCTCGAAAACCCTCATTTTGGGAATTATATGTTTAAACCTCAGCATATAATTGATTATATGTTGAAATCTCAACGTATAATTGGACCTGACCTGACCTACTTCCCAATTATAATTGATTATACACTGAACTATCAGCGTATAATTTGCCTGTACTGGATTAGGACTCAAAAATTCCGTGAACTGAATTCCCTTGCGAATTATATGCTAAAATTCTAGTGTATAATTGATTATACACCTGATTCCCAGCATATAATTAGTCTGTTTTATAGTAGGACTCTTCTTCTGAGCCAAGTCGGTTTCTCGAGCCGAGCGTCTAGCCGACCTCTGAATTATATGCTAGATTTACAGCGTACAATTCATTATGTACCTAATTTCTAGTGTATAGTTCTGATTATACGCTTTATTTATAACGTATAATTCCCAATTATACTTTGAACCTTAGGCGTAGAATTGGCCGTTACTATAAATAGGCCCCTGCCCCTCTCATTCTCAACAGATAATTTTTTGTTTAATCTCTTTGGAAAACTCAAGGTTGGCTCTAAAATTCCAAAATAGAGCAGAGTTGCACTCTAATTGTTTGGGCTTAGAACTGTGACTCTCTTCTAGTAATCTCATAGAGTAGTCGTTCTAGTTAGGGTTGGCCCTTCAACTTCGATTCCCGAGTAGTCCGAAGAGAGGAAAAGCTGACCTTAGATACAACCCCTTAGGGTTTCCCTACCAAAATTCTCAACTTAGATCCAACTAGATCCACACCACCCATCATATTTTCAAAACCATTCATAGGATTTAAACTTATTTCCCCAAGGGAGCCAATGGAGGGTACCCGGGAACAAGTTCGATCCTCCCTCGCATAACAGCCCAACACACCCCTTTAGTTAGATCACTAATTAGGATTAGAGAAGACCCAAATTAGTTAAAACCTTAAGCAACCCTAACTGCTAAAGCCAGCAGACCGGTACTTAGTATAGGAGTCCTGATCCACTACATCCCCGCTTCATCCTCTTGATCAATGACATTCTATAGTGCCAATAAACTACTGTAGACGGCGATCACGACAACTCAAGTTCATATTTAAATTCAATTGCAACTAACGATATTTCCCTACAGGTGCATATAAGTCCCCTATTCATTGTTCTTCACCCCCTATTCACAAACAGAGTCCCCTTGTGACCATATTGGAACTATTTTTCCCAAATCCGAGAGGGTTCCCAAAAAATTCGTACCAAGAGACTGGCGATTGTAATGGGACTCCTTTTGCCAGGGTTGCCCCATTTTAAATAATTTGGGATTTCATTTCTGCTTTCTTTTGTCACTTTTAAACACATACTACACACATACTAGACATTTTAGAAACCATTCTATACTACCTTACTTTGTTGAGAAAGGGCTGGTGCGATCATCTCTTCGGGGTTCAATCTGAGGAACTTCAAACACATCAGTCCTTCCCGTAAGACCTAATTAGGCAAGGATTGTACCCATCCCCCATTGACCTGGAGAAACCTCATATTCGGTAAAGAAAGCCTAGGCATCCGGAGTAGAATAGGAACATCCCCTTCAGCCTAGTTTCAAAAATCCTGTGAGATTGTGTGCTCATGCAAACATTGTTTTCAAAAACATAAAAATGTCCAGAATTAGAAAATTGAACTTCAGTAGTAATGACTCATTACTATGTGGCTACCACAATAACCTTGAGTATGATGTTCGACCGTCTCACGATCCAGTCCGAGATTATCCTCAGATTTACATGGCAGATGAAGATGAAGATGAAGAATTACTCTTTACTCCTCCACCAAATACTAGAGATGGTGGCATTGGGCTGAGCTACACCGCCGAACAAGTTATAAACCTCACAACCCATGCATCGTCAAAGGGAGGAAAGAACCCAAGATTCTACTTCAAGCCTTGGCTGGTTTGTAGCAAGGCATCCTAGACCGACAGGTTGTGGATGATCAAGGGTGTGTCATCGGTGAAAGCATAAACTCAAAAAATGGATGCCAAGAAAGGTTTCCAACTCCTCCACGTACCTCGATCCCCCAGAATCACCTAACGGCTGTGCTTTCCACATCTCATACAACGATAATTGCCAAAAATAACTCTTCCTTGAGACACTTAAAAGGAATGCCCCCACAAACATGGTGAACCTCACCTAAGTCTTAGATGATTATATGGCTAAGAGAGAGCGTCTTAGTCACTCTTTCAGATTTGACAAATTTTGCCGAGACTTCGAATTTTCCATACCGCCAGTTTTAAACCTCCAAAATATAGCAGGTATAATAGTACGGGATATCCGAATCATCACTTGGCGCTATTCTATGATGATTGTTGACCAATCCGTAATAATTATAGGCTTCTGATCCATTACTTTCAAAGATCTCTAGAAGGTGAAGCCTTGACTGGTTTGCCACTTTTTCTTTGGTTAAAATCGAGACCTTAGAAGACTTAGCCAATAGATTCTTAGATTAATACAAACACATGACTCACGAGGAGATCACTCTTAGCGACTTGATAACAACAAAACCAGAAGACAAGGAGGACTTCATGATCTTCCTTAATCATTGGAGAAGGATTGCCGCTAAAGCAGGATACCAAAAGAAAGAAGAGGGCGCCATAGACATCTTAATCAATAATACCCAGGAGCCCCTTCGGAGTGCTCTTATACTAAGCGACTACCCTGACTTCTATAGCCTCTACTTAAGTGCTTCGTACATACAACGTCACATACAAGATGGAGACTTTAATTTCTCTGTACTAACGTTTGAAGGATTCTCTTCCAATGACTCTAAGACAAAGACTTGAAATAAAACTCTAGGCTCTGAATAAATCAACAAAAACCAAAACCAAATAAATTTTCGCCCATATAACCAGAAAAATCAAAACCAAAATTAATACGCCAACGAACACAAAAACCAACATTGATAGCCTAATAAGAATCAAAATCAACACCTCAAAACTAATGCAGGGTACCAACCTAGGAGAACTAATTACCAACCACTACCAAACACCATCAGCAACATATTCGAAATCTTATCTAATCAAAACCTCCTTAGACTTCCTGTCGAGACCTAGACCATGGTCCCAACACCTAGACAACACGAAATTTTGCAAGTTCCATTGGTATGTCAGGAACACTCTTGAAGAATGCCATCCTCTACGGGACATCATCTATGAGATAAACAACCATAATGAAATCGATTGGAGTGATGTCCAACCAACCAATGGAAACGTTATACAATCTAACCCCATTCTCTATGACTCTTTACTTGACTAAACTCAATCAAGCCCTCAGCTCACCTTAGATAATATACATCCATTCACTCCTGCCCCAGGACACCCAGCCAGCCTGATCCACAAAATTAATCCACCTTCAAATCACATCCACACGTTCCACTCAAAACCGAGTAACCTCGTCACCCACACAATTAAACCTGAAATCGCTCTTCATACCCAACCTATAGCCAAATTCACTCCTAAACCAACTCAACCCATAACTAAAATTACTAAATTTATTCTGAAACCAACCCAACCTATCACCAAAATTATTGAACTTATCCCCAAACCAATTCCACCTACTTCCAAACTTGATAACTTATCCACCCATGAACTGATTCCCACTCTCCCTGACACAACTCCTAAACCAACTTGCGATCAATCCCTAGACAAACTCACCTATTGGTTCCAAAAGCAATTCCTGAACCAATCGATCAACATACTACAACACCATTTATACCCAAACAAATTATCCTGGTAATCTCAAAACTAAACTTTCAATCAAAACCCATAATCGAATCCATTTCTAAAATTAGCGCTCTCGCTTTTGAACCAACTTCAAAATTATTCCTCCAACCCGAACCCATTATCGAACGCATCGCCTCACCATTCCCAGAGCCGACCCTTGAATTAATCACTACACCTACTTCAAAACCTGAACATATTATCAAATGCATCGCCCCACCAAATTCAGAACCAACTCTCGAATTAATCTTGACACCTACTATCAAACCAACCTCTAAACCATCCATTTCACTTGCTCTAGAACCGATCACCGAACCTATTGATAAACCAATCTGTAAAACTGTCACTCTTCATACTTTTGAAATCACATCAAACTTAAAATCAAAGCTCGAGACTCCCATTAATCCCCAAATCAATACATTAATAGATCTTCAAATCCAAGACCAACGAAAAACTGATGTTATAACTAAAATTACTTTTGACGGGTTCAGGTTTCTATAGACCTCACGATCACAGTCCTCATAGAAGCCCAATCAGCTACAATATCACAACATCCAACTCTAAACATTGAACTTCCCCAAAAACTTATAAAGCTACCGCGCAATAAACCTAATACCCATATCAAACGAGACAAGCAAAATCATATAAAATTAAGCCTCCCCATACCAAGGAAGGGCCACCATGGTCCTCACTTCCTTATCTTCTCTTTTTATTTGGCTTTTGTCCCACCCTTTCTCTACTTTTACGAAGTCAACATCATCCTCTCTTTCAGCTGACTCCCTATATAAAATCAAAACAATGCAATCCAAAAAACTTTTCCTAATGATTCCCAATTAAAACAAAAACTTATAAGACAAAAACCCTCATGGAAAGGACCCAGCCTCATGCT
This sequence comes from Chloranthus sessilifolius, assembly GCA_021018995.1. Lineage (NCBI taxonomy): Eukaryota > Viridiplantae > Streptophyta > Magnoliopsida > Chloranthales > Chloranthaceae > Chloranthus > Chloranthus sessilifolius. Next base: position 15,672,950 of record CM037594.1, read on the forward strand.
CCAACTTTAAAGAATCCCTCACTCCATTGAGAGACTAAAACAGATCCCTCCTAGCAAGGAGGCTCCAATCATAAAAGATTCATCAAAAGACTCCATACGTTATTCAATAAATCTTACGTCACCCAAAATACAAATTCAAACATATCTTCTCTTGGTCCATCAAATAGAGGGTGATCGATGCCCCAAAACAAATCAAATCATAAATGGGCGGTCACTCCGACAGTTCAACATGTCCCACTAGTTGGACCTTCTGAGTTGGTCTCTTCTTAAGGAACCGACGTTGTATCCTAGCAAAAAATAAACTTAAAAACATCAAAAAAATATAAATATCTAAAAATTAAAAAAAATAAAAATATATATATATATATAACAAAAAAAGATATATTTTTACCCAGCATTGTCTCTAACCCTACATAGTATGCCCCAAATTTTCCAAGCCTTTTGACTAAAAACTCGAAGTTGGGAGCTAGTGCTAAGGAAATAATGCCTACACAACCACCTCCACTGAGGGAATTCAAAACCTACATGGGAAGAACTTATATTATTTTGGCAGCATGCCCAGGAAACAGTTACAGGGGAAGGACTTCCTAACTCTTAGAATGTTATTCATAAATCATCATGTCTCGTAGCCTAAACAAGCATACCTATAAATTTGTCATCCCTATAGTCATCACCAAGCATTCGCCAGTCATTGGTCAATATTTTCGAAATCATTTTGAGAACCATTTGATTAGTTAACCACCTTCCTATTTGGGCAAATTGATCGAAAGGACTAGTGGATAATAATGTTTTTTTTCTAAATGTAGAAAACTCTGGGTTCTCACACACCATTTTCAACCATTGGAGTCGATGTTAGAGCAAAAACAATGAAATACATGGTTCCATCAAATCTCATAATTCTTGCGTTAGCAAAGTATTTCCAAAAAAATATACATACATGCTTCAAAAAAAGAGACCAAAAAATGAAACACAATAGAGCGAGAGCATGCGACGAATGAACAAGTCAATGAACCAAGGGAAGCATATGCAAAATTGTGAGGGTATCCCTTGCATCTTCACACTCCTAGATGTCGTCGCACGATGGTTGGAGGAGGACAAAACTCCTGCTAACCACAAAATTTGATGATTTAATGGTGTCAAAATATGACGAAGAACTCAATTATGGCACCGCACTACACACACGAGAAGAAACTAGTCGACTATTATTTCCAAAATTAGTTGAATAAGAAGCTTCCCCCACATCAATAAATCATATCCATTTTTACCCTTTATTTTCTTTTCGGAAGATGAGTTAGATGGATTTTAAAAATCTTTTTAAGAATAAAACCGAAAACTTTTGAATGGCAAGCGATGCAACCACTCATTACCTATCACTCAACTCATTCTTGTTAAAAACAATGGTATATGAAGATCATGATCATTATAAAATTAAGACCGACATGTGGCCGAAATAACAGAACTACTTTTGAACATGGGATCCTTACGAGCATATATCCTTCAATCACTCACAATTCCCATAATGCCCCAAGATATCTGTGAGGCCGAGGAAAGTCCCACCGTGACCTGACTCTACGGCATTTTTTTTAGCTCTAACAACTTGGCAATGATAATCGAGTCACGAGCCAATATCCTGAAAATGGTGCATTTTTTTATTAAATTTGATTTTATTATCTCCTATTTTCTTTCCCCAATGTCCCACCATATAACCAAAAAAAAATGGTTTTTCACTCTTTTTATTCTTACATAATTTATTTTCTACCCTCTACAAAACAAAAAAAAAATTATAAAATACATATATAAATAACAAAATACCTCTTTACTACTTTTTCATCCTTTTTTTTCTCTTTATCTCACTCTCCTTTACCAAATACTTTTTCATCCTTTTTTTTTTCTCTCTCTATCTCACTCTCCAATACGAAATTCATCTTACCAAAAATGACATGTAGGATCACTCCTAAGCACAACATAAGAATTTTTCTCAAAAAAATAGCCGAATATTCCACAAAGAACACTCTTTTTTCAAGTTGTATCATGATGCGCTCGTTGATATCACTCAATATCTTTCGGCACTCTTTTCAATCTTAACATTATCTTATTATCACTCTAGTTGCACCACTTATAATTCGATTGCGTAAAATCCCCCCGTGCGGTCGCAACATACCCGCAGTAGTGGAAACCCTCTTGATCGCCTCAACTTTTTTATTTTACGCTTCATGATAAGGAAGAAAAAAGCTGATACCAACCCCTCATTGAATAGTATTCGTCATTCTATCCCGAACAAAAAGTTTGCCTCTGGCGCTAGTCTCTACAATTATTCAGGTAAGTATCATTTCATAAACCGATATTTCCATAAATATATAATTAACTTAATATTCAGTATCAAAACCCCTTCAATACCCGACTTTGTTGATTGATGGAACTACTGTACGTCCTCCCATAAGTAAGAATCATCAGTATGCGTGAGAAGGTCATATGGAGTATTTGGAACACCGAATGTTATTCTGTTACCCCGAGAAAGGTTGGGTCCACAAATTCCACCCTTACAGGACCATCAACTAACATCTCAGGAGCCTTATTTTATGATTTTATGAAATTGATTTAAGTTAAACCCAATATTTCAAAATTGCATGCGTTATCTCTCTTCTCTTTCTTCATCTCTTTCTCTTCTCCTTTTAACCATGCAGTGTCATGGTTCTATTTGGTCTTTGATAATATGTTGATAGGATTTATGATTTCATTCTAGCTGATAGGAAGGACATGAACATTCCACTTTTTGTAGACCTTTAAATGATCTTTGAGGAGAACTGTTATGCATCATTGATGTGAGCTGTGACCCACTCGGTGATGCTGCTACCTAAACCTTTCGATACCCTTTTTACCAACTTATCTTCAGATACCATGAAAACTTAAGCCCGAAACACTTCTCATCCTTCGCTTGCACCACTTGTACTTCAACTTTGGTAAACACCCCCCCCGTCTGGTCGCAACAAGCGCCCACGACTGCGGAAAGCCCCTCGATTGCTACAACCAGTCTTCGAACATATGACGATAGTCACCTCCACTTAAGAACATCTCCATCCCATGTACTTCATGAGAAGAAAACCTAAGGTCGGTGTGACAGCCTAGAATTCCTTAGCCAAAATCTGTGCCATCAGATCTTACACACGATTTGAATTACAGAGTCATTATTGGTATCGAGGTGCTTTATTCCTTTTTGTGACAACTCAACCTTCCCTGAAATAGAAGATTGGAAAGATCGGGCCATCAATCTTTGGTAAGTTTACTTACATGCGAAAGCAAAGTGCGCCGATGTAAAAGTAGAGCAATAAGGCAAAACATATGTCATTATAATCCAACAAGAAATTTCCATCATTCCATCGTAATAAAATAACTAAACTAGACAATCTGCCGGTGAAGGCCGACCTTCACCTAAACAGTGGACAAAACTATATAAAACTGTACATGAATCTAAATAGTATACGGTACCGAGTATAAAAAAGAAACAAAACAATCCACACTCCGCAGAGATCCACAGAAAATAGGGTAGGGGAAGAACTCCTCGGGTGGCTCTTCCTCCTCGTTCAGATTGTAGTCATGATCCTCTTCTTGTTTAGGATCCCTCTCAAGATCTTCACTTGAAGCTGTGACGTATAGTCGAGGAATGAGCTACAGTCCAAGCTCAGTAGGGAGAAAATAGTGCTAAATCATACTTCATCATTCTATTTCATGGTATTGATGCATAAGTAAAACAGTTTTAAATAAATACCGTATCCATTACATTGGAATATAGCAAAGAATTTAAACCCATGATCTTAAAACATATCATGTCATGATGCAGATAACGTAAGGATACAATGCAAATTGGATGCAAGAAATCAGAACATAACTCTTAGCTTATCAATGGAAAAAAGTGTATAAAAGGTAGGAGTATTTATAGAAGAAAATCGAACATATCAGATCACATAGTACAGAATCGAAACATATCATATCGGATAGCAGAGAATCAGAACATGTCATATCACATAGCAGAAAATCGAGAGCATATCATATCGGAGTTGATTAGTGTAAGTATCCCGTAATGGGAACAGTGTAGTCTGTAATGGACACATGGTCGTAACCCTGGGGACTCCACCCCTCGCTTGGACACTCCACTCCCCATACAACTAAGGTAAATTCAGAACAAGTCTCATGGCAAGGCATCCCATAGCTGGAACTCAGTAGTCCATAGTGGACGCACAGTTATAACCCTGGGGACTCCACCCCTCTCATGGAGGCTCCACTCCTCGTTGCACATGATTTTAGAATCAACCATATCAAATAACATATACATAGATCAGAATTCAAGAAATTGGATCACATGTACACAGATCAAAATTCAAGAATTTGGATTTCAACGAGTTGAATGCATTAATATGTCATGGTACAAAGTTAATGATCATGTGCAGAAGCCAAAACTTAACCTTTCAAAGAGATTCAATATATGCATAAAGCACGTTGCTGAAAACATATAATTTCATTTGATAATCACATCAGAACCCATGAATCGAGAGAACATATAATCGGGCATCGAGAATCTTCCCTACCTTAAATGTCGAATTTATGTAAACACAAACACTCTAATCAAAGTGGAGTTCCCATAGATGGTCTCCTGTGTTTATCCTAAAAGACAAATTGTTCATGTACTAAGTGTTAATGATAGTACGTGGCATAAAACGAGGATTCGAAACCTCATAAGGGATAAAAACCAAAGCTCTCATAAATAGAGTATCTCGCTACGGCGAGCTACAATGTCGTTGTGGCAAGGTATACAGGTTCCAAGTAGCACATAGTGCCTTGGCATGGCAAGTTTCACAGAGCCGAAATGGCCTTCAAAATGATGTAGCACTTGCCGTGGCGAGTGCTTCAGAACTCCCCTCGCCACAACGAGGTTCAAGGTTGCCGCGGTGAGTCTAGCAAAACTCGCATGCCTCTGGTTCTTTCTTCCAAGCCCCAAAATTCAACTTTTCTTGCACAATTTCCATTCTATGTGATTAACCTATCCTAGTTTCATATTATAAACTCCAGTTATGGCTTTCTACTTTAATTTCATATGCATGCAACGTCCAAAAACATCGGAATCGAAGGAATTCAACTACCATGCCACTCACACGTCCGATCTTCGCAATTTCTTTGCATGAATTTCCATAATCAATTAGATAGATCCTAAGCCTATGAAATTAAGGTTTACAAGATAGAATTAAGACATTTACCTTCACGGATTCTTCGCATGCGAAGTCTTCGTTGTTCGGCGTTGAGGTCTCTCACGTTTGATGGTTAAATCTCTCTCCGCTTTGATCTTGATGTGCGGAAATTGAAGCTCTGATATGATCGAAGTGAGCAGGTGTTCTAGTTATAATAGGAGAAGGATTTGAAAGTGATCAAACTGTTGAGATGTTTACAAGAAATTGAGAGAGATGGTTTCCTTTTCTCTTTTAGTTGGCTTCTCTCTTCCTCAATCAAGGTCTCTAGATAAAATACATGCAACTTATTTGTGGAAGTTCTCTTTTAATTTGGGGGAAAACTTCTAGTGTGTAGCATATACACCTAACACTGCGTATGGGTGTAAAATAAAACCAGTGTGTAGCCTGTACAACTAACATTGTGTATGGGTCTAAAATAAGCCAAAATGGAAGGCCTAATGCTCCTCATATGTCTTGACAGTTAAAAGTCAAGCTCTTTACCAGTGGGATGCTCTCAAGGTGTGCGTCAGTACCTACGCGACTTATTACATGTAATCAATTACAATGGTACTTTTGCATCTACATACCATGATCGATTTTGGTCTAAGGTGTCGCTCGTACTTGGTCACTGGGCACAAGCACATACATGACACAATCATTAGGGTCGACATTCTAGGATGTTACATCCTCCCCATTAATGGAATTTTCATCCTCAATAATTGGCGACGATTAGAATTCACATCCCACTGAGATCAAAATTGTTCCCCAGAGTCTCATCGTGTACTCACAAGTACACGTGACCACTCCCAACACCCGCTGCACAAAACAATCCGTAAACATAAAAGAAAAAGAAATTATCTCTCACGACCCCATCGCCGTAAACATACAAAAAAAATCATCTCTCACGACCCCATCGCTAAATACAAAGCTCTCACGCGACACAAAGCAAAAATTAACGACGACGAAGTGGCCAATCATGCTACTCATCCCGCCACGATTAGAACCACTCCCCCTTGATCCATCGCGTGACCTTACCCACCGATAAGAGAGAGAGAACCGCTGACATCCTGTCACACATCCTTACGATAACCCATGTCCCATCACGACAAAAAGCACGTAACCAACGCTATCCCAACGCCTAAGCTCACTAGCCTAATTCAGCCACTCCCTCGTGTCCCATCAAGATGCCAAAACCCCACCGCACAACCTCACACACCACGTGACCAAAGGAAGGCTCGACCAATGTCCCATCGTAAAAAGCCAAAAATGAGTCTCCCAAAAATCCCATCACATCGTTAAGGCCAAAGGGCGAGTCTCGTCACAACCTCAAGACACCATCATTATCCCATCACATTGCAAAATAGTCGAGGAGTCACTAAGCAAATACTCCATCACATGCTCATGAATACATCTCGTCACGATGCAGCTACGACCCGATTTGGCCATATAACCAAGATCCACCGATAACATGTCCTCGAAATACCGTCACAACCTGCCACGACACGCAACGAAAGGGGAGGACCACCAATGTCCCATTGTTAGTTATACCTCCTCGAAATACCATCGCATTACTTTGCATAGCAAACAGAAGGGAAGGCTCACCCAAGTCCCATCGTAAAGAGCCGAACCCCTCCAAACGCCTTACCAAGATAATCATCACATCTCATCGCGATGACTCCTGAATACCCTGACCACGCGGCAGTCACTAGACCCCATTGTAACTGCAACACACGCTCGTTGGCAGTAGAGGAGGAGTAAACCGTCCATCATCCCATTACGCCAATAACCAGCGGGCCCTTGCCATTTCAAAAATCGGAAGAGAGGAAACCCTCCGACATCTCATCGCACCCAACACATACCAATACCCATCATGAACATTTCATCAGGCGATCCAAACGCCCCATCACACTAGCAACCATCAGGCCCCACTACAACAATCAATGGAGGGGGAATAATAAACCTTCTGATGTCCCATTGTGTGACCCTGCATAATATACTTGATAAAGGGGCAGGGCAACCAATGTCCCATTGCAAACCACACCCCTCCAAAATGTCCCATCACGACACTCCCACCGGAAGATGAAGCAACTCAACAAGTCACCTTGACAAAGCATAAACACCAACAAGAAGGCTTTGACTTCATGTGAAAAAATTCACACAAAAAGCTCAGTAGCCTAAAGGCGATAAAGCTCGCTGATACGAATCTTGTGGGCGGTTGTGTGATTTCTCATCCCCCCAATGACTACACCTTCAGACACTTTTGTCCCATCGCGTCATCTCGCACACCAAGCAAAGGCGACTCAAATTAGAAGGACAATAAACTCTCTGATGTCCCATTTCGATGCCAGCACAATAGCCAGCCAGTTTCATCGCAAGCAGAAGCTTCCCGTCGGTAACAAATAAGGTAAGTAAACAACTTTTACTCAATATTTCTCTATAAAATATAGTTAGCTAAGATTAAGTCAAAATTTTTCAAAACTCGTCTCTCTCAACTCGTGAATCACTGTAGTCCTCCCATAAGAGACAATTATCAGTATTCATGAGAAGATTAGACAGGTCACTCAGCATACCAAGTGTCGTCTTGACAACCACACAAATAGTTGGGTCCACAAATCCAGCTCTAGTGGATTTGCTCAGCGACATCTCGAAAGCCACATTTTTCACAGTTTTACAATCAAATTGATCTTCAGTTAAAATGCCTAAATTTTAAAATATATATATATACTTTTAAAAACAAAATATAAAAAAAAATAATAATAAACTATAAATGAACCAACACTACCTATCAAAATTCACTTCTCATCACTCTAATCCGTTCTATCCCCTGAGAAATCGAACACTAAATATACTCAACTCTGAGAAATCACAAACGTCCCCTAGAAATGAACACCTGATGCGCCATTGGTGTGAATAATGACGTGCCGGTCTGACATGACTTGCGATAGCTTTCGCCATTACATGATATTACATCTTATCATCAGGTCTCTGGACATTATCTTTGGACATTCGTATGATGCCCCCCAGTACCTCGACTGCATCATTTTCCTGCTGTTTGACTGCCCCTTGCAGCAAGTCACACCATGAGACGGGATGCCCCTTGCACCCGCAGATGAGGATATGATGATTCTCCTATCGTTTTACTGCCCCTTGCAACAAGTCACACCATGCGATGGGATGCCCCTTGCACCTACGGATTAAGATATGCCGACTTCCCTCGTTGACTGCTACTCACAGCAGGTAGTGATATGCGGCAGGATGCCCCTCGCATCCACGACAAGGAATACACCTTTCGATAGGTACCACTGGGCCCCTGAATGCTTCATTTTAGCTTGCGCTGATAGATAAGAAAGGAAAGCATTTCATGTCAGCATCCCCAATCTACATTTGGGATTTTCCAAAAGAAACAAGAAGGCACCTCAGAAGAGGGGTGTCTACTTCTTTGACGGATTCTTACTTCATAAGACTATGCTGAAGAGAGGCATCTGTAGATACCCTAATTTTGCCCTCTTGGAGTATACAAACCTATTCGATCAACCTTTGACCTTGCCCATGATTTTCAGAAAGGATTTTCCTTCTCTGAAAGCTTAAAAACCCTAATACGAGGACCATATACTGAAATAATAGAATATGGCTGAACACAAGCTGAAACAATAGCTCTGTAGCTCAGACCCCAGCCCTAATACGGGGATCGTATACTGAAACAATAGTATATGGTCGAGGCACAGGTTGAAATAATAGCCCTATGGTTCAAACCCGACTTAGCTCGAGAAAGATTCTGAATTCCGCTCCATTATAGAGGGGCGCAATTAAATTGCACGCCCCATAGATGGCACGCAATTGGTCCCCTTTGAACTAGGCTTACCCTTCCCACAGACTGTCTTAGGAGTGGATTATGCGCTCCATACAACATGCATAATCCAATTGCACGCCTGATCACTGTCACACAATTAGTCCCCTTTTGACCTAGACTATAATTCCCTAGACCACCTAAACTCCCCTATTAACCGTCTTGTACAGGGTGCTTAATCGGATTGCATGCACCAAGCATGGTGCGCAATTAGTTCTATTTGAATGAAACTAGGATACCCGGCTGAGCCAGTTTGCTGGTCACTCATTGAGTCGGTCACCGACTCAAAGTGATTATGTGTCTGCGATAGAGCGCATCATCCAATTAAGCGCACCAGACAGGGCACGTAATCGGATTTGACCGCCTAATTGCGCACCTCTCACCGGGCACACAATTACCTGAATACCTATAAATAGACCTCCCTACCTCAACAAAAACACACCAATTTTCATATCCAAGTCTCAAATTCCTCGCCTCCAAGCTTCGGATTTCGAGACTCTTCCTCCGATGCTTAGCTTCAGGTAATCTTAGGTTCTAGTGTCTAGCTTTTTAATTTCTAGTCTCTAGTTCTAATTCTTAGCTTCTAGGTTCTAATTCTTAATTCTTATTTTAGGTCTTAATTTTCGTCCTAGTCCCTAATTGTTATTCTAGTTCTTACTTTTCATTCTAGTTCTTAATTCTTAAGTTCTAGATTTCAGTCCTTAGTTTTTGATCCCTAATCCTTAAAATCTCGAATTCTCAATTTTTAATCCTTAGGCCATTAATCATCAATCCAAACTTAGTCCTTTCAAAATTATCCTTAGTCATAAAAACAATTTACTATTCTATTCTTCTTTCCCCCAACCTTTCCAAATTGTCCATCCTGTCACTTCTATGTTTAGCTTATTTTGAAGTACCAACCGAAGCTAGTTTGATGTGAAATTGATCACGTTTGAAAGCTTAGCGAAGTAACTTTCCAACGAGCCAAAAAATGAGCAATTCTGACAAGTATTGAAGAAGTTATGGTCAATTTTCGGAAGCTACATAAAAAGTGACGAATTTCAATACTCCTAATTGAATTAGGATTAGTCTCTTTATTATTTTATTTTAGAAAATAGGATTTGTTTCTTTTAATAGAAATATGATTAGTTTCCTTATTTCTTTAGAACTTTATTAGGAGCTAGAGTTACACCAGGATTTCTAGTAAAAGCCTATAAATAGATCCCTACCCCTCTAGCCACTCAACACAATTCTCTTTTACACAATTCTCTTCTGTACAATTCTCTCTTCTAAGCTTCTTCCTTTTAAAAAATTGTAGTCCTTAATTCTAGTTCTAAATTTTAGTTCTAGTTCTATATTCTATTTCTCTTTCTAGTTTTGTTCTTAATTTTTAGTTCTAGTTCTTAGTTCTTAGTTTTTAGTTCTAGTTCTTTATTCTCCTTCTAGTTCTTAATGCTAGTCCAAATTCTTCGTTCTAATTCTAAATTCTTAATTCTCAATCTCAATTTTTTAGTTCTAATAGAACTAGGATACTTAGATCAATTGGACTCCTAGTAGAATTAGGAGACCCTTTTTTTTAATTAGACTCCTAGTAGAATTAGGAGACCTTTTCAAATTAGACTTTTAGTAGAATTAGGAGACCTTTTTTAATTAGACTTTCAATAGGATCAGGAGAGTAGATTAATCAGATTCCTAGTCGGATTAGGAAACAAAATTAATTAGAGTTAGAGGAACACTAGGAGACTCCCAGTAGGATCAGAAGACCACATCAATTAAACCCCCAGTAGGAATAGGAAAACCAAACTGGCTAAACCCTAAGGCAACCCACAGCTGCTAGCATTGGCAGGCCGACGATTTAGTAAAGGAGTTCAACCTGCAAGCCCCCGCTCCTCTTAAAGCATGATCAATGACGTGTTGCAGCATCGATAAATATCTGCAGCTGGCGATTGCATCTACACAGGTATTCTTCATTAAAAATTCATCTTCTTTTATTTTTCTACATTTAAATATTATCCTTTTATTATTCTAATATATCACTGCAGGCGCACATAAATATTTTCCTATTATTATTTTACCGCTTTATTATTCTATCACTTTCCGCCAGAGTCCACATAGACCGAATTGGGCCACTCTTTCTGGGGGCCAAAAGGAACCTAGAAAAAGCACGCACCAACATAATCTTGCATTCGACAAATTTTGCTGAGACATCGACTTCACTGGGCTGGCTTTAAACTTCCAAAATTTAACAAATACAACGGTTCAGGGAATCTAATCCACCACTTGGCCCTATTTTGTAACGACTGTCGACCAATCCATACCAATCATGGGCTCCTAATCCATTACTTTCAGCGATAGCTAGAAGGAGAAGCCCTTGACTGGTTCACTGTCTTACCACTAGCAGAAACCAAGATCTTCGAAGACTTAGATGATAGATTCATAGACCAATACCAACACTTAATTCATGAAGAAATCAGTCTTGCTTACTTGATATAGATAAGACAAGAGGATAATGAAGACTTCATGACGTTCGCCAATAGCTGGAGAAGGCTTGCCGCCCGAATGGGAAATCAAATAAAAGAAAGTGATGCAATAGAAATCGTGATTAGCAATACCCGAGAGCCTCTCCAGAGTGTTCTCATCTGAAGTGACTACTCCAATTTCCCTAGCCTCCGTGAATGCACTTCACACATAGAACGTCACCTGAAGAATGGGGACCTCAATCTCTCTACCCTAACATCCAACAGACCCTCTTCCGACAACTCTGAGACAAACACCCTAAACAAAACTTTAGGCCCTGAACAAATCAACACAAACCAAGGAAAAAGCCAAACAAACCCTCAACCATACCACCAATATGACCGAGCTCAAGATCTATATATGAACCCATACCCTGACCCAAACCAACCACTATACACCAATCAATACACGAACCCGTACTATGTACAAAACCAGTACCCCAGCGACACGCAAACTAACCTCACCTATCACAACCCATTGCTTGATCAAACTCAACTCGCATACAAGATTGTACACTCATTCACTCTTGCCCCATTCCACTCGACTAGTCTGATTCAAAGAATTGAACCTCCTTCGAAGCATGTCCATGCCATTCACTCACGACCAACTAACCCTATCCCGTGCACCAATAAATGCGAAATCACCTTTCGCACCGAACCAGTCACCAAGATTACTAAGATCCAACCTATCACCGAATCCACCCCTAAACTAACTCAACCCATCACCATACTCATCGCGAAGCTCAACTCCCTTATCTCCAAACCAACTCAACCCACCCTTGGACTCGACAGCCTACCAACAAACGAATCAATAGCCATGCTCCCTAAACCGACACCTAAACCAGCTATACGATTGGTCTCTAAACAAACTCCCTCACCTATCCCAGAGACTAGTCCTGAACTAATCTATCCATATAATACAACACCGTTCATGCTTAAACCAATCACAAAACTAAACTCTGAACCCAAACCTGCAATCAAACCTATCTCTGAACCAACCTATCAACATACTACTACATCACCCATGCCTAAAGCAATCATCCCACAAATTCCATAATTAAACGTCAAGCCTAAACCTATAATTGAACTTATCCCCAAAATCACTAGACCTCTCACTTCCGAACCAACCTCGAAATTAATCCCTGAACCTAAACGCATTATCAAACACGTACCAAACATATTGCCCCACCAACCTTAGAATCGACCCTCTAGTCAGCCTCTACTCCTTCTCTGACATCGACTCCCAAACTTGAACTTATATCTAAATCTATCACCCTAGAGTACACCTCTGAAGACAAAGATATCATTAAACACATCGCCCCGCTAACTCTAGAATCAACCCTCTAATTAGCCCCTACACCCGCCATTGAACTTATCATCCCCTCAACTCTGAAATAAGAACTTGAACTCACTACCGAACTTACCAGTCCATCGACTATGAGACTGAACCTTAAACACAAACCGATCCTCGAACTTGAACCTACCTTCGAACCTAAACCAATCACCGAACACAAACCTGTTATCAAACCTCAAACTATCGACAATTCCAAACCTATCATTGAACTTAAACAAATTGTCGAACCAAGACCCGAACCTATCATTGGACTCATCTTTACAACACCACTTACCTTCGAGCCAACCACAAAACCTATCAAGGAGCCGATCATTGCTCCCACTCTCAAAATCAAACCAAACTTAAATCATGCTACCCCAATCAATGTCCAAATGGCATATCGCCAAACTCTCAATTCCCACCACAACACAAAATCAACATCATAACAAAGACCGATTCTAACCACCGAATCCAGATTTTTGTAAACCTCACAATCAAAACCTTCACAGAACCCCAACCAGCAATAATACCGCCATGTTAAACCTTCAACACTAAACCTCCTTGAAAAATTACAAACAAAACTTTAAAATAGCCTCGCAACAAGCCTAAAACATGCATCAAGCAAAGCAATCAAAATCAAACAAAATTAAATCTCCCCAAATTGAGGATGGGTTCACCGTGGTCTAGGGATCCTCATCTTCTTATGATATTTTGCTTTTGTCTCGTCCCGTCACTCTCCCTACGAAATCAACATCACACTCCCCTTCAACTAACCCCTTTCATCAAATCAAAAAAATATAGCCCAAAAATATTCTCGAATAACCACCAACTAAAAATAGTAACATTATAAAAATCTCATGGGAACGACCCTGTCTCGTACCCCAACTTTACAACATGCCCCACTCCATTGAGAGGCCAAAGAAGGTCCCTCCCGACAACGAGGCTCCAATCATACAAGATTTATCAAGAGAAGAAATTAAAAGACTTCACACCTATTTTGACAAACCCTATATCATCCAAAACACAAACCTAAATATAACATCTCTCTCATCCTAGATCAATCAGATCGAAAGGGTTCGAGGACCCCAAAGCAAATTATCTAATTGTCACTCTGTCCGCTTAACATCGCTCACTAATCGACTTTCTGAGTCAGTCTCCGCTTAAGGAACTAATGTTGAACCATAACATAATTACAAAACAAAAAATATATATATATATACATATATCATTTGCCCAACAATATCTCTGACTTATAACTCTTACCCGACCGAGAACTCGAAGTCGAGGAGCTAGTGCTAAGAAACAATGCCTACCCAATCGCCTCATCTAAAAGAAATCAAAGCTCACTTAGGAAATACTTATATTATCTCGACAACATGCCTAGGAAACAACAAGAGGGAAGGACTTCCTAAACCCCAGAATGCTACCCTTAACTCGATCATCATATCTCATAGCCTAAATAGGTGTAAATATATATTTATCATCCTCGTAGTTCTCGCAAGGCATTCGCCAGTCGTAGGTCGTTATTTTCGAACCCATTTTGGGAATCATCTGACTCATTAACCACCCCTCCTATTCGGGCAAGTTGATCGAAAGGACTAGTTGATCATAAAACTCCTTTTTTGAAATGTAGAAAACTCTGGATTCTCACACACCATTCCAGCCATTGGAGTCAATTTTAGAGCAGAAAAAAATGGAAATGTAAGGTTCCATCAAACCTCACAATTCTTGCATTAGCAGGTTGTTTTAATATACACATAAAAAAAGAAATACAACCGAGCGAGAGCACACGACGAATGAACTGTCAATAGATTCAGGGGAGCATAAGCAAACTGTGAGGGCACCCCTGACATCTCCACATCTCTAGATATTGTCGTACAGTGGCAGGAGGAGGATAAAACTCCTGCTAATCATAGAATTTGATGATTTGATGGTGTTGAACCATGACAGAGAGCTCAATTATGGCACCGCATTACCCACCCGAGAAGAAACTAGTTGACTTCTATTTCAAAAGTCAATTAAATGAGAAGCTATCACCTCAGATCAATGAACCTTATCTCTTCTTCACCCCTTTATTTCTCTTTTGGACAATGAGTTAAATGACTTTCAAAATCTCTTCGGAATAAAATTGAAAACTCTTTAATGATAAGTGATGCAATCACACATTACCTGCTGTTCACCTCAATCCTGCTAAAAGCTACAATACATGATGATCATTCAACACTTACAAAATTAAGTCTAACACGTGGCTGAAATAATCAAACTACTTCCTAACATGGGACCATTACAAATACACTCCAGGACATTTGTGTGGTCGATAAAAGTCCCACCGTCACTTAACACTAGGGCATTTTTTTAAGAGCGCTAGCACCTTGGTAGCGATACTTAGGTCACGAGACCCACACTCAAAACTAAGGGATTTTTTTCAAGTTGTTCCTTACTTTTCTGCCATAGGATCAAAAACATCCAAAACAGGACAAACAAGAAACATACAATAATAAATATGAACAAACATAAATGAAACAAACATGATAAATAAAACACCGCTTTATTTATGACATAAATTTTACAGGTATCACCAGAGGCATACCTCCTGAACATACAATCCAAAATGAAGACCTAGGTGTTATTCACTGAAAAGTACCACTTTTCACCTCTTAACTTAGCCTTTGCTAGGCCTTGAAGCAGACTAATAACCATTTGTTAAGTGTGTTTTGTAGTTAGTAATAAAATGTGCAGCTTAATACAAACTCCTTACTTTTTGGCCCAAAAGAGAGAGAGAATGCACTCAAAGATGACAGTTGAGACAAAGCCTGATGGATCACCTTGGTAGTGCTCACCATGGTGACTCATTATTGCTGATCATCATTGGCCAAATCCTAGCAGATGAATGAAGTTAGCTGAGAAAGGAGGAGGTTGTGACAGCAGTAAGTGCAATGCACTAGAGCAGCAAAAGATAGACCTCGCAGAGTTGAGGAGCTTTCTCGTGAAGCTAAAGATGCAGTGGAAGAGGCCCTCACGCAGATGCACCGTGCAGTCAGGAGGACACTTGAAATGACCTCACGAAGATCTCACAGGTTAAAACTCTCAGAATTTTCCCCTGCGAAGCTCTCACAGAGATAAAGCCTAAAAGCAACCATGCGAAGAACCCAACGAGTTCATATGTACACTGAACAGAATGTCACCTCGCATAGTTCTCGCGTAGTCCTGGATGAGAGAGATGCCCAAATTCTCTTCGCACAGATCTAGCGCACTCTGAAGCCTTACCATTGACTACGTGAATGAAGGAGCATAATTGCGCGAGTACTTAGCGAGAGAAAGAGCTTCTGAAGCTCTACTGTGACAGAAGTCTAGGAACTCCAGAAAATCTCTGCGACAGCATTACAGCACAAAGGAACAGCATGATGAACTAAAGATTCACTGCACAAGCAAGCACTTCCCACCAGCCAAAGGCAACTCTGCGAAGGCAAAGCAGCTGCGCAAATAAGCTAAAAGCATATACCAGCCCCGCGAAACACGGGCTCTCCACTTCTCAGTTTTAACTGAAGGACTTTTTAGGAATTTTCCAAGGCTAGGGCACACTTCTCGAGGTGCATATCTCCAGGCATTCAAGGGTTGTAATAATGCCACATTTCTTAGAAAAATTAGGGTTAATCTCTTTAGAGCCGAGGCCGTTTTGACAGAGTATATAAGCTGTACTTAAAGTTTATTATTTTCATCTTTCCATCATCCTTTGCCAGCTGAGAACTCTAGCAGGCTAGAGTTAGGGTTTGATCACCTCTTTTTCCTATTTTTCTTCTCTCTTAGCTCAGCAATTGCGAGCTAATCCATTGTAAGCTACTAGGTTTAGTTTTGTTTCAGTCTTATAATAGATTTTGGTATACATTAGGATTTGGATGAGCAGTTGTGTACAGGCTACAGCCTGGAGAAAATTCATTATAGGTTTTGTGTTCATCAATGGATTGCCGTTTTAATGCTTAATTGAATCTAAAGATCTTATGGTTTCTTTAGATGTTTATAGGATTCATGTCTTTGGGACTATCCCATTCAGTTTTTAGTAGATCTATTACTTACCATCTGATTTCTCCTGGTTTAATAGCCCCAAGGAAAGCAATGCTTGATCTATTTTGAGATCCAGGGAGCTCGGAGGCCTGTGGACCATGGTGGTTGCAATAATTTTCATGTTCTCTCTCAGGCCTCTATGGGATGAACAGACTAATGGGATACCCTATGACCATTCAAGTGGACAGAGTATAGCCCTAAGGTTGTGTCCATTCACATGTTTGAGAAGGATTCTTCTCCTCTGCACATGAGCTTCTAGAGCCTTTTGAGGAGGTTTGTATAGGAACTGGCTCCCCTCTGTTTTACCTAGCCAACATTAGATGTTAGATCTGATCCCTTTGTAGTTATTATAGCTTGAGGCTGAGTCATTATAGACCGTTTGTACTAATGATCGGCTGAATCTAAATCCTTATTCAATCTATTGCATGGTCCTTTTTATGGGCACTAGTGAGCATTTAGCCTTAGCAAAACACTTAGGATCTTATGGGTTGGAATACCTATGGATGTCAGCCAAGTCTGTGCGCAGATCTGGGGAGCTTGTAGCACTAGCATTACATAGTGCTGCAATAGTATTCATGGCTAGAGCTGGTCCAGTGGCTGTGAAAATGATCGATCCACTCTTATGGAATAGACTAGCGATGGTTTAACTAATGGGATTTGACAGACTCTATCAGATATCCTGTGACCATTGGAGTGGACAGAGTATAGCCCTAAGAGTGCCCCAAATGGAATGGGTTAAACTGGGAGCTTATACCTTGTTGAGGCTTTTAATAGCGTCTCAACAAGGATAACTGCAGAGACAGACTAAATCTGAGTTACATTACTGCATCAGTTACTCTAGCTCAACCTGCTTACTTCTCATAATTTTTGTATTTTATTTTAGCACACACTACCACCATCCTCCTCTTAACCCTTTCTTTAGGATAGGGCTACATTTTATTTCTCTACTTTTAGGATTAATTTAGTATAGTCGTGACACCCAACTCCCTTCCTTTAGGATTGTCAAATCTGTAGCCAGATCTGGAGGCCTACTATTATAACCCATTTTGGGTTCTTGATCATTTTCTCTGTGGGACAAACTCTTACTTATCAAAACTTGCTACAATGGACCTTGTATCTTACAGGACTGTGTGTATTTCAGACTTGCTATGTTGACCCATCTCCAATTCCCCACTCTTGATTTATTCTCTCCACTATTCTTAATAAAACATGCAGCAAGGGTCTCGAAAACCAGACAAGTTTTTGGCGTCACTGCCGGGGAACTTGATCTTTTTAGTAGACCTGAGCTGTACTATAATTTAGAGTAACAAATTCTTTATAGATGTGTTTAATCTAGAATTAAAGTATTACTGATTCATTATAGAATTTTGCAGAAATTGACAGCAAAAGAAGGGAAAAGCTGGAGCTGTAAGTGGAGTGTAGCTAGCTCTGTTTGCACTTTGTTTCTCCTAAATCTCATGCCATTTATGTTGAATCCCCCGTTATTTTGTTTAGTATAAATCTGTGTAGTTATTACTTTTTTTTTTATTTGAAATTCTTTCTGTGTGCTTGTAAGCATTTTCATTACTGTTGGTGAGTGAATGCTATGTAGAAGGTCCTTAAACCTTGACTTGGAACCCCCAAATCCAGAGGTGGAAAGGATCCTTAGACCTAGACACACCACACAGGGCCCTGCTATTGAGACTGAGCCAGGTACTATGGCTGAGAGGCAGAGGACATTGAAAGAATGCAATGCTCCTGGAGAGTACACCTCTCCCTTTTGCATTCAGTTTCCCTCTGTTGAGGGGAACTATGAAATTAAATCCTCCACCATCAGTATGTTGCCTTTATTTCATGGGCTGAGTAAAGAAGATCCCTATAAGCATATCGACTAGTTTTTAGCACTTTGCACTACCTTCAACGTTGCTGACATGGGGCCTGAGGCCACTAAACTGAGGCTTTTTCCTTTTTATTAAAGGACAAAGCCAGCACATGGCTATTAAAGCTCATAGTCAATAGCATACAGTCATGGAGTGACCTTCAAACCAAATTCCTGGCAAAGTTTTTCCCTATGAACAAAACAAGCCAGATGAGGACAAATATTCTATCATTCACTCAATCCTCAACTGAGAATTTTAATGAAGCTTAGGAAAGATTTCAGGAGATGTTAAAACAATGCCCCCACCATCAAATCCCAATGTGGCAGCTTGTCCAAGTATTTTA
This sequence comes from Chloranthus sessilifolius, assembly GCA_021018995.1. Lineage (NCBI taxonomy): Eukaryota > Viridiplantae > Streptophyta > Magnoliopsida > Chloranthales > Chloranthaceae > Chloranthus > Chloranthus sessilifolius. Next base: position 15,692,108 of record CM037594.1, read on the forward strand.
TCAAGGAATTAATGCCAAGAGCAGGGATATGGTGGATGCTTCTTGTGGTGGTAGCTACCTCCACAAGACAGTTGAGGAAGCTTGGGAGCTGTTTGACATAATAGGAGAAAATTCCATACAACAGGAGTCTCTGTCATGCAATGACATCCATATTCAAGCTAAGATGGTGAAAGAGGCCACCCCTAGAGGTGGAACATATGAAGTAAAGGTGCAAGGTGATCTGGAGAGGAAGGTGGATAACCTGAGCTTGAAGTTTGAAAAATTGATGAATGTGATGCAGCCTTAAATGGTTTCACAAGTAGAGGAGGCATGTCTGATATGCCAATCCCCCACACATTCTATTCATGCTTGTCCATCTGCCAACCAATTTCTGGATTTTGTTATGGAGCATGCCAATGCTGCTCAAACCTTTGGGCAGCAGCCTGCTAGGTATTCTTGGAGGAACGACCCAAATCCGAGGTGGAGACAAGACTCATATCCTCAACCCCAACAATAGCAGATGGTAGCTCCTTATAGACCCCAGCACCAGTTTAATCAAGTTTACCCACCAAGGTAAAATTTCCTGTTACCTGCCCCACAGTCTAACCAATTGGCCCTGCCCCCACAAGAGCCCAGATCCTCTTCATTTGAAGAGCAGATGATGGCTTAAATGTAGAATTTGGGGTGCTTGGTGCAAACTGTCAATTCTCATGGACAGAGCATCAAAAAGATTGAGGACCAGCTTGGTCAGATTTGTATTGCTCTGAACATGAGGGAGGAAGAAAAATTGCTCAGTCAGCCCCTAGCCAATTCAAAAGGGCAGCTCTTCCTTGGAGAAACACCCTTTTACCATGAGGATGCTGATGCCATTACTACCCTTAGGAGTGGCAGGATGGTTGACAATTTAGTGGGCAGTGAATAGGAGGAGGTCACAGAAAATGAAACTGAAAATGAAAGGATTGTTAGTATCAAGGAGCCAAGGCTTGTGGCCCCTGCTGTGGATAAGCTAGGGCAAAATAATGTGACTGATGTTAAGCCCCAATATAAAGAAATAAATGAAGATAAAAGAAAAAGAAAAAAATATGACCATGATCACAGTAGGCAAGCAGTAGTGGCACGAGCAGTGCCACAACTGCCATTTCCTCAAGCTCTTGCTGGCCCAACCCCTCCTGATAAAGGGAATACTCAAATAGAGGAAATGCTAGAGACTTTCAAGCATGTTCGAATCAACTTGCCCCTGCTTGATGCCATAAAGCAAGTTCCTGCCTATGCTAAATTTTTAAAGGACCTCTGCACTCAAAAGAGGAAAGCTAGGGTGCAATTGTCTAAAAGAGTTTTTGCTGTTGAGCATGTTGAGTCAGTTCTGTCCATTGCCACACCTGAAAAATTACAAGACCCCGGGGTACCTACTATCCCCTGCATTATCGAAAACCACACCATTGTAAAAGCCCTCTTGGATTTAGGGGCTAGTGTAAACTTACTCCCTTATTCAGTGTATGAGGAGCTAGGTTTGGGGGAGCTTAAACCTACATCAATTGTGCTCCAACTGCCTAATAGATCTGAGAAGAGGCCTATGGGTGTGGTAGAGGATGTCTTAGTTGAAGTGGACAAATTCTATTATCGAGCTAACTTTCTTATTTTAGACATGGACCCTTGCAAAAGCAAAACCCCAATTCTTGTTATCCTTGGCAGACCATTCTTGGCTACTGTAAATTCTTGCATACAATACAGGTCAGGGGTAATGGAGGTTACTTTTGGAAACATGAAGGCCCATTTAAATGTGTACCATGCTGCTACAGTGCCTCATATTGACATTGAGGACTGCTGTGTAGTAGATGTACTAGATGGCCTGGTAGAAGAAGAATTATCCAATCTGCTGGATTGGGATAATCTGATTGAAAGCAAGGAAAGTGTTTGGAGTCTGTTTGAGAAGGGGGCCCTAATTCCCATGACAGAAGACATCACCAACACTGAGTCTTCTGTGAACCTAGTGCAACATATATTGTTGCCCCTTCCTCAAGCCTCTAAGGCACCTCTGTTGCCTTCAATTGAATGTCCCCCTCAGCTGGAGCTGAAGCAGCTCCCAGCCACATTAAAATATGTCTTCTTGAGGCAAGATAACAAGCTTCCTGTGATTATCTCCTCCTCACTCACTTGTGAGCAGAAGGAGGAATTACTGAATGTCCTTATGAAGCACAAGAAAGCAATTGGGTGGACAATAGCTGACCTTGGAGGCATTGATGCCTTAGTTTGCATGCACAAGATTCACTTGGATGAGGGTGCAAAACCCTCAAGGGAGATGCAAAGGAAATTAAATCCTCACATACAGGAGGTGGTGCCTAAAGAAATAGTGAAACTGTTGGATGCAGGGGTGATTTACCCCATTTCAAATTCTGAATGGGTGTCACCTATCAGGTGGTACCTAAAAAGTTAGGCATCACAGTGGTTGCTTCTAATTTTTGGGAGTTGATGCCAGCCAGAGAGACCACTGGCTGGAGAGTGTGCATTGACTATAGAAAGCTCAACTCTAAAACCAGAAAAGACCACTTCCCCCTCCCTTTTATTGACCAAATTCTAGATAAGTTGGCTGGGAAGGCATATTACTATTTTCTTGATAGGTACTCAGGGTATAACCAATTCCTTGTGGATCCTCAAGCTCAGTAGAAGACTACTTTCACATGTCCCTTTGGCACCTTTGCTTACAGAAGGATGCCTTTTGGATTGTGCAATGCCCCAGCCACTTTTTAGAGGTGCATATATTTAATTTTTTCTGATATGATTGACAAATTCCTAAAAATCTTCATGGATGATTTCTCGGTGTTTGGGGACAGCTTTAGCCAGTGTCTAGTCCACCTTGAAAAAGTTCTGCAAAGATGTGAGGAGACCCACTTTGTCCTAAGCTGGGAAAAGAGTCACTTCATGGTGACCGAAGGTATTATACTAGGCCATGTGGTCTCCCACAAAGGAATTGAGGTGGACAAGGCTAAAGTAGACTTGATTTCACATTAGTCCCCCACCCAGGACTAACGAGCAAATTAGATCATTTCTTGGACATGCTGGATTTTACAGGAGGTTCATCAAGGATTTAAGCAAGATTGCCAAACCATTGTACCACCTGCTTTGCGAGGATGTGCCATTCATATTTTCTGCTGAATGCCTTGAGGCCTTTGAGGCTTTGAAGAAGTAACTCACCACTGCCCCTGTAATCCAGGCCTCAGATTACTTGCTCCCCTTTGAGCTGATGTGTGACGCATCAGACTTAGCCATAGGTGTTGTCTTAGGATAGAGGAAAGATAAGCTGCCTGTAGTGATCTGTTATGCCAGTAAAATACTAGCTGAAGCTCAGCTTAACTATACTACAACTGAGAAGGAGCTACTTATAGTAGTGTTTGCTGTGGACAAATTTAGACCCTACTCGTTGGGGTCTAAAATTGTAGTTTTTACAGATCACTCAACTCTAAAATACCTATTGGCTAAGAAGGATGCAAAGCCTAGGTTGATCAGATGGATTCTCCTCTTGCAGGAGTTTAATCTTGAGATCAAAGACAAGAAGGGAGTTGAGAATATGGTGGCTGACCACCTCTCTAGGATTATCTTAGAAGAATGTGCAGCAATACCAGTTAATGAGTTGTTCTCCGATGAGCAGCTTTTTACTGTGCAGTCTAGTGTGCCCTGATTTTCACACATTGTTAATTTTATTGTTGCTGGTAGGATCCCTCCACACTGGTCTAAAGTGGACAAAGACCTATTCTTCTCTCAGGTTAAACAATTTATGTGGGAGGATCAATACCTTTACAAGCATTGTACAGACCAGGTCATTAGGAGATGTGTGCCTGAAAATGACTTCCACGATATTCTTTCAATGTTTCATGACCAAGCCTGTGGAGGTCATTTCAGTGGCAAAAAGACCACATCAAAAGTACTCCAATGTGGTTTGTATTGGCCTTCTTTGTTCAGAGATGCAAACTTGCATTGCAAGGCCTATGAGAGATGCCAAAGGATGGGAGGCATTTCAAAGAGAGACTCCATGCCATTGCAGCCCATCCTAATTGTAGAACTTTTTGACATTTAGGGCATTGATTTTATGAACCCATTTTCTTCCTCCATGGGATTTAATTTCATACTTGTGGCAATGGACTATGTGTACAAATGGGTAGAAGCCATTGCCACAAAGACTAATGACCACATAGTTGTCCTTAAATTCTTGAAGGACAATATCTTCTCACCATTTGGTATCCCCAGAGCTATTATCAGTGATGAGGGGAGCCACTTTTGTAACAAACCTTTTGAGAACCTGCTCAAAAAGTATTCTGTTACACACATAATTGCAACTTCCTACCCCCCACAGACAAGTGGGCAAGTTAAAATTTCCAATAGGGAGATCAAGTACATTCTGGAGAAAATTGTGAGGACTGATAAGAAGGATAGGGCACCAAAGCTGAATGATGCTTTATGGGCTTATAGGACTGCCTATAAGACTCCTCTTGGCATGTCCCCATTTAGGCTAGTGTATGACAAGGTCTGCCACCTACCTGTGGAGTTAGAGCACAGAGCCTATTAAGCTATTAAAGCAATGAATGTAGATCTAACTTCTGCTGGTTCTCACAGGAAGTTGCAAATGGCAGAGCTTGATTAAATGAGGCTAGAAGCCTATGCAAATGCTTGAATGTACAAGGAGAGATCAAAAGCACTCTTTGATAAGAAGTTATTACGGAAGGACTTCATTGCTGGCACCAAGGTTTGGCTTTTTAACTCCAGACTTAAATTCTTTCTAGGGAAGTTGAAATCTAGATGGGATGGACCTTACACTGTCATCAAAGCCTCCCCATCTAGTGCTGTGGAGATCTTAGATCCAAAATCAGGGCAGAGCATGAAAGTGAATGGTCAGAGGCTCATGATTTTTGTAGAACAACCAGTGGAGCTTCCTCAAACCATTCACTTACATGAACCTCCCACTGTTCAGTGATCCACAGCTTTTATTATGTGTGCCATATCTGTTTTGAGTGTTTGTTCAGTTCAGTTCTGTGTGCTTGTTTATTTTTAATTGCTTTATAGATTTTATTCTCAGTATTGTTTATTTTTTTTCAGTAACATGGGAGATGAGTACTTCTTGCAGAACTGTTAGCAAAGTACTAGCACTGCAACTATTTAGAATCTGTGTTCATCAAGGTGTTTTATCATTTGGAATTTTTACTATGCATGTGCTGGTATTAGGGAGGCTATTATCATTTGAAAAAGGGATACATGTGAAGGGTAGATGCTGATGGCCACTGAATGGGTGCAAGACATTGTGCAAGCACAGGCCTGAGAACAAATGGTGTAAAGAGGTTTACTGTTGGTATCTCGCGGGGTTAAATGGCCTAATTTTCACGGTCGCAGACCATTTCACCACTTTCTTGCGGAGTCATAAGGGCACGAATTGTAGATTTCAAAACATTCTATTACGCGAGACCTCTGAAACTCTGAATGGATGTTTTTTGCGGAGATCCCTAGCTAAGTTGTGCGAGAAATGAAAAATGACTTTGCGTGCTCAATCCCAATGACTACTCCATGAAGTAACTTCGCGAGGCAGACAATGTTCTTGATTTTGCACTCACGGAGCTATTTGCGTCTGCGTGATTATCCTTCTCGCGGAGGTACATCTGTAATGCGCGAGAATTCTACTCCGTGAACACTTCGGAAAACTTCGCGAAACGTGGGCTTACCTTAATTCCCTATGCCAAAATTAGACCACCATTAATTGTGAGCTCTCATTCCCCAAATAGGTTGTGTGATTTATCATTTCTAGAATAATCACAATTTATTGCCATGCTTGGAAAGAGACGAAAGTTAATGTGCCCATCTGTATTCCACCGTCCAAGTACTTTAAATACAGGGACATTTCATTTTCATCTCACCCATTCTCCTCTAACCTTAGTAGTCCCTCCTTACTCACAACCATGGTGGATGACAAACCCACCGAGTTCCCAAACAAATTCTATCTAATGTGGTTGGCCCCCCCAACGCCTAAGGAGCCGAAACCACTACAATTTCTTTGGGATGAGTATGAAGAGGTCCAGAGGATCCTGGCCAAGGAGGAGAAGAAAAAGGAGAAGGGAAAGAAGAAGAAGCAAAAAATCGAACGACCTGCCTCTCCCCTACCATCTTTTTCAAACTCCCCACCACCTGCTCAACACCCATCTCCATGATCCTCGTCTCCCCCCTCCTCCTGGCTTACAGTTCCTGAGCCAGGAGGAAGAACCATTTTATTTGACAGGATGTTTTGCTTAGATTGTTGTTAGGTTTATAATTTTCTATCTTTTTGTTGTTTGCTTTTGTATCTATAACAAAATCTCTTTTCTCGACAATCTGTCACTATTTTGCTTATAAGTGTGCATAATTCCTTGTTCATTTTTGTGTGTTTTTTTTCTCTTTTGTAGTTTCCGTTTTGTTAATTCTAGGTTTTATACCTGCTGCACAACCATTGCCCTTTGAATCAGTGAGGACACTGCTCCTCATAGGTTTGGGAGTGTGGCAAGTTCTGCCAATGAAATAGTTAACCTAAGTACAACAGATTCAAGTAAGACAGAAACAAAACTATGCTCACCTAAGAATCATTAGAAAAATGAGAACTTTAAAATTTTGCAAACCTTTAGGCATTACAAGCTTTTAAATTTTAACTTTTCCATGATGTGAACACCAAGTAAACTCACTTGTATCAGTACTGAGTGAATCATTCAAGAGAGAAAAAGGTAAGGACATACTTCAGAGTTTAATGGAAGACCATAACCAGTGAGAGTTGGGCCTATAAAAACTTTTTCCTTTCTTCGAGGAGTGACTGAGGCAATTCTTCTAGCTCTAAGGACTGGCTGAGGCAATGCCCTCACTAGAAGTTAGGCACCTCAAAGTTGAAACAACTGACAACACTCATGAAACATACGAAAGGATCAAGGCCTTCTCTTGGATAGTTTGAGCTTAAACAGACCAAATCCTAATCAACTACCCTTATACACACACCTGTTGAGCCTTAATTTCTAATTTTCATTAAAATACACCTGAGTACTTGCACCTGAACCTATGGACCTGACTCAAACCTACCTTCACTTTGAGAATTCAGAAGGTAAAGGAGAAGGAGCTGAAGATGGACAAGATAGGGTCAACATTGGGTGAATGGAGAAGGGATACCTAAAGTTGAGCAATGTGGCAACTGAGGAATGAGGTGGCAAGTCACAAACACAAAAATGAAAATAAAAATAGAAAGAAAAATGCGAGAAAAGAAAGAAAAATAATAATGAAGAGGAATGAGAGAGGAGTAAAGAGGAAAAGTTAATTGGAAAAATCAAAATAAAGAGGAGAAGCTAGCCACTTCATGTCTGAAAAATTTGAAAGAAAATGAAAGGGATTGAACTACAAATGGGTGAAGTCATGAATCACCTCCTTCACTTACTGATTTCTCAGTTTTGAATCCCTTTTCAACATTCCATTCTTTATATCCCACTTCATAAGCCACATCACAACCCAGCTAAAGACCTTGTGATCCAAAGTTAAATGAGCTATCATGTAGAGACAAGGAGTTGTCCAATCTATTGTGAGGACCTGCCAATGAAGCCAGGACTTAGGTGCTTTGCCTATACTCATGCTTACAAACCCATTTGGGGGCTGTAACTGCTCTTGAGCTTGAGAGAAAATGAAGCCCTCAAGGTCCCTTATGAGAGTATGCCATGATGAGCATTGGGTCTGATGTTGAATGTATTGGGCATGGCCTACAACCTAATTTTTGAATTAATGATGAGCTCAGTGCTGATATACATGTGTTGTCCCCCTTATTGTGAGCTAATTGGAAATGTTGTGCACTCAGGTAGAGGTTGGATGATTAAATGCTTGTGCTTTTCATGTCCAAATTCCTCACAGTTTTATTGAATCAAAGGTGAACTGATGCTCTGTTTCTTGACAGCTGACTTGATAATGTTGCACCTTTGTTAACTATTTTATTGAGAAGTTTGTGAGTATCTTCACTTAAAACCCTCAGGAGACTTCACTCCTCTTCTAGGGATCACCTAGGGGTTTAAAAGGCTTGGTACATATGCTAAATGTATCTGTGCTCCCTACGAAAGTGGCATTTCAATTCTTAAAGTAGTTGTTTTAATTTTTTATTTACTCAGGGACTAGCAAAGATTAGGTTTGGGGTTGTGTTATTCACTGAAAAGTACCACTTTTCACCTCTTAACTTAGCCTTTGCTGGGCCTTGAAGCAGACTAATAACCATTTGTTAAGTGTGTTTTGTAGTTAGCAATAAAATGGGCAGCTTAATACAAACTCCTTGCTTTTTGGCCCAAAAGAGATAGAAAACACTCAAAGATGATAGCTGAGTGTGCGACCATGGATCCTCACGAACCCGTCGCGGCGATGCGCTCGCCTAACGAATGAAAAATGTAGAGTCGCCACCCGGAGCTTTTGGTGACCCGGGAAACCTTTAAATCGATATTTTGAGCACCGAAGTGCTAAATATGACTCTTATTTACCAGTCTTTGCCAAAGGCTCTAGGGTAGGGGCTTCGGTTATCGATCGGGAAGGGTTTAGGCACCCGATCAACCCGCACGTAGCGGTCTCTATCTATGGCCAAAATAAAAAAATAAAAAGGGCGGAGTTTCCCCTTGCCCGAAGGCAATAAGGTCCTATCAAGCTTTGAGCCAAACCGAAATTTCGACGGCGTAACGGCTTGAATCGTTAGACGGAGGAGACACCAAGAAGGTATAGGAAGAGAGGGGTGAGCCGGAGCTCACGGGCCCTTGTTGCACCATGGAAGATCTTCGCTTTGGCGTGCTTTCGATGGTTTAAATGGTATGGAAATGGACTCTAATGCAAATATTTGATAGATAGGGAGTGTAGAGTGAAGCTAGGGAATAGATTTTGGCTAAAAGAAGGTGATCTCATGGTTGAAATGGGGTGGAATAGGTGATCTAAGCTTGCTGGAATTCTGGGAAATAAATGGCATTTTCTCTCACTAAGATTTTTTCACTCTTAAGCTCTCTAATCAACCAAATTTTCCAACCCTTAAGGAAGAGGGGGGCCTCTCTATTTATAGGGAAGAGGTGGGTTAGGGGCTTACTTAAGAGCTAATGGGTTTAGCAATTAGGTAATCCCCCATCTAAGGTTTTCTAGGTTTTCAAGGTCCTAGGGTTTTGGGAAATTGGTTTTAATGGTAGATGATGGGGTGATACCAAAGGTGACTTAAGGGTTGCAAATAAGCTCAAAGGGGGTGCAACCAAGCTCAAGACACCCACCTTAACTAAGGGGATGGTCAAAGGGTCAAACTAGATGAAGGAAATTCGAGCAACTGATGACAGTTACTGTAGCTAAGCTGGGCGTATATATTATATACGCCCAATTTAGGAACAGTAAATTTCATGAAAATCAGGGGAGTTTTGAAAAGATGAAGCCCGTGGTGGGTCCCATCTATACTGGGTGTATATATTATATACGCTACCAAATTCTCCCAAAAAGGCGGTATATAATATATCCTTTGACCAATCTGACCAAATTGGCTGGGCGTATGTAATATACACGCCTGAGTAAAAGTTATGATTTTATGTGGAACTTCAATCGGCCATAACATTTGAACCGTAGCTCTAAATTGGGTGATCATTGGCTTGCTGGAAAGCTAGAGAAGTCCTCTTTCCAATGATATATGGCTCATCCTTGGTAATTGTCTGTGTGAAATTCTATAGCACTCCTTTCATCAACCGCTTAGAAGGGTTTAATTTAGGTCAGGGAAGGGATTCTAGGGTTTAGGGGTGACTTCTAAGGATCGGAGGAATGGCTCTAAAGGTTTTAGGGTGATTCCTAATGATCTAGGTAGGTTCCTAAGGGTTCAGGGGGTGCCATCGGAAGCACAGGGGTACATCTCTCCCTAGGTACAAATTGATCGGGCGTTGGGCCGAATTTAGGTGTTTACAGATGCCCCTCTTTGGTATTCGATCACTAATCATCGGATGCCAAAGACAAGAGACATCCGAAGAGGTCCAAGGCACGTTTGATGGGTCCGCCTGGTTTAACTCAATTCTCAAACATTCATGCTGATGGTGAGTGTACGTAAGCCCTCTCATTTCGGGATATCGTCCGTACCTCAAGGCTAACAGTCCCCAAGCGCATAGCGCCATTACTGGGCATAACTGTGATGATCACAAAAAAGTGTAAGCTCGCTAGTTGGGATATCGTCCACTTCCTGAGGGAAATTATAGATTTGTGATGTTGAGTACTAATCTAAACCAGACAGCTCCATGAAATGGGATGATCGATCTATGCTTCGGAATCGATGCGAAGCACACAAAGCGAAGGCCTTCAAACTGTGTCCAATCCTATGGGATATTGACAGCTCCATTGGATTGGCCACGGGTGCCCTTACCTAGGTAAGGGTCAGAGTTTCTGGGTGAACCCATCAACCTCGAGGTTGCTTTAGCATGGTTTACCCGAGTGGAGCGAATATTGATGTCGCAACACTTCTCGGGAATGCATGCCCATTTTTCGAGTAAAATTTTTTGTGTCATTTTCTGAATTTTCTTTTGCTTCGAGGCCTCTAAGCAAAGCTCAAGGACCTCTAAAAATTTTATTCTTGCACAACTCTTTAAGTGGATCAAATGTCAGTTGATTCGCTTTTAAGAGTGCGTGCGCCATGCTGGGGATAGGTACACCTTTGGGATGTGTATGTTCCAGTGGTGAGGTGCTCCTAATTCACATGAACCGGAGTGCCTTAACTTGAGACAAAGCTAAAAAGATCGGGCTAGGACCAATCATCCCTTGAAAGAGATGGCCAATTCTAACCTCCATCCCTAATGAAATCACATCTTACTAACTATGCACAGACATACACCCGTCAGGGGCGATAAGCAGCAAAATAGGCGCGAACGGAAGCCTCGACCCTAAGGTACAATTTACGAGGACAAATGACCATCCTGCGGATACCCAGAAGCAAGTGCGTACATTCAACAGGGACACCGTGCCTATACAAGTTTTAAGCCTGTGTAAAAGAAAATAAAAGAGAAGAGAGCCCTTTGGTCTGTATGTTTGCACATAGTTTGGTGGATTGTAATTTCACTTTTGACAGGTCACTTTCAACTGACAATAGACTTTTTGAATGGTCTGAAGTCGGGGGCACTCTTGGTAAACATAGATCCGAAGGGGGGGGGCAGAGTGAAATCTTGTAAGGTGGGGCCAACCTACTCAGGATTTTTACTACGCAGCAACAGGTTGTTATTTCTTCTCCTTTCTTTTTTTTGTTCCCTTTTTTCTCTTCTCTCTTTTTTGCCTGATTAAGACTCGGGGCATGCTCAAACTGCCTTTATTTTTGCACGTATCCTTAGGCGAATCAACTTGCCATGTTGATATACCTTAGGGACGTGTGCATTCTGGTGATGGGTTCTTGGTTTGCCTGTCGGATCAGGCCTTGACTCTTGCTGGGGGAGATTTTGGGCTAGGTGTATGTTCCCGGGAGTGACCGGAGATGGATGAGTTTATTTGCCTGTCAGATCAAGCGCGGTGTCCCTGTATAAACAGGGTTCGAGAACTTTTCGGTGAACCCGATCATTCCGAATCGTTTTAACACTGTTCTCGGAGTGGCGCCAATGTTCATTGCGGGGCTCTTTTGAGAACTAGTGTCACTTTCAGCCTTTTCTTTCTTTCTTTTTTTTTCCTCTTTTTGATTTTGCTTGATTTTGTGGGCGTAATAAGTGGGCGCCTACGGACCTGGATCCGTTTATTGTAGCATGGTCCCTTTGGGCTAATTTAAGGGAACTTGAAGGGTCATTTGGGGATGCGTGCACCATGGCCGATGACACGTGGGCCTCCAAGGGGGGTTCGGATCGAGGTCCATAGCATACAAGGGGGTCCGTTGGGCCTCAAAATCGAAAAAGGAGGTCGGGCAGTTTTAAAAACTGCCATTTTTGGTCGGGCGTATATAATATATACACCTGACCAAAATCTGGCGAAAAATGGTCGGGCGTATATATTATGTACGCCCGTCTAAAATCTGGTAGTTACGAAACTGCCCGAGCCCGAGCACAAAAGGAGCCCCCCTTTTCAAATTCTCTCTTCCTCCCTCCTTTCTTCTTGAGTCCGGAACAACCCCTTAGGGTTTTTTCATTTGATTTGTCTTGAGTTCTATTACCGGCGGTCGCGGGTGTGGGTCGAAAGGCGCTTATCCTCCGCCGCTATTCATTTTTCTCTCCCATTGAAGGTAACCATTACCTTCCCCTTGTTTTTCTTTTGAATTTTTTATGATATTGCCTCCCTTTTTTTTTTTGATGAAATGCTTTGTGATGCCTATATTTCCTTTTCTCCTTTATTGTTTTAGTTGTTTTTGTTGTTTTGTTTTTTTTTTGTTTGTTTTTTTTTTTTTTTTTTTTTTATATATACTAACCCAAAGGAAAAGAGACGCCTATATTTATACACACACATTTTTTGGTTTGGGTTAATACGCAAAAGAAAAGAGATGCCTATACTTATACACACACTTTTTAGTTTTTGTTTTAGATTAATACGTACACACATTTTTTTGTTAATGGGTTAGCACACACACATTTTATTTTTGTTTTTGTTTTTGGATTGGTACACGCATTTTTTTTTTTTTTTTTTTTTAGGTTAGTACACATACACATATTTTTTTGGATTAGTACACTCGCACATGGTTTTTTTTTTTATTTTTTTTTTTGTATACACACATCTTTTTTTTGGATTAGTACCCACACACACATGGTTTTTTTTTGTTTTTTAGTACATACACATGGTTCTTTTCTGGGGCTCTTTTTTTTTTTTTTAGTAGACACACATGGTTGTTTTTTTTTGTTGTTATTTTTTGGATTAGTGCATATATATATACATATATATATATATATAATTTTTTTATTGGCAACCCTCTCATATGCCGATGCGTCTCATATTTTCAGGATGTCCGGTGACGAGGGGCATGACCAGCAAGAAGGGCCGGAGATGGCCTATGGCCCCCGTGGTGAACAGTTCATTGTGTCTCAGTGCTCCTCCCAGCCTTGGTATGAAATGCAAGGCGAGGCCGCCATAACGGCCTCCTCTACTGCCAGCACACCCATATGTCCAACTTCGGGATTGTTGGTCAGGTAAACAGATGGGCCCCCTCCTCTTTTCCGCTTTCGTTTTCCTTTGATGCCTTCATTATATCACCTTGCCCCTATCTGATTGATGTCGTCTGTTTGCAGCCCCTGCCGCACATTATGTTCCGAGGCGGTTGGTTTGATCTCTAGCGTCTTGTGCTTTACCTTCCCCCAGTGGCGAAGGACCTACTCACTGCTGCCGGTTTTGGGGACTTCATTTTGTGCCCCGCCGTGAGGGCCGATATGGCCTATTTAAAGGCACTGATAGAGCGTTTTCGCCCCGAGACGATGACATTTCACATGGCCGTGGCAGAGATGGCCTTCACACCGGCGGACTGGTCTATGATCACTAGGGTCCGTATCGGAGGGGTCCCGTGGTACCTACCCGCACACCGGGTAGGGAGTAGGTGATTCAACTGATAGGGGCTTACCCGACCTCGGGGAATGTTCGGGGCTCTGAGGTCAAGCTATCCTGGCTGGTCGATCAGTTTGGGCCTCATGAGCTAGTGGACCAGGGTCAGCCCGATATGGATATTTATATCGAGCCCGCGCGCGCACTTATGTTGGCCCGCATCTCCTTGCTGTTCCTCCTGGGCAAGACTCTCCTCTCCAACACCAGTGGAGGGCGAGTCTCGTTGTCCCTGCTCAGCCTGATGGTGAATTGGGAGTCCGTGCATCCATTCGATTGGGCCGGCGCGGGCTACACTGTACTCATGTCCGGCCTAAAGCGAGCTGTTCTTGGGGAGTCTAGCTCCATTGTGGGTTTCTGGCCTGTCATTGAGGTATTTTATCCTTTAGTTTTAGTTTGTCCAATTTTCTTTTATGGTATACCTGTCTTTATCTGCTTGCTTTCTCAGAGCTAGGGGTATCTTCACTTCCAACCGGGTCGCCCTCTGCTTCAGTCTAAAATTGCTACGTTCCCCCTCATGAGTAACTAGCACGTGGGTCATCGTCGGGACGTAGGTATAAAGAATCTGGAGTTAGGGCTGCGCTCTCAGTTCGACCTGTTGATCCCATAGTAGGTAAAACAATTCCCTTTTTATAAATTTGACAGCTCAGCTCTCGTGCGCTGGGGGTTCTAACCAAACGTGTGTATCCCCTCCCTGCTTTCTCTTCTTTTGCAGGTCATCCTCGACCCTTACATAGGATCTCCCTTCTGGAACTTGGCCTTGGTGGGTCCTTCTCGCTTCTTGCTGGACCGGTGCATCATCTTCCTCTATGGGTCCTGGACTAGGGCCTACTATCTAGGGGAGAGAGTGGTTCATCAGTATCGCCCTCTTTTTGCCGTGCCCCAAGCTCCTCCCGCTGACGTGTTGGCTCTGGAAGGTTCCATTGAGGAGCTTACTGCTCACTTTCTTCACCATGGGGTTCCTATCGATGACCTTCTCCTGCCCGTGGGGTATCAGTCGTGGTACGATTCCCTGCCCTATCACTTCTTGCTGCCCCGCTTCATGCCTGGTGCTAACTTTTTAGCTTTTGGCGGGCCGCGATCTCAAGTAATGCCCCTTTTTTCTTTTGATTTAGCAGCATTCATGTGGTTACTTTGATTGACCTGTCAATGATAAAATGTTTCTCTCTACAGTTTGAGCAGGTGGACTGGATGAGGGGATGAGGAGGCTCCTTATGATCTTCTTGGTCGGACCCTCCGATCCTTCCGGGGTTGGTGCTTCAGGCGTGGCCTCAAGTGCTGGACCCTCTGACCCCTCTGGTGCTGGTGCTTCTGGCGGTTCGCCTACCGTGGTCCAGGGGACCTTCAAACGTTTGGACGATGCTTTCTTATCGCGCGTATGCACCGACGTGGCCGAGTAGGCACGTATCTCAGCTGAGGCTATCCAGGTCCCACCTCCCGAGCTGATTCCTGGGGTAATTTCTATCTTGTTGCTCTGTTTCTTTTTTTCTTTTGAATTATGCTGGTGGCATGTGTGACTAACACCTCCTTTTTTCTTACTGGCTAGGATTATGAGTCGGCAGTGAGTCAAGCCGAGTATTATAGTAACCTTGTTGGGCTTAGGGAGACCGAAGTGTTGAGTGAATGCTGACCCAACCTAGTTATTTTCCTTATGTACTTTCCGCCTGTTTCTCTACCTGATGGCTTTTGGTGTGCCTCTGCAGCGTGCTAGTGAGAAGGAGTTGCGCTCTTTGCTCAGTCGTATCTCTTAGGCGTGGACTCGGGTGGGGGAGACTCGCACTTTCCAAAGTGCGAGCCGGTGCTGGAAGAAATCGAAGGGAGCTGCCTAGGAGTAGTTTTTTTTTCTGAAAAAAGTTGACACAATGAGACAATTTAGACTTTTGATTTATTTGGGATATGTAATAACTTTAAACAACAACAGTTTTTTTTTTTTTTTTTTTATGGTTTTATAATTTTTATGGTTTATATGACTGTTTTATTTGGTTATCTCTTTGCTTTGGTGGTTTCCTCCCTCTTTTTCTTGCTTGAAACGAACCGGCACCTCTCTAATGATGAGGTTGATCATACAGGTGACTCTCCATATGCAACCTATGGGCGGCGTGCCACCCGGGTGTTTCCCATGGGTGTATGGCATGCCTGCCCATGTGCGGTCCCACGGTAAAAAAGTGGGCCAAATAAAACTACGTTCCTCCTTGGGGAAAAATAGAGCAGTGTGAGGGGGGCGGCCCTACCAGCCCTGGCTTAAATCGAGCGTATATATTATATACGCCAGGCAAGCATTCAGCCATAAATAGCCTGGCGTATATATTATATACGCCTGACCAATCTACAGTAAAAATGGCCGGGCGTATATATTATATACGCCTGGCAAAATGATTTAACTTTTGCCTTGGCGTATATAATATATACGCCTGCTATAATCTGGGCGTGGCGGGTTCTTTATAACCCGAACCTGGTCCCCCCTTGCTTCCTTCTCCATCCTGGTTTGGTCTTTTGTCCCTCCCTTTATTTTCTTTCTTTCCCCTCTTTTTCTAGCGGGTCCATCATCATACATTGACCGATTTTATAAAGAACATCTTTGTACGTCTATGGACCCGTCTTCGAAAGGGGGCCCAAGCCTTTATACGGGGGACCGGTATACTTCCCTGTTTGGGCCCGGGGCCCAGCTTTTTGCAAAAATGGCATGATAGCTTGGCTGAGAGCGAGCTCGCTGTTCTGAATTGCCTCGGGTTGTCCCGCCTTTCCTCTCTCCTTGCTGTTCCTCTGTTGCCTAACCTACTACAGGCGGCCTTGGCATCATGGGACCATAGGGCCCATGTCTTTAAATTTGGATCTAGGGAGCTAACCCCAACTTTGGAAGAGCTAGCCTCCATCACTTGCCTGAAGATGCATCGAGGCCTTGCCAAAGTAGTGCCCAAACCGGGGTATGCAAAGGCGGTCCACGCGATCCTTGGCTTAAAAAAGGGTGGATATGAGAAATGTTTCACCGGAGGGCCCACTAGGTGTTCGGTGAAATTTCTGAGAGAACTTTTCGATGACTCGAGCCTTCGAAAGTTGCCTATTCGAGATCCCTTCAATGTAAAGGCCTTTACCCTTTATTTGCCGTCGGAAGTTCTCTTCTTCACTGGGGGTGAGAGCTTTTCCCTTGGACTATGTGATGTCTTGACCGAAATGGAGGGAGGTCGCTCATTGGTACACCTGGTCCTGGCGGAGATGTATCGAGGGTTGGATGCTGCGGCCTCGGGCCAGGTTGGGATTCTCAGCGGGAGCCCGCTCCTGGTTCAGATCTGGTTAGGGGAGAATTTGGCTACCATGGGGCCTGTGCCGAGATTCTGCTTGATAAGAGGGGATGTGGCTCGGGGCTTTCTGATCCTGAGTTGAGGCCCTTGTGGGAGTCGAGGAGGCTGAGCTATGGCTATCTCGATGGCTAACATGGAAACTTCCCTGGATGAACTGCACCTTTCCGATTGTTCGCTCTCGAGATTGTGAGGGTATCACACTTTTGGGGTTGACCGGTAGCACATACTACTTCCCATCTCGGGTGCTTCGTCAATTCGGGTATACTCAGCATGTGCCGTGTACTGTGAGGCCACCTTTGTGCTGTCTATTTTCTCTGGGTTCTCTCAGTGATCTTGACCGTATTGCCGTCCTCTGGGAGACCCGCCAATCAGCTCACATGTGCAGCTTGGTTCAGGGGGGCGTCGTCTCTCCGGATTATGAGGGTTGGCTGGTATCTGAGGAATTACCTACTCCTAGCCCATTTCGGTAGATGTGATAGAGACAGGGCCCTGGCCATGTAAGGAGGCGATGCTTCAGACTAGGATCGAGTCTCTTTCTGTAGAGAGGCTGGCTTTGATCGAGGCTTTGGAGAAAGAAAGGGTCAGAGTGGAGATAGCAGAAGTGAGAGCTGCCACAGCCGAGAGTGAGGTTCTTCGGTTGAATGGTCTTTTGACTGAATCTCGCAGCGCAGCTGAAGGTTCTCGGAGACGGCAGAAGAGTCTTCATGGTAGGTGGATGTCTGTTCGAAACGCCCGCGAGGACTCTTTGCTTGCAGAGATCAGTGTTTTGAAGCGTGCTCCCTGCCCTTGACCTGTTCCTGCACATATCATAGATCATATACACGGAGGGGAGGAATGCCCCCTATCAGAGATCTCTTTTTGGGTTTATTTTTTCTCTTTTTTTTTGTTATATATATACGCATATATATATACTTTTACTTACTTTTTGGTGTTTTTTTTTTGTAAAGAAGGCAGCAAAATAGAAAGTGTGCCATGTCGTTATCTTTTTGGGACGTGACACTCTGCAGGCAATACTGTAAGAGATGGAATGAAATCTATACATACATATATTTTTCGCATTTTTTTTTTGTACGTTTCACAATGTAAGACTTTTTATGGAGATTTCTCTTTCACAAAGTGGGGTTTTTTATGGGAAAGGAAAATTTATTATCTTTTTTAAAATTTTCTACTCCACAGTGTGGGGGTTTTTTATGGGAAAGGGAAATCTATTATCTTTTTTGAAATTTTCTCCTCCACAGTGTGGGGTTTTTTATGGGAAAGGAAAATCTATTATCTTTTTTGGAATTTTCTCCTCCACAGTGTGGGGCTTTTTATGGAAAAGGGAAATCTATTTTCTTTTTTGGAATTTTCTCCTCCACGGTGTGGGGCTTTTTATAGAAAAGGGAAATCTATTTTCTTTCTTAAATTTTTCTCCTCCACAGTGTGGGGGATTTTTATGGGAAAGGGAAATCTATTATCTTTTTTGAAATTTTCTCCTCCACAGTGTGGGGTTTTTTATGGGAAAGGAAAATCTATTATCTTTTTTTGAAATTTTCTCCTCCACAGTGTGGGGCTTTTTATGGAAAAGGGAAATCTATTTTCTTTCTTGAATTTTTCTCCTCTACAGTGTGGGGGCTTTTTATGAAAAAGGGAAATCTATTTTCTTTCTTGAAATTTTCTCCTCCACAGTGTGGGGGCTTTTTATGGAAAAGAGAAATCTATTATCTTTTTTTTGAAATTTTCTCCTCCACAGTGTGGGGCTTTTTATGGGAAAGGAAAATCTATTTTCTTTTTTGAAATTTTCTCCTCCACAGTGTGGGGGCTTTTCATGGAAAAGGGAAATCTATTATCCTTTTTGAAATTTTCTCCTCCACAGTGTGGGGCTTTTTATGGGAAAGGGAAATCTATTTTCTTTTTTGAAATTTTCTCCTCCACAGTGTGGGGGCTTTTTATGGAAAAGGGAAATCTATTATCTTTTCTGAAAATTTTCTTTTCTTTTGGATCTCTTGTGATGCCGGTAACTATAAGGCCAAACCAGCGGGTCCTTTTTTTAGCATGGTTGAACCCTGTTCATGAGATACAGGTTTTTCCTTTAAATGTGGAAAGGTCAGCTTCCCAGGGATTGGTCTAGTCTTATGTCTTTTCCTTTGGTCATGCTTCAGACGCCGCGGCAGAGACGGCATACTTGATCGAGATCTGATCCAATTTTCACATGGATGGTCCAGCAAAGAGGAGAAGAGGCTCAAGGGGTTCAAACAAAAGCAGGCAGGCTAGGACAGGTCTTCTCCTAATCTCTCTTTTCTTCACATTTTTGCCCATAGCGCCCAAGACGGGTTTTCGCCATGCCTGTCATCCCTGTTTTTACCCATAGCGTCCTTTCGGGTTTTCACTACGTCCATGGGTTCGCTTTCTTACCCCAGGTGCCCTTTCAGGTTTTCACCTGGTCCGCGTGAGTTCGCTGTTTTTACCCGTGGCGCCCCTTCGAGTTTTCACCACGTCCGTCTTGCTTTGAACTCAAATTAATTTTCTTTTCTTTTTTTTTTCTTCTTTTTCACTTTTTTTTTTTTCTTTCTTTTTTTTTTAGAACCAGAAAGCCACGACATGGACATCGATTCCGTCATGGCCGGCTGAATGAAGTTCTGTGCGGTTGATTAATTCAGCTCGTTCTGATGCAGTAGATGTTATGACCGCTTGTGGACCTTAAAGAGGGCTTTCTTCCGGGTTGTAATGTGGTCGGGGTTCAAACGGGTTGGGTTTTTCTGGGGATTTGGATCTAAGTTTTGAGTGATTTCTAAATTCGGGGACTCCTCTTTCTTTCCAAAGGCTTTTTATGCCCCAGTCATTTCTTTTTTTCTTGGTACCCCTCTTCTTCTTTTTTTTTTTGGGGGGGGGGGTTTGCTTTCTTCTTCTTCTTTCTCTTTTTTCTTTTTTTTCTCTTTTTTGGTTTGGATTTTCCTTCTTTTCTCTTTTCTCTTTTTCTGGGATTTCGGGAGGGGTATATGAAAGGAATGGTGATTGGCCCGACGTGTGTAGCAAAAAGGGTGAAGGTTTTCAAGGAATGTTCTTTTGGGCTACTTGTCTTTGAAATGATGACCTCTTCTATGGGGTCCTTAAGCTGTCACGCATCTACTTTTATCAAAACTTACCTTGTCCCAAGGCCTATGAGTAGAACTTACGGAGGTATCCAGCGTTGATGGGCTCAGGAAAGTGGTCTCCGTCCATGGTGGCGAGGCGAACGGCGTATCCTAGCAGGACCTCTCGAATGACATAGGGTCCCTCCCAATTCGGCTTAAACTTCCCTCTCGGATCGGCGCAGAGAGACGAGAAAATTTCTTCAATACAGTGTCTCCTACCTTCAGATCTCGGCCGCGGACACGCTTATTATAAGCACGTGCAATTCTCCTCTGATAGACCTGAGTGTGGCACAAGGCTAGGAGTCTTTTCTCGTCAATCAAGTCTAGCAGCTCAAAATGGGCTCTTTCCCTCTCAGCTTCAGGCAGATGGGATTCCAAAAGGATACGGAGCGACGGTACCTTGACCTCAATGGGTAGCACAACCTCGGTTCCATACACAAGGGAGAATGGGGTTGCTCCTATCGCGGTACGGATAGACATTCTATAGGCCCAAAGTGCGAAGGGTAACTGCTCACTCCAATCTTTGTAGGTAACTACCATCTTCTCCAGGATGCGGATCAGCATTTTGTTGGCTGCCTCTACAGCTCCATTTGTTTGTGGCCTGTATGGGGATGATCGATGATGCTGGATCTTGAACTGCTCACACAAGGCCCGGTGCGCCTATTGGCGAAATTAGTTCCATTATCAGTGATGATATCCTTAGGTATGTCGAATCTGCAAATGATGTTGTTCTTGATGAACTTCTTGACATGACTGGCCTTAATGCTCGTATAGGAGGCCGCCTCTACCCATTTTGTAAAGTATTCCACAGCGACGAGGATGAACTGATGCCCGTTGGAAGCTTTAGGATTGATCTTGCCGATGACGTCGAGACCCCAAGTGGCGAACGGCCAAGGAGTGGCCATGCTGTGTAAGTCAATGGCCGGAGCATGTATTAAGCTGGAGTGTTCTTGGCATTTGTAGCACTTCTGTACGTGCTTGCAGCAATCGGTCTTCAAAGTGGTCCAAAAGTATCCCTGCCTTAGGATTTTCTTAGCGAGCATGTGTCCACTGACGTGTGCCCCGTAGACCCCTTCATGAATCTCCCTCATGATCTCACCCACTTCTTTCTGGGTTAGGCATCGAAGCAGAATATTGTCGTGAGATCGTCTATACAGGAGATCGCCGCAGACAACATAGTTCGTTGCCAATCGCTGGATGGTGCATTTGTCTACCTTTGATGTTCCTTCTAGGACAATTCGGGTCTCGAGGAAATTCTTGATGTCCGAGAACCAGGGTGGCTCATCATCTAACTCTGTAGGTCCCTCGATGAGGTGACAAAAAGCCAGCTCATTCCTCTGCTCTATCATGATCGGCTTCATCACTACTCCTTATGGAATCTCAACCATAGAGGCCAGGGTGGCCAAGGCATCAGTAAACCGATTTCTTGCTTGTGGCACATAGGAGAAGGTGACTTCCTCGAAGCAGGTTATTAGATCCTCTAGATGTTCATGGTATGGGATCAGTTTCTCATCCTTGGTCTTCCAATCTCCGTTGGTCTGACATATAATTAACTGTGAATCTCCAAAGACCCAAAGGTGAGTTATATTTAGATCAAGAGCCACCTGCAAACCAGCTGTACAGGCCTCATACTCGGCCATATTGTTGGTGCATGGGAAGTTTAATTTGATAGAGATGGGTATGTGTGAGCCTCTTGGCGAGATAAGAATGGCGCCAACTCCTTGGCCTTCAACATGCGATGCCCCATCAAACTGCATTACCCAGGGCTCCTCCGTTTCTTCCGTATCCTCGTCAGTCATGAACAAAATGTCTTCATCAGGGAATTCGGTCCTTAGAGGCTCATAGTCCGACAGAGGGTTCTCAGCAAGATGATCAGCGAGTGCTTGCCCCTTACTCAATTTTTGGGTGACGTAAGTAATGTCAAATTCGGATAGGAGTAGTTGCCATCATGTGGTTTGGCTAGTTAGAGCAGCTTTCTCGAATAGGTACTTCAACGAATCCATCCGTGCTAGAAGTAGAACGGCTTGGGACAACAGGTAGTGTCGAAGTCTTTTAGTAGCCCAAACGAGCGCCAGGCATGCTTTCTCGAGGTGAGAATAACGTGTCTCGTAATCAGTGAATTTCTTGCTTAGGTAGTAGATGGCCTGCTCTCTTCTTCCCGTCTCATCATGCTGTCCTAACACACAACCCATGGAAAACTCAGTCGTGGACAAGTACATTATCAGGGGTCTATCGGGTACGGGTGGTACTAATACCGGAGGTTTCTGGAGGTAACCTTTAATCTTGTCGAATGCAGTCTGACAGTCATCATTCCATTCAACTGGTGAGTCCTTTCTTAGTAATTTGAAGATTAGTGCGCATATCGGAGTTAACTGTGCGATGAATCGGCTGATGTACTGGATCCTGCCTAAAAAGCCTCTGACTTCCTTCTCTGTAGACGGTGGTGGCATTTCAGTGATGGCCTTGATCTTGGTTGGATCGACCTCGATCCCTGTCCTACTGACAATAAAACCTAATAGCTTTCCAGACATAGCGCCAAATGCGCATTTCTGGGGATTCAACTGCAATCTGTATTTTCTTAACCTCTCGAATAGCTTCTGAAGGTTTATCAAGTGGTCCTCCCTTTCTGGTGATTTGGCAATCATGTCGTCGACGTAAACCTCAATCTCTCTGGGCATCATGTTGTGGAACAGGGCCGTCATTGCTCTTTGATCGGTTGCCCCAGCATTCTTCAGCCCGAATGGCATTACCTTGTAGCAGAAGGTTCCCCAGGGGGTAATGAATGTTGTCTTCTCGTGATCAACCTTTGCCATCTTTATCTAATTGTATCCTGAGAATGCATCCATAAATGAGAGCATTCCATGCTTTGCGGTGTTATCGACCAAGATGTCGATGTGGGGTAGTGGGAAATCATCCTTAGGGCTCGCCCTATTGAGGTTTCAGAAATCAATGCACATTCAAACCTTTCCATCCTTCTTCGGTACGGGGACGATATTGGCTAGCCATTGCGGGTACTTGGATACCATGAGGAAACCTGCGTCATACTGCTTAATGACCTCGTCCTTCACCTTCAACATCCATTCAGGTCGGAGGCGTCTCAATTTCTGTTTAACCGGCTTAACATCAAGGTAGAGTGGTAACTCATGTTCAACCAGATCGGTATCCAAACCAGGCATGTCTTCATATGACCATGCAAAGACGTCTTGGTATGGCCGAAGGAAGTCTACCATACCTTTCCTCTCCACAGGGGACATCGATGTTCCGATTTTGGTGATTCTAGGGGCCTCTGGGGTGCCCAAATTGACATCCTCTGTCTCCTCGACGATCGGGGTAGGGCCATGCTCAAAATCGGTAAATTGTTTGAGGAGCTCATTGGGGAGCTCATCGGTTTGACCTTCTTCGTCAAGACTCGTGACTCCTACCTCTTTTTGTATTTCTACAGGAAAGGGGTCGGCTTCACGTGGGACGGGTATCACGACATCAGCTTCAATTTTATTGGAAATTTTAAAGGACAATATTTTTAGAATTGGGATTTTTTATATTTTTATAGTCTTTTGCATTTTTTCGGAGGTCAGCCCCTGGCCAGGTGGATCTCTATATATACAAGGTAGAGTGGTCCAGAGGCTAACCTTACTTTTTACAGGTTGTTTTTTTTTGGAGAGTTGGTGCCGTTTTCACGGGATTTGGCGGCTCTTAAGAGTTGGGCCAAGGATGCCCAGTTACTTACCTGCGAGGCTTGGCCTTTACCTCTTTGATCGGGAGCGACATCGGTAGGCTCTTGCAGTTCATCCCTCAACATATTTACAGAGGGATCCTCTGGGACCCTGTCCTCTATGGTTAGGAGGGGCCCAGAGTGGCTGGTGCTGGAGTGATGGGTGGATCGAGGAACTTCTTCCTCAAACAAGGAAAGGGCGGCTAAGTTCATCTCGAAGTCTGGGGGAATGATGTAGAGATTGGTGGGGTGGATTGAAGTGGGCTTATGTGGGGTTACCCTCGTCTCCCCATTCAGATCAATTTTTACTACCCCGGCGCTCACAAAGGTTTCACGGATGTGGGGGCGAGCGTGGGGTTCCTCTTCCAAGATGATTCCTCTGGCCTTGGCGACTGCTGCGGCTCTCATCTTTTCCTTAGCTTCTCTGACTTCCTCTTCTCTGGGCCTGTAGCCTAAGCCGAATTAAGTTTGTTGCCCCTTGGCCTTGACGGGGTCTCTTCTTCCTTGGAGGCGTGGGACCAACCCTTTCCCTTTTTGGTGGCCCCATCTGTGGAGCATGAACACAGCTGCGTCCATTCCTCCTCCTGCTTTATCCGGGGTCTATTCCGTTGGTCTGAGGATAACATTTGAGAAGTCATACTCAAATCGATGGAGATCGGCGTCCTCGGCTGTGTGCGATATGTTCAGCACTTTCAGATTCTTAATGTGCAAAGCGCTCTTCCCTATGTCCTCTCTGCTCTCACCTATGATGGTGATAATTATTCCTTCTAGGATAAATCAAAGCTTTTGGTGCAGAGTAGATGGTATTGCTCTGAGCTTGTGTATCAACGGTTGGCCTAATAGCAGATTGAAAGTAGACTTGATGTCCATCACCTGAAAGGGGGTGGTGAAGGTTTGTGGTCCGAGGATTAGGTCAAGGTCTACTTCTCCTATGATTTCCCTTTTGGTGTTGTCGAATCCTCTGGCGCTTGATATGGATGGCAGGAAGGTGTCAGGGTTCACACCAATTTTGATTGCCATCCTTAGAGGGCATACGTTTAGCGCCGACCCATTGTCTATTAGGACCAGTGGCACCAATAGGTTCCCTACCTCAACTGTTATATTCAGGGGTTTAGAATGGTCATTCCCTCGATTGGTAGGTCTTCATCGGTGAAAGAGATGGCATTTGGGGCCAACACTTGCCCTATTATTTCTCCTACTTCATCTGGAGTTACGTGGGTGGAGACATGCACGTCCTTGAGCTCTCCCATTAGGGCTTGAAAGTGGAGTGGAGACGTAATTAACAAATCCCACACAGTAATATGTGTGGGTGTTCTCTTGAGCTGTGTCTCCAGTATGTGCTCCCTGGCCATTTTTTCAAAGGGATTTCCCGCGGCCTGCTCTTTCTTCTTTTCTTCTCCTCTAACTGCCCCTGATGCTTCCGGTTGAGCAGAAATCCGGCCCGATCGGGTAACGAATTCAACAACCTCTTCTTGGTTGCACCCGACGTTCATGTCCATCTGTTCATAGCTCAACGGTACTTGATGCAGGTCATAAATAGGTTTTAGGATGAGGAAAGGAGTGCATGAGAATTCTGGGGAGGATTGGGCTGGATATACTGGTTTCTCGGGTCCAACCAGGTTAACTCCAATGGGGGGTGGAATGGTAGTGGGGGGATTGGCGAGATTGGAGTTATGGGCACGGAGGGGGCTTGTACTAGTATTACCTGGGCACGGTAGGACCAGTGGTGATTGGGTGATGAGGGGATTGGGTGAGGGGTTGCTTGCTCGGGTGGTGGTGGAGTTGGATTGGGGCCAAAATAGCGAAGGGATGGCGGGAGTGTGACTGGGATGGGGGATGGGGAGACGTTTGAGGTGTGGTGGGCGCGGGGTGATAGGGATATGAAGGATTTGTATATGGGGAGGTATGATGGGATGGTGATGGGTTTGTGGATGAAGTGGGGTAAATTGGGGACGATGGAGTTGTGCATTGAGCGGGATGATTTGGATATGACGGGCTTGTGTAGGGAGTGGCACGGTGAGGTGATGATGGGTTTGTGGGTGAAATGGGGTAGATTGGGGGTGATGGAGTTGCATGGAGCGGGGTGATTTGAGGACGGTGGGATGGTATATTGCATGGTGGGATTTGAAGGTGTGTACGGGATGGGGTAACTCGGGGATGGCGGAGTAGTGTATTGGGTGGAGAGATTTGAGGGTGGGTATGGGGTAGGATAATACGGGGATGGCGGAGTTGCGTGTGGTACGGGATGATTTAGGTCTGACGGAGGGGTGTATGGGGTAAATTGGGCGTGGGGTGGATATACGTATGATTGCGGCGAGGCTGTGCCCGTTTGGATTTGATAGGCGGGAGCAGGGGTGGAAAAATATTGCCCTAAATCTAAGGGCTCCTCTTGGTATGTCGGTGTGGGAAAATAATCGGCTAGATACAATGGCTCGATCACCCCAACAAATAGTTCATCTTCGTTCGACCTGGGGAGTGAAAACTCCTCCTGATTACTGATATAATTTGAAGGGTCAAACTCTTCTTCTTCCTCCTCTATTCAATGTATGTTAGGCCTGAGGCCTCCTGGGTGCGGTGGTAGAGGGGCTTGATGGATATTCTGGTTCTGCCCATGAGGAAGTGGCGAGGGAATAATTTTTCCCGCCTCTATCAGATCTTGGACCGTGTGCTTTAACGAGAAGAACCGGTCCGTAGGGTGACCCGGTCCTTGGTGGAAATTACAATGCAGATTCGGATCATAGTTCCTCGGTATGGGATGGGGTGGTGGGAGAGGTTGGAGTAAATTGACCAGGCCTTTTTGTAGCAACACTGGCAACAAAACACTCAAGGATTGCCCCAATGGTGTGAACACTCGTTCGAACCATGCTTTCATCTGTTCCTGGGTAAACGAGGCTCTTGGTTCGTTGCTTGGCCTTGGTACTTGCTCAAAATGGGCCGGGGGTGGTTGTGTAACCTGGAGTACATGTCAGAGGGTATTGGTATTGGCACGAGGGTAAACAATGTTACCTTCCTCATCCTGGTCTTCTTTCAATTCTCGGCTCGATGGCTTTTTGAACCCCGGTGGCCCCGTTGGCCACATTCCTTCCTAACCTGGCCTCTCTAATGGCGTCTTCGCAATGATTGGCATTTCGGACCAGATCAACAAAACTAGACTGCTGCTGGTATACTAAAAAATCTGCGATGACTGGGAGGGCTCCCTTGGTTATTAATTCAATTTGCTCATCATCGGGAATCCGATGGGTTACCTGAGCGGCTAACACCCTCCACCTCCCCAAGTAAGCACTGAATGTTTCATCATGTCTTTGCTTTAATCGGGCCAAATCTGACTTCCTTGGTTCTATGTCCATGTTATAGACATATTGTTCTTGAAATAAGCGTGTCAGATCTTTCCAATTTTTTATCATGGACGGTTACAGGGATGTGAACCATCTCAGTGCTGGGCCCGTTAAACTCTTCTGGAACACTTTGATGGAGTCGTTCATCTCCTCCATACTGGCACATGTCCCCACAGTAAGATTTTAAGTGGGTGATGGGGTTGCTAGTGCCGTTGTATTTATCAAATGATGGCATCTTGAATTTCTGTGGCAAGGGGACATCAGAGAACAGACATAAGTCTAAAAAGTTCGTTGAGTGTAGTTCCGTTCCTCCCATCTTCATTAGCTGCTTTTGTATTCTGTCTATCTGTTCTTTCAGCTACTCTGGTTCCTTTGAGGCTACAGCGGGGACTGCTTCCCCCTGATTTTGTTCGACCCTAGGTGTGATGATGGTGGGCCCGGGAGGGTTAAAACTGGCAACCCTTCCACTATTGCGGATCTCATCCTCCTCGTACTGTTGGTCATGGTATTGGTGAGGGGCGAGTTCTGCTATTTGGACTTGGGGGGTGAGGGGTTGGATGACCTAGTGGGGCCATATGGTTTGTAGGGGATGAGAGGGGATAAAAGGGTGAGCAGTTTGTGGGTAAGTGATGTGCTGAGTTGGGTGCACATTCTGGGGGTGATGGGGGTGTGATTGAGGTGGTGGGATGTTGTGGATTTGAGGAATGGGATGGATTGGATTCCCCGTTGGAGGCGGGATGGGGGCGTAAGAGGTATAGGTGAATGAAGGGTACTGGTGGGGGAGTATCGGGTTGGTGAATGGGCCTTGATGAGGGTGGGTGGATGGGCCTTGGGTTTGATGGTTTTGGAAGGCTTGGATTGACGGGCCTTGGGCCTGGGTGTGGGGATTAATATGACTTTGGGCCAATGGGCCTTGTTGAGTTTGGGCTACTGGGCCATAAGGGGATTGGGTTTGGGTCCATGGCCCTGAGCTTGGGTTTGGTAGTTTTGGGTCTAAAGGCCCTGGGGGGCTTGGACTTGGGCCTGGGTCTGATGGGTTTGGGCTTGAGCCCATGGGTTTGGAGGGTTCTGGGCCTGGGCCTGGGGTCTGATGGGCTTGGGTCCATGGGCCTTGCAGGTTTTAAGGGTCTTGGGCCTGGGCCTGGGTCTAATGGGCTTGGGCTTGGGCCCCTGGGTTTGGAGGGTTCTGGGCCTGGGCTTTGGTCTGATGGGCTTGGGCCCATGGGTTTTGAGGGTTTTAGGTCTGGGCCCATGGCTCTAGAGGTGTTTGGGCTTGGGCCCATGGGTTTTAAGGGTTTTGGGTTTGGGCCCATGGCTCGCTCTAGAGGTGTTTGGGCTGGGGCCCATGGATTTATGTGGGTTCGGGTCTGGAATTGAGGTGGGGGATTTTGGGAGGTATGGACGATGGGTGGTTGGGCATGGTTAGGAGGGAATGGGGTATAGAGGTTTTGGAAATTGGGATGCGGGGTTTGAGAGGTAGGGTTGCGAGAAGTAGCCCACAAAGCATACATCATTCTCATGTCCTCCATCGAGGGCATGGATTCGGGTGTGAGATTGGGGGGGGCTGGCTCACTTAAGGATGGAGGGAGTTGGGAGAAATTGGGCATGACCCGGGTAAATGGGGGGATATGTTGGGATGTGGATGGGCCATGTAGTGGGAATGGTATGCGAGATGGGGTGGATGGGATGTAGGATGTTGGGGGCATGGGTGATGAGAGGGATGGAACGTGGGAAGTAGGCGGGGGATGGGACTCCCTATGGGGTCTTTGGAAGTATGGGGATACGGTAAGGGTGTTTGGATGGGAGATGGGGATGTAGGGATCGGTTGGGAAATGAGGGGTTTCAGTAGGGGATGAAAAAGGGGTGTGTTGGGAGAATGTAAGGGAAGGGGATGGGGTGGAGGTGAACACGGGCGCCCCGAATGGGCCCGTGATATCGAACCTGGTTTGGGTGAAGGTGTCGGAGATCGGGTCTTCTCCTATATGGGAATGGGATGGGGATGACGGTGGGGATGTATCGGCTCTTGACATGATTCGCTGACGAGTGTTGTATCGATGTCGCGGATAAGGGCCGAATACCTTCAGTTCTTCTCTGGGCGGGTTTGAGGTCGTAGTAGTGGATCATACCGAAAGTGCTGGATATCGATTTTTTATTTTTCTATATATTATTTTTTTGAATTTTTTCTCTCTTTCTTTTTGAAATGAAAATTATCTCCCCTATTTAAATAAATGATGTTCTGGTGCCCTAGAAAAATTCCTGTCTTGGGAGATATATGCACCTTTAGTAGGTCCCACGGCGGGATCCGACACCCTTCGGAAGAAGCGAAAGGGAACCCTTTCGTTCTATTGAAGGTGAGGGAATCCACGCAAACGACCCGATCCCCCGAAGCAAATCAATAAGAAGTTACCTTCTTTTGATTGGGCGGGGGCATGTTGGGTGTTAGGAATGTGGGAGGCTACTGCGGGCACTAATACCGCTAATCGGGGACTTGGGGTGACGGATTGGGCCTCAGGTCGGGTTCTTTGTGGCCAGATATATCTTGGCGTATATATTATACATGACCAAAAAATATATAGGTTTGGCTGGGCGTATATATTATATACGCCTAGCTTAAATCTAGGGATTTTGGCTGGGCGTATATTTTATAGACGCCTGTGTAATTTTGGGGCTTTTTTGCTGGGTGTATATATTATATACGCCTGGCAAAAAGTTCTGTCAGTTAAATTTTGACAGTGGACAGCAAGCTCGAAAATGGGTCTTTGAACTGGTTTCCTGGGAGGGATGCTCCCGGGGACTGCTGTGTATGTTATCGGGTCCCTCCTTTCCGTTTCCTAGGGATACAAGGCTGAATTTTGGGTTGTCTACGCTCTCACCAATGCGGGTTTTATGGATTGATCGGAATTGGCAACCCAACCGATATACCTCCGGCGCAAGCGCCTTCTCAGGTACCAGAAGGGGTGGTTCTTTTCAGGATCATCACCACTAGGGCTGCCGCCTTACTGGGAATCGGGTAAATTATATATGTGCCTAAACCCCCCAAAAACTACCCAAAAATGCAAAAATAAATTTAATTATGTCCCTACACTGTTGGTTCACTTTTAATTACAGATTTTTAAAGGGGAGTGAAATTAAGTCCAAAAATTGGGTCGGGGATGACAAGCTCGTGCCGCCTCTACGGGCCTGCGTTCAAAGGTGAAATATGATGACCGAAATAAAGTGTGCAAGTAGGCCCGCCAAACGGCTAAGGCTCGTAAAATGACCGCAATTTAAATGACGTGAAAATAAATGCCAGCGGGCCCGCCAAACGGCTAAGGCGGCTTAAATGACAAGAATTGTAAAGACAGAAATTTAGAGGCGCACGTAGGCCCGCCAAACGGCTAAGGCACTTAAAGGACTGAATCGTAGGGGTGAGTATGTTAGTAAAAACAACAAAAATATATAAAAAAATAGCAGAAAATAAGAAGGAAACAGCAGTGGTTAGTAACAAAAAAAACAAGGCCAACAAGAGGGGAAGCGCTAGGGTGATGTCCCCAGCAGAGTCGCCATCTGTGCGACCATGGATCCTCGTGAACCCGTCGCAGCGATGCGCTCGCCTAACGAATGAAAAATGTAGAGTCGCCACCCGGAGCTTTTGGTTACCCGGGAAACCTTCAAATCGATATTTTGAGCACCGAAGTGCTAAATATGACTCTGATTTACCGGTCTTTGCCAAAGGCTCTAGGGTAGGGGCTTCGGTTATCCATCGGGAAGGGTTTAAGCACCCGATCAACCCGCACGTAGTGGTCTCTATCTATGGCCAAAATAAAAAAATAAAAAGGGCGGAGTTTCCCCTTGCCCGAAGGCAATAAGGTCCTATCAAGCTTTGAGCCAAACTAAAATTTCGGCGACGTAACGGCTTGAATCCTTGGACGGAGGAGACACCAAGAAGGCAGAGGAAGAGAGGGGTGAGCCGGAGCTCACGGGCCCTTGTTGCACCATGGAAGATCTTCGCGTTGGCTTGCTTCCGATGGTTTAAATGGTATGGAAATGGACTCTAATGCAAAGATTTGATAGATAGGGAGTGTAGAGTGAAGCTAGAGATTAGATTTTGGCTAAAAGAAGGTGATCTCATGGTTGAAATGGAGTGGAATAGGTGATCTAAGCTTGCTGGAATTCTGGGAAATAAATAGCATTTTCTCTCACTAGGACTTTCTCTCTCTTAAGCTCTCTAATCAACCAAATTTTCCAACCCTTAAGGAAGAGGGGGGCCTCTCTATTTATAGAGAAGAGGTGGGTTAGGGGCTTACTTAAGAGCTAATGGGTTTAGCAATTAGGTAATCCCCCATCTAAGGTTTTCTAGGTTTTCAAGGTCCTAGGGTTTTGGGAAATTGGTTTTAATGGTAGATGATGGGGTGATACCAAAGGTGACTTAAGGGTTTCAAATAAGCTCAAAGGGGGTGCAACCAAGCTCAAGACACCCACTTTAACTAAGGGGATGGTCAAAGGGTCAAACTAGATGAAAGAAATTTGAATGATTATATTATATACGCCCATTTAAACAAGAATTCAAAATCAGGGGAGTTTTGAGAAGATGAAGCCCGTGGTGGGTCCCATCTATACTGGGTGTATATATTATATACGCCCGACCAAATTTCCCCCAAAAAAGGCAGGCGTATATAATATATACGCCTGGCCAATCTGGGGCCAAATTGGCTGGGCGTATGTAATATACACGCCTGAGTAAAAGTTATGATTTTATGTGGAACTTCAATCAGCCATAACTTTTGAACCGTAGCTCCAAATTGGGTGCTCTTTGGCTTGCTGGAAAGTTGGAGAAGTCCTCTTTCCAATGGTATATGGTTCATCCTTGGTAATACTCTTTGTGAAATTCTGTAGCCCTCCTTCCATCAACCGCTCAGAAGGATTTAAGTTAGGTCTGGGAAGGGATTCTAGGGTTTAGGGGTGACTTCTAAGGATCGGGGGAATGGCTCTAAAGGTTTTAGGGTGATTCCTAATGGTCTAGGTAGGTTCCTAAGGGTTCAGGGGGTGCCATCGGAAGCACAGGGGTACATCTCTCCCTAGGTACAAATTGATCGGGCCTTGGGCCGAATTTGGGTGTCTACACTGAGACAAAGCCTGATGGAACATCTTGGTAGTGCTCGTCATCGTAACTCATTATTGCTGATCATCATTGACCAAAGCCAAGCAGATGAATGAAGTTAGCTGAGAAAGGATACTTTGACAGCAGTAAGTGTAATGCACCAGAGCAGCAAAAGATAGACCTCACGGAGTTGAGGAGCTTCCTCGCGAAGCTAAAGATGCAGTGGAAGAGGCCCTCGCACAGATGTGTCGCGCAGTTAGGAGGACACCTGAAATGACCTCGCGAAGATCTCACAGGTTAAAACTCTCAGAATTTGTCCTCGCAAAGCTCTTGCGGAGATCAAGCCTAAAAGTAACCATGCGAAGAACCCAACGAGTCCATATGTACACTGAACAGAATTTCACCTCACGTAGCTCTGGATGAGAGAGACGCCCAAAATTCTCTTTGTGTAGATCTCATGCACTCTGAAGCCTTACCATTGACTATGCGAGTGCAAGAGCATAACTGTGCGAGTACTTAGCGAGAGAAAGAGCTTCTAAAGCTCTACTGTGCGAGAAGTCTAGGCACTCTAGATAATCTCTGCGACAGCATTGCAGTGCAAAGGAACTGCGCGACGAATTGAAGATTCACTACGCGAGCAAGCACTTCCCACCAGCCAAAGGCAACTCCACGAAGGCAAAGTAGCTGCGCGAATGAGCTAAAAGCCGATACGAGCCCCGCGAAGCACAGGCTCTCCACTTCTCAGTTTTCACTGAAGGACTTTTTGGGAATTTCCCAAGGCTTGGGCACACTTCATAAGGCATAGATTTCAAGGCGCATATCTCTAGGCATTTAAGGGTTGTAACAATGCCACGTCTGCTAGAAAAATTAGGGTTAATCTCTTCAGAGCCAAGGCCATTTTGACAGAGTATATAAGTTGTACTGAGAGTTTATTATTTTCATCTTTCCTTCATTCTCTGCCGACTGAGAAGTCTAGCAGGCTAGGGTTAGGGTTTGATCACCTCTTTTTCCTATTTTTCTTCTCTCTAAGCTCAACACTTGCTGGTTAATCCCCTTATAAGCAGCTAGGTTTAGTTTTGTTCCAGTCTTGTAATATATTTTGGTATACATTGGGATTCAGATGAATAGTTGTGTACAGGCTGCAGCCTGGAGATAATTCATTATAAGTTTTGTGTTCATCAATGGGTTGCCTTTTTAATGCTTAATTGAATCTAACGATCTTATGGCTTCTTTAGATGTCTATAGGATCCATGTATTTGGGACTAGCCCATTCAGTTTCTAATAGATCTATTGCTTACCATCTCATATCTCTTGGTTTGATAGCCCCATGGAAAGCAATGTTGGATCTATAATGAGATCCAGGGAGCTCGGAGGCCTGTGGACCATGGTGGTTGCCACAGTTTTCATGTTCTTTCTCAGGCCTCTGTGGGATAGATAGACCGATGGGATACCCTGTGACCATTCAAGTCGATAGAGTATAGCCCTAAGGTTGTATCCATTCATATATTTGAGAAGGATTCTTCTCCTCTGCACATGAGCTTCTAGAGCCTTGTGAGGAGGTTTGTACAGGAACTGGCTCCTCTTTGTTTTACCTAGCTGACATCAGATGTTAGATCTGATCTCTTTGTAGTTATTACAACTTGAGGCTAAGTCATTGCAGGCCGTTTGTAGCAATGACTAGCTGAATCTAAAGCCTTATTCAACCTATTGCATGGTCCTTTTAGTGGGCATTAGTAAGCAGTTAGCCTTAGCAAAATACTTAGGATCTTATGGGTTGGAATACCTATGGATGTCAGCTAGGTCTATGCGCAGATCTGGGGAGCTTGTAGCACTAGCATTACATAGTGTTGCAATAGTATTCATGGCTAGAGCTAGTCCAGTGGTTGTGGAAATGATCGATCCACTCTTCTGGATTAGACTAGCGAATTTCTGGTTTAACTAATGGGATTTGACAGACTCTATTGGATACCCTGTGACCATTGGAGTGGACAGAGTATAGCCCTAAGAGCGGCCCAAATGGCATGGGTTAAACTGGGAGCTTATACCTTGTTGAGGCTTTTAATAGCTCTCCACAAGGAGGACTGCAGAGACAAACGAAATCTGAGTTACATTACTGCATCATTAACTCTAGGTCAACCTGCTTACTTTTCATAATTTTTATATTTTATTTTGTCACACTCTACCACCATCCTCCTCTTAACCCTTTCATTAGGATAGGGCTACATTTTATTTCTCTGCTTTTAGGATTAATTTAGTGTAGTCGTGACACCCAACTCCCTTCCTTTAGGATTGTCTGACTTGTAGGCAGATCTGGAGGCCTACTATTATAGCCCATTTTGGGTTCTTGATCATTTTCTCTGTGGGACAAACTCTTACTTATCAAAACTTGCTACAATGGACCTTGTATCTTACAGGACTGAACATACAACTTAAAATAAACATGGAACCCAAAATGCACATAAACCCAAAACACGATGCACGGAACATCTAATCAGAAGCAACAGAAAAGTGAGGGGAGGATTGGTTGGGTAACACCCTTTCTATCCATTTGGAGGACTTCCCTCCCGCCATCTTCCCCTCCGAACAATAATGATGTGCATCACATATCAATCCCAACACCCCCCAAGCCACAACGACAACTCCAATCACACGATATCACTAAAACACGAAAATCGGGATACTTCAAACTCAGGACGAATAGAAAACATAATAAAATAGAAAAGAATGAAGAAAAATGAAGAAAACTCAGGCATATATAGACGCTTAAAGAATTAAGTGCCCAAAATATGGCGCACAATCCAATTAAGCGCAGGCATAATCATGTGTATTCTGAATTAAACACCACACTACAAGCGTGCAATTCATCTTTCGTCACCGCAAAAATCCCAATGAACTGATCCCGCGTTGAAGACCCCACGCGTAATCGAATTACACACTTACACTGATTCGCAAAATTCCAAAGGTCACTCGCACAATGACCTGGTGACGTTTCAATCACACGCACTGATCAGAGCGTGTAATTGAATTACACGCACACACTCTGACGCATAATTAACCCCTAGAGCCTCTCGATCACGCACTCCTTCCAAGGCCCGTAATTGAATTAAGCGCCCATACAAGAGCACGCAATTTACCAGCCATAGCGCACTCCTCAAACACGACAGTACTTCGAACGAAATAAACTTATGCCCACAACAAAAAACCTAACAAAGCAAATACGTAAGACAACATGTCCTATTGCAATAAGACACATACGTAATTATCTTGACCCATCACAAACCAATTAGGGGTGAGAACTGATCCTCGTAGTCCCATCACAGCCAAGTCACCCCTTGACGACCTACTGCTAATTCATGTCCCACCGTGATCAAAATTATTCCCCAGAGCATCCACTACAGAAGATAAGCCAATAAAATAAAATTGTCGCTCATAGCCCCATCGCTAAATATAAAAGCCCCATCACGACACAAAATGAAAAGTAATGATGATAAAGTAGCCAATCACGCTACTTGTCCCATCACAATCAGAATCATTCTCCCTTGACCCATCACGTGACCTCACACACCAACTAGAGAGAGAGCCACTAAGGCCTCATCACATGCCCTCATGTCCCATCGTGACGCTAAAGCCACATCACATCACCAAGGCCAAAGGCAAGTCCTGTTGCAACCTCAAGACACCATCATTATCCCATCACTTCGCAAAATAGCTAAGGAGTCATCTGATCGACATTCCAGAATATGTCCTGTCGTGATGTAGCTACAACCTGATCTTGTCATATAACCTAAGATCTACCAAAGAAAGGAACAAACATAGCTTGCCCACTACATAACCACCAATGTCCCAACGTCGATTACACTTCCCTGAACTTCCGTCACAACCCACTACGACACACAACCAGTAGAGAAGGCTCAGCCAATGTCCCATCTCAAAGAGCCAAACCCCCCTCCAGACATTCTACCACGACAATCATTACATCCCATTGCGATGACTCCTGAACGTCCTATCATGTAGCAATTGCCAGACTCCACCACAGCAGAAGCACACGACTACCGATTGAAGAGGAGATGATCACGCCCATCAACTATCAAGTCCCATCACGAACATCTCATCAGGTGATCCGGATGACTCATCACACTGACAACCATCAGGCCTCGCTCCAACAAAAAAATAAAGGAGAGAAAACCTGCTAATGTCCCATCGCAACACCACCATAATAGTCGGCCAGTCCCATCGCAAGCAAAAGCCTCCCGCTAGCAACAAATCAGGTAAGTAGAATAACCCTTCGTCTACTCGGTATTCCTTGTAAAATATACTTAGATAATATTAAGTCAAATATTTTCAAAACCCGTCTTTCTCGATTCGCGAATCATTGTAGTCCTCCCATAAGAGACAATCACCAGTATTCGCCAAGAAGATTAGACAAAGCATCTAGCATACCAAGTGTTATCTTAACAACCACATGAACGGTCAGGTCCACAAATCCTGTACCGATGGATCTACTTAGCGACGTCTCGGAAGCTACATTTTTCATAGATTCACCACCGAATTGATCATAAGTTAAAATCCACAAATTTTCAAAAAACAAACAATAATAATAATAAATAAACTCTCTTATCTATCAAAATTCACTTCTCATCACTCTAATTATTTTCTTCCCTTGGGAAATCGAACACCGAGTACGTTCAACTTTGAGAAATCACAAATATCCACTGGAAAGGGACTCCTGACGCGCCATTGGGGTGAGCAATGATGCGCCCAGTCTAACATGACTGGTGAAAGTCTTCACCATTACATGATATTGCATTTTATCTGGTCACTTAACTTTGTATCTGGACGTTCGTATGACGCCCCCCGCTACCTTGATTGCATCATTTTCCCTCTGTTTGACTGGCCCTTGCAGCAAGTCGCTATATGCAATGGGATGCCCCTTGGACCCACAGATTTGGATATGACGGTCCCCTCTGTTTGACTGTCACTCGTAGCAAGTTGCGATATGTGATGGGTGCCCCTTGCACCCACAGACCAGGATATGCCAATTTCCCCTTGTCTGACTGCCACTTACAACAAGTCGTGACATGAGACGAGATGCCACTTGCACTCGCGATTGTGGATACACCTTTTGATAGCTACCACTGGGCTCCCGAATGCTCCATGTTAGCATGCACTGATAGATAAGAAGGCTAAGCACTTCATGTCAGCATCCCCAATTCTCACTGATGATTTCTCAAAAGAAACGAGAAGGCACCCTCAGAAGAGGGGTGTCTACTTCTTTGACGCTTTCTTACTTCACAAGAGCGCACCGAAGAGGGGCATCTGTAGACACTCCAATTTTGCCCTCTCGGAGTATACAAACCTATTCAATCAGCCTTTGACCTTGCCCATGACTTTCAGAAGGGACTTACCTTCTCTGAAAGCTCTAAAACCCTAGTATGGGGACCATACACTAAAAAGATAGTCTATGGCTAAACACAAGCTAAAACAATAACTTTGTGGCTCAGACCCCACAACCCTAATATGAGGGCTATATACTGAAATGATAGTATATAGTCGAGGCACATGCTGAAACAATAGCCTTGTGGTTCGAACTTGACTTAGCCTAGGGATGGTTTCAAATTACGCGCCCACACTAGTGCGAGCAATTCGATTGCATGCCCCACATTTGGCTCGCAATTGGTCCCACTTGGACAAGACATGTTCTTCCCATGGGACTTTTTTTAGAGTCAATTTTGCGCCCTGTCCAACATGTGCAATCAGATTGTACGCCTAGTCACTGACGCGTAATTGGTCCAATATGGACCAGTTTTTGACCTTCTAGAGGCTCCCTTAAGGCCCGATTGTGCGCCTAAACCAGAATGCGCAATCGATTGTGTGCACTGTATAGGGCACGCAATTAGTTCTAATTAGATTAGAACTCAGACACCCGACTAAGCTAGTCAGCCGGTCACTCACTGAGTAGGTCACCGACTCAAAGAGGTTAAGCGCCTGAAAAAGGGTGCATAATCCAATTAAGTGCACCAGACAGAGCGCATAATTGGATTTGACTGGCTAATTGTGCACCTCCCACAGGGTGCACAATTACCCGAATATCTATAAATAGACCCCCTACCCCACACTTCAACACATCTAGCAATTGAATTTTCGAGGTCCTCTCTTCCAAGCTTAGGGATCTCGAGTTTCTCCTTTGTGGCGCCCAACCTCAGGTAATCTCTTAAGTTCTAGTTTCTAGTTCTTAATTTTTTGTTTCTAGTTTTCAAATTCTAGCTTCTAGTTCTTAACCTCTAGGGTCTAATTCTTAATTTTGGCCCCAATTCTTAATTTTTTCATTCTAGTTTCTAATTCTAGTTCTTAATTCTTAAGTTCTAGATTTCAGTCCTTAATTCCTGATCCCTAACCTTTAAAATTTTAAATCCTCAATTTTCTAAGCTTTCAATCACCAATTCAAACTCAGTCTTTTTAAAATTACTCTTACTCATAAAAAAATCAATTTACTATTTTTTCTCTCTCCGAAACTTTTCCCTTTGAAAAAATTCGAGGTTCTCTCTTGGGCTTCCAAAAGGGGTGAGCTGCCTTCTAGACTTCTAGAATTGTAGACTCTTCCCCGGGAGCCCCAGGCAGTCAAGCTAGTGGCACCAGCCTGTTAGTCTTAATTCTCAAAGTAGTATCAAAGGAGAAAGCATTTGGTCTAAAACCAATTAGGTTCCTTAACCTTTCAATTTTTAAACCCAGCCACCCGATTTGCCTAAGGGAGCTTACGGAGGGTACCCGGGAATGAGGCCAATCCTCCTAAGCATAACGGGCCACAACACCTTTTTTTATTAGACTCCTAATAGGATTAGGAGACTAGGTTAATTAAACTTCCAGTAGGATTAGGAGATTAGATTCGTTAGAATCCTAGCAGAAATAAGGAAACCAAACTAGTTAGACTATAGGCAACCCACAGTAGCTGACATTGGTAGGTCGACGATTCAGTAATGGAGTTCAACCTACAAGCCCCCGCTCTTCTTAGAGCATGATCAGTGACGTGTTGCAGCATCGATAAATATCTGCAGCTAGTGATCGCATCACTCATGTATTCTTCATTAAAAATTTACTTTTTTCTTTTAGCAATTTAATATTTCCTAATTTATTATTCATCGCCTTCGCCAGAGTTCACCTAGACCGAATTGGGCACTTATTCTAGGAACCAAAAGGAACCTAGAAAAAGTGCATACTAACATTTACATTTTCATTTTTCATGCTCTATTATCGACTCCAATGGCTGGAAGAGGTGTATGAGAATCTAAAATTTTCTATATTTCAAAAAAGGAGTTTTATGTTCCACTAGTCCTTTCAATCAACTTGCCTGAATTGGAAAGTGGTTAATGAGTCAGATGATTCCCAAAATATTTTTCAAAAATAATGACCTTCAACTGGTGAATGCCTTGTGATGACTACGAGGGCGATAAATATATAGGTATGCCAGTTTAGGCTACAAGACATGATCTTGGTCGAGTTATGGGTAGCGGTCCAAGGGTTAGAAAGTCCTTCCCCTGTAGTTGCTTCCTGGGCATGCTGCCAAAATAATATAAGTTTTTTCCCACGTGGGCCTTAATTTCCCTCTGGGCGAGGCGGTTGCGTGGGTATTGTTTCCTTACTTCTAGCTCCCCAACTTTGAGTTTTTTTGGTCGGGTAAAAAAAAATAAGTTTGGAAAATTTGGGCATGAAATATGGGTTGGTGACATTGCTGGGTAAAAGGGTTTTTTTTTTCTGTTTTCAAGTATATATGTTATTTTTTGTTTTTAGGTGTTTATATATATATTTTTTTTTCAAATTTTGAGTTTTTTTTTTTTTGCATATTTACTTTTATTGTTATTTTTTAGGATACATCATCAGTTCCTTAAGTAAGGACTGACTTAGAAAGTCCACTTAGTGGGACATGTTGATTAGTCGGAGTGACCATTCGATTAGATGATCTTGTTTTGGTGTCCTCGATCACCCTCGATCTAATTGATCAGGGACGAGAGAGAGAGATTATGCTTAGGTTCATGATTTGAGTGACATAAGATTTATTGAAGAAGGTGTGGAATCATTTGATTTATTCTTTTGATAAATCTTTTATGGTTGGGGCCTTCTTGTTGGGAGGGACCTTCGTTAGTCTCTCAATGGAGTGAGGCATCTTGTAAAGTTAGAGCATGGGACAAAGTCTTTCCCATGTGGTTTTGTGTGTTATCAATTTTTTTTAGTTGGGGGTTATTAAAGAATATTTTTGGGTTATGTTGTTTTGATTTGATGAAAGGGGTAACGGGAGTGTGATGTTGATTTCGTAAAAAGAGTAACAGGGTGAGAAAAAAAATCAGAGCAAAAGGAGAAGATAAGAAAGTGTGGACCATGGTGGATCCTTCCTTGGCGTGGAGAGGATTAGTTTTATTTGATTTTGCTTGTTTTATTTGATTCGCACTTTGGGTTGAGGTTGTTTTAAAATTTTGTTTATAGTTTTTGGAAGAGGCTTAGTGACTAGAGTTGAGGGTAGTAGTTTTGTTGGTTGGGGTTCTATGAAGGTTTTGATTTTGAGGTCTATGGAAATTTGAATTTGGGGGTCAGAAACGGTCATATTTATGACGTTGATTTTATGTTGTGGTGGGGTTTGACGATCAGTTGTTATGTTGGTTTGGATGTTGATCGTAGTTGTAAGATTTAAGTTTAGTTTCATTTTGAGAGTGAGAGTGATGATAGATTCATGGATTTGTTTATTGTCGGATTTAGTGATTGGCTCAGGGTTGAGTGTCATTGGTGTTGTAGAGATGGATTCACGATGGGTTCAGTTTTGATGGTGGGTTCTGGTTTGATGGCAGGTTCGAGCTTGATGACAGGTTTAGATCCAATGATAGGTTTAAATTTGGTGGAAGGCTCAAGTTCAATGATAGGTTTAGGTTTGGTGACAAATTTAGGTTCGATGATAGGTTTAGGTTTGGTGACAAGTTTAGGGTTGATGATTGGTTTTAGTTCAATGATAGGCTTAGGTTTGGTGGTAAGTTCAGGTTTGATGCCTAGCTCAGGTTCGATGATAGGTTCGAGTTTGATGATAGGCTTAGATTTGGTGACTAATTTATGTTTGACGGTAGATTTAGCTTCGGTGACAACATCGGGTCTGACGACAGGTTTAGGTTTGATGATAGGTTTAGTTTTGATAATAGGTTTGGTTTTGATGATAGGTTTAGTTTTTCTAATAGGTTTGAGATTGGGGCTCAATTTCGTGGTTGGTGAGGTGACAAGTTTAAGAGTCGGTTTTGAAGTTTGGGGGGCGATATGTTTGATTATGGCTTTGTCTTCGGAGGCGTGTTCTGGGGTGAGTGAAATGATAGATTTAGTAATAAGTTAAGTTTTGGAAGTTGGTGTCAAAGAGGGCGTGATGATTGGTTCAAAGGTTAGTGGGAGAATGTATTCGGTAATACGTTCACGTTTTGGAGTAGGTGTGGAGATTAATTCAAGGGTCGGTTCTGAGATTTGTTGAGTGATGTGTTCGATCGTGTGTTTAATAAGGCATTTGAGTTTTGACGTTGGCTCAGATGTGAGGGGGTTGATGGTTTTAGTAATGGGCTTGGTTATAGGTTTAGGTTCAACGTTTAGTTCTGAAATTTGTAGGATGATTGGTTTAGGCATGGGTGGTGTTATAGTATGTTGATGGAGTGGCTCGGGAGTCGTTTCCAGAATCAATGTTGGACGCTTAGTTTGAGTGTTGGTTCGGGGAGTGTGGCGATTGATTTGTTGGTTGGTAAGTTATGGTGCCTAAGGATGGGTTGAGTTTGTTCGGGGATAAATTTTTTGATATTGAGGGTCCGTTGGGTTGTTTCGGAATCGCGTTTGATGATTTCAGTGATAGGTGGAGGCATTTTGGGAATATGTTTCATGATTTTGGTGGTAGGATGGGTTAGTTCGGGAGTGAGTTCAACAATTTTGGTGATGGGTCGAGTCAGAATTAGTTTAATGATAGGTTCAATTCGGATAAGTTCAGTAGTAGGTTGAGTTGGGATAAGCTTAGTGATAGGTTGGATTTCAATGTGAAAGGTGGCTTTAGGTTTGATGGTGTGAGTGGCAAGGTTAGTTGGCTAACTGAATCGTATGGACGTGCTCTGAGGGAGGTTCAATCCTACGAATTAGGCTAGCTAGGTGGAATGGGGCAAAAGTGGTTGAAGGTGTAGAGTTTGATTGGATTTGGAGGTTTGGTTGAGCTCGTTAAAGTAGCAGGGTATAGAAGGTGACGTGGGTTTGTGTAGTGTTAGGATGTTGGCCTTGATTCTGGCTAGGATATTGAGGTCGGCTATGGTTGGGGCATGGATGTTGGTTAAGATGAGGGCATAGATGTTGGTCCCGTTTAGGGTGTAAAGATTGGTTTTGCACATGGCGTAGGTGTTGGATTTGGTTAGGATATTGATGTGGGTGTTGATTAGAGTATAGAGATTGATATTGGTTTCTGTATTGAGTTTGATCGTATGGGTGGAAGTTTATTTGGTGTGGTTCTTGGTTAATGTTGATTTGTTCGAGGCTTGGATTTTGGTTTAAGGTGTTTTTTTTAGGATTGTCGGAAGAGGGTCCTTCAGATGTCAGAGTGGAGAAATTAAGGTCCCCGTCGTTTATGCAACGTTGTATGTGCGAAGCACGTAAGCAGAGGCTTGAAAAGTCAGGGTAGTCGCTTAGTATAAGGGCACTCCAAAAGGGCTCAAGGGTATTATTGATTACGATGTCTATTACATCGCTTTCTTTTATTTGATTCCATGTTTGTATTGGTTCAAAAATCTATTGGCTAAGTCTTTGAAAGTTTGGATTTTGGCTAAAGGTAAGGCAGGGAACCAGTCGAGCGCTTCTCCTTGTAGAGATCTCTGAAAGTAATGGATTAGGAGCACATGATTGGTGCGAATTAGTTGAAAATCGTTACAGAATAGTTGCAAGTGGTTGTTTGGATTTTTTGTACCGTTATATTTGTTAAACTTTGGAGGTTTAAACCTAGCGGGTATAATGAAGTCGATGTCTCAACAGAACTTATCGAATGTGCAAGATCGGTTAGAGCGTTCTCTCTTAGCCATGTAATTGTCAAGAAATTGAGGGCGGTCATTTATGTTTATGGTGTTGTCTTTTTTAGGTGTCTTGGGAGGGGGTTGTCTTCGGTAGTTGTTGTTATAGGAGGTGTGAATGGTATGCCTGTTAAGTGTTGGGGGTGTCAGGGCATGTGAAGGAGTCAACGTCCTTTCCCCTTGTCTACTTCTCAAAGTAACTTATCATTTATCTATCAACTTTCGGTCCATTGTGGCTTTATATAACTTGGCCAGGGATTTTCGTAGGGTACCGGCTCCCTTCCCTCCTTTGTTGAGTGCACTGGAAGTGAGGTCTATGATTTGGCTACCAGAGTAGTTCTATCTAACGTCACTTTCTCCGCTATTGCTACCGCTATTATTAAGTGGAGTAAAAGGGGGTTGTTTGCCTCGACTGACCATATTTATCTAGGCACGACGTTGGACTATCCATGGAGACGGCCTAACGTTATACTCAAGATCATTATGGAGGCCCCATGAGGGTGGGTCATTATTTCTTAGGTAACTATGCCAAGGTGTGTATAAGTGTGTGCCAAAAAAGTGAAAAAGTAAAGCAGAAAAGAAAAATAAACAAATCCAAACAAATTAAATAAGGGCAACCTTAGCGGAAGGAGTCACATCATGATCATCAGTTTGTTGGTATGCACTTTTTTCTAGCTCCCTTTCGGGTCCTGGAATAAGTGGCCCAATTCAGTCCACATAGACTCCGACAGAGGGCGATAGAATAGTGAACTAAGAAATATTAGATGTTGAAAGGAAAAAGGTAAATTCTAAACAGAGAGTACCTGGGTTGATGCGATCATCAGCTGCAGATATTTATCAACGCTACAACACATCACTAATCACGCTCTGCGGGATGCGGGTTGATTCCTTTACTGAATGTCGGCTAGCCAGCTTCAGTAGCTATGGGTAGCCTATAGTCTATCTAGTTTTGTTTCCTATTAATGCTAAACCTATCTTAAAAAGGGGGTGGTGGTCCACTATGTTAAGGAGGATCGACCCCATTCTCGGGTACCCTCCGTAAGCTCCCATGGGAAAATCAGGATGGCTGAGGCTATTTTGAAAGTATTAAGAAGGGTTAGGGACTTAATTAGCTCTAGGCTAAGAATTTGCACAGGGGTTTCCTAAAGATCTAACGCTAAGTGCTTATTCCTTCAATGCTCCTTCGAGAGTCAGGGCTAGCTGGCCAATACTGCTAGCCTGACTACCCAGGGCTTCTAGAGAAGAGTCTACAAGCCTAGAAGTCTAAAATGCATCCCCACTCCTTTCTTTGAGAATCCCAGAGAGAACCTGGAATTTTTTAAAAGGACAAAGCTTAAGAAAGAGAAGAAAGAACTCGTTAATTGGTGAGTTTGGCTGTGGAAGAGGGGTCTTTTTATAGGTATACGGGTGTGCAACCGTAGACTTTGTGGGTCCATTGCGACAATGTGCTCACTAAAAAAAATAGAGTCGCTAATAAGAGCTTTTGGTGTCCTAGGATACCCAAAATCAATATCTTAAGCACCAAAGTGCTAAATATGACTACGAATCATCAGTCAACGCCAAATCCTCTTGGGTAAGGACTTCGATTATCAATCGGGAAGGTGTTAGGCACCCGATCGACCCACTCGTAAGCAGTCTCTACTATGGCCAAATCTATGTTTGTATACTTTATATAATATATATTTATAAGAGATAAAAAGTGAGCGGCACTTCCTCTTGCCCGAAGGCACTTTGATCCTATTGGGCTCTCCGTTAACACCAAAATTTCGGCGGCATAACGGCCCAAATCCAAGGATAAAGGAAAAACAAAAAAAGAAGGTAGAGGAATAGAGGGGAGAGTCGGAGCTCTCAGGCCCTTATAGCACCGTTGGTTGGATCCTCATGTGAGAACGACACCGATG
The DNA here is from genome assembly GCA_021018995.1 of Chloranthus sessilifolius. NCBI lineage: Eukaryota > Viridiplantae > Streptophyta > Magnoliopsida > Chloranthales > Chloranthaceae > Chloranthus > Chloranthus sessilifolius. The sequence continues at coordinate 15,737,087 of CM037594.1, forward strand.
AGCTTCCGAAAGCACAATTGGTAAAGGAAAGAGTCTTAACTAGGTAAGGCTTGGAAGATATGAGCTTGCGAGTGATGATAGAAGTAGTGGTATGAGATAGGCTAAGGCTTTAACCTTAGAAAACTCAAGTCTGGGCAAGTGAGGAGATAATTGGGTAGAGCTTCTTCTCTTAGAAATTTCAAAAGATGGTTAAACAAGGGGGGGGCGGGGGTGGCTCTCTATTTATAGACTTTGGGGTGATTAGTGAAGGGTTAAGTCAATAATGGGTTTAGAAATTAGGTAATGGGCAATCTAAGATTTTTGAGATTTTCTAAAGCTTGGAGAAAAGGATTTGGGTTTAATGGTGGATGATATATAGGGTGGTACTTGAATGGAAAGATGGTGATAACTTAAGCTAATAGGGTCACTAGGGTCCTAAAGAAACACACCTCAGACTTTGGGGTCGTCCACAAGTCAAATCTCCAATGTCAATTGCGGCCATTTTTTAAGGAAAACCTGGCCTAAACTGTTGGAAGTTGAAGACCCGCAGGGTCTCGGCCCGGTTTTGCAATTTCCTGCACAAATCCATTATCTTTATTTCACCATAACTTTTGATGTACAACTAGGAATTAGGCGATTCTTGGCACGTTGGAAAGTTGAGACCTTATTCTTTACTATGGTATAGGCCTTAGCTCCAGAAAATATTTATGTAAATTTTAGCACTCTTCTTTCTATCCGTTGTTTTGGTTGGGCTTTCTAAGGGTCCCAGAAGGGTTTTAAGGGTTCAAGTTGATTCCTAAGGATTTGTGATGATTCCTAAGGGTTCAGAAAATACTTTTGAAAACTCGAGAGTATGCCTTTTCTTGAAGTACGTGTCGATCGTGCCTTTGACCAAATTTGGGTGTCTATAGATGTCCCTCTTTGGTATCTGATTACTAATGATCGTATGCCAAAGAAAGAGACATTTGAAGTGGCCCAAGGCACCGCTATTGGATCCATTATATTCAAGGTAAATTTCAAACGTCAAAAATAAAAAAAAACACATAGTGAGTGACGTAAGCCCATTACATTGGGAAAACGTCAGTCACTCGAAATTATCGGTCCCCAAGCGCTTAGCGACATTACTGGGCATAATCAAGATGGTGTGATTGATGGAGAGTAGTGGAAGCCCAATGTGTTCGAAAAACATTTGTTCCTCAATATGATTGATGAAGCATGATGTTTGAGTTCTATTTTGAGCAAGACAGTCCCCGCGCGCAGGAGGGTGATCGACCCATACTTAAATATTGGCTTAAGATTATGATGCGAAGATCCAATGGCTTGTGCCCTATCTTGTGAGGCATTATTTGCCCCACTTGATTGGCCACGAATGCCCTTACGTGAGGTAGGGTTTGAGGTCTTTGGACGTACCCATCGATCTCGACTTTTGATTTAGCACAACGACTCGAGCGGAGCAAATATTGATGTTGCAATGCTTTTTGGGAGTGTATGCCACTTTTGATAATGTGCCCTGGATCATCTTGACCTAAAGTGCTCCACTTCATATAATACTAAAAGGATCGGGCCAAAATTGAGTATCTACAGAAGGAGACACTCAATTTTGGTCCCCGTCAACAATGATCATACACATCATTTAATTATTTAGAAACATGCACCCATTAGGAGTGATAAGCAACAAAGGCGATGGAAGTCCCGACCCAGGTCCCACCTGGGTAAAATTTATGGGAACAAACAACCATCAAATGGATACTAAGATGCACTTGCGTACCTTTACAAGGTTACCGCGCCAATGTAGGTTTTAAAATTAAGGGAAGTGAACCCTTTTGTATGCATGTTTGCACATAATTGATCGATATATAATTTCATTTTTGAGAGGTTGGTCTTAACCAACGATTGATCTTTTTCGGAGGAATTTGAAGTTTAAGACACTTAAGTTCACATGATTCCAAAAATGGAGCACTCAGTGCAAAGATTTAGCAGTGGAATCAACCCGATCGAAACATTGACCGTTTGACCGAGATTGATACAGTTGCTCCTACTTTAAAGTAGGATCCAAAGATCCAAGGTGAATCTTAGACTTGAGACATCGATTTAGCATAGCTACGTTGCCAAAAAAATATTAACATTTTACCGCATTTGAAGCACGTGTGTCAGTAGCTGTGCGTGACATAGATATATCTTTTTTCTTTTTCAAACTGATTTCTTTTCTCTTTATTTATTTTTTTAATAGACCGACGTGATTGGTGAGATGCTTCCTTTGACCATTTGATGTTAAGAGGCTTTGGGTTGTTTGATGTTCCTGCACATTCTCAAGAAAGCCTTAGTCCCTTTTTTATTTATACAAATAACAAATGTGCATCCTAATAAATAGATGAAAAAAAATTTTACCTATATATTTTTTATTTTCTTCAACACATATATATACTTTTTTTGGAATTTTGTTTTTGGGCTTTTTTGTTCTTTCTCATTTTGAGATGAAAGTACGATACTATGAATATGTTCGTGGACATAAAGAGAGTGGAAATATATGTATATATTTTATTTTCATTTTTTTATATTTTTCTTGATTTTTTTGTTCTTTTGTTTTTCTTCTTTTTTTGTTTGACGCCTTAACAATGAGGTAATGGAATGGATCCCATTTTGAGCATAGTCGAACTAGTTCATGCAGTCAGACCTGAGTGAGGTTTAAGAAATTTTCCAAGGTCGAAACATCCATCCCTTTAGATTGAACCAACCTTTTATCCTCACCCCGGGTCATGCGTTTGAGGGTGTCGTCTAAAGATATACCTGATCAGGACCAAATTTGAACTAACATAGGTGGCCAAAATGAGGCCCAAAGCTCGAAAATATAACCAACGGAGTAACCGATATTATTTTTTTCTACTCACAATGCCTAGGTTTTCGCCATACCCGTTGGCGGCCTCTTTTTTATCCGTAGCACCCTTTCGGGTTTTCACCATGTCCATGGGTATGCATTTTTACCCTAGGCGCCTTTTAAGGTTTTCACCTATGTAGATATCCAAATTTGGCCCAAGGCCCGATCGAAACACATTTCGAGAGAGGTGCGATTCTGAGCTTTTGATGGCATATATGGAACCCTTAGGAATCACCCCAAACCCTTAGGAATCACCCTAGATCCCTTAGAAACCGATCTCGAACTTTTAGATACCAGTCCCAACCCTTAGAACCCATTCCAAACCCTAAACCTGACCTTCCCGAGAAATGGATAAAGAATGGTGCACCAGGACTAGATGAGGTTTTTTACTGATATCAAATCTCATACCATTGAAAAGTAGAGATCATCAGCTTTCCAACGGTTCGAGAATCGCCCCAATCAGAGGTATATCAAAAGATATGGTGCTCCGAACCCGGAGGGCAGGGAGGTAATATCAAGTGCCCCCCCTAGGGATTTGGCGCAACTATTAGTCGCGCCAGGCTATTTCTCCCCAAAAATGGCCTTGTGCAACTAATAGTTGCGCCAGTTTTAACTTTGCCTAGCGCAACTATTAGTTGCGCCAGGCCAATTCTCCCAGACTTTTAGCCCGGCGCAACTAATAGTTGCACCAAGGTTTAAGGTGGCCCCCACCCTCACAAGCTAACTTCCAGGCACTGTTCTGCACTATTTTACTGTGCATTTGCCTGGTGCATCTAACAGTTGCGCCAGACATATGAACAGTAACTATTGGAATTTGCCTCGAAAATCATGATTGGGGTTTGACTTGTTGACTACCTTGACCTTTGGGGTGTGTTTTGCTAGTTCTGTTGTAGCCTCTTGAAGCCTACTTGCACCCCTTTATGTGGCTTTAAGCCTCACCCCATCATTCACCATTGGAGGACCTACTCACACATTTCAAGGCTCCAAAAACCCTTGGATATGAGATTACCTAATTGCTAAACTCATTTAGCTCTTAAATGGCCTCCTAACCCACCCTTTTCCTATAAATAGAGCCCCCCACCCCTTGGCTTAAGGGTTGAGAATTTTGGCCTTAGAGAGAAAGAGCTTAAAGTGAGAAGATCTTTCTCCCTTTGGTGCACACTTCCCATACAAATTCCAGAATTCTAAAACCTCCTTTGAGTGATATTTTTTACCTTAGATCCCTTAGTTTAGGTATATGCTACCCATTCACCTTCCCTCTCTACCTCTTAGCTTCAAGCCTTAGGAGTTAGAACCCCATTTTCCACCATACAAAGCCTTCAAGAGCTCATCAAAGCAAGCCACGCAAGGCTCTCCTACGGTGCTACAAGGGCCTGAGGGCTCCGGCTCTCCCCTTTCTTCTCCTATCTCTTTCTAGCTCCTTGCATCCTCCCATTTGTGCCGTTACGCCACCGATTTTTCGGTAGGAACGGAGGGGCACAAATAGGATTCTAAGCCCTTTTGGGCAGGAGGAAGCTATTTTCTTTTCTTTCATTTAATTTTATTTTTGTCCATTAGTAGAGACCGCGTTAAGTGGGTTGATCGGGTGCCTAACACCTTCCCGATCGATAACCGAAGCCCCTACCCAAGAGCCTTTGATGTGGACCGGATTCAGAGTCATATTTTTAGCACTTAGGTGCTCAAAAAACTGAACTAGGTATCCCGGGATACCGAAAGCTCCCAGTGGCGACTCTATATTTTTTATTGTTAGAGAGCGCATTCGTCGCGACGGGATCGTCCCGATTCCCACTGTTGCACAGATGGCGACTTTGCTGGAGAGTTTTAGCTAGTAGAGCTTTCCCTTGAACTAGGCCTTTTTATTTTTTTATTTTTCCTAACATTTATTACTATTTTTTTTGTCTTATTTTTGTTGTTTTTTTAACTCACCCCTCCGATTAAGTTATTTTTCTCACCCCTACTTTTCCGTCATTTACATGCCTTAGCCGATTGGTGGGTCTACATATGCATTGTCTTTTAAAATTCCTTACTTTTCCGTCATTTTAGTGCCTTAGCCGATTGGCGGGCCTACTTGTACATTGTCTTTTAATTTCCTTTAAATTTCTATCATTTAAAGTGCCTTAGCTGATTGGCGGGCCTACTTCCGCACTCATATCCCAACAGTGGACACTGGCCCATAGTGGCGGCACGGGGTAATCACCCCCGGTCTTTTAACTAAAGAAAACTTTCAAAAAAAAAGAAAAAAAAGCTTTGAAAAAATTAAAATTGAACCAAGTTAGGGAGCTTAATTAATTTATTTTGCGGGTTAGATTTTCAAAGGGGTTGGGATTAGGCAAACACATAAACACCCGGGTCTTAATATGGCGGCAGCCCCTAGTGGTGATGATCCAGAAAAGTCCCAGCCCACCTAGTATCTAAGAAGGCGCTTGCGCCGGAGGTATATTAGGTGGGTTCCCATTCAAAAGCTTAAAACCCTTGGGGAGCGCGCTAGCAAGTTATACCAGACTCAAACCTGCTAGGTGCAGTGGGGAGCGAATCGATCACTAAAGAATAGCTCAGTTCCCGGAAGCCTAGCTTCCACAAAAAACAAAAAAGAGAATCATTTCAGGCATCAATGGCTGCTGTTTTCTATTCTGGAGAACCAGTTTTTGCCTGGTGCAAGTATTAGTTGCGCCAGTGTAAAAACACTGGAATTTATAACTGGTGCAACTAATACTTGCGCCAGCTTTAAAATCCCAAGTTTTACCTTGGCGCAACTAATAGTTGCGCCAGTGTAAAATTGGTCCCCTGCAACCTGAGCACATGTATTAGTTGCGCCAGGTTTGTTTATCAGCCCACAAGCCCGAATCCTTGGCCCTTTTCACATCCCGAGTTCCCCGATTAGTGTGCTTAGTGCCTTGTTTGGGCCCCGCCATCTCCGACACCCAATACGCCCCCATTGGTCAAAAGAGGGTAACCTCTTTTGGGCTCACTTCGGGGAATTGGGTTGTTTATCTATATTTCTGTGCCTTCAATAGATCGAAGGCTCTCCTTCGATTCTTCCGAAGTGCCTCGGAGTCGTAGCCGCGGGTCTTGAATTAAGGTACAAGAGCCACCCAAAAAGGGAATTCCAAGGCCTCGGAACCTTTGTTTTTCAAAAATTTTCATAAAATTTAAAATATTATATATAATCAAAACCCAAAAAAATATATAGTTTGTGGTGTCGGCACAACGGCATCATTTTGCCCTCCGCCATCCCGTAGGAGAAGAAGGAGGAGGATTTTTGAGCCTTATCCAAGGCACCCTTACCCGACCTACTCCCAAAGAATGTCGTGGGTAGTGGACCTGGCTTACGCCGACCCCGACTCATCCCCGCCACATTCTCCAACCCACTCCCATTTGGGGGAAGCTTTTTCCACCATCCCCCTCACCCAACCCCCCTTTACCGTTACCGGCCCATTTGGCGCCCCCATTTTCCCAATCGATACCTCTCAAAATATCCTAAGTCCTACCCCCCATTCTCCATCTTTTGTCCAAACCATGCCCATGCCAAACCCATTTTCCCAATCCACATCCATGCCCCAATTCCCATCATCCCCCTATAGACCCGATCCACCCACATTCACATATACCACTTCCACCCTATCCAACCCCCCGCAAAATCCCCCATCCATCCGGGTCATGCCCATTTTTACCAGGGCCATGCCCAACTTTCCTCATCCCTCGATCATGCCCCCCATCATCCCAAAACGTACCCAATGCATCCCCTCATCCACCCCATACACCCCCACCTACAGTGGCCATGCCCGATTATATCAGGGTCATGACCAATTTTTCCACCACCTCCATCTCATCTATACCCCATCACCCGTTAAATGCCCCATCTCCATCCTACCCTACCTCCATGACCATGATGGAGGAGATGTTCCAAGCCTATTCCATGTGGAAGGCTTCTCAAAACACCTCCTCTCCTCCACACCCCATGAACCCATCCCATACCCTAGCCAATCTCCATGCCTCACTCCCCCATGACCCCCATCAACCCCCCATAATCCACACCACTCAAACCCCCATTACTCACTTACCCCAAGGCCCATTGGCCCAAACCCTCTTTTCTCACATATCCCAGGGGCCATGGCCCAATACCCCACCACCCAAACGCACCGAGGGCCCATGGCCCATTACCATCAAGGGTCCATGGCCCATACCCATCAAGGCCCATTGAGCCAGACCCACCAATGGCCCATGGCCCAGATCCACCAAGGGCCCATGGTCTAAACCCCTTAAGGCCCCATTAGGTCAGACCCACTAAGGGCCCATGGCCCAGACCCATCAAGGGCCCTTGGCCCAAACCTACCCAGGCCCACTGGCCTACACCCCCCAAGGGTCCATGGCCCAAGCCTATCAATGGCCTGTGGCCCAAAATGGCCAAGGGTTCATGGCCTAAACCCAAACCCCCCACTCATACCATCCACAATACCCCCAACATTTAACCCAACCTTCACAGCCAGGTCAAACCCATGCCTTACCTCAAACCCAATTCTCCCATGGCCCCACACCCCAAGGCCATCTCCAAACCTTCCCCCATACCCAATGGCCCTATCAGGCCCCATCTCAAAACCAAATTCCCATCACCCAACAAACATTTACTAACCCCCAATGGGCTCACCCAACCCCTACTCATGTCATCCCCATCCAACCCATGCTACAACAACAGGAGAATCCCGCCCTCACTACACATTATGTCGACCAGCAGTATGAAGAGGACGAGATTAGGAATAGCGGGGCCTATGCTAGGGCTTTGACCAGCCTCAACCCTCCTCCCATCATTGCCCATCCCCTGGTGGCCCAAAGTGAAGTCCAACCAACTGCTGAGAAAGCAGCTCCCATGTCCAAAGAATCAGAGCAGCTGAAAGAACAGTTGGACAAAATATAAAAGCAGCTGATGAAAATGGGTGGTGCTGAAATCCACGCCACGGACTTCACAGACTTATGTCTGTTCGCTGAGGTCCCCCTGCCCCCCAAATTTTAAATGCCAGCCTTTGACAAATATAATGGCACGGGCAATCCTATTGCACACCTAAAGTCCTACTGTGGGGATATGTGCCAATACGGGGAGGACGAAAGACTACAAATAAAAGTCTTTTAAAAGAGTCTGACCGGTCCGGCTTTGAGATGGTTCACATCTTTAGAACCGTCTATGATGAAAACGTGGAGGGACTTGACGCATCTCTTTCGAGAACAGTATGTCTACAATATAGACATCGAGCCGTGTAAGTCTGACTTGGCCCATTTGAAGCAGAACCAGAACAAGACCTTCAGCGACTACTTAGGGCGATGGAGAGCACTGGCAGCTCAGGTCCATTATAGAATACCTGATGATGAACAAATAGAGATGATTTCAAATGACACTATGCCAGTAATCTTAGACTTTTTGGTGTACCAGTAGCAGTCCAGTTTTGCTGATCTGGTGAAAAATGCTAACCAATGTGAGGATGCTATCAGGGAGGGCCGTCTGAATAAGAACATGCCAAGTGGACCTAGTGGGGTTAGAATATTTTTAGAGCAGAGGAACGAGAAGATAACATGGGGCGATGTCCAAAACATAGTTAATACCAGGACCAATAATAATACTACGTTTCAATTTCAGGCAGCCCCACCAGCACCTGTTAGGCCTGAGCAGGCGCAAAGAATGGGGAATGGGCAAGGGATGCAAATGACCCCGGTGCAGAGGGCTGCCCGCTACGACCGAGCCTTCACACATCTGGAGCAATCTTTGAGTGTACTTTTGCCCCTATTAGTAGAAAAGAGATTAGTGACTATCCGCCAACCGCAACCTCCTCCTCACTTGATCCCAAAGAACTATGACCCATTGCAATTTTCATCAGAATCACCCTACTGATCGCAGCATCCCATTGAAGCCTGCCATCCAGGACTTGATCGATGCCAGGAAAATCATACCCCCTGCACCTTCTCAGCATGCTAATATTCACCATGTGCCACTACCCCTACATCCTACCGGAGGAGCAGGTCCCAGACCCACCATCAGAATGATAGAAGATTAGGAGGAATTTGAATTTGACCCATCCGATTACATCAATGATCGGGAGAATTATGTGGCACCATTGCCGATGAATAATGAAGAAAGGAATGTTGGGGTAATTTAACCCCTAAATTTGTCTGAATATTTCCCCAACCCGACTCCACAAATTGAACCCTTGGATCTCAGGGCATACTTTCCATCGCCCACACCCGTCAATTATGTGAATATCAATGCATACCAACCATACACAACAACCCCCATCAATTACCCCATAAGCCCCCAGGCCCCGAATCCTGCACCCGCACCCGCCAGTCATCAATGGCCTGCGCCCGCCCCATTTCAATTGCCACCATACACCACAACCCCCATCGATTACCCTTTAAGCTACCAGGCCCCCAATCCAACACCCGCACCCATCAGTTATCAATGGCCTGCGCCCACTCCATCACCCCCAGTTCAACCACCGACAAATTCCACCACACCGGTCAATTACCTAACGGCCCATCAGACCCCCCATCTGCTGCCATCACCCACTAGCTATGAATGGCCTACTTTTACCTCCTTCCCTCCAAGGCCACCACCCTCAAGCTTCACCACCCCCATTTAGTCCAATCTTTCCACCCAACTCGCTGCCACCGAGGTGAATCAAGTATTGCCACACCTCCTGAGCCGACAGTACAAGTACCTCAAGAACCGGCAGCCATACCTTATTAGCTCTCGGGGCCCACATATGATCCTCATTAGGTCCCGCTAAGCTACGAACAAACAGATTTCAATACCGGAAATAGCAGCAGAGAAGGGTCAGTAGATTTTGTTACCAGATCAGGGAGGATATCAAAGCAGCCAGAAATACCAGCAGCAGCATAGGCCCAACCTGAAGGAAAGAAAGACAGCGGGATGAATCCCTTCGAGAAGATGAATCGAGAACATATACTGGAGACTCAGCTAAGAAGAATGCCTGCCCATATCACTGTATGGGATATATTGATGATGTCCCCACTCTATTTTCAAGCATTAATAGGGGCATTAAAAAATGCGCATGTATCACTCCAAGTTAGCCCAGATGAAGTTGGGCAGATAATTGGTCAAGTGATAGCTCTAAATGCCATTTCATTTTCTGATGCCGATTTACCTAAGGAAGGAGGTAGTCACTCAAAATCTTTGAATATAACCATTGAGTTCGGAAATATGATTATCCCCTTGGTACTAATTGATAATGGATCTACATTGAATATATGCCTGTTAAGAACCGCCACCAAGATCGGGGTTGATCCGTGCATGCTAAGGCCCACCAGAACTAGCGCTAGAGGGTTCGACAACACCAAGAGAAAAATAATGGGAGAAGTTGATCTTGAGCTATTGATGGGGCCAATAACCTTTTCCATCTTGTTTCAAGTCATGGATATCAAATCCTCATTTAACCTGTTATTGGGGCGCCCGTGGCTACATGAAGTCTGAGCCATACCTTCCACATTGCACCAGAAACTCAAATTTGCATCTGGGCATAAGATTATCACGATCATCGGAGAGGGGCATAGTGAGAAAGAAAAGGTTGCCAATAGCATTGAAAAACCCAATATGCTGGATATAGCACACACCGCTGAGGACGTCGACCTCCACAGTTTCGAGTACGAGGTGTGGGCAATACTCTCAGAATCCATTAAGGGCATCATGTCTAAAACGGGAGGCGGTATGGTAGCAGCAGTGGAAATGCTCCAAAAGTGGGGCTATCAGAAAGGAAGGGGTCTGGGACCCAAATTACAAGGCAGAAGAGCAAGTTGTGGCTAAGGGACATAAAGTAAGATTCGAGCTAGGATACAAGCCCACAGAACAAGAGGTTTGAGAGGCCAAAGAGAAAGCCCGCGGCTACAAGAGCTCGAGGAATCAACATAGAAAAGAAACCTCGCCTTAAGCCGCACATCAAGGATTCCTTTGTCAGCGCAGGGGCGGTAAAGATCGATCGAAATGGGGCAACCCATTTGACCCCACGCAAACCCACTGTCCCAATCCATCCAACTAATCCCCAGATCTCCCTTCCCAGCTTGGAGATAGATTTGGCCGCATTGTCCCTTTTCGAGGAACGATGGTCGGTACCAGAACAAACCCCCCCTGTGGTGAATCACCACAAAACTGAGTTATCGTTTGAGGACATGATCTCAGATGAAATGGGGATCCATATGATGGAGGCTGACTCTAATGACCCATATCAGTCAGCACCCTCCATCCCAACAGGTAAAGAAGCGGCCCCTCAGGTATGCAACTGGGCATCTTTGCCCCAAACCCTGGAAGCGGGGAGTGGCTTAACATTTGGCACTTGTTTCCAAAAAAAAAACAACCTATAAAAAGTGAGATAAGCCCTTAGCAGGCAATACTTTGTATATACACAAACCCGCCTTGCCAAGGGACCGTCTCTGAAGAAAACAAACATCTCGAAAACATGGAAAAAATACAAAATCTCAAAAACATGGAAAAAATACAAAATCTCAAAAACACGAAAAAAACACAAAATCTCAAAAACATTGAAATAATCCAAAGTCTAAAAATATTATCATTTAAAATTTCAAGAAATGTCCCACAAAAGGATGCCTTAATCAAAATGCCCGTCCCACGTGAAATTGACCCCTTCCCTGTAAAAATACAAGAAGAGGTAGGGATCACGAGTCTGGACGAAGATGCCCCCTTCGAGGAGCTCCTCGATGAGCTCCTTGACCGATTTGCCGACTTTGAGAATGGCCTTACCCCCATTGTCGAAGAGGCCGAAGACGTCAATCTAGGAACTGAGGAGGTTCCCAGGATAACCAAAATTGGAATGTCACTGTCTCCCGAGGAAAGTAAAAACATGATCGACTTCCTTCGGTCATACCAAGGCATTTTTGCCTGGTCGTACGAGGACATGCCTGGTCTGGATGCCGATTTGGTCAAGCATGAGTTGCCTCTCTACCCTGATATGAAGCCAGTCAAGCAGAAGCTGAGACGTCTTCGACCCGAATGGATGCTGAAAGTCAAAGACGAGGTCATCAAGTAATACGTTGCAGGGTTTCTCATGGTATCCAAGAACCCACAGTGGCTAGCCAATATCGTTCTTGTGCCAAAGAAGGATGGAAAGGTCCGCATGTGTATCGATTTCTGCAATTTGAACAAAGCGAGCCCAAAGGACGATTTCCCATTACCACATATCGACATCTTAGTTGATAACACAGCTAAGCATGGGATGCTTTCTTTTATGGATGGATTCTTAGGATACAACCAGATCAAAATGGCAGAGGTTGATCATGAGAAGACAACATTCATTACCCCCTGGGGAGCCTTCTGCTATCGAGTCATGCCATTCGAGCTGAAGAATGCCGGTGCAACATACCAGAGAGCTATGACTGCACTATTTCATGACATGATGCACTAAGATATTGAAGTATATGTCGATGATATGATAGCTAAATCACCAGAGCGAAGTGACCATCTGGTAAACCTTCAGAAGCGGTTTGAAAGGCTGAGGAAGTACAGGCTACGTCTGAACCCACAGAAGTGCGCATTTGGTGCTATGTCAGGGAAACTTCTAAGGTTCATCGTCAGCAGGAGGGGGATCAAGGTTGACCCAATCAAGGTCAAAGCCATCACTAAAATGCCACCACCGTCTACCAAGAAAGAGGTTGGAGGGTTTATGGGCAGAATACAGTATATCAGTCGGTTCATTACACAGCTAACTCTAATCTGCACGCCAATCTTCAAGTTACTAAGGAAGAATTCGCCCGTTGAATGGAACGACGATTGTCAGGCAGCGTTCGAAAAAATCAAAAGCTACCTCCTTAATCTACCCGTTTTCGTACCACCTGATCCAGGGAGACCACTCTTGATGTATCTCTCCATGACAGAAGTTTCGATGGGATGTGTCTTGGGGCAGCACGATGAAACGGGAAGAAGAGAGCAGACCATTTACTATCTGAGCAAGAAGTTTACTGATTATGAAGTGCACTACTCTCATCTAGAGAAAGCATGCCTGGCTCTTGTATGGGCTACTCAAAGGCTCCGCCACTATTTGCTATCTCAGGCAGTTCTGCTCTTGGCACGAATGGACCCATTAAAATACCTATTTGAAAAGTCAGCTCTCACTGGACGAATCGCACGATGGCAACTATTATTATCTGAATTTGACATCACGTACGCCACTCAAAAATTGATCAAGGGGCAAGCGCTTGCTGATCATCTTGCTGATAATCCTTTACCTGACTATGAGCCATTAAGAACTGAATTTCCAGATGAAGATATCTTGTTCATGACAGAAGACGATATAGAAGAGGCAGAAGAATCATGGGTAATGCACTTTGATGGGGTAGCAAATATCTAGGGCCAAGGAGTTGGGGCCATCCTAATTTCACCAAAAGGATCCCATGTACCGGTCTCTATCAAGCTCAACTTTTCTTGCACTAACAATATGGCTGAGTACGAAGCTTGCGCCGCTAGTCTGCTGGCAGCTCTCGATCTGAAGGCAACTCACCTTCGAGTATTTGGCGATTCACAGTTAATCATATGTCAGACGAATGGTGACTGGAAGACGGAAGACGAGAAACTGATCCCCTATCATGAACACTTCGAGGATCGGATAGCTTGATTCCAAGATATGACTTTCTCATACGTCCCCTAGATAAGGAATCGCTTTGCCGACGCATTAGCAAATTTGCCGTCAATGATTGAAATCCCCTATGGTGTTGAGATGAAGCTGATAGTGATCGAGTAGAGGAATGAGTCAGCCTTCTACCTACAGATTGAGGAACCTACAAAGCTTGATGATGAGCCACCTTGGTTCTCAGATATCAAGAATTTCCTCGAGACCCTGACTTTCTCAGAGGGTACATCCAAGACAGACCGACCAACCATTCAACATTTAGCAGCAGGTTACGCCATTTGCAGGGAATGCCTCTACAAGCGATCATACAATAGTATCTTACTCAGGTGCCTCATTGAAAGTGAAGCGATCAATATTATGAAAGAAATCCATGAGGGAGCATGCGGAGCCCACGTCAGCGGTCACATGCTCGCTAAGCAAATCCTACGGTAGGGATACTTTTTGACCACCATGGAATCGGATTGTTGCAAACATGTTCAAAAATGTTACAAGTGTCAAGAACACTCTAGTCTGATACACGCTCCTACCATTAATCTTCACTGCATGACCACTCCTTGGCCATTTGCTACCTGGGGCCTTGACGTTGTCGAAATGATTAATCCAAATGAATCAAACGGACATCGATTCATTCTCGTCGCCATTGAGTACTTCACCAAGTGGGTAGAAGCGGTGTCATATGCCAACATCACGGCTAGTCACATTGAGAAGTTTCTCAAGAACAATATTGTGTGTCGATTTGGAGTACCCAATGATATCATCATGGACAACGGCACAAACTTTGTAAATAAGTGCATCAGAGACTTCTGCTAGCAATACAAGATCAAGCACCATTGCTCATCCCCTTATCGGCCTCAAACCAATGGAGCCGTGAAAGCCGCGAACATGATAGTCATCCGCATCCTTGAGAAAATGGTAGTCACTTATCGAGATTGGAGCGAAATGCTGCCATTTGCTTTGTGGGCCTATTGAATGTCAATCCATACCGCTACAGGGGCAACACCATTCTCCCTTGTGCATGGAACCGAGGCCATCCTCCCGGTAGAGGTTGAAGTACCCTCACTCCGAATCCTCATGGAATCAGGCTTACTCGAAGCAGAGAGAGAGAGAGATCTCGCTTTGAACAATTAAACTTATTGGACGAGAAGAGACTCCTAGCCTTGTGTCACACTCAAGTTTACCAGGGGAGAATCGCAAGCACTTACAATAAACTTTTCCATGGTCGAGATCTAAAGGTAGGAGACGATGTGCTGAAGAAGATCTTCCCATCCCTCAATGCCGATCCAAGAGGAAAGTTAAAGCCAATTGGGAAGGACCATATGTCATTCGAGAAGTGCTGCTGGGATACGCCATTCGCCTCGCCGCCATGGATGGAGATCATCTTCCTGAGCCCATCAATGCTGGATACGTCCAACGGTTCTACTCTTAGTCTATCGCGATAAGGTAAGTATTGGTGAAACAGATATGTGACTGCTTAAGAACCACCCAAAAGAGGCCATCATTCTAATTACAGTAGCCAAAAAGCACCCCTAAAAATGATGATATCCTTTGCTACCCCATTTGAGCCTGGGCCTTTCTTTCAATAACCCCCTTCCCCAAAAAAAACAAAAAAAAAATATATATATACATGTACATGTACATATACCAAAAAAAGAGAGAAAAGATGCATGTGTATAAAGTTACTATCAAAATCCAAAAAAATCGAAAAAGCAAAACATCAAAAAGAGATTGCCTGAAATGGAGGAAAAAGAATAATAAAAAATGAGTATAGAAGAATCACGGGGCATGTACAGTAAAAACCCCCAAGGAAGAAAGTATGTTAAAAAAACTGAAGTTGTATCGAGGAAACCCTTTTAGCCCAGCATACCTTCAAATCCTAACCTAACCCATGAACAAGCTGCATCCTGAAGGAAGCCCTCTTTGTAGGTTCGCAAGCTGTCACAATATCTGTTAAAGTCAACATGAGCCGAGTCGTGAGACGACACCAGAACCCCATCCAGCCAGCTCTGACGGAATCAACGTCTATGTCGTGGCTGTTGAAAAAAGGAAAAAGAAAATAAAATAATAATAAATAAAGAAAATACAAGCTCAAAGAAAGATGGACGTGGTGAAAACCCGAAAGGGCGCTACGGGTAAAAACAACGAGTTTTTGCGGACCAGGTGAAAACCGAAAGGGCTCTTGGGTTAAGAAAGTTGAACCGACAGACGTGGTGAAAACCAGAAAGGGCGCCACGGGTAAGAGAGGGGGATAAATAAAGAAAAATTAAAAAAAAATAAGAGAAAAGTTTGGACTGATAGAAATTATTGATGTTTGAAGAGCCTCCTTGGTTACTCCCCCTGCCCCTCTTTTTTGGGGGTCGTTCATGCTAGTTCAAATTGGGTCCCGACCAGAATTGTCTTTGTGAAACCCGCACCGTCAAACGTATGACCCGAGGCAAGGAGAAAGGTTTGACTCAATCTAAAGGGATCAATATTCTGGCCTTGGCAAAATCCGAAAACCTACCCAGGTCCGACTCCAAAGAAAGGGTTCGACCATGCTCAAAAGTAGACCCAGGGTTTCCCAAAGTATCACCCAATGATTAAGGCACAAAAAAAAGAAAATATAATATATATAAACCAAAAATAGAACTGTATAGATGTATATAACTGCCTTTTGCATCACTTACACCACATCCCAAAAAATAGTCGGTGTGATGACTAACGTGTTTTCCTTTTTACATGTATAAAGGAAAAACAACAAAAACATAAAGAAAATATGTATACCAAAAATGTGTGTGTATCTATAAAGGGGTTTTATACGCCCCTTTTTTGTGTATCTGATCTGTGCAAAAAAGTTTTGTGTGCAGGAAAGAGTTAACGACCCAGCTCGCGCTTCAAAGCGCTAATCTCAGCATAAAGGTCATCCTCTCGGACATTCCTCTCAGTCACCCAACAGCCATGCTGGCTCTTGAACCTCTTTCGAGAAGAGTCGGCGGCTCCAAAAGCAACACTCAGTGATCCCTTCAAACGGAGAACCTCGCTCTCCACTGTGTCTGCTCTAACCCTCTCGCATGCCAAAAGTTCTTGCAGGACCCTCTTCTCATCCACCAATAGCTCGATACGGGTTCTGAGCGCCGTCTCTTTCTTTTGCTAGGGGCCTCCAGTATCAATGATCTCTGACAAATCCGGGCCATCAGCGGCAGGCTGCTCAGTCAACAGCCAGGCATCGTACTCAGGAGAAGTTCTAATCGAGTCTCCCTGCTCAAAATCACACATCAGTGTCGACTGACGCGTCTCCCAAAGAGCAGCAATCCGATCTATGTCCCTAAAGGATCCCCTAGAAAATATCAAATCACATAAAGGGGGTCTGGCCTCACAAGGCACCTGTTGAGGCAGCCGAACTGACGCCCTCGTGAATGGGAAGTAAAAGGTTCTACCCGTTAATCCAAGGAGGGTGATGCCCTCGTGATCTCTACTACGAATTATCGGGAAGGCTCGGTCAAGCCATGGGAGCCTCCATGTCAGCTCGACATTGATCAACCAAAATTTCAGATCTAACATATCGCCCTGGGGGAGCAGGTGGTATCGACCCAGAAAACATTGGACCACCTCGCCTCGGGCAATGTAAAAGCGGGGCACGGGCCCCAAAATAGAAAAATGCTCGCCCAACCAGACCTGAAGCAACAAGAGGCATCCCCGAAGGCCCTCCACCTTACCCAAAGCAAAGGAATCAAGGCATCGATACAGCTCGGCAAACACTAAATGCATCATGGATCGGCCCGCCTCCAGCTCCGCCAGAATATCACAAACTGCCAATGAGAAGCTCTCCCCCTGGTGAAGAAAAGGATTTCAGAGATGAGACAAAGTGGTAGGGCTTTCACGTTAAAAACATTCCTAACCGGCAATTTTTGGAGGCTTTCATCACTGGAAAGTTCTTTGAGGAATTTTAGCGAACACCTTGTGGGCCCCCCAATGAGACTTTTCTCATACTCGGATTTCTTCAAACCGAGAGTAAGGCGAATGGATTTGGAATAACCTGGCCGCGTCATGACTCTTGCAAGGCCCCTGTGAAGCTTTAGGCCAGACAGATTAGATAGCTCCTCAAGGGTTGGGGTTAGCTCCCGCTTCCCGAAATGAAATATGTGGAGATTAACATCCCAAAATGAAGCGGTGGCATGAAGAAGTTCCCACCGAAGGGGAACCTCTAGGAAGGAAGGAAAGAAGGAGAGATAGCCCAAGGCACTCCAAGTTGGCGAGCTCACTCTCATTCAAGCTCCCAAATCAGGCCATTAAAAATTTTAGCCCCAAGCCCAACGAGGGGGGCAAATGAACTCCTGGCCCACCGCGTAAGGGAGGGCTGGAAAGCGGGTCCATGAACATACAAGGGTCTTTTGGGGAGATAAGAATCGATGTATGCTGATGGACTAGCCTTGAAAAAAAGCAAGGGCAAACAAAAAAACCAGTCAAAGAGACCAAGTCAAAACAAAAAGAGCTAACTTTTGGGCTGACTCGGGTGTATAAGGACCCATTGCTGCCCAGGTTAAACCTGGTGCAAATAATAGTTGCGTCAGTGGATTTTGGACCTCTATCTTGTCTGGCACAACTAATAGTTGCGCCAGCACAAATTGGCCCCTTTTCTTGCCTAGCGCAACTATTTGTTGCACCAGAACAAATTACCCAAGAGATAAAGCTGGCGCAACTAATAGTTGCGCCACACTCCGAGCTCCCCCTCTTCAGCCATTTTCTGGACCTAACTTGGGGGACGTACACCCCTTTTGTTTGTTCGCTTCACACACCATGTTCGTTTAACGACTAATCGTTTGTTCTGTTAATTTATATATATATGTAGGACCGATTTGATACCAAGCAATCGGGGGTCACTTTCCAAAGGCATTCTGGGCCAACACATCCTGCAAAGAAACAGATTTGATAACAAGCAATCAGGACATAAAATCAAAGCGAGACTATCTCCAAATGATAATAAAAATCAAATTTATTTCCAAAGTACCACACCAACCATTCTCCAAATTATTTAAAACAGATCCAAAACAAATTAAAGAAAAAAAAATGTTGAAGGAAACTAATAGCCTATTCCTTGCTCGCGCCCTTTGATTTCTTGTGACGGCGAGATGAGCCCTGATAGGTTCGCATGTCCCCCACCCTAGACCATGTTTGCGAGATCTTACTGAGTAGGGAACGTGACTCCTTAGCACGGGCACGCTGCAAAGCACGATCAGGATCAAGATCAATTGAGGGACCAGTAATAATGAAATGAACAAGAGGAATAGGGCAGCTAGGTACTCAACGTCTCCACCTCCCTAAGCTCTGCAAGATGACGATGATACTCTGCGTATTCCATGGCCGAGTTGAAGTCCTACGATGCAATATTCAGTTGCCGGGACAATCCTAAAAGCGTGCAGGGAAACCAAAATGGAGGAGGATTGACTCATCAGAAGACTTACCCAAGGGACCACCTCAGGAGGAGGAATACGGGCCGCCTCAGCAGAGAGCCGTGCCTGTCGATCTACGTCAGCGCAGAGGTCTGAGAGGAAGCCATCGTCAAGATGCCGAAAGGTCCCATAGGATACAGATGGACCACCACAAAGGACACCTGCCTGAGAGGTACCCGACGGACCAGCACCCGAGGAACCCTTGCCTGAGGGACCCACACCAGAAGGACCAACACCAGAGGGATCTACCCCTGACATATCGGCAGCACTCGGTCCACCTTCACCGTTCGAATCATCCCCCGGAGCAAACTGTGCACCAAATAAGGATCCCTTCGGATGAGAATAAAGGTCAAGTCAAAATAAAAGGGAAACAAATCCAAGCTGAGAAGAAATTACCTGGTCGACGGGGCCGCCAAATGCCAGAAAATTTACGCTAGGGATAAAGCGCGACAGGATGAACCGGTATAGCAGGCACTCGTACCAAGTATGATAATCCCCAGGCACATGAAAAGCATGAATGGGGAACTCGTTGTTGAAGAAGGCCGCCGTCAGCTCCTCGATACTACCAGGAGGACTCCAAACATCGGCCAGGGGGGTCCACAAGTATGGCGTAGTAGCCCCGAAACTAGTGCACCACTCGCTCCCCTAGATAGTAGCATTTGGCCCATGCTCCATAGAAGAAGACGACGCGACGATTGTTGAATAAGCGGGAGGCACCCACGGTTGCTCGGTCCCAGAAGGGGGATGTCAGGTACGAATCAGGGAGGATCTGCTCAAAGTCAAAAAGTGGGAGAGACCAGGTAAGCAACACCTCAATCAAAAGAAGTGTCCAAGCTTAAAGTAAATAAAGGCTGAAAATTTATCACCTGCTCGGGGACCATCAAGTCAAGATGGGACCTTAGGCCCATTTCCATGTGCTTTAGGCCCACGTCACAGCATTGGGCCTGATGCCAATTGCTGAGGAGGGGATAGGTGAGCACCTCCGAGAAAAGGAGCGGGCGCTCAGGGTGAAAGTGATGATATCCCCATACCTGAAAGAGGGGCATGGCACAAGAGAGGGTCAGTAGCATATATGGATCAGTCAAAAAAAAAAAATGAATGACAATGATGGCAAAAGCAAAGGAAAGAGGAATTACCTCCAGGGCGGCCCAAAATCCCACGGCAGACTTCGAATCCCCGGTCGTAACCCGAGATAAGTTGTACATCAACCAGGCATATCCTGCCCCTCCCCAGTCATACCTAGGGACGTCACCCCAATTATCCATCATGCTCAATAAGGCAAAACTGACTCGTCCCCCGCTGGCATTTGTGAAAAGAGTCTTGCCCAGCAGGAGTATGAGGGTAATGCGAGCTAAGACAATCGCTCGCTCTGGCGTGATGTAAAGCACCCGGTCTGGCTGACCTAGGTCCACCAACTCATCAGCAGAAAAGAGGGAGGTTAGCCAAGACATCTTGACCTCTGTGCCGTGGGTCTGCCCACGAGGAGGATAGGCCTCGATCAGTCGAGTAATGTCCTCACGGCTCGATATCGCCAAAGTGGATATCGGGAGCCCCCCTATCCTAATGCCAGTGATCATGGCCCAGTCAATGGGTGTCAACGTCATCTTGGCGTACGACATATGGAACGTCTTGGTCTCAGGACGAAACCTCTCGATCAGGGCCTTCAGATAGGCGGCGTCGGCCCTCATGGCAGGGCATGATAGGAGCACCCCAAAACCCACCTACTCCAACAGGACCTTCACTACGGGGGGAATATAAAGGTAGAACTGATGGAAATCTAGCCACCCCCTGCGGAACACAATGTTGGGCAGCTCCTGCACCCAAAGAAATGCACATCAAATTGCAAAAGTAAAAAAAAGGACCGCGCAAAGGAAAGCAATTGAACCTATCTTTTACCTTGCCCGCTATTCTGAAATTTGAGATATGGGTGTACTGCTGATGTAAGAGGCCAACCTGGGCAGCCTTGCCCTGCATTTCAAGCCAGGGGCCTGCCCTCTGCTCCACCCAGAGGAACTACTCCCCACGCGGGCCATACACTATCTCGGGCCCCTCCTCCTTCCTCTCCTCAGGAATGTGCTCATAACCGCCCGACATGCTGGGACAACAAAAAATATATATATCACATCAGGGCAGATCAGTGATAAAGAGCCGTCTTTTGCTACAGACTACGGGAAGGTAAGCATGCTCATCTTTTTCTACCATTCTCAGAAGCAAAGGTATACACACACATAAAACAAAAATAATCCCTTTTGATAAAATAAAAATGCAAAAAAAAATCCCTTCCTCTTCATCCTCAAAAGTAAATAAAAACAAAACAAATTTCCCTTTTCTATGTTTGAAAAAAATAAAGCGAGTTAAAATATAAAAAAAAAAATCAATCAAAAAATCATTTCTTTATGCTTCTAAAGCAAAACCAAAGAAAAAGTCATTATTTTATGTTTAGAAAAACAAAAATAAAAATAAAAAATCATCATCATTTCCTTATGTTCCTAAAATCAAAAACCAAAGAAAAAGTCATTCTTTTATGTTTAGAAAAAAAAAAATTCATCATTTCTTTATGTTCCTAAAATCAAAAACCAAAAAGAGGGGGGTCCTTCTCTTATGTTTAGAAAAACTAAAAACAAGAAAATTCATCATTCCATACTCATAATAAAAAAAAACCAACACAAAAATAAATAAATTCCTTAGGGAAAGAACAAAAACTAAAAAGCTAAAAATATATGTAATAATAATAATAATAAACCCCTTTTTTTCAATCAATTCTCAAAAAACAAATATATATATATATATATATATACAAAAGCCAAAACTCATCGTCCTTAATTAATGTATAGAAATAAAAAAAAATCATCATCATCATCATTGTCCTTAATTGATTTTCGTAAAACAAAAGAAGCCAAAAATTCACTTTTCCTAATATAATGTCAAAAAAAAATCATCATAAAAAAGACCAAAAATCCCTTCTTTTTAAAATAAAAACAAAAAACAAAAAATCCCCTCCTTATGCACAAATGAAAAAAAAAAAAACAAAGAATATATATTAGGCACCAATAAAGATCCATAAAACAACAAAAAGAGGGCATTATTCAAAAAAAAATCATCAACACGTCATCAATAAACATATTCACAACAAAAATAAATCATTATTGATCTAAGAGTGCAAGATCATAACCATATTTGCAAAGAAAAAGTAAGAGAAATCAAAGGAAATAAGTTTTGATGGATTACCTCTCGAAAGATAAGGGTCTTTGGTCTAGCGTGGGCGCGCGATCGATCTACAAGCAAAAGCAATGGCAATAGGGCACGCGTAGAGGCAATGTAAAGGAACCCTAGGAGGGGGGCGATTTTCAGTTTTAAAGAGGAAGAGAGGGGGAAAAAATTCGAAATGATGCCCCACAGCCCGAGTTCGGGTTGTTTTATCCCCTAGCCAAGCCTGGCGCAACTAATAGTTGCGCTAGGCAAATACTTGCCCTCCTTTTGCTTGGCGCAACTATTAGTTGCGCCAGGCTATTTTAAACCCCATAGTGGCCTGGCGCAACTATTAGTTGCGCCAGGCACTTAGGCCGGGCTTCGGGTCTGGTACGGGCTAAATGGGAAAACCGGTTACCCCACCTTTTATTGTTTGATCTATCACTCCCGGCAGATGCACGCGCTCCCAAGGCGGCATTTCAGACATCCTTTGACTTGCCAAGGAACCCGTGCTAAAATAAAGACGGACCGAGGTCGATAAGCACCTCAGTCCTACACAGAAATGAAAAATTCCCACAGAGAAGCCAGAAGTATCCACAAGAAAATTCACATAATAGCTCGAAAATTCCAAAAAATTCACATAATAGCTTGAAAATTCCAAAAAAATTCACATAAAATAATAGCTTGAAAATTCAAAAAAATTCACATAAAATAATAGCTTGAAAATTCCAAAAATCCACATAAAATAATAGCTTGAAAATTCCAAAGAATTCACATAAAATAATAGCTTCAAAATTCAAAAAATCACATAAAATGACAGTTGAAAAATCCAAAACAAAAATCGCATAAAATGATAAAAAAATCAAAAACAGATTTGCATTCCCCACAACGATGCGCATGTGTGTTCTGATGTGATAAAATGTTGATATTTTATCAGCAACACCACTGTGCTATAATAGCGTCCTCAGTCTAAGGCCCGCCTTGGATTCTGGATCCTACTTCAAGGAAGGAGCAACGGTGTCAGTCTCGGTCAAACAGTCAAGGTTTCGATTGAGTCGACTCCACTGCTAAATCTTTGCGATGAGCGCTCTGTTCATATGAACTTAAGTATCTTAAAGCTTTAAATTCTCTGTTGGAAAAGGTCAATCATTGGTTGAAACCAACCTATTAAGAATGAGATTACATATCAATCAAACTATGTGCAACCATGCATTCAGAAGGGTTCATTTCCCTTTTATTTTCTGCAGGCTTAAAACCTGTATGGGCAGCGGTATCCCTATAAGTGTACGCCATGCGTCTGGGTATCCGTATGATGGTCGTTTGTCCTCGTAAATTATACCTGGGCAGGTCTAGCTCGGGGCTTCCATCGCTTTTGTTGTTGCCTATTGCCTCTGATGGGTGCATGATTATGCATAGTTAGTTGATGATTATGATCATTATCAACAGAGACCAGGATTGGATGCCTCCTTTTGGGAGGTGCCCGATGTTTGGCAGGATCCATTCAAGGAAATTGAAACTTGATACTCAAGGTCATGCTGAGTTGAGGCAGGCTTTCGAAAAAAGGCACGTACTCCTAAAAAGCGTTGTGACATCTATTCACTTCACTCGGGTGGTCATGCTAAATAAACTTTGGGCCGATGGGTTCGCCCAAAGATCTCGAACCTTGCTTTCAGCATAGCCACATGCGAATAATCCAATGAGGTCATCAAATGCCTTGTAGGATTGGACGCAAATTGTGGAGCCTTGCATATGTTTATTTCGCGCCTATCTTTGAATGTGATCACCCCTCTTACTTACAAAGTTATTGCATTCAGAATGAATCTCGAACATCAGTCACCTTCAAATCATCTCGAGAAGCAGACGTTTTTCCCGACTAACGGGTTTTCGCAACTCAAGAGGCGAACGTTTTTCCTAGCTATTGGGCTTTTGCAACTCATTTCACCTCGGTTATGCTTAGTAATGTCACTAAGCGCTTGGGAATCGATAACCTCGAGAAACGAATGATTAGCCTGGCACCCCAGGGCTTTCATTTTCTCACTGTGTTACTCACCTGATGTTTGAAGTTCGTTCTGAATGCAGCGGACCCGTCAGTAATGCCTTGGGCCTCTTCGGATGTCTCTTTTCTTTGGCATGCGATCATTAGTGATCAGATACCAAAGAGGGGCATCTGTAGACACCCATATTTGACCCAAGGCCCGATCAAAACACCTTTCGAGAGAGGTGTGATTCTAAGCTTTTGATGGCATGTATGGAACCCTTAGGAATCACCCTAGATCCCTTAGGAACCTATCCCGAACCTTTAGAAACCAGTCCCAACCCTTATAACCCATTCCAAACCCTAAACCTGACCTTCCCAAGCAATGAATAAAGAATGGTGCACTAGGACTAGCTGAGGTCTTCTACTGATATTAAATCTCATACCATTGAAAAGTAGAGATCATCAGCTTTCCAACGGTCTGAGAATCGTCCCAATCAGAGGTATATATCAAAAGATATGGCGGTCCGAACTCGGAGGGCAGGGAGGTAATTTCAAGTGCCCCCTAGGGATTTGGCACGACTATTAGTCGCGCAAGGCTATTTCTCCCCAGAAATGGTGTGGCACAACTAATAGTTGCACCAGTTATAACTTTGCCTGGCGCAACTATTAGTTGCTCCATGCCAATTCTCCCAGACTTTAAACCTGGCCCAACTAATAGTTGCACCAAGGTTAAAGGTGGCCCCCACCCTCGCGAGCTAACTTCCAGGCAGCGGTCTGTACTATTTTACTATGCATTTGCTTGGCACAACTAATAGTTGTGCCAGGCATATGAACAGTAACTGTTGGAATTTGCCTTGAAAATTGTGGTTGGGGTTTGACTTGTTGACCACCTTGACCTTTGGGGTGTGTTTTGCTAGTTCTGTTGCAGCCTCTTGAAGCCTATTTGCACCCCTCTAAGTGGCTTTAAGCCTCACCCCATCATCCACCATTGGGGGACCTTCTCACACATTTCAAGGCTCCAAAAACCCTACGAATCCTTAGATGTGAGATTACCTAATTGCTAAACTCATTTAGCTCTTAAATGGCCTCCTAACCCACCCTTTTCCTATAAATAGAGCCCCCCAACCCTTGGTTTAAGGGTTGAGAATTTTGGCCTAAGAGAGAAAGAGCTTAAAGTGGGAAGATCTTTCTCCCTTTGGTGCACACTTCCCATACAAATTCTAGAATTCTAAAACCTCCTTTGAGTGATATTTTTCATCTTAGATCCCTTAGTTTAGGTATATGCTATCCATTCACCTTCCCTCTCTATCTCTTAGCTTCAAGCCTTAGGAGTTAGAACCCCATTTTCCACCATACAAAGCCTTCAAGAGCTCATCAAAGTAAGCCACGCAAGGCTCTCCTATGGTGCTACAAGGGTCCGAGGGCTCCGGCTCTCCCCTTTCTTCTCCTATCTCTTTCTAGCTCCCTCCATCCTCCCATTTGTGCCGTTACGCCGTCAATTTTTCGGTAGGAACGGAGGGGCACAAATAGGATTCTAAGCCCTTTTGGGCAAGAGGAAGCTATTTTCTTTTCTTTCATTTCATTTTATTTTTGGCCATTAGTAGAGACCGCGTTAAGCGGGTTGATCGGGTGCCTAACACCTTCTCGATCGATAACCGAAGCCCCTACTCAAGAGCCTTTGGTGTGGACCGGATTCAGAGTCATATTTTTAGCACTTAGGTGCTCATAAAAATGAACTAGGCATCCCGGGACATCGAAAGCTTCGGGTGGCGACTCTATATTTTTATCGTTAGAGAGCGCATTCGTCGCGACGGGATCGTCCCGATTCCCACTGTTGCACAACCTACTTCGCATAAACTCATTGTTTTACCCGTGGCACCCTTTCGGATTTTCACTGCTTCCATTTTACTTTGAGCTTGTATATTTTTATTTTTATTTCTTTCTTTTTTTCAAAATCATTTAAAGGCCACAAAATGGACGTCGATTCCGTCATAGTCGGCTGGATGGAGTTCTTTGTTGTCTCTCAGCTTGGCTCGTGCTGACCCAACGAATACTTGACTACTTGTAGAGCTTAAAAAGGGCTTCTCTCGGGGTTGAATAGTGGCCATGGGCTAGAAGGTTAGGAATTTTGAAGGTGTTCTCAAGTTTAAAGATTTAAAGGTTTTTCTTCGATGTGCTAGTTCGCAAGTTGGTGTCATTGTCTGTGATGATATTCTTAGGCATGCCAAATCGATAAACAATGTTGTTCTTGATAAACTTCTCGACATGACTGACCGTAATGATTGATTAGGATGCCACCTCTACTCATTTCGTGAAGTACTCGATGGCGACGAGGATGAACTGATGCCCATTAGAAGCTTTTGGATTGACCTTTCCGACGATGTTGAGGCCCCATGTGGCAAATGCCTATGGAGTGGTCATGCTCTGGAGGTCTATAACTGGAGCATGTATCAGGATGGAGTGCTCTTGGCATTTGTAGCACTTCTGAATGTGCTTGCAACAGTCAGTTTCCATGGTGGTCCAAAAGTATCTTTGTCGTGGGATCTTTTTAGTGAGCATATGACCATTGACATGAGCCCTGCATACTCCCTCGTGGATCTCTTTAATGATGTTGGCTGCCTCACCCTCAGTTAGGCATCGGGGCAGGATATTGTTGGATGACTGCTAGTAGAGGCACTCGTAGCGGATGACGTAATTTGACGTTAAATGTTCGATGGTTCACCTGTCTGTCTTGGATGTGCCCTCAGGGAATGCACGTGTTTCGAGAAAGTTCCTGATATCTGAGAACCATGGATGCTCATCATCTAGCTTTACTGATCCCTCAATCTGGAGGTAGATGACAAGCTTATTCCTCTATTAAATCATGATTGGTTTCATCTCGATGCCATAGGGAATTCTAGCCATTGATGCTAAAGTTGCTAAGGCGTCAGTGAAATAGTTTCTTACTCATGAGACATAGGAGAAGGTCACGTCACCAAAGCATGCGATTAGATCTTCAAGGTGCTCAGGGTATGGGATTAACTTCTCATCCTTTGTCTTCCAATCTCTATTGGTTTGGCATATGATCAGTTGTGAGTCACCAAATACCCTGAGATGAGTCACATTCAGGTCGAGAGTTGCTTGCAGGCCAGCTACACAGGCTTCGTATTTGGCCTTAATTTTTGTGTAGGGGAAATTTAGCTTGATAGAGATAGGTACGTGGGAACCTTTTGGCGAGATTAGAACAATGCCAACTCCCTGTCCTTCGGCATTCGATGCCCCATCAAAGTGCATTACCCAGGATGCCCCATCAAAGTGCATTACCCAGGACTCCTCTGTCTCCTCTGTGTCATCTTTTGTCAGGAACAAGATGTCTTCATCAGGAAATTCTATTCTCAGGGGCTCATAGTATAGTAGGGGGTGCTCAGCGAGATGATCAGCGAGTGCTTACCCCTTGATGATTTTTGTGTGACATACATGATGTCAAATTTTGATAAGAGGAGCTACCAGCTTGCGGTCCGCCTAGTAAGAGCAGACTTTTCGAACAAGTACTTCAATGAATCCATTCATGCCAGAAGGAGAACTGATTGAGATAGTAAGTAGTGATGAAGCCTCTACATAGCCCACATGAGAGACAGGCATGCTTTCTCCCTATTAGAATAATGTATCTCGTAATCAGTGAATTTTTTACTCTGGTAGTAAATGGCTTGCTCTCTTCTTTCAGTTTCATCATGTTGCCCTAGGACACATCCCATCAAGAATGTCATCGAGCGATACAATAGGAGGGGTCTCCCTAGTACTGGCAGTATCAACATTGGAGGGTTGAGAAGAGAACTTTTAATCTTATCGAATACTATATGACAGTCATCATTCCATTCGACGGTGAATCTTTCCTTAGCAGCTTGAAAATTGACATGCAGATAGGAGTTAACTATGTAATGAACTGACTGATGTACTATATTCTGTTGAAGAAGCCTCTGACTTCTTTCTCGGTAGATGGTGGAGGCATTTATATGATGGCTTTCACCTTGATTGGGTCAACTTCAATGCCTCCTCTGCTGACGTGAAGCCTAACAATTTTCCTCACATGACACCAAATGCATATTTCTTGGGGTTCAGATGCAACCTATACTTACTCAGTCTTTCAAACAACTTTTGGAGGTTCACCAGATGATTACCTCTCTTCTGTGCATCATGTCATCAACGTACACCTCGATTTCTCTATGCATCATGTCATGGAATAATGCTGTCATCGCCCTCTTATATGTTGCCTCGACATTCTTTAACCCGAATGGCATGACTCGATAGCAAAAGGTGCCCATGGAGTGATGAATGTTGTCTTTTCTCAGTTGACCTCTGCCATTCTGATATGATTATAACCAGAGAACCCGTCCATGAATGAGAGCATCCAATGCATGGCAGTGTTATCAACCAAGATATTGATATGTGGCAATGGGAAGTCATCTTTCGGGCTCTCCTTGTGGAGATTTATGAAGTCAATGCACATGCGAACCTTTCCATCTTTCATCAGTATTGATACAATGTTGGCCAACCACAGTGGGTATTTGGAGACCATGAAGAAACCCGCATTGTATTACTTGATGACTTCGTCTTTCACCTTTAACATCCATTCGGGCTTGAGGCGCCTCATCTTTTGCTTGATCGACTTTACATCGGGATATAGTGGCAACTCATGATCAACCAAATCGGTATCCGAACCAGGCATGTCCTCGTATGACCATGAAAAGATGTCTTGGTATGACCAAAGGAAATTAATCATGCTTTTTCATTCCTCGAGAGACAGCAAGATTCCAATTTTAGTGATTCTAGGAACCTCCTCGGTACCCAGATTGACATTTTCAGTTTCTTCAACAATCGGGGTAGGGCCATGTTAAAAATCGGCATATTATTCAAGGAGCTCAATGGGAAGCTCCTTGATTGAGTCCTTACCATTTAGATCTGTGACTCCTACCTCTTCTTATATTTCTACAGGAAAGAGGTCGGCTTCACTTCGGGCGGGTTCCTCCTTTAAGGCATCATTTTTCTTAATTTTTTCAGGAATTTAAAAAGACTATTTTTTATATTTTTTCTATTTATTTAGGAATTTTCTTTTCTTCAGAGGTGTTTCCTTGGCAAGGTAGGTCTTTATACACATGGCGTTGCTTTCCAAGTGTTAACAACACTTTTTAAAGTTTTTTTTTGGGAAGCTGGTGCCGTATGTACGGCCATTTGATGCTTCCAAAGTTAAGGGCAATGATGCCCAATTCCTCACCTGAGGTGTCGCACCTTTACTTGGTATTGGGGAGGAGGCTGATTGAGAGGGCTTTAGAGGGTCAACCTCCATCATGTTCATCATTGGTTCATTTGGGACCTGGTCCTCAAACGTTAACACAGGCTTGGGATGGGCTAAGACAGGTGGCCGTACAGGCGGGGCAACCTCCTCGTCAAAAAGGGATAAGGAGGTGAGGTCTATTTCATTATCAGGGGGAATGACTTGGTGATTGGTTAGGTGGATAGCGGCTACCGGTTTGTGTGGGGTTAGCTATGTTGCCCCATTCTGGTCTATCTTGATGACCCCTGTACTCAAGAAAGTGCTTCGGATGTGAGGCCATGATTGGGGTTCATCCTCCAGGTCTATCCCCTTGGCTTTGGCTATGGCAATGGTTCGAGCCTTTTCCTTGGCTTCCTGGACTTTTTCTTCGGTAGGCTTTTTGCCTAAGCCCAATTGGACCTATCTTCCACCCTTAGCCTTGACCGGATCCCTCCTCGTGACAGCCCGACGTTTCCCTATCTCTAAACTGGGAAAGGTCGCGCCATCGGATCACCTGACATGATCCTTTCATCAAGGGGTTACTTCTTTAACTTAAAGTGATGCAAATGCGGAAGCAATGTATTTTAACTATGACAGATGGATAATATGGCAAAAACAACTGATAGATAGACTAGCAATACTATATACAGAAATAAAGGATTTGATGTATAGCTTTTTACCGATGACGGCCACCCGTCATCTAAACAGTGAAAGGAAAACCTATACATCCCAATATATCTCTGAAACTATCATATATCATTTATACATGCCATAAATTTATCTATTTCTCTTTTTCTCTCTCTACCTTTCTACCCTCATTCTAAAGCTACAAACCTATTTCGGGAAGAACTCTTCAGCAAAGTCGTCTTCCTCGTCCTCGTCGTCTTCATCTTCACCCTCTTCTTCATCGGGCACGTAGGTGGGATCTGCAACGTGCTCTGGGTTAGGCTCTGTAGCTAAGACATTGAAGTCATGGTATGAGCTATCATCAAAGCTCAATAGAGAATATCACATTGTTATTCTATATTGACAGTTTATCACTTTTTCAAAGAGGTGTATAAATAAAATAAATTTATGAATAACATGCTGAAATGCTGAATTTATGCATGATGTAATAGGTGTGAGAAACAAACTGAAACCAAATATACATGCAGGCGAAAACAGGAGAATAGCAAGGTCAAGCTCCCGAGTTATCGGGATCACTTGTCAAGCTCCCGAGTTAGCGGGATCACTTGGACTAGAATACTTCAAGCTCCCGAATTAGCGGGATCACCTGTCAAGCTCCCGAGTTAGCGGGATCACTTGATTCGAGAATCTCAAGCTCCCGAATTAGCGGGATCACTTGATTTAAAATAGAGCAACAACGTATAACAGATATCTCAAATGACAGGATATAATGAACAACGTGAAATGCTTAAGCTCAAGATGCAGTTCCATGTATTTCTTTTATGCTGAATGGTATGAAGCTACTATAAGCATGAATTTACAAAATCGATTTCTTGTTATAGACTAGAAATATCAGTTTCTTTCTGACTAGGGTCAAACTACCAGATGCTCTTGATGCTGATTTATGATATATATTATTATTATTTTGTTTCTCATCATATTTCTGTCAATTTAAGTCTATTTATTTCAGATCAATTCAGGTTTATCAGTTTAAATAAAATATCAGATTTTATCTCTACTATGCTTATTAGTGCGTACATGAATGTTCCTCCAAACTTCTATTAAACTAAGTGACATGCTTATACAAATATAAAATACCAACGTAGATTCCCTACCTGATTTACTTCGATCAGATGGGAGCGCAATGTGTCAAAGATCATCACCCTTGGCTAAATTGCGTGAACTATATATGTGCACCATGTTGCACCTAATGATGATACAATATTTTTATATATTAATAATTAGCGCGTAAATAGATGGCTCACAGTGCGCCAAGACCCATTTAAGCAATCACCTGAACCCATCATGGACCCAAGGTCCGAAATGCATAAACACAGCCCAAAACCCATGCTGGTGGAGGTTGTCGCGACAACACTTAAGGCTTGTCGCGACAACCCTATGAGGTTGCTGCTGCAAGCCCTTCAACTGGCCTTCTTGCCTCGGCAACCCTATGAGGTTGCCAGGGCAAGCCTGTGTATTTTTGGCTTGCCGAGGTTCAGTTTGGGCTTCTTCTGTGTTCTTGTGATCTGCTGCTATATCCTTTTCACTTATATAGATATATTTTCCATATATATATCTTCATATATATATATATATATCTGTATAAACTTGTAGCATTTATATATATTTATATATATATATATATATATATATATATATATCTATTTTCCAAGTACAGATCTTCAATGAAGACCCGGAGTGTAACAATATGCACTCTATTTTATACTAAGACTAACTCTGAGCTGTACTTACCTTTTGGTGAATTTGTAGTACCCGACACTCGATGTTGTGTTTGCCGAGGTTGAGGTTGACGATATCTTTACAATGTAATGCTACACACCAGACTTTGCACTTAAACTGACAGATGCAAGATGTGGATCTTGAAATTGCGGGTTCGTGAAGTGTACTCTTGTTTTAGTCTGTGACAGAAGTCGTCAAAGCTGGGCTAGGATTGCTATACGGTGGCCATAGTGTACTTAGATTTATAGACCATGTGTGCAGGGTTTCCTTTCAAGGATATGCAAAGGAGTAAGATGATAGACTGGTTTATAGTTTTTATAAGGTTTGCTACACTTTGCATGCATGCTCTCTCGAAGTGACTCAGTAGAGTCGTGTAGCTAATTCTTCATGCAAGTAGCTTACAAGCTACATAAGGTAAATTTTTTATACAAAGCCAGTATACTTTAAGTAGAGTATTGCATATAAAACAAAACAAGAAGAGCTTCTTGTATATATTTTAAAATAGTGTGTTGATATTTACGATAAAACAATGTAAGAATTCTATGGTCTATTTTACAGGTAAAACAAAATAAGGAAAACTACAAAAAGTTTATCTAATAGCCCCTCTCTCTCTTCTTGGTTATTTTAAGACGAATTAAAGTTATATGCCCTTTGTTTATCTTAAGCTTGAAACTTGGGCTAAAATTCCATGCAACACTCATACGGTTTTGGGTCTGTATAGGCAGATAAAACCAAATGGTTTTGGCTTCAGTGTAAAGTGTATATAACACTGATTGGATATAAGAAACTGATTTCTAATTAAAATAGTTTATACTTTTAGTATAATACGGCTGTGTCTAGCTTGAAGCCCAATTTCTGATGTCTCATTTTGTGCACAGATTTAAAGGTTAGCTTAGTGAGATCCTTCCACATGACCTGACCAGACTCTCACTACTACAGTGCTAAATCTGGGGATCGTTACACTCCTGCCGCATAATTGAGGGCCCAAAGCCTTTCCTTTCTAGTAGCCCAACTATTGGAGCATGGCTACCGCTGCATCCATTCCTCCTCCGATTTTTGCGGTGACTTTCTCGAGGGGTTTCGGTGCTAAGGCTGATGAATCGTACTAAAAACTATGGAGATCCGTGTCTTCAGCTGTGTGCGATACATCTAGCATCTTGAGATTTTAGATGTTCTGGGCTATTTTCTCTCTTTCTTCTTGCCCCTCACCCATGATGGCTATAACTTTTTCTTCAGTGATGAACTTGAGCTGTTGGTGTAGGGTGGAAGGCACTGCTCCAATTTCGTGCAACCATGGGTGCCCTAGCAATAGGTTGGACGTGGATTTAATGTCCATGACTTGGAAAGTAATGGAGAAGGTAATTGACCCTATGGGGAGCTCCAAATCGACTTCTCCCATTACCTCTTATTTTGGCTAGTCGAAATATTGATGGGTCAACCCCAATCTTGGTTACGGTTCTTAAACGGGCACATTGAATGCCGATCCATTGTCTACTAACACGAACGGTATCACCATGCTCCCGATTTTGATTGAAATATTGAGAGATTGGGAATGGTTCCCTCCTTCAATCTGAAGATTGGTATCAGAAAATGAGATGGCGTTAGGGGCCAACACTTGGCCAATCATTTACTCCACTTAATCTGGGGACACTTTATCAAATACATGCATGTCTTTTAAGGTGGCCAATAAAGCTTTGAAGTGTGGCAGTGATGTCATTAGCATGTCCCAGATGGTGATATGTGTGGAGTTCTTCTCAATTGGGTTTCCAAGGCATACTCCTGGCTCATTCTCTCCATAGGTTGCACCGCTGCAGGTTCCCTTCTCTCTTTCGATTGGGCTGGTGTCGGCACTTCTAGTTGTTTGGAGATCCTTCCCGATCGCGTAATAAACTCAACTACCCCTATGTTGCTGCTACTAGCATTAACATCGGTTTGGTTACGGTTGAGTAGAGCATGATGGGGATCATAGGTTGGTCTAGGGATTTGGAATGTGGTGGATGAAGGTCTGGAATATGACTGGACTAATGGCATGGCAAAATTAGACTAAATATGGTTGACCGGTGCCAAGGGTAGATACATTGGTGGCAGTGCGAAAGTATTGGGCCAACTATAGTTGGCCGGAGATGGAGGTGAAGGTGGATGGAACAATGGGGGTGAGGTGAAATTGGGCACTTTGTAACTAACGGGGCTTAGTGCCGGAAAGGGCTGGTATATTGGGGATGTTGTGAAACTGGGTTGGACATGATTGACGGGAGCCTGGGTGGGGAAGTACAACCTCAAATCTAGAGGTGTTGCTAGGGTGCAGGGTTGGGAAAATAGTCGGCTAAAATTAGAGGCTCAACTACCCCTATGGTTTCACCCTCTTTGTTCCATTGCTTTTATGATGCATAGCTCTCTCCTGTGTCGATATATTATAAGGAGTCGATCACTTCCATCTCTTCCTCTAGCATGTTGATGGTGGTCCCTCAGGCCCATTCCTCCCTACAGGGTGCGACGGTAATGGTGCTTGATGGATGTTGGTGTGCAGATTTGCTTGGGAGCTGTTGGAGGAATGAGCTTCCCTGCCTCAATGAGGTCCTGCACTGCATGCTTTAATGGAAAGCATTGATCAGTTGGGTGACTCGGCCCTTGGTGGAAGTTGTAATGTACGTTGGGATCATAATTTCTAGACAGAGGAATTAATGAAGGCCCTGACCGGAATGGCATGACCAAACCCTTTTCAATTAACAAAGGCAATAGGACATTTAGGGATTGTCGCAAGGGAGTGAATACTCGGTTATATCGCTCCCTCCTCTGTTCGGGGGTCATTTGTGTCCATGGGCCATTGCCCTGCCTCAGAGTTGGATTTGCCGGTGTTGGGACTTGTGGTGCTGCTCAATTTGAAAAGGTACCATGTTGGTACTGGGCTGTGTGGTCATTATAGTTTGGACCTCTGCCCCAATTCTTCTCTCGCTTCTTAGCTCGGCAAATTTACAAACCCCATAGGCCACATTTTTATTCAAATGCCCCTCTCTTACCATGTCTTCCCGGCGGTTGAAGTTTCTCACCAAGTAAGCAAAACTGGCATGTTGTTGGTATACCAAAAAATCTGAGATGACAGGTAGGGCCTCCACCTTCCAAGGTATTCATTAAACATCTCATCGGGCTTTTATTTTAATCGAGCCAAATCGTATTTGTGTTGCTCGATATAAATATTGTAGACATATTGTTCTTGAAATAGGTGGATTAGAGCTCTCCACATTTTCAACGTAGATGGTTCAATAGATGTGAACCACCTCAAGGTTAGACCGGTAAGAGTTTTTTAGAGCACTTTGATGAGGAGTCGTTCATCTCCGTTGTATTGGTACATGTCCCTGCAGTAGGACTTCAGGTGGGCAATGGGGTTTTCAGTGCCGTTGTATTTCTCTGATGATGGTACTTTGAACTTAGGTGGCAAAGGCACCTCGGTAAATAGACACAAATCTGAAAAATTTGTGGCATGGAACTCGGTCCCACCCAGCTTCATCAACTACTTCTGAATTTTATCCATCTGTTCTTTTAGCAGCTTTGATTCCCTAGACGGTAATGTTGTGGCTGTTCCCCCAATGGGTTGCCTCCATTGATTCTAGACGGCCTACTGGTTGGTGAGTGTGGGTGGTGGGGGATTGAAATTGGCAAATGCCACCATGTACGCTATGCTATTTTAGGACACATCCTCCTCTTATTGATAACCTGTATCAAAGAGTGGTGGAGGAAGGGTGAGATTATCAGGCTGATTCTAAGTGAGCTTAATGGGTGCCTAGTGAGACCATTGACATGGGGGAAACTTTGATGAGTGGCTTGTCGGGTAAGGGGATGTGTAAATTGGGGATTTTGGGCAGGTGCCTGATGAGGCCATTGCATCGGGCGGGCATTTTGAGGATTTGGTTGGAGAGTGAGTGGATGTGTAAATTGAGGATGGTTGATGGTCTGGGATAGATTCCCATATTGGGTTGGGTGTGATGAGTGTGGATGGATAAGGCCCATGCCAAGTTGTGGAATTGGGCGGAATGGGTTTGTCATTTGAGGGGAAATGTGGGGTGCTTTTTGGACATTGCTATATGTGGGAAATTGGAGGGAGGATGGAGGGTTTGAAAATGTGACCCTTGGGCTTGGGCCTGATTGGGCTTGGGCATATAGCCTTTGAGGCCCGCTCGAATGGCTCCATGGTTGATAGTGGGAGCC
This sequence comes from Chloranthus sessilifolius, assembly GCA_021018995.1. NCBI lineage: Eukaryota > Viridiplantae > Streptophyta > Magnoliopsida > Chloranthales > Chloranthaceae > Chloranthus > Chloranthus sessilifolius. The sequence goes on from CM037594.1 coordinate 15,773,073, forward strand.
TTGGGTGGTGTGGACTATGGGTGGTTGATTGGGGTTTTAGGTGAATGGGGTATGGAGATTTTGGAGGTTGTGTTGTGGATTTGAGGATGTTTGGGGTGTATAAGGAGGGCTTTGGGAGGCCTTCCAGGCAGTGTACGCCCTAACCATGTCTTCCATCATGGTCATGGGATCAGCTATGGGAGGGGATGCGAATGTTCCCTTGATGGGGAGAATGTATAGGGTGGCGGTGGTGCTTGTTTAGAGGCAGAGGAAAATTTGGGTATAACTTGGGTGGATGTGAGGGAAAATTTGGGCAAGACTTTGGTAGATGTGGGGGAAAAATTGGACATATTTGGGGTGGAGGTATTTGGAAAATTGGGCATGACTTGAGTTGTGTGGGAAAATGGGGTGCATTTGATGTGGATGGAAAATGGGATGTATTTTTGTTTGATGTGGAGGGGAAATGAGGAGTATTTTGAGTGGATGTGGATGGAAAATTGGATGTATTTTTGTTCGATGTGGAGGAAAAAATGAGGGCATTTTGGTTTGATGTGCAAGGGAAAATTGGTGCACCGAATGGGACGGTGACATTAAATGGGGATTGGGTGGAGGGATCGTAGATGGGAACCTCCTCTATGTATGGATGCAGGGGGGATGAATCGGGATCAGCGGTGGTGGGATCAACCGGACAAGACATGGTTTGTTGGCGGGTGCGGTATGGTTCCGTCGGTATGGCCTAAAAACCTTCTTCTTTCTTTCCTTATGGGATGATGGTGGATGAGGCGATGCCGCTGTGCTGACACCATAAGCTCTCTTTTAGTTCCCCTTTTTTTTTCCTTGACCTCTGTACACAAATTTTGTTTAGAGCTTCTTTCTCTTTCCTTCTCCTTGGTTCCCTTTTTTTGGAACTCCCTTGTTGGATGGATTTAACACCCCCAAAGTTTCCTACGGCTGGACCTGGATGCCTTCTTTAAGAATTAAAGAGAAATTTCTTGATCTTTAAAGGCAAGGATTTCCATGCGGTGACCCGATCTCTCATAAGAGCCAATAAGAGGGCTACCTCTCTTGACCTGCAAGAGCGTTTGGGCACCTTTAAGAATGTAGGAAATGCTGGGAATCTCAAATCCAACATATAGGGGTTTAAGGGCAAACACCCCTTGGGACTTTTCGTTTAACCTTTATCGGGTTCCTCATTTTTGTGCCAAAGGGAAACCAGGCCATTTCGATTATGCTAACGCATTCTTCAAGGTTTTAGGCTTCGTAACAAGTTTAGTTACCCACCCGATATACCTTTGACGCAAACACCTTCTCAGATACTAGGTGGGGTGGTTCTTTTCGAGATCTTCACCACAAGGGTTGCCTCTCTACTTGGAACTTGGTCGAAAAGGGTCTTGTCCCTCCATTCCAGCCACGACCACCACCAAATCCACTCCCAAAAAATTACGATCCTAACACCCATTGAAATTTCCATCAAGGGCCGGGTCACCCAACTGATCGATGCTTTCCTCTAAAGCAAGAGATACAAGATTTAATAGAAGCCAAAAAGATCATCCCCTCAAAACTTCCTTGGGCAAATCAGCACGCCAACATCCATCAGGTTCTACTTCCACCGCACCCCCAGGGGGAGTAGGCCCGAGGCCCACTATCAACATGATAGAAACAGATGAAGAGGATTTTGATCCTTCAGAATACATCGGCACTCGAGGAAACTTCATAGCACCAAAGCGGGGGGATCCAGAAGATAGAAACATAGGAGTAATTAAGCCCTTAAACTTAGCTGATTACTTTCCCAATTCAGCACCTCAAGCTGAACCCTTAGATCTGAGGATGTACTTCCCAGCGCCAGCCCCCATCAGTTATGTTCAAATCAGTCTAAATCCATCACCACTATATCAGTCGTATGTCACGCCAACCTCTACCAATTACTTGATACCTAGTTTTTCCCCATTCCCCCCTCCGGCACTAACGAGCTACAATTGGCCTTGCTATGGCACATCACTGTTGGTATGCAATTTTTCTGAGTTCCTCTCGGTCCCCGAAAAGAGTGGCCCAATTCGGTCTATGTGGACTCCGATGGAAAGTGATAGAATAATAAAGCGATAAAATAATAATAGAAAAATATTTATGTGTGCTTGCAGTGATATATTAGAATAATAAAAGGATAATATTTAAATGTAGAAAAATAAAGGAAGCCAAATTCTAAATGGAGAATACCTGTATAGATGCGATCGCTAGATGTAAATGTTTATCGACGTTGTAACAGATCATTGATCACGCTTTAAGAGGAGCGGGGGACTTGCAGGTTGAACTCCTTTACTGAATCGTCGGCCTGCCAACGTCAGTAGCTGTGGGATTCCTTAGGATTTAGCTAGTTTATTTTTCCTATTCTTGCTGGGGGTTTAATTGATTTGGTCTTCTGATCTTACTAGGAGTCTCCTAGTGTTACTCTAACTCTAATTAATTTACTTTCCTAATCCGACTAGGAATTTAATTAATCTACTCTCTTGATCCTACTGAAAGTCTAATTTAAAAAAGGTCTCCTAATTCTTCTAAAAGTCTAATTTAAAAAGGTCTCCTAATTCTACTAGGAGTCTAATTGAAAAAAAAGGGTCTCCTAATTCTGCTAGGAGTCTAATTTTAAAACAAGGTTTTCTAATTCTACTAGGAGTCTAAAAAAGGGTCTCCTAATTCTACTAGGAGTCTAATTTTTAAAAGGTCTCCTAATTCTACTAGGAATCTAATTTAAAAATGGGGTCTCCTAATTCTATTAGGAACCTAATTGAACTAAGTATCCTAGTTCTATTAAAAATCTAATCAATAAAAAAAAAGGGATTGTGGTCCATTATGCTAAGGACGATCGGCCACGTTCCCTCTGTAAGCTCCCTTGGCCAAATCCGGTGGCTAAGGATTATTTGGTAAATATTGAAGATTTAAAAACTGAATTTGAATAGAGAAATAAGACTTAGAAATCAAAAATTGATATTGAGAATTAAGAATTTAGAACTAGAACGAAGAATTCGGACTAGCATTAAGAACCAGAACTAGAACCTAAGAACTAAGAACTAGAACTAGAAATTAAGAACTAGAATTTTAAACTTGAACTAAGAACTAGAACTAGAATTCTCTAAAAGGAAGAAGTTGAGAAGAGAGAATTGTGTAGAAGAGAATTGTCTAGAAGTGAGTTGTGTAGAAGAGAGTAGCGTAGAGGAGAGTTGTGTAAAAGAGAATTGTGTTAAAGAGAATTGTGTAGAAGAGAGTTGTGTAAAAGAGAATTGTGTGAAAGAGAATTGTGTAGAGTGGCTAGGAGGTAGGGATCTACTTATAGGCTTTTACTAGAAGTCCTGGTGTAACTCTAAATCGTAATTCTTCTAAAACAATAAAGTCCTAGGATGATAAGGAAATTGATCCTATTTCTAATAAAAGAAATGAATCCTATTTTCTAAAATAAAATAATAAAGAGACTAATCTTAATTCAATTAGGAGTTTTGAAGTTCATCACTTTTTGTGCAGCTTCCAAAAATTGACCATAACTTCTTCAATACTTGTCGGAATTGTATTTTTTTGGCTCGTTAGAAAGCTTCTTCGATAAGCTTTCAAACGTGACAAATTTCACATCAATCCGACTTCATTTGATATTTCAAAATAGGCCAAAAATAAAAGTGATGGGATTAACAATTAGGAAAGGTTGGGGGAAGGAAGAATAAAATAGTAAATTATTTTTATGACTAAAGGATAATTTTAAAAGGACTGAGTTTGGATTGATGATTAATGGCCTAAGAATTAAAAAATTGAGAATTCGAGATTTTAAGGGTTAGGGATAAAAAATTAAGGACTGAAATCTAAAACTTATGAATTAAGAACTGGAATTAGGAACTAGAATTAAGAATCAGAATTAAGAACTAGAATCAGAATTAAAAATTAGAACCTAGAAGCTAAGAACTAGAACCGAAAAATTAGAACTAGAAACTAAAAATTAAAAAGCTAGAGACTAGAACCTAAAAGATTACCTGAAGCTAAGGGCCGGAGGAAGAGTCTCGAAATCCTAAGCTTGGAGGTGAGGAACTCGAGCCTTGAATATGAAAATTGGTGTGTATTGGTCGAGGTAGGGAGGTCTATTTATAGGTATTCAAGTAATTGCGCGCCCTATGGGAGGTGTGCAATTAGCCGATCAAACCTGATTACGCGTCTTGTCTAGTGCACTTAATCAGATTATGCGCCCTATCCTAGGCACATAATCACTTTGAGTCGATGACCGACTCAGTGAGTGACCGACTGACTAGCTTAGTTGGGTGTCCGAGTTCTAATCAAATTAGAACTAATTGTGCGCCCTTCTGGGAGCGTGCAATTCGATTAAGGGACATATCCTCAGCGCTTAATCGAGGAATTCAAGTGGTCAAGGGAACTGGAGTCCAGGTCCAAAGTGGACCAATTACGCGCGGGTGGTGGAGCACGTAATCGATTGCGTGCCCTTTTCTAGACACGGAATCGGATCCTAAGGCGGTCCATGGGAAGAGTATCCTAGTCCAAATTGGACAAATTACACACCAGTTGGATGACGCTCAATCTAATTACTTAATCTTCGGTAATTATATTTTACTGGGAATATCGAGTAGAAGGAGGTGTTTACTTACCTAATTTGTTACCAACGGGAAGCTTCTGCTTGCGACAGAACTGGTTGGCTGTTGTTCTCGTGGTTGTGTCGCGATGGGACTACGGGAGGCTTCTCCTTCTGGTCAGAGTTGCTTCTTATATGGGATGTGCAAGGTTATACGATGGAACGAGAGTGTCTGGTGGTAGAGTCCCTGAGGGGACTCGAGCTCCTTGTCCAAGCATGAGAAATCACACAACCACCCACATCATTCATATCAATGGCCTTTGTCTCCTTCAGGCTGTTGAGCTTTCGTGTGAATTTTTCTTCATGAACTCAAAGCCTTCTTCTAGTGTTTATGCATTGTCAAGGTGACTCTGTGCTACTTCATATCCCGGTGGGAGTGATGGGACATTTTAGAGGGGTGTGATTTGCGATGGGACATTAGTTGGCCCTCCCCTTCATCCTATCTGTTGTATGGGGTCACGCGATGGGACATCAGAGGGTTTATCCTTCCCCCTCCACCAATTGTTGTAATAGGGTCTAATAGCTGCCAGTGTAATGGGTCATCCAGATTGTTTGATGGGATGTTTGGATTGCCTGATGAGATGTTGGCGATAGGGCCTGATATGTGTTGGGCGTGATGGGATGTCAAATGGTTTCCTCTCTTCTTCTACTCTTTGTAATGGCGGGGGCTCACAAGTTATTGGTGTAATGGGACTGTGGAGGGTTTATTCCTCCTCTATTGTCAGTGAGTGTGTGTTGCAGTTATGGTGGAGTCTGGTGACTACCGCTTAATTGGGGTATTCTGGAGTCATTGCGATGGGACGTGATAATTGTTGTGGTAAGGCGGTTGGAGGTAGTCTTGCCTCTTTCGCGATGGGATATTGGTGGTTATGCGATACGCAAGCTATGTTTATTTCTTTCTTTAGCAGATCTTGGGTTATATGATGAGATCAGATTATGGTCGTATCACGATGAGACATGTTTACGAGTGTATGATGGGGTGTTGGTCTGATGACTCTTTGGCTGTTTTGATGTCGTGATGGAACGATGACGGTGTCTTAAGGTTGAGACGGGACTTGCCCTTTCGCCTTGGTGGTGTGGTCTCCAGGAGGCTCATTTTTGGCTTTTCGCAATGGGACATTGGTCGAGCCTACCTTTGGTCGAGTGGCATGTGAGGTTGTGTGATGGGGTTTTGGTGTCACGATGGGACACAAGGGCATGGTTGATTAATGACCAATGAGCTTAGGAGTTGGGATAGTGTTGGTTATGTGCATCCTACCGTGATGGGACGTGGGTTATTGTAGGGATGTGTGATGGGATATCAACGGTTTTCTCTCTCTCATCGGCGGGTAAGGTCACGCAATGGGTCAAGGGAGAGTGATTTTGATTGTGATGGGACCAGTAGTGTGATTGGTTACTTTCTCACCATTACTTTTGGCTTTGTGTCACGAGAGGGCTTTTATATTTAGCGATGGGGCTATGAGTGATGATTTTATTTTATTTTGTTTTATTTTGCTGTTTTATTTTGTGCAACGGATGTTTGGGAGTGGTCACGTGTACTTGTGAGTATGCGATGAGACTCTGGGAAATAATTTTGATCGGGGTGGGACATTAATTCGCTGTAAGTCGTCAGGGGGTGAGCTGGCTACGATGGGACTGTGGGGAGATGTTCTCACCCTGATTGGTTTGTGATGGGTCAAGATGATTATGTGTGTGTCTTATTGCGATAGAATGTGCTATGTGCTTGCTTTGTCAAGGTTTTAGTTGGGGGCATATGTTTGTTTTGGTTATGTGTAGTTGGCTCGAGGTGCGTGTCATAGCTGGGTAATTACGTGCCTGGTGCGGGGTGTTTAATTCTATTGTGCCCATGGTTGGGCATGGGCGATTGAGAGGTTCAGGAGGCCAATTGCACATTTGAGTGTGCACGTGTATTCGAATTGGGTGCCAGATTCCGTACACGTGATTGGAGTGTCACCCATCCACAGTGCGGGTGACCTTTGGGATTCTGCGCAACAGCATAGGCATGCAATTTTATTACGCGCGGGGACTTCGGCGCGGGATTGACTCATGGGGTCATTAGTACGGATGGTAGTTTAATTGCGTGCCCGATTTGGCGTGCATAATTTGGTTTCCGCGTAGAATTTTCTGTGCTTGATCGGATTGAGCGCATGGCTTATGGCGCTTAATTACGCAAGTGCCTATATATATGACTTTTCTTCATTTTTTCTTCATTTTTTCTTTTTATCTGAGCGAACGAGTATAGGGTACTTTTATTGGGTGATTCCAATGTCATTTCTTTCGATCTTCGTCGTTTCACATGTTTTACGTCCCAAAGTGGCTTCTGATGGAGCTGCAGCTATAGCTTTGGCAATGTTGGGATTGAGATGCACTATACACCCTTCATTATTGTTATGAGGTGAAGATGGCGTGAGGGAAGTCCTTCAAATGGATGGAAAGGGTGTTCCCCAACCATTCCTCCCTCTTTCATGTTGCTTTTGATTGGATGTTTAGCGCATCATTTTTTGGGTTTTGTATCAGTTTTGGGTTTTATGTTTTTTGTTTTGGGTTGTAGGTTAGGTTCTAGGTTTTTATTTTGGGTTGTATGTTTAGGGGGTATGCCTCTGGTGATACCTGTAAAAATTTTATTATAAAGAGGTGTTTTTTTTTTATTGTGTTTGTTTCAGTGATGTTTGCTTGTGTTTATTGTCGTGTTTTTTTTTATGGTCTTATTTTGGATACTTTTGGTTCCATAATGGAAAAGTAAGAAATAAACTGAGAAATTAAAAAAAAAAAATTGCCCCAGTTTGGGGTGTTGGTCTCATGACTTGAGTATCGCTACCAAGGTGCTAGCGCTTTTAAAAAAAATGCCCCAGTGTGAAGTGACGGTAGGGACTTTTATCAGCCTCACAGATATCCTGGAGTGAGTTAGTAATGATTCCGTGTTGGGAAGTAGTTTGATTATTTTTGTCACATGCTAGGCTCAATTTTGTAAGTGCTCAACGATCATCATGCATCATAGTTTTCAACAAGGATGAGGTGAATGGTAGATAAAGAGTGATTGCATCACTTGCCATTTGAGAGTTTTCGTTTTTATTCTGAAGATATTTTGAAAATCATTTGACTCATTGTCCAAAAGATAAATAAAGGGTGCAGGAAAGATAAGGTTTATTAATCTGGGGGTAACTTCTTATTTAACTGATTTTTCAAATAGTAGTCAACTACTTTCATCTCGGGTGGATAGTGCAGTGCTATAATTGAGCTCTCCCTCATGGTCTAACACCATCAAATCATCAAATTCTATGGTTGGCAGAAGTTTATCCTCTTCCCACCACCGTACGATGATATCTAGTAGTGTAAAGATGTCAAGGATGCCCTCATGGCTTGCTTATACTTTCGTAATAAGATTACCAATAATGCCCTCACAATTTGCTTATGCTTCCCTCAATTTATTGACTGTTCATTCATCGTATTACTCTCTCTTGATTGTGCTTCTTTTCTGTATATTTTTTTTACAACCTGCTAACGCAAGAATTATGAGGTTTGATGGATCCTTGCATTTTTATTTTTTTTGCTGTAACATCAACTCCAATGGCTGGAAGGGTGTGTGAAAATCCAGAGTGTTCTACATTTCAAAAAGAAAGTTTAAGGATTCACTAGTACTTTCGATCAACTTTCCCAAATAGGAAGGGTGGTTAATAAGTCAAATGATTTTCAAATGGTTCAAAAGAATAATGACCTATGATTGGCGAATGCCTTGCGATGACTACGAGGATGATAAGTATATAAGTATGCATGTTTAGGCTACGAGATATAATGATCGAGTTAGGGGTAGCATTCTGGGGTTTAGGAAGTCCTTCCCCTCTTGCTGTTTCCTGGGCCTGTTGCCGAGATAATATAAGTATTTCCCATGTGGGCTTTGATTTCCTCCAAGCGAGGCAGTTGTGTAGGCACTGTTTCCTAGCACTAGCTCCTCGACTTCGAGTTCTCGGTTGAGAAAAGAGATTTTAAGTCAGAGGTATTGTTTGGTAGATGATATATGTATACATATATTTTTTTATTTTGTATATTTTTTTGTATTATTTTTATTTATTATTATTGTGTTATCGTACAACATCAATTCCTTAAGCAAGTGACTAACTCAGAAAGTCCACTTGGTGGGACATGTTGGATGGTCAAAGTGACAGTCGAATAATCCATTTCGAGGTCCTCGATCCCTCTCGATCTGATTGATCAGGGATGAGAGAGATGTTATGTTTAGGTTTGTGTTTTGGATGATATGAGATTTGTCAAAATAGGTGTGGCATCTTTTGATTTCTTCCTTCGATAGGTCTTTTATGGTCATGGGCTCCTTGTCAGGAGGGACCTTCTTTAGCCTCTCATTTGAGTGAGGCATTTTATAGAGTTAGAGCGTAGAGTTGTTAGAGAGTTTTTCAAAATTATTTATGGGTTGTTGGGAAGTTGTTCATGGGTGAAGTTGGAGTGGAAACTATTGAGAGGGAAGGTAGTGTTGTAAAGGTAATGAGAGGATAAGTGTGCAACCGCGGATTTTTGACGATCCCGTCGCGACAATGCGCACTCGCGAAAAATATGGAGTCACCACTCGGAGCTTTTGGTGTTCCGAGAAATCTAAATCAATTTTATGAGCACCAAAGCGCCAAAAATGTGACTCTAATTCACCGGTGTATTCCAAAGGCTCTTGGGTAGGGGCTTCGATTACCGATCTGGAAGGTGTGAGACACCCGATCAACCCGCTCAAACGCGGTCTCTACTTATGGCCAAAATAAAGGAAAAATAAAAATGAAAAGAGCATTTCCTCTTGCTCGAAAGCACGTTGATCCTATTTGTACCCCTTCGTAATTGCTGAGATTTCAACGGCGTAACGACACAAATTTGAGGATAAAGGAAAAGCTAAGAAGGTAGAGGAGTAGAGGGGAGAGTCGGAGCTCTCGGGCCCTTGTAGCACAGCTGTGGACCTTCGTGTAGGTGCACTTGACGAGCTTCTAGTAGCTTTGGTGGTTGGAGAATGGGTTCTAACCTCTAAGGTTTGATAGCTAAGGGGTAGAGGAAGAGGGCTAGGGGGTAGTTCTTTCCTAAACTCAAGGATTTTTGATGAAAGAGAGGGTTAGGGGGTACTTAAAGGGTAATTAGGGTTAGCAATTAGGTAAATCTAACATCTAAGGTTTCCTAGGATTTTAAGGTTTTGGATATGTGTGAGGATAGGTTCAATGGTAGATGATAGGGTGAGGTTTCAACAGTCCTAATGAAACCCACCATAAATATTAGGATGGTCAACAAGTCAAATCCTAAAAGTGAAATTCGAGCAAAAATCAGAGGTTACTGTAGCTAAGATTGGCATTTGTATTATCCACGCCAAGCATAGCTATAGTGTCCTGGAAGTTAGAGCCCGCAGGGGGCCCACCTATACTTGGTGTGTGTAATATACACACCAAGCCATTTCTAGGAAAAAATGGCTTGGCTTGTGTAATACACACGCCATACATGCCCCCAACTAGGTGTAGTTTTGGTCACTTCGAATCGCCGTAACTTTTAAAGTATAACTCGAATTATGATAAGTTTTGGCTTGTTGGAAAGTTGGGAACCTTTACTTTTCAATGGTATAAGATTCAGTCTTAGTAGGGGTCGCTGCTAGCCCTAGTACATCTCACTCTAACGATTGCCCGGGAGGGTTAACTAAGGGTTTCAAAAGGTTTCTAAAGTTTGGGGGTGATTCCTACAAGCTTAGGGAAGATTTTAAGAGTTTGGGAAGGAACTATGGGTGTGGGAGATGCTATCGGAAGCTCGGGGGTGCAGCTCTCTAGAAGTATGTCTCGATCGGGCCTTGGGCTAAATTTGGGTGTCTACAGATGCCCCTCTTTGGTATCCGATCACTAATGATCGAATGCCAAAGACAAGAGACATCCGAAGAGGCCCAAGGCATCACTGACGGGTCTATCGTATTCAGAACGAACCTCAAACATCAAGTGGGTAACATGGTGAGTGAACTGAAGTCCTGTATTTTGGGAAAAACGTCCATTCCTCAAGGCTATAGGTCCCAAAGCACTTAGCGACATTACTGGGCATAACTGAGATGGAGCGAGTTACGAAAGCCCAATATGCTGGGAAAAATATCCACTTCTCGAGATGATTGAAGATGTTTGATGTTTGAGTTTCATTTTGAATATAACAGCTCCGTAAGTGAGAGGGTGATCGACCCATACTTAAAGATAGGCGTGAGACAAATGCGCAAAGATCCACAACTTGTGTCCAGTTGCACAAGGCATTGATTGCCCCATTTAACTGGCCACGGGTGCCCCAGCATGAAGCAGGGTTCGAGGTCTTTGGGCGAACCCATCGATCTTGAAGTTAATTTTACATTACTACCCGAGTGGAGCGAATTGATGTCGCAACGCATTTTGGGAGTACATGCCGCTTTTTGAAAGACATACATATGTGTATTTATTTTATGCGGATTTTTCTTTTTGTTATTTTATGTGGGTTTTTTTTGTTATTTCGTGTGGATTTTTTTGTTATTTTCATGTGGAACTTTTTATTATTTTATGTGAGTTTTTTTGTTATTTCATGTGGATTTTTTTATGGAACTTTTTGTTATTTTATGTGGGATTTTTTTGTTATTTCATGTGGATTTTGTATGTTAGGGATTTTTAGCATGCTCATTGATCCTGAACCATTTATTCTAGCACAGCCTCTCAAGCAGATAAAATGGAGATTGACGCCGTTCCGAGGGCATGTGCACCATTTCGGGTCCGAGGAGGATCAAGCTCGGTGCGTACAACATACACATAAAGCCAAACTTGGCTAGGAAGAGCCTGGTGTGTGTATTATACATGCCAAGACAAATCGGGCCAGGTTTGGCTTGACATGTATATCACACACGCCAAGCCTCATCGGGGTCAAAACATGCCTGGCGTGTATTTTATACACGCCAAGCCAAACTGGGGGGGGGGGTTTAAAACTATCAAACCCGAGCGAAAAGGGGCTATTTTCAAAATTTATTCCTCCCCCCATCTCCAAACCGAAATGGAACCTCCTCCTAGGGTTCCCTTGAGTTGCTTTCAACGTTGTTCTATCGCTGGAGTTTGCTCCCGCAGATCAAATACACGCTCTGTGCCGGATCAAGGATCCATTTTTGTTGAAGACAATCAATATTTCCTCATTCTTTTTTGATTTTTCTTGAATAATTTGCAATGTGGTTAGGATTTTGGCTTTTTTAGATGATGAATGAGAGATTCTTCTCGCAAGTATGATTATTTATGACTCATTTGATTTCTTCCATGTGCATTGGCCTCGATTTTGAGCAAAAATATGATTTTTTGTAATGCCCAACTCTTTTTCTTCACATGTTGATGTGATTAGGGGCCTCTCTTTCTTCTTCTTTCTTGTGTGGATCTAGATGGTGTTTCTTTTTTGTGCAATACAAGATGATTGTGATGATTTTTTTTTTTGTTTTTGCTTTTACATTTTTATTGTGTATGCATATATATTTATTGATTTTTGTTTGTTTGGAAAAGAAAGATTCTCTTCTTTTTTTTTTTGTATGTTTTGCTTTTCTGTTTTTGGATTTTCGTTACATATATATACACATTTTTTGTTTGTTTTCTTTTTTTTCATATTTTTTATTATTATTTTTTTGCTCTTTCTCTTTTTTTTTTTTTTTAAATGTGGGGGTTTTGGGGCTCACCCTCTTTTTTGATGTATTTCTTAGAAATGATGATGATTTAAGATTGATGGAAAATAAAAGAGGCATACTTACCTTCTTTGGCTTGCAGAAATCGATTTCTTGCTACTGACATATTTTGATACTGTTGCTTATTTCCGTCTTAGAATGTCCAGTGAGGAAGAGCACGGGCAAGAGGAGGGACCAGAGGTGGTTTACTGTCCCTGGGGGGAGCAGCTTTTTGTAGTGCAATGATTTTCCTAACCTTGGTACGAAATGTAGGGCGAGGCAGCCCGTACTGGTCTGCTTAACCAACATTACACCCATATCTCGAATTTCGGGATCGCTGGCAAGGTAATAAAATGAGTTTTATTTTACCGCCTTGTCCTTTCTTTGTGCGAGCTTGCTTTACCTGGAGGATCTAACACCTCTTTATCTTGATGCAGGACTTGCCACCAGTTATGTTCCGTGGAGGATGGCTTGACCTCCAGCGCCTTTACCGCTATCTCCCTCCGGTGGTGAAGTTCCTCCTTGCCCAGGCCGGTTTTAGGGATTTTCTTTCTTCCCCTGCCATGAGGGGCGACTCGGCTGATGTGAAGGCCCTGATTGCACATTTTCGGCCTGAGACCATGACCTTCCACATGGCGATGGTTGAGATGGCTATTACCCCTGTCGATTGGTCGATGATTATGGGGATAAGGATAGGGGGCACGCCAGTGACCAACCTTCGCGTACCAGGCTGGGATGAGGTGGTTCAATTGATCGGGGATTACCCCTCTTCCCAGAACAAGCATGGCTCTGAGGTTAAATTATCTTGGCTGCCTAAGTTTTTTGGTGAGCACGAGTTGGTGGATCTGGGCCAGCCGGATGAGGATATATTCCTTGAGCCTGAGCATGCCTTGATGTTGGCTCGCATCTCGCTCTTCTTCATCTTAGGCAAGACCCTTTTGGAAAATGCCAGCGGAGGTCGGGTTTCATTGTCCTTGCTCGGCCTCATGGGAAACTGGGATGACGTGCATCGGTACGAATGGGTTGTGGCCAGATATACAGTGCTGATGTCTAGCCTGGTTCGATCCTCAGTTGGGAACACGATTTCTGTCATTGTTTTCTGGCCTGTGATTGAGGTAGCCCCTGACTCTCCCACTTTCCTTGGTTCATTGGCTAGTCATTCATCCTGCATCTGACACATCTTTTATGCTAACTGCTCTTTTCAGATTTGGGGGCATTTGCACTTTCAGCCTTGCCCCCCACTCCTTTTCTCTGATGTCTACACATATCCGCTCATGAGTAATTGGCACAAGAATCGTCGTAGGGATGTTGGCATGAAGCATTTAGAGATGGGCCTGAGGTCTTGCTGATCCCGGAGTAGGTACAACTATTTCTCTCTTTTCTTTCTCAGCATTTCTTTTTATGCTACCTATTTGACTGATGAGACATTTTTCTATCTGGGCAGGTCATCTATGACCCTTATGTTGGTTCTCCCTTCTGGGATCGAGCCGTCGTGGGTCCATCCTGCTTTTCCATTGACCACTGCATCATTTTCTTCTACGGGGCCTAGGCCAGGGCATATTACCTGAGAGAGAGAGTGGTACATCAGTACCGAGACAACTTTATCGTGCCGCAGGCTCCTCCGACGGACATTATGGCTCCTGAGGGTACTATTGAGGAGCTTTCTACCAGGTTTCTCCATCATGGGGTCCCCATTGATGATCTTCTCATGCCTGGGGGATACCAGCTGTGGTATGAGTCCTTGCCCTATCGGTCCATTCAGTCGCGCTTTATACCTGGTGTCAACTTTTTGGCCATTGACGTCTTGCGATCTCAACTAGTTATTCTTTTTAGGCAAGTTCCCAATGGTTATGATTCAATTTTTACCTCTACTGACTAAAACTCTACTTCTTTTCACAGTTCAACCGGGAAGACGATTCTGCCGATGATGATGCGGCGGCGGCAAGTCCTGCTGAGGCCACAGGTGCTGGTCCTTCAGACCCCTCTGGCGAGAGTGCTTCTGGTAGCTTGACTATTGAGGTTCAGGGGACTTTTAGACACGTCGATGATGCCTTTCTTTCGATCTTATGTGCTGATGTAGACGAGCAGACCTGCCTATCTACTGAAGTGGTCCAGGTCCCCCCTCCTGAATTGGTTCCTGGGGTAAGTTTTTTTCCTTTTTATACTTTTGCTTTCTAGAGAAATGCCTATGTTTGCGCCCATGGCTCCAGTAATTGATATCTCTTTTTTCTTTTGTGCAGAAGTACGAATGGGCTATGAATCAAGCCGAGTACTATCACAATATTGCCGGCCTTGGGGATGTGGAAATGGTGAGTGTCATACTGACTAGTTCCGATCATTGCCTTGTTATTTTTATCTTTCAACCGATCTTTATTTATGGCTTTGGATATGACTTCCAGCGTGCTCATGAAAAGGAATTGCGCTCCATGCTTAGCTGACTCTCTCAAGCGTGGTCCGGGTGTGGGAGGTTCAGACGTACCATAGTACCTTGCGCCATCTCAAGATATCGAAGGGTGCTACCAAGGATTAAGCTTTTGCTATGATTTGTTTAGACACTTTTGAACTCTTGGGATTTTTCTATTTTTATTTTGGGAAGATGTATCGGAGAATATATTTTTAGACAGCTTTTATTTCTTTGAATGAATGTCATTGTTGCTCCCTCTTTGTTGACTACTCCATCTCTTTCTCCTTTCTCCTTTTTGTTGTGGTATATTGGCTCTCTTTTGCAGGGTGGACCCAATTTAAAAAAGAATGGCCTTGGGGTCTTACACTTGGTTGACATTTGGCCACCATTTTTATGGCTGTGTGAATTTTTCCTGCATAGAAAATCATATGTGAGTTGGATGTGACCCAAAAATTTTATATCTCTACGTGTGGGCTAGTGTGTTTTTTGAGAAATGACAGGAAATGCAGGTGGGCTGCCTAGAGGATCAACAAAATGACCTCCCCTACACTCACTTTTCCTCCTTAGATGGCAGTAATGGTTTGGCGTGTGTAATACACACGCAAAAGCAATTCTGGGAGAATTTGTAATACACATGCCAGAGCAACTCTGGGAAAAAGTGGCTTGAAGTGTGTACTACACACACCAGAGCAACTCTGGGAAAAAGTGGCTTGGCATGTGTAATATACACGCCAGAGCAACTCTAGGAAAATTTTCTCAGGTGTGTGTAATGCACACGCCAGGTGCCATCTAGGGAATGTGGGGCCTTTTAAGCCCGAGAATGCATTCTTTTCTCCTTCTTTTGATTTTGACTAGATATTTTTTGCTCCCATTTTTTTCTTTTCTTGCCCAAAGGTGGGTCCATCGTCCTACATTGAATTGTATCTCGGGAACATCTTTGTACGACCATGGACCGGCTTTTCGATCTCGCCTCTCGTGGAGGGTCTGGGACCACCATACTTCCCTCTTTAACTGAGAGCGAGCTCGCTGGTTTGGATCAGCTTGGATTGGCCCGTCTCTCATCTATTCTTGAAGTCCCACCACTTTGGGATTTTATACATGCAGCGGCCTCTTTGGGAAGTGGGCAACCACGTCCTCATTTCGAGAATCGTGAGCTGACTCCTACACTTGAGGAGCTCTCCAGCCTGTCGAGTTTGAAGCTACATAGGGGCCTTGCCAGAGTAGTGCCAAAGTCGGGTTATGTTAAAGCCATAAACATGACTTTGGGTTTGAGAAACGTTGATTATGAGAGAAGTCTCATTGGTGGGCCCACTAGGTGTTTGATGAAATTCCTGAGAGAACTTTTTGGCGACGAGAGCTTGCGAAAATTGCCGATTAGAAATGTTCATAAGGCTTTCGCTCTCTGTCTCATCTCTAAGGTCCTTTTCTACACTGGGGGGAGGGATTCTCGCTTGCCCTTTGCGATATTTTGGTGGAATTAGAGGGGGGCTGATTCGTGATGCATATGATTTTGGCATAGCTCTATTGCAGCCTTGACGCTTTTGCATTGGGCAAAGTGGAGTGCCTTAAGGGATGTCCGCTTTTGTTCCAGGTCTGGCTAGGAGAGCACCTTGCCATTTTGGGGCTCGTACCTCACTTCTATGTTGCTCGTGGGGAGGTGGCCCGCTGCTTTTTGGGTAGATGCCTCATGCTTCTACGAGGGGATATACAAGGGCTAAAGCTTTGGCTTGCTGAAGGCGAGTTCGTGTGGAGGCTTCCTTGGTTAGACAGAACTTTCCTAGTGGTTCACTCCAGAGATCATGAGGGCATCACTCTCCTTGGTTTGACCGGCAACACTTACTATTTCCCGTTTCGGGTGCTGCACCAGTTTGGTTGCTCTCAGCAGGTGCCTTATGTGACAAAGCCACCCCTGTATGACTTAATTTTCTCTCGGGGGTCCTCTGGGGATATGGATAGGATAGCTACCCTCTGGGAAATGCGTCAGTCGACGCTCATGTGCGATCTAGAGCAAGGAAATTTGGTCTTGTCCTCCCTAGAAGATGAGGCTTGGCTACTATCTGAGATGTCTCCTGTTTGTCACCTGGATCAGGTAGAGAGCAGTGATGTAGGGGGGCCTTGGCCGAGGAAGGAGTCGATGCTTCGGAACCGTATTGAGCTACTGATGGACGAGAAGTGAATCCTTCATGAGCATTTAGAGAAACAGACAGTTAGAGTAGAGGTGGCAGAAGCCAAAGCTGATGTAGTTGAGTGTGAGGTCCTTCGTCTAGAAGGATCCTTGAGTGACACTCTTGGTGCTATTGATGCTTCTCGGAAGTGGTATAGGAGTCTACATGGCTACTGGATGACAGAGCAGGATGTACGAGAGGATTCTTTA
Source organism: Chloranthus sessilifolius (assembly GCA_021018995.1). NCBI lineage: Eukaryota > Viridiplantae > Streptophyta > Magnoliopsida > Chloranthales > Chloranthaceae > Chloranthus > Chloranthus sessilifolius. The sequence continues at coordinate 15,790,108 of CM037594.1, forward strand.
CGTGCAGAGATCTGTGCCCTAAAGCACGAGTTGGGTCGTTGATTCCCTCATACACATACTTTTTACATAGATCAGATTACCACACGAAGGGGCATAAGAACGCCTGTCAGATTTTTTTTGTGGGTATATATACTTTCTTTATGTTTTTGTTCTTTTTGCTTTTTGTAAAAAAGGAAAGGGAGCGAGACAGCACACCGATTATTTTTTAGGAGATGTGGTGTAAGCAAAGTACAGACTTGTAAATGGAAAAGGGAAACATATTATCTTACAAAAAAATTATCTTTTCTCTATTTTTTTGTAAAATGGGGGGATTGTGCCGATTATTACTTTGGAGATGTGGCACATATAGTGCTGGCCTGAAATGGGAAAGGAAAATTTATTCTCTTTTGCAAATAAGGTCTTTCCGGTCATCAAACAAATCATCCAGGAAGGGGGGGGGTGCACAGTGCTAGCCTGAAAATGGAAAAGGAAAATTTATTATCTTTTGTAAATGACTTTCTTTTATGCCTTGGGCGCGAGGGGTCGTAACGAGTCCAAATTTTAGCATAGTCAAACCCGTTCAAGGTCAGACCTGGGTTAGGTCCAGAACGCCCATCTCCTTGGATCGAATTAACCTTTCATCTTTGCCTTGGGTCATGCGTTTGACGGTGCGATCATGATGATATACTTGGCCCAGACTCATTTTGAGTAAACATGAGTGGCTCAGGGGGATCAGATGGATCAGGGTTTTAATTGATGACTCTCACCTTCTCTGCTCTTTTTTATAACATTTGTACACACAGCGCCCAAGTTGGGTTTTCGCCATGCCTGTTGTTTCCTTCTTTTTACTCGTAGCTCCCCTTTGGGTTCTTACTAAGTCTATGGGTATGTATTTTTACCCCAGGCGCCTTTTAAGGTTTTCACCTGGTCCGCATAAGCTCGTTGTTTTTACCCATGGCGCTCTTTCGGGTTTTCACCACGTCCTTCTCGCTTTGAGCTTGTATTTTTTCTTTTTCTCTTTTTTCTTTATTTTCTTAAAGATCATGACATGGACGTCGATTTCGCCATAGCTGGTTGGATGGAGTTCTTTTGTCGTCTCTCAGCTTGGCTCACGCTGACTCAATGGATACTATGACTGCCTATAGACCTTAAAGAGGGTTTTTTCTTGGAATGTATTGTGGCCATGGGATAAGTTAGGACTTTTGAAGGTATTCTAGGTTTTAAAAAGTTTCCTTGATTGGGTTCCGGCTGCCATAATACACCTCTTCCTTGGGAGATTTTGACTATACATGCTCCATTTTCTTTTCTATTTTTTTTTGTGTTCTTTTTACTTATCCTCTTTTAGGATTTTGCTTTTCTGATGACTTTTTTTTGGATTTTGATGGTAACTCTTTTTCACTTTTTTTGGTTGGTATATAAACTTTCTCTTTTTTTGTGTAGGGGGTAATGAAAGAAAAGGCCATTGGCTCAAGATGGGGTAGCAAAGGGTTTAAGTGTTCAGGGATCCTTTTTGGCTACTTGGCTTTTGAAATGATGGCCTCTCTTTTCTAAAGTATCCTTAAGCAGTCATGCATCCATTTTTATTAGTGCTTACCTTGCTGTGGCAGACTTAGGAATAGAATCGTCTGACATACCCAACATTGATTGGCTCAGGAAAGTGATCTCCATACATGGTGGTGAGGCGGAGCGTATATCCCGAGAGTACTTCTCGGATGACGTATAGTCCACCCCAGTTGGGTTTGAATTTTCCTCTTGGATCGGCGTGGAGGGATAGGAAGATTTTCTTGAGTGTGGTATCACCCACCTTCAGATCTTGAATATAAACATGTTTGTTGTATTCGCCCCTGGTAAACCTGGGTGACACAAGGCTAGGAACCTTTTCTCGTCTAGCAAGTTCAGCTGCTCAAAGCTTTTTCTGCTTCAGGTAGATTAGACTCCATGCTAATGTAAAGCGAGGATACTTCAACCTCAACTGACAGGACAGCCTCAGTTCCATACACAAGGGAGAATGATGTTGCTCCTATAGCGATACGGATCGATGTTCGATAGGCCCATAATGCAAATGGTAAGATTTCACTCCAATCTCGATAGGTGACAACCATCTTATCAAGGATGCGAATGACTATCTTATTAACCGCTTCCACGGCGCCATTGGTTTATGACCGATATGGTGATGAGCAATGATGTTTGATTTTATATTACTCACAGAAGGCCTTGATGCGCTTGTTCATAAAGTTAGTGCTATTGTCTGTGATGATGTCCTTGGGTACACTGAATCGGCAAATGATGTTACTCTTGATGAACTTCCCGACATGACCGACTGTGATATTTGTATAGGATGCCGCTTCTACCCATTTGGTGAAGTATTCAATGGCGACAAGGATAAACTGATGCCTATTTGAAGCTTTCGGGTTGACCTTCCTGACGACGTTGAGGCCCTAGGTGGTGAATGCCAAGGAGTGGTCATGTTGTGTAGATCTATGGCTGGAGCTGGTATCAAACTAGAGTGTTCTTGACGTTTATAGCACTTCTGAACATGCTTGCAATAATCAGATTCCATAGTAGTCCAGAAATATCCTTGACGTAGGATCCTTTTGGTGACCATATGTCCATTGACGTTGGCCCTGCGTACTCCCTCATGGATCTCTTTCATAACGTTGGTTGCCTCGCCCTCAGTTAGACATCAGAGTAGGATATTATTATATAACCGCTTATAGAGGCACTCACCGCAGATGGCGTAATTGGCCGCTAAACGTTGGATGGTCAGCTTGTCCCTTTTAGACGTACCCTCAGGGAAAGTTCAAGTTTCAAGGAAATTCATGATGTTTGAGAACTGTGGGGGCTCATCATCTAAATTTGTGGGCTCGATCTGGAGCCGAAGGGCGACTCATTCTTCTGCTTAATCATGATCGACTTCATCTCGACACCCTATGGAATTTCAACCATTGATGCCAACGTTACTAGTGCATCGGCAAAGCAATTTCTCGCTCGCGGGACATAGGAGAAAGTAATATCATTAAAACATGCTATCAAATCCTCGAGGCACTCATGGTATGAGATCAACTTTTCATCCTTCGTCTTCCAATCTCCGTTTGTCTGACATATGATCGATTGTGAGTCGCTAAACACCCTGAGATGAGTTACTTTCAGGTCAAGTGCTGCTTGTAGGATTGTCGCGCATGCCTCATATTCGGCCATATTGTTTGTGCATGGGAAGTTGAGTTTGATGGATACTAGTACGTGGGATCCTTTTGGTGAAATTAGAATAGCGTTGACTCCTTGACCCTTGGCATTCGCTGCCCCGTCAAAGTGAATTATCCAGGATTCCTCTGTCTCCGCCGTATCATTCTCTGTCATGAATAAGATGTCCTCGTCTGGGAATTCAGTTCTCAAAGGTTCATAATCAGGTAAAGGGTTCTCGGCAAGATGACCGGTGAGTGCCTGCCCTTTGATCAACTTCTGTGTGACATGTGATGTCAAATTCAAATAGGAGAAGTTACCAGCATGCAGTTTGGCCAGTGAGAGCCGACTTTTCGAATAGGTACCTCAATGGATCCATTCGGCTAGGAGTAGAATAGCTTGAGATAGCAAGTAGTGGTGGAGCCTCTGGGTAGCCCATATGAGAGTCAGGCATGCTTTCTCCAGATGAGAATAGCACGTCTCGTAATCGGTAAATTTCTTGTGAGGTAGTATATGGCCTGCTCTCTTCTTCTAATTTCATCATGTTGCCCTAGGACACATCCCATCGATACTTTCGTCATGGAGAGATACATTAAGAGTGGTTTCTCGGGTTCGGGCGACACCAAAACTGGTGGGTTAAGAAGGTAACCTTTAATTTTATTAAATGCTGCCTGACAGTCGTCATTCCATTTGACTGGCGAATCTTTCCTTAGTAACTTGAAGATCGGTGTGTAAATAAGAGTTAGTTGTGCATTGAATCGACTGATATGCTATATTCTGCCCATGAAGCTTTTGACTTCTTTCTCAGTAGATGGCGGTGGAGTTTTGACAATGGCCTTTACCTTGATCGGGACAACCTCAATGCCTCTCCTGCTAACGATGAAGCCCAATAGTTTTCCTGACATGGCACCAAATGCACACTTTTGAGGGTTTAGGCGCAACTTGTATTTTCTTAGCCCCTCAAATAAGTTTTGGAGATTTACCAAATGGCCACTTTGTTCTGGTGAATTGGCGATCATGTCATCGACGTACACCTCACTTTCTAGATGCATCATATCATGGATTAGTGCCATTATAGCTCTCTGATACGTTGCACCGGCATTTTTCAGTCCGAAAGGCATGACTCTATGATGACCTGACTTTTCCAATCCTAGAGGTATAGGAAAGGCCAGCTCGCAAACCTATTGATAAATCGATAAGCCGGATAGAACAATAAAATAAATATTAGAGTACAACAAACGGAAGCTCCAATTCTATAAAGAAAGTAGGACAAAATAATGATTCTAACCCCAGGTAAAACAATGGGCAGGAGAACCAAAAAGAACCACCGTTGATGGCTGGCCATCAACGAAACATGGTTCATAAAAAGAATAAGTATAAATACATGCAAAACAAACAGGTAGGACGCACCTAGCCCAAGTATATAAGCTCTCAAAAACACTCAAAGAATAAGGCCAAATCCTAAATCGGAAAGAACTCCTCGAGAGGAATCTCAGGCTCGTCGTCCTCAGGAATGAAGTCAAGGTCCTCTAGCTCGGGGACCTTAGAAAGTAACTCAGTACTTGTGGCATATAGTTGGAGTGAGCTAACAACTAAGCTTAGTAAAAGAAACTCATTTTAATCACATTATATCCTAATAACCATGGTTTTCAAAACATATTCTGAAATCAGATGTTCAAAACAGAATAGATAACGAAATTTCACACAGTGATCAAATATAGTTTTTCCATGCAAAGTTTCTAGCAGATTCTTAAATTAGGTATAGACAGATCAGGCTTTCAGATTAATTCAGATTCTCATTCAGTCTTAACTTGTGCATGAAAATTTATCTTATTAAATGACTTAAAGCTCTAACTTAAATAACTTCCGTGTATATAGCACATGGTAGCCAGATGCTTGCCGATGGGTAATCTCGACCATCGTCGTTCAATGAACAATTTACAATAACTGCAACAAGCCTCTGCATTATGAGAGTAACTTGTGCCAGGTAGATCATAGAACAGATACACGGATATCCCGCCGTGCCGGTCACGGATATCCCGCCGCGTCGGTGGGATTCGTCACATAAACCTTAAATCAGATGCAGATTCTAATACATATTTTAGATGCAGATTTCTAATACATAATTCAAAAGTAGATTTCAGGATTCAGGATTCAGAGTTCAGGATTTCAGATGCAGAGTTCAGAATTTAGATTTTAGAGTTTAAGCTTCATATTCAGGACAGATTCATATGTTCAGAGTTTCTTAATTCAGATTCAGAGCTTATTTCAGATGCAAGTTTTAGATTTCATATGCAAGGTTTCAAGATCATGTTCAAAAGCAAAACCTTGATTTTTAGATCATTGTAAAATAGTCATGTAAATTACAATAGAATATAATTGATGATGAGATTCTCCTACCTCAAATCTCAGAGTCGTTCAAAGCAATCCAACGGTCCTTAAAATATAATTAGGGACTTAATTCTAATTACTAATAGTTTTGATGTATTTAAGTGTTCTCTCAAAACCAAGGTGGAAATGGGCAAGTTCATGCTGACTCAAAACTTGATCCAACTTCCCACTTAATTTTGACCTTCAAAGAGCTTGATTCATGAGTTGGTTAATTTACAAAAGTTGTAGATCTTGTTGTCTTCTTTCCAACGCCATAAGAATTGTGTCAATCAGAGTTCGGAGTAAAATGTTATGGCTAAATAACCGAAGCTATCTTGGCACATTCAGTTAAATTTGATTGATCGATTTCCCAATTTGATCAATCGAATTTCATCTGGCCCTTCTATTCTATAGATGTATTATACAATTTGATCGATAGAATACCAAATTTGATGGATCGAATACCAATTTGATCAATCGAATACAAAATTTGATCGATCAAATACCAGGATTGATTGATCGAATACCAATTTGATGGTTCGAATTTTGACGGGTTTAGAACCCTTCAAGCATCTTCCTTGGTCTATTTTCCCCCAAATTTCACCCAGATCTTTAATGATTTTCAACAAATCACACACACATATATACATACATGTTAGGACATTTAGAATCATTAAAAAATCAATTTGAACGTACCTTTCACCGATCGAATTCGTGGTTTGTGAGAAGTGTTGCCGAATGACGGTTTTGAAGCGAAACCTTCAGATTTCTACGGCGATTCCATAGCGATTGATCACAATGAACTCAAGAGACATCATTCATCCTTACGCATCGATCTTAACCTCTTCCAAGCGCAAAAACTATCGCGAGATGGAACGTTTCTTGAAAACTAGGTTTTTAAAGAAAGAGGGTTTGAACAGCTTGAGATTTTCAAGAGCGGAACTCAAGCGATGATCGGCGTCACGTGCTTCACAAAAGATGCGGAGTCTATGGCGCTTGCAACATGATCAAGATCATGCGGTCGAAATCTCACTAATGAATTCTAAGGTGACAAGTTTCCAGACGGTGCTCGGTTCTCTCCCTCTCTCTTCAAATTTCCAAATGGCTAATATTTAACCCCCAAGCAACTCTCTTATAACCCACAAAACCCAACAAATAAATATCCTTGATATTTATTACTTAAATCCTATCCCTCTAACTTAGGTTTGGTTTCGGTGTTGAGCGTTACACGGTGAGTCGGTGTACGCCTTCACTTATAAAAGCCCAATTAGGCTTTTAAACCTCAATTCTAACGCACAATTTTATCCCCATATTATTTATTAACAAAATCTATGGCGACATCACTCACCATGCCAAACACGCACATCGAGGTCAGTCAAATTCTAGTTCAAAATATCAGGGATATTATAGACTCGGAATCAGAAAATTCCCTATAGAGTGATGAACGCTATTTTCTCTAGGTCCTCTTTTGCCATCTTGATCTGATTTTATCCAAAAAATCCATCCATAAATGAGAGCATCCCATGCTTGGCAGTGTTATCGACCAAGATGTTGATGTGTGGCAATGGGAAGTTATCTTTTTGGCTTGCTTTGTTTAGGTTTCTGAAGTCGGTGCACATGCGAACCTTTCCATCTTTCTTTGGTACAGGGACGATATTGGCTAGCCACTGCAGGTACTTGGAGACCATGAGAAACCCCGCGTCGTACTACTTGATGACCTCATGCTTCACTTTCAGCATCCATTCCGACCTAAGGCGTCTCAACTTCTGCTTGATCGGCTTAACATTTGGATCTAGCGAAAGCTCATGCTCGACCAAATCGGTATCTAAACCAGGCATATCCTCATAGGAGCATGCAAAGATGTCTTGGTATGACCGAAGGAAGTCAATCATGCTTTTTCTTTCCTCGGGAGATAGCGACGCTCCGATCTTGGTGATTCTAGGAACCTCCTTTGTACCCAAGTTGACATCCTCTATTTCTTCAACGATGGGGGTGGGACCATCCTCAAAGTCAATGAACCGTTCAAGGAGTTCATTGGGAAGCTCCTCAGTAGGGCTTTCCTCATCCAGAATCATGACTTCTACCTCTTGTATTTTTACAAGAAATGGATCAATTTCACGTGGGACAAAATTTTCAATTAGGGCATCCTTTTCTTTAATTTTCTTGGGAATTTTCAAAGATAATATTTTTGGATTATTTTAAGCTTTTTTCATGTTTTTAACCTTTTCTTTTTCTATTTTTTTAGTTTTTTCTTTTTCTTCAGGGATCAGCCCTTGGCAGGGCAGGTCTCTCTACATATATGGGGTTTCCTACCAAGGGCTAACCTCACTTTTTATAGGTTATTTTTTTTTGGGAAGCAGGTGTCAAATTTTAGGCCACTCGTCACTTCCAGAGTTTGGGGCACAGACACCTAATTTCGTACTTGTGGTATTGCCCCTTTACCTGCTTAGATGGAGGAGGTTGGCTAATATGATTCCTCGAAGTCAGGCTTCATCATATTAATCCTAGGTTCATCTGAAATTCTGTCTTCAAACGTTAGCAAGGTCCTATGGTGGTTTACCATTGGGGGAGATTGTGCAGGTATGGAAAACTCTTCCTTGAAAAGGGACAGAGCGGCCAGGTCTATTTCCAGGTTGGGAGGGATAATTTGGGGATTGGTACGGTGGACAGGGGCTATCGGTTTGTGTGGGGTTAACTGTGTTGTCCCATTCTGATCAATCTTCACAATCCTGGTGCTCACAAAGGTGTTCCGGATGTGAGGTCTAGGACGGGATTCCTCTTCTAGGTTTATTCCCCTAGCTCTTACTGCAGCAATGGTTCGGGTCATTTCCTTAGCCGCTTTCACTTCTTCTTCTGTGGGCTTATAGCCTAACCCAAATATGATCTGCTTCCCGCCATTGGCCTTGACTGACTCTCCTTCCTTGTAATCCCTTTCCTTTTTTATAGCCCCATTTCTGGAGCATGGCTACAACTGCCACCATTCCACCTCCGATTTTCAAGGTGATGAATTCTGAGGGCTCCAAGACAACCGCTGATACCTCATATTCAAAGCTGTGGAGGTCTGTATCTTCGATCGTGTGTGACACATCTAGTACTTTGGGGTTCTCAATGTCGTAGGTGACTTTTTCTCTTTTTTCATGCCCTTCACCTATGATGGTGATGATCTTCTGCCCAGACACAAATTTAATCTTTTGATGCGATGTTGACGAAATTACCCCAACCTCATGTAACCAATGGCGACCTAATAACAGGTTGAAGGATGACTTGATGTCCATTACTTGATGTCCATTACTTGGAACGGTAAGGAAAAGGTCATTGGCCTAATTTCGAGCTCAAGGCCACCTTCCCCCATTATCTCTCTTCCTGTGTTATCAAAACCTCTGGCGCTAGTTTTTATTGGTCTCAACATACATGGATCTAATCATATTTTGGTAGCGGTTCTCAGAGGGCACACATTTAAAGTAGACCCATTGTCGATCAACACTACTGGGATTATCATATTTCCATTCTCTACAGTAATATTAAGGGATTTAAAATTATTATTTCCCTCCTCCGGTAAATCAGCATCCGAAAAAGAGATGGCATTGGGAGCTATCACCTGCTCAATTATCTACCTGACCTCATCTTTGCTCACTTGGAGAGATACATGCGCATTTTTTAGCGCCCCCATCAAAGCTTGGAAATGAAGCAGGGATGTGATTAATAGATTTCAGATTGTGATATGGGCCGGCATTCTCCTGAGCTAGGTTTTAAGTATATGCTCTCGGCTCATTTTCTCAAATGGGTTTACCGCAGTAGTATCCTTCTTTTCCTCTAGTTGGGCTGGCACTGGTATTGGTGCAACTGGTTGCTTGGAGATCTTTCTCAACCTAGTGAAGAAATCCACTGCCCCCTCCCTCCTGCTGCTGGGATTGATATCTATTTGATTATAACTGAGTGGGACTTGATGGGGATCGTAAGTCAGTCCTGGGATCTGGAATAGGGTGAAAGGGGCCACTGGAGATGCTTGTACCAATGGATTGGGATGAGTGGGGATCACGTGGTTAACTTCTGCAAGGGTGGAGAAGGTGGGCCAAATGTGGTTGGCGAGGTTTGTGGGTGACTGCATTGGGGGTGATGTGAATGTGGTGGGCCATTGATAACTAATGGGTGATGGAGGGGGATGGGGGACACAATTGGTTAGTGGGTAGTTGGCGGGGGTGGTGGTGTATGGGTGGTAGGAATTGATTTGGGCATAGCACAAGAGTTGGTGATGGGAAATATACCCTAAGATCTAAGGGTTCTATTGGCGGTGCAAGGTTAGGAAAATAATCGGCTAAATTCAGGGGTTCAATCACCCCAATGTTTCTATCCTCTCGGTCTCTTCGCCATGGTGCTAAAAACTCTTCCTGCCTATGGATGTAATCTGACGGATCAAACTCTTCATTATTTTCTTCCAGTATGCTGATAGTTAGTCTTGGCCTGCCTCTCCCGGTGGGTGTGGGAGTAGCGACACCTGGTGAATGTTGGCATGTTGGTTGGCTTGGGGAACTGTAGGAGGAATGATTTTACTAGCCTTTATCAAGTCTTGTATTGCATGTTTCAAAGGGAAATAATGATCAGTTGGGTGGCCCGATCCCTAATGGAAGTTACAATGGGTGTTAGGATCATAATTTCTTGGGATTGGATTCAGCGGTGGTCATGGTTGGAGTGTCGTGACCAGACCCTTTTCAATTAACAATGGCAACAGAATATTCAGTGACTGCCCCAAGGGTGTGAAGACTCGGTCAAAATGGACTTTTCCTTGTTCTGGGGTCATCTATGCCCCTGGCCATTTCCGATTCTCTGCGTTGGCTCAATTCTTGTTGGGGTTGGTTGGGCCGCCCTGAATTGGAACGGGGTTGTGTTGGTATTAGGTCGCATGTTGCCAACAGTTTTGCACATCTGCTCATGTTCTTCTTTCATTTCTCTGAGCGGCGAACCTCTGAACCCTACTATTTGTAGTTTTATTTAAACGCCCTTCTCTTATCACATCCTCACAGCGATTGGTGTTCCTAACTAACTCAGCGAAGCTGGATTGATGTTGGTATACCAAAAAGTTCGAGATGAATGGCAGAGTCTTCTTCAATATCATTTCAATCTGCTCATCATCAAGTATTCTGTTTCTGACCTGAGAGGCCAGCGCCCTCCATCACCCAAGGTAATCACTAAATGCTTCCTCGGGCTTCTGCTTTAATCTGGCTAGATCAGATTTTTAGGCTCAATATCTATGTTGTAGATATATTGTTCTTGAAAGAGATGGGTAGCTCTTTCCATGTTTTGATCATGGAAGGTTCAAGCGATGTGAACTACCTTAAAGCTGGACCCATAATGTTCTTTTGGAAGACCTTTATGAGCAGACGCTCATCTCCCCCGTACTGGCATATGTCTCCACAGTAGAACTTGAGATGTGCGATGGGGTTCCCTATGCCATTGTATTTATCGAAGACTGGCACTTTGAACTTTAGGGTTAAGGGGACCTCAGAGAACAGAATAATTTAGAAAAGTCTGTTGTGTGGATCTCAGCTCCACACATTTTCATCAATTATTTCTGGATCTTGTCCAATTGTTCTTTTAGCTATTCCGATTCCTTAGACGGTGAAGCCACCTTTTCAATGGTTGGTCTCCATTCACTTTGTGTTGCTAGGGGGTTGGTGATTACGGGTGGAGGATTGATGCTGGTGAGTGCCCCTGCATAAGCTCCACTATTCATGATCTCATCTTCCTCATATTGTGGGTCTACATATGGTGGAGTGAGAGTGAGATTTTCTTGTTGGTGCGAAACGGACTGAATGGGTGCTGGGTGGGACCATTGTATGTGAGGGAAGTTCTGTGGAGTGATAAGATGAGTGGAAGTTGAATTTTGGGTTAAGACCTGATGTGGCCACTGGGTTTGGAGGGATACTTGAGGATGTCCTTGAGGTGCATGAGGATGGGTAAATTGGGATTGATGAAAGGTAGGTGCCAAGTTCCCGCCTGAGGCTGGGTATGAGGGTTGTGGGTGAGTGAGATATTGAGGGATTTGTGGAGGGTATGGGTATGAGTATCCAAGGCTTGGGCCTTGCTGGGCTTCGGTATAAGGTAAGGAACTTGGATGGGTTTAGACCATAGGATCCGGATGGGTTGGGATCATGGGCTTTGATGGGTTTGGCCCCTTGGGCCTTAGTGGGTCTGGCCCATTAGGCCTTGGTGGGTCTGGCCCATTAATCCTTGGTGGGTCTTGCCCATTGGGCCTTGGTGGGTCTAGCCCCTTGGGCCTTGGTGCCCGTTCCATGGGCCTCTCTGTATATGGGGGGCTTGAAGGGTATGGAGGATGGGGGTCATGGGGGAAGGAGGCATGGAGACTTGATAATGTATGGGATGGGTTTATGAGGGGTGGATGAGGGATGCTATCTTGTGAGGCCTTCCACTCCTCATCCATCATGGCCATCGGACTGGGTGGTGGGATGGATGCAAATGGCACATCCGATGGAGTTGGAGCATGTGGCATGGATGGGGTGGATATATGGGAAAAATTGGGCATGACCTAGTTTGATGGGGGGATGTATGATGGATTGGGATTGGGGGAAGGATGTGGAGTGGTTATGGGAGGATTGTTCATGGCTCGGGTGTATGTGAAAGAATGTGGCATGTTTGGATTAGATAGGGATGATGGAGGTATGTTGGATGTAGCAGGAAGATGGGGTGAATTTGTGATTGAGGTAGGGAAAGAATATGATGAAACATAGGGAGGATTTTGGGTGATGGTGGAGTGGGGAAGATTAGGGTTGTTTGGATTTGAGGGGAAATGAGATAGAAAATGGGGCGTATGTGGGGTAGATGTGGATATATCTTGAGTGGATGTGGGCAGGGAGAGGGATAAATTTTGGAAGATAGGTACACTGAAGGGTCTGGTGACGGTGAATGGTGGTTGGGTGAGTGGGATGGAGGTAAAGATCTCTTCCGAATGGGAATGGGTTGGGGAGTGTGGTGGGGATGAATCGAGATCAGCATATGCCAGATCGACTGCCCACGACATGGCTTGGTGGCGGCTTGGGTACGAGCGCCTCGGATGGGGCTCGTAAAGTCTCCTCCTTCTCCCTCTGCGGGACGACAGGGGGTGAGGTGATGCCATTGTGCCAGCACCACAATGTTTGTTTTTTTCTTTTTTAGTTTTTTGGTGATGACTCTTATATATATATATATATATTAAATGGAATGTGAATACCTTTACGATGAAGAATTTCGGGGCCTTGGAATTCCCATTTCGGGTGGTGTTCGTACCCTAAATATCTCCCATGGTGGGATCCCAACACACTTCGAAAGAATCAAAGGGAAACCCTTTGATCTATTTGAAGGCACGGAAATCAACGCAAACAACTCGATCCCCCGGAGTGAGTCAATAGGAAGTTACCCACTTTTTACTAGTGGGGCGTATTGGGTGTTGAAGAGTGCAGAATTTATCCGGGAAGCTAAACCACTAAGCGGGGAACTCGGGGAAGTGAAGATTGGCCTCAGACTCGGGCTGCCTAACCCACGACACGCTTGGCGTGTGTATTATATGCGCCCGACCAAATTCTAGAGAATATGGCTTGGCTTGTATGTTATACACGCTAGGCTAGCTTTGTTTAGTTTTGGCTTGGCGTGTGATACTAATCTAAAAAAAAATATATACTATATATATAAGTAAAGCAACAAAGCCCGAAATTAGTCCTGTTTGTGGTTTTCTGGAAGCGATTCTTCTAGGGACTGACTTTCTTATTATAACAGGTCCCTCCTCTCCAATCCTAGGGATACAAGGTTTGATTCGGGGCAACTAAACGCACTCCCCTAGGGTTTTAAGCTTTATAATCGGCTCAGTCACCCACCCTATATACCTCCAGAGTAAGCGCCTTCTCAGATACTAGATGGGGTGGTTCTTTTAGGGATCATCACCACTAGGGGCTGCCACCGTAATAAGAACCGGAGCGTTTGTATATTTGCCTAAATTCCCACCCTTTTGAAAAATCTACCCAACATAAAAATTCAATTAAGTCCCCCTCTTGGTACAATTTTAATTTCAATTTTAAGGGAGTTTGCTTAATATTCAAAATTTGGGGGTGATGGTCCCATGCTGCCTCTACGGGCTGGCGTCCACTGTTAGGATATGATTGCGAAAAGTAAAAGCTCACGTAGGCCCATCAAATGGCTAAGCCATGTAAACGCTCAAGTAAGCCAGCCAATTGGCTATGGCATGTAAATGACAGAAAAGTAAAGGAAAATAAAGACGATGCGCAAGTAGGCCCGCCAATAGGCTAAGGCACGTAAATGACGAAAAAGTAGGGGTGAGTAAAAATAAACATTGGGATGGTCAATAAGTCAAACCCCAAAAGTGAAATTCGAGCAAAAACCAGAGGTTACTATAGCTAAGTTTGGCATGTGTATTATCCACGTCAAGCATAGCTACAGTGTCCTGGAAGTTAGAGCCTGCAGGGGGCCCACGTGTACTTTGTGGGTGTAATATACATGCCAAGCCATTTCTAGGAAAAAATGGCTTGGCGTGTGTAATACACACGCCATACATGCCCCCAACTAGGTGCAGTTTTGGTCACTTCGAATTGCCGTAACTTTTGAAGTATAATTCGGATTGAGGTGATTTTTGGTTTGTTGGAAAGATGGGAACGCTTACTTTTAATGGTATAATATTCGGTCTTAGTAGAGGTCCTTACCAGCCCTAGTACATCTCACTCTAACTATTGCTTGAGAGGGTTAACCAATGGTTTTAGAGAGGTTTCCAAAGGTTGGGGGTGATTCCTACGGGCTTAGGCGAGTTTTTAAGGGTTAGATGCTATCGGAAACTCGGGGATGCGCCTCTCTCGAAGTATATCTCGATCGGGCCTTGGGCCAAATTTGGTGTCTACAATAAGGCTGAGGTAGAGGAGGAGAGAAGACATGAAGGTGTGGGCCAAGGTGGACCTTGCCTTCATGTGGGGTGGTTTTGTTTCCCCTTGTTTGGTTTGATGCATATTTTGGATTTATCGTGAAGTTGTTTTAAAGTTTTATTTATAATTTTCTGGGGAAGCTTAGTGTCGACTGTATGATGTTGTAGTTTTGTTGGTTGGTGTTTTGTGAAGGTTTTGATTATGAGGTCTATGGAAACCTGGGTCTGGATGTTAGAAGCGATTTTAGTTTTGATGTCAATTTCTTGTTTGGATGAGATTTGAGGATCAGGTGGCATGTTTATTTGGGTGTTAATCGAGGTCGTAAGATTTATGTCTGGTATGATTTCGAGAGTGGGAGGGATGATCAATTCCTTGATAGGTTTGGTGGTTAGCTCGAAGGTGAGTGGAGTTAGAGTTGTAGGGATGGGTCTGATGATAGGTTCGGGTTCGATGATAAGTTTAGTTTCGATAATGGGTTCATGTTTGATGAGGGGTTCAATTTGAACGATAGGTTCGGTTTCGGTAACAGGTTCATGTTCGATGACGGATTTAGGTTTGGTGACAATGTCGGGTCTGATAACAGGTTTAGGTTTGAGTGCGATGATGGGTTTAGCTTTGATAATAGGTTTTGGTTTGATGATAAGTTTAGGTTTAATGACTAGTCTAGGTTTGATGGTAGGCTTGGATTTGAGGTTTAGCTTTGATTCGGTGGAATGGTAAGTTCGATAGTGGGTCCTTCTTTTGGAGTTAAGGGGATGATAAGTTCGATGGCGAGTTCTGTAGGGGTTGATTTATGAGTTGGTTCTAAAATTTATTCGACAATTGATTCTGGGATGAGTGAAATGGATGGTTCGGAGGTCTATTTATCGACAGAACCGGATTCGGGGTTTCGTTTTGAAGTTGGTGAGGTGACAAGTTCGGTAGTGAGTTTAGGTCTTGAAATGGGTTTTGGTTTTAGAACTGGTTTCAGGGTTGGTGGGGTGAAGTGTTTATTGAGTTTGACTTTTAAAGCAAGCGTAGGGATTGATTCAGAGACTGGTTTTGAGATTTGTGGGGCAATGTGTTTGATTTCGGGGGTTTGTTTTAGAGTTGGTTCGATTAGGGGTTTTGATTGGATTATGGGTTCATGTTTAGAGTTTATCTTTCTGATTGTTTTAGGTATGAATGGCGTCGTATAATACAGATTGATTGGTTTGAAAGCTACTTCTAGAATCGGCACGCGAGCCTGTTCGGGGGTAGTTTGCGTCATTGGTTTGGGCGTCTGTTCAGGAGGTGCGGGGGTTGATTCGTTTGTTGATAGGTTGTTAGATTCAAGGGTAGGCTGAGTCAGTTCGAGAGTTGATTTGTTGATCTTAACCATCGATTGGGATGCTTCGAAATCATGTTTGATGATTTTAGTGATAGGTCGGGACATTTCGGGAACATGTTTGGGTATTTTGAAGGTAGGTTGGATCAGTGCGTTGAACTTGGTGATGAGTTTGGTGATAGGTTGGATTAGTTTAAGGGTGGAGTCAGTGATAGGTTGGATCTTAGTGATCTTGGTGACTGATTCGGTGCGAAAGGTGATCTCGTGTTTATTGGTCCATGGGGTAAGGTTAGTTGGTCATCAGTGAATGGTATGGACATGCTCCGAGGGAGGTTCAATCCTTCGAACTAGGCTGGTCGGGTGGAACATGGCAGGAGTGAGTGAATGTACAGTCTTGTATGCGAGTTGAGTTTAATCGAACAATGGGTTGTAATAGGTGATGTTAGTTTGTGTGTCATTGGGGTACTATTTTTTATCATAGTGCGGGTTCGTGTATTGGTTGGTGTATAGTGGTTGGTTTTGGTCAAGGTATAGGTTTGGGTATAGATCTTAAGCTTGGTCATATGGGTTGTACGGCTGAGGGTTTGTTTGGTTTTGTTCTTGGTTCATGTTGATTTGTTCAGAGTCTAGAGTCTCGTTTAGGGTGTTTGTCCCAGGGTCATTGGAAGATTCATTGGATGTTAGGGTGGAGAGATTGAGGTCTTCATTCTGCAGGCGACGCTCTATGCGTGAAGCGCGCTAATAAAGGCTTACGAAGTCGTGATAGTCGGTTAAGATGAGAGTGCTTCAAAGGGGTTCTTAGGTATTGTCGATCATGATTTCCATTGCATTGCTTTCTTTTATTTGATTCCCCGTTCGGGCGGCGAGCCTTCCCAGCGGTTGGCGAACGTCGAGAAGTCTTCTTCATCCTCTTGTCTTGTGTGTATCAAGTCAGCGAGACTAATTTCTTCATGAGGTAAGTGTTGGTGTTGGTCTAGGAATCTATCAGCTAAGTCTTCGAAGGTCTCGATTTTGGCTAGAGGCAGAGTAGAGAACCAGTCAAGGGATTCTCCTTCTAGAGATCTCTGAAAGTAATGGATTAAGAGCCCATGATTGGTGCGGATTGGTCAATAGTCATTACAGAATAGGGCCAAGTGGTGGCTTGGGTTTCCCGTACCATTGTATTTATTAAATTTTAGAGCTTTAAAGTCAGCGGGTACAGTAAAGTCGATGTCTCGACAAAATTTGCTGAATTCAAAGGACTGTTTTAAGCATTCCCTCTGAGCCATGCAGTCATCTAGAAGTCGAGGGAGGTCGTCTATGTTTATGGTGGTGCCTTTTCTAGATGCCTCAGGAGAGGGTTGTCTTCGGCGGTTGTTATCATAGGAGGTGTGAAGGGTATGCGTGTTATGTGTCAGCGTCCTTTCTTCTCTCCTGCTTCTCGGGGTAACTTGGCGTTCGTCAACCAGCTTCTGATCCATGGCGGCTTTGTATATCTCGGCTAAGGCTTGTCGTAGGGCATCGGCTTCTTCTCCTCCCTTCATTAGCCTTTAGGCCATGAGGTCCTTGATCTGGCCGGCAGTGTATCTTGGCTCGCCGTCACTCACCCTGCTACTATTGCTATGACTTGTGTTCTGGGGAGCGAAGGGGTATTTTTCGCTCTCACTAACCATGTTTACCCGAGCACAACGCTGGGCTGTCCACGGAGACGTCCTAACGTTATACTCGTGGTTGCTATGGGAGCCCCATGCGGGTGGATCACTATAATTAATGTTTAATTTTCTAATGCATACATTTTTAAAAAAAATTATTTTTATTTTTTTGTTTTTATTTTATTTATTTATTTATTGTTTGTAAAGCTGAGTATGCAGGTGAGTGTGTGTAATAAGTGATAAAGTGAAGAGAAGGAAATAAAAAACTAAATTAAATAAAGCAAGGAAAATAGAAAACCAAATTAATTAAACTTAGGCAACCTTAGCAAAAAAGAGTCCCATCGCGATCGCCAATCTGTTGGCACGCGCTTTTTCTGGATTCCTCTCGGTCCCCGGAAAGAGTGGCCCAATTCGGTCTATATGGACTCTAGCGGAAAGCAATAGAATAATAAAGCAGTAAAATAATAATACAAAAATGTTTATGTGCGCCTACAGTGATATATTAGAATAATAAAAGGATAATATTTAAATATAGAAAAATAAAGGAAGGCGAATTCTAAATGAAGAATACTTGTGTAGATGCAATCACCAGCTACAGATGTTTATCGACGCTACAACACGTCATTGACCACGCTTTAAGAGGAGCGGGGGCTTGCAAGTTGAACTCCTTTACTTAATTGTCGGCCTGCCAACATCAGCAGTTGTGGATTGCCTTAGGGTTTAGCTAGTTTAGTTTTCCTATTCCTGCTGGGGGTTTAATTGATTTGGTCTTTAGATCCTACTGGGAGCCTCCTAGTGTTACTCTAACTCTAATTAATTTATTTACCTAATGTGACTAGGAATCTAATTAATCTACTATCTTGATCCTACTGTAAGTCTAATTTTTAAAATGTCTCCTAATTCTACTAAAAGTCTAATTTAAAAAGGTCTCCTAATTCTACTAGTACTCTAATTAAAAAAAAAAGGTCTCCTAATTCTACTAGGAGTCTAATTTTAAAAAACGGTTTCCTAATTCTACTAGGAGTCTAATTTTAAAAGGTCTCCTAATTCTACTAGGAGTCTAATTAAAAAAAGGGGTCTCCTAATTCTATTAGGAACCTAATTAATCTAAGTATCCTAGTTCTATTCGAAATCTAATTAATAAAAAAAAAAGGGATTGTGGGTCGTTATGTTAAGGAGGATTGGCCCCGTTCCCGGGTACCCTCCGTAAGCTCCCTTTGGCAAGTCGGGTGGCTAAGGATTATTGTGTAAATAATAAAGATTTAAAAACTGAATTTGAATGGAGAAATAAGAATTAGAAATCAAAATCGAGATCAAGAATTAAGAATTCAAAACTAGAAGGAAGAATTTGGACTAGCATTAAGAACTAGAACTAGAACTGAAGAACTGAAGAACTAAGAACTAGAACTAGAAATTAAGAACTAGAATTTAGAACTAGAAATAAGAACTAACTAAAATTTAGAACTAGAATTAAGAACTAGAATTTTCTAAAAGGAAGAACTAGAACTAAAACTAGAAAGAGAACTATAATTTAGAACTATAGCTAAGAACTAGAACTAAAATTTAGAACTAGAATTAAGAACTAGAATTTTCTAAAAAGATGAAGCTCAAAAGAGAGAATTGTGTAGAAGAGAATTGTGTAGAAAAGAGTTGTGTAGAAGAGAGTAGTGTAGAGGAGAGTTGTGTAAAAGAGAATTGTGTTAAAGAGAATTGTGTAGAAGAGAGTTGTGTAAAAGAGAATTGTGTGAAAGAGAATTGTGTAGAGTGGCTAGGAGGTAGGGATCTATTTATAGGCTTTTACTAGAAGTCCTAGGTGCATAATCACTTTGAGTCGTTGACCGACTCAGTGAGTGACCGGTTGACTGGCTCAGCCGGGTGTACGAGTGCTAATCAAATTAGAACTAGTTGCGCGCCCTTCGAGAACCGTGCAATACGATTAAGCGACAAATGATTTGCGCTTAATCAAGGAATTAATGTGGTCAAGGGAACTAGAGTCCAGGTCCAAAGTGGACCAATTACGCACAGGTGGTGGGGCATGTAATTGATTGCATGCCCTGTCCTAGGAGCGGAATTGGATCCTAAGGCAGTTCACGGGGAGAGTATCCTGGTCCGAATTGAACCAATTGTGCGCCAGCTGTGTGGTGCTCAATCTAATTACGCGCCTCTGTGAGGGCGCAAAATTCAGAATCTTCCCCGAGCTAGGTCGGGTCTTAACCACTGGGCTATTGTTTCAGCCTGTGTTCAGCCATATAGTATTGCTTCAATATATGGTTCCTGTATTAGGGTTTTAAAGCTTTCAGAGAAGGTAAATCCTTTCTAAAAATCATGGGCAGGGTCAAAGGTTGACTGAATAGGTTTGTGTACTCTGAGAGGGCAAAATTAGGGTGGCTACAATCACTCCCTGTAAGGTCATCTATACATCCCGTAGACCATGTTTGGCCCACTTTCATTGCTCCTTCTGTTTATTCACCTCCATTAGAAGTTAACCATGTTTTATCTAGTTATCATGCCCCATCAATCCAGGCACCTCTGATACCCTCACCCAATCCGTTTCAGATCCTAGGGATAACCTATGACCCCCACCAGGTCCCGCTCAATTATATTCAGACCAGCATCAATGCGAGTAGTAGCAGCGAGGAGGTAGTTGAATTCATTACATGATTGGGGAATATCTCTAATCAACCTGAGGTATCAGTGCCAGTCTGACCGAAAGAGAAAAAGGAACCTACTACAATACACCCCATGGAAAAAATGAGCAGAGAGCACATGCTGGAAACACAGCTAAAAAGAATGCCAGCTCACATCACCATCTGGGACCTATTAATGACTTCCCCGCTCCACTTCCAACTCTAATGAGAGCCCTGAAAGATGCACATGTATCTAGCGAACTGTCTCCAGATGAAGTAGGGCAGATAATCAGGCTGGTGTTGGCTCCCAATGCCATCTCATTTTCGGACGTCGATCATTCGAATGAGGGAAGATATCAATCTAAACCCCTCAACATCACAGTAGTAGTAAGGGACTTGGTGATCCCATTAGTACTTATAGACAATGGATCGGCATTAACTGTGTGCCCTCTAAGAACTGTGACCAAGATAGGGGTGGATCCCACCACATTTAGTCTGGCTAGAACAAGCGTGAGAGGATTCGATAACACAAGGAGAGAAATAATAAGAGAAGTCAATCTTGAGCTCACCGTCAAGCCAAGGACCTTCTCCATCCCATTAAAAGTCATGGATATCAAATCCACCTTTAACCTATTGTTGGGGTGCCCATGGCTGCACAAAATCGGGGCAATACCTTCGGCTTTGCATCAAAAACTCAGATTCATATAAGATCAAAAGGTCATTTCCATTTTAGGCGAAGGACAGGAGGAAGGAGAAAAGCTCACAGACAACATTGAGAACTTAAGGTGTGGGATGTGCCACACACAGCTGAAGACACAGATCTCCATAGTTTTCAGTATGATGTATCAGCAGTAATGCTGGAACCCCTCAAAAGAGTAATCTTGAGGATAGGAGGAAGAATGACAGCAGTAGTATTCATGCTCCATAAATGGGGCTACCAAAAAAGAAAGGGTTTAGGTCCTCACCTGTAGGGCAGGAAAGACTCAGTCAGAGCCAGAGGCGGACAACAGACTAAGTTTGGGTTAGGTTACAAGCCCACTGAAGAAGTTCAAGAAGCCAAAGAGAAGGCTTGAGCCATCACTACAGCCAAAGCAAGGGAGATAGACTTGGAGGATGAACCCCAATCACGACCTCACATTTGAAGGACTTTCATGAGAGTAGGGGTCGTCAAGATAGACGAAAATGGGGCGACGCAGCTGACCCCACACTAATCGACAACCACTGTTCACCTAACCAATCCCTGAATCATCCCTCCAGATATGGAAATAGACCTGGCATCCTTATCCCTTTTCGAGGAGGAGGTTCCCCTGCCAAAACGAACACTTGTCATAAGCCACCACAAGCCCATGTTAACATTTGAGGATCGGGTCCTAGACGAACCAATGATAAATATGATGGAGGTTGACCCTCAAAAGTTATCTTGATTAGCCTCGTTCACTCGACCAGGTAAAGGTGCGGCACCTCAGGTGAGGAATTGTGCGTCAATGCCCCTAACTCTGGAAGCATCAAGTGGTCGTAAATACAGCACCGGCTTCCAAAAAAAAAAAACCTATAAAAAGTGAGATTAGCCCTTGGCAAGCAACACCATGTGTGTATAGGGTCGCACCTTGCTAAGGGTCCATCTCCGAAGAAAAGAAAAACTATAAAAAAAATGCAAAAAATGCAAAAAACTCCAAAAAAGTAAAACCTGTCCAACATGAGTCGATCTCTTTCGTGTAGGAAATAAAATGTGAGATAGGAGTCACAGATCTGTATGGCGAGGAATTAATCAAGGAGCTTCCTAATGAGCTCCTTGAACAATATGCCGATTTTGAGCATGGTCCTATCCCGATCACTGAAGAGATTAAAGATGTCAATCTGGGTACCGAGGAAGTTTGTAGAATCAATTAGATCCAAATGTCGCTATCTCCCGAGAAATGAAAAACCATGATTGATTTCCTTCGATCATACCAATACGTCTTCGCATGGTCATACGAGGACATGCTTGGTTTGGACACTGATTTGGTCAAGTATGAGTTGCTGTTGTATCCCGATGTCAAGCCTATCAAGTAGATATTGAGGCGTCTAAGGCCAGAATGGATGTTAAAAGTGAAAGATGAGGTCATAAAGTAATACAATCCATGTTTCCTCATCGTCTCCAAATACCCGCAGTGGCTAGCCAACATCGTGCCAGTACCAAAGAAAGATGTCAAGGTTTGCATGTGCATCGATTTTAGAAATTTCAACAAAGCGAGCCTAAAAGATGACTTACGTTTGCCACACATCAACATCTTGGTCGACAACATTGCAAGGCATGGGATGCTCTCATTCATGGATGGATTCTTTGGTTATAATTAGATAATGATAGCAGAGGAAGACCGAGAAAAGACAACTTTCATTACTCCATGGGAAACCTTCTGCTATCGAGTCATGCCATTCGTATTGAAGAATGCCATAGCACCATATCAAACGGCAATGATAGCATTATTCCATGACATGATGCATCGAGAAATTAAGGTTTACATCGACGACATGAACGCCAGGTCACCAGAAAGGAGTGATCATCTGGCCAACCTCAAAAATTTATTCGAATGACTGAGGAAATACAGGTTGCATCTGAACCCTCAAAAATGTGCATTCGACCCCATGTCCGAAAAATTACTTGGCTTCATCATCAGCAAAAGAGGCATCGAGATCGATCCGGTGAAGGTAAAAGCTATCGTCAAAATGCCACAAGCATCTACTGAGAAATAGGTCAGTGGTTTCTTGGGTAGAAGACAGTACATCAGTCGGTTCATTTCACAGTTAACTCTTATCTACATGCTCATTTTTAAGCTACTAAGAAAAGATTCACCCGACAAATGGAACGATGATTGTCAAACCGCGTTTGATAAGATCAAGGGTTACCTTCTCAAGCCTTTAGTTTTGGTGCCATCATTACCTGGGAGACCACTATTAATCTACCTCTCCACAACAGAATTTTCGATGGGATGTGTCCTAGGGCAACATGATGAAACTGGAAGAAGAGAGCAGGCCATCTACTACCTAGCAAGAAGTTCATCGATTATGAGACACACTAGTGTCATCTGGAGAAGGCATGCCTGGCTCTCATATGGGCTACACAGAGGCTTTGCCATTAATTATTGTCTCAGGTCATCCTCCTTGTGCCATGAATGGATCCGTTGAAGTACCTATTCGAAAAGACAACTCTTACTAGGCGGATCGCATGCTGGTAGCTTCTCATATATGAATTTGACAACACTTATGTCACCCAAAAATCAATCAAGGGGCAAGCACTCCCTGAACATCTTGCCGAGAATCCCTTACCTGACTACGAGCTTCTAAGAAGTGAATTCCCTGATGAAGACATTTTGTTCATGACAGAGGATGACCAAGAGGAAACAGAGGAGTCCTGGGTAATGCAATTTTATGGGGCATCAAATGTTGAAGGTCAAGGCATCGGTGCAGTTCAAATCACACCAAAAGGGTCCCACATACCAGTCACCGTCAAACTCACCATCCCTTGCACCAATAATATGGTTGAATACGAAGCCTGCATAGCCGGCCTGCAAGCAGCTCTGGACTTGAGCGTAACTCAAAGCTGATCATGTGCCAAACCAACGAAGATTGGAAGACAAAAGATGAGAAGCTAATCCCGTAACACGAGCACCTCGAAGGCTTGATAGCATGCTTCAATGATGTCACTTTCTCCTATGTCCCACAAGAAAGAAATTGCTTTACCGATGCACTGGCCACGTTGGCATCAATGGTCAAAATTCTTTATGAAGTCGAGATGAATCCCATCATGATCAGATAGAGAAATGAGTAGGCCTTTTACCTCCAGACTGAGGGATCCACAAAGTTAGATGATGAGCCTCCATGGTTCTCAGATATTAAGAATCTCCTAGAAACAAGAACTTTCCCTGGAGGCACATCCAAGACCGATAGGCGGACTATCCAATGTTTGGCAGCAAACTACGTCATCTGTGGCAAATGCCTCTATAAGCATTCCTATAACAATATCCTACTCTGATACTTGCCAATTTCATGAAAGAGATCCACTAGGGACTATGTGGGGCCCATGTCAATGGACACATGCTCATTAAAAAGATCCTACAGCAAGGGTATTTCTGTGCCATCATGGAAACGGACTATTATAAGTACGTTCAAAAGTGATACCAATGCCAAGAACACTCCAGTCTGATACATGCTCCAATCATAGATCTCCATAGCATGACCACTCCACGGCCATTTTCCACATGAGGCCTCGACGTCATCGGAAAGGTCAACCTAAAAGCTTCTAAAGGACATCAGTTCATCCTCGTCGCCATCGAGTACTTCACAAAATGGGTAGAGGCAGCATCCTATACAAGCATCACAGCCAATCATATCAAGAAATTCATCAAGAATAATATTATTTATCGGTTCGACGTGCCTAAAGACATCATCACGGACAACGGCACCAACTTTACGAACATACACATCAGAACCTTCTGCGAGTAGTACAAGATCAAACATCACTGCTCATCACCATATCGGCCGTAAACCAATAGAGTTGTAGATGCGGCTAACAAGACAGTGGTCCCAATACTTGAGAAAATGATTGTCGCATATCGAGACTGGAGCGAGATGCTACCTTTTGCACTATGGGCTTATCGAATGTCAATCTGTACCTCTACAGGCACAATGCAGTTTTCCCTTGTGTATGGAACTAAGGTCATGCTACCAGTTGAGGTCGAAGAACCCTCCCTCCGCATCCTCATTGAGTCTAATTTACTGGAAGCTGAGAGAGATCCCATTTTGTGTCACACCCAGGTTTCAAGCCCTGATTTCAAGCCTAATCGATGAAAAGAGGCTTCAAGCTTTATGTCACACCCAGGTTTACCAAGGAAGAATCACACATGCATAAAACAAGCGTGTTCACATCTGATATTTGAAAGTAGGTGACACGGTACTCAATAAAATCTTTCCATCTCTCCATGCCAATCCGAGAGGGAAATTCAAGACCAAGTGGGAAGGACCTTAGGTTATCAGAGAAGTGTCCATGGATATGCACTTCGTCTCGCCACCATTGATGGGGATTATTTTCCTGAGTCCATTGATCAGTCAAATAATTTACTATTTTATCACCCTTAACTTAGTGATGCTAGGACTTGGTTTGCTACTAACAAGTTACTGATGTACAAATATTAAAGATAAATAATAAATTAGAGCATAAGTGTTAATCCTTATCAAAATAAACTTAAAAAGTAGTAAAAGGATGACTAAGCGTTAAAGACGATTTGCCAACAACAGGAAGGCTGAAAAATCGTAATTCTTCAAAAGACGATTCTTCAGAAAGTGATAAAAGAAGAAAGCGATCGATTTAAAATAAGAAATTGTTAGTTGAAAGCCTATTATAAATAGAAAATCA
This sequence comes from Chloranthus sessilifolius, assembly GCA_021018995.1. Taxonomy (NCBI): domain Eukaryota; kingdom Viridiplantae; phylum Streptophyta; class Magnoliopsida; order Chloranthales; family Chloranthaceae; genus Chloranthus; species Chloranthus sessilifolius. The sequence goes on from CM037594.1 coordinate 15,815,511, forward strand.
TGAATTATGATTTTCCAAAAAAGAATAAAAAAGAAATCGTTATTTACGATTTCCTAAAAATAGAAGCTTTCTACTACACATTGCTGTTGCGGATCATGTGAGAGTTTAACACCGCCATATCCAAAATTACAAGACTCCTGCAATTAGAAGTTTGGTGAACCACGGATCTGAGAAGATTAATAAAGATATAATCCGAAGGACTCTGCTGCTGCTCAATAAAAGACTATTCAGAAGCTCATCAACTAAAGAAAGCAAGGAAAGAGAAAATTAGAAATTAGAGTTATATTAGGAATCTTTTATTTTTAGTAGTTTTTATTATTAGAACTAGTGTGACAGCCCAACTTTTTCCCTTCTCATAAATGGGAAAGGTCGTGCCGTCGGATCACCTAACACGATCCTGTCATATAAGGGCATCGTGTACAAAGTGTTACATATGCATAAGAGAATTTTATTAACTCTGATACGTAGAAATATGGCAACAACTGATATTCATTCATTTATTTAAAGCGGCAAACTGGATAGGAATATAAATAGAAACCTATACCTGAAGTAGTAAGCTATCTTAAACCACACTAAATGGTTATACATGTTTAATGTTTAAAAACAAATCACTCTCTCTCTCTTTAAAACCTCTCAAGGAAAGAAGTCCTCAGTAGAACCTTCCTCCTCACCCTCCTTGTCCTCCTTCTCAGACTGGTAGGTAGAATCAGCTTCGTGCTCAGGGTCACCAGCAATATCTGCAGCTAAGACATGAAGTCGTAGGATGAGCTATCATCAAAGCTCAGTAGGGAAAATTACAATGCTAATTTATATGTTAGATTATCCATTCATGTCTAGATGCAAAATAAAATGAAGCCCATATTATCTTATATTAGGTCTATTCTAACATCAATATATCCTGACAGTATATAACAGAACAAGAACTAACTTATGCAATTATTGTATCATGCATACAATGCTGAAATATTCATGTTGACCAAATACGAGAACTGACAAGGGATCATGCAAGATAATATCAAGGAATCATGTTGAAACAAGACATGTACAAGGACAAAAAATCTAGCTCCCGAGTAGCGGGATCACCTGTCAAGCTCCCGAGAGAGCGGGATCACTTGGGCCGAGAAAATCAAGCTCCTGAGTTAGAGGGCTCACTTAGACCGGGATATTAATCCCCTCAGCAAGGTTAACAGGTTCACTTGACTCAAGAAGTCAAGCCATTGAGCTATGTTAGCAAGGTCACTTGACACGAGACTGGTCAAGCCCCTGGCTAAGTTAGCAGGGTCACTTGACTTAACCCAAACAAGTGATTATCAAGATGAGACCATGAACGAGATCAAGTATGTGACATCATGTAATAACTAAAAATCATATCAAAGCTTGCCCAGCAAACCTGAACTTCATAGGCTTATTTATCATGAATATTAGCATACTGACATAGCATGTTCATATTAATTTCAATCTGGGCTAATAGTTTTAACAAAGCTGACTTATCAAAGCTAGAATAGCAAATTTGAGCTCTTCAAGGCTGAACTCAAAACAGAAATAGCATGGTTTAAACATTAAACTTATCACCCTCAAGTCATGCTAAATCCTACTTAAACACCAAGCTATCATTCTCATTTCCATCTAACTGAATTAGCATTACTGATCTTGCATGCATATACATCATGAAAACTAGCATACTTAACTGAGTTAACTACTGATCAATGTTGAACTTATCAAAGCTGCAGTATCATGTTCATACTACTTCAAAATTGAGCTTCTTATTCTGAACGAAGAGTTTAACAAAACTAAATTTAACAAAGCTGAATTCTTTAAGGCTGAATTTATCAAAACAGCATGAGCATGGTCCTACTAATCATCTCTAAACACCACACTTGTTATCCTTATTTCTTAACCTTAAATCTAGCAGATCTATTCATACAAAAGTAAATATTATATCGCAGCTAGAACTAACTTAAGTAGCGTCATGCACAACATTCATCAAAACCCGCTATCTATCATCCTCATAAACATCATTGCCATATTCATGATTAAGATGGTACTAAAACTGAACTAATATGCGTATCAATTTCCTATTTATCCATATGATTCTAATAATAATTTGATTATCTAAACAAGAATTAGAAAACTCAATATAAACGAGGAAGTAATTTCCCTACCGTAAGATCAAGCCTGTGCGTTACGTACGAGACTTGCTTGCAGTCATGTGCTTGCACGCATCCAAAAGAAGTCATCGGCATGAGCGCGTTACGTGCACCATATACCTATGATATATGGTCATAATTTTAGTATTTTTAATGGTTTATTGGGTCAACATAGATCCCAAATATGGACCATTTATGGTCCCATGTCTTATGGGCAAACTCAGCAAGTCATCCCAGCACAAACCCCTTATAGAGGTGTCACCAAGTGCGTCAAATGCAAGGTTGCCGCGGCAAGCTTTGCAGCTGAGCGTATTGCCATTACTTGTCACCATTTTTTGACCCCTTAAAACGTTGGATTCAAAAATTTGTTCCTTCATGAAAGTTGTAGGTCTTGTTGTCTCCTTTCTAACGCATCAAGAATCGTGCCAATCTGAGTTCAGGATCGAAAGGTATAATGAAAATACCAAATAGTGGTTAGTGCACAATGTTGCCGCGGCAAGCCTGAGTACCATGCTGCATCTTGTCACTAACTTTTTGCCCTTTAAACGTCATATTTAAAGCTTTGTTACTTCATGAACATTGTATGTCTTGTTGTCCCCTTTCCAACACATCAAGAATCGTTCCATTTGAAGTTTGGAATCAAATGTTATGACAGAAATATCACACAATGGTCAGTGCACAACGTTGTCGCGGCAAGCCTGAGCACCTTGCCGCGGCAAGCCTATCAAGCTGGGCTTGTCGGGGTATTTTCTTCTCCATTTTGGGTTCTTTTGACTGAAGCATTTGGTTGGGTCCTTTGGCCTTATAATCTATACTAATGTGCACAAAAAATTGAGTTTTCTTATTCCTATTAATGCAGAAATTTCGGTGTATTTCTCGTAGAAATTTTGAAACCCATTGCAAACTGTGATTCATTGTGTTGCTGATTTAGTCTCAGGGAATCGACACCACAGATGTCTAGTCTCTCTAAATGAACTACTGAAATGAACCTAGTCTAGGAAATATGTTCATTTTAAGCATACCTTTCGGAAGGATCATGGTGACGATGAGATGACGCCGAATGTGTGTCGGTGTCGAAGCTCGTAAGAACTCGGCCTATAAGAACTTCCCGACAGCGATTGCCTTCGAAACTCATTTACTCGAATTGCAGATCACCTTGTGATTCAAGGTTCTGAATTCAAGATCAAGAAATTTATGAGAGAAGGATTTGAGAACTAGTGCTTAGAAGAAGGCTTCCTTCTCTAGTTTTAATGGTTCTGCAGATTTGAATGGGGTTTGGATTTCTTCAAGTCTTCAAGCAGGAAGAAGAATGAAATGGCTGGCTGGCGAGGTCTTGTAGTGGCTGTGTCCACTTTGCATGCATGGAGTCAAATTGTGACTCATGCATGCGTGGAGGAAAGAAGGCAACCAAAACAGCTTATACGCTGTTATGAGTTTGCATTTAATGTAAAGCATGTATTTGCTTTAAGGTATATATGCCTATAAGCCAAAAGAGGCTTTGGATTGCATATAAAGTTACTACATGAGTTGAGTGTATCAGCCACAAAATTTTAGTTTTAATATAACGCCAAAACATTTATCTTAGATCTATTCGGTGATAAACATATTTAAATGTGTATCATTTTATACACATAATTAATGAGTGTATATGCTTGCCTCAAGTGCTGAGGCAAGGTGCTTGCCTCATGTTGCCGAGGCAACCACACGTGCTTGCCTTAGGTGTCGAGGCAACTGATTTCACTTTCCTCAATTACCGAGGCAAGGCCATCAGGCCTATTGCGTCTTGGGTCAAAGGGTCGACACCCCTTAATGTCTATCAGTCCTATCCATTATTTACGCAATTTTTTTTATCCTTAGGAGGGCTCTGAATATTTTAATTTCTACCTAATCTATGATCAACCGTTGTTTCACGTAAAAATAAATACTGGGCCACGAAGGCTCCACTATTTACAATCATCATTAAAATTCCAAATCAGTTCTTTGTATCACATTTTTAGCACAAGTCTGACCCTACTCGAGTTCATAGCTGGTATTGTCAGGAGAAAACTGTGGCAGCTGTTACAACTAGATCTCTGTAAATCGACCCCTTATGATCTATATATAAGAGAGCTCGACATAGGAATAAGCATCGAAGAATTTTAGCATCAATTGACACTTGAGATTGGATTTTCTTCCGATCAAAGTAGTGTAACATAGTTAGAGTAGATTAGATATCAGAGGTTTCTCAAGAGCAATTGATGACTGTAATTGAGTGCTAAAGATTAGTGTAGATATCTGTAATTTCTCAGAGCAATTTACGACTACAGCTGAGGAGTGAAGGATACATTTTACTTTGCTTTCTAGTTTAGATTTTTTTTGCTTTATAGACATCTCCAAGTTTTAATTTGAATTGACGACTCAGGTTAGAATTTGCAGATTAGTGTAACGGGTTTTACTTTTCCATCTTCAATTTTCAAGAGTTTGATGGACACCCAAATTTCTGGTTGATTGTTGATTAGATTAAATCTATATTGATAGGATCTTAGACTTGATTGACGACCAATGTTAGGAGACTAGAAATATGGTGTAACGGTACTGTTTATTTTCATAAATATCTAAAAGCTGAAGATTAAGATTGACGACCTTAATCTGAAGGAGGATTAGGATTTATTTTTATGCACTTTAGTTTAATAACCCATTCTTTTATTCATATTTCTCCAGTAGATTAGATCTTAAAGATAAATAAAAGTTTTTAAGATAGGGATTTAGATAAAAGATATAAACTAAGAATTAATTAGATAATGAACTTTCTCGTGGGATTGATCCTATACTAGCTCTACATTTTCCATTGTGTGCTTGTAATAGGTTAAGACTTGAATTTAATATAATTATAATACATAATAAGCAACCGATCAAGTTTTCTGCACCGCTGCCAGGGAAGCGGAATTTATCTAATTCTTTCAAGTTTTTATCTAATATTTTTATCCTTTTAGAAACCAATATTTATCTTTCTCTTTTTATATTTCTTTATATTTTTATTTTTCTTTGATCACTTCAATCTTTTATAGGTTTATTCGGAGTGGTGAATTAAAAGTTTCCAACTTCTCCTGATCATAGAAGCCTGAAACTTCGATTTATTTTCTCTCCCTGCTCTTCTAAAATAAAAATCATATAAAGAATTTAAAAAAAAAAAAGAAAAAAAGAGGAGATTTTTCTGGTGTATGCATCATACCCGGTCAAGAAGACTAGACTCTTTCGAATACGACCCAGAAATTGAGCAGACTCTCTTGCGCAGATTCGCATTAAACCGGTCCTCTTCAAGAGACACTCAACCCATGGCTAACGAACTTTCAATTGAAGCACATTTCAGCCCAATAGCTTTGACCGAGCCCTTTTGTATAGTTATACCAGAAGCATCTGATGGTCAAAACTATGACATCAAGCCCCACACTCTCCAAACTCTACCAACTTTCTATGGGCTCGATAGAGAAGATCTCTACCAGCACCTGAGGGACTTCAGAGAAATCTGCACAATGCTATAGACTATGACCAGTAAAGAAGCTATAAGACTATCTATTTCCCTTCTCTCTCAAAGATAGGGCGAAGGCATGGTTAGTCTCACTACCTGCCAAAAGTATAACCATGTGGGAGGACTTACAGTCCAAATTCTTGGGGGAATACTTTCCAATTTGTAGAACCAACCAAATTCGCCAAGCGATTTAAGGCTTCAGGCAAAGTCCTGGAGAATTGTTTCATGAGAGTTGGCAACAGATTAAGGATTTGCTACGAAAATGTCCTAATCATGAGGGGTCGAAGTGGTCTATAGCATAGAGTTTTTATCAGGGATTGACTAAGACCAACTACTCTACAGTTGATGCCGTAAGCGGAGGAGCCTTCACGGCTCAAAATGGCCAGTAGACCTAGAATTTATTTGAGAAATTGGTCAACACTTCAAAGCAAAAACAGGCTTTGTTGCAGACTAACCCATAGGTTGCTCATCATACCCTACTCGCAAGAGGTTGGGTCTATGAAATCAATAAAGAGAAAGTGAAAACTGAGGACGACATGAGTGCAAAAGTTTTAGCTCTTGAGTAGAAAATTGCCGCACTCATGAATTCCAACCCAAATACTCTGAATAGGCCTATCACAATCCCTCAAATTTTCCAGACTCACATATACGGAGAACCTTGCTATGCTACAATACGAAGAACTGGTGGAAACAGAGCAAACAATGGCCTTTCAGAGGGGAGACTATAGGAACACATACAACCCAGCATGGAGAAGTCACCAGGGATTTAATTATGGTTCCACTGTTGGAGTGCAACCAGCACCAACAGTTGCATTGCCCCGATTTTCCTAGAACCAAGTTTTCCACCAAAGACCTCAATTACCGGCAGCACATGCCCAGATTGGACCATGGAGTAGTATGCCTAATGCTACGATTGTTCAAATCCTTCAGGATTTGCAACAGCAGTCGCACCAGCATTCACGAGATTTGCACCAACTTGCTCAATTCTCTCAGACCCTTCATTTGCATACACAATCCATAACGAAGCTGGAAAGTCAAATTGGACAACTAGCTTCCCAAGTGGCAAAGAGAGAGAGAGTGGCCAATTACCTATGCAGCCAGTAAGCAATCCTAGGGGATAAGCTTTCCTGGGGGAGACAGCTGCTCCCCAAAATCCAATTTAAAACCTTTATGGATCGTCGAGCTACCGACTCATCCATAGCACCAATTGTAAAATATGTAAATAATTTTATTTTTATTTTTATTTTTTTAGAGTATCATATTACAACCTAAATCGTTAAAAAATTATAAATTGTAATGCATACTTGCTCTATATTATAAAGTAGACAAACATATGGATTTATGATTGTTCATAGTTTGAAACGCAATGATTGCAATTCTTAGCTCATTAAAGCTAGAATCAACTTACGATTCTAGGTTAACTTAAGCAATGACCGGCTTAGAAGGTCATCGTTGAAAACATGACCCATATATTATAAAAAGAAGAATATGTCAGTCCCATTTTCAAAATCCTGCGGTTTTATCTTTTCCTCCCCTAGCTTCCCTCGCTTTTTCGAATCTCCTATAATCTTAACCTTTTTGCCACCTAATCAAACTATACATCTTCATAAAAATCCCTTTTCCTTTAGTTTTATTTTGGGGAACCTTACAAGCATTTCACTGAGTTAAACTAAATTAGGGTTTCAATCGTCGAAAAGGTAAGGGAATGATTTTCAATAAAAGAAGGTGTTGCATGGATTATTCATTTAACACTTGGTTTTTTATATGTTTAATTAATAAGATTGATTAATTTTTGCAGAGGATGACTAACGAACAGGGGAAACGACAAAGAGATGACAAGGAAGAAGATGAAGGTAATAATTCTGATAATGCCCCTATTATTCACCGTATTGTACGGTTTGCTACCATAAAAGCTAAAGCAAGAGACCGTCCCAAGAAGAAAATCAGGTCGTTAGGGGTTGTTAACAGAGAAGGTCTCATGGACACAACTGAAGAAAATTTTGTGTTCGCCCTAAAAAAGGGGACCCAACTTAGAAAAAGGCAAAAGGCTAGCATCTTCTAAAGCATGAGCAAATAAGCTCCCTACTTCAATAAAACAACATATCATGGGAGTTGAGGTTGCAGTTGATGCTAATGCCTTGGAAAAATTTGAGATGGGAGGAGAAGCCATCAAATATTTTAAGGATGTCGGGCTCAATTATTTTCTAGAGCCTGGAGTTACCCACGTCTACCATAGATTGGTAAGACTATTTTATTCCAATACGAACAATGGTAGCAAGGGATCAGCCCCAACTCTGTCCACAACCATTGATGGATTTCCAATTTTTATCACAAAAGCAATGGTTGTTGGGGTGATGAATGCACCCTTGGAGAGACCTAGGCTGTCCCCTGGGCATCCCGGAGGCAAATATACTTAGACCTTTACCTGAAACTCTGCCAGATTTCATTCAAATGGCCACAGATTTGTTAGGCAAGCCACCTAATGATAGGTTCATTTTGCATAAAGATTTAGTAGAACGGAACCTATCCCTTCACTTTTTTGATATTTTAATTTACAAAACTGTCCACCCGACAAGACATCAGACCCAGTGAAGGGCCCTCTTTCCAAAAGATTTATACCTAATGGCACAGCGCTATTGGTTTGATGTCCCTTCATACCTAATGGAAGTGATGAACATAGTAAGGGAGAAGTTTCCATTGAAGAAGTACAAGACAAATAAGTTATATCTACCTTTTGGTGGGCTAATCACAAATTTGTTGATAAATATGGGATAAAAAATTAATCCCAAGGAGAAAGCATTGCCTCACAGTAATGAAAGTCTAACACCTTAGACCTATAGGAGAACTTTAAGTGCCACAAGCAAAAAAAAAAATTCCTATCACGACACAACCAAAAGAGGTCCTACCCACATTTGAAATAGTCCCAGAATAGTTAGAGGCTGCCATAGAACAGGCAGCAGGGACTGACACCACTGAAACAATGGTTATAGAAGAAGGTGAGAATATTTCTACTCCACCATGTGAAAGGGCAAGAAGCAATTCTCCGGTGATAGAGAAAACTCCTGAGGATAGAATACTAGATGAAAATCAAGCCAGTCTATATGACTCAGCTCTAGATTGACCAACAGGGCCTGCCATGCCCCATGAAATCGAACTCACTCCTACTGAAGTAGAACCGGTGCATCCAAGCAGTGAAGCAACAAAAGACACTCCGGCACTAGTTGAACACAAGAATGTTGAAGTGACTACTTTTAGCCAAGTCCCTGTCAGTTTTCAACTACATCAGAAGCATTATCAGCTCCACCTCCTATGTCGCAAATAGGAGGAGTAAACCAGGAAATCGAAGTCCCATCCCCGGTTGACTCCATGGCAACCAGCATCGCAACTATAGCCCAAGCTGCAGAATTAAGGCTACATATTAAAGCCCCACTAGAGAACTTAAACGCACTCTTTCATCAAGAAATGTCTGTTCCAGCTATTACTTCAACAGATCCAGTGATTGAACAATCTGATCTGGAGAGAAGTGACTTGCTTCTTATTGTGTATTGTAATTATATTAAATTCAAGTTTTAACCTATTGCAAACGTACAATGAAAATTATAGTACTAGCATAGGATCGTTCCCACGAGGAAATTCATTATCTTATTAATTCCCATTTCTATCTTCTATCTAAATCCCTATCTTAAAAACTTTTATTTATCTTTAAGATTTCCTAATCTACTGGAGAAATATAAATAAAAGAATGATTTTCTAAACTAAAGTGCATAAAAATAAATCCTAATTCTCCTTCTTTAGATTAAAGTCGTCAATCTTAATCCTAAGCTTTCGGATATTTATGAAAATAAACAGTACCGTTATACCATATTTCTAGTCTCCTAGCATTGGTCGTCAATCAAGTCTAAGATCCTATCAATACAGATTTAATCTAATCAACAATCAACTAAAAATTTGGGTGTCAATCAAACTCTAAAAAACTGAAGATGAAAAAGTAAAAACCATTACACAAATCTACAAATTCTAACCTGAGTCGTCAATTCAAATTAAAACTTGGAGATGTTTAAAAAGAAAATAAAATCTAAACTAGTACGCAAAGTAAGATACATCCTTCACCCCTCAGCCGCAGTCGTCAGTTGCTCCTTAGAAATTACAGATATCTATAGTAATCTTCAGCACTCAATTGCAGTCGTCAATTGCTCTTGAGACACCTCTGATATCTAATCTACTCTAACTAGTATACACTAATTTGATCAGAAGAAAATCCAACCTCAGGCGTCAATTGCTGCTGAAATTCTTCGATGCTTATTCCTATGCCGAGCCCTCTTATGTATATATCATAAGGAGTCGGTTTGCAAAGATGTAGTTCTAATAAAAGAAACTACTAAAAACAAAAGTATCATAATATAACTCTAATTTCTAATTTTATCTTTCCTTACTTTCTTTAGTTGATGCGCTTCTAGAGTGTTCTTTATTAAGCAGCAGCAGAGTCCTTCTGATTTAGATCTTTATCAATCTTCTCAGATCCGTGGTTCATCAGACTTCTAATTGCAGGAATCTTCTAATTCTGGATATGGCGGTGATAGTTCACATCTGATCAGCAACAACAACAATAGTAGGAAAGCTTCCATTTTTTATAAATCATAAATAACGATTTCTTTCTTATTCTTTTCTGGAAAATCGTAATTTACGATTTTCTACTTTCAGTAGGCTTCCTCATAGTTAACGATTTTTTAGATTACGCTTTATCGCTTTTCTCCTTTTGTCTCTTTTGAAAAATCATAAATTACGATTCTCTGGCTTTCAGTAGCGGCAAATCATCTTTTTCACTCAATCATTTTTCTTATTACTTTTTGAGTTCATTTTGACAAAGATTAACACTTAGGCTCTAATTTACTACTTATCTCTAATATCTGCACATTAGTAACTCATTAGTATCAAACTAAGTCCTAGTATCACTAAGCTAAGGATGATAAAATGATAAATTATGTGACTGATCAAGAAGATTAAAAGAAGTAGAGCAATGGAAAAATTCTAATGCCCAATTACCAGGTGTAGTTAGGAGAATGATGGATGAAATACATGTGTTGAAAAGAAAACTACGAGATAACATGCCTACTGCACAGGAAAAGCAAGAAATAATCATGAACATAAAATAGAAGGCAATAAAGGAGTATCGTGTGCACTGGATAGCCGAAACAAACAAGAAAATTCAAGAGGAAACTGCAACCCTTAGAAATCAAGTAGCACAGGTACAAGGAGAGAACAAGGTTCTACAAGAAAAACAACAAGGGTGGGAAAGAAAAGAAAAGGAATATGACGATAAAATAGCATAACTAGTAGAACAATTGATAGAGTTCACTAATGATCCAGATGCTCAAGAAACAAAAAAAGAAAGAGCCTACAAAGAATAAGCAGTCACTACATGCCCAGCTATCTAAAAAGAATCAGCAACTGATGGTAGAAAAAGGGAAACTACTCAAATTTTAAGATGATAAGGAATCACTAATACTCACCTGTCAGGAACAGATGCAACATATTGAAACTCTCACAACCCGATACTGGGTTGATATAGCAAGAGAAAGGGCTGTATCGGATGATCTGAGAGTTGAGGGTAAAGAAAAGTTTGTTGTGATATCCCAACAGGAAAATGATTAGGATTGCAGCACTGCAGAAATCTCTGACTCCGATGAGGACTGCATTAACAACCTGGTTGCTATACCAACTCCACCACATATCCCTTCAGAATCAATGGTTCCATATCCTGCATCCCATATTGAGTAAACCTTTAGACATATATCAAGCCTCATAGGTAGGAAAAATTATAAAATATTTAATTCAGTAATATATTTCTCTTTTCTTTTAACTAATCATTTTACTAACATCACTAACATTTGTTTTTCTTATTCACATTTTTGTTATTAAAACACCGAGAATTAGCCATGAATATTTTCTCTCAAGTTTGGGGGAGAATATATATCTGGTTCATAATCAGTTTATCAATAATTTACGATAACTTTTCTTGTATGTCCCCTGTTTTGCACAATGAGGACATTGTCCTATTTAAGTTTGGGGGGATACACCACCTTTGTATAGAATAGTTTAGTTTTCTTTTTCGTATAAATTTTAAATTTTAAATTTCTTTTTTTTAAATTATTTAGATAAGTTAATCATTATATGCATATTATAAAAAAATAATATAAAATTCTGAATTTCTTAGCAAACCATCACAGTACTAGTTCAAAAAAAAAAAATAGTTACAATTCAAAGTAAAGCATCTCTAGAATACTATATCTGAAGAAGGTTTGAAACTATACGATTGATCTTAACTGTAAAATATTTTAGATTATAGTTTCAAAATCATATAACCAGTGAGCTATAGAGCCTATTCCTCTTTATTCTGAGAGAAAGAGAGTGTTTTTATTCATCCTTAATTTTCTTTAAACTGCTCTACTATTGCTGGCAAAATGAAATCTCATAATGCTAAACTTAGAATCAATATATTCTATGATTATGATCATTTATTTGTTTAAAACTGTCTATTAAATATATCAAAACGATAAGACATCAATATTAGTAAATCGTGAAAATGACCGAACGCCATCTTTTTTTTAACCAAAGCCAAAAAGCCAAAATCTCATAATATTTTACCATTTGAACCCATATTAGAAGCCTAAAGACTAAATTTCATTGTACCATAATTTTATAAACCCTTAAACATATGAACTATAAAATCCTTAAAAATTGAGCGACAAACAGTGACCTCGAGATTTGTGCCCGATTGGTCGTAGGTTGACCATGTGATGGTCAAACAGTAGACTTAAGAAGAAAAGTGTTTTGTGATGTAAATGTGACCTAGGCATAGAGTTAGAGGTTAGTTAAGGGTCACGTACACCTATCTCTGGTGTATGTGCTCAACACCAAAGCAAGAGGGTTATAAGGGTTTAAAACCTAAAAGAGAAGTTATTTCTCTTGTTGGTTGGTGAGAGAGTAAAAGGGGAGTTAATGGCAAGGAGGAATTAATGGGATTCGATTGAAGAACGGATTTGAGCATTTAATGTCGGAATCAACGCGTGAAGAACCGTTGAAGCAAAAGCTGGAACCACCCTTGCCACTAAATCAAGACATTGATTCAATCTAGAGATTGATTAAGGTATGTCCTTGTTAAATCGCATTAAGATTGTGATTCTACATTCAAGGGTAGTTAAAATGATGAATTAAAGACATAGAAAAGATTTGGAAGAATAGCCCGAGAAGGGGCTGAGTTCTGGCCAAATCGATTAATTGATTTGGAGAATCGATTAATCGATTTAGGCCTGGAAGTTAAAAAGGCAAAAGGGCCCGTGTTCGATTAATCGATCTTGAAATCGATTAATCGATTTTGAAATTTGATTAATCAATTTAGAAATCGACTAATCTACTGAGTACCTCCAGTGGCTAGAGAAATGAGGCTTGGAAAAACCGATTAATCGATTTGAGAATCAATTAATTGATTGTGGATTTCGATTAATCAATTTGGGAATCGATTAATCGCTTGAGGACTTTCGACTAATCGATTTGGGATCGATTAATCAATTTTGGATTTCGATTAATCGATTTGGGAATCGATTAATGGATTTTGGGTTTCGATTAATCGATTTTAGAGATCGATTAATTGATTTTGGCAATTTGAGTTGATTTCTTAGTTGAACATTAAGGTTCATGGAGGCTCTTGGACCTTCTCTATAGCATCTTTATTGATGCTATGCATATGTTATGATATCCCATAGGTGGTACAAGCTATGGCAAGCATGAGGAGCCATGTGGGACCTTGATGCTTGGACAGTCAAACACTTGAGGTAGGGAACACCTTGAACATGTACTTTGATTACAAGAGCATGTATGTAATGATATAGAAATGAAATAAATCATATAATCTCCATGTGTGTGTGTGTGATACACCAATGAAATGAACATGCTAAATCATATAATCCTTTCAATATGTGTGTGTGTGACACCAAGTAAGCATATGAAAATGAGACATCCCCAGGGGATGAGAAAGTGATAAAGGCATCAGTGTGATGCGAGTAATTTAGACATCCCAGGGATGTAAGAGATATTGTAAAGTAAGATTGAACAAAGACTGATAAGGCCTAATTGACATAAAGTAGCACATTTACATAGTGAATAACTATATGTAAAGTACCTAATATTATTTCTATTTAAGGTTTGAACAGAATACCTCATCAACGTGGCGGGATACCCACGACTAAGTCAGCAGAATAACCGTGACCGGTACGGCAGCCAATCCGTACACCGGTACGGCGGTCTATTATTACACAATAGCACATCCCAGGGATGTTGAGATGAGATTAAACCCCGTCGCCTATGAGAAATGGACCTGGGTAGTATTCAAAGTGACATATTCAAGACAACTATCTATTAAGACGACGATGGAGGGTATTCCATCGGAGCTCGATGCTATATTGCTCGGGGACTACTTCAGTTGAAGATTTAAGTTTCTTTAGGCCTATTCAGTATAGTTCATGAATAGTTGATAATAAATATAACATGAAAACCACCAGTAAACTTCAATGCATATGTACTCTCTAAATTGTTTTCCATTAAGTTCATAAAAACATCATGCTAAGAATATCATGGAATATATGTGAGGATTTGACTTATATATTTATTGTGTTGTTCCCTATTGAGCTAGGATGTAGCTCACCCTTTAGACTATACGTTGTAGGTCCTTTGCTTATTGCCGTAGAAGCTTAGGGAGATGCTAATCTAGGGGATTCAGACTACGTGCCCGGAGACGAGTTAGAGCCTCCTCCCGAGGACTTCTTCTAGGAGGCTCCGCTGTGTACTTGTTAGAGAGAGTTTTGAGAGCATATTGTGCGACTTGGTATGTCAAGCCTTTATTTTGAGAAACAATATAATTAAATAGGTATATTCTTTTGGTGAACCATCTTGGGTGACTAAGTGATGTCATTGATGGTTCGGGTAGGTTCTTGTACTCATGCAAAGGCATGAGTTTAGAATCATCTTTTGGATTATAGATTTTGGAGTGTAAGTATAGAATTGGAGATTTAATTCAATATCAGTTCTTATACGTTTCTTTCTCTTTATGATTGCTTGCTATGCCAATGTTTCATACGTATCCATGTGGCACAGTCTGAAGGATCGTGCTAATGGCACGAGTTCCGAGGTGTTAAAATTCAGGCTGTCACAGTTAGTATCAAACTATTTTCTTTTAAAAATTCTGACAATCATTATTTTTGTCAGAGCATATGGACTTCTGCTAATGAAACTTTGGTTTCACGTACAGACCATTATGTCTTCTAGAGGAAGGGTCGACCCAGGGGCGGCCATAGTAAAAGTTTGCATAGTCGAGACGATTTTACCTCGGATACCAATCGAGTGCCTTTGGGTGATGGAGGGGCTTCAGGCAGTGGTGGCCAAGGGAGCCAAGATAAGACAGAGAATCGTGATTGAGATTGTCAAGATCTAGATCAGAGGGAACAGGAGAGAGTCAGAGAAAGAAATGAAGATAGAGAGGAGCGTTAGAGGATGATGCACACTATGGAAACTATGGCGACTTATCACGGAGTTACTCTTTGCGACGTAATCTCTCGTGCGATAACTAGCTTTCCTCAAACTAGATCAGCCTACTCGCGTTTCCAACCTGCACGGTAACGCATTAGGTTAGAAACTATGCGGATTCCTGAATGCAATTCATATAGCTCTACGCAGCGACATTCCTAGGGGCAGCCCCACTTAGAGTTTAGGTCCACGACCACCCTCACGATGCGGACCTAAACTCTAAGTGGGGCTTCCCCTAGGAATGTCATTGCGTATAGCTATATGAATTGTATTCGTGAATCGTCATAGTTCTAACCCAATGCGCTAACTATTTGGACTCCTGCAGCTGTTGCCAGTGCCATCCAGACCGTGGGAGAGCGTCGCCCTTGACTTCATCTCTGCATTGCTTAAAGTAGGGACACTCGGGTCAATCCTGGTAGTTGTGGATTGGTTCTCATAGTACGCTACATTCATTCCGACACCATTGAATTGTAATTCAGAGCACACTGCACAATTATTTATCAGTAATATTATGAAACATTGGGGAGTGTCGTAAGTGATTATTAGTGATAGAGATCCACGATTTGCTAGCAAGTTTTGGTCGAAAGTTTTTTTGCTCTTGGGGACAAAACTGAACTTCTCATCCAGCATGCATCCATAAATAGACAGACAGAAAGAAAGGGTGAATGCTATTTTGGAACAATATTTGAGACATTTTGTCAGTGCCAACCAAAAGAATTGGGTTCAATTATTAGACGTGGCACAATTTTGTTATAATCTACAGAAGAGTTCAGCCTCAAATAAGAGCCCATTCGAATTAGCAACTGGCCAGCAACCGTTAACGCCGCATACCATTACTATGGGATATACTGGGTCAAGTCTAGTAGCCTACCATCTTGCCAAGGAGTGGTAGAGAAATGCAGAGAATGCTAGGGCCTATCTGAAAAAGGCCGCTAAGCGAATGAAAAAGTGGGCCGATCAGGGTTGACGACCTATCGAGTTGCACGTAGGCGATGAAGTTTTGGTAAAACTTAATCTGAAGCAGCTCAAATATTTTAGAATAAAACACGCAAGATTAGTTTATAAGTATGATGGGTCATTTTCGATCACGAAGAGGATTAATGATGTCTCATTTTGAGTGCAACTTCCTTCCCGACTAAGAATGCATTCGGTATTTCACGTCAGTTGCTTGAAGCCATATAAAAGTGACACAAATAATCCAGGGAAAAGTTTGTCAACTCGTGTTGCCCTTGATGCCGATTTATAGTTGAAGAGACAGGTTGAAGAAATCCTTGCACACAGATACAGTAACCGGGAAGATGGCAGTCAGAATGAATTTCCTGTGGAGTGCCTTTTGAAATGGAAGGGCTTATCAGAGGCCGAAATTACTTGGAAACTTGAGAGTACCCACCCATCCTTCCAATCCACCCTAAAAAAGTAACGGAAGGGCTTCAACGGGGACGTCAACGCAATTAAGTAGGGGAGGATGTGACGTGGGCTCACGGCATGGCCATTCGAGTCAGCCGCAGGGCTACTTGGGCCACTAGTACGTCAGGCATTGGTGGATTGAAGCTGGGGCATCGTCGGCGCGTCACCAAGCCATAAGGGCTTCGCCATTGGTACTCCAAGAGCTTCGGTCATGGGCCAAGAGGGCACGCGACATGGTGGCAGTTTGGGTCATGATGCAGTGCCAGCAGGGCACGCGATGCGGTCGCGACATGAACAAGATGGGTTTGCAGTGCAAGGCATTGCGGTATGTCAAGCCAAGGGGTTTAAGGTCCTCCTATCATTTTGGCATTGTTGAGGTTTAAACCATTTATATGGGAAAAGGATCTAACAGCCATGTGACGTGTCACTGGCTGAAGTGATTTATTTAGGCATTGTTTAAAACTGCTTCTCCAATTAATGGTAAATTACATACAGTTTTGCGCATATTATTCTCTTGATGATTTCAGATTGGTTATGATAAGTTTGAAAAAGGATTTAGGTATTAAATTGGTTATATTTAATGCTTTGAAACTTCTGAATTTGAATGAGCAAGGTTTGGAATGAAGCTGAATTTGTTGAAATCTAACTTGTAACTAGTTGCACTTGATTTAATTATGTTCATATTGAAGTTTGTGGGTAACTTCACTGAAAACTCTTAGGAGACTTCACTCCTCCACTAGGGATCACCTAGGGGTTTAAAAGGCTTGATACATATGCTAAATGCATCTGTGCTCCCTACAAAAGTGGCATATTCTATTTTCAATATTTGTTTTTAATTTTTCCTTTGCTCACGGACTAGCAAAGCTTAGGGTTGGGGGTGTGTTAATCAGTGAAAAATACTATTTTTTACCTCCTAATCTAACCTTTGATAGACCTTTGAGTTGACTAATAATGTGTCTTGAGTATGTTTTGTAGTTAGTAATAAATTGAAGTCATAGTGCAGACCATCTAAAAATGCCAAGAAGAGACCTGATGGAGAGTTGCATCAATACAGAACAGCTTCAACATGTGCTCATGTAGCCCAAAAGACCAGCAATCAAGCCGATTCACAGAGCCTCAGAATTCTATGGTAAAGAAATGTGTTCAACTGTATAAACATGGGAGCAAAAGCAGCTGCATTTAATGAAGAATGAACCTCTCAAAGGCTATTGAGTGCTAGACAAATGAACACCAACCCCTTAAGTGGTTTACAAGTTGTGGAAGCAAAGAATCAAGCTTATCGAGAGGTTATTTCAACCGATCGAGAGGATTTGTTGATGGGAAATGAAGTCGTCGAGAGGTTTACAAAACCTGTCGAACGGTTTAAACTAAGTAAGATCCTGTCGAGTAATGCAAATTAACCTGTTGAGAGGTCACCTGAAGTAGCCATCCTCGTGAAGTGCAGAAGGCCAAAACTATACCTATCGAGAGGTTCCCTGAACCAATCGAACAGACAGAGCAAACCTGGCGAGAGGATACCTGAAGCTACATTGAATCTCACGAGGTTGCATGAACCTGTCGAGAGGATTACTGGAGCTAAAGGACCTGTCGTGCAATTCATCTGAACCTGTTGAAGGCTTGTTTCAACCTGTCGAATGGAGCAAAGAAACATACCTAGAACCTATCAAGAGGTTCTTTGAACCAATCGAGGCATGATTTTGGAACTTCTTAGTTGCAGCTGAGAATGCACATCACTTCAGTGCTCTGTTGCACATGTCCCGAGGCATGCTAACAACCTTTGAGGGTATTTTTGGAAGTCTAGGGACACGAATGAGAAACTCTCTGACTCCCCCACATGTACTTGTCCAATTCCAACCAATTTGTGAGAGATTCTAGAAAAGAAATCAGCCACATCAGCAACCCAAAATAACATAATTATTCCCTTGAGTTCTGATTGGCTGAAATAGATCTGAGACAGAGGGGAAGAGTATAAATAGAGGAGAAGCCTAACAAAAGAAAGATCCAAAAATTGAGAGAGGCCAGAGATCAAATTCGAATTCCTTTTCCTCCAAAATTCTATCCTTCTTCCCTCTTTCCCATTCTCTCTTTATCCCAACCATGGTTGGCTAAATACTTGTAGCAGCTAGGGTGAGGTAGATCTGTAAAATTGAGAGGTTTGAGATCAATCTATTGTAAGTTGTTTTGAATCAATAAATTATTGGTTGTAACGTTCATTTAAATCTACAGATCCTTTGGTTCCATTAGATTCTCAATCGGATTTATATATTTTGGAATGCCCATTCATTTAACCGTTAGATCTTTTGATTGCCATTTGATCTTCTAGGTTTAATATTCCTTTGGATGCCTGAGCTTGTAACCTTGCGTCCATAGCATCTATAGTGATTTTATTGTTCTAATTAAAGCCTTTGGATTGAAGGAAATCCCTAGGATGATCTGTGACCATTGAAGTGGACAGATCATAGCCTTAAGATCAATTATATCCTCTAGTTTAGATTGGATTTTTTCTACCTTACATCTGTGCTTGTAACCAGATGAAGGATATCTGAAAATGAATCCCCTGCATTGCTGTTTAACCTATCAATTTTCAGTGAAGACCAAATCCCAAGCTGATATTCTCCACATTTGATTTTAATTCCCCAAAACCTCCTCTCTATTTCTTCAAATCTGTTTCTACTCATCTCTGGATCATCTACATTTAGATTAAATTTTTTGTAGTTTAGTTCAAAGAGACAACCCCAAAAACCTCTCCTCTATCCTTTCTTGCTTTGTTTTAAATTAGAATAGGTTAGAGTGCCAGTTCTGCTCCAAATTTGGAGATTTACTACATTCTTCAAAACATTTTCCGGTGGACATACCCCTACTTACCTCTTTAAAACTTGTTGCAACAACCCTAAATTCTTGTAGGCCTGTGCCTTACCTTGGTGTCCAAATTCCATTTTACTGTGATCTTTCTTTTAGTTTACTGTTTTTAACATCTTAATAACTACAAGGTAAGGCAATACAACAAGTTTTTATTGCTACACAAATCTAATCCAACAAGCTAGATTAGGGAGAGAAAAGGGAAAATAAAAGGGAAACATAAAACCTAAAATTAGACCTAAATGAGTCAAGGTGAACTCAGAGAATTTCCTAGTTTCCTTACTGAAGAATTACAGAAAATAGATGCTTATTTATACATATGCATTGAACCATGTGCCTTGGGTTTCAGCCAATCAGAGAAGAGGAATTGATGTAGCTTCTTCTAATCCATGTGATTAGATTTTGAACCAATCAGAGAGAAGAGAGAGATCCATTCAGTTATGCACAACTGAAATGGTTTGCTTCCCACCAAGAATTGCTCCATTTAGTTTGAAAAATAGTTTGCATGTGGGTAGAGTTCTTTTGTGCTTTGGAGTTCTCAAAAATACCCCTGCCGACCAAAGCTAAATCCAGTTGCAACCCTTACATAATTTTTGGAAAATAATTGGAACCCAGCTGCTGTGGATGCTCAAACTAATATCACAATCCTTTGGCTGCATTTGAAACCTAAGATAGCCCCCAAGTGGTCACTGATAATAGCTGATGACAGCTAGACCCCGAGCTTCGAGCAGTTGAAGAAGGAACTTGAGAAGTTCTGAATGTTCTTGCTGAAGATTCGAGGTTTACACAGCAGCTGCTTTAGGAAACTTTTCGTGAGGTAGGTGGCTGGATTTGATAGGTTGCTGAAGGTGTAAAAGATCCACTCGAGAGGATGGTGGTCTACTCGATAGGATTGAATACCAGTTCCATTTCGAGGGGTTGGATGTTGAAGACTTCAAAAGTCGACAGGTTGGCTGAATATATGAACCATTCGAGAGGTTGAAGAGGATGAACTCGACAGGTTGATCTTCCAACCACATACACTTCATGAGGTTGTATTTTAGCATCCATTCGAGAGGTTCAGTAGGTTTTTGCTGGTGCAACTCAAGAGGTTGGTTGGCACCACTCTGAAGACACCCCGACAGGTTAGCTGAAGCTTCTTATTCCATTCGATAGGTTGGATATCCAGTTGTATGCGCATCTCAAGAGGTTGCTTTTGGAAGTCCTCGAGAGGTTCATGGTCAGCAACTACTCGAGAGGATGACTGAAGAATGCTTGATCTACTCGAGGGGTTTGCTGAACCTGCAGAGCACCATTCGTGGAGTTCCTTTTCTATTGAAGTTTTCATATGTGCAGCTGGTGAGATGTACAACTATCTATAATATTCACACAACTGAAGGTTGAACTGTTTTCTATAGTGTGTTGCTGCTTTGTCCAACTGCTGATGTTGTTAAAGATGGTGAATGTGCACATAGCTTCATATGGTGCTGAGGTGATTGCTGCAATGCGCACATTGCTGTTGTCTTTACTGTGCACATTCCAAATATTGTTGAGCTTCCTGGCTGCTCAAGTCCTCAATGTGATGGCAGCTATATCGCATCAGGTCCAAGAACATGTTGCTGCACTTCATCAACTTTATTCTTCATTAATTGCAACTGCTCACTAGTGTACAACATAGGAAGTAGTTTGAGAGGCTTAATTAATGATTGTTGCACAGCAGCATTGCTGCCCCATCTTTATAGCTTGAAGGAGAATAAATGCATGCTTAGCTGTTGCTACACTTGAATGCTTGAGTTTGGAGTGCTGTAGCTGAAGGTGTTTGAAGCCTCTAATCTGCTCGAGATGCAACTATTCCCATGTACTCCAACTGAAAGTCCTCTTTTAGCTCAAGTACTCAATAGGTAGCTGCAGGAGACTCTTTGTTCTGCTATTTTATTCTAACAGCAGCAACTCTTCTTCATGTGTGAAAACACTCTTCTCTCAGTTTTAAACAATGGTTCTCAACTTCCTCTTATTGGCACTTACTATATGAAAGACTGCACTATGGTTTTATATTCTTCCTAACTGCAAAACACATTTGAAAAGCAATTTTTAATCACTCTAAGTCCTAGCAAAAGCCAAGTTTAAGGGGTAGAAAGTGGTATAAATTAGTGATTAACAGAGACCTCAAAAGATGATACCACCATAAACATAGACGACCTCCCTCGACTTCTAGATGACTACATGGTTAAGAGGGAACGTTCAAAACAATCGTTTGTATTCGATAAATTCTATCGAGACATTGACTTCACTATACTCGCCAGGTTCAAACCACCAAAACTCAACAAAGACAATGGTACGAGAAACCCAAACCACCACTTGGCCCTATTCTGTAACGGCTATCGATCAATCCGCACCAATCATGGGCTCCTGATCCATTACTTTCTTAGATCTCTAGAAGGAGAAGCCCTTCACTGGTTCGCTACTTTGCCTCTAACAGAAGTTGAGACCTTCGAAGACTTAGTCGATAGATGCTTAGACCAATACCAACACCTCACTCACGAAGAGGTTAGTCTCACTTACTTGATGCATACAAGACAAGAGGACGATGAAGACTTCACAACGTTCGCCAACCGCTGGAGAAGACTCGCCACCCAAACAGGAACTCAAATAAAAGAAAGTGATGCGATGGAAATCATGATAACTAATACCCGAGAACCTCTTCGAAGTGTTCTCATCCTAAGTGACTACTCCAACTTCACTAGCCTCTGAGAATGCGCTTTATGCATAGAGCGTCACCTGAAGAATGGAGACCTTAATCTCTCCACACCAACATCCAACAACCCTAGAACAAACCCCCTAAACGAAGTTATAGACTCCGACCAAATCAACACGAACCAAGAAAAAAACCAAACAAACCTCAACCAAACCACCCATATGACCAAGCTTAAGATCTATACCCAAACTTATACCTTGACCAAAACCAATTACCACACACAAACCGAGATCAACACCCTCACCAACCTTTATACAACAACCAATACACGAACCCGTACTATGATCAAAACCAACTCCCCGACACTGCATAAACTAATGTCACTTGCTACAACCCATTATTTCAACAAACTCTATCAAGCCCTCGGCCCGCATACAATATCATGCACTCACTCACTCCTACCCCATTCCACCCGACAAGTCTGATCTAAAGAATTGAACCTCCCTCGGAGTACGTCCATACCATTCACTCATGACCAACTAATCTTGCCCCACGCACCTCTAACCGTGAAATTACCTTTCGCCCTAAATCGATTACCAAGATCACTAAAATTTAAACTATCACCGAATCCACCCATAAGCTAACTCAACCCATCACCAAGCTCATCACCAAGCTCAACACACTCATCTCTGAATGGACTCAACCTACCCTTGAACTAGATAGCCCACCGACAAGCATACCAACCCCCACGATACCTCACCCAACACTGAAACCAACTCCACGACCATTCCCTAAACAAACTCCCTTACTTGTCTTGAAAGCAATTCCCGAATTAATCTATCCATATATTATGACACCATTCATACTTAAACCAACCACAAAGATAAACCTTGAACCTAAACCCATAATCCAATCAAAAACCTTAATCGCAACTCCGAAACTAACCCCCACGTCCGAACACATTATCAAATACATCACCCCACCAACCTCAGAACCAACTCTCGAACTAAAACCAATTTCAAAACCTAAACTCAACATTGAATTCGTCACCCCACCAACTTCAAAATGAAACCTTGAATCCAGCCCTGTTGCTAAACAGACCTTTGAACCACCCACTCCAGAATCACTTGTTGGACCAATTTCAGAACCAACTCATGAATCAATCTCTACAGAACTCGCCACCGAACTTATCATCTCCACAACTTGGAAACAAGAACTTAAGCCCACTATTGAACTTTCCATTCCACCTACTATCAAAACTAAAACTATTATTAAACCTAAAGTTGTCACCAAACTCAAACCAATCAAAACTAAACGTATTATCAAACTCAAACCAATCATCGAACCTAAACCTATTATCAAAACTAAACCTTTTATCAAATCTAACCCTATTATCGAATCTAAACCTATCCTCCAATATGAATCTATCATCAAACCTAAACCCATGATCAAACTCGAGCCTGTTATTGAACACGAACTCGTCACTAAAATTGAACCTATCCCTACAATGCCAACTCCACTCACCTTTGAGCCAACCATCGAACCTATCAAGGAGCCGATCATCGCTCCCACTCTCAAAATCAAACAAGACTTAAATCTTGCAACCCCAATCATTATCCAAATCGACTTATAGCAAAACTCTCAAATCCCGCCAAAGCACAAAATCGACATCACAACTAAAATCACTTCTAACCTCTAGATCCAGATTTCTATAGACCTCACAATTAAAACCTTCATAGAACACCAACCACCAACAAAAATACTACACCAAACTCTCGTCACTAAGCTTCCCCGAAAAATTATAAACAAAACTTTAAAACAACCTCACAATAAGCCCCAAGTACGTATCAAACAAAACAAGCATAACCAAGCAATACTAAATCCCCCACGCTGAAGAAAGGTCCACCTTGGCCCACACCTTCACGTCTCCTCCTCTTTCTCTACCTCTGCCTTATCCTCTCATTACCTTTACAACACTACCTTCCCTCTTAACAATTTTACTCCAACTTCACCCACAAATAACTTTCCAACACCGTAAATCACCCTAAAAAACTCTCTAATGACTTTTATGCTCCAACTTTACGAGAGGCCTCCCTCCATCGAAAAACTAAAGAATGTCCCTCCTGACAAGGAGGCCTCGGCCATAAAAGATTTATAAAAAAAAGAAATCAAACAACGCCATGCATACTTTGACGAATCTCACATCATCCACAACACAAATGCAGCCATAACTTCTCTCTCATCCCTGATCGATCAGATTGAGAGGGATCAAGGAATCCAAAACTGAACACCCAACTGCCACTCCGCCCATTCGACCTTCAGAGTCAGTCTTTGCTGAAGGAACTGATGTTGTACCATAATACCATAATAATAATATAAAAATATACAAAAATATACATATATATACATATATCATCGGCCCAATAATATCTTCGACTTATAACCCTTACTCGACCGAGAACTCGAAGCTGAGAAGTTAGTGCTAAGAATTAATGCATGCACAACCACCTCACCTGGAGGAAATCAAACCCATATGAGAAGTACTTATATTATCTCAGCAACATGCCTAGGAAACAACCACAGGGAAAGGACTTTTTGACCCTTGGAATCATAACCCGATCTCCATCATGTCTCGTAGCCTAAACAGGCTTCACTATACATATATCACCTTCGTAGTCATCACAAGGCATTCGCCGGCCGTAAGACATTACTTTTGAAATCATTTTAGGAATCATCTGACTCATTGAACACCTTCCTATTCAGGCGAATTTATCGAAAGTACTAGTGGATCATGAAACTCTCTTTCTGAAATATAAAAAACTCTGGATTTTCACACACCCTCCCAGCCATTAGAGTTGATGTTAGAGCAGAAAAAAATAAAAATGTAAGGTTTCATCAAACCTCATAATTCTTACGTTAGCAGGTTGTAAAAAAAATATACAAAAAAGAAGCACAACTAAGCGAGAGAAATATGACGAACAACAGTCAATGAATTCAAGGAAGAACAAGCAAATTGTGAGGGCATTCTTCGTAATCTTATTAGGGAAGTATAAGCAAGCCACGAGGGCATCCTTGATGGCTTCACACTGCTAGATGTCATTGTATGGTGGCGGGAGGAGGATAAGTTCCTACTAACCATATAATTTGATGATTTGATGGTGTTAGACCATGATGGAGAGCTCAATTATGGCACTGCATTACCCACCCGAGAAGAAACTAGTTGACTACTATTTCAAAAATTGGTTAAATAAGAAGCTACCCTTAGATCAATAAACCTTATCTTTCCTCCACCCTTTATTTAACTTTTGGACAATGAGTCAAATAATTTTCAAAATCCCCTTGAGGATAAAACCGAAAACTCTCGAATGGCAAGTGATGCAATCACTCTTTATCTACCATTCACCTCATCCTTGTTGAAAACTACTATACATGATGATCATTCAGTACGTACAAAATCGAGCCTAGCATGTGGCCGAAATAATCAAACTATTTCCCGACATGGGATTATTACTAACGCACTCTAAGATATCTGAGAGGCCGATAAGAGTCCCACTGTCACTTGATACTGGGGCATATTTTTTAAGAGCGCTAGCACCTTGGTAGTGAAACTCAGGTCACTAGACCAACACCCCAAAGTTGGGCATTTTTTTATTTTAGTTCTTGGTTTTCTGCCATGGGACCAAAAACATCCAAAACAAGAAACAGACAATAATAAACACAAAAAAAACTTCAATGAAACGAACACAATAAGCAAAAACACCCCTTTATTTATATAATAAAATTTATACAGGTGTCACCGGAGGCATACCTCCTGAACATAAAACCCAAAATGAAGGTCTAAGATATGAACATACAACTTAAAATAAACATGGAACAAAAAACGAATACAAAGCCCAAAACAACGATGTGCAGAATGTCCAATCAGAAGCAACAGACAAGCGAGGCGAGGATTGGTTGGGTAACACCCTTTCCATCCATTTGGAGGACTTTCCTCTCGCCATCTTCACCTCCTAACAATAATGAAGGATGTACATCGCACCACATTCCCAACACTCCCCAAGCCATAGCGACAACTCTGATTACACCACCATCAGGGACCACTTCAGGATGAAGAACTCACGAAACAATGAACATCAAAAGAAACGACATCACAATCGAACGGTTGGATCACATGATATAACTAAAACACGGAAATTGGGATACTTTAAACTCAGGTCGAACAAAAAATAAAATAAAATAGAAAAGAATGAAGAAAAATGAAGAAAACTCGGGCATATATAGATGCTCGACGAATTAGGTGTTCAGAATATGGTGCATAATCCAATTCTGCTTGCATATACCTGCGTGGAATTCGAATCACACGCACCAGTCTGTGTGTGCAATTAAACTTTCGTCCAGCCAAAAGACCCTGCGTCAGAGAGCTCGCGCCTAATCCAATTTCATGCCTATGCTGTTGCACAGAATTCGAAAGGTCACCCGCACTGTGGTTGGGTGACACTCCAATCACCCGCACTGATCAGGGCACACAATTGAATTACACTCACACACCCAAACACGCAATTGACCCCTGAACCTCTCAATCGCATGTGCCCAACCAGGTGTGCAATTGAATTAAGCATCTAGATTCACACGTGCTATTCCTAGCTATAGCACACTCCTCAAACACGACACCTACTTCAAACAAAATAAACATATGCCCCCAACAAAAAACACAAGCAAAACAAACACACAACACCTCTTATAGCAATAAGACACATAATCACCTTAACCCATCACAAACCAATCAGAGGTGAGGACATCTCCCCACGGTCCCATCACAACCAAATCGCCCTCTGACGACTTACTATGAATTAACGTCCCACTGTAATCAAAATTATTCCCCAGAGTCTCATCGTGTACTCACAAGTACATGTGACCACTCCCAACACCTGCTACACAAAACAAGCCGCCAACATAAAATAAAATAAAATTATCACTCACGGCCCCATCGCCCCCCTCGCGACATAAAACGAGAATTAACGACGATGAAGTAGCCAACCATGCTACTTGTCCCATCACGATCAGAATCACTCTCTCTTGTCCCATCGCATAACCTTACACACTGACCAGGGAGAGAGATCCATTAATATCCTATCACACATCCCTACAATGACATGTCCCGTCATGATAGAACACACATAACCAATGTTATCCCAACACCTAAGCTCACTGGTCTGAATCAGCCACGCCATGTGTTCCATCGTGACACCAAAACCCTACCACGCTACCGAAGGTGGGCTCAACCAATATCCCATCGCGAAGAGCCAAGAATGAGCCTCCCGTCGCAACCTCAAGACACCATCGTTAACCCATTACGACCTCAAAATAGCCAAAGAATCTCATAATATGTAAGTAATTACTTCCATATTATGGTAAAACAATCTTATAATGCGGGGGTAGAAATTATCCTTACACGGTCGAAATATCCCGATTAAACCCGCCGTGGAAAGGTAATTGAAAGCCCAAAGCGTTTCCTCACGCATGAAAAAAATCTTTGGGTCGATGAACCACTCTGGCTCAAAATCCTTATCAGCCCACCACTCAGTAGGCTGCTCATGTCGCGGTAGTGGGGGTGGTGCTTATTGTGGTGGTTGGACCTAGGTAGGTGGTCTCGACAATGAACCCATCGGTGCCGAGGGTTTCTTCGGTGGTGGTTGTGATGAGGAACCCGCCGTGGGTTTCTTTGGTGTGGCACTCGCTATGGTTTCACGCGTTTTCGGTGCCATCATAAACACAACACAAGAATACAAGGGAGATAGGGCAAGGGGTTTGGTTTTGCCCCAATTTCCTAAACCTAGGGTATGGGAGAAATGTGTAATTGAGAACTTGAAGGAGGTTAGTGTTTACCTCATTGTGCTCCAAGGGGGTTGATCACGCGAAGCTCCAAGCTCAAATGGTACCAGAAATCACCAAAGTCGGGTGGCACTCTCAAGCCCTAGAACCCCTCTAAGAGAAGGAGAAAAAAATAAAAAAATTTAAGTTTTGATTGTGAATGTAGAAAAATCGCATGCCATATATATAACCCCCGAAATCGATTGAACGATTTTAAATCGTTCGATCGATTTTCGAACATTAAAGGCTGCCTCAAAAATTCGTTCGATCGAATGATTTCCTAACTTCATTTGCCAGCCAATTTTCATCTCACTGGCCCATCAATTTTGTTTGAACGATTTCTAAAATCAATCGAACGATTTTCTAGCAACCACACAGGTTTCTCCTATCTGAAATTTGTTCAAACGAATTTTGAATTCAATCGAATGATTTCCCCCAAAACAGAGTCAAGGCAGCATTTGCATGCCTTCACCCTCTATTTACAAGAACCCTCAATTGTACTTGAAATTTCGCAATTTTTGGCATCAATTTTTATTTTTTTACACCTAATTTATACTCTAACTGGATATGTGAAAAAAAAAAAACATTTTAATCCACCTATTGTCACAACTCACACTCTACCATGCTGAAATAGCTTAATCCATAGTTTGTGCATCAAGTGTCACAACTATTTATATTTTAATACATATTAGCTTGGTTTTACATATAACATTCAAAATTTGAGAGGTCAACATATGGATTACACGAAAATTTTGAATCTTGATCTACAAATCGCACTTATCCTCTACGGTTTCTAAAACAAATGGGAGTATAGTTCCTTGATTTCGACGTAGCGCTCCCAAGTCGCTTCTTCGGCCAGATGATTCCCCCACTTGACAAGTACTAAAGGGATAATCTTAGTGTGTAGAATTTGTTCTTTTCGATCCAAAATTTGAGTCACCTCTTCGATCATGGTCATGTCTTCAAGCATCTCGATCAGCTGATCTCCCAAGATGTGTGTAGGGTCTTTTACATACTTTCGGAGCATAGAGACATGGAACACATTGTGTACTTGATCAAACAACGGAGGTAATCCAATGCGATAAGCCACCTCGCCAACAGCAAAGTCTACGCTCGTTCTTTTGATATCGACATAGTTCTTCTTACTGCTCTGAGCCAATTTGACTCTCTCTCTTATCATACGAACAATAATGGCATTATCTTCAAGTAACTCAAGACCCAGTATAAATTTTCACCAGTTTCTTCCCAATTGATGGTGATCTACACCGCCTTCCATAGAGAGCTTCATACGGCGCCATTCCAATGCTTGCTTGAAAACTATAGTTGTATGCAAATTCGATCAACTGTAGATATTGATCCTATGATCCTTGTAATTCAAACATACACGCTCTGAGCATATCTTCTATTACCTGATTTACTCACTCATTTGCCCATCGGTCTGCGGATGGAACGCCGAACTAAAGTCCAATTGAGCCCATGCCTTCTTGAAATTTCTGCCAAAATTTTGAAGTATACAGCAGATCACAATCAGAGACGATGCTACTGGGAATCCCGTGCAAATGTACGATCTCCTTCATATATAGTTCCATGAGTCTTCCTGCCGTATACATCGTGTTGTAAGGCAAAAAGTGAGCTAACTTGGTTAGTCAATCAACGACCACCCAAATTGCATTGTACCTTTCCGCTATGTGCGGCAATCCCACTATGAAATCTATGGAGATTGATTCCCATTTCCACTCCAGTATGTGTAGAGGTTGCAATAATCCAGTAGGGTGTCTATGGTCTATCTTCACCTGTTGACATGTCAAACACCTTGACACGTATTTGGCTACGTCTTGCTTCAGACCTCTCCACCAGTAACTCTTCCTCATGTCTTGATACATTTTGGTGCTGCCGGGGTGAATCGCATATCTCAATTTATGGGCCTCGTTTAAAATGGTTTGTCATAAATCGGCATCAATTGGAATACAAAGGTGTCCCCTGAATAGCAAGGAATCATCTTCCTTTATAGAGAAATTAAGTCTGGTGCCTTTAATCACACCTTGTCGAATCTTGACTAACTCCGAGTCTTTCATCTGTAACTCATAAATATGCTCAAAAATCATCAGTCTCACGATAATGTTGGCTAATAAAACCCCTAAAGCTTGCACCTCGATCTTTGTATTATATAATGACAGATCTTCAAACAATTTCCACCTGTGCATTCCCATCACAAGGCTAGCTAACTGAGTCGAACACTTACGACCCAAGGCATCCGCTACAACATTAGCCTTGCCTGGGTGATATTGTATGGAGCAATCACAGTCCTTGAGAAACTCGATCAACCTTCGTTGCCTCATATTTAATTCCTTCTACGTGAATAAGTATCTAAGGCTCTTATGGTCGGTGAAGATCTAAAAGGTCTCACCATATAAATAGTGTCTCCAAATCTTCAATGCAAATATGACCGCTGCTAGTTCTAGGTTATGTGTCGGGTAATTCTTCTTCTGACCTTTTAGCTGCCTTGACCCATAAGCAATTACCTTCTTGTTCTGGTTGAGCACACAGCCCAAACCACTATGTGAAGCATCGCTATACACCGTAAGCCCTCTACTACCTGAAAGAATTGCTAACACTGGAGCTTACTTGAGTCATTTCTTGAGTTCTTGAAAACTCTTTTCGCACGCTTTAGTCCACTCAAATCTCACATCCTTCCTTGTGAACCTCGTCAATGGTCTCGATATTTTTGAAAATCCCTCCACAAAACGTCGATAATACCCTGCTAGACTAAGAAAACTATGGATATCTGTTACCATCTTTGGTTGCTCCCATTACACCACTGCCTCGATCTTAGCTAAATCTACTGTGACACCCTCCTTTGAGACGACATGTCCCAAAAGGCTAACTTTCTCCAACCAAAATTCGCACTTACTGAGCTTGGCATACAGTTGGTGTTCACACAGAGTCTGTAGAGTGATTCTCAAATATTCTTCATGCTCCTTCTTTGACTTTGAATATATCAGAATGTCATCGATGAATACTATAATGCAAGTGTCCAGGTGTGGTTTAAACACCTGATTCATCAAGTCCATAAACGACACCGGTCCGTTCGTCAAAATAAACGGCATCACTAAAAACTCGTGGTGTTCGTACCGCGTCTTGAACGCCATCTTCTGAATGTCCTCTGCCTTGACTCTCAGCAGATGGTATCCAGATCTCAGATCGATCTTGGAGAAATATATCACTCCTTGCAGTTGGTCAAATAAATTGTCAATCCTAAGCAATGGATATCGATTCTTGATGGTTAGTTTATTTAGCTGACGATAGTCGATGCCTAGCCTCATCGACCTATCCTTCTTCTTGACAAACAACACTGGTGCTACCCAAGGAGACATGCTCGGCCTTACAAACCCCTTATCTAAGAGCTCTTGTAACTGCTCTTTCAATTCCTTCAACTGAGCAAGAGCCATTCGGTATGGTGCTTTGGAAACGGGCTCCGTTCCAGGTGCTAAGTCGATGGTGAACTCCACCTCTCGATCAGGAGGTAATCCTGACAACTCTTCTGGAAAGACATTTTCAAACTCACGTACAACTTAAATTTTAGAAATGACATTCTTCCCTTCCTTGTCTCCCTTCAAAAATGCCAAGTAGCCACTGCATCCATTTCTGATCAAACGCTTGACTCTGATGGCGGACACAAGTGGCAGAAACTTAGTTCTCACCCCTAGGAATCAGAATGATCTCTTTATATTCGGTCTAATGATAACCACTTTGTTCTTACAATCGACCATTGCACAATGAGTTGACAACCAATCCGTGCCAAGGATCACATCGAATCCTTGCATATCCAACAGAACTAAATTTGCTGCTAGTTCAAAGACGTCCCCATCTCTAATGGCTACTATCACTGACCTACAGACCAAGTCCATATCAACAGATTTTCTATTCGGAATAGACACTTCCAAGACAAAATCCAATGTCTTTGGGCTGACCTTCATCTTCTTTGCAAATCAAAGAGTAATAAATGAATTAGTAGACACAGGGTCTATCAACACTCTAGCCACATATGCTATGTCACTCCCCTTCCCATACACTTGTAAAGTACTTATAGAGCACATCTATTTTAGTAGCCTACTCATGCATCATATCAAAACATGAAATCAATTAGAACAAACAATTCTACATAGATAATCTATATAGGAACACCTTCTCTATCAAAAATTTAAGAATTCAATGCGATTAAGGCAATGTATCAATCATTTCAATTAAAGTTTCACATTGTATGATATCATTGGTGTTGTGAGCATCCTGAGTTGTAACTGCATAGGCCCTTCCTTGTACGACCGGCTTCTTTGCTTGTATCGGTCTCGGTATAGAAGCAGAAGTCATTCTCCCTTTATTCATTTCGGGACAATCGCGAATCATATGGCCTATCTTCCCACATTTGTAGCACCCCCAAGTACCTCATCTACAATCTACCATTTTGTGAAACTTGTCACACTTGGTACAACTCTCATTTGGTGTTGAAGAAGCTGCCAGTGAGAAAGCTTGAGTAACTAAGACTCCAGTGGTTGCAGTAGGGCTCTCATATCTGATCGATCTCTCCAAGGTAGATATAGGAAGCCTGGGGTAATTCGTGTAAGAAATTTATCTAGGAACTGGAGCTGGTGCCGTAAATCTTAATTTTTTATTCTCCGAGTCATACTCACTCTCCCCTGAACTGCTCTACCTTTATCGCGTTGATCCCTCCGTTTATACATATTATTAATATCCCTTTGAGCCACTATTTCCTTTCCCATTACGTTCGCGTAGTTTTGAAGTTCGAATATAGAAACTCTATCTCGGATGTTCGACCTCTGACCTTCCTCAAACTTACTGGCCTTCATTAATTCAGTGGCCACTAACTCAAGTGCGAATCATGATAACCGCATAAACTCCACACCATACTCTCGCACAGTCATGCTTCCCTACTCTAGGTTTGCGAACTCTCTTTTCATTTGTACACTCACCTGCTTGGGGAAGTACTCCCTATCGAACTCCCTAACGAATTCTGCCCATGTCCATAGATGGTGAGGGTCCTAGATTTCTCTTTTTCTTAATATCAATTTCCACTAGGGATCGACATCTCCCTCAAGCTGGAAGGAAGCCCAGCCTACTTTCTCATCCTCCGTACTACGAAGCCTATCCAGAAGTTTCTCCATCTGATTTAACCACTCTAAGCTTCTAAGGGATCTGTCTGCCCATAGAAACTAGGAGGTCTCAATCTCCTAAAATCAATGAATGACAAGGGCAACAATATTGGAGGAGGTGGTGGTGGTGGCTGCTGATGATTGACATTATTAGCAGCCAACAGTGCGGTCTGTAGCATCTGTTGGGCTATTATACCGTCCACGGCTTCCATGGCCAACACCATCCTATCCGTAGCGTCGCCCCTCCTATCTCCCCCATAGTGAGGGTTCCTTTGGTCTCTGCTAGACATCGCGTGACTTTCATCCTCACTTCTCAAATTCCTACTTTGGCTACCTCTAGGTTCACCCCTTTCTCTAGATGATATTACGCTCTGCACATGAAACCAAATTTTCATTAGCAGAAGATCCCTATACTCTGACAAAATTCAAGACTTGTCAGAAATTCTAAAGAAATTGCTTTGATACCAACTGCAACAGCCCAGATTATAGCACTTCGAAACTCGTGCCATGGGCACAACCCTCGAGGTCGTGCCCCAAATACATATGCAGAATACTTGGTATATCCACACAACTATAAAGTAAAGCATGCATCAAAAGGGACTAAAACTGCTAAACCTCCAATTCTATAATATAATGCCAAAAACATATAATCCAAAAGATAGTTCTAATCCCATGCCATTGCATTGGCAAAAGAACTAACCTGAACTATCGGTGATGGAATAACGGTCACCTATGATGGTTCGACAAAAGAATATCTCACATAATTACATTATCCCAAAAACAGGCTGGACATACTAAGACGTACTATCTCTCTCTCAAAATAAATATTAAAGTACACAGAGGGTCTTCTAAAAGAACTCCTCAGGAGGGGGCTCCAACTCCTTCATAGAAATGTAATCCGAGTCCTCAGGATCGACGTTACCAGATGCAGCTGCTATCTCAGAACCTATGATGTATAGTCAAAAAGAGTGAGCTACATCCTAGCTCAATAGGGAAAGATATTTGAACATATAAATCTATCTTACTCACATACATTTCATGACATAAACGAAGCATGAATTCGTCAATATAATACAATTAGAAAAATAGTTTGAATTACTGGGAGAATGAATGGAATGTATTTATTACACTACACATGGTATCTTATGCTCAACTGGTTCTCAAATTACAACAAGGCTGATCTCATGACTTAAATCAAGTAACTTAAATGAACCCCAAGTAATATAGTTTCGAGCCCCGATGGAATACCCTCCATCGTCGTTCAATAATACTATTTTTCATGCAATATAACTCAAGTCTCTTTCTCATAGGCGACAGAACAGATAAGTCATATACATCGCTGGGATGTCTACTAGTATATGGATATCTCGCCGTACTAGTCACAGATATCTTGCCGAGTCAGTTGCGGGTATACCGCCGCATCGGTGGGGTATTCTCTAAACCTTAAATCAATTGTGCAACTACATATAATTATTCACCATATAATTATACTAAATATTAATAATTCAATGCCTGTTCAAATCCCATTCACGCACTTTCACATCACGTAGATATTCACATTAACTATACATCCCTGGGATGTCACCCATTCAGATGCATCACTTAGATGCCCAATTCAAACATACGTCCCTGGGATGTCTCATTTGTTATGCTTACTGATTTCTCATTTTCGTGTACACACACACGCATATCTTAATTTCACATACTTATCTTAACATTTTAAACACAAGCACTTAACCATGTTTTAAACGAACATGCATACATAGAACATCACTACATACATGCTTTCGTAATCAAGTGTACATATTTAGAATATTCCCTACCTCATACACAAATTAAATCCACGGATTCCTCAATCCGAGCTAGCCCTTAATCACCCCAATGTCTGGCTCAACCTAGGTATGATCAAAAGACATGCAACATATCACAATTGGTGTAAAACATTGGGTTCAGAAGTCTGACCCCAATTTATAAACAACTCATAAGCAAAACCCAATAAAAACCTAAATCACCCCAAACCAATCGAACGATTTTTAAATCGATCAAACGGTTTGGAAAATCGATCGAATAATTTCCCAAAATCGATCGAATGATTTTATTTCGTTCGATCGATTTCCTCAGAAATCCCTTGCACCTACTTTTTCTCTCCAGCAAAACCGATCGAACGATCTTAATTTCGTTCGAACGATTTTCCAAATCGATCGAACGAATTTTAATTCGTTCGAACGATTTCTCCTGAACTCTGCATTACTCTTCTTTTTTCTTTGGCAAAATTGATCGAATGGTTACTAATTCCATTCGATCGATTTTGCCCATTTTCAGAAAAAATCGAGTTCTAACCTTTACAAATCTTTTCAACATCCCAACCCTTTCCTTACCCATGTCACGCACCTAATCAATTAGATTTATAACATGCCAATCATAACTCATTAAAATAGCCAAGCTTACCTTTCTAACCGGTCGGATCTCTTGATCCCACGCATCCGTTTACCACAAGGGTTTCACAAACTCGAGATCCCCGATCTCAGTTCGATGCAAAGCCTTAAATTAGCAAATCCTTCCCGATCCACTCCTAATCATACACATTAAATGTCCTTACATAATCACACTCACTCTTCTCATTTATTCCCTTCTAAATTTCTCAACCACCCAAGCTAATTGGAAATAAGTTCTCTCCTTCCCTATATCCCCATTCATTAATTAGGTGTAGAGCACGCATGCCCGACTAGGTATATATGGCCCAATTAATCTCACTCTCACTACACACCGACTCCACATTTCCCATATGACCTTTCCAACTTAAGTTAGCCAATTTAAGTCCACCATGTCAACATTGACCCGATTTGACTAGTGACCAGTCGGGCACACTTCTTGAGGCACACTATTCAGAGTCCAAAATTTTTTGGATGTTATAAATTTATGATGAATAAACTTTTCACCAGTACGCACACACTCTACGCTTTACTGGCTTGAAATTGTTGAGTTCTGATCAAGGATAATTGTTATAATGGAAAGTAAGGATATAAATTATTTGAATTTTAAAAAATCATAATAACCCTATGATGATTAATTTAGCTAGTGTATAAAATTAGTTTAGATTTTTAAATTTTATTTTATTTAAAAAAAAAAGAAAAAATTGAAAAACCCGAAAAATATTTTGAAGTTTGTAGGTAACTTCACTGAAAACCTTCAGGAGATTACTACTCCTCCACTAGGGATCACCTAGGGGTTTAAAGGCTTGTTGCATCTGCTAAATGCAATCGTGCCCCCTACGAAAGTGGCATTTAAATTTTAGATTAGTATTCTGATTGGCTTACTATGTTTGTTTAATTAAGTCTTAACCTATTGTAAGCGTATAATAGAAATTGTAGAGCTAGTATAGGATCATTCCAACGAAGAAGTATTATCTTATATATATATTTCTATTTTAAAGTTTATATTTATCTTTTAGGGTTCTAAACTACTTGAGAAATATGAATAAAAGTATCATTTCTTAATCTAAAGTGTATAAACTAAATCCTAATCCTCCTTCAGATTGAGGTCGTCAATCCCAATCTTCAGCCATTCGATATTTATAAAAATAAATAGTACCGTTACACCGTATTGTAGTCTTCTAGAGTTTGGGTGTCAATCAAAAACAAAAATTCTTTAACACAGATTTAATCTAATCAACAATTTCCTAAAATCTGGGCGTCAACCAAATTCTAGAGAATTGAAGATGGAAAAGTAAAAACCGTTACACTAATCTACAAATCTCAACCTGAGTTGTCAATTCAAATTAAAACTTGAAGATATTTACAAAGCAATAAATAAAGCAAATTAATTCTAAACTAGAAAGCAAAGTAAATATATCTTTCACCCCTAAGCCGTAGTCGTCAATTGCTACTGAGAAACTAGGATATCTACACTAATCTTCAGCACCGAATAGCAGTCGTCAATTGCTCTTGAGAAACCTCTTATATCTAATCTACTCTAACTATTTTACACTACTGATTGAAAGAAAATCCAACCTCAATTATGAATTGATGCTGAAGTTCTTCGATCCTTTTTCCTACATGGGGCTCTCTTATTTATAGATCATAAGGAGTCGGTTTACAAAGACTTGTAATTCTAATAAAAGAAACTACTAAAGTAAAAACATCCTAATATAATTTTCATTCACGTGATCAGTAGCAACAACAGATGTAGCAGTAGGAAAAGCTTACATAATCATAGATTATGATTTGTTCTTTTTTTACTAGAGAATCGTAAATCACGATTTCTCATTTTTACATAGCTTTCTTTTTTGGACGATATCTTATAATGAACGATTTCTTTCCTTTTATCGCTTTTTACTCCTTTGTCACTTTCTAAAGAATTGTCTTTTAAAGAATTGTAAATTACAATTTCTTAATGTTTACTTTCTTTTCGTCTTCAGCTCTAGCGCACAATCGTAAAGTACGATTTCTTGACTTTTAGTAGTGCCGAATCGTCTTCTCTTTGCTCAATCATCTTTTTTCTGCTCTTCGAGTTTATTTTGATGAATATTAACACTTTGGCTCTGTTTTATTATTTTTCCTTAATATCTGTACATCATTAACTTGTTAGCAGTAAACTAAGTCCTAGCATCACTAAGTTAAGGGTGATAAAATGGTAAATTATGTGACTGATCACACCCCAAACTTATATTTTGCTAGTCCCTAGCAAAGAAGGAAACATAAAATATCTAAAACTATGAATTTAAATACCACTTTCGTAGGGAGAATGATTGCATTTAGCGGATCCAACAAGCCTTTAAATCCCTAGGTGATCTCTAGTGGAGGAGTTCTAGTCTCCTGAAGGTTTTCAGTGAAGTTACTTACAAACTTTAAATATTTTTGAATTTTTTCAAAATATATTTTAAAAATTAAAATCTAAAAATACTAAACTAATTTTGTACACTGATTAAAATAACTAAGTTACCTAAATTACCTAAGTTGTCAAATTGGTCAATACATAGTTTATTACGATTGACATACTCTCAAAAAGATATCGAAACTTATGGGTTCTCTCAGTATATTTTTCAGAAGAATTCTGTCAATGATAATTACAAAATTAAATCTCATAGAAAAGATAATCTTATCCTATACTTAGATTCCCTATACAATCCATAATATCCATTATCCTTATCTCTACTAGGCTTATGCTTTTGCACATCGTAAATCAGAGAGGTCTTTCCTTCAGCTTGTAATGGGGTTTTAGGTTTTAGAAGGTATCAAGGAAAGGTAGAAAAGGATTCAGAAGTTTTTCTGAGAATTTAGTTCTTCTATCTTCTTTCCTTCTTTTCTATTTCTGTAAGTATCCAAAAAGTTGGGTAACTTCTTCCTATTTTTTCTTCTATTTTCTTTTTTGTATAAATCCTATTTTTTTTTCTTTCTTCAGTTGGAAGCTTTTCATTAAATCATCTATTATGATTTTTCTTTTGTTTTCCACATTTTTCATACGATTGTATTTCTTCTCAATTGTACCCTTTTCAGCTGATCCTTTATCTGCTATTGCTCATACTCCTCTCACTCCCTCTTCTTCCCTTCTTTTTTACATTTTAAACTCTCAAAAATTATAAGGGTTAAAGATAGAAAGCTTTGGTTAGTACATATGGTTAAAGGTTTATAAAAATTTGGTACAAAGAAATTCGATTTTTAAGCTTCTAATATGGGTTCAAAGGATAAATTTTTCTTAGGATTTTGGCTATTTTGGCTCTAGTGTAATTAAAGATGGCCTTTGATCATTTTCACGATTTATTAGTATAGATGTCTTCTTGTTTTGATGTGATTAACAGACTGTTCTAAAGAAACAAATCATCATAATCTCAGAGTATCTTAATTCTAAGTTCAACAATATGAGATTTCTCAGTAAAAGTTCCAAGAAAATTTTAAGCTTGAATAAAAAATCTCTCTTAGAATATAAAGAGGATATATTAGCTCAAGATCTCACTGGTTTAATAATTTTGAAACTATGATCTAAATTTTACAGTTTAAATTAATCATATAGTTTCAAACATTCATCTGATACAGTGTTTAAAAAGTGCTATACATGAATTGCAACTGTTTTATTTTGATTGTTGAACTTTTGCTATGATGGATTGTAAAGTTTTCAAGAAAAAATTTTCTATCATAATTTGCATATAATGATTAACTCTAGACTAAAATTACTATTTTTCTTAACTAAAAGCAGAGAAACTAAAAAAAATTCTAATAATTTTTCTAATAATAAAAGCAAATAAAAACTGTTACTTACTAATATAAACAAATTGGTATAACCCTCCCAAACTTAAGTAGGACAATGTCCTCATTGTGAAAAATAGGGGATACAGCCTTAATGGTGTTGTTTAGTTACCGGGTTAATGATTTGTAAAAATATTCAAAAATCCTCCCCCTAAACTTCGGAGAAAGTACTTCCGATATAAATAAAAATTTTGCACTATAAAGAAATAGTTAGAAGCAATAAAAAAAAATGGTTAAAAGAATTTATCATATATATTAAAGGAGAAAGAGAAGTTTACACAAAGGAAGAAACTTACGAAAAATCTAGACTACACTTAGCGACGTTTGAGAGCGAAGTTTGCCTTCGATAAAGATCGCCCCTCGGCTTCTAGTCAAAATTATCCCGTCAAAATGATGGTTTACCCTCCTGGCTTCGTGATGTCCTCAACTTGCTGCTCTTGGAAGAGGAACTACAAACCGGGAAGGGGGATAATAGGGATTAATGAGAAGGATGCCAAGTAGGTGGTGGATGGAGTGAGGAGGAGGGGGAAAATGATGGGGGAGGAGGTGTACGAGGCAGTGAGGAGGTGAAGATGGAAGTTGTGTTCAAAGATGCGGATGGTTCCATTGTCTTATTTTTCTTTTTCTTTCTTTTATTCTTTTCCTTTTCTTCCTTTGCTAGTATGCATTGTACATTCTCGTACTCATCCCACAGGAACTGCAAAGGGTCTGGTTCCTTCGGTGGCTGTGGGTCCTCCCAAATTGGAAAGAACTTAATTGGGTTGTTATTGGATCCGTTGGCCGCCATGGTTGTGGGTAGAAACGGACTGGTGGGGTCAAAAGGAAAGGATTGCGCTAGAAGTGAACTAGTCCTATATTTAAAGCGCTTGGGTGGTGGAATACGAATCCTCATATTAAATTTTCTCATCCTTCCGAGCTTAATTGCCATAATGATATTACAGAAGGTTAGTTGGAAATAAATTGTACGTCGGCTGGGCTAATTATGAAATATCGTATGATTTATTATGGGTAATGATACCGCAGAGTACATATTACGGGTAAAAATTGTTTTCCTGTGATGACAAAATGCTTGTCCAGTAGTGTATGAATTGCACATGTAAAAGATTTTAGGATGATCTTGAGTGCGGTTTCTTTACCAACAAACTAGTTATTTTTGTGTTTTTAACCTCATATGATTTTTATTTTAGAAAGCAGGGAGAGAAACAAATGTGAGCCTCTAGCTTCTGTGGCCAACAGGAGTGTTGAACTCTGAGTTATCGCTCCGAATAAGTCTGCAAAAGCTTAAGAAGTCATCAAAGAAACTTAAAAATAAAAAGAAATATAAAAAGAAATATAAAAAGAGAAAGATAAATATTTATTTTAAAATAAAAATATAAATAAAAAGATAAATCACCTCCCTGACAACGACGCTAAAATCTTGATCGGCTTACTATGTATTTCTAATTAAATCTTAACCTATTTCAAGCGCACAATGAAAATTGTAGAACTAGTATAGGAGTGTTCCCATGAAGAAGTATTATTTTATATATATATTTCTATTTTAAAATTTATATTTATCTTTTAAGGTTCTAAACTACTTGAGAAATATGAATAAAAGAATAATTTCTTAATCTAAAGTGCATAAAATAAATCCTAATCCTCCTTCTCCAGATTGAGGTCGTCAATCCCAATATTCAGTCATCGGATATTTATGAAAATAAACAGTACCGTTACACTGTATTGCAGTCTTTTAGAATTTGGACGTCAATTAAAAACTAAAATTCTTTAACATAGATTTAATCTAATCAACAATTTCATAAAATTTGGGCGTCAATTAAATTCTAGAGAATTAAAGATGGAAAAGTAAAAACCGTTACACTAATCTGCAAATCTCAACCTGAGTTATCAATTCAAATTAAACCTTGAAGATGTTTACAAAACAGTAAATAAAGCAAATAAAATCTAAACTAGAAAGTAAAGTAAATATATCTTTCACCCCTCAGCCACAGTCATTAATTACTTCTTAGAAACTAGGATATCTACACTAATCTTCAGCACCAAATAGCAGTCATCAATTTCTCTTGAGAAACCTCTGATATCTAATCTACTCTAACTATTTTACACTATTAATCGGAAGAAAATCCAACCTTAGTTGTCAATTGATGCTGAAATTCTTCGATCCTTATTACTACAGCGGGCTCTCTTATTTATAGATCATAAGCAGTCAGTTGACAAAGACTTCTAATTCTAATAAAAGAAACTAGTAAAATAAAAGTATCCTAATATAACTTTGATTCCTAATTTTATTCTTCCTTGCTTTCAAACCGTAGATGTACTTCTGAAGTATTCTCTAATTTTCAGCAGCAGAGTCCTTTTAAGAGCTTATCTTCATCAATCTTCTCAGATCCATGATTCACCAAACTTCTAATTTCAGAGATCTTCTAATTCAGTGCATGGCGGTGATAATCTTCATTCACATGATCAGCAGCAGCAACAGATGAAGTAGCGGGAAAAGCTTACACAATCGTAAATTACGATTTGTTCTTCTTTTGCTAGAGAATCATAAATCACGATTTCTCATTTTCACACGGCTTTCTTTTCTAGACAATTTCCTTTCTTTTATCGCATTTTACTCTTTGGTCGCTTTCTAAAGAATCGTCTTTTAAAGAAGTGTAAATTATGATTTCTTAATTTTTACTTTCCTTTCATCTTCAGCTTTATCGCACAATCGTAAAGTATGATTTCTTGACTTTCAGTAGCGGCGAATCATCTTCTCTTTGTTCAATCATCTTTTTACTGCTTTTTGAGTTTATTTTGATGAATATTAATACTTTGGCTCTCCTTTGCTATTTTTCCTTAATATCTGCATATCGTTAACTTGTTAGTAGTAAACTAAGTCCTAGCATCACTAAGCTAAGGGTGATAAAATGGTAAATTATGTGACTAATCATATTCCTTTCTTTGTTTGCTAGGGACTAGCAAAACGTAAGTTTGGGGGTATGATCAGTCACAAAATATACCATTTTATCACCCTTAGTGCTGCTAGAACCCAGTTTGATACTAGCAAGTTAATGATGTGCATATATTAAGGATAATTAGTAAAAGAGAATCAAAGTATTAATCTTCATCAAAATGAACTCAAAAAGCAGTAAGAAAGACGATTGAATGAAAAAAATGATCAGGCGCATGAATAAAGTCTAAAATCATACTTTACGAAGGCGCACTACAAGAGAAAAATGAGAAATCGTAATTTATGATTGTCCAGAAGGCATTCCAATGGAAGGCGATATAAAGAGAAAACGATCGTTTGTAATACAGTATCATCCTGAACAGAGAGAAAGCTATAAAGAGCTATAAAATCGTGATTTATGATTTTACAGAGGTAAGCTCTTACACTGCTGATAATGTGAACATCTACACCGCCATGCACCAATTTAGAAGAACTCTTAAATTAGAAGTTTGGCGAATCACGAATCTGAGAAGATTGATAAAGAAAGACTTCTAAAGATCCCGATTACTGAAATTAAGGAGAAAGTCCAGAGACGCATCAACAATTCAAAGCAAGGAAAGATAGGATTAGAATTATAGGTATAGTAGGAATTTTTTGTTTTTAGTAATTTATTTTATTAGGATTAGAACTTTGTAAATCGACTCCTTATGATCTATAAATAAGAGTGCTAGGCATAGGAATAATATCATCAAAGAATTTCTCAGCATCAATTGACGACTGAGGTCTAAGTTTTCTTTTGATCACCAGTGTATATTAGACTTACCAAATAAAATTGTGCACAGTTTTCTAAGGTCTTGCTTGACAACCAAGGCTGAGGAAACTAAAAGATCAACCCTTTGGATGGTTCTACTTTTACTTTCTAGTTTAGATTTATTTTATTGCAATTTACAGTGTGCAACCATAAATTTTTGACGATCCCATCGCGACGATGCACTCTCGTAAAAAATATAGAGTCGCCACCTAGAGCTTTTGGTGTCCCAGGATACCTAAGATCATAATTAAATGTACCGAAGTGTCAAATATGACACTGATTCACCGGTCTATGGCAAAGGCTCTTGGGTAGGAGTTTCGGTTATAGATTGGGAAGGTGTTAGGTGCCTAATCAACCCACTCAAACACGGTCTCTACTTGTGACTAAAATAAATGAAAAGACCACTTCCTCTTGCCCAAAGGCACGCTGATCCTATTTGTGCCCCTTCGCAATTACTGAGATTTCAGTGGCGTAACGACACAAATTCAAGGATAAAGGAAAAGCTAAGAAGGTAGAAGAGTAGAGGGGAGAGTCGGAGCTCTCGGGCCCTTGTAGCACAGTTGTGAACCTTCGCGTAGGTGCACTTGACGAGCTTCTAGTAGCTTGAGTGGTAGAAGAACAGGTTCAAACCTATAAGGCTTGATAGCTAAGGGGTAGAGGAAGAAGGCTAGGGGGTAGTTCTCTCCTAAACTCAAGGGTTTTTTATGGAAGATAGGGTTTCTAAGGTGGTTTAGGATTCTGAAATTTGTATAAGTATTTGGTGCACTAAAAGGGAGGAGGGGATTTCTTAATCTCTTTCTCTCTCTTGGAAAAATTTCAAGCCTTTATAAAGGGAGGGGTGCCTCTCTATTTATAGAAAAAGAGAGGGTTAGGGGGGTACTTAAGGTCTAATAAGGGTTAGCAATTAGGTAATCCTAACATCTATGGTTTCCTAGGATTTTAAGGTTATGGATGTGTGAGGATAGGATCAATAGTAGATGACAGGGTGAGGTTTCAAATGACTAGAGGGTTGCAAATAGGGTAAACAAGGGTGCAACAGTCCTAATGAAACCCACCCTAAACATTGGGATGGTCAACAAGTCAAACCCTAAAAGTGAAATTTGGGTAAAAACCAACAGTTACTGTAGCTAAGTTTGGTGTGTGTATTATCCACACCAAGCATAGCTACAGTGTCGTAGAAGTCCAGAACCCGCAAGGGGGCCCACCTGTACTTGGCATGTGTAATATACATGCCAAGCCATTTTTGGGAAAAAATGGCTTAGCGTGTATAATATACACGCCATGCAGGCCTTAGCCAGGTGTTATCTTTAATCATTTTTTGGATTGCCGTAACTTTTAAAGTATAACTCGGATTGAGGTGATTTTTGGCTTGTTGGAAAGCTGGGAACCTCTAATTTTCAATGATATAAGGTTTGGTCTCAGTAGAAGTTCCTACTAGCTTTGATACATATCTCTCTAACCATTTCCCAGGAGGGTTTAACTAAGTGTTTGGAGAGGTTTCTAAAGGTTGGGAGTAATTCCTAAGGGTTTGAGAAGGGTCCTAAGGGTGTGGGAGATGGTTCGAAAGCTCGGGGGTGCGCCTCTCTCGAAGTCTGTCTCGATCAGGCCTTGGGCCAAATTTGGGTGTCTACAAATGCCCCTCTTTGACATCCGATCACTAATGATCGAGTGCCAAAGACAAGAGACATCCGAAGAGGCCCAAGGCATCACTG
Organism: Chloranthus sessilifolius; assembly: GCA_021018995.1. NCBI lineage: Eukaryota > Viridiplantae > Streptophyta > Magnoliopsida > Chloranthales > Chloranthaceae > Chloranthus > Chloranthus sessilifolius. The sequence goes on from CM037594.1 coordinate 15,860,418, forward strand.
ACAGGTCCCTTGTATTCAAAACGAGCCTCAAACATCAAGTGGGTAAAATGGTGAGTAAATGGAAGACCTTTATGTCGGGAAAAATGTCCGTTCCTCAGGCTTATCGATCCCCAAGCGCTTAGTGACATTACTGGGCATATCCGAGATGGTACAAGTTGCGAAAGCCCAATATACTAGAAAAAGTGTTCGCTTCTCAGGATGGTTTGAAGATGTTCGATGTTCAAGTTTTATTCTGAATATAACAGCTCCGTGAGAGGGTGATCGACCCATACTTAAAGATAGGTGCGAAGCAAATAAGCAAAGATCCACAGTTTGTGCCCAATCCTATGAGGCATTGACTGCCCCATTTGATCGGCCAAGGGTGCCCCTGTGTGAAGCAAGGTTCGAGGCCTTTGGGTGAACCCATCGATGTCGAAGTTAAGTTAGCATGACTACCCGAGCGGAGCGAATTGATGTCGCTACATTTTTTGGGAGTACATGCAGCTTTTTGAAAGACACATATGCACATGTGCATTTATTATTATTTATGTTATTTTTCGTATATATTTTTTTATTTGTTTTTATTTGTTATTTTTATGCAAATTTTTTTTTTATGAGATGATTTTTTGTTATTTTATGTGATTTTTTTGTTTTCTGTTATTTTATGTGATTTTTTGTTATTTTATGTGAATTTTTGTATGTTCGGGAGTTTGAGCATGCTCATTGATCCTGAACCATTTATTCTAACACAGCCTCCCAAGCAGATCAAATGGAGATTGACGTGTCATTCTGGACGCATGTGCACCACTTTGGATCCGAGGAGGATCAAGCTGAACGTGTACAATACACATGTAAAGCCAAACTTGGCCAGGAAGAGCCTGGCGTGTGTATTATACATGCCAGGCCATATCGGGCCAGGTTTGGCTTGGCGTGTATATTACACACGCCAAGCCATATCGGGGTCAAAACCTGCCTGGCGTGTATTTTATACAATCCAAGACAAAACTAGGGGGGGGGGGGGAGTTAAAGCAATCGAGCTTGAGCCAAAAGGGGCTATTTTCAAAATCTATTCCTCCCCCCTCTCTAAACCGAAACAGAACCTCCTCCAAGGGTTCTCTTGAGTTCTTTTGAACCTCATTTTATTGCTGGATTTTGCTCTTGCCGATCAAACACACACTCCATGCCGGATTAGGGATCTATTTTTCTTGATGGTAATCAATATTTATCCAAATTCTATTTTGATTTTTCTTGAGTAATTTGCAATGTGATTAGGATTTTTTCTTTTTCAGATGATGAATGAGTGATTCTTCTTGTAGGTATGATTATTTATGACTCATTTGATTTCTTTCATGTGCATTGGCCTCGATTTTGAGCAAAAATATGATTTTTTAGTGATGCCCTACTCTTTTTCTTCCCTTGTTGATGTGATTAGGGCCCTCTCTTTCCTCTTCTCTTTTGTGTGGATCTAGATGGTGTTTTTTTGTTGTTTTTTTTTTTGCCATGCAAGGTGATGATGATGATGATGATTTTTTTTGTTTTTTCATGTTTACTGTGTATGCATTTATATATATATTTTGGAATTTTGTTTGCTGAAAAAGAAAGACTCTTTTTTTTTATGTTTATGCATGTTTTGCATTTCTTTTTTTTTGGATTTTTGTTACATATATTTACATTATTTTTTTTTGGTGTTTGTTTTCTTTTTGTTATTTTTTTTGTTTGTTTTTATTATTATATATATATTTTTTTATTGTGCTCTTTCCCCTTTTTTTTGAAATGTGGGGACACTGGGGGCCTCACCCCCCCCCCCTTTTTGATATATTTTTTTAGAGATTATGGTGATTTAAGATTGATGGAAAATAATAGGGGCATACTTACCTTCTTTTGGCTTGTAGCAATTAGTTTCTCGCTACTGACATATCTTGATACCATTGCTTGTGTCTCTCAGAATATCGGGTGAGGAGCAAGGGCAAGAGGAGGGACCAAAGGTGGTCTACGGTCCCCGAGGGGGACAATTTTTTGTAGTGCAACACTTTTCCCAGCCTTGGTACAAAATCCAGGGTGAGGCAGCCCGTACTGGTCTACTCAATCAACAGTACACCCATATCTCAAATTTCGGGATTACTCGCCAGGTAATAAAATAAGTTTTATTTTTTCGCCTTGTCTTTTCTTTGTGCAACTTGCTTTACCTGTAGGATCTGGCACTTCTTTATCTTGATGCGGGACTTGCTACCAATTGTGTTCCGTGGAGGTTGGCCTGACGTCCAGCGCCTTTACGCTATCTCCCTTCGGTGGTGAAGTTTCTCCTTGCCCAGGCCGGTTTCGGGGACTTCCTTTCGTCCCCTGCCATGAGGGGCGACTAGGCTTATGTGAGGTTCTTGATTGAACATTTTCGGCCTGAGACCATGACCTTCCACATGGCGATGGTTGAGATGGCTATCACCCTTGTCGACAGGTCGATGAATACAGGGATAAGGATAGGGGGCATGTCGGTGACCAACCCTCACGTACCGGGCGCGAGACGAGGTGGTTCAATTAATCGGGGATTACCCTTCTTCCCAGGACAAGCATGGCTCTAAGGTTAAATTATCTTGGCTGACCGATTTGTTTAAGGAGCACAAGTTGATAGATCTAGGCCAGCCGGATGTGGACATCTTCCTTGAGCTTGAGCGTGCCCTGATGTTGGCTTACATCTCGCTCCTCTTCGTCTTAGGCAAGACCATTTTTACAAATTCCAGCGGAGGTTGGGTTTCATTGTCCTTGCTCAGTCTCATGGGAAATTGGGACGATGTGCATCGGTACAATTGGGGTGGAGCCGAATATGCCATGTTGATGTCTAGCCTGGCCCGAGCCTCAGTTGGGAACACAATTTCCGTCATCAATTTCTGGCTTGTGATTGAGGTAACCCCTGACTTCCACTTTCCTTGGTTCATTGGCTAGTCATTCATCCTGCATCTGACACATCTTTTATGCTTACTGCTCTTTTTAGATTTGGGGGTACTTGCACTTCCAACCTGGCCGCCCACTCCTTTTCTCTGATGTTTACACATATCCGACCATGAGTAATTGGCACAAGAATCACCGTAGGGATGTCAGAATGAAGCATTTAGAGATGGGCATGAGGTCCCAATTCTACTTGCTGATCCTGGAGCAGGTACGACTATTTCTTTCTTTTCTTTCTCAGCCTTTCTTTTTATGCTACCTGTTTGGCTGATGGGACACTTTTCTGTCTGGGCAAGTCATCTATGAACCTTACATTGGTTCTCCCTTCTGGGATGGAGCTTCCGTGGGTCTGTCCCGCTATTTCATTGACTGCTGCATCATTTTCTTTTATGAGGCTTGGGCTCGGGCATACTACCTGGGAGAGAGAGTGGTCCATTAGTATCGTGACCAGCTTAGGCTCCTCCCACAAATGTTTTGGCTCCTGAGGGTACTATTGAGGAGCTTTCTATTGGGTTTCTCCATCATGGGGTCCCCATTGATGATCTTCTCATGCTTGGGGGATACCAACTGTGGTATGAGTCCTTGCCCTACAGGTCCATTCAACTACATTTTGTACCTGGTGTTAACTTCCTGGCCCTTGGCAGCCCGCGATCTTAGGTAGTTCTTCTTTTTAGGTAAAACTCCAATAGTTCTTATTCAATTTTTAACTCTACTGACTGAAGCCTTGACTCTTTTCACAGTTCGATCGGGAAGATGATTCTGACAACGATGATGTGGCGGTGGCAGGTCCTGCTGAGGCTACAGGAGTTGGTCCCTCAGGCCCCTTTGGAATGGGTGCTTCTGGTTGTTCGACTGCTGAGATTCACGGGACCTTCAAGCGCCTTGATGATGCCTTTCTTTCGAGCTTATATGTCGATGTAGCTGAGCTGGCCTATCTATCAGCTGAAGTGGTCCAGGTTCCCCCTCCTGAATTGGTTCCTAGGGTAAGTTTTTCCCCTTTTATACATTTGCTTTCTAGAGAAATTCCTATGTTTGTGTCTGTGGCTCCTATAGCTGATATCTCTTTTTTCTTTTGTGCAGAACTGCGAATCAACTGTGAATCGGGTCGAGTATTATCACAATATCATCGGCCTTTGGTATGTGGAAATGGTGAGTGTCATACTAACTGGTTCAGATCATTGCCTTGTAATTTTTATCTTTCAACCGATCTTGATTGATGACTTTGGATATGACTTGCCGTGTGCTCGTGAAAACGAATCGCGCTCCCTACTTAGCCGACTCTCTCAAGTGTGGTCCCGGGTGGGGGAGGTTCGAATGTACCATAGTACCTCTCGCCGTTGCAAGAAATTGAAGGGTGCTGCCAAGGATTAAGGCTGCTCTGATTTGATTAGACAATTTTGGACTCTTGGGATTTTTCTTATTTTATTTTGGGAAGATGTATCGGAGAATATATTTTTAGACAACTTTTATTTCTTTGAATGAATGTCATTGCTTTTCCCTCTTTGTTGCCTGCTCCATCTCTTTCTCCTTTCTCTTCTTTTTTTTATTGTGGTATATCGGCTCTCTTTTGCATGGTAGGGTCAGTTTTTTTAAAAAAAGAATGGCCTTGGGGCCATGCACTCGGTTAACATTTGACCACAATTTTCATGTCTGTGCAGATTTTTCCTGCATAGAAAATCGTATGTAAGTTGGATGTGACCCAAAAATTTTGTATCCCCGCGTGTGGGCTAGTGTGCTTTTTAAGCAAATGACAGGAAATGCAGGTGGGCTGTCTAAGGGATTAGCAAAATGACCTCCCCTACACTCTCTTTTCCTCCTTGGATGGCAATAATAGTCTGGCAAGTGTCATACACATGCCAAAGCAACTCTGGGAAAGTGTGGCTTGGCGTGTGTAATACACATGCCAGAGCAACTCTAGGAAAGTGTGGCTTGGCATGTGTAATACACACGCAAGAGAAACTTTGGGAAAATTTGCTTTGGCGTGTGTAATACACACGCCTGGTGCCATCTAGGGAATGTGGGGCCTTTTAAGTCCGAGAATGCATTCTTTTCTCCTTCTTTTGATTTTGACTTGATATTTTTTGTTATCATTTTTCTTTCTGCTTCGTCGAGGGTGAGTCCATCGTCCTATATTGAATTGTGTCTCGGGAACATTTATGTATGACCATGGATCTGCTTTCCGACCCCGCCTCTCGTGGGGGGTCTGGGACCACTATACTTCCCTCGTTGGGTGTGGGACCCAGTTTTTTAAAGAAGTGGCTTGAGAGTTTGAATGAGAGCGAGCTTGCGGGTTTGGATTAGCTTAGATTAGCCCAACTCTCATCTTTTGTTGAAGTCCCTCTACTTTAGGATTTTATACATGCGGGGGCCTCATTTTTGGAAGTGGGCAATCATGTCCTCCGTTTCGGGAACCGTGAGCTCACTCCTACACTTTATGAACTCTCTAGCCTATTGGGTTTGAAGCTGTATAAGGGCCTTGCTAGAGTAATGTCGAAGTCGGGTTATGTTAAAGCCGTTCATACGACTTTGGATTTGAGAAAGGCTAATTATGAGAGAAGTCTCATTGGTGGGCCCACCAGGTGTTCGATGAAATTCTTGAGAGACATTTTTGGTAATGAGAGCCTGTGGAAAATTCTGATTAGAAATGTTCATAACGTGAAGGCTTTCACTCTCTGTCTCATCTCTGAGGTCCTTTTATACAATGGGGGGAGGGTTTCTCACTTGCCCTTTGCGATATTTTGTCCGAATTAGAGGGGGGTCGATCCGTGATGCATATGATTTTGGCAAAGCTCTATCCCTGCCTTGACGCTTTTGCATTAGGCAAAGTGGAGTGCCTTAGGGGATGTCCGCTTCTGTTCCAGGTCTGGCTAGGGGAGCACCTTGCCATTTTGGGACCCGTACCTCGCTTCTATGTTGCTCGTGGTTTGGTGGCCCGCTGCTTTTTGGGTAGATGCCCCATGCTTTCATGAGGGGATATACAAGGGTTGAAGCTTTAGCTGGCTGAAGCCGAGTTGGTGTGGAGGATTCCTTGGTTAGAGAGGAATTTTTAGTGGTTCACTCCAGAGATCATGAGGGCATCACTCTCCTTGGTTTGACCGACAACACTTACTATTTCCCATTTCAGGTGTTGTGCCAGTTCGGTGGCTCTCAGCAGGTGCCTTGTGTGACAAAGTCACCCATGTGTGACTTAATTTTCTCTCGGAGGTCCTCTAGGGATATGGATAGGATAGCCACCCTCTGGGAAACGCATCAGTCTATGCTCATGTGCGATCGAGAGTAGGGGAATTTGGTTTTGTCCTCCCCAAAGTATGAGGCTTGGCTACAGTCTGAGATGTCTTCTGTTTGTCACCTTGATCAGGCAGAGGGCAGTGATGTAGGGTGGCCTTGGCCGAGGAAGGAGTCAATGCTTCGAACCCGTATTGAGCTACTGGTGGACGAGAAGTGAATCCCGCATGAGCATTTAGAGAAACAAATGGTTAGGACAGAGGTGGTAGAAGCCAGAGCTGATGTAGCTGAGTGTGAGGTCCTTCGTCTGGAAGGAGCCTTGATTGACGCTCTTGGTGCTACTGATCTGAAAATGGTATAGGAGTCTTCATGGCCGCTGAATGATAGAGTGGGATGTATGGGAGGATGCTTTACGTGCAGAGATTCGTGCCTTGAAGCGTGAGTTGGGTCGTTGATTTGTTCCTGCACATATCTTTTTGCATAGATCAAAACAATCGAAGGCTGTTCAGATACAAATTTTTGGTATAGATATTTTCTTCATGTTTTTATTATTTTTGCTTTTGTAAAAAAGGAAAGGGAGCGATACATCACACCGATTATTTTTTGGGAGATGTGGTGTAAGCAAAGTACAGACTTGGAAATGGAAAAGGGAAATCTATTATCTTACAAATAATTTTATCTTTTCTCTATTTTTATAAAAGGGGGGATTGTGCCGATTATTCCTTTGGAGATGTGGCACACACAGTGTCGACCTGAAATGGGAAAGGAAAATTTATTATCATTTGTAAATGTGATTTTTCCGGTCATCAAACCAATCATCCCGGAGTGGGGTGTGCATAGTGCTTGCCTAAAAATGGGAAAGAAAAATTTATTATCATTTGCAAATGTGGTCTTTCCGGTCATCAAACCAATCATCCCGGAGTGGGGGGTGCACAGTGCTGGCCTGAAAATGGGAAAGGAAAATTTATTATCTTTTACAAATGATTTTTTTTATTTTTTGATGCCTTAGGCGCAAGGGGAAGTAGCAGGTCCAAATTTGACCATAGTCGAACCTATTCAAGGTCGGACCTAGGTGAGGTCTAGAACGCCCATCCCCTTGGATCGGGTCAACCTTTTATCTTTGCCTCGGGTCATGCGTTTGACGGTGCGACCGTGATGATATGTTTGGCCTAGACTCGTTTTGAGTAAACATGAGTGGTTCAGAGGGGACAGATGGATCAGGGTTGTAACCAGGGAAGTAACTGATGACTCTCACCTTCTGCCTCTTTCACAACATTTTTACTCATAGCGCCCAAGACGGGTTATCTCCATGCCCGTTGTTTTCCTCTTTTTACCCGTTGCGCCCCTTTGGATTTCTACTATGTCCATGGGTAAGCATTTTTACCCCAGGCACCTTTTCTGGTTTTCACCTCGTCCGCACAAGCTCGCTATTTTTACCCATAGTGCCCTTTCAGGTTTTCACTATGTTCATTTTGCTTTAAGCTTATATTTTTTTTTCTTTTTCTTTTCTTCTTTATTTTCTCAGAGGCCACGACATGGATGTTGATTCCATCATAGCCGGATGGATGGAGTTCTTTTGTCATCTCTTAGATTGGCTCGTGCTGACCCAATGGATACTATGACTACTTGTAGACCTTAAAGAGGGCTTTTTCTTAGAATGTGTCATGGCCATGGGATAGGTTAGGAATTTTGAAGGTATTCTAGGTTTTAAAAGGTTTCCTTGATTGGGTTCTAGCTGCCCTAATACACTTCTTCCTTGGGGAATTTTGACTGTACATGCGCCACTTTTCCTTTTTCTATTTTTTTTATTCTTTTTGCTTATCCGCCTTTGGGATTTTACTTTTTTGATTTTTTTTGGATTTTGATGATAACTCTTTTTCTCTTTTTCTTATTGGCATATATACTCCTTTTTTTTTGGGAGGGAGTAATGAAAGAAAATTTCAATGACTCAACGGGTGTAGCAAAGGGTATGATCATTCATGGACACTTTTTGGTTACTGGGTTTAAAATGATGGCCTCTTCTATGAGGTCCTTAAGTAGTCACGTATCCATTTTCATTAGTACTTACCTTGTTGTGGGAGACTAGGAGTAGAATCTTCAGACGTATCCAGCATTGATTTGCTCAGGGAAGTGATCTCCGTCCATGGTGGTGAGGTGGAGCGCGTACCTTGGGAGCACATCTCGGATGACGTAAGGTCCTTCCTAGTTGGGCTTGAATTTCCCTTTTGAATTTATGTGGAGGGATGGGAAGATCTTCTTGAGCACAGTATCTCCCACTTTCAGATCTCGACCACAGACATGTTTGTTGTAAGCGCGTGCGATTCGCCCTTGGTAAACTTGAGTATGACACAAGGCTCAAAGCCTTTTCTCGTCTAGCAAGTTCAGCTGCTCAAAGCGGGACCTTTCCCTTTCAGCTTTTGGTAGATTAGATTCCATGAGAATGTGGAGTGAGGGACTTCAACTTCAACTGGCAACACAGCCTCAGTTCCATACAGAAGGGAAAATGGCATTGCCCCAATAGCAGTACAGATCGACGCTCGATAGGCCCAGAGTGCAAAGGGTAGCATTTCGCTCCAATCTCGATAGGTGATGACCATTTTCTTGAGGAATCGGATGATTGTTTTGATAGTCACTTCCACAGCACCATTGGTTTATGGCCGACACTGTGATGAGCGAAGATGTTTGATTTTATATTGCTCGTAGAAGGCTCTGATGCGCTTATTCGCAAAGTTCGTGCCATTATCTGTGATGATGTTCTTGGGTATACTGAATCGGCAAATGATGTTATTCTTGATGAACTTCTCAACATGACTAGCTGTGATGTTTGTATAGGATATTGCCTCTACCCTTTTACTGAAGTATTCAATGGCGACGAGGATGAATTGATGCCCATTCGATGCTTTCGGATTTACTTTTTCAACGACGTCAAGGCCCCTAGTGGCCAATGGCCAAGGAGTGGTCATGCTGTGTAGATCTATAACAGGAGCATGTATCAGACTGGAGTGTTTTTAGCATTTGTAGCACTTTTGAACGTGCTTACAACAGTCAACATCCATGGTAATCTAGAAATATCCTTACCGGGGGATCTTTTTGGCGAGCATGTGCCTATTGACGTGAGCCCTGCATACTCCCTCATGGATCTCTTTCATAATGTTGGCTGCATCACCCTCAGTTAGACATTGGAGAAGGATATTATTATATGACCGCTTGTAGAGGCACTCACCACAGATGACGTAGTTTGTCGCAAAATGTTGGATAGGTCACCTATCCGTCTTGGATGTACCTTCAGGGAAAGTTCAAGTTTCAAGAAAATTCTTGATATCTGAGAACCATGGAGGCTCATCATCTAACCTTGTGGGTTCCTCAATCTGGAGGCAGAAGGCCAGTTGACTCCTCTGCTCAATCATGATCGACTTCATCTAGACACCATATGAAATTTCTACCATCGATGCCAACATTGCGAGTGCATCGGCGAAGCGATTTCACGTTCGCGGGATATATGAGAAAGTAATATCATTAAAACATGTAATAAGATCTTCGAGGTGCTCATGGTAGGGGATCAATTTCTCATCTTTCATCTTCCAATCTCCATTTGTCTGATATATGATCAATTGTGAGTCACCAAAAATCCTTAGATGAGTTAGTTCAGGTTCAGTGCTGCTTGTAGGCCTGCTACGCATGCCTCATATTCTGCCATGTTGTTTGTGCATGGGAAGTTGAGCTTGATGGACACTGGTATGTGAGACCCCTTTGGCAAAATTAGAATAGCGCCGACTCCTTGACCCTTGGCATTTGTTGCCCCATCAAAGTGCATTACCCATGATTCCTCTGTCTTCGTCGTATCATCCTCTATCATGAACAAGTAATCCTCATCTAGGAATTTAGTTCTCAAAGGCTTGTAGTCAGGTAAAGGATTCTTGGCAAGATGATCAGCAAGTGCTTGCCCCTTGATTTACTTCTGTGTGAAATATCTGATGTCAAATTCAGATAACATAAGTTGGTGGCGTGTAGTTTGGCCAGTGAGAGCCGGCTTTTCAAATAGGTACTTCAATGGATCCATTAGCGCTAAGAGTAGAACAGCTTGAGATAGCAAGTAGTGGTGGAGCCTCTGGGTAGCCCATACGAGAGTCAAGAATGCTTTCTCTAGATGAAAATAGCGTGTCTCGTAATCGGTGAATTTCTTGCTTAGGTAATAAATGGCCTCCTCTTTTCTTCCTGTCTCATCATGTTGCCCTAGGACACATCCCATCAAAACGTCCATTCTGGAGAGATACATTAAGAGTGGTCTCCTCGGCTTGGGCGGCACCAAAATTGGTGGGTTGAGGAGGCAACCTTTAATTTTATCAAATGCTGCCTGACGGTCGTCATTCCATTTGACTGGTGAATCTTTCCTTAGTAACTTAAAGATCATCGTGCAAATAGGAGTTAGTTGTGCAATGAATCGACTGATGTACTGTATTTTACCCAAGAAGCCTCTGACTTCTTTCCTGGTAAATGGTGGTAGAATTTTTATGATGGCCTTTACCTTGATCGGGTCAACCTCGATGCCTCTTCTGCTAACAATGAAGCCCAGTAGTTTTCCTGACATGGCACTGAATGCACACTTTTGAGGGTTCAGATGGAGCCTGTATATTCTCAGCCTCTCAAAAAGCTTTTGGAGATTTATCAGATGGTCACTTCTCTCTGGGGACTTGGCGATCATGTTGTCAACATACATCTCAATTTCTTGGTGCATCATGTCATGGAACAGCACAATCATTGCTCTCTGATATGTTGCCCCAGCATTTTTCAACACGAATGGCATGACTCGGTAGTAGAAAGTCTCCCATGGAGTGATGAATGTTGTCTTCTCTCAGTATGCTTCTGCCATCTTGATCTGATTATGCCAAGAGAATCTGTCCATAAATGAGAGCATCCCATGCCTGGCAGTGTTATCGTCCAAGATGTTAATGTGCGATAATGGGAAGTCGTCTTTCGGGCTCGCCTTGGTTAGGTTTCTAAAGTCGATGCACATGCGGACCTTTCCATCCTTCTTCGGCATAGGGACGATGTTGGCTAGCCATTGCGTGTACTTAGAGACCATGAGAAATCTTGCATCGTACTTCTTGATAGCCTCATCGTTCACTTTTAGCATTCATTCTGGCCTAAGGCGTCTCAACTTCTGTTTGACCGGCTTAACATCTTAATAAAGTGATAGCTCATGCTCGACCAAGTCAATATCCAGACAAGGCATATCCTTATATGATCATGCAAAGACTTCTTAGTATGACCAAAGGAAATCAATCATACTTTTTCTTTCCTCGAGAGATAGCGACATTCCGATGTTGGTGATTCTAGGAACCTCCTTTGTACCTAGGTTGACATCCTCTGTTTCTTCAACGATAGGGGTAGGACCATGCTCAAAGTTAGCAAACCATTCAAGGAGTTCATTAGGAAGCTCCTCAGCAGGGATTTCCTCATCTAGACTCGTGACTCCTACCTCTGCTTGTATTTCTACAGGAAAGGGGTCGATTACACGTGGGACGGGCTTTTCTATTAAGACATTCTTTTCTTTCATTTTCTGAAGAATTTTAAAAGACAATATTTTTGGATTATTTTGTGCTTTTTCCATGTTTTTGAGTTTTTCTTTTTCTATTCTTTTAGTTTTTTCTTTTTCTTCGAGGATCGGCCCTTGGCAGGGCGAGTCTCTATACATACATGGTGTTGCCTGCCAAGGGCTAACCTCACTTTTTATAAGTTGTCTTTTTTAGAAAGTGAGTGCCAAATTTCAGGCCACTCGTCACGTCCAGAGTTTGGAAAACAGACGCCCAATTTCGTACCTGTGGTACTGCCCCATTACCTATTTTGATGGAGGAGGTTGATTGATGTGATTCTTCAGGGTTAGCTTCCATCATGTTGATCCATGGGTTCCTCTGAGATTCTGTCCTCAAACATCAGCAAGGTCCTATGGTGGTTTACCACAGGGGGAGATTGTGCAGGTATGGAGGACTCTTAAAAAGGGATAGAGCAGCTTGGTCTATTTCTAGGTTGGGTGAGATAATTTGGGATTGGTGGGGTGGACAGGGGTTGCCAGTTTGTGTGGGGTTAACTGTCTTGCCCCATTCTGATTGATCTTCATAATCCTGGTGCTCACAAAGGTGTATTCCCTGGCTCTTACTGCAGCAACAGTTCGGGCCTTTTCCTTAGCCTCTCGCACTTCTTCTTCTGTGGGCTTATAGCCTAAACCAAATCTGATCTGCTGCCCACCCTTGGCCTTGACTGGCTCTCTCCTTCCTTGTAATCAGGGTCCTAATCCCTTTCCTTTTTTATAGCCCCATTTCTAGAGCATGGCTACAGCAGCCACCATTTCGCCTTCGATTTTCAAGGTGATGCTTTCTGAGGGCTACGAAACTACCACTGATACCTCATATTCAAAGCTGTGGAGGTCTGTATCTTCGGTCATGTGCGACACATCTAGTACTTTAGGGTTCTCAATGTTGTGGGTGACTTTTTCTCTTTCGTCATACCCTTCACCTATGATGGTGATGATCTTTTGCCCAGACACAAATTTAAGCTTTTGATGTAATGTCGATGAAATTGCCCCAACCTCATGTAACCAAGGTATTGGTGCGCACTTTTTCTGGGTTCCTCTCGGCTCTCGTTGAATCAGTGGCTCTAATTCTGTCCAGGTGGACTCTAGCGATGCAGTGTTTGGAATGACAAAAATAAATAAAAAGGGGAGATTTTTCTAGGAAGGTTCCTAGTTTGATTGCGATCGCCAGCTGCAGATATTTAACGACGCTGTAACACATCAGTGATCACGCTATGAAGCGGGTGTAGGTTACTTCTATACTGAATCGTCCGCCTGCAAACGTCAGCAGCAGTTTTTCTCTTTAGCTTAGTTAGTTTAATTTTCCTCTTATTTTCCTTTATAATTATAATTCCGGTCAGTTTAGATTTCCCAATTGTGTTATTATTATGCTCTGGTTATGTGGGCTTATTAAGGTGAGTTATTTTAGAGTTCTGATGCTATCAAGAGTCCAGTGAGCATCAAGATTCTAGTATTACTAAAAGTCCAATCGGTTTCATTCTCCTTCTGATACTAGGAGTGCATATGTATTAGTTCCAATAATGTTCTGACTAAAATTAAGCATGCTAATTGTACTGGGATTCTAATTAAAGCAATTGTAGTAATTTTACTATAATTCTAATTAAAGCACTCGTAATAATTCTACTATAATTCTAATTGAAATAAAAAAACTAATTTTTCTACGGGCCTAATTAAAGCGATAAATTTAATTTTCTATTATAATATCAACAGAAATAAAAGGACTGATTTATCTACGACCCTAATTATTGACAGATTAATGATGGAAAAATATAACTAATCATGAATAAACTAAATTTCCTAGAATTAGGATTTGGAATAATCAATTAACAAAACTAATGGAAAGGAAATTTTGATTTAACACTCTAATAATTATATCAAGGCCTAATTAATGCGAATAATCAATTATGTCTAGATATAAACTAATTAAAGCAATTTATTAATTCTAAAATTCTAAAAAAAAAAAGGGTTTGGGCCCGTTATGCTAAGGAGGATTGGCTTCGTTCCCGAGTACCCTCCATAAGTTCCCTTGGGCAAATTGGGTGGCTGAGATTAAAGAGAAAAAATTGAATTTTGGATGATAAAGTCATATTTTTAGGCTTTTCAGAGTTGATTTTGGAACAATAGGGGCAAATTAAATTATAAACTAGAATTATGAAAACTAAAATTAATATTTTTTTATTTTTAGAGGTATTAAACTAAGAAATTGAAATTACAAAAAACTTTTAGGACTGAATTCGGGTCCAAAATTAGAAAATCAGACCATATGATTAAGGACTGGTTCTGAACTCTGAGGGTTAGAACCAGAAATTAATGATAGGACTGTAAATTATGATTTTAGAGTAGAATTCGGTCTTAAGGTTTGGTATATTGGATCGACGAATCAAGGACTGGTTCAAAAGGCATGGAATTAGAACCAGAAATAGAAGATTCGATCCGAAAAGGGTGCTAGGGTCTAAGACTGAAAATAAAATTAGGAAATAATAAATCTAGAGATTATAAGCTACGGTCGAAAATGAAAATATTAAATCCTTACCTAAGGGGGGTCGGGACTGCGGAGAGAATCATCAAAAGTTTGGGCGTTTGAATCTCAAAATCATGGTTGGGTTCTGTAGGTTCGTGCTCGGAGTTCTCTAGTTTCAAAATTTACCGTCTCCTCTCTCAAAATTTGCAGCCTCTTCTTCTCTACGAGAAAAAAAGCTTTTATAGGTTTTTCTTCAATTACGTGTCTGTTTACAGGCGTTTAATTGAATTGTGCACCTGGTTTCTGGTGCTTAATCGCTTTGACTGGTCACTGATTTAGTGAGTGATCGGCTGGCTTGCTCAGCGAGTCTCCTAGTCCTAACAAATTAGAGCTAATTGCGCGCATGTTATCATGCGCTCAATCTGATTAGGCACTTAACCTAAAGTATTTAATCAAGGAAATGTAGGGATCATGGGTAGTAAGACTAGGTCGGGCGTACGCTAATTGCGCGCTGGTGGTGGAGCACTCAATCCGATCACGCGCCAGGATTCAGGCGTGTAATCGAGTCTCGAATCGATCTGGTAAAGGAAGTTTGGTCTTAAAGGTGGACTGATCACGTGCTTGTGGTTTTACGTGCAATCTAATTGTGCGCGGGGTTTTACGTGCGTAATTCAAGGTTGTCCAGGTATGGTCTCTAAAATGAAATGCAAGACTATTGTTTCAGTCTGCATTCCAACTATATACTGTTATTTCAGTATATAGTCTCCCTGCGTTGGGATCTGAGCCACAGAGCTATTATTTTAGCTTGCGTTCAGCCATGTACTATTGCTTGGTCCCACACCGTGGGTTAAAAGGGTCAAAGGTTGACCGAACAGGTTTGTATACTTCGAGAAGGCAAAATGGGGATGTCTATAGATGCCCCTCTTCGGTGCGCTCTTGCGAAATAAGAACACGTCGAAGAAGTAGACACCCCTCATTTGAGGTGCTTTCTCGTTTCACTTAGGAATTCACAAATGTGAATTGGGGATGCTGGCATGACATGCTTGGCTTCTTATCTATCACTGCAAGCTTAAATGGAGCATTCGGGGGCCCAATGGTAGTTGTCGAAAGGCACTTTCCGAATCTGTGGGGACATGGCGCATCCCGCCGCATGGCGTGAGCTAACAGAGGGATATGGTGCGATTGAGGTACCGGGGGGCATCATACAAATGTCCATAAGGTCCAGGGACCGGTAATATAAAAAGAGAGTATAATATAATATCGAAGGCTTTAACAAGTCATGTCAGACCGGATGCATCATTGCTCACACCAATGCGCGTCAGGCGTTCCTTTTCCAATAGGCGTTTGTAAGTTCTTAGATTGAGTATATTTGTTGTTCAATTTCTCAGAGAAAAGGGGCCGATTTGGGCTGGTAATTAAGATGAATTTTGTGGGGGTGATCAGTTGAATTCTGTACAGTAGCGCATGCGCTTGATTCATCTGGGGTCGGTCTGTTAAGTAGGGAATTCTAGTCTTAATATATTTGAACAAATGATCCTGCGCAGTGGCGTATGTGCTTGATCCAATTCTACGCAGTTGGATATGCGCTTGATTGTGAGTTCAGGGGGTCTTTAAGTTAGGGAATTCTGGTCCTAAGGTATTTGAACAAGTGATTCTGTGCAGTGGCATATGCGCTCGATCCAATTCTGCGCAGTGGGATATGCGCTTGATTGTGAGTTCAGGCAGTCTTAGGAGTTAAAAGTTAGCTTTATGGTATATGGGTAATGAGACACTTAATCGATTTTTTTTTTGGTATTTAGAGAAAGGGTGAATTGGGTCTATTTATTTTGTTACTTTTTTTCTTTATTTATTTTTCTTTTTTTTAAAAATTTTTGACAGTATTATTTTCTTTCTAATTTTTTTCATTATTTTTTTTTCTTTCTTTGATTTTGATTTGTAGTAAAATATTTTTTTTGAAGCAAGTAAGAGGGTCTCAAGATTTTAAAATTCTAGGGATTTTAACTTAAGATCAATTCGGTAGTAAAACGATGAAAAATGTGGCTAGCGAGACGTCGCTAAGTAGATCCACCGAAACGGGATTTGTGGATCCGACCATTTATGTGGTTGTCAAGACGACACTTGGCATGCCGGATACTCCATCCAACATTCTCGGCGAATACTGATGATTGTCTCTTATGGGAGGACTACAGTAACTCACGAGTCGAGAGAGATGGGTTTTGAAAACATTTTGACTTAATCATAAATAACTATGTTTATAAGCAATATCGAGTAATTGAAAAATGAGTAATACTTACCTGGGGGTGATACTTACTTAGGTTGTGCGATGGGACCTGTGACATTGTGGTGGGATTGGTGATGTTGCGATGGGACTTTGAAGTTGTCTTTTCTTCCATTTTTTTTTTGCTTTGTCTGCTGCAATGGTTGGCAGTTGCCAGTGTGATTTAGCGTCTTGGGGAAGGTGATGTCACGATGGGACAAGTGGTGTTGTGGTGATACCGCGATGGGACTTGGATAGTTTTCGACAGTATATTTGTGTTGTAGCATGGCATTCGTGGGATGAGATGGGACATGGGAGGAGTCCCAACTTTCTCTTTTTTTTTGCTTTCGTCTGTTGTGGTATCTGGTGACCATTTGTATCGAGCAATTTGGAAGGAAGGTTCTTTGTTTTAACGACAGGACCTTATTGAGCCTTCTCCCTTTTCTTCTTTTGGCACGGTAAGTGTGTTGTTTGAGCTTTTCAGGCAATGGTGTCTGTAATGGGAGGTGTAGCATTGTTAGCGGTGGGACACTGGTAGGATGTTTTCACGCTGGGATGTTGATCTCTTTGTTTAGAAGATCTTGGGTCTGGTGAGCTCACGTTGTGGTTGCATTGTGTTGGCTTTTTGACGTATTTACTTTTTCAAGATTTTTCGATTGGCCATGGGGGCATGGCTATAATTTTTGCGATGGGATCGGATATTGGGGTGGTGTCATGCATTTGTGTTTTTTTTATCATGGTGGGATGTGCTAGGGTGGCTGCATGATGGGATAAAAGGGTTTTGATTGAGATAGGGTAACGAATGTGGTCAGGTGACGATGTCATGCGAGGCATGTATGTTTTGTTTGTAATTAGACCAGGGGCATGGTTGACATTTTTGGTTGGGTTATGTGATGGGAGTAGAGTGAGTGGCTGTTCCTTCTTCGATGTGGATAGCCTATGAGGCTATGCGATGGGACAGAGGGAATTTTCCTCGAATCGGGATCAAACTTTATGTAAAAATCAGGAATTGCGCGCCTGTTTCCAGTCGCGTGATCCGATTGCACACCTATTTTCAAGCGTGTGATCTAAGGGGCTGATTACGCATGTGGATATGGGCGTGTGATTGTATTGCGCGCTTAAGTATCTGCGCGTGATTGAAGGGTCACCAGGTCACTGCGTGGGTGACCTTTCATATTGCGCGGCATAGGAAAGTCGTTTAATTGTATTACATGTCCTTGGATGCGCACAGGGTCAGAGCGTCACCCGGTCAGTGTACGGGTGACCTTTCATATTGCGCGGCATGAACGGGTCGTTTGATTAGATTGCGCGGCTGTTGAAAAGCACGAGATCGGAAGGTCGCACCGTCTGCAAGAGCTACAGTTTCATTGGCGCTTGCATCCTAGTGCATGTTTTAGATTAAGCGTAATATGTGTGGCTCATGGTCGGATTAAGCGCGCTTAGTTAAGTGCGCGATTGGGGCCGTACTCTATATAAGCGTGGGAGGCTTCATTTGTTTCTCATTCTCTAGTTTAGTCTTGAGTATTGACTTTTCTGAGTGTTTTGGTGTTCTGAGATTCGTGTTTTAGCGATATTAAGCAATCTAATCATCAGATTAGGATGGGGTTTCTTCCTATATTCATTATTTCACGTGATATTTGCCCTGAGGTGATGCTCGGGGACAGCATTGTCTTGGGAGTGGGCGGTATTGAGAATGAGGGTGCTAGTCTTCACACCGTTTCTTTTTAGGGAGCAGTGAAGACAATGTTGCAGAGCTGCGGCGAAGGAGGTGAAGATGACGGAGAGAGGAGGTGCTGTAAATGGAGGGATGTATCCTTAACCCATTTTATGTTTCTTCTGCCGGTGGCTAATTTGAGTTCTCCAAGTCTGATGGTAACATCTCTGAAGCCTCCGATTGGACGTTCTGCTCCTTGGTTTGGCTCATTGTGGTTTTGGTTTTCGTTTTGGGTTGTATGTTAGGTTCTAGGTTTTCGTTTTGGGTTGTAATTCAGGAGGCATGACTCCGGTGATATTGAAAAATTTTGAATTATAAATAAAGGGGCACCTTTTTTATTAATTCTTTTTTATTAATTTATTTTTTATTGTCTATTGTCTATTGTGCTCAGCTAGTTGGTTTAAATTTCCTTAATTAATTGGACTTATCTGATTTGTTTTGACGTAGTCTTAGGATTTGATTTAGCTTAGTTTTATAGATTTTGGAGTTATTCATGGTTTATTTTTTAGATCAGTTCACCTTATTTGGAGGGTTTGCTTGATTCTAATGGTTTGCTGGGGCATTTTTGGGTGCTCTTAAACAAGTTAGATTTTGTTTTGTTTTATTTTAGGTTTTTTTTCTTGTTTCATTTAGGGTGATTTGTTTGAGGGTTTTTTTTCCTTTTCTTTTGGAATCATACTTGTTAAAATGGTGTGCGTTTTCATGGGTTCTAGATGGTAGTTGGGTGTTTCATTTTTATTGGTTTATCTGAATTTGGGAGATTTGTGCTTTTCAGAGGGGCATGTGTTTGGTTTTAGATTTAATTAGATTGGAAGGGTTTCAACTATGTAACATTTGTCAATTTAAGGGATATGGTTTATAAATGCATGAGTCTAAGGTTTTTGGCTTGTTGTTTTCTTATTTCAAGTCTAGAGATTGAAAGTTTGGGGGCATATCTTGTGTTGGTAACTTTGGGCATTTTTTGTTCATTAATGTCTTTTATTCCTTTCTATTTCATTTCCCGGGTAATGAACTCGAGCAATTATATTTATTAAGTGGATCATGAGAATGGACGGGATTGGGAATTCGAGGTGATACTAGGGTTGGTGCTATCAATCCAACTCGAAGTGTCACCCCATCGGGAGAAGAGGTGGAGGAGAAAAAAGGTGGTAGAGAGGAAATCCAAGGATAAGGCAGGGTCAGAGTTCTCGTGACCGATGCCTATTTTCCCTCGGTAGGCTCTGCGGATTCAGTGTTAGTTGCCCCTCATTTTTAATGTGTCCAAGGGGAGCTCTTAACATTGGGTCACGCAGGTCCTGGGTGGCTTTTTGTAAGCCACTCTCTCCTTTCTGTCGGCTCGGGGTGAGGGGAAGAGGTCATCACAGTTAGAATTCGTTCATGGTGCATTCCTCCTTTGGGCTTCTCTGAGATCTCTAGTCTCTCGAATAAGTCCAGATTCGGGCATTGCCTGAACGTGCTGATTTTAGCATTCTTATTTTGAAGTTGTATATTCAGAGGGTATACCCGCGGTGTGTGTTGTAATGATTTTTATTAATCTATGGACTGATTATGTTTTTTTATTTCATTTGTGGTTATTCAATAATCTATTTTTTTGTTTGATTTAATTTATATTTCATTCGTCTCATTGTGGGTGTGATGCTTTTGGTTTTAATTTAGTTGTTTATTTTAGATCTGGGGGCGTGTTAAGGATAGTTTTTGAGTATATTGAGGCGATGTGAGTATTTGATCTTATTGAGGACATGTGAAGGTGTTGGGGGCATCTTTTTGGTTGAGGAAAGTGAAGAAGAGGGCATTTTCTTTGGTTTTAATTGTTTATTGTGAAGTAAAGGGCATTTTTTTGGGTTTTCGGGGCTTAAGTTTTCTTAAATTAAGAGTGTTTTGGGTTGGTTTTATCAAGGGCGTAATTTAGGTTAATAGTGAGCATCAGAATGTCTTTATTTCAGGTTTGAGTTTACTATTCTGGGCATGTGAAAATTTTCATTTTCCGAGAAATTACGTGCTTCAGTCCGGACACTTGAATGAATTGCGCGCTCGGGCGTGAACGCGCATTCAAAGGTGCAGGAGGTTATTAAGCGTTAGTTCAGTCGCATTTAATGTGATTAAGCGCCTGTTTTGATGTGTAGGATCAGCTGACCCTTGGCATTCACACGCTACTTTTTGGGCGCTTAATGTGATTGCGCGCCTAGTGGGAAACGTGCAACCAAGTGGTTGGGTTATAATGAGCAGGCAACGATTAGATTTCGCGCTCAGGATAGGGCATTTTATCTGAATTAAATGCATAGTGTGCTGTGCATGATTAGATTGAGTGCCGGGATTTAGGCGCACGATTCGAGCGAGTTCTATGAATAGTTGAGCCCTTTTATTTTTCGTTCGCATTATCCGTTTTAGTCTTCGATTCTGTAGTTTCCTAGTTTTCTTGTGCTTGGGTTTTCATATTTTCCCGATATCTCGTGATCTGGTCATCAGTTTGAGGCGTCATTTCTTTCATTTACTTCAGTTTTTTGAGTTCTTTATTTCGATATGGAGGGTGAGGGTAGTGTCAGGCGTGAGGTCACTATTTCCTAGTTGGAGAGGATGTTGATGATGGATGTGGGTGAGACTTCTGAGGCTCAGACTGGTGTAGTCGCCATGGAGGAGGATATTGGGAAGATGATCATAGAGGAGGGCCTTGAGGATGACCAGATGGTTGTTAGGGAGGAGGTACTCGAGGTTGAGTCGGGGGTAGTCGAGGAGGAGGGCGAGAGAGCTGAGGGTGAGGGAGCTGAGGTTGAGCAAGGGGAGGAGTAGCCAGGCGCGGAGCCTCAAGATCGCAAGCACTATCCACTGGAGGATTTCTTTGCCAGAGGCCGGGTAGGTCCCCGTAAGCAAGAGTTCCTTCATTTTCCTAGGCATTCAGGTTATGACATAGGCTTAAGATCTGTAAACCCTTCTAATTTACGTCAAACCTGCATTGATTATTTATTATGTGCTCGCTCATGCATCATACTCGCATCTAGAGATAGGTCATGTTTATGCTCAATATTCTCATCACATTTTGTGTGCCTGTTGTAAGTTCTCATAGCGTTTGAGACATGTTTTATTCATTTTCAACTCCTCAATTCATTTATCTTTCGTCATAAGTACGTGTTAGTCTTATTGTTATTGTCATTCTTTTTTGTCATTGTGGTCGATAAGAGCCTCCGCAGCTGGGTATCAGCTCGGCATGGGGTGAGTCTCATGCTTGGTACCTTGCCTTATTTGAGTTTTAGTGGGAGTGGCTGGTGTCTTTTAGTTTTGGGATGATTATAGGGCTGGAGCCCATTCAAGTCGATCAAGGCCTGATCGCGGTGATCATAGAGAGGTGGAACAAGAGGCATCAGGCGCTTCTCTTCCCAGTTGGTATGTTGCTGCCGACCTCAGAGGACTGGATCTGCATCACCGGTCTTCATTTTGAGCGAGAGCCGATCACAGGGCGGATAGAGGGGTAGTATTTGGAGGTGTGTGAGGAGATTTTGGGCGTCCCTTATAGGTCGAGTGGATTGGGATTAGGTGTGGTTTGGGTCACTTGGTTCTTTGATACATTTGCTAGTGGCTTCGTCCCTCTGAGGTGTCATTCGGAGGTGAGGGCGCATTATGAGGCATGGTGTGCGGTAGTGGTGGGTCGGGAGCCCGTGACCGAGCCAGGGTTGGCTGCAGATATGGTGCTTTGAGTGTTTCTGATGCACTTCTTGGGTGCAGTACTCTTTTCATCTTCGACTCGGGGATGCGTCACCAGGTTATTTTTTATGGTTCTCGAGGATCTGGATCGGATCCATACCTATGCGTGGGGTGCAACAGCGTTGGCGCATCTCTATGAGCAGTTCTACCATCAGGGATAGGGCATCGCGTCAATCAGAGGTTTCCTTTCGTTCATGCAGGTGAGTTTTAGTTTAATTGGTATCATGGTGGTCCTTTAGTTTTGCTAATTTTTTGTCTTAGTGATTTTTAATGGTCCTTTTATGTGTCATTGCTACTTTTTTTTCAATTTTGGGCATATGATCATTTTACTTTTCTTCGTTCGGGGGTTCGAGTGGGGGTTGAGTTCATATTTCCACGGATGCACGTGTGGAGAGAGGCGTTGAAGGGTCGTCGGTGGTCTACTGATCTTCAAACCGCGCGAGGCCTCTTCGAGGATATGCATGCGGGGTAGGTATATATCATCATGTTTTCGTTTGGCTTTGTTTTATTTTAGGATTCTTAGGCTTTGTTAATGGGTCGATTTATTCATTTGGATAGGTGTTCTAGAGGCCCTACGACGATGAGGAAGATGGGGATGAGGCGGTGATTGAGTCTGGCCGGCCCTTCTTCGATGTAGACATATGGGTCCATTGTTTTGAGAGGGTGGAGAGGATTCACACCTCTCTAGTGGCACGAAGTTGGGGATCACTCAGGGAGTCCCTCCAGAGGCTAGCCACAGAGTGGCGAAGTGGATGACCGGCCCTCCAAGATAGAATTTTACGAAGCGGATGGTGCTCCAGATAGCCGATTTTAAAGCTGGGGGGACCAAGGTTACGGGGGCGCGTGACGAGGCGGATGTATGAGAGTATAAGAGGTCATTCAGCGAGTTGGGTGGTGGGTGCCTCTTCACTCATCCTTTTCATGGCAATGGTTCTTTTGCTATCGGTGGGCCAGAGTCAGCGTCGGCATTGAGGGAGAGGTTGGTCGCATTGGAGGAGAGCCATCTCACCACGAGTGTGCGGGGGGCATTGGATGCTCTCCATAAGGTGATGGAGCAGATGGGGCATGCTCCGCATCATGATGAGGAGATGTTGCACTCTTTGACCGACTCAGTCACTAGGGCGAGGGCGGTAGAGGATGAGTTGGGGGCTCGGCTAGCGGAGACCCGAGAGCTCCTAGTGAGTTAGTTTATTGGTTTCATTTGTTCGTGTATTATATTGACTTATTCTGGTGATGTTTTTTTTTTATATGGTTGTTTTATTTTTTTGTGGATAGTCTGCGAGAGGGTACGAGGTCTCTCACCAGGCGGCTCATCTGGCGATCTATCGTAGTTAGCAGCAGGCTCATCGCGTGATGGCGGCTAGCCTGCGCTCTGAGATTGAGCAATTGGTGAGTATTTCAGATTAGATTGATTAATTTGTTGATGGTTTGGGGCTCCTTGTTAATGTTGGGATGTTGGTGATATTTACAGAAGGCAGAGCTTGTTGCCGCGGGGGCTTCTGCTCGGGCATTTGATCCTTCTTCAGTGGCCTCCTCCAGTCAGGATGAACCAATGATGGCTCGTCATCGGTCTAAGCTGGAGCATTGGGTAAGTTCCCTCACTCTTTCAGTTTACTTGTGTCATTGTGGCTGTTTGCTAAGTGTTATTGTTGTGTTTTCTTAATAGTTTACTAACATCGTTTTGGTGCCTCAGCGCAAGGTTGCTAAGGACCTCCGGACGAGGGTGGCGACTACTAAATTATTTCTGACATATTTTGCGTTGGTTTGCTTGGTTTTTCGTGCAGGCTGTTCCGAATTTCGCTCTCGAGGCTCCCCCTCAAGGGTCCGTCCCTATTCCTAGTCGGGTATGTTTTAGTTGATATATTTGTAGTTTATTAGTCATCATAGAGTTATCTGATGTATTTATTTGTTCTTGTTGTAGCCGCCTAGATTTGCCATTCCTTCTATGCCGCCTGCCGATCTCATGACCACTAAGACGGTCGAGTGCCTTCTGAGGGAGAGGGCAGATCTGGTACGATCTTTTCCTATTCAAAGTTTTTTTTTTGTTCAAATATGTATATGTTATCTCTCTTTGACTTGGTATGGTTATGCAGGTTCGTCAACTTGAGGAGGCGCGGCTAGAGGCGGTACGGGTGTGCGCCACTTTGGAGGCTAGACGGGTCCTCGGGGAGGTGAAGAGTCGTGACGATTTTGTGATCGAGATGATGGTCACACAGAAGACTCATGATGAGGCATTGCAGGCGGTGCGTCGGTCGGCACAGGCAGAGATGCAGGTGGACCTGGATCGGATGCAGTATAGTCTGGGGAGGGAGCGAGGGGCGCGTAGATCAGCTAGTCGGCTTGAGAGATAAGAGTCGAGTGTTATGGGGTCATCATCCTGGCAGTCTCGTCACACGTCGTGTGATCATGTCAGGAGTGATACTCGCGAGGATTCTGTCACTTGTGGGTATCTAGGTAGGCATCCTTTTCATTCTCGGTCAAGGCAGACTGTCAGTCAGGCGAGTGAGGGGGGATCTGTAGTGGGATCGCACCGTCTAGAGGATCCAGCAACTCTAGGCACCGAGATCATTTTTTTAAAGGACCAGTCTATGGACCTTCGAGCTGATGATACTGGGGACAGTGGTGCTCGACCGTCCTAGCGGCAGCATAGGGAGTAGGAGTGTGCATGTGTATATTTTGTCCATTATGAGTGCGCATTGTATATACAGGGGGGTATGCCCTCGGTGACAATTGTAAAACAAGAAAGAAAACTTTAGCATATATATATATATATATATATATATATGGAGATTTTTGTTTAGATGTACCTGATCAGCTCCTTTTACTTTTGTTACCTCTTGCATCTACGTTTGGTTTTTATCTTGGTGCCGTCAACCATCATCGGGACTTGGATGCTTCCTGAGCTGGCCCGGTGGTAGTTGAAGGTCGCTTCGTATCTACACATGTAAAGGTAACGCCATTAATAATTTTTGTTCTCCCCCTTGCTAGTTGTCAAGGAGGAAAGTATCTCAGACTGGAGCCTAATAACAAAGGTAGATATATGCTCTTTTTTCATCTTGTTTTTTTCTTTTTTTTTTTACTTCTTTTTTCTCCTTTTTTTTTTCTTTTTTTTTTAAAAGTAATGCAACAGGGGAAGCAAATAACTATTATAGCAACAAGAACTAAAAATAATAAATAAAAATTAAAATAAAAATAAAATGCTCCAGTGTAGGGGCGTCATTGTATCGGCAGTACAGTGTCTTCGGTAGCTTTCTTTGCACAATAACTTTGGCGCTCTTCATCTTTTGGTGGACGAATCGGCGATTTTGATATTATTCTCCTTTTGATCCAAAAAAATGTCCCAGCATGTAGATGCAATGGAGCTTTTCTGGGCCTTTGATGAGCACTGTGGGTCTATGTGAAGTCGTGGGTATTAGGTGAGTTAGTCTTTAAGAGAGCGTTCATCAATATTGTCATCAAACTAGGGGGAGGTCTCTTTGATCAAGTCAGTTGCATACGGGGTCTATCTTAGGGTAGTGGTCATCCTATCCCGTGGTTATTAAGGAAAAGTATGGTAAGTGTAGCAGGTGATTGCATCAGTCGTTATTCAAGAGTTTTCGGTTTCATTCCTTGGAATATCCTGTGAGGCTTCCAACTTATCGTACAAAATATAATAAGTAGAAAAGGGCTAAGGCTCAATGACGTGGGGAATAGTTTGTACCTAACACTTCACAAAAGAAATAAGTAACAGTCTTCTTCTCGGGGGAATGCGGGGTTCCATGATTGAGCTCTCCGTCATGTTTCGGTACCATCAAAATCTCACATTCTATGGTTAGTAGGAGTTTGTCCTCCTCCCGCCACCTTACGA
The DNA here is from genome assembly GCA_021018995.1 of Chloranthus sessilifolius. Classification (NCBI taxonomy): domain Eukaryota; kingdom Viridiplantae; phylum Streptophyta; class Magnoliopsida; order Chloranthales; family Chloranthaceae; genus Chloranthus; species Chloranthus sessilifolius. The sequence goes on from CM037594.1 coordinate 15,886,127, forward strand.
CGACATCTAATAGTATAGGGATATCAGGGGTGCCCTCGCAGCTTAGTAAAATTACCAGAGATGTCCTCACGGCCTGCTTATGCTTCCCTGAGCTCATTGACTTGTTCATTCATCGTAATGTCTCACTCAACTTTTGATATGTAGATATATTTTGAAGGCATCCTGCTATCGCAAGAATAATGAGTTTTTATTGAACCTAGCATCTTTATTTTTTTTTACTCTAACGTCTCCAACAATAGCGGGGAAAGGGGAATGAGGATTAGGTGTTACTTATACTTTGGAAAGAGATTAGGTAGGTCACTAGTCCTTTAGTCAGATTGCCCGAATAAGAAGGTGGGCAATAAATGGGAGGTCTCAAGAATATTCTGGGGATTGAATACGTATGACCAATGAATGGGTCGTGATGACTACAGGGGTGATAAATATAAGTATTTAACCACAAGATGTGATTATCATAGGGCTAAGGGTAGTATTTTCTAAGGTACATGGCGTTCCAAGGGCTAGGGAGTTCTTTCCCATCCTGGTTTGTCAGTTTGTAGGCATTTTCGAGGTATGCGGCTGTTATGATGTAAGGGCCTTCCCAGTTTGGTTTCAGTTTTCCTATTAGATGGGCATGCTTAGAAGGCATCACTTTCTTCAAGACTAATTCTTCGATATTGAAGGTTCATTTAAGGACTTTCTTGTCCTAAGCCCTGGCCACTCTCCTCTGATATACCTGAGCGTGATTGGCTGCCCTTAGACATGTTTCATCGAGTTGCTCTAGCTGCGTGAGTAGGGCAATCCTCCTCTCGTCTAAGGATAGCTTATCATCGAGTTGGATCCGTAAGGATGGTACTTGTATCTCAATATTAGGATGCCCTCAATCCCATAGGTAAGGAGGTAGGGAGTTTGGCCAGTGACCCTACAAATAGAAGTCTGATAGGCCTAGAGTGATTCTGATAGTCGTTCACACCAGTCGGCTCCATTGCTTGTTTCTACTGTATGTTTCAGAATTTGAATTAGCATTTTGTTGGTGGCTTCTGCTTGTCCATTTCCTTGAGGGCAGAACAGTGAGGAGTGGTGTAGATCGATAACGAATTTCATACATAACTTCTTTGTCTTCTCTGCAATGAACTGCGATCCGTTGTCGGTGACTAACATCCTGGGTACTCTAAACCTGGTGATGATATTCTGAACGATAAACCTTACAAGCGTGGAAGTAGTGATTCTGACGTATGATTCGGCTTTTACCCATTTAGTATAGTATTCGGTTGCTGTAAGTATAAATGCATGCTTGTGAGTGTTCCCAACTGCGTCTGTGAAAGGTCCGATAATGTCGAAGGCCCACATCAAGAACGACCATGGCGAGGACATAGTGTTTAATGCAACTGATAGAGCTTTGATGAGTGCGGCGTGTTCTTGACATTGCTTGTAGAATTGGATATAGAGGTGGCAATCTCTTATTATTGTCGGCCAGAAGTAGCCTTGTCGTGTAATTTGATTGGCGACTCTCTATCTACCGGCATAGGCACTGCAGGTGGTGGTGTGTGCTTCTCGGATAATGTATTGTCCTTCAACGGCTGTAATGTATCGTAGCAGTACTCCTTTAGTGAAGGCTTCTTTGTATAGTATTTCGCTAAGTATGCTGAATCTGGCGCATTGGTTCCTTATTGTCTTTCGTTCGATATTTGTATCATAGGGAGGAATGTGCTGATATTTGAGAAAGTTCCAAATTTCAAAATACCATGGCTGCCCGTCGTCGGTTGGTGATCTTTCAAATCTGAACATAGTGACTTCGGCTCCTGACTTGTCGTGCTTTTTCAGAGTAATTGCTTCTTTTGATATCGTGCTCGTGGGAAGGATTGGTAATTCTCTCTTGACGATTCATGCCACCTCGTGGGCGGGTACTGTTAATTTTTCTATGACGAAGGTTTTGGTACTTTGTCCAAGGGGTATCTGAATAATCGAAGCTAGTGTAGCTAGCGAGTCTGCAAGCTCATTTTTTAATCTAGGGATGTGCATAAAAGAGATTCTTTCAAATTTGTTCAATAGATATTGAGCGGTTTCTAAATATACCATTAGTCTCCTTTCCTTAGTTTTTCATTCTCCTATGACTTGTGAGATTACTAGCTTAGAATTACTGATGGTTTTCAACTGTCTAACGCCTAATTATAATGTTGCTCGTAGTCCAGCTATGAAGGCTTTATATTCTGTGACGTTATTAGTGACAGAGAAGTCTAATTGAAAAGCTTTAGGTATGACAACTCCTTCCGGACTCAGGAGGACTATCTCGATGCCTTTTCCTTTGTGATTTAAAGTGTCATCAAAATAAAGGGTCCATGAAGTCTTATCGGGCTCTTTGTTGTGGATTGTAAGTAGGTCTTCATCAGGGAAGTTTGTGTGTATAGGTTCATGATTCGAGAGTGGGAGATCTATAAGGTAATTGACGACTGCTTACCCTTTGATCAACTTCTGCGTGATATAGGTGATATCAAACTCTTGTTATAGCATATGCCAACGAGTGATCTTTCTGAATGTTGTGGGCTTTCTGAATACGTACTTCAGAGGGTCCATTCAGGCTAATACTAATATCTTATGTGCTTCGAAGTAGTGTCGCAACTTGGTCGAAGCCCATACCAGTGTGAGGCAGGTCTTTTCCATGGGAGTGTATTTTCGTTCGTATTCGACCATCGTCCTGCTGAGGTAGTAGATAGTCTTCTTTCTCTTGTCGTCTTCTTCATATTGTCCCAAAATTACTTCCATTGCTTTATTGTTTGCTGAGAGATAAAGGATTAGGGGTCTTTCAAGAACTGGGGGCGATAGTATTGGCGGGTTAAGGAGGTACCTTTTAATGTTATCGAAGGCTGCTAGCACTAGTCATCCCACTTATACCCGATTCCTCCTTTAAGTAATCTGTAGAAAGGATCACATCTGTCTGAATGCTCGGAAATGAATCTCCTAATGATTTGCAATCTTTCTATCAGGCCTCGTAATTCTTTGATATCACGGGGAGGTGGCATCTCAAGGATGGCTCTAACTTTTGCAAGGTTGAGTTCAACCCCTCACTTGCTAACTATAAAACCTAGTAACTTTCTGAAAGTGACTCCGAAGACACATTTCTTTGGGTTCATTTTCAATTGATATTTTCTTAGCTCTTTGTAACACCACTCGGAGTGGTTCAACATGTCCTGCTCGCGTTTGGTACTTCACTAATATATCATCGACGTAGACTTCTACACCTTTATGCATCATGTCGTGAAAATGGCCATCATGGAACATTGATATGTGGCTCCTGCGTTCTTGAGCCCAAAAGGCATGACGATGTAACAGTAAGTTCCCCAGGGTGTAGTGAAAGAAGTCTTCTCTTAGTCAGACTCAGCTAATTTGATTTGATTATATCGTGATAAACAATCCATAAAGGATAACATCTCATGCCCAGCAGTATTATCGACTAGAGTGTCAATGTGTGGAAGTGGGAAGTCATCTTTTGGGCATGCCTGATTGAGGTTTCGAAAATCAATGCAAACCCATACTCTGCCATCCTTCTTAGCGACAGGTATTATGTTGGCAACCCATTTAGGGTAGAGGACAACATGGATAAATTTGGATTTCTGTAACTTGTCGACTTCCTCTTTGACTTGCAGAGCTATTTGTGGGTGCATCCTACGGAGTTTCTGCTTTACGAGTTTCGCATCGGGTTCCAAGACGAGCCGATGTTCTACCAAGCTGGGGTCTAAACTCGACATATCTTCATAGGACCATGCGAAAGAGTCAAGGTGTTCTTGCAAGACTTGCACAATATGTTAGCATTCTTTAGAGTTAAGTGTTGCACTAACTAGCAATTTCTTAGGATTATCTTCGGTGCCAAAGTTACTTTCTTCTGTCGGTTCCACGGCAACTTGAGTTTGCTCGTCGAAACACTTGATAACCCGTTGGAAGTCTTGCGCCCCCTTGGCGACTAGTGTTCCTTCCTCCTCATCGGTAAGCTCATATACTGCAAAATTACTACACTGGGGATTCGATTTTACAAGAAGTAACCCTTCATCGACGTAATTTATGACCGAGAGATCTTTGGTAAGGTGAAGGTCAAGGCTATTGATTCTTCTCTCAAAGTCATGAAGTATCTCGTCAGGTATGCTTACCAGCTTGTTGTTTAGTCGGGATGCTTTATGTCCTAGTGTAGAAGATAGGATAGTAGTATCAGGAGAAAAGTCTCCTTGTTGATCGGATGATAGATTCGAGATGAAGGGCTCCCTTTTTTTGAGGTTTTCTTATTTTTTTAGATTTTGTATTTTCAAATTTTTAAGATTTTCTATTTTTTCTATTTTTTTGATTTTTGATATAAATATGATACAGAGTCGGTTGCCTCAAGAGGCATTGGGAGAGTTACTTCCACTAATTGCGGGAGCGAGACGGCCGTTGGAGTCGTCCGAGAGATTTTTCTAGAGATGTGGACTTGTTCTGAATTTGACATTTTTTGTTTTGGAGTCCTCATCTAATGAGATCTTCTGAATAAATGACGTGGATGACAGGGGTATCGTAGTTTGGATTCCCTCTATCACATTGATTGCCTCTTCCTCAAAGAATCTCTGGAGATCATAATCGATTGAACTATCATCCTCGAAGATATGATATGGTTGTTCTTTCCGTGAAGGGGAGTCTCCTAAAGGATCCCCAGGGGGAGCTCTCTCTCTCTCTCCTGATCTTCATAATACGTTGGGATGAGCACAGATGCTCGGCAACGAGGATGGTAATGGTGAAGAACGCAGGGAGATTCCCAAGAGCATTCCCATCCTTTAGAATTGATGATAATATCAAGTTCACTTTCTTGATCTAATAAGGCTTGAAGTCCTAGGTTGGCTTGTTATGCTAATTCAAGTGCGGGGAGGTCTATCCAGTAGTCCTCGTCATCACTTGACAGAGGTTGCCACTCTTCCTCGAGCGATTTCCAAAATATTTAGAGTTGCAGTGCATTTCAGGATGGAGAGTCTAATTCAAACTCCTCTTTAGACCCCAAGAGTGCGCCGTGGGTATTTCCTCCTGGGTCAGTCAACTGGCTGTCAAAATTCTCTTCTTCTTGCGTCGATAGCGGAGTCGGTGAGTTTTTGCTTGTTTTCATCATTACAAGGTTGGAGCCATTCACTTCTGTCATCGCAGAATATCGGATCCCACTAGCAAATTGCTCTAATATGAGAGTGCATGCCTCGCAACGGGATTGATATGGGTGAGAGATACAAGGTAAGTCCCACGGGCATTCCCATCCCTTAAGGCCAAGGTAGAGGGTGATGCTATACGAGTTAAACTCTGCTTGTGAGGCATCATCTTCTTCCCACAGTGAGTATAAATGTTCCTCATCTCTTTACAAGGTAGCTATGTGGAAGTCCCATCATCAGTGGATTCCCAATCTTTTGATTGCTGATCGGGCTCAGGAGGCTCCTCCTTTCCCTTTCCTATAGGCTCTTTGAGGTCAAACAAGGGTATGACTCCTTCAAGGGGTTCATCAATGTCGTCATTCAGGTTCGTCAAATCGCTGAATGCTTTAGCCATTTGTTCAATTTTCGCTTCTTGGGATTTAGTGAAGGATACCTCCTTCCGCCTAGGCACATCAGCTTTCTCAGTGGTCCCGCAGATGAAGTGATAATATAAAGACCATTTTGGTGAGGTAGGGAATAAGTCAGCTTGTTAGTCGTCCGATTGATAACCTAGCCCTATGTGTTTGCGTATTTTCGTTGGGACAACGGGTCCTATACGACTTTTCTTATTCTTTTCGAGTTTGGTGTGAGGAATGTATCCAAGTTGGTACATAAGATCCCACCCCTTTGTTACAGTGGGGTTGATGTCATAAATCTCGGCGAGGTCTGGACCAACCACTCTCCTCATCAACTCTTGTCGACACGTCAGGGGAGAACTAGGATGGGTAGGGGGGCGAACTTTCGCTATGGTTGTCTCATCTGGGATTCGAGTCTTTTGAATGTGTCCCATATTTAATATGGAATCATGGGCCGTAGGAATGCTTGCCGCATAATCAATATCCATTTCCTGGAGAGGTGCATCGGCATATATACAGATGATGGAGTCCTCGTATGGGAACTAGATGCATTGATGATACGTAGACGCGACGGCCTTCAATGATTCCAACCACTTTCTTCCTAAGATGAGATTGTACGTGTTAGCAGAATCAAACGTCCTTTGTCACAGGTCCGAGGAGAACTTAGAGTTTAATGGTCACTCTAACAAAGCGACGTGAGCCGTCATAAGCTATGAGTGAGAGGGCCGAGGGCCTGACATCTTGTTCCGTGTATTCGAGCGTCTTTAACGTCGTGAGCAGGGAAATATTGAGTCTGGGTCCTGTATCAACCAACGCATGAGGTAAAGAGAAACCTCTAATGATGACTGTGAGATATATAGGAGCGGCACTCCCACGGAGTGACTCCTTAGGCATGTTTGCATCAGTGAACGTGAGTGCTGGAGGTTGCGCCATGACCAAGGTGATTTGATGAAGCTCATCTAGGGTCATGTCCTGGTCTACCAGTGTTAAAAGAGTTAAACATGCATTGTAACTTTTCTATATTCTTGATTATTTAACTTCTACTATGATGGATCGTAAGTTTTCAAGATTCATAATTTTTTCTATCATAATTCACATATAATGATTAACAACTTATAAAACTATTTTAAAAACAGAGAAAAAAAATTATTATTTTTATGCAAAAAGCAAACTAAAGAAAACAAGATAACAAATAAATATACTACTACACTACCTAATATACATTTGTAACATCCTGAAAAAGTAAAATAAAATAAAATAAAATTTAGATACGTGTCTATTAGGAAACGTGTCACCATTTCAGATTTTTCAAACGGGATCGTTTCGGGTCCGTTTGACCCCCGTATAGGATTTTTGGACTAAACATTTATACACAATTTCGGTGTAAAAGCTTAACATCTAATCCTGTGGATAAGTGGTTTGGGTGTTCAAGCTACACACCGAACCAAAGATCATTTGTGTAGTGTAAAACAACTCGCTTACGTATGTGGGTTCTGCATCGGAATGAAACAAATGGATAAAGCTAACACCCAAAAAGGGTGTATGTGTTTTATAAGGGAACCAGTCCCTTTAGTTATAAAATGGCAAAGCTTCCTTAGGAAGCTATCACCCGGTTGCATTTGCTTTGGGGATTTTGAGTTATAGAGAGAGAAAGAGAGAAGAGCTTGAGGAGATCAAGCCGTGAACCATCCGAACGTCGAATCGGCACCGTTAATTTTCAATGCATTTGGCTTCTTATTGTATGTGTGCCACGAGAGACCGACGATCATCGACCTGATCGTAATCCGTGAAGAATGAGGGTTCCATTTTCTCTAAAATCCCGATTTGAAAGCTGCTTTTGCAAACCAATATGATAGCAAGGATATCACAGATTTATTAGGCATAAACCGTAGAATTTGACCCTTAACTTCACCCCTTTTTGATTGGGAGAAGATTGGGTTTCAAAATCTCGGATTTTAGAGAAGTATGGGTTTTGGCGTGATCGGTGCCATCCATCGTGTGATCCAATTTTGCGAGTTTTAGAAGATAAAATTTATGTTTTAATAGTATAGAATTAGTTTGAATTTAATTCATGGGTGATTGGGATGCATGTAAATAAGTTTTGGGTGCTTTGGATTGAAGAAGCCTAAAGGGTTTCTGAAACTATCTAAATCGATTGATTTGTATAGAACAGAAAAGTGCCAAAATTGTGCAGAAATCGATCGGTCAATTTTGACTGAGCTTGCCGACACTGCCTCGGTATTTTAGCTATAACCTTTTGTTCTGAACTCCAATTGATGTAATTCTTTGGACGTTGGAAAGAGAACAATAAAATATACAACTTTTGTGAATTAATATTTTTGTGAATCCAAAGTTTTAAACATAAACTTTTAGAGGGAATTTGTATCAAATTCTAAGTTAGCACAAACTTGTCCGTTTCCGCCTCGTTTTGAGAAAATACTTAAATATGTCTAAGTTATTAGTAATTAGAGTTAATCATTGATGCCTAATTGTATGCATATGATGTAGGTTGGGGGCGAAAACCCATCGATAGGACTTTTCTTGGCTTCGCGCAACTTCAAGATTGAGGTAGGGGAAATTCAACATTTAATTGCATCCTTGTCTTTGATTTATAGACCCTCATGATATGATTTGAGTGCGTTAGAACTTGTGAGTGAATTGATTCGTCGATGTCATGATATGATTACATGTTATGAGCTTATTGTCATTAAATTAGAATTTTAACTATTGAAATTGAAACTTTGTATTCTTTGAAAGTACCAGACTTGCTAAGCTTAGTATATGGATTTGAATCTGATATGGAATGACATTTGTATTTGAATCTGATTTGACTGATGTAAGAAAATCTTTGAATCCTTGAGATATAATTGAGGTTCTTGAAATTATTACGTTAAGCATGAAAATTTAACTCAGTATTCGTAAGTGAAAACGAATTTAGCAAAATGACTCTGAATATGACTTGTGGACATGAATACGAATCAGAACTTGAACAATATTTAAATATGAATCTCTATAGCAGAATCCAATATGGATGTGAAGTTCGAATTAGAATCCGAACATAGGAAAATGATATGAATATTGAATGTGAGTTGTGAACTCTGAATTTGTATAAACTGACTGGACCTTGACTGTGCATCAGCTTAAACATACTGGACCGGTACGGCAGGTTATTTGTACATACTACATACTGCATACTAGACTGATACGGCGGGTTATCTGTACATATTGTATACTGAACCGATACGGCGGGTTATCCGTACACACTGTATACTGCATACTAGACCGGTACGGTGGGTTATCTATATATATTGTATATCGATATGTATCGTATTACACCATATTACACTTAATCGACTAAACAAGCTGGAAAATGTGAACACTGTAAGATGTGAAATCGAAATGGGAACACTATAAGATGTGAAATCAAAATGTTAACACTGTAAGATGTGGAATCGAAATGTGAACACTGTAAGATGTGAAATTGAAATGTGAACATTATAAGATATGAACTAAAAATCTGAACCTGTAGGATGTGAACTAGAGATCTGAACACTTTGAGTCATTGAATCTGAACCTTCAACCCTGTAAGTTTTTGAATCCGAATGGAAATTTTGAATCAAAATTTAAATGTGAACATGGAACCCGAGAATGGATCATTTAAATTTATGTGAAACTCCAAATTAATGAGTTTTATTTGGATTTAAGGATATGTGCAAATTCTACTTTGCTAGTAAAATGTCTTTCAGAACTCTGTCATGAATATCTATATTTATATGATGAGATGTGAAATTGATATTGATATTTCTTCTACTGAGCTTAGACTGTTAGCTCACCCCGATTATATGTCACAGGTGCAGATCTGGATCAGGCTTGAAGAGGATCCTGCAAGTCGTTGATTTTAGACTTGGCACCTTTTGGACCTGGTCCAGTGGCTTTTGGACTTTAGACTTGGTATATTCACAAAGCATAGCAGAATTAGAATTTGTGTTGTATATATATTTTTTATGCCACTATTTCGGTGATGGTTGGCCTTCATCGGTGGTTTTAAAATTTTTATGCTACTGCTCAATATAGAAAAGAAATTTTTAGTTTTGTCATTTATGATATGATATCTGCTTTTATTTTCGCACTATGTGGATGTACCAAGTATTTTGTATCAGATTGTGTTCTGCAATCTAACGGTCCGGGTTTTTCCAGTTGGATTTGGTTTAAAGAAGAAAAAAAAAAAATTCTCAAAAAATTGAGATGGAAAAATCTGGGCTATCACAGTTGGTATTTGAGCTTAGGCTTTAGGTCTTATGAGAGACTGCAAGCCCTAGCTATAGGTCCAGATACGTGGCATTAGATTCTGTCAGGGTATAGGCTGTGGCATTTTAAAAGTTCTATTCGAATATAATAACCAACTATTAATTTAAATTTTTATTTCATTATAATAGATCATTATATCTGATAGAGGTAGACGACCCAGAGGTGGTCAAGATGGTAGAGATTTCATGTCAGATGTGAATGCTACCCCATTGGGGGGAGAGAGTGGAAGAGAAGAGAGAATTGTACAAGCCATGGATGTTGTGGCCAATGCGATTGCACAGCAGACTGCATTGATGGCTGCTAATAATGCCCATAATCATCAACAGTTGCCTCCCCCTCCGACTCAACCTACTCCATCAATATTTGTAGAGTTTAGGAGGATGAGACCTAGTTTTTACGGTCAAACGGATCTGTTTGAAGCAGAGAAATGGCAGAATCATATCGAGAAGCTTCTTCAGCGATTGTCGTGTACTGAGGAAGAGAAAGTAAGCTGGGCTTCCTTTCAGTTAGAAGGAGAAGCCGATCCTTAGTGGAAGTCGGTATTTAGAATCAGAAAACAGGCAAATCTCGATGGGGTATAAACTAGGGAGGAATTCGTTGAAGTGTTCAACAAAGAGTATTTCCCCAAGCAGGTGAGGAAGCAAATGGCAGCGAAATTTATGACATTGGAGCAATGGCGAATGTCCGTACGAGAGTACAGTATGAAGTTCACAGGGTTGTCTAGATTTGCTCCGCAGTATGTGGCCACGAAATTGATGAAGGCCAACAAGTTTGAAAGCAGCTTAAGGCTGATCATACCTGACAGGATCTCTGTGCTAGAGTTGGAGACCTATAGAGCTGTGATGGGTAAGGCATAGGTTGTCGAGAAAGATATTGAAGAAATGTATAAGAGAAGTGAGCAATGAAGTCAAGATAGAGCAGGTCAGATGCAGTCACATGCCCATGAGCAGGCAACCACGATACCGCGATTCTTGATGCCCACACCGAGTCAGCCTGCTCAGACTGTCTACTTAAGACCAACCGTGTCTATGTCTCTGAGACCTTTCCATCTTTCAAACCCTACTACGGCTGGAACGTTGAGGATGTAGCAACCTTCACACACCACTTCACCTACACCAGTTGAGTCATGTGCACGGTGTGGGGGAGACATAAGATGCATGATTGTTGGTGGTCTACTGGTGCATGCCTCAAGTGTAGCCAGATGAGACATCACGTAAAGGACTATCCCGAGAAAGGAAATGAAAGAGCAACTTCAGCCTCTATTCGGAGGCCTTAGGAGGATGTGACACCACGTAAATCCACATGGGTGAAATCTGGCACAAGTGATGCCACGGGTCACTAGACCTTGAGACTGTAGGAAAACCTGACCCGTTTTGGGGATCCATGGGAACCGAATTGATTGAAGTCCTATTTGAGCCTAGGCCACTAGACCACGACAGTAAACGCAATCGAACACCATCAATTTAAGCCACATGTGAGTATGTTATTAAGATCCATTTGAACCCATACCCACGGACCGTTTAGAACCCGAAACCCATAGTGGGTCTATTAGGAACTTAGAACCCCCTTCTTGGGGCCACCCTAACTGTATGTGCTAGTAGAGACTGGTCACTGTTCAACCACCAGAACCAACAAATCCATTAGGATCGGTGTAGAAATTTAATGGGTTAAGACCCACCCAAGTTGGGGCACTTGAGCCCATGAGTTTGAAGCCAAGTGAAAGTGGCATATACAATATTGGTGTATAAGTGGTGTAGAACAAACTTTGGCCTTAGATTTAAACAACCCCCACGTCTCCATGCAAATCATTGCATTGTGGGAGATCGACAACATGTGAAGGATAAACTGAGGAGAAAGTAAGCCATTATCCTCTCCTCCCTTGAGTTTTCTTGAAAAGCCTAACCCTCCAAGTCATCCAAATCCTCTTCACCTCAAGGAGGAATCTCCATCCTCTACTTGGAAACCACACGGTCTATGGCTCATCCAATCAAGGCGAGATGTACCGTCTAGACAGTTGAATCAGCACCTTAGCGGTTCTAATTCGACGTCGGCGCTACTCATATCATCGCAGGTGAAGAGATTTACTAAAGGTAATCCTCATCGCGCATGCGTTGTGTTTTAGAAGCCGAGTGTTATTACTAAATGATGATCATCGGGGCCGCATGCATGGATTCCACTGATCAAATGCTTGAGAATCATGAGAGCCAATATGTTTTGGTTCGATAGATTGGAACCCTTGCATGTGACTTATATTGGGGGTAAATAGCATGGTTAAATCTTGCAATGCGTGAGAACGTGATGTATGATTCGAAGTAATTAAAGCGTGTATGGTGTGTGTTAAATTTAGGCATGTATGGTGTGTTTTAAAGCTACTTGAGAAGCCATAAGGGCAAACTCGAGCTGAAGCATCGAAATGGTAAAGAGGACAAATCTGTAGTGCATGCTCGAGCGTAAATTAGAGCTGCTCAAGCGTGAAACCATCTGAAGCTTATGCTCGAGCAGGTTGTGTAGGCCAAAACTTTCGGTTAAAAAATGCTTGAGCGTGAAATGAGAGTTTATACTTGGATTACGCTCGAGCGGGTTTTAGGCCGCTCGAGCGTAAAAACATTTGAAGCCTACGCTCAAGCAAGATTTTTAGGCTTTTTTCGTTCGGGTCAAAACCTCTCGAGCGTCTATGGCGGTTGCCGCTGGGAACCACTCAAGCGTGATCGATCCACGCTCGAGCATGAATGCCTGTTTTTTTATTTTCTTGAACTTTCGCACTCGGGACTTGACTCGTAAGCTCGAGTGTTATACCTGGGGATATGTACTAAGCAATCATGTCTATGGAAAACATGCCTGACCTTATGAATTAGGGAAAAGTACGAAGAAAAATGTCTTGGATTAAGCGTGTAGGATCGACAAGTGTGCTTGACGCGACTAAGGTAGGGAAAATACCTTTGCCACTTAGATGTTGATTTCGAATTCATGGTTACGCTGCAGACAACAAAGCAATAGTATTTCTATAATAAATGGATTTTTACCTATATACCTACATTTACACCTGTGGTTAAAATTTCACACTTTACAATTTGATTTACGCATATATCATATACATGATTCATAAATTGGCATTTTGATCTTGCATTGTCCTGTCTGCCTATGCGACTGTTCTTGTAGCCAACTCGGTCCAGGTGTATTTGATATGTATCTATGCTATGTATGCTCATGTGCAATGAGGAGTGGAGTCTCCATGAGAGGGGTGGAGTCCCTAGGGTCATGACCCTATGTTCCTAATACGGGCTGCTCAGTTCTCCAATACGAGATGCCTTGCCATGAGATTCGATTCGAATCAAGGGTGCTAGTTGTAAGGGGAGTGGAGTCTCCATGAGAGGGGTGGAGTCCCCGGGGTCATGACCCTGTGTTCCTAATATGGATTGCTCAGTTCCCTAATACGGGATACTTACTCTAGAGCCATGTGATGTGATATATCTTTCTTCATGATATGTTCCCTAATCTATTTCGTTTCCATTTGTGTCTGGCCATATATGTTCATGATTTGTTGCTACTCATTTGTTTAGCTTGCATACAAACTTAAATCTATTCCTATATGCATTGTTTTAGCATGAATTATTATTCGCCATGATTTGACTCATTAAGTATAGAATCACGTTTTGTTTTGAAGCACGCATCTGATATTTGATTATGCAAGTATGAAATTTAGTCTTTTCTAATTATGCATTGAGAAGATGAATTTGAGTAATCAAAGATTGCTTCGCAATGTATTTTATCTATTGAGCTTGGATGAAGCTCATTCCCGACTATACGTCACAGCTATTGGGGCTGAGCATGAACTAGATCCGGAGTAAGAAGCGGACCGAGACTATAACCCTACTGAGGAGGAGGAGGAGGATCTTCCAGACCACCCGTTTCCCTAGAGTTGGGGAATTCTATTTTGGTAAATTTTGGGATTTTGAGAGGAGAGAAAACGGTAAATGAAGAACTTTTGTAATTAAATACTACATGTTTTTATTTGGGTCCACTGTCTTAGATGGAGGTCGGCATCCATCAGTGGACCTATAGATATGATGGGTTTTTGTGCATGTCATAGTGAGATAGTTGGTTTATGTTATCCTTGTGCTTCTACAGTAGTTCGATATTGTCTTTAACTATGCTTACTTTGCTTCCTCTATGTGTGCTTACCATTACGCGATGACACAATCCTTCCAGTCATGGATAAAAGGGAAGATCGTGATACCAGGAAGTGGTGTTGTACATCGATACCATAATGTCACTGTAATTCGGATCATGTGTGCAATCTGACGGCATGGATTTTGTGGTAAGGAAAACTCGGGCTATCACAATTACCTTGGCTGGTTACATTTTCTGGAAATTACCTTTTTGGACTACTCATCATGATATGTAGTTGTGGTTGAACCTGTCGTGTAAACTTTGTCCTGATGAATGACTTAAGTCGGATGTTTATTGGCGCAATTATTGTTATGCTTTGATGGCGGTTTCAATAAATCTATATGTTTTCATTGCAGGGTTCAAGAACTTCATTACTCATAATTAAATCTATGTGTAAATTTTCGAGGACGAAAATTCTTATAAGGAGGGTTGAATGTAATGATCCAAATTTAGACGATGTTGAATTGTACATGTAACCTCTTCGAATACGACGCATAAATTTTTGAGGATGAAAATTCTTTAAGGTGGGAAGAATGTAGCATCCCGAAAAAAAAAAAAAAAAAATTTAGGTGCGTGTCCGTTAGGAAATGTGTCACCATTTCGGATTTTTCAAACGGGATCGTTTCAGGTCCGTTTGAGCTTCATATAAGATTTTTGGACTAAACACTTATACGCAATTTTGGGGTATAAGCTTAACATCTAATCCTATGGATAAGTGGTTTGGGTGTGCAAGCTACACACCCAACAAAAGATCATTTTTGTAGTGTAAAACAACTCGCTTAGGTATATGGGTTCCGCATCGGAATGAAACAAATGGATAAAGCTAACACCCAAAAAGGGTGTATGTGTTTTATAAGGAAACCAGTCCCTTTAGTTATAAAATGGCAAAGCTTCCTTAGGAAGCTATCACCCGGTTGCATTTGCTTTGGGGATTTCGAGTTATAGAGAGAGAAAGAGAGAAGTGCTTGAGGAGATCACAGCGTGAACCATCCAAACGTCGAATCAGCTCCGTTAATTTCTTATGCATTTGGCTTCATATTGTTTGTGTGTCGCGATAGACCGACGATCATCAATGTGATTGTAATTCGTGAAGAACGAAGGTTCCATTTTCTCAAAAATACGCTTTGAAACCTTCTTTTGCAAAGCCATATGATTGCAAGGATATCACGGATTTATTGGGCGCAAACCATAGAATTTGACCCTTGATTTCACCCCTCTTTGATTGGGAGAAGATTGAGTTTTGAAATCTGATTTTTTTATAGAAGCGTGGGTTTTGGCGTGATCGGTGTTATCCATCGTGTGCTTCGATTTCGTAAGTTTTAGAAGGTAAAATTTATATTTTAATAGTGTAGAATGAGTTTGAATTTGATTCATGGGTGAGTGGGATGCATGTAAATAAATTTTGGGTGTTTTGGATTGAAGAAGAAGCCAGAAGAGTTTCTAAAACTGTCTAAATTGATCGATCGATTTAGAAATCGATTGATCAGGTTGTATAGAATAGAAAAGTGCCAAAATTGTGGAGAAATTGATTAATCAGTTTTGGGAATCGATCAGTCAATTTTGACTGAGCTTGCCGACACTGCCTCAGTATTTTGGCCGTAACTTTCTGCTCTGAACTTCGATTGACACAATTCCTATGGCGTTGGAAAGAGGACAAGAAAATCTCAAACTTTTGTGAATTTAAAATTTTATGAATCCGAAGTTTTAAAGGCCAAAATTTAGGAGGAAGTTGTGTCAAATTCTAAGTTAGCACGAACTTGTCCATTTGCACCTCGTTTTGAGAAAACACTTAAATATGTCTAAGTTATTAGTGATTAGAGTTTATCCTTGATGCATCATTGCATGCTTATGATGTTGATTGAGGGGGGGAAGCCATTGATAGGACTTTGCTTGGCTTTGCGCAACTTCAAGATTGAGGTAGGGAAATTCAACATTTAATTGCATCCTTATCTTTGATTTATAGACCCTCATGATATGATTTGAGTGCATTCGAACTTGTGAGTGGATTGATTTGTCGATGTCATGATATGATTAAATGTTGAATTTCCCCTACCTCAATCTTAGTATATGGATTTGGATCTGAGATGGAATGACATCTATATTTGAATCCGATTTTACTATTGTAAAGAAATCTTTGAATCCTTGAGATATAATTGAGGCTCTTGAAATTATTAGGTTAAGCATGAAAATTTAACTCAGTATCCGTAAGTGAAAACGAATTTAGCAAAAGGACTTTGAATATGACTTAGGACATGAATACGAATCTGAACTTGAACAATATTTAAATATGAATCTCTATAGCTGAATCCAATATGGATGTGAACTTCGAATTAGAATCCAAACTTAGGACAATGATATGAATATTGAACGTGAGCTGTGAACTATGAATCCGTATAAACTGATTTGACCTCGATCACATCGCCTTAAACATCGGACCGGTGACGGGCTTTTCAGTATATCGCCTCATCGGATTGGTATGGTGAGTTAATTGTACATTCTTCATACTGGACCGGTACGACGGGTTTTCTGTACACACTACATACTGCATACTGGGCCGGTCTGGCAGGTTATCCATACACACTGCATACTGCATACTGGACCAATACAACGGGTTATCCGTACCACATCTGACATCTTGAAGATATCGATCGGTATGATTATTCGTTCACACTTCATCTTTGGACCGACTTGTGGGTTACCCATACATCTTATCTTGTATACTATACACCTTTGCATCTTCATATTGACTAAACAACTATGATTGGAAATGTAAATACTGTAAGATGTGAAATCGAAATGTGAACACTATAAGATGTGAAATCGAAATGTGCACACTGTAAGATGTGAAATTGAAATGTGAACACTGTAAGATGTGAAATTGAAATGTGAACACTGTAAGATGTGAAATCGAAATGTGAACACTATAAGATTTGAACTGAAAATTTGAACACTATAGGGTGCGAACTAGAGATCTGAACACTGTGAGTCATTGAATCTTAACCTTGAACCCTATAAGTCTTTGAATCTGAATGGAAATTTTGAATCAGAATTTAAATGTGAACTTGGAACCCGTGAATGGATCATTTAAATTTATGTGAAACTCCAAATTAATGAGTTTTATTTGGATCATTTTGGTGATGGTTGGCCATCACCGGTGGTCTTAAAATTGTTAGGCTACTATTCAGTATAGAAAACAAATTTTTAGTTCTGCCCTTTATGATATGATATCTGCTTTGATTTTTGCACTGAGTGGATGTACTAAATATTCTATATCTGATTGTGTTCTGCGATCTGATGGTTTGAGTTTTCCCAGTTGGATTTGGTTTAAAGAAGAAAAAAAATATATCTCAGAAAATTGAGATGGGAAAATCTGGGTTACAACAATACAAAGAAGTTGTGTATCCCCTCCAAACTTAAATTGGACAATGCCCTCATCGGTACAAATACAGGGGAAATTCAACATTCAAAATTTTCATACCTGTAATTACTAATATTACCGATTGTATATCGGATGTGAAAAAAAAAATCTTCAAAGAATTTCCCCCAAACTTGAGGAAAACACATCTATTTTATTCTCAGGGATATCAATAACAAAAATTGAAGAAGAAAGATTAGTAACAATTACATAGTTAAAAAGTTAGTTAAAAGAAAATGACATATATTATCTGAATATTTATAATAATCATGAAAAGTAAACTATAGATACTGAAGAGGTAAAAAAAATTACATGAAAGTATAAACCTAGGAAAAATCTAGACACACACTATCTACGACACTGGCAGCAACGCTCGAGAGGAGAAGATGTCTTCGATAAAGATCGGTCGTCAGCTTTTAATCAAAATTTTGCTGCCCCTAAAAGATGATTGACTTTCCTTGGATGGGTGCATCCAAAGGGAAAAGGGGAAAGGGCGGTTTAAGAAGATGGAGGAGGTGTATCAGATGAAGAGGGTTGATGACATTTGGGAGATGGAGGTGATGTATAGGCAGTCGGCTCCGGGGTGGGGAGAAGGGATAGAAATTCATCAATCAGCCACCCTCATTCTTCAAGGGGTATAGAGATTGATTTGGCTTCTCGACGGAGGAGCCGTTCAAATGCGTCAGCGATCTCGGAGCAACTCGGTGGTTTAGCCATGGCAAGAATATTGTTGATGGAAGAAGGCGAAAGATATTGAATGAATTGACTAAGTGGTAACTTACTTATTTATCCAAATTGGGAATTCGAAGAGTTGGCGTTGAACCATGCGAGCCGGTTGGTAGTTCTATCAAATGCTAAGGGGCGTGTTTGTACATTGTGAATCGAGGCGACGCCTTTGGTATCGAAGGTTGTGCCTATTTTTTATCAAAATGCGCAGCCTAGATGAAGCATTCTCTCAGCAATCATAGTCACTACGATTATCTGTGGGAGAATACTCAAGCTACAAGAAATCGTAATCACTACGATTCAATGTACAACCAAACATGTAGACATACCTTGCTATTTTACACATAATATACACAAATTTGCTACAGATGAGTTGGTAGCTCGACAGTGTTCGGGGGTATTGCAGTTATACTCCGAATCTTTTAGCGACATTGTAGTCACGTGCCTTTTTCTTCTAAAGATATCATCAGTTTGAGTCTCTGTCCATTAACCTTAAAGATACGATTGTCTTTGGGATCTCGAATGGTTATAGCCCCATGGGAGAATTCTTACACAACATTATAGGGTTCGTCCCAACGACTTCGTAGTTTCCCTGGGAATAGTTTAACCGTGAATTATATAACCAAACTTGTTGGCCTGGCTCAAACCGCTTTCTCAGAATGTGTTTATCGTGGGAAGCTTTGGTTTTGGCGTTATAAATTCGAGTATTTTGGTAAGCATCATTGCGAATTTCCTCTAGCCCATTGAGTTTAAGTTTTTGTGGTTCCCCTGATGCATCCAGTTCAAAATTCCATCTCTTAATGGCCCATAGAGCTCTATATTCTAATTCCATAAGTAAATGCCAGGCTCTTCCTTATACCAACCTATAGGGAGACATGCCAATGGGTGTTTTATAGGCCATCCTGTATGCCCACAAGGCATCATTCAGTCTTAGGGACTAGTCTTTTCTATCAGGCTGAATAGTTCTTTCCAATATCTTTTTTATTTCTTTGTTGGAAACCTCAACTTGTCCACTAGTTTGGGGGTGATAGGGGGTTGCGATTTTATGAGTCACGTCGTATTTCTTGAGCAAATTCTCAAAATATCTGTTACAAAAATAGCTTCCTCCATCACTTATAATAGCTTGTAGAGTTCCAAATCATACAAATATATTTTCCCTGATAAAATAAATTACCACCTTATGGTAATTTATTCCTGTAGTAGTTGCTTCTACCCATTTTGATACGTAGTCAACGACTACAAGTATATATATGAATCCGAACAAAGGAGGAGAGGGGCCTATAAAGTCTATGCCCCATACATCAAAGGGTTTTGCAACCAAAATCTGTTGAAGGGGCATCATGTTCCTTCGAGACATGGCTCCTAACTTTTGACACCAATCGCAAGCCTGACAAAAATTTTGGGCATCCTTAAATAGCGATGGCCAATCATATCCTGATTTTAATACATTGGCAGCCATTTTCCTACCACCGAAGTGGCCCCCAAACGTTATGTGTGACAAAATTCTAAAATATTATGGGTGTCACTATCGGGTACACATTTCCAAATTATTTGGTCTGGGCATATTTTAAATAGGTCAGGATCCTCCCAAATATAGTATTTTATGTTAGAAAAGAAAATATATCAATCCTGATTGGACCAGGTCGGGGGAATCTTACCTGTTACCAACTAATTCACGATATTGGCATACCATGGTACTGTTGCTTGGACGGCAAAAAGTTTCTCATCCGAAAAGGTATCGTGTAGAGGCTCTTTACTGATGGTTTCAGGCATTTCTATTCTAGACAGATGATCTGCCACTACTTTTTCAACTCCCTTCTTATCCTTAATCTCGAAGTTGAATTCCTACAAAAGATGGATCCACCTGATTAGTCTTGGCTTGACATCTTTTTTAGATAGTAGGTATTTTAGTGTAGAATCATCAGAGAAGATAACCATCTTAGATCCCAATAGGTATGGTTGGAATTTATTCAAAGCAAAGACTACAATGAGAAGCTCCTTCTTAGTGGTGGTATAGGTAACCTGAGCTTCAATCAAGATTAGGCTTGCATAATAAATTACATGAGGGATCTTGTCTCTCCACTGTCCTAAGACGACACCTATTGCATAATCAGAAGGATCGCACATTACCTCAAAAGGTAGGGAGTACTTGGGCGGTGCTCGGGCATCAAGACAGGCATCGTCAAAGTAAAAGGGTACATCATTTGCTAATAGGTGGCATAGTGGTCTCGAGATTTTGAAAAAATCTTTTATAAAGCGGCGATAGAAGCCGGCATGGCCAAGGAAAGATCGAATCTGTCGTACCAAAGTTGGTGGTGGTAGATTTGCTATTACATCGATTTTAGCCTCGTCAACTTCTATTCCTCTTTTGGAGACAATATGCCCTAAGACTATGCCCTCTTGAACCATAAAATGGCTCTTCTCCCAACTTAGCACTAAATTAGTTTTTTTCGCATCTTTCTAAGAGGAGGGCAAGATGATCAAGACAAGAATCAAAAGTTTGGCCAAATACCAAAAAGTCGTCCATGAATACTTCAAGAAAATTATCTATCATATCAGAAAAGATTACCATCATGCATCTTTGGAACGTTAAAAGGGCATTGCATAACCTAAAGGACATGCGACGATAAGCAAACATTCCAAAAGGACGTGTGAACGTAGTCTTCTCTTGGCCTTCCGGGTAGATCGAAACTTGATTATACCCTGAATATCCATCTATAAAGTAAAAATACTCCTGGCCCGCAAGTTTTTCCAAAATTTGGTCGATGAAGGGTAATGGAAAATGATCTTTGCGAGTCATTGAGTTGAGCTTCCGGTAGTCAATGCATGCACGCCACCCTATCGTTTCGAGTAATGGTTCGAACTCACCGGTTGCATTTTCTTTCACAATAATCCCAGATTTCTTTGGGAATTCTTGGATGGGACTCACCCACTCACTGTGAAAAATTGGGTAAATAATACCTGCGTCGAGTAGTTTCACGATTTTCTTTTGAACAACTTACCTCATATTTGGATTTAACCGTCGCTGACTTTCCCGTGAAGTTTTGGCATTGCCCTCCAAATGAATACGATGCATACATATCAAGGGGTCAAGCCCTTTAAGGTCAGCGACAGTTCATCCTATTGCATGCTTATACTTTACAAGTGTAGCCAATAACCTTCTCTCTTGTTCCCTGTTAAGAGCAGATGAAATAATTACTGGAGGAGTTTCGTTAGGCCCAAGAAAAGCATATTTAAGAGTATTAGGAAGTATTTTCAAATCTAAGGATGGTGCTTTTTAGATAGATGGTTGTAACGGTTCATTGAAAGTAACGGGCAAAGGTTCTATCCATGGCTTCCAAGTTTTAGATTGGAGTTCACAGAAAGAAGTGTCCATAAGATAAATCACCTCCTTCAGTTGGTGGTCTGGTTCTTCCAAGTCCGTATACCATAATGCAGTTTGAAGTGCATCCTTTAAAAAGACTAGAGGTAATGCTTCCTCTACTAATTCTTCTATTTCGTCTATGCAGAAGCATTCCTCGTCTTCTACTGAAGTCATTTGGTTGGCTACGGTGAAGACATTTAATTAAATTCGCATATCTCCAAAAGAAACTTTCATTACCCTAGTTTTACAGTTTATACAAGCATTGGCCGTGGCCAAGAATGGTCAATCGAGCAGAACAGAAATTTTCATTGGAGATTTCGAACTTGGTTCCATGTCTAACACAAGGAAATCGATAGGAAAAATAAATTTTTCGACCACAACCATTACATCTTCAATAATTCCTAAAGGCCTTCTTTCTGATCTATCGGCTAACTGGAGAGTTACTGAAGTAGGCCTCATATCTCCTAGCCCTAATTTTTTATAAACAGAGTATGACAGCAGATTTACGTTGGCTCCCAGATCCAGATGTGCTTTACTTATTGCATGATTGCCTATGATACATGGACCCCAGGATGCTTAAGCTTGGGTGGAGTTCTAGCTTGCGAGACTAAGCTTACTTGCTTCTTAAGGTCAACTTTTTGCGAGACATTGTTTTGCCATTTCCATTTTAGCGTACACGTCCCTTTTAGGAATCGTGCATAGGCTGGGAACTTTTTAATTGCCTCCAAGGGCCAAATTGATCTTCACCTCTTTGAAGATCTCAGTAATTTCTTCTAATTTTTTTGGATTTTTATCAAAAGGAGATGGTGCACCAAAAGCATTTGGAAATAGTAA
This sequence comes from Chloranthus sessilifolius, assembly GCA_021018995.1. Classification (NCBI taxonomy): domain Eukaryota; kingdom Viridiplantae; phylum Streptophyta; class Magnoliopsida; order Chloranthales; family Chloranthaceae; genus Chloranthus; species Chloranthus sessilifolius. The sequence goes on from CM037594.1 coordinate 15,908,471, forward strand.
CTTTGGTACGTAGGGTACCTTGATTATAGATTTAGGTGTGCTATCCTCTTTATTTTCTACTTTTTTTTATTTTTTGTTTTTCGATTTTTTTAGTTTTTCTTATATGGGAGTCTCTTCTTTAGCCTCATTCTCTTTTTCTCTAGTCGTAGGGACAACTACTGGGATAGGCATCTCTACTCTATTGTCAATAATCCAGACACTCAATAAGGATTGAATAGCTTGAACTGTGAGAATTAGTGTCAGTGAGCTCGCTAGGTTACTTACTCTTCCCTCCCACTGCGAGGCTAATTGCCTTATTTGAGTTTCTAGATTTTTAATGGACTGAGTGCAAGAGTGTAGGTTTTGGGAGATCTGAGACAACTGGTCTCATTCCCTAGAACGATGATGCTCATGTTGTTGCAAGTCCTGGAGGATTTGAATTATAGTAGCACCATCGTTCCCATTTTGAGGATATTGCCGTTGCGTAAAAGATTGGTATGGGCTATATGGCGGTTGGGAATTCAGAGAGTGTTGTGGTTATGTATAAGATAATTCTTATTGGGTTACCCTTTGGAAGCTGTAAGGATTGTCCCACTGAAAATTATAGGAATTCTCAACACTACCCCACTGTGAGGCAAAAGCCTGCTCTGCCTCAAACGCAACTGGATACAATGGTGTAGTTGGGAATTCCATTGGGGGATAAGTCATAGTGAGATTCGACCAGGATGTTTCATCACGGCCTTGCATTTCTAAAAATATTTATTGTAAAAAAAATAATTTTTTTTTTTTAAAGCAAGGAGAGAGACATATTTGGGCCTCTAGTTTCTATGGCCAACAGAAGTGTTGAAACCTTTGATTTGTTGCTCAGAGTAAACCTGCAAAAGGTTAAGCAGTGATTAAAGAAAATTAAAAAAATAAAGATAGAAAGATAAATACTTGTTTTCTTAAACTAATATAAAGATAAAATCCGTTATCCCTGACAGCAACGCCAAAAATTTGATCACTACTTATATGTATATCTAATTAAGTCTTAACCTATTGCAAGTGCACAATGGAAATTGTAATACTAGCATAGGATCGTTTCCACGAGGAAGTGTTTTATCTTATACATATTAATTTTTTTAAAACTGATATTTATCTTTTAAGGTCCTAAACTACTTGAGAAATATGAATAAAAAGATGGTTTCTTAAACTAATTTGCAGAAAAATAAATCCTAAATCCTCCTTCAGATTGTGGTTGCCAATCACAATCTTCAATTATGGGATGTTTACAAATTTAAAGTACCATTACACTATATCTAAGTCCTTTAGAATTTGGGCGTCAATAAAAAATTAGCATCCTTCAATATAGATCTATACTAATCTTTAATCTACCAGAAATTTGGGCGTCAATCAAACTCCAGAAAATCAAAGATGGAAAATAAAAACCATTACACTAATCTGTAAATCTCAACCTGAGTCATCAATTCAAATTAAAGTTGGAGATGTTTACAAACCAGTAAATTATAGTAAAAATATATCTAAACTACAAAGTAATAAAAATTATATCTTTCACCCCGCAGCCGCTGACGTCAATTGCTTATGAGAAACTACAAATATCTACACTAATCTTCCAACTCTCTATCTCAGTCGTCAATTGTGATCGAGAAACCTTCGATATCTAAACAAAACTACTGTAATGATCGGAAGAACACCCAACCTCAGCCATCAATTGATGCTAAGAATTTCTTCTATCCTTAATTCCTATACCAAGCCTTCTTATTTATAGATCATAAGGGGTCGGTTTACAAAACTCCTAATTCTAATAATTGAAACTACTTAAATAAAAGATTCCTATTATAACTCTACTTCTAATCCTATCTTTCCTTGCTTTCAACAATTGATGTACTTATAGATTTTCTCCTTTATTTCAGTAACAGAGTCCTTTAAGAGTCTTCCTTTGACAATCTTCTCAGATCCATGAGTGGCCAGTCTTCTAATTCAAGAATTCTTTCAATTATATGCATGGCGGTGTATATCTTCACGTGGCCAGTAACTTCAGAAAGCTTCTCTTTTGTAAAATCTTAAATCACGATTTTCTTCTTTTGCTCTCTGGACGATTCTTTGATTTACGATCGATCATTGTTCTCTTTTGTATTACACTTTGCTTTGGAACGGCTTTTGAAGAATCATAAATCATGATTTCTTACTTCTTCTTTTATAGTGTTCCACTCAATCGTAAAGTATGATTTTTCATCTTTCAGTAGGCAATGATTAGTCTTTTTCGTTCAATCATCTTTCTTATTATTTTATGAGTTCATTTTGATGAATATTAACACTTTGGCTCTTTTTTGCGATTTTTCATTAATATCTGCACATCAGCAACTTGTTAGTAGCAAACTAAAGTCTACCATCACTAAGTTAAGGGTGACAAAATGGTATATTATGTGGCTGATCAGTGACTCACCCGATATACCTCCAACGCATGCACTTTCTTAGATACTGGATGGGTTGGTACTTTTCCGGATCATCACCACTAGGGGTGCCACTGTACAAAGAACCAGGATGTTATATCACTGCCTAAATTCTCACCCTTTAAAATCTACCCACACAAAAATGAATTAAGTCCCTTAGTTCACTTTTAATGTTCAATTTTAAATTCAATTTTTGAAGGGAGTTTGCTTAATGTTCAAAAACGGGTTGTGACAATCTCGTGCCTCCTCTTCGGGCCGGTGTCCACTGTTAGTATATGATTGCGAGAAAGTAGAAGCTCAAGTAGGCCCGCTAAGCGACTAAGCCGTGCAAAATGCACAAGTAAGCCTGCCAATCAGATAAAGCATGTAAATGACAAAAAAATAAAAATAAATTCTCAAGTAAGCCTGCCAAATAGCTAAGACATGTAAATGACGAAAAGTAGGGGTATGTAAAAATTGAAGGAATCGTAGGGGTGAGTACGAGATAAAAAAAGGACAAAGAGGGTTACTAAAATAAATAAAAAGGCCAATACTTCCAGGAGAAGCTCTACAAGCTACTCCCCAGCAGAGTCACCATCTATGCAACCGTAGGTTCTCGCGAGTCGGTCGCGACGATGTGCTCGTATCGGTAAAACATAGAGTCACCACCTAGAGCTTTTGGTGTCCCGGGAAACCTAAATCAATATTGAGTGCACCGAAGTGCAAAAATATGACTCTGATTTCGGTCTACGCCAAAGGCTCTTGGGTAGGGGCTTCGATTATCGATCAAAAAGGTGTTAGGCATCCGATCAATCCTCTCGTAAGCAGTCTCTACTAATAGCTAAGTAAAAAGGAAAAAAATAAATAAAAGAAATAGCACTTCCTCTTGCCCATAGGCACTCAGATCCTATTTAAGCCCCCCGCAATCACCGAAATTTTGGTGGCACAATGGCTCAAATTCTAGGATATAGGAAAAGCCAAGAAGGTAGAGGAGTAGAGGGGAGAGCCGGAGCTCCCGGGGCCTTGTAGCACAACTATGGATGCTCGCGTGAGAGCGTCTTTGAGCTTCCAAGAGCAAATGGTTAGAGAAACAGGTCTTGATCTCTAAGGCTTGGGAGCTAAGAGGTAGGAGAAGAAGGCTAGAGGGTAGTTCTAGCTAAATCTCTAGGATTGTCGGTGTGAAATTTGAACAACTGCCATATTTTAAACCACTAATGGGTATGGACACGGGTCAGGTCAGGCGTGTGCCTAACACGGGACATAAAGGACCTATTTATGTTAGTGTTTAAAACTGAAAAGAATGTGAGTCCCTCAATGGCCCAGTCAAAATTTTTAGTAAAACCCAGTCATTCATACACTTAAAGATAGTGTATTAAAAATACACTTGAATTTTAAGCTTCCATATACCATAGATGTGTATTAACTAATACACTGAATACAAAATGCCATCCTATATACTATCTAGTATATAAGTGTAAGTGCTTTACACTAAAGCCAAACTTTAGCTTTATACACTTAAACAAGTGTATTGCTTTGTATTAAAGCCAAGGCCAAACATAAGCAATGTATTAGCTTTACATTGAAGTTAAGTTTGCTTTGTCTATGTATTAGCTTTACATTGAAGTTAAGTTTGCTTTGTCTTATATGCCTATATATTAAAAAGCAATTGCTGGCTTTACATGAGATGCCAACCCTTAATAGCTTATAAGCTATTAACCAGCCAGCAAAGTTCCACGATTGCATGAGTCATTCTTGACTCCCATGCATGTGAAGTGCAGCTAAACCACTACAAAACTCGACATAGCTTTCCTCTTCTGCTACGAATGTGAAGGAAATCCCATAGCAAACCAAACCTGCAAAATTAATAAAATCCCATAGCAGAACTGAAACCCTTCATCTAACTCAAACCCACTTCCTTTTCAACCTTTTCAAACCTTGGATTCGAACCCGTGAGTTATAAAGTGATCCTACGATACGGTCGTGAGAGTTTCGGCAGACAAACCCTTGGTCTCAGAGAGTCCTTGCGGCCCTAGCTTCGACAAATGTTTTACGAGCTCAGCGAACTCGATACCAACACTTGTTCAACATCATCATAAGCACAAATCCACCAAAAGTGCCATAAATAAACCACGTAATAGGCTAGGTTTGTTTTATTAGTACATGCACAATAAACGTCAAGTCTTTGGTGTCGATTCCATACAATCAGATCGACAGCCTTGAGACATAAGATTTGTGTGGAGGGTTTGGAGTCAACATCTCCAAATTATTGCACTCCAGATCTTTCATACTAGATTTAAGAAATAAAATAGGTTCTAGGTAAAATATATAAAAGAAACTATATATTTAGGCAGTGTAGAAGGCCCAACATTCCAAGTGAACCAAAGAGAAAAAGAGGAGCAAGAGGGCACCACAGCAAGCTTGAGCATCAGGCTTGCGACGACAACCTCACAAGGTTGCCGTGGCTAGGTGCTCAGCTGAAGAGCTTGCCGCGGCAACCCTGCTGCTTGCCGAGGTAACCCTGTGTCTTTGCTTTGTGCTTGCTTTGTGATGCCTTCAGGTTGTATGTGTGTGTTGTGTATTAACTCCTAGGACTAGTGACCATATAGGGCACTTATGTAAAGTCTATGTTGACCAAGTAAACCATTATAAATGCTAAAAACATAAATGTAAATCATAGGTGCTTAGAGCACATGACAAGCTCGTAACGATGACTTTAGCTTGGATGCGTGTGTGCACATGTAGCAAGTAAAGCGTAAGCTTGAATTAAGGTAGGGAGTTTACCTTGTTGAATTATGTTTTGTTTTCTCATTCACCTCTGGTTAGGAAGTTAGTATATGTATGAATATGCCTATGTTAGTTTTGATGGATGAATCCATCTGCTTATTAGAGTTTCAGTTCAATGAATGGTTAGGCATGAAAAGGCTAGATTCAGTTTGATGTATAGTAGTGCATGATGATGAGAAGATTCATTTAGATGTATTCTTTTGTATAGTTATGCATGATGCTTGAGGTATAGTATAATGATGATAAGATACGTATGATTTTTTTATGACTATGCTCATGTGAGTATTGATGATGATGAAAGAGTCTATTGCAATGAATGCTTTTGCATGACTCAACTCATGTCGGTTTTAATGTATAAATATGCTACTTCAGCATGATGATAATAAGATCAGTTTGACATAAGGTCATACTATGAAATTTAATTCGATATAGGATTATGCATTGACTATGTTAGTTCAGTTCTACATATGGGGTATGTAATGATAATGCTAGATCAGTTTAGGAGCATGCCTATGAATGATGATCTTTTAGTGGAGTTTAGATCTATGGTCATGAATGATGAAACTAGATGATGAATTATTATGAATAATGATGCAAGTTTAGATTCAACATATGATTATGTTAGTTCTGTTTCGATATATGACTATGAATGATTATATTAATTTTAGTTATGTTTGAGCATGCAAGTCAGTTTTGATGTATCATTCTATGGTATTTGTTCATGATATTGTTCTCGCATACCTGATACCATGCATTGTTCATGTCTTGTTATTCTTGATGTCATGTACATATTTTTGCTTCATTTTGAGCCAAGTGATCCCACTAACTCGGGAGCTTGAATATATAATTCTTGAACACAAGTGATCCCGCTAACTCTGGAGCTTAACAAGTGATCCCGCTAAATCGGGAGCTTGACTCTCTTGTTTCTTGTACATGTATGTTTTACATCTGATAGCTTGTTTCAGCATGATTCCTTGTATCTGTTGCACCTTGATTCCTTATAAATGTTGCACCTTGATTCCTTGTATTTGTTCAGCATGATTGTTTAGCATGTCAGCATGATAAATTATTCGCATGATTAATGACTTTTATATGCTATATGTTGCTAGAAGAGAAACAAGATAAGATATAATATGCTTAGATTTGTAATTTATGTATCAAGAAGTGAATTGGAAATCTAATATAAGTTAGCACTGTAAATTTCCTTGTTCAGCTTCGATGATAGCCCATCCTACGACTCTATGTCTTAACTGCAAATATTGATTCAGAGCATGAGGGTGATCCCACATATCAACTAGAGGAGGGGGAGGAAGACGAGGAGGACGAGGAGGAAGAATTCACTGAGGAATTCTTTCCTAAATAGGTCAGAGAGAGAATGCTTGAGAGAGAGATTTATTTTAAAAACTTGTATAAATCAGTAGTATTATGTTTTGAGATATTTTGTAATTTATGTTTAGGGTTTTTTTCCATTGTTTAGATGACGGGTGGCCGTTAACGGTAGAAAGCTATACATAGTGTTGGTTAGCTTTGTGATATAGATCTTTGCTAGTTTACTGTTTCTAATAGATGAGTAAATATTAGTTTCTGCCATATTATTTCATGTCAGAGTTATTAAATTGCTTTTGCATATACAATACTTTATACACGGCACGATGCACTTGTATGACAGGATCATGTTAGGTGATCTGACGACCCGACCTTTCTCGTATACGATAAGGGGAAAAGTCGAGCTGTCACAGGTGGTATCAGAGCACCCGGCGTTAAGTCTTTTGAAGACTTAACTCTGGCATACACATATGGCAAATTTTCTAATATTTTTTCTATTTTAGGATTTAGGTTGAGTCTATGATTTATCTGATCAAGTTGTTTCTTGATCATAATAAGTTGCGATGCCTCCACGACAAGGGAGAGGAAGGGGTAGACCACCGTTTCCCCATCACACTAGGCCGAATGCAATTCCAGTGGCGGGCTATGAGCACGATACTGCCTCGGGAAGCAAGAAAAACATGCATATGGCAGAGAGCCGAACTACGATAGAGAATTTTGCTGGACATACTCCTATAGCAGATGATAATAAGATGGGGCTTGCTCCCAGAGTTGAGCAGAATGCGGGACAAAGTCTGCAGTTGATGGAGACCGTGGTCCACACCATGGCCATGCTAGCAAAGAGAAGACCCCTAGAGGGCTTTGCAGAGTTTGTACGCCACTAATCGTCAAGTTTCTATGGTCAACACGACCAATGGAGGCTAAAAAATGGCTAACACAAATCAGGAAGGTCCTTCAGAGGGTTACATGCACTAAGGTCGAGAAAGCTAGTTGGGCAGAATATAAATTGGAAGGTGAAGCAGAGCCCTGGTGGTAGTCTGTGGAAAGGACGAGAGTACCCGGAGTACTCTAGACTTGGGCTGCTTTCACTGAACCCTTCAATGAGAAGTATTTTTTAGCACCCGAGAGATATTGGATGGAGGACCAATTTGTGACCCTCGTATAGGGTCAGATGACGGTTAGAGAGTATGAGGCAGAATTCACTCACCTTTCTCGATTTGCGCTAGTACTCGTAGCCACCGAGGTCATGAAGACACAAAAGTTTGAGCGTGGTTTGAAGCCCCTGATCAAGGAGAGGATTTCGTTGTTTCAAGCATCGAAATATGCACATGTGATGAAGTTGGCCCTTGTAGCAGAAACTAATGTCGAGAATATGTTCAAGAGGAGAGAGGAACAAAATAAAGGCAGAAAAGCTCAAGCTCGGGCCTTTAGTTTTGGTCAAGCAAGTAAGAGATCGTGATACCCCATGCTGCCAACATTCCAACCTGCTGTAGTAGCCTACACACGGCCCTACAATCTCGTAAGTTGACCACTATTACCACCTCGTGTTCCACGTGTTTTGCACCAGCCTGCCCAGTCTATATCTCTTGTTTCATGAGAATGATCGACAGTTTCCTGCACGGGATCTTATACAGTTTTGTCGGCAACTTAAATCTATATATGTGGGAAGTGTTGGAAGGCACACAAGACAGATGAATGTCGTAAAGCGTCTAGTGCATGCTTTCATTGTGGAAAGATGGGACATTGGATCAAGGATTGTCCAGAGATGGTGGGAATGACATCAAAGACGGGACCAGCTTTACGATCCGCGACTTACCATTGCACGAAACCAAGCTTATATTATTCAAGGTATGTTTGATAAGTATTATTTTATCATAAGTTGATTAATGATCTTTTAGATGAAGTAGGTGCATCAGGTTAAAAATTTAGATATATAGACACTTTGTACATTGTATTATTTTCCACTAGTCTTAAAATCTTATCATTTAGATTTGATAGTTTATAATTCTATTAGTTCAAGCTAATTATATAATACATGTGCAATAGGTACATTACTACTGCATCCGGAGGGTGCTTAATTGAGTTATGAAACATGAGTTTGGATAGATCCTGGATCTACACACTCGTTTGTCACATCTGAGTTTCCTTATAAGATGGGAAGGTTGGGAGCCACTCTAAAACCTCTTAACTTTATTTTATAAGTGTCAGTTCCGACCGGACAATCTGTCACTACTGACATGATGTATTGATCCATTATTGTTCATATCAAAGATTACTGGGAATACGAAGCAGTAGTCGATTTGATATTGCTTGATTTGCAAGGATTTGACGTAATCCTTGGCATGGATTGGTTGTTCAATCACCATGAAAACATCAACTGTCGAAAGAAGATCGTCACTTTCCGTCCCCAAGGGAGGAAATCAGCTGAATTTTTTGATATACAGTCCACTATACTCCCTTTCATTTCAATGATCCGAGCACGACGATTACTCGATGATGGTGCTCAAGGGTATCTTGCTTTTACACAAAGTCAAGATCAAGAAGAAATGAAGGTCACACTTTCATATGTGCCGATTGCCTGTGAATTCCCTGACATTTTCCCTGATGAGTTGCCAGGATTACCGCCCGACAGGGAAGTGGAGTTTGCTATTGATTTAGCCCCGGGCACTGAGCCAGTATCAAAGGTGTTGTATCGAATAGCATCGATAGAATTGAAAGAACTCAAGGAGCAGCTGGAAGAGCTTCTTGACGAAGGCTTTATCAGATCGAGTGTGTCCCCATGGGGAGCACCGGTATTCTTCGTGAAGAAGGACGGTTCAATGCGCCTCTGCATTGACTACCGTCAATTAAATAAGTTGACAATCATGAATCATTATCCGCTCTCCAGAATCGATGATCTCTTCGATCAGTTACAAGGAGCACAGTGATTTTTGAAGATTGATTTACGATCAGGATATCACCAGATGAAGGTGAAAGCTAAAGATATTTTGAAGACAACTTTTCAGACATGATATGGTCACTATGAGTTTCTCGTCATACCCTTCGGGTTGACAAATGTACCTGCAACATTTATGGACTTGATGAATCGAGTCTTCAAGCCTTACTTAGATCAGTGTATCATAGTTTTCATCGATAATATTCTTATCTACTTGAAGACAAGAGCAGACCATGAAGATTATCTGTGTCTTGCTTTGCAGACATTGAGACATTCCTAGTTGTATGGCAAGTTCAGTAAATGTGACTTCTGGTTGAATCAAGTCAGTTTTCTGGGTCACATCATTTCTGAAGCCGGTATTACCGTAGATCCTGCAAAGATAGAGGCTGTAGTGCAATGGAAGCAGCCACAAACTGTAACCGAGATCCGAAGTTTTCTATGTCTTGCATGGTATTATTGACATTTTCTAGAAGGGTTTTCGAAGCTTGTTGGACCACTCACGCAGCTCAGCGTAAGAATGTCAAATTCGAGTGGACTGAGGCGTGTGAGCAGAGTTTCCAGAAGTTGAAAAAGAGACTCACCTCTGCCCCCATACTAGCACTACCATCAGGCAGTGGTGGCTTTATGGTATTCAGCGATGCCACGTATAGTGGGTTAGGTTGTGTATTGAATCAGAGGGAACGTGTGATTGCGTATGGTTCCCGATAATTGAAAGATCACGAGAAGAACTACCCCACTCATGACTTGGAACTAGCAACGGTCATTTTTGCATTAAAGATCTAAAGGCACTACCTTTATGGTGAAACCTTCAAGATTTTCACTGATCACAAAAGTCTCAAGTATCTCTTTACTCAGAAAGAGCTAAATTTGAGGCAGAGAAGATGGATGGAGTTCTTGAAAGACTGTGATTGTTCTAATTAGTACCATCCCAGCAAAGCTAATGTAGTTGTTAACACATTAAGTTAGAAATCGTCCGCTCAATTATCCCATCTTATGGCACGGCTACAAAGATGGAAATTGCTAAATGACATAGTTTCATCCAGTACCACTCTTAGAGCAACAAAAAATGGAGGTTTGCTTGCGACAGTGATGGTCTGATCCCCACTCTTCGATAGGATTAGAGAACTCTAGATGCATGATGCAGAGCTTATTGCCATCAGACAAGGAGTCCTTAGTGGGCTCTAGCCAGACTTTTCTATTTAGGACGATGGGTCCTTATTATTTTGAGGCTAAATTTTCATACCAAATGATAGTGCCTTACGTCACGAAATTCTCGAAGAGACTCACAAGTCAACTTATGTCATTCATCCTGGTAACACAAAAATATATTAGGATTTGAAGAAGATATTTTGGTGGAATGGATTGAAGCGAGAAATGGTGGAGCATGTTGCAAAATGTTTGACTTGTCAGCAAGTGAAGGTCAAACACAAGCATCCTGCTAGACTGTTACAGCCACTGCCCATCCAAGAGTGAAAATGGGAGAACATTTCCATGGATTTTATCCTTTGCTTGCCCCATACGCAGAAGGGTTACAATGCGATTTGGGTGATCATTGATTGTCTCATCAAATCAGCACATTTCTTACCTTACACCATGTGATAAATAGTGTCGAAACTGGCCGAAGTCTATCTGAGAGAGATAGTCCGATTACATGGGATACCCGTGAGTACTGTGTCAGATCGCGATCCTTTATATACTTCACGATTCTGGCAGAGTTTTCATGAAGGAATGGGTTCCAAATTAAAATTCAGTTCTGCGTTTCATCCTCAGACTGACGGACAGACGGAAAGGGTGAATCAGGTGATAGAAGATATGTTACGGGCCTGTATGTTGGATTTCCAAGGATCATGGGATAAGCACTTACCCCTGATCGATTTCACATATAATAACAGCTTCCAATCGAGCATAGGCATGGTACCATTCGAAGAACTGTATGGACGCCGATGTAAATCTTCGATCAACTGGGAAGAAGTTGGCTAACATCTTATTTTGAGCCCTGACTTGATAGAAAGTACCAATGCAGTTGTTCACGTGATTCGTGAGAGACTGAAGAGTGCTCAAAGTCGGCAGAAGAGTTATGCTAATGTCAAACAAACCAGTGTTGATTTTCAAGTAACTAAACACACCTATAAGTATACTTGTTATGTTAATTGAATTATGTATAGTGTATATGTAATGTATGCCGTACAGATAGGCGATCACGTCTTTATAAAAAAATCCCCGACAAAGGATGTGATGCGATTTGGGAAACGAGGCAAGTTAAGTCCTTGCTATGTTGGACCATTCCCAATTTTGGGCAAAGTTGGTGAGGTAGCATACCGAGTTGTGTTACCTCCACATTTATCCAGCGTACACAACGTATTTCACATGTCTATGCTGAGGAAGTATGCCAGCAATGTGACACATGTGTTGGATTATCAACCACTTGATATTCAGGAAGACTTAACGGTGACGAAAGAACCAGTTCAGATATTGGACCGCAGAGGCCAAATCTTGAGAACAAAACGTATTCCACTCGTATTGGTCCAATGGAAGAATCATGGTTCTCATGAGGCTACCTGGGAACGCGAAGCTGATATTCGCGCTCAGTATCGCCACTTAATTACCTAAGGTATGCAACTTATTACATTCGTTTGAATAATTTACTACATGTGATACAAAATTTTTCGTATGCATTGCCATTATATATGTGTATAACTTAGATTTTAAAAGTCGAGAATTAGATGGAAAATAATTTTTCATATACCATATATGAACTATTAATGTATGTATGACACTGTTTAACTTAAAACAGTCAAACTATGCCCAAACTTATACTTAAACATTCACTAATGAGTTAGTTAAAACGAATTAGTTATATATAGTTTTGTAGAAAATAAAATAATTGGAGCACTTATAAACATAAATTTGATCACCAATTATTTTTAGATGATACCTAGTACTGTGTGATACATAGATGTGTCAAAGATTTGAACTAAGACACTGCATGGCATAGAAAACTATGCCAGTCAAGACCTAGTGGTCTTGTTGCGGCAAGGGGCATAGTGACCGCGGCAAGCATGTTGGGTTGCCACGGCAACCACAACAGCTTAAGTGGGGCCGAGAAACCCGAAAGTGCATTTTATGTTGTTCCGTTTGTGGGGTCTCTGTGTCCTCTTCCCCTCCCGAGCGACATACATCATATTTGAGTGCAAAAACTTCCCGATTTCGTGCCAAAATTCATTGCATGTTGGAGAATCAAGCTTGGCCTAGCTTCTCCATCTCAAAGTTCAGCATTTTGTTCCAAATTTTGGTGCATCTTTGAGGTAAAACCCTCATTTATGTTCTTTTTATTTCCTTTCAAGCTTTTGACATACCATGCCTCCAAAGAAGGTCATGGATTCCAAAATGACACCCGTACGCCCAAAAGCGACGGCAAAGGCAAAGGGCAAAGCCCCATCTACATCCCAAGAACAAGCCGATCCACCCGTGGATCGTGAACAACCCGTTCCATGGTGGAATATAAAAACCATGGAACCCGATTGGTTAATTGAGGAATCCCTACTCGTACCGAACGACCTGACCACATGATCATTACGATACCTTAAACAAGTGGGTCTAGATGCCCTATTCCAGCCAGTACATACACTTCCTCGCCTTGTCCGTTTATTTTATGAAAATTTAAAACTTATTGAGTTCTTCAGCCAATTAGATACAGAAATTGATGGCCGAAAATTTCATTTTGATTTGTAAGACATAGCCAAGGCTATGGATTGCAGTGCTCTATATGATGAGAGTCGAGGTCTACTAGCCCCTCGCCTTAAGGATGTGAAATTTCATCACATCACTGCCAAGATGACTGGAGGACAGACCACTCTCGGTCTCTCTGTTCGACATAGCCAATTACCGCAAAACATGTGGTTTGTAGATTATTTTTTTCAATGTAATTTGTACCCCATGCAACATGAGCACAAGCGACACGATGCTCTGTTGCAAGCCATGTTTGTGGTTCATGAGAGTCGATGGGTTAATGCCCCAAAGGTTGTTTGGGAGGGCATTAAATATGCCAGCATCCACCTTCTTAGTAACCTAGCCAGCCCCATGCCTGCATGCCCTTATCCATGTCTAATTTCTCGACTCCTAGAGGGACATCAAGACGCCTATAATATGGAATCCTATCAAGTACCCCCTGGGGAGGACCAATGCACCGATCATATTTGGGTGTTTACTCTCGCAAAGTGGAAAAACACTTACAAACGATCTCAACTTGCGGAACAAACCCGACAAGCAAGACAAGTACTGTAGACACCCCCATTTTTCCCTCTCGAAATATACAAATCTTTTCGGTCAACCTTTGACCTCATAACCCTAATTGGGACCATATACTGAAACAATAGTATATGGCTGAACACAAGATGAAACAATAGCTCTGTGGCTCAGGCCCCATATCCTAAGGCGGGGATAATGCACTGAAATAATAGTATATGGTTGGACACAGGTTGAAACAATAGCTCTGTGGCTCAGGCCACATACCTTAACACGGGGACCATGCACTGAAACAATAGTACATGGCTGAACACAGGCTGAAACAATAGCTCTGTGACACAGATCTCGATGTAGGGAGACTATATACTGAAATAATAGTATATAGTCAGAATGCAGACTAAAATAATAGTCTCGCATTTCAAACCCCTAACCCTAATGTGGGATCATATACTGAAACAATAGTATATGTCTGGACACAGGCTGAAACAATAGCTCCGTAGCTCAGGCCCCATACCCCCGACGTAGGAACCATGCACTGAAATAATAGTACATGGCTGAACACAGGCTGAAACAATAGTTCTGTGGCTCAGATCCCAACGTAGGGAGACTACATATTGAAACAATAGTATATAGTCAAAATACAGGTTGAAACAATAGCCTGTCATTTCAAGTCTGACCCGAATTAAGTGCCTAAAAACAAGCGCTCAATTCAATTGCACGCTAAATCACAAGTGCATAATCAGTCCCTTCTCAGACCAGACTACCTTTTCCATGACCAACTCGAGACTCAATCACGCGTCTATCATGAGACGCGAGATCGGATTGAGTGCCACATCACCGACACACAATTGGCCTACTCCCGGCCTAGCCTCACTGTCCTCGATCCCTAAGTTTCCTCTATTAAACACTTCGAGAGTGGCGCTTAATTGGATTACGCACCCCAAAATGGGCACGTAATTAGTTCTAATGCTATTAGGACTAGGAAACTCGTTGAGCAAGTCAGTCGGTCGGTCACTGAGTTGGTGATCAACTCAAAGCGATTAAGCACCAGGAGATCGGCACACAATTTGATTAAACACCTAAAACAGGGTGTTTAATTGAAGAAAAACCTATAAAATATTTTTTTCTAATTCGCCCTGGGAGAGGCTAGCAATTTTGAGAGAGAACGGACTTTTTTTTGGGATTTCGAAACCAGAGAACTCTGAGGACAAACCCATAGAGCAACCTAGTCATGATTTCGATATTCAAGCTTCAAATCTTCAAGATTTCTCTCCGCAGCCCCGACACTAGGTAAGGATTTAATTTTTTTAAATTCACGACCGTAATTTATAGTCTCTAGATTTAGGAATTCTATTAGTTCTAGTTTTCAATCTTAGACCATAGCACCCTTTTCAGACTGCTATTCTCTATATCTGGCTCTAGTTTTTCAAATTTAGAACCAATCCTTAATCTGACTGTCCGACGCAACGATCCTAAGCTTTAATTCGGTTCTAAAATCTTAATCTCCAGTCCTATCATTAATCTCTGGTTCTAGGTCTTAGACTCTAGAACCAATCCTTAATCATACGGTCTCATTTTCTTATTTCGGACCCGAATTCAGTCCTAGAAATTTAAATTTAAATTTAATTTCTTAGTTTAATATTTCTAAGAATCCTAAATATTAATTTTAGTTTCTATAATTCTAGTTTCTCAATTTAATTCATAATTATTACTCCAAAATCGTCTCTAAAAAATCCAAAAATACTATTTTATCATCATAAATCTAATTTATCTTTAATCTCAGCCATCCGGTTTGCCCAAGGGAGCTTACGGAGGGTACCCGGGAATGAGGCAAATCCTCCTTAGCATAGCGGGCCCAAATCCCTTTTTTTAGAATTACTTAGTTGCCTTAATTAGGATTATAATATCAGTTCCATAATTTCTTCTTCGGATTTTAGTATAGTCAATTTACATGCTTTATTTTAATTAAATAATTGTTTCGATGAGAACTCCAATAAAATTAGTTCCTTTATTTTAATTAGATAATTCTAGCATAGTTAATTCCTCGCTTTATTAGACCCCAGTATCAGTAATTAGGCCTTTTATTTTAGTTAGAATCTTAGTATAATTAATTTATTTCTCTGATCATAATTATAGTCAAATCAGTTTCTTTATTTTTAATCAGAATTTAGTTAGTTAATTCATTGCTTTAATCAAAATTTTATCAAAATTAATTTATTTGCTTTAATTAGAATTCAAATAAAATTAATTCATTGCATAAATTAGAGTTTTAGTACAAGCCGTTTTCTATTTCAATTAGAATTCCAGTAGAACTAGTGTATGTGCTTTACTTAGAATTTCAGTATAACTAGCATGCTTGGTTTAATTAAAGTTTCATTAAAATTAATACACCTGCATTCCTAGTACAATTAGGAGACCAATGTTAATTAGACTTTTAGTAGTATTAGGACACTATTAATTAGAATTCTAGTAGTGCTAGGAAACTAAAATTAATTAGACTCTTGATAGAATTAGAATACTAGATTAAATAAACTATAATAAATTCCCACATGACTAAATTCATAGCCGAATTGGGAAGTCTAAACTGACTAGAACTACAATAATAACAGGGGAAGGGAAGAAAAAATTTAAACTATCTAAATCATAAGAAAAGACAGCTGGCAACGTTCGTAGGTGGACGATTCAATAAAGAAGTAACCCATACTCACTCTAAAGCATGGTCATTGACGTGCTGCAGCGTCTTTAAATATCTGCAGCTGGCGATCGCAACAAACTAGGAACCTTCCTAGAAAATCCTTTATTTGTAATATTCCAAACACTGTATCGCTAGAGTCCACTTGCACAGAATTGGAGCCACTAATTCAACAGGGACCAAGAGGAACCCAGAAAAAGTACGCACCAACAGACTGGCGATCGTGATGGGATGCTTTTACAAACTCTTTTTCTAGCTAGTTAGTTTTCATCTTATCTCTCTATTTTTTTTTCCATCGTGTCATTTAGATTCCCTTTTATATATATATGAGTTTTCGTCAAAGACTCGAGATGTCTGGTCTACAAAGAGTGAGTTTAGGAGACCCACTATTGTGAGGATATCATAACAACCCCATGTACGAAGAAGAACTATTTCACAATTCCAGCCCACGACAACCTGAGATTAACATGGCCGGCGAGCAAGAAAATCCCTTCTCCACCCCACATACTGGTAATAATCACAATGGGAGAGATGATAACACCGGACAAAACCTCACCGCTCAACAGACCATAGAACTCAATATTCAAAGAATACAAAGAGGAGATGACGACTCCGAGGAATTGCTTCAAGGGTTGGCCGCCGCATACGAAACCATTAGGTCACAACAATTTTTGGAAGAACGAGAGTGACAAGAGAGCCCACCTCCTACCTCGAGCATGGTGTCAGCAAACGCCACACCATTGAGACAACCTGCCCTCACATTCTTTAATGATGACTCTTTAGACAAGGTTTGCTCATGGGTCGCTCCAAAAGATAGCACCATTAAAATCGAAGATCTCCCTAAAATGCTTGATGAGTACATGGCAAAGAGAGAGCGCCCCGGTCACTCATTCGGATTCGACAAATTTTGCTGAGACGTCGAGTTTAATTTACCAATAGGATTTAAGCCACATAAATTTACCAAATATAATGGCACAGGAAATCCAAATTATCATTTGGCCCTCTTTTGTAACGATTGTCGACCCATACGTGATAATCAAGGACTTCTCATTCACTATTTCCAACGCTCATTAGAAGGAGAATCTTTAGATTGGTTTGCGAGACTCCTGCTTTATAAGATAGAAACCTTTGATGAATTAGTCGGTCAATTCCTAGACCAATACCAACACTTGATCCAAGAGACAGTCAATCTCAACGATCTAATGGTAGCCAAGTAAGGACCTGATGAAAAATTTACCGACTTTGTCGTTAGATGGAGAAAACTCACTGCTAGGACCGACACTTCAATGAAAGAGAAGATTCGTGGACATTATCATCGATAACACTAGAGAACCATTAAAGAGCACACTTGCCATAAGTGATTGCCCCGACTTCACTGCACTCCACCCCCGGGCATCTTGACTAGAGCGATACATTAAAGACGGAGACCTTACTCTATCCATAGTCACATTGAAAGTGGGCTCTTCCAGTGAATCAAAATAAAAAAATAATAAGAAAGCCTTAGGAATCGAATAGGTCAACCTCGTTGTTAATCAAGGACAAAACTCTGGGAACGAAAATTTTCACCAGCAAAACTTCGGGCAAAATCAAAATTAGCAACGATATGCAAACAAAAATCAAAGCTAGAACCAGAATCAGGGATAGTATCAGAATAGAAATCAATATCCAAATACCTATCAGAATCAGAACACGACACAGAATCAGTCAGCCCATGTGCCGAATTACAATAGTGTGCCCCCACCGCAGAACTTTAACCCAGCCAGAGGCCCCTACGAGCCGAGGCGGGAACACTATCCCCCTTTATTGGATACGATTCCTAACATCTTCCATCTCCTTAACACTCAGAATCTCCTCCGATTCTCACAGGAAAGACCCCCGCCCATGGCCGGCAAATCTAGACTATAGCAAATACTTTGCCTTCCATCAATATA
This sequence comes from Chloranthus sessilifolius, assembly GCA_021018995.1. Classification (NCBI taxonomy): domain Eukaryota; kingdom Viridiplantae; phylum Streptophyta; class Magnoliopsida; order Chloranthales; family Chloranthaceae; genus Chloranthus; species Chloranthus sessilifolius. The sequence continues at coordinate 15,926,795 of CM037594.1, forward strand.
CGGGACATAGCCTGGAAGACTGTTGGGTCCTCAGGGACATAATCTATGACATGAATGACTAAAGTCAGATCGATTGGGAAGCACTTAGGAATCCTAACTCTAATAATAACCAACCCCAACAAAATTTAGGGATCGTTAATAAACCCATGCCCAACCATAACCAAGCAACACCGCCTCAAGTCACCATTGTAAATCTCTCCAGTCGATCCTCCTTCCAACCTTCCACCTTAATTACTCGCATTCAACCCTCTGCCCCACCAGCGAGAGCTCCTTCACCCCCGCATCCCTCGACCTTGATCACTCGCATTGTCCCGCCAAATCCACCCCCTTATCCAAAATTCACTCAGATATGAGTCAATTCCTTTAGGGCCATGAGACCATTCCTCCAAAGTCACCCACCAGAGCTTTCAACCCCTCAAAATCCTAAACCAATGCCATTACATCTCCCTTTGTCCAATTTTAAACCTGAGTATGGAGATCACATTCTCCAAACTACAACCCAAATTGCTGCATGGATAGAAAGTGTCACCCAAAAAATTTCAAGTCAAGACAATAAAATAGCCACTGAGCGTTCGCTGAATCTAGAAGAAAGCGAGCCAGAAGAACATCTTGACTCGTGTGAGATGCTGGTCTCTGCTTTCCTAGAAGAAAAAGATTACACACAGTACCTCCTACCTTGGAGCGGCACCATTCAGGTACATGTTCCAACCTCGAATTTTAACCATTTTATAAATACATCTGCATCAAACCACGCCGCGTTCAGTCAGCAACTGACTTGCCCGATTCTCAAATTAGGAACCAATTACCCACCTCTGCCTTTCCCTCAAAATAAGGTTTTTATGAATGCACAACCATCATAGGGAAATGTGAGAGAAAGAGAAGTTAACTTGCCTCCCCCACCTCACATCATCCCTCCACCAATTCCTGCACCTCAACCATTCAAATCACTTGCACCTATGGCCCATCGACCAGGCAAAGAAACTGCGCTTGAGCTAGGGCAAGAATACGACCTTCTGTGGCATCTCCAGAAGATCCCGACCTAGATATTCATACTAGAACTCATCAAGAAATTGCCTGACCATCACCGATTGTTGATAAGGATACTTGAAGACACGCAAGTGGATGAGGATACGACCCTAGATGAGCTTCTTCATCGATCCACTTTGGTCATGGTGCAACCTCGGGCGCTCACTTTTATAGGAACCTGAGACATGCCTAAAGAGTCACTCCGGCAGGTAAGTCGCATTTATCTTGCGGTCATAATGAGAGGATTCTTCGTACCACACGCACTAGTTGATATGGGACCAGGACTTAACATCTGCCCTCTCACCACATTAAAAATGCTCGAATACATGGAGCAGGATGTCAGGCCCTCCGCACTGTCACTCATAGCTTATGATGGGTCACGTCGCTTTTTCAAAGGAACTATCAAGCTACAGGTTCGCCTCAGACCTGTAATGAATGACGTTACCTTCCATATTTCTGATTTTGCTAGTACGTACAATCTCATTTTAGGAAGAAAGTGCTTGGAGTCAATGAAGGCCGTAGCATCCATATACCATCAATGCATCAAATTCCCATACGAGGACTCCATCGTCCGTATATATGCTAATGCACCCCTCCAGGAGATGGATACTGATTACGTGGCGAGCATACTAACTGCTCATGATTATGTGTTGAACACGGGTCATATTCAAAAGACTTGAATCCCTGATAAGACAGCCATTGTGGAAGTCCGTCCCCCTACCCCTCTTAATTCTCCCCCAACGCGTCAACAAAAATGAGTCAGAAGAGAGGTTGGCCTAGACCTCGCTAAACTCTATGCCATTAACGCTACCGTGATAAAAGGGTGGGACCTTATGTACCAACTTGGATACGTTCCCCACACCGGACTCGGTAAAAATAAGCAAGGTCGTGTAGGACCCATTATTCTAATGCAAATATGTAAGCACATAGGGTTAGGTTACCAATCGGATGGCCCGCAAGCCGACTTGTCCCCTAACTCGCCAAATGGTCTCTATATGACCACTTCATCTATGGGACCATTGAGAAAGTAGATGTGTCAAAGCATAAGGAAGTATCCTTCACTAGATCCCAAGAAGTGGAAATTGAGAGAATGACTAAAGCATTCAATGATTTAACCAATTTAAATGACGATATTGATAAACCGCTCGAAGGAGTCAAGCCCATGTTTGACACTAAGGAATTTGAAAAAGAGAGAAGAGAAAAACCTCCAGAACCCGACCCCCGAGTAGAAGATTGGGAATCCACTGACGACGAAGATTTTTACATAGCAGCCTTGCAAGATAGTGAAGAGCACTTACGCTTAACCTGGCAAGGAGATGACACTCCACAAGAAAATACTAACTCGTATAGCATTCACCTCGGCCTTGGCCTTGAGGGATGGGAATGCCCTTGGGACTCCCCTTGTATCGCTTACCCATACCAACCCCACTCTAGGGCATGCGCCAGCATATTAGAGAGCTTCGCTAGTTGGACCCGATGCTCTATGATAAAAAAATTGAATCACTTCAACCTCGTGACCACCGACACAAGTAATGACCTACCAGCTCAGCTGCCGGCACAAGAAGCAAAAAATCCCAACGATCATTCGGTTGACCTAGGGGGAGACACCCAACATGCCCTCATAGTGTTTGAAGAGGAACTTGAACTAGACACTTCTCCATCTCCAGACGCGCCATAACTCTAAAAATTTTGGAAGTCTCTCGAGGAAAAATGGCAACCCGCTCCGAGTGATGACGAGGACTACTGGATAGGCCTCCTCACGCTCGAGCTAGCAGAGTGGGTGAACCTAGGACTTCAAGCACTATCAGATCAAGAAGATGAATTTGATACCGTCTTTGACTCTAACCTAGAAAGATGGGAATGTCTTTGGGGATCCCCCTACATTCTTCACCATTATCAACCTCGCTGTCGAGCATGGGCGCTCATCCTAATATATTACGAAGATCAAGGAAAAGAACTCGCTACCCCTGAGGATCCTTTGGGAGATTCCCCTTGGTGGAAAGAATAATATTATTACAACCTAGAGGATGATAGTTCAATTGACTACGATCTTCAGAGCTTCTTCGAAGAAGAGGTGATTAATGTGGCAAGAGAAGTCTAAGCGCTAGTGCCGCTATAACCAACGTCACTCATTCAAATGATCTCATCAGATGAGGACTCAAAAAAAAAATGCAAAATTCACAATAAGTTCGTATTTCCTAAAGAATCGCCAAAACGACTTCAGCAGCCGTCTCGCTCCCTCAACTAGAGGAAGCAATTCTCCCAGCGCCCCTTGAGGCAACCGACCCTGTACCATACTTATTATTGAAAATAAAAAAAATACAAAAAACTGAAAACCCTAAAAATTCATAAATACAAAATCTAAAAAAATCAGAAAACCCTAAAAAAGAAAGGGAAGTCTTCGTCCCGAATCAAATTTGTAGCCAACAAGGGGACTTTTCTCCTAAGGTTTCTATCCCATTCCTCGCACGAGGATGTAAAGTATCCCGGCTAAATAACAAGCCAGTCACCATACCAGATGAGATACTTCATGACTTTGAGAGAAGAATCTGTAGTCTTGGCCTTCACCTCATCGAAGATCTCTCAGTCATAGATTATGCCGATGAAGGGTAACCTTTCGCAAACTCAGATCCCCAGTGTAGAAATTTCACAGTATACGAACTTATCGAGGACGAAGAAGGAGCACCAATTGCCGCGGAGGCACTAGACTTCCAACGGGTTATCAAGCATTTTGATGAGTAAACCTAAGCTGTCGCAGAACCCACAGAAGAGCTTAACTTTGGCACTGAAGAGAAACCAAAGAAGCTACTGATTAGCTCAATGGTCAATTCTAAGGAATGCCAACAAATTGCACAAGTCCTGCAAGAACACCTCGATTCCTTCGCATGGTCCTACGAGGACATGCCGGATTTAGACCCAAGTTTAGTAGAATATCACCTCGTCTTAGAACCTGATGCAAAGTCTATTAAGCATAAACTCCGCAGGATGCACCCTCCAAGTTAAAGAGGAAGTCGACAAGTTACACAAAGCCAAATTTATCCGAGTCATTCTTTACCCTAAGTGGGTCGCCAACATAGTACCTATTGCCAAGAAAGACGGTAGAGTACGGGTTTGCATCGACTTTTGAAACCTCAACCAGGCATGCCCAAAACATGACTTCCCACTTCCACACATTGACACTCTAGTTGACAATACCGCTGGACATGAGATGCTATCCTTTATGGATAATTTCTCTAGATATAATCAGATCAAATTAGCAGAGTCTAACCAACAGAAGACTTCCTTCACCACACCATGGAGAATTTACTATTACGTCGTTATGCCTTTTGGGCTCAAGTACGCAGGAGCCACGTATCAACGTGCCATGATGGTTGTCTTTCACAACATGATGCATAAGTGTGTAGAAGTCTACGCCGATGACATATTAGTGAAGTCCCAAAGGCGAGTAGGACATGTTGAAGCGCTCTGACTGGTGTTACAAAATGCTAAGAAATATCAGCTAAAAATGAACCCAAAGATATGTGTCTTTGGGGTCACTTCCGGAAAACTACTTGGTTTCATAATTAGCAAGCGAGGGATCGAAGTTGACCATGCAAAAGTCAGACCCATCCTTGAGATGCCGCCTCCCAGTAATATCAAAGAGTTATGAGACCTGATAGGAAGATTACAATTCAGAAGAAGATTTATCTCCCAGCATTCGGACAAATGCGATCCTTTCTATAGACTACTTAAAGGAGGAACTGAGTACAAATTGGATGATCAGTGTCAGCAAGCCTTCGACAACATCAATAAGTACCTCCGTAACCCGCTAACTAGACCACAGTTCCTTTTGACCACTTAAATATCTGAACTAGTCGAGATGCCCAACCTCCAGCCTCCTTCTAACCTGTCGATGTACAGTCAAGATCCTATCCAATCGGTCGATTAGAACTCCAAAGCTTCCAATCTTGTCGACCAGTGGAGGAGATGCCCAACCTCTCGAGTGCACCAATTATTCCTGCAAGCTGCCGACAGCTTCAGCTCTTTGGCAGTTGCATCCTTGGACTTGTCGTGCATATTAGCTCCATGTACACACCAATCCTCTCGAGGTGCATTTAATCTCCCCAGCAACCTGTCGAAACTTACAGCGTCAGCCCCCTTAAACCTATTGATTACTTAAGCCTTGAAGCTGTCAACATCTCCAAACTGTAGCCCCACCTTTGAATCCTAATGACTTGTAGCTGAACACCCCAGCCAATTGCTCGAGCAGCACCAAACTCCAAAGCCCATCCTCTCGACTGCATCCTTGCACCAAACCACCAACCTCTCAACCACATATAGCTTCAATTCTATCGAGGTATACTTCCCTGCACTTAGCCTAACCTCGCAAACTTGATCTTCCCCGCCTTACAGAGGAAACTGCAGTTGGCCCTTCTGAAATTAATCCAGCACGGGCCCCGTCTACATTGAGTTGCAGCCATGAGATTTAATATCAACAGTTTATTAAAACCGGGCCCATTTGGGGCTGTTGTGGTGACAAACAGCAGGAGTACATTGGGCTGTTTAGAAATAATTGGAAATAATTATAGTAGGGGTATTTTTGGGCAGCCAAGAGGATAGTGAGTTTTATGTGGGGCATTCTTATCTTTTTAGGTGAAATTACTTGAGGTGTGCAGCTACAAAAATCAATGGACGGTAGGGGCAAATCTGGGAACTCCAATGCACAGGAAATTCTGCACATTGGTGTGAACTAATTTTTGGTGGGGAACAAATTAGCTTCAGTTGGGCAAAAACAAAACCAGATCCCTATCTCTCCTCTGATTGGCTGCAATCCAAAGCACACGGATCACTGCAAATGTATAAGTAGAACTCCTTTATGCTATTTTTCTTCAGCAAGGAAAGTAGGAACAAAGGAATAGCCTGAGTTCTCCTTAGCTCAATTAGGTTTTTAGGTTTTTCCCTTTTTCTCTTCCCCTTTCTCTCCCTAATCCAACTTGTTGGATTAGATCTAAGTAGTAGTTTAGATCTGGTTTTTTATTGTAATTTGGCATGAAGGTCTTGTGGATTGATGCACAGACTATAGATCTCAGGACAAGGTCATTGTAAGCAATTTTGATTCAATGAATTGTTGATTTTATTGCTTAATTAGATCTATAGATCATCTAGTTTCACTTGGTTCTCAATCGGATTTGTGTAGATGGGACCAGCCCACCCACTTAACTGGTAGATCTCTTGAATATCATTTGATTTTCCTAGATCTGATATCCCTATGGATGCCTGAGTTTGTAGCCGTGCATCCATAGCATCTGTAGTGATTTTAATGCTCTAATTAGAACCTTTGATTTAGAGGAAATCTCTAGGATGATTTGTGACCATTAAAGTGGACAGATCATAGCTTTAAGATCAATTCAAACCCCTAGTCTAGATTGGGCTCTTCTACCTTAAACCTTTGATTTGGATGAAATCCCTAGGATGATCTGTGACCATTAAAGTGGACAGATCATACCCTTAAGATCAGTCCAAGCCTTTAGTTTAGAGCGGATTCTTCTACCTTGCACTTGAGCTTGTAGCCAAGTAAAGGACAGCTGCAAATTCACATACCTTGATCTATTTTGCAAAAGGAAACTAGGTCCTAGCTGTCTATTTCCCCCCATTTTATATTTTATTTTACCATCCATCTTCGTCCATCATTTAGACTTAGTTTTAGATTTTTGTTTTGTAGATTAATTAGATCTAGTGACACCCGAAAAGCTCTTTCTTCTTAGAATTGCTAGATCTGTAGCCACATCTAGAGGTCTGCTATAAACCTTTTAGGTTTAGATCACTACTCCCTTTGGGACAAACTCTTACTTATTAAAACTTGCTACAAAGGACCCTGTATCTTGCAGGTCTAGGATATTTTAGATGTGCTGAATCCACCCTCTGTTTTAATCTAATTTTATTTTGTTTTTACCATTACACAATAAATCAGCACACTAAAATTCTCCAATAAGTTTTTGGCGCTGTTGCCGGGGAGTTTTGATCTAGATAGTAGATATGAGTTTTTCATTTTTGTAGATCTAATTTTTATTTTGTAGATTTGAGTTTTATTTTGTAGTTTTATTGTTGTTTTTGCTTTAAACCTGCACTTTGCATTCTAAGTGCTTGATTAAATGCCTGTTGCAGTTTTTGTATAGAAAACCTATTTTACTGTAGCAAAATTTCTGATTTCTCTAAGTTTTTTGCCTTCTAGCTATTTGAATAAATGTTGTTGTCACCCTTTGCAATTTTTTATCAAATTGGGGCAGTAGCCTGAGTTTTTCTTTTTATTTTTGTCAATATACTTGAAGAAGGTATTGCTGCAGTTTTTTAATTTTTACAGATCTTGAGCAGCTGCCAAACAAGGAGAATCTGGATTGCAGCAGGAGCAGATCTGCTTGAGTTTGCATCCCCTTTCTCCTTTGCATTCATTTTCTATTTTTGAATTCTTTAAAATCAGTAGTTCTGTTATGTTTAATGTTTGTTTTGATTATAATTTCTGCTGTCATTTAGGCATGCTGATTTTTTTTTTGCAAAACCAAATACAAAAATTAAAGAAAATGTAAACACAAATAGAAAATTTCTTATTTGTTTCTTATTATTTTCCTGCCATAGTACATAAGGGCTCTTGTGAAGCCTAGGCTAATAAAAAAACCACATAAAAAAGTAAAAAAATTAAAAAAGCATAAAAATTTTCTCTAGATGGGCTGTTTTCCTTTTCCTTTAGTCATTTTCCCTCATCTGGAACTGTTGAGATCATGGTTTTAATTTTGAGGATTCATGAAGGATAATGAGCAATGGATCATAATTTGTTCAGAAAATTTAATGGAGCCATTGATTTTAGTTTCCTTCAATATTTTTCACCATTAATAGGTCTCAACTATGTATGAATCCTATTTTCAATTGTGTACATCCATGCTGACCTTATTTTACAATATTTTATTGATTCATACACATCCACAACTAAAATACACATAGACAGGCAAAAGGGGTTTCTTATGGCACAGGTGGTTTGGATTTTCTCTTAGGATTTTCTATTTTAGGAATTTTAGTTTAAATTCTATTTTTAGATTGCTGATTTTTTTTTCTTAGGTTAATGTATCCTAGTCTTACTGATTTTTGCATTTTTATGTGATTATAGTAAGTTTCTAACTTATTTTCCTATTTTTTCTCTACAACACTATTTTTGTGTCACCATTTTTCGGTTTTTGTAGCTTTGTATTCAGTTCCTTACTTTGTTTTTACTATTTTTCTGTTAGTAGCATTAGTCCCCTTTCATTTGCATAGCAGTTCTAGCTTTATTTTACTGATTTTTCTATTTTATCAGTAATTTCCTACAGTTGTATAACATTTTTTCCATTTTCCTGCTCATATATTCAATATTGTTTTTTTTATTTTTTGCTACACATAGCTGCAATTTTTCTACTTAGTTTTTCTTACTTCTTTTACCTTGCTGCCCCTAGTTTCTCATTATGAAGAACATTGAGGACAATGTTCCTCTTAGGTTTGGGGGTATAGCAGGTGTGCCAATGAAATGAGTTAATGCTAGTGTAGCTATGTTGAAAATAGTTTTTGAAAATAAATTGATTTCCCATCTGATATTTTTTTGGAAAAGAGGAAATTAAAAACCTTTAAAAACTGAAATGAGCTATAGTGTTAACATTTTTCATGAAGAAAATGTCAAGAATTTTCAAAAATTGATGTTTAGTGAACCTGAAAAGAGAGAAAACTGTAGGGATACACCCCAAAAAATTTGATGGAAGGCCATACCCAGTGAGATTTGGGCCTGAAATTTTTTTTTTGAAGAGTGTCTTGGCAATTTTTCTGCTCTATGGACTGATTGGATCTAATTTTGCCCACTAGAAGTTAGGCAAATCCAAGTTGAAACAACTTGAAAACATTCATGACATTGAGGACATGAAGTAAGGCCATCCCTTGGACAGTTTGAGCGTAAAATTTTCCAACCTTTGAACTGCCCTTGATACACACCATTTGAGCCTTGAAATCACAGTTTTTCTTTGATGGAAACCAGAAATTTTGAACCCAAAACCCCTTGACCTATTTCAGTTCACCCTTAATCTGAGAAATCAGGAAAAAGGAGGAGAAGTGAGGGTAGAGGAGCAAGGTTTAAAATTTGGTTGAAAGAGAAGGAAGCACATTTGGTGGTATTGTGGCATTCCAGCCCATAAAAAGAAAAAATAGAGAAAAATATAAAAAGAACAACATACAAAAAGAAAATGAAGATAGAAAAATAAAGCAAAAGCAAGAGAAAGAGAAGTCATTTCATTGAAAGATTGAAATGAGGATTAGAAACTGATCACTTCAAATCTGAAAATTCAAGAAGTAAATGGAATTGTGCTGAAATGAAGAAAGTACCATGACCACATCCTTACCTTATTGATTTCTCAAATTTGAATCCCATTTTACCCGTTCATTCTTTATCAATTTCACCCATAAGCCACATTACAACCCAATAAAAAGTTCTTACTGATCTGAAATTAATTGAGCTGTCATATGCAGACAAGGATTTGTTTAATCTATGGTGAAGAGAGTTAGAAAATTTCAGAAGTTAGAGCAATGCCTATGTTCATGCTTGCAGTCCTATTCGAGGGCTGTAACTGCTCTTGAGCTGAGTGAAATGATGCACCCTTCTATTTTTGTTGTGAGTGAATTGCCCCAGTAAGATTTGGGTCTGAAATCTGGTTTGTCTGGGGTATTATCAAAACAGAATTCTTAAATTAAAGGGGAACTCTGCATTAATTTTCAGGCATAATGCCTTGACATGAACTGATTGATGATGAAGGAATTACAGCAGAATTTTAGGTCGTAAACTGATGTTTTTCTGCTAAGAATCCTCTAAAAATTTAATGGGCAAGGAGTGGAATTTATTTTATCTTCTTAAAACTCTGTTTTAGCATGTTGCATTAGAACTAACTAATTTTATTGAAGAAGTTTGGGGGTAGCTTCACTGAAAACCCTCAGGAGACTCCACTACTCCACTAGGGATCACCTAGGGGTTTAAAAGGCTTGGTGCATGTGCCAAATGCACCCGTGTTCCCGACGAAAGTGGACTTTATTTTTGAAAGATAGTTGTTTTAAATTTTACTTTGCTCGAGGACTAGCAAAGGTTAGGTTTGGGGGTGTGTTAAGCACTGATTTTTGCCACTTTCTACACTTTTAAACCTGACTTTTGTTAGTACCTAGAGTGGTTAATAACAGTTTTTAAGTATATTTTATAGTTAGGGATGAAATATAGAATAATGCAGTTTTCCTATGTAAAAATGCCAAAAAGAGGACTTGGAACCATCTATTAGAACTGAGGCAAGAAGGGCCATGGTGTGATCAATCTTAGAGCAGAACAACAGCTTGAAGTGTGCTTGAAATGAAGAGAAGCTCCACCAATGCAGCTCTATGAACATGCCAGCAGAGGAACTCCCAGCAGCTGCAGCACTCCAAGTTCAAGCATCAAGTGCAGTGACAACTAAGCAGCTGAAAGAAGCATAAAACTTCAAGTCAGCTAGTGCACATTAATGAGTTCAGAAGGAGGACTTACTGCGCGGCACACTATAGAAGCTGCATATTAGAGAAATTGCACACTTTCAGCAGCGCCAAACTGCAACAACAATATATGAGGAGTAGCTGTGCATTTCAACTGTTTACATTTAAATATGATAGAACAACAACAGTACACATGGAAAGCCAACCTATCGAAGTGCTGCAGTTATTGCACCTATCGAACGAAACTCCTCAGCAGCTAGGAACCTATCGAATGCTTAAAAGAGGATTCAATTTTATATCCTATCGAGCAGTGGTTTTATCCTGTCAAATGGTGAAGACTACTGCTGAAGTAGAACCTGGAGATAGGTTCTGAAATGGAAGGGATCCTATCGAGCAGTTGGCTGGAGAACCTATCAACTAGGATACGCAGCAGAAGCCCTCAACCTATCGAGATGCTTTGAATACAATATCTACTGAACCTGTCGAAGTGTTCAAATAGGAGCTTGAACTTTTCGACTGGTTGGTAAACTTGATCAGCTGCAGCCAAGTGCAATGGAACCTATCGAATGCTTCAATAAACCGGTCGATTGGTTCATGAAGCTCGAGCTCAACCTATCGAATGGTTGCAATTCAAACTATCGAATGCTTAAAGAATGCTGTAGTTTTGTACCTATCGAGCAGTCCTCAACGCATCAGCTTTCAACCTATCGAATGGTTCAATCCAGCAACCTGTCAAAGGGTCCTTGGACTGCAAGCTTCATCCTATCAAAATGCAGCAATTTGAACCTATCGAATGGTTCACTTCAGCAATCTGTCGACCACTACCTTTAACCTATCGAATGCTTAAAGAATGCAACAGCAAGCAACCTAACGAGCACTTCATGTATTAACCCTGTCGATTGGTTGAAGGCTGGAGCTGCAACCTGTCAAACTCTTCTATGAAGCTTCCAGCTGATCCAATCGAACAGTCCTCTAGCTTGCACCTATCGAATGCATCTGCTGAAGCCACAATCATGTCGACAGCTTGAGGTTGCAGCAGCAAAAATCAATGGACGGCAGGGACAAATCTGGGAACTCCAATGCACAAAAAATTATGCACATGGGTGTGAACTAATTTTGGGCAGGGAATAAATTAGCTTCAGCTGGGCACAAACAAAACTAGATCCCTATCTCTCCTCTGATTGGCTGCAATCCAAAGCACACGGATCACTGCAAATGTATAAATAGAACTCCTTTCTGCTGTTTTTCTTCAACAAGGAAAGTAGGAACAAAGGAATAGCCTAAGTTCTCCTTAGCTCATTTAGGTTTAGTTTTAGGTTTTATTTTCCCCTTTTCTCTTCCCCTTTCTCTCTCTAATCCCGCCTGTTGGATTAGATCTAGGTAGCAGCTCAGATCTGTTTTGTAATTGTAAATTCGGCATGAAGAAATATGGATTGATGCACAGACTACAGATCTGGGAACAATGTTATTATAAGTTGTTTTTTATTAAAGCAATAAATTGTTGGTTTTAAAGCTTAATTAAATCTAAAGATCTTGTGGTCCCATTAGATTCTCGATCGGATTTTTGCACTCGGCACAAGTCCAGGCCCTTTTCCGGTAGATCTCTTGATGACCATCTAATTTCCCTGGGTTTGATATGCCTGTGGGTGCCTGTGCCTGTGGCCTTACATCCACAACATCTGTAGTGATTATTTTTTTCTGATCGAAGTCATCGGGATGGAGGAAATCTATTGGATAATTTGTGACCATTTACGTGGATAGATAAAAGCCTTAAGATCAATCCAAACCACCGGTTTAAATCACATTCTTATACCTTGCATTTGTGCTTGTAACCAAATGAAGGATTACTGCAAATCCCCAGCTCTTGATCTATTTTGGAATAAAAATCAGGCCTTAGCTATCTATTTCTCTCCATTTTATATTTTATTTTACCATCCATCTTCCTCAATCTTTTAGATGTTTTATATTTCAGTTTTATAAATTAGATCTAGTGACACCCGAAAAGTTCTTTTTCTTCTTAGAGTTGCCAGATCTGGAGCTCTACTATACACCTCTAGGTTTAAATCACTACTCCCTGTGGGATAAACTCTTACTTATTAAAACATGCTACAAAGGACCCTGTATCTTGCAGGTCTAGGATATTTTAGATGTGCTGAATCCATCCTCTATTTTACTTTGATTTTATTTTCTTTCTTTTAATTCATAATAATCAGGACACTGAAATTCCCTAACATATCCCTCGACTCTGAGCCATCAAGCCGACTAACCAACCTATGCACCCCTTGCTCACTCCTCGTCAGACGATACTGCAACCGATCTCGGGACACCTGCATCTCTGCCCGCGTCGTTCGACGTGCCACCTCCAATGCCTCGGTCTGAGTCCTCTATGTGACCATCATCTCAATGACCAGGTCCTCATGACTCTGCATCTCCTCGAGGACCCGCCTCGCCTCAGGAGTGGCGTGCGCTCGCGCTGCCTCTAGGCGCGCCTCGTCAAGCTAACAGACCTGCATAACCACATCAAGTCAAAGGAAGACTAATATATACATGAACAAAATAAGAAACTTTGAAAAGGAAAGGATTATACTAGATCCAGCCTCTCCTCCAGGAGTTGTACAACTGTCTCAGCCGTCATTGGATCAGCAGGTGGCACCCGAGGGACAGTAAGAGTAGACGGGTGCAACAAGAACAAGCAAATACATTAGAAAAATACTATAATGATAAATAAACCACGAATACAATAACTAAAACATACCTGAGTAGGGATAGGAGCAAACTCCTAAGGGGGAGCCTCGGGAGGAGAGTCCGAAACAGCCTGCACAAAGAATCAATCAAACCAACACAAGACATGTTAGAACAAAATAAAGATGAAAGAACCTAAACAGAATTACGCCACAAAAAAAAACTATACCTGACTCTCCGGGCGTTGAGAGGCAACAATTGCCTCCCTCTCCTGAAGATCCTCAACAACCCGATGCTGAAATACCGCATGATATTAGTAAGCTCCTACGAAAGTGAAACAATAACACCCAACAAACTAATGCAATGACACAAACAAGATAAAAGATTGAATTGAACTTACCCAATGATCTAGCTCGGCCAGAAGCTGAGCCATCGCTAGATCCTCCCGACTGGAGGAAGCAACTGAAGATGGATCAAATGCCCGAACGGGACCTCCAACAGCGAGCTTGGCTCTCTACGAATAATAATAAACACATCAGTTGGTGAGCTCACAATGTAAATAATTAACAAAACCATATTTGTAAAGACACTTACCAATCGATCGACCTTAGAACCTAAACTAGCCGCTACCTCCCGGTCACCCAGCTGCTGGTTGCGATAGACATCCAGCAGGGCCGCCTGACGAGCAACATCACCCTCCCTCTTAGACTGTCCAAAATAAAATAAAACGAGATACCACGACCATGTCAAAATGACCAAAAGACCAAATCCACATAATACAAAAAAAAAACTTAAATTAACTCACCAGGAGTCGTCAAGTCTCCGCTAGCCGAGCCCCCAGCTCATCCTCCGCCGCCCTAGCCTGAGCAACCGAGGAGGCTAAAGAGTGCAGCATCTCCTCATAAGGACGAGGAGCACACCCATCTGCTCCATCGCCTTATGGAGGGCTTCTAATGCCCCCTGCACGCTAGTGGTGAGATGCCCCTACTCCAACGCAACCATCCTCTCCCTCAAAGCCGGCACTGACTCCGGCCCACAGATCACGAAAGAGCCACTCCGGTGGAAGGGATGTGTGAAGAGGCGTGATCGGTGCTGAAATATGACTATAATTCACAGTTTAAATCCTACATTTAGCTGTTCAATGAAAGCATCTGATGGTTGTTGTGAGGTTTTGATGTTTACAGGTGTTTCTGACAGTTAGATCGTTCAAGTGCATAAAAGAAGGAAATTACAGGCTAAAAAAGAGATATGGACAAAAAGGTCCAAAGAAGCATTGAGAGCCATAAAGAGAATCAACCCCCATCAAGAAAGGGAAGAATTTGCATTGAAGAGTCAATCGATTGAGGCATTATGGTCAATCGATTGACAGATGGAGAAAAACTCAACCCTAGAAAGTCAATCGATTGAGACATGAAATTCAATCGATTGAGACATGAAGGCAGAAGTTCCCTAAGGGGATTCGAACTCAAAGTCAATCGATTGAGACATGAAACTCAATCGATTGAGGCAATTAGGGTTAGTTTCAATCGGATATTATAAATAAGAGGCTTACGGCTTTGTAAAGGAGAGAGTTTGTTTTTTTTTAGAGAGATTATTTTGAATAGAGAGTCTTTATTTTTGAGAAAAATTTGTGTAATAATTAGAGACTTTTGTAAGAGAGTTTTCTGAGAGTAATAAAAAAATTTGTGTTTGAGATTTTCCTAGAGCATATTTTTCTTTTACACCTTCTTTGCTCTTTATTTTGGGAATGGTTTTGAATGAAATTGAAGATCTTGCACAAAGGATGAGAGGCTAAAGGTCAGAGGTCAAGGAGGATGCGATCCCCAGATAAGTACCTATATTTTATGTTTAATGCCATAGTTTGATAATTTCATCATCAAATCGTTTTTCTCAAAGTGTAGTGATCATGTTTTTAGTGTTTTGATCTAAAATACCATGAGATACGCTATGCTTTTCACATGATTCATACTGATTAATTTGAGTCATTGTTTTTAGATAGGGTATGCCGGGTTAATGATCACGCTTAATTACTAGTCATGTTTCTCTTAGAATGATGGTGTGTTGATGTTAATAAAATTGTGGGTTTAAAAATAGAAAAGGGTATAAATCTCGGGTAGCAAATTCCTTGATCTTGTTTTTAAATTTTGTTCTTAGATTTCTCATTACCTAATTTTTAGATTAATTTATTTTCTTTCTTGCAATTAGAAAAGTGTTAACCCTTGGTAAAAAATTAAATCTGCCCCTTGGTACTTCCTCGGGGATATTTTCTAAATCTCTAGGAAGAATTGAATAAAATTTCAGATTTCCCTGTGGGTTCGACACCCTTGTTCTTGCCTTACTAGAACAGATCTTGTACACTTGCAAGGGTTTATTTAAAATTGATCAAGTTTTTGGCGCCGTTGCCGGGGAAATCGGCAAAATTTTGAGTAAATTCCGATTAGAGATTTTTGTTTTTATAGCAGTCAATCGATTGAGAATAACCCCTCAATCGATTGACTCTATTTTGTGTGTGTGTTTGCTTGTTATTCAATCGATTGAGTCTCGTTCTCAATCGATTGACTGTGTGTGTTATTCAATCGATTGACTCGTTCTCAATCGCTCGAGCGAGGATGAATAGAAAAAATTATAACTCTGGGCTCGCTCGAGCGGTCCCCAAAACTAAAGGGAAGCTCGCTCGAGCGAGGGTCCCCAGTAATACTTCGATGGCTCGATTTAACCGCTCGAGCGACCTCGATTTAACCGCCGGCGAGTCGGGTGACCGCCGGCGAGGTCTGACCGCCGAGCGAGGTCAGGACCGGCGAACAGGTCCGTGACCGCTCGAGCGAGTTCTGGGAATTTTCAAATACAAGAAACATGGGGTTGTACACCCCAATGGTTCTAGTGATCTTTCTAAGCCTATACTAAATTGAAATGTAGGTTTGCCGCATGGTCATGAAGTATAAACCTCTACGAGAAGGCGTGCTTTGAAATTCGTCGAGGTAGGGAATATTCTTGAAACATGTGCATTATTCCGTGAAATTCATATGCGTAGTGTAATCTATTTAAATAGTCAAATATTGCATGATCCTCATGGTAAGGGTGTGTGAGTGAGTTTACAACGTGAAAGTCTTGAGGTCCCCAGGGGACGAAAAAATCATATAGTTCAAACAAAGAAGGGTGCGATGGAAATATGGGGCATCCCAGGGATGCAGATGAAAACTAACAGAGAAACGTAAGTAATGTGATAAGGCCTGATGTAATATAATTAGCACAATCACGGTGAATAACTATATGTAGAGCACATTTGATATTTTTATCATTTAAGGTTTGATTAGAATACCCCACCGACGTGGCGGGATACCCACGACTGACTCGGCAGGATATCCGTGGAGGCAATGGCGGCAGATCCAAGATTTCCATAGTACATCCCAGGGATGTAGATCTAAAAATAGACCCCACCACCTATGAGGAAGGGGCTTGGGCAGTATCCCCAGGGGATACAGATAACAACTGTCTAGTTAGACGACGACGGTGGGTATTCCATTGGGGCTCGATGCTATATTGCTCGAGGACTACTTAAGTTAAGATTTAAGTGATTAGGCCAAATTCACAACTAAACTAATAAGGAGATTAAACAAAACCATGCTAAGTAACGGTCAAAATCATTGGTTTATTTCCAGTTACTCAAATTGTTGTCCATAAGTGATTACTCGATAATTCTATGCTTGTTAAACTGCTGACATATGTGTGAAGGTCAATCTATATGTTCTTTTTGTTTCCCTACGGAGCTAGGATGTAGCTCACCCCCCTTAGACTATACGTCGCAGGTCCAGGACTAGCGGCAGCAAAGACTTCTGGAGAAATTGGTCCAAGGGTTTCAGATTTCGTGCCCACAGAAGAGTCAGAACCTCCTCCTGAGGAATTCTTCTAGGAAACCCGCTGCATACTTTGAGAGTGAGTTGAGAGTATTATGTATGGCTTGGTATATCAAGCCTCTTTATTTCGAATGTTTTAATTACCGTTTCTTGACAGAACGTATAGGATGAACTGTTATCACTAAACATTTGGGTAAGTTCTTATGTCCATGAATTGGCATGGGACAAGGACTGCCTTGCGATACCTTGATTATTTTTGAGTTTTTATTTAGAGTAGCTACGTGTGCCTCAATTATAGTTTTGGAATGTATATATCAATGTTTTGTAAGGAACTCGAGGCACGGCCTTGAAGGTCGTGCTGATGGCACGGATTTCAGGGTTCCGAAATTCGGGCTATCACAGTTGGTATCAGAGCCTTTTCTTTTTAGTTCTGGCTATCATATCGTCAGAATATAGGGACTTCTGCTAACGAGACTATGGATTCTCATGCAGACCGTTATGTTTCCTAGAGGGAGAGGCCGACCCAGGGGTGGTCATGATAGGAATTTACGCAGTACAGATGGGTTCGTCTCACCTACAAACAGAGTGCCATTGGGAAACAGGGAGATTCCCGAGGGCAGTGGCCAGGGAGGAAACCAAAATCAAGCAGAGGATCAAGATCTAGATCGACAGGATCGAAATCAGAGGGAACAAGATAGGGTGAGAGAGAGAAATGAAGAAAGAGAAGAGCGTCAGAGGATGATGCACACAATGGAGACCATGGCAACTGCCATGGCACGAAGGCCCTTGGCAACAAGACAAGACTGTAACCACAACGAACACCTACCCCTCCAGTGGGACTTATACCCCCAGTGGCTTCAGCATTCACCGAGTTAAGAAGGATGAGACCTCCAAATTTTTCAGGACAGGCAGACACAATGGCAACCGAAAACTGGTTGGGTGAAATGGAAAAGGTGTTTAGCGTACTGACATGCACAGAGGATGAGAGCGTCCGTTGGGCGGCATATATGTTAGATGGAGAAGCTGGACCTTGGTGGAAATCCGTTTCGCGAACAAGAGCATAAGAAACTCCAGATATGTCGTGGACTTAGGACGAATTCGTAGAAGAATTCAATAAGCAATATTTTCCTGAAGTTGTGAGGAATCAGATGGAGACCCAATTTTTACAACTAGCGCAAGGAAGGATGACCGTGAGAGAGTATGGAGTGGAATTCATGAGACTGGCTCGCTTCGCCCCAGACTACGTAGTTTCAGACGTGATGAAAGCGAAGAGATTCCAACAGGGCTTAAGGTTGGACATCCGAGGAGGGGTTGCGCCCTTCCAACTGAAAACCTATGGAGAAGTAATGAGTAAGGCATTAGTAGTCGAAGAAGAAAACAATAACCGAAACCGTTAGAGGGAACAACAAGGAAGAGAAAGCATTGATCCAAGCAGGACGGGGAGTTATGAATCGGTACATAAGAAACCGAGGTTTGTAGCACCGAATCAGAGACAATCGCTTCTGCATAGGTATGGGAGAGCTGCACAACAAGCTACTCATCAAAGTTTTCCGTTGCTAGCATCAGGGAGACCGATGAGGTATCAAGGTCCTGCTATTTCCAGCAGGGCTACAACTACACAAGGTTTTTCGAGAGCTGCTACTTCAACACCAAGGGAAACTTGTGCTAAGTGTGGCAAGTCCCACAAAACAGCGGATTGTAGGCAGGGAATGCGAGGCTGTTTCAAATGCGGCAAGATAGGCCACATGATTAGAGATTGCCCTGAGACAGTTAAAGAAAAGACGGCCCCAACTTCCATGCCACAACCTATTCAATCTCGAAAGCCTGTTATTCGAGGGAGAGCCTACGCAGTTACCGCCCAGGAAGCAGGGAGTGTACACGACATTATCCAAGGTGAGATTTCTTTTAAATAAAGAATTTCGGTTGCAATACAATTCTAGATAGAGAATGGGCTTTCATTAGGATAAATATATATATACCTGTTGTTAAGCATTCGAACAAAAAAAAACAAAAAAAAAAGAGAGAGAGAAATTTTTTTGTATATGTTATGTACGTATATGTATGCATTATAGGTACGTTACAAATCTATGAGAAAGGGTGCTACATAGCACATGACGCACGAGTGCTGATAGACCCAGGGTCTACCCACTCCTTCATCACCCCTAGATTTGCAAAGAAGATGAAGATTGTTCCAGAGACACTAGACTTTGTGTTATCAGTGTCCATCCCAACAGGAGAATTAGTGGACACAGAGTTAGTCTGCAAATCGGTAGTGGTAAGCATTCGGGATCACGTTGTCCACGAACTAGACGCAAATTTAATATGGTTGGACATGCAAGGATTCGATGTAATCCTTGGCATGGATTGGCTGTCCCATCACTGCGCAACAGTGGATTGCAAGGATAAAGTTGTTGTTTTCTGTCCTAACACGAGGAGATCGTTTCGATTTCAAGGGGAGAGATCGACACAGGTACCACTCATATCTGCAGTCAGAGCAGAACGTTTAATCAGAAAGGGGTGTAGTAGTTATTTGGCATTCCTGAAAGAAAATAAAGAAGAAAAGAATATTATCTCCGAGATAGCAGTGGTGCGAGAATTCCCAGATGTATTTCCAGAAGAATTGCCAGGGTTACCTCCAGAAAGAGAAGTAGAATTTGCGATCGACTTAGCACCAGGAACGGAACCTGTTTCAAAGGCACCTTATAGGATGGCCCCTGCAGAGTTGAAAGAGTTGAAAGAACAATTGTAAGAGCTCATGGAAAAAGGGTTCATAAGACCAAGCGTGTCTCCATGGGGAGCACCAGTTCTATTCGTGAAAAAGAAAGATGGGTCGATGCGGTTGTGCATTGACTACCGTCAATTGAACAAAGTCACGGTGAAGAATCGATATCCGTTGCCAAGAATAGATGACTTGTTCGACCAGTTGCAGGGAGCAAAACATTTTTCCAAGATCGACCTAAGATCTGGTTACCATCAGTTAAGAGTCAGGGCCGAGGACATTCAGAAAACGGCTTTTAGAACACGGTATGGACACTATGAATTTTTAGTGATGCCATTCGGACTGACGAACGCACCGGCGTCGTTTATGGACTTGATGAATCGGGTGTTTAAACCACACCTAGACTCCTGCGTTGTAGTGTTTGTTGATGACATCCTAATCTACTCAAAATCGAAAACGGAGCATGAAGAACACTTACGAGTCGCTCTACGAACCTTGTGTGAACACCAATTGTACGCCAAACTCAGCAAATGTGAGTTTTGGCTAGAAGAGGTTAGCTTTTTGGACATGTCGTCTCAAAGCATGGTGTCACAGTAGATCCCGCTAAGATCGAGGCAGTAGTGAACTGGGAGCAACCAAAAACCGTGACAGACATCCGAAGTTTTCTCGGACTGGCAGGTTATTATCGACATTTCGTAGAGGGGTTTTCAAAAATATCAGGACCTCTTACAAGGCTTACAAGAAAGGACTCAAGATTTGAGTGGAGTGAGGTGTGTGAGAAGAGTTTTTAAGAACTCAAGAAGAGACTCACCTCAGCTCCAGTGTTAGCCATTCCATCAGGCAGTGGAGGATTCGCAGTTTATAGTGATGCTTCGTATAACGGGTTGGGTTGTGTACTAAATCAATATAAAAAGGTAATAGCTTAAGGCTCCAGACAGTTGAAAGAGCACGAAAAGAACTACCCAACACACGATCTGGAACTAGCAGCAGTCATATTCGCATTAAAGATATGGCGACATTATTTATACGGAGAAACATTTGAAATTTTCACTGACCATAAGAGCCTCAGATACCTATTTACGTATGAACCGAATATGAGGCACAGAGGTGGATGGAATTCCTCAAAGACTACAACTGCTCCATACGACCATCCGAGCAAAGCTAACGTAGTGGCACGCCTTGAGTCGAAAAGTTCTTGATTGGCTATTAGTCTAATTTCGAGTATACATCGATGGAAGTTGTTGGAGGATCTAGCGTTATGTGGCGCAGACATACAACCACAAGCCACAGGAGCCTTCTTAGCCAACATATCAGTGAAGCCAGTGATATTCGAACACATACGAGAACTACAGATGAAAGACCCAATTCTAACAAAGAAGCATCAAGATGTTACTGAAGGTATTACATCTGAGTTTTCAATCAAGGAGGATGGTTCTTTAGTATTCAAGGGGCGACTTTGCATTCCGAACAATGCCGAATTGCGGCGAACGATTCTTGATGAATCTCACAAGTCAAGCTATGCTATCCACCCGGGAAGCACGAAGATGTATCAGGATCTGAAAAAGAATTACTGGTGGAGAGGTTTGAAACAAGATGTGGCAAAGTACGTGTCACGCTGTTTGACGTGCCAACAAGTGAAAATCGATCATAGACACCCCGCAGGCCTATTACAGCCTCTACCCATACCGGAATGGAAGTGGGAATCTATCTCAATGGATTTCATAGTCGGTCTACCGCGAACTGCAAGGAGGCATAACGCCATTTGGGTAGTAGTCGATCCATTGACTAAGTCAGCACACTTCTTGCCTTACAATACGATGTACACGGCGGGAAGATTAGCGGAGCTCTATATGAAAGAAATCGTCCGTTTACATGGGATTCCAAGTAGCATTGTTTCAGGCCGGGACCCATTATATACATCAAAGTTTTGGAGGAAATTCCAAGAAGGAATGGGAACTAGGTTAGATTTGTAATCAAATCGAAGGGTCAACCAAGTCATTGAAGACATGCTTAGGGCATGTATGTTAGAATTACAAGGATCATGGGATCAACATCTACGATTGATTGAGTTCGCTTATAATAATAGTTTTCAGACGAGCATCGGAATGGCACCGTATGAAGCCTTGTACGGAAGACGATGCAAATCGCCAATCAATTGGGAGGAAATTGGCGAGAAATTTATTTTGGGACCCGAGCTACTTGAAGATAACGCAGCTATTGTCCGCATGATCAAGGGAAGACTAAAGGCGGCTCAAAGCAGACAGAGAAGCTATGCTGACATCAAGCAGACTAGTGTAGACTTTAAGGTGGGTGAACATGTGTTCGTGAAAATATCATCGATGAAGGGAGTGATGAGATTTGGAAAGA
This sequence comes from Chloranthus sessilifolius, assembly GCA_021018995.1. NCBI lineage: Eukaryota > Viridiplantae > Streptophyta > Magnoliopsida > Chloranthales > Chloranthaceae > Chloranthus > Chloranthus sessilifolius. Next base: position 15,948,938 of record CM037594.1, read on the forward strand.
GAGGGAAGCTAAGTCCCCGCTATCTTGGACCGTTTGAAGTTTTAGGTCGAGTGGGAGAAGTAGCCTACCGCATTGGATTGCCACCATTGTTTGATCAGGTACACAATGTTTTCCACGTATCGATGCTCAGGAAATATCTCAATGACCTCAACCACGTGTTGAGCAGGCAATCATTCGAAATGCATGAAGATATGACCATGATTGAAGAGCCGGTAGAAATTTAGATCGAAAAGAACATGTGTTGCGAACAAAAGTTATTCCCTTAGTGCTTGTCCGATGGAAGAACCATCCTGTCGAAGAAGCAACATGGGAACGCGAGGTAGATGTTAGAGAACAATACCCCAAATTGTTCGAAATTGCCAACTGAATAGTCTCATCCAAATTTAGAATATGTGATTACGAGTAGTATGAAATCTAGTTATTTTCGAAAGATAAAATTTCTATATATATATATATGTTGACTCCAACCAATGCTTGAACCACCCTTTTTGTTGAACCTTTGAGATTTGAAATAAAAAATGAGTGAAAGAATACCAGAAAAATGTTCTGGTCTCGCTCGCGCGACCACTTATGTTCGCTCGAGCGAGCCACATAAAATAACGATTTCCTCTCGCTCGAGCGATAACTATTCCTCGCTCGAGCGAGGCTTTGTGACCGCTCAAGCGAGGCATTTTGACCGCTCGAGCAAGGCCATAGCATATAATATAAATCTTCCTGGTCTCGCTCGAGCGAGAACTAATGACCGCTCGAGCGAGGAGGAACTATATATATATGGCGGAAAGCAAGATGCCTGTTCATCTTCAAGCGAAGGGAGTGGAGACGAGCGAGGGTTTAGGGCAAGCGATTTTCAATCTTTTCCCTCCGTTTCCAGCCGAATTTAGACCATCCAATCCATTAAGACTACTCTTCTAGGTAAAATCTACCCATCCGTAAAATTTTTCTTTTCTTTTTAAACCCTTTAAATACCAAATGGCTTCAAGCCCAAACCCACAACCTAAGAAATGGATGGCGATTCGGTCGCCGTCGGCGCGCAACAAAGCGCCACAAACCTCACAACCATCACCAAACCCACCCTCCACTCCGATCACACTGGATGATTGGTGGGGAGCCAAAACGTTTGAAGCCGAATGGGATATACATCCTCTGTTTTGGGATCCGACGTCCACCCAATGGACATCGGACTTCCTCACCAACAACCATCTTAAGACCCTGCTTACGCCGTTCGGGGATCGTTATTACCCGAGGCTTGTGAAGTTATTTTATCAAACCCTAAATTTGAACGTCGACGAGGACGCTATCCTCGTCACAATCGATGGAAATGAGTTAATCTTCAGATGTGCCGAAATTTCATCGGTCATGAAATGTCCCCACATCTACACCCCTAGCCCACTCATCCTACCACTTTTTTCTGGGAACGTAGATTTCCCAATGATCATCTCTGACATCACTGGCGGCATGTCCGCCTCGGGACAATCTATTACCCGATCACAACTATCGCCGCGTATGTGGCTTTTAGATATCATCTTTAAAAAGAATCTACACCCAACCGGCCATGATCAAGAACGCCGAGATGCATTTCTGCGGGCCCTACACACCGCATTCCATAATAGGTGGATCAACGCACCTATGATCATCATAAAAGGCATGGCGCATGCCTACAAAAGAAATGTAAGGGGTGCTGTTCCTCCACCCATCAACCGATTACCATATGCTCGGTTGATTTCCCGACTCTTAGACTCACGGAATGGGAAGGGCGGATTTAAGATCCGGGACGACGAGTTGTTTGTCACCGATAACGTCGTCCCCTACCTCGCCCAAGACTGGAGCTGAAACCTTAAGAATCTACAAACCAGCGTCAACAAGAAAAGAGACTGTCAGGTTTCCCGACAAACCACCCATCAAGTGCCGGCAGGACCGACCACTCCCTCTACATCAGTTCCACAGCCCATACCCACTACCGGCACTGGCATGATGCGGGAGATCCTTCAGCAAGGGCGAGAGATCAGATTGCATCAGAGGTTCCAGGAGGCACTACTTATCGACCTCATGGGCCAGGCATACCCGCAGTCATACATGCAGCGCGTCGGTGCCATGAGGGATGCTATTTTTGGAGCGTCTAGCTCTGGCCCGGCTACGAGGAACACCACAGCAGGTACCACAACCGTCAGGGTGGACGATGAGGATGAGGATGGCGAGGACTACGAGGATGATGATGACGATGACGAGGACTATGAGGAGGATGAGGACTAGATAGTAACGTAAATTTTGAACACATAATATGTAATATTTTTGAGACATTTTGTAATGAGGTGGTTTCTTGGTCAATGTTTTTTTTTTTAAAACTATCGTGACATGAATGTCACAAATTTTTGTGAATGATTAATATAACGATTGAATGAGTGTGGTGAATGATGATCCCTTTCACTTATGTGGAAATAAATTGACATGGCCAACGCTTGTTGCTGCGAAATGCGGCAAACCGTTTAATTACTGTTTTGGATATGCAGGGTCGGGTAACAGTAGTGGTACCTGCTTAAAAGAATATCGTCGATTTTCGAGGACGAAAATCTTGTAAGTTGGGGTGATTGTCACAACCCCAGATTTTTGGGATGAATGCACGTCATGCATTACATATAGGTATATGTGTTTCACAAGGGGACCAAAACGAACCAAAGACACTATGTGTGTGCGTGGGAAACACACTAGTATTTCCCTAACTTATATGTATAAAAGTGAAAGAGAGAGGAGAGAAGAACCCTTGCGTAACTCTATTCTAACCTAAATAGAGAGGAGAGTGTAGAGAGAAAGAAGAGAAGAACCTAGTAGAGAACTAGGGTTTCGTTGGGACTTAAGTCGGCAGAAGAGATTAGAGAAAAAGGCTGGAGGAAAAACCTTGGAGGCCTGTTAGCCTAGTAGAATTTCGAATCTTAAATCAAACTTGCGCGAGACTCATCGTCAGAGGTATGTTAAAGACATGATAGATGCTTAGGCATGTTTTAAATAATAGGAAGAATGTTGGTTGAATGTTTTTTTTATGAGGTTAAGGTTTGAATGAAGGGAGAAAGTATGTTCTCGATCTGATCGAGGAGCAAAAATCATCGTTCCTCGCTCGAGCGGTCTAAAGGGCTCGCTCGAGCGAGGATGAATAGAAAAAATTATAACTCTGGGCTCGCTCGAGCGGTCCCCAAAACTAAAGGGAAGCTCGCTCGAGCAAGGGTCCCCAGTAATACTTCGATGGCTCGATTTAACCGCTCGAGCGACCTCGATTTAACTGCTCGAGCGAGGTCAGGTGACCGCTCGAGCGAGGTCAAGGGACCGCTCGAGCGAGGTCAAGTGACCGCTCAAGCGAGGTCTGGTGACCACTCAGTTCTGGGAATTTTCGAATACAAGAAACTTGGGGTTGTACACCCCAATGGTTCTAGTGATCTTTCTAAGCCTATACTAAATTGAAATGTAGGTTTGACGCATGGTCATGAAGTATAAACCTCTACGAGAAGGCGTGCTTTCAAATTTGTCGAGGTAGGGAATATTCTTGAAACATGTGCATTATTCCGTGAAATTCATATGCGTAGTGTAATCTATTTAAATAGTCAAATATTGCATGATCCTCATGGTAAGGGTGTGTGAGTGAGTTTACAACGTGAAAGTCTTGAGGTCCCCAGGGGACGAAAAAATCATATAGTTCAAACAAAGAAGGGTGCGACGGAAATATGGGGCATCCCAGGGAGGCAGATGAAAACTAACAGAGAAACGTAAGTAATGTGATAAGGCCTGATGTAATATAATTAGCACAATCACTGTGAATAACTATATGTAGAGCACATTTGATATTTTTATTATTTAAGGTTTGATTAGAATACCCCACCGACGTGACGGGATACCCACGACTGACTCGGCAGGATATCCGTGAGCGGTACGGCGGCAGATCCGCACTTCCATAGTACATCCTAGGGATGTAGATCTAAAAATAGACCCCATCACCTATGAGGAAGGGGCTTGGGCAGTATCCCCAGGGGATACAGATAACAACTGTCTAGTTAGACGACGATGGTGGGTATTTCATCGGGGCTCGATGCTATATTGCTCGAAGACTACTTAAGTTAAGATTTAAGTGATTAGGCCAAATTCACAACTAAACTAATAAGGAGATTAAACAAAACCATGCTAAGTAACGGTCAAAATCATTGGTTTATTTCCAGTTACTCAAATTGTTGTCCATAAGTGATTACTCGATAATTCTATGCTTGTTAAACTGCTGACATATGTGTGAAGGTCAATCTATATGTTCTTTTTGTTTCCCTATGGATCTAGGATGTAGCTCACCCCCCTTAGACTATACGTCGCAGGTCCAGGACTAGCGGCAGTAAAGACTTCTGGAGAAACTGGTCCAAGGGTTTCGGATTTCGTGCCCACAGAAGAGTCAGAACCTCCTCCTGAGGAATTCTTCTAGGAAACCCGCTGCATACTTTGAGAGTGAGTTGAGAGTATTATGTATGGCTTGGTATATCAAGCCTCTTTATTTCAAATGTTTTAATTACCATTTCTTGACAGAACGTATAGGATGAACTGTTATCACTAAACATGTGGGTAAGTTCTTATGTCCATGAATTGGCATGGGACAAGGACTGCCTTGCGATACCTTGATTATTTTTGAGTTTTTGTTTAGAGTAGCTATGTGTGCCTCAATTACAGTTTTGGATTGTATATATCAATGTTTTGTAAGGAACCCGGGGCACGGCCTTGAAGGTCGTGCAGATGGCACGGATTTTGGGGTTCCAAAATTTGGGCTGTCACAGTTTTGTTCGCAGCTTCCACGGCTCAATTAGTTTGAGGCCGATAAGGTGACGAGCGATGGTGCTTTATTTTATACTGCTAGTAGAAGGCTCAGATGCCCTTATTCACAAAGTTTGTGCTATTATCCATGATGATATCCTTGGGTAATCCAAATCAGCACACAATATTATTTTTGAGAAACTTCTATATGTGATTGGCCGTGATGTTGGCATATGACGCCGCTTCTACCCACTTGGTGAAGTATTCAATTGTGACGAGGATGAATCGATGTCTGTTTGATGCTTTCGGATTAATCATTCTGACGATGTCAAGGCCCCAGGTAGAAAATAGCTAAGGAGTGGTCATGCAGTGTAGATCGATGGCAGGAGCGTGTATCAAACTGGAGTGTTCCTGACACTTGTAATATTTCTAAACATGTTTGCAGCAATCTGATTCCATAGTGGTCCGAAAGTATCCCTGCCATAGAATTTTCTTAGTAAGCATGTGACCGCTGACGTGGGCTCCACATACTCCCTCGTGGATCTCCTTCATGATATTTATCGCTTCACTTTCTGTAAGGCACCTCAGTAAGATGTTATTGTACGATCGCTTGTAAAGGCATTCCCCATAAATGACGTAGCCTGCCGTTAGACGTTGAATGGTTCGTCGATCCGTCTTGGACGTACCTTCAGGGAAAGTTAGTGTCTCGAGGAAATTCTTGATATCTGAGAACCAAGGTGGCTCATAATCAGGCTTGGTAGGTTCCTCAATTTGGAGGCAGAAGGCCGGCTCATTCCTTTGCTTGATCATGATTAGCTTCATCTCAGCACTATATGAGATTTCTATCATTGACGCCAAAGTGGCTAGTGCGTCGGCAAAGCGATTCCTTATCCGGGGGACATATGAGAATGCCACGTCTTGGAAGCAAGCTATTAGATCCTTGAGGTGTTCATGGTAAGGGATCAATTTCTCATCTTTCATCTTCTAGTCACCATTCGTCTGGTATATGATTAACTACAAATCGCCAAGCACTCAAAGGTGAGTTATATTCAGATCGAGAGCCGCCTGCCAACCAGCGGCAGAAGCTTCGTACTCAGCCATGTTGTTAGAGCAAGGGAAGTTGAGCTTGATAGAGACGGGTATGTGGGATCCTTTCGGTGAAATTAGAATGGCGCCAACTCCCTAACCCTCGGCATTAGTTGCCCCGTGAAAGTGCATTACCCATGATTCCTCTGCTTCTTCAGCGTCATCTTTCATCATAAAAGGATGTCCTCATCTGGGTACTCAATTCTCAAAGGTTCGTGATCGGTGAGTGCCTGCATCTTGATTGACTTCTGAGTGACGTACGTGAAGTTAAACTAAGACAATAAAAGCTACCATCGTGCAGTTCTTCCAGTAAGAGTCAGCATCTCGAAAAGGTACTTCAACGGGTCCATTCAGACCAAATGTAGAACGGTTGGAGATAGTAAGTAATGGCGGAGCCTCTGAGTAGCCCATACAAGAGCCAGGCATGCTTTCTCCAAATGAGAATAGCATGTTTCATAGTCAGTAAACTTCTTGCTCAGATAGTAGATAGCCTGCTCTCTTCTTCCAGTCTCATCATGTTGCCCTAAGACGCATCCCATCGAAACTTTTGTCATGGAGAGATAAATCACGAGTGCACTTCCCGGCTCGGGTGGCACCAAAACAGGTGGGTTAAGGAGATAGCTTTAGATTTTATCTAATGATGCCTGGCAGTCATCGTTCCATTCAACGGGCAAGTTCTTCCTTAGTAGCTTGAAGATCGGCATGCAGATGGACGTTAGCTATGCAATGAACTGACTGATATGTTGTATTTTGCCTAAGAATCCTCTAACTTCTTTCTCGATAGATGGTGGTGGCATTTTTGTGACAGCTTTGACCTTGACTGGGTCGACATAGGCACGATATTGGCTAGCCACTGCGGGTACTTCACTACCATGAGAAACCCCACATCATATTACTTGATGACCTCATCTTTTACTTTCAACATCCACTCGGGTCGGAGACGTCTCAGCTTTTGCTTAACTGTGTCCAGACCAGGCATGTCCTCATACGACCAGGCAAAAATGTCTTGGTATGATCGAAGGAAATCGATCATACTTTTTCTTTCTTCGGGAGACAATGACATTTCGATTTTGGTAATTCAAGGAATCTTCTCAGTCCCTAGATTAACATCCTCGATTTCCTCAACAATAGGGGTAGGGCCATGCTCAAACTCAGCAAACCGATCAAGGATCTCATTGGGGAGCTCCTCCAAAGGGATATCCTCGTCTAGACTCACAACACCTACCTCTCCTTGTATTTCTACAGGGAAGGGGTCGATTTTACGTGGGACGGGTATTTCAATTAAGGTATCTTTTTGTGATACTTTATCTGGAATTTTAAATGACAATATTTTTAGACTTTGCAATTTTTTATTGTTTTTGGGATTTTGTATTTTTTTAATATTTTTGAGAGTTTGTATTTTTCCCATGTTTTTAAGATTTTTGTTTTCTTCGGAGACAGACCCTTGGCAACACAAGTCTATGTATATAGAAGGTATTGTTTGCCAAGGGCTTATCTCACTTATTATAGGTTATTTTTTTTGGAGAAATGGGTGCCAAATGTTAGGCCACTCCCCGCTTCTAGGGTTTGGGGCAAAGATGCCCAGTTGCGTACCTGAGAGTCCGCTCCTTTACCTGATTGGATGGAGGGGGTTGACTGATATGGCTCATTAGAGTCAGCTTTCATCATGTTGATCCCTATTTTATCCGAGATGATGTCCTCAAATGTCAATACTATTTTGTAGTGATTTACCATAGGGGGGGCTTGTTTAGGTACTGGTCGTGTTCCTCAAAGAGGGATAACGCGGCTAAATCTATCTCTAGGCTGGGAAGGGTGATGTAGGGATTGGTGGGGTGGACTGGTTCTGTGGGCTTGTGTGGGATTAATCGAGTTTCCTCATTCCGATCAATCTTCACAACCCCGACACTCACAAATGAATTTTTGATATGTGGCCTGGGCCGAGGTTTCTCCTCTATGTGGATCCCCCTGGCTTTTACAGTTTCTGTGGCATGGGCTTTCTCCTTAGCCTCCCATACTTCTTCTTCTATGGGCTTGTATCCTAGCCCAAACCTGACTTTCTGTCCCCCCTTAGCTGTGACGGGCTCCTTTCGTCATTGTAGTTTGGGCCCAAGACCCCTTCCTTTTTTATAGCCCCACTTTTGGAGCATAGCTACCACCGCTACAATTCAACCTCTGGTTCTTGGAATGATGCCCTCGATGGGTTCTGGGAGTATCATCGACACCTCGTACTCAAAACTGTAGAGGTCGACATCCTCAGAGGTGTGCGGCACATCCAGCACATTGGGCTTTTCAACGTTGTTGGTGACCTTCTCTTTCTCGTTGTGCCCCTCACCGATGATTGTGATGATCTTATGTCCAGATGAAAACTTGAGATTTTGGTGCAGTGTGGAGGGTATGACTCCGACTTCGTGCAGCCACGGGCACCCTAATAGTAGATTAAATGAGGATTTGATATCCATTACTTAAAAAAATATGAAGAAGGTCATTGGCCCAATTAATAGCTCAAGATCAACTTCTCCCATTATCTCTCTCTTGGTATTGTCAAAACCTCGAGCACTGGGTATCGTGGGTCTCACCATGCAAGGATCTACCCCAATCTTGGTGGCGGTTCTCAGCGGGCATATATTCAACACAGATCCATTAAAGATTAAAACCAAGGGAATTATTATATTTCCAGACTCAACGATTATATTCAAGGACTTTGAGTGACTACCTCCTTCCTCAGGTAAATGAAATGGCATTTGGAGCCATCAGTTGACCAATTATTTGCCCAACTTCATCCGAGTGAACCTGAAGTGACACATGCGCATTCTTTAACGCCCCCATTAAAGCTTGGAAATGGAGTGGGGACATCATTAACAGATCCCATACTGTAATACGGGTAGGCATTCTTCTCAGCTGAGTCTTTAGTATATGTTCTCGACTCATTTTCTCGAAGGGATTCACAGAGCTCCCTCCGGTTGATCTTGTGTTGCTGCAGGTGCTTCTGGCTACTTCAAGATCTTCCCGGGTCTCATGACGAAGTCCACTGCCCCTTCTCTGTTGCTGTCAAAATTGACATCTGTTTGCTCATAACTCAACGGGACCTGATGAGGATCGTATATTGGTCCCGAAATCTGAAATGGCATAGCTACTGGTATCAAATGCTCTTGCACTAAGGGCTCTCGAGGTGTGGGTAATACTTGATTTACCTCAGTGGTAGCTGGTTGGATGGCAAAATTGGGCCAGACAGGGGTGGTGAAGATTGTGAGTGGTGGCGCCGGGGGAAAAGGGGTAGGGGTAGGCCATTGGTAGCTGATGGGTGCTAGAGGGGGATTAGGGGTAGGGATTGGCCATTGGTACCTAATGGGTGCTGGCGGGGGATTGGGGGTATGATGGGTCACTGGAAAATTGACGAGGGTGGTGGTGTATGGTTGACATGCGTTTATGTGCACATAATTGACGAGTGTGGGTGATGGAAAGTAAGTCTTAAGATCCAAGGGTTCAATTTGAGGAGTCGGATTAGAGAAATAATCTGACAAATTCAGGGGTTCAATCACCCCAATATTCCTTTCTTCAACATTTCTTGGCAATGGTGCCACATAGCTCTCCCGATCACTGATGTAATCGGACGGCTCAAACTCAAATTTCTCCTCATATTCCTCTACCATCCCAATGGTGGGTCTGGGACTTGCTCCTCCGGTAGGGTGTGGGGGTAATGGCACCTGGTGGATATTTACATACTGGTTCACTCGCGAAGGTACTGGTGGAATGATTTTCTCGGCATTGATTAAATCTTGGATTACGTGCTTCAATGGGAAGCAATAATTAGTCGGGTGACTCGGGCCCTGATAAAAGTTGCAGTGGGTATTCGGGTCGTAGTTCTTTGGGATTGAGTGAGGAGGAGGTTGCGATTGATGAATAGTAACTAATCCCTTTTCTGTTAAGAAAGGCAAAAGTACACTTAGTGATTACCCTAATGGTGTAAACACTAGATCATAGCAGGCTCTCCTCTGCTCTGAAGTTATATGCATTCCTTGACCGTTCCCTGCTCTCTGTATCAGCTCAATTTTGACCGATGCTGGCTGGGCTGCTTGAAATTGGAACGGGGTTATATTATTGTTGGGCCTGGCATTAGCAATGTTTTGGACATCAGCCCCGGTTCTCTTATCATTCCTTTGTTCTGAAAACCTTCTAACCCCACTGGCTCCACTTGGTATATTTTTGTTTAGGCGCCCCTCCCTAATGGCATCTTCACAGCAGTTGGCCTTCCTCACCAGATCAACAAAATTGGACTGCTGCTGGTACACCAAAAAGTCTGAGATCACGGGTAGAGTATTCTTGGAAATCATTTCGATTTGCTCATCATCAGGTATCATGTTTCTGACTTGAGCTACTAGTGCTTTCCACCGCCCCAAGTAGTCACTGAAGGTCTCATTCAGGTTCTTCTTTAATCAAGCCAAGTCAGACTTACGTGGTTCGATGTCGATATTATAAACATATTGTTCCTGGAACAAGTGCGTCAAGTCCTTCCACGTTTTTATCATAGATGGTTCCAAAGATGTGAACCACTTCAGGGCCAAACCCATAAAACTCTTTTGAAAGACCTTTATCAACAGTCTTTCATCCCCTCTATATTGGCACATGTCCTCACAGTAGGACTAGAGGTGTGCAATAGGATTGCCGGTTCCGTTGTATTTATAAAAAGCCGGTATTTTAAATTTGGGAGGCAAGGGGACCTCAGTAAACAGGCACAAGTCTGTGAAGTCTGTGGTGTGGATTTCAGCACCACCCATCTTCAATAACTACTTCTGGATCTTGTCCAACTATTCTTTCAGCTGCTCTGACTCCTTAGATATGGGGGCCGCTTTCTCGGCAGTTGGTTGGATTTCACTTTGTGCTAGCAGAGGGGAAATGATTGGGGGGGGTTAAGGCTGGTCAATGCCTCAGCATAGGCTCCATTGTTCCTATTCGCATCCTCTTCATACTGTTGGTCGACAAAGTGAGCAGTGAGGGTGGGATTCTCATGCTGGTGTTGCATGGACTGAGTGGGAATGACATTAGTAGGGGTTAGGTGAGCCCATTGGGGATGAGGGAAAGTTTGTTGGGTGATGGGATGAGTGGAAGTTAGATTTTGGAGTGGGGCCTGAGGAGGCCATTGAGCATGGGGGAAGATTTGGAGTTGGCCTTCGGGTGTGGGGTCATGGGAAAATTGGGTTTGAGGTTCGGTGACCCGGGTGGGAAGGTTGGGGGTGGGTGAAATTTTGGGGGTATTTTGGGGGTCATGTGGGAAATGGGGGCTTGGTCCAATGGGCCTTGGGGCATGTGGGAAATGGGGGTTTGGATGGTGTAGATGATGGGGGTTTGATGGGGGTCATGGGGGAGTGAGGCATGGAGATTGGCTAGGGTATGGGATGGGTTCATAGATATGGGGTGTGGAGGAGAGGAGGCATTTTGGGAAGCCTTCCACATGGAGTAGGCTTGGAACATCTCCTCCATCATGACCATGGAAGGAGGGTTTGATGGAGATGGTGGATTTAAGGGGTGATGAGATGTAGATGGGGTGGATGTGGTGGGTAAATTGGGCATTGTCCCGAAAAAATCGAGCTTGACCAGGGTAACGGATGGGATATGGGGTGGATTAGAGGGATGAAGTGGGGCATTGGCCAAGGGGGATGGGTTGGGAATGTTTAGGGATTATGAAGGGTAAAGTGTTGGTGTTTGGGAAAAACCGGGCTTGATCCCTGTAAAAATGGGCATGACACGGGTAGATGGGAGGATTTGTGGGGGGTTGAATAAGGTGGAGGTGACATAGGTGAATGAGGGTGGATCGGGCCTATATGGGGAAGATGGAACATGGGCCATGGATGTGGATGGGGAAAATTGGGTTGGGTTTTGTAAGGATGTTGATGGGAAATGTGTAAGATTTGGCATGGATTCGAGAGGGGGCATGGGCATGGTTTGGGCAAAAGATGGGGAATGGGGGGAGGGTGATTTTGGATATTTTGGGAAGTGGTGTTTGGGAAGATGGGGGTACCAAAGGACCCGGTAATTGTAAAAGGTGATTGGGTGACGGGGATGGTGGAAAAAATTTCTCCCGAATGGGAGTGGGTTAGAGAATGTGGCGGGGATGAATTGAGATCGACATAAGCCGAGTCCACTACCCACAACATGCCTCGGTATAGGTGCCTTAGATAAGGCCCGAAAACTTTCCTCCTTCTTCCCCTACGGGACAATGGAGGGCAAGATGATGCCGTTGTGCCGGCACCACAAGAACTCTATTTCTTAGATTTTTTTTTTTTTGATTTTTTAATTTAAAAAAAAAACTTTTTGTAAACATAAAGGTTCTGAGGCCTTGGAATTTCCTTCTCGAGTGACTTTTGTATCTTAATTTAAGACCCGCGGCGATGATTCTGAAGCACTTCAGAAGAATCAATGGAAGACCTTTGATCTATTAAAGGCACAAAAACCGATGTAAATGACCCGATCCCTCAAAATGAGTCAAAAAGAAGTTACCTTCTTTTGATCAACGGGTGCGTATTGGGTGTTGGAGGTGGCGGGGCTCAAACAAAGGCACTAATACACTAATCGGGGGACTCAGGATGTGGAAAAGACCACAGATCTAAACTGTTGGTTGTCAGAGCTATACTGGCGTAACTAATACATGCGCCAGAGTAAAAATCCCAGATTTAAAGCTAGCGCAACTATTAGTTACGCCAGTGTACTATTGGGGCATTTTGCATTGGCGCAACTAATAGTTGCGCCAGAGCAATATGGCTCTCTAGTTTGTTTGACAGCAGCAAGTTCAATCCGGAATTGGTCTCTAAACTAGTCTTTTGTGGAAGCTAGACTTCCGTGAATTGACTAATTTTTTAGTGGATCGTTCTCTCCTCACCGAACCTAGGGTTTTGAGTACGATATAACTCGCTAGCGCGCTCCCCAATGGGTTTTAAGCTTGTAGGAATAGGTGACCCACCCGATATACCTCCGGCGCAAGTGCCTTCTTAGATACTTGGTGGGTTGGGACTTTTCTGGATCATCACCACTAGAGGTTGCCGCCTTACTAAGACCCGGGTGGTTGTATGTGTGTCTAAACCCAACCCTTTAAAAATCTACCCCGTAAAAACAAATTGATTAAGTTTCCTATCTTGGTTAAATTTTAATTTTTTTCAAAGCCTTTTCATTTATGGGAGTTTTCTTTAGTTCAAAGATCGGGGGTAATGATCCCGTGTTGCCACTACTGGCCGGCGTCCATTGTTGGAATATGCTTGCACAAGTAGGCCTGCCAATCGGCTAAGGCACTTTAAATGGCGAAAATTTAAAGAAAATTAAAAGACAATGCGCATATAGGCCCGCCGATCGGCTAAGGTACTAAAATGACAGAAAAGTAAAAATAATTAAAAGATAATGCGCATGTAGGCCCGCCAATCGGCTAAGGCTCGTAAATGACGTAAAAGTAGGGGTAAGTAAAATGACTTAATGGGAGGGGTGAGTAAAAATAAAAATAAAATATTAAATAATAATAAAAAGGTTAGTAAAATTAAAAATAAAAAGGCCAAGTTCAAAGGGAAGCTCTACAAGCTATTCCCCAGCTGAGTCGCCATCTATGCAACCGTCGGATTTTTGACGATCCCGTCATGGTGATGTGCTTACTAACAAAAATATAGAGTTGTTACCCGGAGCTTTTGGTGTCCTGAGAAACCTAGATCATTTTTATAAGCACTAAAGTGCCACAAATATGACTCTGAATCCGGTCCACACCAAAGGTTCTTGGGTAGGGGCTTCGGTTATCGATTGGGAATGTGTTAGGCACCCAATCAACCCGCTTAATATGGTCTCTACTTATGGACAAAATAAAAATAATATAAAAGAAAAGAAAAAGGCTTCCACTTGCCCAAAGGGGCTTAAAATCTTATTTGTGCCCCACCGTTCCTACTAAAAATTCGGCGGCGTAACGGCACAAATGGGAGGATGGAGGAATGACCGAGAAGGTATAGGAATAGAGGGGAGAGTTGGAGCTCTCGAGCCCTTGTTGCACCATTGAGGAGTCTTACGTAGGCTTGCTTTGATGAGCTTTTGAAGGCTTGTATGATGAAAAAAGGGTTTCTAACCTCTAAGGCTTGCTAGCTAAGAAGTAGAGAGGGAAGGCAACTGGATAGCACACACCTAACCTAGAGGCTTCTTATGAAATGTAAGGCTTGGAAGAAGGTTTATCAATTCTAGAATTTGTATGAGTAATGGTGCACCAAAGGGAGAAAGATCTTCTCACTTTAAGCTCTTTCTCTCTTAGATAATTTTCTCAACCTTTAATCCAAGGAGAGGGGGGCTCTATTTATAGGAAAAGGATAGGTTAGGAGGCTACTTAGATGCTAATTAGGGTTAGCAATTACGTAATCTCTAATAAAAGGTTTCTTAGGATTTTGAGAGGTTGGAGATGTTTGGGAATGGTTTTAATGGTGGATGATAGGCTAGTGTCTTAAATCACTTAAGGGTTGCAAATAGGCATTAAAAGGCGCAATTGAACTAGAAAAATACCACCCCAAAGATCAAGATGGTCAACAAGTCAAATCCCAATCTCAATTTTCTGAGTAAAAAACCACAGGTACTGTTCATATGCCTGGCGCAACTAATAGTTGCGCCAAGCATATGTATAGTAATACAGTGATTCACAATGGTTTTGTGAGGTTGCAAGCCCACGGGAGGATCCACTTCAGTGTGGCGCAACTATTAGTTGTGCCAAATCATTTTTAGACACAAAATTGCTTGGCGCAATTAATGTTGCGCCAAGTCAAAATCCTGCAAAACTTCTCGATTTGCAAATCGTCATAACTTTCGCTATATAACTCCAATTGAGGCGGTTCTTGGCTCGTTGGAAATCTGGGGAAGTCTTCTTTCCAATAGTATATAACTTAATAGTAGTAGAAGACCTCAGCTAGTCCTGGTTCACTACTCTTCATCCATTACCAGGCAAGGTTAGGTTTAGGGTTCGGAAGGGTTTCTAAGGGTCGGGATTGGTTTCTAAAGGTACTAGGTAAATTCTAAGGGATTTGGGATGATTCCTAAGGGTTTGGGAAGGTATCTAAAAGTACCATACATGCCATCAAAAACTCAGAGACGTGCCTCTCTGGAAATGTGTTTCGATCGGGCCTTGGGCCAAATTTGGGTGTCTACACACACAACACTTACCCCTTCAAGGAAACACAAATCCCAAAGCAAAATAAACAAGTCGATAAGATTTGAATACTTAACACCCATCACAAACTTTTGAAAACTCACACCTTTTAACAAGTATCACCTCAATTCAAACAAAAGATTAGAACCAAACACCGTAAACTTCACTCTACAAAAAATGAAACCCTAAATTATTCGGGAACCCGCCAAGAAAAATGCCCCAACCAAACCCACCGAAACCAAGTAAACCCTCTAAACAAACCCCATAAAATAAACTGAACTTCAAGCTAAACTAAATCCTAAAATAAGTCAAACAAATCAAATAAACCCAACTAATCCGCTAATAAGTTTAAACGAATAAACAAGCACGACGAAACAAAAAAAAATGCCTCTTTATAATTTAAAATTTTATAAGTATCACCGGAGGCATACCTCCTAAATTTACAACCCAAAATGAAAACCTAAAACTTTAACCTATAACCCAAAACGAAGTCTGGATTCAAAACTGAGATGAACCGAGGAGCAAATTTCGCTCTGAGCGTTCAATTGGAGACTTCAGGGAGAATTGGTTGGGAAACACAACTCTCCACTTTTTAGTCTTTCTCTTCCGCTATCTTCACCTCCTCCACCGCCGTCTCCTCAACACTGCCTTCACCTCTCCCTAAAAAGGACCGATGTGAAGACTAGCACTCTCATTCCCAATACCGCCCACTCCTAGAATGACGCCATCCACAAGCATCTCTTTAGGACGAAGATCACGCGAAATAACAAATATAGGAAGAAACGACATCTCAATCGGATGATTAGATCACTAGATATCACGAAAACATGAATTTTAGAATACAAGATATCCAAAAAAAAGGTCAAAACTCGAGACTAAACCAGAGAATAAAAAACCAATGAAAGCTCACTCGCTTATATAGAGTACGGACTCAATCCCGCGCATAGCCACATGCGTTTAACCAAATCACGCGCTAGGCACACTGCGAACGATCCAAAACACGTGCCAAGACCCAAGCACTCAATGAAACCATCGCCCGCCTCAATGGTGTGACACTCCAATCACGTGCACTCCATGAACCGCGCAAATTTATCAAACGCCACACTACCGCCACACGACCTGAAAGGTCACCCGTACATTGACCTACTGACGTCTAGATCACGCACTATTATTATAGCGCGTAACACAATCACACGCACACTCAGAAATGCATAAACGACCCCTCAAGCATGAGATCACACACCCAAAAATAGGTGCACAATTGTATTGAGCGACGTAAAATAGGCGCTAGGAACACTGCACATGATCCAAAACACGCACCAATACCCAAGCGCTCAATGAAACCATCACCGATGCCAACGATGCGATGCTTCGATCGCGCACACTCCATGAACTACATAAATTTATCAAACGACACACTGCCGCCGTGTGACCTGAAAGGTCACCCATACACTGACCTGGTGACGTCTCGATCACGTGCTACGGTTCTAGCGCATAGCACAATCACACGCACACTTAGAAATGCGTAAATGGCCCCTCAAGCGTAAGATCGCACACCCAAAAATAGGCACGCAATCGTATTGAGCGACCTAAAACAGGCGCGCAATTCCTGACTTTGGACGAATTTACACCCTCACACCTTTGTATCCCATCTTGGATGAAATTTAAACCATCGTCGATGCCAAAATTCTTCAATCCCATCGCATACCCTTGCGTGAGAAGGAAGCATCGGCAGCATCCGTCCCCATCGCGATAACGTGTACACATGTGATATCACCTTAATACCCAGTCCCATCATCATAAATTAACCATACCCTCATGACCCATCGCGAGAAGCCGAAAGCAAATCTCCCGAGAACGCGAGCATGCCATCACTAAATACGCTCAGTGGACATCCCATCGCGAACATCATTACTTGAAAAAAAAAAAAGAGCTCAGACAGCACATGTCACGCCGTATGACAAAGAGAGGGAAAGCTTGAGCATCTCCCATCGCTAAGGCAAAGGGCCCTCTCTCTCCCGAATTGATCCCCACGTCCCACCAGGACTCACCCAGCACGCAGCCAAAGAAAGGGAGTATTCCCAGATCCCATCGTGACATCATTTCTCCCAAGACATCACATCACAACCACCAAACCCTACCACAGCGGACCCGAAGAGAAGAAAGCTCTAAAGTCCCATTGTGGTTCCACCCCCAGCAACCCACCAGTCCCATCGCGGACAACACAAGCTGCATGCCATCCAGGTAAGTATCACCCCTAGGTAAGTATTACCCACTTTTTTTGTTTTTACTCGATATTCCTCATAAATATATATAGTTAGCTATGGTTATGTCAAAATATTTTCAAAACCCGTCTCTCTCGACTCGTGAACCACTGTAGTCCTTCCACAAGAGACAATCATCAGTACTCGTCGAGAATGGTAGATGGAGTATCTAACATGCCAAGTGTCATCTTGACAACTATAATAACAATCAGGTCCACAAATCTCGTACTGGTGGATCAGCTCAGTGACATTTCGGAAGCCACATTTTTCACTGTTTTACCACCGAATTGATCTTAAGTTAAAATCCCTAAAATTTAAAATTTTAAAATTTCTCGAATCTTCAAAATCCCCTTACTAAAAAAAAAACAAAAAAAGAGAGAAGAAAAAGAAGAACAAAGTAACAAAATAAATAGACCCAACTCACCTTTCCTTAAATACTAAAAAAAAATAAAATTAATTAAGTGCCCCATCACTCGCGCGCAATAAATTACACTTAAACTTGACCTTTAACTCCCAAGATCCCTGAACTCGCAATCAAGCGCATATCCCACTGCGCATAATTGGATCAAGAGCATACGCCACTGCACAAGATCGTTTGTTCAAACACATTAGGACTAGAATTCCCAACTAAGACCGTCTAAGCTCGCAATCAAGCGCACACTCCACTGCACAAAATCGTTTGTTCAGACACATTAGCACTAGAATTCTCAACTTTGAGACCGACTCCAGGTGAATCAAGCGCACGCGCCACTGTGCAGAATTCAATTGAGCACACCTCATAAGACCCAACTTTAATTACTAGCCCAAACCGACCATTCCACTGGAAAACTGAACATTGAGTATATTTAATCTAAGAACTTATAAATGCCTATTAGAAAAGGAATGTCTGACGTACATTGGTGTGAGCAATAATGCGCCTGTTCTGACATGACTTGCAAAAGCCTTCGATATTATATGATACTTCATTTTATTATTATTGATCCCTAGACTTTGTTTTAGACATTTGATTGATGCCCCGGTACCTCAATTACGTAAAATCTCTCTGTTAGCCCGCACCATGCGACGGGATGCACCATGCACCCACAGATCTGGAATGTGCCCTTCGACAGCTACCATTTGCCCTTCAAATGTCCATTTTAGCTTGCACTGATAGATAAGAAAGCCAAGCCTGTATGTCAGCATCACCAAGTCACATTTATCAATTCCTAAGAGAAACGAGAAGACACCTCGAATGAGGGGTGTCTACTTCTTCGACGTGTTCTTACTTCACAAGAGCGGCCGAAGAGGGGCATCTATAGTCACCCCCATTTTGCCCTCTCGAAATACACAAATCTTTTTGGTCAACCTTTGACCTCATAACCCTAATTGGGACCATATACTGAAATAATAGTACATGGCTAGACACAGCTGAAACAATAGCTCTGTGGCTCAGGCCTCATACCCTAACGCGAGGACCATGCACTGAACAATAGTACATGGCTGAACACAAGCACAAACAATAGCTCTCTGGATCAGATCCCAATGTAGAGAGACTATATATTGAAATAATAGTATATAGTCAGAATGCAGACTGAAACAATAGTCTCGCATTTCAGACCCCTAACCCTAATGTGAGACCATATACTGAAACAATAGTATATGGTTGGGCACAGGCTGAAACAATAGCTCTGTGGCTCAGGCCCCATACCCCCGACGTGGGAACCATGCACTAAAACAATAGTACATGGCTAAACATAGCCTGAAATAATAGATTTGTGGCTCAGATCCCAACGTAGGGAGACTATATACTGAAATAATAATATATAGTTGAAATACGGGCTAAAACAATAGCCTGACATTTCAAGCCCGACCCGGACCCGGACAACCTCGAATTAAGTGCCTAAAACTAAGCACTTAATTCGATTGCACGCTAAATCACAAGCGCGCAATTAGTCCCTTCCCAGACCAGACTACCTTTTCCCAGACCAACTTGAGACTCGATCATGCGTCTATCATGAGACGCGCGATTGGATTGAGCACCACATCACCGACGAGCAATTTGCCTACGCCCGGCCTAGCCTCACCATCCTTGATCCCTAAGTTTCCTCCATTAAACGCTTCAAGAGTGGTGCTTAATTAGATTACACACTCCAAAATGAGTGCGCAATTAGTTCTAACGCTATTAGGACTAGGAAACTTGCTGAGCAAGTTAGCCGGTCGCTCACTGAGTCGGTGACCGACTCAAAGCGATTAAGCACCGGAAGACCGGTGCACAATTTGATTAAGCGCCTGAAATAGGGTGTTTAATTGAAGAAAAATCTATAAAAGATTTTTTTCTAATTCGCCCTGGGAGAGGCTAACAATTTTGAGAGTGGACGGACTTTTTTTTGGGATTTCGAAACCAGAGAACTCTGAGGACAAACCCATAGAGCAACCTAATCATGATTTCGAGATTGAAGCTTCGAATCTTCAAGATTTCTCTTTGCAGTCCCGACCCTAGGTAAGGATTTAATTTTTCTCGTAATATCTAGTCACTAGAATTAGGAATTCTATTAGTTTCAGTTTTCAATCTTAGACCGTTGCACCCTTTCCGGACCGCAATTCTCTTTATCTAGCTCTAGTTTTCCAAATTTAGAACCAGTCCTTAATCCGACGGTCTGACGCACTGATCCTAGGCTTTAATTCCGCTCTAAAATCTTAATCTCTAGTCCTATCAATAATCTCTAGTTCTATGTCTTAGACTCTAGAATCAGTCCTTAATCAACGGTTTGATTTTCTGATTTCGAACCCGAATTCAGTCTTAGAAATTTAAATTTTAATTTAATTTCTTAGTTTAATATTTCTAAGAATCCTAAGTATTAATTTTAGTTTCTATAATTCTAGTTTCTCAATTTAATTCATAATTATTACTCCGAAATCGACTCTGAAAAATCCAAAAATACTATTTTATCATCATAAATCCAATTTATCTTTAATCTCAGCCATCCGATTTACCCAAGGGAGCTTACAGAGGATACTCAAGAATGAGGCCAATCCTCCTTAGCATAGCGGGCCCAAACCTCTTTTTTTAGAATTACTTAGTTCCTTTAATTAGGATTATAATATCAGTTCCATAATTTCTTCTTCAAATTTTAGTATAGTCAATTTACATGTTTTATTGCAATTAAATAATTGCTTCTATTAGAACTCTAATAAAATTAGTTCCTTTATTTTAATTAGATAATTCTAGCATAGTTAATTTCTCGCTTTATTAGACCCCAGTATCAATAATCAGTCTTTTTATTTTAGTTAGAATCTTAGTATAATTAATTTATTGGTCTGATCATAATTATAGTCAAATTAATTCCTTTATTTTTAATTAAAATTTAGTATAGTTAATTCATTGCTTTAATTAGAATTTTAGCAAAATTAGTTTATTTGCTTTAATTAGAATTTAAATAAAATTAATTCATTGCTTAAATTAGACTTTTGGTAAAATTAGTCTTCTATTTCAATTAGAATTTCAGTAGAACTAGTATACGTGCTTTACTTAGAATTTCAGTATAACCTGCGCGCTTGGTTTAATTAAAGTTTCATTAAGTTAATACACCTGCATTCCTAGTACAATTAGGTGACCGATGTTAATTGGACTTTTAGTAGTATTAGGACACTTTATTAATTAGAATTCCAGTAGTGCTAAGAAACTAAAATTAATTAGACTCTTGATAGAATTAGAATACTAGATTTTTAAACTATAATAAATTCCCACATGACTAAACTCATAGCAAATTGGGAAGTCTAAACTAACTAGAACTGCAATAATAACAGGGGAAGGGAAGAAAAATTAAACTATCTAAATCATAAGAAAAGACATAGCTGGCGAAGTTCGCAAGCAGATGATTCAGTAAAGAAGTAACCCATACTCGCTCTAAAGTGTGATCATTGATGTGTTGCAGCATCGTTAAATATCTGCAGCTGGCAATCGCAACAAACTAGGAACCTTCCTAGAAAACCCTTTATTTCTAGCATTCCAAACACGGCATCGCTAGAGTCCACTGGGACAGAATTGGAGCCACTGATTGAACGGGGACTGAGAGGAACCCAGAAAAAGTGTGCACCAACAAGTACGTGCTACCCCACAATAATCCCAAGCCACACCATCGGCACCAACTCAAGAAGCCCCAACTTCCTCTCACGCCGAACCAATCCCCTCTAGTCACGAGACTTTTGCAATTGCCGACCTTGCTCGGTAAATGAGAGAAAATCATGAACAAACCCTCCAACATTTCGACAACCTCTACCAGAATAATTATATGTTTCATCAATGTGTCGACTATATTGAAGAGGCCACCACTCTTTTGACGGAGCACACCTTCAAGACAGCCTCAACCCTTTACATTGGTCGAGCACGAAATTACGAGTCTATATATACCCAAAACGCAGCCACTTTAGTGCCAGAGGTTGCTCAGAAGGATGCAAGACCACCATCAGCTAGAGAGCGTCAACATAGATCACAGTCTGGTGAGTATCACACTCACTTTTATATAGTTTTTGTTTGTTCATAAATAATGACCTAATTGTAAACCTATTGTATGATCCCTGCACCTGATTTCTTTTACTCTATAGTAATAGTTTTATACCTCTGTATGTGTTTATTTTGCATTATAATATGACACAAGTAACATTAGATTGATTTCCTACTTGATTCTGACTTATAATGTGATAAGCTTTTAACTAGTCATGTCAATTTCGTCAAATCTGTTTATTTTCGAGGACAAAAATCCCTTAAGGAGGTGAGGGTGTAATAGCTACCATATTTTAAACCACTATCGGGTATGAACACGAGTCAGGTCAGGCGTGTGCCTAACACAGGACACAATGGACCTATTTATGTTAGTGTTTAAAACCGATAAGAATGTGAGGCCCTTAGTAGCCCAGTCAAAATTTTTAGTAAAATCCAGTCATTCATACACTTAAAGATAGTGTATTAAAAATACACTTGAATTTTAAGCTTCCATATACCATAGATGTGTATTAACTAATACACTGAATACAAAATGCCATCCTATATACTATATAGTATATAAGTGAAAGTGCTTTACACTAAAGCCAAACTTCAGCTTTATACACTTAAGCAATGTATTAGTTTTACATTGAAGTTAAGTTTGTTTTGTCTTATATGCTTATATACTAAAAAGCAGTTGCTGGCTTTACATGAGATTCCAACTCTTAATAACTTATAAGCTATTTACCTGCCAGCAAAGTTCCACGGCTGCATGAGTCATTCTTGACTCCCATGCATGCAAAGTGCAGCTAAACCACTACAAAACTCGGCATAGCTTTCTTCTTCTTCCTGCTATGAACGTGAAGGAAATCCCATAGCAGACCAAACCTACAAAATTAGTAAAATCTCATAGTAGAACTGAAATCCTTCTTCTAACTCAAACCCAATTCCTTTTCAACCTTTTCAAACCTTGGATTCGAACCCGTGAGTTATAAAGCGACCCTACGATACGGTCGTGAGAGTTTCGGTAGACGAACCCTTGGTCTCGGAGAGTTCTTGCGGCCCTAGCTTCGACAAATGTTTTACGAGCTCAGCGAACTCGATACCAACACTTGTTTGACATCGTCGTAACCACAAATCCACCAAAAGGTATACCATAAATAAATCAAATAATAGGCTAGGTTCGTTTCATTAGTAAGTGTACAATAAACATTAAGTCTTTGGTGTCGATTCCATACAATCGGATCAACAGCCTTGAGACATAAGATTTGTGTGGAAGGTTTAAAGTCAACATCTCCAAATTATTGCAATCCGGATCTTTCATACCGGATTTAAGAAATAAAATAGGTTCTAGGTACAATATATAAAAGAAACTATATATTTAGACAGTGTAGAAGTCCTAGCATACCAAGTGAACTAAAGAGCAAAAGAGGAGCAAGAGGGCACCATGGCAAGCTTGAGCATCATGCTTGCCACGGCAAGCTTGAGCATCATGCTTGCCACGGCAACCTCACAAGGTTGCCGCGGCAAGGTGCTTAGCTGAAGAGCTTGCTGCGGCAACCTTGTTGCTTGCTGAGGCAATCCTGTGTCTAGGATTTGTGCTTGCTTTGTGATGCGTTCAGGTTGTATGTGTGTGTTGTGTATTAACTCTTAGGACTAGTGACCATATAGGGCACTTATGTAAAGTCTATGGTGACCCAGTGAACCATTATAAATGCTAAAAACATAAATGTAAATCATAGGTGCTTGGTACACATGACGAGCTTGTAACGATGAGTTTAGCTTGGATGCATGTGTGTACATGTAGCAAGTAAAGAGTAAGCTTGAATTAAGGTAGGGAGCACTACAAATAAAGCCACATACGCCGATGGCGGGACTTTACCAGCCGTCGGTAAAACTAATCGCCGATGGCGTAATCCAAAACTATACGCCGACGATCCTACGCCGAAGGTGACATAACCAGCCGTCGGCGTAGGCCCTTTATTTAAAAAAAAAAAAAATATTCCCAATTGCTATACCTACCTAATGTTCACAGGTTCCTTCCTAGCCGTCGGTTCAATGCAGGTAAGAGTAGATCCACTTGTAATCATTTCTCTTATCTCTTTCTTCATGGCAATAGGCTAACATCTGGTTTATGAAGGATCTATTTCCCTGTGAAACCATAGAGGGTGGCAGTTAACAGTTCAGCAGCCATTTGGAGAGGTTTTTCTGTAGCATAGTGATCAACAACTACAATAAGGTGTTTGTTAACTACACACAAAACTTGCAATTACTAACTACACCATTAAACCCTACAAGCCAACCCAAAAATCACTTGTCTGGCATTGCTAATGTTTTCTACTTATACACCAACCTAAAACTTATTATGCACAATTCAATTTTACAAGCAGACCATTTTAGAATCCACAACTTGGCCAGCCTTTTTTTAAGAAATCAGAGAATGATGCCAGAGATTAGTTCTTGAAAAGAAACAGATTTTATTTTCTAAATCTAACTGCACAAGTTCAAACCTCATTTAATGCGGAGAAAACAAATAGAGTTTATCTTATTTTAGAATTCTGAGATTGATGCTAGAGATTAATCTTTGAAAATGAACCATCAATGGTCCAACGGGTAAGAGAAGTAGCATTGGTGAAGAGTTGTGTGCCTGTAGCAGATTGTGTACAAAACAAAGGAGAATACAAGAGGCTTAGTCCACTTGGGATTCATTGAGCAAATTGTGGCCTGGTCTTGTGGTTGGATCCAAGTAGTGCACAAGGGTTCATGCAAGGTCGATTTATGATATTGGCATCTCGTGGACAATGGATTCCTAGACCACCAACTTTGATCATCACCCTTGCAAGATAAACGACTCTCGACATCAGGGTACATCAAGAGGCCACACAATGTGTTAGGTGAAAGAATGCGACAACTTACACATCAAGATCAAGTGTACGAAACTGTGCATCCAAATTCTTGACGATGTTATCAAAATGGACAGACGCAAGCAAAGATTTTTGTGATCTGATTCCTGCAAAGGAGAGAATCCCAGTTGTTCAATCAATTGATAACCAGAGTTCTTGAATAAATGATTACTATGAGTCAGTCTCAATATAATTTTATCACTCTTTTTTCTGTCGTCCAGAGAATTGAATCAAGAATACTTTTTCTTCATCATCAAAGAATCAATATTCCTGACCATAAGCAAAGCCTATATTTCTACTAGACAAAGTGAAAGTTTTCAATGAATTTCACCAAAATTTGCCGAAATGATAGTCAAAGATTGGAAGTTGGAACACAATGTAAATATCTTTGTGCCAAAGATTGACACAATACCTATCATCTTATTCAACACCATTGACCATTGAATTAGATGATGGGTTTTAATTGTGTCAGTTAGAAGATAGATATGTTACTTGATGTCAATTTTTGGCACCAAATATCTTTCTTTTAAGACTTGTACAATGGCACAAATCTCATGAGCAAGTGGTCCTTCCCTTACATTCTTCCTCCTTCATGAAATGATGTCAAGGCAAGGTTTATAGAAAAGAAAAGTAAACGCAAAGCTGCAAAAGAAAGAAGAATTTGAGAGAGAGAAGAAAATGAGAGACAGAGAGAGAGGGCTGTGAGCTAAGAGCTGTGAGCTTTTTACTTGGAAAGCTAGATCCTTTACTTGTGGAAGGCGTGAACTTGTTAGAGAGTGGAACATTGAGAAGTGGATAATATCAAGGATGAGCTCCAAAGGGGTACCTTTATTTTCAACCCAGGATTCTTCTTTCTCAACTCTTATTTTACATGCTTGAAATGTTGATCGCTATAAATTAGACGATGGAGATTTTTTTTGTGCCAATTTTCAACACATCAAAACTTGAGATCATATTACTACCATCATACAGTAAGATTGATTCCACAACAAAAAGTGATTAGAGAATCACATTTGATGTACTTCTTATATACATAACCTCCAAATCTTAAGATTTCTGAAGCTACGAAATCTAACCTCCAAAAACAATTGATCAAGACCGAAAGAATACTTCAATTTATCAAGCAAAATCTCCAAATTCCTTAAAATCGGATAATTTTATGTAGTCTTAGCCTGGACAAGTCAGCAATAACAAAAGATCAGCCAATAAAAAGAAAAAGTATCACATACCTTGAGAGAAGGGAAAACACTTCATTGGGTGATCGGACAAATTTTCATCCAACCGCTCTCGAAGGCTATGAATGTGCGTCAAGACAGGGCCTCCAACCATGGCTTCTCTTTCTATCTTTCTATTGGAAAGTTGACAATTTTTCCCACTTCATCTACAGCTCTCTCCATATGCTGCTTGATTGTTGCAAGAAATGACAACATCAGTTACAACTACTGAGAGGTGACAAGCACCAGTTACAACAACTGGTATTTCTGGTTTTCTCAAAAAATTTCAAATACCAGTATGTTCAAATCGGTTTATACCATCCCTGGTTCACCCGGTTACAGGATATACCAGTCTAGAAATCTGATAATTTCTGAGATTTTAAACCATTATACAGTTCCTGGTTCACCATTGTGTTGTAGCCCGTCTATTCATCATCGTCGTGTCATAACCCGTATATATGTGTTATTTCTCCAACCATACCTTTTCAGGGTATGGGTCATAATACATGAAAAGCTCATAACCATTTTTCACCATATAATAGAACAACTCATGCAAGCCATAGAAGTACAGATCAGATTCGTGAGGTTGCAAATTGCTTGCTCAAATTTTATCAACTAATTCTTTCCATTTCCTTGATAATGAATAGATATCAACCTAAGAAAAATCATAGATAATGAAATCGAGTAGCCAAACATTGTTTTATTATGAATAAATAATAGGTGAAACAGAGTAGCAACTAAGAACCTTGTGTGCATCCTGAAGAATTGGAGTAATTAACCCACCATCCATAGCCACAACAACAGTGATATTAATGCTACTATTACATGTGAAGCTCTTACCATCTCTATAGCTAGAATTCACAATGGGGTGTTTAACCAGGGCAAGAGCGGTGGCCTTTGCAAGCAATGCAGTCACGGTCATGCCTTTGGGCTTTGTCTGTTTTTTTTTTCACAGATAGAAACAAATATATCAAAGATAGAAATTTATTCTAACAGAAACTAACAAAAGAAAAACAACCATTTTCATGTACAACATATTCAAACAAATCCTGATTTTTCAGCAATTTGTTTGCAAAATTGAATACAGTAAAAAAGAATAAAGATAACCCATTTTCAAAAGCATAAAATTCAAATAAAATACTGATTTCTTACCTGATTTTTAGAGCAAGTGATATTGACATATATGTTCCACTTCCCAGCATTGTTTTATCATACAATAAATGGTGTTAGATTCATCGATCACCTATATTTAACCGTGAAACAAGTTTTTTACCCGAGATATTAATTGACGGTATCGTTCTTCAGGTTAATTTTTCAGAGCTTGTTGACGTCCGTACCTTAAATCCTCTCAAACCCAATCAAGTAAAGATAGTTTCTAGTTGAACAATAATGAATATGGACTGATACTCTATAAAAATGTATTTGCAAAGTTACCTCTTATGAATAGAAAATTTGCAAAGTTACCGACATATCAAAAGAGAAAGATGAATAGATAGGAGCTTTTATTATCATGGAAGTCATTATTTATCAAAAGAGAAATAAAATCTAGAATCATTTTCCCGAAGGGCATTTTTGATATTATGTTCGGTTCATGTCGGATACATATCAGCTGATATAACCTGATATAGGCTGATATTTGTCCCAATATTTGACCCTATATCGAATCGGGGGTGTATATGATATCAGATGGGGCCTAACCTGATAGCTGATACGCATCAGATATGGCCGATATTTAAGACCATGGTCTAGATCAACAAATCAAGGAGCAGCACTTGATCAATTATTCCTAAAGTCTGAATATGATCAGAGTTCCCAAATATTACAAAATTTTTACTCTGAAACAATATAGAATAACTTCAGAAATGCAGAAAGTGAAAGGTAGTTTTTCTATGATCATTAGGCCTAGCAACCCAATAACCTTTTATGTGGACTTCTTATTAACATGTGGCAGGCTCACTTAACACTGAACGAAATGGCTCTATTATATGGAAAAGGTTTTCAAGTCCTCCTACAAACCACACAGAAAGGGCGCACTAATTGATACTTGCTTGTCAAGACAAAAAATCTAATTGCCCAAGGTTCAAACCAAATTACCATGGATTGGATCAATTGCAATTCTCTATCAATTAAGTATATAACCATTTTCAATGAGATTTATATAGTTGGGAAGAAATAACTTGGATTCACCTTAAGACCATATTAGAGGTGAAGTACACTAAGATTTCTGTATGTAAAATATCACACGGAAGTGCAACTGAATTTTCTTTCTTTCACGCCTAAAATTTGGCCATACTTTAAAGTTTAAAGTAATGAAAAGGTAAATTACCTGCTGACTCATCTCAACAATTCCACCTGCATTGTCAGCTATGGGGCCAAACATATCCATAGTAAGAACATAAGTCGATCTAAGCATCCCCATCGTGGAAACAGTTGTCCCAAACAAGGCCCCAGTTGATTTCCAAAGATCATCAACCAGGCCAAGTGTGACCCAACCAAAAAGCGGAGATAATAGATACACTTATTACGAGAACAGAAATGATAGCTGCTTCTAAACCCAAACTGATGCCCACAATTATGTTAGTTTCATGACCAGTAGAGCTTGAAAGGGCCAAAGTACGCACAGGCTCGTACTTGTAATCAGTGTAATATGTGGTTATCCAAACAAAAGCATACGCCGTCATAATTCCTACCAAACCGCACGAGGGGAAGTTCAGCCATGCAGAGGGTGCTTGTTCAGTATAGAGAAGCCAACGAGTGAACTGTTATAAATAATCCAAACATCCACCAAAGAAAAATATATTTATATATTAATATCACAATTGAAAAAAATAAACCATGGAGCAGTTAAGCTAAAAGAAACAGAGAACATCAGATGATCTTCATAAAAATAAAAAAATAATCAGAAAATAGATAACAAAAAGATTAGCATTAACCATGAACGATAATTAAAATAATATCAAATTTTGAAAATCTGGACATGTACTCGGACGAGTACCTTTCCCAGTTAGACTTGGGGGACTTGACATGGCCAAGTCAAGAACATGCTGACTTAACCAAACTAAATAGTTTTAAAATTTAAATAAAAATAAAGAAGTATAATTGTAAAACTAATTCCTTGAAAGGTATAATATTACACTATCTTATAATGTGATTACATTTATTTTATTTTTGTGTTTCTTATATATTAAAATTATTATTAACAAACATCACAAAGACCAAGTCAAGTCAAATCTTTAAACTGTGAAAGTTATCAATCAATAGCTTCCTGGTCAAGATGAAGCATTACCACGCCAAAAGTTAAAACAGCCAAAAATATTGATAGGGAATAGCCTTTTTGGAGTATTACCATTGGATCCTCTATAGGAAACTTACCCCAGATTCACGAGTGCCCCTGATTGATAGAATTCCGACTGATGATATCAGCAAGTCAAAAGAATGTATGACAAGAGGAAACAGGATAAACCCAGATGGATCTGCGGATAAAAATGAATATTATTATTGGCTCAAAGGAAGGATAAATCAATATCATAGCTAAATACAGTAAATAAAGTTAAGACCAGACAATATTGTTAAATTCATTAAGAACTAGACGAGTTTAAATTCATTAGTTCAATATTAAGCTCATTAAGAAATTAAGAAGAACAAAGAAAATGAGAAGCCTCTAGAAGATTGAAATGTGTAGTAGGACCGAAAATGGATGCGGACCATCAATTTAGCAATTCTGCCAAAAGGTGGGTTCACATACAAATTATTTAGCAATTCTGCCAAAAGGTGGGTTCACATACAATAACTAGTGCTACAAAATAATGAATTCAAGGAAAAACAGAGTTTAAAATGTAAAAGAAGCCATCTAATCGATACACAAATCCAAGTAAAAACAGAGTTTGAAATGTACAAACAGAGTCACGGGTGTATTACTTTGAAGAGATACCTAAATGTCATCAAATAAGGGGGATAACACTAATGACAGCAAAAGGGCCCAAAGTGCATCAGAATCTGTTAAGGTAAGGGTGATATTTTTAGTATTTGCTCCCATTCATATCTTGAACTAATTTCTATACAATTTTTTGCCTCACTTCCAATAGATTTTGCATAAAAACTATAAATATAACACAATTAATAGTGATTACTCCAGGCCACAAACCAAGAAGAATTGTGTAGTTCCCAACTAATGTGAATGCAATACCTTGGCCAGATTAGATCGAGCAGCTAGGGTGATTCCAGATGGATAATCTTGCCTATCTCTGTTAATTCAAATCCAATAATAGTTAAATTTATGCATATCTCACTTTCACATATAAATTTATCAGTATATGCACTTTACAAATAATATCAACTATAAATACCATGCGACAGAGATCTGTATCTGCGATTTGGACGGCAGTTTTGATGGTCTCAATCAGCGGCTTCAGAACAACAGGAAACTAATTAGAATGCTCGAATCTCGATACATGTGGATTCAGAGTCTCAAAGCAAATGATTTGATTGACGCAATCTTCAATTCTGATTCTCTCTAGAACTTTCCTTGTGAGATTTCGGTCAGAATTGGTAAAAAACTGAAAAATAAAAGTAAAAACAGTCAATTTCGGTAAAAAATTGAAGTAAAAAACTGAGATTTTTAACTTTTTTTCTTGCGTGTTTTCTTTGCATAATGCTCTGAAAAACGTTTCGTAATTGATGATTTGGCTTGATTTGATCGTACGGTAAAGATCCATGTATGAAACTAAATAAAATAAATAAATAATATTAAGTATATTCGATTTAAATGAGGTTAAATAACTGAATAATTTGAAATATTAAATTTTTTTAGGCCTACCTATGGTAATCGTTGGCGTCGACATCATAACCTAAAGCCTATAATAAAAGAAGGAATTAATCAAAGAAATTGAAACATTTAATTATTTAATCTTTTCTTTTGACAAAAAATTACTCTCAAGCCAGCGAAGGAGCGTCCGTAGGATCTAAAGAGCTCAAACAAAGATTCGATGCCTTGTCTTCTGTGAATTCGCTTTTTTCTATAAAATAGTTGGATTCAAGAAGACAATCAGATTTTTGGTGGTTTTTTCTTATTTTTTATAATAAAAATAATAATTTACATATATTTACCTTCAATGTCTCTTTTGCATATTTCAGCGATTCCTATTGAAGATGAGTAAAAACTATCATCCAAATCTGCAAAACGAAATCATTTTGTATGAGAAAGAGAATGAAATCCAACTCAAAACCCAAATCAAATTAGAGAGAGAGAGAGATATGAATTTAAGGTTTGATCAAGAGGAATTTAGGTTTTGAATTAGAGGAATTTGGATTGGGCGAGAGGAATTTAGGGTTTGATCGAAAGGATGGCTATGATCGAGAGGGATTTAGAGTTAGTGAGAAGGGCGGGCGTTTTGATTTTTTTATTTTTTGAGGGAAGAAGAGCGGACATTTTGAGAAAAATAAATGAACGCGATGGATTATATAGGGTGATGACGACATTACGCCGACGGCTTACTTATCCACCGTCGGCATAGGGGCCACCTACGCCGACGACTTCACATTAGTACCGTCGGCGTAGGATCTTTTTTTTGTAGTGAAATTTACTTTGCTGAATTATGTTTTGTTTTCTCATTCACCTCTGATTAGGAAGTTAGTATATGCATGAATGTGCCTATGTTATTTTTGATGGATGAATCCATATGGTTATTAGAGTTTCAGTTCAATGAATGGTTAGGCATGAAAAGGCTAGATTCAGTTTGATATATAGTAGTGCATGATGATGAGAATATCAGTTTAGACGTATGCTTTTATATAATTATACATGATACTCAAGGTATAGTATAATAATGATAATATACGTATGATTTTTGTATGACTATACTCTTGTCAGTATTGATGATGATGATAGAGTCAGTTGCAATGAATGCTTTTGCATGACTCTGCTCATGTCGGTTTTAATGTATAAATAAGCTCGTTCAGCATAATGATAATAAACTCAGTTTGACATAAGGTCATGCTATGAAATTTAGTTCGATATATGATTATGCACTGACTATATTAGTTCAGTTCTATATGTGGTTTATGTAATTATGATGCTAGATTAGTTTAGAAGCATGCCTATGAATGATGATCTTTTAGTGCAGTTTAGATCTATGGTCATGAATGATGAAACTGGATGATGAATGTTTATGAATAATGATGCTAGTTTAGATTCAACGTATGATTATGCTAGTTCCGTTTCGATATATGACTATGAATGATTATATTAATTTTAGTTATGTTTGAGCATGCAAGCCAATTTTGATGTATCATTCTATGCTATCTATTCATGATATTATTCTCACATACCTGATACCATGCATTGTTTATGTCCTGTTATTCTTGAAGTCATGTACACGTTTTTACATTGTTTTGAGCCAAGTGATCCCGCTAACTCATGGAGCTTGACCGTGTAATTCTTGAACACAAGTGATCCCGCTAACTCAGGAGCTTGATTTGTCTCGGTCCAAGTGATCCCATTAACTCGGGAGCTTGATTCTCTAATTTCTTGTACATGTTTGTTTTACATCTGATAGCTTGTTTAAGCTAAGATTGTTTCAGGACGATTCCTTGTATCTGTTGCTCCTTGATTCTTTGTATCTGTTGCACCTTGATTCCTTGTATTTGTTTAGCATGATTGTTTAGCATGTCAGCATGATAAATTATTTGCATGATAAATGACTTGTTTATGCTATATGTTGCTAACAGAGATATAAGATAAGATATAATATGCTTAGATTTGTAATTTATGCATCAATAAGTGAATTGATAATCTAACATATAAGTTAGCACTGTAAATTTTCCTATTGAGCTTCAATGATAGCTCATCCTACAACTCCATATCTTAGCTATAGATATTGATCCAGAGCACGAGGGTGATCCCACATATCAACCAAAGGAGGGGGAGGAAGAAGAGGAAGACGAGGAGGACGAGGAGGAAGAATTCGCTGAGGAGTTCTTTCCTAAATAAGTCAGAGAGAATGCTTGAGAGAGAGAGATTTGTTTTAAAAACTTTCATAAATGAACAGTATTATGTTTTCAGATATTTTATACTTTATGTATATGTTTTCTTTCAATTGTTTAGATGACGGGTGATAGTCATTGGTGGAAAGCTACACATAGTCTTGGTTAGCTTTGTGATATAGATCTTTGCTAGTTTACCGTTTTCAATAGATGAGTAAATATCAGTTTATGCCATATTGTTTCATGTCAGAGTTATTAAATTGCTTCCACATATGCAATACTTTGTACACGAAATGATACACTTGTATGACAGGATCATATTAGGTGATCCGACGACACGACCTTTCCCGTATACGATAAGGGAAAAATTCAGGCAGTCACAGAGATGGGGTCTAAAGAGCAAAAATGGGTGCTGGAATTTTAAGGGATGTATGCTGGAAAATGGATATGGAACTCACTAATACTTTCTCTCTTCTTTTGAAAATTTTCAAGCCCTTATTCAAGGTAGGGTGGCTCTCTATTTATAGAGAAAGGGAGGATTGGTGAGGGGTTAAAGGGGCTAATTGGGTTAGCAATTAGGTAATAAGGATCTAAGGTTTTCTAGGGCTTAGATAGCTGGGAATTGGGTTTCAATAGTAGATGAGAGGGTGGGATTCTAAGTGGCAAAAGGGTTAAAAAGAAGGCTAGCAGGGGCATAACAGTCCTACCAAAATCAACCCTAAAGGATTGGGTGGTCAACAAGTCAAACCCCATATTCGATCTTTGATCAAAATCTAAAAAAACATTGTTCCTAAGCTTGGCATATGTAATACATATGCTAGATTAGGAACAGTAATCTCAAGGAACCTGGAGGTTCAGCGTCCGTTGTGGGGGCCCACAAAAGTCAAATTTTTGCCTAGCTTATGTAATACATATACTTGGCCAAAACCTGCCAAAATTGGCCGTTGAAGGAGTGTTGTTTATTTTATTTTTCTTATTTTTACTTTTGCCATTAGTAGAGACCGCTTATGAGCGGGTTGATCGGGTGCCTAACACCTTCTCAATCGATAACTGAAGTCCCTACCCAAGAGCCTTTGGCAAAGACCAGTAAATCGCGACGGACATTCGTGAGCCCACGGTTGCACATATATATATATATATATATATATATATATATATATATAAGAGAGAAAAAGTGAGTGGCACTTCCTCTTGCCCGAAGGCACTTCGATCCTATTGGACTCTCTTTAAATATCGATATTTCAGTGGCATAACGGCCCATATCTTAGGATAAAGGAAAAGTAAAAAAAGAAGGTAGAGGAATAGAGGGGAAAGCCAAAGCTCTCGGACCCTTGTAGCACCGTTGGTTGAATCCTCACGTGAGATCGTCACCGGTGATCTTCCGATAGCAAGATTGGTTATATAAAGGGTCTTAACTAGGTTAGGCTTGAAAGATATGAGCTTGGGAGTGATGATGGAAGCAGTGGTATGAGATGGGATAAGGCTTTAAGCTTAGAAAACTCAAGTCTAGGCAAGTGAGGAGATAATTGGGTAGAGTTTGTTCTCTTAGAAATTTCAAAAGATGGTTAAACAAGAGGGGGTGGCTCTCTATTTATAGACTTGGGGGTGATTAGTGGTGGGTTAAGTCACTAATGGGGTTAGAAATTAGGTAATAGATAATCTAAGGTTTTTGGGATTTTCTAGAGCATGGAGAAGAGAGATTTGGGTTTAATGGTGGATGATAGGGCGGTGACTTGAATGACAAAAGGGTGATAACTTAAGCTAATAGGGTCACTAGGGTCCTAAAGAAATACCCTAGACTTTGGGCTGGTCCACAAGTCAAACCCCCAATGTCAATTCCGGCCATTTTTTGAAGGAAAACTAGGCCCAAACTGCTGGAAGTTGAAGACCCACAGGGACCCCGCCTGATTTTCACTACAAAAATAAGACTATTAGTGGCAGTCAAAACTCCCTCTGGCACTTAATTGAATTGTGCGCATTCTCCCATGCGCTTAATCCAATTTTGAGTCGGTCACTAACTCGATAATGACCTGCTGACTGGCTCAACTAGGTATCACAGTTCCATTATACTTGGAACCAATTACGCGTAGGTGGGCCTACGTGTAATCCAATTGAGCGCATGAATCCGTGCACGCAATCAAGGAATGTGGCTGGTCTTGGGATTTAGAGTCCTTATCCAAATTGGGCCAATTTCTCATGTATGTTAACACGTGCAATCCAATTAAGTGCATGAGTGTATGTGTGTAATCAGGGACGACAGGCGGTGCACTGATCAGTCACAGAATTTACCATTTTATCACCCTTAACTTAGTGATGTTAGACCCTAGTTTACTACTAATAAGTTAATGATGTATAGATATTATAGATAAGCAGCAAAATAAAGTCAAAGTGTTAATATTCGTCGAAGTGAACTCAAAAAGCAATAAGAAAGGCGATTGAAAGAA
Organism: Chloranthus sessilifolius; assembly: GCA_021018995.1. Classification (NCBI taxonomy): domain Eukaryota; kingdom Viridiplantae; phylum Streptophyta; class Magnoliopsida; order Chloranthales; family Chloranthaceae; genus Chloranthus; species Chloranthus sessilifolius. The sequence goes on from CM037594.1 coordinate 15,984,216, forward strand.
AAAGATGATTTGTCATATGCTGAAAGCTAGAAAGTCGTAAAAGATGATTGAGTGCTGTTGCTGAAGAAGTGAATAAGAAATCGTAAGATACGTTCAAGAAGCTGAAGAGATTGGAAAAGAAAGGCGATCATTCGTAAATAGAAATCGTTCCATTGAAAGTTGTGCTAAAAGATAGAAAATTGTGATTTACGATTTCCCAAAGAAAGAAAGCTTGTACTGTTGTTGCTTATGTGAAGATCTACACCACCATGCATATCTTTAGAAGTCTTCTATAATTAGAAGTCTGGTAGATCACGGATCCAGAAAGATTGATGAAGGTGAATCCTAGAAGACTTTGTTGCTGAAAATAAGGAAGATATTTAAATCGCATCAACTATCTAAAGTAAAGGAAAAATAAAGTTAGAATTAGAGTTAAAGTAGGAATCCTTTTTTTTTAGTAGTTTCTTTTATTAGAATTAGATCACTACAAACCGACTCCTTACAATCTATAGATGAGAGATCCCGGTATAGGAATTCTTTATCAAAGAAATTATCAGCATCAATTGATGATTGAGGTTGGGTTTTCTTCCTATCAAATTTAGATTAAATTACTTTAGATATCCAAGGTTCCTCGATCACAATTGATGACTGGGATTCAGAGCTGGAAGATTAGAGTAGATATCCATAGTTTCTCAGAAGCAATTGGCGCATGCGACTGAGGGGTGGAAGATATAATTTTTATTGCTTTCTAGTTTAAATTTATTTTTATTACAATTTACTGCTTTGTAATCATCTTCAAGTTTGGATTTGAATTGATGACTCAGGTTGAGATTTGCATATTAGTGTAACGATTTTACTTTTCCATCTTCAATTTACTAGAATTTGATTAGCGCCCAAGTTTTACGAGATTGTTGATTAGATTAAATCTATATTGATAGGATTCTAATTATGATTGATGACCAACTCTAGTTTCCTTCTATTCTCATATATTTATGAAATTAAATTACCGTTACACCATATATTGATTAACTTATCTGTTGGACACTTCTATCTGTGAACTCCAGTCCAAAACTTGGAAGCCATGGATAGAACCTTTACCCGTTACTGTCAATGAACCGTTACAGCCATCTATCCAAAGAGCACCATCCTTGGATCTGAAACTACTTCCTGATATCCTTAAATACGCTTTTCTTGGGCCTAATGAAACTCTCCTAGTAATCATTTCATCTGCTCTTAATAGGGAACAAGAGAGTAGGTTGTTCGCCACACTTGTGAAGTATAAGCATGCAATAGGGTGGACTGTCGCTGACCTTAAAGGGCTTGACCCCTCGATATGTATGCATTGTATTCATTTGGCGGACAATGCCAAAACTTCATGAGAAAGCCAGAGACAATTAAATCCAAATATGAGGGAAGTTGTTCAAAAGGAAATCATGAAACTACTAGATGGAGTAATTATTTACCCGATTTTTGACAGTGAATGGGTAAGTCCCATCTAGGTAGTCCCAAAGAAATCTGGAATTACTGTAAAAGAAAATACAGCCGGTGAGTTGGTACTATTATGCATAATCACAAGTTGGTGTGTATGTATTGACTATCGGAAGCTCAACTCAATGACTTGCAAATATCATTTTTCATTGCCCTTTATTGACTAAATTTTGGAAAAACTTACGGGTTAGGAGAATTTTTGCTTTCTAGATGGATATTCAGGGTATAATCAAGTTTCGGTCTATCCGAAAGACTAAGAGAAGACTACCTTCACGTGTCCTTTTGAAGTGTTTGCTTATCGTCGCATGCCCTTTGGGTTATGCAATGCTCCAGCAACATTCCAAAGATGCATGATGGCAATCTTTTCTAACATGATAGACAAGTTTCTTGAGGTATTCATGGATGATTTTTCGGTATTTGGCCGATCTTTCAATTCTTGTCTTGATCATCTTGCCCTCATCTAGAAAAATGCAAAGAAACTAATTTAATGCTAAGTTGGGAGAAGAGTCATTTTATGATTCAAGAAAGTATAGTTTTAGGTCATATTGTCTCTAAAAGAGGAATAGAAGTTGACAGGGCTAAAATTTATGTAATAGCAAACCTATTACCACCAACTTTGATACGGCAGAATTCGATCTTTCTTTAGCCATGTCGGCTGTTATCGTCGCTTTATCATAGATTTCTCTAAACTCTCGAGACCTCTATGCCATCTATTAGCAAATGATGTACCTTTTGACTTCGATAATGCCTGTCTTGATGCTTTTAACAAGTTTAAGGCACTTCCTTCATCTGTACCCATCATCCAACCTCCTGACTACTCCCTACCTTTTGATGTAATGTGTGATGCTTCTGATTACGCAATAGGTGTCATCTTAGGATAACGGAAAGATAAGATCCCTCATATAATTTATTATGTGAGCCGTACCTTGATTGAAGCTCAGATTAACTATTCCACCATTGAGAAGGAGCTTCTTGCTGTCGTCTTTACTTTAGGTAATTTCGACTGTACCTATTACGATCAAAAATCATCATCTTCTCTGATCATTCTGCACTGAAATACCTACTATCTAAAAAGGATGTTAAGCCAATACTAATAAGGTGGATCCTTCTTTTGCAGGATTTCAACTTTGAAACTAAAGATAAGAAGGGAGTTAAAAACGTAGTGGTTGATCATCTATCCAGAATAGAATTGCTTGAAACCATCAGTAAAGAATCTCTGCACGATACCTTTTAAGATGAGAAACTCTTTGCCATCCAAGCAATAGTACAGTGGTATGTCAATATAGTGAATTATTTGGCAATAGGTAAGAATCCCCCGACCTTGTCTAATCAGGACAAGTATATTTTCTTTTCTAACGTAAAATACTATATTTGGGAGGATCCTGACCTATTTAAATTTGCCTAGACCAAATAATTAATAAATGTGTGTCCGATAGTGACACCCATAATATTCTACAATTCTATCACATATATGCTTGTTGGGGGCACTTCGGTGGTTGGAAAACGGCTGCCAAAGTACTGCGATCGGGATTTTATTGGTCGTCGTTATTTAAAGATGCCCAAAATTTTTGTCAGGCTTGCGATCAGTGCCAAAAGTCAGGAGTCATGTCTCGAAGGAACATGATGCCCCTCCAACCAATTTTGGTCGCAAAACCGTTTGGTGTGTGGGGCATAGATTTTATGGGCCCCTTTCCACCATCGTTTGGATTCATATACATACTTGTAGCCGTTGACTACATTCAAAATGGGTAGAAGCAACAGCTACACGAACAAATAACCATAAGGTGATAATCTCTTTCATCAGGGAGAATATATTTGCACGGTTTGGAACCCCATGAGCTATTATGAGTGATGAAGGAAGCCAATTTTGTAACAGGTATTTTGAGAACTTGCTCAAGAAATACGCCGTGACTCATAATATCACAACGCCTATCACCCGCAAACTAGTAGGCAAGTTGAGGTTTCCCACTGAGAAATAAAGAAGATCTTGAAAAGAACTGTTTGGCCTAATAGAAAAGACTGGTCCCTGAGACTGAATGATGCCTTGTAGGCATACAGGACGGCCTATAAAACACCCATTGGCATGTCTCCCTATAGGTTGTTATATGGAAGAGCCTGTCATTTACCTATGGAATTATAACATAAAGCTCTATGGGCCATCAAACCATTGAATTTCGAGCTAGATGCATCTGGGGAACAACGAAAACTTGAACTCAATGAGCTAGAGGAAATTCGTAATAATGCTTATCAAAACGCTCAAATTTACAAGGCCAAAACCAAAGCATTCCATGATAAGCACATTCTGAGAAAGAGGTTTGAGCTGGGCCAACAAGTTTTTTTATATAATTCGAGGTTAAAACTATTCCTAGGGAAACTATGAAGTTGTTGGGACGGACCCTATAATGTTGTAGAAGCATTCTCTCATGGGGTTGTAACCATTCAGGATCCCAAAGGCAATCATATCTTCAAGGTTAATGGGCAGAGACTCAAACTGATGATATCCTTAGAAGAAAAAGGGACAGTGACCACAATGTCACTAAAAGACCGGAGTATGACTGATATGCTCCCGGGAACTGTCAAGCTACCAACTTATCCGTAGCAAATTTGTGTATATTATTTGTACAATAGTAGGTATGTCTACGGATTTTGTGATACATCGAATTGTAGTGATTATAATTTTTTGTAGCTCAAGTATTCTCCCATCAACAATCGTAGTGACTATAATTGCTGAGAGAACGTTTCCTCCAGTCCATGTATTTTGTTATTAGATAGGCACAACCTTCGATAACCAAAGGCGAGCCTCGATTCCTGCTGAGCAGCCACATCTAACTAGGAAATTAATGTCACTACCTAACCAATCACCTTCTTCAACGCCAGCCATAATCCATATTTATGGTGACTCTTCACATCTCTACCCCAAACCGACCATAAATATCCCTTCATTTCCATAAACCAAACATTCCATCTCTTCGTCTGCTTCTATCCTCAAAACCATTGCCATGGCAAAACCACCATATTGGTCCGAAATAAACTAAGCATTCGAATGCCTTCTTAGGCTTCATGAGGAAGAAATCAGTGCCCTCCTAAAAGAAAGGGCGTGACTGATTCGAGAGCTCTTATCCCTCCTCCCCAATCCAGGACTCGCTGACGAAACATCACCCCCTCCGTCTTCGTAAGCCTTTTCTTTTTCCTCTTCTATTGGATGCACCCATCCAGAGAAGGCGTATTCTTTTTGTGGCAGCAAATTTTGATTAGAAGCCGTGGACCGATCTTTATTGAAGAACCTTCTGTCTCGGACATAACTGCCAGTGTCGTAGATGGTGTATGTCTAGATTTTTCCTAGGTTTATACTTTTCATGTAATTAATTTTTAAGTACTTTATATCTATAGATTTCCTTTCATGACATTGTAAATATTCTATGATTATATGAAATTTTCCTTTGATTAACTACATAATATAGTTACCGTTTCTAATTTTTCTTTCCCATTTTTGTTACTTGTGATATGAGATTAAGCTGGATGTGTTTTTCATCAAGTTTGGAGGAAATTCTTATGACAAGATTTTTCCATCCGGTGCAATATCAGCAATTTTAAGTAATTTATGGTAAAATTCTGACTGTATCCCCTATTTTTCTGTGCCAATGAGGGCATTGTTCAATTTAAGTTTGGGGGATATACAACTTTTGTGTATATTAGTTTAATTTTGTAAATAATACTTTATTTTTGCATTACTTTTAACATTTTTTTTTCAAAAGAAAATTTTCTTTCTATTTAGTTTTTAGAAGTTTCTAGTTTAGAATTTTTTATTATTTAAACTTAACATGTGAATATGATAGACAAAATATGATATCAAATAACCCAATGATCCATCATAGTAGAAGTTCAACAATCAGGAAATAGAATAATTGAAATTCATGTTTTAGCACTTTTAGAACATTGTATCAGATTGAATGTTTGAAATAATAGATGGATCTGAACTATAATATTTAGACTATAGTTTCTAAGTTATATAACCAGTGAACTTTAGAGACTAACTTTTCCTCTTCTATTCTGAGAGACAGACTGCTTCTATTCAAATTAAAATTTTCTTGAATTTCTTGACTGTTTTAAATGAAATCTCATATTGTTGAAAAAAATTGAATCAAAATATTCTGTGATTATGATGATTTGTTTCTTTTAGAAGTGTCTATTAAATGTATCAAAATAATATGAAATTCATGCTAGTAAATCGTAAAAATGACTAAAGGTCATCGTTTATTTAACTAGAGCCAAAAAGCCAAAATCCCAGAAAATATTTATCCTTTGAACCCATATTAGAAGCCTAAACCAAATTTCTTTGTACCATAATTTAAAAAACCCTTAACCATAAGTACTACCCAAAGCTTTCAACCTTTGACCCTTATATGTTCTGAGAGTTTAGAATGTAAAAGAAAGGAAGAAGAGGGAGTGAAAGTAGTAAAAGTTAATAGATAAGAGACCTGTCAAAAAAGGGTACAAATGAGAAGAAATTTTTTTGAAGAATATGGGAAAAGAAATGAAAAATCATGAAAGATGATTCTGAATCAAGAAAATGAGATTTTACATAAATAAGAATTAGTAAATGGGAAGAAGTTATCCAACTTTTTGGATACTTGCTAATGCTGAAATAAAGAAAGAAGAAGAAAAGATAAGAGAAAGAAGAGCTAAATTTTCATAAATGTTTTGAATCCTATTTACCCTTCATTAAAACCCTTTGAAACCTAAAGCCCCATTATAAGCTGAAGGAAAGACTTTTTTTATTTACGATTTGCAAAAGATAAGTCCAGTAGAGATATATATAATAGATACTATGAATGAACAAAGAAGTCATTTGAACAGAATTGATTATCCATTCCATGAGATTTATCTTTAGTTAATTGTCCTTTGAATTTATTATATATATCATATTGTGAGAACCCCAGAATTTTGACATTTTTTTTAGAGTATGCCAATAGTGAGAATTTGTACGAAAATATCTTTTAAATCTGTAGTTTAGAAAATATTCTGATGAATAAACTATTCACTGGTATGCATACACTCCACACTTTACGGAATTGAAACTATTGAGTTCTGATCAAGGATAACTGTTAGGATGGAAAGTGGTGGTTAATGGAATCCTATTTTTGAAAATCATAACAACCATGTGATGATTAACTTAGTTAGTATACAAAATTAGTTTAGATTTTAAACCTTTTGTTTTCTTTTTAAACTTTTCAAAATAAATAAATAAATAAATAAAATTTAAAAATATTTGAAGTTTGTAGGTTACTTCACTAAAACCCTTTAGGAGACTGCAACTCCTCCACTAGGGATCACCTAGGGGTTTAAAGGTTTGTTGCATCTGCTAAATGCAATCGTGTTCCCTACGAAAGTGGCATTTAAATTCTTAGTTTAGAATATTTTATTTTTCCTTGTTTGCTAGGGACAAGCAAAGCCTAAGTTTGGGGGTGTGATCAGTCACAGAATTTACTATGTTGTCATCCTTAACTTAGGAATGTTAGACCCTAGTTTGCTACTAACAAGTTAATGATGTGCAGATATTAAAGATAAGTAGCAAAATAAAGTCAAAGTATTAATATTCGTCAAGTGAACTCAAAAAGTAGTAAGAAAGACGATTGAAAGAAAGAGACAATTTGCCATATACTGAAAGATAGAAAATCGAAAAGACGATTGAGCGCTATTGCTGAAGAAGAGAATAAGAAATCGTAAGAGACGTTCGAGAAGTTGAAGCAATTGAAAAAGAAAGCCGATCGTTTGTAAATAGAAATCGTTCCATTAGAAGCTGTGTTGAAAGAAAATCGTGATTTACGATTTCCCAGAGAAAGAAAGCTTGCGTTGCTGCCACTTACGTGAAGATCTACACCGCCATGCATATTTTTAGAAGTTTTCTATAATTAGAAGTCTGATAGATCACGGATCTGAGAAGAATGATGAAGAAGAATCCTAGAAGACTTTGTTGCTGAAAATAAGGAACAGATTTAAAGCACATCAACTATCTAAAGCAAAGGGAAAATAAAGTTAGAATTAGAGTTAAAGTAGGAATTTTTTATTTTTAGTAGCTTCTTTTATTAGAATTAGATCACTGAAAACTAACTCTTTATGATCTATAAATAAGAAAGCCCGGTATAGGAATTCTTTATTGAAGAAATTCTCAGCATCAATTAACGACTGAAGTTGGGTTTTCTTCCGATCAAATTTAGAGTAGATTAGTTTGGATATCCAAGGTTCCTTGATCACAATTGACGATTGGGATTGAGAGCTAGAAGATTAGAGTAGATATCCGTAGTTTCTCAAAAGCAATTGATGCCTACGGCTGAGGGGTGGAAGATATAATTTTTATTGCTTTCTAGTTTAAATTTATTTTTATTACAATTTATTGCTTTGTAAATATCTTCAAGTTTTGATTTGAATTGATGACTCAGGTTGAGATTTACAGATTAGTGTAACGGTTTTACTTTTTCATCTTCAATTTACTAGAATTTGATTGACACCCAAGTTTTAGGAGATTGTTCATTAAATTATATTTGTATTGATAGGATTCTAGTTTTAATTGGCAACCAATGCTAGGAGACTTGATATATGGTGTAACGATAATTTAATTTCATAAATATCTGAGAACAGAAGGAAACTGATTGACGACCAGAATCTAGAAGTTTGAAGATTAGAATTTATTTTCTGCCATTAGTTTAAGAAACCATTCTTTTATTCATATTTCTCAAATAGTTTAGGATCTTAAAAGATAGATATAAGTTTTCAGAAAAACGAAATATAAAATAAATCACTTCCTCTTGGGAATGATCCTATGCTTGTATTACAATTTTCATTATGCGCTTGCACTAGGTTAAGACTTAATTAAAACAACGTAAATATCAAGAACATGCACGAAGAGGGAAACCTAGTCCAAGTTGGACCAATTGCGCACCACAAGTGATGTGTGCAATCGAATTGCGCACTTGGGATCAAGCGCGTAATTGGGGTCTTAGGGCGGTCAACAAGAAGGAGAGACCTACTCCAAGTTGGACCGATTGTGCCATATATCCATGCGCTCAATAAAATTGCGCACCTATGTTCAAGCGCGTAATTTGGAATCTTCTTGGTTGAGTCGGGTCTGAGCCGCAGAGGCTGAGATTTCAACCTAGAGCACCCCCATATACTGTTTGTATGGTGTATGAGTCTTGGATGTCGGGTTTTAGAGTCTTCGGAGAGGGTTAATCCCTTTCCAAAGAGGGCAAGGTTAAAGGTTGATCAAACAGGTTTGTATACCACGAGAGGGCGAAAATGGGTTGTCTACACGCATGTGTAATTTCTTGCATTTTTCTGAATTCTTCAATTCGCCATAACTTTTGGTGTACAGCTCAGAATTTGATGATTCTTGGCTTGTTGGAAAGTTGGGAACCTCTACTTTCCAATGGCATTTTCCACATCTCTTGAAGATGTCTATATAAACTATGGCACTCCTATTTCCATCCGCTATTTTGGTTGGTTCAAATTGGGTTCTATGAGTCCAATTTAGGCTTTCTAAGGGTCCGGGAAGTGTTCTATGGGTTCAAGATGGTCTGTATTTGGTTGATTCCTAAGGGTTCAGGAGGGTTTTAATGGCTTCGGTTAAGTTCTAACTGTTCGGGAGGTGCTTTCGGAAGCTCGAAAGTACGCCGTTCTCGAAGTATGGGTCAATCGAGTCTTGAGTCAATTTTGGGTGTCAACATTTTAAAACCATTACCCGAGCCCCATTACAACTTGGAAAAAGATCTTCTTGATCTAATCTCGGTTGATAAATGCCTTGTGGAGAGTGATAGGGCAATGTTTATGGTGCTGGGTATGATGTGCTTAGGATACAAGCTTCCTTCATTATGAGATTGTTTTAAATTCATTGATGCACCGTGTTTCTTATATCGTGTAAGACTTTTTTATTCGCATTGTAATTACTTTTCACATGTGTATGAAAAAGATGAACCATTCATTGGAGCGAGTTTGTTTTGAGTGTATACCTAAGGTGAGGATCGAGTCGAGACTTGAGATCTGATGATTCCTTGTTTGGATTAACCCCATGATAGAATGATTTTAGCATTGATAAGCACACACGTCACTCTAAGCATGAATGATAGATTTATCTAAGGATTGGAGCACTGGGTTGGTTTGAATAAGCAACAATACAATCAACATGGCATTAGTATTTGAGAATGAAAATTTGCATGCTGAAACGACCATAAGTTTTTTATTTTAAAAGTATCTACATTATGAAAACTAATTTTGAAAACTCGTTTTGCGATGGTTTCAAAAACTATTTTGGAAGTTTGTGGGTGTCTTCATTGTAAACCCTCATGAGACACAACTCCTCCACTAGGGATCACCTAGCTTGTTTCATATTATAGACACTCAAATTTAGCCCAAGGCACGATCGGCACGTACTTCGAGAAAGGCATACACCCGAGCTTTCAAAAGTATTTTTTGAACCCTTAGGAATAATCCCAAACCCTTACAAATCATTCAAAACCCTTAGAGCTCATCCCAAACACATAGAAACACTTTCGAACCGTTAGAAAGCCTAATCGCCCATAGAGCCTGTTTCGAACCAACCAAAATAGCTGATGAAAACAAGAGTGTCACAATTTTTATAAATAGTTTCACAACTTAAGGCCTATACCATTAGAAAGTAGAGGTTCCTAGCTTTCCAATGAGCTATGAATTACCTAATTCGGAGTTGTATATCAAACATTATGGCTAAATTAAGATCATGAATTTCTGTAGGAAATTACAAAATCGGGCCCACAGAACCTGTTTGAACCAACCGAAATAGCTGATGAAAAGAAGAGTGCCACAATTTTTATAGATAATTTTCCAACTCGAGGCCTATATCATAGGAAAGTAGAGGCTCCCAGCTTTCCAACGAGCTAAGAATCGCCTAATTTAAAGTTGTACATCAAAAGTTATGGCGAAATGAAGATCGCGGATTTGTGCAGGAAATTGCAAAATCGGGTTGGGCCCCTATGGGTCTTCAACTTTCAATAGTTTGGGCCTAGTTTTCCTTCAAAAAATGGTCAAAATAGACATTAGGGGTTTGACTTGTGGACCATCTCAAAGTCTGGGGTGTGTTATTTTAGGACCCTAGTGACCCTATGAGCTTAAGTTATCACCCTTTTGCCATTTAGGTCACCACCCTATCATCTATATTAAACCTAAATCCCTCTTATCTAAGTTCTAGAAAATAGCAAAAAATTTAGATTGCCCATTACCTAATTTCTAAACCTATTAGTGACTTAACCCTTCTGTAGACACCCAAATTCGGCCCAAGGTCCGATCAGTCTGTACTCCGAGAGAGATGTACCCCTGTGCTTCTGACGGCACCCTTGAACCCTTAGGAATAGCCCTAAACTCTTAGTAACCTACCCATAACTTTAGGAATCACCCTGAACCCTTTAGAACCATTCCCCCAACCCTTAGAGATCACTCTTAAACCCTAAGATCCCTTCCCAGACTCAACTTGAACCCTTCTGAGCAATTGATGGGAGGAAAGCTACAACATTTTATACAGACTACTGCCAAGGATTAGCCACATAACATTAGAAGGAGGACTTCTCCAGCTTTCCATCAAGCTAAAGATCATCCAATTTGGAGCTATGGTTCAAAAGTTATGGCCGATTGATGTTTTACATAAAATCATGACTTTTGCTCAGGCGTATGTATTAGATATGCCCAGCAAATTTGACCCCATTTTGGTCAGGCATATATACGCCTGACATTTTTGGGCCAAATTTGGCCAGGCATATATAATACATATGCCCAGCATAGGTAGGGCCCACAGCGGACACCCACCTTCTCAGATCTCCTCTGGTTTTCATGAAAATCACTGTACATAAACTGGGCGTATGTAATATATACGCCCAACTTAGCTACAGTAAGTGTCATCAGATGCTCGGAATTCCTTCATCAGGTTTGACCTTTTGACCATCCCCTTGGTTGAGGTGGGTGTCTTAAGGTTGGTTGCACCCCCTTTGAGCTTATATGCAACCCTTAAGTCACCTATGGTCTCACCCTATCATCCGCCATTGAAACCAGTTCCCCAAACCCCTAGGACTCTAAAAACCTAGAAAACCTTAGATGGGGGATTACCTAATTGTTAAACTAATTAGCTCTTAAGTAATCCTCTAACCCATCTTTTCTCTATAAATAGAGAGCCCCCCTCTTCCCAAAGGGTTGGAAAAAATTAGGGTTGAAAGTTTTTGAGCTTAAGAGAGAGAGAGCCCTAGTGAGAGAAAGTTCGATTTTATTTTGTATTCTTCAACCAGAATTCCAGCATGCATAGTTCACCCCTTTCAATCCATTTCAACCATTAGATCACCCCTTTTTAGTCAAGTTTAGTCCCTAGCTTCATCCTACACTTCCAATCTACCGAATCCTAGCATTAGAATCCATTCCCCCACCGTTTAAGCCATTTAAAGCCATCAAAAGTACGCCGAAGCGAAAGTCTTCCATGGTGCAACAAGGGCCCATGAGCTTCGGCTCACCCCTCTCTTCCTCTACCTTCTTGGTGTTTCCTCCGTCCAAGGATTCAAGCCGTTACGCCGCCGAAATTTCGGTTTGGCTCAAAGCTTGATAGGACTATATTGCCTTCGGGCAAGGGGAAGCTCCACCCATTTGTTTTTCATTTTGGCCATAGATAGAGACCGCTACGTGTAGGTTGATCGGGTGCCTAAACCCTTCCCGATCGATAACCGAAGCCCCTACCCTAGAGTCTTTGGCAAAAATCGGTAAATCTGAGTCATATTTAGCACTTCGGTGCTCAAAATATTGATTTAAAGGTTTCTCGGGTCACCAAAAGCTCCGAGTGGCGACTCTATATTTATTCTAATCGCGAGTGCATCGCTGCAACGGGTTCGAGAGAATCCATGGTCGCACAGATGGCGACTCTTTTGGGGATATCACCCTAGCGCTTTCCCTCTTGTTGGCCTTTTTTAAAAATCTTTACTAACCATTACTGTTTTTCTGATTTTCTACTATTTTTTCTTCATTTTTGTTGTTTTTACTAACATACTTACCCCTACGATTCAGTCCTTTAAGTGCCTTAGCCGATTGGCGGGCCTACTTGCACCTTTAAATTTCAGTTTTTACGGTTTTATCATTTAAGCCGCCTTAGCCGTTTGGCGGGCCTGCTCGCATCTACTTTCCATGTCATTTAAATTTTAGTCATTTACGAGCCTTAGCCGTTTGATGGGCCTACGTGCGCTCTTTATTTCAGTCATCATATCTCACCGTTGAACGTCGGCCCGTTGAGGCGGCACGGGCTTGTCATCCCCGACCCGAACTTAGACTTAAATTCACTCCCCTTTAAAAATTTGCAATTAAAACTGAACCAACAGTGTGGGGACATAATCAAATTTGCTTTTGCGTGTTTTAGGTAGTTTTCGGGAGGTTTAGGCACAGATATAACTTACCCGGTTCCCAGTAAGGCGGCAATCCTAGTGGTGATGATCTTGAAAGGAACCACCCCTTCCAGTACCCGAGAAGGCGCTTGCGCCGGAGGTATATCGGTTGGGTTGCCAATTCTAATCAAGCCATAAAACCGACAATGGTGAGTGCGTAGACAGCTCGAATTCAGCCGTGTATCCCTAGGAAGCGGAAAGGAGTGACCCGATAACATACACAGCAGTCCCCGGGAGCATCCCTCCCAGGAAACCAGCTCAAAAAGACTCATTGTGGGCTTGCTGTTCACTGTCAAACCAAGCTGGAAGAGCAGTTTTTGCCAGGCATATATATTAAATACGCCCCGTAACAAATCCCCAGAAATACTCAGGCGTATATAATATATACGCCCAGCCAAAATCCTCATATTTAAGCCAGGCCTGTATAATATATATGCCCAGCCAAATCTTCTAGTTTTGGTCAGGCATATATAATACATACGCCCAGTATAAACTGGGTTCAGGCAGCCCGATCTGAGGCCCAATCCACCACCCAAGTTCCCCGATTAGCGGTATTAGTGCCCGCCGTAGCCTCCCGCATTATGTAACGCCCAATATGCCCCCGCCCAATCAAAAGAAGGCGACTTCTCATTGATTTGCTCCGGGGGATCGGGTCGTTTGTGTGGATTCCCTCACCTTCAATAGAACGAAAGGGTTCCCTTTTGCTTCTTTCGAAGTGTGTCGGATCCCGCCGTGGGAACTACTAAAGGTCCATATATCACCCGAGACGGGAATTTTCCCTGGGCACCAGATCATCATCATTCATTTAATAGGGGAGTTATTTTATGTTCGAAAAATCCAAATAAAAAAATATATATAAAGAAAAATTAAAAATAAAAAAATATATATACTTTTGGTGTGGTCGTCACTACGGCGACCTCGAACCCAACTCGTAGAAAGAGAACCAGGAAGGTATTCGGCCCTTACCGAAGACATCGATACAACACTCGTCAACGGATCATGTCGAGAGCCGATAAATCCCCCACCATCATCCCCATCCCATTCCCATGTAAGAGAAGACCCGATCTCCGACGCCTTCACCCAAACTTGGTTCGATGTCACGGGGCCATTTAGGGCGCCCGTGTTCGCATCCACCCCATCCCCCTCCTTTACATTCTCTCAACATACCCCCATCTCATCCCCTACTGAAACCCCTCATTTCCCAACCGACCCATACATCCCCATCTCCCGTCCATACACCCTTACCGCACCCCCTACTCCCAAAGACCCCATCGGGAGCCCCATCCCCCGCCTACCTCCCACGTCCCATCCACCTCATCATCCATGCCCCCTACATCCTATATCCCATCCACCTCATCTCACATGCAATCCACATCACATGGCCCATCCACATCCCAACATACCCCTCCACTTACCCAGGTCATGCCCAACTTTTCCCAAGGTATGACAAGTAACCCACCAACTTCCATAGCCATACATACATACCCTCCAAGCACAATCATCCATACCCCCCATACCCGGGTCATGCCCAATTTCACTCGACCCTCTCCATCCTTGAGTGGGCCATCACCCTCCAATCTCCCACCTGAATCCATGCCCTCAATGGAGGACATGAGAATGATGTATGCCCTGTGGGCTACCTCTCGGAGCCCTACATCCCAAACCCCACATCCAGGTCTCCAAAACCTCCATACCCCATTCCCTCATGACCATGCCCAACCACCCATCATCCATACCATCCAAAATCCCCCACCTCAATTCCAAGCCCAGGCCTAAGCCCAACAGGCCCAAGCCCACTCATCTCAGGCCCAAACCCACACAAGTCCATGGTCCCAAGCCCAAATATCTTTAGAACCATGGGCCCAGACCCACTCCCAAACCGAAGCTCAGGCCCAGGCCCAAGCCCATCAAATCCACCAGACCCAGGCCCAGGCCTAAAATCCTTAAAGCCCGTGGGCCCAAGCCCAAACCCATCAGGACCCATGCCCAAAACCCTCAAGACCCATGGGCCCAAGCCTAAACCCACCAGACTCAAGCCCAGGCCCAGGCCCATCAAACCCAAGCCCAGTTCCAAACCCCCCAGGGCCCTTGGACCCAAACCTATCAAACCCAAGCCCAAGGTCCATCACCCCACACCCAATACCCATAGGGCCCATTGGCCCAAAATCATACCAACCCCCACACCCAGGCCTAAGGCCCATCCACCCAAGCCTACCAAAACCATCAAGCCCAAATCCATCAAACCCCGGGCCCATCCACCCACACTCATCAAGGCCCGTTCACGAACCCCTTACCCCTCCACCAATACCCTTCATTCACCTATACCCCTTACGCCCCCATCCTGCCTCCAACAGAAAATCCGATCCACCCCATTCCTCAAACCCAATCATATAGAAGTAGTTGACGAAGATGGGAGGAGTAGAACTGCATTCGATAGACTTTTCAAACTTATGTCTGTTCTTGGATGTCCCCCTGCCACAAAAATTTAAGATGTCATCATTCAATAAATATAATGGCACTGGCAACCCCATCGCCCACTTAAAATCTTATTATGGGGATATGTGCCAGTAAGGCGGAGATGAACGACTCCTCATCAAAGTGTTCCAAAAGAGTCTAACGGGCCCAGCATTGAGATGGTTCACATCCCTAGAACCATCCATGACAAAAACTTGGAAAGATCTGACACACTTATTCCAAGAACAGTGTGTCTATAACATGGGCATAGAGCCAAGGAAGTTAGATCTGGCCCGTTTGAAGCAAAGACATGATGAAACTGTTGGTGCCTACTTAGAAAGGTGGGGGGCATTGGCCGCCCAGGTGACCCACCGGATTCCTGATGATGAGCAGATTGAATTGATAACCAAAGGAGCTCTCCCAGTCATCGTGAATTTTTTAGTGTATCAGTAATAGTCCAGTTTTACTGATTTGGTCCGAAATGCCAACCATTGCGAAGATGCCGTTAGAGAGGGCAGGTTAGGAAAGAGCGTGACCAACGGGGCCACCGGGGTTCGAAAAGATGTCGAACCAAGAATTAAAAGAAGACCAAGGACAGAGGTACAGAACATCGTTTACCCCAGGCCAAACCAATGCCCCCCCGATACAGCTCTAGGCCGCACTACCACCCCCAGCCCATTTCGAGCAAGCGCCAAGGCCAAACAATGGACCGAGAGCCCCATTTACCCAGGAATAGATGAGAGCACGATTTGAACGGGTGTTCATGCCGTTAGGGCAATCTTTAAGTGTCTTATTACCAGTGTTGCTATAAAAGGGTCTGGTCAATTTACTCTAGCCTCGCCCACCACCCAATCCAATCCCGAGAAACTATGACCCGAACCTGCATTGTAACTTCTACCAGGGACTGGGTCACCCTACGGACCAGTGCTTTCCACTAAAGCATGCGGTCTAAGATTTAATAGAGGCGAGAAAAATTATTCCCCCGTCGCTTCCTCAAGGGTAGAACCAGAACATCCATCAAGCCCCTCTACCACCGCACCGAGGAGGCCCCAGGCCTAACATCTATTGGGTAGAAGAGGAAGAAGAAGAGTTTGAGCCCTCAGATTACATCAGTAATCAAGAGGAGTTTTCATTTCCCATGTTGAATAAGGACAAACCATTTGTTGGGGTGATCGAGCCATTATATTTAGATGATTACTTTCCCACCCCGGCATACCAAGAGGAGCCCTTAGATTTAGGGCAATATTTTTCCATTCCCAGTCCCGCCTATCAAATCCAAATGGGCATAGCCCCGCAGCAATCATATACATATCCGCCCTACTCCCAATTTACCCCATAGTACACACCACCTCCCAATCACCCCATCCCATACACTATCCCACCATCAGCCACCCCATATACCCTTCCGTCACACCCAAATCACCCCACGCCATACATAACTCCACCATCCCCATACTACCCTACCCCATACACACCCCCAAATCTCTCCACCCAATACACCACTCCGCCATCCCCAAATTATCCCATCCCATAAACACCCCCAAATCCCACCACACAGTATACCACCCCGCCATTCCCAAATCATCTTGCCCAATACACAACTCCACCATCACCAAATCACCCCTCTCCATGCACAACTCCATCATCCCCAATTTACCCCGTTTCATCCACGAACCCATCATCGCCCCACCATGCCACCCAATATATAAACCCTTCATATCCGTACCCCCCTGCTCCATCCGCTACCCCGTCATATCCCTATCACCCCGTTCCACCCGCACCTCCGACATCTCCCAGTCACTCCATCCCATGCAACATACCACTCATCCCCGCCACTGCCTCACACCCCATCCCGCCAGCTCTTAATCACACCCCCCAACATCCGATCCCACCGTGCTTCAACCCCTCCATCCTAGTCATACTCCCACCATCCCCTCACTATTTCCCCCCAATCCAACTCCTCCCCCACTTAAACAAACAATCCCTCACCCACTCCCCTTATCACTCGCTCCCAATCACCACTGGTCTTACCACACCCAGGTAATGCCTCTACAAGCCCCCTCTGCACCCAAAAATCAAACCTCGCCAATTCCCGCCACTACCATTTTACCCCCTATTGGAGCCAACCTGGTTAGACCCGAGAATCTGACGTACCCAGCCCAATCCTCCCCAGAATCACCTTGCACTCCCTTCCTCATCCCGAAACCTGCCTATAACCTACATCAAGTGCCGTTAAGCTATGAACAAATGGATATGAATGCTGGTTGCAACCGAGAGGAAATCGTTGAATATATTACCCGATCAGGCAGGATTTTTACACAGCCGAAAGCATCGAGGGCCGTCAGAGGAGAAGAGAAGAAGAAAGAGCAGACCGCAGGGAACCCCTTAGAGAAAATGGCCAGAGGGCACGTGTTGAAGACACAGCTCAAGAGAACACCAGCACATATTACTGTGTTGAATTTGTTAATCACGTCCCCACTCCACTTTCAAGCCTTAATGGGAGCACTCAAAGATGCACATGTTTTCGCCCACGTAACCCCAGATGAAGTGGGAGAATAATCAAGCAAGTATTAGCCCCAAATGTCATCTCATTCACTGATGCAGATCTGCCGCTCGAGGGGAACAACCACTCTAAATCCCTGAATATAACAGTGGAAACATGGAACCTGGTGGTGTCGTTGGTCTTAATAGACAACGGGTCAGCACTGAACGTATGCCCTCTAAGGATGGCAATCAAAATTGGTGCGAATCCCAACACCTTCCGGCCATCCATAACAAGCACCAAGGGATTCGACAACACCAAGAAAGAAATCATAGGAGAAGTAGACCTCGACCTGATCGTCGGGTCGAAAACCTTCACCATCCCCTTTCAGGTGATGGATATCAAGTCTACATTTAATCTACTGTTGGGCCGACCTTGGCTACATGAGATCGGGGCAATACCATCAACTCTACACTAAAAACTTTGATTCATCTCAGAGGGAAGAATCGTCACCATCTTAGGTGAAAGCAGAGAAGGCAAGGAGAGGAGCACTCTTCATACTCCATCGATTTGAGTATGACTTCTCAGCCGTTACCCTCAGGCCGACTGAAAAAACACCTGTCAAAATTGGAGGAGGAATGGATACAGCTGCGTTCATGCTCCATAAATGGGGCCACCAAAAAGGGAAAGGTTTGGGCCCGTGCCTCCAAGGAAGAAGAGACCCCGTCATGGCCAAGGGACAACAAACCAAATTCAGCCTGGGCTACAGGCTCATTGAAGAAGAAGTAAGAGAGGCCAAGGAAAAGATAAGAGCCACAACAGTCGCCAGGGCCAGAGGAATCAACCTGGAAGAAGAACCTCGCGCTCAACCCCACATCCGTCAAACCTTTGTGAGCGCCGGGGTGATAAAGATTGATCTGAATGGGGAGACGAGGGTAGCCCCACACAAGCCTGCTTCCGCCCACCCCACCAACCCTTACATTGTCCCCCCAGACCTCGAGGTTTACTTAGCCGCCCTCTCCTTATTTGAGGAAGAAGTCCCCCGGTCCACCCATCACTCTAGCACCAGCCACTTTGGGCCCATCCTAACCATAGAGGACAGGGTCCCAGAGGATCCCTCCGTAAACATGCTGAGGGAGGAGTTGCGAGAGCCTACCGATGCCGTTTCCAACCAAAGAGGTAAAGGCCAAGCCTCGTAGGTAAGTAACTAGGCATCTTTGCCCCAACTCCTGGGAGCCGCCAAATGCCGTGAATACGGCACCGGCTCTCCAAAAAAAAACAACCTGTAAAAAGTGAGGTTAACCTCTGGGACACTCTACCCTGTATATATAGAGATCCACCTCGCCAGGGGCTGACCTCCAAAAAAATGCAAAAAACTGTAAAAATAGAAAAAATACAAATTCCAAAAATATTTTCCTTTAAAATTCCCAATAAAATTAAAAATAATGTCATGATACCCGTCCCGCGTGAAGCCAACCCCTTTCCTGTAGAAATACAAGAAGAGGTAGGAGTCACAAGTCTGGATGAGGGAGGTCAAAGCGATGAGCTCCCCAATGAGCTCCTCAAACAATTTACCAATTTTGAGTATGGCCCTACCCTGATCGTCGAATAGACAGAAGACGTCAATTTGGGCACCAAAGAGGCCCCTAAAATCACCAAAATCGGAACATCACTGTCCCCTGCGGAGAGAAAAGGTATGACAAACTTCCTTCGGTCATACCAAGACATGTTCGCATGGTTGTATGAAGACATGCCTGGTTTGGATACCAATCTGGTCGAGCATGAGTTGCCACTCTACCCTGATATTAAGCTGGTTAAATAGAAGCTAAGACACCTCCGACCTGAATGGATGTTGAAGGTGAAGGACGAGGTCATTAAGCAGTATGACGCGAGTTTCGTCATGGTATCCAAGTACCCGCAATGGCTAGCCAAAATCTCAACAAGGCAAGCCCTAAGGATGACTTTCCGTTACCACACATCGATATCTTGGTCGATAACACTGCTAAGCACGAAATGCTCTCATTCATGGATGGATTCTTGGGCTACAATCAGATTAAGATGGCAGAGGCCGACCGAGAAAAGACTGTGTTCATCATTCCCTGGGGTACCTTCAGTTACAAGGTGATGCCATTCGGGCTCAAGAATGCTGGGACAACCTACCAGAGAGAAATGACGGCCCTATTCCATGATATGATGCACCGAGAAATCTAAGTGTATGTCGACGAAATGATTGCCAAATCACCGGAAAGGGATGACCACCTAGTAAACCTTCAGAAGCTGTTCGAGAGGTTGAGAAAGTACAGGTTGCGGTTGAATCCCCAAAAGTGTGTGTTCGACACTATGTCAGGAAAACTGTTAGGCTTTATTGTCAATAGGAGAGGGATTAAGGTCGATCCGACCAAGATCAGGCCATCACCGAAATGCCGCCACTATCTACAGAGAAGGAGGTCAGAGGCTTTTTTAGGTAGAATCCAGTACATCAGCCGGTTCATTACATAGTTAACTCTGATATGCGCACCAATCTTCAAGCTACTAAGAAAGGATTCACCAGTTGAGTGGAATGATGACTGCCAAGCTGCATTTGACAAGATCAAGGGTTACCTCCTAAATCCTCCAGTATTGGTACCACCTGTACCCGATAGACCCCTGATAATGTACCTGTCCATGATAGAGTTTTCCATGGGCTGTGTGTTAGGGCATCATGATGAGACAGGAAGAAGAGAGCAGGCCATCTACTACCTGAGCAAGAAGTTTGCCGATTATGAGACGCGCTATTCCCATCTAGAGAAAGCATGCTCAGCACTCGTATGTGTACTCAAAGACTTCGACACTACCTGTTATCCCAAGCCGTTCTACTTCTAGCACGGATGGATCCGTTGAAGTACCTGTTCGAGAAACCTACTCTCACTGGTCGAACTGCACGATGGCAACTACTCCTCTCCGAATTTGGCATTACTTATGTCACCCAGAAGTCGATCAAGGGGCAAGCACTCACTGATCATCTTGCTGAGAACCCTCTGCCAGACT
The DNA here is from genome assembly GCA_021018995.1 of Chloranthus sessilifolius. Taxonomy (NCBI): domain Eukaryota; kingdom Viridiplantae; phylum Streptophyta; class Magnoliopsida; order Chloranthales; family Chloranthaceae; genus Chloranthus; species Chloranthus sessilifolius. Next base: position 16,005,084 of record CM037594.1, read on the forward strand.
ATGAGACTCTAAGGACTAAATTTCCCTATGAGGACATCCTGTTCATGACTGAAGAGGATACGGAGGAAAAAGAGGAGTCTTGGGTAATGCACTTTGATGGGGCATCGCATGTTGAAGGCCAAGGAGTTGGCGCCATTCTTATCTCGCCAAGAGGATCGCATGTACCCATCTCAATCAAGTTGAACTTCCCATGCACCAACAATATGGCCAAGTATGAAGCTTGTACAGCTGGTTTACAGGTAGCTCTTGATCTGAATATAACTAACCTCAGGGTCTTTGGGGATTAACAGTTAATCATATGCCAGACCAACAGAGATTGGAAGACCAAGGATGAGAAGCTGATCCCGTACCATGAACATCTTGATGATCTAATAACCTGCTTTAAGGAAGTCACCTTCTCCTATGTGCCACGAACAAGAAATCAGTTTGTCGATGCCCTGGCCTCTATGGTTGAGATTCCGTACGAAGTTGAGATGAAGCCGATCATGATAGAGCAGAGGGACGAATCAGCATTCTGTCACCTGATCGAGGGATCTACCGAGTTATATGGTGAGCCACCCTAGTTCTCAAACATCAAGAATTTCCTCGAGACTCAATCTATCTCGAAAGGAACATCGAAGGTAGACAGACGCACCATCCAGCGATTGCAACGAACTACGTCATCTGCAGCGATCTCCTGTACAGACGGTCTCACGACAATGTTCTTCTCCGATGCCTAACCGAGAGAGAAGCGGTTGAGATCATGAAGGAGTATGCGAGGCACACGTCAGTGGACACATGCTCGCTAAGAAAATCTTAAGGCAAGGATACATTTGGACCACTTTAGAGGCTGATTGCTGCAAACACGTTTAGAAGTGCTACAAGTGCCAAGAACACTCCAGTCTAATACATGCTCCGGTCATTGATTTACACAGCATGACCACTCCTTGACCGCTCGCCACCTGGGTCTAGACGTCATCTGCAAGATCAATCCTAAGCTTCCAACGGACATAAGTTCATCCTCGTCGCAGTAGAGTACTTTACAAAGTGGGTAGAGGCAGCCTCCTACATGAGCATTAAGGCCAGTCATGTCGAGAAGTTCATTAAGAATAACATCATTTGCAGATTCGGCATGCCCAAGGATATCATCAATGATAATGGCACTAATTTCGCTAATAGGCGCATCCAGGCCTTGTGTGAGCGGTTATAGATCAAGCATCATCGATCATCCCCATATAGGCCTCAGACGAATAGAGCTGTAGAAGAGGCCAACAAAACTCTTATTTGCATTCTGGAGAAGATGGTAGTCACTTACAAAGATTGGAGTGAGCAGTTACCCTTCGCACTTTGGGCCTATAGAACATCTATCCGTACCGCTACAGGGGCAACACCATTCTCGCTTGTGTATGGAACCGAGGCAGTGCTACTCGTTGAGGTCGAAGTACCGTCACTCCATATCCTTTTGGAATCCCATCTGCCCGAAGCTGAGAAAGAAAGATCCCATTTTGAGCAGTTAGATTTGATTGACGAGAAGAGACTCCTAGCTTTGTGTCACACCCAGGTCTATCAAAGGAGAATTGCACGTGCTTACAATAAATGTATCCGCGGTCGAGATCTAAAGGTAGGAGACACTGTGCTGAAGAAGATCTTCCCTTCCCTCCATGTCGATCCAAGAGGGAATTTTAAGCCAAATTGGGAAGGACCCTACGCCATCCAAGAAGTGTTGCCGGGATACGCCATCCGCCTCGCCACCATGGACGAAGATCATCTTCCGGAGCCCATCAATGCTGGATACGTTCGACGGTTCTACTCTTAGTCTATCGCGATAGGGTAAGTATTGATGAAACAGATACGTGATTGCTTAAGAACCACCCAAAAGAGGTCATCATTCCAAGCACAGTAGCCCAAAAACATCCCTAAAAATGATGATATCCTTTGCTACCCCATTTGAGCCTGAGCCTTTCTTTCAATAAATCCATTCTCCCAAAAAAATATACATGTACATATACCAAAAAAAAAGAGAGAGAAAAGATGCATCTGTATAAAGTTACTATCAAATCCAAAAAAATCGAAAAAGCAAAACCTCAAAAAGAGATTGCCTGAAATGGAGGAAAAAGAATAACAAAAAAAATCTGTATAGAAGAATCACGGGGCATGTACAGTAAAAACCCCCAAGGAAGAAAGTATGTTGAGAAAACTGAAGCCGTATCAAGGAAACCCTTTTAGCCCAGCATAACTTAAAATCCTAGCCTAACCCATGGCCAAGCTACACCCTGAAGGAAGCCCTCTTTGTAGGTTCGCAAGCAGTCATGATATCTGTTAAGTCAACATGAGCCGAGTCATGAGACAACACCAGAACCCCATCCAGCCGGCTATGACAGAATTGATGTCCATGTCATGGCTTTCTTGAAGAGAGTAAAAAAAAAAAAAAAAAAAAGAAAAAATTAATTTGAGTTCAAAGCAAGATGGACGTGGTGAAAACTCGCAAGGGCACCGCGAGTAAAAACAGCGAACTCACGCGGACTAGGTTAAAACCTGAAAAGGCACCTGGTGTAAGAGAGCTAACCCATGGACGTAGTGAAAACCCGAAAAGGTGCTACGGGTAAAAACAGGGATGACAAGCATAGCGAAAACCCGTCTTGGGTGCTGTGAGCAAAAATGTCAAGAAAAGAGAGATTAGGAGAGGATCTGTTTCAGCCTGCCTATTTTAGTCTGGACCCCTTGAGCCTCTTCTCTCCTTTGCTGGGCTGCTCATGTTAAAAATTAGATCGGATCTCGATCAAGTATGTCGTCTCTACCGAGTCGTCTGACACATGACCAAAGGTAAAGGAAGAAGACTAATCAATCTCGGGGAAGCTAGCATGTCCATGTTTAAAAAGAAAAACCGGAGCCTCATAAACAGGGTTCGACCATGCTCAAAAAAGGGCCCACCAGTTGGCCTCGTAAATACCGACATCACAAAAAGGAGAAGGAGAAAATTTTAAAAATGATAATAGATTTTCCTTTTCTATAAAGAGTCTCACACTGTGCAGGAGAAAATTTTAAAAAAGATAATAGATTTTCCTTTTCTATAAAGAGCCTCACACTGTGTAGGAGAAAATTTCAAAAAAGATAATAAATTTTTCTTTTCCTTAAAGAGCCTTATACTGTGTAGGAGAAAATTTCAAAAAAAATAATAGATTTTCCTTTTCCATAAAGAGCCTCATACTGTGTAAGAGAAAAGTTTAAAAAAAGATAATAGATTTTCCTTTTTCATAAAGAGTCTCACACTGTGTAGGAGAAAATTTCAAAAAAAAGATAATAGATTTTCCTTTTCCATAAAAAACCTTACGTTGCGAGACGTATGGAAGAAAATTCAAATACCAAAAAAAAAATTAATAAAACATATGTATAATAGATTTCATTTCTTTTCTTATAGCGTTACGTGTTAAGTGTCACGTCCCAAAAAGATAACAACATGACACTTTCTATTTTCTGCCTTCTTTACAAGTAAAAAAAAAAACAAACAAAAAAGAAGAAACAACCCAAAAAAAGGAAAGAGATCTCTGTTAAGGGGCATCAGCCCCCCTCTGTGTATATGATCTATGGTATGTATAGGAACAGGTCAGGGGCAGGGACCACGCTTCAAAGCACTGATCTCTGCAAGAAGAGAGTCCTCACGAGCATTTCGATCAAACAACCACCTACCATGAAGACACTTCTATCGCCTCCGCGAAGCGTCAGCTGCACTGTGAGACTCACTCAAAAGCCCAGTCAACTGAAGAACCTCACTCTCGGCCGTAGCAGCTCTCACCCGACAATCTCAGCTCCGACCCTTTCTTCTCCAAAGCCTCAGTCAAAGCCAGCCTCTCTACAGAAATAGACTAAATCCTAGTCCGGAGTATCGTTTCCTTGTATGGCCACAGTCCCGTCTCTATCACATCTATCGAAATCGGGTTAGGGGCAGGTAAGCCCTCGGATGCCAGCTAAACCTTGTAATCAGAAGAGAGAACACCCCCCTAAACTAAGCTGCACATGTGCGCCAATTGGCGGGTCTCCCAGAGGGCTGCTATGCGGTCTAGGTCACTGAGAGAACCCCGAGAGAATATCAGAGAGCACAAGGGTGGCCTCACAGTGCATGGCACGTGTTGGGTATATCTGAATTGACGGAGCACCCGAGATGGGAAATAGTAGGTACTACCAGTCAACCCCAAAAGCATGATACCTCACAATCCCAAGAGTGGATAATTAGAAAAGTACCGTCCATCCAGGGAAGTTGCCAGATCAACTCTGCATTAGATACCCATAGGCTCAGTTCCTCGATGCTCCCATGGGGCAGTCTTGAGCTCCGAGTCAGAAAGCCCCGAGCCACATCCCCTCTTACCAAGCAAAATCTCAGCACGGGCCCCATGATAACCAAATGCTCTCCTAGCCAAACCTGAATAAGGAGTGGACTAGCACTAAGAATCCCGACCTGGCCCGAGGCCGAGACATCCAGGCCCTGATACATCTCAGCCAGGACCAAATGTATCAATGAACGACCTCCCTCCAATTCGGTCAGGGCATCGCATAACCCGAGGGAAAATGTCTCGCCCCCAGTAAAGAATAGAACTTCCGATAGCAAATAAAGGGCAAAGGCCTTTACATTGAAAGGATCTTGGATAGGCAACTTTCAGAGACTTGAGTCGTCGAAAAGTTCTCTTAGGAATTTCACCGAGCACCTGGTGGGTCCCCCCGACGAAGCCCTTCTCATACCCACCCTTTTTCAAACCAAGAACCGCGTGGACCACCTTTGCATACCCCAGTTTGGGCACCACTTTGGCAAGTCCCCGATGCATCCTCAAGCTAGTAATAGAGGCTAGCTATACAAAGATTGGGGTGAGCTCCCTGGACCAAAATCTGAAGACATGGGCCCTGTGATCCCACGACGCCAAAGCCGCCTGCAGGAGGTTGGGCAACAGAGGAATAGCAAGGAAAGAGGAAAGGTGGGATAACCCAAGGCGATCCCGAACAGCGAGCTTGCCCTTAGCCAAGCTATCGCACCATTTTTGCAAAAAACTGGGCCTCGGGTCCAAACAGGGAAGTATACTAGCCCCAGCCCCCGTATGAGAATTTGGGTTTTTTTTAAGAAGCGGGTCCATGGACGTACAAGATGTTCTTTATAAAAATCAATCAATGTAGGGTGATGGATTCGCTTGTAAAAAAAAAAAAAAAGAGAGAAAAAGAAAGAAAAAAAAGAGGGGCAAAAAGGCCAAGTCCGGATGAAAAGAGAGGCATAGAGGGCCAGGTTCGGGTTACGAAGAACCACGTTGAACCCAGTTATGAGGCGTATATATTATATATGCCAAGGCAAAAAATTTAAATATTTTGCCAGGCGTATATATTATATACGGCAAGGCAAAATTTTAAATATTTTGTCAGGCGTATATAATATATACGCCCAGCTAAAATTACAGGGAAGTGTGGCTCCCCTCACATTGGTCCATTTTTTTTTACTTCCCCCAAGAGAGGGACGGGTTTCGCTTGGCTTGCTTTTTTATCTCGGGGCAGCGCACAGTCGGGCACGCTTGCACACCCATGAGAAATCTTTAGATGACGCAGAATCCATGGGTCATATATGGAGGATCATATGCGGGCTCAATCTCATCATTGGAGGGGCTCCGGCCACTTCATGCTAAAGAAAAGGAAACCATAAAAGCGGAGAGATGACCAAACAGAGTGTTCACATAAACCATAAAAATCATAAAACCATTCAAAAAAAATTGTTGTTTAAAATATTACATATTCCCCAATAAATAAAAGTCTAAATTATTTCAATGTTTCAAAATTTCGAAAAATAAACTAGTCTTGGGCAGCCCCCTTCGACTTCTTTCGGCGCTGGGTCACGCTTTGAAAAGTACGAGTCTCTCCCACCTGATTCCACGCCTAAGAAATGCGGCTGAGCAGAGAGCGCGACTCCTTTTCACGAGCATGTTGCAGGAGCACACCAGAGGCCATCAGGTAGGGAAACAAGCAGAAGGTAAATAAGAAAATGATTAGGTTTGGTCAGTATTCACTCACCACCTCAGCCTCTCTAAGCCCGACGATGTTGCGGTAATATTTGGCTAGGTTCACGGCCGACTCATAATTCTGTACAGCAAGAAAAGGAGGTGTCAGTCACACAGGTCATCTGCATAGTTCAAGAAAAAAAAAGAGAGCAAAGCAACAAGGGAGAGATTAACTAGGGGATCAGCTCAGGAGGTGGGATCCGAATAGCTTCAGCGGATATGCGTGCCTTCTCAGCCACATCGGCACACATATGCGACAGGAAAGCATCATCCAAGCACTTAAAGGTCCCCTGGACTCTACGGCGAAGCACCAGAAAGACCGAAAGGGTCAAGGTCCAACACAGTAGCCTCATCAGAGCATTGCCTCATCCCCATCATCTCGAAAGTTGCCACCACCCAAAACCGAGAGAAACTTTTTTGTTCAAATAGCAGGGCAATCAAGGCAACCATAGGAAGGCTGCTAAATAAAAAGAGGAAAGAACATTACCTGAGACCGCGGACCGCCAAAAGCCAAAAAGTTGGCACCAGGCACAAATCGGGGCAGCAGAGAATGATAGGGCGGAGACTCATACCGCATCTGATATCCCCCAGAAAAAAGAAGGTCATCAATGGGGACCCCATGATGGAGAAAGCGAGCAGTAAGCACTTCGGTGGAACCTTCAGGAGCCAACACATCAGCTGGAGGAGCTTGGGACACAACGAAAAGAGGACGGTACTGATGAACCACCCTCTCTCCTAGGTAATAGGCCCTAGTCCAGGACCCATAGAAGAAAATGATGCGTCGGTCTAACAAAAAATGAGAAGGACCCACTACAGCCAAGTTTCAGACGGGAGATCCGACGTAGGGATCAAGGATGACCTGCTCAAAAAAAAAAAGAGAGGAGGGATATATATACATTTGGTCAAAACCCACAACACGAAAGAACTATCAAATTTGTAAAGAGAGAAATTGTTATACCTGCTCAGGGATCAACAGATCAAACTGGGAGCGCAGCCCTAACTCCAGGTGCTTCATGCCTACGTCCCGACAGCGGTTCGCGTGCCAATTGCTCATAAGGGGGAACGTAGGAACTTCAGGTATAAGCAGAGGGCGACCAGGTTGGAAATACAGATACCCCCAAACCTGAGAAAGCAAGCAGATAAAAATAGATAGGCCATAAAAGGGAAAAGTTGGACAAACTGAGACCAGAGGATCAAATATGTCACAACCCCATATTATTGGGAACCGTGCATATTATGCACCATACACATGTATGTGTGATTCACAAGGGAACCAAGACTAACATGTATACACTACATGTGTAGGTGGGAAACACACTAGTATTTTCCCTAACTTATAAGTATATAAGTATATAAGTAAAGAGCCCCCTTACGTAACTTTATTCTAACCTAAATAGAGAGAAGGATGTTGTTACTTCTTAGTGTGCTTGATTTATTTGTATTTTGAAAACAGGTTTGCAACTGCTAAGTTATAATGAATCTAGAATATTAAAAAGAGTAAAGAAATATCAGCACAAAGAGAAGTGAATTAGCCTGCAAGATCAGGGCCAATTGTAGCAAGTTTTAAATGTAAGTGAGTAAAAGATCGTCCACAGGGAATTGATTTAAAATTTAAGATAAACCTCCATATCGGAGCTACCAGATCTGGCCTCTGATCCTATCTACAAAGCACATAAGATGGGAGGTTGAATTTGTCACGTTAACCAAATGATAAAAGTAAAGATTAAACTAAATGATCCAGATCTGAGTTGGGGAAACGTTTGAGGTAAACTTATACAAAAAATGGAGAAGTAATCTCTAACTTTGATTTGGTCTTTGAAATCTAATGAGAAATACTGCAGTTCAGCAGAGGTGATCCAATCTTCATCTGGCTACAAGCACAGATGTAAGAGAGATAAATCTAATTTAAGGATTAGGCTTACACTTATGGCTATGGTCTGTCCACTTTAATGGCCACAAACCATCCAATAGTTTTTAATCCAAATCCTCAATTCAGAATAGGAAACATCACTACAAATGCTGTAAGAGACTAGGTTACCAACACTAATTCTTACAGGATTAATGAATCAAGGGAAATTGCATAAAAAACAATAAATCTAAAGGAGTCTAATGCAATAAGGATATCAGAGGGAACCCTTAACATGAGTCCAATTGAGAAAATACGGTTTACAGCAACCTTTTCAAATCCACCGTTACAATTACAGAGCACAGCTTAAACAGCTCTCAGATTTGTAGTCTTGAATACAACTCTCTTTTGAATTATAGAAACGTCTCACAGCTCTCAATTGCAAATCAAAGTGAAGCTATTACAGGGATTTTAGACAAACTGTCTGGCTAGGAAATGGGGGATTAGAAATGAAACTCAAAATTTGGATGCCCAAATTGGGCAAATGGTTCGTCTATTTATAGTTTTCCCTATGTCCAGCTCAGATGTGTATCAACCAATCAGAGGTGCTCAGATCTATATTGACCAATGGTGGTCGAGCATGAGGATCCAGATCTGTTCTGACCAATCAGAATTCCTTGATCTGGTTCAGCCAATCAGGTGAAAAAGGCATCGATTCTGTTATGCATTTTGAAAGTCTGTTAGAGTTTCTAGAAGTTCCCGCCAAGTTATTTCATCTCTGGGTGCTCACGTGTGGTGGAATATGCCTTTGTTTCGTGCTCAGAATCTTCTGGAATGTCCCTGGGCTTTTAAATGCATTGGGGCGCGTGCAAAGATTACTGAATTGCCCTTGCAGATGCTGAGAATCTTCAGGATATCATTTCGCATAGTTTGGAGAACTTTTCGCAAGGTACTGTGACTTCTGAAGCTCTTTTCGCACAGATTGGAGACCTTTTCGAAAAGAACTGTAACTTTTGGAGATCTATTCGCAAAGATTGGAGACCTTTTCGAAAAGAACTGTAACTTCTGGAGATCTATTCGCAAAGATTGGAGACCTTTTCGTAGAGCTTGGGGACCTTTTCGCAAAGATTGGGGACCTTTACGAATAGCATTTTGTAGTGCATTGTTCTTTTCGAATAGCTCTAAACCTCTTTCCAGGTTGAAACCAGGCCTTTCTCCTCTTTATTTTAGGCATTTTGACAGCCCGTGAGGTTGTCCTTTCTCCTTCTTCCTCCAGATCAAGATGGGTCATCATCTTTTTGGCACTTTTGAGCTACTTTTAAGGTTAAACCTACCTTTATTGTTAGCTGTAAAACAAGCACTTAAAACACTTATTTAGTTCTCTCAAGGGTCTATCAAGGCCCAGATTAAGGGGTGAAAAATGGTATTTTCCAGTTCTCAACACACCCCCAAACCTAAGCTTTGCTAGTCCCTGAGCAAAGACAAAATGTAAAAATAGAATGAAAAACCATTTTTGTAGGGAGCACAGTTGTATTTAGCATATGCAACAAGCCTTTTAAACCCCTAGGTGATCCCTAGTGGAGGAGTGAAGTCTCCTGAGGGTTTTCAGTGAAGGTACCCACAAACTTCTCCAATAAATCAGTTAAGATCAATGCAGTTCTGTTAAAGCAAACTTTCATCCAATCAGATTATTCACACCTACATCACCAGTTGTAAGAAGATTTTCAAGAAAACATCGCTCAAAATTAAAATTCTGTAATTCCTTTACCATTCACTCGTTGGTGTCAAAAGTTTTACAAGAAAAATTAATGAAAAGCTTGCCTTCTATTTGAGAATTCAGTTTTGATGTTACCCCAAATAATTTGATTTCAAACTCAACTCTCACGAGGTTTTCACTCACCATGCAAATATGAGGGTTGCACTATTTCACACTCAAGAGCAATTACAGTCCTCAAATAGGATTGTGGCAGAAGCATAGGCATTGCTTTTCATTCTGAATTTACTACTTCTTTCACCATAGATTATACAAATCCTTATCTCCATGTGACTCAATCCATCATTGATCGATGAGGACTTTAACTTGGGTTGTAATGTGGCTTATGGGTGAAATTTATCAAGAATAAAGGGTGGAATGGAGTTCAAAATTGAGAAGTCATCAAGGTAAGGAGGTGATAGACACACCTTCTTCAATTCAAAGACAATTTCATCTTCTTTGAATTTTTGAGCCAAAGTGGCCATCTTTTCTCTTTCTTTTCAAACTTCCAATGAAATGCCTCCTCCTTTTCTTTTTTTTTTTTTTTCAAAGCAACATTGACTGGAATGCCACATTTCTTCTCTTCTGACATTGCCTTCAATTATTTTTTTTACCAAATGTTACCCAACTCACCTTTCTTCACTTTCTTTCCTTTACCTTCTAAATTCTCGAGTGAGGTTAGGCTAAATGAGGTTGATGAGGTTTCAAAGAAATCTTGGATTTATAAAGCTCAATTGGTGTGTATCAAGGCGCTTCAAAAGGTTGGGCTTTTGAAGTTCAAAGCGTCCAAAAGGAGGCCTTACATCATGTCTTTAATATCATGATTCGTTAAGATATTTTAACTTGGATATGTGTAACTTCTAGTGATAACAAGCGAGTTCAAAACAGTCCTAGAGCAGAAAAATTTCCAATTTATACCTCCAAAGAATACATTTCAGTCCAAATCTCCTTTGGGTGTGGTTTTCTATCAAATTCTGAGGTATATCATCGGTTTCTCTCTTTTAGGTTTACTAAAACATCAATTTTCTTTTGAAATTTTACATTCACTTCATGAAAGTATTAGAATTACACTAGAAATTAATTTTAAAAGTTTTAACTTCCTCATTTTTCAAAAAACAGTGTGAGATTACTTCATTTTCAAAATTTTGTCGATCATAAGTCGCACCAAGCATTAACTTATTTTATTGGCATACCCGCCATACCCCAAACCTAAGATGAACATTGTCCTCAATGTTCTGAACCTTGAAACGAGGCGGCAGGATAAAAGAAGAAAGGAAAACTAAGCGAGAAAAATTTGCTATATGCGAAAATAAAGAAAATAACATCGAATATATGAGCGAGAAAAAGGGAAAAAATGTTATATAAATATAGGAAATTACCGATAAAACATGAAAAATAACAAAACTAAGCTAGAACTGCTATAAAATAAAATCTAAAAAAGCGTATATGATCGTAAAAATAAAAGAAGCGCAAAGCAAATGGAAGGAAACTAATGCTAATAAGAGAAATAGTAAAAGCAAGGTAAGGGATGAATACAAAGTTAAAAAAGAAAAAGAAAAGTGTTGATACAAAAACAGAATTTGTGAATGCAAAATAGGAAACAAAGTTAGAAACTAAGCGTACTCACGTAAAATGACGAAAATCAAGAAACGAGGACACATTAACCTAAGAAAGAAAAAAATCGATCTAAAAATGAATTTGAAACTAAAATTCCTAAAACAGAAAATCTAATGCCAAATGATACATCCTAAGCCCAAAGAAAAAAAAACGCGATACTTATGAATCTAAGTGATTATAAAAATGATTAGCAGAATACTGAATACGAAAAGCAAGATTGATAAGATCAATTCTTTGTTGATGATGTGTATGAATAAAAAGAATAATGAAGCATGGGGCACATATTAAAAGCAGGGGTTCACAACAAATGAGACCCATTTATGATGAATAAATCTCAAGGAAAATAAAATCGTGGGTCCATTGAATATTCAAAACACTATGATTCACTACTCATTATCCTACATGATTCCTAAAAAGAAAAATGATCTCGGAGGTCCGGATGGGAAAAGTGGATGCAAATGGAGAAAACATTTCATCCTAAGATATCTATATATATATATATATTTGTTTTTATAATTTTCTATTTTTTTTTTTTTTACTTGTTTTGGATCAGCCCGGGCTCAACAAGAGCCCTTATTTACTACTGCTGAAAATAATGAGAAACAACTCAGAGATTTTCTATTTGTGTTTTCATTTTCTTTTATTTTGTATTTGGTTTTGTAAAAAAAATAAAAATAATAAATAAATCAGCATGCCTAAAAGACAGCATAAATTATAATCAAAACAAACATTAAACACAGCAGAACTGCTGGTTCTCAAGAATTTAAAAATAGAAAATGAATGCAAAGGAGAATGGGATGCAAAGTCAAGCAGATCTGATCCAGCTTTAGTCCAGATGCTCCTTGTTGGATCTACGCCAGATCTGCAAAATCCAAAAATTGCAGCCTTATTCAAGTATATTGACAAAATAAAAGAAAAAATCGAACGCCCAAATTTGACAAAAGACAAAAGAGTGGCGTGACATTTATTCAAATAACTAGAAGGCAAAAGAATAAAAACTCGTAAAATAAAAAATTATGTCATAAAGAAACAGGTTTTCTATACAAAACTGCAGTAGACATTTAATCAAGCACTTGGAATGCAAAGTGCAGTTTTAAAGCAAAAATTAAAATGAAAATCAAATCTACAAACTTGAAAAACTTAGGTCTACCAATTTTAAAATCTATTCCCCGGCAACGGCGCCAAAAACTTGTTGTTACTTCTTAGTGTGCTTGATTTATTTGTGTTTTGAAAACAGGTTTGCAACTGCTAAGTTATAATGAATCTAGAATATTAAAAAGAGTAAAGAAATATCAGCACAAAGAGAAGTGAATTAGCCTGCAAGATCAGGGCCAATTGTAGCAAGTTTTAAATGTAAGTGAGTAAAAGATCGTCCACAGGGAATTGATTTAAAATTTAAGATAAACCTCCAGATCTGAGCTACGGATCGCCTCCATCCTATCTACAAAGCACATAAGATGGGAGGTTGAATTTGTCACGTTAACTAAATGATAAAAGTAAAGATTAAACTAAATGATCCAGATCTGAGTTGGGGAAACGTTTGAGGTAAACTTATACAAAAAATGGAGAAGTAATCTCTAACTTTGATTTGGTCTTTGAAATCTAATGAGAAATACTGCAGTTCAGCAGAGGTGATCCAATCTTCATCTGGCTACAAGCACAGATGTAAGAGAGATAAATCTAATTCAAGGATTACGCTTACACTTATGGCTATGGTCTGTCCACTTTAATGGCCACAAACCATCCAATAGTTTTTAATCCAAATCCTCAATTCAGAACAGGAAACATCACTACAAATGCTGTAAGAGACTAGGTTACCAACACTAATTCTTATAGGATTAATGAATCAAGGGAAATTGCATAAAAAACAGTAAATCTAAAGGAGTCTAATGCAATAAGGAGATCAGAGGGAACCCTTAACATGAGTCCAATTGAGAAAATACGGTTTACAGCAACCTTTTCAAATCCACCATTACAATTACAGAGCACAGCTTAAACAGCTCTCAGATTTGTAGTCTTGAATACAACTCTCTTTTGAATTATAAAAACGTCTCACAGCTCTCAATTGCAAATCAAAGTGAAGCTATTACAGGGATTTCAGACAAACTGTCTGGCTGGGAAATAGGGGATTAGAAATGAAACTCAAAATCTGGATGCCCAAATTGGGCAAATGGTTCGTCTATTTATAGTTTTCCCTAAGTCCAGCTCAGATGTGTATCAACCAATCAGAGGTGCTCAGATCTATATTGACCAATGGTGGTCGAGCACGAGGATCCAGATCTGTTCTGACCAATCAGAATTCCTCAATCTGGTTCAGCCAATCAGGTGAAAAAGGCATCGATTCTGTTATGCATTTTGAAAGTCTGTTAGAGTTTCTAGAAGTTCCCGCCAAGTTATTTCATCTCTGGGTGCTCACGTGGGGTGGAATATGCCTTTGGTTCGTGCTCAGAATCTTCTGGAATGTCCCTGGGCTTTTAAATGCATTGGGGCGCGTGCAGAGATTACTGAATTGCCCTTGCAGATGCTGAGAATCTTCAGGATATCATTTCGCATAGTTTGGAGAACTTTTCGCAAGGTACTGTGACTTCTGAAGCTCTTTTCGCACAGATTGGAGACCTTTTCGAAAAGAACTGTAACTTTTGGAGATCTATTCGCAAAGATTGGAGACCTTTTCGAAAAGAACTGTAACTTCTGGAGATCTATTCGCAAAGATTGGAGACCTTTTCGTAGAGCTTGGGGACCTTTTCGCAAAGTTTGGGGACCTTTACGAATAGCATTTTATAGTGCATTCTTCTTTTCGAATAGCTCTAAACCTCTTTTCAGGTTGAAACCAGGCCTTTGTCCTCTTTATTTTAGGCATTTTGACAGCCCGTGTGGTTGTCCTTTCTCCTTCTTCCTCCAGATCAAGATGGGTCATCATCTTTTTGGCATTTTTAAGCTACTTTTAAGGTTAAGCCTGCCTTTATTGTTAGCTGTAAAACAAGCACTTAAAACACTTATTTAGGTCTCTCAAGGGTCTATCAAGGCCCAGATTAAGGGGTGAAAAATGGTATTTTCCAGTTCTCAACAAAGGAGAAATAGAGAGAAAGAAAAGAAGAGCCTAGTAAAGAACTAGGGTTTCGTTGGGATTTAAATCTGTGGAAGTGCTGGAGAAAAGGCTGGAGGGGGAACCTTGGAGACCTATTAGCCTAGTAGAATTCCGAATCTTGAATCGAACTTGCGCGAGACTCATCGTTGGAGATATGTTAAGTGCATGATAAATGCTTTGGCGTATTTTAAATAATGGATAGAATGTTGGTTGAATGATTTTTAATGATATTAAGGTTTGAATGAAGGGATAAATAGTGTTCTCGAACAGATCGAGGAGTAAAAATCATTGCTCCTCGCTCGAGCGGTCTAAAGGGCTCGCTCGAGCGAGGACAAATTGTAAAAATATAGCTCTAGGCTCACTCGAGCGGTCCCCAAAACAAGAGGGAAGCTCGCTCGAGCGAGGTCCCCAGTAAAGCTTCAGGCGGCTCGATTTAACCACTCGAGCGACCTCGATTTAACCGCTTGAGCGAGGTCAAGTGACCGCTCGAGCGAGGTCAAGTGACTGCTCGAGCGAGGTCTAGTGACCGCTCGAGCGAGGAATTTTGCTCGCTCACGCGAGGCACCACTCAGTTCTTGAAATTATTGGTACAGAAACATGGAGGTTATGCACTCCAATGATTCTAGTAACCTTTCTAAGCATATTCTAAATACATGAAATGTAGGTTTGACGTATGATCGTGAAGTGTAAATCTCTACGAGAAGGCGTGCTTTGAAATTCGTCGAGGTAGGGAATATTCTTGAAACATGTACTTTATTTCGTCAACGCATATATGCAATGCATTTAAATTAAAAAGCGAGTATTGTATGATCTTCCAAAAAGGGGTGTGTGCGTAAGTTTCAAGTTGAAATCATGAAGTCCCCAGGCGACAGAATATTATAATGAGGGCATCTAGATGATGTATTAAATCTGTAGTATCCCAGGGATACGGTTGAAAACAGACCGTGAAACTACAGCATAATGATAAGGCCAAATGTACAAAAATTAGCACAAGTCACGGTGAATAACTATATGTAAAGCACATCGATACTTTATTATTTAAGGTTTGATTAGAATACCCCACCGACGTGGCGGGATACCCACGACTGACGCGACAGGATATCCGTGACCGGTAGGGCGGCCAATCCGTATACTCATAGCACATCCCAGGGATGTAGATATAATTATAGACCCCGCCACCTACGAGAAAGGGGCTTGGGTAGTATTCCCAGGGAATACATGTAACAATTGTCTAGTAGACGATGATGGTGGGTATTCCATCGGGGCTCGATGCTATATTGCTCGGGGATTATTTAAGCTAAAGGTTTAAGTGATTAGACCGAATTCATAACTAAATTCGTAAGAAGAGAACAACCACACTATGAAAGGAAATCAGCGGTATGCATTTTAGTTTTTTCAGTTATATCAATTGTTCTGCTTAAAAGTGATACCGAGTAAATTGTGCCTTCAAAACTGCTAACATATATCTGCAGTCAGAGCAGAGCGTTTAATCAGAAAGGGGTGTAGCGGTTATTTGGCATTCCTGAAAGAAAATAAAGAAGAAAAGAATATTATCTCCGAGATAGCGGTAGTGCGAGAATTCCCAGATGTATTTTCAAAAGAATTGTCAGGGTTACCTCCAGAAAGAGAAGTGGAATTTGCTATCGACTTAGCACCAGGAACGGAACCTGTTTCAAAGGCGCCTTACAGGATGGCCCCTGCAGAGTTGAAAGAGTTGAAAGAACAATTGCAAGAGCTCATGGACAAAGGATTCATAAGACCAAGCGTGTCTCCATGGGGAGCACCAGTTCTATTCGTGAAAAAGAAAGATGGGTCGATGCGGTTGTGCATTGACTACTGTCAATTGAACAAAGTCACTGTGAAGAATCGATATCCGTTGCTAAGAATAGATGACTTGTTTGATCAGTTGCAGGGAGCGAAACATTTTTCTAAGATCGATCTGAGATCTGGATACCATCAGTTAAGAGTCAAGGTTGAGGACATTCAGAAAATGACATTTAGAACACGGTATGGACACTATGAATTTTTAGTGATGCCATTCGGACTGACGAACGCACCGGCGTCGTTTATGGACTTGATGAATCGGGTGTTTAAACCACACCTAGACTCCTGCGTTGTAGTGTTTGTTGATGACATCCTGATTTACTCAAAATTGAAGACGGAACATGAAGAACACTTACGAGTCGCTCTACAAACCTTGCATGAACACCAATTGTATGCCAAGCTCAACAAATGTGAGTTTTGGCTAGAAGAGGTTAGCTTTTTGGGACATGTCGTCTCAAAGCATGGTGTCACAGTAGATCCCGCTAAGATCGAGGCGAGTGAACCGAGCAACCAAAATCAGGATGACGTCCAAGTTTCCTGACCGGCGGAGTTATTATCGACGTTTCGTCGAGGGGTTTTCAAAAATATCAGGGCCTCTTAAGAGGCTTACAAGAAAGGATTCAAGATTTGAGTGGAGTGAGGCATGTGAGAAGAGTTTTCAAGAACTCAAGGAGAGACTCACCTCAGCTCCAGTGTTAGCCATTCCATCAGGCAGTGGAGGATTCGCAGTCTATAGTGATGCTTCATATAACGGGTTGGGTTGTATACTAAATCAATATAAAAAGGTAATAGCTTACGGGTCAAGACAGTTGAAAGAGCACGAAAAGAACTATCCAACACATGATCTGGAACTAGCAGCAATCATATTCGCATTAAAGATATGGCGACATTATTTATACTAAGAAACATTTGAAATTTTCACTAACCATAAGAGCCTCAGATATCTGTTTACATAGAAGGAACTAAACATGAGGCAGCGTAGGTGGATGGAATTCCTCAAAGACTACGACTATTCCATACAGTACCATCCAGACAAAGCTAACGTAGTGGCCGACGCCTTGAGTCGGAAAAATTCAGCTCAGTTGGCTAGTCTAATTTCGGGTATACATCGATGGAAACTGTTGGAGGATCTAACACTATGTGGCGCAGACATACAGCCACAAGCCACAGGAGCCTTCTTAGCCAGCATATCAGTGAAATTGGTGATATTCGAACACATACGAGAACTACAGATGAAAGGCCCAATTCTAACCAAGATACGTCAAGATGTAACTGAAGGTATTACCTCTGAGTTTTCAATCAAGGAGGATGGTTCCTTAGTATTCAAGGGCAGACTTTGCATTCCAGACAATGCCGATCTGCGGTGAACAATTCTTGATGAATCTCACAAGTCAAGCTATACTATCCACCCGGGAAGCACAAAGATGTATCAAGATCTGAAAAAGAATTACTGGCGGAGAGGCTTGAAACAAGATGTAGCAGAGTACGTGTCGCGATGTTTGACGTGCCAACAAGTGAAGATCGATCATAGACATCCCGCAGGCCTATTACAGCCTCTACCCATACTGGAATGGAAGTGGGAATTTATCTCCATGGATTTTATAGTCGGTCTACCGCGAACTGCAAAGAAGCATAACGCCATTTGGGTAGTAGTCGATCGATTGACTAAGTCAGCACACTTCTTGCCTTACAACACGATGTACACGGCAGGAAGACTGGCAGAGCTCTATATGAAAGAGATCATTCGTTTACATGGGATTCCAAGTAGCATTGTTTCAGATCGGGACCCATTATATACATCAAAGTTTTGGAAGAAATTTCAAGAAGGAATGGGAACTAGGCTAGATTTTAGTACGGTGTTCCACCCACAAACTGACGGACAGACTGACAGGGTCAATCAAGTCATTGAAGATATGCTTAGGGCATGTATGTTAGTATTACAAGGATCGTGGGATCAACACCTACCATTGATTGAGTTTGCATATAATAATAGTTTTCAGACGAGCATCGGAATGGCACCGTATGAAGCCTTGTACGGAAGACGATGCAAATCGCCAATCAATTGGGAGGAAATTGGCGAGAAATTTGTTTTGGGACCCGAGCTACTTGAAGATAATGCGACTATTGTCCGCATGATCAGGGGAAGACTAAAGGTGGCTCAAAGCAGACAGAAAAGCTATGCTGACATCAAGCGGACGAGCGTGGACTTTAAGGTGGGAGAACATGTTTTCGTGAAGGTGTCGCCTATGAAAGGCGTAATGAGGTTCGGAAAGAGAGGCAAGCTAAGTCCCTGCTACCTTGGACCGTTTGAAGTTTTGGGTCGAGTAGGAGAAGTAGCCTACCGCGTTGGATTGCCACCATTGTTTGATCAGGTACACAATGTATTCCACGTGTCTATGCTCAAGAAGTATCTCAATGACCCTGATCATGTGCTGAGCGGCCAATCATTCGAAATGCATGAAGATATGACCATGATTGAAGAGCCGGTGGAAATTTTAGATCGAAAGGAACAAGTGTTGCGAACAAAGGTTATTCCCTTAGTGCTTGTTCGATGGAAGAACCATCCGGTCGAAGAAGCAACGTGGGAACGAGAGGCTGACGTCAAAGAACAATACCCCAATTTATTCAAGGACACTAGGTAGTTTTCTTTATTATTATGATGGAGTGTAAATTTTTTTTAGACTATCAAATTATAGTTAAAACGAACCAAATGAGTGCAATTACAATTCGAGCATAATAAATTATTTTGCCTGAACAAATTTGTTCATGAGAACTAAAATTTTAATGAATACTATACATAATCATGTGTGAGTGGTGTTCTAAATGCTATGAGAAACTAGTGAAGATGTGAACTTGTGAGAACGAGAACAACGTCGTTTCTCACTCGCGCGAGTCACATGAAATAATAAAAAGAAAGTTTCTGGCATCGCTCGAGCGAGGGGTAGTGACCGCTCGAGCGAGGTCTATTGGTCGCTCGAGCGAGGTTTACCAACCGCTTGAGCGAAGCCATAAAATATATCAGATAGCATCCTGGGACCGCTCGAGCGATAACTAACAACCGCTCGAGCGAGGGGGGGACTATATATAGCTGACGGAAGACAAAACGCCCATTTCATCTTCAAGCAAGGAGATTGGAGCCGAGCGAGGGTTTAGGGCTTGTCATCTTCAATCTTTTTCCGTCTGATTCGAGCTGGATTTAGACAATCCGATCGGTTAAAAAATTTTCTTTTAGGTAAAATCTACCCCCTTTCCGAAATTTTTCCTTATTTTGAAAAGCTCTTTAGATACCTAATGGCTTCAAGCCCAAATCCACAACCTAAGAAGCGGATGGCGATTCGATCGCCGTCGGTGCGCAACAAAGCGCCGCAAGCTTCACAACCATCACCAAACCCATCCACCACTCCAATCACACTAGATGATTGGTGGGGGGCCAAAATATTTGAAACCGAATGGGATATACATCCCTCCTATTTTGGGATCCGACGTCCACCCAATGGACATCGAACTTCCTCACCAACAACAATCTTAAGACCCTACTTACGCCGTTTGGGGATCGGTATTACCCGAGGCTTGTGAAGTTATTTTATCAAACCCTAAACATGAACGTGGACGAGGACGCTATCCTCGTCACAATCGATGGTAATGAACTAATCTTTAGATGTGCCGAAATTTCATCGGTCATGAAATGTCCCCACATCTACACCCCTAGTCCACTCATCCTACCACCTTTTTCTGGGAACGTCGAATTCCCAATGATCAATTCCGATATCACAGGGGGCACGTCCGCTTCGGGACAGTCTATTACCCGATCACAACTACTGCAGCGTATGTGGCTTCTAGACGTCATTTTCAAAAAGAATCTACACCCAACCGGCCATGATCAAGAACGTCGTGATGCGTTTCTGCGGGCCCTACACACCGCATTCCATAATAGGTGGATCAACGCACCTATGATCATCATAAAGGGTATGGAGCATGCCTATAAAAGAAATGTAAAGGGTGCTGTTCCTTCACCCATCAACCGACTACCATATGCTCAGTTGATTTCCCGACTCCTAGACTCACGAAATGGGAAGGGAGGATTTAAGATCCGGGAGGACGAGTTATTCCTCACCGATAACGTCGTCCCCTATTTCGCCCAAGATTGGAGCCGAAACCTAAAGAGTCTCCAAACTAGCGTCAACAAGAAAAGAGACCGTCAGGTCTCCCGACAAACCACGCATCGAGCACCGGCAGGACCGACCACTCCCTCTACCTCATTTCCATAGCCCATACCCACTACCGACACTAACATGATGTGGGAGATCCTTCAGCAAGGGCGGGAGATCAGATTCCATCAGAGGTTTCTGGAGGCACTACTTATCGACCTCATGGGCCAGGCCTACCCGCAGTCATACATGCAGCGCGTCGGTGCCATGAAAGATGCTATTTTTGGAGCGTCTAGCTCGAGCCCTACTACGAGGAGTGCCACAGTGGGTACCACTACCACCAGGGTGGTCGACGAGGATGAGGATGACGAGGACTATGAGGATGATGATGGCTCCGGCGACGACGACTATGAGGAGGATGATGACTAGATAGTCACATTATTTTTTTGAAAATTTATATGTAATATTTTATTGAGACATTTCTTGGTAAGGTGGTTCTTGGTAAATTTATTTACAAACTGTCGTGACATGAATGTCACAAATTTTGTGAATGATTAACGTACCGATTGAATGGGTATAAATTTTGGGAATGATTATTCTAGGTATCAATATCCTTCTCGGCTATATGGGTATAAATTAACATGGTCAACACAAGTCGTTGCGAAATGCGACCAACTGTTCAATTACCAGATGATGTGGGAAGCTAGCCTATTCATGGCCTGGTAGTATTAGTAGTACCTAGTTACACGAGTATCGTCAATTTTCGAGGACGAAAATCTTATAAGTTGGGGTGATTGTCAGAACCCCATATTATTGGAAACCGTGCATATTATGCACCATACACATGTATGTGTGATTCACAAGGGAACCAAGACTAACATGTATACATTACATGTGTAGGTGGAAAACACACTAGTATTTTCCCTAACTTATAAGTATATAAGTATCTAAGTAAAGAGCCCCCTTACGTAACTCTATTCTAACCTAAATAGAGAGAAGGAGAAATAGAGAGAAAGAAAAGAAGAGCCTAGTAAAGAACTAGGGTTTCGTTGGGATTTAAATTGGTGGAAGAGCTGGAGCAAAGGCTGGAGGGGGAACCTTGGAGACCTTTTAGCCTAGTAGAATTACGAATCTTGAATCGAACTTGCGCGAGACTCATCGTTGGAGGTATGTTAAATGCATGATAAATGCTTTGGCGTATTTTAAATAATGGATAGAATGTTGGTTGAATGATTTTTAATGATATTAAGGTTTGAATGAAGGGAGAAATAGTGTTCTCGAACAGATCGAGGAGTAAAAATTATCGCTCCTCACTCGAGCGGTCTAAAGGGCTCGCTCGAGCGAGGATAAATTGTAAAAATATAGCTCTGGGCTCGCTCGAGTGGTCCCCAAAACAAGAGGGAAGCTCGCTCGAGCGAGGTCCCCAGTAAAGCTTCAGGCGGCTCGATTTAACCGCTCGAGCGAGGTCAAGTGACCGCTCGAGCAAGGTCTAGTGATTGCTCGAGCGAGGAATTTTGCTCGCTCACGCGAGGCACCACTCAGTTCTTGAAATTATTTGTACAGAAACATGGAGGTTATGCACTCCAATGATTCTAGTAACCTTTCTAAGCATATTCTAAATACATGAAATGTAGGTTTGACGTATGATCGTGAAGTGTAAACCTCTACGAGAAGGCGTGCTTTGAAATTCGTCGAGGTAGGGAATATTCTTGAAACATGTACTTTATTTCGTCAACTCATATATGCAGTGCATTTAAATTAAAAAGTGAGTATTGTATGATCTTCCAAAAAGGGGTGTGTGCGTAAGTTTCAAGGTGAAATCATGAAGTCCCCAGGGGACGGAATATTATAATAAGGGCATCTAGATGATGTATTAAATCTGTAGTATCCCAGGGATACGGTTGAAAACAAACCGTAAAACTACAGCATAATGATAAGGCCTAATGTACTAAAATTAGCACAAGTCACGGTGAATAACTATATGTAAAGCACATCGATACTTTGTTATTTAAGGTTTGATTAGAATACCCCACCGACGTGGCGGGATACCCACGACTGACGCGGCAGGATATCTGTGACCGGTACGGCGGCCAATCCGTATACTCATAGCACATCCTAGGGATGTAGATATAATTGTAGACCCCGCCACCTACGAGAAAGGGGCTTGGGCAGTATTCCCAGGGAATACATGTAACAATTGTCTAGTAGACGACGATGGTGGGTATTCTATCGGGGCTTGATGCTATATTGCTCGGGGATTATTTAAGTTAAAGGTTTAAGTGGTTAGGTCGAATTTATAACTAAATTCGTAAGATGAGAACAACCACACTATGAAAGGAAATCAGCGGCATGCATTTTAGTTATTTTAGTTATATCAATTGTTCTGCTTAAAAGTGATACCTAGTAAATTGTGCTTTCAAAACTGCTAACATATATGCGAGATTTAATCTATATGTTCACTTTGTTTCCCTATTGAGCTTGGATGTAGCTCACCCCTTAGACTATACGTCGCAGGTTCAGGACTGGTGGCAACAAGGACTTCTAGAGACGTTGATCCAGGAGATTCAGACTACGTACCCACTGAGGAGTTAGAGCCTCCTCCCGAAGATTTCTTCTAGGAGACCCTTTGTGCACTTTGAGAGTGAGTTGAGAATTTTAGGCACGGCTTAGTATATCAAGCCTCTTTATGGAATGTAGTTGAATATGATATGCTTTCGATAAAACATTTCGAGTGAATATTTATCTAACGGCTTGGGTAGGTCCTTATGCCCATGAATTGGCATGGGACAAGGACCGCCTTTTTGGGGGCCCTAAACTATTTTAGGTATGACAATTCGTTTAGAGTAAATTTTGGCTTGTATATACCAAATGTATTGTAAATATTTTTAGGCACGGCCTCGAGGGTCGTGTTGATGGCACGGTTTTCAGAGCGCCAAAAATTGGGCTGTCACAAAATACCTCAAGTGCGGGCCAGAAGCCCACAACGGAGCTGGACTCCCCAAGTACGGATCGCGCCAGGCTAGACATGAGCACCGCATATCCAGCACCGCCCCAATCAAACCAATGCACGTTGTCCCAGTTCACCATAAAATTGAGAAGGGATAATGAGACCCGCCCTCCGTTGGTATTTGAAAAAAGAATCTTACCCAAAAGGAACAACAGAGAAATACAGGCTAGCGTCAGTGCACGCTCTGGCTCGAGATAAATGGCCACATCGGGCTCGCCCAGATCCATTAACTCATGAGCCTCAAATAGACTAACCAGCCAGGATAACTTGACTTCAGAACTGCGAACATTTCCTGAGGTCGAGTAGGCCCCTATCAGCCGAGTCACCTCCTCCCTATCAGGTGTGCGGGTAGGTGTCACTGGCACCCCTCCAATGCGAACCCTAGTGATCATGGACTAGTCCACAGGTGTAAGGGTCATCTCAGCCATGGCCATATGAAATGTCATGGTCTCAGGGTGAAAGCGCTCTATCAGGGCCTTCACATAGGCCGTGTCAGCCCTCACAGCAGGGCACGAAATAAAATCCCCAAAACCAGCTTGAGCAAGCAGGTCCACCACTAGGGGAAGATAGAGCACGAGGCGCTGGAGATTGAACCAGCCACCCCGGAACATGATATGAGGTAAAGGCTGCAAACAAAAGGAATCTATCAAATAGGAGCGAAGTGATATAGCAAAAGCATCAAAGGAAAAGAAAAGGGCTCATCGGTTTACCTGGCCAGCAATCCCAAAGTTGGAGATATGGGTGTGCTGACAATGGAGGAGGCCGATACGGGCGGCTTCACCTTGCATTTCATACCAGGGTTGAGAAGAGCGCTGAGAAACAATAAACTGCTCCCCATGAGGACCATTGGCCATCTCTGGCCCCTCCTGTTGATCTTGCCCTTCGTCGCCAAACATCCTGAAAATGTGGAACACATCGGTATAAGGAAAGGTTGCTAAAGAAAAAAAGATAAACAAAAAAAAGAAAAAGAAAAAAAGAGAAAAAAGGGGGGGAGAAATGCACTAATCTATCATGAAACAAACATAAAAAATAAATAAATGAATGATGAATGATGATGATACTACAAAAAATAAAAAATAAAAATAAAATAAAATAAATGATGATGAAAATGAAAAATGATGAATAAAAAAGGGGGAACATAGGCATAAGGAATCACATATACTTGAAAGAAAATCAAAAGCATTAATCTTTCACCACAAAGAGGAAGAGCATCAAGCATTTCAAACAAAAATCATTTTCAAAATCTAAAGGAAAGGTGAAAGAAGGGTGGTGATTACCTGCAATAGGAGAGGAAATAGATCTAAAGATCAGCGGAGAGTGAACGCTTTTAAACGGCACGAGCGACTCCTGGTGGTAGAACTCAAGCAAAATCAAACACAAAAACCCTAGGGAGCTGTCCCAGACTTGGGAAGGAAGGAGGGAAGAAAATAGAATTTGAAAGGAGGGCCCCTTTTGTGCTCGAGCTCGAGCAGTTTTTAAAACTGCCAGATTTGGGTCAGGCATATATAATATATACGCCCGGCCATTTTTGCTGCGGATTTGCGAAGCGTATATATTATATACGCCCAGCCAGTTTTTGGCTTTGATGACCCGATAGGCCCTTTTTATGCCCCAGATCTAGGCCTGACCCCTCTTGGAAGCCCACATATCACCAGGCGATGGTGCACGCATCCCCAAATGGCCCTTCGAGCTCCCTTCAATTGGGCAAAAGGGACCGTGCTATAATGAACGGATCTAGATCTGTACGCACCCACCAAGTGCTCCCATAAAATCATAAAATAAAAAAAAATTTAAATTTTTTTTTTTTTACATAAAACAAAATAAAAGAGAGATTCACATGAAATAACAACAAAAAAAAGAGAGAAAAAGGAAAAATGTTGAAACACAACACTAGTTCTCAAAAGAGTGTCGCAACGCCTGTTTGCCCCACTCCGAGAGCCGTGTTAAATCAATTCGGAATGATCGGGTT
The DNA here is from genome assembly GCA_021018995.1 of Chloranthus sessilifolius. Classification (NCBI taxonomy): domain Eukaryota; kingdom Viridiplantae; phylum Streptophyta; class Magnoliopsida; order Chloranthales; family Chloranthaceae; genus Chloranthus; species Chloranthus sessilifolius. The sequence goes on from CM037594.1 coordinate 16,030,341, forward strand.
CACCCGAAAATTCTCAAACCCAGTTTTACACAGAGACACCTCATGCCTGATTCGGCAGGCAAAATACTGGTCATGTTTATCCCCGATCATTAGGAACCTGCTTTCGAACCCACTTTCCTAAACAAGATATCTAGATCTAATTTGTTTAAAGACCAAGACCCTGCATCCCCAGGAGTCAGGGCCTGATCCGGCAGGCAAATAAACTCATCCATCATCGATCACTCCAGGGAACATACACCTAGCCCAAAATCTTCCCCAGCAGGAGGCGAGACCTGATTCGGCAGGCAAACCAAGGACCTATCACCGGAATGCGCACGCCCTTAAGATGTATCAACATGGCAAGTTGATCTGCCTAAGGATACATGCAAAAATAAAAATAGTTTGAGCATGCTCAAAGTCTCGAACTGACATGTGCAAAAAAAAAAAAAAAAGAAGAGAGAAAAAAAAAAAAAAAAAAGAGAACAAAAAAGAAGAGAAAAGAAAAAAGAAAAAAAAAAGAACGAGAAGGTTCGGGATAACAACGTTTTGTTATGTAGTTAAAATCCTGTGTAGGTTGACCCCACCTTCCAAGCATTGGCTCTGATCATCCACCTTCTGATCTATGTTGACCAAGAGTGCACCCGACTTCAGACCATTCGAAAAGTTTATTGTCAGTTGAAACTGACCCGTCAAAAATGAAATTACAACCAACCAAACTATGTGTAAACATACAGACCGAAGGGCTCATTCCCTTTTATTTCCTTTTACACAGGCTTAAAACTTGTATAGGCACGGTGTCCCTGTTGAATGTACGCACTTGCGTCTGGGTATCCGCAAGATGGTCGTTTGTCCTCGTAAATTATACCTTAGGGTCGAGGCTTCCGTTCGCACCTATTTGATGCTTATTGCCCCTGATGGGTGTCTGTCTGTGCATAGTTAGTAAGATGTAATTTCATTAGGGATGGAGGCTAGAATTGACCATCTCTTTCGATGGATGTTTGGTCCTAACACGATCTTTTTCTTTTAGCTTTGTCCCGAGTTAAGGCACTCCAGTTCGTGTGAATCAGGAGCACCTCACCACCGGAACGTGCACATCCCCAAGGTGTACCTATCCCCGACAGAGCGCATGTGCTCTTACAGCGTATCAACTGGCATTTGATCCACTTAAAGAGTTGTGCAAGAATAAAATTTCCAGAGGTCCTTGAGCTTTGCTTAGAGGCCTCGAATCAAAAGAAAATTCAAAAATAATGCAAAAATGTTCACTCTGAAAATGGGCATGCATTCCCAAGAAGTGTTGCGACATCAATATTCACTTCACTCGGGTAAATCATGCTAAAGCAACCTCGAGGTTGATGGGTTCGCCCAGAGACTCCGAGCCTTACCTAGGTAAGGGCACCCATGGCCAATCCAATGGAGCTGTTGACACCCCATAGGATTGGACACATTTTTTTAGGCCTTCGCTTTGTGTACTTTACATCGATTCTGATGCATAGATCGATCACCCCATTTCATGGAGTATTCTGGTTCAGATTAATGCTCAACATCACAAATCGATAATTTCCGTCAGGAAGTGGACGTTATCCCAGCTAGTGGGCTTACACTTTTTGTGATCATTGCAGTTATGCCCAGTAATGTCGCAATGCGCTTGGGGACTGTTAGCATTGAGGTACGAACGATATCCCGAAATGAGAGGGCTTACGTACACTCACCATCACCATGAATGTTTGAGAATTGAGTTGAACTAGGCGGACCCATCAAACATGCCTTGGACCTCTTCAAATGTCTCTTGTCTTTGGCGTCCAATCATATGTAATCGAATACCAAAGAGGGGCATCTGTAGACACCCAAATTTAGCCCAAGGCCCGATTAGTCTATACTCCGAGAGAATTGAGTTGAGTTGAACTAGGCGGACCCATCAAACATGCCTTGGACCTCTTCAAATGTCTCTTGTCTTTGGCGTCCAATCATATGTAATTGAATACCAAAGAGGGGCATCTGTAGACACCCAAATTTAGCCCAAGGCCCGATTAGTCTATACTCCGAGAGAGATGTACCCCTGTGCTTCTGATGGCACCCTTAAACCCTTAGGAATCGCTCTGAACCCTTAGGAACCTACCCAGACCTTTAGGAATCACCCTGAACCCTTTAGAACCATTCCCCCAACCCTTAGAGATCACCCCTAAACCCTAAGATCCCTTCCTAGACCTAACTTTAACCCTTTTGAGCAATTGATGGGAGGAAAGCTACAAAATTTTACACAAACACTGCCAAGGATGAGCCACATACCATTGGAAGGGGGACTTCTCCAGCTTTCCAGCAAGCTAAAGATCACCCAATTTGGAGTTATGGTTTAAAAGTTATGGCTGATTGAAGTTTTACATAAAATCATGACTTTTGCTCAGGCGTACGTATTAGATACGCTCAACAAATTTGACCCCATTTTGGTCAGGCGTATATATTATATACCCCTAGCATTTTTGGTCCAAATTTGGCTGGGCATATATAATACATACGGCCAGCATAGGTAGGGCCCACCGCGGACACCCACCTTCTCAGATCTCCTCTGATTTTCATGAAAATCACTGTACATAAACTGGGCGTATGTAATATATACGCCCAGCTTAGCTACAGTAACTGTCATCAGATGCTCGGAATTCCTTCATCAGGATTGACCTTTTGACCATCCTCTTGGTTGAGGTGGGTGTCTTAAGGTTGGTTGCACCCCCTTTGAGCTTATATGCAACCCTTAAGTCACCTATGGTCTCACCCCATCATCTGCCATTGAAACCGGTTCCCCAAACCCCAAGGACTCTAAAAACCTAGAAAACCTTTGATGGGAGATTACCTAATTACTAAACCAATTAGCTCTTAAGTAACCCTCTAACCCACCTTTTCTCTATGAATAGAGAGCCCCCCCCTCTTCCCAAAGGGTTGAAAAAAATTAGGGTTGAAAGTTTTTGAGCTTAAGAGAGAGATCCCTAGTGAGAGAAAGTTCGATTTTATTTTGCATTCTTCAATCAGAATTCTAGCATGCTTAGTTCACTCCTTTGAATCCATTTCAACCATTAGATCACCCCTTTTTAGTCAAGTTTAGTCCCTAGCTTCATCCTACACTTCCCATCTATCAAATCCTAGCATTAGAATCCCTTCCCCCACCGTTTAAGCCATTTAAAGTCATCGAAAGTACGCCAAAGTGAAGGTCTTCCACGGTGCAATAAGGGCCCGTGAGCTCCAGCTCATGCCTTTCTTCCTCTACCTTCTTGGTGTTTCCTCCATCCAAGGATTCAAGCCGTTACGCCGCCGAAATTTTGGTTTGGCTCAAAGCTTGATAGGACCATATTGCCTTCGGGCAAGGGGAAGCTCCGCCCATTTATTTTTTATTTTGGCCATAGATAAAGACTGCTACGTGCGGGTTGATCGGGTGCCTAAACCCTTCCGGATCGATAACCGAAGCCCCTACCCTAGAGTCTTTAGCAAAAACCGGTAAATCAGAGTCATATTTAACACTTCGGAGCTCAAAATATTGATTTAAAGGTTTCCCGAATCACCAAAAGCTCCGGGTGGCGACTCTACATTTATTCGAATCACGAATGCATCGCCGCGACGGGTTCGAGAGAATCCATGGTCGCACACCTTCACTAATCACCCCTTCCTTTATAAATAGAGAGCCACCCCCGCCCCCCCTTGTTTAGGGCTTGAAAATTTTTCAAAAAGAGAGAAGTTTAGTGAGCTCCTCTCTCCATTTTCCAATGCTAAACCCCTCAAAATTCCAGCACCCTTTTTGCTCCTTAGATCCCATTTTTCCACCATCAATCCTTTAGTTTAGGTGAGACCAAAGCCTTAGCACATCTCCCCTTCCCTCTAGCTCCTAAACCTTAGAGTTTAAGACCTATCCTTGAACCATTTTGCTCTTGGAAGCTCATAAGAGATGCTCTCGCGTGAAGATCCACTGCACTACAAGGGCCCAAGAGCTCCGACTCTCCCCTCTATTCTTTTACCTTTTTTTCTTTTCCTCTATCCTAGAATTGAGCCGTTATGCTGCCCAAATTTCGGTAAGCGGGAAGGGCTCAATAAGATCGGTGTGCTTTCGGGCAAGGGGAAGCACCGCTCATTTTGTTTCTTTTATATATATATATTTTTATATTTATATATAGATATATATATATATATATTTATATATAGATATATATATATATATATATTATATAAGCCAGCCACACATAGACCTGGCCATAGTAGAGACTGCTTACGAGCGGGTCAATTGGGTGCCTAACACTTTCCCAATTGATAACTGAAGCCCTTACCCAAGAGCCTTTGGCTTGGATCGGTAAATCAGAGTCATGTTTGGCACTTTGGTGCTTTTAATATTGATTTGGGTTTCCTAGGACACCAAAAGCTCTGGGTGGTGACTCTGTATTTTTAGTACGAGCGCATCGTCACGATGGATTTGATAAAAATCCACGATTGCACAGATGGAGACTCTGCTGGGGATAGCTTGTAGAGCTTCTCCTTGAAGTTTTGTCCCCTTTGTTTCATGTGTTTTTCTTTTCACTAATCTTTTTGTTCATTTTTGTTTACGTACTTTTTCGTCATTTACACGCCTTAGTCGATCGGTGGGCCTACTTGAGTATTGTTTTTACTTACCCCTACTTTTCCATCATTTACACGTCTTTGCCGATTGGCGGGCCTACTTGAGCATTTACTTTTCCGTCATTTACACCCCTTAGCCATTTGGCAGGCTACTTGTTAACTTAGCTTCATATACTAACAGTGGAAGCTGGCCCGTAGAGGCTGCACGGGATTTCCACCACCCATTTTTGAACCTAAGCAAACTCTCCTTTTAAAATTGAATTTAAAATTGAATCTTAAAAGTGAACTAAGGGACTTAATTCATTTTTGCGTGGGAAGATTTTAAAGGGTGGGAATTTAGGTAGTGATATAAACGTCCCGATTCTTAGTACGGCAGTAGCCCCTTGTGGTGATGATCCAGAAAAGTATCACTCCATCCAGTATCTGAGAAAGCGCTTACGCTAGAGGTTTATCAGGTGCGTAATCGAGCTTAAGAAAAAGCCCTAAAACCCTAAGGAGAGTGCTAGTGGAATCGAAAAAGGCCTTGTATCCTCTAGGCACGGAAAGGAGGGACACAAGAAGTGAAAAAAAGTCCTAAGGGACATTGCCTCGACCGCCCTCTTAGTGGTTTTTTAGACTCCTGATAAATCCCACACCCTTAACACCCAAAACATCTTCGTCGGTCAATAGAGGTCGCCCTCTTATTGATCCTTCCGAGGGATCGGGTTGTCGCATGGATTTCCATGCCCTTACATAGATCAAAGGATTTCCTTTGATTCTTCAAAGGTGCATCCGGATCCCCTGGTGGGAGGTATGATGGGTGTGAACGCCATCCGAAAATGGGGTTATCACCATCATCATCCAAAAATTACTAAAAAAAAAATCAATCAAAAAAGTCAAAAAGTCAAAAAAATCTGAAAAGAAAGCTTGTGGTGCCGTAACAGTGACATCACCAAACCCACCCTCATCCCGTAGGGTAAGAAGAAAGAAATCTTTCGAGCCACTCCAGAGAAATCCATATCCCACCCGCTATCAAGCCATGTCTTGCGCGGTTGATCCGGCCCCATTTTGACCCGAATTCATCCCCACAGCATTCCCCATCACATTCCCACATGGAGGAGATACCCATCTCCGATCCCAAGCAATCCCGATTTAATGTCACCGGACCGTTCGGTGCACCCATTTTTCCCTCCATCACCACTCAAAATCCACCCCATTTTACCCATTTTTCCTCCACTATCACCCAAAATTCACCCCATTCTCCTTCCACACCCACCCAAAATCCCAATTTTTCCTCCACATCCAATCCCAGCAACCCCCATTTTCCCACATATACCCAAGCAATGCCCAATTTATCCCAATCCCCTCCAAATTCACCTAATTTCCCCTCATTCACCCAAAATCCACCACACTTCCCTCTATCTACCCAGGTCATGCCCAATTTTCTGCAATCCACCCAAACAATACCCATCTTTCCCTCATCAACCATGCACAATTTTCCTACCTTTACCCAGGTTATGCCCATTTTCCTCCCATACATCCCTCTCATTAGGTGAGTCCATACCTGACCCCATCTCCATGATGGAGGACATGGTGAAAGCCTACACCATTTGAAAGATCTCCCAAAGCCAACTTCATCCACCCTAAATATTCAATTCCTAAAAAACCCTTTAAAATCTCCACACCCCATTCCCTCAAAATCCCAATCAACCTCCCATAATTCACACCACACAAGACCCCCCCCCATCAGCCATGGAGTCATCCAAGCGGGCCTCAAGGCCCAATGCCCTATACCCAAGACTATTAAGGCCCAATGCCCTATACCCAAGCCTATCAAGGCGCAATGGCCCAACCTAAAGCCATCAAGGCCCAATGGCCCAACCCTAATCCCATCAAGGCCCAATGGCCCAAGCGCATCAAGGCCTAATGGCCCAATCCTACGCTCATCAAGGCCCAATGGCCCAGGGCCAAGCCCATCAAGGCTCAATATCTCAAGCCCACCAAGGCCCAATACCCCCCATCGAGGCCCAACACCACAAGCCCATCAAAGCCTAATAGCCCAGACCCAAACCCATCAAGGCCCAATACCCCAAGCCCATCAAGGCCCAAGCCCATCAAAGCCCAATGCCCTACACCCAAGCCCATCAAGACCCACACCCGGGAGCCCCATTTTCAAATCCTCCATCATTCCCCCAATATCCCACCTTCACATATACCCAACAGGCCCTCATCCCCTGCAAATAACGAACCCATCTCACCCAATCCCCCAACCTGGAATGGGCCCTATTTTTTCACATATCTCACACCCAATCCAGTATGGGAATCCATCGCACGCCATCAACCACCCCCAATTCACCCACGCTCCTACCTCTCAAACCCATTTGCCTCATCAGGCACCCGCCCAAAATCCACAACCCACTCATCCCATCACCCCACAAGCCATTCATCAAAGCCTCCCTCATGTACAATGGTCCCACTAGGCACCCGTCCAGCCCACTCAGAACCAATAGGATAACCTCACCCTCCCTCCACCATATGTGGACCCTCAGTATGAGGAAGATGAAATCAGGAATAGTGGGGCCTATGCAGGGGCATTCACCAGTTTCAATCCTCTACCACCCATGTTCACCAACACACTAGCAGCCCAAAGTGAATGGAGGCAGCCTGTGGAGGGGCCCATCCAGGGAATCAGAGTTGTTTAAAGAACAAATGGACAAGATCCAAAAATAGTTGATGAAGATGGTACAGCTGAAATTCATGCCACGGACTTTTCTGACCAATGCTTATTTACAGAAGTCCCCTTACCCCCAAAATTCAAAGTGTCAATCTTCGACAAATACAATGACACGGGTAATCCCATTACACATCTTAAGTCCTACTGTGGGACATGTGTCAATATGGAGGGGATGAGCGTTTGCCTGTAAAAGTCTTTCAGAAGAGTCTCATAGGCCAGACTTTAAGGTGGTTCACTTATTTGAAACCTTCCATGATAAAAACTTGAAAGGATTTGACCCACCAGTTCCAAGAACAATATGTCTACAATATAGACATTAAACACCGCATGTTTGATTTAGCTCGCCTGAAACAAAATCTCGATGAGATGTTGAGCGACTATCTAGGAAGGTGGAGAGCCTTGGCAGCTCAATTAAGAAACAGAATACTGATCAGCCTATAGTATGTATATATTTAAATTAAAATCAAGCCTTAACCTATTGCAGCACATAATGGAAATTATAGCACTAGTGATAGGATCGAACCAATGAAAAAGTTATTATCTTCTTATAGATTTTTATATTCCTTTTTTAAAAAAACTATCTTTATTTTTTAAGAACCAAACTACTGGACAAATATTAATAAATGAATATTTTTTTATACTAAGTTATAGAAAAATAAATCCTAATCCTCCTTCTTCAGATTGAGGTCGTCAATCTCAACCTTCAACTATCGGATGTTTACAAATTTAAAATACCGTTACACCGTATTGTAGCCTTCCAGAATTTGGTTGTCAATCAAAAACTAAAATTCTTCAATATAGATTTAATCTAATCAACAATCTCCTAAAATCTAGGCATAAATCAAATTCAAGATAATTGAAGATAGAAAATTAAAACTATTATACTAATCTGCAAACTTTAACCTGAGTCGTCAATTCAAATCAAAATTTGAAGATGTTTATAAAGAATATAAAATCTAAACTAGAAAGAAAAAGTAGAACCATCCAAAGGGTTGATCTTTCAGCTTCCTCAACCTTGGTTGTTAGGCAAGACCTCAGAGAACTGTGGACGTTGTTACTTTGTAAATCCTAAACTACTTTGATCGGGAGAAAACACAGACCTCAGTTGTCAATTGATGTTGTGAAATTCTTCGATGATTATTCATATACCGAGCCCTCTTATTTATAGATTATAAGGAGTCGGGTTTACAAGACTTCTAATTCTAATAAAAGAAATAACTAAAATAAAAGATTCCTAATAAAACTCTAATTCTAATTTTATTCTTCCTTGCTTTCAACGGTTGATGTGTTTTGAATTTCTCTCCTTAATAGCATCAGCAGATATCTTAGGAGTCTATCTTCATCAATCTTCTCAGATCCGTGATTAGCCAAACTTCTAACTAAAGAGTTATTCTAATTCTGTTCTTGGCAATGATAGTCTTCACGTGATCAGTAGCAATAGAAATAATAGGAAAGCTTCTATAATCATAATCATAATTCATGATTATCCTTTTTCTTCTTTTTTCTTAGAAAATCGTAAATCACAATTTTCTATCTTTCATATCTTCCTCAGTAGACGATTCTCAATAACGAACAATTGCTTTCTTCGGTATCGCCTTTCACTCTTTCGTCACTTTCTGAAGAATCGTCTTTTGAAGAATTGTAAATTATGATTTCTCACCTTTCCTTTTCTTTGGCATCAGTATTAGCGCTCAATAGTAAAATACGGTTTCTCATCTTTTAATAGGTGGCGAATCGTCTTCTTACGCTCAATCATCTTTTCACTGCCTTTTGAGTTCATTTTGATAAATATTAATACTTTGGCTCTCTTTTACTATTTTTCTTTAATATCTGTACATCAACAATTTATTAGTAGCAAACTAAGTCCTAACATCACTAAGTTAAGGGTTATAAAATGGTATATTCTGTGACTGATCACACCCCCAAACTTAAGCTTTGCTAGTCCCTAGCAAACAAGGAAATATAAACTAAGAAATTAAATGTCACTGTCGTAGGGAGCACGATTGCATTTAGCAGATGCAATAAACCTTTAAACCCATAGGTGATCCCTAGTGGAGGAGTTGTAGTCTTCTGAAGGTTTTCAGTGAAGTTTCCCACAAACTTCAAATATATATATATATATATATATATATATATATATATATATATTTTTAGAAATTCTCAAAACTAAAAAGAAACAAGAAGTTAAAAACCTATACTAATTTTATACAATAACTAAATTAATGAATCAATCATCATATGGTTATTATGATTTTAAAAAATTTCAAATCTATTATCCTTAATTTTCCATCATCACAGTCATCCTTGATCAGAACTCCAACACTTTCAATTCATAGTAAGCATAGAGTGTATATCAGTGAAAAGTTTATTCATCATAGATTTTTCTAAACTGCAGTTTTTAGAAAATATTTTCATTCAAACTCTCACTACTGGTATACTCAAAAAAAATATATCAAAATTTTGGGTTCTCACAATATGTACATAAATTTTCCAAGAATGCTTGACTAAAAAGGTAAATCTCCTGGAATGGATAATTAATTCTATTCATATGATTTATTTATTATTTCATAATATCTATTTCATATATCTCTACTAGACTCATACTTGTACAAATTATAAATTAAAAAGGTCTTTTCTTCGGCTTGTAATGGGGCTTTGAGTTTCAAAAGGTTTTCAAAGAAAAGGTAAAAAGGCTTCAAAAGTTCTCTGAGAATTTAGCTCTTCTTTTTCCTATTCTTCTTCTTCTTTCTATTTCTATTTCTATTCAGTAAGTATCCTGCTATTCGTAACTTCTTCCCATTTTTCTTTTCTTATGTTAAACCCATTGCTTCTCTTTTTTTTTCTCAGCTTGGAAGCTTTTATGCTTCTCTTTTCAGAATCGTCTCTTTTTTTTCTTTTTCTCTTTCAATTGTACCCTTTTTCGGCAAATCACTTATCTGTTGATTCATACTCCTTTCACTCCCTCTTTTTCCCTTCTTTTTCATTCTAAACTCTCAGAAAATTATACAGGTTAAAGGTTGAAAGCTTTGGGTAATACATATGGTTAAGAGTGTAAAATTTTGATACAGAGAAATTCAATTTAAGCTTCTAATATGGGTTCAAAGGGTAAATATTTTTCAAGATTTTGACTTTTTGGCTTTGGTTTTGACAAAAGATGGCCTTAGATCATCTTTACGATTTTACTAGCTTGGATATCTTATTGCTTTGATATATTTAATAGATAATTTTAAAGAAATAAATCATCACATTAATAGAATATTTTAATTCTAAGTTCAACAATATGAGATTTTACTTGCAAATAGTAGAAGTTCAAGAAAAATTAGCTTTAATAGAAACAGTCTCTCTCAGAATAAAAGAGGAAATATTAGTTCAAAAGCTCAATGGTTCATAATTTTGAAACTATAATCTAAAATATTGCAGTTTTGATCAATCGTATAGTTTCAAACATTCGTTCTAATACAGTATTCTGAAGATGTTAAACAGGAATTGCAACTGTTCTATTTTGATTGTTGAACTAATACTATGATGGATTGTTAAGTTTTATAGATTCCTAATTTTTTCTTATCATAAATTTGCATATAATGATTAACTTATTTTACTAATAACAAAAAAAAATAAAAATTTATGCAAAATGTATATCAAATTAAACAAACTAATTATTGAACAAACTAATAACTAACTATTATACACAGAAGTTGTGTATCCCCCTCCCAAACATAAATAAGATAATGACCTCATTGTGCAAAACAAGGGACATAGTAAAAATTTTAATTCCAAAATTTTCATACCGGTGAGGTTCAGAATGTAGTAAATCCATACGATCACTCGAGAACATAATATTGTACAGCAGGAAGTATCTTACGATCGATCATGTTTTACCCCGATTTAGATCGTAACATACTTGTTGAAAAAAAATTTCTAACTAAAGCAAAATAACAAAAGTTAGTATATATATATTTTACAGGATTTTGCTACGGATGAGTCGGTAGCTCGATGGTGCCCACGAGTATATCAGACATACTCAGGGTCTGCCAGTGATATAGTGATCATTGGTCCTTCTTCTGCTGAAAAGAAAAATTTTGGGGCTCCATATCTTCATTTACGAATTAAGAGGGGAGATATGAACAAAATATGTGTTCTCCTCTAATTTTTTTTAGTTTTTGTAAAAAATTGACGGTGCGCAGAAAGCATTAGGAAAAGGTAACCTTGGTATATATGGGACTTCAGTCACAATATTGGGCGCACTATCTTATTTTTTTAGGGTCTATTTTCAATTTCTATTGTTTTTAGTTTCTCAGGTGGGAAAACATCAGCTTTAATTTTAGGCTCATTATCCTTGGTCTCAGGAATGACTACTAACATAGGCATCTCCACCTTGTTATCAACAGTCTCACCACTTCTTAAAGGTTGAATAGCTTGGATCTGTTCTAGGGGAATCGATGTATCTCCCACAAAACTTGTCCTCTCGGGTTACTCACAGGTTGTGACTGTAACTGGTTGCTCTCTCATTCCACCAATTGCGTAGCTAGCTGCTCAACTTAGGCTTCCAGCTTTGTAATGGATTGTGTGTACGAATATAAAACTTGAGAGAATTGAGCGAGCTGAGATAAATCCTTGGAACGCTGATGCCACTGTTGCTGTAAATCCCTAAAGATTTGAACAACTGTGCCATCAAATTCGTTTCTCGGAGGACTGAACTTTTGTTTCTCACATGGCGGATATGGTCTCATGGGTGGTAGGTATGTCTGTTGGAAATTCTGTGCAGGAGGATAGTTTAGCTCAACAACAGATGGTCCTTGTTGTTGGCCACTAGTGGAGCCATAATTAAAACAAGAATGGTTACTCCGCTGCGAGTTATACGTGTTACCGTATTCACTCCATTGGAATGCATACGCCCATTCCCAGTCTATCATCTTCGGGTATAGTGGAGCAATAGGGCAATTAAACACTCAAAATATTTATAGATTTGAAATGAGTGTGGTGCATCAACCAAAAAGAATATAATAATTAAATTTTATTTATTTTTATTTTTTTAAATCTTCATTATTGGAATTTTGTCAAAAATAGAAAATTCAAATAAGCATGCCAAAATAAAAATACATAATAAAATAAGTATTATATAAAAAAAAATCTGGCCCAAATCGGGTTCCAAATCACCTCTTAAATACTAAAGTAAATATTATCAAAAAAAGAAAGAAATAACTAAAAAAAGGGATTTGGAAGGGTAATCAGTGGATCTTGAGCTCGAGAAAAATTCTACCAAAGATAGCCACTATGTGCACATCGCAAAGAGCTTTCTGAATTGGGGTCATTTGCGCGATTCCGACACCTGTAGCCAAAGTTATGGCAAAAATACCAGCACGAGCCCAAAACTGCTCCAATTAGGAAAAGATCACGATTTCCTGCCAAATTGTTTTGATTTTTTTTATATTTTTATTTTATTTTAGAAGGCAGGGAGAGAAAAAAATTTGAGCCTCTAGGTTTTGTGGTGGACAGAAGTGTTGAATTGTTGAATTCTGATTCACTACTCTGAATAAACCTACAAAAGCTTAAGAAACGATCAAAGAAAATTTTAAAAAAATTAAAATAAATAAAAAGAGAAAGATAAATATTTATTTTTAAAACAGAAATAAAAATAAAAATAAAAGATAAAGTGCTTCCCCGGCAACGGTGCCAAAAACTTTACCGGCTTATAGTATGTATATATTTAAATTAAAATCAAGTCTTAACCTATTGCAAGCGCACAATGGAAATTATAGCACTAGTGATAGGATCGATCCTATGAAGCAGTGATTATCTTCTTATAGATTTTTATTTTCTTTTTTAAAAAAAACTATCTTTATCTTTTAAGAACTAAACTACTAGAGAAATATAAATAAAAGTATTTTTTTATACTAAGTTGCAGAAAAATAAATCCTAATCCTCCTTCAGATTGAGGTCGTCAATCTCAACCTTCAGCTATCGGATGTTTACAAATTTAAAATCCCGTTACACCGTATTGTAGCCTTCTAGAATTTGGTTGTCAATCAAAAACTAAAATTATTCAACACAGATTTAATCTAATCAACAATCTCTTAAAATCTGGGAGTCAATCAAATTCAAGAAAATTGAAGATGGAAAAGTAAAACCATTACACTAATCTACAAACTTTAATCTGAGTCGTCAATTCAAATCAAAATTTGAAGATGTTTAGAAAGCATAGAAAATCTAAACTAAAAATAGAATAAAATCTAAACTGAAAAGCAAAAGTAGAAGCATCCAAAGGGTTGATCTTTCAGCTTTCTTAGCCTTGGTTGTCAGGCAAGACCTCAGAGAACTGTGGATGATATTACTTTATAAATCCTAAACTACTTTGATCGGGAGAAAACATAGACCTCAGATGTCAATTGATGCTGTAAAATTCTTCGATGATTATTCCTATACCGAGCCCTTTTATTTATAGATCATAAGGAGTTGGTTTACAAGACTTCTAATTCTAATAAAAGAAAGAACTAAAATAAAAGATTCCTAATATAACTCTAATTCTAATTTTATTCTTCCTTGCTTTCAACGGTTGATGCATTCCGAATTTATCTCCTTGATAGCAGCAACAAAGATGTTATGAGTCTATCTTCATCAATCTTCTCAGATCGTGATTAGCGAAACTTCTAATAAAAGAGTTCTTCTAATTCTATTATTGGCGGTGATAGTCTTCACGTGATCAACAGTAATAGAAATAACAGAAAATATTCTATAATCATAATCATAATTCACGATTATCCTTTTTCTTCTTTTTCCTTAGAAAATCGTAAATCACGATTTTTTATCTTTCATAGCTTCCTCAGTAGACGATTCTCTAGAACAAACAATCGCTTTCTTCGGTATCGCCTTTTACTCTGTTGTCACTTTCTGAAGAATCGTCTTTTGAAAAATCATAAATTACGATTTCTCATATTTTCTTTTCTTTGGCTTCAGTATTAGAACTCAATTCTAAAATATGATTTCTCATCTTTTAATAGGTGGTGAATCGTCTTCTTACGTTCAATCGTCTTTTTACTATTTTTTGAGTTCATTTTGATGAATATTAACACTTTGGCTCTCTTTTACTATTTTTCTTTAATATCTGCACATCAGCAACTTATTAGTAGTAAACTAAGTCCTAGCGTCACTAAGTTAAAAGTGATAAAATGGTATATTCTATGACTCATCAAATACAAGATAATGAGCAAATCGAGATGATCTTAAAAAATACTCTGCAAGTCATCTCAGATTTCCTAGTGTACCAACAGCAGTCTAGCTTCGCTGATTTGGTAAGAAATGTCAACCGTTGTGATGACGCAATTAGAGAGGGACGTTTGAGTAGAGGGGCCAGTGGAGCCACAAAGTTAATTTAGCAGAGGAATGAGAGAAGGACCGGGGCAGAGGTCTAGGCCGTAATGACCACGCAGCCCAATACCAACATAATATCATTCTTGTTTAGGGCAGCACCACAAGCCCTAGCACCAACAAATCAGGCTCCGAGGCAGAACAATGTCCCCTGGGGGTAGCAGACCCCTGAGCAGAGAAGGGCCCAATATAACCGAGTGTTCACTCCTTTAGGGCAATCCCTGAATGTCCTTTTGCCTCTACTAATTGAAAAGGTTTTAGTCAGCTTCAATCGCGACCTCTGCCAAATCCAATTCCAAAAAATTATGACCACCCCAATACACACTGCAGTTTTCACCAGGAGCCAGGGCATCCTACCGATCGGTGCTCTCCTTTGAAGCATGCGATAGAGGATTTGATAAAGGCAGGAAAAATCATTCCTCCGACACTTCCTCAGGCACCCCCACACCAATATCATGCAAGCACCATTGCTGCCCAACAATCCAAATATTTCTATAACAGATTATTTACCCTCATTTTACTACAAGCAAAACAATTAGATAAGAATGTGATTAAGATTCGACATACACTATCCTAACACTATGACGCATTCAATCATTACATGAATCATGCAGTAGGTATAACATATCACAAGTACATAACCACAATAAGTAAAAATCAATCATATAACATCCTATATCAGTCTACAAGATCGATCTAGGTGGAATAACTCTTTTATTATCGCCGATCAATACGATCGATGACTATAAATGAGTATTCGAAGATAACACAATATGCACAAACTAAAGCCATACGATTCAATGATTATGACAAGAAATAATAGGATTAAAATAAATTAATTACTCATCTAGGGGTTGCATCCTCCTTGATCGCGGGGTTTAGCCGCTCATTCTCGACCCAAATGCAACACACGAATCTGAAGCCATAAAAAATGTTCTTGAATTTATCAAATGTTTGAAACTTTCAGGAAAAGATCCAAAACCTTACAAAGCCTTGATTCCTAATTACAAGAACTAATCACCCGAAAAACCTAGGATAAAAAAATAAGAAGAGACTTAGAAAATAAATTAAGAAAATTCAGCCCCGAAGGACCCCCTAAAAAGAAGACTCTTAAACATCCACTCCCATACCCAATCCCATGGCCATCATGGAAGAAATGATGAGCACATTCATGGCATGGAAGGCTTCCCAAAGCCGCCCTAATCCACCCCAAACATCCTCAAACCCCCAACAAACCTTCCAAAATCTCCACACCCCATTCACCCAAAGTACCAATCCTAACCAACCGCCCATAATCCACAACACCCAAGGCTCACACCATCGACCATGGAGTCATCCAAGTGACCCACAATGGCCACATGCCCAAAGCCCATTTTGGCCCAAACCTAAGGGCCACATCTTCAAACGCCCCACAATTCTCTCAATTTCCCACGTACACTCACACACAACAGACATATCTCGTTTCCTACTAAATAGCGAACCCATCTCGCCCAATCCACCCATTCAGCCCGAATCCCACTCACCCACATTCTTCATACCCAACCCAACATGAGAATCCATCTCAAACCATCAACCATCCCCAATTCACACATCCACTCACCCCCCAACCAAGTCATCCAAATTCGCATCAAGTACAATGGCCCCATCAAGCACCTGTTCAACTCACCTAAAATCTACAATTCACCCATCCCCTCACCTCACGACCCAATCATCAAGAACAATGGCCTCATCAAGCACCCATTCAAACCCTCCAAAATCCAACAACAAATCTCACCTCACCTCCGCCATTTGTTGATGCGGGTCATTAGTATGAGGAAAATGAAGCGCAAAACAGTGGGGCCTATGCAGGGGCATTTGCCAGTTTGAACCCCCCACATCCTATCTTCATCAACCAACAGGCGTCAGGGAATGAATGGGGGCAGCCCAGCAGGGGAGCATCCCCAGTTCTATAGTCTAGGGAATCGAAGCTATTAAAAGAACAATGGACAAGATCTAAAAACAGTTAATGAAGTTGGGGGGCTGAAATTCACGCTACCAATTTCTCTGATTTATGGCTATTTGTTGAGGTATCTTTGCCGCCCAACTTCAAAGTGCCGTCATTTGATAAATATAATTACACCAACAACCCTATTGCCTACCTGAAATCATACTGTGGAGACATGTGCTAATATGTCAAAGATGAACGACTCCTCATCAAAGTGTTCCAAAAAACTTTTACAGACTCAGCATTAAGATCGTTCACTTCTATTGAACCATCAATGATAAAAACATGGAGAGACCTCAACCATCTGTTCCAAGAATAATATGTCTATAATATCAACTTTGAACCGCACAAGTCTAATTTTGCACTGTTAAAACAAAAGTCTGATGAAATTTTTAATGAATACCTTGAAAGGTGGAGGGCCCTAGTAGCCTAGGTGAGGAACCATATATCAGACGAAGAATAAATTGAGATCATCTCAATAACCACGTTGCCAATTATATCCAATTTCCATGTATACCAACAGCAGGCCAGTTTTGCTGACCTAGTGAGAAATGCCAACAGTAGTGAAGATGCGGTAAGAGAGGGTCGATTGATTAGAATAGTGGCCAGTGGAGCCTGCAAGTTCACTGAGTAGAGGAGTGAAAAAAGAACACGGGCAGAGGTCCAAGCAATAATGACCTCACAACCCACCGTCAGCATAACACCATTTCAAAATGGGGCAGTACAGTAAGCATCGACACAGGCAGGCCTGACACAGAGACCCGATAATGGTTCATGAGCACAGATGACCCCTGAACAGAAAAGGGCCCAATATAACCGAGTATTCACTCCCTTGGGTTAATCCCTAAATTTCATCTTGCCTTTGTTGATAGAGAAGTGTTTGGTCACTCTGGTTCAACCACGACCTCTACCGAATCCACTCCCGAGGAATTACGATTTAAGCACACATTGCAATTTCCATCAAGAGCCAGGGCATCCAACCGATCAATGTTTTCCTTTAAAGCATGCAATACAAGATCTGATTGAGGCAGGAAAGATTATCCCACCGTCACCTCCCCAGGAAAATCCTCACACCAATATTCTCCAAGCACCATTACCGCCACACCCGCAAGGGGGAATGGGCCTAAGGGCCACCATTAACATGCTGGAGGAAGAGATAGAAGAATCTGATCCCTCAGAATACATCTGCATGGGAAAAAGCTTCGTGACACCAAAGCAATGGAGTCAGTTGAACGAAATCGTATGAGTAGTCGAGCCTTTGAATTTAGCCGCCTACTTCCCCAATCCGACACCCCGAGTGGCACCTCTAGATTTGAGGCTTTATTTACCGGTAATAGCCTCTGTCAACCATGTGCAGCCCTATTTCACCTTACCCCCAATATACCAGCCACTTTCGGCACCAACAGCTGACCACTATATGTCACCCAATCCTTCTCCTACACCAATCCACTACAATTAGCCCAGTTTTGCCACACCCCACCAGGTTACCCACCTCTAGCACCAGTCAATCATATTTGACCCAGCTTCGCCACACCATCAATCCATCCATCCCTGATGCCTTCTCCTACTCCATTCAATATCCTCGAACCAACCTATGATCCCCACCAAGTTTAGCTCAACTACAATCAGACAAATGTTAACGCAGGCAATAGTAGCAAAGGGGCATTGAGTGTATAACACGGTCAGGGGGGATCTCCAAGCAGCCAGAGGTTCCAATGTCAGCCCAACCCAAAGAAAGAAGAGAGCTCGCGATAATACACCCCATGGAAAGAATGAGCCGGGAATATGCGTTAGAAACACAGTTAAGAAGAACTCTGGCTCACATCACCATCTGGGACTTATGACGTCTCTGCCACACATCCATGCTCTAATGGGAGCCCTGATAGACACTCATGTCTTTGGCAAAGTTTCCCCAGATGAGGGGGACAAATGTTTGGACAAGTGTTAGCTCCTAATGCCATCTCGTTCTCAGACACCGATCTCTCGGCTGAAGGAGGCAACCATTCCAGATCCCTCAATATTATAGTAGAAACCAGGAATTTGGTGAAACCTTTGGTATTGGTCGACAACGGTTCAACATTAAAAGTGTGCCCTTTGAGGAATGTGACTAAGATAGGTCGATCCATCAATGTTTCGGCCAGCCAAGACAGGAGCCCGTGGTTTCGATAACACGAGAAGAGAGGTAATAGGAGAAGTCGATCTTGAGCTCACCATTGGGCCAATGACCCTCTCTATCCCCTTTTAAGTTATGGACATCAAGTCCACATTTAATCTACTGCTAGGGCACCCATGACTACATGAGATCGGGGCGGTGCCCCCCACTCTACACTAGAAGCTCAAGTTTATCTCAGAGGAGAAAGTTATAGCAATTCTAGGTGAGGGGCGAGAAGAAGGCGAAAGAATCGCTCACGACATAGAAAATCTTAAAGTTCTGGATATGCCACACACAGTCGAAGACACGGATCTCCATAACTTCTAATACGACGTGTCGACAGTGGTGCCAGAGCCCCTCGAAAAGGTCACCATAAAAACTAGACGAGGAATGATTATAGTCCTATCAATGCTCCAGAAATAGGGCTACCAAAGAGGAAAGGGGTTAGGCCCTCGCCTGCAAGGCAGGAGAGACTCAGTCAGAGCGAGAGATAGGCAACATATCAAATTTAGGTTAGGTTACAAGCCCACTGAAGAAGAAATCCAAGAGGCCAAGGGAAAGGCCTGCACCACTGCTACAGCCAAGGCCACGGCCTCACATCCGAAACACCTTCATGAGTGCAGGGGTCATAAAAATTGACTAGAACAGGGCGACTCAGTTGACCCCACACAAAAGAGCCACTGTCCATAAGACCAATCCCCAAATCATTCCCCCTGAGATTGAAATAGACCTGGCCTCCTTTTCACTCTTTGAGGAGGAGGCACCTACCTGTACAACCACCTGTCTTAACCCATCCCAAGCCCATGCTAATATTTAAGGACCATGTTCATGATGAACCCATGGTAAGCTTGCTAAAGGTTGACCCTGAAAGGCCATCTCGATCGGCTTCCTCCATAAAACATGGTAAGGGTGCGACACCCTAGGTAAGAAATTGGGCATCGATGCCCCTAACTCTAGAAGCTTCAGGTGGCCTGAAATTTGGCACCCACTTCCCAAAAAAAAACAGCCTATAAAAAGTAAGGATAGCCCTTGGCAAGCGATGCCATGAATGTATAAAGACCCGCCATGCCGAGGGCCCACCTCCAAAGAAAAGGGAAACCATAAAAAAATAGAGAAAAAGCAAAAAAGTCAAAAATATTGCCTTTTAAAATTTCTAAAAAAGGCAACAAAATTGATTCCTTAAAAGAAAAACCCTTTCAACATGAAATTGACCTCTTTCCTGTAGAAATATAATAAGAGGTAGGAGTCACGGATCTGGATGAGGAGGTCCCAGCTGAGGAGCTTCCCAATGAGCTCCTCGAGCAATACCCCAATTTTGAGAGTAGCCCTACCCCAATCATTGAAGAAACTGAAGATGTTAATCTCAAAACTGAGGAGGATCCTAAAATCACCAAGATCAGAACGTCACTATCTCCTGGGGAAAGAAAAGAAATAATTGATTTCCTTTGGTCATACCAAGACGTCTTCACATGGTTGTACATGGACATGCCTAGTTTGGACACTGATTTGGTCGAGCATGAGTTACTGCTATATCCAGATGTCAAGCCTGTCAAGTAGAAGTTGAGGCATTTCTGACCTGAATGGATGTTAAAAGTGAAGGACAAAGTCATCAAGTAGTATAATGCCAGTTTCCTCATGGTCTTCAAATACCCACAGTAGTTACCCAACATTGTGCCAGTACCAAAGAAGACTTCCCTTTAACAATGCGAGCCTGAAAAACGGCTTCCCTTTGCCACACATTAATATCTTGGTCAATAATACTGTCAGGCATGGGATGCTTTCATTCATGGATGGTTTTTTCGGGTACAATCAAATCAAAATGGCAGAGGTAGACTGAGAAAAGACAACATTCATCACCCCATGACGAACTTTTTACTATCGAGTCATGCCTTTCATATTGAAAAATGTTAGAGCGACTTATCAAAGGGCGATGACAACACTGTTCCATGACATGATGCATCAGGAGATTGAGGTATACATCGATGACATGATTGCAAAATCATAGGAAAGAGGTGATCATTTGGTGAACCTCCAGGAACTATTTGAAAGACTAAGAAAATAAAGATTGCGTTTGAACCCTCATAAATGCGCATTTGGTGCTATGACAGGAAAGCTACTTGGTTTAATCTTCAACAGAAGAGGCATCGAGGTCGATCCTAGGAAAGTAAAAGCCATCATAGAAATGTCGTCACCATCTATCGAGAGAGAAGTTGGAGAATTCTTGGGCAGAATATAGTACATAAGTCAGTTCATTGCACAGTTAACTCCTATCTGCAGTCTGACCTTCAAGTTACTAAGAAAAAATCTGCCTATTGAATGGAATGATGATTGTCAAGCGGCATTTGACAAGATCGAAAGCTATCTCCTCAATCCTCCAATTTTGGTATCACTAGTACCAGAAAGGCCACTCTTAATGTATCTCTCAATGACAAAATTCTTGATGGGGTGTGTCTTAGGACAGCACGACAAAACTGAAAGAATAGAGCAGACCATTTACTATCTAAGCAAAAAGTTCACAGATTACAAGATATGCTATTATCATCAGGATAAAGCATGTCAGGCTCTAGTTTGGGCTACACAAAGGCGTCGTCACTACCTGCTATCTCAGGCAGTGCTTCTTCTAGCATGAATGGATTCCTTGAAGTACTTGTTCAAAAAGTCTGCTCTCACAGGGCTGACTACATGCTGACAGCTTCTCTTAACAGAATTCGACATCACATATGTCACGCAGAAGTCAATAAAGGGGCAAGCACTCACTGATCATCTTGCCTGAAACCCTTTACCTGATTATGAACTACTGAGAACTGAGTTCCCTAACAAGGACATCTTGTTCATGACAGAGGATGATACAAAGGAGGAAGAGGATTCCTGGCTCATGCACTTCATTGGAGAGTCAAACACAGAAGGTCAAGGAGTTGACGTTGTTCTAATCTCACCAAAAGAGTCTCACGTACCAATCTCCATCAAGCTTAATTTCCCCTGCACCAACAACATGGCCGAATATGAAGCCTGCATAGCTAGCTTGCAAGCAGCTCTTGACCTGAACATAACTCATCTCAGGGTTTTTGATGACTCACAGCTTATCATATGTCAGACCAACGGAGAATGGAAAATAAAAGATGAGAGGCTAATCCCATACCATGAGCACCTCAAGATATAAATGCGTGCTTTGACGATATCACTTTCTCCTATGTCTCGCGAGCGAGAAATCAATTTGCTAAAGCACTAGCAACTCTGGCATTAATGATCTAAATTTCATATGGTGTCGAGATAAAACTGATCATGGTCAGACAGAGGAACGAGCCTAACTTCTGCCTCTAGATCGAAGGATCCATAAAGTTAGATGATGAGCCTCCATGGTTCTCAGACATCGTGAACTTCCTCGAAACATGAACCTTTCCTGAAGGGATGTCCAAAGCAGATAGGCGGGCCATCCAACATCTAGCATCAAATTATGTCATCTGTGGCGAGTGCTTCTACAAGCAGTCATACAATAATATCTTGCTCCGATGTCTAACTAAGAGTGAGGTAGTAAATGTCGTTAAAGAGATCCATGAGGGAGTATGTGGAACCCACGTCAATGGCACATGCTCACTAAAAAGATCCTACGACAAGGGTATTTTTGGACCACCTTGGAAACTGACTATTGCAAGCACGTTCAAAAGTACTATAAATGCCAAGAGCACTCTAGTCTAATATATGCTCCTATTATTGATCTCCACAGCATGACTACTCTGTGGCTGTTTGCCACTTGGGGCCTCTACATCGCCAGAAAGATCAATCTAAAAGCATCTAATGGACATCAATTTATCCTCGTCACCATCAAATACTTCTCCAAATGGGTAGAGGTAGCATCCTATACGAACATCACGGCTAGTTATGTCGAGAAGTTTATCAAGAACAATATCGTTTGTCGATTCTACATGCCCAAGGACATCATCACGGAAAATGGCACCAACTTCACGAACAAGTCCATCAGCGCCCTCTGCGAGCAATATAAAATCAAGCACCATCACTCGTCACCATATCGGCTGCAAATCAAAGGAGTTGTTGAAGCTGCTAGCAAAACACTTGTTCACATCCTTGAAAAGATGGTTGTCACCTACCGAGATTAGAATGAAATGCTACCATTCGCACTATGGGCCTATCAAACGTCGATCCGCACAACTACAAGGGCAACACTATTTTCCCTTGTACGTGGAACCAAGGCAGTGCTACCAATTGAAGGTGAAGTACCCTCACTCCGTATCCTCAATGCTGGTCTATTTGAGTCCAAAAGAGAAAGTGCCTATTTGGAGCAACTGAACTTGATTGACTAGAAGAGGCTCCAAGCTTTATGTTAAACCTAGATTTATCAAGGAAGAATCGCACGCATTTACAACAAATGCGTACATGTTCGAGCACTAAAAGTGGGTGACACTGTACTCAAGAAAATCTTCCCCTCTCTCCATGCTAATCTAAGAGGGAAATTCAAGCCCAATTGGAAGGGGCCCTAAGTCATCAGAGAAGTGCTTTCAGGATACGCGCTCCGTCTCGCCACCATGGATGGAGATCATTTTCCTAAGTCGATCAATGCTGGATATGTGCGCTAATTCTACTCCTAGTCTCCTGCAGTAAGGTAAGTATTGATAAAGATAGATATGTGATTGCTTAAGGACTCTTTAAAAGAGGCCATCACTTCAAAGTCAAGTAGCCAAAATGTGTCCCTAAATGCTCATACTCTTTGTTTCCCAATTTGAGCCAATAGCCTTTCTTTCATAAACCCCTTCCAGAAAAAGAAAAAATGTGTATATACCAAGAAAAAAAGAACAAAGAAAGAAACTCCCAAAGCAAAAGGCAATGGAGTTATCATCAAAAAAAAAATATCAGAAAAGCAAAATCGAAAAAAAGGGATGTCTGAAAAGAAGGCAAAAAGAAGATAAAATAGAAAAAAAAATATATGGAAAAATCATGGGGCATGTACAGTAAAAATCCCCCAGAGAGGAAGTGTGTTACGACAGCTGGAACCCAATCAAGAAAAAGTTTTTAACCTGAGAATACCTTTGAAAATTCCTAACCTATCCCCTCTAACCAGTGACCACAATACATCCTTAAAGAAATCCCTTTTTAAGGTCTGCAAGCAGTCATAGTATCCGTTAAGTCAGTGCAAGCCAAGCTGAGAGACAACAAAGAGTATCATCCAGCTAGCTATGACGAAATCGACGTCCATGTAGTGGTCATTGAAAATATAAAGAAAAGAAAAAAGAAAAAAGGATACAAGCTCAAAGAAAAAAGGACGTGGTGAAAACCTACAAGGGAGCCACAGATAAAAAGAGAGCTTGTGCGGAATAGGAGAAAACCTAAAAAGGCGCCTGAGATAAAAATGTAATACCCATGGACATAGTGAAAACCTAAAAGGGAGCTGCGGGTAAAATGAGGGCAATAACGGGTATGGCGAAAACCCATCTTGGGTGCAATGAGTAAAAAAAGTCAAGAAATAAAGAAAAGAAGAAAATCAGTTACTCCTTTGGTTACACTGTCTAGGCTATCTAGACTTCAACTAGGCCACTCATGCTCAAAGCGGGTACTGATCAAGTAGATCTTTAGACCGCGTCGTCAAATGCATGAACAGAGGTAAGGACAAAAGGTTAACTCAATCAAAAGGGATGGACATTTCAACCTCAATAAAATTCTGAACCTCGCTCAGGCCTAAACCGCATGAACAGGTTTGACTATTCTCAAAATGGGACCCATTACCTCCTCTCACGTTTAAGGCATCAAACAAAAAAGTATAGAAAAGAAAAATATATATAACAAAAAAAGAGTTCTCTTTTCATTTCATTTTTGTACTTTGCTTGTACCACATAACAAAAAAAATAATCTGTGTGGCATTGTGCTTTCAACCTATACACTTTTGAAAAGAAACAAAAACAACGAAAAAAGCATATAACCTAAAAAATAAAAATATAATCTATTAGGGGATTTTACCCCTCCCCTTTTGTGCTTAATATGTCTTTGAAGTATGTACAGGTTAGGTCAACAAGGCACGGATCCCGCAGATAAGCGCATTTCCATGAGCATTGTGGCCACTCATCCATCGACCGATAAGGCCTTCATAGCACTTTCGAGAAGCATCTAAATGAGGGTTCTCACATTCCAAAGCCGCAACTCATTCTTACTCCTTCTCAAGGCACTCATGCATAAAAAAAGGAGGCACACACTCACAAAAGGTGGTTCGACATCAATATTTGCTCAGCCCGGGTAGTTGTGCTAAATTAAACATCGGGGTTGATGAGTATGCTCAAAAACTGCGAACCCTACCTCGCGTAGGGACACCTTGATCGTTGGTTAAGACCAAC
Organism: Chloranthus sessilifolius; assembly: GCA_021018995.1. NCBI lineage: Eukaryota > Viridiplantae > Streptophyta > Magnoliopsida > Chloranthales > Chloranthaceae > Chloranthus > Chloranthus sessilifolius. Next base: position 16,055,462 of record CM037594.1, read on the forward strand.
CTGTCAGATTTGAGATTACATATCGAACAACTATGTTCAAACATGGATGCAGAAGGGATTTTTTCCCATGATTATTCTCGATCGGAGACTTAAAACTTGAAAGGTATCCTTGTAAAGTGTACTCCATGCGTATGGGTATCCATTGGATGGTCATTTATTCTTATAAATTGTACCCAGTTGTCGCTCAGGACTTCCATCACCTTGACTTTTATTGTCCTTATTGGGTCCATATTTTTGCATAATCGATTTGTTTGTAAGTTTAGCTTCAAAAGTGGCACACACTCTCAAAAAGCGGTTCAACATCAATATTCTCTCCGCTAGAGTAGTTGTGCTAAATTAACTTCGGGATCGATGAGTACGCTCAAAGAGCCTCGAATCCTACCTTGCGTAGGGGCACTTTTGTCTATCAAAATGGGGCAATCAATGTCTCATGAGATTGGGCACAAATCGTTGGATCTTCCCGTCATTGCCTTATGCTAATCTTTAAGAATGGATCGATCACCCTCCCAGTTGTGAGGCTGTTTTGTTCAAAATGAAATTTGAACATCATGCATCTTCAATCACACCATCATGGTTATGCCCAGTAATGTCGCTAAACTGTTGGGGACAGATAGTATTGAGGAACGTCTGGGCTTTCGCTACTCTCTATGTTTTTTTACTAATTGATGTTTGAGGTTCATTTTGAAAATGGTAGACCCGTTAGCGTATGCCTTGGGCCTCTTCGAATGTCTCTTTCTTTGGCATATGATCATTAGTGATCGAATACCAAAGAGGGGCATGCGTAGATACCCCAAATTAGCCAAAGGCTCGATTGACTCATACTTCGAGAGCGGTGATCAGTCACATAATTTACAATTGTATCACCCATCGTCAAAATGTACTCAAAAAGAAGTAAGAAAGATGATTGAACACAAGGATGAATCAAACCACTCTTGAATGTCAGTGAAAGCCAAAATTCATAAAAGAAGATGGAACGAGTGAAAGAAAGAGATAAGAAAGCGTAAATTATGATTCTTCAATAAACGCCTCAGGTGGAAATGCGATACAAAGAGAAAAAGTGATTGTTCGTAGAATCGTTCTGAGACAAAGAGAGATGCACTGAAAAGAGAAAATTGTGATTACGATTTTAAAAAAATAGAAGCTTGTTGTTGTTGCTGATCACGTGGAGAACTACACTGCCATGCATATCATTAGAAGACATCTTGAATTAGAAGTCTGGCAAATCACAAATTTGAGAAGATTGATGAAGAGAGACTCCTAAAGGACTCTGTTGCTGAAATCAAGGAGCAATCCCTGAGCATATCAACTATCCAAAGCAAGGAAGAACTATGATTAGAAGTAGAATTATATTAGGAAACTTTTGTTTTTAGAATTTTATTAGACTTTAAATAATGTAAACCGACTCCTTTTGATCTATAAATAAGAGAGGTTGACATAGGAGAAGAGTTATCGAAGGATTTCTTAGCATCAATTGACGACTAAGGCTGGGTTTTCTTCTAATCAACTTTAGGTTAGAGTAGTTTAGATATCCAAGGTTTCTCGAGAGCAATTGACAACTGCAATTGGGAGCTGGAAGATTAGAGTAGGGTATCCGTACTTTCTCAGAAGCAATTGACGCCTATCACTGAGGGATGAATGATCTTTTTATTGCTTTCAAGTTTAGATTTATTTTCATGCACTTTACTACTTTGTAAACATCTAAAAGTTTTTTATTTGAATTGACGACTGAGATTGAGAATTTGGAGATTAGTATAACGATTTTACTTTTTCATCTTCCATTTTCTTGAGTTTGATTGACGCCCAAATTTTAGGAAAATTATTTATTAGTATAAATCTGTGTTGAGGAATTCATGAGTTTGATTGACACCTATATTTTAGAGACTGAAATATAGTGTAACGGTACTTTAATTTTGTAAATATCTAAGAACTGAAGGATTGTGATTGACAACCATAATCTGAAAGAAGGATTTAGATTTATTTTCTGCAATTAGTTGTACATAACCCATTCTTTATCCATATTTCTCTAGTACTTTAGGATCTTAAAAGATAAATATAAGTTTTTAAAATAAAAGAAAACATAAAAGAAGAATACCTTCCTCGTGGGAACGATCCTATACTAGTTCTGCAATTTCTATTGTGCACTTGCTATAGGTTAAGACTTAGTACAATAAAAACCTGAATAAGTTTTTGTCGCCGTTGCTGGGGAAGTGAATTTTTCTTATTTTGTTTTTGTCTTGAAAACTAATATTTGTCTTTCTCTTTTTACTTTTTGTATATTTTTATTTTCTTTGATCACTTCTTAGTCTTTTGCAGGTTTACTCAAAGTAGTGAATCACTGGTTTCAATACTTTCCCTGATCAGAGAAGCTAGATTTCTCTCCCTGCTTTCTAAAATAAAAATTAGATAAAAAAAATACACATTTATAATAATCGTTTTAGCCAGCCTGCTGTGTTTCTAATTTCATTCATTATGGTAGGTAAAGAACAATTTGTGGCTAAGACATTGGGAGAGTATTATGTATTGACACCCCTTACACCTCCCTCATGTATTCAATTACCCCTTGTTGATGCGTACTTTTTTTGGGTTCCTTTCGGTCCCCGGTGAATCAGTGGCCCAATTCTGTCCTGAGCGGACTCTGGCAATGTGATGTTTTGGATGTTAAAAATTAAGGAGGATTCTTGGAAGATTCCTAGTTTATTTTGGTCGCCAGCTGCAGATATTTAACGATGCTGCAACACGTCAATGATCACGCTTTCGAGTGGGTGTGGGTTACTTCTTTATTGAATCGTCGGCCTGCCGACGTCAGCAGCACTAACTCTTCTTTGTAATTTAGATAGTTTAGTTTTCATTTCCTTATTATTGCTGTAATTTTAATTGGTTTGAGTTTCCTAGTTCTATTATGAGTCTAACTATATGAATCTTTTGTGATGAATTAATCTGATATTCTAGTGTCCTAATCCTAGTGTGAGCCTACTTGGTTTAGGTGTTCTAATCTTATTAGAATTCTAATTAGTTTAGAATCTGATTACCTTTGGGTGTCCTATTTTTATTGGAATTCTATTGTGATTAGGTGTCCTAATTCTATTAGAAGTCTAATCAATTTAGTATTTTATTCCTATTGAAAGTTTAATTAATTAAGTCTGCTAATCCTACTAGGAGTCTAATTAATCAGAATATTAGGAATCTAATTAATTAAATTTTCTAGTCTTACTAGAAGTTTAATTAATATTAGTCTCCTAATCGTACCAGGAATGTAAATATACTAATTTTGGTGAAACTTTGATTGAAGCAAGCATGTTGATTGCACTGAAATTCTACTTGAAGCAATTATACTAATTTTTTACCAAAATTCTAGTTAAAACAAATATACTAATTATATTGAACTTATAATTAAAGAAATTATACTAATCCTACTGAAATTCTAATCAAAACAATTATAACAATTCTATAGAAATTGTTGATTAAAAAAAATATATTAATTGTATTAAAATTCTAATTAAAGTAAATGGACTAAGTTTATTAAAATTCTAATTAAAATAAAGGAAGTAATTTTTTTACTAGAAATCTAGTTAAGATAAAAGAACTAATTTTAATTAAAGCAATGAATTAATTCTACTAAAAATCTAAAAAAAGGGGTTTTGGGCTAGTTATGCTAAGGAGGATTGGCCTCGTTCCCGAGTACCCTCCGTAAGCTCCCTTGGGCAAATCGGGTAGCTGAGATTAAAGAAAATTGAATTTTGGAATTTAAGATAGTATTTTTTTGGATTTTTAAGGTCGATTTTGGATTATGATTATGAATTAAATTATGAAACTAAAAATTAAGAAAACTAAATTATAAATTGGGATTTTAAAAACCTTAGATTAAGGAATTAAAACTAGAATTAAAAATCTAAGGAATGAATTCGATACCGAAATTAGAAAATTAGACCGTATGATTAAGGACTCATTCTTGAAACTAAGAACTAGAACCAAAGATTAATAATATGACTAGAGATTAGGATTTCAAAATAAAATTAAAGTCTAAGGTCAATGATTAGGCTGTCAGATTAAGGACTGGTTACAGAAACTGAGAACTAAAACCAGAGATTGAAAATTACGGTCTAAAAAAAGGGTGCTACGGTTTAAGACTAGAAATTTAATATTAATAGGTAAAACTAAAAAACCTAAATCTAAGAACGAAAAAAACTACGGTCGAAAACTAAAGACTATATTCTTACCTAAGGTTGGGGCTGCAGAGAGGTGTCTCGAAATTCGAAGCTTGGATGTGGAGGACTTGAAGTTCGAATCTCGAAGTCATGGCTCTATTTCTCTCTGTGTTCGCTCTCCAATTTTTTCAGCCTCTTCCGAAATTCCTAGCCCTCTCCTAGGGTCAAATTAAAAATGTCTTTTATAGCTTTTTTTCTAATTAAACGCCCTATTTCAGGCGTTAAACTGAATTACGCGCCGGTTTCTCAGTGCTTAAGCATGTTGAGTCGGTCATCGACTCAGTGAGCGGCCGGCTGACTGGCTCAGCCGAGTTTCCTAGTTCTAATCACGTTAGGACTAATTGCGCTGCTAGTTTGAGGTATGCAATCCGATTAAGAATTTCATTCGAAGCGCTTAATCGTGGAATCTTGGGGGTCAAGGACTATGAGACTAGGTTGGGTGTAGGCTAATTGCATGCCTGTGGTGGGGCACTCAATCCAATCACGCGTGCCATGTGGGGCACGTAATCGAGTCTCGAGGTGGTTTGGGGAAAGGAAGTCTGGTCAGAGAGGGGACTGATTGCACGTTTGTGGTCTTGCGTGCAATCTAATTGCGTGTGTAGTTTTAGGCGCGTAATTCGGGGTTGTTCGAGTCCGGATCTGAAATGCCAGACTATATGTATTTTGACTATATACTATCATTTCAATATATAGTCTCCCTACATTGGGATCTGAGCCACAGAGCTATTATTTCAGCTTGCGTTCAGCCATATACTATTGTTTCAGTGCATGGTCCCCAAGTTAGGGTTAGGGGGTATGAAATGCCCAACTATTGTTTCAGTCTGCATTTCGACTATATAGCATTGTTTCAGTATATAGCCTCCCTACGTTGGGATCTGAGCAACAGATCTGTTATTTCAGCAGGTGTTCAGCCTTATACTATTATTTCAGCATATGATCCCTACGTTAGGGTCATGGGTCCTGAGCCACAGAGCCATTATTTCAGCCTGTGTCCAGCCATATACTATTATTTTAGCATGTGGTCCCACATTAGGGTAAAGGAATCTGAACCACAAAGTTATTGTTTTAGCCTGTGTTCAGCCATATACTATTGTTTCAGCATATGGTCCCAACATTAGGGTTGTGAAACTTTCAGAGAATGTAAGTCCTTTCTGAAAAGTCACGGACAAGATCAAAGGTTGACCGAACAAGTTTATATATTTTGAGAGGGCAAAATGGGGGTGTCTATAGATGCCCCTCTTCGGCACGCTCTTGCAAAGTAAGAACGCGCCGAAGAAGTAGACACCCCTCATTCGAGGTGTCTTCTCATTTCTCTTGGAAAATCATAAACGTCAACTGGGAATGATCATATGACATGTTTGGCTTTCTTATCTATCAGGGTAAGCTAAAATAGAGCATTCGGGGGCCCAGTGGTAGCTGTCGAAAGGTGTATACCATGTCGTGGATCCAAGTGATGTTGTCACGTGACCCTTGTCATAGGCGATCGATGGGGAAGTCGATCCTAACTGTGGGTGCAAGGCATCCGTCAGATGGTGCGACTTTTTGCGAAAGTGATCAAATGGAAAGGAGAATCACCATATCCTAATCTGTGGGTGCAAGGGGCATCCCGCCGTATGTTGCGACCTGCTGCATGGGGCAGTCAAATAGAAGAATATGACACAGTCGAGGTACCGAGGGGACGTCATACAAATGTCCATAAACAAGGTCCAGAGATCAATAATAAAAATCATGTAATGTCGAAGGCTTTTGCAAGTCATGTCAGATCGGGCGCATCATTGCTCACACCAATGTGTGTCAGGCATTCCTCTTCCAATAGGTATTTGTAAGTTCTTAGATTAAATATACTCATCGCTCAGTTTCCCAGGCGAATGGCTTGTTTAGGCTGGTAATTGGGCTAGTAATTGAGATGAATTTTGGTAAGTAAAGGGGTCTCTTCGTTTATTTTTATTATTTTGGCTCCCTTTTCTTTTTTGGTTTTGGAAGTTTTTTTGTTTGGTTTTGGAAGTAAGAGGTTTTCAAAATTTGGGAATTTTAACTTAAGATCAATTTGGTGGTAAATCTTCAGAAAACGTGGCTTCCGAGACGTCATTGAGCAAATCCACCGGTACGAGATTTGTGGACTCGACCGTTTATGTGGTTGTCAAGACAACACTTAGCATGATGGATACTCTGTCTAACCTTCTCGGCGAATACTGATGATTGTCTCTTATGGGAGGACTACAACGATTCGCGAGTCGAGAGAGATGGGTTTTGAAAACATTTTGACTTAATTATAGCTAACTATATTTTTTTTTAAAAGGAAAATTGAGTAAAAGAGGGGGTGATCATACTTACCTGAAGTGGTGATACTTACCTGTGTAGCCCGTGATGGGATTGATCGGTTGTCGGGATGTCGCGATGGGACACTAGAGGGTTTCAATAGTGATGTCGCGATGGGACATGGTGGTCTTTCTATCTTTTTCTTTGCTTTTGCTACAGCAAGGACTTGGTAGCCATTGCTGTGATGCAATGTATGTGTTGCGATGGGACACAAGGAAGTCCTCTCTCTTGCTTCCTGTTATAGCGGATCATAGACATGATGGGACATTGGGGGTTTGCGTTAAGCTGGGGGATTATTGGTCACAGGTCTGATAGGGGCATTTGGATCCTGGTGAGAGATTTGTTTTTTGTTTGAGATGCGATGGGACATGGGAGGAGTCCCTCTTCTTGTGTTGGAGTCTAGCGACTGTTGCGTAGTTAGGGATTTGGAAGGTAGACTCTCTGCTTTCGTGATGGGACATTGGTTGAGCATAGTTGGCGATGAGATTTTTTTTTTTGAAGGTTTTACTCTAGCAAGGTTTTTATGATGAGGATTTTGAGGAGGTGTGATTGATGTCGGAGCTGTAAGATGAGATAAAGTTGTGATGGGACATGGGGGACGAAATCGAGTCGTAGTTGTATCGCAAGCGGGCTTATTTATTAATGTGTAGCAGGGTTGTGTCTAGATGTTTCGGGTAGTGATGTTTGTGGTAGGAACATCGACGAGATATTTGCGCGATAGGTGCGTCATATTTCTTTCTTTAACTGATCTTGGGTTATATGAGATCACGTTGTGGTTGCGTCGTGGCCGGGCTTGTTTTTTGGCTTTTCACTAGGGGATGTATGGTGGCATGGCTGATTTAGGTTTGTGAGCTTAGGTATTGGGATGGTGTTGTATGTGTGCATCTTATCGCGATGGGATTCTCCCTCTCTGGTCAGATCATGATGGGATATGGGAGCAGAATCTTGACCGAGATGGGATAAAAGGTGTGAGGATGGATGATTATGTTTGGGGTTGGGTATTGTGCGCCTGATACCAGGCATCTAATCGATTTGCACGCTAGTTTTTGAGCATGCAATTGAAAGTCTGGGGGAGTATATAGGCGTTTGGATGTCAATGCGTGATTGGATTACGCACGATTTCATAAGCGCATAATTCAAACGTCCCCAGGTCACTATGCGGGCGACCTTTCGGATTGCACGGTGTAAGTGTGTCATGTTATAGGATTGCACGGTCTATATTGAGCGCATGACCAGAGCATCGCACCATCTGCACGGGCGATGATTTCATTGTGCGCTCTGATCAGAGCGTGCGATTTGGCTTGAGCATAGTATCGTTTGTGCGTGACTGAATTGCGCACACGTGTTCTATCGCGTGATTGAGGCCGTACTCTATATAATCTAGGGAGCCTTCATTTATTTTGCATCCCCCAGTTTAGTCTCGAGTTTTACTTTTTTTGAATCTTTTATGCTCTGAAATTCATGTTTCGGTGATATTGGGTGATCTAATTGTCCGATTGAGATGTCATTTCTTCCTATGTTTGTGATTTCATGTGATCTTCACCCTGAGGTGGTGCTCGGGGGTGGCATTATTCTGGGAATGGGCGGTATTGGGAAAGAGGAGGCTAGTCTTCACATCGGTCCCTTTTAGGGAGCAGTGAAGGCAGTGTTGAGGACGCGGCGGCGGAGGAGGTGAAAGAGAAAGTGTTACGAGTGGAGGGATGTATTTCCCAACCAATCCTTCCTGAAGCCTCCTATTGGACTCTCCAAGTCAGGCACTGCTCCTTCTAAAGCCTCCGATTGGACGTTCTGCTCCTCGCTTTGTGTCCATTTTAGGTCTCCAGCTTTCGTTTTGGGTTATACGCTAGGTTCTAGGTTTTCATTTTGGGTTGTACGTTCAGGAGGTATGCCTCCGGTGACACCTGTAAAATATTTAAGTTATAAATAAAGAGGTTTTCTTGTTTATTGTGCTCATTTATTTGTTTAAACTTATTAATGGATTAATCAGGCCTATTTGATTTGTTTGATTTATTTAGGATTTGACTTAACTTAGAGTTTTAGGATTCATTTTGGATTTATTCAAGCTTTATCCCGAAATTAATCTGCTTTATTGAGTTTTATTTAGAGGGTTTACTTGATTATATTGGGTTAGTCGGGGCAGATGAGTCAGGGTCTCATTTTTTTTAGAGAGTTTTTAAGGAGTTTTTTTTTTTATGTTTGTTTTGTTTAAAGTTTAAGGTATTTTGTTTTGGTCTTATGTTTGATTTGAGATGATACTTGTTAGAAATGTGTGATCTTTGAATCTCTGGATGGGTGTAAAGTGTTTGAATCTTATTGGTTCGTTTAGACTTGTCATAGATTGTGGTCTTTCAAGAGGGTATGTGTTTGGTTCAGATTTAATTAGATTGGAAGGGTATAAAAATGTGGCACTTGCCACTCTGTGGTTTAGGGGGTATAGTTTTTTTATAAGTGTGAGCCAAAGGCTTTGGGCTTTATTTTGAATTTTGTATTTCAAGTTTAGGATTAAAGGTTTTGGGGCATTTTTCCTTGTGATCTAAGGCATTTTTTTTGCTAATGTCTTTTCTTCCTCTCTATTTTGTATCCCGGGTATTGAACCCAAGGAGTTGTGATTATCGAGTGAATTATTGGGAGTGGACAGGATTGGGAATTTGGGGGGATGCTAGGGTTGGTGTTATCAATCCAACTCGAAGTGTCACCCCATTAGGAGAGGAGATGAAAGAGAAAAAGGTGGTAGAAAGGAAACCCAAGGATAAGGCGGGGTCAGAGTTCTTGTGAATGATGCCTATTTTTCCTTTGTAGGCTCTGCGGATTCAGTGTTAGTTGCTCCTCTTTGTTTTGCTTTCCAAGGTGAGCTCCCAAAGGTGGATCTCACAGGTCCTGGGTGGCTTTCCATGAGCCACTCTTTTCTGTGGCTCAGGGTGGGAAAGGTTGTCATTGTTAGAATTCGTTCAGGGTGCGTTCCTTCTCCGAGCTTCTCCGAAATTTCTTGTTTCTCAAATAAATTTGGATTCATACATTGCCTGAACGTGTGGATTTTAAAGTTCTTATTTTAAGTTGTATATTCAAAGGGTATGCCCTCGGTGTGTTTTGTAATTATTTCATCTATTTATGAAGTGATTGCGTTTTCAATTCCATTTGTGGTTATTTAGTAAATTTTGATTTAGTTTACTTTGTAGCTTACTTTATTTGCTTTGAGTGTGATGTTTATTTACTTAAATTTTGTTTGATCCGATTTATTTATTTTGTTTTGGGGTATGTTGGGGACATTTTTAGTTTAGTTTGGTTTGGTCTTAGTTGAAGTGCGTAAGTGATGGGGGGCAATTCTTTTAGTTTTTGAGGTTTATATTCTCTAAGTAGGAGTATTTTTAGGTTGGTCTTAGCAAGGGCATAGTTTGGGTTGGTATTTAGTGTTGGAAATCTCTTAATTTTAGCCTTCGGGCCTGCTGTTTTGGGCATATGGTTTTATGTTCTACCTAGGAAATTTCACGCTTCACTTGGGGTGCATAACCAAATTGCGCGCCAGAATGGACGCGCGCATTTCAGGGATTAGAAGGGCTATTATGCATCAGTGATTAGTCGTTTAACCAAATTAAATGCATTTCAAGGGGCATGGGATCAGGGCAATGCTTAGTCACTGTGTGGGTGACCTTTGCCATTTACGCGCCGGTGTGTAGGCGCTCGCGATGATTACACGTCAGGTAAGCAGCGCGCAATCGAGTCATCGGGTTTGTATGAGCGGGTGATGATCTGTTTACAAGTTCAAGGCTAGGCATGTGATTCAAATTAAGCTCGGGGAGTGTGGTGCATAATTTGATTGAGCACATTCTTAGGGAGAGCGTTGATCTGGTATGGTTCTCTTCTTTTTTTCAATTTTTCTATGTTTGTATATATATATTAGCTTTCTTTGACTCGGTGTGGTAACACAGGTACTTGAGCTTGAGGAGGCACGCCTAGAGGCGGCGCCGGCGTGAGCCACTCCTGAGGCGAGATGGATCCTTGGGGAGACACAGAGCCACAAGGACCTGTTCGTCAAGATGATGGTTGGAGGTGGCGCGTCGGACGACGTGAGCAGAGATGCAGGTGACCCTAGATCGGCTGCAGTATCATCTGATGAGGAGTGAGCAGGGAGTGCGCAGGATGGTTAGTTAGCTTGGTAGATCGGAGTCTAGGGCTACAAGTTCGTCGGCCGGGTAGCCTCATCGTATGGCACATGATCGTGTCAGGGATTATGTTCACGAGGATTCGGTTATTCAAGAGTTTCTTGCTAGGTATCCTCCTCATTCTCGATCAAGGTGGACTGATAGTCAAGCGAGTGAGGGGGATTCAGTAGTAGGGCCTCATCATCTAGAGGTCTCGCGGATTCCGGGTGCAGGGATTGTGTTTTCAAAGGATTAGTCTACAGACCTTCAAGCCGATGATACTGGGGACAGCGGTGGTCGACCATCCCAGCGGCAACATAGGGAGTAGGGGTGTATGTGTAATTTTTATTGTGTTCATTGTGCGTGTTCATTGTATATACAGGGGGTATGACCCCGGTTACAGATGTAAAAAAAGAAACTTTGATATGTACAGATATTTTTCGTTTAGATGTACCTGATTGACTCCTTTTCTTTTAGTTACCTCTTACATTTGTCTTTCGCTTTCAGCACCGTCAGTTGTCATCGAGACTTGGATGCTTCATGAGCTGGCCCGGTGGTGCCTGAAAGTTGTTTTGTATCTGCACATATAGAGGCAAGGCATATCAATAATTTTTATTCTCCCCCTTGCTAATTGTCAAGGGGGGTAAGTATCTCAGACCAAGGTCTGGTAGTAAAAGAGAGATATATATGCTCTCTTTTTTTCTTTTCTTTTTTTTCTTTTTCTTTTTTTCTCTTATCTTTTTTCTTCTTTTTTTTCTTTTTTTTCTGAAATGAAAATAATGCAACAGGGAAAGCAAATAATTAAAATAAATAAAAAAGCTCCTGTGTAGGAGCGTGGTAGGATCGGCAGTATAGTATCTTCGATAGCATTCTTCAGATGGGGACTTTGTTATTCCGCATCTTCTTTATGGACAACTCAACGCTTCTAAGGTGATTCTTCTTCTGACCTAAAAAAATGCCCTAGTGTCTAGATGCAATGGAGCTTTTTTGGGTTTTAGATGAGCACTTTAGGGTCTATAAGAAGTCATGGGTATTTGGTGAGTTAGTTTTAAAGAAAAATTCATCAGTACTATCATCAAACCGGGGGAGGTCATTTTGATTATGTCAGTTGTATACTGGGGTCTACCTTTGGGTGGTGGTCATCCTATTCCATGGTTATTATCAGGGACGGTGTGATAGGTATAGTCAGTGATTACATCTGTCATCATTCATTGATTTTCGGTTTCATTCTTAGGAGTATCCTGTAAGGCTTTCGATTTATCGCCCAAAAGAAAGGAAAGAAAAAAAAATACAATAGGGGTAAGGCTCAGTGATGTGGGGAGTAGTTTGTAACTAATGTTTTGTAAAAGGGATGAGTAACAATCTTCTTCTCAGAGGGGATACGGGGTGCCATGATTGAGCTCTTCGTCATATTTCGGTACCATAAAAATCTCACATTCTATGGTTAGCAGGAGTTTGTCCTCCTCCTGCCACCTTACGACGATATCTAGTAGTATGGGGACATTAGGGATGCCCTCGCAGCTTGCTTATACATTTTTAGTAAAGTTACTAGAGGTGTCCTCATTACCTACTTATGCTTCTCTGAGCTGGTTGACTTGTTCATTCGTCGTAATACTCTCACTCAATTTTTTTGAATATATATATATATATATATATCTTTTGAAAGCATCCTGCTAGCACAAGAATAATGAGTTTCGATTGAACCTAGCATCTTCATTTTTTTTGCTCTAACATCTTCTCTAATGGCAGGGGAAGGGAAATGAGGATCGGGTGTTACTTATACCTCTGAAAGAGGTTAGGTATATTATTAGTCCTTTGATCAAATTGCCTGAATAAGAAAAGTGGGTGATAAACTGGAGGTCTTAAGGATATTCTGAGAATTGATGACGTACGACCAATGAATGGGTCGTGATAACTACAGGGGTGGTAAGTATAAGTATTTAACCACGAGATATGATGATCACAAGGCTAAGGGTAGTATTTTCTAAGGTACATGGCATTTCACGGGCTAGGGAGTTCTTCCCCGTCCTGGTTCACCAGTTTGTATGCATTCTTAGGGTATGCGGCTGTTATAACGTATGGGGCTTCCCAGCTCGATTTCAATTTTCCTTTCGGATGGGCGTGCTTAGAAGGCATGATTTTTTTCAAGACTAATTATCCAATATTAAAGGTTCGTTCGAGAATTTTCTTATCATAAGCCCTGGCCACTCTCCTCTGATATACCTGAGCGTGATCAACCACCCTTAGACGTGCTTCATGGAGCTGCTCTAGCTGTGTGAGTAGGGAAATTCTCCTCTCGTCTAAGGATAGCTCATCATCTAGTTAAATTCGTAAGGATGGTACTTATATTTTATATGATAGGACTACCTCCATCCCGTAGGTAAGGAGGTAAGGAGTTTGGCCAATGGCCGTACGAATAAAGGTCCTATAGGCTCAGAGAGCTTCTGGTAGTCGTTCAGGCCAGTCGGCTCCATTGCTCGTTTCAACTATGCATTTCAGAATTCAAATCAGCATTTTATTTATAACTTCTGCTTGTCCATTTCCTTGAGGGTAGAACATTGATGAGTGGCATAGATCGATGTCAAACTTCTTGTATAAGTTCTTTGTCTTCTCTACCATGAACTGTGGTCCATTGTCGGTGACAAACATCCTGGGTACTCCAAATCTGGTGATGATATTCTGAATGATGAACCTCATGAGTGTTAGAGTGGTGATTTTGATGTAGGATCCAACTTCTGCCCATTTGGTGTAGTATTCGATTTCCATAAGTATGAACGCGTGCTTGTGAGTGTTCCCAACTGTGTCTGTGAAAGGTCCGATGATGTCGAAGGCCCAAAATGAGAACAGCCATAGCGAAGTCATAGTGTTCAATGCAACTGATGGAGCTGCTCTAAATGTGGTGTGTTCTTGGCATTGTTTGCAAAATTAGACGTAGAGGTGGCAATCTCTTATCATTGTCAGCCAGAAGTAGCCTTGTCATATGATTTGGTTGGCAAGTCTCTGTCTACCTACGTGGGCGCCGCAGGCACTAGTGTGTGCTTCTTGGATGATGTATTGTCCTTCGGTGGTTGTAACGCATCGCAGTAGTACTCCTTTGGTGAAGGCTTCTTTGTATAATATTTTATCGAGTATGCAGAATCAGGCGCATTGGTTCCTTATAGTCTTTCATTCGATCTTCGTGGCATATGGAGGAATGTGTTGATGCTTCAAGAAGTTCCAGATGTCGAAATACCATGGTTGTCTGTCGTCGGTTGGTGATTTTTCAAATTTTAACATAGCGACTTCGATTTCTGACTTGACATGATTTTTTGGAGCGATTGCTTCATTTGGTCCCGTGCTTGTGGGGAGGATTGGTAATTCTCTCTTAACGGTCCATGCTATCTCGTGGGCGGGTACTGTCAAGTTTATGAAGAAGGTCTTGGTACTTTATCCGATGGGTATTCGGATGACCGATGCTAACGTGGCGAGGGAATCTGTAAGCTCATTTTCTTATCTAGGGATGTGCGTGAAAGAGATTCTTTCAAATTTCTTTACCAAATATTGAGCGGTTTCTAGATATGCCATCAGTCTCCTTTCCTTGGCTTTCCATTCTCCTATAACTTACGAGATTACGAGCTTCGAATCACCAATGGTTTTCAACTATTTAATTTCTAATTGTAGTGCTGCTCATAGTTCAGCTATGAAAGCTTCGTATTTTGCAACATTATTAGTGACAGGGAAGTCTAGTTGAAAAGCCTTAGGTATGATAACTCCTGTTGGGATTAGAAGGACTATCGCGATGCCTTTTCCTTTGTAATTTAGAGCACCGTCGAAATAAAGGGTCCACGATGTCTTATCAAGCTCTTCATTATGAATTATGAGTAGGTCTTCATTGGGGAAATCCGCGTGTATGGGCTCATTGCTCAGGAGTCAAAGATCTGCGAGGTAATCAGAAATGGCTTGTCCTTTGATCGACTTTTACGTGATGTAAGTGATGTTAAATTCTTGCAAGAGCATATGCGAACAAGCGATCTTTCCTGATGTTAAGGGCTTTTTTAATACATACTTCAGAGGGTCCATTCGGGCTAGTACTAGTATCTTATGCGCTCTGAAGTAGTACCGAAATTTGGTTGAGGCCCACACCAATGCAATGCAGGTCTTCTCCATTAAAGTGTATTTTTATTTGTACTTGACCATCATCCTACTAAGGTAGTAGATAGCCTTCTCTCTCTTGCCGTCTTTTTCATCTTATCTCAGAATTACTCTCATTGCTTTGTCGTATGCTGAGAGGTAAAGAATCAAGGGTCTTTCGGGGACTGGTGGTGATAGTATTGGTGAGTTAAGGAGGTACATTTTGATGTTGTCGAAGGCTTGCTGACACTGGTCATCTCATTTGTACTCAGTTCCTCCTTTAAGTAGTCTATAGAAGGGATCGCATCTGTCTGAATGCTGGGAAATAAATCTCCTAATCAATTGCAATCTTCCTATCAGGCCTCATAATTCTTTGATATTACTGGGAGGTGACATCTCAAGGATGGCTCTGACTTTTACAGGGTCGACTTCGATTCCTCGCTTGCTGACTATGAAATCGAGTAATTTTTCGGAGGTGACTCTGAAGACACATTTCTTTCGGTTCATTTTTAGCTGATACTTCTTAGCTCTTTGTAGCACCAGTCGGAGTGCTTCAACATGTCCTACCCTTGTTTGGGACTTCACTAATATGTCATCGAGCCCAAAAGGCATGATGATGTAGCAATAAGTTCCCCATGGTGTGGTGAAGGAAGTCTTCTCTTGATCGGACTCTGCTAATTTGATCTGATTATACCCAGAGAAACCGTCCATAAAGGATAGCATCTCATTTCTAGCGGTATTGTCGAATAGAGTGTCAATGTGCAAAAGTGGGAAGTCATCTTTTAGGCATGCCTAGTTGAGGTTCGAAAGTCAATGCAAACCGTACTATGCCATCTTTCCTAGTGACAGGTATTATATTGGCGACCCATTTGGGGTAGAGGACGACTCGGATAAATTTAGCTTTGTGTAACTTGTCAACTTCCTTTTTAACTTGAAGGGTTGTTTGCAGGTGTATCCTTCGGAGTTTCTGCTTAACAGGCTTTGGATCGGGTTTCAAGACGAGACGATGTTCTACTAAACTTGGGTCTAAACCAAGCATATCTTCATAGGACCATGCGTGAGTCGAGGTGTTCTTGTAGGACTTGTATGATTTGTTGACATTCCTTGGAGTTAAGCATCGTGCTAATTAGTAGCTTCTTGGGTTTCTCTTCAGTGCCAAATTTGATTTGTTCTGTAGGTTCCACAGAACAAATCAAATTTGATTTGATTTGTTCGGCGCCTCCTCGGTGATTAGTGTTCCTTCTTCATCCTCGGTAAGCTCATATACTACAAAATTGCTACACTGGGGATTTGATTTTACGAAAGGTAACCCTTCATCTGCATAATTTATGACTGAGAGATCTTTGGTAAGGTGAAGGTCAAGGCCATTGATCCTTTTCTCAAAGTCATGGAGTATCTCATCTGGTATGATCACTAGCTTGTTGTTTAGCCTGGATGCCTTGCGTCTTTGTGCGAGAGAGGGGACAGAAGTCTTAGGGGAGAAGTCTCCTTGTTGGTCATAAAATTGATTCAGGATAAAGGGTTCCCTTCCTTTTCTGAGGTTTTCTGGTTTTTTTAGATTCTATATTTCTAAATTTTGAGGGTTTTCTACTTTTTCTATTTTTTTGATTTTTAATAGTAGATATGGTATAAGGTCGGTCGCCTCAAGGGGTGCCAGGAGGGTTACTTCCTCTAACTGAGGGAGTGAGACGGCTGCCAAAGTCATTTGAGCAATTCTTTAGCAAATGTGGACTTATTTTGAATTTAACATTTTTTTTTATAGAGTCCTCATTTGATGAGATCTTTTGAATAAGCGACAACGGTGACAGTGACACTGACACTCGGATTTCCTCTATCACATTGATTACCTCATCCTCGAAGAAGCTCTGGAGATCGTAATTGATCAAACTATCATCCTCTGAGTTATAATGCAATTGCTCCTCCTGTCGAGGGCGATCTCCTAAGGTATCTTTAGGAGTATTGAGCTCTCCCTTGAACTTCATAGTATGTTATGATGAACACGCACGTTCGACAGCGAGGTTGATAATGGTGAGAAATGCAGGGAGGGCCTTCCCATCCTTTTGAGCTAGAGTCAGGGCTAGTATCGAACTCATCTTCTCGATCTGACAATGCCTGGAGTCCTTGGTTGGCCTGCTATGCTAACTCGATTGCAAGGAGGTCTATCCAGTAGTCTTCTTCATCACTCGGGGGAGGTTGTCACTCTTCCTCGAGAGATTTCCAGAATATTTCGAGATGGCCGTTGGGATTTTCTTCTTCTTGTGTTGGTAGCCGAGTTGGTAGGTCATTACTTGCTTCTGTCGTTACGAGGTTGAAGTCATTCTATCCTACTATTGCAGAATGTCGGATCCAGCTAACTAAGCATTCTAGTATGTTGGTGCATGCCCTACAGCGGGGTTGGTATGGGTGAGCGATACAATGGGAGTCTCACCGGCATTCCCATCCTTCAAAGCCAAAGCAGAGACATATGCTATGTGAGCCAAGATCTTCTTGTGGGGTGTCATCCTCTTCCCATGTTGAGTGTAATTGTCTTCATCATCTTATAGGGCTGCTATGTGAAAGTATTCGTCATCGGTGGATTCCCAATCTCCTACCTGCGGGTCAAGTTTTAGAGGTTCTTCCTTTCTCTCTTCCATAAACTCCTTAGTGTCAAACAAGGGTTTGATTCCCTCGAGTGGTTTATCGATATCATCATTCAGATTCGTTAAATCATTGAATGCTTTAGCCATTCATTTGATCTCTGCTTCTTGGGATTTAGTGAAGGGCACTTCCTTCTGCCTTGGTACATCTACTTTCTCAATGGTCTCGTAGACGAAGTGGTCATATAGAGACCATTTTGGTGAGGTAGGGAATAAGTCGGCTTGTGGGTCGTCCGATTGGTAACCTAACCCTAGGTGTTTACGTATTTTCTTTGGGACGATAGGCCCTATATGACCTTGCTTATTTTTATCGAGTCTGGTGCCGGAGATGTACTCAAGCTGATACATAAGGTCCCAACCATTTATCACAGTCGGGTTGATGTCATTGAGTTTGGTGAGGCCTGGGCCAACCTCTCTTCTCATTAATTTTTGTTGACGCATTGGGGGAGAGCTAGGAGGGGTAGGGGGATGAACTTCTACAATGGTTGCCTCATCGAGGATTCGGGTCTTCTGAATAGGGCCCGTGTTCAACATGAAGTCATGGGTTGTCGAAATGCTTGCCGCGTAATCAATATCCATCTCATGGAGGGGTGCATCAGTGTATATACAAATAATGGAGTCCTTGTACGAGAATTTGACGCATTTGTGGTATGTGGATGCAACGGCCTTCATCGACTCTAACCATTTTCTTCCTAAGATAAGATTATAAGTACTGGAGGAATCAGAAACATGGAAAGTGACATCTTTTATTACAGGTCTGAGGCAAACCTGGAGTTTGATAGTCCCTTTAATGAAACGACGCGAGCCGTCATAAGCTATAAGAGATAGTGTTGAGGGCCTAACATCCTACTCCGTGTATTCGAGCATTTTTAACATTGTGATAGGGCAAATATTGAACCCTGCTCCTGTATCGACTAACTTATGGAGTACGGAGAATCCTCTAATTATAACTGTAAGGTATATGGGAGCTAAACCTCCCCTGAGTGACTCTTTAGGCATGTCTGTGCCCATGAAAATGAGTGCCGAAGGTTGCGCCATGACCGAGGTGATTTGATGCAGCTCATCTAATATTGCGTCCTCATCTACTTGTGTGTCTTCAAGCATCCTTATCAGCAGTCGGTGATGGTCAGGCAATTTTTTAATGAGTTCTAATATTGATATCTGGGTCGGGATCTTCTGAAGATGCTGTACAAGGTCATATTCTTATCCTGGCTCGAGTGCGATTTCTTTGCCTGGCCGATGACCCTTGGGTGCAGGTGGTTGGAGTGGTTGAGGTGTAGGGATTGGTGGAGGGATAATGTGAGGTGGGGGCAGCAAGTTAACTTCTCTTTCTCTCACATTCCCCTCTGGTGGTTGTGCATTCATGAAATCCTTATTTTGGGGAAAAGGCGGAGGTGGATAATTGGTTCTTGACTTAAGGATCGGGCAAGTCGGATATTGACCGAACTCGGTGTTGCTCGACATTGATCTATCTGTGAAGTGAGTGAAATTTGAGGACGGAGTGCATACTTTCACTGGGCCGCTCCAAGGTGAGAGATACTGTGTGTAATCCTCTTCTTTTAGGAAAGTACAGACCAGCGTCTCACACGGGTCAGGATGTTCTTCTTATTCACTCTCTTCTATGTTTAGCAAACACTTAGTCCTTATTTCGTCTTCTTGGCTTGGAGTCTTTCGGGTGACACTATCTACCCATGCGACGATTTGGGCTGCGGTTTGAAGAATATGATCTTCATACTCGGGCTCTAAATTGGACGAGGGGAGTGGCAATGGTATTGGTTTAGGATTTGGAGGGGTTGAAGGTTCTGGTGGATTACTATGGAGGAATGGTCTTCTAGCCCTCAAGGAGTGGACTTGTATCTAAGTGAATTTTAGGTAAGGAGGTGGGCTCGGCAAGGCGATTTGAGTGATCAAGGCCGAGGGGTGTGGGGTGAAGGAGCTCTCATAGAGGTGGCAAAAGTGTTGGAAGGGTGGATGCGAGTGATTAAGGTGGAGGGCTAGAAGGAGGATTGACCGGGGAGGTCCACGGTGGTGACTTGGGCTGGTGTTCCTTGGTTGTGGTTGGGCATAGGGTTATTAATTATTCCTAAGTTCTGTTGGGGTTGGTTATTATTAGGGTTAAGATTCCTGAGTGCTTCCCAGTCAATTTGATTCTGATCATTTATGTCATAGATTACATCCCAGAGGGCCCAACAGTCTTCTAGATTGTGTCTCACATAGCGATGGAACGCGTAGTATTTGCTATAGTCTAGATTTATCGGCCATGGTTGGGGCCTTTCTTGCAGGAATCAGAAGCGATTCTGAGTGTTAAGGAGACGAAGATGTTGGGGATTGTATCAAGTAAAGGGGGATAGTGTTCCTGCCTCGACTGGTAGGGGCCTCTAGTTGGGTTGAAGTTTTGTGGTGGGGGTACGTTATTGTAACTCTGCGTGTGGGCCAGTCAATTCTGTGTGGTATTCTGGTTCTGGTATGTGTTGGGATATTAGTTTCTGTTATGGTAATGGCCCTGATTCTGGTTTTGGCTTTGGATTTAGTTCGCATATCTTTTTGATTCGCGCCATGATTTTTGTTTGTGTACCGTTGCTAATTTTGATTTTGCCCGAAGTTTCTCAGTTGGAAGTTTCTGTTCCTGGAGTTCTGCCCTTGGTTGACAACGGTGCTAACCTGCTCAGTTCCTGATGATTTTTTGTTATCATTTGACTTTGATTCGCTGGAAGAGCCTACTTTCGACGTGACTATGGATAGGGTGAGGTCTCCGCCTTTTATGTGTCGCTCTAGTCGGGATGTCCAGGAGTGGAGTGGAGTAAAGTCGAGACAATCACTTATGACAAGTGTGCTCTTTAATGGTTCTTTAGTGTTATTGATGATAATGTCAACCAAGTCTTTCTCTTTCATTGAAGTGTCGATCCTGGCAGTAAGTTTCCTCCACCTGGCGATGAAGTCGGCAAACTCTTCATCGAGTCCTTGCTTTGTCACCATTAGATCACTAAGACTATCTGTCTTTTGAATCAGGTGCTTGTATTGGTCCAGGAATTGACAGACTAAATCGTCGAATATATCTATCTTATACAGCGGGAGTCTTGCAAACCAATTTAGAGCTTCTCCTTCTAATGAGCATTGGAAATAGTGGATGAGAAGTCCTTGATTGTCGCCTATGGGTCGACAGTCGTTGCAAAAGAGGGCGAAGTGATGGTTTGGATTTCCCGTGCCATTGTACTTGATAAATTTTAGCGGTTTGAATCCCATTGGTAAGTTAAATTCCTCATCCCAACAAAATTTTTTAAACCCAAATGAGTGACCAAGGCGTTCTCTCTCGGCCATGTATTCACCGAGCATCTTGGGGAGATCTTTGATCTTGATGGTGCCGTCTTTTGGAGCAACCCGCGACCAAACCTTGTCTAGAGAATCATCGTTGAAGAATGTGTGAGTAGGTTGTTTCAATGGTGAGGCACAGACTGACACCGTGCTCGGGGTAGGAGGCGGCCTTTCCTGTCATTCATGTTCTTCTGAATATTTTTGTGCCCTAATGGTCTCGTATGCTACAGCCAGTCCTCGAAGCAATTCCTCAGCGTCATCATCTCCTCTTTGTATTCTCTGAACACTGAGTTCTACAATTTGTTGAGCGGTGAGGTTTTGTCCAGTGTTATTATCTCTCCCGTTATGGTTATTACAAGTGTGCAGGGTAGAGAAGGGATTTTCTTGGTCGCCAGCCATGTTAATCGTAGGTTATCGTAGGCTGGAATCATAAGGTGATTCTTCCTCGTATATAGGGTTGTCATGAAATCCCCACAATGGCAGGTCTCCTAAACTCATTCTTCGTATACCAAACATCACGAGTCTTTGGCAAAGACTCATATATTTAGGAAAATTTGAAATGGTGTAATGGAAAGAAAAAGAAAAAGAAATAAAAACTATCTAAGAAAGGAAGAGTTTGGCAAAAGTGTCTCATCGCGATCACTAGTCTGTTGGTGCCTATTTTTTCTGGGTTCCTTTCGGTCCTCAGTGAATCAGTGGCCCAATCATCTCCTGACCGGACTCTGGCAATGCGGTATTTTAGATGTTGAAAATAAAGGGGGATTCTAGGAAGATTCCTAGTTTGTTGCGATCGCCAGCTGTAGATATTTAACTACGCTGCAGCATGCCAATGATCACGCTTTAGAGTGGGTGTGGGTTACTTCTTTACTGAATCGCCGGCCTGTCGACGTCAGCAACACTGGCTCTTCTTTGTAATTTAGATAGTTTAGTTTTCGTTTCCTCATTATTGCTGTAATTCTAATTGGTTCAAGTTTCCTAGTTCTATTATGAGTCTAACTATATGAATTTGTTGCGGTGAATTAATCTGATATTCTAGTGTCCTAATCCTAGTGTGAGTCTACTTGGTTTAGGTGTTCTAATCTTATTAAAATTCTAATTAGTTTAGAATCTGATTACCTTTGGGTGTCCTATTTTTATTGGAATTCTATTGTGATTAGGTGTCCTAATCCTATTAGAAGTCTAATTAATTTGGTGTTTTAATCCTATTGAAAGTCTAATTAATTTGGTGTTTTAATCCTATTGAAAGTCTAATTAATTAAGTCTCCTAATCCTACTAGGAGTCTAATTAATCCGAATATTAGGAATCTAATTAATTAAATTTCCTAGTCTTACCAGAAGTCTAATTAATATTAGTCTCCTAATCATACCAGGAATGTAAATATACTAATTCTGGTGAAACTCTTATTGAAGCAAGCATGTTGATTGTACTGAAATTCTAATTGAAGCAATTATACTAATTTTTTACCAAAGGTCGGGGCTGCAGAGAGGTGTCTCAAAATTCAAAGCTTGGATGCAGAAGACTTGAAGTTTGAATTTTGAAGTCATGGCTCTGTTTCTCTCTATGTTCGCTCTCCAATTTTTTCAGCCTCTTCCAAAATTCCCAGCCCTCTCCTGGGGTTGAATTAAAAAAATTCTTTTATAGGTTTTTTCCTAATTAAATGCCTTGTTTCAGGCATTTAACTGAATTACGCGCTGGTCTCCTGGTGCTTAATCGCTTTGAGTCGGCCACTGACTTAGTGAGCGATCGGCTGACTGGCTCAGCTATGTTTCCTAGTTCTAATCACGTTAGGACTAATTGGTTTGAGGTACGCAATCCGATTAAGCATTTCATTCGAAGAGCTTAATCGTGGAATCTTGGGGGTCAAGGACTGTGAAACTAGGTCGGGCGTAGGACAATTGCGCGCCTGTGGTGGGGCACTCAATCCGATTGTGCGTGCCATGTGGGGTACGTATCGAGTCTCAAGGTAGTCTGGGGAAAGGAAGTCTGCTCTGAGAGGGGACTGATTGCACGTTTGTGGTCTTGGGTGCAATCTAATTACGCGCGTGGTTTTAGGCATGTAATTTTTGGTTGTCCGGGTCCGGGTCTAAAATGCCAGAATATTATTTTAGTCTGCATTTTGACTATATACTATTGTTTCAGTATATAGTCTGCCTACATTAGGATTTGAGCCACAGAGCTATTGTTTTAGCCTGTGTTCAGTCATGTACTATTGTTTCTGTGCATAGTCCCCAAGTTAGGGTTAGGAGGTCTGAAATGTCGAACTATTGTTTCAGTTTCCATTTCGACTATATACCATTATTTCAGTATATAGCCTCCCTACGTCGGGATCTGAGCCACAGAGCTATTGTTTCAACCTGTGTTCAGTCATATACTATTGTTTCAGCTTATGGTCTCTACATTAGGGTCATGGGGCCTGAGCCACAGAGCTATTGTTTTAGCCTGTGTCCAGCCATATATTATTATTTTCGCATATAGTCCCACATTAGGATAAAGGGATATGAGCCACAGAGCTATTGTTTCAGCCTGTATTCAGCCATATACTATTATTTCAGTATATGGTCCCCACATTAGGGTTGTCAAAATTTCAGAGAAGGTAAGTCCTTTCTAAAAAGTCATGGGTAAGGTCAAAGGTTGACTGAACAAGTTTATATATTCCGAGAGGGCAGAATGGGGGTGTCTATACCCCTGTGGCCGGTGACGGAACCTTCGAAAGCAAACCTAACATATTTCAATTCCTACCTATCTTTATGGGTTTGGTGAGGAGGATCCGTATGTGCCCGTAGTGAGTTTTTTAGAAATCTACGCAATCGTTAAAATAAAAAACTTTTCAAAAAAGGCCACTCGTTTGAGGCTCTTCCCATTTTCCCTTAAAGAGAGGGCAAAGCAGTGGTTGAACTCTTTGCTCAGCAACTCAATTGCTAGTTGGGAAGAATTGCTGACCAAGTTTATCACAAGGTACTTCCCAATCAGCAAAACAAATAGAATCTGGATGATTATCACAACATTCAATCAATTATCGGATGAATCTTTTGAGGGAAGCTGGAAGCATCTTAATGAGCTTCTGAACAAGTGCCCTCATCATGAGGTCATGCGTTGGAAAATAGTGCTTGATTTCTATGAAGTCCTTCATGAATAGACCTGACACGTGGTTGATGTTGCTTGTGGGGGAATGTTTTGTACGTTAACTACAGAGGATGCTTAGAAACTTTTTGAGACCCTTAGGGGGGAACCGGTGCAACACCTTACATCGAACGAGATTGATTCAAAGACTTTAAGGAATAAGCCTCCTAAGTGGGGAGTACCTTATGAATTAAAATCAATGATGAATTGCCTCCCAAAGTCGAAGCTTTGAAAGATGAAATTTCAGTCTCTGTATGGTATAAAATCACACCCAACATCTCAAAATGGTGAAGCTGGTGGTCCTAATCATGGCCCATCTCAGGAGGATCCTCAGGACCATGCTGTAACTTTTTACCCCACAAGAGTTCAAGCCCATACTGTTGCCATCAAGGACGTCATGCTGCAGATGTGTCGAAATTACTAGTAGCATGACCAGAACCAATCGAAGCCACTCCTCACTCTTCAGTAATCTATTCTTAGGTTAGAAACTCAAGTTGAGCAACTAACTATTTTAATTCATAGGAGAGAGTAGCTACTCATCATCATGGATAGTTGGCACCCCAAGAGGACATATTTTTACGAGAGGCACATCAACTCCCCTTGACCTAAAGTGAGTTCCTCATGGATACCGTCAAGCTACCGACTCATCCATAGCAAAACCCTATAACATATGCGCATTATTAGAAAACTGTGATACCCTACGATCTAAGACATGTTCAATGCATTCGATCGTAAGGACTTCTCTTATGTAGTATAATCATCTTTGAACGTATGGATTTACAATCAATTATGATTGCCATTTAAGGAATTGTAGTGATTATGATTCACGGTTTTAAGAGCCTTTTCAAATGGAGCACTGTTCCTGAGAATCAGAAGTTACAATCCTAGGTAACAGGTGATTCCAGTGACCCGTCTCATCAGTTACATTGGAATTCAGGCCCATTTAAATGAAAGAGGAAGCGGACACGCTTCACATTCAATTCTACCACTTGCCAACTACCCAAACTTAAATGCCTACACCTCGACATTTAACTTGAAGTGACGGCACAAAGCTCTAGCCTCTTCATTATAAATCCATACCCTTCCACAATCCATTAGCATACCATAGCCTTTCTTCTTCCTCCATCCCTAACCCAAGATCTGATGGCGAAAGAACCTAACCCAAGCGATTTTAGCAGCAGAGTTGATCAAATTCTTAAGATACAAAGGGTTGAGTTCTTGGCTGTAATAAATAAAGTGGATAAATTTAAACGCCAACGACCCATACCAGATGCTGAATTGTCCACCGAAACTACCCATTACCCTAAACCTAACCCAAATCCGAAACCTCATTCCAAGAACCCATCTTTCCCCACATCCTAACCTTTACACCATCACAACCCACCCTGAGTGTGAATTCCTTTATGATGAATGTGGGTTGAACCTTCCCTCGCCACCCTTCTCCATTGCTCATACTCTCCTCCTAGTTGCGTTACAATCTCTTCGTAGAATCTTCGTAGGGGAGCAATATAGGTTGTATGGAGAATAGAGATGTGTTTGCTTCTCCACTCTTCAAAGGACTTCCCTTTATGAATTGCATTTCTTCCTAGGAAGGTATGTGATGTGCTCTATTTGGGGGTGGGAATTTGGAAGACAGGGGTTGCGGGTCCATCAAGAGAGATGGCTCTCTTTTGAAGGTGTGGACACTCTCAAGGCAAAGATGAATGAGACTCTGATTGAAGGTGGTTAGAAATCGAGTACTGATCTTTATCGAAGAAAAGTTTTCCTCTGACGTTTTGCCGTGGTCGCAGTTAGGATGTGTCTAGATTTTTCCTAGGTTTAATGTTTTATGTATTCATTTTTCTTTATTTTCAATCATTTCTATAAATATTTCGTTTGATATATAGAAATTTATTTTATCTAATTATTTTTGTTTATGATGCAATTTCTGTATAGGCCGGAAGTAATTTCTCCGGAGTTTGGGGGGAGATTTTTTAATGATTTTGCATATTATATGCCCGGTACCTTAGCAGCATCATTAAGGTAAAAAATTCTGAGTATCCCCTATTTTTGTGCATAATGAGGACATTGTCCTATTCAAGTTTGGGGGGGGGGGGAATACACCTATCTGTGGATATTAATTTAGTTTAGAGTTTTTGTCCTTAGTTTCTTTATTTTAATGGTAGATTTTTTTTTTTCCGAATAGTTAACCATTACATTAGAATTATAATACAAAAATAATGATTCCATAAACTTTATGATCCATCGTAGTTATAGTTCAACAATCAAAATAGAGCAGTTACGATTCATGATAACCCTCTTAAGCACTATATCAGATTGAATGTTTGAAACTATACTTTGATTTAAACTGCAATATTTAGATTATAGTTTCAAAATTATATAACCAGTGAGCTTTTGAGCCATAATTCCTCTTTTATTTTGAGAGAGAGACTGCTTTCTATTCGAACTCAAATATTTTCTTTGAACTTCTTGACTATGCTGTTAACGAAATCTCATATTGCTGTAATTAGAATCAGATATTCTATAATTATCATGATTTGTTTTCTAGAACTGTTTGTTAGATACATCAAAACAATGTGGCATTCATGCTAGTAAATCATGAAGATGATTTAAGGCCATTTTTTTTATTGAGTTTGAGCCAAAAAGCCAAAATCCCATAAAATATTTACCCTTTGAACCCATATTTTACCCTTTGAACCCATATTAGAAGCCTAAATCGAATTTCTTTGTACCAAGATTTTATAAACTCTTAACCATATGTACTACCCAAAACTTTCACCCTTTAACCCTTATATTTCTAAGAGTTTAAAATGAAAGAAGGGAAGAAGAGGGAGTGAAAGGAGTATAAGATAACAGATAAGGGATACTAAGAAGAAAAATAATGAAGAAAATATGGGAAGAAGTGAAATCGTAAACACGATTTTATAAACTTAATAGTCTTAAAAGGGAAATCTGAAAGATAGATAAGCAAAATGCTTTCATGCTAAAAATTTAAGAGTATATCTGAAGAAAACAATCAAATGAAGAAAAGGGATTTACAGAACTAGAAAAAGAATAATGGGAAGAAGTTATTCGATACTTACTGAAGAAGAAAAGAGAAGAAGAAGACAGGTGAAAGAAGAACCAAATTCTCAGAAACCTTTGAATCCTTTTTACCTTTCTTTTGAACCTTTTATCCCAAAGCCCCATTACAAGCCAAATAAAGACCTCTTTAATTTGTTATTTACAATAGCATGAGCCTAGTAGAGATGTATATAGTAAATACTTTAGAAACATAAGAAAACATATAAATAGAATTGATTATCTTTCCATGAGATTTATCTTTTTAATTGTCCTTTGAAATATTTTTGATATATCATATACTGAGAGAACCCAAAAGTTTTAATATTTTTTGAGAGTATGCCAACAGTGAGAGTTTGGATGAAAATGTTTTCTAAATTTACAGTTTAGAAAAATTTATGATGAATAAACTTTTCACTAGTACACACACACTCCACACTTTACTGAATTGAAATTGTCGAGTTCTGATAAAAGATGATTGTTAGGATGGAAAGTAAGGATGATGGAATTGTACTTTTTAAAATCATAACAACCATGTGATGTTTTAACTGATTAGTGTACCAATAGAATGATAAAATGTTTAGTTTTATTTATTTTTAAAAATTTTTGAAACCTTCAAGAGACTATAACTCCTCCACATGGATCACCTAGGGGTTTAAAGGCTTGTTGCATCTATTAAATGAAATTGTGCTCCCTACGAAAGTGGCATTTAATTTTGTAGTTTAAAGTAGTTTATTTTCCTTGTTTGCTAGGGACTAGCAAAGCTTCAGTTTGTTACCTTTAACTTAGTGATGCTAGAGTCCAGTTTACTACTAATAAGTTAATGATAAGCAAATATTAAGGTTAAGTAGTAAAAGAGAGCCAAAGTGTTAATCTTCGTCAAAATGAACTCAAAAAGCAGTAAGAAAGACGATTGAACACAAGGACGATTCAAATCGCTCTTGAATGCCAGTGAAAGCCAAAAATCATAAAAGATGATGGAATGAAGTGAAATAAATAGATAAGAAATCATAAATTATGATTCTTCAATAAACGCTTCAGGCTGAGATGCGATACAAAGAGAAAAAGTGATCGTTCATAGAATCGTTCTGAGATAAAGAGAGATGCACTGAAAAGAGAAAATCGAGATTACGATTTTACAAAAATAGAAGCTAGTTGTTGCTGCGGATCACGTGGAGAACTACACTGCCATGCCTATAATTAGAAAACCTCTTGAATTAGAAGTCTGCCAGATTACGGATCTGAGAAGATTGATGAAGAGAGACTCCCAAAGGACTCTACTACTGAAATCGATGAGCAATCCCTGAGCGCATCAACTATCCAAAGCAAGGAAGAACTATGATTAGAAGTAGAATTATATTAGGAAACTTTTGTTTTTAGAATTTATTAGACTTTGAATAATGTAAACCAACACCTTATGATCTATAAATGTAACACCCTAGAAGTTTCGAACCCGAATATGTCATGCAATATACACGTGCCCAATGTCGAGGGCGTTCTGTGCCTTCGAAGTTAAATCCAATCACTAAAGTGTGTTGAGTACCTGTGAAATGTAATATAAGTGTTAAAGTATTTGATTATTTATGTAATTCGTGGGAAGACCCCAACTAAAGACTTAAGTGGTTAAGTGGGAAGTCTAGCGATCAAACGGGCTACGTGCCCTATTCCAACTTTAGGTTTAGAAAATCTAATTATATAAGCACCGTACATGGTCTTGGATGTGTGAGCCAAGCATTGAATCAGCACCCATGGTATAAATACAAATTCACACGCATATTCTATGCATGCATTCATTTTCTTGTGAGAAGAAAAGCCCCCACAAGAGGACGTGAACCCTCTCAACTCCCCTGAAGAAGAACTCCAAAAACCCCTATTCGATCCACTATATTCCACCCTGCAGGAAACTCTGCGACGATCTCAATCGCAAGAAAACATCGATTAACAACCCATCGAAATTGAGAATTGATCAATCGAGAGATAAAGAGCGTTCTGACTCCGATTATCTCCGACGCCAAAGGTTGTGAGTGTCGCGTGCCCGAAACTTACGAATGTAAACACTTTTACCTTATCTTGCACATTTTAATTGCATAAATTAGGCTTAGAATCATGCGTGATTGAATCACATGCGAAGGTGAGGACATCGATTGCGTGAGAAATGCGAACACCGAAGTTCTCGCTATTAGAATCTCAAAATCTTCAAAGAAAATTAGTTGCATGTGAGAATTTTCAAGATAGAATGACTGTTGGATAGTATAGGAACAAACTATGTGTAGATTATTGTGGTTTGAAGGCTAGACCATGTAAAATTCGAAGAAGTTGAACTAGGGAAGAAGACAAAATGAGTTCTGCAACTATCACTCTCCCGGGCGAGTGAAATGTCGCCCAAGCGAGATTCCTTAAGAATACACAGAAAAGAAACTTGCCCAGGCGAGTTTCCAGGCTAAATTTTTACGGGCAACTCTCGCTCAAGCGAGCCTGTACGTGCCACTTGGAATCTGGAGGGATTGGCCGGGCGACCCTAAACCTCGACTGGGCAACCCTACCAAATTTTTTATACTTTAAGCTTTTTACATAGGAAGGATACGAAAGCCACAAGTCATGAGATTCTTGACTACTAATGTGTGTTTTATAAACCGACCATGAACTAGGTCGGGTGTGAGAGACCGTAGGGGGGGATCTCCGTTTCGATTTCCGTTTTAAGTTAGCACGCCTCCGTGACTGAGGTAGGGAAGTTCTCACTTGCAAAGTTACATTTTTATGTTGATTCAGAGCCATTGATGATATGTTAATTCGTGTCTTGATCACCGAAAATCTGTATTTGAAATATAATTAGTTTTCAATGCTTATGGATTTGGAATTGTTAAAACATGAGCATAGTAAAATTGCATCTTCATTCATGCTATATATTTTGTTCGTTAAACCTTGGAGTCTTCGATTATTATGTTGTAACCTTGAACTTTGATACAAAGTGTCTGATTTATGAATTCATTGGCAAAGAGGAGTGGAGTCTCCAAGTGAGGGGTGGAGTCCCTGGGGTTTGAGGCCCTATGTCTGCTACGAACTGCTCTCTTCCCGTTACGAGATCCTTTGACATGGTGCCTGTATTTGAAACGCTTATGCTATCTTAGTGTACAGGGGAGTGGAGTCTCAAAGAGAGGGGTGGAGTCCACAAGGTCAGAGGCCCTGTTCCCGCTACGGGATGCTCTATTCTCTCTATGAGATACTGACACTAATGCTCTAAATTCTCGTGTTGCTTTGCTTTATAGTTTTGCATTGTGATAACATGAGTCTTTCGGATATGTCTGTACGTTGATTATACTTGTTATCTGACATATTTGTCCTTGATGCACTTCATTCCGATATACACTTTGTACATGATTTATTCTTTATTCAGTCAAGCAATTATCTTGTGCATACTCAGCATCATGAATGTCATGTTTTGAATCATGCTTTTGAATTAAGTACCTTGTTTCTTATGTAACTTATACAAATAAAATTTAAATTGTCTTTAATTCTATCCATCAATACTATGAAGTAGAATGGTAAATGTGATATTGCAACGACTTTCTCCCTACTGAGCTTGGACTGTAGCTCATCCCTCGACTATACGTCACAGGTGCAGATATAGATTCAAAGGTGGATCCAGAGTTAGCAGAGGATCCAGACTACGTCCCGGATGAGGAGGAAGAACAAACACCCAAGAAGTTCTTCCCTTGATCCGCCCTCTGAAATTCTTGGAATAGTGTGAACAGTTATTTTTGGATATTGGGTACAGTCTCTTTTTGGATTAAACAAATGTATAGTTGCATAGATTTTAAACCATTGTTTAGGTGACGGTCAGTCATCACCAGTGATCTGTATAGTTTTGATTATGTTAGAATGATGGAAATGCCATGTGATTTCTTTTGCCACTTTGCTTCCACGTTTAAGTAGGCATACCAGGTGATTGACGGCCCGATCTTCCAACTATTAACCAAGGGAAGATTGAGTTGTCACAAAGGTATCAAAGTACTCTGATACCAAAGAGAATTCTAAAATCAATTTTGGTGATTACGATTTGACGGCACGGGGTTTTGTCGTAAGGAAAAATCCAGGTCGTCAGAGGTGGTATCAAAGCCTAGGTTTTACGTCTCATGGGAGACCGAAGCTATGGCTTAGATTCAAGGCAATGGAATAAATTTCCATTATTCTTTAGGCTAGATTCTTACGCTTACCTGGATTAAGCCTTTGCTTGATTGTGACACGTTTGCACACCTCCAAGAAAGGGAACACTGAGGACTATACACACTGGAGGGGTAACAAGTGGCGAAGGGATAGCCACAGGTCTGAATGCAACTCCTATAAGCAATAATAACCATGCCTATGGAGTTGGGAACAACGTGGGCAACGCCTCAGGAGGAGGGACCAATGCTGGGGACAACCAACAATTACTAGAGACCATGGTAAATACCATCGCCATACTGGCCGAGAGACATCTGTCGTCTGGTTTTCAAGAATTCAGGAGGATGAGACCTCCCAACTTCAATGGATAGACTGATTCGCTTGAGGCGGAGAAGTGGCTAAACCAGATTGAGAAGATCCTCCAGTGAGTCAGGTGTAACGAGGAGGAGAAAGTGAGTTGGCCTTCTTTCCAGCTCAAAGGGGAGGCGAACACCCATGGTGGAAATCCATCGAGAGGACCAGGGTGTAGGTGACACCCAATGCCTCATGGATGTGGGTAGAGTTTGTAGAAGTGTTCTACGAGTAGTACTTCCCCTGGTAAGTTTGATATCAGATTGAAGTAAAATTTATGACATTAAAATAAGGGAAAATAACAGTGTGCGAGTATGAGGCCGAATTTACCACGCTCTCTAGCTTCGTGCCATTGCATATAGCCATAGAGTTAATGAAGGTACAAAATTTTCAGAGGGGCTTGAAGCCCATGATTAAGGAAAGGATCTCCTTGTTCAGGGCAATGACGTATGCATAGGTTATGGAGTTGGCCCTGATTGTAGAAAGGGATATTGAGGCTATGTATAAAAGGAAAGAGGAACAAAACAAGAGCAAATAGAGTCGAGCACGGTCTTATGCCTCCGAGCAGGCTAACAAAAGACCGAAGATGTTGATGCCACCGACACCACAACCTGCTCAGACAGTATTGTCGAGGCCACCAAATCTTATAATCATGAGGCCTTTCCATACTACAACTCCTACGACAATGGGGGTGTCGAGAGCCCAGCCGACGTCCCAAGCCGCGTCATCAGCACCGGCAGAATTGTGTGCTAAATGTGGAAAATCGCACAAGACCGAGGAGTGTAGGACTATGGGAGCATGTTTTCATTGTGGGAAGATGGGACACAAAATCAAGGAATGTCCCAAAATGATGAAAGACACTACTACAGCCATGCCTCACACTAGACCATCAAGGTCTACAGTCCAAGGCTGAGCGTATGCTGTATCGGCATAGGATGCCCAAACCAGCAATGACGTGATCCAAGGTTCGATTTCCCTGTGGAAATGTGAATTCTAAATTATTTGATTTTTAGATGAAGAAGGTACATAAAATAGAAGTCTTTGAATTGCTGCTTTGGAATTACTATTACATTGCTATATGAGCATCTAACTAAAACACATATGTGAAACCTATGTATCATTCATATGTATTAGAAAGGGGATATCTGTTTTCACAAGGCATGAGTGTTGATAGACTCGAGTTCTATCCACTCTTTCGTCACACTGTAGTTTGCGACCGAATTACGTAACACTCCCGAGCTGCTAGAGTTTATCCTAGTTGTATCAATTCCAACGAGGAATAAGGTCACTATGGATACCGTGTGCCAGTCAGTCATCGTCGCTATTAAAGATCATGGGACAACTTCTGATCTAATTTTATTGGATATGCAAGGATTCAAAGTAATTCTTGGCATGGACTGGTTATCCACCCAATAGGCTAATTTTGATTGCCATCGAAAGATAGTTTCCTAAGAAGGGGAGATCAGTCAGATTCCATGGCCTTCAACCGAACGTCATGTCATTTATATTAGCTATACGAGTAGAGAGGTTGATGAACAATGGTTGTCTCGATTATTTTGCATTCTTATAAAGTCAAAAGGAAGAAGGTGCACATTACTGACATTCCTATTGGATGTGAGTTTCTCGACGTCTTTCCTGAAGAGTTACCGAGTTTACTGCCAGACCGAGAAGTCGAGTTTGCAGTAGAGTTAGCTTCAAGCACGAAGCCGGTGTCTAAAGCCCTATACAGTATGGCACAAGCCGAGTTGAAGGAATTCAAGGAGCAACTACAAGAACTTCTTCATAAGGGATTCATTAGGTCGAGTGTATCACCATGGGGAGCACCTGTGCTATTTGTTAAGAAGAAGGATGGATCCATGGGGCTCTGCATTGATTATCGGTAGTTGAATAAGCTGATGATAAAGAATTGTTACCCGCTCCCAAGGATTGATGACCTCTTCGATCAGTTGCAAGGGGTAAAATTCTTCTCCAAGATAGATCTGAGGTCGGGTTACCACCAGCTGCAGGTGAAAGCCGAAGACATTCTAAAAACAGCCTTCCACACAACATATGGCCACTATGAGTTCCTAGTGATGCCATTTTGGCTGACAAATGTACCAACATCCTTAATGGACCTTATGAACCGAGTGTTCAAGCCTCATCTTGATTAATGAGTAGTTGTCTTCATAGATGGTATTCTCATCTACTCAAAGATGAAGGAAGAGCATGAACAACACTTTCGCTTAGCTCTATAAACCCTTCATGATCATCAACTATATCCCAACCTAAGCAAGTGTGAATTTTGGCTGCAGCAAGTGAGTTTTTTGGGACATATCCTCCCATAAGCTGGTATAGAAGTGGACCCAACCAAGATTGAAGTCGTGGTTAAATGGGAGCAACCTAAAATCATAACCGAAATTCATAGTTTTCTGGGATTTGCCGGTTACTATAGGAGATTCGTGGAAAGATTCTCCAAAATTGTTGGACCACTATGCAACTCACCAGAAAGAATGCAACATTTGAGTTGACCGAGTATTCTAAATAGAGCTTTCAAGAGCTCAAAAGAAAGTTGACCTCCGTGCTAGTACTCATCATACCATCAGGAAGTGGGGGATTTATAGTATTCAGCGACTCGTCACACACTGGGCTAGGTTGTGTGTTGAATCACAATAATAAAGTCATTACTTATGGTTCGCGCCAATTCAAAGACCATGAGAAGAACTACTCCACACATGACCTCGAGCTGGCAGCAATCATCTTTGCCTTAAAGAATTGGAGACACTATCTTTACGGTGAGATGTTTGTAATATTTATCGATCACAAAAGCCTCAAGTATCTGTTCACCCAAAAGGACCTGAATCTAAGGCAAAGGAGATGGATGGATTTCCTCAAGGATTATGACTGCTCGATTCAGTACCATCCAGGGAAGGCAAATGTTGTAGCAGACGCATTGAGCCGAAAGTCATTTGCCTTGTTATCACACCTCACTATGAGATCCGTAAATGGCATCTACTTGAGGATTTGGCCTTAGCTAACACAACATTTGATATGAAGGAATCTGGAGCTCTATTGGCTAATATTACTATTCACTCAACTATTTTTTATAGAATTCACGAGCAACAACTAACTGATGAAGAACTAGTAGCCATCAGGCGGGAAGTAGTTGATGGGAATCAGCCTGACTTCTCTGTTAAAGATGATGAATCTTTAGTATTCTGAGGCTGATTATGCATACTTGCTGATGCCGAACTGCGACATGCAATTTTAGATGAACCTCAAAAATCCATGTATGCAATTCACCCTGGGAGCACTAAAATGTACCAAGATCTCAAAAAATGTTGTTGGTGGAAGGACTAAAGAAAGAAGTCGTAGAGTATGTAGCCAAATGTCTGGTTTGCCAGCAAGTGAAGGTCGACCATCAACACTCTTCAGGACTATTACAGTCGTTACCTATCCCTGAGTGGAAATGGGAAAATATATCCATGGACTTTATACTAGGGTTGTCGAGGACGCAGAAGGGATATAATACTATTTGGATAATCATTGATCGATTAAACAAGTCAACCCATTTTCTACCTTACAATACACGGTATATAGCCGACAAGCTCGTAGAATTATACCTTAAGGAGATAGTTTGATTACATGGTATACCTGAAAGCATCATACCTGACAGGGGACCCGTTGTACACATGGCAATTCTAGCAATGCTTCCAAGAAGGAATGGATTCAAGACTAGAATTTAGTTTGGCATTTCACCCGCAAACCGACGGGCAAACCAAAAGGATAAATCAGGTGATTGAAGACATGGTAAGGGCCTGTATGTTAGATTTTCAAGGATCATGAGATAAACACTTGCCCTTGATTGAATTTGCATACAACAACAGTTACAAAGAAAGCATCAGGATGGCTCCTTTTGAGCCACTTTTTGGTCGCCGATGTAAATCACCGATCAACTGGGAAGAAGTTGGAGAATGAGTACTGTTAGGCCCCGAACTGATTAAAAGCATGAATGAAATGGTTCGACTCATTAGTGAGAAATTGAAAGTCGTCCAAAGCCGCCAGAAAAGTTATGCTGATCTCAAGAGGACCAACATCGAATTTCTAGTGAACTCATTAAATTTTGTTTATATCATCCGTCTAGTCACATAGGCACAATACTAACACTCACATTCATTTCAAAGTGGAGACCACGTGTTCATCAAAATTTCACCAACTAAGGGCGTGATGCGATTCGAAAACGTGAAAAGATCAGTCCACGCTACATTGTACCCTTTGAAATAATGGGTCGGGTCAGCAAGGTAGCTTATCAAATTGCCTTGCCTCCACAGCTATCAAGTGTGCACAACATATTTCACGTTTCGATGCTACGGAAGTATGTGAGGGACCCGACGCACGTGTTAGACTATCAGTTGATTCAAATGCAAGAGGATCTAATCGTGACCGAGGATCCAATACAAATCCTAGATTGCAAGGAGCAAACATTAAGGACAAGACGGATTTCACTAGTACTAGTTCAATGGTGGAATCACTCTACTGGTGAAGCCACGCGGGAACAGGAGGTGGAGATCCGCGAGCAATACCCACAGCTTTTTTATTAAATCAATTTGTTTGTAATTGTATGTAACACGTGAAAATTAATTGTGTATAAGCTGACAACTTGTAGAGAATGAACAAGGCCTAGCAAACTCAATTCACACACATTATATAAATTTTGTTTCAGTGACTGAGTCATAAATGCTACTTTGACCTTCGTAATCATGTTTCACTACATCTCTTAAGGTGAGATTATAGATGACAAATACATGGTTAAAAATGCAACAATTACGATGTCGAAAGTTTTGACTAGTTCCGTGGTGTTATTGTCAACAAGTCACGAAAGATGCGAACCACATTATTATGTCGATAAATGCAGGTAAAATGTGTCGTTGCAGGTAAAAACAAAAGGTAGACATCAGGTTACAAACCTGTGAATGAGGAAAGCTGAAGAGCTCGCCTGATTGTGCTGTAAAGCTCGCCTGGGCAAGACCTTCAGTAGTGCATTCTGGGCAAAACTCGCCTAGGCGACCCTGAGAACTCGCCCAGGCAACAATTCAAGCACCCATGTGTTAAACCAACCTCGTCGGAGCGAGCTTTGGATGTTGCCTGGGTGACCCCCACGATATAAGAAGGGTTTAAAACCCCTTTTCAATTCATTTCTGCACGAAATAAATAGAGAGAGGGGTTTTTCTCTCAGCCGGTTCTTCTTCCCCACGAGCAATTCTTCATTGTCACCTTCAAGCACGCATCAAAGAAACAAATCAACCCTCTATCATTTCTCTGTGCAGAAAAAGGGTAATCTCCATCGAATTGCTTTTAGTATTTCTCTTAGATTTCTTTAAATTCTTCAAATTTCTTGCAATCATGGCTACGAAGAGGCAAGCCACCTCGAAACCCCCACCACCAAAGGTTTCACCTTCCAAGGCTAAGGCCTTGGCATCGAAACGCCCCATAACCGAGCCCCCACCACCACCAAAGGAACAACCCTCGCAATGGTGGGAACAAAATTCATTTGAGGCTGAGGTTTTGTTCGAAGATAGTCTCTTCGACAAGAAAGAAGCAACCGTATGGACGGTTAATTACATTAAAAAGGCTCAACTGAAAACCCTCTGAAACCATTTCACGCCCACTACTACCCTCGGCTTGTTAGATTGTTTTACCAAAACCTCTCCCTTCATGCAAACGAACCAAAACTTTGCACGAACATCGATAGCCACCACTTTGAATTCGATGTTGTGCACATAGCCACGGCAATGCGGATCCCCTTGGGTTTTGTATAGAATAGAGGTCTAGAGCCATCCCTGGGTGAGGTGCCTTTTCGGGATATTGTGATAGACATGACCCAGGGTGAGTAGGGAGCGGGTCAATCAATAAGAAGAGCACACCTGCCCCCTAAGATGTGGATGTTAGGCGTCATATTTCAGGGTAACCTATACCCTATAGGACATGAACGTGAGCGATGGGGGAAATCCAGCAAGCACTGTACTCTGCCTTTGGAAATCACTGCTTTAGTGCACCAGACGTTGTATATGAGGGGTTGCAAAATGCCCGTAAACAAATGTTGCCTTCGGAGAAGAGGAAACCATCAAAATTTATCCCGTACGCCCGACTCATCTCTAGGATGATAGAGTATGATGAGGTGGACAACGAGTTTGAGTTTCAACCAGATGAACTAAAGTTGAGAGATAACGTCAAGAGATATGGCATTGATGATTGGAGTTTAAGTTATAAGAGCTTGCGGAAAGCTTGATTGCACACCATCACCAACAAGCAGCAGGGTGTGCATGAGCAACCAGAACAGCCCACACCTGCTGCTACATCACAAGTACCTCCACCTCAAAATGCTCCATCTCAGTAGCCACCAGCTCAGCAAGGAGATGTCCTCACCCTATCCGAATTCAATCGACAAATGGAGGTAATGCACCAAGAGAACTATATGATACACCGGCGATTGGACTTCCAAGAGGACATCCTCCTGTGCCTGATTGAGAAGGCCTATCCAACCTACTACAGCCCGTTCGTAGCTCATGCGAGGATGTATATGTTAGAGTATATGGCGGGAGCGCCTACTTCAGGGGCCGGAGGTGATCAGCAACAACAAGTTGATCAACCAGGTGAGCAAATGGGCCAACGATCAATCCAAAATCAGTAAATGGGTACATGCATGTTTCTTTTCGTGGTGATATTTTTAGCAATGGATAGATGTACTTATGTCATGCTAAATTCTGACTCATGTCATGGTACTTATGTCATGGTAAACAAATTATCCTCTTTTGGGTTTACGCAATTGAAATGCTTTGAACAATGGTAAATTCTTATCTATAGAAATGTGGAATTTTGTAAATAATGATGAAGATGTTAAACTTTATGTTCATGCTAATGTGAGCAAGGATGATATAAGTTGACATGTAGTTAAGTTGTTGATGGGTGAATTATATCTTGTGGTAATCGTTACTTTGATAGGCTACTCATGTTAGAATTTCTGACTTAATATGATGTGTCATCACCACGTCAATGGTTAGTAATTAGGTGAATGGTTGTGAATGTATGGCCATACACTTGTGATTGATAATGATTGTAAACAAATGATGAACTGTTGTTGGGATAAGTGCTTCCTAACAGTAGCTCCTATTTCAAATCAAAATCTACTTATGACGAAGATAGATGATAATGGTGGTCTATTGTGATTAACAAGAGCAAGTTCTAGTTGTGATAATGGTTGTCTCAGTACGCAATTAACTTATAAATTCATGCTTCCAATGTGGTATGTTTCATTAATAATTAGTTTTACTGCTCAATAGATGGAAATTCCTTCTATTGATGTTCAATTGGTTAGTCATCATGTTGATCCTTGCGAATCCTTGGGAATAGGAAATAGTTGAGTGGTTGGAAATATTTGTAGCACCATGATTGAATGAGGATTTGCCTCATATTTATACTAGTGCCACAGGTGGGCAGTCAGATGTGGTTTTAATCCATTAATCAGATTAAATTTTCACATACCCCCCGCTCGGTTCTCAAGAGAGCCATATTGAATTTTCGAGGACGAAAATTCTTTTAAGGGGGGGAGAATGTAACACCCTAGAAGTTTCGAGCTCAAATATGTCATGCAATATACACGAGTTCAATGCCGAGGGCGATCTGTGCCTTCGAAGTTAAATCCAATCACTAAAGTGTGGGGAGTACCTGTGAAATACAGTATAAGTGTTAAAGTCTGTGATTAGTTATGTAAGCCGTGGGAACACCCCGACCAAAGACTTAAGTGGTTAAGTGGGATGTCTAGCGATCAAATGGGATACGTCCCCTATTCCGACTTTAAGTTTAGAAGTTAATTATATAAGCACCGTACACGGTCTGGGATGTGCATGCCAAGCATTGAATCAACACCCATGGTATAAATACAAATCCGCACGCATAATCTATGCATGCATTCATTTTCGTGTTAGAAAAAAAGCCCTCACAAGAGGACGTGAACCCTCTCAACTCCCCTGAAGGAGAACTCCACAAACCCCTATTCAATCCATTATATTCCACTCCGCGGGAAACTCTGCGATGATCTCGATCGCGAGAAAACACTGATCAACAACTCATCGAAATCAAGAATCGCTCAATCGTGAGATAAAGAGCATTCTAATGCCGATAATCTCCGACGCGAAAGGTTGTCAGTCTCGCGTGCACGAAACCTATGAAGGTAAATGCTTTTACCTTATCTTGCACATTTTAATTTCATAAATTAGGCTTAGAATCATGTGTGATTGAATCGCATGCGAAGGTTCGGACATCGAAATTCCAGCTATCCAATTCTCGAAATCTTCAAATAAAATTAGTTGCGTGTGAAAATTTTCAAGATAGAATGACTGTTGGATAGTGTAGGAACAAACTATGTGTAGATTACTTATGGTTTGAAGGCTAGACCATGTAAAATTCGATGAAGTTGAACTAGGGAAGAAGATAAAATGAGTTCTGCAACTGTCAGACTCGCTCGGGTGAGTGAAATATCGCCCGGGCGAGATTCCTTCAGAATACACAGAAACGGAACTCGCCCGGGCGAGTTTCCAGGCTAAAATTTCTCAGGCAACTCTCGCTCGGGCGAGCTTGTAGGTGCCACTTGGAATTTGGAGGCCTGGCCCGGGCGACCCTGAACCTCGACCAGGCGACCCTACCAGATTTTTTATACTTTAATCTTTGTACATAAGAAGGGTATGAGAGCCGCTGATCATGAGATTCTTAACCACTAATGTGTGTTTTGTGAACCCACCATGATCTAGGTCGGGTACGAGAGACCGTAGGGGGGATCTTCATTTCGATTTCCGTTTTAAGTTAGTGCGCCTCCGTGACTGAGGTAGGGAAGTTCTCACTTGCAAAGTTACATTTTTATGCTGATTCAGAGCCATTGATGATATGTTAATTCGTGTCTTGATCACCAAAAATTTGTATTTGAAATATAATTAGTTTTCAATGCTTATTGATTTGGAATTGTTAAAACATGAGCATAGTCAGATAGCATTTTCATTCTTTTTATATATTTTGTTCATTGAACCTTGGAGTATTTGATTATTATGTTGTAACCTTGAATTTTGATATGAAGTGTCTGATTTTCGAAATCATGGGCAGAGAGGAGTGGAGTCTCCAAGAGAGGGGTGGAGTCCCTGGGGTTTGAGGCCCTATGTTTGCTACGGACTGCTCTGTTCCTGCTACGGGATGCTTTGACATGGTGCCTGTATTTGACACGCTTATGCGATCTTAGTGTACAAGGGAGTGGAGTCTCCAAGAGAGGGGTGGAGTCCCCGGTTACTAAGGCCCTGTTCCTGCTATGGGATGCTCTACTCCGCTACAGGATACTGACACTAATTCTCTAAATTCTCATTGCTTTGCTCTACAATTTTGCATTGCAATAGTACGAGTCTTTCTTAGATGTCTGTACGTTGATTATACTTGTTATCCGACATATTTGTTGCTTGATGCACATCATTTCGATATATGTTTTGTACATGATCTGTTCTTTATTCAGTCAAGCAATTATCCTGTGCGTACTCAACATCATGAATGTCATGTTTTTAATCATGCTTTTAAATTAAGTACCTTGTTTCTTATGTAACTTGTACAAATAGAATTTAAATTTTTCTTAATTTTATCCATCAATACTATGAAGTAGAATGGTAAATGTGATATGGCAACGACTTTCTCCCTACTAAGCTTGGACTATAGCTCATCCCTTGACTATACGTCACAAGTGCAGATATAGATCCGGAGGTGGATCCATAGTTAGCAGAGGATCCAGACTGCGTCCCAGACGAGGAGGAAGAACAACCACCCGAGAAGTTCTTCCCTTGATCCACCCTCTAAAATTCTTGGAATAGTGTGAACAATTATTTTTAGATATTGGGTACAGTCTCTTTTTGGATTAAACTAATGTATAGTTGCATAAATTTAAAACCAGTGTTTAGGTAACGATCAGCCATCACCTGTGGTTTGTATAGTTTTTTTTATGTTAGAATGATGGAAATGCCATGTGTTTTCTTTTGTCATTTTGCTTCCGCATTTAAGTAGGCTTCCTACGTGATCGAATGCCCGATCTTCCAACTACTAACCAAGGGAAGATTGAGCTGTCACAAAGGTATCAAAGTATCCCGATACCAAAGAGAATTCTGAAATCAGTTTTGGTGATTACAATCTGATGGCATGAGTTTTATGGTAAGAAAAAATTTGGATCGTCACAATAAATAAGAGAGCTCGGCATAGGAAAAGAGTTATCGAAGGAACTCTCAGCATTAATTGATGATTGAGGTTGAGTTTTCTTCCAATCAACTTTAGTTTAGAGTAGTTTAGATATCCAAGGTTTCTCGAGAGCAAATGACGATTACAATTGGGAGCTAGAAAATTAGAGTAGAGTATCTGTGGTTTCTCATAAGAAATTGATGCCTATGACTGAGGGATGAAAGATCTTTTTATTGCTTTCTAGTTTAGATTTATTTTCATGCACTTTACTGCTTTGTAAACATCTAAAAGTTTTTTATTTGAATTAATGACTCAGATTGAGAATTTGCAGATTAGTGTAACGGTTTTACTTTTCCATCTTTAATTTTCTTGAGTTTGATTGACGTCCAAATTTTAGGAAAATTGTTGATTAGTATAAATTTGTGTTGAGAAATTCTTGAGTTTGATTGATGCCCAAATTCTAGAGGACTAAAATACGGTGTAACGGTACTTTAATTTTGTAAACATTCGAGAACTGAAGTATTGTGATTGACGACCATAATTTGGAAGGAGGATTTAGATTTATTTTTTGCAATTAGTTTTAAATAACTCATTTTTTATTCATATTTTTCCAGTACTTTAGGATCTTAAAAGACATACAAGTTTTTAAAATAAAAGAAAACATATAAGAAAAATACCTTCCTCGTGGGAACGATCCTACACTAGTGCTGCAATTTCCATTGTGCACTTGCAATAGGTTAAGACTTAATATGATGAAAATCCGAACAAGCGGTACACTTCCAAGCTTCCAAAAGCACTTCCCGAATCCTTAGAACTTAACCCGAACCTTTTAAAACCCCTCCCGAACCTTTAGAATTCATAAGAACCCTAGGCACCCTTAGGAAGCTTAGAAAAAACCTTAGAGAATGATCACTGATCCCCGGATGGTCCTAAGGTCAGCCCGCTGAGGCATGAGGCCCCAAAATAATCACATTTCACTGATTCATGATATTGCACAGCTCTCGAACTTTCGATGGCCATAACTTTTGATAGAAATATCCGATTGACTATTATTATATATCGTTTCGGGGTAGCTCTAGATGATACATCTAATGGGCACAAAAAATTTTGCATGATAAAATTTACTCATGTGTACATAGTATGTATGCAATGAAAATTTTATTTTTTTCCAGCAAGGGCCTGAACTTCTCTTGTCTGAAAATAAGTTTTTTACTTTTGGGGGTTTGACTTGTGGACCATCCCGGACTTCGGGGTTTATTTCTTTAGGACCCTAGCACCCATCCCAAACTTAAGTTCCACCCATTTGCCATTTAAACCATCACTCCATCATCCACCATTAAAATTCAACTTCCTCTTCTCCAAGCCCTTAAAAACCTCAAAAACCTTAGATGGATCATTACCTAATTTCTAAACCAATTAGCACCCTAAACCCTCCCTAATTACCCTCTCCTCTATAAATAGAGAACCCCCCCCCCCCCCCGCCCCTGCTTAGACTTGAAAAAATTCCTTAAGAGAGAACTATAGAAAAATATCTCCCCATCTTCAAGCTTCCAACCTTCCAAGGCTAGAACCCTATCTTACATCCATCAATACTATCACACCCTCACCTCCAAATACCCTCCAAGATTTAAAACCTTGGCCAATATCTCATACCATCATTCCAACCTCTCTCTAATCCTCTAAGTTTTAGCAAGTTAGGACCTTCATCCAACCCATTTGTGTTATCGGAACCTCACATAGTTGATCGTTGTTCTCACGAACAGGCTCATATGATCACCTAATATATGAAAAGGTTATTGAAATGTCAGTTGAGGATTGGGTCTAGTTAGACCAACAGGGTCATTATTCATTGTCTTAATTAACTAAATGGTAGAGAGTGTCAGCTTTTGTTTGCGCAAATATTAGCATACATAATATAGACAGGACCATGGTTGGTGCTTGCTATCAACGCCGAATTAATTAAAAGATACTAATAATTAACTCATATATAATAAACTTAATGATAATCACCTAATCACTAATATATTCTAAAATACACTTGATCACTTCGGGAGAATCGTAATGAGAATTGTAACTTATGTTTGACAATAATGTTGTTGTAATTCTTTCTCTACTTAACTTTGTTACAAGTAATTTGTAGAATATAATTTCATGTTTAGCTTTTGAATCTCTTTATTTCTTACTTAGTTATAAATTGCAAGTCATGAGCTGCTATTTTTCTAGTGAATGATTACTGCCATTTTAATTAGAATTGCCTAATGATAATTGTACTTAGAATTCCTGACTTGCATAAAATTTCTTGGTTATATTCACAACTGCTGAAAACCACACTTGCACTCACTCTTACGGGATATTTTTATACTTCTTGTACTAGAAACCTTTACGAACCTAACTCAGACGTTATTGAGCTTCATCACTTATGGTCGTTTCATGACCAAAAAATTCTAGAAGCCAGTCAACAGCCACCTAGCCAAAGTTAGAGGAGCTAAGTAAGGAAGGATCCATGAGTGACAATCGAGCTGAGAGTTTAAAGCTCATTTTGTTTATAGAGCTATCAGCACCTGCACTTGGTTTTGATAGGATCTTACCTTTACTTTGATTTTGTTGGTTTTTGTTTAAAGTCCATTACTTTTGAAAGCAATTGTATTATCTTTGTAATTGGGCTTAAGACATCGACTCTTTTAAAGTCCATTACTTTTAAAATCATTACAATCAAGTCATAAGCATGAACATGCCCGAACAGGTTAACAAAAATGGGAAGTTAAACCGATAGTGTTTCAACTAATGTTTCCGCAAAGCTACTTTGATAAATGAAAAGAAATTATTTATGCACTATAAGTAATTTCCTAAATATTTAGAATATATATATATATATATATATATTCGTAGTAATTTACATAAAAAGGGAAATGATGTAAGAAGTTGAAATATAAACATATGAACATGAATACGAATATGGACATGAACGTGCCCGTCTCGCGCACCCGCCCTGCCGCTCGGCTCCGCCAACGGACCACGAGGCCAGGGAAAGGGGGTGTGGGGCGTGACAGAAAAATTTTGTATCTCTATCATGCTTTAGTCTGGAAATCATGGGATTAGTTCAAACTTGTAATTTTTGGATCCTAGTGG
Source organism: Chloranthus sessilifolius (assembly GCA_021018995.1). NCBI lineage: Eukaryota > Viridiplantae > Streptophyta > Magnoliopsida > Chloranthales > Chloranthaceae > Chloranthus > Chloranthus sessilifolius. Next base: position 16,100,238 of record CM037594.1, read on the forward strand.
AGATTATACCTGGTGAGCTTTAGATCCATCTATCCATTCTTGATGAGTGTTTATACAAACTCAGAGTGTCTTTGAATACGATTTTGCTTGCTTAATCCCATACATTGCATCTTGGTTTGTTACTTGGCATGTTTCATATCTTTGAACTAGAGCACAATACACTATAGCTCAAGGCAAATAGGCATATTTACCATCTTGTGAGGAAGTGATTGAAGGTCATCTTTGGCTCATTTGGGTCTAAAATGGCCCACCCCATACAGTCTTACCTTTTAGTACTCCTATGAGCTTTGTCGAAAAATTTTGCCTTTATATTTTCTTTGATAAGCCATGTTAACCATAACCTGACACCATTTCTGAAAATTTAAACTTTACCCTTCTATCTCTGAGAAATTGAGAACGAGGGATGAGAGTATATGAGAGGAGAGTAAGAGGAGAGCCATGAGTGTGGTGTTTACTGGGAATATATGGCAGAACACTTTGTGAAAAAGGGAGAGAGAAAAAAAAACTAAAAGAAAAAGGGAAGAAAAGTATGAGGAATTTTCAAAAAGAAAAGAAAATAAAGTTGAGAAAGAAAAAGAAATTTTTTTTGAGAGATTAGAAAAAGAAAAAGTGAAAAAAATGAGAAAAAATTAGTTTCTTTTCTAGTTTCATAGAGAATTTGAGCCCAATTTTCCTTTCTTTCTTAATCCTTACTTGAGCTCCATTATAACCCATAAAAAGACCTTGATCCAATATTGATTGGTAAATGCCTTGTGGAGAGTGAGAGTATAATGTCTATGGTGCTTGGTATGAGATGCTTAGGATACAAACATCCTTCATTATGAGATTCATTTTTATTCTTTGATGCATCGTGTTTCTTATATCATGTGACACTCTTTGACTTGTATTGTAATTCCCTCTCACATGTGTGTGTGAAAACTGAACTATTCATCGGAGCGATTCTGTTTTGAGCATATACCTAAGGTGAGGATTGAGTCGAGACGTGGGATCCAACAATTCTTTGTTTGGATTGGTCCCACGATGGAAAGATTTTAGCATTGGTTATTACACACACACACACACACTCGTCACTCTAGGCATGAATGAAGGATTTATCTAAGGATCAGAGCATTGGGTTAATTTGAATAGGCAACAGTAGAATTAATATGACATCGATATTTGAGAAGGAAAGTTTGCATGTTAAAGCAATTACTGATTTTTTCTTTTCAAAAATATATATGACACGGAAACTAATTTTGAAAACTCGCTTTACTGATGGTTTCAAAAACTGTTTTGGAAGTTTGTAGTAACTTCATTGTAAACCATCATGAGACACAACTCCTCCACTAGGGATCACCTAGGGGTTTAAAGTCTTGTTGCATATGCTAAATGCAATCGTGCTCCTTATGAAAGGGGCTTTTATTTTCATAGATTAGCTTATAAATAATAGGTAAGTTTTAGTTTTTGATTTTGGGTTTCGCTTTTGAATTTTACCTTTGCTCAAGGACTAGCAAAGTTGAGGTTTAGAGGTGTGATTAGCCTTCAAAATGGCATACTTTAGGCCCAAATCTCAGCCTTATTTGTTTTCATTTAAGTATTAATGGTTGCCTTTAGTGTATGATGTGTTGCAACAGGTTTGAAGGTTGAAAGAAAGCAAAAAGAGTTAAAGGATCAAAGAAGAAGAATACTCGAAGCTATGACAGCCCGGATTTTCCCAACCTAATTTTTCTGAGATATATATATATTTTTTCTTTAAACTTCAAATCAAATGGGAAAACTTAGACCGCTAGATCGCAAGACACAATCTGATACATAATTTACTTGGTATACACACATCAGCGGAATTTAAAATAGACAAAAACATATGGTAGAACTAAATCCAAATATCCAATTCTATATCGAGAACACATAATCCAAAAGAGACAAACTCAACTATCGGTGATGACTAACCATCACCTAAACAGTGGTATACAATTACGCATAAAACTCAAATCTCAGAAGTCGTTGTGCCAATCCAATTGAGTTTCTCCCTTCAGTAGGCAACTTCGGATTTTCCTCAAGTCCAGGGTCCTGATCTAAAGCTATACCTGTGACATATAGTTGGGGTGATCTAGCATCTAAGCTCAGTAGAAGAATTTCAATAGTAGTTACATCTTATCAATGACAGAGTTCAAAGCAGAAATGAGGCATGCTTTACAACAAAGCTCAAAGTGGAAAACTAGCATGGATTCAATGATAGAAACAAAAATAATAACAGAACAAATACTCGATGACTGAACAAAGCATAAATTTTCTTACTTACTATACACTATTCACTATTTAATCCTCAAATTTCGTCATTTACTCTTTGATGATTTGATGGCCATTCTCACTACGTAGTCACTACACTCACTGTGCTCACTACACTTACTATGTTCACTACACTCACTGTGTTCACTTCACTCACTTTGGTTTCACTTATGTATGCTATGCAATGCGTACGGATAGCCGTCGTACTCACCCACTATGTATGCTATGCAATACGTATGGATAGCCACCGTACTGACCCACTATGTATGCTATGCACTGTACATTGTGTACGGATAATCGACGAACTGGTCCACTTGTCAAATGTGCACTCATAGGCAAGGTTCGGATATATTCTCAATATTCACATTTACTCTTAGATAAGGGATTCAAGATTCATACTTAACAACTCAACGCTAAGTCTATCTAGTTTCTAAAGTTCACAATGCGATAGGCTTCACCAACCATATTTTTTAGGGGACGGGATCCGTAGTAACCTAGATGTAGTGTGTGTGGCATCCCATACTACCATAGAGGGATTGCATCCATACATGGATGCCTACATTCCAAGTTTCATGTGCCTGGGATTGCATCCATACATGGACGCCTACATTCCAAGTTTCATGTGACTCAGGCTGAAAAGGCGTGTCTTATCGCATGACATTTTCTTATCGTAGATACTTCCTTGTTCATTCGAATTTAAATTTCTATTCAATCTTCTGAACCGGATTTCCACATTCATTTATAATATTTGAAGCTCGAATTTCACAATTCTAAGTCTAAACTATGTCATTTCCTATGAGTCACATAATTCGAATTAGAATGAACTAGATCAAATGGACCAAACAGATAATCAAAACGAATTAGATAAAAGTGTAACTGAATAGAACGAATCAAATCAAAAGTGAAAAACAGAACAGTCAGATCATATGCGAAAACAGGATAAAAACATAACATATCATAACGAAAACAAAGAATCAGATCGAATAACAAAGAAACTATGAATCAAATTCATAAAATATAATTCTACATTGAGTTTCCCTACCTCAATTTCGAAGTGGCACGAGAGCGAAAACAAAAATAAGGTCCGATAACGGCTTTCGTAACGTCTCTGAGTTTTTACCTATGAACTGTATGTCTCGGTATGCGTGCCTAATGATCCGTACGTCTAGGACTGTGCTGATGGTCTATGTAACGTCTATAGATCAAATCCGACGGATCATATTTTGTATAGGTAGGTTAGATTATGAGTTAGTGGGCACACATACACCACCCTTGGTGTAGCTGTGTCATACCTAAGCCTAGGGCTTAGTTAAACAGGAAATAAGTACCATTAAATGGTTTGCATTCAATACCCCCCTTTACTGCTTATAATTTGGAGTTAAGAGGAGAGAGGGTGAAACGAGCATTGAATGTGAATTGACCAGGTGATTGATCCGTTCTTGAGGCTTGCTGCTAAGGGTCTGGAGCGACGATCAAGCTGTTGTTCACTCGATGAAACCCTAGTGCGATTTCGAAGCAAGGATCGAGGATTCAAATGAAATCAAGGTATGAAATTAAGGATAGATTGTGAAATTTTGTTAGGGATAGTTTTTATTCAATTTAAGATCAAGGAATCACAAGTCTTGAGGTCTGAATTAGGAAAGAAAAGAGAACAAGTGCGAAAAACCAAGAACAGATGAAATATGTTCATTTCGACCGATCGAAATTCAGTTCGATCGATCGAAATGAACTTAAGGAGGAAGAATTCGATGTTTAAGGGAATTCATTCGATCGAAATAAATTTCGATCAAACAAAATGTGTTTCGATCGATCGAATTCCACACTCGATCGATTGAAACATATAGAATAGAGATTTTGGAAAAGTCTGTTGTGAGGATTCGACCGATAGAAATATACTCGATCGATCAAATTAAAATTCGTTCTATCGAACTGCGCAGATTGTTATTTAGTTTCTAAGGGATTCAACCGATCGAAACATTTTTGATCTATCAAATTATGTTAATTGTCATTTAGCTCCTGAGGAATTCGACCGATTGAAATGGTTTTGATCGATCGAATTATGTACTTTCGATCGATCGAATCAGGATTCGTTCGATCGAACTGTGTTATAGTCATTTGGCTCTTGTGTTTGTTCGATTGAAAAGGTAGAATCGTTCGATCGAACTGTGAGGTGAAATATGCTTTGAGGAGTTCGGCCGATTGAAATGATATTCGATCGATCAAAAATGGGTTTCAATCGATCGAAATAGGGATTCGATCGATCGAAATTGCCAGATTTTTTATTTTGTTAAGTTTTGACTATGAGATTTTGAGGGAAGTTGTCAGAGTATGTTTAGCATAGTTCTAATGTGTAAACTATGGATTTTATATGTTTAGGTGACCTAGCATTGTGTAACGAAGGACAAGCCCAAATGGTAGATTGAGTGTGTGCGAGTTAAGATTTTGAGGTAGGGAACACTTGATATCATGTGCATTTACTACATTAGCATGTGTGTTATGTTATGATGTAAATTTGAATTTAATATTGTGAATTTCGTTTATAACTTCAATTTGAAAAGGCATGTGTATCATTATATTTCCAAATTGTGCAAGTATTATGGAATCTTTCGAGATTCATTTCGATTTATGTATGTGTGTGTGATCTTCACATTTCGTTCTGACCTTTGATATAAGCTATAATTATCACTTTATACGGCGATAAGCTATATATATGCACATCGATTTACGGTTCTATGTGAATACCCGATCGGTACAGCGGCCAATCTGTACACCTTTGTGTTTTGTTTGTGACTCCTACCGTATAACAGTAATTATGTTCGGCCAAGTGTCCACCTTTTTGGGACCTTAGATATATGTGAAAAAGGGTTCATATGAGCAACGATGGTGGGTATTCCATCGGGGGCTTGAGGCTATAGTTTCTCATTCTAATACTTTAAGTAAAGCACTTTAAGTTTTCTTTTCATATGTTGACATAACATGAGAGCATGTGTTATGAATTTCAAACAAGCATTGTATGTGCCTTTCATGTCATGATAATCACACGGTGCATAAGTTCTGATAAATTTTATTTCATCGTGACATAAGATATATGTTGATGTTATATAAGCATGCTATGAGTTTTTTCCTACTGATCTTGGATGAAGCTCATTCCTCAACTAAATGTCACAGGTTCGGGTGAAGGCATTGGAACAGAGAGCTTGGAGAGGGAGGATCTTGAGTTATCACTTGGTGAGGATCTAGAAGAACTTCCCCCTAAGTGTTGTTTTCTTTGTGCGATGCCAAACATAGCTAGCCTTAGGTTGAGAGAGTAGTATGGTGAGATGATGTGAAGAATACTTTAATTGGAGGATAATTGTAACTTAATTCTTTTGGTGAACCATGTTTCGATAAGGAATGGTCCTTACCGGTGGTTCTCGTCAGTTCTCTTTCCATAAGTATTCATATGGAATTAGAACTGTCATTTTGAGCTTTTGAAGGATAGTACTAGTTCTCTATTTTATTATGATAGTTAGTTAGCGTGGTTCTACTTTATTTCCGCTGTGCAATGAGATACTATGTAATGTGTTGGGGCTCGGCCTTAGTGTTGACCCTCTTCATCGACGCTTGAGTTTCTGTGGTGTCAAATCTGAGTCCATAGTTGGTAATCGTAGTAACGGCTTTAGAGACGTCTGACAAGTCTTAGATCATTTATAGATTTGAAATTTTGTTAGATACTAGGGACCGTCTGTTAACGAGACTTTTGTTTCATTGTTACAGATTCCGATGGATCAACGTGGAAGAGGTCGGCCTAGAGGAGGTCGTCAGAGGAGTATGAGGAGTATTGATGACATTCCTTCGGGTTCCGGAGGAGAGCAGAGACCACCTCCTGAGGTGGAGAGGGGTCATCGTGATGAGTTGACTGATAGGATGGCTAGGGCTATGGAGGCCATAGCCGCTGCTGTGACTTAATAGACCTAGCAGACTACTCTTTTGGCTGAGCAAATGGCATTGTTAGCCTCCAATAATGCCAGTCATCAGCAGCAGCCACCACCACCACCACCTCTTACATTATTGCCATCATCCTTTGTGGACTTCAGGAGATTGAGACCTCCAGTATTTATGGGATAGACTGATCCTCTGGAAGCGAAAAAGTAGTTGAAATAGATGGAGAAGTTATTAGAGAGACTCTAGAGCTCTAAACATGAGAAAGTTGATTTGGCCTCCTTCCAACTAGAAAGCGACGCCGATGCTTGGTAGAAGTCGGTGTTAAGAAAGAGAGAAGTGGACGGTCTTCAGGACCAATGGACATGGGCAAAGTTTCTAAGGGAATTTAATAGGCAATATTTCCCTAAACAAGTTAGAAATCAGTTGAAAAATGATTTTACCAATCTTGTACAAGGGAGCATGACTGTAAGGGAGTACGGTAATGAGTTTGTGCGATTATCAAGGTTCGCTCCAGAATTAGTAGCCACAGAAGAAATGAAGGCCAGTAGATTTAAGGAAGGCCTAAGACCAAATATTCAAGAAAGGGTATCAATATTTGAGCTTGAAACGTATGCTAACATGATGGGGAAGGCCATCATGGCAGAAAGGGATATCAATAAGAGGCGAGATTGGAAGAACAAGGTAAATCCGGGGGGAGTGAGTGACTACGACTCGGGGAACAAAAAGCCAAGGTTGTCAGCACCTACTCCAGTCTCAAGACCAACCTATACAAGTTATCAGAGGTCTAATATGTTTACTCCTACGAGACTGTTCCGCAGAGAAGGCCCTGCTCAGACTCCAGCGTCTGGGGCATTAGTCACCCAGGGATCTTCAAGAGCGGCATCTTCAAGTCCGCAAGTGAAATGTGCCCGTTGTGGCAAACCGCATAAAATGTCAGACTGTAGACGGGACACGGGAGGATGTTTTAAATGTGGGAAATTAGGCCATAGGATATGAGACTGCCCCGAGATGAGAAAGGAGGGCATTGTTTCTACTGCTATGACACTGAGGCCGACACAACCTACGAGACCTGTCGTCCAAGGCCGCGCTTTTACAGTAACAGCTGAAGATGCCCGTGCAAGTAATGACGTAATTCAAGGTATAATTTTATTTTTATGCTTAAATTTAATTACTTATTTTTTAGATAAACAAAGTGCATTGATAGCAAAAGATATTGGTGCATCGGGGTAATTGTGTAGAAATGACATGCATGTTTGAACATTAGTGTATGTATTAAATCATATAGGTACACTACAACTCTATCGAGAAAATGACGGCGATCATTGTGTTGCACGAGTTCTGATAGACCCAGGGTCTACCCACTCATATATAACTTCAAAATTAGCGGGGAAATTGAAATAGTACCTGAGGAGTTAGATTTTATATTGAACGTGTCCATTCCTACGGGGAGTGCAGTAACCGCGAACATGTGTTGTCGATCAGTCGTTGTTCAAGTGGAGGCTCAAGAGACTATAAAGGACCTCATTTTGTTAAATATGCAAGGACTGGATGTGCTCCTTGGCATGAATTGGCTATCTGCTTATCGTGTAAGTGTTGACTGCCTCCAAAAAGTAATTACTTTTTGTCCGCCAAAACAAAAGTCCTTTCGGTTTATTGGTGAGAAGGGATAGATGGTGCCGATCATCTCCACAGTACAAGCTGAGTGGATGATAAAGAACAGGTGCGAAGGGTATTTAGCATTTCTTCAAGAGCAAAAGGAAGCAAAGAATGTTATCACCAAAATTTTATATTGCCTGTGAGTTCGAGGACGTATTTCCCGACGAGCTACTCGGATTGCCACCTGACCGAGAGATTGAATTTGCGATAGATTTAGCTCTAAGCACGGAACCAGTCTCCAAAGCTCCCTATTGAATGGCTTTGGCCAAACTGAAATAATTAAAGGAGCAATTAAAAGAATTATTGGATAATGGCTTCATAAGACCAAGTGTATCCCCTTGGGGAGCACCAGTCTTGTTTGCTAAGAAGAAGGACAGGTCAATGAGACTTTGCATCGACTATCGTCAGTTAAACAAGCTTACGTTCAAGAACAAGTACCCTTTACCAAGGATCGACGACCTGTTTAACCAGTTGTAAGGTGCAAAATTCTTTACGAAGATCGATTTTAGATCATGGTACCATCAATTAAAGGTGGAGGCCGAAGACGTGCAGAAGACGGCGTTTAGAACTAGATATGGGCATTACGAGTTCTTAGTGATGCCTTTCGGCTTGACGAATGCACCAACTTCATTCATAGACCTCATGAATCGGGTCTTTAAGCAGCACCTGGATACATGCGTAGTGGTGTTCATAGACGACATTCTTATTTATTCAAAGACCAGAGAAGAACACGAACATCATTTACGCATCGCCTTGTAGACTCTACGTGAACATCAATTATATGCCAAACTCATTAAATGTGAAATCTGGCTAGAACAAGTGAGCTTTCTTGGTCACGTAGTATCAGAAGCAGGCGTGACTGTTGATCTGACAAAGATTGAACAAGCATTGGATTAGGAGCAACCTAAGACTGTAACAGAAATTTGCAGTTTCCTCGGTCTAGCTGGATATTACCAACGATTTGTGGAAGGATTCTCAAAGATTTTAGGACCGCTCACCTGACTCACAAGGAAGAACGTTAAATTTGAGTGGACCAGTAAATGTGAAGAGAGCTTCCAAGAACTCAAGAAATGGCTTACATCTGCTCCAGTGTTGGCTATTCCATCAAGTAGTGGAGGTTTCGCTATTTATAGTGATGCATCGTATAGTGGGTTGGGCTATGTTTTGAATCAGAATGCCAAAGTCATTGCTTATGGATCAAGACAGTTGAAAGAGCACGAGAAGAACTACCCGATGCACCATCTAGAGTTAGCCGCGGTAATTTTTGTGCTGAAGATTTGGAGACATTACCTGTATGGTAAAACCTTCAAGATTTTCACGGATCACAAAAGCCTCAAATACTTGTTTACGAAAAAAGAATTGAATATGAGGCAACGGAGATGGATTAAATTTCTCAAGGATTATGACTGTACTATACAATATCACCTAGGTAAAGCAAGCATCGTGGCTGACGCATTGAGTAGGAAGAATGCGGCTCAGTTGGCTAGTCTCATTACGGGACTTCGACGATGGAAACTACTGGAAGACCTCTCTTTATATGATAAGAATATTCAGGTCAAGGATACTGGTGTCCTGTTGGCAAATCTCACAATCAGACCAACTATTTTCGATCGCATTTATGAACTTCAGATGAATGACGCAGAGCTCCTAAAGATTAGACAAAAGGTGACTGCCAGTGACAGTGTGGATTTTTTAATCAAAGAGGATGGATCATTGCTATTCCGTGAAAGGTTATGCATGCCTGTTGATGCTGAGCTGAGGCAGACCATATTGGGCGAAGCTCATAAGTTCAAGTACGCCATTCATCCTGGTGGTACTAAGATGTTCCAGGATTTGTAAAAGAATTATTGGTGGAGAGGGTTGAAGAAAGGCATCGCTAAGTATGTCTCTAAATGCTTGGTGTGTCAACAAGTAAAGGTGGATCACAGACACCTAGCCAGCCTATTGCAACCTCTACCAATACCAGAATGGAAATGTGAGTCTATCTCTATAGACTTCATTGTGGGATTACCGAGAACGTTGAGACGCCACAATGCCATATGGATCATAGTGGATCGACTGACGAAGTCGGCACACTTTTTGCCCTACAATACGACATATACGGCAAGCAAGTTAGCGGATTTGTATCTGAAAGAAATTGTCCGACTGCACGGTATTCCTGCAAGCATTGTGTCCGATCGTGACCCATTATACACATCGATATTCTGGCAAAGATTTCAAGAAGGTATGGGCATGAGATTGGACTTCAGTTTCGCATTCCATCCGCAGACTGATGGTCAGATAGGGAGAGTCAATCAGATTATTGAAGATATGCTTCGAGCATGCATGATTTATTTTCAAGGATCGTGGGATCAGCATCTTCCGTTGATAGAATTCGCGTATAGCAATAGCTTCCAGCAGAGCATTGGGATGGCTCCGTATGAAGCACTGTATGGACGGAGGTGTAGGTCTCTGATCAACTGGGAGGAAACAGGCGACAAATTTATATTAGGACCGGAAATCATAAGAAAAAATGTCGAGACCATTCGTATTATACGAGAAAGAATCAAGACGGCACAGAGTTGGCAAAAAAGCTATGCGGATATTAAGTGATCGACCATGGACTTTCAAGTGGGGGATCACGTGTTTGCGAAGATATCTCCAATGAAGGGTGTGATGTGCTTCGGAAAGCGTGAAAAGTTGAGTCCTCACTATATTGGACTGTTCGAGGTATTAGGAAGAGTGGGTAAAGTTGCATATAGGGTTGCATTACCCCAGCAGCTTGATCGAGTGCACGACGTATTTCACGTTTCTATGTTACGAAAGTACGTGCGAGACCCAACTCATATCCTCGTTGCGCCACCAGTTGAAGTCTGCAGGGATTTGACGGTCATTGAAAAACCAATGCAAATTTTAGATTGAACCAAGAAAGTGCTACACACATAACGGATTCCCTTGGTGTTGGTTCAATGAAAGAATCACTATAGAGAAGAGGCGACGTGAGAACGCGAAGCCAAGATTCTCGCCCAACATCCTTCATTGTTTTGGTGATCTAGAGAGGGAAAGGACTTATAAAGGTTCATCGTGACCCCAAGAATATGCAACCAATTTGAATAATGAATGAGATGGGTGAATTTAAGGTCTAAAGCTCAATATTGTGACAGAAAACTCAAAAATATAACAATGAAGTGTTACTGATAGTTTCGATCGATCGAGTAGGTTTTGACCGATTGAGATGTGAATCAACTAATCGAAATGTCCTGGCAGAAAATGGACATTTTCTAAATGAAGACCTGTTAAATTCGTTCGATCAAATTCATTTTCAATCGATCGAATTTTGATTTCGACCGAACGAAATTTATTTCGTTCGATCAAAAGTTTTGGGAGCCTAAGAAGTTCGACCAATCGAAAAAAAAATTTGTTCGATTGAATTCAAAATTTTGATCGATCAAATTTAAATTTGTCCGATCAAAATGTGGGGTCCAGTTATATACTAGCCGATTTCAACAGGTCGAAATTAATTTCGATCGATCGAAATTGTGGAGTATTCTTTATAATGTGGATTTCGATCGATTGAAATCAATTCGATCGATCAAATCGGGTGTATATATATAGAAACTGCATTTTTTAAGTTCAAATTTTTAGAAATATTTGGGGGTTCCGTTAGGGTTTTCGAGGGTTTTCGTGTTGGGGGATCAAACGACCGATTGATTATGCGTGGATTCTCCAAAGGATCAAATCTAAATCTCATCCAATTGGTAAATCCCTAAATTGGAGTTCTTAAATTCTTATTTTGAGCTAAGATTTTTTGGGATTTAAGTAGAAACCCTATTTTTGAGACTTGATCATGCCTCCAAAAATGAGATTAGCTTCTAAAACTCCTACGTCGAAGAAGCCTAAGACGGTAGCGTGTTCTTCGCAACCCAAACCCTCCACCGTAAACCACTGCCGAGCAACCAGCTCCTTCTCAACCGCCCCAACCAGATCGACCAAACGAATGGTGGGCCCAAAAGGGCTTTGCTTATGAGTACACCATTGATTCGGCCCTTTTCGAGACGCCCAATGTGCCCGACATTGATGCTTGGGCACTTACTATTTGGGTAAAGCTGGTTTGGATAATATTATGAAACCCATTCATCCGTACTATTATCCGCGCCTCATGCGCTTATTTTATCAAAACATGTTTGATGGTCCTAACCCTGCAACCACCATCTACACAAAGAACGATGGGAAGACATATGTTTTTACCCATGCGATGGCTTGTAAGGCCTTGGAATGTTTTGAAGCCTACGGCCCTAGAATTAACTTGTTGCCCCCAAATACTCCAAATTTGACCCATCTTTATGTGGTGGAGAGGATGAATCAAGGGCGAGTTGCACCTGGTAGAGCAATCAAATGAGCGAATCTAACGAGCTATATATGGATGCTCGATACGATCTTTAAGTGCAACTTGTACCCAATCCGCCATAAAACTGAGAGATTAGGGGTGTTGATGGAAGCGATATTTGCCGCTTTTGAGGGCAAATAGTTTGATGCGGCTGCAGTTGTGTTTGAGGGGATAAAACATGGGAGGAAGAAATTGTTGGCAGGGGCAGAAAAGCCCAAAGATTATATACCTTACGCAAGCTTTATCTCCGCGATGTTTGATGAGTTTTTTGCAACCTCGGTGCATAAGGTTTCATCGAGGGAGCCTAAAGCCTCTGATATCAAGGTTTTCTACACCTTCAAGCAATGGAGGAAAACTTTCAATCAGCTAAAACCACACCTTCAGCCAACTCTTCAAGTACCTCCTATCCCTCCTATCCCTCCTCAACCTCAGGAAGAGCCTGCACAAGGTGCGCGCCAGCCAAATCAACCTACTAAGGATGTGCCTCTTCAAGAACAACCTGAGGTCATCCCTTCTATACATCAGCCTGCCGATATACCAATACCACCCGACCATCACGCAGCTTCGATCACCAATGAGGCGTTGGCTACTCTCATCCAGGAGAGTAATCGCCAGCTCAATCAGCGCCTCGATTACTATGAGCTGCTCGTGGAGGACATTTTGAATGCCTTGTACCCTACCAACTACGCTCAGAGGATGGCAGCCATGCGTGCACAGGTATTTGCCACTTCTATGTTAGACACTGCTGCTGAGGACCCATGGCCTGATGAGGCGGCCAGTGGGGATCACGCCGAGGAGGAGACGGAGGATGTGGCAGATCCTACTGGAGCGGCGAATCCTGCTGGAGCAACAGGAGGAGCCGATGCATGACGAGTTTCAAATAAAGACTTTTGTAATCTTGAGAGATTTTCCATTTTAGAAATCTAATTTTGGATGGATAAATGTATAACTTTTTAATTGTTGTGGTATGGTTGCCACACCCATTTTCTTTTGATGGTCATGACTATGGTGGCATGGTTGCCACGATGAATTATTTCTTTTAACTATTTATACATGATTATGTTAATCGTTTGATGGTCATTGATATGTCTAAATGGAATTAGCTAGAATTTATTGTGTGTGGACTGTGTGTATGTGATGAGATTTTCGTCACAACTTGGATTGTTTAGCCATGTGTGGTGCCTTACGAGGCCACCCTTCTTGTTTAGTCATGTGTGGTGCCTTACGAGGCCACCCTTCTTGTTTAGTCATGTGTGGTGCCTTACCGCATGTTGGATCAATTTTTGAGGACGAAAATTCCTAAAGTAGGGAGAATGTAGCGTCCCTGAGTTTTGACCTATGAACTGTACACCTCGGTATGCATGCTTGACGATCTGTACATCGAGGACCATGCCGATGGTCTATGTAATGTCTATAAATCAAATTTGACGGTTCAAATTTCGTATAGGTAGGTTAGATTATGAGTTAGTGGGCACACGTACACCAACCTTGGTGTAACTGTTTCATACCTAAGCCTAGGGCTTAGTTAAAGGAGAAATAAATACCATTAAATGGTTTGCAGTCAATACCCCCCTTTACTACTTATCATTTGGAGTTAAGAGGAGAGAGGGTGAAACGAGCATTGAATGTGCATTGACCACGTGATCGATCCATTCTCGAGGCTTGCTGCTAAGGGTCTGGAGCGACGATCAAGCCATTGTTCACTCGATGAAACCCTAGTGCGATTTCGAAGCAAGGGGTCGAGGATTCGAATGGAATCAAGGTATGAAATTAAAGATAGATTGTGAAATTTTGTTAGGGATAGTTTTTATTCAATTTAAGATCAAGGAATCACAAGGATTGAGGTTTGAATTGGGAAAGAAAAGAGAACAAGTGTGAAAACCCAAGAACAGATGAAATATGTTCATTTTGACCGATCGAAATTCAGTTCGATCGATCGAAATTGACTTAAGGAGGAAGAATTTGATCGATTGAAATTTAGTTCAATCGATCGAAATTTAGTTCGAACGAAATGTGTTTCGATCGATCGAATTCAACACTCGATCGATCGAAACGTATAGAGCAGAGATTTTAGAAAAGTCTGTTGTGAGAATTCGACTGATCGAAATATACAAGATCGATCAAATTGGGAACTCGATAGATCGAATTAAAATTTGGTCGATCGAACTGTGCAAATTGTTATTTAGTTTCTGAGGGATTCGATCGATCGAAATATTTTTGATCGATCAAATTATGTGACTTCGATCAATCAAATTTTAATTCGTTTGATCGAACTATGTTATTGTCATTTAGCTCCTAGGGAATTTGATCGATCGAAATAGTTTTGATCGATCAAATTATGTGCTTTCGATCGATTGAATCAGGATTCATTCGATCAAACTGTGTTAAAGTCATTTGGCTCTGTGAGGATTCGACTGATCAAATTTTTTTTTGATCGATCAAAAAGACAATTGTTCGATCGAACTGAGAGGTAAAATATGCTTTGAGGAGTTCGATCAATCGAAATAAGATTTGATCGATTGAAAATGGGTTTCGATCGATCAAAATTGTCAGATTTTTTATTTTGTTAAGTTTTGACTGTGAGATTTTGAGGGAAGTTGTCAGAGTATGTTTAGCATAGTTCTAATGTGTGAACCATGGATTTTATATGTTTAGGTGACCTGACATTGTGTAACGAAGGACAAGCCGAAACGGCGGATTGAGCGTGTGCGGGTTAAGATTTTGAGGTAGGGAACACTTGATATCATGTGCATTTACTATATTAGCATGTGTGTTATGTTATGATGTAAATTGAATTCAATATTGTGAATTTCGTTTAACTTCAATTTGAAAAGGCATGTATATCATTATATTTTCGAATTGTGCAAGTATTATGGAATCTTTAGAGATTCATTTTGATTTATGTATGTGTGTGTGATCTTCACACTTCGTTCCGACCTTTGATATAAGCTATAATTATCACTTTACACGGCGATAAGCTTTATGTATGGACATCGATTTAAGGTTCTATGTGAATACCCGACCGGTATGGCGGCCAATCCGTACACCTTTGTGCTGTATTTGTGACTGCTACCGTATAACGGTAATTATGTTCAACCAAGTGCACCTTTTTGGGACCTTGGATATATGTTAAAAAGGGTGCATATGAGCGACGATGGTGGGTATTCCATCGGGGGCTTGAGGATATAGTTCCTCATTCTAATACCTTAAGTAAAGCACTTTAAGTTTTCTTTTCATATGTTGGAATAATTTGAGAGCATGTGCTATGAATTTCAAACAAGCATTGTATGTGCCTTTCATGTCATGATAATCACACGGTGCATAAGTTCTGATAAATTTTGTTTCATCATGCCATAAGATATATGTTGATGTTCTATAAGCATGCTATGAGATTTTCCCTACTGAGCTTGGATGAAGCTCATTCCTTAACTAAATGTCACAGGTTCAGGTGAAGGCATTAGAACAGAGAGATTGGAGAGGGAGGATCTTGAGTTATCACCTGGTGAGGAACTAGAAGAACTTCCCCCTGAGTGTTGTTTTCTTTGTGTGATGCCAAACATAGCTAGTCTTAGGTTGAGAGAGTAGTATTGTGAGATGATGTGAACAATACTTAAATTGGAGGATGTAGACACCCAAATTTGGCCCAAGGCCCGATCGAAACACTTTTCGAGAGAGGTGCAATTCTGAACTTTTGATGACATGTATGGAACCCTTAGGAATTACCCCAAACCCTTAGGAATCACCCTAGATCCCTTAGGAAGCTATCCTGAACCTTTATAAACCAATCCCGACTCTTAGAACCCATTTCGAACCCTAAACCTAACTTTCCCAGGCAATGGATGAAGAGTGATGCACTAGGACTATCTAAGGTCTTCTACTGATATCAAATCATATACCATTAGAAAGAGGACTTCTCCAGCTTTCTAATGAGCTAAAAATTACCTCAATCCAAGTTGTATATCAAAAGTTATTACCATGTGAAAATCAGACTTTTTTGGAGGGATTTTTACTTGGCGCAACTAATAGTTGCGCCAAGCCATTTCCCCCCTGAATTTGCCTGGCACAACTAATAGTTGCGCCAAGCCTTTTTCCCCCAGAAATAGCCTGGCACAACTAATAGTTGCGCCAGGTATAAATGGGTCCCCCCACCCCTCGCGAAGCCAACTTCCAGGTTGTACATTTGCCTGGCGCAACTATTTGGGGTTTGACTTTTTGACCACCTTGACCTTTGGGGTGTGTTTTTCTAGTTCTGTTGCACCCGCACCCTTTTGAAGCCTATTTGTACCCCTCTAAGTGGCTTAAGGCCTCACCCCATCATCCACCATTGGAAGACCTTCCCACATATTTCAAGGCTCCAAAAATCTTAAGAAACCTTAGATTTCCCATTACCTAATTACTAATCCAATTAAGACTTTAACCCCTCACTAATCCTCCCTTTCTCTATAAATAGAGAGCCACCCCTCTTGCTTTAGGGTTGAGAATTTCTACCTAAGAGAGAAAGAGCTTAAAGTGAGAAGATCTTTCTCCCTTTGGTGCACCCCTCCCATACAAGAACCAGAATTTCAAAACCTCTTCCCACCCTTAGCATTTCATAAAAAACCCTAAGGTTAGGTGTGTGTGACCCCCTTGCCTTCCTTTCCTACCTATTAGCTTCAAGCCTTAAGAGCTAGAAGCCCATTTTCCCCAATACAAAGCCTTCAAGAGTTCATCAAAGCAAGCCACGCAAGGCTCTCCTACGGTGCTACAAAGGTCCGAGGGCTCGGCTCTCCCCTTTCTTCTCCTATCTCCTTTTGCTCTCCCTACCCTCCCATTTTGTGCCGTTATGCCGCCGAATTTTCGGTAGGAATGGACGGGCACAAATAGGATTGAAGACCCATTTGGGAAAGAGGGAACCATTTCCTTTTCTTTTACTTCATTTTAATTTTGGCCATTAGTAGAGACCGCATTAAGCGGATTGATCGGGTGCCTAACACCTTCCCGATTGATAACCGAAGCCCCTACCCAAGAGCCTTTGGTGTAGACCGGATTCACAGTCATATTTTTAGCACTTCGGTACTCATAAAATGAACTAGGTATCCCAGGACACCGAAAGCTCCGGGTGGCGACCATATCTTTTGCTAGAGAGCGCATTGTCGCGACGGGATCGTCTCGATTCCCACGGTTGCATAGATGGCGACTCTGCAAGAGAGTAGCTTGTAGAGCTTTCCCTTGAACTTGGCCTTGTTATTTTTTATTTTCACTAATATGTTATTGCTATTTTTTTAGTTTATTTTTGCTATTTTTTTACTCACCCCTCCGATTAAGTCGCTTTACTTGCCCCTACTTTTCCGTCATTTATGAGTCTTAGCCGATTGGCGGGCCTACAGGCGCATTATCTTTTAAAATTCCTTACTTTTCTGTCATTTTAGTGCCTTAGCCGATTGGCGGGCCTACTTGAGCATTGTCGTTTAATTCTCTTACTTTTTCATCATTTAAAGTGCCTTAGCCGATTGGCGGGCCTACTTGTGCACTCATATTCCATCAATGGAAGCCGACCCGTAGTGGCGGCACGGGATAATCACCCCCGGTCTTTGAACTAAAGAAAACTTTCAAAAAAAGAGAAAAGCTTTGAAAAAAAATAAAATTGAACCAAGTTAGGGAGCTTAATCAATCTATTTTTTTTACGGGATAGATTTTCAAAGGGTTGGATTTAGGCACACATACAAACACCCGGGTCTTAGTATGGTGGCAGCCTCTAGTGGTGATGATCCAGAAAAGTCCCAGCCCACCTAGTATCTGAGAAGGCGCTCGCACCGGAGGTATATCGGGTGGGTTCCCATTCCAAAAGCTTAAAACCCTTGGGGAGCGCGCTAGCGAGTTATACCGGACTCAAACCCTTTAAGTGTTGTGAGGAGAGAATCGATTATAAAAAAAAATTGCTCAGTTCCCGGAAGCCTAGCTTCCATAAAAACCAAAAAAAAAAGACTCATTTCGGGCATTAGTGGCTGCTGTCATCTATTCTGGAGGACCAGTTTTTGCCTAGAGCAAGTATTAGTTGCGCTAGTGTAAAAACACTAGAATTTATAACTTACGCAACTAATAGCTGCGCCAGCTTTAAAAACAAAAGTTTGACCTTTGGCGCAACTAATAGTTGCGCCAGTGTAAAATCGGTCCCCTGCAACCTGGGCACATGTATTAGTTGCGCCAAGTTTGTTTTGCACCACACCAGCCCGAATCTATGGCCTTCTTCACATCCCGAGTTTCTCGATTAGTGTACTTAGTGCCTTGTTTGGACCCTGCCATCTCCGACACCCAATATGCCCCCGTCGGTCAAAAGAGGGCAACTTCTTTTTGGCTCATTCCTAGGGATCGGGTTATTTACCTCAATTTCCGTGCCTTTAATAGATCGAAGGTTCTCTTTCGATTCTTCCGAAGTGCATCGAAATCATCGCCGCGGGTCTTGAATTAAGGTACAAGAGCCACCCGAGAAGGGAATTCCAAGGCCTCGGAACCTTTGTTTTTCAAACAATTTAAAATATATATATAATCAAAACCCAAAAAAATATATATAGTTTATGGTGCCGGCACAACGGCATCATCTTGCCCTCCGCCGTCCTGTAGGGGAAGAAGGAGGAGGATTTTTGGGCCTTATCCAAGGCACCCTTACCCGACCCGCTCCCGAAGAATGTCGTGGGTAGTGGACCCGGCTTACGCCGTTCCCGACTCATCCCCGCCATTCTCCAACCCACACCCATTAGGGAGAAGTTTTTTCCACCATCCCCCTCACCCAACCCCCCTTTACCGTTACTGGCCCATTTGGCGCCCCCATTTTCCCAACCACTACCCCCCAAAATATCCAAAATCCAACCCCCCATTCTCCATCTTTTGCCCAAGTCATGCCCATGCCAAGTCCAACTCATCTCCCATCCACATCCATACAAAACCCAAACCCATTTTCCCAATCCACATCCATGCCCCAATTCCCATCATCCCCCTATATACCCGATCCACTCACATTCACATACACCACTTCCACCCTATCCAACCCCCCGCAAAATCCCCCATCCATCCGGGTCATGCCCATTTTTACCGGGGCCATGCCCAACTTTACTCATCCCTCCTCATCATGCCCCCCATCATCCCAAAACATACCCAATACATCCCCTCATCCACCCCATACCCCCCACCTACCATAGCCATGCCCGATTATACCAGGGCCATGCCCAATTTTTCCTCCACCTCCATCCCATCTATACCCCATCACCCCTTAAATCCCCCATCTCCATCCAACCCTTCCTCTATGACCATGATAGAGGAGATGCTCCAAGCCTATTCCATGTGGAAGGCTTCTCAAAACACCCCCTCTCCTCCACACCCCATGCCCATGAACCCATCCCATACCCTAGCCAATCCCCATGCCTCACTCTCCCATGACCCCCATCAACCCCCCATAATTCACACCACCAAAACCCCCATTACCCACTTACCCCAAGGCCCAATCTCCAAACTCTCACATACCCCAAGGCCCATTGGCCCAAACCCCATTTTTCCACATATCCCAGGTCCCCATGACCCAATACCCCACCACCCAAGCCTACCCAGGGCCCATGGCCAAGACCCACCAAGGGCCCATGGCCCAAACCCATCAAGGCCCACTGGGCAAGACCCACCAATGGCCCATTGCCCAGACCCATCAAGGCCCATTGGGCCAAACCCACCAAGGGCCCATGGCCCAGATCCACCAAGACCCATTGGGCTAGACCCACCAAGGGCCTATAGCCCAGACCCATTAAGGCCCAATGACCCAGACCCATCAAGGGCTATTGGGCCAGACCCATCAAGGCCCATTGGGCCATACCCGCCAAGGGCCCTTGGCCCAAACCTATCAGCGGCCCATGACCCAAAATGTCCAAGGGTTCATGGCCGAAACCCGAACCCCTCACTCACACCTTCCACAATACCCCCAATATTTAACCCAACCTTCACAGCTGGGTCAAACCCATGTCATCCCCCAAGCCCAATTTCCCCATGGCCCCACACCCCAAGGCCATCTCCAAACCTTCCCCCATACCCAATGGCCCCTCCAGGCTCCACCTAAAAACCAAATCCCCATCACCCAACAAGCCTTTCCTCACCTCTAATGGGCTCACCCAACCCCCACTCATGTCATTCTCATCCAACCCATACAACAACAGGAGAATTCCACCCTCGCTGCACACTATGCCGACCAGCAGTATGAAGAGGACGAGATTAGGAATAGCGGGGCCTATGCTGGGGTTTTGACCAGCCTCAACCCTCCTCCCATAATTACCCATCCCCTGGTGGCCTAGAGTGAAGTCCAACTCATGGCCGACAAAGCAACCCCTGTATCAAAAGAGTCAGAATAGTTGAAAGAACAGTTAGACAAAATACAAAAGCAGCTGATGAAAATGGGTGGTGCTAAAATCAACGCCACGGACTTCACAGACTTATGTCTGTTTGCTGAGGTCCCCCTGCCCCCCAAATTTAAAATACCAGCCTTCGACAAATATAATGGCACTGGCAATCCTATTGCGCACCTGAAGTCCTACTGTAGGGACGTGCTAATACGAGGAGGACGAAAGATTGCTAATAAAAGTCTTTCAAAAGAGTCCGACCGGGCCGGCTTTAAGATGATTCACATCTTTAGAACCGTCTATGATGAAAACATGGAGGGACTTGACACATCTCTTTCAAGAACAGTATGTCTATAATATAGACATCGAGCTGCGTAAGTCCGACTTGGCCTGTTTAAAGCAGAATCAGAATGAGACGTTCAGCGACTACTTGGGGCGATGGAGAGCATTGGCAGCTCAGGTCAAGAACAGAATACCTGATGATGAACAGATAGAGATGATTTCAAAGAACACTCTGCCAGTGATTTCAAACTTTTTAGTATATCAGCAGTAGACCAGCTTTGCTAATCTGGTGAGAAATGCTAATCGATGTGAGGACGCCATCAGGGAAAGGCGTCTGAATAAGAATATGCTGAGTGGACCCAGTGTGGTTAGAAGATTTTCAGAGCAAAGGAGTGAGACAAGAACAGGGGCAATGTCCAGAACATAGTCAATACCCGGCCCAATAACAATACAACCCCGTTTCAATTTTAGGCTGCCCCACCAGCACCTGTTAGGCCTGAGCAGACGCAAAGAATGGGGAAGGGGCAAGGAATGAAAATGACCCCGGGCCAGAGGAGAGCCCGCTACAACCGAGTCTTCACACCTCTGGGGCAATCATTGAGTGTACTTTTGCCCCTGTTAGTAGAAAAGGGATTAGTGGCTATCCGCCAACTACAACCTCCTCACCCGATCCCAAGGAACTATGACCCAAATACCCACTATAATTTTCATCAGGGTCTGGGTCACCCTACTGATCGCTGCTTCCCATTGAAGCACGCCATCCAGGATTTGATCGATGCCGAGAAAATCATTCCCCCTACACCCTCTCAGCGTGCTAATATTCACCAAGTGCCACTACCCCCACATCCCACCGGAGGAACTGGTCCCAGACCTACCGTCGGAATGATAGAAGATGAGGAGGAGTTTGAATTTGACTCATCCAATTATATCAGTGATCGGGAGAATTATGTGGCACCATTGCCGAGGAATGATGAAGAAAGGAATGTTGGGGTAATTGAACCCCTAAATTTGTCTGAATATTTCCCCGACCCAACCTCGCAATTAGAACCCTTGGATCTCCGAGCATACTTTCTGTCCACCACACCCATCAATTATGCAAATATAAATGCATACCAACCATACACCACAACCCCCATCAATTACCCTATAAGCCCCCAGGCCCCCAATCCTGCACCCGCACTCGCTAGTTATCAATGGCTTGCGCCCGCCCCATTTCAATTACCATCATACACCATAGCCCCCATAGATTACCCTTTAAGCTACCAGGCCCCCAATCCAACACCTGCACCCATCAGTTATCAATGGCCTGCGCCCACCCCATGACCCTCAGTTCAGCCACCGGAAAACCCCACCACCCCGATCAATTACCTAACCGCCCATCAGACCCCTCATCTGCCGCCAGCACCCACCAGCTATCAATGGCCTACTTTTACCTCCTTCCCTCCAATGCCACCACCCTCAAGCTTCACCACCCCCATTTGGCCCAATCTTTCCACCCAACCCGCTACCACCGAGGTGAATCAAGTATTGCCCACACCTCCTGAGCCGACGGTACAAGTGCCTCAATTACCGGCAGCCATACCTTTCCAACTCTCGGGATCCACATATGATCCTCATCAAGTCCTGCTAAGCTACGAACAAACAGATGTCAATACCGGAAGCAACAACAGAGAAGGGACAGTAGAATTTGTTACCTAGTCAGGGAAAATATCAAAGCAGCCAAAAGCACTAGCCGCAGCCCAGGCCCAACCCGAAGGAAAGAAAGACAGTGCGGTGAACCCCTTTAAGAAGATGAGTTGAGAACATATAGTGGAGACTCAGCTGAGAAGAATGCCTGCCCATATCACTGTATGGGATCTGTTGATGACGTCCCCACTCCATTTCTAAGCATTAATGTGAGCGTTAAAAAATGCCCATGTATCACTCCAAGTTAGCCCAGATGAAGTCGGGCAGATAATTGGTCAAGTGATGGCTCCAAATGCCATTTCATTTTCTGATGCCGATTTACTTGAGGAAGGAGGAAGTCACTCAAAATCTTTGAATATAACCGTTGAGTCCGAAAATATGATTATCCCCTTGGTACGAATTGATAATGGGTCTGCATTGAATATATGCCCGTTAAGAACCACCACCAAGATCAGGGTTGATCCGTGCATGTTAAGGCCCACCAGAACCAGCGCTAGAGGGTTTGATAATACCAGGAGAGAAATAATGGGGGAAATTGATCTTGAGCTGTTGATAGGGCCAATGACCTTTTCCATCTTGTTTCAAGTCATGGATATCAAATCCTCATTTAATCTGTTAATGGGGCGCCCATGGTTGCACGAGGTCGGAGCCATACCTTCCACATTGCACCAGAAACTCAAATTTGCATCTGGGCATAAGATTATCACAATCATCGTAGAGGGGCACAGTGAGAAAGAAAAGGCCGCCAATAGCATTGAAAAACCTAATATGCTAGATGTACCACACACCGCTGAGGATGTCGACCTCCACAGTTTTGAGTACGAGTTGTCAGCAATCGAGGGCATCATGCCTAAAACAGGAGGCGGTATGGTAACAGCGGTGGCTATGACCAAAGATGGGGCTACCAGAAAGGCCGAGGACTTGGGCCCAGATTACAAATAAGAAAAGAGCCGGTTGTCGCCAAGGGGCAGAAGGTCCAATTCGGGTTAAGATACAAGCCCACAGAAGAAGAGGTCCTAGAGGCCAATGAGAAAACTAGGGTCGTCGCGGCTGCAAGAGCTCGAGGAATCAACATAGAAGAGAAACCTCGCCCTAGGCCACACATCAGGGATTCCTTTGTCAGCGCAGGGGTTGTAAAGATTGATCTAAATGGGGCAACCCATTTGACCCCACACAAACCCACAACCCCAATCCATCCCACCAATCCCCAGATCTCCCTTCCCAGCTTGGAGATAGATTTGACCGCGTTGTCCCTTTTTGAGGAACGATGGTCGGTGCCTAAACAAACCCCCTCGGTGGTGAACCACCACAAAATCGAGTTATTGTTTGAGGACATGATCACAGACGAAATGGGGATCAACATGATGGAGGCTGACTCCAATGAGCCATATCAGTCAGCACCCCCACCCCAACAGGTAAAGAAGCGGCCCCTCAGGTATGCAACTGGGCATCTTTGCCCCAAACCCTGGAAGCAGAGAGCGGCCTAACATTTGGCACCCATTTCCTAAAAAAAAAAAACCAATAAAAAGTAAGATAAGAGCCCTTGGCAGGCAATACCTTGTATATACACAGACTCGTGCTGCCAAGGGTCCGTCTCTGAAGAAAATAAAAATCTCAAAAACATCAAAAAAATACAAAATCTCAAACATATTGAAGAAAATAAAAGTTCCAAAAACATTGAAAAAGTACAAAATCCAAAAACATTGTCATTTAAAATTCAAAATAAAATCCCACGAAAAGATACCTTAATTGAAATACCCATCCCACGTAAAATTGACTCCTTTCCTGTAGAAATACAAGAAGAGGTAGGTGTTACGAGTTTGGATGAGGATACCCCTTTAGAGGAGCTCCCTAATGAGCTCCTTGACTGGTTTGTCGACTTTGAGCATGGCCCTACTTTAATTATCGAAGAAACAGAGGACGTCAATCTAGAAACTGAGGAGGTTCCCAGAATAACCAAAGTCGGAACGTCACTGTCTCCTGAGGAAAGAAAAAGCATGATCGACTTCCTTCGGTCATACCAAGACATTTTTGCCTGGTCATACGAGGACATGCCTGGTCTGGATACTGATTTGGTAGAGCATGAGTTGCCCCTCTACCCTGATATGAAGCTTGTCAAGCAAAAGCTGAGACGTCTCCGACCCGAGTGGATGTTGAAAGTCAAAGACGAGCTCATCAAGCAGTATGACGCGAGGTTTCTCATGGTATCCAAATACCCACAATGGCTAGCCAATATCATACCTGTGCTGAAGAAAGACGAAAAAGTCCGCATGTGCATTGATTTCCGCAATTTGAATAGAGTGAGCCCAAAGGACGATTTCCCATTACCACACATTGACATCTTGGTCTCTAACATAGCTAAGCATGGAATGCTCTCATTTATGGATGGATTCTCAAGATACAATCATATCAAAATGGCTGAGGTTGATTGCAAGAAGACAACGTTCATTACCCCCTGGGGAACCTTTTGCTATCGAATCATGCCATTCGGGCTGAAGAATGCCGGTGCAACGTACCAGAGAGCTATGACTGCACTATTTCATGACATGATGCACCGAGAGATTGAAGTGTATGTCGATGACATGATATCCAAGTCACCAAAGTGAAGTGGCCATCTGGTAAACCTTTAGAAGTTATTTGTTGAAAGGCTGACGAAGTATCGACTACGTCTGAATCCACAGAAGTGCGCATTTGGCACCATGTCAAGGAAACTATTAGGGTTCATCGTCAGTAGGAGGGGGATCGAGGTCGACCCAATCAAAGTTAAAGCCATCACTGAAATACCACCACCGTCTATCAAGAAAGAGGTTAGAGGGTTTCTAGGCAGAATACAGTATATCAGTCGGTTCATTGCACAGCTAACTCAAATCTGCACGTCGATCTTCAAGTTACTAAGGAAGAATTTGCCCGTTGAATGGAACGACGATTGTCAGGCAGTGTTCAAAAAAATCAAAAGCTACCTCCTTAGTCCACCTATTTTGGTACCACCTGAGTCAGGGAGACTACTCTTGATGTATCTCTCCACGACGAAAGTTTCGATGGGATGTGTCTTGGGGCAGCACAATGAAACTGGAAGAATAGAGCAAGCCATTTACTATCTGAGCAAGAAGTTTACTGATTACGAGACGCCCTACTCTCATCTGGAGAAAGCATGCCTGGCTCTTGTATGGGCTACTCAAAGGCTCCGCCACTACTTGCTATCTCAGGCGATTCTGCTCTTGGCTCGAATGGACCCATTGAAATACCTATTTGAAAAGCCAGCTCTCACTGGACGAATCGCACAATGGCAACTTTTATTATCTAAATTTGGCATCACGTACGTCACTCAGAAGTTGATCAAGGGGTAGGCGCTTGCTAATCATCTTGCTGACAATCCTTTCCCTGATTATGAGCCTTTGAAAACTGAGTTCCCCGATGAGGACATCCTGTTCATGACAGAAGACGATACAGAAGAAGCAGAAGAATCATGGATAATGCACTTTGACGGGGCAGCAAATGTCGAGGGCCAAGGAGTTTGCGCCAGATTTCATCGAAAGGACCCCATGTACCGGTCTCTATCAAGCTCAACTTCCCTTGCACTAATAATATGGCTGAGTACAAAGCTTGTGCCGCTGGTTTGTAGGCAGCTCTCGATCTAAATGTAACTCACCTTCGAGTATTTGGCGATTCACAGTTAATCATATGCTAGACGAATGGTGAATGGAAGACGAAAGATGAGAAACTGATCCCCTATCATGAACACCTCGAGGATCTGATAGCTTGCTTCCATGATGTGACTTTCTCATACGTCCCTCGGATAAGGAATCGCTTTGCCGACGCATTAGCAACTTTGGTGTCAATGATTGAAATCCCCTATGGTGTTGAGATGAAGCCGATAATGATGGAGCAGAGGAATGAGTTGGCCTTCTGCCTCCAGATTGAGGAACCTACGAAGCCTGATGATGAGCCACCTTGGTTCTCAGATATCAAGAACTTCCTCGAGACCCTAACTTTCCCAGAGGGTACATCCAAGACAGACCAACGAACCATTCAACGATTAGCTGTAGGTTACGTCATTTGCGGGAATGCCTCTACAAGCAATTATACAATAACATCTTATTTAGGTACCTCACTGAAAGTGAAGCGGTCAATATTATGAAAGAAATCTATGAGGGAGTATGCGGAGCCCACGTCAGTGGTCACATGCTCGCTAAGAAAATCCTACGGTAAGGATACTTTTGGACCACCATGGAATTGAATTGTTACAAACATGTTCAAAAATGCTACAAGTGTCAAGAACACTCCAATCTAATACACGCTCCTGCCATTGATCTTCACTGCATGACCACTCCTTGGCCATTTGCTTCCTAGGGCCTAGACGTTGTCGGAATGATTAATCCGAAAGCATCCAACGGACATCGGTTCATCCTCGTTGCCATTGAATACTTCACCAATTGGGTAGAAGCGGCATCATATGCCAACATCACGGCCAGTCACGTTGAGAAGTTTCTCAAGAATAATATTGTGTGCCGATTTGGAGTACCCAAAGATATCATCATGGACAATGGCACAAACTTTGTGAATAAGCGTATCCGAGACTTCTGCGAGCAATACAAGATCAAGCACCATCGCTCATCCCCTTATTAGCCTCAAACTAATGGAGTCGTGGAAGCCGCAAATAAGGCAGTCGTCCGCATCCTTGAGAAAATGGTCGTCACTTATCGAGATTGGAACAAAATGCTGCCATTTGCTTTGTGGGCCTATCGAACGTCGATCCGTACCACTACAGGGGCAACACCATTCTCCCTTGTGTATGGAACCGAGGCCATCCTCCCGGTAGAGGTTGAAGTACCCTCGCTCTGAATCCTCATGGAATCAGCATACCCGAAGCAGAGAGAGAGAGATCCCGCTTTGAACAATTAAACTTATTAGACGAGAAGAGACTCCTACCCTTATGTTACACTCAAGTTTACCAGGGGCGAATCGCACACGCTTATAATAAACGTGTCCGCGGTCGAGATCTAAAGGTAGGAGACAGTGTGCTGAAGAAGATCTTCCCATCCCTCCATGCCGATCCAAGAGGAAAGTTCAAGCCAAACTGGGAAGGACCTTACATCATCTGAGAAGGACCTTACATCATCTGAGAAGTGCTGCCGGGATACGCCATCCGCCTCGCCACTATGGACGGAGATCATCTTCCTGAGCCATCAATGCTGGATACGTCCGACGGTTCTACTCTTCGTCTATCGTGATAAGGTAAGTATTGATGAAATAGATACGTCGCTGCTTAAGAACCACCCAAAAGAGGCCATCATTTCGAGCACAGTAGCCAAAAAAAAGCATCCCCTAAAAAATGATGATATCTTTTGCTACCCCATTTGAGCCTGGCCTTTTTTCTTTCAATAACTCCTTTCCCAAAAAAATGTGTGTATGTATATTCAAAAAAGAGAAGTGAAATTACCATCAAAATCCAAAAAGCAAAACCCAAAAAAAAAGGGATTGCCTGAAATAAAGCAAAAAGAATAAAAATCATGGGGCATGTACAGTAAGATCCCCAACGAAGAAAGTATGTTGAGAAAACTGAAGCCGTATCAAAGAAACACTTTTTTAGCCTAGCATACCTTCAAATCCAAATCGACCCATGGCCAAGCTACACCCTGAAGAAAGCCCTCTTTTTAAGTTCGCAAGCAGTCATAATATCTGTTAAGTCAAACATGAGCTGAGTCGTGAGACGACACTAGAATCCCATCTAGCCGGCTATGACGGAATCGACGTCTATGTCATGGCACTTGGAAAAAATAAAAAAGAATAATAATAAAATAAAATAAAAATACAAGCTCAAAGCAAGATGGACTTGGTGAAAACCCGAAAGGGCATTACGGGTAAAAACAGCGAGCTTGTGCGGACCAGATGAAAACCCGGAAGGGCGCTTGGGGTAAGAGAACTAAACCCATGGACGAGGTAAAAGCCCGAAAGGGCGCCACGAGTAAAAAAGAAGATAAAAATAAATAAATAAATAACTAAAAAGAGAAAAAATTGAAAAAGAAAGGTTTGGATTGATTGAGAAGATTGATGTTTGAGGAACCCTTTTGTTACTCTTCCTGTACCCTCTTGTCCGACTGGGCCGCTCATGCTAGTTCAAATCGGGTCTCGACCAGAATTGTCTTCGTGAAACCCGCACCGTCAAACGTTTGACCCGAGGCAAGGAGAAAGGTTTAACTCAATCCAAAGGGATCAACGTTCCGGCCTTGGTAAAATCCGGAAACTCACTCAGGTCCAATTGCATGAAGAGTTCGACTATGCTCAAAATGGGACCCGTTATCTGTCTCACTATCAAGGCATCAAAAAAAAAAAAAAAAAAGCCAATCAAGAAAAATCCAAACACCAAAAAATGTGTATATATTTTTACTCATTTTCATGTACATATTTTCAGCATCATATTTCAATCTCAAAAATGAAGAAAAATAACAAAAAAAAAATTCCAAAAATAAAAATCTAAAAAATATCTTGAAAATGAAAAAGTGTAGGTAGAAATCTACTTTTTCTTCTATTGTTTAGGATGTATTTTCTTTATATGTATAAACAAAAATGGGACTGACGTTTTCTCGAGAATGTGCAGGAACATCACACGGTCCAAAGCCTCAAAGCGGGCAACTTCTCAGTGATGGACAAATCATATAAAGCATCTCACCACCGACATCAGGTCTAACAAAAAAAAAAAGATGATGAAAATCATTTTGAAAAGAAAAAGAAATCTATGTTTTCATGCTACGCATAGCTACGCACTCGCATATTTTCGATGCGGTAAAATGTAAATATTTTACTGGCAACGCAGCTGTGCAAAATTAATGTCTTAGGTCTAAGGTTCGCCTTGGATCCATGGATCCTATTTCAAAAGAGGAGCGACGGTGTCAATTTTGATCAAACAGTCAATGCTTGGATTGGATTGATTCCACCGCTAAATCTTCGCCCTGATCGAACTTGAGTGCCTTGTACTTCAAGTTCGTCACATAATATTTTCAGAGGTGTAGACTCTTGGTCCTCACAGTCTGGGCGTGCACCCTATGGAGTTTGAGGTCCGGATAACTCCGTCCTCGAAAAGATCTATTATTGGATTGATTTCAACCTGTCAGATATGAAACTACGTCAGACAACTATGTGCAAAGATGCATGAAAAAGGGCTCATTTCCTTTATTTTTCTGCAGGCTTAAAACTTGTATGGGCAGCGGTATCCCTATAAAGTGTACGCCATGCGTCTGGGTATCCGTATGATGGTCGTTTGTTCTCGTAAATTTTACCTGGGCAGGTTTGGGTCGAGGCTTCCATCGCCGTTGTTGCTTATCGCCCCTAATAGGTGCGTGTTTATGCATAGTTGTTTATTTGTAACTTCACTGATGACGGAGTCCAAGATTGAGTATCCTTCGATGGACACCCAATTCTGACCCGGTCTTTTTGATATCACATAAACTTGAGTACGTTGGCTTCAGTTTCGTCGCAAACTATTGCGGAGGCACGGGCTCTTGGTATGCGTTGTTTGGGCGTGCGCCTCCCGGGGTTCGAGGTCCAAATAATGCTTGTTTAAAAAAAAAATGAAATAAAGAAATCTTTGAAAAAAGAAAAAAGAGAAAAAGAATAAATCTGTGCTTCCCCACAGAGCTACCCACATGCATGTTCTGATGTGGTAAAATGTCGATATTTTATCAGCAACACCACTGTGCTATAATAACGTCCTAAGTCTAAGGCGCGCCTTAGATTCTGGATCCTACTTCAAGGAAGGAGCAATGGTGTCAGTCTCGGTCAAACAGTCAATGTTTCGATCGAGTCGACTCCACTACTAAATCATTACGATGAGCTCTCTGTTTTGGATTCATGTGAACTTAAGTGTCTTAAACTTCAGATTCTCTGTTGAAAAAGGTCAATCGTTGGTTGAGACCAACCTGTTGAGAATGAGATTATGTGTCAATCAAACTATGTGCAACCATGCATTCAGAAGGGATCATTCCCCTTTTTATTTTCTGTAGGCTTAAAACCTGTATGGGCAGCGGTATCCCTATAAAGTGTACGCCATGCGTCTGGGTATCCGTATGATGGTCGTTTGTCCCAGTAAATTGTACCCGAGCGGGTCCGAGTCAGGGCTTTCATTGCCTTTGTTGTTGCTTATTGCCCCCGATGGGTGCATGATTATGCATAGTTAATTGATGATTATGATCATTATCAACAGAGACCAGGATTTGATGCCCCCTTTTGGGAGGTGCCCAATTTTGGCTGGATCTATTCAAGGAAGTCGAAATTGGATACTCTAGGTCATGCTGAGCTGAGGCATGCTTTCAGAAAAAATGGCAAGTACTCCCAAAAAGCGTTGTGACATCTATTCACTTCGCTCGGGTGCTCATGCTAAATAAACTTTGGGATCGATGGGTTTGCTCAAAGATCTCGAACCCTGCTTTTAGCAGAGGCACTCGCGAATAATCCAATGAGGTCATCAATTGCCTTGTAGGATTGGACGCAAACTGTGGAGCCTTGCGTATGTTTACTTTGCGCCTATCTTTGAATGTGGGTCGATCACCCCTCTTACTTACGAAACTATTGTATTCAGAATAAATCTCAAACATCAATCACCTTTAAATCATCTCGAAAAGCAGACATTTTTCCTGACTAACGGGCTTTCGCAACTTGAGAGGTGAACATTTTTCCCAGCTATTGGGCTTTCACAACTCGTTTCACCTCGGTTATGCCCAGTAATGTCGCTAAGCGCTTAGGAACCGATTACCTTGAGAAACGAATGTTTAGCCTGGCACCCCAGGGCTTTCATTTTCTCACCATGTTACTCACCTGATGTTTGAAGTTCGTTCTGAATGTAGTGGACCCATCAGTAATGCCTTAGGCCTCCTCGGATATCTATTTTCTTTGGCATACGATCAATAGTGATCAGACACCAAAGAGGGGTATCTGTAGACACCCAAATTTGGCCTAAGGCCCGATCGAAACACCTTTCGAGAGAGGTGCAATTCTGAGCTTTTGATGGCATATATGTAACCCTTAGGAATCATCCTAAACCCTTAGGAATCACCCTAGATCCCTTAGGAACCTATTCCGAACCTTTAGAAACCAATCCAGACCCATTTCGAACCCTAAACCTAACCTTCCCGAGAAATGGATGAATAGTGGTGCACCAGGACTATCTAAAGTCTTCTACTGATATCAAATCATATACCATTGGAAAAGGGACTTCTCCAACTTTCCAAGGAGCTAAAAATCACCTCAATCGGAGTTGTATATCAAATGTTATGATCATGTGAAAATCAGGCTTTTTTGGAGGGATTTTTGTCTGGCGCAACTAATAGTGGCGCCAAGTCATTTTCCCCCTGAATTTGCCTGGCGCAACTAATAGTTGTGTCAGGCCTTTTTCCCCCAGAATTGGCCAGGCGCAACTAATAGTTGCGCCAGGTATAAATGGGTCCCCCCACCCCTCGCGAAACCAACTTCTAGGCTACTGTTCATCACTGTTTTACTGTACATTTGTCTGGCACAACTATTAGTTGCGCCAGGCATATGAACAGTAACTATTGGATTTTACCCCGAATTTTGTGTTTAGGGTTTGACTTGTTGACCACCTTGACCTTTGGGGTGTGTTTTGCTACTTCTGTTGCACCCTTTTGAAGCCTATTTGCACCCCTTTAAGTGGCTTAAGGCCTCACCACATCATCCACCGTTGGAAGACCTTCCCACACATTTCAAGGCTCCAAAAACCCTAGGAAACCTTAGATTGCCCATTACCTAAATACTAATCCAATTAGGACTTTAACCCCTCACTAATCCTCCCTTTCTCTATAAATAGAGAGCCACCCCTCTTGCTTAAGGATTGAGAATTTCTACCTAGGAGAGAAAGAGCTTAAAGTGAGAAGATCTTTCTCCCTTTGGAGCACCCCTCCCATACAAGAACCAGAATTCCAAAACCTCTTCCCACCCTTAGCATTTCATAAAAAACCCTTAGGTTAGGTGTGTGTGACCCCCATGCCTTCCTTCCCTACCTATTAGCTTTAAGCCTTAAGAGCTAGAACCTCATTTTCCCCCATATAAAGCCCTCAAGAGCTCATCAAAGCTAGCCACGCAAGGCTCTCCTACGGTGCTACAAGGGACCGAGGGCTCCGGCTCTCCCCTTTCTTCTCCTATCTCCTTTTGCTCTCCCTACCCTCCCATTTTGTGTCGTTACGCCGCCGAATTTTCGGTAGGAACGAAGGGGCACAAATAGGATTGGAGGCCTAATTGGGCAAGAGGGAATCATTTTCTTTTCTTTTACTTCATTTTAATTTTGGCCATTAGTGGAGACCGCATTAAGCGAGTTGATCGGATACCTAACACCTTCCCGATTGATAACCAAACCCCTACCCAAGAGTCTTTGGTGTGGATCGGATTCAGAGTCATAGTTTTAGCACTTCGGTGCTCATAAAAATGAACTAGGTATCTCGGGACACCGAAAGCTCCAGTGGCGACTCTATATTTTTTGCTAGAGTGCGCATCATCGCGACGGGATCGTCTCGATTCCCACGGTTGCACAGAGGATAAGTGTAACTTAATTCTTTTGGTGAACCATATTTCGGTAAGGAATGGTCCTTATCAATGGTTCTCGTCGGTTCTCTTTCCATAAGTATTCATATGGAATTAGAACCGTCATTTTGAGCTTTTGAAGGATAGTACTAGTACTTTATTTTGTTATGATGGTTAGTTAGTGTGGTTCTACTTTGTTTCCAATGTGCAATGAGATACTGTGTAATGTGTTGGGGCCCGGCCTTAGCGCCAGCCCACTGATGGTGCGGGTTTCAGGGTGCCAAAATCCTGGCTATCACAGCTTTCAACTCTCAATCTACATCACACATAAGATGATGCATTAAGGATTGACTCTAACTACTAATAACTTAGACATATTTAAGTGTTTTATCAAAGCTGAGGTGGAAATGGGCAAGTTCGTGCTAACTTGGAACTTGACCCAACTTTCTCTTTAATTTTGACCCTCAAAACATTTGATTCATGAGTTGGTTAATTCACAAAAGTTGTAGATCTTGTTGTCCTCTTTCCAACGCCGAGAGAATCACATCAATCAGAGTTTGGAGTAAAACATTATGATCGAAATACCAAAGCTGTGTCGGCACTTTTGATCAAAATCGAACGTTCAATTTCAAATTCAAACGTTCAATTTCTTTAGAAATATGACACCTCTGTTTTGTCAAAATCGATCATTCAATTTCAATTTCGAACGTTCAATTTTAGCTTTGAACGTTCGATTTCTTCAAATTCTTTTGCCTTTCGGGTTTTCTCCACAAAATTTTACTGTATTTGATTCCTACTCCACCCATACAATCATCTAAACATATAACAATCAATATAAGGAACAAATCTATGATTTAGATCATTTAAATCAACTCGATGGTACCTTTCACCGATCGATTCCACGGTTATTCAGAAAGATTATCCAACAAGGGTTTCAGAGTGAAACCTTCGAATTTCTATGGCAATTGATCTCAACGAAGCTCAAGTTGACGTCGTCTACACTCACACATCGATCTTTAACCTATTCAAAGCGCGGGAGACCATCGTGAGATGGAACGCTTCTTGAAAATGGGGTTCCTAAAGGAAGAGGGTTTGAATGGCTTGGAATCTACAAATGGCGAAACTCTAGCGATGTCGGCATCACGTGCTTAGCGAAGAGTGCGAAGTTCGCGGCGCGATCACACGATTGAAATCTCCTAAGGGTTTGAAAGTGGTGGATTTCTGAAGGATGGAAGCTCGACTCTCCTTTCTTCTTCTCTAATTTTTTCAAAGCTTAGCTACTAAGCTCCCCCCCACAAAATATCTTTGACATTTTAGCCCCTAAATTCTATCTATACACCTTAGGCTTTGATTCAGTGTTAGACGCACACACCGAACACTTGTGTTCAGTCCTATCCACTTATCCTTAGGGTTTAGATTCGGTGCTAAGCGGCACACTGTGAGTCGATGCATGGCTTTTCCACTAAAGGTCCAAACCAACATTATAACTTTATTTTTTTTCACACAATTTCTCTCAAAATCATTTAATTATTTAATGAAACTTTTAAGGTAGCATCGATTTTCGTGTCAGCCACACACATGGGGTCAGTCGAGTTTGGGTTCGAATTTTCTAGATCATTATAGAAGCCATGGCAAGAAATCCAACAAGAAATAATGAAGAAATGCCCAAACTAGTCATTTCGACCGGTCGAGAATGCACTTTCGATCGATCGAAATCACTCAGCAAAGAACAATAGAAGAAAGAAAAGAAATAGAAAAAGATTGGTTGATTCGACCGATCGAAATGCTAGAATGGACCGGTCAAGTATTAAGGAGCTTCCGAAATTTCAATGTGGACCGGTCGAAATTGGTTCGACCGGTCGAGATCTAACAGAGAAGATTATATACAAATTGCATATAATCTCGACCGATCGAAGTCAGATTCGATTGGTCGAGTCAAAAGCTTCAGAGAAAATAGATTTAAAGACTTGGATCGGCCAAAACCAGTTCGACCGGTTGATAATTAAGGAAATAGAAGAGCCTGTGCACTTGATTCTCGACCGGTCGAGACAGTAGTCTATTGTGAAAAACCAGGCTTTACAGCTTGTGTTTGATTGCCATCCAAGAGTCTGTCCGGATTCTTCTTCCTCAGCAGATATTTTGGGATTCTTTGAATTACCTTCCGTGTGTAAACTGTGTTAGGGCCTTATGAAACTATAAATAAGGACCCTAGGGTTAGAGTTAAAGGAATCCTTTCGGTAAAGTCTTTTTTAGAGAGTTTCAGCCGTGAGTGTTCATAGGTTAGTTCTAGGTTAGTTCCAGATCTGGAAAGTGTGAGGTTGTATTGTAATCATCAAGAGAGGGTCAAGCCAGCAATGATGAGGATTCTTCTTCCTCAGCAGATATTTTGGGATCTCTTGTAAATTCCAAATGAGTATTTAATGAAATCTTATTCTTCTTTTATTTTGAATTTTTTTTTACTGCTACGATTGCATGTTTGAGGTTCCTGTTGTACTGAGAACGCGCTTAGTAAAGGTTTATTTCCATTTTGTTTAATTCTAATGGT
Organism: Chloranthus sessilifolius; assembly: GCA_021018995.1. NCBI lineage: Eukaryota > Viridiplantae > Streptophyta > Magnoliopsida > Chloranthales > Chloranthaceae > Chloranthus > Chloranthus sessilifolius. Next base: position 16,135,846 of record CM037594.1, read on the forward strand.
CTTGTAGGGATTAGGATTAGATTTGATAGGATATTCATCGACGGATTATGGCTTGTAGCGTAGTCTTGTCGATTACGTGCAATGATGATTGATGTTTACATCACTAGTGATTAGACGGATCATATCGGTTTAGACTGGTCTGTGACTATGAATAGGATCTAATTTTTATACCTAGCTGTAGAGCTTGTAGCCTAGAACGGGAGTACCTAGAATTCAAAATAGGAGAGGAATAGGAGTTTGTTATTTACGAATCTGTGATCCAAGGGGGATCCCAATCTGCCTTCTCACTTCTTATCCAAAACTGTGATTAATTTACTTTATAGTTAATTAATTTAAGAAACCTCTTTTACAATTGTTTCAGATTAGGATAGTAGTTAGAATTAGTTAGAAAAGATAAATGATAAATTCCTGTGGTTCGACACCCTTGTATTAGCCCGAGTACTTCGAACTTGTGCACTTGCAAGGTTTCTATTTATAAACAATCAACAACCCCATTACCCACAACCAAAGAAAGAGAGAAAATACTGCAAGTAATAAAAAAGAGAGCTGTGGAGCAAATTGGCCAAGAAATTTATGATAGGGCCAAAGTTGGGACTCTTCAGCAAGTGAATCAAGTAGCAACCAAAGTGCAGCGAGAAATGGTTTAGCTTAAAGAGAAGAATAAGCTGCTAGAAGATGAGAAGAAGGGTTGGGAGCATCAATCAATAAAATCCTAGGAGGAGATAGTTAGGTTTAAGCATCATCTCAATCTACTATACAAAAATTCAACTAAGAAGGAGCAGACTTACATTGATTATAAAAAACAACTCCATGCCCAATTGGATTGGAAAGCCCATCAAATAACACTTAAGGAAGGGCAAATTAGAAAACTCCAAGCTGACACAGAGGGATTGATTGACACAGCAGAAGGGCTGAAACGAACAATGGATGCCATGAGGAAAGGAAGCATCCAAGCAAGAATAAGATTCAGGGAGGAAACTGAGCTGTTAAGGGAAGAAATCAATGCAAAATCCATAGTAATTAATAAATTGATGGCAGACTTGTAGAACAAGAAAGAGCTAGAGGAAGAAAAGCGAGCCCTGAAAGAGAAGTACATTGCTCTACTAAAAGAAAGAGAGACCATCGATAGTCCATGCAAAGACTTACAGGAGGACATTCCACTCACTACATTTCCTGAGCAAGAGGAGGACGAAGAATCCAATCACAGAAAAGCTACTACTGCACTGATTGTCTTCACACCGAGGCTTGAAATTCCTCACAGCTCTACATCAGCTCCTTCGATCCAGCCAGCTTCAACATCATCATGGGCAATCATACCATACAACCCATTCATTCCACCAAGTGAGTAAAACAAATTGCAATTCGTGAACTCACTGGTATATTCTTGATACCATTGCTTTCAATTTTTTCCAATGCGGACATTGTTCACTTTACGTTTGGGGGTATATATATATATATATATATATATATATATATATATATATAATTGGTTTTACTTTTGTTAGAGTTGTTTTAGTTGCTTAGTTTAGTTATTTGATAATTATGTTTTGATTCTTACTTTGATTTTTGTAGTTAGTCATTACATGTGAGTAGAAATTTTGAGAAAATTTGATTCCAAACATAATTACCATCATCCATAAAGTTCATAATCAATGTTAGGATATAGTTGATATTCATGCTTAGATTAATTGCACACATGCACCAAAATTGAGTTTTTGAAACTATAAATTACTTTGAATTGCATAATTTAGATTTTAGTTTTAGAAATCAAATAAACCAGTGAGCTCTTTGAGCTATATCCATTCATTGAGAGAGTACAATTTCGAATACTTCCAATTGTTCCTTAAACATCATGCTTAATACAGAAATCTCATACTTTTTATTCGAATTCATGACTGCAATTGTGTTGTTTAATTATTTTAGAATTGCTTATTATATGTATTAACACAATATGGTAGCATTACTAGTGAAACTTGGAAATGAGAGGAAACCATCTTTTGATAAGTTTAAGCCATAAAAAGCCAAAAATCCCTTATAATCTATCACTTGAACCCACATTTGAAGCCTGTAGCCAACTTTCTTTGTACCCAAAACCAATTAACATCTTGATATTCTTGATCTTTTGCCCTTGTACTTCTAAGAATTTAGAATAAAGGGAAAATAGGAAAGTTGAAGTTGAAAAGTTGAAAAAAGGGGATGTTCTAAAAAGGGGTATATTTGAAGAAAAATGAAAAAAATCTTAATGTACAAAGTGTGGGAAGATGAAAAAAGATAAGCAAAAAGACTTCTAACGTTTGCAAAGAGTGAAAAGGAAATCAAGAAAAATCAAGAGAGTAAATCAAAAGAAAAGAAAAGAAAAGAAAAAGGGATATATACATGAGAAATTGGGAAGAAGAGACCCAACTTTTTGGATCCTTACAGAAAAGAAAAGAAACTTGAAGAAGAATAGGTTAGAGTTAAGCTGAATTCTTGAAAATATTGAATCCTCTTACCTATTCTTTTGAACCTTAACCCAAGCCCCATTACAAGCTAATGAAAGTCCTCTTTGATCCGAGAATCACCATAGTATGAGTCTAGTAGAGATACTTTTTGATAAGTACTACGGAATTTTGATAGCACAAGAGTAGAATAGATGGATTATCATTCCATGAGATTTAATGTGACAGCCCGAATTTCGGCACCCCAAAATCCGTGCCATCAGCACGACCCTCAAGGCTGTGCCCTGGGTTCTTTACAATACATTGGTATATACAAGCCAAAACTGTAATTAAGGCGCACGTAGCTACTCTAAACAAATTCTCATATAAAAAAAATAATCATGGTATCGAAAGGCAGTCCTTGTCCCATGCCAATTCATGGGCATAAGAACTTACCCAAACCATTGGTGATAACTGTTCATCCTAGAAGTTTTATCAAAAGAAACGGTTTTTAAATACATTCGAAATAAAGAGGCTTGACATACCAAGCCGTACCTAATACTCTCAACTCACTCTCAAAGTATGCAGTGGGTTTCCTAGAAGAATTCCTCAGGAGGAGGTTCTGACTCTTCCGTGGGCACGTAGTCCGGATCCCCTGGATCAGCGTCTCCAAAAATCTCTACTGCCGCTAGTCCTAGACCTGCGACGTATAGTCTAAGGGGGGTGAGCTACATCCTAGCTCCGTAGGAAAACAAAAAGAACATATAGATTAACCTTCACACATATATCAGCAGTTTAAAAAGCATAATTTATCGAGTAACACTTATGGAAAACAATTGAAATATCTGGAATAAAAATAATGATTTCGACTGTTATTTTGCATGGTTTTGTTTAATCTCCTTACTGATTTAGTTGTGAATTTAGCCTAATCACTTAAATCTTAACTTAAGTAGTCCCCGAGCAATATAGCATCGAGCCCCGATGGAATACCCGCCATCGTCGTCTAACTAGACAGTTGTTACATGTATTCCCTGGGAATACTGTCTAAGCCCCTTTCTCATAGGTGGCGGGGTCTATTTTTATATCTACATCCCTGGGATGTGCTATGAAGGTACGGATTTGCCGCCGTACCGCTCACGGATATCCTGCCGAGTCAGTCGTGGGTATCCCGCCACGTCGGTGGGGTATTCTAATCAAACCTTAAATAATAAAAATATTGAATGTGCTCTACATATAGTTATTCACCGTGATTGTGCTAATTATATTACATCAGGCCTTATCACATTACTTTCGTTTCACTGTTAGTTTTCATCTGCATCCCTGGGATGCCCCTGATTTCCATCGCATCCTTCAGATGTTTACTTTATAATTTTTCGTCCCCTGGGGACCTTAAGACTATCACGTTTAAAACTCACTCACACACCCTTTTTCATAATGATCATGCAGTATTTGACTATTTAAATGGATTACACTACATATATGAATTTGAAGGAATAATGCGCATGTTTCAAGAATATTCCCTACCTCAACACAATTCGACGCGTTCCTTTCTCGCAGAAACTTACGCGCAACAACCCACGTTGAACCTACATTATATGAGACATAGTTTTTACTCAGAAGGTCCTTAGACCCCTTGAAAACACAGTTCCCATGAATCATACCCAAAAGAATTTAGAGAGCTGGAAGGAAGTCCTCGCGCGAGCGGTTATGTAGCCTCGCGCGAGCGAGCACTTGACCTCGCTCGAGTGGTCACTATTCATCGCTCGAGCGAGCACTATTCATCGCTCGAGCGATTGTTATTCATCGCTCGAGCGAGCACTATTCATCGCTCGAGCGATTATTATTTGAGATATCTGAGATTTTAAGAGATGTCTCGCTCGAGCAAAATATTTTTACCGCTCGAGTGAGCCACGAAAACGGTGTATGTTCTTTTTTTTTCATTCGGAGATTATTCTCTTCCTCAAGAGAAGATTAATAGTGTCTAAGATCCTTGACCCCTAGTTTAAACTCTACTAAAATATTCGAAAAACATTTAAATCATACCTTACTCGACGATCCCCCTATTGTGTGATCCAACTTCTTCCAATCGTGAGGCCCTTCAAGGTCCTCTATGGAAAGGCTAAGAACCTCACCTCTTTTGTAAACCTTTTTCTCTAAACTTTCTCATTTTTCTCTCTATTTTTCCTTCTTTCTATCTAGGTTGATTTAGGTTACGTAGGAGAGACTCTGCTCCCCACTTTCACTTATATAGTGAAAGCTACAAAATTTCACATATACACAGAAAGTGTGTATACGTAGTTTTAATTTGGTTTCCTTGTGAGACACTAATACTTGTGTATGAAGTGTGGTATTTTGCATGGTATGTGATGCGTATATTTTTTTTTTTTTTCAAAATCTGGGGTTATGACATTTAATTTTTTAGTATCCTTGAATTATTCATCATATACATCATATTGTGTGAAAAAAGAAAGAACCCAACAACATCTACATTTTTTTAAAGTTATGCCACTGTGAAAATGTCTTCTAAATCAGCAGTTTAGAAAAACTTATAATGAATGAAATTCTGTCATCGGTGTATGCACACTACACACTTTGCATGAGTTGAGACTGTTGAGAATCATGATGAAGGATAATTGATTGGATGAGAAGCAACGTACAATTGGAATCATGTTTTTGAAAAAGATTTGCAACCATGTAGTAATTGATTACTGTATTTGAGTGTTTTAAAAAGTTTTGAAAAAGTTAAAAATATTTGAAGTTTATAGGTAGCTTCACTGGAAACCTTCAAGAGACACAACTCCTCCACTAGGGATCACCTAGGGGTTTAAATGCTTGTTGCAAAGGCTAAATGGAATCATGCTTGCTCCCTACGAAAGTGACATTTATTTAGTAGATAGAAACACATATTTTTCACATTGTTTGCTAGAGACTAACAAAACTCAAGTGTGGGGGTGTAATCATTCATAGATTTTACCACTTTGATACCCACAATTAAGTACGGTTAGTCTATAGCTTGATACTAACAACTCTCTCATAGTGGATATTTAGATCAACATAAAAAAGAAGAAAAAAAGAAATATCTATGCAAAAAGGACACAAAAATCACTGTTGCAATCGCAGCCATACGTGTGTGAAGCAAGATCATAAATCCTACGATCCCCTTACGATTCAATCATAGTGCAGAAGAAAGAAATCGTAGCCTTAAGCCAAAGATAAGTTAAAATTACAGTCTTGCAATAGAGCATACCAAGAATCATAAAGCATACGATTACATTACGAAAGAATCGAGAATAGTTTACGAAAGCTCTGGAGAAGACTACAAGAGGAGCAATCGAAAGACAAATCGTGTGAAGAAGAATAATGATTAGTCTGCAATCGTAGTCACAATTCCACAAATACAGTTGCACAATTCTATCCTGAAGATTCACGATACTATTGTGAGATGGTGCAACACCATGCAAAATCATAATTCATGAAGTCTTACATACAGAATTGAAGAGTCCATGCAAATCAAGAATCTAGAAGAGTCTTGTGAGAGCACATTGCTGAATAAAGGGAAGAAAGATCTCTATGTTAGGAAAGGAGTTTTAAATAGAGAAGGATGTGTTAGGGAATTTAGTTTTAGGAAAATTATATAATAGGTAGTTTGCCTAGGATAGAGTCCTGATTTATTTAATCGGCCTCTTATGAGTCTATAAATAAGAGAGCCTACGTCTATAGTAAGGTATCTAGGAATTTTCAATCATAGCTGGCAACTAGGATCTGGGAGACCGAAGATCAAAGTAGTTTAGTTTTAATTTTAGTTTTTAATTATGTCATTTGTAATTATTTTTAATTCAAAAGAAATAATGAGTAGCTAATTTTCTTTAAGTTTGGGAACCCATATATCAAGGATTAGTGTGAATAATTAAATATTTTTTTATTTTTCTGAATTTGTTTACTGTAATTGGTTAATGAATATGAGTTTTAAACTTGTCTATGAGTTTTAAAAGATTTTCATGATTCTATAATTTATTTCTCTTTGTTGTCGTTGTTACCCTAAGATTGAAATTATTAGACTTCCATCACCCGACTATGTTGTCGTTGTTGCCTTAGTTAGTTTCATTAACGATTTTCATGCTACAGAAGTTTATGTTGCCGTTGTGCCTTAAACTAATCTTTTATTCTTCTTATGTTGTCTTTGTCGCCTTAAGATAATTACAAGAACTCAGGGAAATAGGAGATATATAATTAGGATTACGAGTCTGCAATAGGAAACCCAGACTTATTCATTTTAATAGTTTTCATATAAATCTCTGCAATTTAGTTTTAAAAATCAAATTCTTTATTATTTAAAGGCATTTAGATGATTTTTTAGGAAACATCTTCCCTAGGGATCGATACCTACACATGTGCTACAATTCTCTTGCACACTTGCAAGGTGATTAGAAACGGTATAACAAGCAATATTAGTATCCTTACTTCGTAAGGATGCACCGAAGAGGGGCATCTGTAGACACCCCATTTTTTACCTCTCGGGAATATGCAACCGTGTTCAAATCACTAAAACCATGCCTACCTGAAATTTTGAAAAAGTCAAACCTTAGCAATTTTCTCAAAAATCTGTAACTTGGCAATTATACGTTGAAATCTCAACGTATAATTTAAGCAGACCCGGACCCGAATGAGTTGCCAATTATACGTTGGTTCCCCAATGTATAATTGATTATACGTTAGTTTCTCAGTGTATAATTAGCTCGTTCTAGACTAGGAGCAAAACTTCGCGAACCAAACTCCCTTCTGAATTTTACACCAGTTTCCTAGCATATAATTGATTATACACCGGTTTCCCAACATATAATTTGTCCGTTTTGGACTAGGATTCACCTTACAAGCCAGTCAAGTCGGCTCCGCGAGCCAAGAACCCAACTGCCGCTTGAATTATACACAACCTACAACATATAATTCAATTATAGGCAATATCCTAGGTGTATAATTCTGAATTATACGTTAGAGCTCCAACGTAAAATTAGGCTGATACTATAAGTAGGCCCCTACCCCTTTCATTTTGCACACACATTATTATTCTTTCACTTATTCTCTTTGAAATTTTCGAGGATGGCTCTGAGATTTCGAATTAGAAAAAGTTAAACTCTAAATATTGGGTTTAGAACTTCGACTTTCTTCTAGGGATTTCATAGTGTAATCACTCTAGTTGGAGTTGGCCCTTTTACTTTGATTCTCCACCTCCCAAAGAAAATAAGATTAGCCCTTGAACTTGTCTCTTAGGAAACCCTTATTAAAAATCTCCAATCTAGATCCAAATTAGGCCCATACCCCTTTCTTGCATATTTTAACTAAACACAATAGCCTTTCAACTGCCCTGGGGAGCCAATGAAGGGTACTCGGGAACGAGTTCCATCCTCCCACGCATAAGTGGCCACTACATCCCATCCCTTTTACTTATTTTATATTCTTTGGTTAGATTTTTGAATTAGTTAAACTTTAGGCAACCCTAGCTGCTAAAATTGGTAGACCAGTATTTAGTATAGGAGTCCAATTCACAATCCCCCAACCTCGCGATCAATGACTGTAACGACCCGAATTTTTTACACGAAAATTGGAGCCATTAAAATTTGTGTTATAGGCATGCAATGATTTAATCCCAATATGATGGTAAAATTATTTGAGAAAACACGAGCCATTTTTTTCTCTAAGAGATACCTGCATATAGATCATATGCTAATAAAAGGTAACAATATTTATATTAATTTTCAACTAAGTTTAAATTAATCGGCTATAAAATTTTAACTCATTTAATAAATCATTCAAATAAAGTCTCAAATATTTTAAATTAATCATGCTCCTATAGTCCTGTGGCCCAAGTGTCACTCATTAAAATATAAAGTGAAATAAAATAATAAATGTACTTTTTATTTATCGTCCAAAAAATCTCATGAAAATAAAATAATTAACCTACGGACAAAATATCTTTCAGGTGATCTTCCTCTTCCGATGATAGATAATCAGGATCCTCCTCTTTCGGTATTTTATCCTCTGAGAAAACAGAGATAGGAGGATCTGCGACACAAAAGTGTAGGGGTAAGCAAAAATTTCCACGATGCTTAGTACGAAGGAGTTAATTACCCTCCATGACTTGAAATATTTAATTAATTAGCATGCACAAAATTTATCTAAATTAATGTGACGAAAATTTAGAGATGGAGATATCATAAGGCATTGCAAACCTAGCAAAGTTTATGTCTAAAATTCTACACATAATTTATTTATTTCAAAATTTTAGTTCTTTCATATTTCGTGAAACATACCTGTGAGAAGTAGACTAGTCTCAGTGACACATGTCTTGTAGTTCTTACATGACTTAAATACTAACTTAAAGTAATTTTTGCACATATTAGGTGTCAAAGCTAAAGTAATATTTATACCGATAGGAATTCCGTCCATCGTCACCTATGGACAATTTTCATAATTAGCCGCAGCTCTAACTCATTGAGGTAGTTTATGGTTGGTCCATGTCTTGACATGACATGATAGGATCCTATTAAAATCGAAAATCATACATGTAGGACCTTGACTTTCCTCTATTTTCGTATTTTCCTTTTAAACCTTATTTACAATTATATTAGCTCACTTAAAATCTTTCAATATGCTTTCTTGAATCTATAGAAGTCATGGGGACCCTAAAAATTTAGAAGTTATTTACTAATCTGTATATTTTTCTTGCTCTTTTTAGAATAAATCTTAGATTAGTGACATTTGTTACCATCAAAGATTGCTCAAATAAAGAGACCATAATTCTTGTAATTTATGATTAGCAAATGGAAGTTAAATATTTCTCAAACATCCGATGCTTCATCTTGAAGCATTTTCTCTAGGTGAAGTTTATGTATAGTCTTGTTTGGTTGATAATTTATGATATTTGAATGAGAAGAAAATACTATCAAAGACGTGCAGGTAGTACTTCTATAGGTCGTTATAGAAAAGGTCAAGATCGAGAATCAAATTCAGGTGTTTTACTTATTAGTTTGACGTCAACAGTTTCGATTGTATGACAGACCGTATATCCTAGATGTGGTTGATGTCTTTGTTAGGATTTTAATGGTGGAAACCCCAACAAGGACATCTTATGAACTTCGTTAGGATTTAATTGGTAAAAACTCTAACAAGGACATCTTTTGAACTGGCCAAAACAAGAAAAAAAATGTTTCACTTATACACTTTTTCATATTAAATGTTGACACTTGTTGTTTTCCTTCAACATCACTCGTACCTCCATCGATACTTTGACAAAGTAGGGTGAGTGATGAATGCATTGTAGCTGAATGTGATGGATGCTTAGGCTGCCTATGACATAGCTCTCTGCTAGGCCCCATCAGAGCAAAGTTCACCTGATTTAGTTGGTTCCTAGTCTTTTTTTTAACTCTCTGCAAAGGAGAATTTACCTGCTCTATCAGTAACCTCTCTTTTCTCTACTAACTCCCTACTAGAGCAAATATAATCTGCTCTGACAAGGAGTGAGTAGAGAGGAGGGTTGAATTGCCGAACAAGTAAATCATGCATAAAATTTTGCTATGCAAGGAGTTATCAAGGAGAAGGGGTACCTGCTAAAGCAGAACTTTGCTATGACAGGGGCTAGCAGAGAGCTATACCATATGCAACCTTAATTACTTACCCGAGGATCATGGCTATCAGGTGAGCGCGAACCGTTGTCCATGATCATCTATAAATGCGCTTTTTCATTGTAAACGTGAACGGTTGTCCACATGGTTCAAAATTTCAGCCGATAATTCAAATTATCGGCCGAAATTTTTCGGTTTCGGACCACACTAAAACAAAAATAAGCCCCGAAATTTCACTACAAAAAATAAGATTATTAGCAGCAGTTTTTGCCAACCAAAACCTGCTGCTACTAACTAAAAATTTTCTTGTTTCAGTAGCGATAGGACTAATAGCAGCAGTTTTATTGTTAATAACGACAGTTTTTGGCTGCCGCTGAAACTCCTTATTTTTGTAGTCACTACAAACAAACAGATTATTAGCGAGAGTTTTTTGGAGCAAAAAACTATTAAAGATTATTAGCAGCAGTTTTTTGTTAATAGCCGCAACCATCTTATTTTTTGTAGTGAGTGTTTCGGTCACATTATGCATGGCACTAAAATTTTCAGTTTCAGTCATGCCCGAAACTGAAAATGAGACCGGCATTTTGATCCTTGGTTGTCCATGATCATAGTGGCTGTGAGAGCGAATGATCAAACTGTAAACACTCTCTATATGTGAGGGTTTCTTAGGGGATATGTTTGCATTATCAGAATATGACTTCAAAACTGAAAAGTACCAGATAACTTTGAAGGCCTAGGGGTCTCCATAGTCACCGAGACTTTGGGTACTTATAATTGCACTTCGAAAGGTGATAGTGCCATATTAGAGCTCTAGCTGTGTGACTATGAGAGAAAAAAGCCCTCCCGTAGGTGCAGGAATAAAGAGAAGTGCTTTCACATCCATTTAGGTAGTGTTTTTTTTCATGAACCATTATAAGCAATAAAAGACAATTGTAGCTGTGGCTGTTCTATCTCTTTTATGGGCATAATGCTTTGCCACATCGGATTTGGATCAACATGGAGCACTGACAAGCTATTTCAAGAAGCTAGTCACTTCTGTGGAGGACAGAGTCCTGCAAGCCATGAGTTTTGTGGGATTGATGATATAGCTTGTTTTGTTAGATTTAAAGGAAAGAGAAAATTAAAAAATAAAAATAAAAATTTTCTATAGTTGGTACTTTAAAATTCACCCACCCAAGCTTTGCATTCACCGACTTTGAAAATACATTGATTGCTTTGAATCAAATAATGACATCATTTTTCGTCCCAACCTTCCACACAATGGATCTTGAGATCATCGGCGTCCCACAAGACGGTTAGTTATTTATTTCACATGACACACATCCCAGAAAGGTGACTTAACATCACATGGAACTCATCATGGTCGAACCTTATTTTAAGGTCACTTTTTTGGGGTGTGTGCCACGCCAAATAAAAAACTGATTGTACGAAGATCCCATAAGACAGTTTTTCATTTCATGTGGCACACATCCCATAAAAGTGACCTTAATATCACGTGGAACTCATCATGGTCAAACCAGATTTTAAGGTCACTGTTTTGGGATGCTTGCCATGTGAAATAAAAAGATTGTATCTGCTACACCCATGATCCCAAGATCCATCATCTAAAAGGGATAAAAACAATCTCCATGGTCTGACTCAAAGCAGTCAATGGGTTTTGGCGTGGGTGAAATCAAAGATTCGGTCCGTGAATTTAAAGGTACTCTTTTTTTTTTGGATAACCTAGATATCCGGGCCTCTTAGAGCACCCGCCTAATCCCAGGGGCACATGCGCACCCCAAATTCAGCACATGCTAGGTCAGCACAGGATATAAATCCCTAGGGTGGCCTCAAGGGGGAGGGGATTCAAACTCAGGTCTTCTGTTTTTGGAAGCATGTACCTGGCCAGCTCACCTAACCCCTTGAGGTTAATTTAAAGGTACTCTTGATAAATTGATTTTATTGAGAGTTATAGGACTTACTTGGAATCTAACCTAAAATGACTTTTCTTATCGCCATCCATGGTTTCATATCTCGGCCGATCTTGATCTGGATCGATTTTGGCCCAAATTGTCCAGATCAGTATAGATCATCCAAGAACTTATAACCATGACCCCAATCTCTTTAGTATTTACAATGCAAATTTCTTTTTTTACTTTTTTAATAATTCTTTTCCTTTTTTAAATTAGGAAACTTTTGCTCTAGAATTGGCCGATCTGATCCATTGATCCCGATCTTGATCGGTTTTGGACGAACCGATCCAGAGGCTGATATCGATATCTGAAACCATGCCGCCATTTAATTGGCGAAATTGGGTTTTCCTGAGAATTAGAGGACTTTCTATTTCTTATCCCCCATTTAATTTTAAAAAAATAAGTGCAAATTCTTCTTTTCTATAGGTAAGTTATGCTCGAACCAGTGACTAAAAAGAAGACGTACCTTCTTCTTCATATCAAGAAGGTTTTCTTTGTTCTTTTCCTTTTCTTAAATTTATAAAAATTATTTTATATTTTTTCACACACAAAAAGTGGAGAAAAAAGATCCTCAAGGCCTATTCCAAATAGAGGGGATAAGGTGATTATATGGGTTGTCTTGAGATTTAAAGGACATATTTTTATCACTTTCAGTTATTTCTAAATGACATATATGGTGAATAGAGAGTTTGTTGGATCTATAATATGGACTGTTTTTAGAATCAGTAGTCATACGTCATAGGGTGACCATTATTGGAGGAATTAAAATAGAATGCCTTTATTTCCACTCACTAAATCTTTGAGTTCACCCACGTAAGCACATGCGAAGGAAAAAAGAGGTAATTTGTGGGTGCCTTCAAAGATTTGATAAGTGAAATCTTGAAGTTCACCCACTTATTTGGGTGTTATTTTTTATCTTCATCTTCTTCCTCTTTCTCTTCCTCCATTGTTCCGGTAAGTCTGCCGTTCCGGCGAGTACTCCGTTCGGGTGAGTCTTTCACCCTGTGAAACTTTCTTTGAAATCTACTTCTTCTTTTTCATTGTTCCGGTGAGTCTTCTGTTCCGGCGAGTGATCCGTTCCGGTGAGTCGTTCACTCCCATGAAACCTCTTCTGAAACCCACTTCTTTTCCATACGTTTCGGCGAGATCTTTAGTCCAGTGAGTCGTATACTCCCATGAAACCCTCTTAAAACCCACTTCTTTTCCTTTCATTCCGATGAGTGATACATCCTTGCGAAACACGTTTGAAACTCACTTCTTCATCTTCTCCTTCCTCTGTAAACATATAAAAATCTCTTGGAAACCCTAAAAAGAAAGAGAAACATAAGAAAAAAAATATATATAGTTGTCTGTGACGATGGGTATCCACTGTCACTGTCAGTAGTTTAAAAGTGACTGTGGATACCCACTATCAGTTTTTTAAATCTGATAGTGATTCCCCACCGTCAGCTTTAAACTACAATTGTGGGTACCTACTGTTAGATTTTGAAGTTTTCTATCTTCTTCTCTTCCTTGTTCTATTTTTTTTGTAGAGTTTCATAGCTTCTTCTTCTTAGGATTTCAAAAGTTCATGACTTCTTCTTAGGGTTTCAAGAGGTTTTGTGGGCTTCTACTTCCTCGACATCGCCAGTATAGGCACTGACATCATTGGTAGGCATCATCTCCATTAACATTATTATCGGTGTCAGCGAGCAGGGAAGAAGATGTGGTGTACAGAAAGAATTCACGTGAGTGAGAATCCTTTACAAAATATTCACATAAGTAAGTGGGTAAACTAAAAAAATTGATTTTTTAAAGTTTATGCATGCCTAAGTGGGTAAAATCCAAGATTTGGAGGGTGGAAATAAAGGTCCTCTTTAAAATATGGGTTGGTTTGATCATTTTTAGAGGAGGTGGTGAGTACATTTTCCTCGGATCTATAAGCAACTTTTTGGCAACCCTTTTTTCATAAAGCACTCTTCAAGTGCTGTGAAGAGGAGTTTTAAATGATAGTTGTAAAATATCGTTTTTTTGGAATATTTTTCACACGTTGAAAATGGTGTTATGCGAAGTAGCATGGAGTAGCTTCTTAACACATATTTTTAGCTAATCTTTCGGTTTCACCCAATATTTTTGCACATGATCAAAAGTGTGTTTTAGAGAAGGCCTGACAGCATCTTATTCTGCTTCGAGATTCCAACCATATATTTTTAGGTAAAACAGACTATAGGGAAGTGAATCACAAGTGAAGTTGGAATCTAAGGAAGTTACCAAACCATAAGTCTTATTGTGTTTTGATTTTTCTCAAAGCATTGCCAAACAGGACCCTGGGTCTCTTAAATCACTCCTCTGGAGCGTTATATCTTATTCCATGTTTACTTCATACCAAATTTTTTTTTGTTATTAATCCGCGCGTACCAGTCAATAAGGGGTGGCCAAAAGGGGTGGGGTCGAATTCAAACTCAGAACATCCGCTTTTTGGGATGTCATCGTGGCCACTTCCCCCAATCCCCTGTTGGTTATGTTTACAAAGATGGTTGTGTCTAACAATTCTTATGAATAGACATTTAGGCAAAGATTCCTGACATATAAACGCTGACTTTCACATAAGTTATTGGGAATAAACGCCTGTACAAGTAACCTTTTAACGTCATTGATAGGAAAGAAGGCTTTTCGTAATGCCCCACTGATCCCATTTTACATATAAAAAAATTGCACGCTTCTGAGTCGCCAACCAAGTTGGAGATTGCAATTTTTGTTTAGTGCGTGCCCTAGCTAGTTAATAATGATAGCTAGCTAATCTTTGAAGATAATCCCTTTATCATGTACTCTTTGTTTCCACTAATTTGAAATTTCGAAAACTCGACTCCACTTAAAGTTATAGATAGGATGAGTTAATTCGGAGATTCGGATAAACTCTGTTGCTCCGACTCGATAATATATATATATATTGGGAGCCGGTTAGGTCCTCTATTGGAGGATGGTGATTGTCATTAATATAAAAAAAAAAAATCAAATTTTTTTTTTAAAATTCATAAGTCAAAGTTTGACGGATTTCATTAGTCAACATTTCACGACTCAAAAAACAGACGATAGAGATGAGTTTTTTTTTTAAAAAATTCAAAGATGATTTAAGCAATACACCCGCACTCCACGTGACATCAAAATAATATTTTAGGTGCCACGCGAAAACTTGGAGGACGGTGACCGTCCTCCCATAGAGGACAGAGGCCTTTTCTATATATATATATATATATATATATATATATATTAAAAATAAAAATATATTATAAGAACATATGATGAAAAAAATATTTTAATAAAATGGATAGTTTAATATATTTTAAGAAAATAGGGTATCTAAAATCTTATCCTATAAAAATATTTTATATATAAAGGTAGTTTATGAACCCTGATTACATTATCTTAGCTAATTCTCAACTCGAACTCACTTTAAATCTTAGAGAGTCGAGTAACTTGGTTAAGTTATTGATGGCTCACCAAGTTTTAGGACTATAATATTTATACATGAAGTGACCGCAAAATCACTTATAATAAAGTATTTAAATCATATAATTGAACTCATGTTAATGCTTTGATATGAACAGTGAACTTTCATATAAAAAATGGTCCATATTAAATTGCTTTGTTCGAATGATTCCAAGTTTTTTCTATCCTTGATTCTCATCCTAAGTACAATACAAATTATAACCATCCACATGAACCCAAAAATGAATAAAAATGTATGCCACATAACTTAAAATGAGTGTATGATCTCATCTACGATATAGACTCGGATAGTAGGACTGACCTTAAATAGAAAATTTCGGCTCTCAATTTTGTTCAGCTTGAATCTGAACAAATTTGTTAGGTTTTACTTCGTTTATTTTTCAAATTCCGAAACTGAGACGGAAAAAATCGGTTTTGGTATCTTAATCCTACCTAATCAGTTTCTGTTTCCACCACCCAAAACCGAAACCAAACTGTCTTAGAATCAATTAAATTTTTTGCTTTTTTGAATTGCTTTCACACCAGCTCAGGTCGCTGGTATCTTGATTGGTTTCGATTGGAAACTTGCATCCCTAATCTCATCAGAGGTTCTACTTGCGCAAAAAAAAAAATTAAGTAAAGGGTAGACCCGATAGTTTGGGGAGTTGTGCCATGTGTAATCACCATTTAATTCATCTGATTTGAAGGTATGATTTAAAGAATTGTGGCATAAAATGATTGACACGAAACATGATCGCTCTTATATGATTCAATTCGGTCGACCAACCGTTAGTCGACTGCATTGAACCAGATAATAGCGATAACGGTTCGTATCAACATTTTTGCACCATAGATTTTAGATTATGGCTTTCAAAAAAGATAGATAAAATGTTGTATCCACATGACAATCCCCAACATATCAGCGCCTTAGATTATGTTTCCAAATCACCCCAAGAATGTTATGTCTTTCTTTTAACTTGTGCCCTTGTGCGCAAGGGTCAACACTGTGAGGGCAAATAATGGCCCTCATCTATATATATGCTAACATTGTGTCTACAAATAATGCCCCCAATCTATAAATGCTACTAGATCTATAAATGCTAACATTTTGGGCTCCTCGTGGGTACATCTGTTAGTTGCTACACGTTTATTGAAAGCGCCTACATTCAAAACTCATTGACTAAGAGGTCATTTTGCACTCTAATCTTTCACTTAATGGATCTTACCATTATTAAGTCGGTTTGTGTTCCCACTTCCTATTTCCCAAAACAATCACTAAAATTACTTTGAGTATAAAGTGTGTAATATGATTATAGGGCAAATTTTTGCATATCCACGTGTAATTGGAACTGACTGTGTGATGATGGGCTTATGGTCCCAAAATCCATTGTGTAGAATCTTGAAAATGAAGACAAATCATCTGATTCGATACAGTCAATGTGTTTCAAGGGTTTCAAACGTACACTCTCTCGCTAATCCCCTGTACCGCGCCAACAGAGTACCCTATTATTTTCTATACACAAATTATTGACGTTTTCACTGTCACGTGAACTAGGGTTTGGCAGTCGCTTTCTGCAAAAAGCTAAACAGAAGTTCTTGTCCCCAATCTCGAACAACCCCACCATCACGCTACCCTATGCGTTTCTATGGTGGACCCATACATTGGGTGTTTTCAAAGTTCTCATCTCTAGTTATAAAGTCGGTAGGGACAGTTATTTTGTGTTATCTATGAAAACTGGAAGGTCCTTTTAATTATTTGAAAGAGTGGAATGCATGTGCAATGCACGCGAGCATTCTATCCAGGAAAGGATAGAAAAACTTTTGGGATAGATTTTTTGAATACTTTTATTTACAATTCAGGATTCTTTTTTCTCCACCCGAATTGGGTTTTACATGCTTAAATAATTAATTGCTTTTAATCTAATGAATGAGATTTAAAATAACGACACTACATTCAGACAGCCGATCTCTTTTGACTCAAAATTCAATGATAGCAAATTACCCTTTTTAATATTCTCTTTTTTAAGACTGGACGACCTTGTGCATGTGTGTGGCACCTGGTTTTTAACTTGCTATCAAAAGAACATGTCAAACATTGGCTAATTTCAATGACCCCATTTCAAGGTATGGAGGAAATGAATTTTTAGATTTTTTTTGGATTTAAAGATCATCTAAACAATATACCTGAGCTCCACCTGGCGCCCAAACAATATTTTGGGTGCTACCTAGAGCTCCATGTAGAACTTGAAGTATATTTAGAGGAAAAGCATCTGTTGGGTGTTAATACCCCTATAAAAACACCTTAACATGTCCACTGTCCGTTTGCTTCTTTAACTTTCTATTGTCATTTTCAATTTTTATAATGACTAAAGTAGAAGGAAAGAAAGCTATCTTAAATGACATTTATTTTAATATAAAAATTCTCATTTTATAATCACTATCCAAATTAGTTTAAATTAGTTAAACTTAATTACTAGTGAAAATTTACTACTATAAAAGCACAAATGAGGGGTCTTATTTCTGTCAATTTTTAGTTTCCACATTTAAGAATATTATACCCCTCATCTACCTAATCTACCCCTATTTCTCCACCCATCATAACCCTGTATTTTTGCCATTTAAATTTTGCCAAATCTCTCTTACGTAATGTGACAGCCCAGATTTTCTACCCTGAAAATCCGTGCCGCCAAATCATAGATCACTATTCGGATATAGGATACTTGGTACATCCACACTTAAGCAGAATTCAAAGCAGATAATTTCTTAACAAGTAATATCATTATGGCAAAAAAAATCTTCATTTCTACACATAATAGATGAACAAAAGACAAAATAAATTATCAGTGATGGCCGATCATCACCTAAACAGTGGTATACAAGATGTATTTACAATATTACATGAATCCAAAGTTCTACAAGCAAAATGGTTGGACATACTAAGCCTAAGTCTCAAAATCCAAGTTACACAAAGTCCTCTAAGGAAAGTACTCCTCTGGCCGAAGCTCAGCCTCTTCCTCAGGGACGTATTCTGGGTCACTCTCAGGTTCCAGATCCTTTTTTGCGTCTATACCCTGTGACGTATAGTCGAGGTGAGCTAACAGTCTAAGCTCAATAGAGGTCAATCAAACAGTTCACATTTTCATCATATCAGTGCATAGATCAAATAACAGGATTAAAACCATATCAAGATAGTTATTCAGTGAATGCGGACTTTCAATGATACATTCTTATGCATTTTCATTTCAAAACAAGGATGCATAAAACAAGCTCAAATAGAATTTAGACGGTTCATGATTTACATGCAAATTTCTTATCCGAGTACTTAACTTAATTCATAACTTAAGTAATTCTCCTAAGCATATATAGCATTGGGAGCCAATGTTTTACCGATGGGAACCCCCTAACCATTGCCATTCAATGAACACTTTTCGATTGTCCGTGGCGGACTGGAAATCAAGTGGAACCATATCGGTTCAGAGATGTATGGATATCCCGTCGTACCGGTCAAAGGGCTTGGAGATTCGTCCTAATGAACCTCAAATCAATGCGTGAATTCTAATATATAAATCAACATAGTGCAGTGTGTTTAATTCATAGCTAATTCCAGAGATTCGGAGTTCGGATATCAGAAATAATTCAGATACAAATTCAAGTAATTCAGATTCATTTTCAAAACTTATTCTCAATTATCAGATTCAAAGTTCAAACATTGTATTCTAAAGCGAAACTGGACTTAAATTTCAGAGGATTCGGATACAATGCAAATATATTTAAATTTGTCTTATTCCATACTATCCATGCAAATCAAGTCAAAATGTGAATGGTGTTGAGTTTTCCCCTACCTAGGTCACAAAGTCACACGGAATGACGCACTGACCTTAATGGATGGTTCTGATCCGCAGTCCATACTCTATGGCATCCAAAGACAATTCATCAATGACTACATAAGTATAAACATCGAAGTCTCGGAGGATTTTTCCGTGAAAAATCCAAAACAGTCAAAATTGGGGAAATCGCTGGGGCGATTTTGAAATCGTGCAGGCGTTTTCTCCTGGCACCCAATAAATTGTGCAGGCGATTATTTTCTCAAGGATTTTTGAAGGAAAACTCACGCGGGTGACTTTTTCCTCAGATTTTTCCCTTTCATTAAATTCGTGCAAGCGATTTGTGCAGTCTTGTACATATTTACCCGATTTTGGATTTTCTCCCTACTAAATCCACATTCCCTTGCACAAATTTCAAAGCAATAAGACCTCAATCTAAATTATCATAATATTTGATTTCATACCTTTCTAAATCACGTTCACACAACGCATATGATAAACGGCACCGGAAGTAATGGTGTCTTCACCTCCCACATCCAATGGGTTCGAAACCCACCTTCTCGTGATCTTCAACGGAGACTTGTACTAAAATCCAACCCTCCAAATGCACACGACTATCTAAAGACTCTCATGCGAAGGCGATCGTGAGACAGAACTCTTTACGGAAGAGGGTTTCTAACAAGAGGGTTTCGTAGGAAGGAGTTCCCACGCTCTAACTTTGCGATCACATCTACGATTGACACTCACATGCAAATCTACGATCGAAGAAGATTTAATGGAGAATCATCAACAATGGCAGAGGAAATCGACTTCTCCTCTCATACCCTTCTCTCTTCCCTCTTTCTCTTGTCATGCAAAACAATGCAATGGCTTCTCACGTAAGCCATTGCACTCAAATATCAAAAGGTCTTGCTTTCTTGGGAAGCACACACACCAATGTGTGTGTTAGCTCTTATCCAAATGATTTTTTTTGTTTGCTTTCGAAACTAAAACATTTAAGTGAGATGTTAGTTCTTATTCAAATGGATGTTTGGTCCAGTGTGAAACTAGCACACCCAAACCATGTACTAGTTATGTTCGGTGTTAAGCCATCACACGTAACGGTGTATTAGCCTTCATTCAAAATTATAACGAGACCTAAACAAATTCAAAATAATTTATCTGAACATTCAAAATGGTATCGCATGCCGTAACAGACACGTACACCTAGCGGAACATAAACGGTTCATAAAATTGGGGATATTACATGCAAGAATATCCCTCAATTGAAAATATCTCTCTATATCGTTCCCATTAAGATTACTAGTATCCTTATGATCTGGGGTAAATACATATCAGCCTTAGACAAAAGGCGATTTTCAGTAGGGTGGATGTATTTTCAGCCAAAGATTTGGTCTTTATGAACTAGGGTTTGCACCGTTAAAACTATTGACTAACTAGAAGCATATGATGGAAACCATTTTTGTCCAACACTTCCACGTAGTAGGTTGTGAGACCACTTATCAGGCAGTCAGATGTTCATTCCAAGTTGAAAACATTGCCAAAAGTGACCCAAGAACTATTCTCGTGGTATTCCATTATTACCAATCACTTTTAGAGATGTGTCCTATGTGGAATCAATACCTGACAGTCCGATAAGTGGGCAATGATCTCAAGATCTATTGCATGGAAGATTGGGATGAAAAACCATCTCCATTGTACGATTCAAGGCTGTTAACATTAGACCCTAGACTTGAGTAGAATCTATGTACAAATATCAGTACTCCTTTTAGGATTAAAAAAATATCCAAAAAATAATATGTGGCCAATACCAAAAAATTAAACTTGCTTTGGCATGTGATATTTTGAAAGTAGAGTTGCATTAGGAGGATCTAGAATTTCCACTCATATTTGTATCTAAGCACATAAAACTTAAAAAGAAATACTTGGAATTTTGTAATTTGCGTTACGTAGAACACCATCTAAGCCGTCAGATTTGAAGTCTATGATGTAATGATCAAGGTGCCAAAGATTGACAGAAAATACGATTTCTAATAGCAAGTTCATCATAATCAAATCACATCATTTGCTTCATTGGTTGACTATGACGAATCACATGATAGAGATCATGTTTTATGCCAATCTTTGGAATTAAAGATCCTTACATCATGACCTTCAAATCAAAGGACTTAGATGATGTTCCACTCAGCATTGATCAAAAGAATACTATGCCTTTCTTTCTAAACTATGTGACACAGTGCAAATCTCATAATGCAAGTTGTAGCTCCCTATAGTGAAGTGCAACATCAATTTTTAGGGAAGTCAATAGCTCAACTGGTATCATCTTCCCTTGTGGAAGCAACCGGCGAAGATTACACAAAATGGAAGCAATAGCTCAACCGACGAATCCACCTGTTCATTGTGATCTGCAAGAACTTCTTTAGTTTCCTCAGGAATCAGAACCAGTTTTGTTTTCAAATTTTCTAGAACAGACTCCATTAACACAAAATGGAGAGAAAAGATCAAGGGAGAAAAAATGAGAGCAGAAATGGTGCAGATTACACAAAATGGAGAGAAAGAAGCCGGGGAGGAGAAATGAGTGTGAAAATGGTGAACGAGAGAGAAAGCTAGAGCAAGAAAGAAAACTCTAGAAGTACGAAACAAGAAGAGAGACGAGCTCTCAAAGAATATTCTTACACTTGCAGATTGCAAGAGTGAGAATAGGAAGAGAGACGGACTCTTAGAGAAGAGAGATGGGCTCTTAGAGAATATTCTTACACTTGCAGATTGCAAGAGTTAGAATAGGAAGAGAGACGGACTCTCAGAGAAGAGAGACAGGCTCTCAGAGAATTCTTGTCAACCATTTTCTAAAGGTGAGTCTCAAGATGCTTGTCAACCACTCTATGTAGTCCATGTCTGCACCTCACCCATATTCGATGGTAAGATCTGTCGACATAAGTCGAGGGATGAACTTTTGCAAGAGGCACGGTAGGGGTAATCACTGAGCTCAAAAGATTCAGTTCAATCATAACATGATCATATCTTAGAAATTTGAACTTATCATATAATTTTATTACATTTTCTTATCATATTAAAAATATTTTACTTATATATTTCTTATATAAAACATACGACTGAGCTTTAGAAGCTGCCTATGTACCCTAATTGGGATCAAGCCGACCATAGTTCTAACACTTACCACTTTCATAATATAATTGATGCATAAGAGGGGCCCATAATGTAGTAAGAGTTAGGCATCACTTAAACTGATAGCCGCTTCTTTTCACGTGGAAGCAATTCTATACATCTCATTCCGTATAGAGAAAACTTCCAAATCGGATGGCTCAATTAGGTCTTGTGAAATCTTGTGATGGCAACTGCACCATGGGTAGAACGTAACATGATGAATTCGTAATTTACTTGTAACGTGTTAGAATTTCTTCATTTCCACAACTTACGTCTTGCATCATATCTTAGCTTATTTCGCCTGCAGATTTTAACTTATCTTACCTCGCCTATACCTTAAGTCCCACTGCTTATCTTGACTTATCTTAATCTAGTTTATCTGCGGCTTAGGTCCCCCGATTATTGATCGTTGCTTATGATGTATATTATTATTATATTAAATTCAAGTCTTAACCTATTGCAAGCGCACAATGGAAATTATAGTACTAGCATAGGATCGGTCCCACTAGGAAGTTTATTTATCTAATTGCTTTTTATTTATATCCTCTACTTAAATCCTTATCTTAAAAACTTTTATTTATCTTTAAGATCTAATCTATTGGAGAAATATGAATAAAAGAATGGTTTATTAATCTAAAATGCATAAAATAAATCTAAATCATCATTCAGATTGAGGTCGTCAATCCCAATCTTCAGCTATCGGATATCTACGAATTTAAACAGTATCATTACACTATATCTCTAGTTTCTTAGCATTGGTCGTGAATCAAGTCTAAGATCCTATCAATACATATTTAATCTAATCAATAACTTTTTAAAATCTGGGCGTCATTTAAACCTTAGAAAACTGAAGATGAAAAAGAAAAAATCGTTACACTAATCTGTAAATTCTAACTTGAGTCGTCAATTCAAATTAAAACTAAAAGATGTTTACAAAGCTATAAATAAAAGAAAATAAAATCTAATCTAGAAAGCAAATAAATATATCTTTCACCCCTCAGCTGCTGTCGTCAATTACTTCTGAGAAACTAGGATATCTACACTAATCTTCAACACCTAATTACAGTCGTCAATTGCTCTTCAGAAACCTTTGATATCTAATCTACTCTAACTATTATACACTATTTTGATCGAAAGAAAATTCAACCTCAGACATCAATTGATGCTAAAATTCTTCGATGATTATTCCTACACCAAGCTCTCTTATTTATAGATCATAAGGAGTCGGTTTACAAAGACTTCTAATTCTAATAAAAGAAACTACTAAAAATAAAAGATTTCTAATATAACTCTAATTCCTAATTTTATCTTTTCTTGCTTTAAACGATAGATGTGCTTCTGAATTGTTCTCCTTTATTTTAGCAATAGAGTCCTTCGAAATAGATCTTCATCAATCTTCTAGATCCGTAATTCACCAGACTCCTAGAGATCTTCTAATTTGGTTCATGACGGTGATACTCTTCACTCACGTGATCAGTAGTAGCAGTGAATTAAGCCTTCTGTAAAATTATTGATACTAGTTCTGTGTCTCTCTTCTTTGGTGGAAAATCGTAAATTACAATTCTCTCCTTTCAGTATGATTCATAGAGGGAAAATTCATTCTTCAGTTTTATCGTTTTATTGCAAAATCGTAAATGACGATTTTGTATCTTCATAGTGTTCACTCTTATCACTTAGTAGACTTGACAAATGATTCTCTGAAAAATACAATTATTTACTTTTCTCCTTTGAGTGTCTTCTTTTTTCAAAATCGTAAATTACGATTCTTTGGCTTTCATGTCTTTAACTCTTGAAAAATCGTAAAATAGAGATTTTTCATTTTGTTTAGTATGCAGGGCTTCTTCTTTCAGTTCTGTTGTCATTCTTTACTGCCTTTTGACCTTCTTTTGATGAATATTAATAGTTAGGCTCTATTTTACTGTTTATCTCTAATATATGTACATCTGTAAGTTATTAGCAGCAAACTAAAGCCTAGCATCACTATGTTAAGGGTGATAAAATGGTAAATTATGTGACTGATCACACCCCCAAACTTAAGTTTTGCTAGTCCCTAGCAAACAAGGAAACATAAAATATTTAAGCTATGAAATTAAAATGCCACTTTCGTAGGGAGCACGATTGCATTTAGCGGATGCAACAAGCCTTTAAACCCTAGGTGATCCCTAGTGGAGGAGTTGTAGTCTCCTGAAAGTTTTCAGTGAAGTTACCTACAAACTTTCAAATATATTTTTGAAATTTTCAAAATATTTTTCAAAACTAAAAATTCAAATTATAGATTTTTATATACTAATTAGTCAGTCATACATTATATGTTCATTTTTCAAAAATTTCAAATCTTTTATCCTTAGCTTTCCATTATCGCAATCATCCTCTATCAAAACTCAATAATTTCAATTCGGTATAACATGGAGTGTGTGCATATCAGTGAAAAGTTTATTCATTATAGATTTTTCTAAACTATCAATTTTAGAAAATATTTTCATCCAAACTCTCACTTATTGGCATACTCTAAAAAATAATCAAAATTTTTTGGATTCTCACAATATTTGTAGATATATATACAAATTTCATCAGACAATTAACTAAGTAGATAAATCTCATGGAAAGGATAATCAATTCTGTTCATATAAGTTTTTTATTTATTCGTAGTATCTATGTTATATATCTCTACTAGACTCATATTCCTGCAAATCGTAAATCACAAAGGTCTTTCCTTGGGCTTGTATTGGGGCTTTGAGTTTTCAGAAGGTTTCAAAGAAAAAGGTAAAGAGGATTTAAAATTATTTCTGAGAATTTAGCTCTTCCTTCTCTTCTTCTATATTTTTCAGCTTCAGTAAGTATCATATTTTGGATAACTTCTTCCCATATTTTCTTAGTATAAATCCAATTTCTTTTTTCGTTGGAAGCTTTTTGCTTCTCTTTTTCATAAAATCATCTTTTATGATTTCTTCTTTTCTTTTCTTTTCCCATATTTTCATAAGATTGTATTTCTTTTTGCTTGTACCCTTTTCAGCAGATCATTTATCTGTTATGTGCATACTTCTTTCACTCCTCTTCTTCTTATATTCTAAACTCTTAGAAATTGTAAGGGTCAAGGATAGAAAGCTTTCGGCAGTACATATGGTTAAAGATTTATAAAATTTCGATACTAAGACATTTGGTTTTAGTCTTCTAATATGAGTTCAAAAGATAAAAATATTTTGGAATTTTGGCTTTTTGGCTCTGATTTAACAAAAGATGGCCTTTGGTCATTTTCATGATTTACTAATATGAATGTTATGTTGCTTTGATATATTCATTAGACAGTTCTAAACAAACAAATCATCATATTTATAGAATATCTTGATTCTAAGTTTAGCATGATAAGATTTCAAATAGTAAAGAAGTTCAAAGAAATTTAACATGAATAAAAACAGTCTTTCTTTCCCAGAATAAAAGAGGAAATAGGCTCTATAGCTCACTGGTTATATGAATTTAAAACTATAATCTAAAATATTTGCAGTTCAGATTAATCGTATAGTTTCAAACATTTTCCTGATGCAGTATTCTAGAGATGCTTTACTTTGAATTATAACTATTTTTATTTTAATTTTTGAACTATTACTATGATGGATTGGTAAGAATTTCAGATTTTCATATTTTTTGGTCATAATTCTCATATAATGATTAACTAACTAAAAAAATTCTAAAGAAAAAGACTATACTAATATATTATAATGATTTTTTTTTTTTCAAAATTGATATGTATCTCCCCCAAATTTAAATAGGACAATGTCCTCATTGTGGAAAATAGGTGACACACAGGAAAAATATTACCTTACTTTACTGCTATGTCAGTGACCAGGTATATAATATGCAAAAAGAATCAAAATTCTTCCCCTAAACTTAGGAGAAAAATATTACCGATTTTAATGGAAAAATAACAAAATGTTAGATGTTAGTAGTACTTTTAGTAAAAAAAAAACTTTATATATGAACTAAATATTTACAATAATTTTTTTAAATTGTCGAAATCTTCCTACCTATGAGGCTTTAATGATCTAGATAATTTTTTTGTTACTCACTTGATGATGGGTAAGGTACAATTGATATGCTTGGTTGAACTGATTCTGGTAAGGCCAGTACTGGAGAATGACTGCTGGACAATTCTTCATCAGAGTCTATCATTACGGCCATGGAACAATCAGAACTTTCCTCTGTCACAGGCATTGGTTTTGGTTCTTTTTTTCAGCAGCTTCATATGAGACATAAATGTCTTCCTTCTCCACTATTAATGCTTCATATTTCTCCTTTAATGCTCGCATCTCATTACCCTTTTTTGTCACTTTACTCTGTAGTTGGCAAATAACAACAAACATTGCATCTTTCCAGAAAAAACTTTTTCTTTTGTCACAGTGACCCAAAATTTCTTGATGATGGACTCAATCTTTTCCTTTTGTTCAGCACAAATAAGAATCAGGGACTCTTTTTCTCTTGTAGTTTAACTGATTTCCCTTCTTCTTTTGTAAGCTTTTGAGTCTTTTCATTCAGTAATATGATCAGGGTTTGTTCCTAATACTTATGGCCTTTTTCTTGTGTTGTTTCTCTGAAATCGGGATCTACTATGAATTCACCCTGTTGTTCAAGAATATTGGTAATTTTCTCAACATATATTCTCTTCTCCTCTTCCCAAGCTTGTTGTTTTTCACTCATTGCTGTAGTTTGCTACACTAGTTGGGCTTGAAGGGATGAGGTAGTACCCTGAACTTTTTTTTTCTGTCTCTGCTGCCCATCTCGAACCTTGCTCTTGTACAGCTTTTATTCGCAAGCTGTCAAGTATCTCTGCCCATTCTTTGGATGTCAAGGTGGAATCCTGGACTCTCCTTTTTAGTTCTTGAAATTCCACAATCCACTTTCTTACTATTCCTGATAGTTGTTTCAAAGGTGGGATATTTATAGAAATCCATTGCTCTAGTTCCCTCACCTTTCTATTTACTATTGGTAATGGCAATAGATCCGGTTCAAATGTGAGCTGTCATTGCTCGACTACCTTTAATCTTCTTTCAAACTTGGGAATTGATGTGGTGGGGACTGTGGATCCTCAGTAGGTGCTTATCCTCCACGTAGTAATTCTGTAAAGCTCTCTCTCGGTAACTCTGAGCTTTGAGTTGCTTCTACAGCGTGGGCTATGAGAGTTTGCTCGGTATCGGCTGTCTGTTGAGCAACAGGATCCTCTGATGCAAGGACTAGGCTGGGAGTTGCAATTCCAATAGCTTGCTGATCAATTGTGGAAGGAGTTTCTTCTAAACTTTCTAGGATTGGACTCACAGGGCCTGCTTCCATGATGATTAGTAGTATGTCTGCCTCTGTTGAAGGGGACAAAATAGGCCCTGTTGGAGAATCTAGATCCGATTCTTATAGTCTGTTTTGTCTGTAGTTGGTGTTCCGTCCTTAGATATTCTCGTTGTTACTGGGGAGCAGCTCCTTGCTCTCTCAAGGGGTGGAGTAGAAATATTCTCACCTTCTTTCATTACCACTGCTTCAGTGGCTACAATTTCTGCTGGCTATTCTACGGTAGTCTCTAACTGTTCTTGGATGGTTTCTAGTTCAGACAAGACCCCTTTTGGTTGTGCCGAAATAGAGATTTTCTTTTTTATCGCAGAACTTAAGGTTCTCCGATAGGTCTGAGGTGTTAAGCTCTCATTGCTTCAGAGCAATGCCTTCTCCTTGGGATCAATGTTGTATCCCACATTTGCTAAAAGATTTATAATTAGCCCACCAAAGGGTAAATATAATTTACTTGTTTGGTATTTCTTCTGAGGTAACCTCTCCCATACTGTGTTCATCACCTCCAAAAGGTAAGAAGGGACATCGAACCAATAGCGGTGTGCCATTAGGTATAGGGCTTTTGTAAAGAGGGCTCTTTGATGGGTCCCATGTCCCATGGGGTGAACAATTTTTTGAATTAAAACGTCGAAAAAGTGAAGGGATAAGTTCCGCTCCTCCAGGTCTTTTCACAGAAAAAATGATTTATCATTTGGTGGTTTGCCTAGCAAATTTGTGGCCATTTGTATAAAATCTGGCAGGGTCTTGGGTGAAGGTCTAAAGATATTTGCGTTTGGAGTACCAGAGGACAGCCCCTGTCTTTCCAGAGGTGCATTCATCACCCCAACAACCATTATTTTTGTAATCGAAATTGGAAACCCATCAATGGTTGTTGACAAAGTTGGGACTGGTCCCTTGCTGCTATTGCTCATATTTGCATAAAATAGTCTTATCAATCTAGGGTAGGCTTGTGTAACTTTAGGCTCTAGAAAATAGTGGATCCTATCATCCTTAAAGTATTTTATTGCTTCTCCTCCCATCTCTATTTTTTTTAAGGTGTCAACCTCTACTGCAACCTTGACTCCCATGATGTGCTGTTTTATTGAGGCAGGGAGTTTATCTGCTGGTGTATAGGAGGACACTGACTTTTTATCTTTATTTAATTTGGGCCCCCTTTTTGGGTGAGACATAGGATCTTTCTCATTTTTGTCTGAGGGGCCTTCTCTGATAACTACCCCTAAAGATTTGGTTTTCTTTTTGAGGGTCTGTTGCTTTTGATTTGGCTTTAATGGCAATAGACCATGCAATACGATGAATAATGGGGGTGTTATTAGAATTGTTACCTTCCTCGTCTTGCTCGTTTTCCCATTGTCGTTTTCTCTGTTCGTTCGTCATTTTTCTATAAAAGTTAATCAATCATATCAAACTTTGTACAGACAAGTATTAACTAAACAACCTATGCAAATTCCTTTTCATTGAAACATCGTTTCCTTACCTTGTTGATAATTGAAACCCTAATTTGAAAATATGCGATAGATTTTGCTTGTAAGGCTCTCTTAGAACAAAATGGAAAGGCAAAAGGAAAATTTATATTTTGAAAATGTATGGCTGGATTGGATAGCAGAACGGTTAGTATTATAGGGGATTTGAAAAAGAGAGGGAAGCTACAAGAGAAGCAAAATCAGAAGGGTTTTTGAAAATGGGACCGACATATCCCCTTTTTGGAATATATGGGTCCAGTTTTCAGTGATGACCAACAAAGTCGGTCATCACATAAGTTCTACCTAGAATTATAGGTTGATTTTAACTTTTAAGAATCGCAATCACTGCGTTTCTATTTAAACACTCTCACGATCAATCGTAAATCCATAGGATTGTCCATCATAATGGTAAGTATAGGCTACGATATATCACTTCTCAACGATTTCGACCGCAGTATGATACTTTTTAAAAACAAAAACAAGGAAGAAAAAGAAATGAAATAGTTTACATAATTTACAGTTGGAGCTATGGATGAGTCGGTAGCTCGACGATCCATGAAGATTTTTTAATTTGTATTATGGGGAGAAGCTGTCTCCCCCAGGAAAGCTTGGCTTCTAGGATTGTTTATAGGTTGTGTTGGTAGTTGGCCACTTTCTCTCCTTGCCACTTGTGAAGCTAGTTGGCCAATCTGTCTTTCTAGCTTTGTGATGGACTGAGTATGTGAATGAAGGGTCTAAGAAAATTGAGCAAGTTAGTGCAAATCTCTTGAATGCTGGTGCTACTGTTGTTGCAAATCTTGAAGGATTTGAACAATCGTAACATCAGACATATTACTTAGTGGTCCAATCTGGGGTTGTGCCGCTTGTATTTGGGGCCTCTGATGGAAAACATGGGTACGGGGAAATCTAGGCTGCACAGCTGTTGGTGCTAGCTGTGATCCAGCAGTGGAACCATAGTTAAATCCTGGATGGTTCCTCCACAACGGGTTATATGTATTCCCGTAGTCTCCCCTCTGAAAATCCATTACTTGTTCCATTTCCATCATCTCTTGGTATTGCGGTGCAGAAGGGTTTTCAATATATGTGTGAGTCTGGCAATATGACTGGTTTGCTGCGGAGCTATCCAAAGTGTTTGGGTTAGAGTTCATGAGTGTGGCAATTTTTTGCTCAAGGGGTAAAATTTTTGCACTCATGTCGTCCTCAGTTTTTACTTTTTCCTTATTGACTTCATAACCTCCCCCTCTTACGAGCAGGGTATGACAAGCAATATCTGGATCAGTCTGCAGGAAAGCCTATTTCTTATTTTGAAGGATTGGTCAATTTCTCAAATATATCCTATGTCTGCTGGCCGTTTTGAGCCATGAAGGTTCCTCCACTTACAACATCGACTGTTGACTGGTTAGTCTTAGTCAAACCTTGTTAAAAAGTTTACGCTATAAACCAATTAGGCACCTCATGATGAGGGCATTTCTGTAGCAAATCTTTCATCCGCTGCCAACTCTCATGAAATAATTCTTCAGGCTTTTGCCTGAAGTCTTGAATTGCTTAGCGAATTTGGGTTTTTCTACCGATTGGAAAGTATTCAGCCAAAAATTTGGACTGTAACTCCACCAAAGTGGTTATACTTCGGACCGGTAGTGAAACTAATCATGCTTTCACCCTATCCTTGAGAGAGAAAGGGAACAAACGCAGTCTTATGGCCTCCTTATTAGTCGTGGTCTGCAGCATTGTGCAAAGCTCTATGAAGTCCCTTAGATGTTGGTAGGGATCTTTCCTATCAAGCCCATGAAAAGTAGGTAAATTCTGAAGTGTGTGGGGCTTGATCTCATAGTTTTGACCTTTAGCTACCTCTGGTATAATTATATAAGAGGGCTCGGTCAAAGCTACAGGATTGAAGTGCGCTTCAATTGAAAGCTCGTCAGCCATAGTTTGAGGATCTCTTGTAGAGGATCGATTTAATGCAAGTCTGTGTAGGAGAGTCCGCTCAATTTTTGAGTCGTAATCAAAATAGTATAGACTTCTAGACCGCGTATGATGCATACACCAGAAAGGAATTTTTTTTTTTTTTACAAAATTTTTATTTTGGAAGAGTAGGGAGAGAACAAATCTAGGCCTCTGACTTCTCTGATCAGGGGAAGTTGAAACGTTGATTTGCTTATTCCGAATAAACCTGTAAAAGAGTAAGAAGCGATCCAAGAAAAATAAAAATATAAAGAAATATAAAAGAAAAAGATAAATATTGGTTTCTAAAAGAATAAAAATATTAGATAGAAATAGAAATAAAGATAAATTTTGCTTTCCCGACAGCGGCTCCAAAAACTTGATCATTGCTTATGATGTATATTATTATTATATTAAATTCAAGTCTTAACCTATTGCAAGCGCACAATGGAAATTATAGTACTAGCATAGGATCATTCGCACGAGAAAGTTTATTTATCTAATTATTTTTTATTTATATCTTCTACTTAAATCCTTATCTTAAAAACTTTTATTTATCTTTAAGATCTAATCTACTGGAGAAATATGAATAAAAGAATGGTTTATTAATCTAAAATGCATAAAATAAATCTAAATCCTCCTTCTGATTGAGGTCGTCAATCTCAATCTTCAGCAATCGAATATCTACGAATTTAAATAATACCGTTACATTATATCCCTAGTTTCTTAGCATTAGTCGTCAATCAAGTCTAAGATCCTATCAATACAGATTTAATCTAATCAACAACTTCCTAAAATCTGGGCGTCAATCAAACCTTAGAAAACTAAAAATGGAAAAGTAAAAATCATTACACTAAACTGCAGATTCTAACCTGAGTCGTCAATTCAAATTAAAACTTGAAGATGTTTACAAGGCTGTAAATAAAAGAAAATAAAATCTAATCTAGAAAGCAAATAAATATATCTTTCACCCCTCAGCCGCAGTCATCAATTGCTTATGAGAAAATAGGATATCTACACTAATCTTTAGCACTTAATTGCAGTCGTCAATTGCCCTTGAGAAACCTCTGATATCTAATCTACTCTAATTATTATATACTACTTTGATCAAAAGAAAATTCAACCTCAGGCATCAATTGATTCTAAAATTCTCCGATGATTATTCCTACACCAAGCTCTCTTATTTATAGATCATAAGGAGTCGATTTACAAATACTTCTAATTTTAATAAAAGAAACTATTAAAAACAAAAGATTTCTAATATTGTGACAGCCCGAATTTTGGTACCCCGAAACCCGTGCCATCAGCACGACCCTCAAGATCGTACCCTATAACCTTGTACGGAGCATTGGTATAAACAGGCAACCATACATCAAGTAAAGTATAAGAATTTTAGTCTAACTAAGTCTCCATACGTTAATAATAATAATTTAGCATTCCAAAAGTCAGTTTTAGTCCCATGCCAATGCATGAGCAGCAGAACCGACTCGAACCATTGGTGATAAACTGTTCACCCCAGATGGTTCGACAAAAGAAACATCATAATTAGTTACATTCAAAATTAAGGCTTGACATACCAAGCCAGACAGAATGCTCTCAAAACTAATTCTCAAAGTACGCAAGGGGTCTCCTAGAAGAAGTCCTCAGGAGGAGGCTCTAACTCTTCTCCGGGCACGAAATCCGAATCCTCTGGATCCACGTCTCCCGAAGCCTCCGCTGCTGCTAGCACTGGACCTGTGACGTATAG
This sequence comes from Chloranthus sessilifolius, assembly GCA_021018995.1. Taxonomy (NCBI): domain Eukaryota; kingdom Viridiplantae; phylum Streptophyta; class Magnoliopsida; order Chloranthales; family Chloranthaceae; genus Chloranthus; species Chloranthus sessilifolius. The sequence goes on from CM037594.1 coordinate 16,168,764, forward strand.
TCAAAAGGGGTGAACTACATCCTAGCTCAATAGGGAAACACAGTAAACATATAAATTAAGCTCTCACATACATGTTAGAACAGATTTTAAAGCACGATTTATCTGATAGAAATTCTGAGAAAATAATTTAAATAATAGAAAGTGAAATGATAATTGTAACTGTTACTTTACATGATCTTGTTTATTCTCATCTTACTGGTATAGTTACGGATTCGGCCTAATCACTTACATCTTAACTTAAGTAGTCCCCGAGCAATATAGCATCGAGCCCCGATGGAATACCCACCATCGTCATCTAAATAGACACTTGTTATATGTTCTCAATTTCAAAACTACCCAGGCCCCTTTCTCTTAGGTGGCGGGGTCTATTCTCAAATCTACTTCCCTGGGATGTGCTACAAGTGTACGGATTGGCCGCCGTACCGGTCACGGATATCCTGTCGAGTCAGTCGTAGGTATCCCGCCACGTCGGTGGGATATTTTAATCAAACCTTAAATAACAAAAATATCGCATGTGCTTTACATATAGTTATTCACCGTGATTGTACTAATTTTATTACATTAGGCCTTATCACTTTTCTTTTGTTTCACTGTTAGGTTTGATCTGCATCCCTGTAATGCCACTGATTCAATGCATTATTTAGATGCCCATTATCACATTTCCACGTCCCTTGGGGACCTCATGGTTTCATTTTGAATTCACACACACTGACCCGTTTTGGAATCACATTTGATACATGACTATTCTCTTGAATTACTCTACATATATGGTTGTGACGAATTAAAGTACATGTTTCTAGATATTCCCTACCTCAACGCAAATCCAACGCACTCCTTTCTCATAGAGGTTTACACGTAACAATCTCATGTAAAACCTACATTGCATGTGTCAAGGATACCCTTAGAATGATTTCTAGAACCCTTGGGAACCTTAGCTCCCATGAATTATACCAAAAGAATAAATAAAATAAATAAACATGTAGTGCCTCGTGCGAGCAGGGACTATTCCTCGCTCGAGCGGGGACTATTCCTCGCTCGAGCGATCACTTAACCTCGCTCGAGCAAGTACTTAACCTCGCTCGAGCGAGCACTTAACCTCGCTTGAGCGATAAAAATGAGGTACTAATCTCTCACGCGAGCGAGCACTATTCATTGCTCAAGTGGCTACAACGAGGTACTCAACCCTCGCGCGACCGAGAACTATTCATCGCTCGAGCAGCTACAACGAGGTACTCAACCCTCGTGCGAGCGAGAACTATTCATCGCTCGAGCGGCTCAAACGAGGTATCTGAAGCTCACGCGATGCCTAGCTCGAGCGAGCTTTCCCTTCACTAAGGGTATCGCTCGAGCGATCCCAGAATACAGTTTATGCTCATATTTTATATTCCGACCTTGCTCGAGCGAGCCATTTAAACCGCTCAAGCGAGGAGCGATGATAACTAACTCTCGATCCATTCGAGAACTAGTTTCTTACTCCATTTAAGGCCCTATTAATGTCAAAATTATTTGACTAATAATTTATACTTTATATGTAACACACAAAAACATTTAAAACATACCTCAAATCATTAGATCTTATATAGACCTGATCCAAGATCACCCAAATGAGGAGAGTTTCAAAAGCTCTTCCTCCAACCTCTTTCCAGATTATCCACCGGCTCAAACCCAAACGATCCTTTCTAAACCCTCTCCTCTTTCTCTCTATTTAACTCTCCCTTTTTCTAAGCTAAATTAGGTCACGTATGGGAGACTTCTCTCTATTTAACTCTCCACTTATCTAGTGAAAGCTAGTGTGTTTCACACATACACATGTAGTGTGTATATATTAATTATGGTTTCCTTGTGAACCACAAACACATGTGCATGGTACGTGGCGTGCACGGTTCCCAAAAGTCAGGGTTATGACATTCTCCCCACCTTATAAAATTTTCGTCCTCGAAAATTGACAATACACTAGAAAATCAGTACAACTAGAAAAAAGCCTTCGAATAGGCTGACTCTTTAGCAAAATTAGTTAATTAAGCATTTGGTCCAATGACCCGAAATGAGGCCTATATTAAGCAATTATAATCTACACTCTATTTGTACAAAATAATAAGACACTTGTATCAATCATCCTAAATATCCTAGAACCCTCTTAACAGCTATTTTCACAATCAGAATGACATTCATCCTACTTCAATCAATGAGAACTTGCACAAGAAATCACGCACTACTACACAATTAAGTATTTCCACAGACATTGTACCAAATAGACCCATTTGATCAAAAATATATATATCTATACCAAAGTCATAACCATGTCCACCATAAATTTTGTGACAATCATGTCACGATTGTTTTAAACAAAAAGTATCACATCACAACATGAAATATTACATTGCAGTTTTTCAAAACGAATTTCAAATGATAGGTGACGACCTAATCGTCATCATCATCGTCGTTGTCGTCCTCGTCCCCATCATCACCACCGCCAACAACCTCCCTGGCGGTAGTGGCACCAGCTGTTGTGGTCTTGGTAGTAGGACCCGAGCTAGATGCGCCAAAGATAGCACCTCGCATAGCACCGATGCGCTCCCGGTATGTCTGCGGAAACGCATGGCCCATGAGGTCGATGAGGAGAGACTCCTGGAGCCGCTGATGTAGCCAGATCTCCCGCCCTTGTAGGAGGATCTCCAGCATCATACTACTGTCGGTGGCAGGGAAAGGCTGGGGAGATGAAGTGGAGGCAGCCGTCGGTCCCGTCGATGGTGGCTGGGACGCTTGTCGGGCAATCTGACGATCCCGCTTCCTAGTTATACTGTTTTGGAGGCTCTTCAGGTTTCTGCTTAGGTCTTGGGCGAGGAACGGGACGACGTTATCAGTTAGCACTAGCTCATCCGTTCTAATTTGAAAGCCTTCCTTCCCATTCCGTGAATCAATCAGTCGTGAGATCAAACGGGCATAGGGTAGTTGGTTGATAGGTGGTGGAATGGCACCCTTCTCATTTCTTTTGTAGGCATGTATAATACCCTTGATAACGACCATAGGGGCGCTAAACCACCGATTATGGAACACGGAGTACAGAGCCCGTAAAAATGTCTCGCGGTACTCTTGGTCATGGCCCGTCGGGTGTAAATTTTTCTTAAAAATTATGTCTAAAAACCACCTATGTCGTGGCAACTGCGATCGAGTGATCGACTGTCCGGATGCGGTGGCACCGCTAGTTATATCGGCAATGATGGTTGGGAACCCTACGTTCCCAGAAAATGGTGGTAGAGAGAGTGGGCTTGGGGTGTACGTATGAGGGCATTGCATGGCAGTGGAAACCTCGGCACTACCAAAAACAAGTTGTCTCCTATCTTTGTTCACGAGGATCATATCCTCATTCATGTTCGGTTGAAGAGTTTGGTAAAATAATCTTACGAGTCTCAGATAGTACCGAGCTCCAAAGGGTGCTAATAGTGGTCTCATATGGTTGTTTGTGAGGAAATCTGAGGTCCATTGGGTGGACGTAGGATCCCCAAAACAAGAGGGATGAATCTCACATTCGGTCTCAAAGACCTTTGCTCCCCACCAATCATCTAGTTGGATTGGGGCACGAGATGGGGATGGGGGTGGTTGTGGTGCTTGTGGTACCCGCGACGATGGCGATCGAATCGCCACCCATTTTCTAGGTTGGGGGTTAGGGTTTGTGAAAGCCATTTGACGTCCAAAGAAATTTTTTTTTCAAATAAATAAGATAGACCTAGGGTAGATTTCACCTTTTAAAAAGATTTTGATGGATCGAATCGTCCGAATCCGGCTCGAAATCGTAAAAGGAGCTTAAAAATCCAAAACCCTAAACCCCGCTCGCCCAATCTCCCTCGCTTGAAGATGAAATGAGCGAACCTCCTTTTTATACCCTGGCCTCGCTCGAGCGGTCAATAATCCTTGCTCGAGCGATAAATAGTCCTCGCTCGAGCGAGTTCAGAACATTTGGCATTTTTGATTTTATATGGCTCGCGTGAGCGAGCATAAGTCATCGCTCGAGCCAGCCTAGAACAGCTTTTCTGGTTCCTTTAACCTCGTATTTTTATTCTAATTTCCTCTAACTTCCAACATCTCTCTTAGCATGATTTTCTATGTCGTACCTTTGGAATTCACTCACAAATGGGCTCCGCCAAAATTGAAGTTAATATGCTCAAAATTTTACCAACTTATTCATCCGTTTCAGATAGCATTTTCGCACATTGACAGTCAAAATATTACGTATCATAACACTTAAACAAAAGAAACTAGCTAGCGTTCTCAAACAAACTAGGATATTGTTCTTTGACATCTGCCTCATGCTCCCATGTTACTTCCTCGACCAGATGATTCTTCCATCGAACAAGCACTAACGGAATCACCTTGGTGCGCAGTACTTGCTCCTTTCTATCCAATATCTCTGCTGGTTCCTCTATCATGCTCATATCCTCATGCATCTCAAATGCTTTTTCGCTCAACAGGTGATCAGGGTCATTAAGATACTTCCTGAGCATAGATACGTGGAATACATTGTGTACCTGATCAAATAATGGTGGCAATCCAATGCGGTAAGCAACTTCCCCTACTCGACCTAGAACCTCAAATGGTCCAAGATAGCTAGGACTCAACTTTCCTCTCTTTCCAAATCTCATCACCCCCTTCATAGGTGACACTTTCACGATGAAGTTCATAGAGATCGATTCTCACTTCCATTCCGGTATAGGTAGAGGCTGCAATAATCCCACGGGGTGTCTATGATCGATCTTCACTTGTTGGCACGTCAAACACCGCGACACGTACTCTGCCACGTCTTGCTTCAAACCTCTCCACCAGTAATTCTTTTTCAAGTCCTGATACATCTTTGTGCTACCCGGGTGAATCACATAGTTGGATTTGTGAGATTCATCAAGAATTGTTCATCGTAAATTGGCATTATCCGGAATGCAGAGACGACCCTTGAACAATAAGGTACCATCCTCCTTGACCGAGAATTCAGATCTAATGCCTTCAGTTGCATCTTGATGAATCTTGGTTAGCGTCGGGTCTTTCATCTGTAGCTCATGGATATGCTCAAATATCACCGGTCTCACTGATATATTAGCCAAGAAGGCTCTTGTAGCTTGCGACTCGACGTTCGCATCATATAGTGCCAGATATTCAAATAACTTCCATCGGTGCATACCCAAAATCAAACTAGCCAACTGAGCTGAACCCTTCCGACTCAAGGCATCGACCACTACATTAGCCTTGCACGGATGATGCTATGGAGCAGTCATAGTCTTTGAGAACTCCATCCATCTGCCTTTGCCTCATGTGATCTTTACGTATAAACAAATATCTTGGTGAAAATCTCAAAAGTCTCACCGTACAAGTAATGTCGCCAAATCTTCAATTCAAAAATGATCGCTGCTAATTCTAGGTCATGTGTCAGATAATTCTTCTCATGCTCTTTCAACTGTCTCGATCCATACGCTATCACCTTTTTGTGTTGATTAAGCACGCAACCCAACCCACTATACGAAGCATCCTTTGTATCTTGTGAACCCTCCTTTCCTGAAGAATCGCTATCTTTGGGTGAAGTGAGTCTCTTCTTGAGTTCTTGAAAACTCTTCTCGCATGCCTCACTCCATTCGAACCTTGCATCTTTTCGTGTAAGTCTGGTGAGTGGTCCTAATATCTCTGAAATCCCTTCAACGAAATGTCAATAGTAACCCGCTAATCCAAGGAAACTACGAACGTCGGTCACGGTCTTTGGTTGCTCCCAATTGACCACTGCTTCTATCTTTGCTGGATCTACAGTGACACCATGCTTTGAGACGACATGTCCCAAAAAGCTAACTTCTTCTAACCAAAACTCGCACTTGCTGAGCTTGGCGTATAATTGGTGTTCACGTAGAGTCTGTAGGGCTATTCTCAAGTGCTTCTCATGCTCTTCCTTTGATTTTGAATAGATCAGGATGTCATCAACAAACACTACGACACAAGAGTCTAGGTGTGGTTTAAACACCCTATTCATCAGATCCATGAGTGATGTCGGGGCATTTGTTAACCCAAATGACATCACTAGGAATTCATAGTGTCCGTACCGAGTCCTAAATGCAGTCTTCTGAATATCCTCTGACTTGACTCTCAACTGATGGTATCCAGATCACAGATCGATCTTAGAAAAATATTTTGCTCCTTGCAGCTGATCGAACAAGTCATCTATTCTATGTAAAGGATATCGATTCTTAATAGTGAGTTTATTCAATTACCGATAGTCAATGCATAGCTGTATTGACCCATCCTTCTTCTTTACGAACAAGGCCGGTGCTCCCCACGGAGACACGCTCGGTCTTACAAACCCCTTGTCCATGAGTTCTTGTAACTGCTCTTTCAACTCCTTCAACTCAGCAGGAGCCATTCTATATGGCACTTTAAAAACAGGCTCCGTTCCTGGTGCTAAGTCGATGGCGAATTCCACTTCCCTTTCTGGAGGTAATCCTAGTAATTCCTCCGAAAAGACATCTTCAAATTCTCGCACCACGCCTATCTCAGAGATAACATTCTTCTCTTCTTTATGCTCCTTCAAGAATGCCAAGTATCCACTACACCCTTTTCTGATCAAACGCTCGGCTTTGACTGCCGAGATGAGTGGCATATGCGTCGACCTCTCTCCTCGAAATCGAAATGATCTCCTTGTATTGGTTCTGAAAATGACGACCTTGTTCCTGCAATCTACCGCCGCATAGTGAATTGACAGCCAATCCATGCTAAGGATCACGTCGAATCCTTGCATGTCTAACAGAATTAGGTTCGTCGGTAGTTCAAAGATGTCTCCATCAATGATTCTCACGATCACGAAGTTGCAATCCTTTTCGATATCAATCGATTTCCCAGTAGGAATAGTCACGGTTAACACAGTCTAACTCCTCTGGGTTAACCTTCATCCTCTTTGTGAAGCAAGGGGTAACAAATGAGTGGGTAGACCTCGGGTCTATCAACACTCGAGCTTCATATGTCACATTGTTTCCCTTCTTATAGATTTGTAACGTACCTAATCATACATGCACATATATATAATGTCTATCATCATACTAGAATTTATTACATGCAGTTTCTTTTCTATTTTCTATATGGATGCACCTTCTCTATCTAAAGTTTTCGAGAATTAAAATTCTTTATTTTAAAGAAATCTCACCTTGGATCACATCATTTGTATTTTGAGCCTCTTAAGCTGTGACTGCGTAGGCTCTCCCTTGGACGATCGACTTCCTTGCTTGTATCGGTCGTGGCATAGGAGCTGAAGTCATCTTATCCTTGTTCAACTCAGGACAGTCTTTAATCATGTGGCCCATCTTACCACATTTAAAATAACCTCGCATCCCCTGTCTGCAATCTATCATTTTGTGAGACTTACCACACTTGGCACAAGTCTCCCCCGGTGTGGAAGAAGCAGCTCATGAAAAGCCTTGTGTAACTATAGCCCCAGTGGAAAAAGCGGGACTCTCATACCTCATCGGTCTCCCCGACGCAAGCAATGGAAATCTTTGATGAGTGGTCTGTTGTGCGGTTCTCCCATACCCTGCTTGGAACGGTTGTCTCTGATTCAGTGCTATGAATCTCGACTTTTTGTTCATTGGTTTGTAGTTCCCAGTCCTTCCTTGATCTACATTTCCTCTTCCCTGTTGTTCCCTCTGACGGTATCGGTTATTGTTTTCTTCTTCTACTACTAATGCCTTACTCATGACCTCCCCATAGGTCTTCAGTTGAAATGGTGCAACTCCTCCTCGTATATCCGGCCTTAAGCCCTGTTGGAACCTCTTTGCTCTCATCACATCAGAAATTACGTAATCTGGAGTGAAATGAGTAAGTCTCATGAATTCCACTCCGTACTCCCTTACTGTCATCTTTCCTTGCATGAGATGTAAAAATTAGATCTCCATTTGATTCCTCACGACTTTCGAGAAGTATTGTTTGTTGAACTCTTCAACAAATTCATCCCACGTCCAGGGCATATATGGAGTTTCCTGAGCCCTAGTCCATGAAATAGACTTCCACCAAGGCCTAGCCTCCCCATCTAACATGTAAGCTGCCCAATGGACGCTCTCATCCTCCATACATGTCAGTACGCTAAATACTTTCTCCATTTCACTCAGCCAATTTTCAGCTGCCATGGTGTCTGCCTACCCTGAAAAGCTAGGAGGTCTCATCCTCCTAAATTCGATAAATGCAGAAGCCACTGGCAGTGTAGGCCCTACTGGAGGCGTAGGTGGCTGATATTGCCCGGGGGCGGTATGAGCTGCCAAGGATGCTGCTTGTGCCATGGCAGTTATCATAGTTTCCATAGTATGCATCATCCTCTGACGCTCCTCTCTCTCTTCATTTCTTTCTCTCACTCTATCTTGTTCTCTCTGATCTCGATCCTAACAGTCTCGATCCTGATTTTCTGCTTGATCTTGGTTCTCTTGGCCACTACCTTCGGGAACCTCCCTATTTCTCAATGGCACTCTGTTCGTAGGCAAAATGAACTCATCTCTTCTGCGCAAATTCCTATAATGACCGCCCCTGGGTCGGCCTCTTCCCCTAGGAAACATAACAGTCTGCATGAGAAACCACAGTTTCGTTAGCAGAAGTCCCTATGCTCTGACAAAAGGAATGATTGTCAGAATTCTAAAAGAAACGACTCTGATACCAACTATGACAACCCAAATTTTGGTACCTCGAAACTCATGCCATCAGCACGACCCTCAAGGCCGTACCCTATAATCCTGTACGGAGCATTGGTATAAACAGGCAACCATACATCAAGTAAAGTATAAGAATTTTAGTCTAACTAAGTCTCCATGTGTTAATAATAATAATTTAGCAATCCAAAAGTCAGTTCTAGTCTCATGCCAATACATGAGTAGAAGAACCGACCCGAACCATCGGTGATAAACTGTTCACCCCAGATGGTTTGACAAAAGAAACATTGTAATTAGTTACATTCAAAATTAAGGCTTGACATACCAAGCCGTACAAAATGCTCTCAAAACTAACTCCCAAAGTACGCAAGGGGTCTCCTAGAAGAAGTCCTCAGGAGGAGGCTCTAACTCTTCTCCGGGCACGAAATCCGAATCCTCTGGATCCACGTCTCCCGAAGCCTCTGCTGCTGCTAGTACTGGACCTGTGACGTATAGTCAAAAGGGGTGAACTACATCCTAGCTCAATAGGGAAACACAGTGAACATATAAATTAAGCTCTCACATACATGTTAGAACATATTTTAAAGCACGATTTATGTGATAGAACAATTTAAATAATAGAAAGTGAAATGATAACTGCAATTATTACTTTACATGATCTTATTTATTCTCATTTTACTGGTATAGTTACAGATTCGACCTAATCACTTAAATCTTAACTTAAGTAGTTCCTGAGCAATATAACGTCGAGCCCCGATGGAATACCCACCATCGCCATCTAAATAGACACTTGTTATATGTTCTAAATTTCAAAACTACCCAGGCCCCTTTCTCTTAGGTGGCGGGGTCTATTATCAAATCTACATCCCTGAGATGTGCTACAAGTATACACGGTCATATTGCATTCTCACGGATATCCTAATCAAACCTTAAATAACAAAAATATCGCATGAGCTTTACATATAGTTATTCACCGTGATTATGCTAATTTTATTACATTAGGCCTTATTACTTTTCTTTTGTTTTGCCGTTAGGTTTGATCTGCATACCTGGAATGCCACTGATTCAATGCATCATTTAGATGCCCATTATCACATTTCCACGTCCCTTGGCGACCTCATGGTTTCATTTTGAATTCACACACACAGACCCATTTTGGAATCACATTTGATACATGACTATTCTCTTGAATTACTCTATATATATGGATTTGATGAATTAAAGTACATGTTTCGAGATATTCCCTACCTCAATGCAAATCCAACGCACTCCTTTCTCGTAGAGGTTTACACGTAACAATCTCACATCAAACCTACATTGCATGTGTCAAGGATACCCTTAGAATGATTTCTAGAACCCTTGGGAACCTTAGCTCCCCATGAATTACACTAAAAGAATAAATAAAATAAATAAACGTGTAGCGCCTCCCGCGAGCGGGGACTATTCCTCGCTCGAGCGATAAAAATGAGGTACTAATCTCTCACGTGAGCGAGCACTATTCATCGCTCGAGCGGCTACAACAAGGTACTCAACCGTCGCGCGATCGAGAGCTATCCATCGCTCGAGCGGCTACAGCGAGGTACTCAACCCTCGCGCGAGCGAGAACTATTCATCACTCAAGCAGCTCAAACGAGGTATCTGAAGCTCACGCGATGCCTCGCTCGAGCGAGCTTTCCCTTCACTAAGGATCTCGCTCGAGCGATCCCAGAACACAGTTTATGCTCAGATTTTATATTTCGACCTCACTCGAGCGAGCCATTTAAACCGCTCGAGTGAGGAGCGATGATAACTAACTCTCGATCCGTTCAAGAACCAGTTTCTTACTCCATTTAAGGCCCTATTAATGTTAAAATTGTTTGACTAATAATTTATACTTTATATGTAACACACAAAAACATTTAAAACATACCTCAAATCATTAGATCTTATATAGACCTGATCCAAGATCACCCAAATGAGGAGAGTTTCAAAAGCTCTTCCTCCAACCTCTTTCCAGATTATCCATCGGCTCAAACCCAAACGATCCTTTCTTAACCCTCTCCTCTTTCTCTCTATTTAACTCTCCCTTTTTCTAAGCTAAATTAGGTCACGTATGGGAGACTTCTCTCTATTTAACACTCCACTTATCTAGTGAAAGCTAGTGTGTTTCACACATACACATGTAGTGTGTATATATTAATTGTGGTTTCCTTGTGAACCACAAACACACGTGCATGGTACGTGGCATGCACGATTTCCAAAAGTTGGGGTTATGACAAATATAACCCTAAATCCTAATTTTATCTTTTCTTGTTTTTGACGGTAGATGTGCTTCTAGATTGCTCTCCTTTATTTCTGTAACAGAGTCCTTCAAAATAGATCTTCATCAATCATCTCAGATCCGTGATTCACCAGACTCCTAGAGTTCTTCTAATTTGGTTCATTGCGGTGATACTTTTCACTCACGTGATTAGCAGTACCAGTGAATTAAGCCTTCTGTAAAATTGTTGATACTGATTCTCTGTCTCTCTTCTTTAGTGGAAAATCATAAATTATAATTATCTGCTTTTAGTATGGTTCAGAGAGGGAAAATCGTAAAAGATGATTCTTCAGTTTTGTTGTTTTGTTGCAAAATCGTAAATGACGATTTTGTATCTTCATAGTGTTAACTCTTATGACTTAGTAGACTTGATGGATGTTCTCTGTAAAATATAATTATTCACTTTTCTCATTTGAGTGTCTTCATTTGGAAAATCGTAAATTACGATTCTTTGACTTTCATAGTCTTTCACTCTTAGAAAATCGTAAAATTGTGATTTTTCATTCTGTTCAGTATGCAGGGCTTCATCTTTCAATTATGTTGTCATTCTTTACTTTTTTTAAGCTCCTTTTGATGTATATTAACACTTAGGCTCTATTTTACTGTTTATCTCTAATATCTGCACATCTGTAAGTTGTTAGTAGCAAATTAAAGCCTAGCATCACTAAGTTAAGGGTGATAAAATGATAAATTATGTGAGTGATCAATTATATTTTTAGGTTCACGGCTTAGGTTCTGTTCACTTTCTTATTCTTATAGGCTCACGGTTTAGGGCCCGTTCACCATTTCTTAACTTGACTTAACTTGTCACCCTTATTCTTAACAAGGAACATATCCATCATATCATTACCTTAAATTGTAACTTAAAATAACTTAGGTGCATAGACAATAGCCTAAGACAACATATAATAATATAGGAATACCTATCGTCGATAGTTGGCCAACTTATATCACCGGATGCAAACATCCTACTATGTCGCTGAATGCTTATTTGTATTTTGACTTTGAATGAGCCGTGATGTGATTAACCTTCCAATCACATCTTATGACAAGTCATGAAGATAACACCGCAATCCTCACACTATAACGTCTCATACCATGTATCACACAATATATATATGTGTGCCACTCATATTATGTATCACATAGCTCATAATGAACTTAGACTATTCTTAAATCTTACATCATTATCATGTATCACATAGCATATCATGAACTTAGAATATTCTAACATCTTGCATCATTTTTCATTCATACTTGACTGTACTCAAGGGGTTCTTGAGTCCCAATGTGTGCATTGTAATATTAGTTTTACACACGCACAATTAATAATAGTAATAATATACGGACACATTTCATATACATTATTGATTATATAATTATAAATTTATATTAATAGTCATCAGTGTATACACTAGACGGGTCCGTGTGCATATGAACCACTAAGAGGGTTTGCGCCCGTGTACATATAAATAACAAAAAAGATTTTAGTGTATACAAATAAATAAATGGGCTTGGCCCATATGCATACAACTAAAGGAATAGGCTTCGACCTTACACAAAAAGTCAATAAATTGACTTGGACCCATTTGTATAAGGATATGAACCTTGGGCCTAGTTCACAAGATAAACGGCCTTGGGTCTAGTTCAATTCTCCTACAGGGCCAAGGGCTTTGGGCTTCTTCATAATGACAAATGGCTTTAGGCCTGTTTCAGTTTTAAAGAAAGGCTAGGATGATTTGATAAAATAAGAAGGGGTCTATATATGTCATGGGCTTTTGTCTTTTCTTTTCTTTTTTGTTAATCAAAAAAGGGCTTCTCCGCATATGGAAAGAAGACCCACAATTTGAAAATTGGGGGTTGATCGATTTTAAGTTTAACCCTTGTAAGTCCACAAAATCTATTGTAGCAGGGTAAGAACATGGGTGTCGAGCCCACAGGGAAATGTGAAATTTATCTAATCCTTTCAGAGATTTAAGAAACCCAAGGAAGTACCAAGGAAAAAATTCAATTCACCAAACACTTATCACACTATTTCTAAATGCAAGAAAAATAAACTAATCTGAGCAAAATGATTTCTGATGAATAAAAGAACAATATTTCGGAATGATCAAGGAATATGCTACCCCAGACTTATAACTTTTCTACCATTAAACCCACAATTTCATTAAGCATCAATCACACCATCATTTATCTAGAAGAATGATTCGTAAGAAAACATAATCATCAATCCGGCATACCCTATCTAAAAATGATGACTCAGTCTATCATTGCGGTATGAATCATATAAAAAGCATAGTATCTCAAGATGTTTTTAGATCACGAAAATAGGCACATAATCGCTCTGCAGCCTAGATCAGCCTCCAGGTCCAGATCTAGCGATTATGGTCGTTGATACGTGCAATCAACGGTCATAATAAAACATTCAACATATATTCAATCAAACACACTTTTAGCAGAACGATTCCATGATGACATTAGGAACTTATGGAGTTAACCGTAAAATGTTACTTATCTGGGGATCGCATCCTCCTCGAACAACTGATTTAGCCGCTCATCCTTGGTGTACGATCTCTTTACACATTCAAAGCCATTCTATTTTTCAATTATCACCAAAGATCTTTTTTACAATGCCTTTCCTAAATACAATCTATAATTTCATAAAATGTAAAAGAAAAACAATGCAAAAATCTAAGTACAATCTACCCAGATAAGAAGAATGTAAGAGAAGAAGAAGAAAAGATCTCTCTAAAACAAGAAAAATCAGAGCAAAAAAATAATAAAAGATCTCCTCAAGGCAAAGCCGTAGCTTTCTTTTTATAGGGCCGAACAAACCCTATCCCTAATAGCCTCAATCGATTGAGAATTGAATCTCAATCGATTGACTTTTAATTCAAAGTAAGTGGGGACAGAGTTGTCTTCTCCTGTCAATCGATTGACATTCATATGTCAATCGATTGACACATAGGGATAGAATCTTCATCCTCTGGGTGGATGTTGAGCTGCTTCACGAATTTCGATGCTTCCTTTGACCTTTTTATCCATAGCCCTTGTGTAGCCTTTAATTTCCCTCTTTTATACTCTTTAACGATCCAACGGTCAGAAATACCTGTAATCATTAAAACCTCATAACAACTATCAGATGCTTTCATTGGACAGCTAAATGTAGGGATTAAGGTGCGAAATATAGTCACATTTCGGCACCGATCACACCCCCAAACCTACACTTTGCTAGTCTTCGAGCAAAGAGAATGAAAATTATGTGAAAGTAAATAAAACTAACATCTTAACAAAAATTTAAATGCCACTTCGTAGGGAGCACGATTACATTTAGCCTATGCAACAAGCCTTTAAACCCCTAGGTGATCCCTAGTGGAGGAGTAGTGTCTTCTGAAGGTTTTCAACGAAGATACCTACAAACTTCATAGCTTATGAATTTCAGAATTGTAGTCATACCCTTGCATGGTTAATTATCCATGAATTCTTATAAAATGCTACTGTCCATGCTTATTTTTGTAATGCTCAATCAATTTAGTTCATTGCTTTTCCACTGATCATAATTCATGCCCATAGTGTTATGCACTTATCACTGCTACAGTTCTGCTATCTGAGAATAAGTTTAAACTAAAAGTCCTTAGATTCCATGTCTAAACTCAATTTTCACCACAGGTATGCACTCAAAATAAAATCGCTCCTGATGAATATCTATATTTTTCACTCATATGTGAGATTGGAATTACAATACAAATTAGAGAAATCTCACAGGTTGTAAGAAAGACGGTGCATCAAAGAATTTTTAAAAAAGAAATCTCACTAAGAAAGATATTTTTATTTTAAACATGCATATGCCAAGCACCATAGACATTGTATAATCACTCTCCACAAGGCATATACCATTCATGATTGGATCAAAAAGGTCTTTTCTAAGGTTGTAACGGGGCTCGGGTGAAGGTTGAGAACGAAAGGGAAAATTGGATTCAAATTTCTCTGAAAAATTGGTAAAAGAGACATAATTGATTTTCTGATATTTTTTGAATTCTCTGGTACCTTTTCTCTTCATTACACTTTTTCTCTTTCTTTTCTTTTTCTTCTTATTTTTAATACCACTTTCATATATTTCTCTACTTCTTGCACTAACTTGAATTTTTTTTTTCTCTCTCCTTTTATATTTTTCTGCCATATATTCCTTACAAATATAACTGCCATAGCTCTCGATTTCCTTCCTTGGTCTCATCCCTAATTTCTCAGAGATAAAAGGGTAAGACTGTTTCAAATTGGTGTGGGATATAGTCAATACAACTTAACAAGGAATATTTAAAGCAAAATCTTTCAGTTGAGGCTCAAAGGGGTGCGACAAGATAAATCAATATAAGGTGGGGCATTTGGGAAAAAACGAGCCAATAATGGCCTTAGATAATTTCCTTTCACGATGATAATGATGCCTATTTGCCTCGAGTTTTTATACAGTGATTTCTAGTGTAATGGTATAACACACGTAAAATCAACAAATCAAGATAAAATATATGAAATTTCAACAAATTAAGCAGGAAATTCAAAGATACTCCGAATTTATTTCAGCACTCATCAAGAACGAGGACACAGTTCCAAGGCTCACTAGGTTTTAGTCTTTCTTTGAGATCTTAGGATTTCAAGTTATACGCTTAATTCTCAGATTTGGAATTAAAGCAAAGTGATGGTGCACAATATCCGGTTATAGATCATGAATATCGTTATCAACTTATGATGAAATTAATGAGCATTTATAAAATAAATCTGGTGCAATGACAATTTCTAAATGAATTTCCGGTCATCAACACTTTAAGAATATGAGTGTAAAATTCGAAATTCATAAGTCTAATGGTCATCAGTCAATCGATTGAGACAATTCTCTCAATCGATTGACTACTACAAATTTTCAATAGGCTAATGGTCATCAATCGATTGATTGAGACAATGGTCTCAATCGATTGACTGATACACTTTTAAGATCCGAAAAACAGCCTTTTTTTTGTAGAAATTAATCGAAAATACCCCCCCAAACCTGAATTGTCCAATGTCCTCATTGGCTTTGCATTTTGAAAAGTATGTGAGACCCCCCCCAAACCTGTTAAATGCAATCGAGGACCAAGAAAGCAGACCAAGTGAAAGGTATTGTGCTTGAAAATTAAAACACAAATAGGTACTAAACTAAATATTTATTAAATGTATGCACATTATTACACTGATTGGAAATTTAAAGAAAAAAAAACCTAGTCTAAAACAAATTTAACCATAACCTAAACTAAAACTTGATAATTAGATAAAAATAAAAAGGACTCCTAAAACTAGACCCTACGGCTGACAGTCCTAATCTCTTCAGTCATCCATGGTGGATCTTCCTTCCTTCGGCTTCGGAAACGCATAATTCCACATCTCGTTGGTGATCCCTCCCTCGCGTGGTGGTGGAATAAGTGCGTGGTGCGGAGATGGTGGTGGAGTAGAAGGCGGTGGTATGAGAAGCGGGGGCGGATTCAATTCTGCCCACAAGTGGGTCGGAATCAAATTCTTTGATGGGTCATTGATGGCATTGGCGAAACGAGCAAAACTCGATCTGACTTCTATAGTTGATTCATCATCAAGATTGATGACTTCGCGATTCGATAAATCGAGCGGTGGTTGTGGAGAGTGGTAGCGTGCACATTTTCGCACTGGTTCCATCAATTTTTTCACAGCAGATCGGGTACGATACCGAATAGAAGCCATAACTAAAGCTTAGGGAAGGAGAAAGAATTTTCCTGACTAAAGGGATGTAAAGGACTACCCTAAAAGTGGTTTAAATAGAGAAAACTTCCTAAGTATGGACTCCTAGGATTGAAAGAACACTCCTAATCTTAGGACTTTATGGACGGTGCAAATCTCGACTTTTGGAAGTGGAAGAGGCAGCTTTTCCGAAAATATACATCAGTCGATCGACTGACAATGTAGTGTCAATCGATTGACATAAGATGCCAAAGAAAGTTTAAGCTACCTTTTTTGAAACAGTGTCCTGAGAGAGACTTTCTTTCCCTAACAGATTAGAAAGTTTCTAATGCTGGAGTCAATCGATTGAGAGTTATCCCTCAATCGATTGACTAAGTGGAGTTAATTTTCAAGAAATTTAGAACTTAATTTTCTTAATCGATTGAGAGTGGCATCTCAATCGATTGACTGATGCACTTATGCACCAATCCGAGAATGAACATAAAAATTAGCACACCAAAAATACTCCGATTGCATTCATTGAAATGATTTGATTACACCATTGATCCTATCATCAACTAAACTAAAAACACATCAAACAAAAGAAAACAACAAACACAAACACTAACAAACACTAAACATCATCATCATCAAATTTAGGGTCTCCCTCCTTATCCATCGCCGCTCGCGCTCCTGCGATGAATCCGTCGGCACGCCCAGGGAACGATTCCCGGGCCATCTGCATGAGGAGTGAAGTCTGAAACCTAGACCGTCGATCAATAGCTCCCACAGTGGTACTCAACCCATCCATCTGCACCTCGAGGCGAGCGACTGTTGCCTCGGCATTAAAATCGGGGACCTCTTCAGGACGAGGCTGTCAAATCCCGCTGCGTTGGCGTTGTGCGGGGTTTGGTTGGGGAGGAGGAGGTACTTCATCGACTTCAATTGGAGGTGGCGTCACATGTAGAATAGCTTTTATGCTCTTATCCCAAACGTTCGTGCCGTAGTGATAAAATTGCATATCACCCATCTCTTCATCATCATAAATCGGGCACCCAACTTGGTCTAGAAGATGCATCACATAGTGTGGGAAATGTAAGAGAATAGCTGCTCGCTTCTGTGGTTTGGTGGTGATCACAATGTCGCTATGACATCAATATATCTCTTCAAGCATCAAACCAGGCGCATCAAACCAAGTATTTGTGTGCGCCGCGTACAGTGCTAACACCCTATTGTTCGTCCTCTTGCTCTTCGTGCCATGCGGTAGCAAATTGTTTGACATAACGATGTCCCAAAATAAGATGTCCATTGGTAGGACTTCTCTTTTAGTGACCAAACCGGTCCCGCGTCGTCCTCCACACATTTTGTTGATCATAAGGTCCTGACTGAGATCAATGGTGGGATTGATGTGGTGGTTCAAGGGGCGAACCACGTAGAAATTGAAAGCCCGTGCAAGATCGGCATCATGCAAGTTGTATCTCCAATTGTCGATCTCGAGGTGGATGAACGGTAATCCCATTGGTGACACTGTAGCGGATACCCATTCCATGTTTTGGTAAAATAGTCTTATAATATGGAGAACAAAACATCAATGGAAGGAGGAGAGAGCAACATTTTCAAGTGTTGGGCCTTGATGAATTTGATTGAACGGGCGCATTCTGCGATGCGACATTATTTGGCGAGATTGAAGAAATTCTCCATTTGAAACTAGCGATCCACGTACTCGTCATCAGAAATGCGCATATGGGTGTTGGCGGGACGAGGTGGTCGGTATATCGGTGGTCCAGGCGCTGCCATTTCGATCGTACGAAGAGAACAAAAGATCAAACCTCGGATTGGAGGTAATTTGAGATGAAGGGACCACGGGTGTCTCCATTATATAACATGAATGTCAATCGATTGAGGGTGGATCCTCAATCGATTGAAAACGGTTGGCCTCCACCACGTCGCGAGAATTTGAAAAGACACTAGGCATGCGGATGCGACGTGGTACAATCCACTCATCCACTCTTAATGTCAATCGATTGACACAGTGATGTGAATCAATTGAGAATACCTTTTCGCAAAAAGTCGCACCGTTTAGGTGCCTCGGGAATAGAGGGAGTTAATAAGCAATCAAGTCAATCAATTGAGGGGTTAGTCTCAATCGATTGATATTGACGTGCCCAAAAATTAGCTGCAACGATAAGATGTGTCAATTGATGCTCCAATTTTTGAAAATTGGCCATAAATTCAAGGTGATGTCAATAGATTGATATTGGTATCTCAATCGATTGAAAAATGAAGGGGGGGGGATGATGATGATGATTAAACATCAATTGATTGACAGGGTTAGTCTCAATCGATTGAGTGAAGAATGTCAATCGATTGACTGTGTGGAGTCAATCGATTGAAAAAGACTCTTCTCAAATACAAACACAACCAAATAAGAAAACACACTGGGTTGCCTCTCAGGAGTGCTGAGTTTAAATGTCGACAGCTCGACCACTTCATTGCTCAATATTTTGGATCACTGAGGTCTATTGCCTCAATCCTCATCTGGGTCATTGGCGCAACCATTGGTTTGAGTCGTTGCCCATTGTTTTTGAGAATTCAATTGTCCGTAAGGCTTCTAATTTCAATCGCACCATGCACGGTAGTGGAGACAACCTGAAATGGTCCTTCCCACCGTGATTTCAATTTTCTCGGATAAAGCTTAAGTCTGGAGTTGAACAACCAAACTTTTTGCCTAATGTGAAACTCCTTCCACAAAATTGATTGATCGTGCAACTTTTTATATCGTTCCTTATACATCTTTGAATTCTTATATGCATCGTAGCGTAGTTCTTCTAATTCGTTCACCTGAAGGAGTCGATTGGACCCTGCCTCTTTCATGTCGAAATTAAATCTTTTTATGGCCCAGAATGCCTTATGCTCCAATTCCACTGGAAGATGACATGCCTTCCCATAGACAATTCTAAACGGTGACATTCCGATCGGGGTCTTGAATGCAGTACGATATGCCCAAAGAGCATCAGATAGGTGATTCGACCAATCTCTTCAGTCCGGTCTTACCGTCTTCTCTAAAACTCTTTTGATTTCCTGATTTGACACTTCCGCTTGACCACTCATCTGCGGGTGATACGGCGTTGCGACCTTGTGGGTAACACCGTATTTTTTCATTAATGTGGCAAAATGGCTGTTGCAGAAGTGCGAACTGCCATCACTAATGATTGCCCTTGGAACCCCGAATCTGTTAAAGACATTTTCTTTTAAGAATTTGACCACAACCTTGTGGTCATTCGAGCGAGTTGCCACAGCTTCTATCCATTTGGAAACATAGTCAACAGCTACAAGAATATATGAATACCCGAACGATGGGGGAAAATGACCCATGAAGTCGATCCCCCATACATCGAAAATTTCAACAATCAGAATCGGGTTCAGTGGCATCATATTTCTTCTTGAAATATTTCCAAGCTGTTGACATCTTTGGCATTCTTTACAAAATTTGGCAGTATCCCGAAAGATGGAGGGCCAATAGAATCCTCTTTGGAGAATCTTGTGTGCGGTCTTTTGTCCTCCGAAATGGCCTCCACAGCTCCAGCATGGCAGAAGTTAATGACACTCAATTGTTCTTCTTCAGGTACACATCTTCTAATGACTTGGTCAGAACAAAATTTGAACAATTGTGGTTCATCCTAAAAATAGTATTTTATTTGAGAGAAAAACAAATTTTTATCATTTTTATCCCATTGGGTAGGGATTCTGCCAGTTGCCAGATAATTCACATTATTGGCGAACCAAGGAACTTTTGTAGCTGTTACATCTATTGCCATCAATTGTTCATCTGGGAAAGTATCACGGATAGTCTCAGATACCGATGATTCTTCAGGCAAAATTCTTGACAAATGATCAACCACAACATTTTTGACCCCCTTTTTATCTTTAATCTCAAAATTGAACTCTTGGAGAAGTAAGATCCATTAGATCAACCTTGGTTTGGTGTCCTTTTTCGCTAGCAGGTATTTCAACGCAGAGTGGTATGAAAAGACCACTATTTTTTATCCAAGCAGATAGGAGTAGAATTTATCCAATGCATACACCACAGCTAGCAATTTCTTCTTGGTGGTGGTGTAATTCAGTTGGGCATCAATCAGCGCCTTACTAGCGTAATAGATCACATGAGGCATTTTGTTTATCCTTTGTCCTAAGACTGCTCTAATAGCACAGTCAGATGCATCGCACATGAGTTCAAAAGGTAGAGAATAATTCGGTGGTTGGATTATTGGTGCATTTGATAATAGCTCACGCAATTTCAGAAATGCTTTCATGTAATCCTCATCAAAGTCAAAAGGGACATCTTTTCCAAGTAAGTTGCACAATGGCTTGGCGACCTTGCTAAAATCTTTGATGAATCTCCTATAAAATCCCGCATGACCTAGAAATGATCGAATTTTTCGAACATTCCTTGGTGGTGGTAAATTAACAATTAAGTCAACTTTAGCTTTGTCAACTTTGATTCCTTTCTTTGAAACGATATGTCCCAACACAATTCCTTGTTGCACCATGAAATGACTTTTCTCTCAGCTAAGAACAAGTTTGGATTCGACACATCGTTGCAATACCTGTGAAAGGTAATGCAAACACAGTTCAAAGGTCTTTCCGAAAACAGAAAATTCATCCATGAAGACTTCGATGAATTTGTCAATCATATCCGAGAATATGGCCAACATACATCTTTGAAAAGTGGCAGGTGCATTACAAAAGCCGAATGACATTCTTCGATATGCAAATGTTCCGTACGGACACGTGAACGTTGTCTTCTCTTGATCTGCAGGAAACACAGGTACTTGATTGTAGCCTGAATATCCATCGAGAAAATAGTAAAACTCCTGCCCTACTAACTTTTCAAGAATTTGATCAATGAATGGAAGGGGAAAATGATCTTTCCTGATAGCCGCGTTTAATTTTCGATAATCGATGCACACACGCCACCCCGTAGTTTCATGACTGGGTACCAACTCTCCTTCGGTAGTCTCTTTCACAGTGATCCCAGACTTTTTTGAAACAATTTGAAATGGCTTACCCATTCACTGTCCGAGATCGCATAAATTATTCCAGCATCGAGTAACTTGATGATTTCCTTTAAAATGACTTCTTTCATATTCGGATTAAGTCGCCTCTATGGTTCTCTCGATGGTGTACTATCGTCTTCGAGATGTATCTTGTGCATACAAACTGATGGATCAATCCCTTTCAGATCAGCTAAGGTCCATCCGATGGCCTTTTTATGATCTTCGAGCACTTTTAATAATTCATTCTCTTATTTTTCCGATAATGTTGATGAGATAATTACCAGAAGCATTTCTTGAGGTCCCAGAAAAGTGTACTTGAGTGACTCGAGCAGTTACTCTAATTCGACGGTTGGTCATGGCTCGATTGATAGAGTCAGCTCATCTTTTACCTCAATAGGTAACGGTTCCACCGTAGTCTCAATTTCACATAACATATCATCTTCAGTTGATGAAATCGTCCTCTTCTCTCCTGACTGCTTCTTCACAGATCCTAGCTCCTCATATATGGCTAACAAAGTAATTTCGATTTCTTCTTTGGTAAGCATTGATGGTAAAGCTTCATCAACTACTTCGTCCACCTGATCAATGCAGAAACAATCAACCTCATCCTCATTGGGAAAATGGTTTATTGCATGAAAGATATTGAGTCTAACTTTCATGTTTCGAAAAGAAACATCCATGACTCCTATTCGACAACTGATGCATGCATTTGCGGTCGCAAGAAACGGATGCCGAAGAATGATTGGGACTTGATTGATGGATTTAACTGGAGGTTCCATGTCCAACACAACAAAGTCCACTGGTAAAACAAATTTGTCTATTCCAACCAAAACATCCTCGATAATACCCCTAGGTCTTCTTTCTGACCTATCAGCAAGTTACAGTATAATTGTCGTGGGTTTCAATTCGCCCAATCCTAATTTATCGTACACCGAGTAGGGGATCAGATTGACACTTGCTCCCAAATCCAATAACGCCTTCCCAATTGGTTGCCCGCCAATGACACATCGAACAGTTGGGACTCCAGGGTCCTTAAGTTTTCGTGGGGCATCCAATTGCAGTACC
This sequence comes from Chloranthus sessilifolius, assembly GCA_021018995.1. Lineage (NCBI taxonomy): Eukaryota > Viridiplantae > Streptophyta > Magnoliopsida > Chloranthales > Chloranthaceae > Chloranthus > Chloranthus sessilifolius. The sequence goes on from CM037594.1 coordinate 16,191,557, forward strand.
GAACTGACTTGATTAGTCAGGAACACTTTCTTTGAAACGTGAGTACGTGCTTTGCTTTTTCGAGTGCATAGATCTTTGAAAAATTTTGTGTACTCAGGGACTTGCTTGATTGTTTCAAGTAATGGGAGATTTATCTTCACTTGTTTGAATGTTTCAAAGATTTCTTCCATATTTGAAGCTCCCTTCCCCATTCTAGATTGAGGTGTTAGGCACTCAGGGAATGGTGCCTTTGGGGTATAGGAATGGGGTTCATTCTCTGGTTCTTCTTCAGGTATTGGTTGGACAATTTGAGGACCTTCTTTTTCTTTTCCTTTATCTAGTCCTTTGCCTTTTCTCGCTTCTTTTTCTCCTTCCTTATGAGGTTTCACTGGGATCTCCACTTGATTATCAATAGCTCTCCCACTTCTCAGCACCGTAACAGCTTTCAACTGTTGACTATTTGATGGTCCTTCATCAGATGATGCTTGGCCTCGAGGATTGTTGATGGGTTGGCTAGGAAGCCTACCTTCCTCTCGTTGACTCAACTGATTCGTCAATTGGCTAAATTGGTCCATCATCATCTGCTGAAAAGCTTGCATATTTCGCATAATCTTTTCCTCCAAATCAGAATCTTTCGAAGCGCTGGTCTGAGATTGATTAAAATTCTGATTTTTTCGATATTCAGAATTTGGATGATAATAAGGAGAGTTTTATTGGAAATTAGAATTATGCTGGAAATTAGAATTCTGCTGTGGATGAAAGTTCTGCTATCCACTCATTATGTTGGATCTGTATTGCTGGCTCACCTGTCCAGTTTGGTTTGATCCTCCCCATCCTAAGTTGGGGTGATTTTTTCATTCCGGATTGTAAGGGTTTGAGTACATGTTCCTACCCTGTCGCTGATACGATTGAGTCAGATTCACCTGATGTTGAGAAATAGGTTCATTAGGGAAGAATGACAAGGTAGTTGGACAATCGTTAGCCATGTGACCTGGGTGGTCACAGATTGAACAAGCGGTGGGGTTGCTGGGACTTTTAGCTTACTTAGTTGCAGCTAATAGCATGCTCATTTGCTTGGACAATATGTCAACCTTTGTTGAAAGATCTGAGGTGTTGTTATTGACATCAAATAGTCCATCTCTGGTTAACACATGAGATTTAGTTGCCACATCCAAATTAATTCGCTCCATTGTTGCGTTTTGGATTGAAGTTTGATATAACTTCTTAAACAACGCCCACAGTTCATCAGCTTCTTTCGTGGCACACGATCCTCCACACGATGCATCAACCATGCGTCTCTCTTCTGGAATTAGTCAATTATAAAAACTTTGGACCTGTTGCCACCTTAGAAGTTGATGATTAGGACAGCTCTTAATCAATTCTTTAAAGCGTTCCCAACATTCATGAAATGTTTCTGTAGGTTGTTGGGAAAAGAACTGGATCTTTTGACGCAACTCAATGGTTTTGATCATGGGAAAATATTTTTTTAGGAATTGACGGTGTAACTCTACCCAACTCTGAATAGATTGTGGTTCTAAGGAGTAGAACCAAGTTTTTGCCTTATCTCTTAAAGAGAAAGGAAAGAGTCGTAGATAGCTATCTCGTCGGTAACATTATGCACTTGGAACATTTTACACACTGCAATGAACTCATTCAAATGAACATGCAGATTCTCGTTTGATAATCCATGGTAAATCGGTAACATTTGAATCATTGCGGATTTGAATTCATAATGGTTCCTTGGGATGGGGGCGTGCATGATACTATTTTGATCCTCGTAAAAACCAGGATCATTGTAATATTCCAATGTTTTTGGGCCCTGATCGGTGCTGAAATATGACTATATTTCACACTTTAAATCCTACATTTAGCTGTTGGATGAAAGCATCATATGGTTGTTGTGTGGTTTTGATGTTTACAGGTGTTTCTGACCGTTAGATCGTTCAAGCGCATAAAAGAAGGAAATTAAAGGCTACAAAAGAGCTATGGACAAAAAGGTCCAAAGAAGCATTGAAAGTCGTGAAGAGAATCAACTTCCATCAAGAAAGGGAAGACTTTGCATTGAAGAGTCAATCGATTGAGGCATTATTGTCAATCAATTGACAGATGGAGTAAAACTCAACCCTAAAAATTCAATCGATTGAGACATGAAATTCAATCGATTGAGACATGAAGGCAAAAGTGCCCTAAGGGAATTCGAACTCAAAGTCAATCGATTGAGACTTCTGTTTCAATCGATTGAGGCAATTAGGTTTAGAGTTGTTCGGCCATTATAAAAAGGAAGCTACGACTTTGTAAAGAGACACTTTTCTTTTAGGAGAATGAGGATTTTATTATTTTTGCAAGTTTAGGCTCTTTACTTTGGGAATTTTGGGAACTTCTTTTCACCTTTTCAAGGGTCTTCTTTTCTCCTTCTTCAAGGGTTTCATCTGGGTAGATTGTACCTAGGATTTGCATTATATTTCCTTTACGTTGATGAAATCATAGATTGTACTTAGGAAAAACAATTGTAAAAAGATCTTTGAAAGAAATGAAAAGTGGAATGACCTTGAATGAACAAGGAGATCAAACACCAAAGATGAGCGGCTAAGTCAGTAGATCGGGGAAGATGCGATCCCCAGATAAGTAACCAATTTTTATGATTAATACCGCAGTCTAATTATGTCATCATGGAATCGTTTTGCTAAAAGTTTGTGTTATTGAAAATATATTGTATGCTTTGTTATGACCGTTGATTGCTCGTATCAACGACCATAATCGCTAGATCTAGACCTGCAGACTGATCTAGGCTGTAGAGCGATTATGTTTTTATTGTTGTGATCTAAACATCATGAGATACGCTATGCTTCTTACATGACTCATACCGTGATGATAGGCTGAGTCATTGTTTTTAGATAGGGTATGTCGAATTGATGATCATATTTTATTTCGAATCATTTTCATAGATGAATGATGATGTGAATGATGCTTTAATGAAACTGTGGGTTTTTAATGGTAGAAAAGGGGTACAAATCTGGGGTAGCATATTCCTTGATCTCATTTAATTATTGTTCTTAGATTCAACAGTAATTAGTTGTTTAGAGTAATTTATTTTTCTTGTATTTAGAAAAAGTGATAAATTTTTGGTTAAATTGAATTTGCCCTTTGGTACTTCCTTGGGGATATTTTAAAATCTCTGAAAGAATTAATTAAAATTCAGATTTCCCTGTGGGTTCGACACCCTTGTTCTTGCCATACTGCAATAGATCTTGTGCACTTGCAAGGGTTACATTTAAAATTGATCAAGTTTTTGGCGACGTTGCCGAGGAAATCGGCGAAATTTTGATTAATTCGGATTAGGGATTTGTGTTTCTAGCAGTCAATCGATTGAGAATTCGAACTCAATCGATTGACTCTATTTTGTGGTTGTGAAACTGCTTGATAGTCAATCGATCAAGGCCTTTCTGTCAATCGATTGACTGTGTTTTGTGTTTTTGTCTGCACTTCTTTGTCAATCGATTGACACTAACTTGTCAATCGATTGAAAGTTTAAAAAAAAAAAAAATGTAAAATATTTTTTCGCTAATTTTTCTCTCTTAGATAAGATTTTGTGGAGTTCTTTTTAGGAAGTTTGGAAATTTAGGATACCTTCCTTAGGAAATTTAGGAATCTTTTATTCTTCTCCTTATTTTTCTCTTTCGATAAGATTTTATAGGATTTTAAGTTTTAATTTTTAATTTTCGAATTTAATTTTTATTTTTATTTTTGAAATTTAAAAAAAGAAAGAAAAATAAAATAAAATAATAAAATAAAATCAAATCTGATTGTTTTTCTTTTCTGTTCTTCTTACTTTGGTCACTGTTCATATTAGAACTCAATAGATTGAAGCTTCTGTGTCAATCGATTGAGACTAAAATACTCTCTGTTGTGATCTCTGCTCTTGTTTCAATCGATTGACACTCCTCTGTCAATCGATTGACAAAATTCTGTGTTGCTTTGACCTTTGAACCTCAATCGATTGAGAACAGTTCTTCAATCGATTGACTGATAAAGTCATTTGTGTGAAATTTTGAGTGTACTTCTGTCAATCGATTGAGATCTTGGCTTCAATTGATTGAGCCTGTTTTGTGGATTAGTTTTGGATTCTTCAATCCCTGTTTGTGAGCGTGTTGTATGAGCTTTACTTGTTCTCATCACCCACATATGTTACCGTTTAATCTTAAGATCGAAAGATCTTGTAGAGAGAATCGTAGAATCCAAAGGAATCAGTATCATCATACTGATACCATGGCTGATCAAAGGCAAGAAATGAATGGGAACAACCAGAATGTCAATAATGGCAATAACGTCAATAATGGAAATAATGGGAACAACAATTACAATGAGGGCCCTAGAACATTGGAGTATTATAATGATCCTGGTTTTTACGAGGATCATGAATGTATCATACATGCTCCCATTCTAGGGAACCACTATGAATTCAAATCTGCGATGATTCAAATGCTACCAAATTTTCATAGTTTGGCAAATGAAAATCCGCACGTTCATCTAAATGAATTCACTGGGGTATGTAAAATGTTCAGAGTCCATAATGTCACTGACGAGATAGCTAAGCTCTGACTCTTTCCGTTCTCTTTAAGAGATAAGGCCAAAACTTGGTTCTATTCCTTAGAACCACAATCTATCCAGAGTTGGGTAGAGCTACATCGTCAATTCTTAAAGAAATATTTTCCCATGACTAAAGCCATTGAATTGCGTCAGAAGATTCAATTCTTTTCCCAACAACCTACAGAAACATTCCATGAATGTTGGGAACGTTTCAAGGAATTGATCAGAAGTTGCCCAAATCATCAAGTTCTAAGGTGGCAACAAGTCCAAAGTTTTTACAATGGACTGATTCCTGAAGAGAGACGCATGGTTGATGCATCTTGTGGTGGATCATGCGCCACGAAAGAAGCTGACGAATTGTGGGCATTGTTTGAAAAGTTGTATCAAACTTTGATACAAAGTGAGACACTGGGGCGAACCAACTTGGACCTGGCACCTAAATCTCATGTGTTAACCAAAGACGGATTGTATGAGGTTAACAACAATACCTCTAATCTATCAACAAAGGTTGACATGTTGTCCAAGCAAATGAATATGTTGTTAGCTGCGACTAAGCAAGCTAAAGCTCCTGTCACCCCCACTGTGTGTTCAATTTGTGACCACCCAGGTCATATGGCTAATGAGTGCCCTACTACTTTGTCATTCTTTCCTGATGAACCTACTCCTCATGAGCAGGTCAATGTGACTCAATCTTATCAGTGGCAAGATAGAAACATGTGCTCCAATACCTACAATCCGGAATGGAAAAATCACCCCAACTTAGGATGGGAGGAGAGCCAATCCAATTGGTAGACAACAAGCTTTTCAACAAAATATTCAGCAAAATTTCCGTCCACAATAGAATTTCCAGCAGAATGCTCCGTATTATCATCCAAATTCTGACTACCAAAAAAATCAGAATTTCCATCCGAATCTTAATCAATCTCATGCCAGCACTTTGAATGATTCTGATCTGGAAGAAAAGCTGATGCGAAGCATGCAATTTTTTCAGCAGATGATAATGGACCAAGTCAGTCAATTGGCCAATCAACTGAGTCAACGAGAGGAAGGTAGGCTTCCCAGCCAACCGGTCAATAATCCTCGAGGCCAAGCATCACATGATGAAGGACCGTCGAATAGTCAATAGTTGAAAGCTGTTACGGTGCTGAGAAGTGGGCGAGAAGTTGATAATCAAGTGGAAATGCCTGTGGAATCTGATCAGGAAAAAGAGAAGGAAAGAGAAACAGAGTCGGAGCAAAGAAAAGAGAAAGAGAAAGAAAAAGAATCAGAGAAAAGAAGAGAGAAAGAGAAAGAGCAAGGAAGAGAGAAGGGAAAAGAAAAAGTAATAGAGGAAGTGTCTCCCTCAATTGTCCAAAAAGGACATGAAAAAGAATCAGAAATGAAACCTGCACCATATGTCCCAAAGGCACCATTCCCTCAATGCCTAACTCCTCCATCTAGAATGGGAAAGGGACCAGCAAAAATGGAAGAAATTTTCGAAACATTTAAGCAAGTAAAGATAAATCTTCCATTACTTGAAACAATCAAACAAGTTCTTGAGTATGCCAAGTTTTTCAAAGATCTGTGCACTCGTAAGAGAAAGGTGCGTACTCATGTTTCAAAGAAAGTGTTCCTAACTAATCAAGTGAGTTCGATATTACAATTGGAAACCCCACATAAACTGAAAGACCTTGGAGTTCCAACTGTTCCATGTGTCATTGGTGGGCAACCAATTGGAAAAACGTTATTGGATTTGGGAGCAAGTGTTAATCTAATCCCATACTCAATGTACGAGAAACTTGGATTGGGTGAATTGAAATCCACGACGGTCACTCTTCAACTAGCGGATAGGTCAGAAAGAAGACCTAGGGGTATTATCGAGGATGTTTTGGTTGGAATAGACAAGTTTGTCTTTCCAGTGGACTTCGTTGTTTTAGACATGGAACCTCCTGCTAAATCCATTAATCAAATCCCCATCATCCTTGGACGTCTGTTTCTCGCCACTGCGAACGCTTGCATCAATTGTCGTACAGGAGTCATGGACGTTTCATTTGGAAACATGAAGGTTAGGTTGAACATATTCCATGCGATGAACCATTTCCCTAACGAGGATGAGGTCGAATGTTTTTACATCGATCAGATGGACGAAGTGGTGGATGAAGCATTACAATCAATGCTCACCAAAGAAGAATTTGAAACTATTTTGTTGGCCATCTATGAAGAAAAAGGATCTGAAAGGAAGCAGTCAAAAGAGACGAGGTCGAGTTTATCGCGTCAAGATGATAGCTTATGTGAAAATGTGACTAAGGTAGAACCATTACCTATTGAGGTAAAGGATGTGCTGACTCCATCAATTGAGTAGCCACCAACTGTCGAATTAAAACTGTTACCTGAGTCGCTCAAGTACGCTTTTCTGGGATCTCATGAAACGCTTCCGGTAATAATTTCATCTACATTGTCGGAAGAACAAGAGAATGATTTGCTGAAAGTACTTAAAGAGCATAAGGAGGCCATCGGATGGACTTTAGCTGATCCCAAAGGGATTGACCCATCAGTATGTATGCACAAAATACATCTGGAAGATGATAGTACACCATCAAGAGAATCGCAGAGGCGACTTAATCCGAACATGCAAGAAGTCGTTTTAAAGGAAATCATTAAATTATTCGATGCTGGAATCATCTATCCGATCTTTGATAGTGAATGGGTAAGTCCAGTCCAAATCGTTTCGAAAAAGTCTGGAATCACTGTGAAAGAAACTACTGAAGGAGAATTGGTGCCTACTCGCGAAACTACTGGGTGGCGTGTCTGCATTGATTATAGAAAATTGAACACAGCTACCAGAAAGGATCATTTTCCCCTTCTGTTCATTGATCAAATCCTTGAGAAGTTAGCAGGACAAGAGTTTTATTGCTTTCTTGATGGTTATTCGGGATACAATCAAGTGCCCGTTTTTCCACCTGATCAAGAGAAAATGACATTCACGTGTCCTTACGGCACTTTTGCATATCGAAGGATGTCGTTCGGCTTATGTAATGCTCCTACTACTTTCCAACGATGTGTGTTGGCCATGTTTTCGGATATGATTGACAAATTCATCGAAGTCTTCATGGACGACTTCTCTGTTTTTGGGAAAACATTTGGTTCATGTTTGAATCACCTTTCACAAGTGCTGCAACGTTGTGTAGACTCCAAACTTGTTCTTAGCTGGGAGAAGAGCCATTTCATGGTTCAACAAGGAATTGTGCTGGGGCATATTGTTTCAAAGAAACGAATTGAAGTTGATAAAGCCAAAGTCGATTTAATTGCTAATCTACCACCCCCGAAGAGTGTTCGACAAATTCGATCATTTTTGGGTCATGCAGGATTTTATTGAAGATTCATCAAAGATTTTAGCAAGGTGGCTAAACCTTTGTGTACCTTGCTTGGCAAAGATGTTCCTTTTGACTTTGATGAGGATTGCATGAAAGCATTTCTGAAATTGCGCGAGCTCTTATCAAATGCACCAATAATCCAACCACCGAATTATTCTCTACCATTCGAACTTATGTGCGATGCATCTGATTACGCGATCGGAGCTGTCTTAGGGCAAAGGGTGAACAAACTACCTCACGTAATTTATTATGCCAGTAAGACATTGATCGATGCTCAACTTAACTACACCACCACTGAGAAAGAGTTGTTAGCTGTGGTGTATGCTCTAGATAAATTTCATTCTTATCTGCTTGGATAAAAAATAGTGGTCTTTTCAGACCACTCGGCATTGAAATATTTGTTGGCAAAGAAGGCTGCCAAACCAAGATTGATCCATTGGATCCTGCTCCTTCAAGAGTTCAATTTCGAAATCAAAGATAAAAAGGAGTAGAGAATATTGTAGCTGATCACTTGTCTCGCATTTTGCCTGAAGAATCATCTGCACCTGAACCTATCCGAGACACTTTTCTGGATGAGCAATTGATGATAATTGATGCGATCGCTACGAAAGCTCCTTGGTTTGCCAATATCGTGAATTATCTGGTCACTGGCAGAATCCCTACTGAATGGGGTAAGAATGATAAGCATATCTTTTTCTCCCAGATAAAATACTATTTTTGGGATGAACCACATTTGTTCAAAATCTGTTTAGATCAAATCATCAGGAGATGTGTACCAGAGAAAGAGCAATTAAGTGTTCTCAATTTTTGCCATGCTGGAGCCTGTGGAGGTCATTTCGGAGGACAGAAGACCGCACAGAAAATCCTTCAAAGCGGATTCTACTGGCCCTCCATCTTTCGAGACGCTGCTCAATTTTGTAAAAAATGCCAACGATGTCAGCAGCTGGGAAATATTTCACGACGGAATATGATGCCCCTTAATCTAATTTTAATTGTTGAAATTTTTGATGTTTGGGGGATTGACTTCATGGGTCCTTTTCCCCCATCTTTTGGGTATTCATACATTCTCGTGGCTGTTGACTACGTTTCCAAATGGATTGAAGCTGTGGCAACCCGTTCGAATGACCACAAAGTGGTGGTCAAATTTCTGAAGGAAAATGTCTTTAACAGATTCGGGTTTCCATGAGCGATCATTAGTGATGGCGGTTCGCACTTCTGCAACCGCCATTTTGCTACTTTAATGAAGAAATATGGCGTTACCCACAAGGTAGCAACGCCATATCACCCGTAAACTAGTGGTCAAGTGGAAGTGTCAAACCGGGAGATCAAATGAATTTTAGAAAAGACGGTACGTCCGGATAGACAAGATTGGTCGAACCGGCTATCTGATGCTCTTTGGGCATATCGTACTGCATTTAAGACACCAATTAGAATGTCTCCGTTCAGAATTGTTTACGGGAAAGCCTGCCATCTTCCTGTTGAATTGGAGCATAAGGCATTTTGGGCTATCCAAAGATTCAATTTCGATATGCAAGCAGCAGGATCAACTCGACGGCTACAGTTGAATGAATTGGAAGAACTACGCTACGATGCTTATGAAAATTCGAAAATGTACAAGGAACGGTACAAAAGGCTGCATGATGAGTCCATTTCTAGAAAGGAGTTTCATGTTGGACAAAAAGTTTGGTTGTTCAATTCCAGACTCAAGCTCCATCCTGGGAAATTGAAATCGTGGTGGGAAGCCCTTTCAGGTTGTCTCCACCACCGTACATGGTGCAATTGAGATTCGAAGCCTTCAGGACAACCGCGTGTTCAAAGTGAATGGGCAAAGACTCAAACCAATGTTTGAGCCAATCACCCAGTTTCAGATTGAGGCGATGCACCTCAGTGACCCAGATGATTGATCATTGAATAGGTCGAGCTGTCGACATTTAAACTCAGCGCTTCCTGGGAGGCAACCCAGTTTGTTTTATTTTCATTTTCATCTTTGTTTTTGTCTTCATTTTTTTTTTGTTTAGAATTCTGTGTTTTTCAATCGATTGACTGTTCACAGTCAATCGATTGACCCTTGTCTCTCAATCGATTGACAGGTCCCTGTCAATCGATTGAGAATTTCACATCATTATCATTTTCTTCATTTTGCATCAATCGATTGAGAATTCTGTGTCAATCGATTGACACCATATGAAATTCTGTGCAGTTCTTGGGATTTGAAGCGCCACCCGACACATCTTGTCGGGCAGCAAACTTTTAGGGCACGTTTGGCTCAATCGATTGAGGTTGACCCTCAATCGATTGAATTGATTGGATATTAAAAGCTCCCGTTTCCAAAGACACCTAACCGGTGCACCTTTTCACAAAATTGTATCCGCAATCGATTTACCCAACAAGTGTCAATCGATTGAAATTCATTGTGGAGTAGTGGATTGAGCCACGTCTCCTACACATAAGCCAGATGTCGCTCCAATTACACGACGTGGGCATCCCAATTATTCTCAATTTATATAAGTGGTGTCCCCAACTCGTGGAGCCCTCATCCGATTCCAAGCCAATCCAATTCAAGCCAATCTCATATATTCTCCTCGTATGCGATCGAATGGCAGCGCCTGGCCCACCACTCTTCCATCCACCGCGTCCCACCACAATCCAATGCGCATCCCTAATGAGCACTATATCGATCGCCAGTTCTAAACGGAAAACTTCTTCGATCTGGTCAAGTACCGTTGCATCACAGAATGTGCCCGATCAATCAAGTTCATCAAGGCCCTATGATTGGAGATGTTGCTTGCCCCACCGCCCATAGATGTCTCTCCGCGCATCATTCGGCTGTTTTATCAGAAAATGGTTTGGGTACCAGAGACCCTATCGCCAACGGGAATGCCCTTCATCACCATCAAGATCGACAATTGGCAATACAATCTTCATGCTGCTGATCTCGCGTGGGCCTTCAACTTTTACGAGGTTCGACCTGCAAACCACCATATTAATCCGGCCATAGAGCTGAGCCAGGATGACATGATCAATGACATGTGTGGCGGACGTCGCGGTATCGGTCAGTCCACGAAATGAGCCGTCTTACCAGTAGATATCTTGTTTTGAGACATCGTCATGGCGAACAACCTCCTACCGCATGGCACGAAGACCAAGAGGACATTGAATCGGGTGAAGGCACTTTACGCTGCGCACACAAACACGTGGTTTGATGCTCGCGGAGATGTATCGATGCCACGGTGATATCGCCGTGACCACAGTACCCGCAAAGCATGCCGCGATTCTCCTCCATTTTCTGCACTACGTGATGCACCTCGTAGATCACCTTGGCTGCCCCATATACGACGATGAGAAGATGGGCGATATGCAGTTTTATCAATATGGTGTAAACGTATGGGTTAAGAGCTTCAAAGCAATTCTTCGTGCACAGCCGCCTCCAATAGAGGATGTACCTCCTCCTCCCCGTCCAAACCCCGCACAACGCCAACGCGGCGGTGTTAGACGACCTCGTCCCGAAGAGGTCCCGAATTTTGATGCTGAGGCAGCCGTTGCTCACCTCGAGGCGCAGATGGATGGGCTTAATGCGAGGCTTGGTGGTGTCGATCGACGATCCAGATTTCAGACTTCTCTCCTCATGCGGATGGCCCGGGAGTCGTTCGCAGGGCGTGCCGACGAATTCATCGTAGGAGCGCGAGCGGCGATGAACGAGGAGAGGGAACCTGAGTATGAAGATGATGATGATGATGTGTAGTGTTAGTGTGTTGTTCCTTGTTTTGTTTAGTTTTTTTTTTTTTTTGGATGTTTCGTGTTTTGTGTTTTGTGTTTTGATGTGTTTAGTTGTTCTTTTTGGTTGATCTTAGTGTTGTGAATGGTGTCGGATTGGCGATGAAATAGGCGAAATCAATGAAATCGGAGTGTTTGCTGTGATTAATTTAAGGTGTTTCAAACTCGGGTGTGCTTTTGTTTATCAGTCAATCGATTGAGGATTTATTCTCAATCGATTGAGCACTTTCCTATCAAAAGTTCTAGCAACACCCTCCTCTAATTCAATCGATTGAGACACTGTTCTCAATCGATTGACGTCTGCATCCGAAAAGGGCAAGTTCTAAAATTAGACATTTTTAAGGCTATAATTGGTATCTTGTGTCAATCGATTGACACTGAGGCGTTAATCGATTGATTTCTGCATGGTCAATCGGTTAAATCCTTCAGAAACAAGCAATTTTCTCAAAATAAACTGATTCCGGGATTGGATGTTGACCAGTGCACCAATATGCTTTGTTGCCAACTTGTGTCAATCGATTGACACTGAACAGTCAATCGATTGACTGATTTATATCTCCAAAAATTTGCACTGAACCATTCGAAACTCAACTCTTTTAGAGTCCTAGTGGGTCTTTTGAGTCCATATTTTAGGAAGTTTTTATCTATTTAAAGCACTTGTAGGAGGTCCTTTTAGTCCAAATTCAGCTCTCCTTCCTTAACTCTCAGCCATGTCTACCATCCAGTATCGCACCCGAGCCGCCGTGAAAAAGTTGACGGAGCCCGTGACCAAACGTGCACGTTATCACGCTCCACCACCGCCTCTCGACCTGTCCAATCATGCCATCATCAATCTTGATGATGAATTCCCAATTGAAGTCAACTCTATTATCACGTGCTCCGCCAAATCCGCCTACGCACCCGCTCTGCCACTCGTACCAACAACTCCTACCCTACCATTATCACCACCCCGGGCACCTATATCACCTGCCGGTGAGGTTGGAATCACCGAGGAGATGTGGCACTACCCGTTTCCGAGGCCGAGGGGAGGAATTTCTACCATGGAAGACTAGAGGATTTAGATTTTTTGTTTTAGGGTCTTGTTTTCCGAGTCTTTAGGTTCTATTTGCTTTCTCTGTTTTAAATTTAGGTTTGATTTTGTTCCATTTTTAGGGTCCAGTTTTAATTTTGCACTAATTGTAATAGTTTTCTTTTATTAATAAACAAAAATTTAGTTAGATAATTGTGTTTTTCTTTTTGATCACCCTCTCTTTCACTTGATCTAGTTCTTTTGGCACTTGACTGCATTAAACAAGTTTTGGGGGGGTTTCCCTCCTCTTTCAAATAGTATTAACCAATGAGGACATTGCTAAATTCAGGTTTGGGGGGGTAATTTCATGAGTTTTTCAAAATAAAATAAAATAATAATAATAATAATAATACAAATAAATAAATAAATAAATATTTATCAGTCAATCGATTGAGGATTTTCTCTTGATCGATCGACTAATGACCAGCAGCTAATCGACAATAGATTGACAACTCTATTGTTTAAAATAGGCAAATAGGCATATTTTAAAATTTTTATTGATTGGCTGATGGCTGGAAAGTTAATGAATTCGAATTTTTATTGATATTTAAAAAAAAAAAAAAAAAAAAGTTTGAGTGACCTAAAAATTCTTTAAATTTGTATCATGCCATGATTATTTTATATGCTCATAAAGTTCAAAACTGAAATACCGATAATCATGATTTATGCCTGAAAAATTTGTTATCATCACTTGCTTTAATTTCAAATCTGAAGATCAAGTCTGTAACTTGAAATCTTAAGATCACAAAGTAGGGCTAAAACCCTGTGAGTTTTTGAAACTTTGTCCTCGTTCTTGATGAGTGCTAAATAAATTCGGAGCATCTTTGAATTCCTATTTCAATTGTTAAAATCTCATATATTATATTTTGATTTGTTGATTTTATGTGTGTTATACCATTACACTAGAAATCACTGTGTAAAAATTTAAGGCAAATAGGCATATTTTACCATCATGAAAGGAAATGATCTAAGGCCATTATTGGTTCATTTGTGCCCAAAGTATCCCACCATATACTGATTTATCTTGATTGCACCCCTCTTTGAGCCTCAACTGAGAAATTTTTGCTTTAATTATTCTTTGTGAACCATATTAGCCATACCCCACACCAGTGTTATAAGCCTTACCCTTTTTCTCTATGAAATTAGGAATGAGATCAGGAAAGAAGCAAAAAGTTATGGCGGTCATATCGGTAAAGAATAAAAGGCTAAAAAAAAAATGAAAGAGAAAAATTCAGTAAAGAGTAAAAAGTAGAGAAATACGTGGGAATGATGTTAAAAGAAAAAGAAAACAAGAAAAGAAAGAGAAAAGTGTTTATGAAAAGAGAAGGGGTTGAGACACCTCGAAAACAAAAGGGAAATTGAAAAATCAGGAAATCAAGTGTGTTTCTTGTTCTAATCTCTCAGAGAAATTTGAATCCATTTTTCCTTTTCTTTCTTAACCTTAACCCGAGCCCCATTACAACCTTAGAAAAGACCTTTCTGATCCGATTATGAATGGTAAATGCCTTGTGGAGAATGATTACACAATGTCTATGGTGTTTGGTATAAACATGTTTAAAAAAAAACAAATATCTTTCTTAAATGAGATTTCTTTTTTAAAAAATAAAAAATAAAATAAAATAAAATAAAATAAAATAAATTTTTTTTTGATACACCGTCTTTTGTATAACTTGTGAGATTATTTTTGTGATTTGCATTGTAACTCCATCTCACATGAGAGTAAAAAATAAAACTCATTCATCAAGAGTGATTTCATTCTGAGTGTATACCTTGGTAAGGATTGAAGCCTAAAGATGTGATCTGAAGTGCCTAGTTTAAACTTCTTCTCAGATAAAAGAATTTGAGTAGTGATGATTACATAACTTTAAGGCATAAAACAGGAGCATTGAAAAAATAAGGGATTGGACTAAATGAGCATTAATGAGATTAAACACGGTTAGATGCATTTTAAAAGATTTTGCAGGGGCATTTGACTGCTTAAGAGCATGACTAAAAATTCTGAATTCATCACTTTTTGAAGTTTGTAGGTACCTTCGCTGAAAACCTTCAGGAGACACAACTCCTCCACTAGGGATCACCTAGGGGTTTAAAGGCTTGTTGCATGTGCTAAATGCAATCGTGTTCCCTACGAAAGTGGCATTTAAATTTTTAGGATGTTAGTTTTATTTGCGTTTTATATATTTATCATTCTCTTTGCTCGAGGACTAGCAAAGTGTAGGTTTGGGGGTGTGATCGGTGCTGAAATATGACTATATTTCACACTTTAAATCCTACATTTAGCTGTTCGATGAAAGCATCTGATGGTTGTTGTGAGGTTTTGATGTTTACAGGTGTTTCTGACCGTTAGATCATTTAAACGCATAAAAGAAGAAAATTAAAGGCTACAAAAGAGCTATGGACAAAAAGGTCCAAAGAAGCATTGAAAGCTGTGAAGAGAATCAACTTCCATCAAGAAAGGGAAGACTTTGCATTGAAGAGTCAATTGATTGAGGCATTATTGTCAATCGATTGACAGATGGAGTAAAACTCAACCCTAGAAATTCAATCGATTGAGACATGAAGGCAAAAGTGCCCTAAGGGAATTCGAACTCAAAGTCAATCGATTGAGACTTCTGTCTCAATCGATTGAGGCAATTAGGTTTAGAGTTGTTCGGCCATTATAAAAAGGAAGCTACGGCTTTGTAAAGAAACACTTTTCTTTTAGGAGAATGAGGATTTTATTATTTTTGCAAGTTTAGGCTCTTTACTTTGGAAATTTTGGGAACTTCTTTTCACCTTTTCAAGGGTCTTCTTTTCTCCTTCTTCTAGGGTTTCATCTGGGTAGATTGTACCTATGATTTGCATTATTTTTCCTTTACGTTGATGAAATCATAGATTATATTTAGGAAAAATAATTGTAAAAAGATCTTTGGAAGAAATGAAAAGTGGAATGACTTTGAATGAATAAGGAGATCATACACCAAAGATGAGCGACTAAGTCAGTAGATCGGGGAAGATGCGATCCCCAGATAAGTAACCAATTTTTATGATTAATACCGCAGTCTAATTATGTCATCATAGAATCGTTTTGCTAAAAGTTTGTGTTATTGAAAATATATTGAATGCTTTGTTATGACCGTTGATTACTCGTATCAACGGCCATAATCGCTAGATCTGGACCTGCAGACTAATCTAGGCTGTAGAGCGATTATGTTTTTATTGTTGTGATCTAAACATCATGAGATACGTTATGCTTCTTACATGACTCATACCGCGATGATAGGCTGAGTCATTGTTTTTAGATAGGGTATGCCGGATTGATGATCATATTTTATTTCGAATCATTTTTATAGATGAATGATGGTGTGAATGATGCTTTAATGAAATTGTGGGTTTTTAATGGTAGAAAAGGGGTACAAATCTGGGGTAGCATATTCCTTGATCTCATTTAATTATTGTTCTTAGATTCATCAGTAATTAGTTGTTTAGAGTAATTTATTTTTCTTGCATTTAGAAAAAGTGATAAATTTTTGGTTAAATTGAATTTGCCCTTTGGTACTTCCTTGGGGACGTTTTTAAATCTCTGAAAGAATTAATTAAAATTCAGATTTTCCTGTGGGTTCGACACCCTTGTTCTTGCCATACTGCAATAGATCTTGTGCACTTGCAAGGGTTACATTTAAAATCGATCAAGTTTTTGGCGCCGTTGCTGGGGAAATCGGCGAAATTTTGATTAATTCGGATTAGGGATTTGTGTTTTTAGTAGTCAATCGATTGAGAATTCGAACTCAATCGATTAGTTGTGAATGATACCAATCGATTGAGGCCTTTCTGTCAATCGATTGACTGTGTTTTGTGTTTTTGTCTGCACTTCTTTTTCAATCGATTGACACTAACTTGTCAATCGATTGAAAGTTAAAAAAAAAAAAAAAAAAAAAAATTTAAAATATTTTTTCCCTAATTTTTCTCTCTTAGATAAGATTTTGCGGAGTTCTTTTTAGGATGTTTGGAAATTTAGGATACCTTCCTTAGGAAATTTAGAAATCTTTTATTCTTCTCCTTATTTTTCTCTTTCAATAAGATTTTATAGGATTTTAAGTTTTAATTTTTAATTTTCGAATTTAATTTTTATTTTTATTTTTGAAATTAAAAAAAAAAAGAAAAAAAATTAAAATAAATCTGATTAATTTTCTTTTCTTTTCTTCTTACTTTGGTCACTGTTCATATTAGAACTCAATCGATTGAAACTTCTGTGTCAATCGATTGAGACTGAAATACTCTCTGTTGTGATCTCTGCTCTTGTTTCAATCGATTGACACTCCTCTGTCAATCGATTGACAAAATTCTGTGTTGCTTTGACCTTTGAACCTCAATCGATTAAGAACAGTTCTTCAATCGATTGACTGATAAAGTCATTTGTGTGAAATTTTGAGTGTACTTCTATCAATCGATTGAGATCTTTGCTTCAATCGATTGAGCCTATTTTGTGGATTAGTTTTGGATTCTTCAATCCCTGTTTGTGAGCGTGTTGTATGAGCTTTACTCGTTCTCATCACCCACATTTGTTACCGTTTAATCTTGAGAACGAACGATCTTGTAGAGAGAATCATAGAATCCAAAGGAATCAGTATCATCATACTGATATCATGGATGATCAAAGGCAAGAAATGAATGGGAACAACCAGAATGGCAATAACGTCAATAATGAAAATAATGGGAACAACAATTACAATGAGGGCCCTAGAACATTGGAGTATTATAATGATCATGGTTTTTACGAGGATCAGGAATGTATCATGCATGCTCCCATTCCAGGGAACCACTATGAATTCAAATCTGCGATGATTCAAATGCTACCAATTTTACATGGTTTGGCAAATGAAAATCCGCACGTTCATCTAAATGAATTCACTGGGGTATGCAAAATGTTCAGAGTCCACAATGTTACTGACGAGATAGCTAAGCTCCGACTCTTTCCGTTCTCTTTAAGAGATAAGGCCAAAACTTGGTTCTATTCCTTAGAACCACAATCTATCCAGAGTTGGGCAGAGCTACATCGTCAGTTCCTCAAAAAATATTTTCCCATGACTAAAGCCATTGAATTGCTTCAGAAGATTCAATTCTTTTCCCAACAACCTACAGAAACATTCCATGAATGTTGGGAATGCTTCAAGGAATTGATCAGAAGTTGCCCAAATCATCAAGTTCTAAGGTGGCAACAAGTCCAAAGTTTTTACAATGGACTGATTCCTGAAGAGAGACGCATGGTTGATGCATCTTGTGGTGGATCATGCGCCACGAAAGAAGCTGAAAAATTGTGGGCATTGTTTGAAAAGTTGTATCAAACTTCGATACAGAAATGAACCAACTTGGACCTGGCACCTAAATCTCATGTGTTAACCAGAGACGGATTGTATGAGGTTAACAACAATACCTCTGATCTATCAACAAAGGTTGACATGTTGTCCAAGCAAATGAATATGTTGTTTGCTGCGACTAAGCAAGTTAAAGCTCCTGTCACCCCCACTGTGTGTTCAATTTGTGACCACCCAGGTCATATGGCTAATGAGTGCCCTACTACTTTGTCATTCTTTCCTAATGAACCTACTCCTCAAGAGCAGGTCAATGTGACTCAATCTTATCAGCGGCAAGGTAGAAACATGTACTCCAATACCTACAATCCAGAATGGAAAAATCACCCCAACTTAGGATGGGGAGGATCAAACCAAACTGGTTAGGTTAACCAGCAGTACAGAGCCAATGCAATGGGTGGACAACAAGCTTTTCAACAAAATATTCAGCAAAATTTCCGTCCACAACAGAATTTCCAGCAGAATGCTCTGTATTATCATTCAAATTCTGACTACCGAAAAAATCATAATTTCAATCAGAATCTTAATCAATCTCATGCCAGCACTTCGAAAGATTCTGATCTGAAAGAAAAGCTGATGCGAAACATGCAATCTTTTCAGCAGATGATAATGGGCCAAGTCAGTCAATTGGCCAATCAACTGAGTCAACGAGAGGAAGGTAGGCTTCCTAGCCAACCCGTCAACAATCCTCGAGGCCAAGCATCACATGATGAAGGAACATCGAATAGTCAACAGTTGAAAGCTGTTACAGTGCTGAGAAGTGGGCGAGAAGTTGATAATCAAGTGGAAATGCCTGTGGAATCTGATCAGGAAAAAGAGAAGGAAAGAGAAACAGAGTCGGAGCAAAGAAAAGAGAAAGAAAAAGAAAAAGAATTAGAGAAAAGAAGAGAGAAAGAGAAAGAGTAAGGAAGAGAGAAGGGAAAAGAAAAAGTAATAGAGGAAGCGTCTCCCTCAACTGTCCAAAAAGGACATGAAAAGGAATCAGAAATGGAACCTGCACTATATGTCCCAAAGGCACCATTCCCTCAATGCCTAACTCCTCCATCTAGAATGGGAAAGGGACCAACAAAAATGGAAGAAATTTTTGAAAATTTAAGCAAGTAAAGATAAATCTTCCATTACTTGAAACAATCAAACAAGTTCCTGAGTATGCCAAGTTTTTCAAAGATCTGTGCACTCGTAAGAGAAAGGCGCGTACTCATGTTTCAAAGAAAGTCTTCCTGACTAATCAAGTCAGTTCGATATTACAATTGGAAACCCCACAAAAACTGAAAGACCCTGGAGTTCCAACTGTTCCATGTGTCATTGGTGGGCAACCAATTGGAAAAACGTTATTGGATTTGGGAGCAAGTATTAATCTAATCCCATACTCAATGTATGAGAAACTTGGATTGAGTGAATTGAAATCCACGACGGTCACTCTTCAACTGGCGGATAGGTCAGAAAGAAGACCTGGGGGTATTATCTAGGATGTTTTGGTTGGAATAGACAAGTTTGTCTTTCCAGTGGACTTCGTTGTTTTAGACATGGAACCTCCTGCTAAATCCATTAATCAAATCCCCATCATCCTTGGACGTTCGTTTCTTGCCACTGCGAACGCTTGCATCAATTGTCGTACAGGAGTCATGGATGTTTTATTTGGAAACATGAAGGTTAGGTGGAAGATATTCCATGCGATGAACCATTTCCCTAACGAGGATGAGGTCGAATGTTTTTACATCGATCAGATGGACGAAGTGGTGGATGAAGCATTACCATCAATGCTCACCAAAGAAGAATTTGAAACTGCTTTGTTGGCCATCTATGAAGAAAAAGGATCTGAAAGGAAGCAGCCAAAAGAGACGAGGTCGAGTTTATCGCGTGTAGATGATAGCTTATGTGAAAATGTGACTAAGGTAGAACCATTACCTATTGAGGTAAAGGATATGCTGACCTTTACCTGAGTTGGCCATCAATTGAGCAGCCACCAACTGTTAAATTAAAATAGTTACCTGAGTCGCTCAAGTACGCTTTTCTGGGACCTCATGAAACGCTTCCGGTAATAATTTCGTCTACATTGTCAGAAAAACAAGAGAATGATTTGCTGAAAGTACTTGAAGAGCACAAGGAGGCCATCAGATGGACTTTAGCTGATCTCAAAGGGATTGACCCATCAGTATGTATGCACAAAATACATATGGAAGATGATAGTACACCATCGAGAGAATCGCAGAGGCGACTTAATCCGAACATGCAAGAAGTCGTTTTAAAGGAAATCATTAAATTACTTGATGTTGGAATCATCTATCCGATCTCTGATAGTGAATGGGTAAGTCCAGTCCAAATCATTCTGAAAAAGTCCGGAATCACTGTGAAAGAAACTACTGAAGGAGAATTGGTACCTACTCGCGAAACTATAGTCGATCGATTGACTCTTTCGTGTCAATCGATTGACAAAGCAGCTTATCACAAACACAGAGTACAGTCGATCGATTGGGGAAAAAGTCTCAATCGATTGACTGTCAAATAATTTCACACAAGATCTCTTTCCGAATTAATCAAAAAAATTTCGATTCCCCGGCAACGGCACCAAAAACTTGATCGATTTTAAGTTTAACCCTTGCAAGTGCACAAGATCTATTGTAGCATGGTAAGAACAGGGGTGTCGAACCCACAGGGAAATGTGAAATTTATCTAATCCTTTCAGAGATTTAAGACATCCAAGGAAGTACCAAGGGAGAAATTCAATTCACCAAACACTTATCACACTATTTCTAAATGCAAGAAAAATAAATTAATCTGAGCAAAATAATTTCTGATGAATAAAAGAACAATATTTCAGAATGATTATGGAATATGCTATCCCAGACTTATAACTTTTCTACCATTAAACCCATAATTTCATTAAGCATCAATCACACCATCATTTATCTAGAAGAATGATTCGTAAGAAAACATGATCATCAATTCGGCATACCCTATCTAAAAATGATGACTCAGCCTATCATTGCGGTATGAATCATGTAAAAAGAATAGCGTATCTCAAGATGTTTTTAGATCACAACAATAGGCACATAATTGCTCTGCAGCCTAGATCAGCCTGCAGGTCCAGATCTAGCGATTATGGTCGTTGATACGTGCAATCAACGGTCATAATAAAGCGTTCAACATATATTCAATCAAACACACTTTTAGCAAAACGATTCCATGATGACATTAGGAACTTATGGAGTTAACTGTAAAATGTTACTTATCTGGGGATCGCATCCTCCTCGAACAACTGATTCAGCCGCTCATCCTTGGTGTACGATCTTTTTGCACATTCAAAGTCATTCTACTTTTCATTTATCACCAAAGATCTTTTTTACAATGTCTTTCCTAAATACAATCTATGATTTCATAAAATGTAAAAGAAAAATAATGTAAAAATCTAAGTACAATCTACCTAGATAAAAAGAATGTAAGAGAAGAAGAAGAAAAGATCTCTCCAAAAAAAGAAAAGTCGGAGCCAAAAAATAATAAACGATCTCCTCAAGGCAAAGCCGTAGCTTTCTTTTTATAGGGCCGAACAAACCCTATCTCTAATAGCCTCAATCGATTGAGAATTGAATCTCAATCGATTGACTTTTGATTCGAAGTAAGTGGGGGCAGAGTTGTCTTCTCCTGTCAATCAATTGACATTCATGTGTCAATCGATTGACACATAGGGGTAGAATCTTCATCCTCTGGGTGGATGTTGAGCTGCTTCACGGATTTCAATGCTTCCTTTGACCTTTTTATCCATATGCCTTGTGTAGCCTTTAATTACCCCCTTTTATACTCTTTAACGATCCAACGGTCAGAAACACCTGTAATCATTAAAACCTCATAACAACTATCAGATGCTTTCATTGGACAGCTAAATATTGGGATTAAGGTGTGAAATATAGTCACATTTCGGCACTGATCAGGGGTCATCTTCCTCACAAACAAAGGAGATAGTGGGGCCGGAGAGGCTATCGAGGTGTGGCCATCCAATTGTCGGAGTGGGCCATCCACCAAATTCTGGTCGGCTGTCGAATTTCGTCGCTGATTATCGAGGACACCCAAAATACATTGTACATAGATATAAAATTTAAAGAAAAGCAACCCTTCTCCCTCATATTTTCTTTATTTCAACCATAGCATAATAAAACTAAAGCTTTTAAACACAGAAAAACCCCTTCCTGTGATCCTAGCGTCGCAACGAGCCGTTCCCAAATTTTTGTTGTGTCATTGCATTGATGGCGCAATTCGTCATCATCATTTCATGTCCGATTTGTGAGATAAAATAATAGGGATTTGAACCGACCTCAATAGCGGCTGCCATAGTTCTTTGATGTCGCAATCATCATTGCCACCATGGGATAGTGTGAACATGGAGCAAGAAGAAGGAAAAAGAGTAAGTTTCTTGGGTTCTCGATGCGAGAGAGAGAGAGATCTTAAGATTGAGGTCTCTCTTGCTCTCGGGTAGATGAAGGAGGTTAAGAGATAGGGTACCCGGGTTTCCTATGATTTCTTTTCGAGGCAAGAGACCCTTTTAAACTCTAATTGTGGCTTAAAAAAAAAAGAAGGTGATTTGGTGGCCCACGATTTGGGGCTAGGATTCAACATTAACAAAAATAAAGGTTGTTACATAGGGATACTGTAATGTTGACTTTGATATCATTGGATAGAGATTTAGAGAGAATTTGAGTGAAATTAGACATTATGTCAATTTCTTCTTTTTGTCTATATTTATCTCAAATTCTCATGAGAAAATAGAGAATTTCTCACTATTTTAATAAGAGAGATAAGGTTAAGAGAGGCATTATAGGGAGGCTCCTAAAATTTATATGCATGAATTTTTTTTTCAATCTTTTCTTCTCTCCAAGTGTTCTACTAGGGTGTTAAGCACATATATTTAAGTAGGTTATGTAGATTCTTGAAGAGTTAATGTAAAAATAATATTTATTAATTTTAAGATGACTTGATCCTATAACCTTTGGTATATTTCTCTAGTCACTATATAATTAATCTACTTTTCCAACACTTATTTAAATGTAATAAATGCTTCTTTGTCACTTTAATTTTTGTGAAATGACTTTCGATGATCTAATTAAGGCGTCAATGGTGTGTTCTTATCGTTTATGAGGAATTTAATTTGTATTATTTTCAGTCTTTTATTTTCCACGAAGTAGAATAGATTTCAATTCCTATTTGTATTACATCAAAGGATTTTCAATCTTGATTGACAACTAAGGGAGAATTTCTGGAAGATCATCGTAGTGTGGTATTACTTTTTTACAAATTTATTTTCTTGCAATTTACTTTCCTGCAAGTAAATATTCTAGGATTGAAAGAATTTTAATTGACGACTAGAATCTGTAAGGAGGAGGATTAGATTTATTTTTCGATAATTTATTTTTTGCACTTTTAATTTCATCAATTTAGGATTTTGAGTGAATTTTATATTTTAATTGACACCTAAGATCTGAGAGACTTGAGAGCTAGTGTAACGATTTAAAAATTCATAGAATAGATTTATTTTCTACATAGTAGTTTAAAAAAAAATCATAAATTTTTTATTCTTTAAAGACAAATAGAAGCTTTCGGAAATCAAAATCTTTCCTGCGGGATCGATCCTATACTCGTGCTACAATACCATTGTGCGCTTGCAATATGTTAAGACAAGGAATAGTTTAAGTGCTACCAATAATCATCAAAATTCTCAAATCTATAAAATTTGCCATAAGAAAATTCACATCTTAAAAAAAATCAATGGAATAATCATCATCTTTAATTATAACTTTCGATGTTGACATTATCATCAAAAATATAAAACTTAATAATAAAAAAACTACTAATCATCCAAATTCATTAATTGACCATTACCAAAGAAATCCAAATGAAATTTACACTTAAGAGTAATCATACAACAACAAGAAGCTCCTTTGGCCAAGTAATCGTATAATCTAGTGTAATATCTGCTAATGTCCCCTCACTTGCATATAATTCGGGATGGATATCATCTACTATGATGCTATATCATTCTATTGATATTGTCGCCTCTATTAATACATCCCACTACAATAACTTTTGTCCTGAAATTCTTTAACAAGAGCCCGTGAATGTTTGATTTGCTGGGGAATCAGGAAGAACCGATGAATGTTATTGTGCTTACAAAAATGATGATAGCTGATTAATATTGAACAATTAATATCGAAAAATTATGATTTTGAAAAGGAAAATGGGCCTTCATGAAATTGAAATTTGTACCTGAGAAGAATAATCAGAATCTGGCATTTGTGTCCCTTGATAAAGAACTTGACTTGATAATGCATTGTGATTTTCCTCAAGGGCTTGTGTACTTTACGCTCCTCATCAAATTGTTGAATAAGTATATCAAACTTTGATTCAATGCATCACGTGCTCTCTTCTCCCGTTGAGCATTCTCTCTAGAAGGTGTTGATGCTGAATAGTGGTCTTAGATTCACCACTACTCATACCCCATTCACACCACTTACATCACGGCCACAAACCTAAATAACAAAAAATTTTGAACTATAAGTTCCTTATAAGGAAAAAAAATAAAAAGGGACAGGAGAGCATCATTTACTTTAGTAACAAGGTCATTATCTAAATCTCTATCCCCTAAAAAGGGGTCATTCAGAATGATTCTTCTAATATCATCATGCAAAGAATAAATAATAATTAAATATTTCAATATTAAAGCTCCAATATAAAAGGAACTTCTATAATAGTCTTACTAGCTGATTGCTCATAGTGGGAAAAGGACAAGTTCTTCCTTGGTATGAGAGGCTATATATATCTGTGTCATTGTGACTCTATTATCAGAACTTTGATTTTTTTGTACAATAGAAAGTACATGCAAATATTAGTATTTCAGTTAATTATATACAAATAGAATATTGGATAGATGTTACCACCTCCTTTGCCATATTAGCTACTCCTCATCTATCAGTTGTTTGTCTATCAGTGGTATGTGGGTTTTTCATCTTTTCCCTAGAAGACATTCTCTTTTCTCGACGTTTGCTTCTGTTCCGTCGAACACATATTTGCTCTTGTTTCGTCGGACACATATAAATGAAAGTTTCCCAATCTTCTTTCTTCACATGATTTAGTATAATTATTTTTTCATTCCACATTTGTCTGATGTTTATCATAATGCTTGCGCAGGTCATGTTTCTACTCTTTCAAAGAAGTATTAACTTTTAATAAGACCATGCTTTTGTGACTTATTGAAATATCATATTTAGCCCGTGATTAAAAAAAAGATAAATAAAAAATTATTAGTAAAACAATCAAATTAAATTTTAAATAATTTACTTCTGAAAGATCTCTTAGGGTCCCTACAAATTGCACAGATTCAACGGTGAGCGGCAGATATAATAAAAAAAGTTAAAAAATAATTTGTTGGAAAAAAAATTATCTATAAAAGCAGATTGTTGACACATATCTCAATAGAATAACGTATCATAAGAAAAGAACCCACATGGACTTTCAAAGGCTTTTAACTACGTACATGCCCTGTTGGTAATAACGTCTTCACATTTGCTGCACAATTTAACCACATTGGCATCAAGAAAAGCATAATTTTCTATTCTTGAGCATAGATTCCATTTAGCCAAAGAAACATTATATAAAACTGCGCTTTGTATTTAATTGTTTGCAATGAAATATCTATTACCAATCAATTGAATGAAATAAAATAAAAATTATGAAGTAGTTTAAAAATTTACTATTTCTCAATCATTATAATTGAGAGCGCTATTTTTCATGCCTCTTGCTACTTGGAAGTTCTATTTATTTGCATGTCTTCTTAATGGACAAAAAATTTCTCGAGCTGAATATGATGAGCAATGTACCAATGATGCTGAATTCCATGTAAGTTGTTATGGTTCTTTGGGACTTAACTGGTTATATTGCTTTCATAACCTATAAAATAATGAATGAGTAGTTTTTTGTTGGTTTAGAGTGTAATAACCCGAAAAATCACACTAAACTATGACCTCGGGATCCGTGCCCAATCGGTCATAGGTTTGACCAAATGGAAGACCAACAGTTAGTATGTAGTGCGATGAACGGATGAGATGTGATAAATAGAATGCCTATGTGGTGTGTGTTGTGAAGGTATAGTCGCATACACCTACCGCGGTGTATGTGCTCAACACACAAGTGAGGAAGAGGATAAAAAGAGTTAATAACCCTAAGATCAAGAGTTTTGAGTTGTTGAGAGAGGAGTAAAGAAGAGAGAGAGAGGAGTAAAGAGGGTGATCAAGCAAGAGTTATTGTGAGTGATTGGAAGAAGGATTCAAGCATTAAAGAGGCTGATTCAACGCAAGGAATCCGTTAGAAACCAAAGCTGGAACCCTAGCCTTCCAACCCTAGATTTGAAATCAACTTGAGATCTATTCAAGGTAAAATTTTTGTAAATAAGATGCATAGATTATAGGGGTTAAGTTGCAGTTAAATGTGGGTTAAATCATAGGATACTGGTTTAGAACAATAGAAGAAAAAGTATGGAAAAAGATTGGGAAGAACAGCTCGAAAGGGGCTGAATCTGACAATTTCGATTAATCGAAATTGGGTTTCAATTAATTGAAATTGGCCAGGAAGTTGAAAGGTCAGAGGACCCCGATTTTGATTAATCGAATTTGATTTCGATTAATCGACTTTGGATTTCGATTGATCGATTTGGGGATCGATTAATCGATCGAGAACCTCAAAGTGGACCCTGTGGTTGAAGGAAATGATTGAGGAAAAATCGACTAATCGAAATGGGATTTCGATTAATCGATTTAGTTTTCGATTAATCGATTTGGAATCGATTAATCAACTTGTGAAACTCGAATCGCTCGAATCCGAGGGTCTACTTAAAAGAAGGATTTCGATTAATCAAATTGGATTCGATTAATCGAATGAAAACTCATCGTCAATAAAGGAATTTGCTTTAAAGAAGAATTTCGATTAATCAAATTGGATTCATTAATCGAATGAAAACTCAATCGCTCGAATCGAGAATGGACTTTAAAAGGAGAATTTCGATTAATCGAAATTGCTTCGATTAATCGATATTGATTCTCATTAATCGATTTTGGAAATCGATTAATCGAATTTATTCGATTAATCAATTTTGGAATTCGATTAATCGAATCGAGATAAACTATGTTGACTTTTAGGTTTGACTTTAAGATTCTTGGGGATCTTATACCTTCTTTATTGCATCCTTTGTGATGTGTTTCACTGTGATGTGGTACCATAGGTGGTACGTAGGGACTAGTGCACAAGGAGCCACGTGGGACCTTGATGCATTGAACAAATGAAGACTTGAGGTAGGGAACACCTTGAACATGTACTTTATTTTACAAGAGCATGTATGTAGTGATATAGATTTCATTCAAATATTTTACGCTAAAGAATTGTGAAAAGTGTGTGTGTGTGTGATATTCATGAGAGTAACTAACGAGCCATCCCTGTGGGATGAAGAAGTAAGAGATAAGAGCATCGTGTGATGTAGTAAATGGATACATCCTGTGATGTATCCAAGGATTGAATCATGTTTGATAGGGCCTAATCGATATAAGATAGCACACTTACACGGTGAATAACTATATGTAAGGCAATATATTTTGTTATTTGAGGTTTGATAGGTTACCCCACCGACGCGTGGATATCCACATCGACACGGCAGGATATCCGTGACTCGATACGGGCGGCGAAACCGTAGGGCCGCCATGAGGCTTATCCAGACATAGTAAGCACACCCCTGTGGGTGTTGATTGAGACAAGTGAAACCCGCCACCAATCCCTGTGAAAGGGGCTTGGTACTATATGGTATTCCTGTGGAATACATTAAAACCGCTTCATATAGATGACGATGAAGGGTATCTCATCGGGGCTCGATGCTATATTGCTCGGGATTACTTAAGTTGAAAGTTTAAGTTTTGCTTTAGGCCTTTTCAAAGATTATTCATGAGTAAATGAAAATACAAGTAATTACAAAGAAACGAAATGCTTTTAAACTGCTTTCATTAACAATTGCATAGATACATCATGCATGGCATATCATAGAATATATGTGAGTTATAATTTATATGTTCAACGGTGTTTGTTCCCTATTGAGCTAGGATGTAGCTCACCCTATAGACTATACGTCGCAGGTCCACTATTAGCAGCTGCCGCGGCTTCAGGAGACGCTGATCCCGGCGAGTCGGACCTTGCGGCCGGCGAAGAGTTGGAGCCACCTCCAGAGGACTTCTTCTAGAGGACTCCGCTGTGCCACTTTGAGGGATTTTACAGAGAGTTTTGTACGGCTTGGTATGTCAAGCCTTGATTTTGTGAAAACCATGTATATAAGGTTTTGGATTATTCTTTTGGGACGAACCATCCGTGATGATTTCTATCATCGATGGTTCGGATCGGTTCTCCATTCATGCAGGGGCATGAGGGTAGAACTGTCTTTTGGAAAGTTAGTTAATATAGATTTAAATTCCGAAATTTCATTTATAGTACTTTTGATGCTTGATATACCA
Organism: Chloranthus sessilifolius; assembly: GCA_021018995.1. Classification (NCBI taxonomy): domain Eukaryota; kingdom Viridiplantae; phylum Streptophyta; class Magnoliopsida; order Chloranthales; family Chloranthaceae; genus Chloranthus; species Chloranthus sessilifolius. The sequence goes on from CM037594.1 coordinate 16,220,202, forward strand.
GTGTTCCGTGCTTAGCTAAGGGCACGGTCAAGATGATCGTGCTGATGGCACGGGTTTCGGGGTGCCGAAATCCGGGCTGTCACAGTTGGTATCAAAGCTATTTTCTTTTAGCAATTCTGACAAGGATTCTTTCGTCAGAACATAGGGGCTTCTGCTAACGAAACTTTAGTTTCAAATGCAGCCGCAAATGTCAGCTAGAGGGAGAGGCCGACCAAGGGGAGGCCATCAGAGGAGTCTACGTAGTGGAGATGGTTACATCTCTCCTACAAATAGAGTGCCTTTAGGAGGTGCTGAGGCCCCAGGGGGCAGTAGTAGCAGACAGCATGATGAAGAGGATCGAGATCATCAAGATCAAGATCTAAGAGAACAAGAGAGGTTGAGAGAAAGACAAGAAGATAGGGAGGAGCGACAAAGGATGATGCACACTATGGAGACTATGGCAGCTGCCATGGCACAACAAGCCGCATCCTTTGCAGCTCATGCGTCAAGAGAACAGCAGCCACCTACACCACACAGCAGGACTGCGTTGCATCATTCTGAGTTTAGGAGGATGAGACCTCCTACATTTTCTGGGCAGGCAGACACTATGGCCGCTGAGAATTGGTTGATGGAGATGGAAAAGGTCTTTAGCGTGCTAACTTGCACGGAAGACGAGAGTGTAAGATGGGCAGCTTACATGTTGGATGGGGAGGCTGGGCCTTGGTGGAAGTCCGTGATACGGACTCGGGCTCAGGAGACCCCAGAGTTGCCTTGGACTTGGGAGGAGTTTGTTGAGGAGTTCAACAAACAATATTTTCCAGAAGTGGTGAGGAACCAACTAGAGATACAATTTTTGCAGTTAGTACAAGGGAGAATGACAGTGAGAGAATATGGGGTAGAGTTTCTACGACTTGCCCCTTTTTGCTCCGGACTACGTCGCTACTGAGGTGATGAAGTCCAAGAGGTTTCAGCAAGGTTTGAAGCCTGAGGTTAGGGGAGGCGTAGCTCCATTTCAGCTGAGGACCTATGAAGAGGTCATGAGCAAGGCGTTGGTTGTAGAGGAGGAGAACAATAATAGATATCGACAGAGGGAACAGCAGAGAGGAGGAAATGAACAAGGAAGAACGGGGCACTATGAACCGGTGAACAAAAAGCCGAGATTCATGGGCGTAATCGAGACCACAGTTCAAGGGGTTTTGGAAGACCAACAACAACAACAACAGAGGTTTCCATTACTTGCGTCGGGGAGACCTATTCGCTATGAGAGCCCTGCCATGTCTACTGGCACCACTATCACACAGGGTTCTCGTACTGTTTCTTCCGCACCTCGGGAGACTTGCGCGAAGTGTGGCAAGCCTCATAGGACGGTGGATTGTAGATTGAGAACTAGGGGCTGTTTCCGATGTGGCAAGGTGGGCCACTTGAACAAGGATTGCCCTGAGACAGATAAAAGAAAGACGGTTTCATTGACACCGACCAATTCAAGCAAGGAAACCAATCGTCGTAGGAGAGCCTATGCGATCCGCTGTGAGACCCTTTTAAAATTAAAGAAAATTTTCATTTCATTAAAACTTAGATAGAGAAGGAGCATACATTAGGAACTGAACAGATTATTTTTCTTTCGTATACGAAAAATGGTATATAAATTGAGGGTGTAAATTGATGTGTAAATTATTGTATGTGTGTACGCATACTATAGGTACTCTAAATATTTATGAAAAAGGATGCTTCGGTGGATATGACGCTCGAGTGTTGATAGACCCCGGGTCTACCCACTCATTCGTTACTCCACGTTTCGCTAAGAAGATGAAGATTGTTCCAGAGACGTTGGATTTCGTCCTATCTGTGTCTATTCCGACTGGAGAGTTAGTAGACACGGAGTTAGCTTGCAAATCCATCATTGTAGAAGTTCGAGACCTAGAAGTGCATGAATTGGAAGCAAAGTTGATACTGTTAGACATGCAAGGGTTTGATGTAATCCTTGGCATGGACTGGTTGGCGCAACATTGTGCAACCGTCGATTGCAAGAACAAGGTGGTTATCTTCAGACCCAACACAAGAAGATCATTCCGGTTTCAAGGAGTGAGGTCGTCATCGTACACGATCTTAGCAAAGAAGTAGAAAATGATCGAGAAGGGTTGCAGTGGATACTTAGCTTTCTTAAAGGAGGACAAGGAAGAAAAGAACGTCATTTACGAGATCGCGATTGTCGAGACTTGGCGTGTTTCGGAAGGAATTCAGGTTACCTCCAGAAAGAGAAGTAGAATTCGCCATTGACTTAGCACCAGGAACGGAGCCTATTTTAAAAGCACCTTATAGAATGGCTCCCGCTGAGTTAAAGGAGTTGAAGGAACAACTACAAGAGCTTATGGACAAGGGGTTTGTTAGACCGAGCGTGTCTCCATGGGGAGCACCGGTCTTGTTTGTCAAGAAGAAGGATGGGTCAATGCGGCTATGCATTGACTATCGACAATTGAACAAACTCACTGTGAAGAACCGCTACCCTTTGCCTAGAATAGACGATCTATTCGACCAACTGCAAGGAGCAAGGTATTTTTCCAAGATCGACCTGAGATCTGGGTATCATCAGTTGAGAGTCAAGGCAGAGGACATTCAGAAGACAGCTTTCCGGACACGGTATGGACACTATGAATTCCTTGTGATGCCGTTTGGATTAACGAATGCTCCGGCGTCGTTTATGGATCTGATGAACCGAGTGTTTAAACCACACTTGGACTCCTGCGTCGTAGTATTTGTTGATGATATATTGATATACTCCAAATCCAAGACGGAACACGAAGAACATTTGAGGATTGCTCTACAGACGCTACGTGAACACCAATTGTACGCCAAGCTCTGCAAGTGTGAGTTTTGGTTGGAAGAAGTTAGCTTTTTGGGACATGTCGTCTCGAAGCACGGTGTCACGGTAGATCCAGCTAAGATAGAAGCAGTAGTTAAATGGGAGCAACCAAAGACAGTGACCGATGTCCGAAGTTTTCTGGGCTTAGCAGGCTATTATCGACGTTTCGTTGAGGGGTTTTCAAAGATATCGGGACCTCTCACAAAGCTGACACGAAAAGATTCAAGGTTTGAGTGGAGTGAGACATGTGAGAAGAGTTTTCAAGAACTCAAAACGAGACTCACTTCGGCTCCAGTGTTAGCGATTCCTTCAGGCAGTGGAGGATACGCTGTGCACAACGACGCGTCATACAATGGCCTTGGTTGTGTGCTCAACCAACACAAGAAGGTGATAGCTTACGGATCAAGACAGTTGAAAGAACACGAGAAAAATTTACCCGACTCATGACTTGGAACTGGCAGCAGTCATTTTTGCGCTGAAGATTTGGAGACATTACTTGTATGGTGAGACTTTTGAAATTTTCACCGATCATAAGAGCCTCCGATATCTGTTTACACAGAAAGAACTCAACATGAGACAGCGCAGATGGATGGAATTCCTCAAGGATTACGATTGCTCCATACAATACCATCCTGGCAAGGCGAATGTAGTGGCCGATGCATTGAGTCGAAAAGGTTCAGCTCAGTTAGCTTCTTTGATTTTGGGTATGCACCGATGGAAATTATTGGAAGACCTGGCAATCTATGATGCGAACATTGAGTCAAAGGACACTGGATCCTTTTTGGCTAACATATCAGTAAAGCCAGTGATATTTGAGCATATCCACGATCTACAGATGAAAGATCCGGCATTAACAAAGATTCATCAAGACGTGAGTGAAGGCATCAGGTCGGACTTCTCATCGAAAGAAGATGGTTCTTTATTGTTTAAGGGCCGTCTATGCATTCCGGACAATGTCGATCTAAGACGAACGATTCTTGATGAAGCTCATAAGTCAAATTACGCTATCCACCCTGGTAGCACCAAAATGTACCAAGATTTGAAAAAGAACTACTGGTGGAGAGGACTGAAACAAGACGTGGCCGAGTACGTGTCACGGTGTTTGACTTGTCAGCAAGTGAAGGTTGATCATAGACATCCTGCTGGACTATTGCAACCTTTACCAATACCAGAATGGAAGTGGGAATCGATCTCAATGGATTTCATTGTTGGATTACCTCGTACTGCCAAGAGACACAATGCCATTTGGGTCGTCGTAGACCGATTGACCAAAACAGCGCACTTTTTGCCGTACAATACTACATACATATACATAAAGGAGATTGTAAGATTACATGGTATTCCAAGCAGTATAGTTTCAGATCGTGATCCACTATATACGTCCAAGTTTTGGAAGAAATTTCAAGAAGGAATGGGAACACGGCTAGACTTTAGTTCAGCTTTCCATCCTCAAACTGATGGACAGACAGAGCGAGTGAACCAAGTAATAGAAGACATGCTCAGAGCATGCATGCTTGATATGCAAGGATACTGGGATGAGTATCTACCGATGCTCGAGTTCGCATACAACAACAGTTTCCAAACGAGCATTGGCATGACACCGTATGAAGCTCTGTATGGACGACGATGCAAGTCACCTCTCAATTGGGAGGAAACAGGTGAGAAATTTGTATTAGGACCAAAGCTGCTTGAAGATAATGCTACCGTCGTTCGAATTATCAGAGAAAGGTTGAAGACAGCACAGAGTCGACAGAAAAGTTACGCCGACATGAAGCGAACTAGTGTTGACTACAAAGTGGGTGAGCACGTGTTTGTAAAAGTGTCACCTATGAAAGGTGTAATGCGATTTGGCAAGAGAGGGAAGTTAAGTCCACGTTATGTTGGACCATTTGAAATTTTGGGACGCGTAGGTGAAGTTGCATATCGCATTGGATTACCACCGCTATTTGATCGAGTGCATAACGTTTTCCACATATCGATGCTCAGGAAGTACGTGAATGATCCGTCTCATGTGTTAGGGAAGCAACCTATAGAGATGTGTGAGGACATGAGCATGATAGAGGAACCAGTGGAGATTTTGGATCGAAAAGAACAAGTACTGCGCACTAAAGTAATTCCCTTAGTGCTTGTTCGGTGGAACAATCATCCTAAAGAAGAGGCTACTTGGGAACGAGAGGCCGATGTGAGAGAACAATATCCAGCCTTGTTTCCAACAACGTGAAAATTCAATGTAAATCACAAACATGTTTGTGAAATCTCCACTATACTTGTAATACAATGGAAATTTTGATCCAATCTGTCATAAACTGTCAAAAATAGTAAAAGAAACATAGAGAATGAAATTCTGGAGAAATTGGACAAAACCGATTAATCGAATTTCAAATCGATTAATCGATTTGGAATTTCGATTAATCGATTTTGTTCGATTAGTCGACTGGCATGTGCCAATGACTGGAAATGAAAGTTAGAGTTCGAATATACATAGAATGAAATTTCGACTGATCGAATTATAATTTCGATTAATCGAATTGGATTTTCGATTAATCGAGTTACTTAAAGGACTAGGAATAAATTAAAGTCGAATGGACAACTTCGATTAATCGAAGTGGTTTTCGATTAATCGGTTCTGAGATTTCGATTAATCGAAATGGATTTCGATTAATCGAATACTTAAGAAAATTTGGAAAAATTAGAAGTTATAGCACGATTTCGATTAATCGAAACTAAGTTCGATTAATCGACTGGCTCGCGCCAGTGAGCTCAAAAATTTAACATTTTTAATGAATACGATTTCGATTAATCGAAATAGGTTTCGATTAATCGAATTTGACTTTCGATTAATCGATTTGGGAAATCGATTAATCAATTTTACGCGGTTTAATCTAGTTTTGAATCTCGATTAATCGATTCTGAATTTCGATTAATCGAGCCGCGGGCTATATATATGAGATTGGGGATTTTATTCCCCATTCGAAAATCTTATTGCTTGGGATTTTTGGGCGCTTCGTCTTCTTCTTCTTCTCCAACCAACCGAGCACCCTAGGGTTTGCATTCTCGATCGATTCTCATCCGCACTCATCTCCAAAACCTAAGGTAAACCCTAGATTTCCGTTTTTCTTCAATTCAAGTTAGATAAACCCTAGTTTAGTGAAAATGCCGCCCAAAACCTGATTGTCTTCGAAGAAGGCAACTTCTAAGTTGCCGGTTAGGCGTAAGAACGCCGCACCACCTCCACCTACCCCATCGCCGGTGAGGACTCCATCACCGTCGGAATCGGAGACCACCTCTCGGGACGAAGCGTCTCTGCCATGAGTCTTCCCGCAATCCACCCCATGCCACCACCACCCACCAACGTAGAGCAACCAAACGAGTGGTGGGCTGCAAAGACCTTTGAGGTCGAATATACCATCGACCCTACCCTTTTCACCGATCCCGATGTACCGGGCGAGACCCAATGGGCTCAAAACTACATAAACAATGCCGGTCTCGGCAATCTTCTCAAACCAATTCGGGGTTCCTACTACCCTAGATTGGTGAGATTATTCTACCAAGGGCTAACCAATGGCCCTACCGACGACAGTATCATCACCAAGATCGAGGGTCGTCTCTATACGATCACTCGTCGCCACATTCACGAGGTGCTCGAGTGCTACCTCGAGTTCACCCCCGAGACTACCCTATTTCCACCCTTCGAGGAGGACCCTCGATTTGAGGAAGTCATGACCCGCATGACAAACGGGAAGAAGGGGCCATCAAAAGGGTCGATCTTCCACCCTACATGTGGATGCTCGACTCCATAATCAAATGCAACCTTTACCCGATGCGCCACGACACTGAGCGCGTCGACAAAGTGCAACATGCACTTTACGCGGCCTTCTGTGGCCGATGGTTTGATGCTACCAAGGTCATCCTAGAAGGGATGAGGTACATCAAGGGCAAATTAATGAAGGGCAACATGCGGCCCAAGGAGAAGATGCCGTATGCTCGGCTCATCTCGAGCATGTTGGAGTGCTACTCCGACGAGCCCTCCTACACCATCTCGCCTTACGAGGTGAGGGCTACGGATCGCGTGAAGAGCGTTCACAAAGTCTTCATGGGCCCATGCTTCAACCTTTAAAGCGGACCCTACCTCGGGTCCCGCTCCCGCCCAGAGCCCAGCTGGCAGCATGCACCGCCACCACCCCCACCACCTCAAAGATAACCCCACCGTGGGTGAGGCACACCCAGTGCAGAGCCATCCGTGAGAGGGTTCCTCCCACGCCACACCTCACCGACACCACCTACACACTCGCGCCCGCGACACCCACCTCATCCTACGCTGCCGCCCGCCATCCGGTCCTACCATCGAGGGCGTGTTGGCTCGTATGGAGGCCAACAACGACCGGATGAACCGGCGGATGGACTTTTGATGTTCCACACTCGCCACATCTACTACCCGACCGACTACCGCCGCTACCTCGCCCAGGAGGAGGAGTGGACGGCCGGACGCACCGCCTTCCATAGAGGACCCGTCTTCCATCCCACCACAGACGCGGCTCCTTCTACATCCACGTCTGCTCCGCCGACTGAGACGCAGCCAGCACAGTCGCCACCACCACAGCCGCAGCCAGCTCCTGCAGACCTGCCCGCACCCATAGCTCCGCCAGATCAGAGGGAGCAGCCCGCTCCAGCACCCGATCAGCCAGGCGATGAGTTATATGTATTTTGCATTTTTACTGGATACCTATGTATTTTTGTGTACGCCAACTTATTGGCATTGTAAAAAATTACTCACTCGTTAATACAAATCCAAAATTTTTTTTTTGTGAAATTGATTCTTCTTAAATTTTACTTCCTTGCTTATATGTGAGAATGTGTAAATACTTAAATACGTCTAACGAAATTGGATCACCTCACCTGAGGGTGTGGGGAGAGAGAGAGACACACAGAGACACAAACCTTGGGTTATTTTCGAGGACGAAAATTCCCAAGGTGGGGAGGATGTAATAACCCGAAAAATCACACTAAACTATGACCTCGGGATCCGTGCCCGATCGGTCACAGGGTTGACCAAATGGAAGACCAATAGTATGAAAAGCATGAACGGATGAGCGGATGTGATAAATAGAATGCCTATGTGGTGTGTGTTGTGAAGGTATAGTCGCATACACCTACCGCGGTGTATGTGCTCAACACACAAGTGAGGAAGAGGATAAAAAGAGTTAATAACCCTAAGATCAAGAGTTTTGAGTTGTTGAGAGAGGAGTAAAGAAGAGAGAGAGGAGTAAAGAGGGTGATCAAGCAAGAGTTATTGTGGGTGATTGGAAGAAGGATTCAAGCATTAAAGAGGTGATTCAACGCAAGGAACGTTAGAAACCAAAGCTGGAACCCTAGCCTTCCAACCCTAGATTTGAAATCAACTTGAGATCTATTCAAGGTAAAATTTTTGTAAATAAGATGCATAGATTATAGGGGTTAAGTTGCAGTTAAATGTGGGTTAAATCATAGGATAATGGCTTAGAAAAATAGAAGAAAAAGTATGGAAAAAGATTGGGAAGAACAGCTCGAAAGGGGCTGAATCTGACAATTTCGATTAATCGAAATTGGGTTTCGATTAATCGAAATTGGCCAGGAAGTTGAAAGGTCAGAGGACCCTGATTTCGATTAATCGAATTTGATTTCGATTAATCGACTTTGGATTTCGATTGATCGATTTGGGGATCGATTAATCGACTGAGAACCTCCAGTGGACCCCAGGGGTTGAAGGAAATGACTTGAGGAAAAATCGACTAATCGAAATGGGATTTCGATTAATCGATTTTAGTTTTCGATTAATCGATTTGGAATCGATTAATCAACTTGTGAAACTCGACTGTTCGAACTGAGGGTCTACTTTGCGAAAAGAAGGATTTCGATTAATCGAAATTGGATTCGGTTAATCGAAAATGGCTTCGGCTCATTGAAAGGAATTTGCTTTGAAAAGAAGAATTTCGATTAATCGAAATTGGATTGATGTCGAATGAAAACTCATTATTGAGCGAGAATGGACTTTGCGAAAAGGAGAATTTCGATTAATCGAAATTGCTTCGATTAATCGATATTGACCTTCGATTAATCGATTTTGGAAATCGATTAATCGAATCAGATTCGATTAATCGATTTTGGAATTCGATTAATCGACTGAGATAAACTATGTTGACTTTTAGGTTTGACTTTAAGATTCTTGGGGGATCTTATACCTTCTTTATTGCATCCTTTGTGATGTGTTTCACCTGTGATGTGGTACCATAGGTGGTACGTGTGGACTAGTGCACAAGGAGCCACGTGGGACCTTGATGCATTGAACAAATGAAGACTTGAGGTAGGGAACACCTTGAACATGTACTTTATTTTACAAGAGCATGTATGTAGTGATATAGATTTCCATTCAAATATTTTACTGCTTAAAGAATTGTGAAAAGTGTGTGTGTGTGTGATATTCATGAGAGTAAACTAACGAGCCATCCCCAGGGGATGAAGAAGTAAAGAGATAAGAGCATCAGGTGTGATGCAAGTAAATGGATACATCCCAGGGATGTATCCAAGGATTGAATCATGTTTGATAGGGCCTAACTGATATAAGATAGCACACTTACACGGTGAATAACTATATGTAAGGCACCGATATTTTTGTTATTTGAGGTTTGATAGGTTACCCCACCGACGTGGCGGGATATCCACAATGACACACGGCATGATATCCGTGGACCCGATCTGGCGCGAAACCGTAGGGGCAGTCGAGGCTTATCCAGACACAAAAGCACACCCGAGTGTTGATTGAGACAAGTGAAACCCGCCACCAATCCCGGGGAAAGGGGCTTGGGTACTATATGGTATTCGGGGAATACATTAAAACTGTCTATATAGATGACGATGAAGGGTATCTCATCGGGGCTCGATGCTATATTGCTCGGGGATTACTTAAGTTGAAAGTTTAAGTTTTGCTTTAGGCCTTTTCAGCATTATTCATGAGTAAATGAAAGTACAAGTAATTACAATAAAACGAAATGCTTTTAAACTGTTTCATTAACAATTGCATAGATACATCATGCATGGCATATCATAGAATATATGTGAGTTATAATTTATATGTTTAACAGTGTTTGTTCCCTATTGAGCTAGGATGTAGCTCACCCTATAGACTATACGTCGCAGGTCCACTATTAGCATTATGCCGGCTTGAGACGCCGATCCCCGTGAGTCGGACCTCATGGCCGTGAAGAGTTGGAGCCACCTCCGGAGGACTTCTTCTAGAGGACTCATTGTGCCACTTTGAGGGATTTTACAGAGAGTTTTGTACGGCTTGGTATGTCAAGCCTTGATTTTGTGAAAACCATGTATATAAGGTTTTGGATTATTCTTTTGGGACGAACCATCCGTGATGATTTCTATCATCGATGGTTCGGATCGGTTCTCCATTCATGCAGGGGCATGAGGGTAGAACTGTCTTTTGGAAAGTTAGTTAATATAGATTTAAATTCCGAAATTTCATTTATAGTACTTTTGATGCTTGATATACCAGTGTTCCGTGCTTAGCTAAGGGCACGGTCAAGATGATCGTGCTGATGGCACGGGTTTCGGGGTGCCGAAATCCGGGCTGTCACATAGAGAATGACTCTAAATCATACAGACTGATATCCGCTTACTGGGGGGAGGTCCACCCCTGACAGACCCTTTTACCCTGTAGTAAGCGAAAGGAGAATTTCAAGACTTCCCTTGGATTTGGGCCATTTAACTTGTTAATTACAGAGCCTTACATGTTGCTTACATAAATGGTCTGATAGAATTTAGTAGTGCTCATGTAGCCACTAACCGTCATGGCGTGCAAATGAAATTGAATTGATATTACTCAATGCAAAACAACATGATCCTGTGTCTTTGTCCAATTTTTATTCCTTCTCTTTCTAATGTGAATCACAGTCCACAATACTAAGAAATAAGGTCATGGATGAAAACCCACCTAGAAAATAAGAGTTAGTGAAAACACCACTAGCGATTCCTAATTTTAAACTATTAATAGTGCAACTTCAGTTCTCTGGACGAAGTCAAACAAAACTCCAATAATCTGCTTGAGATACTAATCAATATCCATAGTTACTGATAAAAATTGAATTAAACTACCTTATTAGAGGTTTTAAATATGAGGAATAAAACAACAGGAACAATTTAAACTGGAGCTGGAATTGGAGGAGCTGGAGCAAAGTGTAAAGGTTGGAAGATTTGGGCCTAAAGACTGGCAGATGTGGGCTTCATGTAATCACCTAAGTGATCATGTGAGGCAGGAGAAATTACCCAGAACACTATCTTGTGAATGGGGTGGGAATCTAGTACTAATTCATTGATAATCCAAAAGCAAGCTATCTAAAGAACTTTTCATTTATTGTTTCATACCTCAAAATACAAGGCATCGATTCAAAAGTATTCCCATGGAGACATGTGAGAATATAAGATAGGTATTAATGTGGAGCTCAATGTAGCACTAGAAACATTGTTTCAGTGGGACGTATAGGCCCCGGGAAATGCATACAGGTGCAGCAAGCAAGCCTACACTCGGGTCAGGTGCCATGTGTATATACACAAGTTTGATCACTGGTCATAAAAAACAAATTAAATCTTATACTGATTAGTATTAGTTTTGACCGAGAGAAGGATAGTGCTCTTTATATATTTCTTTTTGAAGAATTTAATTTTACAGAACTATGCAATAATAAAATTTTACTGCTGGTAATTTTTTAGCCCCCGAGACAACTTTCGACAATAGAACCTGCCTAGAGTCTGTAGAATCTAAAGCCATATTTCCCTACGTATATTTTTGGTTTTCTATGTTACTTCTATTACTGCTGAACTGTTGTTGTCATATTATTTAAAATTTGATAATACCGCTGGTTCACTCTGTTTCGGCCGCAATTTACTGAAGTCAGTGGATTATTGAAGAATCACTATCATAGGGATAATTGGACTATTTTAGTGAATTTTATCGCTGCCAACAAATCTGTATCAGTACAGATATGTAGAGACTGATTGAATATCTCTTCATCACTCAGCTATCTAGTTCCTCCACTTAATCTCTCGCAAGTTCACCTGTTCGAGCACTGTGGGCTGCGATTCATATTAATAGAGGAACTAGAGGTGAACCTGTAACAGTTGCGCACTTGTTACACTACTTAGTATAAACACGGGTCCGATCAGGCATATGCCTACTATGGGCCATCAAAGATCTAGGTAGTGTGTGGTCAAAACTGATAAAATGTAAAAATTTTGATGGCCCCGGAAAGTGTTAGAACAAACTAGACCATGCTCAAATATATAACACCATGTTCTACTATATAAGATAAATCTTGTGTATAAGCTTTGTATAAAGGATAAGCCTAATTTGGCTTATATGCCTATACAACCACTAGCACATGTGAACTTGGTACCATAGTATAACTAGGAGCTTACACCTACCAACCGTCTAAGGGACTTGGGGACTTGGATTCAAAGCTAGCCTATTTGGCTTATGTGCCTCTACAAGTAAAAGCCCATATGGGCAATACATGCAAGTCTAGCTCAACAAAAACAAAACAAAAAAAAGCTTATATACTAAACTAGTAGAGGAGACTTATATAGAATACCTACTTTGTTTGTCTTTTCTGGATCTACATTTAAACAACAAATGCTGGCTAGATACAACAACGCAGCCTTATCCGCTTATAAGCTGCTTACATTGTGTTGTCACTACACAACGGAGTGAGTCACTATGCACTCCCATGCACGCAAAGCACAGCTCAACTCCTAAAAAAAAAAAACGTAGCATCTCCTTTCTTCTTTCTGCTATTGCAACAAACCATTAGAGCAAGTAAAGTTCTGCTACTTAAGTAAACCCTGCCAGTTACGTGAAATTAGGAAAGTGCAGTGAAATGAAACAATTGCTATGAAACCCACCTTTAGTAGACCCTTGTACATCATAGTCGAACCTTAGAACTGAACCGATGATACGATCACGTGAGTTCATTTCTCTGTTGTCGAGCTCGGTGAACGACTTTGGCATTGTTGTCATCGCGAGGCGACAAAAAGGTAAACAAATGACACCTTATTATAGCAGCATGCATTAACTCAGCAATTTGTGGTGTGGTGTCGATGTACTTAAGATCACATTGGCACATCGGCAGCACATACAGTAATATTAGTTGGCGTTGGTGTTGCACTAAGGGACTAGAATGCCGAAAGCATTCACTCGTGCACCCTGATTCTACCATGCTGAAATACATGTACAAATGCATGTACATCATTGGATATTTCATGCCAAAATTGTGAAATCAATATATATATAGAGGAGTATATATATATAACCAAAGGCATAGAAAACAAGAAGAAAGAGAGCAAGACCATGGCAAGCAAGGCTTGCCGCGGCAACCCTTAAAGCTTGCCGAGGCAAGCCTATGCTTGGTTGCCTTATTGTCTCAATGGCCCTTGGGCTATAAATGGTTGATGTGTGTGACCATGCAGCTCCTTTACTTTATCACACCTTTATTTGATCCTGCAATAGGTGGCCCATTACCCTGAATGATTATACTAAAATCCAAATATATGACCCATAGGTGCACATGATTGGGTATTGTTACTAAAAAGACACCGAAATGTTCGCACAAAAATGAATAAGAAAATCCAATTTTTTGTACAATATATATAAGAAAATATTATCTTTATAAATATACAAAAGACACAGTCAAATGCCTAAGTAAAAGAAGCCAAAGTGGAGTAGAAAATATCCTGACAAGCCAAGCCTGATAGGCTTGCCATGGTAACTTTACAGGCTTGCCGCGACAAGGTACTCAGGCTTGCCGCGGCAACATTATGCTCAGACTATGATTTGGTATTTTGGTCATAACGTTTGATTCCGAACTCCGATTAGCACGAGTCTTGATACATTAGAAAGGGGACAACTAGCCCTACAACTTTTATGAAGTAACCAAGTTTTGAATCCGAAGTTTAAAGGTAAAAAATTAGTGACAAGCTGCAGTAAGATGTTTAGCCTGGTTGCTTGCCGAGGCAACCCCTATGGCTTGCCGAGGCAAGCCTATGTTGGCTGTTACACCTGCCTCGAGGTCCCTTTGGTCTATTTTTGAGGTGTGTGAGTTAACTCTATGGCTAGCTACCTTTGTAGAGCATGTAGGTTAGGTCTAAGATGACCCCGTATTTATTTGACATACTAAAATCAGGCATCTTAAATCATAGGTGCAACTTGGTGCACATGACAAATTCCTAAGAGTGAAGGTGTTCTTGGATGCATGAGCGCACATCTAATTTGATTCACGTAAGCGTGTATGCAGGTAGAGAGTTTACCTCGCTGACTTGTATTTTAATTTTTTCATTTCTCCTCTGAGTAGCATGTTAAATTACTAATAGTTATATAGCATAGTAAGTGTTAAAAGTAAAAGTCTATATATATAACTGATCATGATCGTGTTAGTTTGATGCCTCCATATATTCAGAATCATTTCCATTCAATACATGATCAGTAAGGATTAAGTCATATACCTGGTTGATCTGAGTATAACTAATAGGCAAAAGATGAATATGATTGCATAGTGTATGGATATGGATGTCAAATCAGAATTGATGTATATGCTTAGGATCATGATAACATTAGTGCACTGGATACCTACATAGGTGCATGTTGGGTTAAATGATGATGATTGACATATATATTCGGCGTGGCGCTGTAAGACAAGAATTAGTTTTGATATAAATCATGATGCTCAGTTTATTTGTGATCTAAGCCTATGGTTGGCTGCTGCAGCTACCTTGATGACAGTTGATCTGTCTATGATGTGTGTGCGTTGACTGATCATGATTAACATGAATGACGGGTCTAAGGAGACCCAGTACCCTTATTTTGATACTAAATTCCTGCATGCATATATAAGTGCAACGTGGTGCACTTAATCGTTTATGCGATGGTCTTGAATACATGAAGGCATGTATAAGCAGCTTGCCGTAAGCGTGTATGCAGGTAGGGAGTGTCCATTGTTCATTCATAGAATAATCCATTGTTCATTTATATTTTATTTTCAAATTCATCTTTGATTAGCACGTTCGTCTATATATATGACTAATGATAGTTTTGATGGATGATCTCATATGCTTATTTGAGTTCAAGTTCAATGCATGGTTAGATATGAAAAAGTTAAATTCAGTTGGATGTATAGTAGTGTATGATGACGAGAAAATCAGTTTAGACGTTTGCTTTTGTATCATTATTCATGATGCATGATGATACGATACTTAGGATTTTTATTTAACTATGCTCATGTCAGTATTGCTAAGGATGATAGAGTCAGTTGAAATGACTCAACTCATGATGGTTTTAATGAATAAACATGCTAGTTTAGTTTCGATAAAGGGATAGGTATAATGATGCTAGCTTAGTTCGATATATGACTATAAATGATGACACTTATTTTCAGCTTATGTCTGAATATGCAAGTTTCCATTATACTAGTCTATTTGATATGTGCTATCTGTTCCTTATGTTCTCGCATACATGATACCATGCCTTACTCATATCCTATTATCTTGGATGTCATGTACACGTCTTTATTCTCGTCTTGAAACAAGTGATCCGCTAACTCGGGAGTTTGATATCTCGTCCAAGTGATCCCGCTAACTTGGGAGCTTGATATCTCATCCAAGTAATCCCGCTAACTCGGGAGCTTGATTTTCTCGGTCCAAGTGATCCCGCTAACTTGGGAGCTTGACAAGTGATCTCGCTAACTCGGGAGCTTGATTTTCTTATTTCTTGAATATGTCTTATTTTAGTATGATTTCTGTAATTATCCAGCATGATTCCTTGTCAGTGTGATTCCTCATATTTGTTCAGCATGATAAAATATTTGCATGATTTATTACTTATTATACTATATGCTGCTAGAATAAATGCTAAATGTTGTTAGAATAGATACAAGGTAAGATATAATGTGTTTAGTTTTGTAATTTATGCATTTAGAAGTGAATTAGAAATTTAACATATAATTTAGCACTTTAAATTTTCCTACTGAACTTTGATGATAGCTCATCCTACCACTTCATGTCTTAGCTGCAAATATTGCTCGTGACCCTAAGCACAAAGCTGATCCTACCTACCAGTCTGAGGAGGAGGACAAGGAGGAAGGTTTTGCTGAGGACTTCTTTTCTTGAGAGGTTTGAGAGAGAGAGAGAGAAATTTGTTTTTAAACATTAAACATGTATAAACAGTAGTGTGATTTAAGATAGTTTACTACTTCATGTATAGGTTTCTGTTTATATTCCTGTTCAGTTTGCTGCTTTAGATAAATGAATGAATATCAGTTGTTGCCATATTTCTACATATCAGAGTTAATTCAATTCGCTTTCGCATATGTAACACTTTGTACACGATACTCATGTATGACAGGATCATGTTAGGTGATCCGACGGCGCGACCTTTTCCATTTACGAGGAGGAGAAAAGTCGGGCTGTCACAGAACCATTCACAGGATGTAATGCAACTTGTCATCCCATGACATCTATGTAGTGTGTTTGGGCTGCACAAAAAATAATATTTTCCTATTGTTGTAATGGTGTGTTGTGGTCCAAAGACTGGGTTGACGTCCTGGTTGTGTGATGCGTTTCTGAGAGATGGTTCCTAGTTTTGTGATCCAAAGTTCAGTTCTGATGCAAGGCTGTCCAGCAATGGTGGATTTTTACTACCTAAGTTTTGATCTCTTTTGAAGTCTTTCAAGTTATCTCCGAGCATAGCCCATAAGATCTGAGGGTCTTCAGGATTCTTTGTGATTCAAAATAGGGCTCTGGTTCCATGTGGCTCTCTTTTTCGGTTGCCTCCTATTCCTTTGGATTGAAATTTTTTTGGATTCTATAGCAGAGATATAGAGGGCAGGCAGATAGTGCTATGTTTCTTTGACGCGGCTTTGTTGAAGTTTAATTAGATTTTCTAGTGGCTTGATTATTTCAAGAGGATAATGTCTTTCCAGATAGAAGTTTGACGATGGTTTTATGATTAAATCTCAAGGCTTGCGCAAAGGATATGCTTGGAATAAGGTGGCTCTAAGAATATATTTGGAACAAGGGGCTCTTCCTGTACTATTGCATTTTACAATACCCAAGTTGTAACCATGATTTCTCTTGAGAAATTGAAAGGAAGTTCTAGACTCTCTTTGAGCAGTTTTAAGATGTTTTGCATCTTTTTTTATTTAATCCTGATAGTAATTTAGTAATCAATAGTAAGTTTTTTATCCGTTTAATTTTTTCGTCTTTAATAGTTATTCGGTGGTTGTAGGGTGTATTCCCCTCAAAATATGTACATTTGTTTCTATAGCACGTGTCCCTCGATTTCTATGTTGGTCAAACTATTGACTGAGATCTGACTGTGCTAGGTGACTGCCTGAGGCCGGGTCCATCAAAGTTTGTGAAGCACCCACCTTATATTGATGGGATATTATCCATTTCTAGTGATACCCATAGAGCACCCCATTTATTAGAATGGGTATGTTAAAAATTTGGCAAAACACACCCCACATCTCACACCTTGTGACAAGCCTTGACTGTTTTCTGATGGACCTTAACTCAAGACTTGACCAGAATTACGCTTGAGCCTTGGTGGTGATGAGGAGATTATCACCAATGGATTATATTTTTATGATGATCATAGGACTGGTTGATGGACTGAGTAAAACTAGTTCCATAAAATTCAAAGAACTTGATGCAATAACATTTAAGGTTATGTATTTGTGCCTTGCATGGAGTAATGACATTTCTTATAAAATCAATTTAATACCAAGGGTATTTATGAGCTAATTTCATAATTTACTTAATTAGAAATTAGATTTATACAAATCTCTAGCAAATCCTAGTCTTTAATCCATTTGACCCATGTTTGACCCATCTTACACCACAAAATTTCCTTGGAGAAATCTAGGGTGATAGATGCACCTTTGCACATGCACCACAAGATAAGTTTGATAATTGAAAATCTCAAATTTTGATGGCACCAAAGACCACAAAAGACAAGATTCGACTTGAGTGTGTGGTGTGAAGTGGACCATGTGGGGGCACTATCACACGCGCACCTAGTAGTTGGAGAGAGTAGATAGAAAGTTGCCTTGGGACGTAACTAGAGGCCAAGTGTCCTCATTTTTCAGCCCTTGTCTCCCACTCCCCATATGCAAAAATCGAATTCCCTAGGGCTGCTCCTCATTCCCACCATTTCATCTTCTTCCTCGACTTGAAACTCCATTGAAGCTAGCTCCTTCTCTACCTTGAATTTGCCATCCATATTTCACCATCAAAATCAGCATCCAACTCCACCACTCAACTCCCCTCTTCTTATAGACCAACATACATAAATTTGGGCTCCATACTAGCTAGCTCCTTGAACCATTCAAATCAAGACAAAATAGCAAGCTAAAAGGATCAAGCCCAAGGTATTGCCTTAGTTAGTTCTTGTTTGGAATTTCTAGTCTTGTAGTGTAGGTTTGGGTTCATAGATTTCAATTTTTTTGGTTGTTCTTAGAGGTTTAGTTCTAGAATTTTATATATTGTTTAGACCAGGATATTTGGAGGCCATCCAATGGACTAGATTGGCCAACTAGGCTATGGCCAACATAGAGTAGTATTTTCTTGAGTTTTTCTTGGATTTTTGTGATAGAAATAGGTTTTTAATTTGAAAATTTTCAATTTTCTAGAACAATATTTAGACCAGAATATTTGGAGGTCTTGCATGTGATCAAAATGATCGTACAAGATCATCCAATGGTCTAGATTGGCTAGCTAGGTTAAAGCCAATTTAGTGTTGAATTTTCTTAAATTTTTGTAAAGAATTTTGATTTGAACTTTTTAAATATTCTGTAATAATATTTTGATCATGACATTTGAAGGCTATGCATGTGAAAAAAATGATCATGCAAGGTCATCCAATAGTCTAGATTGGCCAACTATGTTAAGGCCATCATAGAGTAGTATTTTCTTGCATTTTGTGATAAAAATAGAGTTTTTAATTTGAAACATTTCAATTTTCTGGAACAATATTTGAAACATTTCAATTTTCTGGAACAATATTTGGACCAGCATATTTGGATGTCATGCATGTGATCAAACTGACATGCAAGGCCATCCATGGTCTAGATTGGTCAAATATGTCAAGACCAACATAGTGTTGAATTTTCTTGAATAATGTAAATAAAATTTGATTTTTTATTTGAACTTTGTAAATTTTCTAGAACAAAATTTTGACCAACATGTTTGGAGGCCATGCATGTGATTAAAATGATCATGCAAGGCCATCCAATGGTCTAGATTGGTCAAATATGTCGAGACCAACATAGTATAGAATTTTATTGAGTTTTCTTGAATTTTTGTAAAATAAATTGGATTGTTTGTTTGGAAAATTTTTAATATCTGGAATAATATTTTTTACGAACATGTTTGGATGCCATGCATGTGATCAAAATGATCATATAAGGCTATCCAATGGTCTAGATTTGGTCAACTAGACCATGAATCTCTTGAATTTTTGTAAAGAAAATATAATTTTTTATTTGAAATTCTTAAAGTTTCTGGAATGAATGCTCGACCAGCATTATTAAATGTCATGCATGTGATCAAAATGATCATGCAAGGCTATCCAATGGTCTAGATTTGTCAAAGATTACCCATGTTCATCTTTGTGTAGAAACCCTCAATTTTCGGCTTCATATTTCCATGCCATATTATTTAGATTAAATGAACCTTGTGACTGATATCTATGTGTTTTGTAGATAATATTAGTTAGTTGTGGTCTCAGGAAAAATATTTAAATTTTGATCACTGATTTTTAGGTCAAATGAGAGGCTATAGATGCATGTGATAACTAGGATGCTATGTGTAGTGTAGTTTCCATTAATGCCATTGCTTTGCAAAATATATTATTGAGATTGTGACTTGATATTTGTAGAATTTTAAATGAAATATATATTAGGAATCTCATAATTTTCTGGTTTTGATCATGATGGAAATTAATGGTCTTCGATTGCATGATACTAGTTAGTATACATGTAGTGTAGTATTGAAATCTTGTTTATTTTCCATGGAATTAAGCTTAGAATTTTGAGCATGATCATGGCTGGAATCCACTGAGGTTTATGTGATTTCATCCTACAAAATTTTAGTTAAATTATTGATCTCAATGAAAGTGCAATCGGATGGTCATGGTTGCATTGAAATTGCTTGAATTGCTTGAATTCTATAGTATAGATGAATAGGGCTAGTTTGATTATGTGATTTTGATCATAAATCATGACTCACTGAAGAGATTGTGATAGCCCAGATTTCAGCACCCCGAAACCCGCGCCGTCAGTGAGTTGGCGCTAAGGCCGAATCCGAACGCATTACACAGCCTCAGCGGAAATAAAGTAGAACCATGCTAACTAACCATCATAACGACATAATAGAACTAGTACTATCTCAAAAAAGGTCAAAACGACAGTTCTAATTCCATATGAATACCTATGGAAAGAGTACCGACAAGAACCACCAGTAAGGATCATTTCTTACCAAAACATGATTCACCAAAAGGAATTAATTTACAATTATTATCTAAAACAAGTATTCTTCACATCGTCTCAAAATACTACTCTCCCAACTTAAGGCCAACTATATTTGGCATCGCACAAAGAAAACAACACTCAGGGGAAAGTTGTTCCAGATCCTCACTAGGTGATAACTCAGGATCCTCCCTCACCAAGATTTCTGTTCCAATGCCTTCACCTAAACCTGTGATATTTAGTCGAGGAATGAGCTTCATCCAAGCTCAGTAGGAAAAAACTCATAGCATGCTTATATAACATCAACATATATCTTTTGGCATAATGAAGCAAAGTTTTTTCAGAATATATGCACAGTGTGATTATCACGATATGAAAGGCACATACAATGCTTTTTTAAAATTCATACACATGCTCTCATTTCATTCCAACATATGAAAGGAAAACTTAAAATGCTTTGCTTAAAATATTAGAATGAGGAACTATAGCCTCAAGCCCCCGATGGAATACCCACTGTCGCCGCTCATATGAACCCGTTTTCACATATATCTAAGGTCCCAAAAAGGTGGACACTTGGCCGAACATAATTACCGTTATACGATAGGAGTCACAAAGTACATAGCATAAAGGTGTACGGATTGGCCGTCGTACCGGTCGAGTATTCACATAACCTTAAATTGTTGTGCATACATATAGCTTACCTCCGTGTAAAGTGATAATTATAATTTATATCAAATGTCAGAACGAAATGTGAAGGTCACACCCACGTACATAAATCGGAATGAATCTCGGAAGATTCCATAACACTTGCACAATTCAGAAATATAATGATGCACATGCCCTTTTAATTTGAAGTTAGAAACGAAATTTGCAAAATTGAATCCAAATTTGCATCATGACATAACATACATGCTAATATAGTAAATGCACATGATATCAAGTATTCCCTATCACAAAATCTTAACTCGCACGCGCTCAATCCGTCGTTTGGACTTGTCCTCCATTACACAATGCCAGGTCACCTAAACATATAAAATTCATGGTTCACACATTAGAACTATGCTAAACATACTCTGACAACTTCTCTCAAAATCTTATAGTCCAAACTTGACAAAATCCAAAATTTGGCAATTTCGATCAATCGAATCCCTATTTCGATCAATCGAAACCCGTTTTTGATCGATCGAATCTCATTTTGGTTGGTCGAACTCCCCAAAGCATATTTCACCTCTTAGTTCGATCGAACGATTCTGCCATTTCTATCGAACGAATCACAAATTTGATCGATCGAAAATAATTTCGATCGGTCGAATCCTCTCAGAGCCAAATGATTATAATGCATTTTGATCGAACAAATCCCAATTTAGTCGATCGAAATCACATAATTCAATCGATCGAAACTATTTCGATCAGTCGAATTCCTCAGGAGCTAAATGACAACTAACACAGTTCGATCGAACAAACTTTAATTCGATCAATCGAAATCACATAAGTCAATCGATCGAAGATATTTCAATCGGTCGAATTCTCATAATAGACTTTTCCAAAATCTCTGTTCTATACGTTTCGATCGATTGAGTGTGGAATTCGATCGATTGAAACACACTTCATTCGATCGAAATTCATTTCGATCGAACGAATTCTTCCAAACTTCGAATTCTTCCTTCTTAAGTCGATTTTGATCGATTGAACTAAATTTTGATCGATCGAAATGAACAGATTCTTTCTATTCTTGAGTTTTTCGCATTCTTTCTCTTCTCTTTCTCAAATCAAACCATTTTCTTATGATTCTTTGATTCCAAATTAAATAAAAATCATAACTAACACAAATTTAAAAATCTATCCCTAATTTCGCACCTTGATCCCATCTGAATCCTCGCTCCTTGCTTCTTGAACGGATTAGGGTTCCACCAAGCGAATAACAGTTGTTTGTCACTCCCACCCTCAACTACTAGCTTCGAGGACAGATCGATCACGCATTTAATTCACATTCGACACCTGATTCACCCTCTCTCCTCTTAACTCCAAATCATAAGTAGTAAAAGAGGGTATTGAATGCGAACCATTCAATGGTATTTATTTCCCTTTATAACCAAGCCCTAGGCTATGGTACAAAGCGGTTACACCAAGGTTGGGTGTATGCAATTCAATAGCTCATAACCTAATCTATCTATACGAAATCCAATCCGTCGGATTTGATCTATAGACATTACATAGACCATCGACACGATCCTCGATGTACAGATCAGGCACGCATACTGAGGCATATAGTTCCTAAGTCAGAACTCAGGGACGTTACATTCTCCCCACCTTAGGAATTTTTATCCTCGAAAATTATTCCAACATGCGATTATGCACAAGAAGGGTAGCCTTGTAAGGTACCACACATGGTTAAACAATCAAATTCGGTATACAATCCCATCACACAGACGCAGTCCACACACAATAAATTTTAACTAACTTCATCCAGACATGTGATTTACCATTAAATGATTAACATACACATGTATAAAAAGTTAAAGAAATAAGTGCTCGTGGCAGCCATGCCACCATAGTCAAGACCACGAAAAAAAAAATGGGTGTGGCAACCATGCCACAACAGTTAAAAAGTTATACATTTATCCATCCTAAATTAAATTTCTAAAAAGGAAAAATCTCTCAAGCTCACAAAAGTCTTTGTCTGAAACTCATCACGCATCTACCCCTCCCGTAGCTCTAGCAGGATCAGCCGCTCCTGTAGGATCTGCCACATCCTCCGTCTCCTCATCGGTGTGATCCCCGCTGGCCGCCTCATCAGGCCATGGATCCTCAGCAGCAGCGTCTGATGTAGAAGCGCCAAATACTCGCGCACACATGGCTGCCATCCTCTAGGCATAGTTGGTAGGGTGCATGGCGTGCAACATGTCCTCCACGAGCAGCTCATAGTAATCAAGGCACTGATTGAGCTGGCGATTACTCTCCTGGATGAGCATAGCCAACGCCTCATTGGTGATTGGAGCGCTTGATGGTCAGGTGGTATCGGTATGTCAACTGGCTGATGTACTGGAGGGATGACCTCAGGTTGCTCTTGAAGAGGTACATCGGGAACAGGTTGGTCTTGTTGTGGCGCGCCCTAGGTAGGTTCTTCTTGCAGTTGAGGAGGAATAGGAGGTACTTGAGGAGCTGGCTGAAGGTGTGGTTTCAGCCGATTGAAAATTTTCCTCCAGTGTTTGAAGGTATAGAAGATCTCGATATCGGAGGCTTTAGGCTCCCTCGAAGAGACTTTATGCACCGAAGTTGCGGAATACTCATCAAACATTGCAGAGATAAAGCTTGCATAAGGAATGTGTTCCTCGGGCTTTTCCGCTCCCACTAATAGTTTCTTCCTCCCATGTTTTATTCCCTTAAAAACCAACGCAGCCACGTCATACCATTTGCCCTCAAAAGCGACAAATAGCGCTTCCATCAACACTCCTAATCTTTCAGTTTTATGGTGGATCAGGTATAGATTGCATTTGAAAATTGTGTCCAGCATCCACATATAGTTCGGTAAGTGGGCTTGCCTAATGGCTCTACCAGGTGTAACCCGGCTTTGAGTCATCCTCTTCGCCACATATAGATGGGTCAAATTTGGAGGGTTTGGGGGCAACAAATCGATTCCCGGGTCATAGGTTTCAAAACACTCCAAGGCCTTACAAGCCATCGCATGGGTAAAAACATATGTCTTCCCATTGATCTTGGTGTAGATGGTGTTCGTAGGGTTAGGGCCATCAAACATGTTTTGATAAAATAAGCGCACAAGGCGCGGATAATAGTACGAATGAATGGGTTTCAAAATATTGTCCAAACTGACTTTGCCCAAATAGTCAAGTGCCCAAGCATCAATGTCGGCACATTGAGCATTTCGAAAAGTGCCGAATCAATGGTATACTCATAAGCAAAGCCCTTCTCGACCCACCATTCACTTGGCCAGTCTGGTTGGGGCGCTTGAGAAGGAGCTGGTTGCTCGGTAGTGGTTTGCGGTGGAGCGCTTGGTGGTGGTTGCGAAGATCCTGTGGCGGGTTTGGGTTGCGAAGAACCCGCTACCATCTTAGGCTTCTTCGATGTAGGGGTTTTAGAAGCTAATCTCGTTTTTGGAGGCATGGTCAAATCTCAAAATAGGGTTTCTACTTAAATCCCAAAAATCTGAGCTCAAATAAGAAATTAAGAACTCAAATTTAGGGATTTACCAGTTGGATGAGGTTTAGACTTGATCCTTTGAAGAATCCACGCGTAATAAACTGGCTGTTTGATCCCCCAAGACGAAAACCCTCGAAAACCCTAACGGAACCCCCAAATATTTCCACAAATTTGAACTTAAAAATGTAGTTTCTATATATATACGCTCGATTCGATCGATCGAATTGATTTTGATCGATCGAAATCCACATTATAAAGAATACTCCATAATTTTGATTGATCAAAATTAATTTCGATCGGTCGAAATTGGCTTAGCGTAATACTGAACCCCACATTTCGATCAGTCAAATTTGAGTTCGATCGATCGAGATTCAGAATTCGATCGATCAAAAAAAATTTTGATTGGTCGAACTTCTCAAGCTCCCAAAATTTTTGATCGAACGAAATAAATTTCGTTCGGTCGAAATCAAAATTCGATCTATTGAAAATGAATTCGATCGAACGAATTTAATAGGTTTTCATTTAGATAATGTCCATTTTCTGCTAGTACATTTCGATCGGTCGATTTACATCTCGATCAGTCAAAATCATATTCGATTGATCGAAAATAATTTCGATTGATCGAAATTATCAGAAAACACTTTATTGTTGTATTTTTGAGTTTTCTTTCACAATTTTGAGCTTTAAACATTAAATTCACTCATCTCATTCATCATTCAAATTTTTACATATACTTGAGTCATATGGACCATTACAAAATTCTTTCCCCTTGTAGATCACAGAAACAAGGAAGGATGCTGGGCGCGAATCTCGGCTTCGTGTTCCCACGTCGCCTCCTCCCTAGAGTGATTCTTCCATTGAACCAACACTAAGGGAATTCGTTTTGTGCGTAGCACTTTCTCGGTTCGGTCTAAAATTTACATTGGTTCTTCAATGACCGTCAGATCCCTGTAGACTTCAACTGGTGGCGCATCGAGGATATGAGTTGGGTCTTGCACGTACTTTTGTAACATAGAGATGTGAAATACGTCGTGCACTCGATCAAGCTGCGAGGCTAATGCAACCCTATATGTAACTTCACCCACTCTTCCTAATACCTCGAATGGTCTAATATAGTGAGGACTCAACTTTCCACGCTTCCCAAAGCGCATCACACCCTTTATTGGAGATATCTTCACGAACACGTGATCCCTCACTTGAAAGTCCATGGTCGATCGCTTAATATCCGCATAGCTCTTTTGCCGACTCTGTGCCGTCTTGATTCTTTCTCATATAATACGAACGGTCTTGGCATTTTTCCTTATGACTTTTGGTCCTAATACAAATTTGTTGCCTGTTTCATCCCAATTGATGGGAGACCTACACCTCTGTCCATACAATGCTTCATACGGAGCCATCCCAATGCTCTACTGAAAGCTATTGTTATACGCGAATTCTATCAATGGAAGATGTTGATCCCACGATCCTTGAGAGTCAATCATACACACTCGAAGCATATCTTTAATAATCTGATTGACTCTCTTGGTCTGACCATCAGTCTGTGGATGGAATGCGGAACTGAAGTCCAATCTCGTGCCCATACCTTCTTGAAATCTTTGCCAAAATATTGATGTATACAAGGGGTCATGATCGGACACGGTGCTTGTAGGAATACCGTGAAGTCGGAAAATTTCTTTCATATATAAATCCGCCAACTTGCTTACAGTGTATGTTGTGTTATAGGGCAAAAAGAGTGCCGACTTCGTCAGTCGATCCACTTTGACCCATATGGCATTGTGGCGTCTCAACGTTCTCGGTAATCCCACAATGAAGTCCATAGAGATAGACTCCCATTTCTATTCCGATATTGGGAGAGGTTGCAATAGACCGGCTGGGTGTCTGTGATCCACCTTTACTTGTTGACACACCAAGCATTTCGACACATATTCCGCAATGTCTTTCTTCAACTCTCCACCAATAATTCTTCCGCAAATCCTAGTACATCTTAGTACCATCAGGATGAATGGCGTACTTGGACTTATGAGCTTCGTCCAATATAGTCCGCCTCAGTTCAACATCAACAGGTATGCATAACCTTCCACGGAATAGCAATGATCCATCCTCTTTGATGCAAAAATCCGCACTTGTACCGGCAGTCACGCATTGTCTAATCTTTAAGAGCTCTACGTCTTTCATCTAGAGTTCATAAATGCGGTCGAAAATGGTTGGTCTAATCATGAGATTTGCCAACAGTACCCTAGTATTCTTGACGCCAATATTCTTTTCATACAAAGATAGGGTCTTCCAATAATTTCCATCGTCGAAGTCTCATAATGACACTAGCCAACTGAGCAGCATTCTTTCTACTCAATGTGTCAGTCACGGCATTTGCTTTACCTGGGTGGTATTGTATAGTATAGTCGTAATCCTTGAGAAATTCTATCCATCTCCGTTGCCTCATATTCAATTCTTTCTGCGTAAACAGGTACTTAAGGCTCTTGTGATCCGTGAAAATCTCGAAGGTTTCACCATACAGGTAATGTCTCCAAATCTTAAGCGTGCAAAATTATCGCGACTAACTCTAGATCATGTGTCGGGTAGTTCTTCTTGTGTTCTTTCAGCTGTCTTGATCCATAAGCTATGACTTTGGCATTCTGATTCAAAACACAGCCCAAACTACCATACCGTCACTATAAACGGCAAAACCCCTACTACCTGATGGAATAGACAACACTGGAGCAGAGGTAAGCTGCTTCTTGAGTTCTTGGAAGCTCTCTTCACATTCATTGGTCCACTCAAATTTAATGTTCTTCCTTGTAAATCGGGTGAGCGGTCCTGAAATCTTTGAGAATCCTTCCACAAATCATCGATAATATCCTGCTAGAGTAAGGAAACTGCGAATCTTTGTCATAGTCTTGGCTTGTTCCCAATCTAACACTGCCTCAATCTTCGTCGGATCTACAGTCATGCCTGCTTCTGATACTACGTGACCGAGAAAGCTCACTTGTTCTAGCCAGAACTCACATTTATTGAGTTTGGCATATAACTGATGTTCACGTAGAGTCTACAAGGCGATGCACAAATGATAATCGTGTTCTTCTCTGGTCTTTGAATAAATAAGAATTTCGACTACGAACACCACTATGCACATATCCAAGTGCTGTTTGAAGACCCAATTCATGAGGTCCATGAATGAAGCTGGTGCATTCGACAAGTCAAAAGGCATCACTAAGAACTCGTAATGCCCGTATCTAGTTTTGAACATCGTCTTCTGCACATCTTTGGCCTTCACCTTTAATTGATCGTACCCGGATCTCAGATTGATCTTCATAAAGAATTTCGCACCCTGCAACAGGTCAAACAGGTCGTCGATCCTTGGTAATGGGTACTTGTTCTTGATCGTAAGCTTGTTTAACTGACGGTAGTCGATGCAAAGTCTCATCAACCCGTCCTTCTTAACAAACAAGACCAGTGCTACCCAAGGGGATACACTTGGTCTTATGAAGCCTTTATCCAATAGTTCTTGCAATCGCTCCTTTAATTCCTTTAGTTCGGCCGGAGCCATGCGATAGGGAGCTTTGGAGACTGGTTCTATGCCTGGAGCTAAATCTATTGCAAATTCAATCTCCCGATCAAGTGGCAATCCAGGTAACTCATCGGGAAACACGTCCTCGAACTCACAGACAATCAGAATATCAGTGATAACATTCTTTGTTTCCTTTTACTCTTGAAGGAATGCTAAATACCCTTCCCACCCATTCTTCATCATCCGCTCAGCTCGTACCACGGAGATGATCGGCACCATCTTTCCCTTCTCACCAATAAACTGAAAGAACTTTTGTTTTGGCGGACGAAAAGTAACTACTTTCCGTAGGCAGTCAACGCTTGCACAATAAGCTGATAGCCAATTCATGCCATGGAGCACATCAAGTCCTTGCATATTCAACAAAATGAGGTCCGTTATAGTCTCTTGATCTTCCACTTGAACAACGACTGATCGACAACACATGTCCGCGGTTACTGCACTCCCCATAGGAATGGACACGTTCAAAATAAAATCTAACTCCTCGGGTACTATTTTCAATTTCCCCGCAAATTTCAGAGTTATATACGAGTGGGTAGACCCTGGGTCTACCAAAACTCGTGCAACATGACGATCGCCGTCGTTTTCTCGATAGAGTTGTAGTGTACCTATATGAGTTAATACATACACTAACATTCAGACATGCATGTCATTTCTACACAATTACCTAGATGCACCTAAATATTTTCTTATCAATGCACTTTTTTCATCTAGAAAAATAAGTAATTGAATTTAAGCATAAAAAAAAATTATACCTTGAATTACGTCATTACTTGCACGGGCGTCTTTAGCTGTTACTGCAAAAGCATGACCTTGGACGACAGGTCTCGTAGGTTGTGTAGGCCGCAGCGCCATTGCAGTAGAAACAATGCCCTCCTTTCTCATCTCGGGGCAGTCTTGTATCCTATGGCCTATTTTCCCATATTTAAAACAGCCTCCCATGTCTCGCCTACAGTCCGACGTTTTATGCTGTTTGCCACGACGGGCACATTTCACTTGTGGACTTGAAGATGCAGCTCTTGAAGATCCCTGGGTGACTAATGCCCCAGATGTCAGAGTCTGAGTAGGGCCTTCTCTGCGGAACGGTCTCGTAGGAGTAAACATATTAGGCCTTTGATAACTTGTATAGGCTGGTCTTGAGACTGGAGTAGGTGCTGACAACCTCGACTTTTTGTTCCTCGAGTCGTAGTCACTCACTCCCTCCAGATTTACCTTGTTCTTCCAATCTCGCCTCTTATTGATATCCCTTTCTGCCACGATGGCCTTCCCCATCACATCAGCATATGTTTCAAGCTCAAATATTGATACCCTTTCTTGAATATTCGGTCTCAGGCCCTCTTCAAATCTATTGGCCTTCATTTCTTCTGTGGCTACTAATTCTGGAGAAAACCTTGATAATCGCACAAACTCATTACCGTACTCCCTTATGGCCATGCTCCCTTGCACAAGATTAGTAAAGTCCTTTAATTGGTTTCTAACTTGTTTAGGGAATTACTCCCTGTTAAACTCCCTTACAAACTCCGCCCATGTCCAATGGTCTTGTCGACCTTCCACTTCTCTCTTTCTCAACACCGACTTCCACCAAGCATCGGCGTCGCCTTCAAGTTGGAAGGAAGCCCAACCAACTTTCTCATATTTAGGGCTTTGAAGTCTCTCTAATAACTTCTCCATCTGCTTCAACCATTTTTCCTCTTCAAGCAGATCAGTCTGCCCTTGGAATACCGGAGGTCTCAATCTCCTGAATCCACAAAAGATGATGGCAACAAAGCAGGAGGTGGTGGTGGTGGTGGCTGCTACTGATGACTGACATTATTGGCGGCTAACAACGCCGTCTGCTCAGCCAAAAGAGCAGTCTGTTGGGTCTGCTGAGTCATAGCAACGGCTATGGCCTAAATAGCCCTAGCCATCCTATCCGTCGACTCATCGCGATGACCCCTCTCCGCCTTAGGAGGTGGTCTCTGCTCTCCTTAGAAACTCGAAGGAATGCCATCAATACTCCTCACAGTCCTCTGGCGACCTTCTCTAGGCCGACCTCTACTTCTCTGATCCATCGAAATCTGTAATAATGAAACAGGGGTCTCATTAACAGACAGTTCCTAGTATCCAATAAAATCTCAAATCATTAAACGGTCTAAGCCTTGTCAGACGTCTCTAAAGTCGTTGCTCTGATACCAGCTGTGACAGCCCGGATTTTGGCACCCCGAAACCCGCACCGTCAATGGGCTGGAGCTAAGGCCGAACCCGAACGCATTACACAACCTCACATTGCACAGCGGAAATAAAGTAGAACCATGCTAACTAACCATCATAACGATATAATGGAACTAGTACTATCTCACAAAAGCTTAAAACGACAGTTTTAATTCCATATGAATACCTATGGAAAGAGAACCGACGAGAACCACCGGTAAGGACCATTTCTTACCAAAACATGATTCACCAAAAAGAATTAATTTACAATTATCATCTAAAACAAGTATTCACATTGTCTCAAAATACTACTCTCTCAACTTAAGGCAGCTATATTTGGCATCGCACAAAGAAAACAACACTCAGGGGGAAGTTCTTCTAGATCCTCACCAGGTGATAACTAAGGATCCTCCCTCACCAAGATTTATGTTCCAATGCCTTCACCTGAACCTGTGACATTTAGTCGAGGAATGAGCTTCATCCAAGCTCAATAGGAAAAAACTCATAGCATGCTTATATAACATCAACATATATCTTATGGCATAATGAAGTAAAGTTTTTTCAGAATATATGCACAGTGTGATTATCACGACATGAAAGGCACATAAAATGGTTGTTTGAAATTGATACACATGCTCTCATTTCATTCCAACATATGAAAGGAAAACTTAAAATGCTTTACTTAAAAATTAGAATGAGGAACTATAGTCTCAAGCCCCCAATGGAATACCCACTATCGTCGCTCATATGAACCCTTTTTCACATATATCCAAAGTCCTAAAAAGGTGGACACTTGGTCGAACATAATTACCGTTCTACGGTAGGAGTCACAAAGCATATAGCACAAAGGTGTACGGATTGGCCGCCGTACCAGTCGAGTATTCACATAACCTTAAATCATTGTACATACATATAGCTTATTGCCGTGTAAAGTTATAATTATAGTTTGTATCAAATGTCAAAATGAAATATGAAGGTCACACCCATATACATAAATCGGAATGAATCTCAGAAGATTCTATAACACTTGCACAATTCGAAAACATAATGATGCGTATGCCTTTTTAATTTAAAGTTAGAAATGAAATTCACAAAATTGAATCCTAATTTGCATCATGACATAACACATATGCTAATATAGTAAATGCACATGATGTCAAGTGTTCCCTACCTCAAAATCTTAACCCGCACGCGCTCAATCCGCCGTTTGGGCTTGTCCTCTGTTGCACAATGCCAGGTCACCTAAACTTATAAAATTCATGGTTCACACATTAGAACCATGCTAAATATACACTGACAACTTCCCTCAAAATCTCACAGTCCAAACTTGAAAAAATCCAAAATCTAGCAATTTCGATCGATCGAAACCCGTTTTCGATCGATCGAATCTCATTTCGAACGATCGAACTCCTCAAATCATATTTCACCTCTCAGTTTGATCGAACGATTCTGCCATTTTGATCGGACGAATCATAAATTTGATTGATCGAAAATAATTTTGATCAATCGATTCCTCTTAGAGCCAAATGATTATAACACATTTCGATCGAACGAATCCCAATTCGATCGATTGAAATCACATAATTCGATCGATCAAAACTATTTCGATCAGTCAAATTCCTCAGGAGTTAAACGACAACTAACACAGTTCGATCGAACAAACTTTAATTCGATCGATCGAAGATATTTTGATCGGTCGAATTCTCACAATAGACTTTTCCAAAATATCTGTTCTATACATTTCGATCGATTGAGTGTGGAATTCGATCGATGAAAACACACTTCGTTCGATCGAACGAATTCTTCGAGACTTCGAATTCTTCCTTCTTAAGTCCATTTTGATCGATCGAACTAAATTTCGATCAGTCGAAATGAACAGATTCTTTCTGTTCTCAAGTTTTTCGCATTCTTTCTCTTCTCTTTCTCAAATCCAACCATTTTCTTATGATTCTTTGATTCCAAATTTAATAAAAACCATAACTAACGCAAATTTCAAAATCTATCCCTAATTTCACACCTTGATCCCATCCGAATCCTCGCTCCTTGCTTCTTAATTGGATTAGGGTTCCACCAAGCGAACAACAGCTGTTCGTAGCTCAAAACCCTCAACTGCTAGCTTCGAGGATGGATCGATCACGCATTTAATTCACATTCGATGCCTGATTCACCCTCTCTCCTCTTAACTCCAAATCATAAGCACTAAAAGAGGGTATTGAATGCAAACCATTCTATGGTATTTATTTCCTTTATAACCAAGCCTTAGGCTATGGTACAAAGCAGTTACACCAAGGTTGGGTGTATGCAGTTTAATAGCTCATAACCTAACCTATCTGTACGAAATCCGATCCGTCGGATTTGATCTATAGACATTACATAGATCATCGGCACAATCCTTGACGTATAGATCGTCAAGCACGCATATCAAGGTGTACATTTCCTAGGTCAGAACTCAAGGACGTTACAGAGATTGAATGGGTTATTAAGTTTTGGAAATGTGTGCTTGAATCTTGAATTTTGATTGTGAAAAACTTGAATGGTGATAGATGCATGTATAGGAAAAGTCCTAATGTATGGTTCAATGTCCTATAACATTAATCGGAACCATTAGATGGTCTCTCACTCGAAGTTTGACCATTTTGAGTGGCTTGTGGTTTGATGAGATTCAAAACCTTGGAAACTCATGACCAATGTTGATCATGAATGATCAACAGTGATCGATTGTTATTGATGAAATCCCAAAATTTTGAGCAAATTAGGCCATAGTGCACATATCGGTTAAGTTTTTTAAATCTAATTAGAAATTATTTGAAAAACCTGATTTTCGTAAAACCGATCCTTGAAAAGAAAATGACTTTGAAAAATAAAATCGTGCCCGAAAAATTAGGTTTGATTGGATGGCTCCCCAAGCTACTCCAAATTTACTAGATAGAATGATACTCAGTGAATAGGGTAGTACTGGCAAGCTATTCATGCCAATTCAACCAATAGGACAGACCCAAAGTGAGACCTCGATAGATCTGTGACTAACCTGGAATCATCCTAGACAGAGACCCACAATGTGGTGGCATGAGATGGACCATTAAGTGGACCCCATCGATGGCCTAAATCTGTAGGCCTTGTAGCCCACATCAGTTTACTCTCAGAACAGAGAGAAAATTAAATTGAAATAATATGCAAACAATTCCTAAAAAATTTAGTTAAATAAGTTAACGGGTTCCTAATAGCACTTAAATTATTTCTTGTCTTAACCTATTGCAAGCGCACAATGGTATTGTACCACGAGTATAGGATCGATCCCACAAGGAAGATTCTAAATTCTAAAAATTTCTATTTGTCTTTAAAGAATAAAAAAAATTGATGGTTTTTGTATAAACTAATTGCAGAAAGTAAATTTATTCTATAAATTTCAAAACTGTTACACTAGCTCTCATGTCTCTTAGAGCTTAGGCGTCAATTAAAATTGAAAATTCTCTCGAAATCCTAAATTGCTGAAAATAAATTAAAAATAAATAAATCTAATCCTCCTCCTTCCAGATTCTAGTCGTAAATTAAACTCTGTCAGTCCTCAGCAATTTACGTGCATGAAAGTAAATTGCAAGAAAGTAAAATTACAGAAAAGGAAATTTAAACTACTCTAATCTTCCAAAAATTCTCCCTTAGTTGTCAATTAAGATTGAAAATCATTGGATGTAAGACAAACATAAATTGATATCTATTCTACTTTGTAGAAAATAAAAGACTAAAAATAAAACTACTCTAGGGTTGATCTTTCATCTTCCCAATCATAGTTGTCAATAATGATCAAGATTTCTAGGATGATTATTCAAGACGTAGGTCCTCATATTTATAGATTCACAAGAGGTATGTTACAATAAATTAGGAATTTAAAGAAAGTAAATTACCTAAAACAAATCTTCATCAGCAGTGATTCTCGCCAATCTCTCAGATCCGTGGAGTGCATAGATACCTTTTTTAGAGTTTTTGATTTTGTGCATGGATATGCATTCTCACGTGACTTTCTAGCAGTGTGCATGAGCTTTATAGTACAAAATCAATGATACGATTTTGTATTCTTCTCTGTTTATTCATTCGATTTCAATTCAATCGCTCAAAATTCACCTTGTTCTCTCTCTCCCCCAGTCTTCTCTTCAGCAGAATCGTAAGGTATGATTTATTTCTTTCTTTTGGTTCTGATTCTCGATTTCACTTCGACTGGCTCATATGCTTTATGATTTCTCTTCGTTAGCTCGAGAATTGGTGTTTCAGCTATGATTCTTTTACGATCTTCTTTCTTACTGCTTTATGCGATCATTTTGGCAAAGATTAACACTTTGTTCTTCTTCTGTATACTGTTCTAAATATTTACCAATAACACATCATTAGTAGCAATCTATGGACTAATAACACTTAGTTGAAGGTATATAATTGGTAAATTATGTGACTGATCACACCCCCAAACTTAAGTTTTGCTAGTCCCTAGCAAACAAGGAAAGATATGTCTAACTAAAATTTAAATGTCACTTTCATAGGGGTGCATTTAGTAGATGCAACAAGCCTTTAAACCCCTAGGTGATCCCTAGTGGAGGAGTTGTTTCTCATGAAGGTTTCTGGTGAAGTTACCTACAAACTTCAAATTTTATTTATTTATTTTTAATTTTGAATTTTGTTGTTTTTCAGAAATAACTTTTAGAACTATAAACTACTAGTACACTAGCTAGTCATCACATGGTTGTTAAGATTTTCCAAAATAAGATTTCATCCATCCCCTACTTCTCATCCTAGCAGTTTTCCTTGATCAGATACTCAATAATTTTAACTCATGTAAAGTGTGGAGTGTGTGCATACCAATGACAGAATTCATTCATTATAAATTTTTTAAACTGCAGGTTTAGAAATCATTCTCATCCAAACACTCACTGTGGCATACACTCAAAAAGAATATTAAAATTTATTGGGTCTCACAATGAGATATATAATGAATAATTCAAGGACATATGACAAAATATAAATCTCATAGAAAAGATAATTTATTCATACTATCAGATTTCCATAGTGCTTACTAGAGGCATCTCTACTAAGCTCTTACCTTGTAAATCTCGGATCAAAGAGGTCTTTGTTCGGCTTGTAATGGGGTTTTAGGTTAAAGGTTCCAAAGAAAGGTAAAAGGATTCAAAGTTCTTAGAATTCAGTCTATCTCTCAGCTATTCATCTTCATCTTTTTCTTTTTCTTTTTCATCTTCAGTAAGGATCTAAGAAGTTGGATCATCTCTTCCCATACTATTTATTTAGTAAATCCCTGTTTTTTTCTTTTTCAAGTACTCTCTCAATTTTTCTCAATTTCACAGTTTTGGAAGCTTCTTTGCTTCTCCTTTCATTACTTTTTCTCCCATATTTTTCACATTCAAATTCTATTTCTTTATCAGATGTACCCTTTTTAGCAATTTCTTTTTTTCTATTTTTGCGTACTCTTTCCACTATCCTATTTCTCCCTTTGTTCTAAATTCTCAAAAGTGCAAGGGTTAAAGACCAAAAGCTTTAGGAAGTACATATGGTTAGGATTTATCAAATTTCGATACAAATTTGGTTTCAGCCTTTTAATATGGGTTCAAGAAGTAAATTATTAGGGACTTTTGGCTTTTTGTGTGACAACCCAACTTTTCCCTTTATCATATATAGGAAAGGTCGTGTCGTTAGATAACCTAACATGATCCCTTTCATACAAGTGCAGCGTGTACAAAGTATTACAATTGCAGAAGTGTAAGATTAACTCTGCTAAAGAGAACATATGACATGTACCTGATATTCATTTACTGTATAAAAGCAAGAATATATACAAGACGATATAAACCAAAAATCATGTATAGCTTTCCACCGATAACAGCCATCCATTATCTAAACAATGGAAAAAACACCTATACATGAAATACTGTATATCTCAAAACATGTTGCTACTGTTTATACAAGTCTAGTGTTTAAAAATAAATCTCTCTCTCTCTCAAACCTCTCAAGGAATGAAGTCCTCAGTAGAACCTTCCTCCACATCCTCCTCGTCCTCCTCCTCAGGCTGGTAGGTAGGATTAGCCTCGTGCTCAGGGTCTTGAGCAAAATCTGCAGTTGAGACATGAAGTCATAGGATGAGCTATCATCAAAACTCAGCAGAAAAATATAAAGTGCTACTTTATATGTTAGATTTCTAAGTTGTGTATAGATGCATAAATTTCAACTGAGGCACATTATATCCTATCTAGTATTGTAACATGTAGCAAACATGTAGCATCTAGCATAAGCAAACACTATATCATGTGAATCTGTGTAAGACTTAAATCATACAAAACAGTGATCATGCTGACAGATTCATGTTGAACATATATGAGGATTCATGTTTCATGTGGAATAAATATAAAGAATCATGCTAACAAGGAATCCTGCTGAAATATGACATCAAACTGAACAAAGAATCAAGTTTTCGAGATAAAATATCTAGCCCCTGAGCTATGTTAATAGGGTCACTAGCACAGAGAAATCAAGCGCTTGAGCTATGTTATCAAGGTCACTTGATACAAGACGAGTCAAGCCCCTAAGCTATGTTAGCAAGATCACTTGGTACAAGACAAGTTAAGCTCCCAAGTTAGTGGGATTACTTGCCAAGCTCCCGAGTTAGAGGGATCACTTGATTCAAGATGAAACAAAGGCGTGTACATGACATCATGGATAACAGGACATGAACAATGCATGGTAACATGTAAGACGTGTACTTGACATCATGGATAACAGGACATGAACAATGCATGGTAACATGTATGCAAGAACATCATGAACATATATCATAGAATGATCTAGCAAAACTGATTTGAATAACTGAACTCACATGATCATATATAATTGAAACTAGCATAACCATTGATCATCATGTACCGAAGTTGAACAACCATCATAATCATGCAAAGCATACATCGAGTCTGAAGCTCTTATCATCAATATACATTACTATAAACCGATCTAACACCATCAGTCATAGGCATACATCGAAAACTAGCACAATATCAAAACTAAGCTAGCATGTGCATACATTATTTTACGTTGTATCTAAACTATACTTTCATCATGATTCATAAACCTTCCTCTAAATTACTCTAGTATCATCATGCATACACATTGATCTGCTGGTCTATATCATGTCATCTACATTGGTCTGACAATATTCCAAACATAATCACATATGTCGAGTTGATCTTATCAAACAGATATTATCATAATCATATATCCACTTAAAACTGAATTAGCATATGCTCATACATCAAGCTGATCTGATGATCATAAGCATGTGTCAAATTAAATGAAACTAGCATACTCGAACTGATCTGATCATGAGCATGCATTAATGTAAACAGACTTAATATCATCATAGCAGACATATATATTAAATTGCCTAACATCATTACATCAGACGTAGAATTTCACATGTATATACAATCAATATGTCGACTTTAGCATGGTCATGACCGAAAATACGTATATATATAATAATGTACGATTCAAGATGCAAAGAAGAAACCAATTATAACGTAGAAAGGTAAAATTCCCTACCTTAGCTTACACATTACTTGCTACCTATGCACGCATGCATTCAAACTACCTTCCCCGGTACGAGCGCGTCATGTGCACCAACACCTATCAGGTACGTATATTGTTTTAGTATATATATATATATATATATTTCTGGGTCACCTATACGTTAGATAGGTCTCATATATGGGCACTACCCGTAAGATTTAATGTAGTGCACAATAACCCAAACACAAGGATCAACGAAGCCACTGCACAAGCTGAACACAGACTTGCCTCGGCAAGCAATAGGGTTACCTCGACAAGCTTCTTAACTTGCCTCTTGCCGAGGCAAGTCTCTCAGCATGCCTCAGCTTGCCTCAACTTGTCATTAAATTTTGACCCTCTAAACATTAGATTCATAAATTTGTTAATTCATGAAACATAAAGGGCTCGTTGTCCCCTTTCCAACGCATCAGGAATTGTGACAATCAGAGTTCAGGGTCAAACGTTATCACCAAAATACCAAAAAGTGGTCAAAGCATAGGGTTGTCGTGGCAAGGACATGATTGCCGAGGCAAGCCACTCAGCTAACACCTTGTCGCGGCAACCTAAGCCTTGCCGCGGCAAGCCTGTCAGGCTTGGCTTGCTGTTGCATTCTTCTCTATTTTCTGTGGTCCTTTTTAGAGTCTTAGTCTACAGTCCTTCTATGCTATATATCTCATTTATTTTCTTATATATATATATATATATTGCACAAAGAACCTAGTTTATTTTGATTAATTTCGTATAAAGTCGGAATGCTTCAATGGCAATTTGGACTTCGAAGCCCTTCACACATGACTTGATTTCTGAGCTGTCGATTCGATCTCATGGGATTGACAACAACGACTTAAATTCTTTTTAAAACAACTAATGAAATGAACCTAGTTGAGTACTTTGTTCGTTTACGGCATACCTTTTGGTGTGCTTGCGATTATAATGATGCAAACCAAGGTATTGAGTTCACCGAGCTCGTGAGCTTGTGAGAACGAGGCTGCAAGAACTCCCCGAGACCAGCGTGTGCCTTCGAAATCCTTTTACTCGAATTGTAGGTTACTGTGTAATCTACGGTTTTGAATTCATGGGTTTGAAACTAAGTGTTTAAAAAGAACTAAGAGAGAATGAGTTGAAGCCAGAAGAGGCTATGGGTTGGAAGTCTAGCAGAGCTGTTACTTAAATGGCCGGCTGTGTTTTTCACAGAAAATGCAAGGTCTGTTTGCTCAGGGTGAAAGGAGGAAGAAGGAAGATGGGTTGGCGAGCTTTGTAGTGGGTTTCTCCCACTTTGCGTGCATGGAGTCCAAATGTGACTCATGCATGCGTGGAGGAAAAAGGGGAACAAAACAACTTATACGCTGTTTGGGGCTGGAATTTTATGTGAAGCATATAATTCCTTTTAAGTGTATATGCATATAAGCCAAAAGAGGCTTTGGCTAGCATATAAAACTAGTACATGAGGTGAGTTTATAAGTTAAAATTTTAGTTTTAATCGAATGCCAACACATTTATCTTAGATCTATTAGGGGGTAACCATATTTAAATGTGTATCTTTTTATACACATAATTCATGAGTGTATGTGCTTGCCTCATGTGCTAAGGCAACATACATTGCTTGCCTCAAGCGGCCGAGGCAAGGTGCTTGCCTCATATTGCCGAGGCAACCACACATGCTTTTCTTAGGTGCCGAGGCAACCTTTTTGTTTACTGGGTTTTTGGTCAAAATAGTTGACACATAAGGGTGTTGAACGTGACGATGCATCATTACCAAATTTTGTGTTGAGCTATTTTATTATTTCAAAAAAAAATTTCCAATTGTTTGTGTGACAGATATAGTGTGACTTATCGAGTGAAGAACTGTTTAGTCAACTGTTACATTCTCCCCTACTTAAGGAATTTTCGTCCTCGAAAATAAAAGAAGATGGGGGAAGGAGATCAGGTCATGATGTATACACTGTTGTCATACTATTTGAGTTCATGTAATTTATATGAGTAATTGAAGGCATACGAAATTACAAGGCAAAAGTGTATGGGAAATCAATCTACTGTTACTTGTGTTACCTTATAATGCACACATATATAGGTAGATAGATATTACTATAGAGTAAGCAAAAAATAAAAAAAATCAGGGGAATGTGTTGAACTAATTCACTAGTTAGTGTTCAAGCCCAATTTGTCGAGATAGTGTTACTATTTTTAAATTAAACAATGGTATGTATATACATTAGCAATGCATTAGCAGGCCATATATGGTAGAGGACAATTTATTTTCTCTCAACTTCTGTACTTTTATATATATATATATATATATATATATATATATTCCGACATATATATAAATGTATACCAAAAATTTGTCATATCATATGAAATAATTGATTCTATAAATAAAATAAATGGCTTACCTCAGGTAAATAACTGGGGATATTGAGCGCGAATATCAACTTCGCGTTCCCAGGTAGCCTCATGAGAACCGTGAGTCTTTCATTGGATTAATACAAGTGGAATACATTTTGTTCTCAAGATTTGGTCTCTGTGATCCAAAATCTGAGTTGTCACTACAGTTACTGTTAAATCCTCCTGAATATCCAGTGGCTGATAATCCAACACATGTATTGGATATCTGATATACTTTCTTAGCATAGACACGTGGAATACGTCATGTATGCTGGCTAAGTGTGGAGGTAACGCAACTCGATATGCCACCTCACTAACTCTGCTCAAGACTTGAAATGGTCCGACATAGTGAGGATTTAACTTGCCTCATTTCCCAAATCGCATCACGCCCTTTGTCGGAGATATTTTAATAAATACGTGATCGCCAATCTATCATGTAGATGCTAGAAATATAATACACATAATTCAATTCACATAACACTGTACGGTATACTTATCAGTGTGTTTAGTTACTAAAAATCAACACTGGTTCACTTGAGATTGGCATAACTCTTCTGCCGACTTTGAGCACTTTTCAGTCTTTCACGAATAACTTGAACAACTGCATTGGTACTTTCAATCATGTCAGGGGCCAAAATGAGACGTTCACTAGCTTCTTCTCAGTTAATCGGAGATTTATATTGGCGTCCATATAGTGCTTCAAATGGTGCCATGCCGATGCTCGACTAGTTATTGTATGCAAATTCGATCAGGGGTAAGTTCCTATCCCATGATCCTTGGAAATCCAGCATATAGGCCCTTAACATGTCCTATATCACTTGAATCACACTTTTCATTTGTCCATTGGTCTGAGGATGAAATGCAGAACTGAATTCCAACTTGGAACCCATTCCTTCTTGGAAACTCTGCTAGAAGCGGGAGGTATATAACAGATCGTGATTTGACACGATACTCACTGGTATCCCATGTAGTATGATTGTCTCTCTCAGATAGACATCAACTAATTTCGACACTGTATATCTCGTACTGTAGGGTAAGAAATGTACTGATTTAGTAAG
This sequence comes from Chloranthus sessilifolius, assembly GCA_021018995.1. Lineage (NCBI taxonomy): Eukaryota > Viridiplantae > Streptophyta > Magnoliopsida > Chloranthales > Chloranthaceae > Chloranthus > Chloranthus sessilifolius. Next base: position 16,261,542 of record CM037594.1, read on the forward strand.
AAGATCTATGATCACTCAAATCACATTGTAACCCTTCTGCGTACGGGGAAAGCCAAGGATAAAATCCATGGAAATGTTCTCTCATTTCCACTCTGGGATGGGCAGTGTCTATAACAGACCAGCAGGATGCTTGTGTTCGACCTTCACTTGCTGGCAGATCAAACATTTTGCATCATGCTCCGCCACTTCTCATTTCAACCAATTCCACCAAAACGTTTTCTTTAGATCCTGATAGATTTTTGTGCTACCAGGATGAATGACATAATTTGACTTGTGAGCCTCTTCAAGAATTTCATGATGCAAAACACTATCATTTTGTACACAAACTCGGCCTTGAAATAATAAGGACCCATTGTCCTTAATAAAAAAATCTGGCTGTAGCCCATTGAGTACTCCCTGTCTGATGGCGATAAGCTCTGCATCATGCATCTGGAGTTCTATGATCCTATCAAAGAGTGTGGATCGTATCATAATAGTCCCAAGTAAACCTCCAATTGGTGTTGCCCTAATAGTGGCACTAGATGAAACTATGTCATTGAGCAATTTCCATCTTTGTAACTATGTCACAAGATGGGATAGTTGAGCGGATGACTTCTGACTTAGCGCATCAGCAACTACATTGGCCTTACTGAGATGGTACTGAATAGAACAGTCATAGTGCTTCAAGAACTTCATCCATCTTCTCTGCCTCATATTCAACTCTTTCTTGGTAAAGAGATAATTAAGACTTTTGTGATCAGTGAAAATCTTGAAGGTTTCACCATACAGGTAATGCCTCTAGATTTTTAACGCAAAAATGATCGCTGTTAACTCCAGGTCATGAGTGGGATAGTTCTTCTCGTGATCTTTCAACTATCGAGAACCATATGAAATCATACGTTCCCTCTGATTCAATACACACCCTAACCCACTATACAAGGCATCACTGAATACAACAAAGCCTCCGCTGCCTAATTATATTGCGAGTACTGGTGTTGAAGTGAGTCGTCATTTCAACTCCTTGACACTCTGTGCACATGCCTCATTCCACTCGAATTTAACATTTTTTCGAGTGAGCTTTGTGAGTGGTCTAGCAAGCTTTGAAAACCCTTCAACAAATTGTCGGTAATACCCCGTGAGACCTAAAAAGCTTCTGATCACCATTACGGTTTGTGGCTACTTCCATTGCACTACAACCATTATCTTCGCAGGATCAACGGTAATATTGGCTTCGAAAATGACATGGACTAGAAAACTAACTTGATTCAACTAGAAGTCACATTTACTGAACTTCACAAATAGTTGAGAATCTCTCAATGTTTGTAAAGCAAATGTAGATGACCTTCGTGCTCTGCTTTCGTCTTTGAGTAGATGAGAATATTGTCAATAAAAACTATGATACACTGATCTAAGTAAGACTTGAAGACTCGATTCATCAAGTCCATAAATGATGCAGGCACGTTGGTTAACCCAAAGGGCATGACGAAAAACTCGTAATGGCCATAGCATGTTTGAAAGGTTGTCTTCAAAATATCTTCAGCTTTCACCTTCATCTGGTGATATCCTGATCGTAAATAAATCTTTGAAAACCATCGTGCTCCCTGCAGCTGATCAAAGAGATCATCGATTCTAGGGAGCGGGTAATCGTTCTTGATTGTCAGTTTATTTAATTGACAGTAGTCAATGCAGAGACGCATTGACCCATCTTTCTTTTTCACAAATAATATCTGTGCACCCCACGGAGACACACTCAGTCTGATAAACCCTTTGTCAAGAAGCTCTTACAACTGCTTCTTGAGTTCTTTCAACTCCGCAGGTGCTATTCGACATGTCGCCTTTGATACTGGCTTGGTACCTGGGGCTAACTCGATAGCGAACTCCACTTTCCGGTCAGGCGATAATCCTGGCAACTCATTAGGGAAGACATCAGGGAATTCATAGGCAATTGACACATCACAAAGTAAAACTTTCTTTTCTTCTTGTTCGTGACTTTGGATGAATGCCAAATAGAACTTTCTTTTCTTCTTGTTCGTGACTTTGGATGAATGCCAGATACCCTTGAGCATCCTCATCAAGTAATCGCCGTGCTCGGATCGCTGAAATGAAAGGAAGTATCGTTGACTGTACACTGAAAAATGTAGCTGATTTCCTTCCTTGTGGGCGGAAAGTGATGATCTTCTTTTGACAATCAGCATTTGCATGGTGGTTGAACAACCAATCCGTTCCAAGGATTACGTCAAATCCTTGCATATCGAGTAAGATCAAGTCAACTACTGCTTCGTATTCCCAGTAAGCTTTGATCAGGACTATAATGGATTGATATACAATGTCAGTCGTGACAGATTGTCTAGTCAGAACTGATACGTCCAATATAAAGTCAAGATGTTCTGGGGTGGCTCCCAACTTTCCCAACTTTGCAATAAACTGGGGTGTGACAAATGAATGTGTCGATTCAGGATCTACCAAAACTTGTGCCTCATATAACAAGTAGGCATCCTCTAATGTATATTTATCCTAGTATTAGCTAAATTGTTCCTAAGTAATAAAATATAAATCTATCACTTTAACACTAAGAAACAATATACTAGATGCACACATATGTATAAGATTTAACTAGATGCACTTTCTTCATAAAAAAGGAAATAACTTATAATTTAGTAATTCACATACCTTGAATGATATCATTGCTGGTTTGAGCACCTTGTGCCGACATAGAATATGCTCGGCCTTATATCGTAGGCTGTGCAGATTGTAGAAATGGTCCTGCCTTTGATGTCGTCCCCACCATCTCTAGACAATCCTTAATCCGATGTCCCATTTTTCCACAACGAAAATATGCACCAGATGCTTTTTGGCATTCATCGGTCTTGTGTGCCTTTCACACTTTCCATAGATATCGGTTGAAGTTGCTGACGAAATTACATAGGAACTAGTGCGGGAAACTGCCGGTCGTGCTCATGAAACTCGAGACATAGACTGGGCAGGCTGGTGTAACAGTTGTGGAATCTGAGGTGGTATTCTTTGGAGTATAAGGCATGCGATAGCTACTTAGAGGGTCGGAATGATGGTACGCATAGAAACTTCATGGTTGCTTCGATTTGACCGGGACCAGAACTAACCGACTGAAATGGAGCTTTTCTCGTTCTATTTTGCTCTTCTCTCCCTTTATACATGCTTTCCACATCAATCTCTGCTATAAGGGTTAGTCGCATCACATGCGCATATGTTATTTCCAGAAATAATGAAATTCTTTCTTTGATCAGGGGCTTCAAACCCCGCTCAAACTTTCGAGTCTTCATGAGTTCCGTGGTGACGAGCAATGGTGCAAAGCGAGAGAGGCACATAAATTCTGCCTCATATTTCCTAACAGTCATCGAACCCTGCACTCAGGTCGCAAACTGGACCTCCATCCTATAGCGCTCAGTTGTCAGGAAATATTTCTCATTGACGGCTTTAGCAAATTCTGCCCACGTCCAAGGCACTCTGGGTACTCTTGTCCATTCAACTGACTGCCACCATGGATCTGCCTCACCCTCCAGTTTATAGGCCGCCCAACTAACTTTCTCGACCTCAGTGCATGTGACCCTTGGCAGCACCTTATTGATCTGGGTTAGCCATATTTCTACTTCCATGGGATCATGCTGACCATAGAAGCTAGGTGGTCGAAGGCGTACAAATTCTGCAAAGCCTTCTGGAGGTGTCGTTGTACAACTAACATAGCCATGGTGTTCACCATGGTTTCCATCAGTTGAAGATTCTATCCCGCATTCTGATCGATGTCGGGAACAAGACCCATCTGATTCACATTTGCTAAGGGCGGAGTATGCTCTGCAACATTTTCCATGGTAGTTCGCCTCTCTGGCATATTCATGTCTTCTCCGTGTCCTGATGCAGTGTCGTGCTCATAGCTCACTACTGGAATAGCATTCACCCCCGTGCGATGGGGTAATGGTGGTCTACCCTGTCTACCTCGTCTTGGAGGCATCGCAACCTATCATGATCAAGCAACACTTGATCAGATATACATAGACTCGACCTATACCCTAACACTGAATAAACATTAGAAGTCTTGCCATATGTCCGTGCCAAAGAGTTAAGTCTCCAAAAGGCTTAACGCAGGGCTCTGATACCACCTGTGACAACCCGACTTTTCCATTTATCGTATATAGGAAAGGTCGTGTCGTCGGATCACCTAACATGATCCCTTTCATACAAGTGCAGTGTGTATAAAGTGTTACAATTACGGAAGCGTAAGATTAACTCTGCTAAAGAGAACATATGGCATCTACCTAATATTTATTTACTATCTAAAAGTAAGAATATATACAACAAGACGATATAAACCAAAAACTATGTATAACTTCCCACCGATAATGGCCATCCGTTATCTAAACAATGGAAATAGCACCTATACATGAAGTACTGAATATATCAAAACATGTTGCTGTTGTTTATACAGGTCTAGTGTTTAAAAAAAAACCTCTCTCTCTCTCAAACCTCTCAAGGAAAGAAGTCCTCAGCAGATCCTTCCTCCACGCCCTCCTCCTCCTCAGGCTGGTAGGCAAGATCAGCCTTGTGCTCAGGGTCTTGAGCAAAATCTGCAGCTAAGACATAAAATCGTAGGATGAGCTATCATCGAAGCCTAACAGGAAAATTTAAAGTGCTACTTTAATTGTTAGATTTCCAATTTACGGTTAGATGCATGAGTTTCAACTGAGGCACATTATATCCTATCTAGTATAGTAACATGTAGCATCTAGCATAAACAAGCATTATATCAAGCGAATCTGTACAAGACTTAAATCATACAAAACAGTGATCATGCTGACAGATTCATATTGAACATATACGAGGAATCATGTTTCATGTGAAATAAATACAAAGAATCATGCTGACATGGAATCTTGCTGAAATAAGATATCAAACTGAACAAAGAATCAAGCTTTCAAGATCAAATGTCTAGCCCCTAAGCTATGTTAACAGGGTCACTAGCACCGAGAAATCAACCCCTTAAGCTATGTTATCAAGGTCACTTGATACAAGATGAGTCAAGCCCCTGAGCTATGTTAGCAAGGTCACTTGGTACAAGACGAGTCAATCTCCCGAGTTAGCGAGATGACTTGCCAAACTCCTGAGTTAGCGAGATCACTTGATTGAAGATGAAACAAAGACGTGTACATGACATCAAAGATAACAGGACATGAATAATGCATGGTAACATGTATGCAAGAACATCATGAATAGATATCATAGAATGATATAGCAAAACTGATTTGAATAACTGAACTCACATGATCATATATAATTGAAACTAGCATAATAATTGATCGTCATGTATCGAGGCTGAACTAGCATCATAATCATGCAAAGCATACATCAAGTCTGAAGCTCTTATCATCAATATACATTACTATAAACCGATCTAACACCATTAGTTATAGGCATACATCAAAAACTAGCACATCATCAAAACTAAGCTAGCATGTGCATACATTGTTTTACATTGTATCTGAACTATACTTTCATCATGATTCATAAATCTTCCTCTAAATTACTCTAGTATCATCATGCATACACATTCATCTGTTGGTCTATATCATGCTATCTAAATTGGTCTGATAATATTCCTAACATAATCACATATGTCGAGCTGATCTTATCGAACTGATATTATCATAAACATATATCCACTTAAAACTGAATTAGCATTTACTCCTACACCATGCTGATCTGATGATCATAAGCATTGTCAAATTAAACAAAACTAGCATACTCGAACAGATCTGATCATAAGCATGCATTAATTAAACAGACTTAATATCATCACAGCAGACATATATATTAAATTGACTAACATTATTACATCAGATGTAAAACTTCACATGTATATACAATCAATATTTCGAGTTTAGCATGGTCATGACCGAACATATGTATATATGTAATAATGTACGATCTAAGATGCAAAGAAGAAATCAATTATAACGTAGCAAGGTAAAATTCCCTACCTTAGCTTACACGTTACTTGCTACCTGTGCATGCACGCATTCAAACTACCTTCCCCGATACAAGTGCGTCATGTGCACCAACACCTATCAGGTACGTATATTGTTTTAGTATATATATATATATATTTCTGGGTCACCTATATGTCAGATAGGTCTCATATATGGGCACTACCCGTAAGATTTAATGTAGTGCACAACAACCCAAACGCAAGGCTCAATGAAGCCACTACACAAGCTGAACACAGGGTTGCTTCAGTAAGCAACAGGGATGCCTCGGCAAGCTTCTCAGCTTGCCTCTTGCCGAGGCAAGTCTCTCAGCTTGCCTCAACTTGTCACTAACTTTTGACCCTCTAAACGTTAGATTCATAAATTAGTTAATCTATGAAAGTTATAGGGCTCGTTGTCCCCTTTCCAATGCATCAGGAATTGTGCCAATCGGAGTTCAGGGCAAACATTATGACCGAAATACCAAACAGTGGTCAAACCATAGGGTTGCCGCGGCAAGGACATGCTTGCCGAGTCAAGCCACTTAGCTAACACCTTGTCGCGGCAACTTAAGCCTTGCCCTGGCAAGCCTGTCAGGCTTGGCTTGCTGCTGCTTTCTTCTCTATTTTCTGTGGTATTTTTTATAGTCTTAGTCTATAGGCCTTCTATGCTATATATCTCGTTTATTTTCTTATATATATATATATATATATTGCACAGAGAACCTAGTTTATTTTGATTAATTTTCTATGAAAGTCGGAATGCTTCATTGGCAATTTGGACTCCGAAGCCCTTCACACATGACTTGATTTCTGAGCTATCAATTTGATCTCATGGGATTGACAGCAACGATTTAAATTCTTTTTAAAACAACTAATGAAATGAACCTAATCGAGTACTTTGTTCGTTTACGGCATAACTTTTGGTGTGCTTGCGATTATAACGACGCCAACCAAGGTATTGAGTTCGCCAAGCTCGTGAGCTTGTGAGAACGAGGCTGCAAGAACTCCACGAGACCAGCGTATGCCTTCGAAATCCTTTTACTCGAATTGCAGGTTACCATGTAATCTATGGTTCTGAATTCATGGGTTTGAAACTAAGGGTTTAAAAAGAACTAAGAGAGAACGAGTTGAAGCTTGAAGAGGCTATGGGTTGGAAGTCTAGCAGAGTTGTTACTTAAATGGTCGGTTGTGTTTTTCATAGAAAATGCAAGGTCTGTTTGCTAAGGGTGAAGGGAGGAAGAAGGAAGATGGGTTGGCGAGCTTTGTAGTGGGTTTCTCCCACTTTCCATGCATGGAGTCAAAATGTGACTCATGCATGCATGGAGGAAAAAGGGGAACAAAACAGCTTATACGCTATTTGGGGCTGGAATTTTATGTGAAGCATATAATTGCTTTTAAGTGTATATGCATATAAGCCAAAAGAGGCTTTGGCTAGCATATAAAACTAGTACATGAGGTGAGTGTATAAGTCAAAAATTTAGTTTTAATCTAACGCCAACACATTTATCTTAGATCTATTAGGGGTTAACCATATTTAATTGTGTATCTTTTTATACACATAATTCATGAGTGTATATGCTTGCCTCATGTGCTGAGGCAATATACATTGCTTGCCTCAGGTGGCCAAGGCAAGGTGCTTGCCTCATATTGCCGAGGCAACCACACGTTAGGTGCCGAGGCAACCTTTTTGTTTACCGGGTTTTGGGTCAAAATGGTTGACACATAAGGGTGCCGAACATGACGATGTATCATTACCAAATTGTGTGTTTAGCTATTTTATTATTTCAAAAAAAAATTCCAATTATTTGTGTGACAGATATAGTGTGACTTATGGAGTGAAGCATAGTTTTGTCAACTGTTACATTTTGGCTCAAACGTATCAAAAATGGCCTCTTCTCATTTCCAAATTTACTTGCAGTGATGCCATATTCTGTTAATGCCTTTAACAAATAGTTCTAGAAAAATAGATAACACAATCATAGAATTGGATTAAAAAAACAACAATGAGATTTCAATTAAAAACAGTCATGAAATTCAAGGAAAAATTGGAACATATAGGCATAGCAATCTCTCTCAAAGAAAAAGGAAAAGTTCCAAAAGTTCACTGGTTAAAATATTCTGAAACTGTGATCTAAATTCTGCAATTTAAAGTAATTATAGTTTCAAAAATTCATTCATGACACATGTGTGCAAATAGACTAAACATGAATATTAACTGCTTTCTATCATAAATTTTGAACTTCTATTAAGATGATGGTAATGGGTTTGGAATCGAGTCTCATCTAATCATTACTCACTTATGATGATTAACTAGAAATTTTAAAAATAGACCTAAAAATTTGACAGCCCAAATTTTCTTATCACACAATCCGTGCCGTCAGATCGTAGGACATAATCTGATTGCAGAATTCTCTTTGATATCAGGATGCTTTTGTTACCATTGTGACAGCTTGATCTTACCCTACATAGATAATTTGGAAGATTGGGCCATCAAGCATTCAGTACGTCCGCATAAGTGCAGAAGCAAGGCGGTAAAAACATATGACATCATAACAAAATATTTTCCATCATTCCAAATTAAGCAAAACTATGCAAGCCACCGGATACGGCCGATCGTCACCTAAATAGTGCTTCAAAGATATGCCAAATTATATCTGTAAGTCTTGTACATAGAACGTACTGAGTACAAATACACAAAATGAACCACGCTATACTGAATGTGGAAGTGCGGATCAAGGAAAAAATTCGTCAGGTGGAAGATCTTCTCCTTCCTCCGAAATATAATATGGATCCTCCGCCAACTTCGAATCCAACTCTGGATCTATACTTGTACCTGTGACGTATAGTCGAGGGAAGAGTTACAGTCCAAGCTTAGTAGGGAAGAGAAACAATGCTTAATCATATCTTATCATTCTACAATCATAGTTTTGATGCATTGGCAAAAATAGTTCGAGTTAATATTCATGTCAAATACATCAGAATAAAGTATTCAATAAAAAACATAAACCCAAAATGAAAACTTGTCATGTCATGACGTGGATGGTGTGCAGAATAAATGCATATCAGAGTAATGAATCAATATAGAGTGCAAAATATATCAAGGGAACCAAGTATGTGAGATAACAGAATGTGTATATTCGAGAATCGAAGCATATCAGAGAATCAAAACATATTAGAGAATCGAAGCATATCAGAGCACGTCGTATCATCGAATTTCAGAACATTAGTGCTAGTATCCCGTAGCAAGAACAAAGCATCTCGTAGTCGGAACAGGGTCTTAAACCCCGAGGACTCCACCCCTCTCTTGGAGACTCCACTCCCCTTACAACTAATGCGGAATCAGAATATCAAGCATAGGTGTTATGTCAAAGCATCTCGTAGCGAGAAGAGAGCATCCCGTAGCAGAAACAGGGTCGTGAACCCCGGGGACTCCACCCCTCTCTTGGAGACTCCACTCCTCTTTGCACATGATCTCAGAATCAGATAGCACATAAATTAGGTCAAATTTCAGGAATCAGAATTTAACGATTCAAATGCATCAATATGTCAAGGTACTAAATGCTATAATCATGAGAAAAAATCTAATCTTGACCATTCAAAGGGTTCAATATGCATATGCAATCAATATGTAGATGCAACAGGTTTCCAGAATCACAAGCTCATGTAAAATAAACATCAATGAACATGAATCAACATTTAAAACATAACCTTGCATTAAAAGTTTTCCTACCTTAATGTTGAGTTGTGCGGAATTCAAATGCATAATTCAAAGCGGAGTTCCCATCAACTGTCTCTCGCATTTATCCTAGGTCATGACATGTTCATATACAAAGTGTTAATGAAGAGGATTTTGTATGAAGCAAGGTCCTCTCAACTTTTATAGACAAAAATATACACCTTCAAGAATAGGGCATGCAACTTGCTGTAGCGAGCTCTTCAGGGGTCAGGTGGCACATAGAACTCGCTACAACGAGTTTTACCCGAGCTACATTAGCCTAAAATTTCAAGGTGCACTCGCTGCATCGAGTGACGCAGAAGGAACCTCGCTACAGTGAGTTTGCAAGGTCGCTGCAGTGAGTCCATCAGAACTCGCAGCCCCTTGGCTCCTTCTAATTCTGAAATCCTAATTTCCTTACATAACTTCCATCCTAAGAATTTAGTCTAATTTAGTTTCATGCTACAAGATTAAATTGTGAATTTCTACCTTAAAATCTTGCACATGTAATGTCCGAAATCATCGGAATCGAAGAAAAACGGCTTCTACGCCTCTCACACGTCCGATCTTCGAAAATCCCTTGTACGAGATCTAGAACCGAATAATTAGGTTCTAAATTTCAGAAACCTAGGTTTATAAGATCATGTTAAGACACTTACCATCTTAGATTCTTCACATGCAAAGTTTTCGATCGTCGGTGTCAAGATCTCTTAGTCTGATGGTTCAATCTTCCTCCGCTTCGATCATGATGGTATGGAAATTGAAGTTCTGATATGATCGGAGCACCAGATGTTCAAGTAGAAGGAGTAGGACTCAAAAATGATTTAACAGTTGAGATTTCATAAGAAATTGAGGGAGGAGATGGTTTTCTCTTCTTTCTTCGATTTCTCATTTCTTTCAATGAGATACAATTTAGAGCTTCGTGCATGGCTTATGCGTGAGAATTGCCTCTTATACTAAGGGTGCACATTCGGTGTGTGGCGGACACATCCAACATGATGTATGGGTTTAAAATAAAATAAAGCAAAAGCTAAGGTTCCAATGTACACAGCAGGTCTTGATCTCATGACCTTGTGTTTGTTAGTCAAGTTCTTTACTAGGAGTGCTCTCAAGGAGCTTGTGTAGTAATTATACAATTTAATATTTAAGCCTTATTACAAAGGTACCCATTTTAAACTAATGACATGATTTGTTCTAACTATAAGGCGCATATTGGTCCCGGTCTCAAGCACAAGTACATACCCGGCATAACCTACCTAGCGTATTCGGATTTGGAATTTTTAAGGTGTTACATCCCCTTTAAAAGAATTTTTGTCCTCAAAAATTCATCATGGGAGTTCGGAGTTCTTAACTACGTTCCCCTTAATCTGTGCATGAGTGTTCATGTGTAACACTAGGTCCTACTGGTCGTGAGGTTAAGAAGTTGCCCACAAGGAAGTGATTAGTCACGTAATATACCATTTTACCACCCTTAGTGATGTTAGAACTTAGTTTGCTACTAATAAGTTACTGATGTGCATATATTAAAGAAAAGCAGCAAAAGAGAACTAAAATGATAATATTCATCAAAATGAACTCAAAAAGCAATAAAACGACGATTGAACCACAAGACGAATCATCGCCTACAGAAAAGATGAAAAATCATGCTTTACGATTTTGTGGAACAAAGTACTGGAAGTATAGAAATAGGAATTTACGATTCTACAAGAGAAAACCATTCAAGAGTGCGATACATAAGAAAGCGATGAATCATAAATGAAAAATCATTCAATAAGAAGCTGTATAGTAAAGAATAGAAAATCGTGATTTACGATTTTCCAGAGAAGAAACCTTCCGAAGTTGCTGATCACGTGAGAAAGAACACTGGCATGCATAAAATTAGAAGATCTCTTAAAGAAGAAGTCCAGTGAATCGCGGATCTGAGAGATTGACGAAGAAGAATCTTAAGGGACTCTGCAGCTGAAATAATAGAGAAGTTGCAAAAGTACATCAGCTATTGAAAGCAAGGAAAGATAGAATTAGAAGTAGAGTTATATTAGGTTATTTTTGCTTTAGTAATTTCTTTTATTAAAATTAGGGGTTTTGTAAACCGACCCTTATGATCTATAAATAAGAGGCTTGACACATAGGAATAACCATCGAAGAATTTCACAGCATCAACTGACAACTGAGGTCTGTGTTTTCTCCCGATCAAAGTAGTTTAGGGTTTACAAAGTAACATCGTCCACAGTTCTCTAAGGTCTTGCCTGAAAACTAAGGCTGAGAAAGCTGAAAGATCAACCCTTTAGATGGTTCTACTTTTGCTTTCTAGTTTAGATTTATTTTATTGTAATTTTCTGCTTTGTAAACATTTTTAAATTTTAATTTGAATTGACGACTCAGGTTGAAGTTTGCATATTAGTGTAACGGTTTTACTTTTCCATCTCCAGTTTTTTAGAATTTGATTGATGCCCAAGTTTTTCGAGATTATTGATTAGATTAAATCTGTGTTGATAGGATTTTTGTGTTGATTGATGACCAATACTAGGAAACTTGATATATGGTGTAACAGTACTGTTTAATTTCATAAATATCCGATAGCTGAAGGTTGTGATTGACGACCATAATCTGAAGGAGGATTTATGATTTTTTTTATGCAAAATTTAGATTAAAAAAAAACCATTCTTTATTCATATTTCTTCAGTAGTTTAGGAACTTCAAAGATAAATATACCTTTTCAAGAAAATTAATATATATATAGTGTAACCTGTCTTCGTGGGAATGGTCCTATGCTAGTACTATGATTTCCATTGTGCGCTTGTAATAACTTAAGACTTTATTAGACACATATTAGAGCTAAAAATGTTTTTGGTGCCGCTGCTGGGGATAGTGTTTTATGTTTTATTTATATTAAAACAATTATTTATCTTTCTCTTTTTAAATTTCTTTATATTTTTAATTTTCTTTGATCGTTTCTTAAGTTTTTGCAGGTTTATTCGGAACAACAAATCAAGGTTTCGACACTTCTTCTGAAAATTGAAGCTAGAAGCTCAGATTTGTCTTCTCTCCCTATTTTCTAAAATAAAAAAAAAATAAAAAAAAAACATAAAATAAAATTTTTAGTAGGAAATCGTGATCTTTTCCTAATTGGGGAAGTTTTGGGCGCGTGCCGATATTTTAGCCATAACTTTGGCTACGGGTGTTAGAATCGTGCAAATGATCCCAATTTGGAAAGCTCTTTGCGACACGCACGTTGTGGCTACCTTTGGTAGAATTTATCTCGAGCCCAAAATCAACTGATTATCCTTCCAAATCCCCCTTTTTAGTTATTTCTTTTCATTTTTGATAATATTTTCTTTAGTGTTTAGGAGGTGATTCTGAACCCAATTTGGGACAAATTTTTTTTAGAATACTTCTTTTATTATGTATTTGTATTTTGGCATATTTATTGTAATTTTGCCAAAAATTAAAATTTTCTATTTTTGATAAAATTCCAATAATTAAGATTTTTAACTAACAAAATAAATAAATAAATAAATAATAATTATTATTGTATTATTTTTGGTTTATGCACCGCACTCGTTCCAAATCTATAAATATTTTGAGTGTTTAATTGCCCTGTCGCCCCACTATACTCGAAGATGATAGACTGGGAATGGGTGTATGCGTTCTAGCGGATTGACTACGGTAACACGTATAACCCGCAATGGGAAAGTCATCCTTGTTTTAATTATGGCACCACTAGTAGCTAACAACAAGGACCATCTATTATTTATCCAAGATATCCCCTGGACCAAAACTTCCAATAGACCTACCTACCACCCATGAGGCCATATTAGCCATATGAGCAGTAGCAATTCAGTCCTCAGAGCAGCGGATTTGATGATACAATTGTTGAAATCCTTAGAGATTTACAACAGTGGCATCAGTGTTCCAAGGATTTATCCCAGCTCGCTCAAATCTCTCAAGTTTTACATTAGCATACATAATCCATTACGAAGCTGGAAGCACAAATTGGTCAGCTAGCTACGCAATTGGTGGAACGAGAGAGCAACCAGTTACAACTACGACCAGTGAGCAACATGGGAGAACTAGTTTTTGTGGGAGATACATTCACTCCCGTGGAACAACTTCAAGTTGTTCAGCCTTTAAGAAGTGGTAAGACTGTTGACAACAAGGTGGAGATGCCTACGTTAGTAGTCGTCCCCGAGACCAAGGATAGTGAGCCTGAAATTAAAGAGAATGTTTTCTCACCAGAAAAATTAAAAACAATAGAAATTGAAAATAGACTCCAAAAAGATAATAAAGATGGTGGGTCGAATATTGTGACCGAAGCACCATATATAACGAGGCTACCCTTTTATAATGCTTTCGGTGCAGCATCACTGTGTTATAAAAACCCCAAAAAATTATAGAGCATATATTTTGTTCATGTCTCCCCTCTTAATTCTCAAACGAGGACATGGAAACCTGAAATTTCTCTTTTCAGACGAAGTGTCAGTAATCATTATATCATTGGCAGATTGTGAGTATGTCTGATATACTCATGGGCACCGTCGAGCTACCGACTCATCCCTAGCAAAATCCTGTAAAATATGTAAACTAACCCTTTTATTTTGCTTTAGTTAGAATTTTTTTTTCCCAGCAAGTATGTTATGATTTGAATCGTAGTAAAACATGATCGATCGTAAAATACTTTATGTTGTACAATATTATGTTCTCGAGTGATCATATGGATTTATTACATTCTGAATCTCACAGGTATGAAACTAATTTTGAAAAAAACAAAAATATTTTGCACAATGAGGACATTGTCCAATTCAAGTTTGGGAGGGATACACAAGCTCTGTGTATATCATTAGTTAGTTTGCTTTATTGCTTTTTACTTTAAAAAAAATAAATTAGAATATTTCTATAAATATTAGAATCTAGTTAATCATTATATCTGAATTATGACAGGAAAAAATTTACAAATCTTGAAAACTTACTATCCATCATAGTAGAAGTTTAATAATCAGAATATAGAATAGTACAATTCATGTTTAGCTCGTTGAACAATGTATTAGATTGAATGTTTGAAACAATAGATTGATCTAAACTGTAATATTTCAGACTATAGTTTCAAAATTGTATAAACCAGTGAGCATTAGAGCCAAATTTTCCTTTCTTTGAGAGAGAGAGACTGCTTCTATTCAGGTCAAAAAAATTTTGTACTTCTTTTCTATGCTGTTATGAAATCTCATATTGCTGAATTGAGAATCAAAATATTCTATGACTATGATAACCTTATTTTTTTGTCTAGAACTATCTGTTAGAAATACCAAAGCAATAAGGCATCTATGCTAGTAAATCGTAAAGATAATTTAAGGCCATCTTTTGTTAAACAGAGTAAAAAAGCTAAAATATCATAAAATAACTTACCCTTTGAACCCATATTAGAAGCCTAAACTGAATTTCTTTGTACCAAAATTTTGAAAACCCTTAACCATATGTGCAACCCAAATCTTTTAACCTTTAACCCTTATAATTTCTGAGATTTTAGAATGCAAAAGAAGGGAAGTGTGACAACCCTAAATTTCGCACCTGGAAACCCGCGCCATCAGATCACCCATATGGCGATCCTAGAGCTTATGAACACTTGGTATATCTATATACAAAGCGAAAAAAGTATATATTCTAACTGAGCAGATAGAGTCATCATAAGGAATTTAAAACTCCAATTCTATATAATGACAATATCCAAAATATGACAAATGACGATTCTAATTTCATACAAAAACCCATGGACAAAAGAACCGAATCGAACCACCGGTGACAACCAACTATCACCAAAACATGGTTCACAAAATAATACCTTATAGCATAAATACATGAGTTCTAACAAAACTGGTTGGACATACCAAGCCTTACAAACAAATCTCAAAACTAAACTCTCGCACCGCAGCCCACTAGAAGAACTCGTCAGGAGGGGGCTCAGTCTCCTCCCCTGGTATGTACTCTGGGTGCTCACACACAGACGTAGTCCAATCTTTCTAATTTCACACACACACATTTCTAATTTGACACACACACACATATCTCTCTGAGTGCACATACACACACACTTTTCATATTTAAAACCATAAATGGATTTCATGCTTAATTATTGACAAAGTTCATAAATCACCCACACTTTCATCATATCACAAAATTCATGATAGTTGTGATCAAATGTACATGTTACAGAGTTTTCCCTACCTTAAAGCATAACCAAAATGAAGGTTCCCTTATTTTGAGTTAGCCCTCCTAGCTCACACTCATGCTCATACCTAGAACGTACCAATTCACATCCCGTAAGTCATAAACAATGAGAAACAGGAAGACCTAAAGTCTTCCAAAGTTCCCCTTACTAAAAATAGAAAAATCTCAGAATTTGCCTAAATCGATTGATCGATTCCCAAATCGATCGATTAGTTTCCAAAATCGATCAATCAAAATTCATTTCGATTGGTTGGTTCCTTCAAAAAATCACATACTTCTGGTGCCACAATCCGATTGATCGGTTCCCAAATCGATCAATCGATTTCCAAATCGATCGATCGAATTCCATTACGATCGATTGATTTCTTTAGAAACTCCTAACACGCTCACTATTTTTACAATCCGATCAATCAATGCACAAATCATTTGATCAGACTCTAAAATCGATCGACTCCCTGCATGAAAATCCATTCCCAATTGCATACAATCTAAAATAACCATTCCCATTCATATGCAAAAACAATATTATCAACATCCAAAGTGTACACATTCACAGGTAGCAACCTTGCCGCAATAGTTTTAAGGCCTACACATGCTTTCCCTAAATTAATTACATATAATTTCAACAAAAACATCATTTGTATAATAAAATAATATCCCTACAGTCGGTGCCTAATCCTTCGCATCACCTGGCTGCTCATCCTCGTCGTCATGTCCGCCTGCTCCAGAAGTGGAAGCCTCAGGCTTGTGTTGCCGCCATGCGCTGCAGATAGTTTAAAGGGTACATGAAGCGCATCATCTTAGCCATCATCGCCTTGTGGTAATCCAGACGCCAGTTCAACTGACAATTGTTCTAAGCCAGGAGGGTCAGAACATCATCAATCATCGCCGTAGATGCACACTGAGGTGGAGGGGGCACACGAATCGAAGCATGCCACTGAGGTGGAGTTGCAGCTGCTGGCTAGTCCTGATCTGGTGTAACATATTCAGGTTGCTCTTGATCTTGAGGAGTATTAGGTGTTGCATCAGGTGTAGGTGGTACTTGTTCTTCCTCCTGCATGCTCTTCTTCAACTGATTATAAGTTTTATTCCAATCCTTGAGAGAATAAAGCTTCACATTATTGGTCAATCTCGGCCCATCATCCGAAATTGTATACTCTTCACCTCCCTGATAGTCCTCAATCATACTAGAGATGAGGTGAGCATACGGAATCTCATCTAGAAGTTTTTCTCCCTCCTCGAGCATTTTTCCTTTGGAATACTCGATGCCTTCAAACACAACCTTTGGGGCACTAAACAACAAGCTCAAAAATACCGAAAACAAGGCCTGCTGTAAAACCCGAACCCTCTCAGTCTTGTGTCTCATAGGGTAAAGGTTTCACTTAAAAATTGTATCCGACATCCGTAAATGGTTAGGCAAATCGACTCTCTAAATTGTCTGGCCTGACCCCTGCTTGCCCTGGGTCATCTTTTCTATGACTATATGAAAATCAATTGGTTTACGGTTTGGTTCCTCCAAATTGATCCTGGTACCATACTTGACATAGCACTCGAGTGTGTTGGCCGCATGGTCATGATTAAACTCATACACTCTCCTATCGATTTTAGTACAAATGGTGTTTGGTGTTTCACCGATGTACATATTTTGATAAAATAGCCTTACCAAACGGGGGTAGTAATATTCATTAAACGGTTTGAGTAGGCTTTCTAATCCTGCCTTAGTAAGATATTGAAAGGCCCAAGTGGTTATACACTGTACTCCCCGCTCTTGGAAGAGGGCTTGATCAATTTTATATTCTATTTCAAAACCTTTAGCCGCCCACCACACATTAGGTCGTTCTCGTGGTGGTGGTGGTGGTGGCTATGAAGAGGGTGGCAGTGCTGGTGGCTGCGAAGAGGGTGGTGGTGGTGGTGGCTGCGAAGAACCTGATCGTGAAGTGGGTTCCTTCGACGCCGAAGGCTTTGATGATTGTCTCATTTTAGGAACTAAAAACTAGGGCTTGAAAAAGCAAGATTGAACTTGAAATCAAAGCTCAAGGAAGTTAGGGTTTACCTTGCAAAGAGATTAAGAATCAATGCTTTAAATATGGTTGTAAATCCAAACGAATAACCTTCAAGAACAAGCACAAGAAAACCTCTAAATTTTTTTGAAAATTTCAAATAAAAAAAAACCCGATTCCGCTACAAATTGTCTAAATCGATCAATCAATTTTCAAAATTGATCGATTGGTATCCCTTTGAACTACGCTGGTCGATAATTTCGATCGATCGATTTTCAAAATCGATTGGTCAGTTTTCATATGAACCTTACCGCATGGTAATATCGATCGATCAGTTTCAATTTTGATCGATCGATTTCCATTTCAATCGATCAATTTTCTACCATTTTGCTAGTTCACATTTTGCTCTCTGTTTTTATGAATTCGATCGATCAATGTGCATTTCCATCAATCGGTTTCAAAATTGATCGATGAATTTTAATTTCGATCGATCGATTTTCATAGACAAAGCCTGTGTCTCTTTTCTGTCAAATCGATCGATCGGTTTAGGTTTCGATCAGTCGGTTTTGACAGAAAACCTCAAAATCTAAGTTTTCACTCCCAATTGATTGCAACTTCTTAACTTTCAAATATGTTGTTCTTTATAGCTCCAACTAGCCACATTTACACATCAGAAGATCAAGTTTATAATTCAATGAAATTTACAAGTTTCAAAACTTTTCTCAACTCTCATTGAAACAATTGAGGGTATTGATCGCAGATCTCGCTTCCCAAGTGGCCTCTTTCGCTGAATGATTTTGCCACTTAACAAGCACTAACAGAATACGTTTCGTGTGCAATACCTGCTCCTTTCGATCGAGTATCTGAACCGGCCCCTCTCTCATGATCAAACCTTCATAAATCTCGATCGGTTGATCGTCAAAGATGTGTGTCGGGTCCCTCACGTACTTCCTTACCATCGATAGATGAAATACATTGTGTACCCGATCAATTTGCGGGGGTAGTGCAACTCTGTATGTAACTTCACCAACTCGACCCAAAATTGCAAAAAGCCCTATGTATCATGGACTTAGCTTTCCCCGCTTTCCAAATCGCATTACACCTTTCATTGGTGAGATCTTGACGAATACATGATCCCAACTTGAAAATCGATACTTGTCCTCTTTATATTGGCATAACTTTAATGTCTACTCTATGCTATCTTGATCCTCTCATGAATCAGATGAACGAATTTGGCATTATTCTCAATGACTTTCAGACCCAATATAAACTTTTCACCGATCTCTTCCCAATTAATTGGATATCTACATCACTGTCCATATAGTGCTTTGCAAGGTGCCATATCAATAGTCATCTGAAAACTGTTATTGTATACAAACTCGATCAATGGTAAGTGCTGATCCCATGATCCCTGAAAATCAATCATACACGCTTTGAGCATATCTTCAATGATTTGATTCACCTACTCGGTTTGCCCATCTATTTGTGGGTGAAATGCTGAACTGAAGTCTAATTACGTACCCATTCCTTCTTGAAACTTCTGCCAAAATTTTAATGTATATAACGAGTCATGATCTGATACGATGCTGACTGGAATACCATGCAATCGGACGATTTTCTTCATATACAACTCTAAAAGTCTGCCTGTTGTTATATCGTATTATATGGCAAGAAGTAAGATGATTTGGTTAGTCTATCAACGACCACCCAAATGGCAGTATGCCATTTACAGTCAATGGTAATCTCGAAATGAAGTCCATTGAGATTGACTCCTATTTCCACTCTGGTATTGGCAGAGGTTGTAATAAGCCTGATGGATGTCTATGATCCACCTTCACTTGCTGACATCCTAAACACTTCAAAACGTATTCAACAATATCCTATTTCAAACCTCTCCACCAATAATTCTTCTTTAGATCCTAGTACATCTTGGTACCACCAGGATGAATAGCATACTTAGACTTGTGGGCTTCGTCTAGAATAGTTTGCCTAAGATCGGCATCAGTCGGTATACATAGACGTCCCTTAAATAATAGCGATCCATCCTCTTTGATGGAGAAATATGGTCTACTGCCATCAATCACACCCTGTTTGATCTTCACTAACTCTGCATCTTTCATCCGTAACTCATAAATGTGATCGAAGATCGTTGGTTGAATTGTGATGTTTGCCAATAAAGCTCCAAAACTTATACCTCGATCTTCGTATCATACAAAGATCTTCCAACAGTTTCCATATATGGATCCCCATGATAAAGCTAGACAGTAGAGCCGAACTCTTTCGACTCAAAGCATCTGCCACAACATTCACCTTGCCTGGGTGATACTGAATGGAGCAATCGTAATCCTTAAGAAACTCCATCCATCTTTGTTACCTCATATTTAGTTCTTTATGTGTAAACAGGTATCTGAGGCTCTTGTGATCTGTGAAGATCTCAAAGTTTTCTCCATACAAGTAGTGTCTCCATATTTTTATACCAAAAATAACTGCTGCTAGTTTCAAATCATGCATTGGATAATTCTTCTCGTGGTCCTTAACTGCTGCGAGCACACAGCCTAAGCCACTGTGTTAAGCGTCACTATACACAGCAAACCCTCCACTACCTGATAGAATAACCAACACTGGTGTTGAAGTCAGTTTCTTCTTGAGTTCTTGAAAACTCTTCTCACACTCTTCAGCCCACTCGAATTTAACATCTTTCCTTGTGAGTCTTGTGAGTCGTCCTGAAATCTTTGAAAATCCTTTCACAAATTGTCTGTAATACCCAGCCAGACCGATGAAACTACGAATCTCAGTCAAAGTCTTTGGTTGTTCCCATTCCACTATGGCTTCGATCTTTGCTGGATCCACTGTAAGACCTTCTTCTGAGGCTACATGTCCCAAGAAGCTTACTTTCTCTAACCAAAACTCATACTTATTAAGCTTTGCATACAGTTGGTGTTCACGTAGTGTCAGTAAAGCTATCCTCATATGTTGTTCATACTCCTTTGTTTTCGAGTAGATGAGGATGTCATCTACGAACATGACTAGACAAGTATCAAGCTATGGTTTGAACACCCAATTCATTAGATCCATAAATGAAGTTGGTACATTAGTTAAGTCGAAAGGCATCACCAAAAACTCGTAATGTCCATATCTAGTTCTGAATGTCGTCTTCTGTGTATCTTCAGCTTTGACTCAACTGATGGTATCCAGATCTCAAGTCGATCTTGAAAAAGAATCTTTCACCTTACAACTGATCAAAGAGATCAACTATTCTGGGCAAAGGATTTCAATTCTTGATAGTCAATTTATTCAACTGATGATAGTCGATGTATAATCTCATTGACCCGTCCTTCTTCTTCGCAAATAAGACCGATGCTCCCCAAGGAGACATGCTAGGTCTTATGAACCCTTTATCTAAGAGTTCTTACAACTGGTCCTTTAATTTCTTCAACTCAACTGGAGCCATTCGATATGGTGTTTTAGATACTGGCTTCATACTCGGCTCTAAGTCTATGGCAAACTCTACTTCTCTATCTGGTGGAAATCCTAGCAATTCATCTGAAAACACGTCTTGAAGCTCACGAGCAATCTGAAAACACGTCTTGAAACTCACGAGCAATCGAAGTATCCACTACATCCCTTTCTCATCAATCATTTTGCTCAGAATTCAGAGATAAGCGATACGAAGGTTAATCGCATGCCTAGAAACTTGAATGATCTATTCTTACTCGGCCGAAAAGTAACCATCTTTCTCTGACAATCAACACTTGCGCCATGCATGGATAACCAGTCCATGCCAAGGATTACATCGAATCCTTGCATATCCAACAGGATCCAATCTGCCACCAATTCATTACTTTCGTAATCCTTAATGGCGACTATAACTGACCGACACACTATATTGGTACTGACTGAATTTCCCATTGGGACTAATACTGCCAAAATAAAATCTAAGGTCTCAGGAATGACCTTCACTTTCTTCGTAAACTGCGGCATCACAAATGAGTGAGTAGACCCACCCTGGGTCTATCAACACTCTTGCTTCATAACAAAGATAATCGCCCTTACCATACATTTGCAAAGTACCTACGTCAGTTACATACTTAAACAATCACATATGCATCAAGAGCTACATATGTAAATGGTAGGATTTAAAAGATTGTTTTAAATTTATGCACCTTCACTATCTAAAATTCCAATCAATAATATATATATATATATATTGAATTTAAAAGGAAATTTCACCTTGAATGATATCATTGTTGTTAGGCATCCTGACTGGTAATGGCATATGCACGCCCTTGCATAGTAGGCCTCGCTGTCCGTATAAGCCTCAGCATAGCAGCTGATGTCGTCCTCTCCTTTCTTAGTTCTGGGCAATCCTTAATCATATGCCCCATCTTTCCACATTTGAAGCATCCTCTCGTACCCCGTCTACAATCCGAGGTCTTGTGAGACTTGCCACATCGAGCACATGTCTCAGCCGGAGTGGATGATGATGCTCTAGAGAATCCCTTAGTAACTGATACCCCAGTAGTTGTAGCAGGGCCCTCGTAACGGGAAGGTCTCACTAAAGTGGATATAGGTGGCCTAGAATAATTGGTCTGAGCAGGTTGCCTCGGGACTGGTGCTACAAATCTTGGCTTGTTGTTTATCGACTCGCAGTTGCTCGGTCTCCCTTGACTTGCTTTTCCCTTATTATGCTGGTCCCGTCTTTTATATATATCATCGATATCCTTTTTGGCAACCAACGCATTTCCAATAACTGCTCCATAGGTCTCCAACTCTAGTACGGAGACCCTATCATGTATGATTGGCCTTAAGCCACTTTCAAACTTGTTGGCCTTCATTAATTCCTTGGCCAGATACTAAGGAGCAAACCTAGATAGCCATGTGAACTCTATGCCGTACTCTCATACGAACATTCCTCCTTGTTCCAACGTCAGAAATTTATCTACCATTTGGTTCCTCACATGCTTTGGAAAGTAATCCTTGTTGAACACCTCAGCAAACTCTTCCCAAGTCCATAATCCATCTAGATTGTCTTGCTCTCTCATCTGTAACATTGATTTCCACCATAGATCGGGTTCTCCCTCCAACTAAAAAGTGGCCCAACTTACTTTCTCCTCTTCAGTATATGGTAATATCTGGAGGAGCTTCTCAATCTGGTTAAGCCATTTTTTCGCTTCAAGCGGATCCGTCTGACCATAGAAACTAGGAGGTCTCAATCTCGTAAACTCAACAAATGTTGATGGTGTCTGTAGAATCAGAGGTGTAGGTGGTTGTTGATGGTGATTGGCATTATTAGTAGCCATCAGTGCTGTTTGTTGAGCCATACCATTTGCCACGGCTTCCATGGCTTGGGCCATTCTTTGCCTCTCCTCTCTATCTTGATTTCCTTCTTGATCTCTCTCTTCCGGATTGCTTCCTTTCGAAACCTCTCGGTTACCCAATGGAATATTTGAACTCGTGGGAATCTCGTCCCCACTCCTCAAGTTCTATCCACGACCACCTCTCGGTCATCCTCTACCTCTAGTGGACATAATAGTGTTTTGCAATATGAAACCAAAAGTTTCATTAGCAGAAGGTCCCTATATTCTGACAAAATATTAAACATATGATCCACATCTAAGGCTTCTTAGAAATCTCTAAAGCATATGCTTTGATACCAACTATGACAGCCCTGATTTCCGCACCCGAAAACCCGTGCCGTCAGATCACTTATAAGGCGATCCTGGAGCTTACGAACACTTGGTACATCCACATACAAAGTGAAACAAAGCATATATTCTAACTAAGTAGATAAAGTCATCATAAAGAATTTAAAGCTCCAATTCTATATAATGACAATGTCCAAAATATGACAAAAGACAGTTCTAATTCCATGTAAAAACCCAAGGACAAAATAACCGAACCGAACCACCAGTGACAACCAACTATCACTGAAACATGGCTCGCAAAATAATACCATATGACATAAATACATGAGTTTTAACAAACTGGCTAGACGTACCAAGCCTTACAAACAAATCTCAAAACTAAACTCTCGTAGTGCAGCCCACTCAAAGAACACGTTAGGAGGGGGCTCAGTCTCCTGAGTGCACATACACACATATCTCTCTGAGTGCACATACACACACATTTTTCATATTTAAAACCATAAATGCGTTTCATGCTTACTTACTGACAAAGTTCATAAATCACACACACTTTCATTATATCACAAAATTCATGATAGTTGCGATCAAATGCACATGTTACAGAGTTTTCCTTTCCTCAAAGCGTAGCCAAAATGAAGGTTCCCTTATTCCGAGCTAGCTCTCCTAGCTCACACTCATGCTCATACCTAGAACACACCAATTCACATCTCGTAAGTCGTAGATGATGAGAAACAGGAAGACCTAAAGTCTTTCAAAGCTCCCCTTACTAAAAATAGAAAAATCTCAGAATCTGTCTAAATTGATCGATTAATTCCCAAACCGATCGATCGATTTCCAAAATCGATTGATCGAAATGAATTTCGATCAGTCCGTTCTTTCAGAAAATCACATACTTCTGGTGCCACAATCCGATCGATCGGTTCCCAATTCGATCGATCTATTTCCAAATCGATCGATCAAATTCCATTTTGATCGATCGGTTTCTTCTGAAACTCCTAACACGCTCACTATTTTAACAAATCGATCTGTTAATGCACAAATCGTTCGATCGAACTCTAAAATCAAATTCCATTTTGATCGATCGATTTCTCCAATAACCTTCACATTTTTGTTCTGTCAAAATCAATCGATCGAATACTTATTTTGATCGATCGGTTTTAACAGATTTTTCTGAAACACGGGTTTCAACTTCCGAAACTCATTTCTCCACAAATTTACATCATTTTCTTTGTCTTTCACTCATATCATAACAAAAGACTAACACAACTATTAATCACAACTTAACATAATTTTTCTCACCTTCTAATGATTGATTCCTCATTCCACGTACTCACCCCTATGTGATTTCAAAGTTGTAACTTGTGGAAATACGTCGATCCGAAATCCCCAGACATCACGTAGAGCTTCAATCTTGCACACACAACACACCAAAAGAAGAAATCTAGATCTCTCTTTCTCTCTTCTCTCTTCACACACAAATTCTCAACAAACAAGCAAAGGAAATGAATTCCTTACTTCCATTTGCTTTATACTCCAAAGCCTATCTTTGGGTGTTAAGCTGTTACACTGTACCTCGGTGTACGATATTCCATCTAATGGTCCATATCACCACTAACATTATTCTTTTTCACTTAAAAATTATTCTAACTCTTTAACTCGCTTAAATATTTTTATATTCTCAGGTGCGTGACCAATCGGGCACGCAAATCTAGTAGGACTGAAGTAAAAAAAATTTGGGACGTCACAAGAAGAAGAGGGAGTGGAAGGAGTAAAAAAGCAAAAATAGATAAGGGGGATGCTAAAAAAAAAGGGGGGATGCTAAAAAAAAAGGGTACAATTGAAGAAATCAATTGACGAATATGGGAAAGGAATGAAAAATCGTAAAAAAGGATGATTTGCAAAGAAGATTACAATTCTTAAGCCAAAAGGTTTCAAATAGAAGAAAAATCGTAAAATACGATTTTACAACAGTTGAAGAAATGGGATTTATAACAGAAAAGAAAAAAAAATGGGAAGAAGTTATCCATCATGGATACTTACTGAAGTAGAAAAGAAGAACCCTAAAAAGATAGGAGAAAGAAGAGCTAAATTCTCACAAAAATTGAATCCTTCTACGTTTCTTTGACACCTTCTGAAACCCAAAAACCCCAGTATAAGCCGAAGAAAAGATCTTTTTCATTTGCGATTTGCAAAAGCATAAGCCTAGTAGAGATATGAATAATAGATACTATGGATTATACAGGGAATCATATGGATAGAATTGATTAGCCTTTTCTGTGAGATTGAAAATTTTTGCAATTATCCTTTGACTGAATTTTTCTGAAATAATACATTGAGAACCCAAAAACTTTCGATAGTTTTTCTAAGAGTACGTCAATAGTGAGCTTTTGAATGAAAATATTTTCTAAAAATCACAGTTTAGAAAAAATTTATGAAGAATAAATTGTTCACTGATGCATACACTCTTGCTTACTATGAATTGAAATTGTTGGAGTTCTAATCAAGGATGACTTTTATAACGGAAAGTAAGGATAAAAGATTGGTAATTTTAGAAAATCATAATAACTATGTGATGACCAACTTGACCAACTTGATCAATTTAGGCAATTTAGTTAACTTAGTTTGTGTACAAAAATTATTTTAGATTTTTAACTTTTCTTTTGTTTTGAAAAAAAATAAAATATATATATATATATTGAAAATTTTTAAAATATTTGAAGTTTGTAGGTTACTTCACTGAAAACCTTTAGGAGAGTACAACTCCTCCCTACGAAACTGGCATTTAAATTTTCAGTTTTAGAATATTTCATATTTCCTTGATTGCTAGGGATTAGCAAAATGTAAGTTTTGGGGTGTGATTAGTCACATAATATATCATTTTACTATTTTTAACTTAGTGATGTTAGAACTTAGTTTGCTACTAATAAGTTACTGATGTGCAGATATTAAAGAAAAATAGTAAAAGAGAACCAGAATGATAATATTCATCAAAAGGAACTCAAAAAGTAATAAAAAGATGATTGAACCACAAGACGAATCATCGCCTACTGAAAAGATGTAAAATCGTGCTTTACAATTTTGCGGAACAAGTTATTGGAAGAATAGAAATCGTAATTTACGATTCTACAAGAGAACACCGTTCAAAAGACTGCGATACATAAGAAAGTGATGAATCGTAAATGAAAAATCGTTCAATAGGATGCTGTATAGTAAAGAATAGAAAATCGTGTTTTATGAATTTCTAGAGAAGAAACCTTTTGAAGTTGCTGATCACATGAGAAAGAACACCGCCATGCATAAAATTAGAAGATCTCTTAAAGAAGAAGTCCAATGAATCACGGATCTGAGAGATTGACAAAGTAGAATCTTAAGGGACTCTGCAGCTGAAATAATAGAGAAGATCCAGAAGTACATTAGCAATTGAAAGGAAGGAAAGATAGAATTAGAAGTAGAGTTATATAAGGATAATTTTGCTTTAGTAATTTCTTTTATTAGAATTTAGAGTTTTGTAAACTGATCCTTATGATTATAAATAAGAGGCTCGGCACATAGGAATAACCATCGAAGAATTTCACAGCATCATTTGACAACTGTGGTCTGTGTTTTCTCTTGATCAAAGTAGTTTAGAATTTACAAAGTAACATCATCCACAGTTCTCTAAGGTCTTGCCTGACAATCAAGGCTGAGGAAGCTGAAAGATCAACCCTTTGGATGGTTCTACTTTGCTTTCTAGTTTAGATTTATTTTATTGTAATTTCTTGCTTTGTAAACATCTTCAAATTTTAATTTTAATTGACGACTCAGGTTGAAGTTTGTAGATTAGTGTAACGGTTTTATTTTTCCATCTTCAGTTTTCTAGAATTTGATTGACGCCCAAGTTTTAGGAGATTGTTGATTAGATTAAATCTGTGTCGATAGGATTTTAGTATTGATTGAGGACCAATGCTAGGAAACTTGATATATGATGTAACAGTACTACTTAATTTTATAAATATCTGATAACTTAAGGTTGTGATTGACGACCATAATCTAAAGGAGGATTTAGGATTTATTTTCTGTAAAATTTAGATTAAAAAAAACCATTCTTTATTCATATTTCTCCAGTAGTTTAGGAACTGAAAAGATAAATATAACTTTTCAAGAAAATTAATATATATATACAGTATAACTTGTCTTCGTGGGAACGATTCTATGCTAGTACGATGATTTCCTTTGTGCACTTGCAATAGGTTAAGACTTAATTAGACACATTAGAGCTAAACAGGAAGTTATTCAAGGAAATCAGTAAAATTTTAGAGCATGGGCTGCTACCACGTTCATCCAAATCCGTCAGCATTTCAGATCAACAGAATTTGCGAAATCCTATCGTTTGGTTACTACCATTCTTAATTCAAAAATCTCCCAACCATGCATTCACAACTATTAATAATTGAACCATTTAAACATCCTTATGCACAATTTAACTACTGTCACTCATCGTCAGCAACCATCCACATTACTGAGGGTATTGAGCATAGCTTACAAAAGTTAATTGTTTGACAATATCAGCAAACAAAATTTATGTCCCCATGATTACCTGGCCGATTGGCTGCTTGCTCCTCATCCCATCCTGCTCCAAAACTAGATGCGCCTCTTGTATACTCCGAGGTATACTCCCTTGCCATAGCTATGTATGGGGTGGAGCTAGTTGGATACGATTTCTGTATCAGGTTTATCAGCATGGCCTCGTGGAAGTCTAATCACCGATTCGTTTGTAGGTTCATAGCGGTCAGTTGTTGTTGCATCGTGATCATTTGCCGGCTGATCTCTGCCAAGGTGTGTATATTGGCTTGTGGTGTTGGTGGCTGCTGAGGTTGACCTGACACTTGTTGAGGTGGGGACATTTGGGGTGCAGCCCCGGGTGCGGGTTATGCTTGGTCTTCTTGGTAAGCACCCTCTGCCAACTACCGATGTCGTCGATTTTGAACAATGCCCTGACACCTTAAGTAGCTCATGCACCAAATGTTCTTGGTATAAATCTGAGTGTTATCCACCCTTCTCTCTTCGTTCACCGGTATTTCATAAGGGTCATCGTTCTCGTCATCCTCGTGTCTGTCTAGAAGACGGGAGATAAGGCGAGCATATGGGATAGAGGCTAATGGTTTGGTTGTGGTGTTCAACATTTGTTCATGGGCATATTGGATGCCTTCCCAAATGGCTTGTGGTGCATTGAACCACCGATTTTCATGCGTGGAGAATAAGGCTTGAAGGATAGTGTCCTGCCTCTCTTGATTGTGTTGGAGAGGGTATAGGTTTTTCCGTAGCATGTCATCTAATGGCCACATCTTGGCAGGTAGTTGGGTCCTTCTTATCGATTTACCAGATCCATGATTACCATCAGCCATTTTGGTGGCGATTCAATGGAATGGCATGTCCTTGGGGTGCAGTGGTAGGAGGCCCAGATTTTCTACAAAATTTATGATACAACGCATGGCTTTGGCAATATCGCAGACATCAAGATGGAAGGTTCAACCATCTATTTGCGTGGTCATTTTCTAGGTATTTTCCCCCGTTTATAAGTATTGATAAAATAGCTTGACAAGGCGAGGGTAAAAATGAGTATGAAAGGGGGTCAGTAACACTTGCAATCTATCAAGCAGTGAAAAATACCATTTTTCACCTCCTAACCTGACCTTTGATGGACCCTTGAGCTGACTAATAAGGTGTTTTAAGTGTGTTTTATAGATAAGCAATAAATTGTAGCTTAGTGAAGAAACTCATTTAAAAGAGCCCAAGAAGCACTGTGCTACCCAATTGGAAAGGCCTAGGCCAAGTCCAGCTGCAAGGAAGAAAGATTGAACCTACTAAGGGGTTACTGAGTGTTGAACAAAGGAAGAACAACACACCCAAGATGTGTGCCAGCTGGGGAAGCACTGAAAATATGTTGTCGAGAGGTTCTATGAAGCTGTCGAGAGCTCCACAGCACCTATCGAGAAGTTCTGAGTGTAAGGAATGAAGCTGTCGAGAGGTACTGAGTTGAAAAGATGAAGATCTCGAGAGGTTCCAACACCTACCGAGAGGTTGGAAGTACAGACGTGGATCCTGTCGAGAGGATACTTCAAGGTACGGATGAACTTGAGAGGTTCCAGATACTTATCGCGTGGTTCAACTTAACTTGTCGAGCAGTGCAAGATAACCTGTCGACAACTTACCTGAAGCAACGTTCATTCTCGCGAGGATTGAGCCAACCTGTCGAGCACTTCACTGAAGATTGTATAACCCGTCGACAGGTTGAATATAACCTATCGAGAGGATGAGTGTGGAATTAGGCAGAACGAAGAAATAATCCTTCAATCCTATCAACAAGTTTAAATCAACCTCTTAAGATGCTCTCCCAAGTTGTCGACAGGATCTTCATTGACCTGTCGAGATGTGTCCAAACCTATCGAGTGCTACTTCAATCCTGTCGAGAAGTTCGCGAAGCTGTAGAAAGCCAATGCAACCTATCGACGTGAACATAAAGCAGATCTAGAACCTGTTGAGAGGATCCCAGAACCTCTCGACACTCATTTTGGCAACTTCTTAGCGTGTTTCTCCAGTAACTACCACTTCTAGAATTCTGTGCATGAGTTCCAAAGCACTTCAACGATCCCTGAGGGTATTTCTGGCACATAGTTGGGCACGAGTGAAAACCCTAACTACTTCACGTGTATTTGCCAGTTGAGAGCCAATGGGAGAGATCTTCTAGAAGAGAAATCAGCCACATCAGCATAACAAAATTATTCCCTTATGCTCTGATTGGCTGAAATGGATCTAAGGATAGAGGAGGAGAGCATACAAGCTTGAAGAAAATATAGAACAACCATCCAGAGTTTGAGAGAACCAGAGCTTAGTACGAGATCTATTTTTCCCTCCAAATTTTTCCTCCTTCCTTCTCCCATTCTCTCTTTACCCAATCATGAGTGGCTAAACTATTTTCAGTAGTTAGGGTGAGGTCTTGAGCTATAAATTGAGAGATTCCGAGGCTTGTAAGAGATTGTATATTACACAGATTATAGATCTGGGCATAATAGTATTATAAGTTTGCAATATAATTATAGATTTTAAAGGTGATTCTAATCTACATTTCACTTTTTTGTATTTGATTTCCCTAGATTGGATAATCCTGTGGATGCCAGCCAGAAATGGGAAGTTGGTTGCCTGGCATCTACAGCATCTGCAATAGTTTTTCTGTTCCAATCAAGATCAATAGATTGGAGTAATCCCAGGGATGAGCTATATTCAGTAGAAGGGCAGATCATAAACTTAGGACTATATCTAGTAGAAGGGTAGAGCCTAACCTCCGGATTGCCTTGATCCATTAGTGGAGATTTGATTCTTATACCTCACCTCTGTCGAGAGAACCTGGGTAGATCAATAGGTTGGAGTAATCTCCGGGATGAACTGTATCCAGTAGAAGGGCAGATCATAAACTTAGGACTGTATCTAGTAGAAGGACAGATCCTAACCTCAGGATTGCTTTGATCCATTGGTGGATTCAGGGGAACCTGGGAAGCTTGGAGCCAGAAAAGAGGATTGTTATAAAACAGCTCTCTACATTGCCTTTGATTCCTTTGATTTTCAGTGAGAGACCAATATCCCTAGCTGTTGTTCTCACCCTTTTAAAATTTCATCTCTTCTATATCTCCCCTTATCTCTGTGTTTGATTAGATCTGGATCAATAGCATTTATCTTTTGTAGTCTATAGTTAAAGTGACAAAATCATAAAACCTTTCCTCTTTTCTGCTTTAGTTTAGTTTAAATTAGGATAGAGTGCTAGATCTATCATAGATATGGAGATTCACCATCCTTTAGAAAACATTTCCCTGTGGACATACCTTTACTTACCTATCAAAACTTGCTATAACAGCCCTGATTCTTGCAGGACTACCTGCTCGCCTGGATTCAACCTTGCTGTAGTTTGTATAGTTAAGTTTTCTCATTTCTAGATTTAGATTTTTCATTGACTGTTAAGTGTTTGATTAATTGCTGCTTTAGTTTTTGTTGTAGTTTCACTCTGTTTCAGATCTGGATATGTGGAGCTAAGAGGAGCTTTGTATCACTTGGAAGAATAAGCATTGCTTAAGTTTGCATCTCTTGACTCTGTTTACATTCCTAGATCTGTGGTTGAGTAGATCTACAGTTTGTAGTTGCCTGTCGTGTGATTGTTTTGCTGATCTTTGTACTGTGATTTTTGGTGTTGTAATTGATTTATTTGGTGTGTATGCTTGGGAGGAGATCTCTTAATCCAGAGATTGCTTCTGTGAATCTTTAAGTTAAAAGACTTCTCAGACCTAAGCTTCCTATACACACTCCTATGACTGATAATCCTGCAATGGGTGAACAACCTAGAACACTAAAGGAATTCAATGCATTGGGGGTGTACAATTCCCCCTTCTGCATTCAATTCCCTACTGTTCAAGGAAACTATGAGATCAAGTCTTCTATCATACAAATGTTACCCTCATATTATGGCCTAAGAAAAGAAGACCCATATAAGCATATTGATGAATTTTTAGGACTATGTACTACCTTCAATATTGTAGGTTTGGGGGAGGAAGCAACCAAGTTGAGACTCTTTCCTTTTTCACTAAAGGATAGAGCAAGAACTTTGTTGTCAATGCTCCCACCCAATAGTATTCAGTCCTGGAATGATCTTCAATGTCAGTTTTTGGTCAAGTTTTTTCCTATGCCTAAAATAAGTCAGTTGAGGAAGAGCATTATCTCATTTTCTCAAGCCCCAACTGAAGACTTTCACCAAGCCTAGGAGAGATTTAAAGAACTCTTGAAGCAATGTCCCCATCATCAGATCCATGAATGACAACTTGTCCAAAGTTTCTATAAAGGAATTGATCCTAAAAGTAGGGATATGGTTTATGCTTCTTGTGGTGGTACATACCTCCACAAGACAGTAGATGAGGCTTGGGAGTTATTTGATATCATCAGTGAAAACTCCATGCAAAGGGAGACCTGGGCAAGAGATGTTGAGACCCCTGGCTTGGTGAGAGAAAATACTACCAGAGAAAAAATGTATGAGGTGAGTGGACATAATGATTTGGAGAGGAAAGTGAACAGCCTAAACCAAAAGTTTGATAAGCTCATGGGAGCAATGCAGCCTCCAATGGCTGCTAAAGTGGAGGATGCATGTGTCATATGCTAGTCCCCCATTCACTCCCTTGAGGAATGTCCCTCAGCTTCCCAATTTTCAGATTTTGTGATGGAACATGTGAATGCTGCTCAGTCCTATGGACAACAACCTACTGCTGGTTATCATTGGAGGAACCACCCCAACTTGAGGTGGAGGTAAGATAATTTTTTAAACCAACAACAACCACTACAGTCCATGCCCAACAGGAATGCCCAGCCATACTAGCAGAATTATTTTCCAAGGCCCCAATACCAATAACCTATGGCCCAACCAATGGTTCAGCCTGTGCATCAAAGTGCACCAGCCCCAGCACCCCCTAGGTCCCTCACATTTGAAGAGCAAGTTCTGGCTTCACTGTAAAATTTGGGCCCTTTATCTCAAACTGTTAACTCCCACAGTCAAAGCATCAAGAAGATAGAAGACCACCTAGGTCAGTTATCTAATTCTTTGGCTATGAGAGAAGAAGGGAGACTACCCACTCAACCCATGAACAATCCAAAGGGGCAGTACATGGTTGATGAGACTTCTTTTCATGAAGAAGCAAAATCTGTCACCACCTTGAGGAGTGGGAAGCTGGTGAATAACTAAGTTGGTATTGAGCCTGATGAGAAAAGTGCAGAAAATAAAGAAACACCCCATGAATATATGCAGCAGGAGAAGCATATAAAAAATAAGGGGAGTGATGTGCCCCAACAGAAAATTAAAAATAAAAATAAAGAAAAATCTTATGAACTTGCTAAGGCTGCAAATTGGAGGACAGTTCCCCATTTTCCATTTCCTAATGCATGGAAAGTAGTTTCTCCTTTTGACAAGGGGAATGCTAAGGTTGAGGAGATGATGGAAACTTTCAAATAAGTAAAGATCAACTTGCCTTTACTTGATGCCATCAAGCACATTCCAGCCTATGAAATTTTTTTGAAAGAATTGTGCACCCACAAAAGGCCGTCTAGGATACACTTATCTAAGAAGGTCTTTTGTGCTGAGAAAGTGAACCAAGTACTGTCTATTGCAACTCCAACAAAGCTTCAAGACCCTGGAGTTCCCACAATCCCCTGCATCATTGGGGATTATACTATTGAGAAGGCCTTATTAGATCTGGGAGCTAGTGTAAACCTACTTCCATATTCTGTTTATGAGAAGTTAGGCCTAGGAGAAATGAAGCCCACACATGTGGCGCTATAACTAGTAGACTGATCTGAAAGGAAGCCTATGGGGATCATAGAGGATGTGTTAGTTAGAGTTGATAAATTCTTTTACTTAGTAGATTTTCTGGCTCTTGACATGGAGCCAAGCAAGAGCACCACCTCAATTCCTCTAGTTTTGGGCAGGCCTTTCTTGGCCACTGCCAATGCTTGTATTCAATGTAGAATAGGAGTAATGGAGGTAACTTTTGGCAATATGAAGGTTAAATTTAATGTCTACAATATAGCCAATCAGCCTCACTTGGATAGTGAGGATTGCTTTTTAATTGATGTTTCTGATGAGCTTGTGAAAGAGGCTTTACCTAAGCTGCTGCATTGTAATGATCTTTGTGATGATGTTGGTGATGTTTTTGAAAATGTGGTGGAGCCTATACTAACCATCCGCCATCATGAACCTCCATGACATGATTGAGTTTCAACAAATGTACACTATGTATAATAAATTATGTGTTTGGTTATGTATTTTTTCTAATTTTTTTTGTCTTTGTTTCAATTCTGTGTGGCTTTGTACATAAATTTTCCATGTTTTTCTGTACCTCAGGTAGGATAATGAATTAAATTGGTGAAGTGACCCGAGTTAGAGTGTCAGATTTGTTCAGAAATGAACTGGGATTTGATTACAAGCCTGTTTAAACTAAAATACAGCCTATTGATGGGTTCTATGATCATATCAACAGGTTCTGCGAGTTCCCAATTTACTTTTCGATAAGATCTAGAAGCTATCGAGAGGTGTGAACTAATTCTCGACAGGTTTTGAAGGTGTAAAATGGTTGTCGATAGGATCCAAGAGCATTTCAACAGGTTCTGTAGATTTTTGGTTGAATTCTCGACAGGTTCAGGGTACTTATCGAGAGGTTCTATGAACCTCTCGAAGTAACTTTTCTGGAGCCTAGAACTTGTCGAGAGGATTGTATATTGAGTTTAAATAACCTGTCAAGAGGTTCTGTGAATCTCTCGGAATGATTGTTGTTGTCTACTTGAACTCTTTGACAGGATTGCATGAACCTCTCGCGAGGATCATTGACTTTCTACTCTTCGACAGGTTGCATCAACCTGTTGACACATTGCCCCAATCCCGTCGTAAGTCATTTCCCACTGCTTTAAACCTAACGACAACTCTATTTTTGCCATTCGACAGCTTCTCTTTGCATTTTAAATTTGCTCGGGCGATTTTTCCATTTTGCTTTTTCTCTCTCTATCTCACTGGCTATTACAGTAACTTCCTGCCTATTTTCCCCATTGCTTCAATTCATCAAAAGCTACATGTTGTACTTGGTTTGCGCTGGTTTGGTGCTGTAGATTTACAGATCTCTGAAACCCTAGGTTTCTACTGATAAGCTTCTCTTCAGCTACTCTTTGTGATTTCCAAGCTTGTCATTTCAATATATACTTTGTTTTGGTCATTTGAGCATTCAAGATGTCTTTGTGGTAATTGCTATTGAATTAGTGGTGATTGATATTTTGATTTATTGAGTAATGGCTGATCAAGAGGACACCTTGGCCAATCTTTTCAAAGTGCCTTCTAAATCTGCCAACCAAAGCCACTAGGAAATCCACTAGGCAACCCACAAAGCCTAAGGAGACCCCACCTGCAAAGAGAAAATTGGTTATGGACCAGGCTGAGAAAACTGTGAAATCCATGAAATCCAAGAAATCTAAGAGGGCCCAAACCAGTGAAGACATTATTGAGGAGCCCCTCTGAGATACAACCTAACCCTGTGCCTGAAATTCCTAAGGCTGAGCCTAACCCTGAATTGGAGCCTGTAGTCCATTTGCTCAGATCCACACCCAATGAATTTGGGGATGCATTAGGTCTGATCCTAGAGACTATTGTTGACACCCCCTATTTCTCTAAGGTAGAGGAGTGTCAGGAGACTTTGAGTTATTTGGTGAAGGCTGACCTAACACCCATGTTGAGCCCACTGAATGAAAAATCTTACCCAAGGTTGGTTAAGTTATGGTATCAGAATCTCAAGAAACAAACCAAGCGAGATTCAATTGAACCTTGCCTTGTAATTTTGATTGATCATATGGAGTTGGTGGTGGATTACAGAGATATTAGAATAGCATTGGGAGTCCCTTCTATTTTTGATTCAGTCTATGGCATGGCTGCACCTGAGAAGGTCTCTTTCAAAGCAATGGCCAGGCACCTCGCTCAAGGCATTGTGGGGTCTAGGGACTCAATCAGGAGAAGAGATTTTCACCCCAGCATGCTCTTCTTTGACTTCATTTTGAGGAAGAATATCTAAGTTTGTGGGCACCAATAAGAGAGGAGAGTGCCAATAGTGGATGCCCTATATTTCTTTTCCAAGGGCCAGTTTATGAACACTACAAGAATGATTTTTGATGCAATGGTGAATGTTCATGATAAAATCAGGAGAGTGCAAGCCCTACCTAAGCTCCCTTACAGCAGGCTCATCACGGTCTTGTTAAAGAGAAAGGGGTCTGTGTTCAAAGTAGATGAGCCAGCGGTAAAGGTGACCCCTATAGTGTTTGGGAGGAGGGCCTGGTCTGCCAGTAGGACCCTCATGGGCAAGAGTAAACACAAGTCCAGTGAAGATACTGAGGTAGAATCTCCACAGGTAACCCCATTTGCTGCTGTGAGCTCAGAGCCTCACCCTACTGCTGTCACTACCTTCATACCTCCACCTGAAAACTTTGCAGTAATTTCCTTTGAGCCTGTGCTCACATCTGCTACTCCTCCATTTGTGCCTTCAGTTGTCCCAGTTGTATCTCTGTCAACTCTTAGAGGGCCAGCCTCACCACCATCCCTTCTATCACACCATCCATATCAATTTCCCTACCTTCCATTCCAGTCTCCATACCTTGCAGCACTTCAACATTCATCTCCACCATCACCACACCAACACCTCTATCCATTCCTTTTACCATTGACCTAATCCCTACCTTACCTTCACCCACCATTGCAGCCAGCCCATCCATGTTATCCACTCCATCTTGGAGCCCTGCACCAACTTCATCAACTGGCCCAACCACTTCTTCCCCTCCATCCGTTCCTGTAGACACTCAAATTTGGCCCAAGGCTCGATCGAAACACCTTTCGAGAGAGGTGCACTTCCGAGCTTTTGATGGCATGCATGGAACCTTTAGGAATCACCTTAGAACCCTTAGAAACCCTTTTAAACCCTTAGGAAGCATCCTAGATCCCTTAGGAACCCACCCCGAACCTTTAGAAATCAATCCCAACCCTTAGAACTCGTCCTGAACCTATACCTAACCTTATCAAGCAATGAATGAGGAGAGGCACATTGGTACTAGCTATGGCCTTCTACTATAATCGAATCTTATACAATTGAAAAGTAGAAGTCGTTAGCTTTCCAACAATCCAAGAATCACCCCAATTGGAGGTATACATTAAAAGATATGGCAAACCGAGCTCGGAGGGCAGAAATGTAATTTCATGTGAGCCCCCCTATGGATTTTGCTCAACTAATAGTTGCGCCAGTTATAATTTTGTCTGGCCCAATTAGTTGCGCCAGGCCAATTCTCCCAGATTTTAAGCCTGGCGCAACTAATAGTTGCGCCAAGGTTAAAGGTGGGGCCCACCCTCTCGAACCAACTTCCAGGCATTGTTTAAAACTATTTTACTACACATTTCTCTGGCGCAACTATTAGTTGCGCCAGGCATATGAACAGTAACCTCTAGATTTTACCTCGAAAATTGTGATTAGGGTTTGACTTGTTGACCACCTTCATCCTTGGGTTGTGTTTTGCTAGTTCTGTTGTACCCATTCACTACCTATTTGCAACCCTTTAAGTGGCTTAAGACCTCACCCCATCATCTACCATTGGAGGACCTTCTCACACATCTCAAGGCACCAAAAATCCTAAGAATCCTTAGATTTGAGATTACCTAATTACCACTTAAGTGGTCTCCTAATCCACCCATTTCCTATAAATAGAGACCCCCACCCCTTGGTTTAGGGGTTGAGAAATTTTCTTAAGAGAGAAAGAGCTCAAAGTGAGAAGTTCTTCCTCCCTTTTGTACACCATTTTCTCCCAAATTCAAGAATCTTCCAACCTCATTTCAAGCTTTTTCTTGTATCCAAAACCCTTAGCGTAGGTGTGTGTGATCCCCTAGCCTCTCTTCCGTACCTCTTAGCTTCAAGTCTTAGGAGTTAGAACCCCATTTTCCACCATACAAGGCTTTCAAAAGCTCATCAAAGCAAGCCACGCAAGGCTCTCCTACGGTGCTACAAGGGCTCGAGGGCTCCGGCTCTCTCCTTTCTTCTCCTATCTCTTTCTAGCTCCCTCCACCCTCCCGTTTGTGTCGTTACGCTGCCAACTTTTTGGTAGGAACGGAGGGGCACAAATAGGATTCTAACCCCTTTTGGGCAAGAGGAAGCTATTTTCCTTTCTTTTGCTTCATTTTATTTTTGTCCATAAGTAGAGACCGCGTTAAGTGGGTTGATCAGGTGCCTAACACCTTCCCGATATAACCGAAACCCCTACCCAAGAGCCTTTTGTGTAGACCGGATTCAAAGTCATATTTTTAGCACTTCGGTGCTCATAAAAATGAACTAGGTTTCCCAGGACATCGAAAGCTCCGGGTGGTGACTCTATATTTTTTTCAAGCGAGTGCATCGCCGCGACGGGATCGTCACAAATCTCACGGTTGCACAAATGGTGACTCTGTTGGGGAATAGCTAGTAGAGCTTCCCCTTGAATTTGGCCTCTTTATTTTTTATTTTTATAACTTTGTTATTGCTGTTTTTTTTTTTACTCACCCCTCCGATTACGTCATTTTACTTACCCTTATGATTCGGCTTTAAATTTCATCAATTTTTGCCTAGTCACTTGACTGGCACCCTTTTTACTTACCCCAACATTTCAGCTTGAAATTTCAGCAATTTTTGCCTAGTCACCCGACCGGCACCTTTTTTACTTACTGTAGACACCCAAATTCGACCCAAGGCCCGATCAATCTGTACTTTGGGAGAGATGTACCCCTGTGCTTCCGATGGCACCCCCCTGAACCCTTAGGAACCTACCTAGACCAGTAGGAATCACCCTAAGACCTTTAGAGTCATTCCCCTAATCCTTAGAAGTCACCCCTACACCCTAGAATCCCTTCCCAGACCTAACTTAAACCCTTCTGGTGGTTGATGAGAGGAGAGCTATAGAATTTCACACAGACCAGTACCATGGATGTGCCATATACCATTGGAAAGAGGACTTCTTCAGCTTTCCAATGAGCCAAAGATCACCCAATTTGGAGCTACGGTTCAAACGTTATGGCCGTTTTAAGTTTCACATAAAATCATATAAATTTTACTCAGGCGTGAATATTACATACGCCCAGCCAATTTAGCCCCAAATTATTCAGGCGTATATATTATATACGCCTGCCTATTTTGGGGGAAATTTGGTCGGGCGTATATAATATATACGCCCAGTATAGGTGGGACCCACCACGGGTTTCATCTTCTCAAAATTCCCCTGATTTTGGTGAAAATTACTGTTCCTAAACTGGGCATATATAAATATAATATATACGCCCAGCTTAGCTACAGTAACTGTCATCAGTAGCTCGAATTTCCTTCATCTAGTTTGACCCTTTGACCATCCCCTTGGTTGAGGTGGGTGTCTTGAGATTGGTTTCACCCCCTTTGAGCTTAGTGGCAACCCTTAAGTCACCCATGGTCTCACCCCATCATCCGCCATTGAAACCAGTTTTCCAAAACGTTAGGACCTTGAAAACCCAAAAAAACCTTAGATGGGGGATTACCTAATTGCTAAACCAATTAGCTCTTAAGTAAGCCCCTAACCCCTCCCTTCTCTATAAATAGAGAGGCCTCCCTCTTCCTTAAGGGTTGAAAAATTGGAGGTTAAGGATTTGGAGCTTAAGAGAGAACCATAGTGAGAGAAAATGCACACATTTTTCTAGAATTCCAGCAT
The DNA here is from genome assembly GCA_021018995.1 of Chloranthus sessilifolius. Classification (NCBI taxonomy): domain Eukaryota; kingdom Viridiplantae; phylum Streptophyta; class Magnoliopsida; order Chloranthales; family Chloranthaceae; genus Chloranthus; species Chloranthus sessilifolius. The sequence goes on from CM037594.1 coordinate 16,301,382, forward strand.
GCTTAGTTCATCCCTTTCAACCTATTTCCACCATTAGTTCACTCCTTTTTGCTAAAGTCTAGCCTCTAGCTTCACTCTACACCCCCTACTTTATTGAATCCTAGCATTAGAACCCATTTTTCACGCCATTTAAGCCATCGGAAGCACGCCAAAGCGAAGATCTTCCACGGTGCAACAAGGGCCCGTGAGCTCCGGCTCACCCCTCTCTTCCTCTACCTTCTTGGTGACTCCTCCGTCCAAGGATTCAAGCCGTTACGCCGCCGAAATTTTGGTTAAGCTCAAAGCTTGATAGGACCGTATTGCCTTCGGGCAAGGGGAAACTCCGCTCTTTTTATTTTTATTTTTGGCCATAGATAGAGACCGCTATGTGTGGGTTGATCGGGTGCCTAAACCCTTCCCGATCGATAACCGAAGCCCCAACCCTAGAGCCTTTGGCAAAGACCGGTAAATCAAAGTCATATTTAGCACTTCGGTACTCAAAATATCGATTTGAAGGTTTCCCGGGTCACCAAAAGCTCCGGGTGGCGACTCTACAATTTTCATTTTTAAGGCGAGCACATTGCCGCGACGGGTTCGAGAGGATCGACGGTCGCACAGATGGCGACTCTGCTGGGGATATCACCCTAGCGCTTCCCTTCTTATTGGCCTTTCCTTTTGTTTTGTTATTTTACTAACCATGGCTGTTTTTCGTTCTAATTAGCTGCTGTTTTTCACTATTTTTTGTTGTTTTTACTAACGTACTCACCCCTACAATTCAGTCCTTTAAGTGCCTTAGCCGTTTGGCAGGCCTACTTGCGCCTTAAATTTCAGCTTTTACGATTCTAGTCATTTAAGCCGCTTTAGCCGTTTGGCGGGCCCGCTCGCATTTATTTTCACGTCATTTAAATTTCAGTCATTTACAAGCCTTAGCCGTTTGGCGGGCCTACTTGCGCACTTTATTTCGGTCATCATATTTTACCTTTGAACGCAGGCCCGTTGAGGCGGCACGGGTTTGTCATCCCTGACCCGATTTCGGACTTAATTTCACTCCCCTATAAAAATTTGTAATTAAAAGTGAACCAACAGTATGGGGAGATAATTGAATTTATTTTTGCATTTTTGGATAGTTTTCGGGGGGTTTAGGCACATATACAATTTACCCGGTTCCCAGTAAGGCGGCAGCCCTAGTGGTGATGATCCTGAAAAGAACCACCCCTTCCAGTACCTGAGAAGGCGCTTGGCCGGAGGTATATCGGTTGGGTTGCCAATTCCGATAAAGCCGTAAAACCCACATTGGTGACAGCGTAAAAAACCCAAAATTCAGCCGTGTATCCCTAGGAAACGGAAAGGAGGGACCCGATAACAAACACAGCAGTCCCCGGGAGCGTTTCTCCCAAGAAACCAGTTCAAAGACCCATATTCGGGCTTGCTGTCCATCACAAATGAACCTTTTGCCGGCGTATATATAATATATACCAAGAAAAGCCCCAGATTTACACAGTATATAATATATACCCACCAAAATCCTAGATTTAAGCCGGTATATAATATATCGCCCAAATCTATACTTTTTTGGTCTGCATATATATATACGCCCAAAGATATATCACCCAACGAGGCCCAATCCACCACCCCAATTCCCCGATTAGCAGTATTAGTGTCCGCGGTAGCCTCCCACATTCTCTAACACCCAATATGCCCCCGCCCAGTCAAAAGAAGGCGACTTTTTATTGATTTGCTCCGGGGGATCGGGTCATTTGCGTGGATTCCCTCGCCTTCAATAGAACGAAAGCGTTCCCTTTCGCTTCTTCCGAAGTGTGTCGGATCCCGCCGTGGGACCTACTAAAGGTACATATATCGCCCAAAATGGGAGTTGACCCTGGGCACCAGGTCATCATTCATCTAAGTAGAGGGGAGTTAATTACAATTTAAAAAAAAAAACAGAAAGAAAATCCTCATCTTCAAAAAAATCCGCCTTAAAAAAAAAAAGAAAAAATCATTCAAAATCAAAAATCAAAAGTCACAAAATTCACTTTTCAAAAACAAAAAAATTAAATCATCATCATTTTCCAAAACCCAAAAAAAACACACAAAGAAAAACAATAAAAAATATACCTTGGTGTGACCGGCACTATGGCGACCTCAAACCCGGCCCGTAGGAGAAGAACCAAGAAGGTATTCGGCCCTTATCCACGACATCAATACAACACTCGTCAGCGGATCATGTCAAGAGCCGATACATCCCCACCGTCATCCCCTTCCCATTTCCGTATAGGAGAAGACCCGGTCTCCGACACCTTCACCCAAGCCAGGTTCGATATCACGGGCCCATTTGGGGCGCCCGTGTTCAACTCCACCTCATCCCCTTCCCTTACATTCCCCCAACATACCCCTTTTTCATCCCCTACTGAAACCCCTCATTTCCCAACCGATCCCTACATCGCCATCTCCCATCCAAACACCCTTACCGCATCCCCATACTTCCAAAGACCCCCTAGGGAGTCCCATCCCCCGCCTACTTCCCACGTTCCATCCCTCTCATCACCCATGCCCCCAACATCCTACATCCCATCCACCCCATCTCACATACCATTCCCACCACATGGCCCATCCACATCCCAACATACCCCCCCATTTACCCGAGTCATGCCCAATTTCTCCCAACCACCTCCATCCTTAAGTGATCCATCACCCCCCAATCTCACACCTGAGTCCATGCCCTCGATGGAGGACATGAGAATGATGTATGCCCTGTGGGTTGCTTCTTGCAACCCTACCTCTCAAACCCCGCATCCAAATTTCCAAAACCTCCATACCCCATTCCCTCCTAACCATGCCCAACCACCCATCGTCCATACCTCCCAAAATCCCCCACCTCAATTCCAGACCCAAACCCAAACAAATCCATGGGCCCCAGCCCAAACACCTCTAGAGACATGGGCCCAGGCCCAAAACACATGGGCCCAAGCCCAAGCCCATCAGGCCCAGGCCCCAGCCCAAACACCTCCAAACCCATGGGCTCAAGCCCAAACCCACCAAACCCAGGCCCAGACCCAAGACCCTCAAAACCCATGGGCCCAAGCCCAAGCCCATCAGACCCAGGACCAGGTCTAAAACCCTCAAAACCCATGGCCCCAAGCCCATCAGACCTAGGTCCAAGTCCAAGCCCCCCAGGGCCTTTGGACCCAAACCTATCAAACCCAAGCCCAGGGCCCATGGACACAAACTCAACCCCCTCATGGCCCAGTAACCCAAACTCAACAAGGCCCATTGGCCCAAAGTCATATTAAGCCCCACACCCAGGCCCAAGGCTCGTCGGTCCAAGCCTTCCAAAACCATCAAACCCAAATCCCTCAAACCCAAGGCCCATCCGCCCATGCTCATCAAATCCCATTCACTAACCCCATACCCCCTCACCAATAACCTTCATTCACCTATACCCCTTACGCCCCCATCCCCCCTCCAACGGGAAATCCAATCCATCCCATTTCTCAAAACCACAACATCCCACCATCTCAATCACACCCCCATCACCCCTAGAACGTGCACCCAACTCAGCACATCACTTACCCCCAAAACGCTCACCCATTTATCCCTTCTCATCCCCTACAAACCATGTGGCCCCACCAAGTCATCCAACCCATCGCCCCCTAAGTCCAAAAAGCAGAGCTCGCCCCTCACCAACACCACGACCAGATGCGAGGAGGATGAGATTCTAGCAGTGGAGGAAGCGCTTTAACCCTCCCGGGCCCACCATCATCACACCTAGGGTCGAACCAAATCAGGGGGAAGCGGTCGCCGCCACAGCCTCGAAGGAACCAGAGCAGCTGAAAGAACAGATAGACAGAATACAGAAGCAGCTGATGAAGATGGGAGGAATGGAACTACACTCGACGGACTTTTCAGACTTATGTCTGTTCTCTGACGTCCCCCTGCCAAAGAAATTCAAGATGCCATCATTTGATAAGTATAATGGCACTGGCAACCCCATCGCCCACTTGAAATCTTACTGCGGGGATATGTGCCAGTATGGCGGAGATGAACGACTCCTAATCAAAGTGTTCAAGAAGAGTTTGACGGGCCCAGCACTGAGATGGTTCACATCCCTGGAACCATCCATGATAAAAAATTGGAAAGATCTGACACGCTTATTTCAAGAGTAATATGTCTATAACATGGACATAGAACCAAGGAAGTCGGACTTGGCCCGATTAAAGCAAAGACATGATGAAACATTCAGTGCTTACTTAGGGAGGTGGAGGGCCTTAGCCGCTCAGGTAACTCATCGGATTCCCAATGATGAGCAGATCGAATTGATAACCAAGGGAGCCCTCCTAGTCATCGCGGGTTTTTTAGTATATCAGCAGCATTCAAGTTTTGCTGATCTCGTTCGAAATGCCAATCGTTGCGAAGACGCCATTAGAGAGGGCAGGTTAGGAAGGAATGTGGCCAATGGGGCCATCGGGATTCGAAAAGCCGCCGAACCAAGAATTGAAAGAAGACCAGGGACAGAGGTACAGAACATTGTTTACCCCCAGGCCAATACCAACGCCCCCCCAATACAACTCCAAGTTACACAACCACCCCCGACCCATTTTGAGCCAGTACCAAGGCGAAGCAACGGACCAAGAGCCCCGTTTACCCCGGAACAGATGAAAGAATGTTTCGAACGAGTATTCATCCTGTTGGGGCAATCCTTGAGTGTCTTACTGTCGGTGTTACTACAGAAAGGCCTGGTCAATTTACTCCAACCTCGCCTGCCACCCCACCCAATACCAAGGAATTATGATCCAAATCTGCATTGTAATTTCCACCAGGGACCGGGTCACCCTACGGACCGGTGCTTCCCGCTAGAGCACGCAGTCCAAGATCTGATAGAGGCGGGAAAGATCATACCCCCGCCACTTCCCCAAGGGCAGAACAAGAATATCCATCAAGCCCCTCTACCACCGCATCCAGGAGGCCCCAGGCCTAACATACATTAGATAGAGGAAGAAGAAGAAGAGTTTGACCCTTCAGATTATATTAGCAATCAAGAGGAATTTTCACTTCCCAGGCCGAACGAAGATGAACTATTTGTTGGGGTGATCGAGCCACTGTATCTTGCCGATTATTTTCCCACACCGGCTTACCAAGAGGAGCCCTTAGATTTAGGGTGGTATTTTTCTACCCCCGCTCCCACCTATCAAATCCAAACGGGCATAGCCCTGCCGCAATCATACGCATACCCACCCCACGCCCAATTTACCCCATACACCCCACCGTCACACCCAAATCATCCTGTTCCTTACGCAATTCTGCCATCCCCATATTATCCTACCCCATACACACCCTCAAGTCCCTCCACTCAATACATTACTCCGCCATCCCCAAGTTACCCCATTCCATACGCACCTTCAAATCCCACCACCCAATTTACCCCATACACCCCTCCATCACCCCCGAACTATCCCGCTCCATGCACAAATCCATCATCCTCAATCTATCCCATTTCATCTACCAACCCATCATCATCCCACCATGCCACAAACCCTTTATATCCCCCATTCCACCCACTACCCCGCCATGTCCTAGTCATCCCTCCCCATGCACGACTCCATCACCCCCAATTTACCCCACTTCATCCACAAACCCGTCACCATCCCATCATACCTCCCCATATACAAATCCTTCATATCCCTATCACCTCGCGCCCACCACACCTCAAACGTCTCCCCATCCCTCCAGCCCAGTCACAGTCCCGCCAACCCTTCGCTATTTTGGCCCTAACCCAACTCCACCGCCACCCGGACAAGCAACCCCTCACCCAATCCCCTCATCACCCAATCACCACTGGTCCTACCATGCCCAGGTAACACCAGTACAAGCTCCCTCTGTGCCCATAACTCCAATTCTGTCAAGCCCCCCCACTACCATTCCACCCCCATTGAGTTAACGGCGGACTCGAAACCAGTATATCCGGCCCAATCCTCCCTGGAATCCTCACGCACCCCATTTCTCATCCCAAAACCTGCTTATGACCTGCATCAGGTACCATTAAGCTATGAACAGACGGACATGAATGTCGGGTGCAACCAAGAAGAGGCTGTTAAATTCGTTACCCGATCGGGCTGAATTTCTACCCAACCAAAAGCATCAGGGGCAGTCAGAGGAGAGGAAAAGAAGAAAGAACAGACCACAGGAAATCCCTTTGAAAAAATGGCCAGGGAGCATATACTGGAGACACAGCTCAAGAGAACACCCACGCATATTACTGTGCGGGATTTGTTAATCACGTCTTCACTCCACTTTCAAGCCCTAATGGGAGCACTCAAGGACGCGCATGTCTCCACCCATGTAACTCCGGATGAAGTAAGGGAAATAATAGGGCAAGTGTTGGCCCCAAACGCCATCTCTTTCACCGATGCAGACCTACCGATCGAGGGGAATGACCATTATAAACCCCTGAATATAACAGTGGAAGTAGGGAACTTGGTGGTACCGTTGGTCCTGATCGACAACGGGTCGGCGCTGAACGTATGCCCTCTAAGGACGGCAATCAAAATTGGGGCGTACCCCGACACCTTTCGGCCATCCATATCAAGCACAAGGGAATTCGACAACACTAGGAGGGAAATCATAGGAGAAGTAGACCTTGACCTGATCCTCGGACCGCAAACCTTCACCACCCCCTTCCAAGTAATGGACATCAAGTCTACCTTCAATCTGCTGTTGGGCCGGCCGTGGATACATAAGCTCGGAGCAATACCATCTACCCTGCACCAAAAGCTCTGATTCATCTCAGAAGGAAAAATTGTCACCATCCTAGGTGAAAGCAGAGAGGACATGGGGAAGAGCGCTCTGCACATTGAGAATCCGAAAGTGCTGAACATACCGCACACAGTTGAGGACGCCGATCTCCATCGGTTTGAGTATGACTTCTCAAATGTTATCCTCGAACCAACTGAAAAGACCCCGGATAAAACTGGAGGAGGAATGGACGCAACTGTGTTCATGCTCCACAGATGGGGCCATCAAAAAGGGAAAGGACTGGGCCCACGCCTTCAAGGAAGAAGAGACCCCGTCAAGGCCAAGGGGCAACAAACTAAATTCGGCTTAGGCTACAGCCCGAGAAGAGGAAGTCGAGAAGCCAAGGAAAGATGAGAGCCGCGGCCAGGAATCATCTTGGAAGAGGAACCTCACGCTCGCCCCCACATCCACGAAACCTTTGTGAGCGTCGGGGTAGTAAAAATTGATCTGAATGGGGAGACGAGGGTAACCCCACATAAGCCTGCTTCAATCCACCCCACCAATCCCTACATCATCCCCCCAGACTTTGAAATGGACTTAGCCACCCTTTCCTTGTTTGAGGAAGAAGTGCCCCGATCCACCCCTCACTCCAGCACCAGCCACTCTGGGCCCCTCCTAACCGTAGAGGACAAGGTCCTGGAAGATCCCTCTGTAAATATGTTGAGGGAAGAAATATAAGAGCCTACCGATGCCGCTCCCGATCAGAGAGGTAAAGGCCAAGCCTCGCAGGTGAGTAACTGGGCATCCTTGCCCCGACTCTTAAGAGATGCCGAATGCCGTGAAAACAACACCGACTCTCCAAAAAATCAACCTATAAAAAGTGAGGTTAGCCTCTGGCCACTCTACCTTGTATATATAGAGATCAACCTCGCCAGGGGCTGACCTCCGAAAAAATACAAAAGATCATAAAAATAGAAAAAATACCAATTCCAAAAATATTGTCCTTTAAAATTCTCAATAAAATTAAAATCAATGTCGTGATACCCGTCCCATGTGAAGCCAACCCCTTCCCTGTAGAAATACAAGAGGTAGGAGTCACGAGTCTGGACGAGGAAGGCCAAACCGACGAGCTCCCCAATGAGCTCCTTAAACAATTTGCCGATTTTGAGCATGGCCCTACCCCGATCGTCGAAGAGACAGAGGATGTCAATTTGGGCACCACAGAGGCCCCCAGAATCACCAAAATTGGAACGTCGCTATCCCCTGCGGAGAGGGAAGGTATGATAGACTTCCTTCGGTCATACCAAGACGTCTTCGCATGGTCGTATGAGGACATGCCTGGTTTGGATACCGATCTGGTTGAGTATGAGTTGCCACTCTACCCCGATGTTAAGCCGGTGAAACAGAAGCTAAGACGACTCCGACCAGAATGGATGTTGAAGGTGAAGGATGAGGTCATTAAACAGTATGACGCAAGTTTCCTCATGGTATCCAAGTACCCACAGTGGCTGGCCAATATCGTCCCCGTACCAAAGAAGGATGGAAAGGTTCGAATGTGTATCGACTTTCGAAATCTCAACAAGGCGAGCCTTAGGGACGATTTCCCACTACCACACATTGATATCTTGGTCGATAACACCGCAAAGCATGGAATGCTCTCATTTATGGATGGATTCTTAGGATACAATCAGATAAGGATGGCAGAGGTTGATCACGAGAAGACAGCGTTCATTACCCCCTGGGGAACCTTCTGCTACAAAGTGATGCCATTCGGGCTGAAGAATGCTGGGTCAACCTATCAAAGAGCAATGACGGCCCTGTTCCACAACATGATGCATTGAGAGATCCAAGTATACGTCGATGACATGATTGCCAAATCACCAGAAAGGGGGGACCACTTGATAAACCTTCAGAAGTTGTTCGAGAGGTTGAGAAAATATAGATTGCGGTTGAATCCCCAGAAGTGCGCGTTTAGCGCCATGTCCGGAAAGCTATTGGGTTTTATTGTTAGTAGGAGAGGGATCAAGGTCGATCCAACCAAGATCAAGGCTATCACTGAGATGCCGACACCATCTACAGAGAAGGAAGTCAGAGGCTTTTTAGGCAGGATCCAGTACATCAGCCAATTCATCGCACAGTTAACTCCGATATGCGCACCAATCTTCAAGCTGCTGAGAAAGGACTCATCGGTTGAATGGAATGACGACTGCCAGGTTACATTCGACAAGATTAAAGGTTATCTCCTGAAACCTTCGGTATTGGTACCGCCCGTACCTGATAGACCTCTGATAATGTACTTGTCCACGACTGAGTTTTCCATGGGCTGTGTGTTAGGACAGCATGATGAGACGGGAAGAAGAGAGCAGGCCATCTATTACCTAAGCAAGAAATTCATTGATTACGAGATGCGTTATTCTCATCTGGAGAAAGCATGTCTGGTGCTCATTTGGGCTACTCAGAGACTTCGACACTACCTGTTATCCCAGGCCGTTCTACTTCTAGCATGGATGGATCCGTTGAAGTACCTATTCGAGAAACCTGCTCTCACTGGCCGAATCTACTCCTATCCGAGTTTGACATTACTTATGTCACCCAGAAGTCGATTAAGGGGCAAGCACTCGCCGATCATCTTGCTGAGAACCCTCTGCCGAACTATGAGTCTCTAAGGACCGAATTCCCCGATGAAGACATTTTGTTCATGACCGACGAAGTTACAGAGGAAATGGAGGAGCCCTGGGTAATGCACTTCGATGGGGCATCGCAGGTTGAGGGCCAAGGAGTTGGCGCCATTCTTATCTCGCCGAAAGGATCCCATATACCCACCTCAATCAAATTAAACTTCCCATGCACCAACAATATGGGCGAGTATGAGGCCTGTACAGCTGGTTTACAGGCGGCTCTTGATCTAAATATAACTCACCTTAGGGTCTTTGGAGATTCACAGTTAATTATATGCCAAGCCAACGGGGATTGGAAGACCAAGGATGAGAAACTGATCCCATACCATGAACATCTGGAGGATCTAATAACTTGCTTTAAGGAAGTCACCTTCTCTTATGTGCCACGAGCAAGAAATCGCTTTGCTGATGCCCTGGCTACCCTGGCCTCTATGGTTGAGATTCCATATGGAGTGGTGATGAAGTCGATCATGATAGAGCAGAGGAGCGAACCGGCTTTCTGTCTCTTGATCGAAGAACCTACGGATATAGAAGATGAACCACCCTGGTTCTCAGACATCAAGAATTTCCTCGAGACCCGAACTATCTCAGAAGGAACATCAAAGGTAGACAAACGCACCATCCAGCGATTGGCAACAAACTACGTCATCTGCGGCGATCTCCTGTATAGACGGTCTCACAACAATATTCTGCTCTGATGCCTAACCCAGAAAGAAGCGGTTGAGATCATGAAGGAGATTCATGAAGGGGTCTGCGGAGCCCACGTCAGCGGTCACATGCTTGCTAAGAAAATTCTAAGGCAAGGATACTTTTGGACCACTTTAGAGACTGATTGCTGCAAGCATGTACAGAAGTGTTACAAATGCCAAGAGCACTCCAGCTTAATACACGCTCCGGCCATTGACTTACACAGCATGGCCAATCCTTGGTCGTTCGCCACCTGGGGTCTCGACGTAATCGGCAAGATCAATCCTAAGGCTTCCAATGGACATCAATTCATCCTCGTCGCTCCTATACTAGCATTAAGGCTAGCCATGTTGAGAAGTTCATCAAGAACAACATCATTTGCAGATTCGGCATACCCAAAGATGTCATCATTGATAATGGCACTAATTTCGCTAATAGGCGCATCCGGGCCTTGTGTGAGCGGTTCAAGATCAAGCATCATCGTTCATCCCCGTACAGGCCTCATACGAATGGAGCTGTGGAGGCAGCCAACAAAACTCTGATCCGCATCCTGGAGAAGATGGTAGTTACTTATAGAGATTGGAGTGAGCAGTTACCCTTCACACTTTGGGCCTATAGAACGTCTATCCGCACCGCAACAGGGGCAACACCATTCTCCCTTGTGTATGGGATCGAGGCCGTGCTACCCGTTGAGGTCGAGGTACCGTCACTCCGTATCCTTTTAGAATCCCATCTACCTGAAGCTGAGAGGGAAAGAGCCCGTTTTGAATAGTTAGACTTGATTGACGAGAAAAGACTCCTAGCCTTATGCCACACTCAGGTCTATCAGAGGAGAATTGCACGTGCTTACAATAAGCGCATTGATCAAGGTAGGAGACACATCTTGAAGAAAATTTTTTCGTCTCTCCACGCCGATCCGAGAGGGAAGTTTAGGCCAAATTGGGAAGGACCCTATGTCGTTCGAGAGGTTCTGTCGGGACATGCCGTTCGCCTCGCCACCATGGACGGAGACCACTTTCCTGAGCCCATCAACGCTGGATACCTCTGTAAGTTCTACTCATAGGTCTTGGGACAAGGTATGTTTTGATAAAAGTAGATGCGTGACCGCTTCAGGGCTCCATAAAAGAGGCCATCATTTCAAAGTCAAGTGGCCCAAAAGAATATTTCCTAAAAACCTTCACCCTTTTTTTGCTACACACCTTGGGCCAACAACCATTTCTTTCATATACCCCACCCAAAATTCCAAAAAAAAAGAAGAAAGGAGGGAGGGAAAATCCAAGCAACAAAGAAAAAGAGGGGTACCCAAAAAAAAAAAAAAAAAACAATAAAAAAAAATGATGAATGACGACTGGGGCATAAAAGGCCTTTGGGAAGAAAAAGGAGTCCCCGAATCTAGAAATCACTCCAAACTTAGATCCAAATCCCCAAAAAAACCCAACCTATTTGAACCCTAACCACATTACAACCCGGAAGAAAGCCCTCTTTAAGGTCCACAAGCGGTTATAACATCTACTACATCAGAACAAGCCAAGTTAACAAACCACACAGAACTTCATTCAGTCGGCTATGACGGAATCGATGCCCATGTCGTGGCTTTCTGGTTCTTGAAAAAAATAAAAAAAAAGAGAAAAAAAAGAAAAAAGAGAAGAAAATTAATTTGAGTTCAAAGCAAGATGGACGTGGTGAAAACCCGAAAGGGTGCCACGGGTAAAAACAACGAACTCACGCGAACCAGGTGAAAACCTGAAAGGGCACCTGGGGTAAGAGAGCAAACCCATGGACGTGGTGAAAACCCAAAAGGGCGCTATGGGTAAAAACAGGGAAGACAGGCATGGCGAAAACCCGTCTTGGGCGCTATGAGCAAAAATGTCAAGAAAAGAGAGATTAGGAGAAGATCTGTCCTAGCCTGTCTGCTTTTGTTTGGAACCCTTGAGCCTCTTCTCCCCTTCGATGGGCCACTCATGTTGGAAATTGGATCGGATCCCAATCAAGTATGTCGTCTCTACCGCAGCGTCGGACGCATGACCAAAGGGAAAGACAGAGGACTGAGCCGATCCCAGGGCAGCTGACCTTTCCCATGTTTAAAGGAAAAACACATGCCTCACCAATAGTGGTTCGACCATGCTCAAAATAGGACCCATTGGTTTGGCCTTGTGGTCACTTATCACAAAAGAAAAGAAAATTCCAAAAAAGATAATAGATTTCCCTTTCCCATAAAAAACCTCACACTGTGGAGGAGAAAATTCCAAAAAAGAAAATAGATTTCCCTTTTCCATAAAAAAGCCTCACACTGTGGAGAAGAAAATTTCAAAAAGATAATAGATTTCCTTTCCCATAAAAAGCCTCACCTGGAGGAGAAAATTCAAAAAGATAATAGATTTACCTTTCCCATAAAAAGCCTCACACTGAGGAGAAAATTCCAAAAAGAAAATAGATTTCCTTTCCCATAAAAAAGCCTCACCGTGGAGGAGAAAATTCCAAAAAAGATAATAGATTTTCCTTTCCCATAAAAAGCCTCACACTGTGGAGGAGAAAATTTCAAAAAAGAAAATAGATTTCCCTTTCCCATAAAAAGCCTCACACTGTGGAGGAGAAAATTCCAAAAAAGATAATAGATTTTCCTTTCCCATAAAAAGCCTCACACTGTGGAGGAGAAAATTTCAAAAAAGAAAATAGATTTCCCTTTCCCATAAAAAGCTTCACACTGTGGAGTAGAAAATTCCAAAAAAGAAAATAGATTTTCCTTTCCCATAAAAAGCCTCACACTGTGGAGGAGAAAATTCCAAAAAAGAAAATAGATTTCCCTTTCCCATAAAAAGTTTCACACTGTGGAGGAGAAAATTCCAAAAAAGATAATAGATTTCCCTTTCTCATAAAAAGCCTCACACTGTGGAGGAGAAAATTCCAAAAAAGAAAATAGATTTTCCTTTCCCATAAAAAGCCTCACACTGTGGAGAAGAAAATTCCAAAAAAGATAATAGATTTCCCTTTCCCATAAAAAGCCTCACACTGTGGAGGAGAAAATTCCAAAAAAGATAATAGATTTCCCTTTCCCATAAAAAGCCTCACACTGTGGAGGAGAAAATTCCAAAAAAGATAATAGATTTCCCTTTCCTATAAAAAGCCTCACACTGTGAAGGAGAAAATTCTAAAAAAAAAGATAATAGATTTCCCTTTCCCATAAAAGGCCTCACATTGTGAAGGAGAAAATTCTAAAAACAAAAAAAAGAAGAAAATAGATTTTCCTTTTCCATAAAAAAAAAAAAACAAAAACCCCACTAGGTGAAAGAGAAAATCCCCATAAAAAGTCTTACATTGCAGAATTACAAAAAGAAAAACAAGAGCGCATATATAGATTTCATTCCCTTTCTTTACAAGTGTTGCCTGCTGAGTGTCACGTCCCATAAAGATAACAACATGACACGCTTTCTATTTTGTTGCTTCCTTTACAACAAAAAAAAAAACCCAAAATGTATATAGCTGTGTACATATTAAAAAAAAAAAAAAGAGAAAAGAACAGAAAAAGATAACCCAAAAAGAGATCTCTGTTAGGGGGCTTTCCCCCCATGTATATGATCTATGATATGTGCAGGAACAGGTCAAGGGCGGGGAGCACGCTTCAAAGCGCTAATCTCTACAAGCAGGGAGTCCTCGCGGGCATTTCGATCAAACATCCACCTACCGTGAAGACTCTTCTGCCATCTCTGGGAAGCTTATGGCCTGACTCAGTCAAAGACCAACACCAAGAACCTCGCTCTGGCTATAGCAGCTCTCACCTCAATATCAGCTCGACCCTTTCTTTCTCCAAAGCCTCGATCAAAAGCCGCCTCTCTGAAAGGGATTCGATTCGGGTCCCGCTTCCTTTACATGGCTAGGACCTGTCTCTACCACATCTACCGGTTGGGCTAGGAGTAGGTAATCCTCGACATACCAACCCTCAGAACGAGAGACGGCCTCGACCAAGCTACACATACCGATTGGCGGGTTTCGGAGGGCCACTATGCGATCAAGATCACTAAGAGAACCTCGAGAGAATATCGAGAGCACAAGGGTGGCCTCGTGCACTGCACATGCCGAGTATACCCAACCGACGGAGCACCCGAGATGGGAAGTAGTATGCCAACAACCCCAAAAGTGTGATGCCCTCACAATCCCGAGAGCGGACAATCGGAAGGTGCCGTCCATCCAGAAGTTTCAGTCCTGTGTCATCAGATAGCCACAGCTCGGTTCATCGATGCTCCCACCAGTGCTCTCGAACTCGATCGTGAAAACCCGAGCCACATCCCTCTAATCAAGCGAATCTCGGCACAGCCCCATGATAGCCAAATGCTCTCTAACCAGATCTGAATAAGGCGGCTCACGAGAATCCCAAACCGGCCCGAGGTCATCAAGCCTCGATACATCTCTACCAGGACCAGGTGTACCAATGAGCGACCTCCCTCCAATTTGGTCAAAACGTCACATAGTCCGAGGGAAAAGCTCTCACCCCCAGTCAAGAAGAGAACTTCCGACAGCAAATAAAGGGCAAAGGCCTTCACATTGAAGGGATCTCGAATAGGCAACTTTCGAAGGCTCGAGTCACCAAAAAGTTCTCTCAGGAATTTCCCCGAACACCTGGTGGGCCCTCTGGCGAAACATTTCTCGTATCCACCCTTTTTTAAACCAAGGACCGCATGGACCGCCTTTGCATACCCCGGTTTGGGCACTACTTTGGCAAGGCCTCGATGCATCTTCAAGCCAGTGATGGAGGCTAGCTCTTCCAAAGTTGGGGTCAGCTCCCTAGACCCAAATTTAAAGACATGGGCCCTATGGTCCCATGATGCCAAAGCCGCCTGTAGTAGGTTGGGCAACAGGGGAACATCGAGAAGAGAGGAAAGGCGGGACAACCCAAGGCCATTCAGAATAGCAAGCTCTCTCTCAACCAAACTATCATGCCATTTTTGCAAAAAGCTGGGCCCTGGGTCCAAACAGGGAAGTATACCGGTCCCCATATAAAAGCTTGGGCCCCTTTTTGAAGGCAGGTCCATCAGCGTAAAAAAATGTTCTTTGTGAAATCGGTCAATATACAACGATGGGCCCGCTAGAAAAAGAGGGGAAAGAAAGAAAATAAAAGGAGGGGTAAAACAGCCAAACCAAAGTAGAAGAGGAGACAAGGGGGGACCAGGCGCGGGTTTAAGGAGCCCGCTGAGCTCAATCTATAGCAGGGGTATATATTATATACGCCAAGGCAAATTTTGAATCATTTTTGCCCGGCGTATATAATATATACGCCCGGCCATTTTTACTGAGGATTGGTCAGGCGTATATAATATATACGCCCGGCTATTGATTGCTGAATGTTGGCCTGGCGTATATACTATATACGCCCAGTTTAAGCCGAGGCTGGTAAGGCCCCCCCCTCACACTGGTCTATTTCTTTTCCCAAGGAGGAATGTAGTTTATTTTGGCCCACCTTTTCGCTGCGAGAGAGCACATGGGTGGCCATGCCACACACCCATGAGAAACACCCGGGTGGCGCGCCGCCCATAGATCACATACGGAGAGTCACCTGCATGATCAACCTCATCATTGGAGAGGTGCCAGTCCATTCCAAGCAAGAAAAAGAGAAAGGAAACCACCAAAGCAAAGAGATAACCAAATAAAACAGTCGCATGAACCATGAAAATTATAAAACCATAAAAAAAAGAGACTGTTGTTGTCCAAAGTTATTACATATCCCATATAAATCAAGAGTCTAAATTGTCTCATTGTGTCCACTTTTACAGAAAATAAACTAGTCCTGGGCAGCCCCCTTCGACTTCTTTCGGCGCCGGCTCGCACTTTGAAAGGTACGGGTCTCTCCCACCCGAGTCCACGCCTGAGAGATACGGCTAAGCAAGGAGCGCGACTCCTTCTCACGAGCACGCTGCAGAGGCACACCAAAAGCCATCAAATAGAAAAATGGTAGAAAGTAAACAAGGAAAATGACTAGGATGGGCCAGCATTCACTCACCACTTCGGTCTCCCTAAGCCCAACGAGGTTACGGTAGTATTCGGCCTGACTCACTGCCGACTCATAATCCTGGCCAGTAAGAAAAAGGAGGTGTTAGTCGCACAGGCCATCAACATAATTCAAAGGGAAAGAGAACAGAGCAACAAGATAGAGATTACCCCAGGAATCAGCTCGGGAGGTGGGACCTGGATAACTTCAGCAGAAATTCGTGCTTTCTCGGCCACGTCAGCACACACGCATGACAAAAAGGCATCATCCAGGCGTTTGAAGGTCCCCTGGACCTTGACGCAAAGCTACCGAAGCACTGCAGAGCACCAAAGGGTCGGAAGGTCCATCACCTATTGCATCATAGGGAACGGCCTCCTCTTCCCCCTCATCTGAGTCGCCGCCCTGCTCAAACTGTAGAGAGAAACATTTTATCATTAAGGGCAACAGGTCAATCAAAGTAACCACATGAAAGCTGCTGAATGGAAGAAGAAAAGGGGCATTACCTGAGATCGCGGCCCGCCAAAAGCTAAAAAGTTAGCACCGGGCACGAAGCGAGGCAGCAAGAAATGATAGGGAAGGGAGTCATACAACGACTGATACCCCCCGGGCAGGAGAAGGTCATCAATAGGAACCCCATGATGAAGAAAGTGAGCAGTGAGCTCATCAATGGAGCCCTCTGGGGCCAACACATCGGTAGGAGGAGGTTGGGGCACGGCAAAGAGAGGGCGATACTGATGAACCGCTCTCTCCCTAAATAGTAGGCCCTAGTCCAGGACCCGTAGAGAAAGATGATACTATGGTGCAGCAAAAGATGAGAGGGACCCACCGAGGCCAAATTCCAGAAGGGAGATCCTATGTAAGGGTCGAGGATGACCTGCAAAAGAAGAGAAAATCGGAAGGGGATGTACACATTTGATCAGAACCCCTAGCACACAAATGAGCTACCAAATTTTACAAAAGGGAATCGCTTTACACTCTGGGATCAGCAATTGAGGCGAGGCAGATCCTAACTCCAAATGCTTCATACCTACGTCCCAGCGACCCACGTGCGATTACTCATGAGGGGAAACGTAGCAATGTCGGGGAGTGAAAGCGAAGGCACGTTGAAAGTGAAGAGTAAAAGAAAATTGAATAAACTAAAACCAAAAGATAAAATACCTCAATGGCAGGCCAGAAACCCACAATGGAGCTAGACTCCCCAAGAACGGCCCACTTTAGGCTGGACATGAGTACGGCATAGCCAGCGCCGCCCAAATCAAATCGATGCACGGTCTCCCAGTTCACCATTAGGCTGAGCAGGGACAAAGAGACTCGCCCTCCACTGGTGTTGGAGAGGAGAGTCTTGCCCAGGAGGAACAGTAAGGAGATGCGGGCCAGCATAAGTGCGCGCGCAGGCTCGATGTAAATGTCCATGTCAGGCTGCCCCTGGTCCACCAACTCATTAGGCCCGAACTGATCAACCAACCAAGATAGCTTGACCTCCGAGCCCCGAACGTTCCTTGAGGATGGGTAGGCCCCTAGCAGTTGAATCACCTCCTCCCTACCTGGTGTGCGGGTAGGTACCATGGGCACCCCTCCGATACGGACCCCAGTGATCATAGACCAGTCCGCCGGTGTGAACGCCATCTCTGCCACAGCCATGTGGAATGTCATCGTCTCAGGGTGAAAACGCTCTATTAGTGCCTTTAAATAGGCTGTATTAGCTCTTACAACGAGGCATTAAATGAAGTCCCCAAAACCGGCAGCAGTGAGTAGGTCCTTCACCACTGGGGGAAGGTAAAGCACGAGACGCTGGAGGTCAAACCAACCGCCTCAGAACATAATGTGCGGCAGGGGCTACAAGCAGAGGGCATCAATCAGATAGGGGTAGAGAGATATAATAAGGGCATCAAAGGAAAAGAAAAGCAGAAAGGAGGAGGGGGCCCATCTGTTTACCTGACCAACGATCCCGAAGTTGGAGATATGGGTGTGCTGGCAGTAGAGGAGGCCGGTGTGGGTGGCCTCGCCTTCCATCTCATACCAAGGCTGGGAGGAGCGCTGAGACACAATGAACTGTTCCCCACAGGGGCCGTAGGCCATCTCCGGCCCTTCTTGCCGATCATGCCCTTCGTCACCAGACATCCTGAAAATATGAGACCCATCGGCATATGAGAAGGTTGCCAACAAAAAAGGGAAGAAAGAAAAAACGTATATATACACTAATCCCAAAAGAAATAACAAAAAAAAACAACCATGTGTATATACTGATCCGAACCAAAAAAAAAGGTGTGTGTGTGTGTGTACTAAAAACAAAAAAAAACCCATGTGTATATACTGATCTGAACCAAAAAAGGTGTGTGTGTGTACTAAAAATAAAAAAAACAAAAAAAAAAACCCATGTGTATATACCAATCCGAACCAAAAAAAGATGTGTGTGTGTACTAAAAAAACAAAAAAAACAACCATGTGTATATACCGATCCGAACCAAAAAAGGTGTGTGTGTGTACTAAAAAAAAAAAAAAAAAAAAAAAACCTATGTGTATATACCAATCCGAACCAAAAAAGATGTGTGTGTGTATTAAAAAAACAAAAAAAACAACCATGTGCATATACCGATCCGAACCAAAAAAGGTGTGTGTGTGTACTAAAAAAAAAAAAAAACAAAAAAAACCATGTGTATATACCAATCCAAACCAAAAAAGGTGTGTGCGTACTAAAAAAACCAATCAAAAAACCCCATGTATATATATCAATCCAAAACAAAAAAAGAAGAGATGCGTGTGTGTACTAAAAACAAGAAAAAAAAAAACAAAAAAAAAAAACAAACCATGTGTGTGTAGGCACCAATCCATCAAATAAGATGCACTAATCCATCAAAAACAAAAAAGAAAAAGAGAAAATAGGATGAGATGAATAAATGATAGATGAAAAAAAATAGGCCTAAGGAAAACAACAAAAACAGAACCAAGAGAAAAGGAACATAGGCATCACATATGTTTAAATGAAAATGAAAAAAAAACATTTCACCATAAAAAAAAAGAGAGAGAAAAAGAAAAGCATCAAATAATAATATTATCAAAATGCAAAGGGAAAGTAAGGGAAGGTAATGGTTACCTTCAATGGGGGAGAAGAAAAAACGAATAACGGCGGAGGAGAAGCGCCTTTCGATCCACACCCGCGACCGCCAAATCAAATGAAAACCCTAAGGGTTGTCTCAGACTCAAGAAGAAAGGAGGGAGGAAGAGAGAATTTGAAAAGGGGGGCCCCTTTTGCGCTCGGGCTCAGGCGGTTTAATCGCCGGATGTTAGACAGTATATAATATATCTGCCTGACCATTTTTTGATTTTTTGGTCAGGCGAATATATTATATACGCCCGACCAAAAATGGCAGTTTTTAAACTGCCCGACCTCCTTTTTTCGATTTTAAGGCCCAACGGCCCCCCTTGTATGCTATGGACCTCGACCCGGACCCGGACCCGGACCCCCCTTCGAGGCCCACGTGACCCGGCCATGGTGCATGCATCCCCAAATGACCCTTTGAGTTTCCTTCGATTGGCCCAAAGGGACCATGCTACAACAAACGGATCCAGGTCCGTAGGCGCCCACCTAATGCGCCCACAAAATAAAAAAAGAGAGCAAAAAAATAATGAAAAGAAAAAAAATATAATATATACAAAGCGTCGCAACACTTGTTTGCCCCACTCCGAGAGCCGTGTTAAATCAATTTGGAATGATCGGGTCACCCGAAAAGCTTTCGAACCCCGTTTCAGGCAGGTAATTTTGCCCATCTCCAGTCACTGTTCCCTATAGAGTCCCCCAGTAAGAGCCAAGGCCTGATCCGGCAGGCGAACCAAGAACCCATCACCGGAATGCACACGTCCCTAAGGTATATCAACATGACAAGTTGATTCGCCTAAGGATACGTGCAAAAATAAAGGCAGTTTGAGCATGCCCAGGGTCTCCATCTGACATGAAAGAAAAAAGAAAAGAGAAAAAGAAAAGAAAAAAAGAAAAGGAGAAGAAATAACAAACTTATTGCTGCTTAGTAAAAACCCTGAGTAGGTTGACCCCACCTTCTGGCATTCACTCTGGTTATCCACCTTCGGATCTCTGGTGACCAGGAGTGCCCCCGACTTCAGACCATTCGAAAAGTCCATTGTCAGTCGAAACTGACCCGTCAAAAATGAAATTACAACCAACCAAACTATGTGCAAACATACAGACCAAAGGGCCCCTTTCCCTTTTTATTTCCTTTTACACAGGCTTAAAACCTATATAGGCACGGTGTCCCTGTTGAATGTACGCACTTGCGTCTGGGTATCCGCAGGATGGTCGTTTGTCCTCGTAAATTGTACCTTAGGGTCGAGGCTTCTGTTCGCGCCTATTTGCTGCTTATCGCCCCTGATGGGTGTCTGTCTGTGTATAGTTAGTAGCATGTGATTTCATTAGGGACGGAGGCTAGAAATTAGCCATCTCTTTCGAGGGATGCTTGGTTCTAGCACGATCTTTTCAGCTTTGTCTCGAGTTAAGGCATTCCGGTTCATGTGAATCAGGGGCACCTCACCACTTGAACGAGCACATCCACCAGGTACACCTATCCCTGGCAGAGCGCACGCATTCTTAAAGCGTATCAATTGACATTTGATCCACTTAAAGAGTTGTGCAAAAATAAAATTGTTAGAGGTCATCGAGCTCTGCTTAGAGGCCTCGAAACAAAAGAAAATCCAGAAAATGACACAAAAAAATTACTCGCAAAATGAGCATGCATTCCCAAGAGGTGTTGCGACATCAATATTCGCTCCACTCGGGTCAATTATGCTAAAGCAACCTCGAGGTTGATGGGTTCACCCAAAAACTTTGAGCCTTACCTAGGTAAGGGCACCCGTGCCCAATCCAATGGAGCTGTCGATATTCCATAGGATTGGACACAGTTTGAAGGCCCTCGCTTTGTATGCTTCGCATCAATTTTGAAGCATAGATCGATCATCCCGTTTCATGGAGCTGTCTGGTTCAAATTAATACTCAACATCACAAATCTATAATTTCCCTCAGGAAGTGGATGATATCCCGGCTAGCGGGCTTACACTTTTTGTGATCATCGCAGTTATGCCCAGTAATGTCACAATGCGCTTGGGGACTGTTAGCTCTGAGGTACGGGACGATATCCCGAAATGAGAGGGCTTATGTACACTCACCGTCACCATGAATGTTTGAGAATTGAGTTGAACCAGGCGGACCCATCAAACGTGCCTTGAACCTCTTCGGATGTCTCTTGTCTTTGGCATCTGATCATTAGTGATCGAATACCAAAAAGGGGTATCTGTAGACACCCAAATTTGGCCGAAGGCCCGATCAATCTGTACTTTGGGAGAGATGTACCCCTGTGCTTCCGATGGCACCCCCCTGAACCCTTAGGAACCTACCTAGACCAGTAGGAATCACCCTAAGACCTTTAGAGCCATTCCCCCAATCCTTAGAAGTCATCCCTACACCCTAGAATCCCTTCCCAGACCTAACTTAAACCCTTCTGACGGTTGATGGGAGGAGAGCTACAGAATTTCACACAGATCCGTACCATGGATGAGCCATATACCATTCGAAAGAGGACTTCTTTAGCTTTCCAACGAGCTAAAGATCACCCAATTTGGAGCTACGGTTCAAAAGTTATGGCCGTTTTAAGTTTCACATAAAATCATAAAAATTTTACTCAGGCGTGGATATTACATACGCCCAGCCAATTTAGCCCCAAATTAGTTAGGCGTATATATTATATATGCCTGCCTATTTTGGGGGAAATTTGGCCGGGCGTATATAATATATATGCCCAGTATAGGTGGGACCCACCAAGGGTTTCATCTTCTCAAAACTCCCCTGATTTTGGTGAAAATTACTGTTCCTAAACTGTCATCAGTAGGTCAAATTTCCTCCATCTAGTTTGACCTATTGACCATCCCCTTGGTTGAGGTGGGTGTCTTGAGATTGGTTGCACCCCCTTTGAGCTTAGTGGCAACCCTTAAGTCACCCATTGTCTCACCCCATCATCTGCCATTGAAACCAGTTTCCCAAAACCCTAGGACCTTGAAAACCCAAAAAAAACCTTAGATGGGGGATTACCTAGTTGCTAAACCAATTAGCTCTTAAGTAAGCCCCTAACCCCTCCCTTCTCTATAAATAGAGAGGCCTCCCTCTTCCTTAAGGGTTGAAAAATTGGAGGTTAAGGATTTGGAGCTTAAGAGAGAACCCTAGTGAGAGAAAATGCACACATTTTTCCAGAATTCCAGCATGCTTAGTTCATCCCTTTCAACCCATTTCCACCATTAGTTCACTCCCTTTTGCTAAAGTCTAGCCTCTAGCTTCACTCTACACCCCCTACTTTATTGAATCCTAGCATTAGAACCCATTTTTCACGCCATTTAAGCCATCGGAAGCATGCCAAAGCGAAGATCATCCACGGTGCAACAAGGGCCCGTGAGCTCCAGCTCACCCCTCTCTTCCTCTACCTTCTTGGTGACTCCTCCGTCCAAGGATTCAAGCCGTTACGCCGCCGAAATTTTGGTTCGGCTCAAAGCTTGATAGGACCGTATTGCCTTCGTGCAAGGGGAAACTCCGCCCTTTTTATTTTTATTTTTGGCCATAGATAGAGATCGCTATGAGCGGATTGATCGGGTGCCTAAACCCTTCCCGATCGATAATCGAAGTCCCTACCTTAGAGCCTTTGGCAAAGATCGGTAAATCAGAGTCATATTTAGCACTTCAGTGCTAAAAATATCGATTTGAAGGATTCCCGGGTCACCAAAAGCTCCGGGTGGCGACTCTACAATTTTCATTTCTAAGGCGAGCGCATCGCCGCGACGGGTTCGAGAGGATCCACGGTCGCACACTTACCCTTATGATTGGGCTTAAAATTTCAGTAATTTTTGCATAGTCACTTGACTGGCACCTTTTTTAATTACCCCTATGATTCAACTTTAAATTTTAGTAATTATTGCCTAGTCACTTGATTGACACCTTTCTTACCTACCTTTACGATTCGGCTTTAAATTTTAGTACTTTATATTTTTTGCCTAGTTGCTTGACTGTGTTAAGTAGTGAAAATGTCAGTTTTCACCCCTTAACCTGACCTTTGATGGACCTGTGAGGACATTAATAAACCTCTGTTGAGTCTATTTGGTAGATAGCAATAAAAGAAAGGAAAAATGCAGAAAACTACTCAAGAATGCCACACAAAGAAGTCCATCTCTCAGCACAATGCAGACCCAGCAATGGCCCACAAGAGGGCTGCACACCATTGGGCCCTTAGAGCGCGTGGCTACAGCAGGGTAGGGTGAAGGAAGTGAAAACAGGCTGAAAACATCCTATCGAGAGGTCATTTGAAGACTTTGATAGGAGCTGAAAGAAAAGAAAGGAGGAATTCATACAGTTGGAAAGATATCGATAGGATCTGAAGGCAGAAGAAGAATGGATTCATGTGGATTGAGGAGTTCGATAGGATCTAATAACCCATCGAGCAGCTGAAAGAAAGGAAGAAACCATCCTATCGAAAGTTTGCTTGAGGTGTAAGAGGAACCTATCGAATGGTTTCCTAAACCTATCAAATGGTTTCTTGAACCTATCGAGATGGAGACGCGGGAGCGGAACCTATCGAAATGGTCCTCCAACCCATCGAAAAGCTTCCCCAACCTGTCGAATGCTCCAGGCAGAGGGCTGAGAATGCTGAAGCTTTAAGAGAAGGCTCATCCTATCGGAACCTATCGAAGAGATCTGAGAACCTAGCGAAAGGACCAAAAAGCTCCATTTGAGCCTATCGAAAGCTTCCTCAACCTGTCGAAATCGTGTGAAGAGCTTCTCAGAAAATTGGCAATTCACACGCTGCAACTTGGTGACTTGTTGCACGTAAATCGAGGCACATTGGTGACCGGCATGATGATCTAAAAGATGCCCTAGGAAACCCTAACCAACCCACGTGCTCTAACAGAACTCTAACAAACTCCGAGGACCTTCTAGAAGGGAAGATTGGAGAGAAAAATAAGAGAGAAAGATATATATGGAGATCCCCAATTATAATGGAGGGAGATCGAGATTTGGATCAATTTCTGGAGATTAGAGCTTGCAGCAAAAGTCCATTTTCCCTCTTTTAGCTCAACCATGGTTGGCTAATTCCCTTGGAGCAGCGAAGAGAGAGGTTAGATCTATAATTGGGTAAGGTTGAGAGTGTTATTGTGGGTTAATTGCTACATAGACTACAGATCTGAGAGCATTTTATTGTAGAGCGAGTTTTATTGCAATGTAAATGTTGTTTCTATGGATTTAATTAGATTTATAGTTTCTTTGGTTTCATTTGGTGGTCGATCGAATTTGTGTAGAGGAGTCTGTTGATCAGCTCACCCACTTAACTGGTAGACCTCTTGGATACCATCTGAACTCTCTAGATCTGATATCCCTATAGTTTATTGTGTCTGTGACCTGAAAATTATAGCATCTGTAGTGGTTTTAATGCTCTGGTTGAAACCTTTGGTTTGGAGGAATTCCATAGGATGATCTGTGACTATTAAAGTGGATAGATCATAACCTTAGGAGCAGTCCAATCTCTAGTTTCAATTAGATTCTTCTACCATAGACCTTTGGATCGGATGAAGTCTATAGGATGGTTTGTGACCATTAAAGTGGACAGACCATAGCCTTAAGATCAGTTAAATCCTTTGGTTTAGAGTGGAAACTTCTACCCTGCAGCTGTGCTTGCAGCCAACTGAGGGATTTGTGTGCTTTGAAACCCTTGTAACATAATCAGCTCAACCTGATCACAGTGAGACCAATCTCCAAGCTGCTCTTCTCCATTTTTTGTTTTTAAACCCTTCCATTTGCAAGATCTAAATCTCTGGACTCGATCTCAGTAGTTTTCATTTCAAGTATAGTTTAGTTCAAGTGACAACCCTGTTTAACCTCTCCCCTTTTTCTTAGCTTCCTCAGCATTAGTTAGGGTGCCAGATCTCTGACAGATCTGGAGATTTACCATATTTTAAACTCACCTCCCTGTGGACATTCCCTTACTTATTAAAACTTGCTACAAAGAACCTTGTATCTTGCAGGCCTAGGATATTCTAGATGTGTTGAATCCATCCCCTATTTTACTATCATTACACAATAAATCAGCACATTGAAATACCCCAACAGACTGGCCCCATCATTTTTCTTATTTCTTATCATATCCTAACATTGAACGCCGGCCCATAGTAGTGGCACGGGATCATCACCCCCGGTCTTTGAACTAAAGAAAACTTAAAAAAAAAAAGAAGAAAAGCTTTGAAAAATTAAAATTGAACCAAGTTAGGAAATCAATTTGTTTTTTACGGGGTATATTTTCAAAGGGTTGGGTTTAGGCACACATACAACCACCCGGGTCTTAGTATGGCGGTAGACCCTTAGTGGTGATGATCTAGAAAAATCCCAGCCCACCTAGATCTGAGAAGGCGCTTGCGCCGGAGGTATATCGGATGGGTTACCATTCCAAAGCTTAAAACCCTTGGGAGCGTGCTAACGAGTTATGCCGGACTCAAATTCTTTAGGTGCGGTGAGGAGAGAATCGATCACCAAAAAAAAAATAGCTCAATTCCCGGAAGCATAGCTTCCACAAAAACCAAAAAAAGAGACTCATTTCGGGTGTTGGTGCCTGCTGTCATCAAATCTGGAGCAGCACTTTTTGCCTGGTGCAAGTATTAGTTGCACCAGTGAAAAAAGCTGGAATTTATAACTAGCGCAACTAATAGTTGCGCCAGCTTTAAAATCCCAAAATTTACCTTGGCGCAACTAATAGTTGCACTAGTGTAAAAAAAGGGTCTTGCTACCTGGGTGCGTGTATTAGTTGCGCTAGGTCTATTCTGCACAGCACAACTTGAATCCGTGGCCTTTTTCACCTCTCGAGTCCCTGGATCAGTGCACTTAGTGCCTTGTTTGGGCCCCACCATCTCCGACGCCCAATACGCCCCCACCGGTCAAAAGAAGGCAACTTCTTTTTGGCTCATTCTGGGGGATCAAGTTGTTTGCCTTGATTTCCGTGCCTTCAATAGATCGAAGGTTCTCCTTTGATTCTTTCGAAGTGCATTGGAGTCATCGCCGTGGGTCTTGAATTAGGGTACGAAAGCCACCCGAAAAGGGAATTCCAAGGCCTCGAAACCTTTATTTTTTAAAAAACTTTTTCCAAAAATAAAAATAAAATAAAAAAAGCAAATAAAAACCCAAAAAAAATAGTTTGTGGTGCCCACACAACGGCATCATCTTGCCCTCCGCTGTCCCGTAGGGGAAGAAGGAGGAGAATTTTTGGGCCTTATCCAAGGCACCCTTACCCAACCCGTTCCTGTATAATGTCGTGGGTAGTGGACCCAGCTTACACCGATCCAGACTCATCCCCGCCAACCCACTCCCATTCGAAAGAAGTTTTTTCCACCATCCCCCTCACCCAACCCCTCTTTACAGTTACCGGCTCATTTGGCGCCCCCATTTTCCCAACCACTACCCCTCAAAATATCCAAAATCACCCCCGCATTCCCCATCTTTTGCCCAAACTATACCCATTCTCCCTCCCATATCAATGCCCAATCCAACACCTTTCCCATCCACATTCATGACAAACCCAACCTCATTTTCCCAATCCACATCCATGCCCCATTTTTCACTTTCCCCCTATAGGCCCGATCCACCTACATTCACATACAACACTTCCGCCCTATCCGATCCCCCACAAGTCCCACCATCTACCTTGGTCTTGCCCATTTTTACTGGAGCCACACTCGGTTTTTCCCAAACACCCACACTTTACCCTTCATCATCCCCCTTTGCCAATGCCCCATCCCATTCCTTCAATCCATTCCATATTCCATCACTTACCATAGCCATGCCCAATCTTCCCTCCACCGCCATCCCATCCATACCCAATCATCCCTTAAATCTGCCATCTGCATCCAATCCTCCTTCCATGACCATGATAGAGAAGATGTTCCAAGCCTACTCCATGTGGAAGGCTTCTCAAAACACCTCCCCTCCTTCAAACCCTGTGTCCCCAAACCCATCTCACACCCTAACCAATCTCCCTGCCTCTCTCCCCAATGGCCCCCATCAACCCCCATAATCAACACCATCTAAACCCCCATTTCCCACATGCCCCAAGGCCCCATGGCCCAACTTCCCACTACCCATACACCCCAAGGCCAAATGGCACAATCTCCAACCTCCCACATACCCCAACGCCCATTAGCCCAAACCCCCTTTTCCCATATATCCCAGGGCCCCATGGCCCAATACCCCACCACCCAAACCTACCCAAGGCCCACGGCCTAGACCCATCAAGGCCCATTGGGCTAAATTCATCAAGGGCCCACAATCCAAACCCACTAAGGGCCCATGGCCCAAACCTACCCATAGCCCAGACCCACCAAGGGCCCACAACCCAGACCCATCTAGGGCCCATGGCCCAAACCTACCCAGGGCCCATAGCCCAAACCCATCAAGGACCCTTGGCACAAACCCATAAAGGGCCCATGGCCCAGACCTACCCAGGGCCCATGGCCCAAACTCATCAGTGGCCCCTGGCCCAAAATGACCAAAGCTTTATGGCCCAAACCCAAACCCAAACCCCACACTCATACCTTCCACAATACCCCCAATATTTCACCCAACCTTCACAGTTGGGTTAAACCCATGCTGTCCCCCAAACCCAATTTTCCCATGGCCCCACACCCCAAGGCCATCTCCAAGCCTTCCCCCATACCCAATGGCCCCATCAGGCCCCACCTCAAAACCAAATTCTCATCACCCAACAAACCTTCCCTCACCCCCAATGGGCTCACCCAACCCCCACTCACGTCATTACCATCCAACCCGTATAACAACAACAAGAGAATCTCGCCCTCATAGCACATTATGCCGACCAGCAGTATGAGGAGGACGAGATTAGGAATAGCAGGGCCTATGTTGGGGCATTGACCAGCCTTATCCCTCCTCCCATAATTTCCCACTCCCTGGTGGCCCAGAGTGAAGTCCAACTAACGGCCGAGAAAGCGGCCCCTGTATCGAAAGAGTGTGAGTAGCTGAAAGAACAGTTGGACAAAATACAAAAGTAGCTGATGAAAATGGGTGGTGCTGAAATCCACGCCACAAACTTCACAGTTTTATGTCTATTCGCTGAGGTCCCCCTGACCCCCAAATTTAAAATGCCGGCCTTCGAAAAATATAATGGCACTGGCAATCCTATTGCATACTTGAAGTCCTACTGTGGGGACATGTGCCAATACGAAGGAGACGAAAGACTCCTAATAAAAGTCTTTCAGAAGAGTCTAACTGGTCAGGCTTTGAGATGGTTCACATCTTTAGAACCATCCATGATAAAAATGGGGAGGGACTTGATGCACCTCTTTCAAGAACAATATGTCTACAATATACACATTAAGCCGCGTAAGTCAGACTTGGCCTGTTTGAAACAGAACCAGAATGAGACCTTCAGCGACTACTTGGGGCGTTGGAGAGCACTGGCAGCTCAAGTCAGAACCAGGATACCTGATGATGAGTAGATAGAGATGATCTTAAAAAATACTCTTTCAGTGATCTCGAACTTCTTGGTATACCAACAGCAGTCCAGCTTTACTGATCTGGTGAGAAATGCTAACTGATGTGAGGATGCCATCAGGGAAGGCCGTCTGAGTAAGAACATGCCAAGTGGACCCAGTGGAGTTAAGAGGTTTTCAGACCAAAGAAACGATAAAAGAACTGGGGCCGATGTCCAGAACATTGCCAATACCAGGCCAAATAATAATACAATCCCGTTTCAATTTCAGGCTGCCCCGTTAGCACTAGCTAGGCCTGAGCAAATGCAGAGAATAGGGAATGATGGAATGCAAATGACTCCGGAGCAAAGGAGAGCCCGTTACGATCGAGTTTTCACGCCCCTAGGGCAACCGTTGAGTGTACTTCTCCCTTTGTTAGTGAAAAAAAGATTAGTCACTATTCGTCAACCGCAACCTCCTCCCCATCCAATCCCAAAGAACTATGACCCGAATACACATTGAAATTTTCATCAGGGTTCGGGTCACTCAACTGATCGCTGCTTCCCATTGAAGCACGCGATCCAAGATTTGATCGATGTCGAGAAAATATTCCCCCTGCACCTTCTCAGCATGTAAATATTCACTAGGTGCCACTACCCCCACATCCTACCGGAGGAGCAGGTCCCAGACCCACCGTCGGAATGATAGAAAATGAAGAGGAGTTTGAGTTTGATCCGTCTGATTGCATCAATGATCGAGAGAGTTATATAGCACTGTTGTCAAGAAACATTGAAGAGAGGAATATCAGGGTAATTGAACCCCATAATTTGTCAGAATATTTCCCCAACCCGCAAATTGAACCCTTAGATCTCAGGGCATACTTTCCATCCACCACACCCGTCAATTATGTACATATCAATGCATACCAACCAACACCACTCCCATCAATTACCCAATAAGCCATCGGGCCCCCAATTCCATGCTCGCACCTGTCAATTATCAATGGCCTGCGCCCATCCCCTCACCCCAAGTTCATCCACCAGTTGACTCCACCACCCCGGTCAATTACCTAATGGCCCATCAAACCCCCCATCTCCCACCAGCACCTACCAGCTATCAATGGCCTACTTTTTCCTCCTTCCCCCAATTACCACCACCATCAAGCTTCATCACCCCTCTTTGGCCCAAATTTTCCACCCAACCCACTACCACAGAAATAAATCAGGTGTTGCCCACACCTCCTGAGCCCGCAATACAAGTGCCTCAAGTACCAACAGCCATACCTTCCCAGCTCTCGGGACCAGCCTATGATCCTTATCAAGTCCCGCTAAGCTACAAGCAAACAAATGTCAATGCCGGTAGTAGCAGTAGAGAAGGGGCAATAGATTTTGTTACCAGGTTAGGGAGGATGTCGAAATAGCCAGAAGCGCCAGTAGTAGCACAAGTCCAACCAGAGGGGAAGAAAGACAGCGCTGTGAACCCCTTCGAAAAAATGAGTCGAGAATATATACTAGAGACTCAACTGAGAAGAATGTCTGCCCATATAACCGTCTGGGATCTGTTGATGACATCCCCACTCCATTTTCAAGCATTAATGGGGGCATTAAAAAATAGGCATGTATCACTCAAAGTTAGCCCAGATGAAGTCAGGAAGATAATTGGGTAAGTGATGGCTCCGAATGCCATCTCGTTTTCTGATGCTGATCTACCTGAGGAAGGATGTAGCCACTCAAAGTCTTTGAACATAATCGTTGAGTCTGGAAATATGGTCATTCGCCTGGTTTTGATTGATAATGGGTCCGCATTGAACATATGCCCGTTAAGAACCGCCACCAAGATCGGTATCCATGCATGTTAAGGCCCACCAGGATCAGCGCTAGAGGGTTTGACAATATCAGAAGAGAAATAATGGGAGAAGTTGATCTTGAGCTGCTGATAGGGCCAATGACCTTTTCCATCTTGTTTCAAGTAATGGATATTAAATCCTTGTTCAATCTGTTGTTAGGGTGCCCGAGGCTGCACGAGGTCGGAGCCATACCTTCCACTTTGCACCAAAAACTCAAGTTTGTGTTGGGGCACAAGATCATCATGATCAATGGAGATGGGCATAGTGAGAAAGAAAAGGCCGCTAATAGCATCGAAAAACCCAATATGTTGGATGTGCCACACACTGCTGAGGACGTTGATCTCCACAATTTTTAATAAGAGGTATCAACAATACTCCCGGAGCCCATGGAGGGCATCATGCCTAAAACAGGAGGCGGTATGGTAGCAGTAGTGGTTATGCTCTAAAAGTGGGGCTATTAGAGAGGTAGAGGGCTTGGGCCTAGATTACAGGACAGAAGAGAGCCAGTTATTGCTAAGAGACAGAAAGTAAGATTTGGGCTAGGTTACAAGCCCACAGAGAAAGAGGTTCAAGAGGCTAAAGAGAAAACTAGGGTCGCTGCAGCTGCAATAGCTGGAGGAATCAATATAGAAGAGATCGCCCTAGGCCGCACATTAGGGAATCCTTTCTCAGCGTTGGGGTCTTAAAGATCGATCGAAATGGGGTAACCCATTTGACCCCACACAAACGCACAGCCCCAATAAATCCCAGCAATCCCCAGATCTCCCTTCCCAGCCTGGAAATAGATTTGGTTGCGTTGTCCCTCTTCGAGGAACGACGGCCAGTACCTGGACAAACACCCCCTATTGTAAATCACTACAAAATGGTATTGACATTAGAGGACATCATCTCAGACGAATTGGGGATCAATATGATGGAGGCTGAATCCAATAAGCCATATCAGTCATCACCCTCCATCCCAATAGGTAAAGGAGCGGCCCCTCAGGTACGCAACTGGGCATCTTTACCCCAAACCCTGGAAGCAGGGAGTGGCCTAAAGTTTGGCACCTGTTTCCAAAAAAAAAACAACTTATAAAAAGTGAGATAAGCCCTTGGCAGGCAATACCTTGTATATATAGTAACCTGCCTTGCCAAGGGTCCGTCTTCAAAGAAAACAAAAATCTCAAAAACATGAAAAAAATACAAAATCCCAAAAACATTGAAAAAATCCAAAGTCCAAAAATATCGTCATTTAAAATTCCAAAAAAAGTCCCACAAAATGATGCTTTAACTGAAATACCCGTCACACATAAAATCAACCACTTTCCTATAGAAATACAAGAAGATGTAGGAGTTACGAGTCTGGACGAGGATAGTCCTTTGGAGGAGCTCCCCAATGAGCTCTTTGACCGGTTTACCAAATTTGAGCATGGCCCTACCCCGATCGTCGAAGAAACAAAAGATATCAATTTAGGGATTGAGGAGATTCCCAGAATGACAAGATCAGAACGTCGCTGTCTCCTGAAGAAAGAAAAGGCATGATCGACTTCCTTCAGTCATACCAAGACATTTTTACCTGGTCGTACGAGGACATGCCTGGTTTGGATACCGATTTGGTCGAGCATGAGTTGCCCTCTACCACGATATGAAGCCGACCAAGCGAACCTGAGATGTCTCTGACTCGAGTGGATGTTGAAAGTCAAAGACGAGGTCATCAAGTAGTATGATGCAGGGTTTCTCATGGTATCCAAATACCCATAGTGGCTAGCTAATATCGTGCCTGTATCGAAGAAAGATGGAAAGGGTCGCATGTGTATCAATTTTTGAAATTTGAACAAGGCGAGCCCAAAGGACGATTTCCCACTGCCACACATCGACATCTTGATCGATAACACTGCTAAGCACGGGATGCTTTCCTTCATGGATGAATTTTTAGGATATAATCAGATCAAGATGGCAGAGGTTGATCGTAAAAAGACAATGTTCATTACCCCCTAGGGAACCTTTTGCTATCGAATCATGCCGTTTAGGCTAAAGAATGTTGGTGCAACATACCAAAGAGCTATGACTGTGTTGTTTAACGATATGATACACTGAGAAATTGAAGTATATGTCAATGATATGATAGCCAAGTCACCGGAGCGAAGCGATCACTTGATAAACCTTCAGAAGCTGTTTGAGAGGCTTAAAAAGTACAGGTTACGTCTGAATCCACATAAGTGCGCTTTTGGTGCTATGTCCGAAAAATTGTTAGGATTCATCGTCAGTAGGAGAGGGATCGAGGTCGACCCTGTCAAGGTCAAAGCTATCACTGAAATGCCGCCACAGTCTACTGAGAAGCAAATTAGAGGGTTCTTGGGCAGAATACAATATATCAGTTAGTTCATTGCACAACTAACTCCAATCTTCATGCCGATTTTCAAACTACTAAGGAAGAACTTGCCCGTTGAATGGAACAACGACTGTCAGGCAGCGTTCGATAAAATTAAAGGCTACCTCCTTAACCCACCTGTGTTGGTACCACCCGAGCCAGGGAGACCACTCTTAATTTATCTCTCCATGATGGAAATCTCGATGGGATGTGTCTTAGGGCAGCATGACGAGACAGGAAGAAGAGAACAGGCCATTTACTATCTAAGCAAGAAGTTTACTGATTATGAAACACGCTATTCTCATCTGGAGAAAGCATGCCTGGCTCTTTTATGGGCTACTGATGAGTAGTGAAATATGATGATATTTCACCCCTAAATACCTATATTTAGCCGTCCGATGAAGGCTATCTGATGAGATTTGCTAGATTTGAAGTGTTTCAGGTAAATACAGTCCAAGTTTCTAAAACAGCCCAAGAATCCCGAAAATAATGTCAAAACACTGCTATTTTGGGTCATTGAGAACTTAGTGCGACTTGCAGCTCAATTTGGACCTTCAAGACGTCAGATTCAGGAAATTGCTAAAACATAAAAGTTGTAGAGCTCGTCGTCAGCTTTCCAACGCTTCAAGAATCACCTCAATCCGAGTTCGGTACAGAAAATTATGAGCAAAATACCGAGGCAGTATCTGATGCAAAGCTAGGCGGGAATTCACGAAAATTACTCTTAGATGTCAATCGAGAGAGGTATTAGGTTAGCTATTATAAAAGGGAAGCCACGAGTTTCTTAGGGGATTATTATTTTTGTAATTAGAATATTATTCATTCTTTCTTTTTAGTTTTTAGGGCTCTTCACTTTGGGGAATATTTTCTTCATCTTTTCAAGTCTTCTCTCCTTCTTCTAGGGTTTATTCAGTAGATTGTACCTAGGATTTGCATTATTTTCTAGAAATTCATAGATTATATTTAGGAAAACAATTGCAAATATCTTTTGGAAGAAATAAAGAGGAATGACTTTGAAAGAAAAGGAGATCAAACACCAAAGATGAGCGGCTAAATCGGTAGATCGGGAAGATGCGATCCCAGATAAGTACCCATGTTTATGATTAATACTCTATTATTGTTATTATGGAATCGTTTTGCTCAAAGTTTGTGTGATTGAAAATATTTTGAATGCTTTGTTATGACCGTTGATTGCGGCGTCAACGGCCGTAATCGCTAGATCTCGGACTGCAGTCGTTTCTAGGTACGTAGAGCGATTATGTCTTGATTGTCGTGATCTAAATATCATGAGATACGCTATGCTTTTACATGACTCATACCGCAATGTTAGGGTGAGTCATTGTTTTTAGATAGGGTATGGGATTGATGATCATATTTTATTTCAAGTCATTTTTCTAGATGAATGATGGTGTGAATGATGATTTAATGAAGCGTGAGTTTTAATGATAGAAAAGTGCAACTGGGTAGCATATTCCTTGATCTCATTTTAATATTGTTCGTAGATTTATCGGTAATTAATTGTTTAGATTAATTTATTTTTACGCATTTAGGAAAAGTGTGTTAAGTTTTGGTAAAATTGAATCGCCCTTTGGTACTTCCTTAGGGACGTTTTAAAATCTCTAAAAAATTAATTAAAATTCACGTTCACAATGGGTTCGACATGTTCTTGCCATCCTGCAATAGATCTTGTGCACTTGCAAGGGTTACATTCTAAATCGATCAAGTTTTTTGCGCCCCGCCGGGAAATCGGTGAAATTTTGATTAATTCAGATAGGAATTTTTTTTTTTTGAGTGTTTAAAAAAAAAAAAAAAAAAAAAATTTATTTCCTTATTTTCTCTCTTTGATAAGATTTTGTGGAGTCTTTTAGGAAGTTTAGATTTTAGGATACCTTCCTTAGGAAATTTAGGAAGTAGAGATTTTTAGGACTTCTTATTTTAGATTTGGTAGGACTCTTTTTCCTTATTTTCCTCTTTTAGATATTTTTAGGATTTTCTAAATTTAGTCATTAACTTTTGTGGGACTTTTGTTTTAGGATTTTTAGGAATCTTTCATTCTTCTCCTTATTTTTCTCTTTTAGGAAAGATTTTATAGGATTTTCAATTTTAATTTTTAATTTTCGAATTTAATTTAAAAAAAAAAAATTAAAATTAAAATTAAAAAAAAATTTTAATTCGAATTAAAAAAAAAAAAAAAAAAAAAAAAAAAAAAAAAAAAAAAAAAAAAAAAAAAATTTAATTAATTAATTAATTAATTTAAATTTGAATTTTAATTTTAATTTGAATATAAAAAAAAAAAAATTAATTTAAATTCGAATTTTAATTAAAAAAAAAAAAAAGAAGAAATCTTTCCTGCTGATATTGGCTACTGTTTATCATCTTTGTTTAAATCGTTTGAAGCAGAATTTTGTGGGTTTGTTGTGGATTCTTCAACCCTGTTTGTGAGTGTTGGTGTATGAGCTTTACTCGTTCTCATCACCCACATCTGCTACCGTTTAATCTTGAGATCGAAAGAGCTTGTAGAGAGAATCGAAGAGTCCAGAGGAATCAATATCAACAAACTGAGACCATGGCAGACCAAAGGCAAGAGAGAGATGAGAATAACAACAATGGGAATGTCAATAATGGAAATAATAGGAACAATAATTTTGATGAGGACCCTAGAACCTTTGGAGTATTATAACGATCCGGTTTTACGAGGATCGAGAATGTATTATGCATGCTCCCATTCCGTGGAACCACTATGAATTCAAATCAAGAATGATTCAAATGCTACCAATTTTCCATGGGTTAGCACATGAAAATCCGCACGTTCACTTAAATGAATTCACTGGGGTATGCAAAATGTTCAGAGTCCACAATGTCACTGATGAGATAGCGAAGCTCCGACTCTTTCCGTTCTCTTTAAGAGATAAGGCAAAAACATGGTTCTATTCCTTAGTACCACAATCTATTCAGAGTTGGGCAGAGCTGCATCGTCAGTTCCTTAAAAAATATTTTCCCATGACTAAGGCCATTGAATTGCGTCAGAAGATCCAGTTCTTTTCCCAACAACCTACTGAAACATTCCATGAATGTTGGGAACGCGTTTAAGGAATTGATCAGAAGTTGCCCAAATCATCAAGTTCCAAGGTGGCAACAAGTCCAAAGTTTTTACAATGGACTGATTCCTGAAGAGAGACGCATGGTTGATGCATCTTGTGGTGGATCTTGTGCCACGAAAGAAGCTGACGAATTGTGGGCATTGTTTGAAAAGTTATATCAAACTTCGATACAAAGTGAGACACTGGGGCGAACCAACTTGAACCTGGCACCTAAATCTCATGTGTTGACAAAAGACGGATTGTACGATGTCAACAATAATGCCTCAGGTCTCTCAACAAAGTTTGGCATGCTGTCCAACCAGATGAACATGGTGTTAGCTACCAAGCAAGCTAAAGCTCCTGTCACCCCCACAGTGTGTTCAATTTGTGACCACCCAGGTCATATGGCTAATGAGTGCCCTACTACCTTGTCATTCTTCCCTGATGAACCTAATCCTCAAGAGCAGGTAAATGTGACTCAATCTTATCAGCGGCAGGGTAGAAACATGTACTCCAATACCTACAATCCGGAATGGAAAAATCACCCCAACTTAGGATGGGGTGAATCGAACCAAACTGGCCAGGTAAACCAGCAACATAGAGCCAACACAATGGGTGGACAACAACCTTTTCAACCAAATTTACAACAAAATTTTCGTCCACAATGTAATTTCCAGAGAATTCTAATTT
Source organism: Chloranthus sessilifolius (assembly GCA_021018995.1). Classification (NCBI taxonomy): domain Eukaryota; kingdom Viridiplantae; phylum Streptophyta; class Magnoliopsida; order Chloranthales; family Chloranthaceae; genus Chloranthus; species Chloranthus sessilifolius. The sequence goes on from CM037594.1 coordinate 16,337,914, forward strand.
CCAATGTAATTCCAATTTCCAACAGAATCGTTCAGATTATCATCCAAATTCTGACTACCGAAAAAATCAGAATTTCAATCAGAATCTTAATCAATCTCATGCCAGTACTTCGAAAGATTCTGATCTGGAAGAAAAGCTTATGCGAAGCATGCAATCTTTTCAGCAGATGATAATGGACCAAGTCAGTCAATTGGCCAATCAACTGAGTCAGCGAGAGGAAGGTAGGCTCCCCAGCCAACCCATCAATAATCCTCGAGGCCAAGCACCATCTGAAGCAGGACCATCGAATAGTCAACGGTTTGAAAACATTACGGTCTTTGAGAAGTGGACGAGAGGTTCATAATCAAGTGGAAATGCCTGTAGAAGCTGATGAAGAAAGAGAAGCAATAGAGGAAAAAGAATCAGAGAAAAGAAAGGAGAAAGGAAAAGGAAAAGAGAAAGAAAGAGACAAAGAGCCAGAGATAAGAAAAGTGCAAGAGCAAGAGAGAAAGGAAAAGAAAAGTAATAGAGGATGAGTTTCGTTCAACCGTACAAGAAGGACGTGAAAAAGAATCGGAAATGGAATCTGCACCTTATGTCCCAAAGGCACCATTCCCTCAATGCCTAACTCCTCCATCTAGAATGGGAAAGGGACCGACAAAAATGGAAGAAATTTTCGAAACATTCAAGCAAGTAAAGATAAATCTTCCATTACTTGAAACAATCAAACAAGTCCCTGAGTACGCCAAGTTTTTCAAAGATTTGTGCACTCGGAAGAGAAAGGCACGTACTCACGCTTTCAAAGAAAGTGTTCCTAACAAATCAAGTCGATTCGATATTGCGATTGGAAACCCCACGTAAACCGAAAGACCACAGAGTCCCAAGCTGTTCCATGTGTCATTGGTGGGCAACCAATTGGAAAGGCGTTATTGGATTTGGGGAGCAAGTGTTAATCGATCCCATACTCAATGTACGAAACTTCGGATTGGGTGAATTGAAACCCACTGACGGTCACACTCAACCGGCGGATAGATCGGAAAAGAAGACCGAGGGGTGTTATCGAGGATGTTTTGGTTGGAATAGACAAGTTTGTCTTTCGGACTTCGTTGTCTTAGACATGGAACCACCTGCGAAATCAATCAATCAAGTCCCAATTATTCTTGGACGTCCGTTTCTCGCCACTGCCAACGCTTGCATTAATTGTCGCACAGGAGTCATGGACGTTTCTTTTGGAAACATGAAAGTCAGGCTTAACATATTCCATGCGATGAACCATTTCCCTAATGAGGATGAGGTCGAATGGTTTTACATCGATCGATGGAAAGTGGTGGATGAAGCATTACCATCAATGCTCACCAAAGAGGAATTTGAAACCGCTTTGTTAGCCATCTATGAGGACAAAGGGCTTGAAAGGAAGCGGAAGAGAAAAGGTCAAATTCATCATGTCAAGATGATAACTTATGTGAAGTTGTGACTAAGGTAGAACCACTATCTACTGAGGTAAAGGATGTGCTGACTCCATCAATTGAGCAGCCACCAACTGTAGAATTGAAACAATTGCCTGAGTCCCTCAAATATGCTTTTCTGGGACCTCGAGAAACACTTCCAGTGATAATTTCATCCACATTATCGGAAGAACAAGAGAATGATTTGTTGAAGGTGCTGAAAGAGCACAAGGAGGCCATCGGATGGACCTTAGTCGATCTCAAGGGATTGACCCATCGATGTATGCATAAAATACATCTGGAGGATGAGAGTAAACCATCGAGGGAACCACAGAGGCGACTTAATCCGAACATGCAAGAAGTCGTTTTAAAGGAAATCATTAAACTCCTCGATGCTGGAATCATCTATCCGATCTCTGATAGTGAATGGGTTAGTCCAGGACAAATCGTTCCGAAAAAAAGTCCGGAATTACGATGAAAGAAACTACGGAGGAGAATTGGTGCCCACTGTGAAACTACCGGATGGCGTGTGTGCATTGATTATCGAAAATTGAACACAGCCACCAGAAAAGATCATTTTCCCCTTCCGTTCATTGATCAAATTCTTGAGAAGTTAGCTGGGCAAGAGTTTTATTGCTTTCTTGATGGTTATTCGGGATACAATCAAGTGCCCGTTTTTCCAGCTGATCAAGAGAAGACAACATTCACGTGTCCATATGGTACGTTTGCATATCGAAGGATGCCATTCGGCTTATGTAATGCTCCGGCCACGTTTCAACGATGTATGTTGGCCATATTCTGACATGATCGACAAATTCATCGAAGTCTTCATGGGCGACTTCTCGGTTTTGGAAAACATTTAATTCTTGTTTGAATCATCTTTCACGTGTGTTGCAACGTTGTGTAGATTCCAAACTTGTTCTCACCGGGAAAAGAGCCATTTTATGGTTCAACAAGGAATTGTGTTGGGGCATATTGTTTCAACGAAAGGAATTGAAGTTGATAAGGCGAAGGTCGACTTTAATTGCAAATTTACCACCTCCTAAAAGTGTTCGACAAATTCGATCATTTTTGGGGCATCTTGATTTTATAGAAGATTCATTAAGGATTTTAGCAAGGTGGCTAAACCATTGTGCACTTTGCTTGGCAAAGATGTTCCTTTTGATTTTGATGAGGATTGCATAAAGGCATTCCTAAAATTGCGTGAACTCTTATCAAATGCACCAATAATCCAACCACGGATTATTCTTTACCATTCGAACTCATGTGTGATGCATCCGATTATGCGATCGGAGTGTCTTAGGGCAAAGGGTGAATAAATTACCTCACGTAATTTATTATGCTAGCAAGACATTAATTGATGCCCAATGAATTACACCACCACCGAGAAGGAATTATTAGTCGTGGTGTATGCTCGGACAAATTCGTTCCTATTTGCTTGGATCGAAAATAGTGGTCTTTTCGCACCACTCGCTTGAAATATCTTTTAGCAAAGAAGGATGCGAAACCAAGGCTGATCCGTTGGATCCTGCTTCTCCAGGGATTCAACTTTGAGATTAAAGATAAAAAGGGGTTGAGAACGTTGTGTGATCATCATCTGCCCAGAATTCGCTCAAGAATCATCTATACGAGACCATCCGTGACACATTTCCGGATGAACATTTGATGGCAATTGATGTAGCCGGTGCAAAAGTTCCGTGGTTTGCTAACATCGTGAATTATCCGGTCATGGCGCGTAATTCCCACTGAGTGGGGTAAGAATGATAAGAATCTCTTTTTCTCCCAAATAAAATACTATTTCTGGGATGAACCATATTTGTTTAAATTCTACTCGGATCAGATCATTAGGAGATGCGTGCCAGAAGACGAGCAACTAAGCGTCCTAAATTTTTGCCATCTTTGTCAGCTGTGGAGGCCATTTCGAGACGAAGACCGCAGAAAATCCTTCAAAGCGGATTCTCTGGCCCTCAATCTTCGTGTCGGCTCAATCGCAAGGAATGCCAACGGTGTCAATGACTTGGCAATATTTCACTGACGAAATATGATGCCTTAATCCAATTCGATTGTTGAAATTTTCGATGTTTGGGGATTGACTTTATGGGTCCTTTTCCACCATCCTTTGGGTATTCATATATTCGGTGGTATTGACTATGTCTCCAAATGGATTGAAGTGGCAACCCGATCAAATGATCACAAGGTTGTGGTCAAATTTCGAGAGAACATGTGTTTAACCGATTCGGGATCCCAAGAGCAATCATCGTTGATGGCGGTTCGCATTTTGCAATAGCCATTTTGCCACTTTAATGAAGAAGTACGACGTCACTCACAAAGTCGCTTCTGCGTACCATCCATGAACTAGTGGTCGTGGAAGTGTCTAACCGGAAATCAAGCGAATTCTAGAAAAGACGGTGCGACCGGATAGAAGAGATTGGTCAAACCGCTATCGATGCTTTGTGGGCCTATCGTCGCATTCAAGACACCGATCGGAATGTCTCCTTCGTAATTGTCTACGGAAGGCATGTCATCTTCTGTCGAATTGGAGCATAAGGCATTCGGGCGATCAAGCGATTTAATTTCGATATGCAAGCGAGGGTCGAATCGAAGGTTCTGATTGAGTGAATTAGAAGAGTTACGCCACGATGCGTATGAAAATTCAAAGATGTACAAGGAAAGGTACAAAAGTTGCACGATCAATTAATTTCTCGGAAGGAGTTTCATGTTGGCCAAAAGTTTGGTTATTCAATTCCGACTTAAGCTTCATCCCGGAAATTGAAATCTAGATGGAAGGCCCGTTTGTGTTGTTTCCATTAGTGAGCACGTGCAATTGAAATTCAAAGCCTTCGGGACAATCGAGTTTTCAAAGTGAATGGGCAAAGACTCAAACCAATGTTTGAGCCGATGACCCGATTTAAGATTGAGGCGATGCACCTTAGTGATCCAGATTCTTGATCAATGAAATGCCGACACTTAAACTCGCGCTTCTGAGGAGGCAACCCGGTGTGTTTATTTAGGAGTTGGACAGGTTTAGTTTAGGATTTAGGATTTATTTCTCTTTTCGTATGTTTAGTTCTAGAATATTAGTTTTAGTTTAGTTTAGGTTATTTTTAATTTCCAAATTAGTGTAGCCACATTACCTTCAATCTATTTTTGGTCATGTTCTAATTTGATGCCCATATTCTCTGCACCTGATCTTTGTGTTGAGGTACTTTTCAATGAGTTTGGGGGTACCTACTTATTTCAAACAATGAGGACATTGTCATTTTTAGGTTTGGGGGTATGTATGATTATCTATCTTTCATCACTTATTTTTGATTTTCTTTGAAAAAAAAAAAAAAAAAAAAAAAAATTTTTGGAACCATCATACATGATTTACTTTGCAATAGTTTTCAAACTTTAGTTGATGATGCATGTGAATTTAATTTTGAGAATATTGATGTCATATTTTGAATACTTGTATCTAGGATGATGAAGCTTAATGTGATAATTTGTGGATGACTCAAATTCATGCTTAGAATTTTGCACTTATACCAAGCTAAGACTTAGAAATCGATGAACTATTTTGAACGTTGAATCTTAGGTTCTTAGTGGAGACTAAACCCAGTAAGCTTTAGAGCTAATTTCCCGTCATTGATGAGTGAATATATAAACTCGGAGTTTTCTTTGAATACGAATTATCTTGCATAATCTCATACATTTTATTTTGGCTTGTGACTTTGCATGATATCAAATTCATATTATTGTGTTAGAACGTACTGTATATCTACTCAAGACAAATAGGCAAGGTTACCATCTTTTAAGGAAATGATTGAAGGCCATCTTTGGCTCGTTTGTGCTTAAAATGCCCCACCTCATATAAATTTATCCTTTTAGTACCCCTTTGAGCCTATAGAAAAATTTACCCTTATACATTCTTTGATAAGCCACGTTAACCTTTAACCCTTCACAATTTCTGAAAATTTAGCTTTACCCTTCTTATTTCTGAGAAATTAGGAACGAGGGATGAAAATGAGCGAAAAGAGAGTAAGTGGAGAGATAATGAGTTATGGTGTTTACTGAGAGTGTATGGCAAATATAAAAAGAAAAAAAGGGGAGAGAAAAAGAAAAAAAAAAAAAAAAAAAAGGAATGAAAAATGAGGTGCTTCAAGAAAAGGAAATTCAAAAGAGAAGAAAGAATGAGAAAAGAAAAATATTGAAAAGAAAAAAAAAATGGTGAGAAATTAGAAAAGAAAAAAAAAAGAAAAGAAGAGAAATAAAAAAAAAAAAAAAATCAGAAGTTAGTTCCTTTTCCAATTTCTCAGAAATTTTGAATCACAATTCCCTTTCTTTCTTACCCTTACCTGAGCCCCATTACAACCCTACAAAAGACCTTCATGATCCGATCTTGCATTGGTAACTGTCTTGTGGAGAGTCAATATATAATACTTATGACACTTGATATGACATGCTTAGGATATACAAGTATCTGTTCTTATGAGATTTATTTTTGTTCATTGATTGCATCGTGTTTCATTTATCATGTGAGACCTTTTTATTTGCTTTGTATTGATCTCTCACATGTGTGAGAAAACTTACCAATCATCGGAGTGATTTTATTTTGAGAGTATACCTAAAGTGAGGATTGAGTCAAGACAACAGATCCGATGATTTCCCGTTTGGACTAGTTCTGAGATGGATGAATCTTGGTTTTGGTATGCACACACTACACGATTAAGCATGAATGGATGAGTTATCTAACGATTTGGAGCATTAGACTAATTTGAATGGATATTGGTATGATTAGTGTAACATTGTTATTTAAAATTGAGAATTTGCATGTTGAATTGATTATTGATTTTGAGCTTTGAAGTTAAATATATGTTATAAAAATCAGATTTTGAAAACTCAATTTTACCGATGGTTTGAAATTTTTGGAAGTTTGTGGGTAACTTCACTGCAAACCCTCAGGAGACACAACTCCTCCACTAGGGATCACCTAGGGGTTTAAAGGCTTGTTGCACATGCTAAGTGCAATCGTGTTCCCTACGAAAGTGGCATTTAAATTTTAGGATGTTAGTTTGATTTGCTTTATATTTCTATCATTCTCTTTGCTCGAGGACTAGCAAAGTGTAGGTTTGGGGGTGTGATGAGTAGTGTAATATGATGATATTTCACCCCTAAATACCTATATTTAGCCGTCCGATGAAGGCTATCTGATGAGATTTGCTAGATTTGAAGTGTTTGTAAATCTGATCAAGTTTCTAAAACAGCCCAAGAATCCCGAAAATAATGTCAAAACTGCTTGCTATTTTGGGTCATTGAGAACTTAGTGCGACTTGCAGCTCAATTTGGACCTTCAAGACGTCAGATTCAGGAAATTGCTAAAACATAAAAGTTGTAGAGCTCGTCGTCAGCTTTCCAACGCTTCAAGAATCACCTCAATCCGAGTTCGGTACAGAAAATTATGAGCAAAATACCGAGGCAGTATCTGATGCAAAGCTAGGCGGGAATTCACGAAAATTACTCTTAGATGTCAATCGAGAGAGGTATTAGGGATAGCTATTATAAAAGGGAAGCCACGAGTTTCTTAGGGGATTATTATTTTTGTAATTAGAATATTATTCATTCTTTCTTTTAGTTTTAGGGCTCTTCAGTTTGGGGGAATATTTTCTTCATCTTTTCAAGTCTTCTTCTCTCCTTCTTCTAGGGTATATTCAGGGTAGATTGTACCTAGGATTTGCATTATTTTTCTCTGAGAAATTCATAGATTGTATTTAGGAAAAACAATTGCAAATATCTTTTGACAGAAATAAAAGAGGAATGATATTGATAGAAAAAGGAGATCAAACACCAAAGATGAGCGACTAAATCGAGATCGGGAAGATGCGATCCCAGATAAGTACCCATGTTTATGATTAATACCGCAGTCTATTATTGTTATTATGGAATCGTTTTGCTCAAAGTTTGTGTGATTGAAAATATTTTGAATGCTTTGTTATGACCGTTGATTGCGCGTATCAACGGCCGTAATCGCTAGATCTGGACTGCAGTCGATCAGGTCAGAGCGATTATGTCTGATTGTCGTGATCTAAATATCATGAGATACGCTATGCTTTTACATGACTCATACCGCAATGTTAAATGAGTCATTGTTTTTAGATAGGGTATGCCGGATTGATGATCATATTTTATTTCAAGTCATTTTTCTAGATGAATGATGGTGTGAATGATGATTTAATGAAACTGTGAGTTTTAATGATAGAAAAGGGGTACGAATCTGGGGTAGCATATTCCTTGATCTCATTTTAATATTGTTCGTAGATTTATCAGTAATTAATTGTTTAGATTAATTTATTTTTCTGCATTTAGGAAAAGTGTGTTAAGTTTTTGGTAAAATTGAATCTGCCCTTTGGTACTTCCTTAGGGACGTTTTTAAAATCTCTAAAAAAATTAATTAAAAATTCACGTTTCCCTGTGGGTTCGACACCCCTGTTCTTGCCATACTGCAATAGATCTTGTGCACTTGCAAGGGTTACATTCTAAATCGATCAAGTTTTTGGCGCCGCTGCCGGGGAAATCGGTGAAATTTTGATTAATTCAGATAGGGATTTTTCTGTTTTGAGTGTTTAAAAAAAAAAAAAAAAAAAAAAAAAAAAAAAATTTATTTCCCTTATTTTTCTCTCTTTGATAAGATTTTGTGGAGTCTTTTTAGGAAGTTTAGATTTTTAGGATACCTTCCTTAGGAAATTTAGGAAGTAGAGATTTTTAGGACTTCTTATTTTAGATTTGGTAGGACTCTTTTTCCTTATTTTCCTCTTTTAGATATTTTTAGGATTTTCTAAATTTAGTCATTAACTTTTGTGGGACTTTTGTTTTAGGATTTTTAGGAATCTTTCATTCTTCTCCTTATTTTTCTCTTTTAGGAAAGATTTTATAGGATTTTCAATTTTAATTTTTAATTTTCGAATTTAATTTAAAAAAAAAAAATTAAAATTAAAATTAAAAAAAAATTTTAATTCGAATTAAAAAAAAAAAAAAAAAAAAAAAAAAAAAAAAATAAATAAATTTAATTAATTAATTAATTAATTTAAATTTGAATTTTAATTTTAATTTGAATATAAAAATAAAAAAAAATAAAAAAAATTAATTTAAATTCGAATTTTAATTAAAAAAAAAAAAAAAAAAGAAGAAATCTTTCCTGCTGATATTGGCTACTGTTTATCATCTTTGTTTAAATCGTTTGAAGCAGAATTTTGTGGGTTTGTTGTGGATTCTTCAACCCTGTTTGTGAGTGTTGGTGTATGAGCTTTACTCGTTCTCATCACCCACATCTGCTACCGTTTAATCTTGAGATCGAAAGAGCTTGTAGAGAGAATCGAAGAGTCCAGAGGAATCAATATCAACAAACTGAGACCATGGCAGACCAAAGGCAAGAGAGAGATGAGAATAACAACAATGGGAATGTCAATAATGGAAATAATAGGAACAATAATTTTGATGAGGGCCCTAGAACAGTGGAGTATTATAACGATCCTGGTTTTTACGAGGATCAGGAATGTATTATGCATGCTCCCATTCCAGGGAACCACTATGAATTCAAATCAGCAATGATTCAAATGCTACCAATTTTCCATGGGTTAGCAAATGAAAATCCACACGTTCACTTAAATGAATTCACTGGGGTATGCAAAATGTTCAGAGTCCACAATGTCACTGATGAGATAGCGAAGCTCCGACTCTTTCCGTTCTCTTTAAGAGATAAGGCAAAAACATGGTTCTATACCTTAGAACCACAATCTATTCGAGTTAGCCGCATCGTGGGTTCCTTAAAAATATTTTCCCATGACTAAGGCCATTGAATTGCGTCGGAAGATCCGGTTCTTTTCCCAACAACCTCTGAAACATTCCATGAATGTTGGGAGCGTTTAAGGAATTGATCGAAGTTGCCCAAATCATCAAGTTCCAAGGTGGCAACAAGTCCAAAGTTTTACAATGGGTGATTCTCAAGAGAGACGCATGGTTGATGCATCTTGTGGTGGATCTTGTGCCACGAAAGAAGTCATTTAATTGTGGGCATTGTTTGAAAAGTTATATCAAACTTCGATACAAAGTGAGACACTGGGGCGAACCAACTTGAACCTGGCACCTAAATCTCATGTGTTGACAAAAGACGGATTGTACGATGTCAACAATAATGCCTCAGATCTCTCAACAAAGTTTGACATGCTGTCCAAACAGATGAACATGTTGTTAGCTGCTACCAAGCAAGCTAAAGCTCCTGTCACCCCCACAGTGTGTTCAATTTGTGACCACCCAGGTCATATGGCTAATGAGTGCCCTACTACCTTGTCATTCTTCCCTGATGAACCTAATCCTCAAGAGCAGGTAAATGTGACTCAATCTTATCAGCGGCAGGGTAGAAACATGTACTCCAATACCTACAGATCTGAGAGCATTTTATTGTAGAGCGAGTTTTATTGCAATGTAAATGTTGTTTCTATGGATTTAATTAGATTTATAGTTTCTTTGGTTTCATTTGGTGGTCGATCGAATTTGTGTAGAGGAGTCTGTTGATCAGCTCACCCACTTAACTGGTAGACCTCTTGGATACCATCTGAACTCTCTAGATCTGATATCCCTATAGTTTATTGTGTCTGTGACCTGAAAATTATAGCATCTGTAGTGGTTTTAATGCTCTGGTTGAAACCTTTGGTTTGGAGGAATTCCATAGGATGATCTGTGACTATTAAAGTGGATAGATCATAACCTTAGGAGCAGTCCAATCTCTAGTTTCAATTAGATTCTTCTACCATAGACCTTTGGATCGGATGAAGTCTATAGGATGGTTTGTGACCATTAAAGTGGACAGACCATAGCCTTAAGATCGCTTAAATCTTTGGTTTAGAGGAAACTTCTACCTAATGTGCTTGCGCCCAAGAGGATTTGTGTGCTTTGAAACCCTTGTAACATAATCAGCTCAACCTGATCACAATGAGACCAATCTCCAAGCTGCTCTTCTCCATTTTTTGTTTTTAAACCCTTCCATTTGCAAGATCTAAATCTCTGGACTCGATCTCAGTAGTTTTCATTTCAAGTATAGTTTAGTTCAAGTGACAACCCTGTTTAACCTCTCCCCTTTTTCTTAGCTTCCTCAGCATTAGTTAGGTGCGGATCTCCATGATCTGGAGATTTACCATATTTTAAACTCACCTCCCTGTGGACATTCCCTTACTTATTAAAACTTGCTACAAAGAACCTTGTATCTTGCAGGCCTAGGATATTCTAGATGTGTTGAATCCATCCCCTATTTTACTATCATTACACAATAAATCAGCACATTGAAATACCCCAACAGACTGGCCCCATCATTTTTCTTATTTCTTATCATATCCTAACATTGAACGCCGGCCCATAGTAGTGGCACGGGATCATCACCCCCGGTCTTTGAACTAAAGAAAACTTAAAAAAAAAAAGAAGAAAAGCTTTGAAAAATTAAAATTGAACCAAGTTAGGAAATCAATTTGTTTTTTACGGGGTATATTTTCAAAGGGTTGGGTTTAGGCACACATACAACCACCCGGGTCTTAGTATGGCGGTAGACCCTTAGTGGTGATGATCCAGAAAAATCCCAGCCCACCTAGATCTGAGAAGGCGCTTGCGCCGGAGGTATATCGGATGGGTTACCATTCCAAAGCTTAAAACCCTTGGGAGCGTGCTAACGAGTTATGCCGGACTCAAATTCTTTAGGTGCGGTGAGGAGAGAATCGATCACCAAAAAAAAAATAGCTCAATTCCCGGAAGCATAGCTTCCACAAAAACCAAAAAAAGAGACTCATTTCGGGTGTTGGTGCCTGCTGTCATCAAATCTGGAGCAGCACTTTTTGCCTGGTGCAAGTATTAGTTGCACCAGTGAAAAAAGCTGGAATTTATAACTAGCGCAACTAATAGTTGCGCCAGCTTTAAAATCCCAAAATTTACCTTGGCGCAACTAATAGTTGCACTAGTGTAAAAAAAGGGTCTTGCTACCTGGGTGCGTGTATTAGTTGCGCTAGGTCTATTCTGCACAGCACAACTTGAATCCGTGGCCTTTTTCACCTCTCGAGTCCCTGGATCAGTGCACTTAGTGCCTTGTTTGGGCCCCACCATCTCCGACGCCCAATACGCCCCCACCGGTCAAAAGAAGGCAACTTCTTTTTGGCTCATTCTGGGGGATCAAGTTGTTTGCCTTGATTTCCGTGCCTTCAATAGATCGAAGGTTCTCCTTTGATTCTTTCGAAGTGCATTGGAGTCATCGCCGTGGGTCTTGAATTAGGGTACGAAAGCCACCCGAAAAGGGAATTCCAAGGCCTCGAAACCTTTATTTTTTAAAAAACTTTTTCCAAAAATAAAAATAAAATAAAAAAAGCAAATAAAAACCCAAAAAAAATAGTTTGTGGTGCCCACACAACGGCATCATCTTGCCCTCCGCTGTCCCGTAGGGGAAGAAGGAGGAGAATTTTTGGGCCTTATCCAAGGCACCCTTACCCAACCCGTTCCTGTATAATGTCGTGGGTAGTGGACCCAGCTTACACCGATCCAGACTCATCCCCGCCAACCCACTCCCATTCGAAAGAAGTTTTTTCCACCATCCCCCTCACCCAACCCCTCTTTACAGTTACCGGCTCATTTGGCGCCCCCATTTTCCCAACCACTACCCCTCAAAATATCCAAAATCACCCCCGCATTCCTCGTCTTTTACCCAAACCATGCCCATTCTCCCTCCCATATCCATGCCCAATCCAACACCTTTCCCATCCACATTCATGACAAACCCAACCCCTTTTTCCCAATCCACATCCATACCCCATTTTCCACCTTCCCCCTATAGGCCCGATCCACCCACATTCACATACACCACTTCTGCCCTATTCGATCCCCCACAAGTCCCTCCATCTACCCAGGTCATGCCCATTTTTATCGGGGCCACACCCAGTTTTTCCCAAACACCCACACTTTACCCTTCATCATCCCCTTTGCCAATGCCCCATCCCATTCCTTCAATCCATCCCATATCCCATCACTTACCATGGCCATGCCCAATCTTCCCTCCACCTCCATCCCATCCATACCCAATCATCCCTTAAATCTGTCATCCACATCCAATCCTCCTTCCATGACCATGATGGAGGAGATGTTCCAAGCCTACTCCATATTGAAGGCTTCTCAAAACACCTCCCCTCCTTCAAACCCTGTGTCCCTAAACCCATCTCACACCCTAACCAATCTCCATGCCTCACTCCCCAATGACCCCCATCAACCCCCCATAATCAACACCATCTAAACCCCCATTTCCCACATGCCCCAAGGCCCCATGGCCCAACTTCCCACTACCCATACACCCCAAGGCCAAATGGCACAATCTCCAACCTCCCACATACCCCAACGCCCATTAGCCCAAACCCCCTTTTCCCATATATCCCAGGGCCCCATGGCCCAATACCCCACCACCCAAACCTACCCAAGGCCCACGGCCTAGACCCATCAAGGCCCATTGGGCTAAATTCATCAAGGGCCCACAATCCAAACCCACTAAGGGCCCATGGCCCAAACCTACCCATAGCCCAGACCCACCAAGGGCCCACAACCCAGACCCATCTAGGGCCCATGGCCCAAACCTCACCAGGGCCCATAGCCCAAACCCATCAAGGACCCTTGGCACAAACCCATAAGGGCCCATGGCCCAGACCTACCACGGGCCCATGGCCCAAACTCATCACCCAAAATGACCAAAGCTTTATGGCCCAAACCCAAACCCAAACCCCACACTCATACCTTCCACAATACCCCAATATTTCACCCAACCTTCACGGTTGGGTTAAACCCATGCTGTCCCCCAAACCCAATTTTCCCATGGCCCCACACCCCAAGGCCATCTCCAAGCCTTCCCCCATACCCAATGGCCCCATCAGGCCCCACCTCAAAACCAAATTCTCATCACCCAACAAACCTTCCCTCACCCCCAATGGGCTCACCCAACCCCCACTCACGTCATTACCATCCAACCCGTATAACAACAACAAGAGAATCTCGCCCTCATAGCACATTATGCCGACCAGATGATGAGGAGGACGAGATTAGGATTAGCAGGGCCTATGTTGGGGCATTGACCAGCCTTATCCCTCCTCCCATAATTTCCCACTCCCTGGTGGCCCAGAGTGAAGTCCAACTAACGGCCGAGAAAGCGGCCCCTGTATCGAAAGAGTGTGAGTAGCTGAAAGAACAGTTGGACAAAATACAAAAGTAGCTGATGAAAATGGGTGGCTGAAATCCACGCCACAAACTTCATGCTTTTATGTCTATTCGCTGAGGTCCCCCTGACCCCCAAATTTAAAATGCCGGCCTTCGAAAAATATAATGGCACTGGCAATCCTATTGCATACTTGAAGTCCTACTGTGGGGACATGTGCCAATACGAAGGAGACGAAAGACTCCTAATAAAAGTCTTTCAGAAGAGTCTAACTGGTCAGGCTTTGAGATGGTTCACATCTTTAGAACCATCCATGATAAAAATGGGGAGGGACTTGATGCACCTCTTTCAAGAACAATATGTCTACAATATACACATTAAGCCGCGTAAGTCAGACTTGGCCTGTTTGAAACAGAACCAGAATGAGACCTTCAGCGACTACTTGGGGCGTTGGAGAGCACTGGCAGCTCAAGTCAGAACCAGGATACCTGATGATGAGTAGATAGAGATGATCTTAAAAAATACTCTTTCAGTGATCTCGAACTTCTTTTACCGACCGGTGAGAAATGCTAATCGATGAGGATGCCATCGTGAAGGCCGTCGAGTAAGAACATGCCAAGTGGACCCGGTGGAGTTAAGAGGTTTTCGGACCAAAGAAACGATAAAGAACTGGGGCCGATGTCCAGAACATTGCCAATACCAGGCCAAATAATAATACAATCCCGTTTCAATTTCAGGCTGCCCCGTTAGCACTAGCTAGGCCTGAGCAAATGCAGAGAATAGGGAATGATGGAATGCAAATGACTCCGGAGCAAAGGAGAGCCCGTTACGATCGAGTTTTCACGCCCCTAGGGCAACCGTTGAGTGTACTTCTCCCTTTGTTAGTGAAAAAAAGATTAGTCACTATTCGTCAACCGCAACCTCCTCCCCATCCAATCCCAAAGAACTATGACCCGAATACACATTGAAATTTTCATCAGGGTTCGGGTCACTCAACTGATCGCTGCTTCCCATTGAAGCACGCGATCCAAGATTTGATCGATGTCGAGAAAATATTCCCCCTGCACCTTCTCAGCATGTAAATATTCACTAGGTGCCACTACCCCCACATCCTACCGGAGGAGCAGGTCCCAGACCCACCGTCGGAATGATAGAAAATGAAGAGGAGTTTGAGTTTGATCCGTCTGATTGCATCAATGATCGAGAGAGTTATATAGCACTGTTGTCAAGAAACATTGAAGAGAGGAATATCAGGGTAATTGAACCCCATAATTTGTCAGAATATTTCCCCAACCCGCAAATTGAACCCTTAGATCTCAGGGCATACTTTCCATCCACCACACCCGTCAATTATGTACATATCAATGCATACCAACCAACACCACTCCCATCAATTACCCAATAAGCCATCGGGCCCCCAATTCCATGCTCGCACCTGTCAATTATCAATGGCCTGCGCCCATCCCCTCACCCCAAGTTCATCCACCAGTTGACTCCACCACCGGTCAATTACCTAATGGCCCATCAAACCCCCCATCTCCCACCAGCACCTACCAGCTATCAATGGCCTACTTTTTCCTCCTTCCCCCAATTACCACCACCATCAAGCTTCATCACCCCTCTTTGGCCCAAATTTTCCACCCAACCCACTACCACAGAAATAAATCAGGTGTTGCCCACACCTCCTGAGCCCGCAATACAAGTGCCTCAAGTACCAACAGCCATACCTTCCCAGCTCTCGGGACCAGCCTATGATCCTTATCAAGTCCCGCTAAGCTACAAGCAAACAAATGTCAATGCCGGTAGTAGCAGTAGAGAAGGGGCAATAGATTTTGTTACCAGGTTAGGGAGGATGTCGAAATAGCCAGAAGCGCCAGTAGTAGCACAAGTCCAACCAGAGGGGAAGAAAGACAGCGCTGTGAACCCCTTCGAAAAAATGAGTCGAGAATATATACTAGAGACTCAACTGAGAAGAATGTCTGCCCATATAACCGTCTGGGATCTGTTGATGACATCCCCACTCCATTTTCAAGCATTAATGGGGGCATTAAAAAATAGGCATGTATCACTCAAAGTTAGCCCAGATGAAGTCAGGAAGATAATTGGGTAAGTGATGGCTCCGAATGCCATCTCGTTTTCTGATGCTGATCTACCTGAGGAAGGATGTAGCCACTCAAAGTCTTTGAACATAATCGTTGAGTCTGGAAATATGGTCATTCGCCTGGTTTTGATTGATAATGGGTCCGCATTGAACATATGCCCGTTAAGAACCGCCACCAAGATCGGTATCCATGCATGTTAAGGCCCACCAGGATCAGCGCTAGAGGGTTTGACAATATCAGAAGAGAAATAATGGGAGAAGTTGATCTTGAGCTGCTGATAGGGCCAATGACCTTTTCCATCTTGTTTCAAGTAATGGATATTAAATCCTTGTTCAATCTGTTGTTAGGGCGCCCGAGGCTGCACGAGGTCGGAGCCATACCTTCCACTTTGCACCAAAAACTCAAGTTTGTGTTGGGGCACAAGATCATCATGATCAATGGAGATGGGCATAGTGAGAAAGAAAAGGCCGCTAATAGCATCGAAAAACCCAATATGTTGGATGTGCCACACACTGCTGAGGACGTTGATCTCCACAATTTTTAATAAGAGGTATCAACAATACTCCCGGAGCCCATGGAGGGCATCATGCCTAAAACAGGAGGCGGTATGGTAGCAGTAGTGGTTATGCTCTAAAAGTGGGGCTATTAGAGAGGTAGAGGGCTTGGGCCTAGATTACAGGACAGAAGAGAGCCAGTTATTGCTAAGAGACAGAAAGTAAGATTTGGGCTAGGTTACAAGCCCACAGAGAAAGAGGTTCAAGAGGCTAAAGAGAAAACTAGGGTCGCTGCAGCTGCAATAGCTGGAGGAATCAATATAGAAGAGATCGCCCTAGGCCGCACATTAGGGAATCCTTTCTCAGCGTTGGGGTCTTAAAGATCGATCGAAATGGGGTAACCCATTTGACCCCACACAAACGCACAGCCCCAATAAATCCCAGCAATCCCCAGATCTCCCTTCCCAGCCTGGAAATAGATTTGGTTGCGTTGTCCCTCTTCGAGGAACGACGGCCAGTACCTGGACAAACACCCCCTATTGTAAATCACTACAAAATGGTATTGACATTAGAGGACATCATCTCAGACGAATTGGGGATCAATATGATGGAGGCTGAATCCAATAAGCCATATCAGTCATCACCCTCCATCCCAATAGGTAGCGGCCCCTCAGTGAATCGGGCATCTTACCCCAAACCCCGGAAGGTGGAGTGGCCTAAAGTTTGCACTGTTTCCAAAAAAAACAACTTATAAAAGTGAGATAAGCCTCATGGTGCAATACCTTGTATATATAGTAACCTGCCTTGCCAAGGGTCCGTCTTCAAAGAAAACAAAAATCTCAAAAACATGAAAAAAATACAAAATCCCAAAAACATTGAAAAAATCCAAAGTCCAAAAATATCGTCATTTAAAATTCCAAAAAAAGTCCCACAAAATGATGCTTTAACTGAAATACCCGTCACACATAAAATCAACCACTTTCCTATAGAAATACAAGAAGATGTAGGAGTTACGAGTCTGGACGAGGATAGTCCTTTGGAGGAGCTCCCCAATGAGCTCTTTGACCGGTTTACCAAATTTGAGCATGGCCCTACCCCGATCGTCGAAGAAACAAAAGATATCAATTTAGGGATTGAGGAGATTCCCAGAATGACAAGATCAGAACGTCGCTGTCTCCTGAAGAAAGAAAAGGCATGATCGACTTCCTTCAGTCATACCAAGACATTTTTACCTGGTCGTACGAGGACATGCCTGGTTTGGATACCGATTTGGTCGAGCATGAGTTGCCCCTCTACCCTGATATGAAGCCAGTCAAGCAGAACCTGAGATGTCTCTGACTCGAGTGGATGTTGAAAGTCAAAGACGAGGTCATCAAGTAGTATGATGCAGGGTTTCTCATGGTATCCAAATACCCATAGTGGCTAGCTAATATCGTGCCTGTATCGAAGAAAGATGGAAAGGGTCGCATGTGTATCAATTTTTGAAATTTGAACAAGGCGAGCCCAAAGGACGATTTCCCACTGCCACACATCGACATCTTGATCGATAACACTGCTAAGCACGGGATGCTTTCCTTCATGGATGAATTTTTAGGATATAATCAGATCAAGATGGCAGAGGTTGATCGTAAAAAGACAATGTTCATTACCCCCTAGGGAACCTTTTGCTATCGAATCATGCCGTTTAGGCTAAAGAATGTTGGTGCAACATACCAAAGAGCTATGACTGTGTTGTTTAACGATATGATACACTGAGAAATTGAAGTATATGTCAATGATATGATAGCCAAGTCACCGGAGCGAAGCGATCACTTGATAAACCTTCAGAAGCTGTTTGAGAGGCTTAAAAAGTACAGGTTACGTCTGAATCCACATAAGTGCGCTTTTGGTGCTATGTCCGAAAAATTGTTAGGATTCATCGTCAGTAGGAGAGGGATCGAGGTCGACCCTGTCAAGGTCAAAGCTATCACTGAAATGCCGCCACAGTCTACTGAGAAGCAAATTAGAGGGTTCTTGGGCAGAATACAATATATCAGTTAGTTCATTGCACAACTAACTCCAATCTTCATGCCGATTTTCAAACTACTAAGGAAGAACTTGCCCGTTGAATGGAACAACGACTGTCAGGCAGCGTTCGATAAAATTAAAGGCTACCTCCTTAACCCACCTGTGTTGGTACCACCCGAGCCAGGGAGACCACTCTTAATTTATCTCTCCATGATGGAAATCTCGATGGGATGTGTCTTAGGGCAGCATGACGAGACAGGAAGAAGAGAACAGGCCATTTACTATCTAAGCAAGAAGTTTACTGATTATGAAACACGCTATTCTCATCTGGAGAAAGCATGCCTGGCTCTTTTATGGGCTACTCAGAAGCTCTGCCATTACTTTCTATCTTAGGCCGTTCTACTCTTAGCCTGAATGGATCCATTAAAATACCTGTTTGAGAAGTCGACCCTCACTGGATGGACTGTGCGCTGGCAGCTTTTATTATCTGAGTTGGACATCATGTACTTCACTCAGAAGTCGATTAAAGGGCACGAACTAGCCGATCATCTCGCCGACAATCCTTTGCCAGACTATGAGCCTTTGAGAACTTAATTCCTTGATGAGTACATCCTTTTTATGATAGAAGACGATACAGAAGAAGCAGAAGAATCGTGGGCAATGCACTTTGACGGGGCAGTAAATGCTGAGGGTCAGAGAGTTGGTGCCATTCTGATTTCGCCGAAAGGATCCCATGTACCAATTTTCATCAAGCTCAACTTCCCTTGCACTAACAACATGGCTGAGTATGAGGCTTGTGCCGCTGGTCTGCAGGCGGCTCTCGATCTGAATGTAACTCATCTCCGAGTGTTTGGCGATTCACAGTTGATCATATGCTAGACGAATAGGGATTGGAAGATGAAAGATGAGATACTAATCCCTTATCATGAACACCTCGAGGATCTGATAGCTTGCTTCCAAGATGTGACATTCTCATATGTCCCCCGGATAAGGAACCATTTTACCGATGCACTAACAACTTTGGCATCAATGATAGAAATCCCGTATGGTGCTGAGATGAAGCCGATCATGATCGAGCAGAGAAGTCAGCCGACCTTCTACCTAAAGATTGAGGAATCTTTAAAGCCTGATGATGAGCCACCTTGGTTCTCAGATATCAAGAATTTCCTCGAGACACTAACTTTCCCTGAGGGTACGTTGAAGACAGACCAACGAACCATTCAACGTTTAGCGGCAGGCTACGTCATTTGCGGGGAATGCCTTTACAAGCGATCCTACAACAACATTTTATTCAGGTGCCTTACTGAAAGTGAAGCGACCAACATCATGAAGGAGATCCACGAAGGAGTATGCGGAGCCCACGTCAGCGGTCACATGCTTGCTAAGAAAATTCTATGACAAGGATAGTTTTGGACCACTATGGAATCGGATTGTTGCAAACATGTTCAGAAATGCTACAAGTGTCAAGAACACTCAAGTTTGATACATTCTCCTACCATCGATCTACATTGCATGACCACTCCTTGGCCATTTGCTATTTGGGGCCTTGACATCGTCGGAATGATTAGCCTAAAAGCATCAAACGGACATTGGTTCATCCTCGTTTCCATTGAATACTTTACCAAGTTGGTAGAAGTAGCATCATATGCCAACATCACGGCCAGTCACGTCGAGAAGTTTCTCTAGAGCAATATTGTGTGCCGATTTGGAGTACCAAAGATATCATCATGGACAACAGCACAAATTTTGCAAATAAGCGTATCTGAGTCTTCTGTGAGCAATACAAAATCAAGCACCATCGCTTGTCACCTTATCAGCCTCAAACGAATGGAGCTGTGGAAGCTGAGAACAAGACGGTCATCCACATCCTCGAGAAAATGGACGTCACCCATCAAGACTAGAGCGAAATGCTACCATTTGCCATATGGGCCTATAGAACATCGATCTATACCGCTATAAGGGAAACACCATTCTCCCTTGTATATGGAACTGAGGCTATCCTACCAGTTGAGGTTGAGGTACCCTCACTCCGAATCCGCATGGAATCTGGCTTACCCAAAGTAGAGAGAGAAATCCCGCTTTGAACAATTCAATCTATTGGATGAGAAGAGACTCCTAGCCTTGTGTCACACTCAAGTGTACCAGGAGCAAATTGCACGCGCTTACAATAAATGTGTCCGCAGTCGAGATCTAAAGGTAGGGGATACTGTGCTAAAGAAGATCTTCCCATCCCTCCACGCTGATCCGAGAGGAAAGTTCAAGCCGAACTGGGAAGGACCTTACGTCGTTCGAGAGGTGCTACCGGGATACGCCATCCGCCTCGCCACCATGGACGGAGATCATCTTCCTGAGCCCATCAACGCTAGATATGTCCGACGGTTCTACTCTTAGTCTTTCGCGATAAGGTAAGTATTGGTGAAACAGATACGTGACTGCTTAAGAACCATCCAAAAGAGGCCATCATTTCAAACATAGTAGCAAAAAAACATCCCTGAAAATGATGATATCCTTTGCTATCCCATTTGAGCCTGATCCTTTCTTTTAATAACCCCCTTCTCCAAAAAAAAATGTGTGTGTACATATACAAAAAAGGGAAGTAAAGCTACCATCAAAATCTAAAAAAATTGAAAAAGCAAAACCTCAAAAAGAGATTGCCTAAAATGGAGCAAAAAGGAAGAAAAAATAATGTAGAAGAATCACGGGGCGTGTATAGTAAAACCCCCAAGGAAGAAAGTATGCTGAGAAAACTGAGTCGTATCAAGGAAACCCTTTTAGCCCAGCATGCCTTCAAATCCTAACCTAACCCATGGCTAAGCTACACCCTGAAGAAAGCCCTCTTTTAGGTTCACAAGAGGTCATAATATTTGTTAAGTCAACACAGGTCGAGTTGTGAGACGACACCAGAACCCCGTCCAGCCGGCTATGATGGAATCGACGTCTATGTCGTGGCTGTTGAAAAAAATAATGATGAAAGAAATAAAAAGAATAAAAAAAATAAAAAATAAAAATAAATATAATAATAAAAATACAAGCTCAAAGCAAGATGGACTTGATGAAAATCCGAAAGGGCGCTAGGGGTAAAAGCAGCGAGTTTGTGCAGACCAGGTGAAAACTCGAAAGGGCGCTTAGGGTAAGAGAGCTAAAACCATGGACGTGGTGAAAACCTGAAAGGGCACCACGGGTAAAAATGGAGATAAAATAAAAAGTGAAAAGAAAAAGAAAAAGAAAAGAAAGGTTTGATTTAAATGATTAATGCTAGAGGAGCCCTCTTGGTTACATTCCCTGATCCCTTTTTGGGACCGCTCATGCTAGTTCAAGACGGGTCCAGACCAGAATTGTCACTGTAAAAACTGCTTTGTCAAATGTATGACCCGAGGCAAGAAGAAAGGTTTGACTCAGTCCAAAGGGATGGGCGTTCTGGCCTTGGTAAGACTGTTGAAACTCTTTTAGAACCAACCAGTAAAGGAGGGGTTCGACCATGCTCAAAAGAGGACCCAGGGTTTCACAAGGTGATTAAGGCACCGCACCAAAAAAATATATATACACAAAACAAAACCAAAAAAAAAAAAGCCAAAAGATCTGTGTAGATATATATAATAAACTACCTTTCATTTACAAAATGCACCGCTTACACCACATCCCAAAAAATGGTCGGTGTGATGACTAGTGTGCTTTCCCTTTTTACAAATAACAATAAAAACAACAAAAACATAAAGGAAATATGTATAGCAAAAAAATGTGTGTATCTGTAAAGGGGTTTTATGCCCCTTTCCTGTGTATCTGATCTATGCAAAAAGTTATGTGTGCACGAAGGAGTTAGCGGCCCAGCTCGTGCTTTAATGCGCTAATCTCAGCACGAAGGTCGTCTTCCTAGACGTTCCGCTCGGTCAGCTAGCGACCATGCAGGTTCTTATGCCTCTTCCGAGAAGAGTTGGCGGCTCCAAAAGCGATGCTCAGTGATTCCTTCAAACGGAGGACCTCGCTCTCTGCTGTTTTTGCTCTAACTTTTTCTTGTACCAAAAGTTCTTACAGGATCCTCTTCTCGTCCACAAGTAGCTCTATATGGGCTCGGAGTGCCGTCTCTTTCTTTGGCCAGGGGCCTCCAGTATCAATGATCTCTGCCAAATCTCGACCATCAGCAACAGGCTGCTTAGTCAATAGCCAGGCCTCGTACTCAGAAGAAGTTTTAATCGAATCTCCCTGCTCAATATCACACATCAGCATCGACTGACGCATCTCCCAAAGAGCAGCAATCCGATCTATGTCTCCAGAGGACCCCTAGAAAAGATCAAATCACATAGAGGGGGACCTCACAGGGCACCTGCTGAGGGCAGCCAAATTGACGCAGTACTCGGATTGGGAAGTAGAAGGTACTGCCGGTCAATCCTTGGAGGGTAATGCCCTCATGGTCTCTACAGCGAACTATTGGGAAGGTCCGGTCCAACCAAGGAATCCTCCATGTCAACTCGGCACCGGTCAACCAAAGTTTTCGAGATGACATATCGCCCTGTGGAAGCAAATGGCACCTACCCAGAAAGCACTGAGCCACCTCACCTCAGGCAATATAAAAGCGGGGCACAGGCCCCAAGAAAGCAAGGTGCTCACCCAACCAGACTTGAAGCAACAAGGGGCACCCCCGAAGGCCCTCCACCTTGCCCAAAGCAAATGAATCAAGGCATCGATACAGCTTGGCGAGCACCAAATGCATCATGAATTGGCTTGCCTCCAGCTCCGTCAAAATGTCACAAATTGCCAATGAGAAGCTCTCCCCTCGATAAAAAATAAGATTTCAGAGATGAGACCGAGTGCTAGAGCTTTCACGTTAAAAATGTTCCTAACCGGAAATTTTCGGAGACTTTCGTCACCGAAAAGTTCTTTGAGGAATTTTAGCGAACACCTTGTCGGCCCCCCAATGAGACTTTTCTCATACTCAAGTTTCTTCAAACCAAGAGTAAGGTGGATGGATTTGGAGTAGCCCGGCAGAGGCATGACTCGAGCTGGCCGAGCAAGGCCTCCAAAGGATATCAAACGGAGAAGAAAAGTTAGACACTTATAACGACAACTCCTATCTTAGTCCTGAAGGATGGGAATGCCCCTGGGATATCCCTGCATCTCCCAACAATATCAACCTCACTACCAAGCATTCATATTCATCCTATCATACTACGAAATCTAAGGGAGAGAACTCACAACTCTAAAAAATCATCAATTGAGGCCGCCCAAAGAAGATGAGCTTCTGCAAGAACATCTCCAGCCTAGTTTTGAGGACGAGAGCTCACACGACTACAACCTCCAAACTCTTTTCAAAGACCGTACCCCCACCTTCATCACTCATCTAGAAGATCCCGCTCGACGAGGGCTACAAAAAAAAATGCTAAATTTAGAATGAGTCAATGTCATCTGAAGACTCTCATGAACGGCTCCAGCAGCCGTCACACATCTTGATTAGTTTAAAATTGTACCCTTGCAAGTGCACAAGATCTATTGAAGCAAGGTGAAATCAAGGGTGTCGAACCCACAAGGAAACATGAAATTTAATTAATTTCTAGAAGCGTAAAATGAACCTAAGGAAATATTAAAGGCAAGATCTTTGTTACGATAAAAATAAACAACTACACAAGCACAAATAAAAATATTTGAACAAAGCTTATGCAAGGAAAACAATGATTAATCAAACAATGAAGATAAGATGATCAAGGAATCCGCTAACCCTACATTTGTAATTTTTCTCCCAACAATCAATCATACAGTTCCATATCAAATTATTTGCTCTCATTTAACTGCAAGAAAAATGAATCATAAAGAGTGTGATTATTGATCTGACATACCCTATCCAAACACTATGAGTCATCCAATCATGGCATGAATCATGCGAAAGGCATAGTGCATCTCACATTCAAAATCACAGCAGTAAGAATCAATCATACGACATCCCAGACAGTTTGGACAGCTCCTCGAGGGTTGGGGTTAGCTCCCGCTTCCCAAAACGGAATACATGAAAATTCACATCCCAAAATGAAGCGGCAACGTAAAGGAGTTCCCACCGTGGAGGAACCTATAGAAAGGAAGGAAGGCAAGATAGCCCAAGGCGCTCCAAGTCGGAGAGCTCACTCTCATTCAAGCTCCCTAACCAGGCTGTTAGAAATTTGGGCCCCAAGCCCAAGGAAGGTGGTAAATTGGCTCCAGGCCCTCCACGTAAGGGAAGTTTGAAAGCAGGTCCATAAATGCACAAAGATCTTTTAAGAAGATAAAAATTGATGTATGGTGATGGACTTGCCTTGGAAAAGCAAGAGAAAAAAAGAACCGGTCAAAGAGGGCAAGTCAAACAAAAAAGAAGTGATTTTTAGACTAACTTAGGTATATAAGGATCCACTGCCCCCCAGGTTAAACAGGGCACAACTATTAGTTGTGCCAATGTTTTTCTCCCCCAGGTTAAGCCTGGCGCAACTAATAGTTATGCCAGTTGCTTTTTGCCACCATTTTTGCCTGGCGCAACGATTAGTTGCACCGGCACAGATTCCCTGGGACTTCAACCTGGCGTAACTAATAGTTGCGCCACACTACAGGTCCCCCCTCTTCAGCCATCTTGGGACCTAGCTATGGGGACTTACACCCCTTTTGTTTTTTTTACACCTCCTTTCACTAACAGTTTGGCAATTACTTTGTTTATTCATGTACAAGACTGATTCTACATCAAAGAATGCAACCCAAAAAGTCGCTTTCTGAGAGCATTTTGGCAAAACGCATCCTGCAGAGAAACATATCCGATACAAAGAAATCATGGCATAAAATCAGAGCTGAAACACTAAAAATATTTTCCAAACAATAAGGATCCAAGGTATAACATCAACCATCCCCAAAATGTTTAAACAAATCCAAATAAAATCCCAAAGAGTACTAAGTTTTCAAAACAAAAACTAGAAGCCTATTCCTTGCTCGCACCCTTTGATTTCTCGCGACGACGAGAGGAGCTCTGGAAGGTATGTATGTCCCCCACTCTAGACCACGCCTGCGAGATCCTAAGCGTGACTCTTTGGCACGGGCACGCTGCAAGGCACAATCAAAATCAAGAGTTAGGATCAGTTGAGGGACAAATGATAATGAAATGAATAAGAGAAGTAGAACAACAAGGCACTCACTGTCTCCACCTCCCTAAGCTCTGCAAGGTGACGATGATACTCCGCGTATTCCATGGCTGAGTTGAAGTCCTATGTTCAGAACGATACAACATCAGTTATCAGGACAATCTCAAAGGCATGTACAGAAGGAGGCTAAAATAGAGAGATTGAGCCACTAGAAGAATTACCCCTTGGAACACCTCAGGAGGAGGGACACGAGCCGCCTCAGCAGAAAGCTATGCTTGTTGATCCACGTCTGCACAGAGGCCTAAAAGGAAGCTATCATCCAGGCACCATAAGGTTTCATAGACCACGGGCGGATCGCTACCAGGGATACCAGCATGAGAGGTACCTGACGGACCAGCACCCGAAGAGCCCTCGCCCGAGGGACCCACACCAGAAGGGCCAGCACCAGAGGGATCTACCCCTGACATATCAGTTGCACACGCCCCACCTTAACCATTCGAATCATCCCCTGGAGTAAATTGTGAACAAAATAAAGATCCACTTAGAAGGGACGAAGGCCGAATTAAAGCATAAAGGGAACTAATCCAAGCTAAGAAGAATTACCTGACCGAGTGGGCCATATAATGTAAGAAAATTGGCGATAGGTACAAAGCGCGGCAAGATAAATCGATATGGCAGGCACTCATACCAAAGATGATAGTGCCCGGGCACATGGAGAGCATGGATGGGGAGCCCATTAATGAAGAAGGCTGCCGTAAGCTCCTTGATACAGCCAATGGGACACCAAACATCCATCGGAGGGTCCACAGGTATGGCATAGTAACCTTGGAACTGGTGCACCACTCACTCTCCCAAATAATAAAACTTGGCCCATGCTCCATAGAAGAAAATGACGCGATGATTGTTAAAAATGCAAGAGGGGCCTACAGCTGCTCAGTCCCAGAAGGGGGATGCAAGGTATGGGTCAGGGAGGATCTGTCCAAGCCAAAAAAAAAGAGGGGGGACACATCAATAAAAGGAGATTTTTGAGCTTAAACAAACAAAGTTGAAAAAGAGTTTTACCTGCTCAGGAACCATCAGGTCGAGTTAGGACCTTAGACCCATCTCCAAGTGCTTTAGGCCTACGTCACGTCGCTGGGCCTGATTCTAGTTGCTGAGTAGAGGATAGGTGAGCTCCTACGAGTGAAGAAGTGGGCGCCCAAGGTGAAAGTGGTGATATCCCCATACCTAAGAAGGGGTAGTACATAAGAGCAGGTCAGTAGCATATAAAGTCATTCAAAGAAAATGGCAAAGGACAAAGAACGAGAAATTACCTCCAAGGTGGCCCAAAAACCAACAACAGACTCTGAATCCCCGATCATGATCCGAGCCAAGTTGTACATCAGCCATGCATACCATGCCCCTCCCCAGCCATACCTGTGGATGTCACCCCAATTGTCCATCACACTCAGCAGGGCTAGGCTGACTCGGCCATCGCTCGCATTGGTGAAAAGGGTCTTACCAAGCAGGACCAAGAGAGTAATGCGGGCTAGGACGATCGCCCACTCTAGTGTGATGTAGAGCACCCTGTCTGGCTGACCCAGATCCACTAACTCATTAGGTGTATAAAGTGAGGTCAGGCAAGACATCTTGACCTTGGTGCCATGTGTCTGCCCGCGAGGGGGATAGGCCCCGATCAATCGAATGATGTCCTCTTGACTCGGCATCGTGAGATTAGATATCGGTATCCCCCTATCCTGATGTCGATAATCATGGCCCAATCGACGGGCGTCAAAGTCATCTTTGCATACGACATGTGAAAGGTCATCATCTCGGGGCGAAACCATTCAATCAGGACCTTCAGATAGGGGGCGTTAGCCCTCATGGCGGGGCAGGATAGAAACTCTCCAAAGCCTACCTATGCCAGCAAGACCTTCACTACGGGAGGGACATAGAGGTAGAAATCTTGGAAGTTGAGCCACCCACCACGGAATATAATATTGGGCAGGTCCTGCACTCAAAACAAAAAATGTGCATCAAATCACAGAGACAAAGCAAATTTGCATAATAAAAATAAATTGAACCTCTCTTTTACCTTGCCCACTATCTCGAAATTTGAAATGTGGGTATGCTGTTGGTGAAGGAGGCCGACCCGGGCGGCCTCGCCCTGCATCTCGAGCTATGGACCCGCTCAGATGAACTGCTCCCTCCGCGGGCCGTACACTATCTCAGGCCCCTCCTTGTGGCCCTCCTCAGGAATATGCTTACCCTCGCCTGACATGCTGGGGCAACAAAAGGCAATCATATTAGAACAGATCAGTGGTAAAGAACGGTTTTTGTGCTACAAACCAAGGGAAGGTAAGTATGCTCACCCTCTTTCTGTTCATTGTCAGGAAATAAAGATGCACACATACATAGGCAAGAAAAAAGAAGTAAAAAAAAAATCCCTTTTAGGTTGAAAATGCGAAAAAAATCCCCTCCTTTCTATCTTAAAATGTAAATTAAAAAAATAAAATAAACCCCCTTTCTTTGATGTTTAACAATAAAAGCCATTTAAAAAAAAAAAAAAAAAATCGTCATCAAAACCAAAGAGTCCTTCCTTTATGTCAAAAAAGGGGGGTTTTAGAAAAAAACAAACAAAAAAAAATGCTTTTCTTCATGGTTCATAAAATCAAAAAACAAAAAAAACAAACAAATAGAACCTTCTTTCAAAAAATCCCTCGCCTTATGTCCATAAAATCGAAACAAGCCCTCTTTTACAAAAAAACTAAAACCAAAAATATATATAAATCAATGCCTTAGTTTGCAAACAATAAATTTTATTTTTTTTTAGACGAAAAATCCTTTTCCTTAATTAATGATAAGAAAAAAAAAAAAAAGAAAAACACATTCCCCTTGATTAGTTTTCAATATATATAGGAACCAAAAATCATATTTTAATTAATTAACCTTTCAAAAAAAAAAAAACAAACAAACAAAAAACAAAAAAAAATTTCCTTTTTCCTAACTAGTTTTTAAAATAGTATCCTTGCATGGCATTCAAGATAAAAATAACCCCCCTTTTCAAAGCACAAATAAAAATAAAAACAAAAATTATTATTCTTTACATATATATATATATATATATTATGCATTAATAAAACCCATAAAACCACAAAATAAGGCATTATTCATAAAAAAATCATTCACACATCATCAATCAACATGCTTACAATGGAAATAAACTAATTTTCATCTAGGAATGCAAGATCATGATCATATTTGCAAGAAAAATAAAAGAAAATAGGTGTTAAATGGTTACCTCTTAGAAGAAAGGGGGTCTTTGATCTAGCGTGAGCCGACAATCGATCCACACAAGAAAAACAACGGGCAATGGGGCATGTGTAGAGGCAATGTAAAGGAACCCTAGGAGGAGTCGGTTTTCGGTGTCAAAAGGAAGAAGGGTGGAGAAAATTCAAAATAATGCCCCACCAGCTCGAACTCGGGCAGTTTAAATCCCTCCCCAGCCAAGCCTGGCACAACTAATAGTTGCGCCAAGCAAGATTTTGAGGCCCCTAGTGGCCTGGCGCAACTATTAGTTGCGTGAGGCACTTAGGTCGGGTCTTGGGCCTGGTACAGGCCAGATAAGAAGGCCAATTCCTCCGCTCCTTTTTGTTTATTTTGTCGCTCCCGGTAGATGCACGCGCTCCCAAGGCGGCATTTCGATCATCCTTCGACTTGCCAAGAAAGCCGTGCTAGAATAAAAGTAGACCGAGATCAATGAGCACCTCGGTCCTACACAGGAAAATATAAAGAAAAATCCAAAAAAGAATCCCCATAGAGAAGACAGAAGTATTCACGAAAAATAATAGGAAAAATCACATAGAAGAATAATTTGAAAAATCTCATAAAATCACATAAAATAATAGCTTCAAAATTCCAAAAAATCACATAAAATAGTTGAAAATTTCCAAAATATCACATAAAATAGTTGAAAATTCCCAAAAAAAGTCACATAAAATAATAGCTTCAAAATTCTAAAAAAATCACATAAAATAACAGTTGAAAAATTCAAAAAAAATAAAATGATAGAAAAATTAAAAGCAGATTTGTGCTTCCCCGCACAGACGCACAAGCATAAGGCGGTAAAATGTCAATATTTTATTAGCAATATAGCTGTGCCATATTAAAGTCCTAAGTTGAAGGTTCGCCTCGGATATTTGGATCCTACTTTAAGGTAGGAGCAATGGTGTTGGTCTCGGTCAAACAGTCAATGTTATGATCGAGTCAACTCCACTGCTAAATTTTTGCAATGAGTGCCCTGTTTTAGATCCATATGAACTTAAGTATCTTAAGCTTCGGATTTTCCATTGGAAAAGATCAATCGTTGGTTGAGACCAACCAGTCGAGAATGAAATTACGTATCAATCAAACTATGTGCAACCATGCATTCAGAAGGGTTCATTTCCCTTTTATTTTCTACAGGCTTAAAACTTTTATGGGCAACGATATCCCTATAAAGTGTACGCCATGTGTCTGAGTATCCGTATGATGGTCGTTTGTTCCCGTAAATTATACCCGGGTAGGTCCGGGTCGGGGTTTCCATCGCCTTTGTTATTGCTTACTGCCCCTGATGGGTGCATGATTATGCATAGTTAATTGATGTTTATGATCATTGTCAGCAGAGATCAGGATTGGATGTCCCTTTAGGGAGATGCCTCAATGTCTGGTTGGATCTATTCAAAGGTAGTTGAAGCTGGATACTCTTAGTCATGCTGATCAAGGGCATGCTTTCAAAAATGGCACGTCCTCCCCAAAAAGCGTTGTGGCAACTATTCACTTCGTTTGAGCAGTCATGCTAAATAAACTTCGCGATCGATGGGTTCGCCCAAAGACCTCGAACCCTGCTTTCAGTAGGGGCATGTGCGAACAGTCAGATGGGGTAATCAAATGCCTCCTAGGATTGGAGGCAAACTGTGGAGCCTTGCGTATGTTTACTTCGCACCTATCTTTGAATGTGGGTCGATCACTCCTCTTACTCATGAAGTTGTTGCATTCAGAATGAATTTTAAACATCAAATACCTTTAAAATCATCTCGAGAAGCGAATGTCATTCCCGACTATAGGGAGTTTGCAACTCATTCCACATCGGTTATGCCCAGTAATGTCACTAAGTGCTTGGGAACCGATTACCTCGAGAAACGAATGTTTAGCCTGACATCTAGGGCTTTCGTTTTCTCACCATGTTACTCGTTTAATATTTAAAGTTCGTTCTGAATACAGTGGACCCGTTAGTAATGCCTTGGGCCTCTTTGAATGTCTCTTTTCTTTGGCATTCGATCATTAGTGATAAGATACCAAAGAGCGGCATCTGTAGACACCCAAATTTGGCCCAAGGCCCGATCGAAACACCTTTTGAGAGAGGTGCACTTCCAAGCTTCTGATGACATGCATGGAACCTTTAGGAATCACCTTAGAACCCCTAAGAACCCTTCCAAACCTTTAGGGAATCACCTTAGATCCCTTAGGAACCCACCCCGAACCTTTAGAAATCAATCCCAACCCTTAGAACCCGTCCTGAACCTAAACCTAACACTATCAAGAAATGGATGAGGAGGGGCACATCGAGAGTAGCTACAGCCTTCTACTATGATCAAATCTCACACCATTGAAAAGTAGAAGTCGTCAGCTTTCCAACGGTCTAAGAATCGCCCCAATTAGAGGTATACAACAAAAGATATGGCAAACTGAGCCCGGAGGGCAGAAATGTAAGTTCATGTGGGCCCCCTAGGGATTTAAAGCAACTATTGCCTGGCACAACTAATAGTTGTGCCAGGCCAATTCTCCCAGATTTTAAGCCTGGCGCAACTAATAGTTGCGCCAAGGTTAAAGGTGGGGCCCACCCTCGCGAACCAACTTCCAGGC
Source organism: Chloranthus sessilifolius (assembly GCA_021018995.1). NCBI lineage: Eukaryota > Viridiplantae > Streptophyta > Magnoliopsida > Chloranthales > Chloranthaceae > Chloranthus > Chloranthus sessilifolius. Next base: position 16,369,111 of record CM037594.1, read on the forward strand.
ACTGTTTAAAACTGTTTTACTGCACATTTGCCTGGCGTAATTATTAGTTGCGCCAGGCATATGAATAGTAACCTCTGGATTTTGCCCCGAAAATCATGATTAGGGTTTGACTTGCTGACCACCTTGATCCTTGGTTATGTTTTGCTAGTTCTGTTACACCCATTCACTACCTATTTGCAACCCTTTAAGTGGCTTAAGGCCTCACCCCATCATCCACCATTGGAGGACCGTCTCACACATCTCAAGGCTCTAAAAACCTTAGGAATCCTTAGATTTGAGATTACCTAATTACTAACCCCAATTAGCACTTAAGTGGTCTCCTAATCCACCCATTTCCTATAAATAGAGACCCCCACCCCTTGGTTTAGGGGTTAAGAATTTTGCTTAAGAGGGAAAGAGCTCAACGTGAGAAGTTCTTCCTTCCTTTTGTGCACTATTTTCACCCAAATTCTAGAATCTCTCAACCTCATTTCAAGCTTGTTCTTGCATCCAAAACCCTTAGCCTAGGTGTGTGTGATCCCCTAGCCTCCCTTCCCTATCTCTTAGCTTCAAGCCTTAGGAGTTAGAACCTCATTTTCCACCATACAAGGCCTTCAAAAGGTCATCAAAGCAAGCCACACAAGGCTCTCCTACGGTGGTACAAGAGCCCAAGGGCTCCGACTCTACCCTTTCTTCTCCTAACTCTTTCTACCTCACTCCATCCTCCCATTTGTGCCGTTATGCCGCTGACTTTTCGGTAGGAACGGAGGGGCACAAATAGGATTCTAACCCCTTTTGGGCAAGAGGAAGCTATTTTTCTTTCTTTTGCTTCATTTTATTTTTGGCCATAAGTAGAGACCACGTTAAGCGGATTGATCGGGTGCCTAACACCTTTCCGATTGATAGCCAAAGCCCCTACCCAAGAGCCTTTGGTGTAGACCGGATTCAGAGTCATATTTTTAGCACTTTGGTGCTCATAAAAATGAACTAGGTTTCCCGGGACACCGAAAGCTCCGGGTGGCAACTTTATATTTTTTGTAAGCGAGCGCATCGCGACAACAGGATCGTCACAAATCCTTCGGTTGCACAGTTCCCTTTGACTTTGATTCCACTTTTCCCATCTCACCTCCACACATCAAGGACCAATTGAGCACTAAGAGTTTTTCATCCCTGATAAAATCCATTGTGGAGAATATTGGGCATGATTACACTCCCTTACCTGACTCTCCACAACCTACCCACTCATCCACCCCACCTTTGGCCATACCCACACTCCCCCATTCCAACCTATTCCATGAATCCAACCCACAACCCCTGTCACACATGATCCTTTACCCCATATCCTAAACCTTTTACTTTCTCTTCAATCCCAAGTGATGGCCAACACCTAAATCTAATCATCAATGGAGGCCACACTCCAAGCCATGAACTCTTCACTCCGAAGTCAATCTTCCCTGCCAACTAGTCTCTAAGCCATCCACTCCACCTTGACACTTTTAACCCAACCTCCCCAACAACCAGCCCTCACTCCTCCTACCTACACCGATAACTCTACTCAAACTAAACCTGAACTAGACCCTCAGCCTGACCCTATCTAACCTCCCACCATTCCCTTCCCTCTGCCAATCATCCTCCCACAATCCCAACCTAATCTCCCTCCTGTGGTAGCTACCTCCGATGCTACCACAGATGTGGAGGATAAAATCCCAACCCCAACCTCAACCTACCCAGTTCCTGAACTTCAATTTCCTCAGTCCATACTCCCAGCCTCCTCTTTTCCCCACCCCCTCCATACTCCAGCCTCCTCCATGTCATGCAACAGAATCCTTACCTCAAAAGGGATGTTGTGCGAGGAATGGCTGCCCTCCGCAGATCAATTGAGATGCCCTATGAAGCAAAGATCGAGCAAATGATTATGGATTACAACTGAGAATTATCGAAGATATCCAAGGGCTGGCAAAGCATTTTACTCCACTATGAAGCTGAAAAGCTCATTGCAGCCTCTGAGAAATCAAGAGCTGATGGATTAGAAGAGAGATTGGCTACCTCCAAAGCTCACAACAAGGCAGCCCAGGAATTGTATGATACTCAAGTTGCACTATTTGATAAAAAGATTGAAATTCTTGAAGGAAAAATTACTCACTTGATTGCTGGCAAGCCTGCCCAAGCCGTTGAGTTTGCCCTACAAATCAAAGAGGAGACAACTACCCTGTCTAAGGAGGTAGCTACTAAAGAGCAGACCAAGGCTTAGAAGAGAGTTGAGTAAGGGCTTATGCTGCTAAACAAGGATTCGCTGACATCTTCACCACTGACTCTGACTCTGACTCTGAGTAGTTTTAGTTTGTTTTTAGGATGTTTACCTAGTTTTATAGGCTTAGGTTTCCTTTGTATTTTTCTCCATCTTTTTGTACTATAATAGAATTTCTCTTTAGTCTATGTTACTGTGATTTTCTTGCAGTCTTTCTGCTTTCTTGTTTGCTTTCCTATCCTCATTTGTGTGTTTTGTTTACTACTAGTTCTTACTCTGTTTGTATATTGATGTTTTTTATTTAGCTGTAATTTAATTGTTTTGCTTTCCTTGCTTCTCTGTCTATGTTTTTATCCTGCTGCACATCCCTTTATCTTCCAAGCAGTGAGGACACTGCTCCTCATAGGTTTGGGGGTGTGGCAAGGTATGCCAATGGATAGTTAATGATAGTGCAGCAAGGTTTTAACATAAATTAAAATATTAATAATAATAATAATAATAATAATAATTTCACACCTGATATTTTATATAGAGGAAATTAAAAACTTTTTTTAAATGGAACATGCTATAGCTCTAACACTTTCATAAAGCAAATATCAGGTCTTTTTTTTTATAAAATGAGTGCTTAGTGAACTTAAGAAGAGAGGAGATTGTGAGGATATGCCCCAGAAATTTGATGGAAGACCATACCCAGTGAGATTTGGGCCTGAAATTTTTTTTCTTGAAGAGTATTTGGCAATTTCTTCTACTCTAAGGACTGATTGGATCTACCTCTGCTCACTAGAAGTTACGCAAATCCAAGTTGAAACAGCTTGACAGCATTCATGACATTTAGGACGCGAAGTAAGGTCATCCTTTGGATAGTTTGAGCTTAAAATTTTCCACCTTTGAATTGTCCTTGATACACACCATTTGAGCCTTAAAAATCATTCTTTGACAAAAACCAGAGTACTTGAACCCAAACCTCAATGACCTGACTCAGCCTGACCCTCACTCTAAGATTTCAGAAGGTAAAGGAGAAGAAGTTGAAGAAGGTGGCACTAGTTCAACATTTGGTGGAAAAGAGAAGAAAACACATCAAAGGGCAGTTGTGTATCAAAAGTACAGTTGTGGCATGCTAGCCCATAAAAAGAAAAATGTAGAAATATATAAAGCGCCTACAAAAAAGAAAAGAAAAATAGAAAAGCAAAACAAAAGAGTGAGAATGAGAAGTCATTTCGTTGAAAAATTGAAGAGAAGATTAGAAACTGGCCACTTCAAATCTGAAAATTCAAGTAGATGGAACTATGCGGAAATGAAGGTTGTGAAGTTGCAAATCACCTCCTTACCTTGTCGATTTCTCAATTTTGAATCCAATTCCACCCTTTTATTCATTGTAAACTTCACCCATAAGCCACATTACAACCCAATAAAAAGTCCTTATTGATCTAAAATTGATTGTGCTGTCATGTGGAGATGAGAATCTGTTTAATCAATGGTGAAAAAGAGTTAGAAAATTTCAGAAATTGGAGCAATGCCTATGCTCATGCTTGCAGCCCTATTCGAGGGCTGCAACTGCTCTTGAGCTATTGAATTGATGCACCCTTCTATTTTTATTAAGAGAGACAGCCCTGGTGAGTTTTAGGTCTGAAATTAGGATTGATGGGGCAGTATTAGAACGAGATTCTCAATTTGAGGGTAAGCTTTGCATTAGTTTTCTTACAAAAATACCTTGACATGAGCTGATTGATTACGAAGGAATTATAGCAGAATTGTAGTTTTAAACTGTCATGTTTTTGTTGAGGACCGTCTAAAACTAAATGGACAAGGTGTGGAATGAATTTTTATATTGCTTGAATTTTGTTTTAACATGCTGCACTAATATTAACTGAATCATTGGAGAAGTTTATGGGTAACTTCACTGTAAACCCTCAGGAGACTTCACTCCTCCACTAGGGATCACCTAGGGGTTTAAGAGGCTTGATACATATGCTAAATGCACCCGTGTTCCCTACGAAAGTGGCATTTACTTTTATAGGTTAGTTATTTTTATTTTCTCATTTGCTCAGGGACTAGCAAAGCTTAGGTTTGGGGGTGTGTTAAGCAGTAAAAAATACTATTTTTCACCTCCAAACTTGACCTTTGATGGACCCTTGAACTGACTAATAAGGTATTTTAAGTGTATTTTATAGATAAGCAATTAATTGTAGCTTAATGCAAAAACTCATTTAAAAGAGCCCAAGAAGCACTGTGCTACCAAATTGGAAAGGCCTGAGACCAAGTCTAGCTGCAAGGAAGAATGATTGAACCTACTAAGGGGTTGCTGAGTGTAGAACAAAGGAAGAACAACACACGAAAGATATGTGCCAGCTCGGGAAACAATGAAAATATGTTGTCGAGAGGTTCCATGAAGGTGTCGAGAGCTCCACAGCACCTGTCGAGAAGTACAAGATAACCTGCCGACAACTTACCTGAAGCAACATTCATTCTCACAAGGATTGAGCCAACCTGTTGAGCACTTCACTGAAGATTGTATAACCCGTCGACAGGTTGAGTATAACCTGTCGAGAGGATGAGTGTGGAACTGGGCAGAATGAAGAAATAAGCCTTTAATCCTATCAACAAGTTCAAATCAACCTCTCGAGATGTTCTCCCAAGTTGTTGACAGGATCTTCATTGACCTGTTGAGATGTGTCCAAACCTATCGAGAGCTACTTCAATCCTGTCGAGAAGTTTGCGAAGCTGTCGAAAGCCAATGCAACCTATCGATGTGAACAGAAAGCAAATCCAAAACTTGTCAAGAGGATCCTAGAACCTCTTGACACTCATTTTGGTAACTTCTCAACGCGTTTCTCCAGCAACTGCCACTTCTAGTATTCTGTGCACCAGTTCCAAAGCACTTCAGCGACCCCTGGGGGTATTTTTGGCACATAGTTGGGCACGAGTGGGAACCCTAACTACTTCACATGTATTTGCCAGTTGAAAGCCAATGGGAGAGAGCTTCTAGAAGAAAATCAGCTACATCAGCATAACATAATTATTCCCTTGCGCTCTGATTGGCTGAAACGGATCTGAGGACAGAGGAAGAGAGCATAAAAGCTTGAAGAAAATACAGAACAACCATCCAATGTTTGAGAGAACCAGAGCTTAGTGCGAGATCCATTTTTCCCTCCAAATTTTACCTCTTTCTTCCTCCTCCCATTCTCTCTTTAGCCAATCATGAGTGGCTAAATTCTTTTCAGTAGTTAAGGTAAGGTCTTGAGCTGTAATTTGAGAGATTCAGAGGATTATAAGAGAGTTTATATTGCACAGATTGTAGATTTGGGCATAATAATATTGTAAGTTTGTAATATAATTATGAATTTTAACGGTAATTCTGATCTACATTTAACTTTTTCATATTTGATTTCCATGAATTTGATACTCCTGCGGATGCTAGCCAGAAATGGGGAGCTGGTAGCCTAGCATCTACAACATCTACAATAGTTTTCCTGTTCCAATCAAAATCAATAGATTGGAGTAATCCCGGGGATGAACTGTATCTAGTAGAAGGGCAGATCATAAACTTAGGACTGTATCCAGTAGAAGGGCATAGCCTAACCTCAGGATTGCCTTGATCCATTGGTTGAGATTGGATTCTTATACCTCACCTCTGTCATGAGAACCTGGGTAGATCAATAGGTTGGAGTAATCTCGGGGATGAACTATATCCAGTAGAAGGGCAGATCATAAACTTAGGATTGTATCCAGTAGAAGGACAGATCCTAACCTCAGGATTGCTTTGATTCAATGGTGGATTTGGGGGAACCTGGGAAGCTTGGAGCCAGAAAAGAGGATTGTTGCAAATCAGTTCTCTGCATTGCCTTTGATTCCTTTGATTTTCAGTGAGAGACCAATATCCCTAGCTGCTGTTCTCAACCTTTTGAATTTTCATCTCTTCTATATCTCCCCTTATCTCTGTGTTTGATTAGATCTGGATCAATAGCATTTATCTTTTATAGTCTGTAGTTAAAGTGACAAAACCATAAAACCTCTCCTCTTTTCTGCTTTAGTTTACTTTAAATTAGGATAGAGTGCCAAGTCTACCATAGATCTGGAGATTTACCATCCTTTAGAACACATTTCCCTGTGGACATACCCTTACTTACCTATCAAAAATTTCTACAACAACCCTGATTCTTGCAGGATTACCTGCTCGCTTGGATTCAACCTTTCTATAGTTTGTTCAGTTAATTTGCGATTTTAATCATATAATAATTGCAAGGCAGGCAGGAACGAATACAATTTGGCTTGTCTAAGGTAGTTTATCATCCATGCAGTCATGGCATCGTCGATAAACATCTCTTGGTCAAAAGACCATTCTGGTTTGAACGCTTTTGCGTTCCACCATGGGATTGGTTGTTCCCGAATTAGTGGGGGATCATTTTGTGGTTGTTGTGGTTGCTTAGAAGATTTAGCCCTCACAGTTGGGAGTTTGGATGCAATTTTATTCTTGGAAGCCATTTGAAAAGAACATGAATTGAAACAGGGAAGAATTTAGGGTTTACCTTGATGCGAAGATCAATTTGTGCAACCCTCGTTGATGGATGCGCATGCACACGTGTTCGCGAAGATTTGTCGAAAGTAACACGAAACAATGGCATATTTGAAAGGAAAAACACATCATTTTCGCGTGAGAGGAAGAAAAGAGACAGGATTTAGGTTTGAAATCACGAAAATAACAAAAATTTGGGGTTTCAACCCCCCATTAAAACCGGTCAGTTGCTACAACGAGAATTAAGGGTCGCTGCAGCGAGCTTGGAATTGCTGAAGTTGTCACTGCAGCGAGCTGCACATAAATTTTTATGGCCCTAGCTATTCTCCTTTAGCAGTACTTCCATATTTTCACAATATATTCACTTTGGTAAACTATTTTATTGAAATTTAAATCTTGAATCTACTATCACTCATTTACATTGGTGTTATAGAGATATATTTAAGATTTTGAGTCTACTATTGGGGACATTCGTTAACCACACAAAGAACCATGTTTAATCCTTAGCATACCAACACACTTAAAATTTACTGACCTCAGTAAAAAGATGTGGGTAATGGTCATGGATTTTTGCCTCACGTTCCAACGTGGCTTCGGCGGTAGAATGATTTTGCCATCATACTAGCACTAGAGGAATCCGCTTGGTCCTCAATAGTTGCTCCTTGCAATCCAAAATTCGTATTGGTTATTCTGTCATAGTTAAATCTACTTGGATTTCGATCGGTTGATAGTCTAACACATGCATCGGGTCCCTCACATATTTTCACAGCATTGACACACGGAACACATTGTGCACACTGGACAGTTGTAGAGGTAAAGCGATTCGATAAGCCACTTCACCAACCCAACCCAATATTTCAAAAGGTCCAATGTAACATGCACTTAATTTCCCACGTCTCCCAAATCGCATCACGCATTTGGTCGATGAAATTTTAATGAAAATGTAGTCTCCGTTCTGAAAAGAATGTGGGTGTTAGTATTATACACAATTAATTGGAAACATAAGACACAAATGTGAATGAAGTTTACCTGAAACTCGACATTTGTTCTCTTGAGGTCGGCATAGCTTTTCTGCCGGCTCTGTGCAACTTTTAACCTTTCACGAATAATTTGAATGGTCTCATTCATGCTTTCGATGATTTCTATGCCTAACAATACTCGTTCTCCAACCTCTTCCCAGTTGAATGGATATTTACATTGATGACCATAAAGTGCCTTGAAAGGAGTCATCCTGATGCTTGCTTGCAATTGTTGTCGTATGCGAATTCCATCAAAGGTAAGTGTTTATCCCATGTTCCTTCAAATTCTAGCATACAGGCCCTGAGCATGTCTTCAGTCACATGATTCACCCTTTCGGCTTGCCAATCGGTATGGGGGTGAAATGTCGAGTTGAATTCTAGCTTTGAACCCATTCCTTCTTGAAAGCATTGCCAGAATTGTGATGTATACAGAGGGTCCTTGTCTGACACGATGCTAGCAGGTATGCCATGTAATCTGATTATCTCTTTAAGGTTCACTTCTGCAAGCTTGCTGGCTATATACCGGGTACTGTAGGGTAGAAAATGGGTAGACTTGGTTAATCGATCGACGATTACCCAAATGACATTATATCCCTTCTATGTTCTTTGTAGTCCAAGGATAAAATCCATTGATATATTCTTTCATTTCCATTCAGGGATTGGTAACAACTGTAATAGACCCAAAGGATGATGATGGTTGACTTTCACTTGCTGACAAACCAGACAGTTTGCTACATACTCTGCGACTTCCTTCTTTAATCCTTTCCACCAGTAACTCTTCTTGAGGTCTTGGTACATCTTGGTACTCCCAGGGTGGATAGCGTACATCGATTTGTAAGCTTCATATAATATTGCGTGTCACAGTTCGACATTATTCGATATGCATAGTCGGCCTCTAAACACTAACGCTCTATCATCTTTAATGGAGAATTCAAGTCGTTTCCCATCTGATGGTTACAAGTTCTTCACCAGTCCATTACAGCATGCAAACTTTATCGTAGAGTGTTGACCAAATAGTAAAGTTGGCCACTAAGGCTTCAGAATCCTTCACACGGAATGTTGTGTCAATTAGGGCCATATACTCAAGTACATGCCATCTACGTATTCTCGTGATGAGGTGTGATAACGGGGCAGATGACTTTCGGCTCAGCATGTCTGCCACCATATTTGCCTTTCTTGGATTGTACTGAATAGAGCAATCATAATCCTTAAGAAACTCCAACCATCTCCTTTGTCTCAGATTCAAATCCTTTTGGGTAAATAAATACTTAAGGCTTTGGTGGTCGTTGAATATCTCAAATATCTCACCTTAGAGCTAGTGCCTCCATATTTTGAAGGTAAAGATTATAGCTGCCAGTTCGAGGTCATGTGTGGGATAATTTTTCTCATGAAGCTGTCGCAAACCATAGGCAATGACTCTCTCATTCTGGTTTAACACAACCCAATCCACTGTGTGGTGCGTCGCTGAACATTACGAATCCTCCACTGCCTATAGGTATGGCTAGTACGAGTGCGGAGGTTAATCTTATTTTAAGCTCCTAGAAGCTTTGCTCACATGCTTTAGTCCACGCAAATTTGGCATTCTTCCTCGTGAGCTGTGTGAGTGGTCCAGCAATTTTGGAGAATCTTTCAACGAATCTCCTGTAGTATCAGGCTAATCCCAGAAAGCTGTGAATTTCAATCACGATTTTCAGCTGCTCCCACTTTACCACGATTTCTATCTTGGCTGGGTCTACTTTTATACCTACTTCTGAAATGATGTGCCCCAGAAAACTCACTTGCTCCAGCCAAAATTCATATTTTCTTAGCTTCGCGTACAATTAGTGATCAAGAAGTGTCTTTAGAGCTATGCATAAGTATTGTTCGTGTTCTTCTCTCATCTTCGAATAGATGAGGATATCATCTACGAAGACAACTACGCACTGATCGAGGTGAGGCTTGAACACTCTGTTCATAAGGTCCATAAAAGATGCTGGTGCATTTGTCAACTCGAATGGCATCACTACTCACTAGAAACTCATAGTGACCATATCTCGTGTGGAAGGCTGTTTTGGAATGTCTTCAGCTTTCACCTTCAATTGGTAGTAACCTGACCTGAAGTTTATTTTGGAGAAGAATCTCACCCTTTATAGCTGATGGAAGAGGTCATCAATCGTTGGGAGTGGATAGTGTTTCATTATCGTCATCTTATTCAATTGCCGATAATCAATACAAAGCCAAATGGATCCATCCTTCCTCTTGACGAATAGAATGGGTGCTCCCCAGGGAGAAACACTCGGCTTGATGAATCCCTTATCGAGAAGTTCCTGTAATTGTTCCTTAAGTTTCTTCAATTCAGCCGGTGTCATGCTATACGGAGCTTTCGACACCAGTTCTGAGCCTGGGGCTACATCTATTGCGAACTCGACCTCTCTGTCCAACGGCAAACCCAGTAATTCTTTAGGAAACATGTCGGGAAATTCGCACACTATAGGAACATCGATAAGATTGACTTTCTCTTTCTTCCGATCTTGTAAGAATGCTAGATAACCACGACATCCATTGTTTAGTAATCGTTCGGCTCGAATAGTGGATATTAACGGTGCGACAATTGATTGAGTGCCATAGAATTTGAATGATTTACCCGTCCTGGGGCGGAGAGTGACTATCTTCCTAAGGCAATCAGCATTAGCCTGCTGGGTGGACGAGTCCATACCAAGGACTACATTGAATCCTTGCATATTTAGCAAGATCAGATTTGTTATTGTCTCATGATCTTTAATGGCGACGATGACTGATCGGCACACTATATCCGTACTCACAGAATTCCCTATTGGAATGGACACTACTAAGATAAAATCAAGAGAGTCGAGCATGACAATTAATTCGTCCGTGAATTGAGATGTGACAAAGGAGTGGGTAGATGATCAGTCATAGAATATACCATTTTATCACCTTTAACTTAGTGATGCTAGACCCTAGTTTGCTACTAACAAATTGATGATGTGCAGATATTAAGATTAAATAGCAAAAGAGAGCCAAAGTGTTAATCTTCATCAAAATGAACTCAAAAGGCAGTAAGAAAGATGATCGAGCGTAAAAGAGTATTCGACACATGTTTAAAGCCAAAAATCATACTTTGCGATGAAACGTAGTGAAAGAGAAAATGAAAAATCATAATTTACGATTCTCCAGAAGACACTTCAAGCAGAGTACGATACTAAAGAGAATTGCGATCGTTCATTCTTGGAGAGTTAGGAGTTGAAGAAAGAAAATCGTAACTACAATTTTACGAAAATAGAAGACTCTTGTTGCTGCTGAACGTGAGATCTACACCGCCATGAATATAATTAGAAGATCTCTTAAATTAGAAGTCTGGCAGATCGCGGATTCAAGAAGATTGATGAAGAGAGATTCCTAAAGGACTCTGCTGCTAAAACAAAGGAGCAATCCTAGAGCGCATCAAGTAGTTTCTTTTATTAGAAGGTAGAATAATGTAAATTGACTCCTTATAATCTATAAATAAGAGAGCTCGGCATAGGTGAAGAATTATCAAAGGAATTTTTAGCATCAATTGACGACTGAGGTTGAGTTTTCTTCTGATGAACTTTAGTTTAGTTTAGTTTAGATTTCCAAGGTTTCTCGAGAGCAATTGACGACTGCAATTGGGAGCTGGAAGATTAGAGTAAAGTATTCGTAATTTCTCAGGAGCAATTGACACCGGTGATTGAGGGATGAAAGATCTTTTTATTGTTTTCTAGTTTAGATTTATTTTCATGCACTTTTACTACTTTGTAAATATCTAAAGATTTTTTATTTGAATTGGCAACTCAGATTGAAAATCTGTAGATTAGTGTAACGGTTTTTACTTTTCCATCTTTAATTTTCTTGAGTTTGATTGATGCCCAAATTTTAGGAGAATTGTTGATTAGATTAAATATGTGTTAAGGAATTCTAGTTTTTAATTAACGTCCAAATTTTAGAGGACTGAAATATGGTGTAATGGTACTTTAATTTTGTAAATATCCGAGAACTGAAGAATTTTTATTGACAACCATAATCTGAAAGGTGGAGGATTCAATTTAACTTTTTGCAATTAGTTTTAAACAAACCATTCTTTATTCATATTTCTCCAGTAGTTTAGGATCTTAAAAGGTAAATATAGGTACTTAAACTAAACGAAACTATAAAAGAGAAAATCACTTCTTTGTGGGAACGATCCTATACTAGTGCTATAATTTCCATTGTCCGCTTGCAATAGGTTAAGACTTTAGTACCATTTTAGAGCACATCAAGTTTTTTACGCCGTTGCCAGGGAAGCGGATTACTTTTTTAGTGTTTTATTTTGTTTATTTGAAAACCAATATTTATTTTTCACTTTTTATTTTTCTTTATATTTTTAACTTTCTTTCATCACTTCTTAATCTTTTGCAGGTTTACTTGGAGTAACGAATCACAGGTTTCAACACTTCCCCTGATCAGAGAAGCTAGAGGCTCTGATTTATTTCTCTCCCTACTTTTTATGATAGAAATCAGAAAAAGTAAAAACATAAAAATACTTACGTTTCTGGTGTATGCATCACACTCGATCTAGAAGCTTAGATTTCTTCGAGTGTGACCCAGAAATTGAATGGATTATCTTGCATAATCTCGCGTTAAAATAATCTTCTAGCAGAGATTCCCAAACCATGGCTGACGACCATTCTATTCAAGCACACTTCAGCCCAGTTGCTCTGGCCGCGCCCTCCTATATAGTTATACCAAAGGTTGTAGCGGGACCAAATTACGAGATCAAGCTCAATACACTTCAGACATTGACTACTTTTCGTGGGCTTGATCAAGAGGATTCCTATCAGCATTTAAGGAATTTCATAGAACTATGCACAATGTTACAACTATCGGTAGCTAATGATGAGGCAATTAAACTACGATTGTTCCCTTTTTCTCTCATAGATAGTGCGAGGGCGTGGCTAATCTCGCTACCTGCCAGAAGTATTACCAGTAGGGCTGGACTGCAGTCCATGTTCTTGGACGAGTATTTTCCAATTGGTAAAACTAACCAGATTCGCCAAGCAATTCAGGACTTTAGGCAATTGCTTGAAGAACTATTCCATGAGAGTTGGCAGCGTATGAAAGATTTATTAGGAAAGTGCCCCCATCATGATGTGTCAAATGGTCAATAGTGCAAAGCTTCTACCAAGGATTAATTGAGACCAACCAGTCTACAGTTGATGTCGTGAGCAGAGGAACCTTCATGGCTCAAAATGGCTAAAAATTGTGGGACTTATTTGAGAAATTGGCCGATAATTCAAAGCAGAAATAGGCTTCATTTAGATCCGATCCAGATGTGATTCACCATAGCTCGCTCACGAGAGGTGGTCTTTACGATGTTAGCAAGGACAAAGTAAAGGAGGATGACATGAGTGTAAAAGTTACAGTATTAGATTAGCAAATCATGACATTAATGTCTGCCAAACCTAGTACTTCGGATAGACCTTTAGCAAATTGTTCAAATTGCCAAATTTTACCTCATACTAAGAACCTCGTTGTGCCATCATATTAATTAAGAGGTGGTGGAAAACGAACAAGTAATGGCCTTTCAAAGGGGATACTATGGGAACACATATAACCCAGCGTGGAGGAATCACCCCGGATTTAACTATGAATCCACTAGCGGGGTACAACTAGCACCATCAGTTGTGCAACCCTGATTTCTCTAGACCCAAGTTTTCCACCAAAGACCCAAAATGCCTGTTGTGCAACCCTAATTTGGACCACCGAGCAATGTGCCTGATGCCACAATTGTTCAAATCCTTCAAAATTTACAGCAGCAGTCGCATCAGCATTCAAAAGATTACACCAGCTTGCTCAATTCTCTCAAGTGCTCTATTCACACACTCAGTTCATTCTGAAGTTGGAAAGTCAGATTGACCAACTACCTTGACAAGTCAAAAAAAGAGAGAGTGGCCAATTGCCGACACAGCCAGTCAACAATCCTAAAGGACAAGTGTTCTTTCGGGAGACATTTGCTCCCCACAATCAAAATTTAAAATCTCTTGGATTTGTCAAGCTACCGACTCATCCGTAGCCCCTATTTGTAAACTATGTAACACCACTTCTTATTTTGTTTGAAAACTTAGGTATTACATTACGAACAATCATAATATAGTCCTTAATGTACATCAGTACGAACAATCATATGAACTTATGATCGATCGTCATTCAAGATAAGCCTATCAGTTAAGACATAGCGATTGCAATTTAACTGATACAAGAGTTTGTATTTATGGAAGCTGAAAAGTTAGAGTTGACCGACGACTCTAGGTTAACAATTCACATGATGGCTGGTTTAGCAAGTCATCACTGAAAACAGGGCCTATATATTCGTGAGAGAATGCCCTTGGCCCCATCTTGGAACTCTCCAGTTTACCCTTTCTACTTTCCCTCCATTTTTTAAAAATCTTGTTCCCAACCCAACTGTTTTATTTTCTTATTCCTCCCTTGCACCTCCTATTTCATTTCAGAAACCCTGCGAGCATTCTATTTTACATATAGGAACTAGGGTTTTGGGATTATCATTGAGCAAGGTGGTGATTCTCACCCTAAAACGAATGGGGTTTCAACAAAAATCTTTGATTAAGTATACTAATTAATTCCCCTGTAATTCTTGCAGAAAAAGGAGTTACAGTATGACGAAATCGATAGACAAGTGACTAAGGGAAGAAGAAGAAGGAGGAGGTTACAGTTCAAATCACTCTCCACTTATAAGCCATATTGCACGAATTTTTGCCCTTAAAGACAAATCAAAACCAGTAGACCCACCTAAAAAGAAGTTCAAATCCTCAGGGGTGGTTATCAGAGAAACACCCAGAGAGGGAATGGAATTGGTACCTGCCCCTGAGAAGGGCATAAAAATGGATAAAGGAAAAAGACTAGCATCCTCTGGTACGACATTAGATCGGACCCCAGCCTTAATGAAACATCACCTAGTGGGAGCCGAAGTCGTAGTGGACATTGTCTTTTTAGAAAAATTTGAAATCAGTGGAGCGGCTATCAAGTATTACAAGGATGTTGGGCTGCATTATTTCTTAGAGCCCGGAGTCACACCAGTTTACCCTAGATTGTTGAGGCTATTCTACAAAAATATGACCAATAGCAACAAGGGCCCATCCCCAATTCTTTCTACAAGTGTTGATGGACTTCTAATCCAAATTACAAAGGAAATGATCGCTAGGGTGATGCAAGCACCCTTAGAAATACCACAAGTGTCCCCTGACAATCCAGAGGCCAATATACTAAGGATGCCACCCAATACCCTTCCAAATTTTAATCAAATGGCGATAGAATTACTAGGAAAACCTCCACGGGACAGATCCTTTTTCCTGCATAAGGATTTGGAATCACATACTTTGCCACTACACTTCCTGAATGTCTTAATCCACAAAACTATCCACCCTACGGGTCATGGTACACAAAGAAGAGCACTTTTTGTGAGAGCCCTATATTTAATGGCTAATCGTTACTGGTTCGATGTTCCTTCCTACTTTTTGGAAGTCATAAACACCGTGAGGGAAAAGTTGAGTCAAGAAAAGTATCAGACGAATAAATTGACTCTACCCTTCGGCGACTTAATCACCAATTTGATGATGAATGTGGGATATAGCATTGATCCCAAAAAAAGGCTGTACTTAGAACAGAGGAAAGCCTAACAGTAATGGCTTATAAGAGGACTCTGAGTGTTGAAATCCCAAAGAAAATCCCTAAATCTTTGTAGAATATATGCCCGATACCATAGCAGCATCATTAAGGTAAGATATAAAAACTTTGAGTATCCCCTATTTTTGTGTACAATGAGGACATTGTCCTATTCAAGATTGGGGGGAGGGGGTACACTTCTGTGTATATTAGTTAGTTTATTTTTAGTTTATTTTTTATATGTTTAAGAAAAAAAATTTAGATTAGTTTTGTAAATATTTATATTAGGATCAGTTAACCATTATATGTGAGTTATGATAAGAAAAATTTATGAATCCATAAACTTTACGATCCATTATAGCAGAAGTTCAATAATCAAAATAGAGTAGTTACGATTCATGTTTAACCCTCTTGAGCATTGTATCGGATTGAATGTTTGAAACTATACTTTGATTTAAATTACAATATTTAGACTATAGTTTCAAAATTATATAATCAATGAGCTCTTGAGCCATAATTTCTCTTTTATTTTTATAGAGAGACTAATTTCTATTCAAATTCAAAATTTCTTTAAACTTCTTGATTATGTGTTAATAAAATCTCATATTGCTAAAAATTAGAATTAGATATTCTATGCTTATGATGATTTGTTTCTCTAGAATTATTTATTATACACATCAAAACAATATGACATTCATGCTAGTAAATCGTAAGGTTGATCTAAGGCAATCTTTTGTTAAGTTTGAGCCAAAAGGCCAGAATCTCAAAAAAAAAGTATTTACCCTTTTGAACCCATATTAGAGCCCAAACCTAATTTCTTTGTACCAAGATTTTATAAACTTTTAACCATATGTACTACCCAAAACTTTCAACCTTTAACCCTTATATTTATTAGAATTTAAAATACAAGAAGGAAAAAAGAGGGAGTGAAAGGAGTATAAGAAAACAGATAAGGGATGGGCCGAAAAAGGGTACAACCGAGAGGAAATAAAGTGAAAAAAATATGAGAAAGAATCAAGAAATCATAATTACAATTCTGAAAGATAGAGAAGCAAAAAGCTTCCAAGATGAAATTTCAAAAGCATATATGAAGAAAAGAATCAATAGAAGAAAAGGGATATACAGAAACAGAAAAAGAATAATGGGAAGAAGTTATCCAATTTCAGATACTTATTGAAGAAAAAGAAAAGAAGAAGGCAGGTGAAAGAAGAATAAAATTCTCAGAAATCCTTGAATCCTTTCTACCTTTCTTTGAAACCTTTTAACTCAAAGCCCCATTACAAGCCAAATAAAGACCTTTTTGATTTGTGGTTTACAGTAGCATGAGCCTAGTAGAGATATTTATAGTAAACACTATGAAAAAATAAAGAAATATATGAATAGAATTGATTATCCATTCCATGAGATTTATCTTTTTAGTTAACGGTCCTTTGAAATAATTCTGACATATATACGGAGAGAACCCAAAAAATTTAATATTTTTTTGAGAGTATGCCAATAGTGAGAGTTTGAATGAAAATATTTTCTAAAACTACAGTTTATAAAAATCTATGAAGAATAAAGTTTTCACTAATACACACACACTCCACGCTTTACTGAATTGAAATTGCTAAGTTATGATTAAGGCTAATTGCTATTGTGGAAGATAACCATGACGGAATTGTATTTTTTGAAAATCATAACAAGAATATGATGATTAAAATTAGTTAGTGTACAAAAGTAGTTTAGATTTTTGTTTTCTATTTTGTTTTGATTTTAATTTTTTTTTTTTAAATTCAAAAATTTTGAAGTTTGTAGGTAACTTCACTGAAAACCTTCACAAGACTATAACTCCTCCAATAGGGATCACCTAGGGGTTAAAGGATTGTTGCATCTGCTAAATGCAATCTGCTCCCCGTGAAAGTAGAATTTAAAGTTTTAAATTAGTTTATTTTCCTTGTTTGCTAGGGACTAGCGAAGCGTAAGCTTGAGGGTGTGATCTGTCACAGAATATACTATTTTATCACCCTTAACTTAGTGATGCTAGATCTCAGTTTGCTGCTAATAAGTTGATGATATACAAATATTAAGATTAAATAGTAAAAGAGAGCCAAAGTGTTAATCTTTATCAAAATGAACTCAAAAAGCAGTAAGAAATATGATCGAGCATAAAAGACGATTCGACACATGTTTAAAGCCAAAAATCGTACTTTGCAATGAAACGTAGTGAAAGAGAAAATAAAAATCATAATTTACAATTCTCCAGAAGATACTTCAAGCGAAGTACAATACTAAAGAGAATCGCGATCGTTCGTTCTTGGAGAGTTATGAGCTGAACAAAGAAAATCGTAACTACAATTTTACATAAATAGAAGACTCTTGTTGCTACAGAATGTCAGATCTACACTGCCATGCATATAATTAGAAAACCTCTTGAATTAGAAGTCTGGCAGATCACGAATTCGAGAAGATTGATAAAGAGAGATTCCTAAAGGACTCTGCTGCTAAAACAAAGGAGCAATCCCAGAGCGCATCAACTATCCAAAGCAAGCAAAAACTAAGATTAGAAGTTAGAATTATATTAGGAACCTTTTATTCTTAGTAGTTTATTTTATTAGAATGAGAATAATGTAAATCGGCTCCTTATAATCTATAACTAAGAGAGTTCGGTATAGGTGAAGAATTATCGAAGAAATTCTCAATATCAATTGGCGACTGAGGTTGGGTTTTCTTTCAATCAACTTTAGTTTTGTTTACATATCCAAGGTTTCTCAAGAGCAATTGATGATTGCAATTGGGAGCTAGAATATTAGAGTAGAGTATCCTTAATTTCTCAGGAGTAATTGATGCCTGTGACTGAGGGATGAAAAATCTCTTTATTGCTTTCTAGTTTAGATTTATTTTCATGAAGTTTTACTGCTTTATAAGCATCTAAAGGTTTTTATTTGAATTGACGACTCAGATTGAAAATTTACAGATTAGTGTAATGGTTTTACTTTTCTATCTTCAATTTTCTTGAGTTTTATTTACGCCTAAATTTTAGGAGAATTGTTGATTAGATTAAATCTGTGTTAATAAATTTTAGTTTTTGATTGATGCCCAAATTTTGGAGGACTAAAATACGATGTAATGGTACTTTAATTTTATAAATATTCGAGAACTGAAGGATTGTGATTGACGACCATAATCTGGAAGGAGGAGGATTTAGATTTATTTTCTGCAATTAGCTTTAAACAAACCATTCTTTATTCATATTTCTCTAGTAGTTTAGGATCTGAAAAGGCATATATAGGTACTTAAACTAAATGACACTATAAAAGAGAAAATCACTTCCTCATGGGAACGATCCTATACTAGTGCTGCAATTTCCTTTGTGTGCTTGCAATAGGTTAAGACTTTATTACAATTTTAAAGAACATTAGTAGACCCGGGTCTATCAACATTCATGCCTTGTGAGAACAGATATCACCTTTCTGGTACATGTGAATAATACTTAGGCTTCATGTATATTATTTAATTAGATGTACATACAAAAGTGTCATGGCATTCAAACGTACCAAATTCAAAGACCATTTTATTTTATGCACCTTCTTCATCTAAAAAAAAGAAACTAGATTGACAACCCATAGGAAATCATACCGTGGATAACATTGTTGTTAGTTTGAGCATCTTGTGTCGAAATAGCATAAGCACAGCCTTGTATGATCTCAGAGTGGGTGGCATCGTTACAATCTCCTTTGCTTCTAGATAGTCCCTGATCATATGCTCCATCTTGTCACATCTGAAACATGCTCCAGTCATCCTCCTACACTCCCCAGTCTAATGAGGCTTCCTACATTTCATACACGATTCTTTAGGTGCGGATGAAGCGACTCGAGAAATTTGTTGCGCCTTCGACACCCTGGTCGTCGTAGGGTTTGTGGGGCGAAAAGGCCTCTTGGGTGTAGAAGTAAGCAGCCTCGAAGATGTAGTTTGAACTGGCGCAGAAGGTGGCTGCATCAAGAATTTCAGCCTTTTGCTGGCCTACTCTGAATTATACGATTGGATTCGACTTCTTCTTCTTCTGTTTTGTTCTTCTCTCCTCTTTGACATACTATCAATATCCCTTTCCGCGACCAGGGCCAATCTTATAACTTGTGCATAGGTCATTATCTCGAACAGTGAAATCCTCTCCTGGATAACTGGCTTTAGGCCGCGTTCAAACTTTTTGGCCTTCATTAGTTCTGTGGCCACTCGCAATGGTGCAAACCTAGAGGGCCTAGTGAACTCGACCTCATATTCGCTTACTGTCATTTGTCATTGCTCTAGAGTCGCGAACTTGACTTCCATTTCATACCACTTAGAAGCGGAGAAGTACTTCCCATTGAATACCTTGGTGAATTATGCCTATGTCCATGGTGTCCCTAGTACTCAGGTCCTTTGAACGAATTTCCACCATGGATCCGCCTCTCCTTCGAGTTGGAAGGAGGCCCAACTCACTTTCTCTTCTTCAGTGCATGGGATTCTCCAAAGAACTTTCTCCATTTGATTTAACCATTTCTCCACCTCAATCGAATCGATCTGACTCTCATCCTCCTAAACTCCTAGAATCCCGAGGGTTGACGTCTTTCTGTGTGCAGTGCCATGGTATTCACCATGGTTTCCAATAACTACCGGCCACCTCCAGTATTGTTCCCTACTCCTGAGACATTGCCAACATTATTCTCCACTCCTGAGGCATTATTGTTGTTGTTTTTGTAGCCTATAGGAATCGCATTTGGACTAGTGGCTACCTCTTCGCCACTTATTGTACCTCTGGTGTGCATGGTCCTTGGTCTTCCCCTTCTTGGAGGCAAACTGACCTGTCATGATCAACATCATGTTTACTCAAAATGATCGTGAAAATCCAGCCCCAAGATTCGATGGAAATCAAATGCCATATGCTCTTAACCTAAGCTATAGCTCTGGATTCTCATGAGATTTACAGCCTAGGCTCTGATACCAACTGTGACAGCCCAGATTTTCTTACCCCAAAATCCGTGCCGCCAGATCTTAGGACTCAATCTAATTATAGAATTCTCTTTGATATTGGGATGCTTTGTTACCATTGTGAATGCTTGATCTTCCCCTAGATAGATAATTGGGAAGATCGGGCCATCAAGCATTCGGTACGTCCACGTAAGTAAGGAAGCAAGGCGGTAAAAACATATGGCATCATAACAAAAGATTTCCCATCATTCCAAATTAAGCAACACTATACAAGCCACTGGTGATGGCCGACCGTCACCTAAACAATGGTTCAAAGCTATGCCAAATATCCGTAAGTCTAGTACATAGAACGTTATGAGTACAAATACACAAAATGAACTACACTATACTGAATGTGGAAGTGCGGATCAGGGAAAAAACTCATTAGGTGGCAGGTTTTCTTCTTCCTCCGGAATATAATTGGGATCCTCTGCCAACTCCGGATCCAACTCTGGATCTATACCTTGTAGACACCCCAATTTTTCCCTCTCAGGGTACATAAACATGTTCGGTCAACCTTGACCTTACCCATGATCTCCGAAAAAGGACTGACCTTCTCTGAAGACCTTGAAACCCTAAACATGGGGACCATATACTAAAGCAATAGTGTAGGGCTGACTCCCGGGCTAAAACAATAGCCCTGTGGTTCATACCCAACTTAGTCGGGGGAAGGTCCCGAATTACGCGCCCTCACAGAGGCGCGCAATTCAATTGAATGTACTGACACGTGTGTGCAACTGGCCCCACTTGGACCGAACCTGTTCTTCCCGTTGGCTGTCATAAGACCTGATTCCACGCTATGTACAGCACGTGCAATCAGATTGTACGCCCCACCACTGACACTCAATTGGTCCAACTTGGACAAGTCCTCCACCTTTCGTAGACCGCCTGAAGACCAGATTACGTGCCCTCACCAGCGTGCGTAATCTATTGCATGCTCCATTACTAGTGCGCTATTTATCCCCAATTGGACATGGTCTCTAATTCCCATAACCGGCCAAACTCCCCAATCAAATGCACATAAGCAAGTGCTTAATTGGATTGTGCGTGCTACACAAGGCGCATAATTAGTTCCAAGCGAGTTGGAACTAGGACATCCGGCTGAGCCAATCAGCTGGTCACTCACTGAGTCCGTGACCGACTCAAAGTGTATTAAGGGCACCGGATAGGGTGCGCAATTGGATATGACCGACCAATTGTGCACCTACCATAGGTCGCATAATTACCCCGATACCTATAAATAGACCCCCTACCACACATCAATTGACACATATTCAAGCCCTCGAGTTCCTCTCTTCCAAGCCTAGGATTTCGAGACTCCTTCTGCAGCGCTTAGCTTAAGGTAATCTCTCTTTAGTTTTTTTCAGTTTTAATTTGTAATTTCTAGTTCTAGTTTATAGTTCTAGTTTCTAGTTTTAATTTCTAGTTTTATGTCTTAGGTTTTAATTCGTAGTTCTTAATTTCTAATTCCAGTTTCTAGTTCTTAATTTCTAACTTCTAGTTCTTAGTTCTTAGTTTCTGGTTCTAGTTCTTAGTCGCTAGAACCAATTCTTAGCTTTTAGTTATTAATTTCTAGTTTTTAATCCTATGTTCTAAATCATAATTCTTGTTTCTTTTAGGTTCTAGTTCTTAATTCCTATTTCTAGTTCCTAACTTTTTTCTTATAGTTCAATTCTCAGCTCTAATTTTAAATCACAATCTTCAGATTTCTTAATTTCGATCTTTAAAATCTTAATTTTTTAACTCAAATTCAATTTTTAATCCATAATATTTTTAAAATAATTCTTAGCCAACCGATTTACCCAAGGGAGCTTACGGAGGGTACCCGAGAATGGGCCGATCCTCCTTAGCATAACGGGCCACAACCCCCTTTTTTAATTAGAAGTATAATAGAAGTAGGAAACTAAATTAATTAGACTTATAGCAGAAGTAGGAAACTAAATTAATCAGAATTATAGTAGAATTAAGAAACTAAATTAATAAGAATTATAGTAGTATTAGAAAATTAAAATCGGTTAGAGTTAGAGTAGTATTAAGAGAGTGAATTAATTAGAGTGGGATTAGGAAAACTAAATTAACTAAACTCTCAGGTGACCCAGAGCTGTTGAAGTCGGCCTGTCGACGTTCAACAAAGAAGTCAACCCACACCCCGTAAAGCGTGATCAGTGATGTGTTACAGCGTCGATAAACATTTGTAGCTGGCAATTGCATCAAACCAAATATTCTTCGCTCAGAATTTACCTCTTTATTTTCAGTATTTAATATCTCTTAATTTATTTTCCCCTGTCTTCACCAAAGTCCGCTAGGACCGAATTGTGCCACTTATTTCGGGAGACAAAAGGGACCCAGAAAAAGTGCATACCAACAGACTGGCGATCACGATGGGACTTCTTATCACTAAAGTCGCCTCCGTTTAGTTAAGTTTTCTTTTTTTCTATTTTATCCTGGTCACTCTTCGTACTCGCTCACACCGGAGGGTTTCTTGAGAGTGCATGAATATTTTCCAAAGACTAGAAATGTCAGGAATACGAAGAATAAAGCTTATTGACCCACCGTTGTCGGGGTACCACAACAATCCCGTGTACAACGAGGATCCATCTTATGACTTAGCACAATACAACCCAAAGATCAACATGGCCGGCAGTGAGGAAACCCCCTTCACACCTCCGACCACCAGCCACGAAGACTGACGCAGAGATAATGACATCCGCCAGAATTTCACGGCTCGACAACTCGTAGAACTCAGCATCCAAAAATTACAAAGGGGAGGCGATGACGCTAAAGAACTACTTCAAGGCCTAGCCACCGCATACGAGACCATCTAGGAATTGGCGAAACACAGAGGAATGGGAATGACAAAGACAAGAAAGATCCCCACCTACTCTGAGTATGATATCACCACTGTTGTATTGCCTATCTTGTAATTATTAAGATATTAAAAATAGTAAACTAAAAGAAAAATTATAGCAAAAGATGCCAAGGTAAGGCACAGGCCTATAAGAATTTAGGGTTGTTGCAGCAAGTTTCAAAAGGTAAGTAGGGGCATGTCCACAGGGAAATGTGTTATAGAATGTAGTAAATCTTAAGATCTAGAATAGATCTGGCACTCTAACCTATTCTAATTTAAAACAAAGCAAGAAAGGAAAGAGGAGGGG
Organism: Chloranthus sessilifolius; assembly: GCA_021018995.1. Taxonomy (NCBI): domain Eukaryota; kingdom Viridiplantae; phylum Streptophyta; class Magnoliopsida; order Chloranthales; family Chloranthaceae; genus Chloranthus; species Chloranthus sessilifolius. The sequence continues at coordinate 16,392,685 of CM037594.1, forward strand.
TTTTTTTGGGGTTGTCACTTTACTAAAACTACAGAAAATTAAATCTAAATGCTAACTGATCCAGAGGTGAGTAGAAAACATATTTGAAGAAATAGAGAAAAGGTTTTGGGGAATTAAAATCAAATGTGGAGAATAGCAGCTTGGGATTTGGTCTCATTAAAAATTGATTGGTTAAACAACAATGCTGGGGATTGATTTGTAGCTATCCTTCATCTAGCTACAAGCACAGATGCAAGGTAGAAAAATTCAATCTAAAATAGAGGATTGAATTAATCTTAAAGCTATGATTTGTCAACTTCAATGGTCACAGATCATCCTATGGATTTCCTTCAATCCAAAGGCTTCAATTAGAGCAATAAAATCACTACAGATGTTGTGGATGCAAGGCTACAAGCTCAGGCATCCACAGGAATATTAAACCTAGGAAGATTAGATGGCTATCTAGAGATCTAAAGCTTAAATGAATGGGCATTCCCAAATACATAAATCCAATTGAGAATCTAATGGCACCACAGGATCTATAGATTTAAAAGAACTTTACAACCAATAATTTATTGACTCAAAATGACTTACAATGGATTGTTCCCAGCTCTACAGTCTGTGCAACATCCATACCTCTTACAAAGCTCTCAAATCTCTTAATTTTATAGATCTACCTCACCCTAGCTGTTATAAGTATTTTGCCAACCATGATTGGGCTGAAGAGAGAATGGGGAAGAGAGAAGAAGAATGGAATTTTGGAGGGAAAAGGAGTCAAAATTGATCTCTAAACTCTCTCAATTTCTGGATGGTTCTTCTGTTAGGCTTCTCATCTATTTATACTCTTCCCCTCTATCTCAGATCTGTTTCAGCCAATTAGAATTCAATGGAATAATTTTATTATTTTAGGCTGCTGATGTGGCTGACTTCACTTCTAGAATCCCCCACAAATTGGTTCAAATTGGGTGAGCACACATGAGGTAGTTAGACAGTTCAAATTTGTGCCCATTTGCATTCCAAAAATATCCTCCAACCAGTTAAACAGCCTTGGGATAAGTGCAGCAAGTCACTAACTTGATGTGCTCTTCAGTTGCCACTGAGAAGTTCCAAAATCATGCTTCGAGAGGTTCAGAGAACCTCTTGATAGGTTTTGAGTGTGCTTTTTGCTCCATTCGACAGGTTGAATGTAGCCTTCGACAGGTTCTGTTGAACTGCTCGACTGGATGAATTCAATGCTTAACTGCTGCACTAGCTTCATCCATCCTCTCGAAAGGATGGTGCAACCTCGCGAGATTCAGTGCAGCTTCAGGTAACTTCTCGCTAGGTTTGCTCTGTCTGTTCGATAGGTTCAGGGAACCTCTCAACAGGTATAATTTCAGCTTTCTGCACTTCGCGAGGAAGGTTGCTTCAGTAGACCTCTCGCTAGGTTGATTTACACTATTCGACAGGATCCTCTTCAGCAGTTCAAACCATTCGATAAGTGCTGTAAACCTCTCGACATCTTTATTTCTCATTAGCAGAACCTCTCGATAGGTTAAAATAATCTCTCGACAGCTTCCATTCAGCACCAAGACCGCTCGATAGGTTATTTTCTTTGCTTCCACAGCTTCTACATAGCTTGGGGTGCTGACTTTCATCTGTCCAACACTCAGTGCCCTTTTGAGGGGTTCATTCTTCATCAGATGTAGCTACTGCTTTGCTCCTATGTGTACACAGTTGGACACATGCTATTGCCATAGAATTTTGAGGCTTTCTAAATCTGCTTGATGACTGATTGCTTGGGCTACATGAGCACATGTTGAATCTGTTATGTATTGATGCAACTCTCCAGCAGGTCTTTTCTTGATATTTTTATATGGATGTCTGCACTATGACTGTAATTTATTGCTAACTATAAAACATCCTCAAAACACATTAATAGTCAACTCAAAAGTCCATCTAAGGTCAGGTTATGAGGTGAAAAATGGTAATTTTCACTGATTAACACACCCCCAAACCTAAGCGTTGCTAGTCCCTGAGCAAAGGGGAAATTAAAAACACATATTGAAAACAGAAAATGTTAATTTTGTAGGGAGCACAGATGCATTTAGCATATGCATCAACCCTTTTAAACCCCTAGGTGATCCCTAGTGGAGGAGTGAAGTCTCCAGAGGGTTTTTAGTGAAGTTACCTAAAAACTTCAATATGAACATAATTAAATCAATTGCAACTAGTTACAAGTTGGATTCCAACAAATTCAGCTTCATTCCATACCTTGCTCATTCAAATTCACAAATTTAAAAGCAATAAATATACACAATTTAATACTTAAATCCTTTTTCAAACTTATCACAACCAATCTGAAATCATCAAGAGACTAATATGTGCAAAACAGTGTGTAATTTACCATTAATTAGAGAACCAGTTTTAAACAATGCCTAAATAAATTCAATTTCAGACCCAATGTTCTCACAGGCATACTCTCACAAATGATTTCAAAGGTGTTCAATTTCACTCAAGCTCAAGAGCAGTTTCAGCCCTCAAATAGAGTTGCAGGCTTGAGCATAGGCAGTTGCTCTAATTCTTGAAATCTTCTAACTCTTTCCACTATAGATCACACAGCTCCTCATCTCCACATGACAACTTAATCAACTTCAGATCAGTAAGGTATTTTTATTGGCTTGTAATGTGGCTTATGGGTGAAGTTTTATCAAGAATAAAAAGGGTACAGAGGGATTCAAGATTGAGAAATCAGTAAGGTAAGGAGGTGATTTGCAGCTTCACAACCTTTATTTAAGCACGTCTTCATTTTTCTTGATATTTTCATATTTGAAGTGATCAGCTTCTTATCATCTTTTTCAACATTTTCGAATGAAGTAACTTCTCTTTCTCTTTTTTTATTATTTTTCTATTTTTCTTCTTTTTGTATGTTTTCCTTTGTATTTTTTTTCATTATATATATATGTGTGTGTGTGTGTGTGTGTGTGCTACAATGCCCCAACTCCACAACTAAACACACAGCTTTCACAATGTCTTTTCTTCTTCTACCACTAAATGTTCACCCAGCTCCTTTACCTTCTGAAATCTCAGAGTGAGGCAGGTTAGTGAGTTTGGGGTCTACATTCTCTAGTTTCTGTTAAAGAAAAATTAGAATTTTAAGGCTCAAATTGTGTGTATCAAGGGCAGTTGAAAGGTAGGGAATTTTAAGCTCAAACTGTCCAAAGGATGGCCTTACATCATGTCTTTAGTGTCATGAGTACTGTCACTTTGCTTCAATTTGGAGTGCTTAACTTCTGGTGAGAAGAACTAAATTCAAACAGTCCTTAGAGCAAAAAAAATGCCAAACACTCTTCAAATAGAATTTTACAAGCCCAAGTCTCACTAGGTATGGTCTTCCTTTGAATTCACAAGGTAAGTTCTAACTTTTTTTCTCCTTAATGGTTCACTATATACTGATTATGACATCAATTTATTGATGATCTCCTTCATGGAAGTGTTAAATTTTCAAAAGATCCTAGCATTAAACAGTCTATCCTACATTTTAAATCTTCTTTTTTGTTGGTCCTGTATTCTGATTGCTATATTTTTGTTAGTAAGAAAACAATGGTGAAGAAATATAAATAAAAAAAGTGAAGAAATAAAAATTGGTTAAAACAGTAAATCTAAAATACACACAGCCTGCAAGAATCTAAGGTCTATTGTAACAAGTTTTAAGTAAGAGTTTATCCCACAGAGAATTTGATCTAAAACCCAAAATGGGTTATGTTAGTAGGCCTCCAGATTTGACCGTCCTTGAAAAAGGGAGTTGGGTGTCACAACTACACTAAATTAACACTAAAAGAAGAGAAATAAAGTGTAGTCCTATCCTAAAGAAAGGGTTATAAAGAAGGTGGTGATGGTGTGTGTGATAATAAAGATAAAATTGATAGGAAGTAGGCAATTAAGCTAACGTTCATTAAGTTATGTAACTCAGATTTAGGGCTGTCTCTGCAGCAAATCCCTCAAATGGCTACAAGGACATTTGTAAGGAAGAAGTATCCAACTCAACCCTTATGGTTTTACCTGATCTCTTAAAGATATAACTTGTCCACTTAAATGGTCATAGACTATCCAATGGAGAGGATCAAACTATATGGACTAAATCAGAAAACCAATCTGATCCAATGGAGGAGACTGATCTTAAGGCTATAACCTGGCCACTTAAATGGTCACAGACTATCCAATAGATGTCATCCGCCCAATAGCTCAAATTAAAACATTAAAACCATTGCAAACACCATGTTTTCCAAGCTATAAGCTCAAGCTTCCATGGGAGCAAATAGTTCTTGAAAAACTAGTGGAAACCACAGTTGTTCAAAGGCTATTTGGGGACTTTAAATGCAGCTGGTCATTGCTACAAAAGGCTTGCAATGATTCAACTCTCAAGCCTGCAATCTCTATAGAGAGATCAGATCTTACAGCTGATATTGGTCAAGTGTAATAGAGGGGAGCTTGTTCCTGCAACAACCTCTCACTAAGATACAAGCTCATATGCAGAGGAGAAGAATCCTTCTCAAAATCTGTGACTTGGAATCACCCAAGGGTTATAGTCTGTCCACTTGAATGGTCAAAGGCTATCCATAGAGGTTCTCCTTACCACAGAAGACTGAGATAGAGCATGTAAATTGTTGCTACCACCATGGTCCCAGGGATACAAGCTCACGCTTCCATGGGCCTTTCAAATCAACTCAAATCCTAAATGTATGGCATATCTTGAATAAAACTATGGACAAATAGGAAAATAATAGATTGAATAAACCTTTTAAACACAAATTTCATTGATTAAACTATTACTTATAATGAGATTTCTCAAGGCAGCAGCCTTGTGCATAATAGCTCACCAATGACTCCGAATGTTCACAAGACCCATTACAAAACTGATAAAACTAAGCCTAGTTGCTTACAAAGGATATAGCCAGCAAGTGCTGGGCTAGGAGAGAAGAAGAAAAAAAAGGAAAAAGAGGTGATCAAACCTTAACCCTAGCCTACTCAAGCTCAAAGCTGACAGAGGTTGAAGGAGGGATGATAAAATTCTAAGTTACATTGATAACTTAAATACTTAGTCCTAATGCCTTAGCCAATAAAAGAGTAAACCCTAATTTTTCTAGCATATGTTGCACTGATAGAACCCTTGGATGCCTTGGGATGTGTGCCTCAAAATCAGGGCCTCAAGTTGTGTGCCCTAGACTTGGAGAAATCCCTAAAAGGCCCTTGAGTAAATACTGAGAAGTGGAGAGCCCGAGCTTCGTAGGGTTGGCCTTGGCACATTAATCCATTTGTGCGGTTTGCAAAGTGTTCACGAGGTAGCATTTGGCTTGGAAAGTGCCTTGCTCGTGTAGTAGACTTTAGCTTGTCGCGCAGTTGGTTTGGCCTGAAATGCACTCGCGAGGAAGGATTTGCCTTGGAAGGTCCTTCTTTCGTGCAAAATGCCTTTGAAGGGTCGCACAACTGCTGTGGCATTTAATGCATTCATGAAGATGAGTTGCATTGAAGTGGCTTGACTCACGCAGCAGAGCTTTAGGTATCTTCAGTCGTGAGGTAGTCGCATGGAGGATCTTCCTTCTCGCTCGATTGTTTGTCAAAGGATTAACACAGCTCGCTCGGTAGACACTTGAGCTTTTAAGCGCGAAAGAGCTATGCGAGAGAACTTCTAGTGCTCCCTCGCCTCTTGAGCCACATGAGAACTTCGCGAGTTTGTTTGTGCTCTTCATGCAAAGTGGCCTCGTGAGATTGTGTGCGCAGTTAATATAAGCCTTGATCCTCGCGAGCTGAATTTATGAATGTTTAGTGCGCGAGAGCTTCGCGAGGTCTTTTGTGCTGCCAGTATCAGCTGGACGAGGAAGCTTTATTGCAGACTTAGCCACACAAGGCAATGCCTCTACTGTGCAAGATAACACATTTTCTCCTCTTATGCAATGTAGCTGCTGCTATTACAGCTCTCTCCACTTACATCTACATTTCTCTCATCTGATAGACTTCCTTGGTCGACTTTGACATGCAAAATAGTCACCATGATATGTACCACCATGGTGTTCCATTGATCTTTGGCCCAGTAGTCTTCTTTGGCTTAAATTCTTTCTCTTTTTGGCACCAAAAGCAGGGACATTGTACTAAGCTGCATAATTATTACTAACTACAAAAAAAGCTAAACAAGGGGTTATTAGTCAGCTTTAAGGTCTCGCAAAGGCTAGGTTAAGAGGTGAAAAGTGGTACTTTTCAGTGAATAACACACCTTCAAACCTAATCTTTGCTAGTTCTTGAGCAAAGTAAAATTTAAACAACTACTCTAGGAATGTAAATGCCACTTTTGTAGGGAGCACGAATGCATTTAGCTTATGTATCAAACCTTTTAAACCCCTAGGTGATCCCTAGTGGAGGAGTGAAGTCTCTTGAGGGTTTTCAGTGAAGATACCCACAAACCTCTCAATGAAACAGTTAACAAAAATGCAAAATTATCAAGTCAGTATTCAATAATCAGAGCATCAGTCCACCCTTGATTCTTTCAAAATATGAGGAAATCGAACAAATGAAATGCATAGACAATTTAATCATTAAAAATTCTTGCATGTATGTACAACATTTCCAATCAGCTTACACAAAGCACAACAACAAATGCATGTCAGTACTGAGCTCACCATCAATTCAAAAATTATGTTTAAGCAATGCCCCATACATTCAATGTCAGACCCAATGCTTACCAGGGCAGTCTCTCACAAAGAACTTTGAGGGTTTTCATTTTCACACAAGCTCAAGAACAGTTACAGCCCCCAAATGGGTCTGCAAGCATGAGCCTAGGCAAGGCTCTTAAATTCTGGCATCACTGGCTATTCCTCACTATAGATTGGACAACTCCTCATCTCCACATAACAGTTCATTCAACTTAGGATCACAAAGTTTTATGACTAGGTTGTAATGTGGCTTATGGGTGTAGGTTATAAAGAATGGAAGGGTGAAAAGGATGCAAAATTGAGAAATCAACAGGTGAAGGAGGTGATTCATGACTTCACCTTCTTTAGTTCAGAACATTTCATCTTCTTTGACATTTTTCAGACTTGAAGTGGCCAGCTTCTTGTAGACACCCTCATTTTACCCTCTCGGAATATACAAATTTGTTCGGTCAATCTTTGACCTCATAACCCTGATATGGGACCATATGCTGAAACAATAGTTCTATGGCTCAGGCCCCATACCCCCGACGTGGAAACCATGCACTGAAATAATAGTACATGGCTGAACACAGGCTGAAACAATAGCTCTGTGGCTCAGATCCCGACGTAGGGAGACTATATACTGAAACAATAGTATATAGTCGGAATGTAGACTGAAACAATAGTCTCACATTTCCCTTTGCCTTAATGTGGGACCATATACTAAAACAATAGTAAATGGCTGGGTACATGCTGAAACAATAGTTCTGTGGCTCAGGCCCCATACCCTAATGTGGAACAATGCATTGAAACAATAGTACATGGCTGAAAATAGGCTGAAACAATAGCTCTGTGGCTCAGATTCCGACATAGGGAGACTATATACTGAAATAATAGTATATAGTCATAATATAGACTGAAATAATAGTCTTACATTTCAGACCCGACCCAGACCCGGACAGCCTCGAATTACGCGCCTAAAACCATGCACGCAATTCGATTACATGCAAAACTACATATATGCATTCAATCCTGTCTCAAACCTGACTTCCTTTCCCCAAACCATCTCGAGACTCGATAACGCTTCTATCATGAGACGCGCAATCGGATTGAGCGCCACATCATGAGCGCGCAATTGGCCTATGCCTGGCCTAGCACTTCGGAAGGAATGTTTAATTGGATTACGCATCCTAATATGGGCGCGCAATTAGTTCTAACGCTATTAAGACTAGGAAACTCGCTGAGCAAGTCAGCCTATTGCTCACTGAGTCGGTGACCGACTCAAAGCGATTAAGCGTCAGGAGATCGGCGCGCAATTTGATTAAATGCCTGAAACAAGGCGTTTAATTGAAGAAAAACCTATAAAAGATTTTTTTCTTAATTCGCCCAAAAGAGGCTGGCAATTTTGAGAGAGAACGGATATTTTTGGGATTCTGAAACCAGAGAACTTTGAGAATGAACACATAGAGCAACCTAGTCATGATTTGGAGATTCAAACTCTAAACCTTCGATGATTTCTCTCTGCAGCCCCGGTCCTAGGTAAAAATCTTAGTTTTAGACCTAGGATATTCCTCTTAGTTTTAATTATTGGTTTTAATTTTCAGTCCGAGACCTTAGCACCCTTTTTTAGACCGTGATTTTTATATCTGGTTCTAATTCTCCGAATTTAGAACCAGTCCTTAATCCGGTGGTCTGATTTACCGACCCTAGGCTTTAATTTCATTCTAAAATCTTAATTTCCAGTCCTATCATTAATTTCTGGTTCTAATCCTTGGATTCTACAACCAGTCCTTAATCATGCAGTCTGATTTTTCTGATTTCGGACTCGAATTCAGTTCTAAATTTTAAATTATGGTTTTAATTTCTTATTTTCATACCTCCAAAAATCTTAAACGTTAATTTTAGTTTCTCAATTTAATCCATAATTATTACTCTGAAACCGATTGGCAAAAATCTAATAAAATACTATTTTATCATCATAAAGCCAATTTATCTTCAATCTCAGCCACCCGATTTGCCCAAGGGAGCTTACAGAGGGTACTCGGGAATGAGGCCAATCCTCCTTAGCATAGCGGGCCCAAAACCCTTATTTTTTAAGAATTTTAGAATTAATTAATTGTTTTTCTTATCTTTTTAGTATAATTAACTAGTAGATTTATTTCATTTCAGCATAATTAATTAATTAAGTTAATTAGATTTTAGTATGATTGATTAATTTCTTTAAATCAGATTTTAATTGGTTAATTTCTTGCTCTAATTAGAATTTCAATCTGATTAATTCATTGCTTAAATTAGAATTTTAGTAAAACTAGTTCTCTAATTCAATTAGAATTATGGTAAGACTGTTATAATTGCTCTAATCAGAATTTCAATCAATTAGTATATTCGTCTTAATTAGAGTACAACTAACATACTTGCTTTACTTAGAATTTCAGTATAACTAGCATGCTCGATTTAATTAGAGTTTCACCAGAACTACTACATGTGCACTCCTAGTACAATTATGAAACCTGATCACAACCAGACTTCTAATGAGATTAGGAGACTAAAATTAACCAGACTTCTAATGGGATTAGGACGCTTAATTAATTAGACTTTTAATAAGGATAGGAATAGTAATGATTAATTAGACTCCTGATAGAATTAGAATAACCAAATTAAATAAACTATAATAAATTTCCACATAACTAAACTCACAACAGAACCGGAAAGTCTAAACTGATCAAAACTATAACAATAACGGGGAGGGAAGAAAAAAACTAAACTATCTAAATTATAAGAAAAGACATAGTTGTTGATGTTCGCAGGTGGACGATTCAATATAGAAGTAACCCACACCCGCTCCAAAGCGTGATCATTGGCGTGTTGCAGCGTCGTTAAATATCTGCAGCTGGTGATCGCAACAAAGTAGGAACCTTCCTTGAAAATTCTTTATTTTTAACATTCCAAACGCCGCATCGCTAGAGTCCACTTGGACAAAATTGGAGCCACTGATTCAACGGGAACTGAGAGGAACCTAGAAAAAGCGCACACCAGTAGACTGGCCATTGCGATGGGACACTTTCACAAACTTTTTTTCTAGATAGTTAGTTTTCATCTTATCTCCCTATTTTTTTTCATCGCATCTTCTTAGATTTCCTTTTATATATATATGAGTTTTCGTCAAAGACTCGAGTTGTCTGGTATACGAAGAGTGAGTTTAGGAGACCCATCATTGTGGGAATATCGTAACAACCCCACGTACGAAGAAGAACCGTTTCACAATTTCAGCCCAAGACAACCGGAGATTAACATGGTCGGCGACCAAGAAACTCCCTTCTCCACCCCACACACCAATAATAATCATAATGCGAGAGATGGTAACACCGGACAAAACCTCACCACTCAACAGATTGTAGAACTTAGTATTCAAAGAATACAAAGAGGAGGTGACGACTATGAGAAATTGCTTCGACGATTGGCCGCCGCATACGAAACCATTAGGCCACGAAAATTTTCAGAAAAGTAAGAGTGGCAAGAGAGGCCACCTCCTACCTCGAGCACGGTGTCAGCCAGTGCCACACCATTGAGACAATCTGCCCACACATTCTTCAATGATGACCCTTTAGACAAGGTTTGCTTACGGGTCGCTCCGAAAGACAACACCATTAAAATCAAAGATCTCCCTAAAATGCTCGATGAGTACATGGCCAAGAGATAGCGCCCTGGTCACTCATTCGGATTAGACAAATTTTGCTAAGACGTCAAGTTTAACTTACCAATAGATTTAAGCCACCAAAATTTACCAAATATAATGGCACAGGAAATCTGAATCATCACTGGCCCTCTTTTGTAGTGATTGCCGACCCATACGTGATAATCAAGGACTTCTCATTCACTATTTCCAATGCTCGTTAGAAGGAGAAGCTTTAGATTGGTTTGTGAAACTCCCGCTTTATAAGATAAAAACCTTCGATGAATTAGTCGGTCAATTCCTAGACCAATACAAATACTTTATCCAAGAGACAGTCAGTCTCAGCGACCTAATGGCTGCCCAGCAGGGACCTGATGAAGAATTCTTCGACTTCATCGCCAGATGGGGAAAACTCGCCGCTAGGAGCGGCACTTCAATGAAAGAGAAGGATTCGATGGACATTATCATTGATAACACTAGAGAACATTAAAGAGCGCATTTGTCATAAGTGATTGCCCCGACTGTACTGCACTCCACTCCCAGGCATCGCAACTAACACCACACATTAAAGGCTGAGACCTTGCTCTATCCATAGTGACATCAAAAGTGGGCTCTTCCATTCAATCAAAATCGAAAAGCAATAAGAAAGCCTTAGGAACCGAACAGGTCAACACCGTTATTAATTAAGGACAAAACTCAGGGAGCAAAAATTTTCACCCACGAAGCTTCGGGCAAAATCAAAATCAACAACGATATATGAACCGAAACCAAGGCACTAATCAGCAAAGATATGCAAACAAAACCCAAAGCTAGAACCAAAATCAGGGCCAGTGTCAGAATAGAAATCAATATCCTAATACCTACCAAAATCAGAACACGACACAAAATTGATCGGCCCACGTGCCAAATTACAATAGTGTACCCCTACCACAGAACTTTAACCCAGCCAAAATCCTCCTTAACACTCAGAATCTCCTCTAATTCCCACAAGAAAAACCCCGCCCATGGCCGACAAATCTAGACTATAGCAAATACTGTGCCTTCCATTGATACGCGGGACACAACCTAGAAGACTGCTGGGAGGGATGTAATCTATGACATGAATGACCGAAGTCAGATCGATTGGGAAGCACTTAGGATTCCTAACCCTAATAATAACCAACCCCAACAAAATTTAGGGATCGTTAATAACCTCATGCCCAACCACAAACAAGCAACACCGGCTCAGGTCACCACTGTAGATCTCTCCGGTCGATCCCCTTTCCAACCTTCCACCTTAATAAGTCGCATTCAACCCTTTGCTACTTCTGCCACGCCGGTGAGAGCTCCTTCATCCCCAAATCCCTTTGCCTAGATCACTCGCATCACCTTGCCGAATCCACCTCCTTATCCAAAATTCACTCAGATACGAGTCCATTTCTTTAGGTACAGAAGACCATTCCTTCGTAGTCACCCACCAGAGCCTTCAACCCCTCTAAATCCTGAACCAATGCCATTATCGCTCCCTTTGTCCGATTCTGAACCTGAGTATGGAGATCATGTTCTCCAAACTGCAACCCAAATTGCTGCATGGGTAGAAAGTGTCACCCGAAAGACTCCAACTCAAGATAATGAAATAACTACAAAGCATTCGCTGAATCTAAAAGAAAGAGATCCAGAAGAACATCCTAACTTGTGCGAGACATTGGTCTCTGCTTTCCTAAAAGAAGAAGATTACACACAGTACCTACCACCTTGAAGCGGCACCATTCAGGTATAGGTTCCAACCTCGAATTTCAACCATTTTACAAATACATCTGCGTCAAGTCACGTCGGGTTCAATCAACAACCGACTTGCCTGGTTCTAAAATCATGAACCAATTACCTACCTCCGCCTTTCCCTCGAAATAAGGACTTCACGAACGCACAACCACCAGAGGGGAATGTGAGAGAAAGCGAAGTTAACTTACCTCCCCCACCTCATATCATCCCCCACCAATTCCTGCACCTCAACCATTCCAACCACCCTCACCTAAGGCCCATTGGCCAGGAAAGAAACTGCGCTCGAGCAAGGACAAGAATAACCTTCTGCGACATCTCCAAAAGATCCCGGCCCAGATATCCATACTAGAACTCATTAAGAAATCGCCTGATCATTACCGATTGTTGATAAGGACACTTGAAGACGCGCAAGTGGATGAGGATACGACCCTAGATGAGCTTCATCAAATCACTTTGGTCATGGTGTAACCTTCAGCGCTTACTTTTACAGACGCAGACATGCCTAAAGAGTCACTTCGCTGGAGTGCGGCCCCCATATATCTTACGATCATAATTAGAGGATTCTCTGTACCACACGCACTCGTTGACATGGGAGCAGGACTTAACATCTACCCTCTCACCATATTAAAAATGCTCGAATACACGGAGTAGGATATCAGGCCCTCCGCACTGTCATTCATAGCTTATGATGGGTTGCGTTGCTTTGTCAAAGGAACTATCAATCTACAGGTGTGCCTCAAACTTGTAATGAAAGACGTTACCTTCCATGTTTCTGATTTCCCTAGTACGTATAATCTCATTTTAGGAAGAAAATGGATGGACTCAATGAAGGTCGTTGCATCCACATACCATCAATGCGTCAAATTCGCATATGAGGACTCCATCGTCCGTATATACACTGATGCACCCCTCGAGGAATGAATACTGATTATGCGGCGAGCGTACCAACTGCTCACGGTTATGTGTTGAACACAGGCCACATTCAAAAGACTCGAATCCCTAGTGAGACAATCGTTGTGGAAGTCCATCCCCCTACCCCTCCTAGTTCTCCCCTAACGCGTCCACAAAAATTAGTGACAAGAGAGGTTGGCCTGGACCTCGCCAAACTCTATACCATTAACCCTACCGCGACAAAAAGGTGGGACCTTATGTACCAACTAGGATACGTTACCCACACCAGACTCGGTAAAAATAAGCAAGGTCGTGTAGGACCCGTTGTCCCAACACAAATACGTAAGTACATAGGGTTAGGTTGCCAATCGGAAGGCTCGCAAGCCGACTTGTCCCCTACCTCACCAAAATTATCTCTATATGACCACTTTGCCTACGGGACCACTGAGAAAGCAGATGTACTAAAGCATAAGGAAGCATCCTTCACTAGATCTGAAGAAGTGGAAATTGGGCAAATGACTAAAGCGTTGAATGATTTAACCAATTTAAACGATGATATTGATAAACCTCTTGAAGGACTCAAGCCCATGTTTGACACTAAGGAATTTGCAGAAGAGAGGAGAGAAGAACCTTCAGAACCCAACCCACGAGTAGAAGATTGAGAATCCACTGACGACGAATATTTTCACATAGCAGCCTTGAAAGATAGTGAAGAGCACTTACGCATAACCTGGGAAAGAGATGACACTCCATAAGAAAATACTAACTCGTAGAGCATTCGCCATGGCCTTGGCCTTGAGGGATGGGAATGCCCTTGGGGCTCCCCTTGTATCGCCTACCCATACCAACCCCACTATAGGGCATGCACCAGCAAATTAAAATGCTTCGCTAGTTGGATTCGACACTCTACGATAGAAGAATCGAATCACTCCAACCGCGTGACCACCGACACAAGTAATGACCTACCAGCTCAGCTACCAACACAAGAAGCAGAAAATCCCAACAATCATTCGGTTGACCTAGGGGGAAACACCCAACACGCCCTCATAGAGTTTGAAGAGGAACTTGAACTAGACACTTCTACATCCCCAGATTCGCCACAACTCTAAATATTTTGAAAATCTCTAGAGGAAGAGTGGCAACCTCCCCCGAGTGATAACGAGAACTACTGGATAGACCTCCCGGCAGTCGAGTTAGCTGAGCGAGCCAATTGAGGACTTCAAGCACTATCAGATCAAGAAGATGAATTCGATACCGTCTTCGACTCTAACCTAGAAGGATGGGAATGTCCTTGGGGATCCCCCTGCATTCTTCACCAATACCAACCTCACTGTCGAGCATGTGCGCTCATCCTAACATATTATGAAGATCAAAGAAAAGAACTCGCTACCCCTGAGGATCCTTTGGGAGATCCCCCTCGATGGGAAGAATAATATTATTACAACTCAGAGGATGATAGTTCAATTGACTATGATCTTCAAAGCTTCTTCGAAGAAGAGGCGATCAATGTGGTAGGAGAAATCCAAGCATTAGTGTCGTTGTCACCAGCATCACTCATTCAAAAGATCTCATCAAATGAGGACTCCAAAAAAAAATGCCAAATTTACAACAAATCCGCATTTCTTGAAGAATTGCCCGAACGGCTCCAACAACCGTCTCGCTCCCTCAACTAGAGGAAGCAGTTCTCTCGGGGCCCTTTGAGGCGACCGACCCTGTATCATATTTATTATCAAAAATTAAAAATATAGAAAAAATAGAAAACCCTAAAAATTCAAAAATACAAGATCTAAAAAATCAGAAAACCCTAGAAAAGAAAGGGAACTCTTTGTCCTGAACCAAATTTGTGGCCAACAAGGAGAGTCTTCTCCTAAGGTTTCGATCTCATTCCCCGTACGAGGACGTAAAGCATTTCGACTAAATAACAACCCAGTGATCATACCGGATGAGATACTTCATAACTTTGAGAGAAGAATCGGTAGTCTTGACCTTCACCTCACCAAAGATCTCTCAGTCATAGATTGTGCCGATGAAGGGTTACCTTTCGCAAGCTCAGATCCCAGTGTAGCAATTTTGCAGTATACGAACTCACCGAGGATCAAGAAAGAACACCAGTTGTCGAGGAGGCACTGAACTTCCAACAGGTTATCAAGCGTTTCGATGAGCAAACTCAAGCTGCCGCGAAACCCACAAAAGAACTTAACTTTGGCACTGAAGAGAAACCCAAGAAGCTACTGATTAGCACAACGCTCAACTCCAAGGAACGCCAACAAATTGCACAAGTCCTGCCAGAACACCTTGATTCCTTTGCGTGGTCCTACAAGGACATGCCCAATTTAGACCCAAGTTTAGTAGAACATTGCCTCGTCTTAGAACCCGATGCAAAGCCTGTTAAGTAAAAACTTCGTAGGATGCACCCATAAACCGCCCTCCAAGTTAAAAAGGAAGTTGACAAGTTACACAAAGCCAAATTCATCCAAGTCGTCCTCTACCCCAAGTGGATCGCCAACATAGTACTTGTTGCCAAGAAAGACGGCAAAGTACGGGTTTGTATTGATTTTTGAAACCTCAACCAGGCATGCCCAAAAGATGACTACCCACTTTCACACATTGACACTCTAGTCGACAGCACTGCTGGACCTGAGATGCTATCTTTTATAGATGGTTTCTCTAGATATAATCAGATCAAATTAGTAGAGTCCGACCAAGAGAAGACTTCCTTCACCATACCATGGGGAACATACTGTTACATAGTTATGCCTTTTGGGATCAAGAACGTAGGAGCCACATATCAACGCGCCATAATGGCTATCTTTCACGATATGATGCATATGTGTGTAGAAGTCTACGTCGATGATATATTAGTGAAGCCCTAAACACGAGTAGGGCATGTTGAAGCACTCTAATAGGTGTTACAAAGAGCCAAGAAATATTAGTTAAAAATAAACCCAACGAAATGTGTCTTTGAGATCATTTCCAGAAAATTACTTAGTTTCATAGTTAGCAAGCGAAGGATCGAAGTTAACCCTGCAAAAGTCAGAGCCATCCTCGAGATGCCGCCTCCTAGTAATATCAAAGAGTTATGAGGCCTGATAGGAAGATTGTAATTCATCAGAAGATTTATCTCTCAGCATTCGGACAGATGGAATCCTTTCTATAGACTACTTAAAGGAGGAACTGAGTACAAGTGGGATGATCAGTGTCAGCAAGCCTTCGACAATATCAAGAAGTACCTCCTTAACCCGCCAATACTATCGCCGCTAGTCTCCGGAATACCCTAATTCTATACCTCTCAATGAATGACAAAGCAATGGGGGTATTTCTGAGACAATATGAAGAAGACGGTAGGAGAGAGAAGGCTATCTACTATCTCAGTAGGATGATGATCGAATACGAACGAAAATACACTTCAATGGAGAAGACTTGCCTCATATTGGTGTGGGCCTCTACCAAATTACGACACTACTTCGGAGTACATAAAATACTAGTGCTAGCCCGAATGAATCCTCTGAAGTACGTATTCGAAAAGCCCGCAACATCAGGGAAGCTCGCTCGCTAGCATATGCTCCTGTAAGAATTCGATATCACTTACGTCACATAAAAATCCATCAAAGGGCAAGCAATCGCCGATCACCTCACAGATCTCCCACTGCCAAGTGATGAACCCGTGCATGCAAATTTTCCCGATGAGGACCTATTCACGATTCATAACGAAGAGCCCGATAAGACCTCATGGATCCTTTATTTTGACGGTGCTCTAAATCACAAAAGAAAAGGCATCGGGATAGTCCTCCTAAGCCCAGAAAGAGTTGTCATACCTAAAGCTTTTCAATTAGATTTTCCTGTCACTAATAATGTCACAGAATACGAAGCCTTTATAGCTGGACTACGAGCAGTACTACAATTAGGTGCTAAATAGTTAAAAGCCATCGGTGATTCCAAACTAGTAGTTTCACAAGTCATAGGAGAATGAAAAACTAAGGAAAGGAGACTAATGACATACCTAGAAACCGCTCAATATTTAGTAAAGAAATTTAAATGAATCTCTTCCACGCACATCCCTAGATTAGAAAATGAGCTCGCAGATTCCTTAGCCACGCTAGCCTCAATCATCCAAATACCCGCCCACGAGGTAGCATAGACCGTCAAGAGAGAATTACCCGTCCTCCCCACAAGTACAGGACCAAAAGAAGCAAGCACCCCGAAAAAGCACGTCAAGACAGAAATAGAAGTCGCTATGTTCAAATTTGAAAAATCACCGACCGACGATGGACAACCGTGGTATTTCGACATCTGGAACTTTTTAAAATATCAACATGTCCCTCCATATACCATGAAGATCAAATGAAAGACTATAAGGAGTCGATGTGCCCGATTCTACACACTCGACGAAACATTATACAAAGAGGCCTTCACTAAAGGAGTACTACTACGATGCGTCATGACTACCGACAGACAATACATCATCCGAGAAACACACGCCAGTGCCTGTGATGCCCACTCTGATAAACAGGGACTCGCCAATCAAGTTACACGATGAGGCTATTTTTGGCCGACAATGATCAGAGATTGCTACCTCGCAATGCCAAGAACACGTCACACTTGTCAAAGCTCCATCAGTTGCATTGAATACTATGACCTCACCATGGCCGTTGGGAACACTCACAAGCACGCGTTCATACTTACAGCGATCGAATACTACACCAAATGGGTAGAAGATGAATCTTATGTCAAAATCACCGCTTCAACACTCGTAAGGTTTATCGTCCGAAATATCATCACCAGGTTTGGAGTACCCAGGATGTTTGTCACTGACAACGGACCACAGTTCATTGCAGAAAAGACGAAGAAGTTATGCAAGAAGTACGACATCGATCTGTGCCATTCATCACCGTTCTACCCTCAAGGCAATGGACAGGCAGAAGCTATGAACAAAACAGTTATTTGAATCCTAAAATACAGTAGAAATAAGCAATGGAGCTGACTGGTCTGAGCGACTACTAGAGGCACTATGGACTTAAAGGACCTCTATTCGTATGGCCATCGGCCAAACTCTCTACCTCCTTACCTACGGGATGGAGGTAGTCCTACCATATGAGATATAAGTACCATCCTTACGGATTTAACTCGATGATGAGCTATCCTTAGATGAGAGGAGAATTGTCTTACTCATGCAGCTAGAGCAACTCAATGAAACACGTCTAAGGGCTGCTGATCACGCCCAAGTATATCAAAGGAGAGTGGTCAGGGCTTACGATAAGAAAGTCCTTGAACGAGCCTTTAATATTAGAGAATTAGTCTTAAAGAAAATCATGCCTTCCAAGCACACCCATTCGAAAGGAAATAAAATCAAACTGGGAAGGCCCATATGTCATAATAACCGCATACCCTAGAAATGCCTCCATACTGGAGAACCAAGATGGGGAAGAACTCCCTAGCCTTTCGAACGCCATGTACCTCAGAAAATATTACCCTAAGCCCTGTGATCTTCACATCCCGTGGTTAAATATTTATACTTATCACCCACGTAGTCGTCACGACCCATTCATTGGTCGTACGCCTTCAATTCTCAGAATACCCTTAAGACCTCCGATTTATCGGCCACCTTTTCTCACTCGGGCAATCTGATCAAGGGACTAGTGACCTATCTAACCTCTTTCAAAAATATTAGTAACACCCGATTCTCATTTTCCTTCCCCCGCCATTAGAGGAGACGTCAGAGTAAAAAAAAAATGAAGACATTAGGTTCAATCAGAATTCATTATTCTTGCGTTAGTAGGATGCTTTCAAAATACATATATAAAATTTTTTTGAGCGAGAGCATTACGACGAATGAACAAGCCCATGAGCTCAGGGAAGCATAAGCAGATCGTGAGGACATCCCTGGTAATGTTACTAAAAGTGTATAAGCAAGCTGCGAGGACACCCCTGATGTCCCCATACTACTAGATGTCGTCGTAAGGTGGCGGGAGGAGGATAAACTCCTGCTAACCATAGAATCTGAGATTTTGATGGTATCGAAACATGACGAAGAGCTCGATCATGACACCCCGTATCCCCCTGAGAAAAAGATTGTTACTTACCCCTTTTGTAAAGTCTTAGATACAAACTGTTTCCCACATCACTGAGCCTTACGCCCCTCTTCTATTTTTATTTTGGACGATAAGTCAGAAGCCTTATAGGATATCCCTAGAAATGAAACTGAAAACTGATGAATGATGACTGATGCAATCACCTACTATACCTACCATACTTCTCCCTTATAACCATAGGATAGGTTGACCACCACCCTAAGATAAACCCCATATACAACTGATCTAATCAAAGAGACCTCCCCGGTTCGATGATAGTACCGATCAACTTTTCATCAAAACTAACTCACCAAATACCCATGATTGCTCATAGACTGTTGTCACTCCACATGTGCCTTTTTTTATGTGTATTTTGAGAACGAATTAATGAATAATAAGTTACATAATTTTAAATTATGAAAGAGATATCAGCACATTGAGGGCTAACAATAGCCTGCAAGATCAGGGCCAATTGTAGTAAGTTTTAAAAGTGAGTATATTAAAGATCGTCCACAGAGAATTAGTCTGAAATATGAGATAGACCTCCAGATCTGTGCTACCAGATCTGGCTCTATAATTATCTAGAAAGCAGATAAAAAGAGAGTGTTGGGTTTTTGTCACGTTTAACTAAAAGCAAATAAAGAAAAGAATTATCTAACTGATCCAGATTCAAGTTGGGGAAGTGATTAAAATAAATCAAATGGAGAAATAATAACTTTCTGTGATTTTGCCTTTGAATTTTAATGGAGAATCAACTAAATAGAGTTGATTCAATCTTCATCGGCTACCACAGACAGATGTAAGAGAAATAAATCTGAATTAAGGAAGGGTTTAGACTTATGGTTATGATCATCCACTTAAATGGTCACAGATCATCCAATAGTTGTTGACCTATCCTCAATTCGAACATGAACATCATCGCAAGTCTTGTCGAACTAGGTTACCAACGCTAATTGCAGGGGTAATGAATCAAGGGAAATTGCATGCAAAGTAGTGAATCTAAAGGAGTCTAATGCACTAAGGTGATCAATAAGAACCCTTGACATGAATCCAATGGAGAAAACACGGTTCTGACAAAGAACCTTTAAATTCAATCTTACAATTACAGAGCACGGCTTTAGAAAGCCCTTACAATTACAGAGCACGGCTTTAGAAAGCCCTCAGACTAGCAGTCTTCAATCCGATCTCTTTGGCATTACAAAGCACTCTCGAATTCTCAAAAGCAAAGAGAGGAAGAAATTACAAAGAATGCAGATAGACTATCTCGTAGGAAGGAGAAATAGAAATGAAAACTCAAAATCTGGATGCCTCAATTGGGCAAATGTCTTCTCAATTTATAGCTTTCCTCTATCACAAGGCTGAATTGACCAATCAAGTGCTCGGATCTGTATTGCCCAATGGCTGTTGAGCACGGGATCCAGATCTGTTCGCCAATGAAAATGCTCGATCTGGTTCACCAATCAGCGTTAGAAGCATCAATTATGTTATGGGAATTCAAAAGTTTGTTTGAGCTTCTAGAAGTTCCCGCCAAGTGATTTCATCTTTGGGTTTTCACGCATGGAATATGCCTTTGGTTTGTGCTTGGAATCTTAATGTCTCTCGGGCTTTTAATTACATTGGAGCGCTGCGGCAGAGTTTATGAAATGCCCTTCAAAGTGGTCAGAATCCTCAGATGCCATTTCGCAGAGGTTAAGGGTCTTTTCAAAGTAGGTTGGCTCAGAAGTTCTTTTCGCAGCGAAGTTCTCTTCGCAAAGCGAAGTTCTTTTCGCAGCGTAAGTTCTTTTCGCAGCACTTCTCTTCTTTTCGCAGAGGTAAATCTTCTATTCGAGGAGTGTTTTCTTCTTTTCGCAAAGTTCAAAGTTCTTTGAATAGTAGATGTTCTTCTTGAATTGAACTTTTAGCTTCCATTCTTCTTTGCGAATGGATCCTTCTTCTTCTTTAGGTCTTTTCTTGCTCTTTTAGGACCTTTTTAGCCATTCGAGGCTATTTCTTCACTCCTCTTTGAGCTTGACATGCATTGTCGACTTTTTGATCATTTTAGGATGGTTTTGATTTGGACTGTCTTTTTGGTTAGCTGCAATATGAACACTAAAGCACTTATTTAGTCCTCTCAAGGGCCTTTCAAGGCTCATGTTTAGGGGTGAAAAATGGTATTTTCACTACTTATCACACCCCAAACCTAAGCTTTGCTAGTCGAGCAAAGAAACATAAAAACAAAGTAAAGAGCCACTTTTGTAGGAAGCACAGTGCATTTAGCATATGCAACAAGCCTTTTAAACCCTAGGTGATCCCTAGAGGAGGAGTGAAGTCTCTGAGGGTTTGAGAAAGTACCCACAAACTTCTCCATGAAGCAGTTAACATCGGTGCAATATTATCAAATGAGCAATCAAGGAGCAGGTTAGTTACTCTTGAATCAATGATGAAACAGAAAATTTGATTATTGTTTGCAGTGGATTTAAACATTTATAAACCTCATGAATGTTTCAATATTTCCAACTGTGAGCAGTCATAGAAACTCATACAAATGTGCCAGTAAGCTCATCCTATGGATAAAAATTAGGTTATAAGTCATACTTAAGGTGCTCAAGTTCCAACCCAAACACTCACCGTGGTATACTCTCATGTGTTTTTGTTGAGGGGTTCATTTTCACTCAAGCTCAAGAGCGCTTACATCTCCCAAATGGATCTGTAAGCATGAGCATAGGCATGATTCTTAGGCAATGGCATCATTGACATCTCCTCACCATAGATTAGGTCACTTCTTATCTCCACATGACTCACTCAACTTTGGATCACAAGGGCTTTTAATCTAGGTTTGTTTGTATGGCTTATGGAGTGAAGTTTCAAGGAAAGGCGGTTTGAACAGAGGTTTGAATTTGAGAACTCGTGAAGTGCAGGAGATGGTTCATGACTCCACCTTTTGAGTTTAGCTTCTTTCTTCTTCTTTCCGAGATTCTCACATTCCCAGTGATCAGTTCTTTCTGTGATCTTGAATTTGCACCATAAAGTCCCTTTTTTGCCTTTTTGCTTGCACCTTTTTCACATTGTTTGTCTCTTCGATCCTCAGTCACCATATTGCACTTTTTGAGAGTATTTTCTCTTCATTTTCTTGATGTTGCCCGAAATGGTCCATCTTGATTCTTTCTCCTTTACCTCACAATTCTCGAGTGAGGAAGGCTGAATTGGTTCCATAGGTTCGTGCAAATACTTTTGAGTATTTTTGATGAAGAATTGTAGGATTCTGACTCAAATGGGGTACAAACAGGCAGATTTTTCTTGGTTGGTTCTCATAGGTTCAAGTTGTCCAAAGAAGGCCTTGATCTTTTCCTCGAGTTTCATGAGTCTTTGTTACTTGTTTTAATTTGGAGTTTCCTAACTTCTAGTGGATCTAATGCCTCACCCAATCCTTTGAATCGAAAAAAATTGCCTCAGTCACTCTTCAACAGAGATGGAAAATATATGGGCTCAATTCTCACCGGTTATGGTTTTTCCTTGAGCTTTTATATATCTTTACCTTTTTTCTCTTCCTTTGACTTGCTAAATGATACGATGAGGTTTTCATGGTGCTAGCATCATGGAAATGTAGAATATTGAAAGGTTTATGATGTCTAAATTTTGCAAAGAAATTTTAAATTTCCTAATTGTCATGATTCTTAAGTAAAATAATTCATTTCCGATTACTTAGGTGATTCATTGTCCTTAGGTTAACTATTCCTTGGGACACATGGCCACACCCCCAAACCTATGGGGAACAGTGTCCTCAACCGGTTCAAAGGTGGCATAGTCACGCTTATTAGGGAAAATGAGAAAAAATAATAGCATGGAGAATTGCAGAAAGCAAATTGTATGAACCAGAAATTTTACAGAAAATAAAAGAAAAAGAGGGGGAAAGGGAGTAAGGGTGAGGGGTTTATTTTTGTTTATTTCTGAAGTAGGGGAGCACAGCTATAACAGAAAAAATTGCAAAATAACAGAAAACAGAACAATTAATAGAGAAAAATGGAATAAGAAAGAAAACAAATGACAGAATTGCACCGAATGATACAAAAAACAAAAGATTTATACATTGTATTTGAGACACGAGATGCAGACTTTTAATAACTAGGATCAAAGTCGATCATAGATGGGTTCTATGGGCTCGAACTAGAGTCACTTAATCCGAACTAGAATCGTTTGGAATCGAATCGGATTTTGGTTTCTCGGGAATGGAGTTCGGAGTTCAGTACTCTTCCGACTTGATCTTTCCGGTGAGGCCAAGGTGTTTGGTCAGTGGTGGTTTTCTTACGTTCTTGAGCTAAGCGAGCTTGGAGCATAGCCACCTTGTCTGCTGCTTTGACCAATTGGAATGTTAGTCCCACGGATCCCTCATCTTCTCTCTCTCAAATTGCATGAAATGCTCTAATTTTTGATTTTGGCCTCATAAGGGGTTGGGATGTAGGCCTCCAAATCAGCCATTTCGCACATCCCCTACGGATGTAGGGATTTTCTATCATGGCTGGGAGAGGTGGCATATCTAGGGAGGGGATGGAGTGGTAGGGGACTAAAGGGGTCCACTGGGAGGGGGTTAAGAGAGGTCGTTTGAATGGCTAAATCGAGAAAACAAGGGGGTGGTGAAGGGAAGTCTGTTTGGGTAGCTGTGAGGCAAAATGGAGAGGGGGTAATGGGGTGGATGAGTTTCCAATGGGCATCGATTGTATGCTGCATTTGTTTGGAGCTGGGCTTGGATATTTTGGAGGTAGGTGAGAATCTGGGTGTAGGGAGCGGTGTGGGGAGATTAGCCTAGAGGGATTGGGATTAGTGAGGTGGAGGGTTGGGGGTAATGGGTGTGAAAGGGAGGTGGGGAAATGGGTGAAAGGGGAGGAGCGGGGATAGGTGTAGGATCTAGCTCCATGGTGTCAAATAGGGTGAATAAGCCTGTGGGGAAAGGTTGGGGTTCAGAGGTCCGGGATACCTCGTGTATGTCAAGGGGTGTGGGAATGTGAGGAGCTTTGGAGCAGGGGTGGAAGGGGATGGAGCAAGGATTGGGGTGGCTAATTCCTCTAGGACCTGTTATTGTTGGGGAGATGGGTGGTGTTGGGATAGTAGGGGTGGTTGGTGGTAGGGGTGTCCAAAATAGGAATGATGGAAGGTGTGGATGATGAACCATGGGATGGGGAGGGTGGAGGAATAGGGAACGCCATCTGGGTCAGGAGGAGGTGCGGTGAAGATGGCTACCTCGGTGTGTGGACTAAGTCTGACAAGTGGTGCAACTAAAGAGCTAGTCACCAGGGAGTTGGGCTTGTAAATGGTAGGGGCTGGGCCGAGGCTCGGGGGGGTGGTTGAGGCTCCACAAAGAATTTCCACTTCGCATGCCCACCCACACTTTGTGGCTTGGTTCTCTGTCATGCTCGCAGTGAAGAACTAGCTCTGCTCAGTGCTATGGGTTCGAGAGGCAGCAATAGGGGCAGTGCGAGGCGGGGCATGGGCTGGTTCTCCTACTTCCCTCATTCTTCTTAACATGGCACGACTTGTGGTCCGTGCTTTCTTGCCAAAGTTGTGAGGAGGAGTACCTCAAAGGGCTCTTCCTATCAATGTCAAACTTGGCTCTTAAGAGGGCTGAAATTAGTCTTCCAAAGGGAGGCCGAATTTTCTGTCCTTCTTTACCTTGGCACTCACATCACCATTGCTTCTAGGATGAGCATGGGGCATTGAAAATTGCCCTTAGAAAAGTGAAAGAGGGCTTCGAGGATAGGAGTTCGCCTCTCTGGGTATGCCCTGATTAATAAAAGCTCCTCGGAGTATGGAATCCATTAGCGATATTGCGATCTCTTCTCATTATTGATTGCCCAGAACTCACCATGCCTTGTGTCAAATGGGCAGCCATGTTTCTGAAAGAGGCTGCTTCAGGAGCAGCCAAAGGTCCATCGGGGTTGAATTGAAAAGGTATCCCCAGGGCATGCCCTATGTCCTCAAATTACAGCTTAGGTCATAGTTATCTATGAAAATGACTAATGTTGGCACGTCTGCAACATCTTTAGTGACCTTTGTGAGGTTTTGATACCACAGTTTTATCGTCCTTGGATAAGTTGTTTCTGGTAATGGGGTGAGGATAGTGCTGAGAGAAGCTTCCCTGAGGTAGCTTAGGGATGGTAGGCAATCAGGTTTGGAGGAGAAAAAAGTTTCATCCACCAATAACTCAGGTATGAGCTTCTGGGCATCAATGAAGGGGTTAGGCAAAACTAAGTGAATGGGTAATGGGGCAGCTGGACTCGTGGCTTGAGGCGCAGGGGTAGGCTCCTTATGGCGATTTTCTTTCCTTTTCAACCCTATCTCCTTTGTCCATTGAAAGCTTTCTCTTGCAGACGTTTTTTCTTTGCCTTTGGCTTTTGGGGTCGATTTGGTTGCCTTCTTGACTGATGATTTGGGGAACATGGCAGCTAAGGATTTTTCAGTCTTTCCCATACTTAAAATGGAGGAAAACAAAAGCCCAAATACTGGCTACCACAGATCTAGAACAAAAAATTTTGAGCGAGAATGGATAGAAACAATACCGCGATCTAGGGTTTGTTTTTGAACTGAGTCGCTTTGCTTGTGCAGATCATGGCCCCTTCGACTTTGATCTCTGAAAAATGGAAACGCTCAAACAATTAGGAACAAAACGGCTGATATCCTTGAGGAGCTCGTGTGAGAAGAGAGTGAGCTAGGGTTTTAGGGGAGCGTCGCTCTGCAGAGAGTATTTGCAAATACAACGCTAACTTCAAAACGACTAAATATACTTGAAGCTAAAATTAAAGCACCTTTAAGTTTTGAAAAGTTCCAAAAGAGCCCTTCTTATTACTTCGAATGGCAAAAGTGCCTTTCGACAAGTAGATAGCTTCAGAAAGATTATTTCGCAAAGGACTTAGCTTCAGAACCGTCTATTCGAAAAGGAAATGTTATCATAATCAACTATTCGAAAAGAACATCTTTGTTTTCGAGCAGTTCATTGCAGCTCCAGAATCTATTCGAATAGAACTTTGGACTTTGCGAAAAGTAATTTTTGCTTTGCGATTTGAACTTTAAGTGTAATTAAACTATGCGAAAAGGGAAAAGAAACAGAAACAGAGAAATTTAGTAAAAACTATGTTGTACAAACATAATATACAATTTTCTACCATCGATTTTTGGAGATTCGTGATGATGATGGGCAAGACAGTTCTCGAATGTTGTCAATGCATGGCTTGAGCCTCGACCATTTACCTTAATGACTCTTCCATCATTGGGGTCTGAAATTTCCCTGACTCGAGGGGAGGCCTTGATGACGGTATGGCCCTTCCCATCCGGATCTCAATTTGCCCGGAAAGAATTTAAGTTTAGAGTTGAATAACCATACCTTAGAACCGGTATGAACTCTTTTCTCATTAAACTCCTATCATGAAATGATTTGACTTTCTCCTTATACAACTGGAGCTTGTATAAGCATCCATCCGCATGACTCTTCCAATTCGGTGAGTTGAAGTTTCTGTGATTACCGAAGTTAGATCCATATTAAATGTTTTAATAGCCCGTAAAGCTTTGTATTCTAACTCTACGGCAAATGACATGCTTTGCCATAGACCGGTCTAAAGGGACATTCCAATTGGAGTTTTGTAGGCGATTCAGTATGCCCACAAAGCATCATTCACTTAAATGACCAATCCTTCTGTCCTTCTTCTTGTTTTTTCCAAAATGTGTTTGATTTCTCTATTGAAATCTCCACTTGTCCACCGGTTTGTGGATGATAGGGAGTGGCTACTCTATGAGTGTGAGTACTTTTTCAATAGAGCTTCAAACCCACTCAAGGTAAAAGTGGCTCCCCATCAGATGATGGCCTGGGAAAACCAAACTGGAAAAATGTGGTCCTTGAGAAATTTCAAAACCACTTTGTGATCATTTGATTTAGTAGCTATGGCTTCAATCCACTTGGAGACATAGTCCATCGCTACTAAAATGAAGTTATTTCCATTAGAAGGAGGAAAGGGCCCATGAAATCTATTCCCCATACATCAAGCTCAACTACCGAGATTGTGCGAGGGCATTGAGTTTCTTTTGGAAATCTTGATTTTTGGCGCCTGCAAGATTTACTGATCTTGTAAGGCATCTTTAAAGATTGTGGGCCAATAGAAACCACACTGCGCAGAATTTTGCACTATTTTATTACCCATGAAATGGCCTCCACAGCTGTTTCATGACACATTGACAATATGCGGAATTCATGGTCGGGACACACTTTACGATCACTTGGTCTCGCACAATTCTTGAATAGATAAGGGTCTTCCCAAATGAAATTTTAACTTGTGAGAAGAAAAGATCTTTATCCATTCGATTCCAATGTTGAGGAATCATCCAAGAGCTAGCCAAGAAGTTGACTATGTTTGCAAACCAAGGATGTGGGTATTGATGGCAAAAGTTGCTCATCGTGAAATGATTCATTAATGGGTAAGCTATCATCCTCGATTGAGAATTCGGATAAGTGATCACCACCACATTCTCCACTCCTTTCTTATCCTTAATCTGTAGATCAAACTCTGTAATAGGAGGATCCATCTGATTAATCTAGGCTTGGTATCCTTCTTAGAGCGAAGGTACTTTAGGGCGAGTGGTCGATAACACCACAATTTGTGAACCTAAAACATAAGACCGAATTTTTCCAATGCAAACACAATGGCGCCTCTTTCTCGCTTGTTGTGTAGTTGAGCTGGGCATCTATCATGGATCTGGCTGGCATAAGCTATGACATGGGGAAGTTTATCCTTTCTACGCCCTAGACAGCTCCTAGGGCATAGTCCGATGCATCACACATCGCTCAAAGGGTCTTGAATAGTCGGGGCTGCAAGATGGGTGCTGAAATCGACATTTCTTAAGGACCTCAAAGGTGTCATGCATTCATCGGTAAATACAAAAGGTACATCTTGACACGAAATGACAGAGTGGCTTGGAAATTTTCTGAAATCTCGATGAACCTCCTATAAAATCTGCATGCCCTAAAAACTTGATTTGCTATGATTACGGGAGGAGGCAAATGTGCAATTAGATCAATTTTGCTTGGTCCACCTCTATGCCTTTATGGGAGACCACATGTCCTAGGACAATGCCTTGGTGACCATAAAATGACTCTTTCCTTAGAACCAAATTGGTTTCTTCACATCTTTGCAACACCAACTTGAGGTGGTGTAAGCATTGGGAAAAACTGTCTCCATAAATTGAAAAATCATCCATGAAGATCTCCATGAATTGATCAATCATGTCAGAAAAGATGGCATACATGCATCTTTGAAAAGTAGAAGGGCATTGCAAAGACCAAAGGGCATCCTCCTATAGGCAAAAGTGCCAAAGGGTGAAGGTGGTCTTTCTTGGTCCTGGGTACCTGAGGATCTGGTTGTAACCAGAGTACCCATCAAGGAAGCGAGTAAGCTTTGCCTGCTAGCTTATCAAGGATTTGGTCAATGAAGGGAGGAAATGGTCTTTTCTTGTCATGGTATTCAATTTTGTAGTCTATGCAGACCTCCATCCATCTGTTGTTTGTCGGTGGACATAAGTTCACATTCATCTAGCAGTGATGCAGATTTCTTAGGCACCACCTGTGTGGGTGCTACCAAGAGAATCTGAGATGGGGTAAATGACCCAAAGATCTAACGACTTTACAACTTCCTTCATAACCACCTCTTGCATGTGAGGATTCAGCCTTCTTTGCATTTCTCTAGAAGGCTTTGCATCCTCTTCAAGGTGGATCTTATGCATGCAAACAAATTGGGTTTATTCCTCCCAAATCAGCAATGGTCCGACCAATTGCTTTCTTGTGTTGTTTTAGAACTACTAACAGACTCCTCTTCTTGCTCCTTTGTGAGGGAGGAAGAAATAATAACAGTAATGTTTGATGATCTCCCAAAATATATATTTCAGATTTTGGGTATTTGCTTGAGTTCTAATTCGTGGTGAGAAAAGAAGGTAGCAAAGGTACCTTGGTAACTTGTGGAAGAGGGAGAGTAGGTTTCAAGAAGGGAACTTGATGATTGTTTGTGAGTGCCTTGCACAAAGTTGACTCCTTTGAATTTGATCTCCTTTTCCTTCTTTTCCAATGGATCCCCAATCATTTTTCTTACGTGGTGGAGTCTTCACCTGCAGAAATTTTTGCAAAGACTCCTCCACAAGTTCATCCATGATGTCAACATGAAAACACTCTTGACAAATTGAGGTTGGTTAACAAGATTATAAACATTCAATTTGACTTTCATATTACCAAAAGAAACTTCCATGATACTGCATCGACATTGAATACAAGCATTTGTCAGAAGCTGTGAATGGTCTTCCTAAAATGACAGGGATGGAAGTGCCGCTTTTAGTCGGTTCCATGTCCAACACCGTAAAATCAGCAGGATAGAAGAATTTATCTACTCCTACTAGCACATCTTCAATCAATGAGTTTTCTCTCGACTGCTGCCTAGTTGCAACACCACTTGAGTGGGTTTCAATTCTCCCAAACCTAGCTTCTCATATACGAATAAGGAAGCAGTTGACACTAGCTCCCGGATCTAGCAGAGCTTTCTCGATGGTATGCTCCCCAATGATGCGGGGATTGTGGGATTCCAGGATCTTGCATTTTAGGGGTGTTGCAATGGATAGCACTTGGTTGATTCTCTCCACAAAGAAAGGCCTTCTTGGATAGATGTATCCTAGATTGCCTTTTGTGGGTGCACACCTCTTTGAGAAATTTTGCATAGCGAGGACTGTTTGATTGCATCAAGAGGTAGATTAATTTTAACTTGCTTGAATGTCTCCATCATTTCCTCAATTTTGTGTTTCCTTTGTCAAAAGGAGAAACTGACTTCATTGCATGAGGAAATGGGAGGTGAGGAACAAATCTCTCCTCCTCATCTTTTCAACAATTTTTTATTTTTACGTTTTTTCATTTTTTTGTTTTCGAGGTAAATCAACAACCTCATTGCTTTTATCATCCGTTGTTCTGACTTGTTCTTCATCTTTTCCTCTTCACTACCCACCGTGTTGTTTATTATTCTTCCACTTCTCAAAGTAGTTTTGATTTCCTCATGGCCATTTGAGGATTCTCCAACCATGAACTGTCCCTTAGGATTGTTCAAAGGTCGGTGGGTAGTCGCCCTCCTCTCTCTTAGCTAATGAATTTGAGAGTTGGGTTTCTTCAATTTTTAATGCTCATTGTGAAGGTTCATGAGACAGATGAGTTCCAAGATTTTGAAGTGAACTCAAGACCGCTCTTCAAAGGTCGTGGATCTAGGAGGGCAGGGCTGCGCATCACGCATGGCTTGTTGTTGGTTAGTCTGAAAATTTGATTTATTATAAAATTGCCGATATGGTGCAGTTTGAAAGGTAATTGATTTTTGCTCGCTGCTTTGTTGAGGTGTAATTTCCTGATTCCACGAGATTAGGATGAGATCTCCATGGGTAGTCATTCGATTGCATCATCCCATAAGATGAGCATGAGCTTGTTCCATCATGAGTTCTCGAAATTGTGATGCGTAAGGACATTGATCAATTGAATGAGTAGGGACCGCATATCGCATGCCTCCTCTACTCTTGACCCATTTGGAGCTTTAAATGAGTCCATCACTATCAAATTTTGTGGTTAAATTATCCACTTTCCTTTCGACTCATTGACTTCATAAACTTTCCTCTTGTGAATTGGGGATTATTCATCCTAGGATTCTCGGTGTCCCTTGACGAGATTCCTGCTTTGGGTTGAATTTTCTCCAATCACCTCAAAGAGGTCCCAAACCTCTTCAACTGCTTTTCTCGCAAGTAGGACCCTCCACAAGAGGCATCCACCATGTTCTTGCCCTTCCGATCGGTTCCTTGATAGAAGCTTTGAACCAGTGCCATTTAGGAATTTGATGGTGAGGCATTGCCTTAATATGATTCTTTAAACCTTTCCCATGCTTCATGGAAAGTTTCAGTTGAGTTTTGGGAGAAAGAGATGATGCTTTGTCTCAGTTGGCTGGTTTTAGTCATTGGGAAATATTTTGACAAAAAATTGACATTGCAAATCATTCCATGATGTGATGCTGTTTGGTGCTAACATAGATAACCATGCTCTAGCTTTGTCCTTTAATGAAAAAGGAAAGAGCCTAAGCTTGGTTGCCTCTGGACCAAGTCCAGCTATGTTAAATGTTGTGCACAAAGCCAGAAATTCATCAATGTGTTTGTTAGGGTCTTCCTTACTCAATCCATGGAATGAAGGCAACATTTGGATGGTGGAGGACTTAATTTCATAATTTCCCTCCACTGTGGGAAATTGAATGCAAAATGGGGAATTATAAGCACCAGGGGCAAAGTAGTCTCTTAACAATCTGGTCTCGCCCATTTCAGAGATGTCCGTGATGTATGTCGGTTTCTTAGGAGTCTTTCAACCGAATTTAACGGAGAATCTCGAGGATTGAGGGTTCTCCGCCAAACATACAACCTGAGAGGAATTTGCACAAATAAACTGTTGAATTACGTGCTTTCCTTTCCTTCATGCAGCTGTAAGCTGCACAGAAATAACAACAGAATTAATAAATGACTGATAAATAAATGAAAATAAACATAGGTCTATCTATTTTAGAACAAATTCCCCGGCAACGGCGCCAAAAACTTGTTGTCACTCCACATGTGCCTTTTTTATGTGTATTTTGAGAACGAATTAATGAATAATAAGTTACATAATTTTAAATTATGAAAGAGATATCGACATTGAGGGCTAACAATAGCCGCAAGATCGGGCCAATTGTAGTAAGTTTTAAAAGTGAGTATATTAAAGATCGCCCACGGAGAATTAGTCTCAAATATGAGATAGACTCCAGATCTGCTACCGAGATCCGGCTCTATAATTATCTAGAAAGCGATAAAAAGAGAGTGTTGGGTTTTGTCACGCTTTAACTAAAAGCAAATAAAGAAAAGAATTATCTAACGATCCAGATTCAAGTTGGGGAAGTGATTAAAATAAATCAAATGGAGAAATAATAACTTTCGTGATTTTGCCTTTGAATTTTAATGGAGAATCGCAACTAAATAGAGTTGATTCAATCTTCATCGGCTACCAAAGACGGATGTAAGAGAAATAAATCAATTAAGGAAGGGGTTTAGACTTATGGTTATGATCATCCACTTAAATGGTCAGATCATCCAATAGTTGTTGACCTATCCTCAATTCGAACATGAACATCGCAAAGTCTTTGTCGAACTAGGTTACCAACGCTAATTAAATGCAGGGGTAATGAATCAAGGGAAATTGCATGCAAAGTAGTGAATCTAAAGGAGTCTAATGCACTAAGGTGATCAATAAGAACCCTTGACATGAATCCAATGGAGAAAACACAGTTTACAGCAACCTTTTAAATTCAATCTTACAATTACAGAGCACGGCTTTAGAAAGCCCTTACAATTACAGAGCATGGCTTTAGAAAGCCCTCAGACTAGCAGTCTTGAATCCGATCTCTTTGGCGTTACAAAAGCACTCTCAGCAATTCTCAAAAAGCAAAAGAGAGGAAGAAATTACAAGGGGTATAGATAGACTATCTGACCGGAAGGAGGGAAATAGAAATGAAAACTCAAAATCTGGATGCCTCAATTGGGCAAATGTCTTCTCAATTTTTTCCTCTATCCGCACAAGGTCAATTGACCAATCGAAGTGCTCGATCAGTATTACCCAATGGTCATTGAGCACGGGATCCAGATCTGTTCGCCAATGAAAATGCTCGATCCGGTTCAAATTAATCAGCGTTAGAAGCATCAATTATGTTATGGGAATGCAAAAGTCTGTTTGAGCTTCTAGAAGTTCCCGCCAAGTGATTTCATCTTTGGGTTTTCACGTGGGGCGGAATATGCCTTTGGTTTGTGCTTGGAATCTTTCGCAATGTCTCTGGACTTTTAATTACATTGGGGCGCGTGCAAAGTTTACTGGAATGCCCTTCAAAGTGTAAATCGAAGATGCTATTTCGCAGAGGTTAAGGGTCTTTTCAAAGTAGGTTGGCTCGGAAGTTCTTTTCGCAAAGCGTAAGTTCTCTTCGCAGCGTAAGTTCTTTCGCAGCAGAAGTTCTTTTCGCAAAGCACTTCTCTTCTTTTCGCAGAGGTAAATCTTCTATTCGAGGAGTGTTTTCTTCTTTTCGCAAAGTTCAAAGTTATTTGCGAATAGTAGATGTTCTTTGCGAATTGAACTTTTAGCTTCCATTCTTCTTTGCGAATGGATCCTTCTTCTTCTTTAGGTCTTTTCTTGCTCTTTTAGGACCTTTTTAGCCATTGCTGAGGCTATTTCTTCACTCCCTCTTTGAGCTTGACATGCATTGTCAGCTTTTTGATCATTTTAGGATGGTTTTCGGATTTGGACCTGTCTTTTTTGGTTAGCTGCAATATGAACACTAAAGCACTTATTTAGTCCTCTCAAGGGCCTTTCAAGGCTCATGTTTAGGGGTGAAAAATGGTATTTTTCACTACTTATCACACCCCCCTCACCAAATACCCATGATTGCTCATAGACCCAAAGTACTCATTACGAAACCCAAGAAAGATCCATTGCATCTTGATGCTGGGGCTTTTTTTTTTTAGAGGAAGAATCATATCAGAAGCATTGGCTTATCCACGAAGAAGATGAGAAACGACGAAGTTACCATTCGAAAAGTGCTACCGAAGATACCATACTGCCAATCCTACCACGCTCCTATACTGGGGCATTTTTATTTTTTTATTATTTCATTATTATTTTTATCTTAGCTATTTGCTTTCCATATTGCATTATTGTCATTTTAAAAAGAAGAAAAAAAAATAAAGAAAAAAAAATAAAGAAGAAAAAAGGAAGAGCATATGTCCATCTTTTACTACGAGACTCCGGTCTGAGACACTTACCCCCCTTGACAACTAGCAAGGGGGAGAACAAAAACTACGGACAACATTACTCTCACATGTGCAAATATGAAGCAATCTTCAACCATCATCAGGCCAGCTCAGGAACCAACCAAGTCCCAATGACGGTCGAAGGCACTAAAGTAACTAAAAAGTAAGAGTAGAATCAAGAGGTAACTAAAAGAAAAGGAGCCAATTAGGTACATCTAAACCAAAAATCTCTCGATATATGTGAAAATATTTTCATTTCTTTTTACACTTATCACCGGGGGCATCCCCCTGTATATACAACACACATACAATGAATATAAAATAAACACACACACACACCCCTACTCTCTACGTTGCCGCTGGGATGGTCGATCGCCGCTGTCCCCGGTATCATCAACTCGGAGGTCCGTAGACTGGTCCTCTGAAAATACAATCCTGACACTTGAAGTCCTCAGAACCTCTAGACGATGAGGCCCTGCTACAGAACCCCCCTCACTCGTCTGGCTAACAGACCTCCTCGATCGAGAACAAGGAGGATACCCCACAAGAATATCATGAACGGTAGAATCCCTACAAGCATCATCCCTGGTGCGATCATGTAACGTGTGATGAGAATCCAATTGAGGAACCCGTAACCCTCAACTCCAAGCCATCAAGCTGACTAACAAACCTATGCACCCCCCGCTCACTCCTCGTCAGACGACACTGCAACTGATCTACGACACCTGCATCTCTGCCCGCGTCATCTGACGTGCCGCCTCTAATGCCTCGGTCTGAGTCCTCTATGTGACCATCATCTCAATGACTAGGTCCTCACGACTCTACATCTCCCCGAGGATCCATCTCACCTCGAGAGTGGCGCGCGCTCGCGTCGCCTCTAGGCACGCCTCCTCAAGTTGACGGACCTGCATAACCACATCAAGTCAAAGGAAAACTAATATACACATGAACCAAATAAGAAACTTTGAAAAGGAAAGGATTATACCAGATCCAACCTCTCCTCCAGAAGTCGCCCAACCGTCTCAACAGTCACTGGATCAGCAGGCAGCACCCGAGGGACAGAAAACATAGATGGCTGTAATGAGAATGAACAAATACATCAGAAAAATACTATAATGACAGCCTCGAGAGCAGAGTCCTAAGGGGGAGCCTCGAGAGCAGAGTCCAGAACAGCCTGCACAAAGAATCAAACAAGCCAACACAAGACATGTCAGAATAAAATAAAGATGAAAGAACCTAAATAGAATGATGCCATAAAAAAACTATACCTGACTCTCCGGGCATAGAGAAGCAGTAGTCGCTTCCCTTGCCTGAAGATCCTCAGCAACCCGACGCTGAATTACAGCGTAATGTTAGTAAACTACTAAGAAAGCGAAACAATGACATCCAACAAACTAATGCAATGACACAAACAAGATAAAAGAATAAATTGAGCTTACCCAATAATCTAGCTCGGCCCAAAGCTGAGCAATCGCTGGATCTTCCTCCTGACTAGAGGAAGCAACTGAAGATGGATCAAATGTGCGAATGAGACCTCCAATAGCGAGCTCGGCTCTCTACAAATAACAATAAACACATCAGTTGGCGAGCTCACGATGCTAACAATGCTAAACCATTTTTGTAAAGACACCTACCAATCGATCGATCTCAGATCGTAAGCTAGCCTCCACCTCTCGGTCGACCTGTTGCTGACCACGTAACAACCCGATCATCACTACCTGACTAGTAACCTCACCCTCGCTCTCAGACTGTCTAAAACCAAATAAAACAAGATACCACAACCATGCTAGAACGACCAGAAGACCGAGTCCACATAATACAAAAAAATATATAAATTAACTCACCTGGAGCCGTTGAGTCTCCGCTAGTCGAGCCCCTAACTCATCCTCTGCCGCCCTAGCCTGAGCAACCAAGGAGGCTAAGGAGTGCAACATCTCCTCATCCGGATGAGGAGCACACCCCATCAACTCCATCGCCCTATGGAGGGCGTCTAATGCCCCCCGCACGCTCGCCATGAGATGGCCCTGCTCCAACACAACCAACCTCTCCCTCAAAGCCGACTCCGGCCCTCCGATTGCGAAAGAGCCACTCCCATGGAAGGGACGTGTGAGGAGGCACCCACCATAGTCACAAAAATCGCTGAATTTTTTTAAAATTTACGAATTTAAGGTCCCCCAAATTATTCGTGAATTTTTCAAAAAAATCGCCAAATCACCGAACTTCACGAATAATTCCCGAATTTTTCAAACAATTTGTGGCATACTAATTTTTTTAATATATATATATATATATATATATATTTTTTTTTTTTTTTAAATTTTAAATCTTTTTATTTTTATTTTTATTTTTTCTCACCGATTTTTCCTCCGAATATTTCCCCGAACTTCCCAATTTTACTAAATTTTTCTTAATTAAAACCTCGCCGAACTATTGTCGAACCCCGATTTTGTGACTATGGCGCCCACCACCCAATGCACTAAACCACCGCACATACTCTCGGGCATCTGCCTCATCACACGCCCCTGTGACCCTGGTCCCCCCAGCTCTAAAATCCGCTATTTGAAGCGCCATCCGCTCCGCAAAATTTCAGCCATGAGGGCCGGTCATCCTCTTTGCCACTTTGTGGCAAATCTCTAGAGGGACTCCCTGAGCAAGCCCTAGCTGCTGTACCACTCGAGAGGTGTGGATCCTCTCCACCCTCTCAAAACAATGGACCCATATGTCCACATCAAAGAAGGGTCATCCGGACTGAATCACTGGCACGCTCGCATCCTCCTCATCCGCATATGGCCTCCAAATCACCTACAACCAAACAAACAAGCCAAACCTTCAATGAAGACTCAAATCCTAAAAGACCAAAAAGAAATTAAAAAAAACATACACATGATGATCTATACCTGCCTCGCATGCATATCCTCAAAGAGACCACGGGCGGTCTGAAGATCCGAAGACCAACGGCGACTCCTCAACACCTCCCTCCACACGTGCATCTATGGAAATGTGAATGTCACCTCCAACGGAACTCCCGGATGAAGAAAAGTGAAATGGTCATACGCCTAGAACTAAAAAAAACAACACAAAAGAAATGCAGAGATCGTCACTACGACCAAAAATTAACCAAACTAAAGACATCACGACGCCAATCAACTAAAACTCACCTAGATGAACAGAAGGAAACCTCCGATCAATGCGAAGCCCTGTCCCCGACGGTAAAGTTGCTCATAGAGATGCACCAATGCGGCCGCACCCCATGCATAGGTGGGGACTCGATCCAAATCCCCAAGAACCATAAAAATAACCTGGTGACGCATCCCCGAGTCGAAGAAGAGAAGAGTACCGCACCAAGGAAGTGCATCAAGAATGCTAGAAGCACCCTATCCACAGCCAACCCTGGCTCCACCACGGGCTCCTGACCGATCACTATCACACAATGTACCTCGTAAGATGCCTTCGCTTCCGAATGGCGCCTCGGGGGGACGAAGCCACCCGCAAACATATTGAACAACTAGGTGACTAGAACTACACCTTGCCTCGATCAGCTCGATCTATACGACACACCCAAAATCTCCTCACACACTATGAAGTACTCTCCTGCCATCCGCCTTGTGATTGGCTCACCCTCGAAATGAAGGCCGATGATGCGGACCCAGTCCTCTAGAGTCGGCAACATCATGCCAACTGGAAAGAGAAGCACCTGATGCCTCTCCCTCCACTTCTCCAAGATCGTCGCGATCAGGACATGATCGAACTGAAATGGCTCCAGCACTAGGATCGGCCCAAAATCAAAAGACACCAGCCGCTCCCATTGAAACTCTGGCAAGGCACGGTACCAAGTATGAGACTCAGCCCATGCCAAGCTGATAGCCAGCTATAGGGGCTCCTATTGAAGAAAACACAAACTATAACAGTAAGGCTAATACATACCTATGACGAAAGATAAACAAATTTAGAACTAAAAGTAAGTCAAATATGCCCCAAACACTAACAATTTACAACAAACACATAAAACATGAAAAGGGCAACTGAATAGAAACATGACCTATCTCTAGATGCCGTCTTGATGCATGAGTGAGCACACAATCAAGGATCCATGCAAGTTCGACATAAATTAGAAGGATTTGTAGAGCCTAATAAGCCTATGTCATAACCTAAATGGCGAAGAGAATGAAAGAACTCTTGCTCATAGGTGCTTACCCGGCCTCCAGCGAAGAAATCCTCTAGCGGGAAGTGTATCTCGATGCTCCTCAGCCACACCCTCAGCTCTCTCACCCTCAGGTATCTCACCCTAAACTCTCTCACCCTCATCCTCAGCGACCCCCTACTCAATCTCGAGCACCTCCTCCTTGATCCCCGACTGGTCAACCTCCAGTACCTCTTCTCTAACCACCTCCCCAACATCCACCTCCCGAACTACGTCGATTCGAGCCTTGAAAGTCTCACCTATCTCTGCCTCTAATATCCTCTATAATTCAAAAATAGTAAGATCACACCCACCAATACCCTCATCCTCCATCTTAGAACAAAGAGCTCAAAAAACTGAAGAGAACAAAGGAAACGGCGCCCAAAACGGATGGTCGGATAGCAAGATATCACGAAAACATGAAAATTAGAGCATAAAGAAATAAGGAAACAGAGAATCAAAAACTAAAATGGATCGCACGAAAAAAATGAAAAGTTTTGAACTATTTATAGGATATCCCAAAATCGCGCGCATAAATTCATGCACTCAAACCAATCACGCACTACTATCACCGCACTTAATTCGGATCACACGATCGATCTTAAGCGCATAATCTAATCGTCGCCCACTCAAATCAACCCGACCATCTGATTGCGCGCAGACTATTAAGTGTGTAATTACTTCAAGCGTCCACACAGTGGCACGTGAATGCCAATGGTCACCTGTACAGTGACCAGCCACCTCCCTAATCACGCACCCGGTACCATGCGTTTAAATCGGTTAAACAATCAAAAGCTGTCACTTAATGACATTCTGACGCTCTGAAAGCGCGTTCACCCTCTGGCATGCAATTAATTTATGTGCTCGGAGTGAAGGGCGCAATTTCCCAGAAACACAAAGAAGAAAAATGCCCAGGACAACACATTCACAAGCCTAAATTGGGTGATTGCCGACACTAATTATGGCCTAAACCACGCTCTTGTTAGGACCAATCCAAATACTCCTGACTTAGAACATATATACCCCAAACCAAACTGAAAAAAATGCCCCAACATCACTTACACACTCCAACTAAGACCAAACTAAACTAAAAAAAAGTGCCCCCATCATTTATGCACTTGAACCTAAGCTAAACTAAACCAAAAAAACTACTCCTAACGCACCCCAAATCAAAATAAGTAAGCCCAATCGAACCAAACTCAAGGAAATATTAAATAAACAAACATCACACTCAAAACAAATCAAATAATCTATAAAATAAATTAAACCTGAATTTACAAAAAAAAAAAAATAGAAGACATAATCTCTTCATAAATAAATAAAATAATTACAAAATACACCGAGGGTATACCCTCTAAATATACAACTTAAAACAAGAAACTTAAAATCCGCACGTTTAGGCAATGTATGAATCCAGATTTATTCGGGAAACCAAAAATCCCATCTTCCCCTCTTCCCTTAGCATGGCGGCAATTCGACTGCTACCTTGCATTCCTAATCCCATCCATTCTCGATAATCCACTCAATAAACACAACTCTTCGGGTCCAACACCCGAGATATAAAAAAGAAAGGAAGAAAAGACATTAATGAATAAGAAAATGCCCAAAACAAAAATGCCCTAAAACTTTTAATCCCAAATTTGAAATAAAATTTAAAACAACAGGAAACCAAAACTTTTAGCTCACATTTATAAACTATACCTCCTGAGTTACCAAATGCCAAGTGTCACACCATTAAACCCTTCCAATCTAATTAAATCTAAACCAAACACATACCCCCTTTGAAAGACCACAATCTATGACAACTCAGATGAACCAATAATTACACAACACTTACCCCTTCAAGGAAATATAAATCCCAAAGCAAAGTAAGCAAGCCAATAAGATTTGAACACTTAACACCCATCATAAACTTTTGAAAACTCACACCTTTTTAACAAGTATCACCTTAAGTCAAACAAAAGACTAGAATAAATACCTTAGACTTCACTCTAAAAAATGAGATCCTGACTTGTTTGGGACCCCGCCAAGAAATATGCCCCAACCCAAACCCACCGGAACCAAGTAAACCCTCTAAACAAGCCCCATAAAACGAACTGAACTTCAAGCTAAACTAAATCCTAAAATAAGTCAAACGAATCAGATAAATCCAACTAATCCATTAATAAGTTTAAACGAATAAACAAATATGGAAAAACAGAAAAATGCCTCTTCATTTTTAATTTAAAGTCTTACAAGTATCACCGGAGGCATACCTCTTGAATTTATAACCCAAAATGAAAACCAGAACTTTAACCTTCAACCCAAAATGAAGACTGGGTTCAAAACTGAGACAAAGCGAGCAGCAGATTCCGCTTGGAGCATCCAATCGGAGACTTTAGGGAGAATTGGTTGGGAAACACATCCCTCCACTTTTTACTCCTTCTCTTTCGCTATCTTTACCTCCTCCACCGCCGTCTCCTTAATGTTGCCTCCACCGCTCCCTAAAAAGGATCGGTGTGAAGACTAGCACTCTCATTCCCAATACCGCCACTCCCAGAATGATGTCATCCACGAGCATCTCCTTAAGACGAAGATCATGCAAAATAACGAATATAGGAAGAAACGACATCCCAATCGGACGGTTAGATCGCCAGATATCACTAAAAGATGAATTTCAGAACACAAGATATCCAAAAAAGGTCAAAACTTGAGACTAAACCAGAGAATGAAAAATAAATGAATGCTCCCTCGCTTATATAGAGTGCAACCTTAATCACGTGCCAAGAAACATCCGTTTAATTCGATCAAGCACCATGCACACAACGCATTTTCCACAACATGCGCTCTGATCCGAGCATGTAATGAAACCATCGCTGGCACCAACAGCACGACGCTCCGATCGCACGCACTCCATGAACCGTGCAAATTTATCAAACGACACCCTACCGCCACACGACCTGAAAGGTCACCTGTACACTGACCTGGCGACGTCTCGATCATGCACTACGGTTATAGCGTTTAACACAATCACACGCACACTTACATGCGCATAAACAACCCCTCAAGCCTGAGATCGCATGCCTGAAAACAGGCATGCAATCATATTAAGCGACCCAAAATAGGCGCACAATACCCGACTTTAGACGAAATTTACACCCTCACACCTTTTTATCACATCGCGGTCAAAATTCTTCTGTCCCATCACGTAGCCTCACTGGCTGTTTCGACAGAAAAGAGAGACCTACTCACCCATCCCCATCGAGATAACGTGTACACATGCGATATCACCTCAATATCTAGCCCCATCGTAATAAATTAACCATACGATCATGTCCCATCTCGAGAAGCCAAAAGCAAATCTCTCGAAAAGTTGGGCACACCGCCAAAAAAATTAAGCCAATCACGACGCAACCACAACGTGATTCTTTTATAACCCAAGATCTGCCAAAGAAAGAAACAAGACACACGGATCATGCAAATATCCTACTAGCGTCCCATTGCTAACTACGTTCACTCGACATCCCATCACGAACATCACTACCTGAAAAGAAAAAAAGTTTAGATAGCACATGCCATGTTATATGACGAAAAGAGGGAAGGATCGATCATGTCCCATTGCTAAGAGCTCTCTCTCTCTCTCTCTCTCTCTCTCCCGAATTGATCCTCAGGTCCCACCAGGACTCACCCAGCACGCAGCCAAAGAAAGCAAGAACCCCCTAGGTCCCATCGCGACATCATTCCTCCTAGACGTTTTATCACATCACAACCGACTTGTCCCCTGCCACAGCGGACCCAAAGAGAAGAAAGCTCCAAAGTCCCATCGCGGTACCACCCCCAACAACCCACCAGTCCCATCACGGACCACACAAGCTGCACGCCATCTAGGTAAGTATCACCCCCCAGGTAAGTACTGCCCACTTTTTTATTTTACTCGATATTCCTCATAAATATATATAGTTAGCTATGATTAAGTTAAATGTTTTCAAAAACCGTCTCTCTTGTCTCGCGAACCATTATAGTCCTCCCATAAGAGACAATCATCAATACTCGCCAAGAAGGTTAGATGGAGTATTCGGCATACCAAGTGTCATCTTGACAACCATAATAACGGTCGGGTTCATAAATCGCGTACCAGTGGATCTGCTCAGCGACGTCTAAGAAGCCACATTTTCTACTGTTTTACCACCGAGTTGATCTTAAGTTAAAATTCCTAAAATTTCAAATTTTCAAATTTTCGGAATTTTCAAAATCCCCTTACTAAACAAAAAAAAAACAAAAGCAAAAAAAAGAGAGAAGAAAAGAAGAACAAAGCAACAAGATAAATAGACCAGACTCACCTTTCTTTAAATACCACAAAAAAAAACTGATTAAGCGCCTCATCACCCACGCATAATAAATTACACTTAAAGCTGACCTTTAATTCCTAAGACCCCTGAACTCGCAATCAAACGCATACCCCACTGCGCAAAATCGGATCAAGCATACACTCCACAGTGCAGAATCGTTTGTTCAGACACATTAGGACTAGAATATCCAACGAAAATCCCTGAACTCGCAATCAAGAGCACACTCCACTGTGCAAAATTCAATTGAGCACACCTCACAAGACCCACACCTCAATTACCAGCCCAAACCGGCCATTCCCCTGGGAAACTAAACATTGAGTATATTTAATCTAAGAACTTATAAATGCCTATTGGAAATGGAATGCCTGATACGCATTAGTGTAACCAATGACGCGCTCGGTCTGACATGACTTGCAAAAGCCTTCGATATTATATGATACTTCATTTTATTATTATCAGTCCTTGGACCTTGTTTTGGATATTTGATTGACGCCCTGGTACCTCGATTGCATAAAATCCCTCTGTTAGCCCACACCATGCAGTGGGATGCGCTATGCACCCCACAAACCTGAAATGTGCCCTTCGACAGCTACCATTTGCCCTTCAAATGCTTTATTTTAGCTTGCGCTGATAGATAAGAAAGCCATGCTTATTATGTCAGATCCCCAATTACCATTTGTGATTGTCCAAGAGAAACGAGAAGACACCTCGAATGAGGGGTGTCTACATCTTCAACGCGTTCTTACTTCGCAAGAGCGCGTCGAAGAGGGGCATTTGTAGACACTCCCATTTTGCCCTCTTGAAATATATAAATTTGTTTGGTCAACCTTTGACCTCATAACCCTGATATAGGACCATATGCTGAAACAATAGTATATGGCTGAACACTGGCTGAAACAATAGTTCTGTGACTCAGGCCCCATACCCCCGACATGGGAACCATGCACTGAAACAATAGTACATGGTTGAACACAGGCTGAAACAATAACTATGTGGCTCAGATCCTGACGTAGGGAGACTATATACTAAAACAATAGTATATAGTCAGAATGTAGACTGAAACAATAGTCTCGCATTTCAGACCCTTTT
Source organism: Chloranthus sessilifolius (assembly GCA_021018995.1). Classification (NCBI taxonomy): domain Eukaryota; kingdom Viridiplantae; phylum Streptophyta; class Magnoliopsida; order Chloranthales; family Chloranthaceae; genus Chloranthus; species Chloranthus sessilifolius. Next base: position 16,436,157 of record CM037594.1, read on the forward strand.
GCCCTAATGTGGGACCATGCACTGATACAATAGTATATGGCTGAGCACAGGCTAAAATAATAGTTCTGTGGCTCAGGCCCCATACCTTAATGTGGAACCATGCGCTGAAATAATAGTACATGGCTAAACACAGGCTGAAATAATAGCTCTATGGCTCAGATCCCAACGTAGGGAGACTATATATTGAAACAATAGTATTTAGTCGGAATGTAGACTAATCCAAAGCGTGATCATTTATGTAACTCAGATTTAGGTTGTCTCTGCAGTAAATTCCTCAGATGGCTACAAGCACATCTGTAAGGAAGAAGTACGCAACTCAACCCTTATGGTTTGACCTTATCTCTTAAGGCTATAACCTGTCCACTTAAATGGTCACAGACTATCCAATACAAAGGATCAAACCAGATGGACTAAATCAAAAAACTAATCTGATCCAATGGAGTAGACTGATCTTATGGCTATAACCTGTCCACTTAAATGGTCACAGACTATCGAATAGATGTCCTCCACCCAATGACTCAAATCAGAATATTAAAACTATTGCAGACAGCATGTTTTCCAGGCTACAAGCTCAAGCTTCCATGGGAGCAAATAGTTCTTAAAAAACTAGTGGAAACCACAGTTGTTCAAAGGCTATTTGAGGACTTTAAATGCAATTGGTCATTGCTACAAAAGGCTTGCAATGACTCAGCTCACAGGCATGCAATCTCTACAGAGAGATCAAATCTAACATCTGATATTGGTCAAGTGTAACAGAGGGGAGCTTGTTCCTACAACAGCCTCTCAATAGGCTACAAGCTCAAGTGCAGAGGAGAAGGATCCTTCTCAGATCTATGACTTGGAATCACCTAGGGCTATAGTTTGTCCACTTGAATGGTCACAGGCTATCCTCACCACAGAAGACTGAGATAGAACATGTAAATTGCTGCTGCCACCATGGTCCCAGGGCTACAAGCTCAAGCTTCCATGGGCCTTTCAAATCAGCTCAAATCTTAAATGTATGGCATATCCTGAATAAAACTATGGACAAATAGGAAAATAACAGATTGAATAGACCATTTAAACACAAATTTCATTGATTAAACCATTACTTACAATGAGATTTCTCAAGGCAGTAGCCTTGTGCATAACAGCTCACTAATGACTCCCAATGTTCCCAAGACCCATTACAAAACTGATAAAACTAGGCCTAGTTGCTTACAAAGGATAAAGCCAGCAAGTGCTGGGCTAGGAGAGAAGAAAAAAAAATGGAAAAAGAGGTGATCAAACCTTAACCCTGTCCTGCTCGAGCTCAAAGCTGACAGAGGTTGAAGGAGGGATGATAAAATTCTAAGTTACTTTGACAGCTTAAATACTCAGTCCTAATGCCTTAGCCAACAAAAGAGTAAACCCTAATTTTTTTAGCATATGTGGCGCTGATACAACCTTTGGATGCCTTGAGATGTTTGCCTCGAGATCAGGGCCTCAGGATGTGTGCCCTAGACCTAGGGAACTCCCCCAAAGGTCCCTAAGTAAAAACTGAGAAGTGGAGAGCCCGAACTTCGCGGGGCTGGGCTTGGCACATTAATCCATTCACACGGTTTGTAGAGTGTTCGCGAGGTAGCATTTGGCTTGGAAAGCGCCTTGCTCGTGCAGTTGGTTTGGCCTGAAATGCGCTCGCGAGGAAGGATTTACTTTAGAAGGTCCCTCTTTCGCGTAAAATGCCTTTGAAGGATCACACAGCTGCTCTGTCATTTAATGCATTCGCGAGGATGAGTTACACTGAATTGACTTGACTCGTGCAGTAGATCTTCAGGTATCTCCTGTCGCGAGGTTGTCGCGTGGAAGATCTTCCCTCTCACTCGATTGTTAGTTAAAGGATTAACACAACTCGCTCGGTAGAGGCTTGAGCTTTTAAGCACGCGAGAGCTACGTGAGAGAACTTCTCGAGCTCCCTCGCCTCTTGAGCCACACGAGAACTTCGTGAGTTTGTTTGCATTCTTCATGCAAAGTGGCCTCGCTAGATTGTGCACGCAGTTAATATAAGCCTTGATCCTCGTGAGAACATTGTGAGCTGGATTTCTGAATGTTTAGTGCACGAGAGCTTCGCGAGGTCTTTTGTGCTACCGGTATCAACTGCGTAAGGAAGCTTTACTGTAGACATAGCAACACGTGGCAACACCTCTACTATGCGAGATAACACATTTTCTCGTCTTATGCAATGTAGCTACTACTGTTGTAGCTCTCTCCACTTACATCCAAATTTCTCTCATCTGATAGACTTCCTTGGTCCACTTTGACATGCAAAATAGTCACCATGGTGTGTACCACCATGGTGTTCCATTGATCTTTGGCCCAACAGTCTTCTTTGGCTTAAATTCTTTCTCTTTTTAGCACCTAAAGTAGGGACTTTGTACTAAGCTACATAATTATTACTAACTACAAAACAAGCGAAACAAGGGGTTATTAGTCAGCTTCAAGGTCTAGCAAAAGCTAGGTTAAGTGGCGAAAAGTGGTACTTCTCAGTGAATAATACATTTTCAAAATCACTCAGTTGAAATTCTGCTAAATTTATTTTGATCCTATCAACACCATTGCACTTGGCTTAACTACCTCATAATTTTCTAAAATTACCCTGCTATACCCCCAAACCTATGAGGAACAATGTCCGCACTATTTCAGAAATATAATAACTAGAAACAGCAGGGTAAAAGAAAAATAAAACTACACAAAGCAAGATAAAAATGAACAACAAAGATATATACAATGGCACATAAAAGGAACATTTTATTAGAAAGAACTGCATACAAAATAGTTATAGAGGTGACAAAATATAAAAAGCAAATTATATACAACCAAATGACCTCGAACAATAGTAAAACAGAATCTAAACACACCAACTACTCTACACCTAATCAGACTCAGTATCTGAACTTAAAACAAAAGGAGGGGTCCAGGCATATTTTTCTTCATAAGGATTCTTGTCCTTCTTTACTGGCTCTGTACTAAAAGCATCAGGTGTGGATTTGATTGCAGCTGACTTCTTCTTCTTCTTTGGCTTGTGCCAGGATCCTTGATGGAAATACCAGCTGACTAAACAAATTTTAGAACTGGATAGAGGGATAATGTAACATCCCAAAAATTTCAAACTTTGAATAGTGCACCTCAAGAAGTGTGCCCGACTGGTCGCTTATTGGATAGGGTCAAAGTTGACTTGGTTGATTTGTTGGTTAACCTAAATTAGATACGTTATGTGTGAAATATGGAGTGTGTGTGTAGTAAGAGATAGATTGTTTAAGTCATATATACCTAGTTAGGTATGTATGCTTTACACCCAAGAAATGAAAGGGGTTATAAATAAAGGTGAGAATTTATTTCTCATTTAGATTTGATGGTTGAGAAATTTAGAAGGAAATGAATGAGAGGAGTGAGAGTGTGTGTATGAGTATTGAATGTGCATGATTAGGAGTGGATCAGAAAGATTTTCTAATTTAAGGCTTCGCATCGAAGTGAGATCGGGGATCTCAAGTTTGTGAAACCCTTGTGGTGAATGAAAGTGTGAGATCAAGGGATCTGACCGGTTAGAAAGGTGCATAGCTATTTTAGTGAGTTTATAGTTTTTATGTTGTAAATCTAACTGGTTAGGTGTGAAAAATGAGTAAGAAAAGGGTGGGGATGTGGAAGAGGATGAGTTCTAGATGTTGGAACTCGACCTATTCTAAAAATGGGTAAAACCGATCGAACGAAATTAGTGATCATTCGATCGATTTTGCTAAAGAAGGAGCTGTAGAGCTATATTTCTGAGGAAATCATTTGAACGATTTAAAAATGGTTTGATCGATTTGGAAAATCGTTCGAACGAAATTAGTGATCGTTTGATCGGTTTTGCTAAAGGGTGAATGTTGCTATAAAGGATTTATGAGGAAATCGATCAAACGAAATAAAACTGTTCATTCAATTTTGGGAATTCATTCGAACGATTTAAAATTGTTCGATCGATTTGGCAAACCGTTCGTTGGATTTAAAAATTGTTCGATCGGTTTGAGTTGATTTAGGCTTTTGTTGGGTTTTATTTTATGAATTGTTTATGAACAATGATTAGGCTTCTAAGCTCCATGTTTTACACCATTTATGATATGTTGCATGTGTTTTGGCCATACCTAGGTTGAGCCGGACCTTGGGTGGTTAGGGCTAGCTCGGATTGAAAAATCCATGGATTAAATTACGTGTGAGGTAGGGAATACTCTGAACATATACACTTGATTATGAAAGCATGTATGTAGTGATGTTATATGTATGCATGTTCGTTTAAAGCATAGTTAAGTGCTTTTGTTTAAAAATGTTAAGATAAGCATGTGGAATTAAGATATGTGTGTGCATGTGTACACTAAAAGAGAAATCGGTAAGCATCAGAGGTGTGACATCCCAGGGATATATATGCGATGTGAGCATCTAGATGATGGCTGTGAGTATGTGACATCCAAGGGATGTATAACCAAATGTGAATATCCAGATGATGAGAACTATGAGAATGAGACTGGAACAGACTTTGAATTATTATGTTTAGTGCAATCACACGGTGAATAACTATATGTAGTTGCACAATTGATTTAAGGTTCGGAGAATACCCCACCAACGCGGTGGTATACCTGCGACTAACTCAACAGGATATCCGTGACCGGTACGACGGGTTATCCATACACTAGTTGACATCCCAGGGATGCATATGAGCTATGTGCCCCGTCGCCTATGTGAAAGGGACTTGGGTTATGTTTCATAAAAAATAGTTTGATTGGATGACGATGGAGGGTATTCCATCGGGGCTCGATGCTATATTGCTCGGGGATTATTTAAGTTACTTGATTTAAGTCTTGAGACCAGCCTTTTTGCATTTATAAGAACAAGTTGAAAATAAGATAACATGTGTAGTGTAATAGATGCATTCTATTTATTCTTCCAGTAATTCAAACTATTTTCCTAACTATTATATATTGATGAAATCATGCTTTGCTTATGTCATGGAATATGTGTGAGTATGATAGCTTTACATGTTCAGACATCTTTCCCTATTAAGCTAGGATGTAGCTCACCCTTTTGACTATATGTCACAGGTTCAGAGATAGCAGCTACTTTTGGAGACGTTGACCCCGAGGATACGGATTACGTTCCTGTGGAAGAGTCAGAGCCCCCTCTTGAGGAGTTCTTTTAGAAGACCCTTTGCGTACTTTGATATTTATTTTTGAGAGAGTGATTGTACGGCATGGTATGTCCAGCCTTATTTTTGGGATAATGTATTAATGTGAGACATTCTTTTGGCAAACCATCTGGGGTCACCGTTGTTCTATCACCGATGGTTCGAGTTGGTTCTTTTGTTCATGCAGTGGCATGGGATTCGAACTATCTTTTGGGTTACATGTTTTTTATATTGTCTTATAGAACTGGAGATTTAGTTCAGTGTTAGTTTCCTTTGTACATGCTTTACTTTCTAGTTGTGTGGATATACCAAGTGTTCCACGTATGTATTTGGGGCACAGCCTCGAGGGTCGTGCCGATGGCACGGATTTTAGGGTGCTAAAATCCAGGCAATCACTGTTGGTATCGAGGACTTTTCTTTAGAATATCTTACGAGTCTTGACATTTGTCAAAGTATAGGGATCTTCTACTAATGAAACTTTGGTTTCATGTTGCAGAGCGTAATGTCTTCTAGAGGAAGAGGTCGACCTAGAGGTAGCCATAGTAGAAATTTGCAAAGTGAGGATGAATTTCACGAGGAGTCTAGAAGAGACCAAAGGAACCCTCATGATGGGGGGGATAGGAGAGGTGATGCAACGGACCGGATGATGTTGGCCATGGAAGCCGTAGTGGTTGCAATGGCCCAACAGACGTAGCAGACCGCATTATTAGCTAAGCAAACCACACTATTGGCGGCCAATAATGCCAATCTTCAGCAGCCACCACCACCGCCTCCTCCAGCATTGTTGCCCTCATCTTTCATTGATTTTAGGAGATTAAGACCTCCTAGTTTCTATGGGTAGATAGATCCGTCAGAGGCTGAGAAATGGTTAAATCAGATTGAAAAGCTTCTGGAGAGACTTCGTAGTATAGAGGATGAGAAGGTAGGTTGGGCTTCCTTCCAGCTTGTGGGTGATGCCGATCCCTGGTGGAAATCGGTATTAAGAAAAAGAGAAATTAAGGACCCTCACCGTCTGTGGAACTGGGCAGAATTTATTAGGGAGTTTAACAGGGAATACTTCCCCAAGTAGGTGAGAGTTTAGATGAAAAGAGATTTTGTGAATTTAGAGCAGGGAAGCATGACCGTGCATGAGTACCGAGTGGAGTTTATGCATTTGTCACGATTCGCACTTGAGTTAGTGGCCACTGAATTAATGAAGGCTAGTAAGTTTGAGGAAGGTCTGAGGCGAAACGTCCAATATAGAGTTTCTATATTCAAACTTGAAAACTATGTGGACGTGATGGGAAAAGTGATTGTGGTCGAAAGGGATATCAATAATATGCATAAAAGAAGGGATCAACAGGACAGATGTAGAGCAGTTTAAGGGAGAGTGGGTGATCATGAATCGGGGAATAAAAAGCTGAGATTTACGACACCAGCTCCAGTTCCTAAACAACTTGCCTACACAAGTTAACCCAGGCCACCTATATCTACCTTCACGAGACCTATCCGATATGAGAGCCCTACTGTCACCATCGGAGTATCAGTCACTCAAGGCTTCTCACGAGAAACTTTTTCTACACTAAACAAGACTTGTGCCAAGTGTGGCAAGTCTCACAAAATGACAGATTATAGACGGGGTACTCAGGGGTGTTACAAAAGTGGGAAAATAGGCCATATGATAAGAGATTGTTCTAAAATGAATAAAGGGAAAATAGCTTTCGCTTTCATACCAAGGCCGATACAAGCAAAGAAGCCGGTCGTGCAAGGAAGAGCCTATACAGTCACGGCTCAAGATGCACAGAACACCAATGATGTCTTACAAGGTAAGATTTTATTTGATAGAATTGATACGTTGCATTGAATGCATTAAATTTTAAATTTTAGATAGAGAAGGTGTGTCTACATAGAGTATCTATATAGAAATTGTTAATCTAGTCGATTGCATTTCTTGATATGATGCATGAGTAGGCTGCTAAAATTCATGTGCTTTATAGGTACTTTACAAATGTATGGGAAGGGAAGTGACATAGCATATGTGGCTAGAGTGTTGAAAGACCCAGGGTCTACTCATTCATTTATTACTCATCGATTTGCAAAGAAGATGAAGGTCAACCCAGAGACATTGGATTTTGTCTTGGTTGTATCTATTCCGACTGGCGAATCGATTGATACAGACTTGGTCTGTAGATCAGTGATAGTAGCCATCAGAGATAGGGATGACTATGAATTGGCAGCGAAATTAGTATTATTGGATATGCAAAGATTCGAGGTAATTCTTGGCATGGACTGGTTGTCAGCTCATTATGCAATGATCGATTGTAGGAACAAGGTTGTTATCTTTAGACCGAACATGAGGAGATCATTCCGATTCTTAGGGATGAGAGCAAAGTTTGTGTCATTTGTGTCCACCGTCAGAGCCGAGCTCTTGATAAAAAAATGGATGTAATGGTTACTTGGCATTTTTGAAGGAAGACAAGGAAGGGAAGAACGTCATTTCTGAGATTACAGTTGCGCATGAGTTTGTAGATGTCTTTTCTGAAGAATTGTCAGGGTTTATCTCCTGATCGAGAGGTGGAGTTCGCTATCGACTTAGCACCTGGAATGGAGCCTATTTCCAAAGCACCATACCGAATGGCTCCTGCTGAGTTGAAAGAGTTGAAAGAGTAGCTGCGAGAGCTCTTAGTTAAGGGGTTTGTAAGACCGAGTGTATCTCCTTAGGGAGCACTGACCTTATTTTTAAAGAAGAAAGATGGGTCGATGTGACTATGCATCGACTACCGTCAGCTAAACAAACTGACCATCAAGAATCGATATCCTTTGCCTAGAATTGATGAGTTGTTTGATCAGTTGCAAGGAGCGAGATATTTTTCCAAGATCGATCTGAGGTTTAGATCTATCGACTGAGAATCAAGGCAGAGGACATTCAAAAGACGGCATTCAGGACGTGGTACGGACACTACGAGTTTTTTGTGATGCCATTTGGTTTAACGAATGCACCAACGTTGTTTATGGACTTAATAAATTAGGTGTTTAAACCACACCTGGACACTTGCGTCGCTGTATTCATCGACGACATTCTGATATATTCGAAGTCAAACAAGAAGCATGAAGAACATCTGAGAATCACTCTACAAACTCTACATGAATACCAACTGTATGCCAAGCTCAGTAAGTACAAGTTTTGGTTGGAGAAAGTCAGCTTTTTGGGACATGCCATCTCAAAGGAAGGTGTCACAATAGATCCGGCTAAGATTGAAGAAGTGTTATAATGAGAACAACCAAAGATGGTAACAGATATCTGTAGTTTCCTTGGTCTAGCTAGGTACTATAGACATTTTGTGGAGGGATTTTCAAAAATATTAGGACCACTTACGAGACTCACAAGGAAGGACATGAGGTTTGAGTGGACTGAAGTGTGTGAGAAGAGTTTTCAAGAACTCAAGAAGAGACTCACTTCAGCTCCAGTGCTAGCAATTCCTTTAGGCAGTGGAGGGTTTGCTGTGTATAGCGATGCTTCACATAGTGGTTTAAGTTGCGTGCTCAACTAGAAGAAGAAAGTGATTGCTTATAAGTCAAGGCAGCTAAAAGATCGCGAGAAGAATTACCCGACACATGACCTGGAACTTGTGGCGGTCATATTTACATTGAAAATTTGGAGACAATATTTATATGGTGAGACATTTGAGATCTTCACCGATCATAAGAACCTCAGGTACCTATTCACACAGAAGGAATTAAATATGAGATGGCGAAGGTGGATGGAGTTTCTCAAGGACTATGATTGCTCCATACAATACCACCCAGGCAATGTTATAGCAGATGCCTTCAGTCGTAAGGTTCGGCTCAGTTAGCTAGCATTGTGATGGGGATGCACTGGTGGAAATTATTTGAAGATCTTTCATTATATGATGCAAAGATCGAGGTGTAAGCTTCAGGGGCATTCTTAGCCAATATTACAGTGAGACCGACGATCTTTGAACATATGCACAAGTTACAAATAAAAGACCCAGAGTTAGTCAAGATTCGATAGGGTGTGATTAAGGGTACCAGACCGGAGTTCTCTATAAAGGAAGATGGTTCTTTACTATTCAAGGGACGCCTTTGTATTCCAGTTGATGTCCCTCTGTGATAAACTATTTTAGATGAGGCTCATAAATCTAGATATGCAATCCACCCTAGTAGTACCAAAATGTATCAAGATATGAGGAAGAGTTACTGGTGGAGAGGTCTGAAATGAGATGTAGCTGAGTATGTGTCAAGGTGTTTGACATGTCAGCATGTGAAAGTAGACCATAGACACCCTGCAGGGTTATTGCAACCTCTACCCATACCGGAGTGGAAATGGGAATCAATCTCCATGAATTTCATTGTGGGACTGTCGCAAACAGCAAAGAGGCACAATGCCATTTGTGTGGTCGTTGATCGACTAACCAAGTTAGCTCACTTCTTGCCCTATAATACGATGTACACAGTAGGAAGACCTGTGGATTTGTATATGAAGGAGATTGTACGTTTGTACGGGATTCTCAATAGTATCGTCTCTGATCGTGACCCATTGTATACTTTAAAATTTTGGCAGAAGTTTCAAGAAGGCATGGGTACTCAATTAGACTTTAGTTCGACATTTCACCCGTAGATCGATGGGCAAATGGAGCAGGTAAATCAGGTAATTAGAGATATGCTCAGAGCATGTATGCTTGAATTGCAAGGATCATGGGATCAACATCTATCGTTGATCGAATTTGCATACAACAATAGTTTTCAACCAAGCATTAGAATGATGTCGTATGGAGCTCTATATGGGAGGCAATGTAGATTGCCTATCAATTGGGAAGAGATCGGCGATAAGTTTATATTGGGTCCGGAATTACTTGAAGATAACGCCATCATTGTTCGTATGATACGAGGGAGACTTAAAACGGCTCAGGGCAGACAGAAGAGCTATGCCGATATCCAAAGAATGAGCATGGACTTTGCCATTGGCGATCATGTCCTTGTAAAGATATCGCCCATGAAGGGCGTTATGAGATTTGGAAAGAGGGGAAAGCTAAGTCCCCGTTACCTTGGGCCCTTTGAAGTTTTGGGTCGAGTCGATGAGGTAGCCTATCGAATTGGATTGCCTCCTTTGTTTGATCGGGTACATAACGTGTTTTGTGTATCCATGCTCCGAAAGTATGTAAAGGACCCTACACATGTCTTGGGAGATCAGCCGATCGAGATGCATGAAGACATGACCATGATAGAAGAAGCGACTCAAATTGTGGATCAAAAGGAGAAAATTTTATGCATGAAGGTTATCCCTTTGGTGCTTGTCAAGTGGAGAAATCATCCAGCTGAAGAAGCGACTTGGGAGCGCGAGGTTGAAATTAAGGAACTATACCCCCATTTGTTCGAGAAACATTAAGTGACAAGTGTCATGTGTAGTGAATATTTTAAAATTTTCTTGTAATTCAAGTGTTGATCTCTCAAATTTTGGTTAAAATGTGTAAGGCTAAACTGATAAGTATTACTATATATTTGTGACATTTGATGCACAAATTGTGGATAAACTATTTTTTGCATTGTGGAGGATGAGTTGTGAAAATTTATGAATGATTTATGTTTGTTTCTCACATATGAAGTTAGTGTATGAATTAGGTACAAAAATCATGTCAAAAATTTTACAATTTCAAGTACAATGAAAGGTTGTTATCAACAAAGTGTGAAGGCATGCAAATGCAGCCTAAAATCTGTTTTTGGGGAAATCATTCGATGGAATTTAAAATTCGTTCGATTGAATTTCAGTTAGGTGAAACCTATGTAGTTGCCAGAAATCGTTCGATCGATTTTGAAAATCGTTCGAACGAAATCCCTGGGCTAGTGAGATCAAAATAGGCTAGAAAATAAACTTTGGGAAATTGTTCGATCGAAATTAGTACCCGATCGAACGAAATTTTGGGGGCTATAATAAATGTTTAAAAACCAATCAAATGATTTAAAATTGTTCGATCGATTTCACAACTTATATAAGGGCATGCGATTTTTTTTTCATTCATTCCACAGCCAAAATTTTCTTTCTATTTTTCTTCTTCTCTTGGAGAGGTTCTAGGGCTTGAGAGTGTCACCCGACCTTGGTGATTTTCGGCATCTTTCGAGCTTGGAGCTTCACGTGATCAACTCCTAGAAGCACTACGAGGCAACTACTAACCTCTTTCGCATTTTGAATTTCGATTAGTGTCCCACACCCTAGGATTTGGTAAAATTGGGCAAAACCCTTGCCCTACCCGTTTACATTTTGTCGTGTGGGTGTGATGGCACCAAAGACTCACCAAACTACGGCGAGTGCCGCTCCAAAGAAAACCACAGCGGGTTCCTCATCACAGCAACCACTGAAGAAACCCACCGCACCGATGTGTTCTTTGTCGCGACCACCTACACAGATCCAACCACCACCGCGATGTGAGCAGCCCACTGAGTGGTGGGCTGATAAGGATTTTGAATCGGAATGGGTCATTGACTCAAAGATTTTCACAAAGCGTGAGGAAACGCTTTGGGCCTTTAACTACATTTCCACGGCGGGTTTGACCGGGATACTCCGACCCTGTAAGGAAAATTTCTACCCCCATATTGTGAGACTATTTTACCAGAATATGGAGGTTATCACCGACCCAACCGTCCTTAGAACAAAAATAGATAATAGGCACTACGAGTTCACCTATGATGGCGTGGCCGATGCATTAGAGTGTTTTCACACATATAACCATGAAGGCATTGCATTGGTAGAGCCTTTTCCTGCCCCTTTGGACTACAAGTACGTAGCGACTGAGATGACCCATGATAGGGTAGGATCCGGCTGCACAATTAAACGAATAGACTTGCTATGCAAGCTGTGGATGCTCGATACCATCATTCAATGCAATTTGTATCCATTGAGGCATAAAACAGAACGAGTAGGTGAAGTCCAAATGGCACTATTTTTAGCTTTTAGTGGTTGATGGTTTAATACGCCACGTGTCGCTATCGAAGGAATGAAGTACGCGTGTAAGAAAATGTTAGAGGGGGCTAAGAAACCAGTGGAGGATATGCCTTATGCTCGTCTCATCTCACTCATGGTTGAGGACTACGCCGGTGATGAGACGTACACCCTCTCAAAGAATGAACCAAAGTTAACGGGCAATTTACAACCCTACACTATGGTTGACTGGAATTGTACTTATGTGAAACTGACAAAGAAGCCAACAGTAGAAGCCCAATCACAGCCTGAACCACAAGCCCAAGACCAGCCGTCGCATGATACTTCAATTCTGGATGAGCTGGCTGCCACCTTTCCACTTCAGCAGCATGCTCGACGCCTTATGCAGACCCATGCACCACCACCACCTAAGGGTGCTCCTACGCCGATCATCGCTGACCTCTATGCACTTATGGAAGCAAACACACGTCAAATGATGGAGAACAATTACCTACTCAACCGCCGTTTGGACTACTATGATGCATTGCACGCCGAGGAGATGCGCTTCATGTACGTCGCAGATTATCTTCAACGCATGGCGGCAACGCAAGCATGGTTCCTAGATGCGTCGAGTTCGGGTGTGGGAGACCGTGGTGATGACGGGGATCAGCCGAGTGGCGCGACGACTTAAGTGGTGTTTTATGCGGTTTGACTTTTTGAAGGGGTCATATATAAATTTTTGGATATTATAAATGTTTAAAATAAGTACCAAGGACATGTGTCCTTTCAACCGATTGTGGCATGGTTGCCCCAAAAGTTTGTAAATAACTTTTGGTTGTGCTCTCTATATTTTCCTGTTTTAATATTATATGTGCCATGGTTCTGATATGGCTTAGCTAGTTGGGAGTTCTCTATGTGGTAGATATTGTAGTGTTTTAGTTTAAACGAGTGTTGTAAATATTTAGTGGTGCAGGTGATCCTATGTCATAATTATTGTGGCTACTTTGTTATGCGGTTTTGTCGATATTCCTTGATCAAACTGAATACCTGTCCTGGTTCAATTAAAATTTTTAGCATATTATGGAAATGTGGGTGTGAATTTGGATTGTACAGGATAGGCTATCATTGTTGTTAAAATGGTTAGCATATTGTTGGAATGTGAGTATGAATCAAAATTTTACAGGACATATCGATTGAGAAATGTACAATTCTAATGTACTATCGTGTATGGCAGGATTGCCAATCTCCTTTTTGCAGGATGCTACTGTCTATTGTTGAATATATGCATGTGATTTGAATTTTGCAGGGTCTGTTGTTGTGACTGTATTAATAGACGTGCTTTACTGTGTGTGTGGGTCTCCCTTGGGGGGGGAGCCCTTGAGTGCAATTTTTGGGGATGAAAATTCCCAAGGTGGGGAGAATGTAACGTCCCGAAAATTTTAAACTTTGAATAGTACACCTCGGGAAGTGTGCCCGATAGGTCACTTGTTGGACCGAGTCAAAGTTAACTGGTTGATTTGTTGGTTAACTTAATTTAGATAGGTTATGTGTGAAATGTAGAGTGTGTGTGTAGTACGAGTTAGATTGTTTGAGTCGTATATACCTAGTTAGGTATGTATGCTTTGCTCCCAAGAAATGAAGGGGGTTATAAAGAAAGGTGGGAATTTATTTCTCATTTAAATCTGGTGGTTGAGAAATTTGGAAGGAAATGAATGAGAGGAGTGAGAGTGTGTGTATGAGTATTGAATGCGCATGATTAATAGTGGATCAGAAAGATTTTCTAATTTAAGGCTTCGCATTGAAGTGAGATCAGGGATCTCGAGTTTGTTAAACCCTTGTGGTGAATGAAAGCGTGAGATGAAGGGATCCGATCGGTTAGAAAGGTAAGCTTAGCTATTTTGGTGAGTTTATAGTTGCTATGTTGTAAATCTAACTAGTTAGGTGTGAAAAATGAGTAAGAAAAGGGTAGGGATGTGGAAGAGGATGAGTTTTAGAAGTTGGAACTCGACCTATTCTAAAAATGGGCGAAACCAATCAAACGAAATTAGTGATCGCTCGATCGATTTTGCCAAAGAAAAAAGAAATGTAGAGTTGTATTTCTAATGAAATCGTTCGATCGATTTGGAAAACCGTTCAAACGAAATTAGGGATCGTTCAATCTGTTTTGCTAAGGCATGAAAGTTGGTGTAAAGGATTTCAGAGGAAATCGATCGAAAGAAATAAAACCGTTCGATCAATTTTGGAAATTCGTTCGATCGATTTGGCAAACCGTTTGATCAATTTAAAAATTATTCGATCGGTTTGGGCTGATTTAAGCTTTTGTTGGGTTTTACTTTATGAATTATTTATCAACTGTGATTAGGCTTCTAAGCTCTATGTTTTATACCATTTATAATACGTTGCATGTGTTTTGACCATACCTAGGTTGAGCTAGACCTTGGGTGGTTAGTGCTAGCTCAGATTGAAGAATTCGTGGATTAAATTGCATGTGAGGTAGGGAATACTCTGAACATGTACACTTGATTACGAAAGCATGTATGTAGTAATGTTATATGTATTCATGTGCATTTAAAGCATAGTTAAGTGCTTGTGCTTTAAAATGTTAAGATAAGCATGTGGAATTAAGATATGTGTGTGCGTGTGTACACTAAATGAGAAATCAGTAAGCATAAGAGATGTGACATCCCAAGGATGTATATGTGATGTGAGCATCTAGATGATGGCTGTGAGTATGTGACATCCCAGGGATGTATAACCAAATGTTAATATCCAGATGATGTGAACTATGTGAATGAGACTTGAACAGACTTTGAATTATTATGTTTAACACAATCACACGGTGAATAACTATATGTAGTTGCACAATTGATTTATGGTTTGAGATATATTTGATGGATATCCGTGACGATGACAATGACCGGAATATTCGTACACCAGTTGACATCTCAGGGATGTATATGAGCTATATGTCCCGTCGCCTATGTGAAAGGGACTTGGGTTATGTTTCATAAAAAATAGTCTGATTGGACAACGATGGAGGGTATTCCATCGGAGCTCGATGCTATATTGCTCGAGGATTATTTAAGTTATTTGATTTAAGTCTTGAGACTAGCCTTTTTTGCATTTATGAGAACAAGTTGAAAATAAGATAACATGTGTAGTGTAGCAGATGCATTCTATTCATTCTTCCAGTAATTCAAACTATTTTATATTGATTAAATCATGCTTTGCTTATGTCATGGAATATGTGTGAGTAAGATAGCTTTACATGTTCAGATATCTTTCCCTATTGAGCTAGGATGTAGCTCACCCTTTTTATTATACGTCGCAGGTTCAGAGATAGTGGCTACTTCTAGAGATGTTCATCCCAAGGGTACGGATTACGTTCCTGTGGAGGAGTCGGAGCCCCCTCCTGAGGAGTTCTTTTAGAAGACCCTTTGCATACTTTGATATTTATTTTTGAGAGAGTGATTGTACGGCATGGTATGTCCAGCCTTATTTTTGGGATAATGTATTTTTGTGAGACATTCTTTTGATGAACCATCTGGGGTGACCGTTATTCCATCCCCGATGGTTCGGTTTGGATCTTTTGCTCATGTAATAGCATGGGATTAGAACTATCTTTTGGGTTACATGTTTTTGATATTGTCTTATAGAACTGGAGATTTAGTTTAGTATTAGTTTCCTTTATACATGCTTTACTTTCTAATTGTATGGATATACCAAGTGTTCTGCGTATGTATTTGGGGCACGACCTCGAGGGTCGTGCTGATGGCACGGGTTTAGGGGTACCGAAATCCGGGCTGTCACAGATAAGGTCTCTACAAGTCTAAAAAGCATGATGAATTTGACTTTGTAGACCTTGTACAAATTGAGGGAGTTGAGGACCATCTGCCATAGCTTCCATTCCTCTTTCCTATGAGCCTTTAAAATATGTTCAATTTCTACTACTCATGGGACTGCTATGTTAAGGCAAGGACTGCTTCCACTAAAATTTTTACATCCTCCACAACATAGGGGCTGGTTTCTATGGCTTTGGTGAGGGATGGCAAAGGTGAAATGGTGTTGGATCCATATGGGACAATGGCCCAATGGTGAGGGTCATCCATGGAGGAAGGGGTGATGGGCAGCTCGGGTTGTGGAAGTGGTGATGGTAGAATGAAGGAAAGTGGCAGCTCCTCCTCAACAACTGACTCAGGTGGGGTGGAAGGGTAGGTGAAGGGTAAAAATGGGAGGTCTGGTTCTGTTAGGTGAATAGGTGTAAAAGGCAGGGGTGAATCTTCTTCCTCAAAATCAGTTTGAGTAGCATCATTGCAAGTAACTACTACAGGATTTAGCTGAGGAGATGAAGGTGTGGTAGCAGCTATGGAAGTGACCACCACAGGGGAAGATGGAGGAGAAAGATGTGGTGGTGGTGTTCTGGGAATAAGGGTAGGAGTAGTAAGAGGTTGGGTAGCTGAGGTAGATGAAATTAAGGTGGATTGAATGGTATGCAGACAAGTGGTTATGAGAGATTGGTTTTTTGTGTTTGTTTGAAGCTAGGCTAAGATGGATGTGAGAAGGGAAAGGATTTGGGCAGAGGCATCTGGTAAGATTTAAGCTTGGGGAATAGGTGGAATGGATATAATAGGCTGGAAAGGAGATGTGGAAGCATGATGGAAAGGTATAGGGTGTGGAGAATTAGGGAAAGGGGAGTATTCATACCTAATATCTTCCACAATGGAATCTATTAGGGATGAATACCCCTCAGTGGTTAAATGTTCCAGCTCCTGGGTATGGATAGGAGAACTAGAAGTAACAGGGTCCGTAGCCAAAGGTAGGGATGATGAAGTAGGTGAAATGGAAGTAATTGGGTCAAATGGACGTGTTGCTGCTAGTTCAGGGCTTAAAGGTTCTACAAACGGGATGGATAGGCTAGCTGGGGGGTTCGGGATGTGGCTTGCTTGGTTTTTCTCTGGTAGGTGGTTTGTCTGGGTGGTGAAGCCAAGGTTAATATTGGGTCAGTGGTAGGAGGAGCTGACACAGGGGTAATTGTAGTGATGGTAGAGGGAATGGATGAGCTGCTAGAAGGGATGGGGATAGAAATGGAAGGTATGGTGGTGGATGGGAGGATAGTGGCAGAACTAACAACAACAGAGGTCACAGGAATAGTAGTGACAACAACAGAGGTAACAGCAACAGGGATGAGTGATACAGATGCAGAGGTCACAGGTAGAGGCACTGAACTACTACTAGCAGAGGTGGGCAAAGGCACTGAGCTAGCTGCTGGAGCTGTGGAGATAATAGGAGCAGGTGTTGAGTTGGGCACCTGAGGTAGTTCCTTTTCAGAACTCTCAACTGGCTTCTTCTTGCTCTTCCCAATCAGGGTCATACTAGTGACCAAGCTCTCCTCTCAAAATTTTTTGGACTCAAATCCTTAGTAGGTTCATCTTTCTTCAATACATACTTCCCTTGCCTTAGCAGAGCAGTAATGAGTCTGTTGTAAGGCAACCCTGGCAACACCTGTCCCTTTTTTATTTTGTCATGTACATCCACCATGGCCTCAAATATCAGCTGAGGGGCATTAAAGAATTGGCCCTTGGAGAAGAAATAAAGGGCATCCACTATAGGGGTTCTTCTCTCATGCTGATGTCCACTGACATATACATTCTTTCTCAAAATTGTATCAATGAAAAGCAGGTTGGGGTCTAAATCTCTCCTCATCAAAGATTCCCCAGATCCAATTATGCCCTGAGTCAAATGTCTAGCCATATTCCTAAAGGGCACACTGTCAGGGGCTCCCAAACTGCTGGCTAGATCATATAAAAATGGGACTCCCAATGCAACCCAATGTCCTGGTAATCCACTACTAGCTCCCAGTCATCAACCAACACCACAAGGGTAGGATCAGTTAACCCTGACATCTTCTTTTCCTTGATGTTCTGATACCATAATTTGACCAATCTTGGGTATACCTTTTCTTATAATGGAGTCAAAAAAGGTTTCAAGGATGCCTTTTCCAAGTAGGCCAAGGTCTTCTTGCACTCCTCTACCTTAGTGAAATAAGGTAGGTCAAAGACTGTGAATCCGATCTAAAAGTCCACAAACTCATTAGGAGTTGTCAAGGCCACTAGTAACTCAATCTCGGGCTCAGGGTTAGTTCTAGGCAATTCCTCAGTAACCTCCTCAACAATTTTGTCTTTCTTAGCTTTCTGGGCCTTCTTGGGTTTGTCCACAGTTATCTTCCTCTTAGCAGGTAGGTTGACCTTAGGCTGTGATGCTAACCTACTAGACTTCCTAGTGGATTTTGGGGTGGATTGGGAAGGGAATTGGAGCAAATCAGTCAAGGTGCCCTCAAATTCCACCATTGGGACTCAAAATCCTCACAATGCTTCTCAATAAACACAACAATCTTCCTCCCTCAATTAATTAATCACACACACTACAAATCCTCCAAAAATAGAGAACTATAATGTTGAGAAATCACAAGGATGAAGGTGAAGAAGAACTTACTCAAAAATCTAGGGCTTCTCAGAACTAGCAGCACACAGAATTAAATCAGCACAAACCAGGTGCAAAATGTCGGCCTTGCAAAGCTGATGCAACTGGAACAACGGTAAGGTACTTGGAATTGGAACTAGGGAGATGGAGAAGAAAAAAGAAACTGGAAACTCGGGTAGAGAAGAAACAAAACTTTCAGCTCAAGGTGTCGAATTGATGGAATGAACCTATCAATAGGTTTTAACAAGCAAAACACGATTTCGATAGGTTGGAAAGAAGGTTTCGACAGGATGAAACAACCTGTCGAACAGTTAAAATCACTTAGATTAGAAGGACTGTCAGGCTGAAGGTGTCGAGAGGTTCATCAAACCTCTCAACAGGTATACAGGCTTCAGAAATTGCAGATCGAGAGGTTCATCTAACCTCTTGATAGGTTACAAGTTTTTAACATTTAGGGTTCTGAGAGGTTTCTCAACCTCTCGATAGGTACACAGACCCTGTCAAAACTGCAACAAATACCTTCAGTACCTGTCGAAATCACCTCAATCACTTTCATAACCTGTCGAATTACTCCTCCAACCCCACGACAGCTTCAGTTTATATCCAAACTCACATCACATCAGTACACTTGTCGACATTCACACAAACTCATCAATCCTCCTCTGTTTCCATTTATTTCTCATGCATTATGGACCCCTCCTGTCCTCAAAACAACCAAGTTATTATACCCAAAAAAAAAAAACTAACTAAAATTTGCTGAATATATACAGTGACAGACAGAATTGAAGACAACAATAACATTCTAAATGATAGCTATGGTACATGCTATACATTGTTCAAAATCAATCAAACTTTAGAGGTTCTTGAAGGTTAATGGTCACCACAGGCTCCACTACATTTTCAACACAGATTTTGAGCCTTTGACCATTGACTTTCATGATCCTATCATCCTTGGGATCCATGATTTAAACAGCTCCTGATGGGGAAACCTGAATCACAATGTAGGGCCCCTCCCATCTAGATTTCAACTTCCCTAGGAAAAATTTCAACTTTGAGTTGAACAACCATACCTTGTTGCCTGCAGCAAACTCCTTTCTCAGCAAATGCTTCTCATAAAAAGCTTTGTCTTTTTCTTTATAAATCCTTGCATTATAGTAGGCATCCAATCTCAACACTTCAATTTCTGACAATTGCAGCCTCCTGTGCATACCGGCAGCAGTTAGATTAAAATTCAATGTCGTAATAGCCCAGTAAGCTTTATGTTCTAAATATACTGGTAAATGGCATGCCTTGCCATACACCAACCTAAAGGGAGACATCCCTATTGGGGTCTTGTAGGCAGTTTTATAAGCCCAAAGAACATCAGTCAACTTTAGGGACCAATCCTTCTCCTCTCACAGTTTTCTCTAGAATGTGTTTAATCTCTCTGTTAGAAATTTTCACCTGCCCACTGGTCTGTGGGTGGTATGGGGTGGCCACTCTGTGTGTCACAGAGTACTTTCTAAGTAGATTTTCAAAATGTCTATTACAAAAATGGCTTCTCCTATCACTAATGATAGCTCTGGGCGTGTCAAACCTAGAGAAAATGTTCTCTTTCAAGAATTTGATGACAACTCTGTGATCACTGGTTCTTGTGGCTATGGCTTCAACCCACTTGGACACATAGTCCACAGCCACAAGAATAAAATTATACCCATAAGAAGGAGGGAAGGGACCCATAAAGTCAATCCCCCAAATGTTAAACAATTCAACTACTAGAATAAGCTGAAAAGGCATGAAATTTCTTTTAGAAATACTTCCCATTTTCTGGCATTTTTCACAGGATCTGCAATGCTGCATTGCATCTTTGAATATAGTAGGCCAATAAAATCCACTTTGAAGTATTTTTACAGTAGTCTTGTTTCCACTGAAATGGCCTCCACAAGCCTGTTCATGACACATTATTAGTATGTTGTGAAATACATTCTCAGGTACACACCTTCGCACAACTTGGTCCACACAGTTCTTGAAAAGGTATGGATCCTCTCACATATAGTATTTGATCTGAGAGAAAAATAGATCCTTATCCATTTTATTCCAATGTGAGGGAATCTAACCCACTGTCAGATAATTAACTATATTTGCAAACTAAGGTGCACTCATGTTGACAGCAAAAAGTTGCTCATCTGGAAATGAATCATTGACAGGCAGTCCATCAAACTCAACAACTAGGATCTTAGACAAGTGGTCTGCAACCACATTTTCAACTCATTTTTTGTCTTTAATCTCAAGATCAAACTCCTCTAATAGGAGGATCCATCGGATTAATCTGGGTCTGACTTCCTTTTTAGACAAAAGGTATTTTAGGGGTTGAATGGTCTGTGAACAGCGCAATCCTAGATCCTAACACATAAGACCTGAATTTTTTCAAAGCATAGACAATGGCTAACAATTTCTTCTCAGTTGTGGTGTAGTTTAACTAAGCATCAATCATTGTTTTGCTTGCATAAATAATCACACAAGGTAACTTGTCTTTTCTCTGCCTCAAAACTGCACCAATTGCAAAATCTGATGCATCACACATCAGCTTAAATGGCAAAGAATAATGAGGGGCTTGTAGGATAGGTGCAGAGGTCAAACATTCTTTCAACAACTCAAAAGAAATGAGACTTCATCATCGAATACAAAAGGAACCTCTTGGCACAGTAGGTGACAAAGAGGTTTTGAAATTTTACTGAAATCTTTAATGAATCTTCTATAAAAACCAACATGCCCCAAAAAGGATCTGACCTGCTTGACAGTTTTAGGTGGGGGCAGATGTGCAATCAAATCTATTTTAGCCTGGTTTACCTTATGCCTCTGTGGGAAACAACATGACCAAGGACAATGCCTTGGTCAACCATAAAATGACTCTTTTCCTAACTTAAGACCAAGTTGGTCTCTTCTCATCTCTACAGCACTAGGCTGAGGTGATGTAGGCACTAGCTAAAACTATCCTGAAAGACAGAAAAATTATTTATGAATATCTCTAAAAACTGATCAATCATATCCAAGAAGATGACATACATACACCTTTGGAAAGTTGCAGGGGCATTGCACAATCCAAATGGCATTCTCCTATAAGCAAAGGTGCCAAAAGGATATGTGAAAGTTATTTTCTCCTGATCTTGTGGATACAAAGGAATCTAATTATACCCAGAGTATCCATCAAGAAAATAATAAAATGCTTTGCCTGCTAACTTATCCAAAATCTAGTCCATGAAGGACAAAGGAAAATGGTCTTTTCTAGTTTTGAGTTGAGTTTTCGATAATCAATGCACACCCTCCAACCAGTGGTCTCCCTGGTTGGAATTAGCTCACCAGAATCTGATTTAGCCATAGTGATTCCAGATTTCATAGGTGCCACCCATTCAGAATTTGAAATGGGATAGATGACTCCTGCATCTAACAATTTAACCACTTCCTTCATCACTACTTCTTGCATATGGGAGTTTAACTTTTTCTGCATCTCTCTAGAGGGTTTGGAACCCTCTTCTAGGTGGATCTTATGCATACAAACAACAAGACTGATTCTTCCAAGATCAGCAATAGTCCAACCTATTGCTCTCTTATGCCTTTTCAACACACACAACCGCTCTTCTTCCTGCTCATGAGTGAGGGAAGAAGAAATTATCACAGGCAACTTCTGGTTTGCTCCCAAAAATGCATATTTCAAAGACTTGGGAAGCTTTTTTAATTCCACATAAGGTGGACTTATGAGTGAAGGCAACAAAGGTACCTTAGAAGGTGGTGGAAGAGGCAACACAGCTGGTTTCTAAGGAGGATACTTTACTGCTAGCCCCACTTCAGAATTTTACGTTTTCACCTCTTGAATCTATGGTGTGAGGGCCTTTTTTCCCTAATTTCATTCCAAATATTTTCAAAAATATCAAACATGTCATCACAATGCAGCAGGTTCGGTAAATTTTCTTCCACAAGCTCATCCAGTACATCAATCATAAAGCAGTCCTCACTATCCAAGTGAGGCCGATTTGCTGTATTGTAGATATTTAATTTCACTTTCATATTGCCAAAGGATACCTCCATTACACCTGATCTACATTGTATATAAGCATTGGTAGTGGCCAAGAAAGGCCTGCCCAAATTACAGGAATGGAGGTAGTGCACTTGCTTGGTTCCATGTCAAGAACTAGAAAATCTGCTAGATAAAAGAACTTGTCAACCCCAAGTAACACATCTTCTATCATTCCCACTAGCCTCCTTTCAGATCTGTTAGCCAGTTGTAATACCACATGTGTGGGCTTCAATTCTCTCAAACCTAACTTCTCATATATTGAATATGGAAGTAGATTCACACTGGCCCCTAGATCTAACAAGGGTTTTTCAATTGTGTGATCCCCAATGATGCAAGGGATTGTGGGAACTCTAGGGTCTTGAAGTTTTATTGGGATTGCAATAGACAACAGTTGGTTCACTTTCTCAGCAGAGAAGACCTTCTTGGATAGGTGTATCTTAGATTATCTTTTGTTTGTGCACAAATCTTTTAAGAACTTTGCATAGGCTGAAACTTGCTTGATTAAATTAAATTAAGTAAAGGCAAGTTGATCTTTACTTGTTTAAAAGTTTCCATCATTTCCTCAACTTTAGCAATCTCCTTATCAAAAGGAGAAGGTGCTTGAAGTGCATTAGGAAATGGCAACTAAGGGACTGATCTCTCATTTGCTGCCTTAGCAACCTCATCAGTTTTTTCCTTATTTTTGTTTTCATTTTTTTGTTGGAGTTCATCAACACCCCCCTTGTTTCTCATATGCTGCTCCAACTGTATATCATGATGGGCTATTCTTTCTTTTCCTGCATTCCTCTCAAGCTCAACACCAACCTTGTTGTCAACAACCTCCCACTTCTCAAAGTGATGATGAATTTAACTTTTTCATGTGATGAAGAGACCTCACCCACCATATACTGCTCTTTTGGATTATTCAAAGGCTAACAAGGAAGTCTTCCCTCTTCTCTCCTAGTAAAACTATTGGATAGCTGACCAAGGTGGTCCTTTATCTTCTTAATACTTTGGCTATGGGAGTTAACTGTTTGAGACAAAGAGCCCAGATTCTGTAATGAAGCCAGAACTTGCTCCTCAAATGAGGGTGTTCTAGAGGGTGCTGGGCTGGTGCATTTTACTGCATAGGTTGTGCCATTGACTAGGACATAAGCTGTTGATATTGGGGCCTTGGGAAGAAATTCTACTAGTAAGGTTGAGCAGTTCTACATGGCATTGGCTGTTGTTGTTGGTTTTAGAAATTATCCTGCCTCCACCTCAAGTTGGGGTGGTTTCTCTAAGGATAACCAGCAGCTGGCAGCTGTCCAAAGGACTGAGCAGCATTAACATGCTCCATAATCAAATCTGAGAATTTTGTAGCAGAGGGACATTCTTCAAAGGAGTGAGTGGGAGGCTAACATATCAGACATGCCTCTTCCACTTTAGCTGTCATTGGAGACTGCATTGCTCCCATTAACTTATTAAATTTCTGAGTCAAACTATCTATCTTTCTCTCCAAATCATTATAACTAGTGACCTAATACATTCTCCCTCTTGTTGTGTTCTCTTTTATCAATTTAACTGCAGACTCAATGTCCGTAGACAAGGTCTCTTGCTTCATTGAGTTATCTCCAATAACCTCAAACAACTCTCATACTTCCTCAACTGTTTTATGAAGGTAAGTACCTCCACAAGAGGCATCCACCATATTTCTACTTTTTGGATCAATTCCTTGATAGAAAATTTATACAAGTTGCCATTAAGGAATTTGATGATGGGGGCATTGCTCTAACAACTCTTTGAATCTTTCCCAAGCTTCATGGAAGCACTCCGTTGAGAATTGAGAAAATGATATAATGCTTTTTCTCAACTGACTTGTTCTAAATATGGAAAAGAACTTAGCTAGGAATTGACATTACAGGTCACTCCAAGAGTTAATACTGTTGGTTGGGAGCATAGAAAACCAGGCCCTAGCTTTGTCCTTTAATGAAAAAGAAAAGAGCCTAAGCTTGATAGTTTTTGCCCCCAAACCAGCAATATTAAAAGTAGTACATAAAGCAAGAAATTCATCAACATGCTTGTATAGGTCCTCTTTACTCAACCCATAGAAAGAAGGTAACATCTGAATTGTTGAAGACTTGATCTCATAATTTCCCTCCACAGTAGGAAATTGTATATAGAAAGGAGAATTATATGCACCAGGTGCAAAATATTCTCTCAACAATCTAGGCTAGTCACCCATTTCAGCAGTCTCATATTCAGCAGGTATATGTGTAGCTTGTCTAGACCTAAGAATCCTCTTAACTTCAAGATTTAATGGTAAAATCTCAGGGTTGAGAGTTCTCCTTCCAAACATACACCACACACAAACACAATGTACAGCACATAAAATCACAGCATAGATCTAGAAATGTAAAAGAGTAAGGAAATGCAAACTCAAGTACAGCATGCTCCTCCTTTTAGCAAAATTGCTCCTCTCAGTCACAGCTCCAAATCTACAAAAATTTAGAAAACTACAAAAAACTACAAAAGCAATTAATCAAACACTAAACAGACAATTACAAATCTAAAATTTAAAATATGAAAAACTTAGATCTACCAATTCTAAAAATAAAGCTCCCGGCAGCGGCGCCAAAAACTTGTTGTATTGCCTTCCTTGTAATTATTAAGATATTAAAAACAGTAAACTAAAAGAAAAATTAAAGCAAAAGATGTCAAGGGAAGTCACAGACCTGCAAGAATTCAGGGCTGCTGCAGCAAGTTTTAAAAGGTAAGTAGGGGTATGTCCAGAAGGAAATGTGTTACAGAATGTAGTAAATCTCCATATCTAGAATATATCTGGTACTCTAACCTATTCTAATTTAAAATAAAGCAAGAAAGGAAAGAGGAGAGGTTTTTTTAGGGTTATCACTTCACTAAAACTATAAAAAATTAAATCTAAATGCTAACTGATCCAGAGGTGAGTAGAAAACAGATTTGAAGAAATAGAGAAAAGGTTTTGGGGAATTAAAATCAAATGTGGAGAATAGCAGCTTGGGATTTGGTCTCACTGAAAATTGATTGGTTAAACAGCAATGCAGGGGATTGATTTGCAGCTATCCTTCATCTGGCTACATGCACAGATGCAAGGTAGAAAAATCCAATCTAAACCAAATGATTGAATTAATCGTAAGGCTATGATCTGTCCACTTCAATGGTCACAGATCATCCTAGGGACTTTCTTCAATCTAAAGGCTTCAATTAGAATAATAAAATCACTACAGATGTTGTGGATGCAAGGCTACAAGCTGAAGCATCCACACGAATATTAAACCTAGGAAGATCATATGGCTATCCAGAGATTTAATGGTTAAATGAATGGGTATTCCCAAATACATAAATCCGATTGAGAATCTAGTGGCAGCACAAGATCTATAGATTTAAATGAACTTTACAACCAACAATTTATTGATTCAAAACAACTTATAATAGATTGTTCTCAGATCTGCAGTCTGTGCAAGATCCAATCCTCTTACAAAGCTCTCAAACCTCTCAATTTTACAGATCTACCTCACCCTAACTGTCACAAGTATTTAGCCAACCATGGTTGGGCTAAAGAGAGAATGGGGAAGAGGGAAGAAGGATGGAATTTTGGAGGGAAAAGGAGTCAAAATTGATCTCTAAACTCTCTCAATTTCTAGATGGTTCTTCTGTTAGGCTTATCCTCTATTTATACTCTTCCCCTCTGTCTCAGAGCTATTTCAGGCAATCAGAATTCAAGGAAATAATTCTATTATTTTGGGCTACTGATGTGGCTGACTTCACTTCTAGAATCCCCTACAAATTGGTTCGAATTGGGTGAGCACATGTGAGGTAGTTAGAGGGTTCACATTCATGCCCATTTGCATTCCAAAAATACCCTCCAACTAGTTAAACAGCCTTGGGACAAGTGCAGCAAGTCATTAACTTGATGAGCTTATCAATTGCCATTGAGAAGTTTCAAAATCGTGCTTCGAGAGGTTCAGAGAACCTCTCGACAGGTTCAGAGAACCTCTTAATAGGTTCTGAGTGTGCTTTTACTTCATTCTACAGGTTGAATGTAGCCTTCGACTGGTTCTGTTGAACTGCTCGATAGGATGAATTCAATGCTTAACTGTTGCACTAGCTTCAGCCATCCTCTCGACAGGATGGTGCAACATCGCAAGATTCAATGTAGCTTCAGGTAACTTCTCACTAGGTTGGCTCTGTCTGTTCGATAGGTTCAGGGAACCTCTCGATAGGTATAATTTCAGCTTACTACACTTTGCGAGGATGGTTGCTTCAGTAGACCTCTCGCTAGGTTGATTTGCACTATTCGAAAGGATCCTCTTCAGCAGTTCAAACCATTCAATAGGTGCTGTAAACCTCTCATCATCTTTATTTCTCATCAGTAGTGCCCTTTTGATGGTTCATTCTTCATCAGATGCAGCTACTGCTTTGCTCCCATGTGTACATAGTTGGACACATGCTATTGCCATAGAATTTTGAGGCTTTGTGAATCTACTTGATGGCTGATTGCTTGGGCTGCATGAGCACATGTTGAATCTCTTCTGTATTGATGTACCTTGCCAGCAGGTCTTTTCTTGGCATTTTTAGATGGATGTCTGCACTATGACTATAATTTATTGCTAACTTCAAAACATTCTCAAAACACATTATTAGTCAACTCAAAAGTCCATCAAAGGCCAGGTTAGGAGGTGAAAAATGGTAATTTTCACTGATTAATAACCACGTATATCACCGACGAGACGAACTGACCGTACCCTCCTTGACAATGATCATCAAACTCACTCACAAACTATCAAGAAAGATGCCACTATAAGAGTGGAGGTTCTTTCTAAGATGATTGATGAATACATGGCTAAGAGAGAGTGTCCCAGAGCTTCATTCGGATTCAACAAATTCTGCCAGGACCTCGAGTTCAATTTGCCTACAGGGTTTAAGGAACCCAAGTTCAGTAAGTACAACGACATGGGAAACCTAAATCATCACCTAGCCCTATTCTACAATGATTTTTGACCTATACGTGATAACCAAGGCCTTCTCATTCGCTATTTTCAAAGGTCGCTGGAAGGGGAAGCCCTAAATTGGTTCACAAGGCTGTCACTATAAAAGATCGAATCGTTCGACGACTTAGCCGACCAATTTCTCGATCAATACAAGCATTTGATCCAGGAGACGGTTAGCATCAGTGACCTAGTGGCAGCAAAGTAAGAACCTGACAAGGAGTTTGCTGACTTCATCGAACGATGGATGAAACTCACTGTAAGGATTGGGACCACGATGAAAGAAAAGGACTCTATCAACATCATTATTGACAACACCAGAGAACCCCTAAGGAGCATGCTTATCATAAGTGACTGCCTAGATTTCGCCTCTCTACACCTCTGCGCCTCCTGTCTAACACGACACATCAAGGGCGGAGACCTGGCCCTATCCGTAGTAGCATCACGAGGAGTCTCTTCCAGTGAGACCAAGACGAAGAACAGCAAGAAAGCCTCGGGATCTGAGCTGGTCAACACCGTCACCTGTTGTTGAATTCTAAGTGTGCATGATTTATTTGCATTTTGAAAACCGATTTACAATTGATGAATTATACTAAATTTGGAAAACTAAAAAAAAGAATAAAGAATAAAGAAATATCAGCACAGAGAGAAGTAAATTAGCCTGCAAGATCAGGGCCAATTGTAGCAAGTTTTAAATGTAAGTGAGTAAAAGATCGTCCACAGAGAATTTATTTAAAATGTAAGATAAACCTCCAGATCTGAGCTACCAGATCTGACCTCTGATCCTATCTACAAAGCACATAAGATGGGAGGTTGAATTTGTCACATTAACTAAATGATAAAAGTAAAGATTAAGCTAAGTGATCCAGATCTGAGTTGGGGAGATTTTGATGTAAATTAATAAGAATGGAGAAATAATACCTAACTTTGATTTGGTTCTTGAAACAAAATGAGAATAAATGTAGATCACATGAGAGATGATCCAATCTTCATCTGGCTACAAGCACAGATGCAAGAGGAAGTAATCTAACTCAAGGATTAGAGTTAAACTTATGGCTATGGTGTGTCCACTTCAATGGCCACATACCATCCAATAGTCTTTAATCTAAACCCTCAATTCAGAATAAGAAATAACACTACCAATGCAGTGAAAGATTAGGTTACAAACACAAATTCTCACAGGGATAATGAATCAAGGGAAATTGCTTGAAAAATAGTAAATCTAAAGGAGTCTAGTGCAATAAGGAGATCACAGGGACCCCTCAACAGAAATCCAATTGAAACGTACGGTTCACAACAACCTTTTCAAATTCACCATTACAATTACAGAGCACAGCTTAAACAGCTCTCGGATTTGTAGTCTTGAATACAATTCTCACGTGAAGTACAAAGACATCTCACAGCTCTCAGTTACAAATAAAAGCTAGGCTATTACAGAAATTTTAGACAAGCTATCTGAAATGGAAATGAGGCAATAGAAATGAAACTCAAAATCTGGATACCCAAATTGGGCAAATGGTTCATCTATTTATAGTTTCCCCCAGGTCTAGCTCAGATGTGTATCGACCAATCAGAAGTGCTTAGATCTGTATCAACCAATGGTAGTCGAGTACGAGGATCCAGATCTGTTTTGGCCAATCAGAATTGCTTGATTTGTTTCAACTAATCAAATGATAGAGGCATCAATTCTGTTATGTTATTCAAAAATCTGTTAGAACTTCTAGAAGTTCCCGCCAATTGATTTCATCTTCGGGTGCTCACATGGGGTGGAATATGCCTTTGGTTCATGCTCAGAATCTTCTGGAATGTCCCTGGGTTTTTAAATGCATTGGGGCGCATGCAAAAGATTATTGAATTACCCTTGCAAATGCTAGGAATCTCCAGAATACCATTTTGCATAGTTTAGGGAACTTTTCGCAAGGTACTGTGACTTCTGAAGCTCTTTTCGCAAAGTTCAGGTTCTGTTCGCAAAGAGTTCTCTTCTTTTCGAATAGGTCAAACATCCTTTCGAAGAGTTCAGGTAGTCTTTGAAAACTAAGCTTGTAGCTTTTAGTTCTTTTCGCAAAGTTCAGGTTCTTTTCGAAATGTTCAGATTCTTTTCGAAAAGCACTCTGTAGTGCATTCTTCTGTTCGAATTGCTCCACATCTCTTTTCTGGGTTGAGACCAGGTCTTTGCCTCTTCAGTTCAGGCATTTTGACAGCTAGTGAGGTTGTCCCTTCTCTTTCTTCCTTTGTATCAACATGGATTATCCTCTTTTTGGCACTTTTAGGCTTCTTTCATGGTTGAGCCTGTCTTTATTGTTAACTGTAACACAAGCACTTAAAACACTTATTTAGTTCTCTCAAGGGTCTATCAAGGCCCAGGTTAAAGGGTGGAGAATGGTATTTTCTAGTTCTCAACACACCCCCAAACCTAAGCTTTGCTAGTCCCTGAGCAAAGACAAAATTAAAAACAAAATAAAAAGCCACTTTTGTAGGGAACACAGTTGCATTTAGCATATGCAACAAGCCTTTTAAACCCCTAGGTGATCCCTAGTGGAGGAGTGAAGTCTCCTGAGGGTTTTCAGTGAAGGTACCCACAAACTTCTCCAATAAATCAGTTAATATCAATGCAGTTCTGTTAAAGCAGACTTATATCCAGTCAGGTTACTCACACCTGCATTAGTCAAGCTGTAAAAAGATCTCCAGGAAAATGTTAGTTTAAAACTAAAATTCAGCTGTAATTCCTTTTACCATTCACTTAGTTGGTGTCAAAAAGAGTTTTAAAAGAAAAAATTAATGAAAAGCTTGCCTTCTATTTGAAAATTCAGTTTTGATGTTACCCCAAATAATTTGATTTCAAACTCAACTCTCACCAGGGTTTTCACTCATCATGCAAATATGAGGGTTGCACTATTTCACACAGCTCAAGAGCAATTACAGTCCTCAAATAGGATTGTAAGCAGGAGCATAGGCTTTGCTTTTTTAGTTCTGAATTCACTGCTCTTTTCACCATAGATTACACAAATCCTTATCTCCATGTGACAGCTCAATCCATCATTGATCAGTAAGGACTTTGACTTGGGTGGTACTGTGGCTTATGAGTGAACTTTATCAAGAATAAAGAGGTGGAATGGAATTCAGAATTGAGACGTCAGTCAAGGTAAGGAAGTGGTAGACACATCTTTATTTCAGCACAATTTCATCTTCTTCTTTGAATTTTCAGAGCCAAAGTGGCCATCTTTTTCTCTTTCTTTTTTAAATCCCCAAAGAAATGACTTTTTCTGACTCTCTTTTTTTTTTTTTTTTTTTCGAAGCAACCTTGATTGGAGTGCAACATTTCTTTTATTGATACATCATTGCCTTCAATTATTTTTCTTCTTCTTTTACCAATCTGTTACCCAACTCTCCTTTCTTCAGCTTCCTTTCCTTTACCTTCTGAATTTTCAGAGTGAGGGTTAGGCTCAATGAGGTTGATTAGGTTGGTTGATGAGGTTACAAAGAAACTTTGGGTTTATAAGGCTCAACTGGTGTGTATCAAAGGCAGTTTCAAAATGTGGGGCTTTTTTTTTTTCTTTGAAGTTCAAACTGTCCAAAAGGAGGCCTTACATCATGTCTTTAATATCATGATTGCTATCAAGTTATTTCAATTTGAATATGTGTAACTTTTAGTGATAGTAAGCAGGTTCAATCAGTCCCTAGAGCAGAAAAAATTGCCAATTCATATCTCCAAAGAATACAT
Source organism: Chloranthus sessilifolius (assembly GCA_021018995.1). Taxonomy (NCBI): domain Eukaryota; kingdom Viridiplantae; phylum Streptophyta; class Magnoliopsida; order Chloranthales; family Chloranthaceae; genus Chloranthus; species Chloranthus sessilifolius. The sequence continues at coordinate 16,467,483 of CM037594.1, forward strand.
TTCAGGCCCAAGTCTCACTGGGTGCAGTTTTCTATCAAATTCCTGAGGTATATCATCACTGTTTTCTCTCCTTTTAGGTTTACTAAAACATCAATTTTTATTTTGAAACTTTTCTGACATTCCCTTCATGAAGGTATTGGGATTACACTAAAAATCAGTTTTAAAAGTTTTAACTTCCTCATTTTTCAGGTGTGAAATCACTTTATTTTCAAAAATTCTACTGTATCAAAAATTCTCTGATGATCAGCTGCATTAATGTTAACTCACTTATTTGCATTTCTGCCACACCCCCAAACCTATGATGAGCAGGGTTCGCACTGGTCCGAAGTGTATTAGCAAAGAAAAGAAACAAGCAATCAGAAATCATAATGACAAGAAGAAAGAAAAGAAATGCATAATGTATATACAATGTATTAATACAAAACCAAAATTTTATATTATAGACTCATAAAATAGATATGTACAATGGATTCTAATAACTGGGGTCAAAGTCTGTATCATAATTTGGTTCAATGGGATCAGAACTAGAATCACTGTCAGAGTCAGAATTAGAATCAGTATTGGAGTCTGAACTGGATTTGGCCTTCTCCTGGATTGTGGCTTGCAGCTCGGTGTATTCCTCAGCTTTGATCTTTTTGGTGAGGCCAATATACTTTTCAAGTCTAGTAGTCCTCAATTTCTCCTATTCAAGCTGTGCTTGCAATATGGTCACCTTGTGCTGCTCACTCCTAACCATCTGAAAAGTTTGACCCAGCAGGTCCTGCATCTTCTCTCTCAAATTTCATGAATAACTCCAATTTTCGAATCTGGTTTTCATAAGGGGTTCTAATGTAAGCTTGCAAATCAGCTAACCCCTTGAGGACATCTCGACAGATATATGGATTCTCTTCCATAGCCTTTTTGAGAGAGGCAAATCTGGGAATGGGAATGGAATGGTAGGGGACCAAAGGTATCCTAGCTGTGGGAGTGGGAGAAGGGGGGTTCAGAAGAACGACCTCAGGGTCGATCTGAGTGGCTTGAGCAGAAAAAATGAGGAGAGGTGAAGGGGACTCAATAATAACTACTTCAGGTTCTATTTGGGTAGCATGGTCATCAACAGCAGGTACAGTGGCTTAGGTAGTTGTGAGGGATTTGGAGGCTAAGGCTTGGAGAAGGGCATTGGTCACAGACTAATTGTCTATGTTGATCTGTAGTTGGGCTTGGATGGATTGGAGAAAGGTAAATATTTGGCTAATTGATTCAGGTGTGGGTGTGGGATGCATAGTAGGGGCTGGTAAAACTGAAGTGGATGGTTGAGGTGCAATGGGTGAAATGGTTGTAAAGGGTGAAGTAGCCAAATGAGTGAAATGAGGAGGGTCAGGTACAGGGACAGATTCAAGCCCAATATTCTCTAAAATAGATCCCATCAGTGATGAATAGGCCTCTGTAGTGAATATCTCAGGTTCAGTTTGGGTATGAGTTACTTCAGGTGTATGAGTTAAATGAGCAAGTGAACCTGAGAAACTTTGGAGAAGGGGGGTGCTTTGAGATGGTTCAACAAAATCTGGGGCCATATCTTGGTCATTGTTAGGAGAAATTGGTGGTGTGAGTATGGCTGGAGTAGAAGGTGTAGAGGAGGAATCTGCAACAGGGATTATGTTGGTTATGGGAGATGGGATTGCTTGAAGGGGTGCAAGAATAGGAGTTGGGCTAGGTGAGGTAAGTAAGATGACAATTCGTTCAAGAAGGGGTGCAGCTAAAGAGCTGGTCACCATAGGGAGGACAGCTTGCTCAATGCCGGCTGTAGGTAAAATTGGTGCAGCTAAAGAGTTGGTCACCTCAGGATCTGGCAAAGCAGGTTCTAAGGTAGGCTGCAGGCGTGTTCACTAGCATTGCTGAGGGCAGGTTCCACTTCCTCCCTCATTCTATTCAACATTGCTTGACTTGTAGTCCAAGCCTTTTTCCCAAAAGCATGAGGAGATATAACTTCAAATGATTCTTGCTCATCAATATCAAACTTGGCTCTTAGTAGGGCTGTGATCAGCCTACCAAATGGTATTCCAGCTAATTTCTGCTCCTTTTTCAGCTTGGTACTAATATCAGCCATGGCTTCAAAAATCAACATAGGGGCATTGAAAAATTGCCCCTTAGAAAAATGGAAGAGAGCCTCTAAAATTGGTGTCCTCCTTTCTTGGTTGTGCCCAGTGACATAAAAACATCCCCTCAAAATAGAATCCATCAGCAAAAATTGAGGTGCTAAGCCTCTCCTCATGATGGATTGTCTAGTTCCAACTATGCCTTGGGTTAAATGTGCAGCCATTTCTCTAAAAGAGGTCAGTTTCAGTGCGCCAATGGACGGCGGATCATATTGAAAAGGTATCCCCAAAGTATTCCCAATGTCTTCATAAGTGCTTAAATCACAATCATCAATGAAAATAACAAGAGTAGGGACTTGACAAAGATCCTTCTCATCACTTTTACCAAGTTTTGGTACCATAATTTCACCATTCGTGGATAAATTTTTCGGAAGAGGGTGAAGATATTACTCAAGAGGCATCCCTAATATATTTCAAAAGATAATCGATATCTGTTTGTTGTAGAAAAAGTTTCATCCACGATAAGCTCTGGATCAGCTTCGAGCTTCAATGAATGGGTTTAGCATCAAATGCATAGAGAGAGGAGGGAGTCTGTGCTCGTGACTAGGGTCACCGCGGGATGGGTTCCTCATGTCTAACCTTCTTCCCTTTTCAATTCTATCTGCTTTATCCATCGAAAGTTTTCTCTTGGCTGAAGCTTTGGTTTTTCCCTTTTTGGACGGTTTGCTAATTTTCTTAGCAGAAGATTTTTGGAACATTTCAGCCAATGATTTTTCAGCTTTCCCCATTCTAAAGCTTTGTATAAAAAAATCCCACAATAAATGCTAACACCAAATCAAATTTTGCAAATGATAAACAGAGGAAATGCACAGAAAAGTACCAAAATCTAGGGTTTTGGTTGAACTTGTTGCTTGCTCGCTGAAATCCACCAGAACCAGAAGCTAAAATCCCTCTCTTCAAGCTTAAATGATTGGACAAATGTGAAGAAAAGTGTGGCTGAATTCTAAAATCACGCAAGGAAAGAAAGAAATAGGGTTTCTGTGAAACAGGACGTTCTCAGAAAGCTTTCGAATATGAAACCCCTACTTCGAAAGGGTTTAAATATGCTCAAAATAATTTTCGCAAATATCTTTGAAGTTTTCAAAAAGTTCAAAATAGTCCTTATTTACAAGTGAGAATGGCATCAGTACCATTCGAAAAGCATATGGCTTCAGAAACAACGTTTCGAACAGCGAATAGCTTCAGAACTAACTATTCGAAAAGCAAATAGCTTCAGAACTAACTTTTCGAAAAGCAAATAGCCCTTTTCGATCAGTTAGTTACAAGGCCAGATCCTTTTCGAACAGAAAATTGAACTTTTCGAAATGAATTTTTTTTTCTTTGCGAACTCATTTTTCACATAATAAAAACTTCTCGAATTGAGTGTACACAAGACTAAAAACAGAGAGCAAACAACTATGTAAAAATTATAAAACAAGCACTGATAAAATACATATGATACAGTTGTTTATCATCAGATATGTGGAGGTTCTTGGTGATAGATGGTCAGCACATGCTCCAGAGTATTTTTAATGCATGGTTTGAGCCTCTGACCATTTACTTTCAAGATTCTCCCATCACTTGGGTCCAAAATTTCAACAGCCCCAGAAGGTGATGCATGAATGACAGTATATGGCCCTTCCCATCAAGATCTCAGCTTTCCAGGAAAAAACTTAAGTTTTGAGTTAAATAGCCATACCTTAGAGCCAGCTATGAACTCTTTTCTCAACAAATTTTTATCATGGAAGGCCTTGACTTTCTCTTTGTAAGATCTTACAGCGGTGTATGCATCCATCCTCAGCCCTTCAAACTCCTCAAGCTGCAATTTCCTGTGATTACCAGCAGTAGTAAGATCCATGTTCAAGGTTTTAATAGCCCAAAAGGCCTTATATTCTAACTCCACTGGTAAATGGCATGCTTTGCCAAAGACCAATCTGAATGGGGACATGCCAATTGGGGTTTTATAGGCTGTCCTATATGCCCACAATGCATCATTCATAAAGGACCAATCCTTCGTCCTTCTTCACGGTCTTATCCGATATATGTTTGATTTTCTATTGAAATCTCCACTTGTCCACCGGTTTGTGGATGATATGGAGTAGCTACTCATGAGTCACAGAGTATTTTTCAATAAAGCTTCAAAATGTTTATTACAAAATGGCTTCCCCCATCATCGATAATAGCCTGGGAAAACCAAACTGAAAATAAAGTTATCCTTTAAAAATTTCAGAACCACTCTGTGATCATTGGTTTTAGTGGCTGTGGCTTCAACCCATTTGGATACATAATCCACAGCTACTAAGATGAAATTACACCCATTGGAAGTAGGAAAGGGACCCATGAAGTCTATCCCCCAAATATCAAACAGTTCAACTACCAAAATGGGCTGTAAAGGCATTGAGTTTCTCTTAGAAATGCTGCCCAATCTCTGGCAATTCTGACAAGACTTGAGCATCTTTGAAAAGTGTAGGCCAATAAAATCCACACTGTAAAACCTTTCAAGCAGTTTTGTTTCCACTAAAATGACCTCCACAGGCCTGTTCATGACACATAGAAAGTATGCTATGAAAGTCTTCTTCAGGGACACATCTTCTTATTATTTGGTCTGCACAAATCTTGAACAGATAAGGATCCTCCCAAATAAAATGTTTAACCTTTGAGAAGAAAAGATCTTTATCCATTTTATTCCAATGTTGAGGAGTTCTTCCAGTAGCCAAAAAGTTGACTATGTTTGCAAACCAAGGGGTGTGTATACTGATAGCAAAAAGTTGCTCATCAGGGAAAGATTCATTGATAGGCAGCCTATCAATCTCAGCAGTTAAAATTCTAGACAGGTGATCAGCCACCACATTCTCCACACCCTTTTTATCTTTGATCTGTAAATCAAACTCCTGTAATAGGAGGATCCACCTGATTAATCTTGGTTTGGTATCCTTCTTAGACAGAAGGTATTTCAGGGCTGAGTGGTCAGTGAACACCACTATTTGTGAACCCAAAACATATGACCTGAATTTCTCTAAAGCAAAAACAATTGCTAGCAGCTCCTTCTCAGTTGTTGTGTAATTGAGCTGTGCATCAAACATTGATCTACTGGCATAAGCTATGACATGAGGCAACTTATCCTTTCTCTGCCCAAGAACAACTCCCAAAGCATAATCTGATGCATCACACATCTTCAAAAAGCGGTGAATAGTCTGGAGACTGTAATATTGGAGCTGAAATCAAACAATTTTTTAAGAATTCAAATGCCTTCAAGCATTCATTGTTGAAAACAAAAGGGACATCTTGGCACAATAAATGACAAAGAGGCTTGGATATTTTACTGAAGTCCTTAATGAACCTTCTGTAGAATCCAGCATGTCCCAGAAAACTTCTGATTTGTTTAACAGTTTTGGGAGGTGGCAAATGTGCAATTAAATCAATTTTTGCTCTGTCCACCTCAATGCCCTTGTGGGAGACAACATGGCCAAGGACAATGCCTTGGGTGACCATGAAATGGCTCTTCTCCCAGCTCAAAACTAGATTGGTTTCTTCACATCTCTGTTACACCAATTTGAGATGATGTAAACACTGGGCAAAACTGTCTCCATAGATTGAAAAATCATCCATAAAAATCTCCATAAATTGGTCAATCATATCAGAGAAAATGGAGTACATGCATCTTTGAAAGGTAGCAGGAGCATTACAAAGACCAAAAGGCATTCTCCTATAGGCAAAAGTGCCAAAAGGGCAAGTGAATGTGGTCTTTTCCTGATCTTGTGGATACACAGGAATCTGGTTGTAACCAGAGTAACCATCAAGAAAACAGTAATAAGCTTTTCCTGCTAGCTTATCTAAAATTTGATCAATGAAGGGAAGAGGGAAATGGTCTTTTCTGGTCATTGTGTTTAGTTTTCTGTAATCAATACAGACCCTCCAACCAGTTGTTTGTCTGGTTGACATAAGCTCACCAGAATCTGAGGTTACAACAGTGATCCCAGATTTCTTAGGTACCACCTGTGTAGGTGCCACCCAAGCTGAATCTGAAATGCGGTAAATGACCCCTGCATCCAACAGCTTAACAACCTCTTTCATGACCACTTCTTGCATATGAGGATTCAGCCTCCTTTGCATTTCCCTAAAAGGCTTTGCATCTTCTTCCAATGAATTTTATGCATGCAAACAGCTGGACTGATTCCTCCCAAATCAGCAATAGTCCAGCCAATTGCTTTCTTATGATGCTGTTTCAATACAATCAACAGCTCTTCCTCCTGCTCCTCAGTGAGGGAGGAAGAAATAATCGCAGGCAATGTTTTATGGTCTCCTAAAAACACATATTTCAAATTTTCTGGCAACTGCTTTAGCTCTACATCCGGTGGGCTGAGAAAAGAAGGTAACAAAGGTACCTTGGCTATTTGTGGAAGGGGAAGAATAGCAGATTTCCATGAAGAGAACCTTACTGATTGATCATGAGTTCCTTGCATAGAATTTACTTTCTCAGTCTTTGAGGTACAAAATGTTTCTTCCTCAGCATTCCCCCAAGTATGTTTAAAATCTGGGGTTAACTCTTCACACTACAAAAACTGTGGTAGAGTCTCTTCCACCAGTTCATCCAATAGATCAACAAGAAAACATTCCTCAAACCTGAATTGAGGCTGTGTGACTGCATTATAAACATTTAATTTCACCTTCATATTTCCAAAAGAGACTTCCATAATACCAGACCTGCATTGAATGCAAGCATTTGTCAGAAGCAGAATGGTCTCCCCAAAATGACAGGGATGGAAGTTTTGCTTTTTATAGGTTCCATGTCCAATACCAGAAAATAAGCAGGGTAGAAAAACTTATCTACTCCTACCAATACATCCTGAATCATCCCAACTGGCTTTCTTTCAGATCTATCTGCTAGTTGTAACACCACATGAGTGGGTTTTAATTCTCCCAAACCTAGTTTCTCATATACAGAATATGGAAGCAGGTTGACACTAGCACCCAGATCTAATAAAGCTTTTTCAATGATATGTTCCCCAATAATGCAAGGGATTGTGGGGATTTCAGGATCTTGAAGTTTAGGAGGTGTGGTAATGGACAACACCTGATTAACTCTTTCCACAGCAAAGACCTTCTTGGATAACTGTATCCTAGACTATCTTTTGTGAGTGCAAATATCTTTCAGAAATTTTGCATATGCTGGAATTTGTTTGATTGCATCAAGCAAAGGTAGATTTATCTTGACTTGCTTGAAAGTCTCCATCATTTCATCTATTTTTGTGTTCCCTTTATCAAAAGGGGATACAGATTTCATGGCATGAGGAAATGGTAAATGAGGAACTAGTCCTTCATCTACAGCTTTAGAAATATCATTAGAATATTTTTGAATTTTCTGTTTTTCATTTTTTTTATTTTTCTGAGGTACATCAGCACCCCCAATGCTAACATTATGCTGCTCCTGCTGCATATCTCTATCATTTTCCTCAATTTTTTTTTCTTCTTCTTTGTCAGTACCCACTTTGTTATTTACAATTCTTCCACTTCCCAAAGTTGTGACAGTTTTTACTTCTTCTTGTGAAACAGAAGCCTCTCCAACCATGAACTGTCCTTTGAGATTGTTCAAAGGTTGGCTAGATAACCTTCCTTCCTCTCTTTTAGCCAAAGTATTTGAAAGTTGACCCAATGTTTCTTCAATCTTCTTTATGCTCTGACTGTGAAAGTTCACAGTCTGAGTTAAAGACCCTAAATTCTGGAGTGAATTTAGAACTTGATCTTCAAAAGAAGGGGATCTGGAAGGGGCTTGAATTGGAGCAGATTGCTCTACAAGTTGTTGTTGAATGGGCTGCTGAAAAGTTGGCTTCGTATAAAAATTCTGCTGATAAGGCTGAGCAGTTTTGAAAGGTACTTGGTTCTTTGATTGCTGCTGCTGTTGCGATTGATAATTGCCCTGGCTCCACCTTAAATTGGGGTGCCCTCTCCATGCATATTCATTTGACTGCATTTGTCCAAATGATTGGGCAGCATGAGCTTGTTCTACCACTAGATCTGGGAATTGTGGTGCAGCAGGACATTGATCATATGAATGAGTAGGGGAATGGCATATCAGATATGCCTCCTCTACTCTTGCAACCATTGGATTTTTAAGTGAGTCCATCAATCTATCAAACTTTGTGGTTAAATTATCCATCTTCCTTTCTAACTCATTCACCTCATAAATCTTTCCTTTGGTGGTTTGCTGATTGTTCAACCTAGCAGGATTCTCAATATCTCTTGACAAAGATTCCTGTTGAGTTAAATTTTCACCAATTACTTCAAATAAATCCCAGACCACCTCAACTATTTTTTGCAAGTAAGTGCCTCCATAGGAAGCATCTACCATATTCTTGCCCTTTTGATCAATTCCTTGATAGAAGCTTTGAACAAGCTGCCATCGGGGGATTTGATGATGAGGACGTTGCCTTAAAAGTTCTTTAAATCTTTCCCATGCTTCATGGAAAGTTTCAGTTGAATGTTGTGAGAAGGAAATAATACTTTGTCTTAACTGGCTTGTTTTAGACATAGGGAAATATTTGGCTAAAAGTTGATACTGCAAATCATTCGAAGAAGTGATACTATTTGGTGCTAACATAGACAACCATGCTCTAGGTTTGTCCTTTAATGAAAAAGGAAAGAGCCTAATCTTGGTTGCTTCTGGACCAAGTCCAGCTATGTTGAATGTGGTGCAAAGAGACAAGAATTCATCCACATGTTTGTATGGATCTTCCTTACTCAACCCATGAAAGGAAGGAAGCATTTGGATAGTTGATGATTTGATCTAATAATTTCCTTCAACAGCAGGAAATTGAATGCAAAATGGAGAATTATAGGTACCAGGTGCAAAGTAATCCCTCAAAAGTCGAGGTTCTTCACCCATAGCGGTTGTTTAAGCAGAATTCTGTGGTGTTTATGCGGTTCTTCAACTTCTAGATTTAGAGGGACAATCTCAGGGCTGAGAGTCCTCCTACCAAACATACATCACAGAATAGGCATCCAGATTATGCTCAGCAAACCTTCAAAATTCCTTTTACAGTAGATTCACGCTCAAAATGTATATGAATAAGCACGATTTAAACAAATGAATAGTTTAAATCTTGATGTAAAGATAAAAATAAAATGAAAACTTAGGTCTACCTATTTTAAAACAAACTCCCCGGCAACGGCGCCAAAAACATGTTATTGAATTCTAAGTGTGCATGATTTATTTGTATTTTGAAAACCGATTTACAATTGATGAATTATACTGAATTTGGAAAACTAAAAAAAAGAATAAAGAAATATCAGCATAGAGAGAAGTAAATTAGCCTGCAAGATCAGGGCCAATTGTAGCAAGTTTTAAATGTAAGTGAGTAAAAGGATGAATTTATTTAAAATGTAAGATAAACCTCCAGATCTGAGCTACCAGATCTGGCCTCTGATCCTATCTACAAAGCACATAAGATGGGAGGTTGAATTTGTCACATTAACTAAATGATAAAAGTAAAGATTAAGCTAAGTGATCCAGATTTGAGTTGGGGAGATTTTGATGTAAATTAATAAGAATGGAGAAATAATACCTAACTTTGATTTGGTTCTTCAAACAAAATGAGAATAAATGTAGATCACATGAGAGATGATCCAATCATCATCTGGCTACAAGCACAGATGCAAGAGGAAGTAATCTAACTCAAGGATTAGAGTTAAACTTATGGCTATGGTGTGTCCACTTCAATGGCCACAGACCATCCAATAGTCTTTAATCTAAACCCTCAATTCAGAATAAGAAATACCACTACAAATGCTGTGAAAGATTAGGTTACAAACACTAATTCCCACAGGGATAATGAATCAAGGGAAATTGCTTGAAAAACGGTAAATCTAAAGGAGTCTAGTGCAATAAGGAGATCACAGGGACCCCTCAACATGAATCCAATTGAGACGTACGGTTCACAGCAACCTTTTCAAATTCCCCATTACAATTCGATTGAGCACGGCTTAAGTCTTGAATACAATTCTCACGTGAAGTACAGAGACATCTCACAGCTCTCAGTTACAAATAAAAGCTAGGCTATTACAGAAATTTCAGACAAGCTATCTAAAATGGAAATGAGGCAATAGAAATGAAACTCAAAATCTAGATACCCAAGTTGGGCAAATGGTTCATCTATTTATAGTTTCCCCCAGGTCTAGCTCAGATGTGTATCGACCAATCAAAAGTGCTTAGATCTGTATCAACCAATGGTAGTCGAGCACGAGGATCCAGATCTGTTTTGGCCAATCAGAATTGCTTGATTTGTTTCAGCCAATCAGATGACAGAGGCATCATTTCTGTTATGTAATTCAAAAATTTGTTAGAACTTCTAGAAGTTCCCGCCAATTGATTTCATCTTCGGGTGCTCACATGGGGTGGAATATGCCTTTGGTTCATGCTCAGAATCTTCCGGAATGTCCCTGGGTTTTTAAATGCATTGGGGCACGTGCAAAAGATTATTGAATTACCCTTGCAGATGCTAGGAATCTCCAGAATACTATTTCGCATAGTTTAGGGAACTTTTCGCAAGGTACTGTGACTTCTGAAGCTCTTTTCGCAAAGTTCAGGTTCTGTTCGCAAAGAGTTCTCTTCTTTTCGAATAGGTCAAACATCCTTACGAAGAATTTAGGTACTCTTCGAAAACTAAGCTTGGAGCTTTTAGTTCTTTTCGCAAAGTTCAGGTTCTTTTCGAAATGTTCAGATTCTTTTCGAAAAGCACTCTATAGTGCATTCTTCTGTTCGAATTGCTCCACATCTCTTTTCTGGGTTGAGACCAGGTCTTTGCCTCTTCAGTTCAAGCATTTTGATAGCTAGTGAGGTTTTCCCTTCTCCTTCTTCCTTTGGATCAACATGGATTATCCTCTTTTTGGCACTTTTAGGCTGCTTTCATGGTTAAGCCTGTCTTTATTGTTAGCTGTAACACAAGCACTTAAAACACTTATTTAGTTCTCTCAAGGGTCTATCAAGGCCCAAGTTAAAGGGTGGAGAATGGTATTTTCTAGTTCTCAACATCACCAACCAACGGTAGAATCCTGGGAATGGAAACTTCCAACTGAGAAATCCTAGACCAAACCAAGGCCAATAATGGTATACAAACCAGAACCACAGACAAAATTAGCAACGATACCCAAACCAAAACTAGAACCAAGGTCCATACCAAAACAAGAACCAATACCCCAATCAAAATATCTACCAAAACCAGAATCAAAATGCGACACAGAACTGGATGTCCAACCCTCAGAACTATAATAACATGCCCCCACCTTAAAATTTCAACCAGCAAACCAATGGCCCCTACCAGCCGAGGCATGAGCACTACCCTCCACTGCCTGACACCATTCCCAACATCTTCTGCCTCCTCAGTAATCAAAACCTCCTCAGATTTCCACCAGAGCGGCCTTGACCTTGGCCTACAAACCTAAACCACGGTAAATTTTGCGCTTTTCACCGATTCACAGGTCATAACCTGGAAGACTGTTGGGTTCTCCGGGATGTGATCTATGACATGAATGATCGAAATCAGATCTATTGGGAGTCACTCAGAAATTCTAACCCCGACAACAACCAGCCTCCACAGAGTGATAGCTCACATCACCATGGTGGACCTCCCTAGTCAACTCCACGTGCATCCTTCCACTCTAATCAACTGCCACAACCCTTTTGGTCCCTCAGTAAATCCAGTCGAACCTCCTAAACTCTCTACTACTCAGCCACACCCCTTGACCTTAATCACTCGGATCGCACCTCCAGATCCCCCTCCTTACCAAAACTTCACCAAGATTCGAGTCCAATCATTCAAGGCCTGGAGACTAAACCTTCATGAACCTTTGTCAGAACCCTCGAGTCCTCCAAACACTGAGCTCACTCCATCACTTCCTCCTTCATCTGACTCTGAAACAAAGAACAAGGACAATATCCTCCGAACCACAGCCCAAATTGCGGCATGGGTAGATGGACTTTCCCAGAATACCTCAAGCCAAGAGCACGAGGCCATAGTCGAACACCAACCGAATACATAAGTAAAGCAACAACAACAAGAATTTGACAAGCAAGAAGCATTGATCTCCACCTTCCTCGAAGAAGACTACACATAGTACCTCCCACCTTGGGATGGCATCGCTGCAGTACGTATTCCCTCTTCAAATTTTACCCCGTTCATGACGAATACTCTAGCAAACTCATCAACTCAAGTCACAACATGGCTCAAGGGTCAACAACTAGCATGCCCAGTCCTCAAATCAGGAACTGCCTACTTGCCGTGACCATTCCCTCGGGAGAAAGAAGCTACTGGCGTACAACCGTCAGAGAGGATAGTGAGAGAGAAGGAAGTCAACTTGCCTCCCCTGCCTCACGTCATTCACCCACCACTAATTTCGGTGCCTCAGCCACTTCAACCAGCTGTGAGTAAAGCACATTGACCAGGAAAATAGCACGTGCTCGAGTCAGGCTAGGAATATGACCTCCTACGACATCTCCAAAAGATTTCAGTGTAAATATCGATACTCAAGCTCATTAAGAAATCACCTAACCACCATCGGCTACTAATGAAGACACTGGAAGAAACACAAATCGATGATGATGCCACTTTAGATGAGTTGCACCAATTCACTTCCGTCATGGTGCTACCACCAGCCCTCACCTTCACAGATGCAAATATGTTGAAAGAATCCCTGCAAGGGAGCTCATCTGTCATATATCTAACGGTCATAATCATAGGGTTTTTAGTCCCTCATGCACTAGTTGACACATGAGCATGGCTCAATATTTTCCCCATAACGATGCTCAAGGCTCTTGAATACATGAAGCAAGATATAAGGCCTTCGTCGCTATCTCTGATCGCCTATGATGGCTCTTGACGCTTGTCAAGGGAACCATTAAGTTACAAGTTTGTCTCGGGCCAATGACAAAAGATGTCACCTTCCACATTTCTGACTCTTCTAGTACTTACAATTTAATCTTAGGAAGGAAATGGTTGGAATCCATGAAAGCCATAGCATCTACATACAATCAATGTGTCAAATTTCCTCATGAGGACTCTATCATTAGAATATATGCTGACGCACCTCTTCAGGAGATAGATACCGACTACACAGTATGCATCCCGACAGCTCACAACTCGGTGCTATCCATTGGCCACATAAAAAGAGTGCAGACTTCCAACAATGTGGCAATAGCCAAAGTTAGTCATCCTACCTTTCCTTCAGCGTGTCAGCAAAGATTAACGAGAAGACAAGCAGGCCCTGACCTCACCCGACTCTACGACAGATGTGTCGAAGAAAAAGAGAGAGTCCTTCCCTAAACTACAGGAGACAAAAATCGAGCAAATAAACTCAGCCTTCACTAACCTGACCGACCTGAATCAAGATGACGACATGGATAAGCCCCTTGAGGGAGTCAGACCACTATTCAACGCTAAAGAATCCCCTGATGAACCAAGGAAGGAGCTTTCAAAACTTGAGCCACAGGTGGAATATTGGGAGTCGACTGACGAGGAAAACTTTCATATCGCCGCTTTGGGCGCTGACGAAGAACCAGAGTCGCATATCCTCCAATCTCTGTAGTCATCCCAATCCCACGAACCGGGAGAAGAAGATTGGCTCTCCATTTCAAGTGAAGAAGAAGACTATTGGATAAATCTTATTGGCATAGAGTTAGGAGATCTCCTAAGAGAAGAGAGTCTAAAACTACTCGAGGAAGTCAATCACTCTCAGAACTAGGAATCAAACTCTTACGACGAATTCGACCATCTGTCCATACTTGATAACTGGCAATGCCCACGCCGATGTCCTTACCCAGAGTCCCCTATTGCAACCTATGCACATCTATCCTATTACGATGTGAGAGACCCATCCTACACAAAATACGACAAACAACGAGGGCAAAAGATTCTTACATTGCCTTCATAGAAGTCGAAGAGGAGTTAGAGAATGATGTCCCCAATCTCTGGATGCACCGCAACTTCAAATATTCTGGAACTCACTAGAGGAAGAAGGGCAACCGCCTACAAGTGATGATGAAGATTACTGGATAGATCTCCCCACCCTCGAGCTGGCAAAACAATTAGACCAAAGCCTTCAACGGATATCTAGTGGAGAAGACGAGCCTGACTCCAACAGCGGCGACCTTAGCCCTGATCTCGAAGGATGGGAATGTCCTTGGGGACACCCCTGCATCTCGCACCCATACCAGCCTCGCTGTCGAGCATGCATACTCATCCTAGCATACTACAAAGTCCAAGCAAAAGAACTTACAAGCCCGAAGGAAGATCACCAGGCTCACCCAAAGAAGACGAGCTTCATCCAGAGCATTTCAACACCAGAAATAGTGACCCCGAGCACCTACCTACCAGATGGGAATGCCCTCGAGAGTTTCCATGTATCATTTGGCCATGACAACCCACTTCCGAACCTGTATGGTGATATTTGAAGAGCTTGAACAAGAAGGCGAGATTAATCCTTTTCCCACACTATGGGCAATGTTCAAAAAAATTGAAAGTAATCTAGAACCAGCTACTCCCAAACCAAACTCAATGATAGAACTCATCGAAGAGTATGCCTGGCTGATACAAGGAGAAGAAGAGTCAAAAGGCTACCTAGCCCACATGGAAAAGGAAATGATTCACATGCTAGAAGAAGCAAGACCATCAGTCGGACCGTCACCTTTATCTTTCATTAGGAAGATCACGCCGAGCGAGGATCATAAAACAAATGCCAAATTCAAAATGGGTCCACATCACCCAAACACTCGTACGAACCGCTTCGGCAGTCGCTCTGCTTCCCCAACTAGAGGCAGCAACTCCGTCGGTCCCTCTTTAGGCAACCAACCCTATACCATATCTCTTATCAAAAATAAAAAACATAGAAAACTCCGAAACCCCTAAAAAATCCAAAACCCAAAAAAAATAGAAAAATCCAAAAATGAGAGGGAGCCCTCCATCCCACACCCATCCAGTGACTTGCAAAGACACCCCTCTCATAAGGCTACGAGTAGCGGTCATGCCAACAAAGTCGAGGGAGAAATAACCGACATGATCACACACGGCCATTCTCCTACTCTCAACACCAAGGAGCCCTACCTCGACTCCATTCAAAACGATCCTACCCCCTCTCCCTCACAAAGGCACAGAGCATCCCGATGAAGTAACAAGCCTGTGATCATACTTGATGAGATACTCCACGACTTTGAGAGGACAATGAATGGCCTCGACCTGCACCTCACCAAGGATGTGACGGTCATCAATTGCACCGATGAAGGTTACCTCTCGCAAAACTAACCCCCCAGTGTAGCAATTTTGCAATGTATTAGCTCATAGATGACAATGAAGAAGGAGCACTAGCCGCTGAGGAGACACACGACTTCTGATAGGTCTTTAAGCGCTTCGACGAACAAACCCAAGCTGCCGCTGAACCGACCGAAGTTATCAATTTTAGCACCGAGGAGAAGCCCAAGAAGCTGTTAATCAGCGCAACACTATGCCCCAAGGAACAACAATAGATCATCTAAGTCATTCAAGACCACCTCAGCTCTTTCACATGGTCCTACAAAGAAATGCCTAGTTTGGACCAAAGCTTAATAGAACATCGTTTGGTCCTAGAACTCGATGTAAAGCTCGTTAAGTAGAAACTCAGAAGAACGTACCCACAGACAACACCATAAGTTAAGGAGGAAGTCGACAAGTTGCATAAAGCAAAATTCATTCGAGTCTTCCTCTACCCTAAATGGGTTGCAAACATAGTACGTACCTATCTCCAAGAAGGATGACAGAGTAAGGGTATGATCGACTTATGGAATCTCAATCGGGAATGCCCGAAAGATGACTTCCCACTACCTCACGACACTCCGATCGATAATTCCGTCGGGCATAAGATGTTATCCTTTATGTATGGCTTATCTGGATACAACCAGATCAAACTAGCAGAATTTGACCAAGAGAAGACTTCCTTCACTACACCATGGGGAGCCTACTGCTACGTCATCATGCCTTTTGGGCTCAAGAACGCATGAGCCACTTATCAACACACCATGATGGCCATCTTACATGACTTAATGCATAAGTGTGTAGAAGTCTTCATCGATGATATACTAGTGAAGTTTAAAACATGAGCAGGACATGCTGAAGCGCTACGACTGGTACTACAAAGATCTGAGAAATATCATCTAAAAATGAATCCAAAGAAATGTGTTCGGAATGACCTCCGAAAAACTATTAGGATTCATCATTAGTAAGCGAGGGATCGAGGTCGCCCCGGTAAAGGTCAAAACCATTCTCGAGATGCCACCTCCCAACAAATCAAAGAATTACGAGGTCTGATTGGAAGACTACAATTAATTAGGAGATTCATCTCCCAACACTCAGATAGATGCGACCATTTTTTACAGACTACTTAAAAGAGGTGTCGAGTACATATGGGATAACCAGTGTCAGTAGGCCTTCGATAAGATCAAGAAGTACCACCTCAACCCGCCGATATTATCACCACCAGTTCTCGGAAGACCCCTGATCCTCTACATGTCAGCAAACGATAAGGCAATGGGAGTATTTTTCTGACAACATGATAAAGACGGCAAGAGAGAAGTCCATCTACTATCTCAGCAGAACGATTGTCGAGCATGAACAAATATGTACAGCAATGGAGAAGATGTGCCTCACACTAGTGTGGGCCTCAACAAAACTACGACACTACTTCAGAGCACACAAGATATTAGTACTAGTACTTATGGACCCTCTGAAGTACATATTTGAGAAGCCCGCTACATCCAGAAAGATGGCCCATTGGCATATGCTACTACAAGAGTTTGACATCACCTATGTCACGCAGAAATCCATCAAAGGGCAGGCGATCGCCAATTACCTCGCTAACCTTCCACTCCCAGGCAACGAGCCCGTACATGTAGACTTTCTCGAAGAAGACCTACTCTCGATTCATGACGAAGAGCCCGACAAGATTTCATGAACCCTCTACTTTGAAGACGCTCTTAACCATAAAGGGAAAAGCATTGAGATAGTCCTACTAAACCCAGAAGGAGTTTTCGTACCAAAAGCCTTTCAACTCGACTTCTCGGTCACCAATAACGTTACGAAATATGAAGCCTTCATTGCTGAATTACAAGCAACGCTACAACTGGGCATTAAGCAGTTGAAGACAATCAACGACTCCAAACATGTGATATCACAAGTCATCGGGGAATGAAAGACCAGTTGAAGACTGATGGCATACTTAGAAACAACTCAATTTTGAATAAAGAAGTTTGAGAGAATTTCTTTCACGCACATCCCTAGACTAGAGAATGAGCTCGCAGATTCTCTCATCACGCTAGCCTTAGTCATACAAATACCAGTTGGATAAAGTATGAAATCCTTCTTCATCGAGAAGCTGACCACCCTAGCGCACGAAGTCACTTGGCAAGTGAAATTGGAACTTCCAACTAGACCAAAAGCTATCACAAATGAAAGGCAACCTACCCCAGGTCATTCTACGAAAAAAGAAGCCAACATCGTAACCTTTCAGATTTGAGAAATCCCCAACCGACGATAGACAACCATGGTATTTTGACATATGGAACTTCCTGAAGCATCGACATGTTCCTCCATACACTATCAGGATTGAACAAAAAACCGGGGATAGGTTCTGCATCCTGGGCAAGATACTATACAAAGAAGCCTTCACTAAAGAAGTACTGCTATGGTGTGTTATGATAGCCAAAGGATAATATATCATCTGAGAAGCACACGCCAGTGCCTGCAACACCCACACCGGTAGATAGAGACTCATAGACTAGATCATACAACAAGGCTACTACTAGCCTACGATGATGAGGGATTGCCACCTCTACGTCCAATGCTACAAACAATGCCAAGACCACGCTACGCTTATCAAATCCCTATCGACTACATTGAATCCCATAACCTCGCCATGGCCATTCTCGATGTAGGCCTTAGATATCATCAGACCCTTCATGGACACGGTCGGAAACACTCACAGCATGCATTCATATTCACTACGACCGAATACTATACCAAATGGACAAAAGCTGAATCATATGTCAGAATCACTACTTCGACGCTCGTGAAGTTTAATCTTTGGAATATCATCACCAGGTTTGGAGTACTCAGGATGTTTGTCATCGACAATGGACCAAAATTCATCGCGCAGAAGACAAAGAGACTATGTAAGAAATTTGGCATCGACCTATGCCACTCGTCACCATTCTATCCCCAGGGAACCAGACAAGCAGAAGCTACGAACAAAACACTAATTCGAATTCTAAAATGAAGAGTGGAGTCGAGCAATGAAGCCGACTGGCCTGAATGACTACCAAAAGCACTCTGGGCGTATAGGACTTCTTTTCACATGGCCACTAGCCAAACTCCTTACCTCCTCACATATGGAATGGAAGTAGTCCTATCCTATGAAATACAGGTACCACCTTTATGAATCCAACTCGATGATGAGCTATCCCTAGACGAAAGGAGAATTGTGCTGCTCACTGAGCTAGAACAATTTGATGAGATGCATCTAAGGGCAATTGATCATGCTAAAGTATACCAATGGAGAGTGGCCAGGGCTTACGATAAGAAAGTTCTTGAGCGAATTTTTGAAATTAGAGAGTTTGTCTTGAGAAAAATTATGCCTTCCTAACATGCCCACCAAAAGGAAAACTAAAACTGAACTGGGAGGGCCCATATGTTACAATAGTCGCGTACCCTGAAAATGCATACAAGCTGGTAAACCAGGATGGGGAGGAACTTCCTAACCCTTGGAACACCATGTACCTGAGGAAATACTACCCCTAGCACCATGGTCGTCATATCTCGTTGTCAGACATAGATACTTATATTTACCACCCATGTAGTCATCACGACTCATTCATTGGTCGTAAGCCTTCAATTCCCAAAGATATCCTTGAAGGCTTCTCACACACTGCCCACCTTCTTATTCGAGCAATTTGAATGAAAGGACTAGTAGAATACTTGACCTCTTCTAAAAGCATAGGTAACACCTGATTCTCACCCCTTCCCCCCACCATTGGAGGAGATGTTAGAGCACAAAAAATTAAGATGTTAGGTTCAATCAAAACTCACCATTCTTGTGTCAATAGGTTGCTTTCAAGAAAAAATATACATCCATATATATATACATAACCAAGCGAGACCAATACGACGGGTGAACAAGTCAATGAGCCCAGGGAAGCATAAGCAACTTGTTAGGACATTCCTGGTAGCCCTACCAGGAGCGTATAAACAAACTGCGAGGACATCCCTGTGTCCTGATACTACTAGATATCATCGTAAGGTGGCAGGAGGACAAACTCCTGCTAGCCATAGAATGTGAGTCTTTGATGATGCAAAAACATGACGAAGAGCTCAACTATGGCACCGCGTACCACCCAAGAAAAATATTATTGCATATCCCTCTTAAAAGTTGTCAAGTGCAAACTATTCCTCACCTAATTGAACCTTATCCCCCTTTTTTCACCTTTTTTATTTTCGAGTAATGAGTTAGAAATGAAACCAAAAACTTGTGAATGATGACTGATGTGATCACTTACTATCTACCACACCCCTAATAAGACTACGGGATAGGATAATCACTGCCAAAGGTAGATCCCCGATATGACTAAACAACCCCCTCCCAGTTCGATAAGAGTATCAAAGAATTTTTCTCGACATTAACTCGCCAAACACACATGCTTCTCATAAGCCCAAGTACTTACAAAAAAAATCAGAAAAGCTCCATTGCACCTCAGCATTAGGGCATTTTTTCTCAAAAGAAGGATTATATCGAAAGTCACTACTCGTCCATAGAAAAGATACAGAACAATGAGGCCATCACCCCAGGAAGAGTGCTGAAGATACCACACTACCGATCCCATCATGCTCCTACACTGGAGTAATTTTTTTAGTTTTAGGATTTTCTTTCAGTTATTTGCTTTCCCTATTGCTTTATTTCCTTTCCTTATAATGAAAAGAAATAAAAAAATATAAAAAATATAAAAAATATGTAATGATCCATCCTTTGTTACCAGACCCCGGTCTGAGACACCTCCCCCTTTGACAATCAGCAAGGGGGAAAATAAAATTACTGATAACATTATCCAGATGGGCAGGTACAAAGTGACCTTCAACTATTATTGGGCCAACTTAAGGAGCATCCAAGTTCTAATAACAGGCAACAAAACCAAAAGCAAGCAGCTAAAGTATGAAAGGTAAAATAAAAGGAAAGCAAAGCTAGGTACATTTAAACAAAGAATCTCTCTCTCTCTCTCTATATATATATATATATCTGTGCAACCGTGGGAATCGAGACGATCCTGTCGCGACGATGCGTTCTCTAACGAAAAAATATAGAGTCGCCACCCGGAGCTTTCGGTGTCCCGGGATACCTAGTTCATTTTTATGAGCACCGAAGTGCTAAAAATATGACTCTGAATCTGGTCCACACCAAAGGCTCTTGGGTAGGGGCTTCGGTTATCGATCAGAAAGGTGTTAGGCACCCGATCAACCCGCTTAACGCGGTCTCTACTAATGGCAAAAAATAAAATGAAGTAAAAGAAAAGAAAAAAGGTTCCCTCTTGCCCAAATGGGCCTCCAATCCTATTTGTGCCCCTCCATTCCTACCGAAAATTCGTCGGCGTAACGGCACAAAATGAGAGGGTAGGGAGAGCCAATGGAGATAGGAGAAGAAAGGGGAGAGCCGAAGCCCTTGGGCCCTTGTAGCACCGTAGAGGAGCCTTGCGTGGCTTGCTTTTGATGAGCTTTTGGAGGCTTGAATGGTGGAAAACGGAGTTCTAACCACTAAGGCCTACTAGCTAAGAGATGGAGAAGAGAGGCTAGGGGATCACACACACCTAGGCTAAGGGTTTTGGGTGTAAGAGCAAGCTTGGGAAGGGTTTTTGAATTCTGGATTTTAGGTGAAGATAGTGCACCAAAGGGAGGAAGAACTTCTCACTTGGAGCTCTTTCTCTCTTAAGCAAAATTCTCAACCCCTAAACCAAGGGGTGGGGGGCTCTATTTATAAAAAAAGGGTGGTTTAGGAGGCCACTTAAGAGCTAAATGAGTTTAGCAATTAGGTAATCTCACATCTAAGGATTCCTAGGATTTTTGAAGCCTTGAAATGTGTGAGAAGGTCCTCAAATGATGGATGATGGGGTGAGGCCATAAGCCACTAAAACGGGTGCAAATAGGCTTCAAAAGGGTGCAACAGAACTCGCAAAAGACACCCCAATGGTCAAGGTGGTCAACAAGTCAAACCCTAATCATGATTTTCGGGATAAATTCCAACAGTTATTATTCATATGCCTGGCGCAACTAGTGCAACTATTAGTTGCGCCAGGCAAATGTACAGTAAAACAGTAATTTACAATGCCTAGAAGTTAGCTCGCGGGGGTGGGGGCCACTTTAAACTTGGCGCAACTATTAGTTGTGCCAGGCTTAAAGTCTGGGGGAATTGGCCTGGTGCAACTAATAGTTGTGCCAGGCAAAGTTATAACTGGTGCAACTATTAGTTACGCTAGGCCATTTTTGAGGCGAAATGACCTGGCGCAACTATTAGTTGCGCTAAGTCCCTAAGGGGCCCAAGTGAAATTACTTCTCTGCCCTCCGAGTTCGGACTGCCATATCTTTTGATGTATACCTCTGATTGGGGCGATTCTTGGACTGTTGGAAAGCTAATGACCTCTACTCTTTAATGGTATAAGATTCGATCATAGTAGAGGGCTTAGCCAATTCTAATGCACCACTCTTTATCCATAGCCTGGTAAAGTTAGGTTTAGGGTTCAAAATGGGTTCTAAGGGTCGAGATTGGTTTCTGAAGGTTCGGGGTAGATTCCTAAGGGATCTAGGGCGATTCCTAAGGGTTTGGGGTGATTCCTAAGGGTTCCATACATGCCATCAAAAGCTCAAAAATGCGCCTCTCTCGAACTATCTTTCGATCGGGCCTTGGGCCAAATTTGGGTGTCTACAGATGCCCCTCTTTGGTATCCGATCACTAATGATCGTATACTAAAGAAAAGAGACATCCGAAGAGGCCCAAGGCATTACTGACGGGTTCGTCATATTCAGAACGAACTTCAAGCACCAGGTGAGTAACATGGTAAGAAAATGAAAGCCTTGGGGTGTCAGGCTAATCATTCATTTCTCGAGGTAATCGGTTCCCAAGCGCTTAGCGACATTACTGGGCATAACTGAGGTGGAATGAGTTGCAAAAGCCCAATAGCTGGGAAAAACGTTCGCCTCTCGAGTTGTGAAATCCAGTTAGTCAGGAAAAAAGTTAGTTTCTCGAGATTATTTGAAGGTGATTGATGTTCGAGATTTATTCTGAATACAACAATTTCGTAAGTAAGAGGGGTGATTGACCCACATTCAAAGATAGGCGCGAAGTAAATAGACGCAAGGCTCCACAGTTTGTGTCCAATCCTAGAAGGCATTTGACGACCTCATTGGATTATTCGTGGGTGCCCCTGCTAAAAGCAGGGTTCAAGATCTTTGGGCGAACCCATCGATCCCAAAGTTTATTTAGCATGACCACCCGAGCGAAGTGAATAGATGTCACAATGCTTTTTAGGAGTACGTGCCATTTTTCTGACAATGTACCCTGGATCAACATGAGTTAGAGCATCCAGCTTCAACTACCTTGAACAGATCCAACCAAATATTAGGTGTCTCCCAAAAAGGGACATCCAATCTTGGCTTCTGCTGACAATGATCATAAACATCAATTAACTATGCATAACCATGCACCCATCAGGGGCAATAAGCAACAACAAAGGCGATGGAAATCCTGACCCGAACCCGCCGGGATATAATTTACGGGGACAAACGAGCATCATACGGATACCCAGATGCATGGCATACACTTTACAAGGATACTGCTGCCCATACCGGTTTTAAGCCTGCAGAAAATAAAAAGGGAAATAATCCCTTCTGAATATATGGTTGCACATAGTTTGATTGACACATAGTCTCATTCTCAACAGGTTGGTCTCAACCAATGATTGACCTTTTTCCAACGGAGAATTTGAAGCTTAAGACACTTAAGTTCATATGAACCCAAAGACAGAGCGTTTGGCTTAAAAGATTTAGCAGTGGAATCAATTCGATCCAAGCATTGATTGTTTGATCGAAATTGACACTATCGCTCCTACATTGAAGTAGGATCCATAGATCCAAGGCAAACCTTTGACCTAGGACATTAATTTTGCACAGCTGAGTTGCCGGTAAAATATTGACATTTTACCGCATCGAAAATATGTGAGTGAGTAGCTGTGCGTATAGATTTCTTTTTCTTTTTGAATTAATTTTCATCATTTTTTATTTTTTTTTTAGACATGATGTCGGTGGTGAGATGCTTTATCTAATTTGTCCATCGCTGAGAAGTTGCTCGCTTTGAGGCTTTGGACCGTGTGATGTTCCTGCACATTCTCGAGAAAACGTCAGTCCCTTTTTTATTTATACATATAAAGAAAATGCATCCTATACAATAGAAGAAAAAGTAGATTTCTACCTACACTTTTCCATTTTCAATATATTTTTTTTTTAGATTTTTGTTTTTGGAGATTTTTTGTTATTTTTCTTCATTTTTGAGATTGAAATATGATGCTGGAAATATGTACATGAAAATGAGTAGAAATATATACATATTTTTTGGTGTTTGGATTTTTCTTGATTTTTTTTTGTTTTCGGCTTTTCTTCTTTTTTTTGTTTTTAATGCCTTGATAGTGAGACAGAGTAGCGTGTCCCATTTTGAGCATAGTCGAACTCTTTCATGCAGTCAGACCTGAGTGAGTTTCCGGATTTTACCAAGGCCGAAACGTTTATCCCTTTGGATTGAGTTAAACGTTTCTCCTTGCCTCGGGTCATATGTTTGACGGTGCGGGTTTCACAATGACAATTCTGGTCGGGACCCGATTCGAACTAGCATGAGCGGCCCAGTCGGACAAGAGGGTACAGGAAGAGTAACAAAAGGGTTCCTCAAACATCAATCTTCTCAATTAGTCCAACCCTTTCCTCTTTTTTTTTTTTTTTCTTCTCTTTTTTTTTATTTATCTCCTTTTTTTACCCGTGGCGCCCTTTCGGGTTTTCACCACGTCCATGGGTTTAGCTCTCTTACCCCAAGCACCCTTTCGAGTTTTCACCATGTCCACACAAGCCCGCTATTTTTACCCGTAATGCCCTTTCGGGTTTTCACTATGTCCATCTTGCTTTGAGCTTGTATTTTTATTTTATTTATTTTTTCTTTTTATTATTTTTTTTTTTTTCAAGAGCCACGACATAGACGTCGATTCCATCATAGCCGGCTGGATGGGGTTTTGGTGTCGTCTCACGACTAGGCTTATGTTGACTTAACAGATATTATGACTGCTTGCGAACCTACAAAGAGGGCTTCCTTCATGGTGTAGCTTGGCCATGGGTTAGGTTAGGATTTGAAGGTATGCTGGGCTAAAAGGGTTTCCTTGATACGGCTTCAGTTTTCTCAACATACTTTCTTCCTTGGGAGTTTTTACTGTACATGCCCCGTGATTCTTCTATACACATTTTTTTTTTGTTATTCTTTATCCTCCATTTCTGGCAATCTCTTTTTGAGGTTTTACTTTTTCAATTTTTTTGGATTTGATAGTAACTTTATACACATGCATCTTTTCTCTCTTTTTTTTTTTTTGTTTGGTATATGCACACATATATTTTTTTGGGGGGAATGGGTTTATTGAAAAAAAGGCCCAGGTTCAAATGGGATAGTAAAAGATATCATCATTTTTAGGGATGTTTTTGGGCTACTGTGCTTGAAATGATGGCCTCTTTTGGGTGGTTCTTAAGCAGTCACGTATCTGTTTCATCAATACTTACCTTATCGTGATAGACTAAGAGTAGAACCGTCAGACGTATCCAGCGTTGATGGGCTCAAGAAGATGAGCTTCGTCCATGGTGGCGAGGCAGATGGCGTATCCCAGCTTGACTTAAACTTTCCTCTTGGATCGGCATGGAGGGATGGGAAGATCTTCTTTAGCATAGTGTCTCCTACCTTTAGATCTCGATCGCAGACACGTTTATTGTAAGCGCGTGCGATTCGCCCCTAGTAAACTTGAGTGTGACACAAGGCTAGGAGTCTCTTCTCGTCCAATAAGTTTAATTGTTCAAAGCGGGATCTCTCTCTCTGCTTCGAGTAAGCCTGATTTCATGAGGATTCAGAGCGAGGGTACTTCAACCTCTACCAGGAGGATGACCTCGGTTCCAACCTCGATAAGTGATGAACATTTTCTGAAGGATGCGGACGACTGTCTTGTTAGCGGCTTCCACGACTCTATTAGTTTGAGGCCGATAAGGGGATGAGTGATGGTGCTTGATCTTGGATTGTTCGCAAAAGTCTCGGATGCGCTTATTCGCAAAGTTTGTGTCGTTGTCCGTGATGATATCTTTGGGTACTCCAAATCAGCACACAATATTGTTCTTGAGAAACTTCTCAATATGAGTGGTCGTGATGTTGGCATATGACGCCGCTTCTACCCATTTGGTGAAGTAATCAATGGTGACGAGGATGATCCGATGCCTGTTTGATGCTTTTGGATTAATCATTCCGACAATGTCAAGGCCCCAGGTAGCAAATGGCCAAGGAGTGGTCATACAGTGAAGATCAATGGTAGGAGCGTGTATCAAACTGGAGTGTTCTTGACACTTGTAGCATTTTTTAACATGTTTGTAGCAATCCGATTCCATGGTGGTCCAAAAGTATCCCTATCGTAGGATTTTCTTAGCGAGCATGTGACCGCTGACATGGGCTCCGCATACTCCCTCATGGATTTCTTTCATAATATTGACCGCTTCACTTTCAGTGAGGCACCTGAGTAAGATGTTATTGTATGATCACTTGTAGAGGCATTCCCTGTAAATGACGTAACTTGTCGCTAAACGTTGAATGGTTCGTCGGTCTATCTTGGATGTACCCTCTGGGAAAGTTAGGGTCTCGAGGAAATTCTTGATATCTGAGAACCAAGGTGGCTCATCATCAGGTTTTATAGGTTCCTCAATTTGGAGGTAGAAGGCCTGCTCATTCCTCTGCTCGATCATGATCGGCTTCATCTCAGCACCATAGGGGATTTCAATCATTGACGCCAAAGTTGCTAATGCGTCGGCAAAGTGATTCCTTATTCGGGGGACGTATGAGAAAGTCACATCTTGGAAGCAAGCTATCAGATCCTCGAGGTGTTCATGATAGGAGATCAGTTTCTCATCTTTCGTCTTCCAGTCACCATTCCTCTGGCATATGATTAACTATGAATCGCCAAATACTCAAAGGTGAGTTACATTCAGATCAAGAGCCGCCTGCAGACCAGCGGCGCAAGCTTTGTACTCAACCATATTGTTAGTGCAAGGAAAGTTAAGCTTGATAGAGACCAGTACATGGGATCCTTTCGATGAAATTAGGATGGCACCGACTCCTTGACCCTCGGCATTTGCTGTCCTATCAAAGTGCATTATCAAAGATTCCTCTTCTTCTTCAGTATCGTCTTTCGTCATGAACAAGATATCTTCATCTGGGAATTCGGTTCTCAATGGCTCATAATCAGGTAAAGGATTGTCGGCAAGATGATCAGCAAGCGCCTGCCCCTTGATCAACTTCTAAGTGATGTACGTGATGTCGAATTTAGATAATAAAAGTTGCCATTGTGCGATTCGTCCAGTGAGAGCTGGCTTTTCAAATAGGTATTTCAATGGGTCCATTCGGCCCAAGAGTAGAACCGCCTGAGATAGCAAGTAGTGGCGGAGCCTTTGAGTAGCCCATACAAGAGCTAGGCATGCTTTCTCTAGATGAGAGTAGCGCATCTCATAATCAGTAAACTTCTTGCTCAGGTAGTAAATGGCTTGCTCTCTTCTTCCCGTTTCATCGTTGTGCCCCAAGGCACATCCCATCGAAACTTCCGTCGTGGAGAGATACATCAAGAGTGGTCTCCCTGGCTCAAGTGGTACCAAAATAGGTTGATTAAGGAGGTACCTTTTGATTTTTTGGAACGTTGCTTGACAATCGTCATTCCATTCAACGGGCGAATTCTTCCTTAGTAACTTGAAGATCGGCGTGCAGATTGGAGTTAGCTGTGCAATGAACCAACTGATATACTGTATTCTACCTAGAAACCCTCTAACCTCTTTCTCGGTATACGGTAGTGGAATTTCAGTGATGGCTTTGACTTTAACTGGGTCGACCTTGATCCCTCTCCTACTGATGATGAACCCTAGCAGTTTCCCGAACATAGCACCAAATGTGTACTTCAGTGGATTCAGACGTAGTCGATACTTCCTCAGCCTTTGAAATAGCTTCTGAAGGTTTACCAGATGGTTGCTTCATTCTGGTGATTTAGCTATCATATCATCGACATATACTTCAATCTCTCGGTGCATCATGTCATGAAATAGTGCAATCATAGCTCTCTGGTACGTTACACCGGCATTCTTCAGCCCGAATGGCATGACTCGATAGCAAAAGGTTCCCCACGGGGTAATGAACGTTGTCTTCTCGCGATCAACCTCTGCCATTTTGATTTAATTGTATCCTGAGAATCCATCCATAAAAGAAAGCATCCAGTGCTTAGCTGTATTATCAACCAAGATGTCGATGTGTGGTAATGGGAAATCGTCCTTTGGGCTTGCTTTGTTCAAATTATGAAAATCGATACACATGCGAACCTTTCCATCCTTCTTTGGCACAGGTATGATATTGGCTAGCCATTGCGGGTATTTGGATACCATGAGTAACCCTGCAATGTATTGCTTGATGACCTCATCTTTGACTTTCAAAGATCCATTCGAGAGACGCGTCTCACCGCTTCGGCTTCATATCGTGGGTAGAGGGCAACTCATGCTCGACCAAATCAAGTATCGGACGTGCATGTCCTCGCATTTATCGTGCAAAATGTCTTGGTATGACCGAAGGAAGTCGATCATGCTTTTCCTTTCCTTAAGAGACAGTGACGTTCCGATTTTGGTTTTCCTGGGAACCTCCTTAGTTCTTAGATTGACGTCTTCGGTCTCTTCGACAATGGGGGTAGGGCCATACTCAAAGTTGAAAAATCGGTCAAGGAGCTCATTGGGGAGTTCCTCGAAGGGGACATCCTCATCCAGACTCGTGATCCCAACCTCTTCTTGTATTTCTACAGGGAAGGGGTCGATTTCACGTGGGTTGTTATATACACAAGGTATTGTTTGCCAAGGGCTTCTCTCACTTTTTATAGGTTATTTTTTTCAGGGAAATGGGTGCCAAATGTTAGGCCACTCCTCGCTTCTAGGGTTTGGGGCAAGGATGCTTAGTTGCGTACCTGAGGGGCCGCTTCTTTACCTGTTGAGATGGAGGGTGCTGACTGATATGGCTCATTGGAGTCAGCCTCCATCATATTGATCCCCATTTCGTCTGAGATCCTGTCCTAAAATGATAACTCAGTTTTGTGGTGATTCACCACAGGGGGGGTTTGTTCACGTACCGACCATTGCTCCTCGAAAAGGGATAATGCGGCCAAATCTATCTCCAAGCTGGGAAGGGAAATCTGGGGATTGGTGGGATGGATTGGGGCTGTGAGTTTTTGTGGGGTCAAATGGGTTACCCCATTTCGATCGATCTTTATGACCCCTACGCTGACAAAAGAATCCCTGATGTGCGGCCTCGGGCGAGGTTTCTCTTCTATGTTGATTCCTCGAGCTCTTGCCGCTGCGGCGACCCTGGCTTTCTCTTTCTCCTCTCGGACCTCTTGCTCTGTGGGCTTGTATCCTAGCCCAAATCTTACTTTATGTCCCTTAGCCACAACTGGCTCTCTTATGCCTTGTAATTTGGGTCCCAGACCCCTTCCTTCTGATAGCCCCACTTTTGGAGCATTCCCACTGCCGCTACCATACCGCCTCCCGTTTTAGACATGATGCCCTCAATGGGTTCTGGGAGTATAGCCGACACCTCATATTCAAAACTGTGGAGGTCAACATCCTCAGTAGTGTGTGGTATATCCAGTATGTTAGGTTTCTCCATGCTATTGGGGGCCTTCTCTTTCTCACTGTGCCCCTCTCTGATGATTATGATAATCTTATGCCCAGATGTAAATTTGAGTTTCTGGTGCAACGTAGAAGGTAGGCTCCGACTTCATGTAGCCAAGGGCGCCCCAATAACAGGTTAAATGAGGATTTGATATCCATGACTTGGAACAAGATTGAAAAGGTCATTGGCCCTATCAACAGCTCAAGATCAACTTGTATTGTCAAACCCTCTAGCGCTGGTTCTAGTGGGCCTTAGCATGCACGGATCAACCCCGATCTTGGTGGTGGTTCCTAACGAGCATATATTCATTATCAATTAGTACCAAGGGGATAATCATATTTTTGGACTCAACGGTTATATTCAAATATTTTGAGTGACTACCACCTTCCTCAGGTAAATCGGCATCAGAAAATGAAAGGGCATTTGGAGCCATCACTTGACCAATTATCTGCCCGACTTCATCTGGGCTAACTTGGAGTGATACATGCATATTTTTTAACGCCTCCATTAATACTTGAAAATGGAGTGGGGACGTCATCAACAGATCCCATACAGTGATATGGGCAGGCATTCTTCTCAGCTGAGTCTCCAGTATATGTTCTCGACTCATCTTCTCGAAGGGGTTCACTGCGCTGTCTTTCTTTCCTTTGGGTTGGGCCTATGCTGTAGCTGGTGCTTCTGGCTACTTTGATATCCTCCCTGACCTGGTAACAAAATCTACTGCCCCTTCTCTGTTCTTGCTGTCGGCATTGACATCTGTTTCTTCATCGCTTAGCGGGACCTGATGAGGATCATATGTGGGTCCCGAGAGCTAGAAAGGTATGGCTGCCGATACTTGAGGTACTTGTACTATGGGCTCAGGAGGTGTGGGCAATACTTGATTCACCATGGTGGCTGCAGGTTGGGTGGAAAGATTGGGCCAAATGGGGGTGGTGAAGCTTGAGGGTGGTGGCATTGAAGGGAAGGAGGTAGAAGTAGGCCATTGATAGCTGGTGGGTGCTGGCGGCAGATGGGGGGTCTGATGGGCCGTTAGGTAATTGACCGGGGTGGAGGGGTTTACCGGTGGCTAAACTGGGGGTGATGGGGTGGGTGTAGGCCATTGATAACTGATGGGTGTTAGATTGGGGGCCTGGTGGCTTAAAGGGTAATCGATGGGGTTTATGGTGTATGGTGGTAATTGAAATGGGGTGAGCACAAGCCATTGATAACTGGTGGGTGCAAGTGCAGGATTGGGGGCCTGGGGGCTTATAGGGTAATTGATGGGGGTTATGGTGTAAGGTTGGTATGCATTTACATAATTGACGGGTGTGGTGGACGGAAAGTATGCCCGGAGATCCAAGGGTTAAAATTGCGGGGTTGAGTTGGGGAAATATTCAGACAAATTTAGGGGTTAAATTACCCTAACATTCCTTTCTTCATCATTCCTCAGCAATGGTGCCACATAATTTTCCCGATCACTAATATAATCGGATGGGTCAAATTCAAACTCCTCATCTTCTATCATTCTAATGGTGGGTCTGGGACCTACTCCTCCGGTGGGATGTGGGGGTAGTGGCACTTGGTGAATATTAGCATTTTGAGAGGGTGCTGGGGGAATGATTTTCCCGACATCGATCAAATATTGGATGCCATGCTTCAATGGGAAGCAGCCATCAGTAGGGTGGCCCGGGCCCTGATTAAAATTGCAGTGAGTATTTGGGTCATAGTTCCTTAGAATTGGGTGAGGAGGAGGTTGTGGTTGGCGGATAGCCACTAATCCCTTTTCTACTAATAGGGGCAAAAGTACACTCAATGATTGCCCCAGAGGTGTGAAGACTCGGTCGTAGCGGGCTCTTCTCTATTCTAGGGTCATTTGCATTCCTTGCCCATTCCCCATTCTTTGCATCTACGCAGGCTTAACAGGTGCTAGTGGGGCAGCCTGAAATTGAAACGGAGTTGTATTGTTATTGGGCCGGGTATTGACTATGTTCTGGACATCGCCCCCTATTCTCTTCTCATTCCTTTGTTCTGAAAATCTTTTAACCCCACTAGGTCCACTCGGCATATTCTTATTCAGACGCCCCTCCCTGATGGCGTCCTCGCATCGGTTAGCATTTCTCACTAGAACCGTGAAGCTGGTCTGCTGCTGATATACCAAAAAGTTTGAAATCACTGGCAGAGTATTCTTTGAAATCATCTCTATCTGTTCATCATCAGGTATTCTATTCCTGACCTAAGCTGCTAGTGCTCTCCATCGCCCCAAATAGTTGCTAAAGGTCTTGTTCTGGTTCTGCTTTAAACGGGCGAAGTCGAACTTACGCGGCTCGATGTCCATATTGTAGACATACTGTTCTTGAAAGAGATGCATCAAGTCCCTCCACGTTTTCATCATAGATGGTTCTAAAGATGTGAACCATCTCAAAGCCGGCCTGGACAGACTCTTTTGCAAGACTTTTATTAGCAATCTTTCGTCATCTCCGTATTGGCACATGTCCCCACAGTAGGACTTCAGGTGCGCAATAGGATTGCCAGTGCCATTATATTTGTCGAAGGCTGGCATTTTGAATTTGGGGGGCAAGGGGACCTCAGCGAACAGGCATAAGTCTGTGAAGTTTGTGGCATGGATTTCAGTACCACCCATTTTCATTAACTGCTTCTGTATTTTGTCCAACTATTCTTTCAGTTACTCTGATTCTTTGGACACGGGAGCTGCTTTCTCGACAGTTGGTTGGACTTCACTTTAGGCTATTAGGGGGTGGGCAATTAAAGGAGGAGGGTTTAGGTTGGTCAATGCCCCAACATAGGCTCCATTGTTCCTAATCTCATCCTCTTCATACTGCTGGTCGACATATTGTGCAGTGAGGGCGGGATTCTCATGTTTTTGTTGCATGGGTTGGATGAGAATGACATGAGTGGGGATTAGGTTAGCCCATTGGGGGTGAGGAAAGGTTTGTTGGGTGATGGGAATTTGGTTTTGAGGGAGGCCTGATAGGGCCATTGGGTATCGGGGAAGGTTTGGAGATGGCCTTGGGGTGTGGGGCCATGGGAGAATTGGTTTTGAGGTATGGCATGGGTTTGGCCCGACTATGAAGGTTGGGTTAAATGTTGGGGGTATTGTGGAAGGTATGCGTGTGGGGTTTGGGTTTGGGCCATGAACCCTTGGCCATTTTGGGCCACAGGTCATTGATAGGTTTGGGCCATGGACCCTTAGTAGGTGTGGGCCAGTGGGACTAGGTAGGTATGGGTCAAGGGCCCTTGAGGGGTTTGGCCCAATGGGCCTTGATGGGTGTGGGCCATGGGCCCTTGGTGGGTCTGGCCCAATGGGCCTTGGTGGGTCTGGGCAATGGGCCCTTGATGGGTCTGAGCCATGGGCCCTTGGTAGGTTTGGGTGGTGGGGTATTCGGCCATGGGCCCCTAGGATATGTGAGAAAAGGGGATTTGGGGGTTTGAGTGGTGTGGATTATGGGGGGTTGATGGGGGTCATGGGGGAGTGAGGCATGGAGATTGGCTAGGGTATGGGATGGGTTCATGGGGTGTGGAGGAGAGGAGGTGTTTTGAGAAGCCTTCCACATGGAATTGGCTTGGAACATCATGGTCATTGAGGAAGGGTTGGATGGAGATGGGGGATTTAATGGGTGATGGGGTATGGGTGGGATGGATGTGAAGGATAAATTGGGCATGGCCTCGGTGAAATTGGGCATGACTCGGGTAGATGGGGGGATTGGTGGGGGATCGGATAGGGTGGAAGTGGTGTACGTGAATGTGGGTGGATCGGGTCTATAGGGGGATGATGGGAATTGGGGCATGGATGTGGATTGGGAAAATGGGTTTGGGTTTTGTATGGATGTGGATGGGAGATGAGTTGGACTTGGCATGGGCATGGCTTGGGCAAAAGATGGAGAATGAGGGGTAGGACTTTGGATATTTTGGGGGGTAATGGTTGGGAATATGGGGGTGTCGAATGTGCCAGTGACGGTAAAGGGGGGTTGGGTGAGGGGGATGGTGGAAAAAACTTCTCTCGAATGGGAGTGGGTTGGAGAATGTGGCGTGGATGAGTCGGGATCGGCGTAAGCCGGGTCCACTACCCACGACATTCTTCGGGAGCGGGTCGGGTAAGGGTGCGTTGAATAAGGCCCAAAAATCCTCCTCCTTCCCCTACGGGACGACGGAGGGCAAGATGATGCCGTTGTGCCGACACCACAAACTATCTATTTCTTTTTGGGTTTTAATTATTTATTGTTTTTTGAATTTTTTGAAAGAGTTTTGAAAAATGAAGGTTCCGAGGCCTTGGAATTCCCTTTTCGGGTGGCTCTCGTACCTTAATTCAAGACCTGCGGCTACGACTCCGAGGCACTTGAGAAGAATCGAAGGAGAACCTTCGATCTATTGAAGGCATAGAAATCGAGGCAAACAACCCGATCTCCCAAAATGAGTCAAAAAGAAGTTGCCCTCTTTTGACCGGCGGGGGCGTATTGGGTGTTGGAGATGGCGAGGTCCAAACAAGGCACTAAGCATACTGATCGGGGAACTCAGGAGGTGGAAAGGGCCAAGGATTCAGGTTGGGGTTGTGCAGACAGACCTGGCGCAACTAATATTTGCGCCCAGGTTGCAGGGGAGCCTTTTTACACTGGCGCAACTATTAGTTGCGCCAAGGTAAAAAAATGGACTTTAAGGCTGGCGCAACTATTAGTTGCGCCAGTTATAATTTTCAGGTTTTTGGGCTAGCGCAACTAATACATGCGCCAAGCAAAATTTGCTTCTCCAGAATGTTTGACAGCAGCCACCAACACCCAAAATGAGTCTCCTTTTGGGTTTTTTGTGGAAGCTAGGCTTCCGGGAACTAAGCTATTTTTTTTCTTGGTGATTGATTCTCTCCTCACCACACCTAAAAGGTTTGAGTCCGGTATAACTCGCTAGCGTGCTCCCTAAGGGTTTTAAGCTTTGAAATGGGAACCCACCCGATATACCTCTGGCACAAGCGCCTTCTCAGATACTAAGTGGGCTAGGACTTTTCTGGATCATCACCACTAGGGGCTGCCGCCATACTAAGACCCGGGTGTTTATGTATTTGCGTAATCCCAACCCCTTTGAAAATCTAGCCCGCAAAATAAATTAATTAAGCTCCCTAACTTGGTTCAATTTTAATTTTTTCAAAGCTTTTTTCTTTTTTTTTGGAAGTTTTCTTTAGTTCAAAGACCGGGGGTGATTATCCCGTGCCGCCACTACGAGCCCGCGTTCACTGTTGGGATTTGAGTGCACAAGTAGGCCCGCCAATCAGCTAAGGCACTTTAAAGGACGAAAATTTAAAGGAATTAAAAGACAACTCAAGTAGGCCCGCCAATTGGCTAAGGCACTAAAACGATAGAAAAGTAAGGAATTTTAAAAGACAATGCACATGTAGGCCCGCCAATCGGCTAAGGCTCGTAAATGACGAAAAGGTAGGGGTAAGTAAAACGACTTAATTGGAGGGGTGAGTAAAAAACAGCAAAAATAAACTAAAAAAACAGCAATAACTTGTTAGTAAAAATTAAAAAATACAAGGCCAAGGTCAAGGGAAAGCTCCACAAGCTATTCCCCAGCAGAGTCGCCATCTGTGCAATCGTGGGAATCGAGACGATCCCGTCACGACGATGCGCTCTCTAACTAAAAAGTATAGAGTCGCCACCCGGAGCTTTTGGTGTTCCGGGATACCTAGTTCATTTTTATGAGCACTGAAGTGCTAAAAATATGACTCTGAATCCGGTCCACACCAAAGGCTCTTAGGTAGGGGCTTCGGTTATCGATCGGGAAGGTGTTAGGCACCCGATCAACCCGCTTAACGCAGTCTCTACTAATGGGTAAAAATAAAATGAAGTAAAAGAAAAGAAAAAGGTTCCCTCTTGCCCAAATGGGCCTCCAATCCCATTTGTGCCCCTTCATTCCAACCGAAAATTCGGCGGCGTAACGGCACAAAATGACAGGGTAGGGAGAGCAAAAGGAGATAGGAGAAGAAAGGGGAGAGCCAGAGCCCTCGGGCCATTGTAGCACCATAGAGGAGCCTTGCGTGGCTTGCTTTTGATGAGCTTTTGGAGGCTTGAATGGTGGAAAAAGGAGTTCTAACCACTAAGGCTTACTAGATAAGAGATGGAGAAGCGAGGCTAGGGGATCACACACACCTAGGCTAAGGGTTTTGGGTGCAAAAGCAAGCTTGGGAAAGGTTTTTGAATTCTACATTTTAGGTGAAAATAGTGCACCAAAGGGAGGAAGAACTTCTTACTTGGAGCTCTTTCTCTCTTAAGCAAAATTCTCAACCCCTAAACCATGGGGTGGGGGGCTCTATTTATAGGAAAAGGGTGGGTTAGGAGGCCACTTAAGAGCTAAATGAGTTTAGAAATTAGGTAATCTCACATCTTGATTCCTAGGGTTTTTGGAGCCTTGAAATGTGTGAGAAGGTCCTCCAATGGTGGATGATGGGGTGAGGCCTTAAGCCACTAAAAGGGGTGCAAATAGGCTTTGAAAGGGTGTAACAGAACTAGCAAAACACACTCCAAAGGTCAAGGTGGTCAACAAGTCAAACCCCAATCATGATTTTCAGGGCAAATTCCATTAGTTACTGTTCATATGCTTGGCACAACTATTAGTTGCGCCAGGCAAATGTACAGTAAAATAGTAATGTACAGTGCCTGGAAGTTAGCTCGCGGGGGTGGGGGCCACCTTTAAACTTAGCGCAACTATTACTTGCGCCAGGCTTAAAGTCTGGGGGAATTGGTCTGGTTGCGCCAGGCAATGTTATAACTGGCCCAACTATTAGTTGTTCCAGGCCATTTTTGGGGCGAAATGACCTAGCGCAACTATTAGTTGCGCCAAGTCCCTAAGGGGCCCAAGTGAAATTACTTCTCTGCCCTCCGGGTTCGGACTACTATATCTTTTGATGTATACCTCTGATTGGAGCAATTCTTGGACCGCTGGAAAGCTGATGACCTCTACTCTTTAATGGTATGAGATTTGATTATAGTAGAGGTCAGTAACCACTTCCAATGCACCACTCTTTATCTATAGCCTGGTAGGGTTAGGTTTAGGGTTCAAAATGGGTTCTAAGGGTCGAGATTGGTTTCTGAAGGTTCGGGGTAGGTTCCTAAGGGGTCTAGGGCGATTCTTAAGGGTTTGGGGTGATTCCTAGGGGTTCCATACATGCCATCAAAAGCTCAAAAATGCACCTCTCTTGAACTGTATTTCGATCGGTCCTTGGGCCAAATTTGGGTGTCTACAATATCAAAAATTTTCTTTACATTTGTCACCGGAGGCATACCCCCTGTATATACAAGGAATAAAAAAGAATACAAAAATATAAACCCTACTCCCTACGCTACCTCTGAGATGGTTGATTGCTATCCCCGGCATCATCCACCCGTGGATCAGAAGGCTAGTCCACCAAATCCTCCATCCAAGCCCCCAGAGTAGGCGGACATGCCTTGGGGAGGGGAGGTCCAACAACTGAACCCCCCTCCCTCGCCTGACTGGTAGTCTATCTGGATCATGAGCATGAAGGACCCTCAGCAAGAAACTCTCAGATAATGGAGTCCTCATGAGCATAATCCCTAACATGCTCATGTGTCATACGACAAGGCTGGCCAGCCAGGGAGCTAGTGGCCACCGACTCCGATCGAGCGAGACGACCAACCATCCCATGCACCCCTAACTTTCCCCTCTGTAGTCAATGCTGTAGCTGCTCTATCATCGACTACATCTCAGCCCACACAGACTGACGAGCTGCCTCTATCGCCTCCGTCTGGGTCCCCTATGCGATGAGCAAATTGACGAGCAGGTCCTCATGAATGTGCATATCTTCGAGAATTTGCGTTGCCTCTGGAACGGCACGCACCCGCACTACCTCCAGACGTGACTCCTCGAGCTGACGAGCCTGTATGATCACCCAAAGTCAAGAATCGAGCATACTCATGAAGAAAGAAAAGCTGAAAAGAGAAGGAGAAGCATACCAGATCCACCCTCTCCCAAAGAAGGCACTCGACAGTCGTGGCAGTCACTGGATAGGCAAGTGGCAGAGGAGTAATCCTGGACATAGGCGGCTGCAACATAGATAAGAAGCACATTAGATAATGCCATGACTAAAGAATCAAAAATGAAATTGCACTAACTAAACAAACTTTAGTGGGAGGAGAAGTCGACTCCCAAGGAGGAGCCTCAGGAGCAGAGTCAGGGACAACCTGCACAAGAAAATAGCAACAAACATAAAACACGTTAGAAAGAGAAGCAATCAGCAAAACAAAACAAACCAACATACACATGGACTAAAACACACTATACCTGACTCTTTGGGCGTAAAGTGGCAGCTGTCACCTTCCTCGTCAAGAGGTCCTTAGTAAGCCAACGCTGAAAATATACAACACAACATTAGCAAACCACTAGACAAGACGAAGAAAAATTAAGAAGACTGAAGAAACTCACCCAGTGCTCTAGCTTAGCACGAAGCTGGGCTATCATCAGATCCTCTTGACTAGATGAGGTAGTCGAAGACGGATCGAATGCTGGAGCAGACACCCCAACGGGAAAAAACTCTACCCTTTGCAAGCATGACACATAAGAGGTACATCTGAAATGATGAAGAATAATAATGCTAGAACCAAAGGCAAAACACTCACCAGTCGGTCAATCTTCGAATGTAGGCTGGCCTCCACCTCTTGACCAGCCTGCTGTTGACCTCAAAGTAGCTCTATATACGCCACCTAACTGGTGACCTTGCCTTCCCGCACAGTCTAACAAGCGAAGAGGAAAAAAGATAAAACAACTATTAAACGACTAAAAGCAAAATGAATGGACAAGCGACAAAAACAAATAAACCAACTCACTAGGGATCGACGAGTCTCTACCAACTAGGCCCTCAACTGATCCTCTGCTGCTCTGGCCTGAAAGACGAACGACGTCAAGGAGCGCAACATCTCCTCATCAGGCCTAGGAGCACATCCCATCTGCTCCATCGCCCTATGGAGGGCGTCCAGCACTCTGTGGATGCCAGAACCCAAGTGGCCCTGCTTTAACACGGCCAGCCTCTCCCTTAGTGCCAAGGCAGACTCAGGACCGCTAATTGTGAAAGAGTCGCTCCCATGGAAGGGACGCTTAAAGTGTCGGCCACCGCCGAGCTCTTAGAACCACCTCGTAAACTCTCGGGCATCCGCCTCATTGCGCACCCTTGTCACCCTGGTGTAGACACCCCCATTTTGCCTTCTCAAAATATATTTTTTGTTTGGTCAACCTTTGACCTTCCTTTTAACCCTGATATGGGAACCATGCACTGAAACAATAGTACATGGCTGAACACAGGCTAAAACATTAGCTCTGTGGCTCAGATCCCGACATAGGGAGACTATATACTGAAACAATAGTATAAAGTCAGAATGCAGACTGAAACAATAGTCTTGCATTTCATTCTAGAGACCAGACTCGGACAACCCTGAATTAAGCGCCTGAAACCCCGCGCGTAATTCGATTGCACGTCACACCACAAACGCGCAATCAGTCCCCCTTTCAGACCAAACTTCCTTTCTTAGACCTATTCGAGACTCGATTATGAGCCTGAAATCGGACATGCGATCGGATTAAGCGCCACAAAACCAGCATGCAATTGGCCTACGCCCGACCTAGTCTCATTACCCTTAACCCTTAAGTTCCCTTGATTAAGTGCTTATGACTAAACGCTTAATCAGATTGCGCACTTCCCATCACGCGTGCAATTAGCCCTAATTTTGTGAGGACTGGGAAACTCAGTGAGCAAGTCAGCCGATCACTCACAGAGTCGATGACCGACTCAAAGCGATTAAGCGCCAGGAAACTGACACATAATTCAATTAAACGCCTGAAATAGGGCACGTAATTGAAGGAAAACCTATAAATGCTTTTTTTCTTGAAAAGAGAGAGGAGGCTGGCAATTTTTCGGGAGTGCACAAATTTTTTTGGGATTCTGAAACTAGAGAACTCTGAGAACCAACCCATAGAGCATATTAATCATGGTTTCGAGATTCAAGCTTCGAATCTTAGAGATTTCTCTCCGCAGCCTCAACCCTAGGTAAGGATTTAAACTTTTAATTCGCAATCATAGCTTCAAATCTCTAGATCTTGGAATTCTATTTTTATTTTTAGTTTTAGACCATAGCACCCATGTTCAGACCGAAATCTAATATATCTGGTTCCAGTTCTTTGTTTCTAGAACCAGTCCTTAATCCATCGGTATGATATACTGATTTTAAACTTTAATTCAGTTCTAAAATCTTGATTTATAGTCCTATCATTAATTTCTAGTTCTAATCCTTCGATTCAGAACCAGTCTTTAATCATACGACCTGATCTCCTAATTTGGGACCCAAATTCAGTCCTAAAAATTTAGTTTTTAATTTTATATTGCTTATTTTAACATCTCTAAAAAAAACCTAAATATAGATTCAGTCTTATAATTCTAGTTTTACAATTTAATTCACAATTGCTATTCTGAAATCAACTCTGAAAAATCCCAAAGCACTATTTTATGGCCCAAAAATTTAGTTTATTTTCAACTTTAGCCACCTAATTTGCCCAAGGGAGATTACGGAGGGTACTCGGGAACGAGGCCAGGGCCCAAACCCCCTTTTGTAGGAATTTTAGAAATGATTAATGGCTCTAGTTTTATACTTTCAGTACTATTGATTAGTAAGTTTATTCCAGCATGCTTAATTAATTAAGTGTCTTAAATCTTCATATGACTGATTAATCTCTTTAGATCTGAATTTAATCGATCAATTCCTTGCTTCAATTATAACTAAATGGGATTAAATTTGTTGCTTCAATTAGATTCTCTAGCATAGTCAATTCATTGCTTCAATTAGAGATTTTTACAAAATTAGTTTATTTATCTTAATCAGATTTAGAGAAATTAGTTTATTTGTCTTGATTAGATGTTATTTGCATTAATTCCTTTGCTTAATTTAGAGTTTCGGTAAAATTAGTCTTTTATTTCAATTAGATTTCTAACAGGACTGTTATAACTGCTACAATTAGAATTTCCATAGAATTGTCATACCTTATTTAGTCAGAATTCTAGTATACCTGATATGCCTGAACGAATTAAAGTCTCACCAGAACTATTATACATGGACTTCTAGCAGTATTGGAGACTGATATTAATTAGACTCCTAATAGAATAAGAAATCAACCTTAATTGGATTCCTAACAGGATTGGAACAAACCTATATAACTAAATTCCTAATAGAATCAAAGGAAATCTAAACTGACTAGAAGTATAACTATAAAGGGAAATAAAAGGAAATCAAACTATCTAACCAAAAGAAACAGAATGCTGCTGACGTTCGTAGACGGACGATTCAGTATAAAACCAACTCGCACCCGCTCCTAAGTGTGATCATTGACGTGTTGCAGCGTCGATAAATATCTGTAGCTGGCGATCGCAATAAATCAGAAACTTTTATGAAACCCCTTTTATTATTTATTTTTACCTCAATTATTCCAAACACCGCATCGCTAGAGTTTACCAAGACAGAATTGGAAGCCACTGATTTAACGGGAACCGAGAGGAACCCATAAAAAGTGTGCACCAACAGATTGGCGATCGCAATGGGACATTTTCGCAAACTATATTTCTAGATCGTTAGTTTCCTGCCTATTTCCCTCTTCTTTTCCTCCTTTCCAATTGTGTCGTTTAGATCCTCTTTTATATATATGAGTCTTTCCCAAAGACTCGAAATGTCTGGTATACGAAGAGTAAGTTTAGGAGACCCGCCATTGTGGGGATATCATGACAACCCCATGTATGGACAACCCTTTCATAATTCTAGCCCACGACAACCTGAAATTAATATGGCGGGTGAGCAAGAGAACCCCTTCTCTACCCCATACACTGGAAACAACCATGATGGGAGAGGTGGAGGCGTCGGACAAAACCTTACTGCTCAACAAATCGTAGAACTTAGTATCCAAAGAATACAAAGAGGAGTTGATGACTCCGAAGAATTGCTTCGAGGGTTGGCTGCCGCATACGAAACCATTAGGTCACGACAATTTTTAAAAGAACAAGAGTGACAAGAGAGGCCACCTCTCACCCCGAGCACCGTGTCAACCCGTGCCACCTCACTGAGACAATCGGCCCACACATTATTTAACGATGACCCTCTGAACAAGGTTTGCTCACAAGTTGCTCCGAAAGACGGCACCGTTAAAATCGAAGATCTCCCCAGAATGCTTGATGAGTACATGGCCAAAAGAGAGCACCCCGGCCACTCGTTTGGATTCGATAAATTTTGCCGAGATGTCAAGTTTAATTTACCAATAAATTCAAGCTGCCCAAATTCACCAAATACAACGGCACCAGAAATCTGAATCATCACTTGGCCCACTTTTGCAATGATTGCCGACCCATACGTGACAATCAATGACTTCTCATTCACTACTTCCAATGCTCATTAGAAGGAGAAGCTTTAGATTGGTTTGCGAGACTCCTACTTCATAAGATCCAAACCTTCGATGAATTAGTCGGTCAATTCTTGAACCAATACAAACACTTAATCCAGGAGACAGTTAGTCTCAGTGACCTAATGGCAGCTAAGCAAGGACCTAACGAAGAATTCACTGACTTCGTCACTAGATGGAGAAAACTCACTGCTAGGACTAACACTTCAATGAAAGAGAAGGACTCAATTGATATTATTATCGACAACACTAGGGAACCGTTAAAGAGTACACTCGTCATAAGTGATAGCCCTGACTTCACTGCACTTCACTCTCGGGCATCCCGATTAGCGCGACACATTAAAGGCAGAGACCTTGCTCTATCCATAGTCACGCCTAAAATAAGCTCTTCTAGCGAATTGAAATAAAAAAATAATAAGAAAGCCTTAGGGGCTGAGCACGTTAACACCGTTGTCGACCAAGGAAAAAACTCTAATAACGGAAACTTTCAATCGCGAAATTTTGGACAGAACCAAAATCAACAACGGTATACTAATCAAAATCAAGGTGCTAGTCAGCAAAGATATGCGAACCAAAACCAAGGCTGCAATCAAAGTCAAAGCCAATATCAAAATAGGAACCAATACCTGTTGCGACTCCCAGTGTGCTTACATTATTTGTTGGTGGTAAAAGCAATTTAAAATCAAAGTAAAATAGGGGATGGAATCAGCACAACTGAGAAATCCTAGACCTGCAAGATACAGGGTCCATTTGTAGCAAGTTTTGATAAGTAAGAGTTTGTCCCACAGGGAAAGGTGATCTACAGCTCCAAGGGAGCCATCTCTAGTAGTCCCTCCAGATCTGACTACAGATCTGGCAGTCCTAAAAGGAAGGGAGTTTAGGGTCACTTATTCTAAGTATCCTAAGGTAGCCTAATGAATTAACTACAGAAAGGGTTGAGAAGATGGATGGAGTGTGGAAAATAAATATAAAAGGGTGAGAAGTATGTTATTGAGTCTAGATCAGAGGAGTTTTGTAACTCAGATTCAGGTATGATGTTATAGAAATCCTGTCCAATGGCTATATTATCACCATTGAGGAGAAAGAATCCAACCCATCTCTGTGCCATGATCCAATCCCTTAAGGCTATAACCTGTCCACTCAAATGGTCAAAGACTATCCCATAGGGGAACCACAGTCCAGAGATGGGTCAAAACAAGTTAATCATTGTAGGCACTACTTCATCCAGGCTACAAGCTCAAGAATCCATAGGGAACCTTAATCTCTAAAGCTCTATGTGTGGGGCTAAGGTTGTATCGGACCATGATAGCCCAGACACATAGAACCAGCAAGAGATTGAGTACCATCTTAGGTCTAGCTGTCCATTGCTTGAGTGGGACTACAATGGTCCAGTCACAAGCCTACAATCTCCATAACCATATCAGATTTGCCATCCGATGGCGGGTCTATACTAATATAGGGGAGTCTGTCTCTGCACAATCTCCTACCAGGCTACAAGCTCAGGCTCGGAGAAGAAGGATCCATTTTGGATCGGCGAATTGGATTCACCCTAAGGCTATAACCTGTCCACTTGAATGGTAACAGATTATCCCAGAGGCTATCCTCCTCACGGAGCCCAAAACAAAACAAGAATATTGCTGCCACCACCATGGTCACAAGGCTACCAGCTTAGGCTCCCATGGGGATTTCAGATCTAGTGGGTCCTGTGGTGGGGCTAAGGCTGTATCGAACCATGATAGCCCAGACACATAGGTCACTTGGATCTGAATAAGTCCTTAGAATCAGTCCTCCATTGCTTTCAATCACAGCCAAAGCAATGGCAGATCACAAGGCAGCAGCCATGCACAAAATAGCTCATAAACACAAGAATCCCATAAAAGTACAACACCCAATCACAAATTCCATTAATCTAATCTCAATAAACATACATAGGCAATGCCAGCAAGTGCTGGGCCATGGAGAGAAGAAAATGAAGAAAAAGAATCTACCTACTTACAGGAAAAACAAGACTACAATGCTAAAAAAAGAACAGCGAAAAAGTTAAACTCCTCCGGCCTCCTAAACCTAAACTGGGCTTAGGTTTTTATAGCAGTGGGTGTGGCAGAAATTTAGGGTTAGGAAACCCTAATTTTAGCGATGCCACATGGCCTATTAATGATCCTTGGATGCCTCAGGGCACGAGCGTGGAGATTCGAGCATGGGAGTGCGTTCCCTAATCACTGAAAATTCCTAGAAAGTCCTCTGCTGAAGCGATGGAAGTCGGAGTTCAGAGCTTCGCCAGGTTGCAGTCGATTCCCAGACTTGTCACGTGGTAGCACTGACTTCGCGAGGATGAGTTAGCATTAAAACTTCAGACGTCGTGGGGTTGCAGCTTCTTGATGCTTTGAGCAGTCGCGAGGTAGATAGTTAAGCTCTCGCTGGATTGGGCTTCGCGCGATAGCTCCTTTGATGCTTTGTATCTCGCGGCAACTGGGCGGCAGCTGCGCGAGATAGGATTCTGAAGCTAGTCTGTCACTCAATTGCGCGAGAAGTTGTTGTGAAGTCTTGGGAGTTCGCGAGGGCTGTGCAAAGCATATTTTTCTGAATCCTCTGAAGCTTTGAGAAGCTGCGCAAGGCTCTTCTCAGGTCTGGATTCAGTTCTCATTCTTCTGAGGGACTTTTGGGGTCAAAACAAGCATCCTTAGCAGGATTTATGGCCTTATTGCACTGCTGTTTATTGCCTACAAAAATAGCTTAACAAACATTTATTAAAGGGCTAAGGGTCTAATCACAGGTTAAGTTAAGGGGTGAAAAGTGGTACTTTTCAGGTCTTAACAATACCCTAACACCTATTAGAACCAAAACGTGACACGGAGTCAACCGGCCAACGCGCCGAACTATAATAATGTACCCCATTGCAGAACTTCAATCATGCCGGAGGCCCTTACCAACCAAGGCGGGAACACTATCCCCCTTTACCGGATACAATCCCCAACATCTTTCATTTCCTTAATACTTAGAACCTCCTCTGATTCCAACAAGAGAAACCTCGCCCATAGCCTGCAAATCTAGACTATAGTAAATATTGTGCCTTCCATCGATATGCGAGACACGATTTAGAGGACTGTTGGGTCATTAGGGACGTGATTTATGATATAAACAACCGAAATCAAATTGATTGGAAAGCGCATAGAAATCCCAACCCTAATACTAATCAACCCCAACAAAATTTAGGGATCATAAACAATCCCATGCCTAACCACAACCAAGCGATACCTGCCCAGGTCACTACTGTGGATCTCCCCAGTCAACCTTCTTTCTGGCCATCTACTTTAATCACTCACATCCAACCCTCTACCGCTTTTGCCACACTAGCAAGAGTTCTTTCGCCCCCACATCCCTCGGCCCTGATCACTCGAATCGCCCCGTCGAGCCCGCCT
This sequence comes from Chloranthus sessilifolius, assembly GCA_021018995.1. Lineage (NCBI taxonomy): Eukaryota > Viridiplantae > Streptophyta > Magnoliopsida > Chloranthales > Chloranthaceae > Chloranthus > Chloranthus sessilifolius. The sequence continues at coordinate 16,512,469 of CM037594.1, forward strand.
CCATACCCAAAATTTACTCAGATACAACTACATTCTTTTAGGGCCAGGAGACCATTCCTCCATCGTCACCCACTAGAACCTTCAACCCCTCCAAATCCCTAACCAACATCCCTACCACCCCCTTCATCAGATTCTGAATCTGAGTGTGAGGAGCACGTTCCCCAAACTGTGATCCAAATCGCTGCACGGGTAGAAAGTGTCATTCGAAAGGCTCCAAGCTAAGAGAGTTAAACAAAGACTGAGTGTTTACTAAACGTAGGAGAAAGCGAGCAAGAGGAACGCCCTGACCTGGGTGAGACACTGGTCTCTGCTTTCATAGAAGAGGAGGATTACACACAGTATCTCCCACCTTGGAATAGTGTCGTGGAAGCACATGCTCCGACCCCTAATTTCACTCACTCCACAAACACATCGACTTCAACTCGTATCGGGTCTAGCCAACAGCCGACGTGCCGATTCTCAAGTCAGGGACCAATTAATCACCTCCTCCTTTCCCTCAAAGTAAGGATTTCACAAGCACACAACCGCCAGAGGGGAATGCGAGAGAAAGAGAGGTCAACTTACCTCCCCCGCCTCATATCATCCTCCACCAATATCTGCACCTCAACCACTCCAACCACTTGCGCCCAAGGTTCACCGGCTAGGTAAAGAAGTGACGCTTGAGCTAAGACAAGAATATGACTGCCTGCAACATCTCTAAAAGATCCCAGCCCAGATATCCATACTATAACTCATTAAGAAATTGCCTGATCATCATCGGTTGTTAATAAGGACACTCGAAGACACGCAAGTGGATGAGGACATGACCCTAGACTAACTTCATCAAATCGCTTCGGTCATGGTCCAACCCCCAGCACTCATGTTCACAGACGCAGTCATGCCCTAAGAGTCCCTCTGCGGAAGTGCAACCCCCATATATCTAACAGTCATAATTAGAGGATTCTTTGTGCCACACACACTAGTTGACACGAGAGCAGGACTTAATATCTACCCTCTCACCATGCTAAAGACTCTCAAATACACAGAGCAAGATGTAAGGCCCTCCGCCCTCTCACTTATAGCCTATGATGGCTCACGTCATTTCGTGAAAGGAACTATTAAGCTACAGGTTATCCTTGGGCCCGTAATGAAAGACGTCACCTTTCATGTTTCTGACTCGGCTAGTACGTACAATCTTATCTTAGGAAGAAAATGGCTAGAGTTCATGAAGGCCATCACGTCCACATACAATCAATGCATCAAATTCCCATACGAGGACTCCATCGTCCGTATATACACTGACGCTCAGGAGATAGACACTAATTACGCAATGAGCATACAAACCACTCACGACTGCGTATTGAACACATGCCATATTCGAAAGACTCGGACCCCTGAAGACCCAATCATCACAGAGGTCCACCCTCCTGACCGTCCTAGTTCTCCCCAAATGCATCAATAAAACTTAGTGAAGAGAGAGATTGGCCCGAACCTTGCCAAACTTTATGGCATTAACCCCGTCGTGACAAAAGGGTGGGATCTCATGTACCAACTTGGATATGTCCCTCACACCAGACTCGGTAAGAATAAACAAGGCCACATAGGACTTGTCGTTCCAACGAAAATATGTAAACACATAGGGTTGGGTTATCAATCAGACGGCTCACAAGTTGACTTATGCCCTACCTTACTGAAATGGTCTCTATATGATCACTTCTTCTATGAGACCACTGAGAAAGCTGACGTGCCGAAGTGTAAGGAGGTATACTTCGCCAAATCTCGAGAAACAGAAATTGAACAAATGGCAAAAGCATTCAACGATTTGACGAGTCTTAGCGACGATATCGCTAGACCACTCGAAGGAGTCAAGCCCTTGTTTGATCCTAAAGACTCCGTAGATGAGAGGAGAGAAGAACCTCTAGAAACCGAACCATGATTAGAAGAATGGGAATCTATCGATGACGAAGACTTTCATAGAGCTGCCCTGCAAGACGACGAAGAGCACTTACGCTCAATGTGAGAAGAAGATGACGCTCCACTAGAAAATCTTAACCCGTATAGCATCCACCTCAGCCTTGGCCTTGGAGGGTGGGAATGTCCATGGGATTCCCCTTGTATCGTTCACCCTTACCAGCCCTGCTGTAGGGCATGCACCGGTATATTAGAATGCTTCGCCGAGTGGACCCGACGGTCTGCGATAGAGGGATCAAACCATTCCAACCTCGCGACGACAGAAACTAATAATAACCTACCACCTCAGCTACAGGTACAAGGAGCAAAAGATCCCGATGGCTATCCATCTGATCCAGAAGGAAACACTCAGCCTGCCTAAATAGAGTTTAAAGAGGAACTCGAACTTGATATTTCTACATCCCCGAATTCGCCACAACTCTAAATATTTTGAAAATCTCTTGAAGAAGAATGGCAACCTCCCCCGAGTGATGACGAAGACTACTGGATAGATCTTCTCGCACTCAAGTTGGCCGAGTGAGCTAATTTAGGTCTTCAAGCATGATCAGATCAAGAAGATGAGTTCAATACCCATGAGGATCCTTTGAAGATCAAGGAAAAGAACTTGCTACCCATGAGGATCCTTTGAGAGAGACCCCTCAGTGGGAAAAACCACCCTATTATGACTCAGAAGCGAATAGTTTAATCGACTACGTTCTTCAGAGTTTATTCGATGAAGAGGCCATTAACGTGATAGAGGAAATTTGAACATCAGTGCCACTATCACCCGTGTCACTCATTCAAAAGGTCTCATTAGCTGAGGACTATAAAAAAAAAATGCTAAATTTACAACAAGTCTACGTTTCTCAAAAGATCGCTCAAACGGCTCCACTAGCCGTCTCGCTCCCTCAATTAGAGGAAGCAATTCTCCCCGTGCCCCTTGAGGCGACCGACCTGTACCATATTTATTATCAAAAATAAAAAAAATAGAAAAACAGAAAACCCCTAAAAGTTTGAAAATATAAAATCTAAAAGAATTGAAGAACCACAGAAAAGAAAGGGAATCCTTCGTTCCTAACCAGAATTGTGGCCAGCAAGGGGTTTCTTCTCCTAAGATTTCTATCCCATCCTTCACACAGGGACGTAAAGCGTCCCGGCTAGATAGTAAGCCGGTGATCATACCGGACGAGATACTTCGTGACTTCGAGAGAAGGATCAATAACCTTGACCTTTACCTTACCAAAGATCTCTCGATTATAAACTACGCCGATGAAGGGTTACCTTTTGCGAACTAAAATCCCCAGTGTAGTAACTTTGCAGTATACGAACTTACCGAGGATGAAGAAAGAGCGCCAATTGCTAAGGAGGCACTAGACTTCCAACGGGTTATCAAACATTTTGATGAGCAAACCCAAGTTGCCGCGAAACCCACTGAAGAACTTAATTTTGGCACTGAAGAGAAACCCAAAAAGCTATTGATTAGCGCAACGCTCAATCCTAAGGAACACCAAAAAATTACACAAGTCTTGCAAGAACACCTCGATTCCTTCGCATGGTCTTATGAAGATATGCCTGGTTTAGATCCGAGTTTAGTAGAACATCATCTTGTCTTAGAACCTGATGCAAAGCTTGTTAAGCAAAAACTCCGTAGGATGCACCCACAAATTGCCTACCAAGTCAAAGATGAAGTTGACAAGTTACACAAAGCCAAATTTATCCGAGCCGTTCTTCACCCTAAGTGGGTCGCCAACATAGTACCTGTTGCTAAGAAAGACAATAGAGTGCAAGTTTGCATTGACTTCTAAAATCTCAACAAGACGTGCCCAAAAGATGACTTCCCACTTCCACACATTGACACTCTAGTTGACAATACCGCTGGACATGAGATGTTGTCCTTTATGGACGGCTTCTCTGGATATAATCAGATCAAATTAGCAGAGTCCGAACAAGAGAAGACTTTCTTCACCACCCCATGGGGGACATATTATTGTGTCGTCATGCCCTTTGGGTTCAAGAATACAGGAGCCACGTATCAATGGGCCATGGTAGCAATTTTTCACGACATGATGCATAAGTGTGTAGAAGTCTATGTTGATGACATATTAGTGAAGTCTCAAACGCGAGTAGGACATGTTGAAGGGCTCCGACTTATTTTACAGAGAGCTAAGAAGTATCAGCTAAAAATGAACCCGAAGAAATGCATTTTCAGAGTCACCTCAGGAAAATTACTTGGTTTTATTGTTAGCAAGCGAGGAATCGAAGTTGACCCTACAAAAGTCAGAGCCATCCTCGAGATGTCGCTTCCTAGTAATATCAAAAAATTACGAGGCCTGATAGGAAGATTGCAATTCATCAGGAGATTTATCTCCCAGTATTCGAACATATGCAATCCTTTCTACAGACTACTTAACGGAGGAGTTTAGTACAAATGGGATGACCAGTGTCAGCAAGCCTTCGACAATATCAAGAAGTACCTCCTTAACCCGCCTATATTATCGCCACCTGTCCCTGAAAAACCCCTGATTTTATACCTCTTAGTGAATGACAAAGCAATGGGAGTAATTCTGGGACAATACGAAGAAGACGGCAAGAGAGAGAAGGCTATCTACTACCTAAGCAGGACGATGGTCGAATACGAACGAAAATATACTCTGATGGAGAAGACTTGCCTCGCATTGGTGTGGGCCTTGACCAAATTACGACATTACTTTGGAGCACATAAAATACTAGTATTGGCCCGAATGGACCCTCTGAAGTATGCATTCAAAAAGCCCGCAACATCAGGAAAGATTGCTCACTGCCACATGCTATTACAGGAATTCGACATCACTTATGTCACGTAGAAATCGATCAAAGGACAACCCATCGCTGATTATCTCGCAAACCTCCCACTCCTGAATGATGAACCCATACCCACGGATTTTCTCGATGAAGACCTGTTCACGATTCATACCGAAGAGTCCGATGAGACGTCTTGAACCCTCTATTTTTTACGACGCTCTAAACCACAAAGGAAAAGGTATCAGGATAGTCCTCCTATGCCCAGAAGGAGTTGTCATACCTAAAGCTTTTCAACTAGATTTCCCTGTCATTAATAATGCCACAGAATACGAAGCTTTTATAGTTGGGCTATGAGCAGCACTACAATTAGACAATTAAAAATCATCAGCGATTCCAAACTAGTAATTTCACAAGTTATAGGAGAATGGAAAACTAAGGAAAGGAAACTAATGGCATACCTAGAAACCGCTCAATATTTAGTAAAAAAATTTGAAATAATCACTTTTACACACATCCCTAGATTAGAAAATGAGCTCGCAGATTCCTTAGCCACGCTAGCCTCGGTCATCCAAATACATATCAGATGAAATACCAAACCCTTCTTCATTGAAAAACTGACAGTACCCACCCATGAGGTAGCATGGACTGTCAAAAGAGAATTATCCATCCTCCCCACAAGTATAGGACCAAAAGGAGTAATTATCCTGAAAAAGCACATCAAGGCAGAAACTGAAGTTGCCATGTTCAGATTTGAAAAATCACCGATTGACAATGGACAGCCATGGTACTGTGAAATCTAGAATTTCTTGAAATATCAACATGTCCCTTTGTACGCTACCAAAATCAAATAAAAGACCATAAGGAATAGATGCGCCCGATTCTGCATACTCGACAAAACATTATACAAAGAAGCCTTTACCAAAGGAGTACTACTATGATACGTCACGATCGTCGAAGGACAATACATCATCCAAGAAGCACACGCCAGTGCCTGCAGCACCCACTCTGGTAGATAGAGACTCGCCGATCAAGTTACACGACAAGGTTACTTCTGGCCGACAATGATCAGAGATTACCACCTCTACATTCAATCTTGCAAGTAATGCCAAGAACATGCCTCACTCATCAAAGCTCCATCAGTTGCATTGAATCCCACGACTTTGCCATGGTCATTTTCGATGTGGGGCTTCAACATCATTGGCCCTTTCACTGATACAGTTGGGAACACTCACAAACAAGCATTCATACTTATAGCGACCGAATACTACACCAAATAGGCAGAAGCTGAATCCTATGTCAGAATCACCACTTCAACACTCGTGAGGTTTATTATTCAAAATATCATCACCAGGTTTGGATTTCCTAGGATGTTTATCTCCGACAACGAACCACAGTTCATCATAGAGAAGACGAAGAAGCTAAGCAAGAAGTAAATCATCGATCTACGCCACTCATCACTGTTCTACCCTCAAGGCAATGGACAAGTGAAAGCTACGAATAAAATTCTAATTCGAATCTTAAAACACACAGTAGAAACACCAATGGAGCCGACTTGCCTGAACGACTACCAGAATCACTCTGGGCCTATAGGACCTCTATTCGTACGGCTACTAGCCAAACTCCCTACCTCCTCACCTACGGGATGGAGGCAGTCCTACAATATGAGATACAAGTACCATCTTTATGCATTCAACTCGATGATGAGCTATCCTTTGATAAGAGGAGAATTGCCCTACTCACGCAGCTAGAGCAGCTTGATGAAACACGTCTAAGGACAACTGGTCACGCTCAGGAATATCAGAGGAGAGTGGCCAAGACTTATGATAAGAAAGTCCTCGAATGAACCTTTAATATTGGAGAATTAGTCTTGAAGAAAATTATGCCTTCCAAGTACGCCCACCCAAAAGGAAAACTGAAACCGAACTGGGAAGGCCCATATGTCATAACAACCACATACGCTAGAAATGCCTATAAATTGGCGAACCAAGATGGGGAAGAACTCCCTAGTCCTTAGAATGCCATGTACCTTAGAAAATACTATCCCTAACCCTATGATCGTCACATCCTGTGGTTAAATACTTATACTTACCACCACCGTAGTCATCACGATCCATTCATTGGCCGTACGCCTTTAATTCTCAGAATATCCTTAAGACCTCCGATCTATTGCCCACCTTTTCTCACTCGGGCAATTTGATCAAAGGACTGGTGACCTATCTAACCCCTTTCAAAAGCATAAGTAACACCCGATCCTCACTTCCCTTCCCCCGCCATTGGAGGAGACGTTAAAGCAAAAAAAATGAAGATCATAGGCTCAAGCAAAACTCATTATTCTTGCGCTAGCAGGATACTTTCAAAAAAATATATGCGTTTATATGTCCAAAAAAATTGAGTGACAGCATTACGACGAATAAACAAGTTAATGAGCTCAGGGAAGCATAAGCAGATCGTGAGGGCATCTCTTATAATTTCACTAGAAGTGTATAAGCAAGTTGCGAGGGCACCCCTGATGTCCCCATACTACTAGATGTCATTGTAAGGTGGCGGGAGGATGATAAACTTGTACTAACCAAAGAATGTGAGATTTTGATGGTGCCGAAACATGACGAAGAGCTCGGTCATGGCATCCCACACCCCTCTAAGAAAAAGACTGTTATCTACCCCTTTTGGAAAGTATTAGATATAAACTACTCCTCCCATCACTGAGCCTTACCTCCCTCCGCTATTTTTTTTATTTTTGGACAATAAATCAGAAGCCTTGTAGGATATTCCTAGAAATGAAACTGAAAACTAATGAATGACAACTGGTGCAATCACCTATTATACATACCATACTTCTCCCTAATAACCACAAGATAGGATGACCACCACCCTAGGATAGACCCCCTATACAATTGACCTAATCATAAAGATGACCTCACCAGTTCAGTGACAGCATCGATCAACTTTTTTCTTCAAAACTAACTCACCAGATATCCATGACTGCTCATAGACTCAAAGTGCTCACCGCAAAACCCGAAAAAGTTCCATTACATATTGACGCTGGGGCATATTTTTTGAATTTGAAGAAGAATCATATCAAAAGCGCCGGCTTGTCCACAAAGAAGATAAGAAATGACGAAGTTACCCTTCGAAAAGCGCTACCGAAGATGTCATACTATCGATCCTACCACGCTTCTATGCTGGGGCATTTTTATTTTTATTATTTTGGTCTTAGTTATTTGCTTTCCTTGTTGCATTATTTTCATTTCAAAAAAAAAAAAAAAAAAAAGAGCACATATCCATCTCTTGTTACCAGACTCCATTCTGAGACACTTACCCCCCTTGACAACTAGCAAGGGGAGAATAAAACTACTGACAATATTAGTCCTACATGTGCAGATATGAAGCAACCTTCAACCATCACAGGGCCAACTCAAGAAGCATCCAAATCTCGATGATGATTGACGGCACTAAAGCAACTAAGAAGCAAAAGTAGACGCAAGAAGTAACTAAGAGAAAGGAGCCAATCAGGTACATCTAAAACAAAAGAATCTATATATATATATATATATATATATATATATATGTGTGTGTGTGTGTGTCAAAATCTTTTCATTTCTTTTTACACTTGTCACTGGAGACACCCCCCTATATATACAACAACACACATGCTATAGATACAAAAAACCCACTCACACACACCTACTCCCTACATTGCCACTGGGATGGCCGAGCACTATTGTCCCTAGTATCATCAGCTCGGAGGTCTGTGGACTGGTCCTCTGAAAATACAATCCCCTAGAGTCTGCGGAACCTCTAAACGAGAAGGCCCTGCCACAGATCCCCCCTCACTCGTCTGAATAATAGACCACCTCGATCAGGAACGAGGAGGATACCTCGCAAGAACCTCACTAACCACCGCATCCTAGCGAGCATCACCCCTGACACGATCATGTGACGTGCGACGAGACTGCCCGATCGAAGAACCCATGCCCCTCGACTCCAACCCATCAAGCTGATGAGCTAGCCTATATATACCTCGCTCACTCCTCATCAGATGATATTGTAGATCATCTAGGGATGCCTGTATCTCTACCTGCATCATCCTACGAACTGCCTCTAACGCATCAATATGAGTCATCTGAGTGGACATCATCTCTATAAATTAGTCAGCCTGACTCCACGTCTCCCCATGGACTCGTCTCGCCTCAGGAGTGGCGCGCGCTCGTGCAGCCTCTAGGCGTGCCTTCTCTAGTTGACAAACCTGCATAACCACATCAAGTCAAGTAAAAACTAATATATACATGAACAAAATGAGAAACTTTGAAAAAAAAGAAGGGGACAGAACTATACCAGATCCAGCCTCTCCCTCAGGATTCGCTTGACTGTCTCAGCGGTCACTGGATCAGCAGGAGGCGCAGGAGGGACAGCAAACATAGGCGCCTACAACAAAAAAAATGGACAAATACATCAGAAAAATACTATAATGACAAATAAACTACAAGCACAATAACTAAAAATACCTGAGTAGGGATAGGAATAGACTCCTAAGGGGGAGCCTTGAGAGCGGAATCTAGAACTACCTGCACAAAGAACCAAACAAACGAACACAAGACATGTTAGAACAAAATAAAGACAAAATAACCTAAACAGAATTACACCACATCAAAAGAAACTTTACCTGACTCTCCGGATGTAGAGAGGCAGCAGTCGCCTCCCTCGTCTGAAGATCCTCGATGACCTGATGCTAAAATACCACATAATATTAGTAAACTACAAAGAAAGCAAAATGAAACTCAACAAACTAACGCGATGATGCAAGCGACATAACAGATTGAATGGAGCTTACCCAATGATCTAGCTCAGCCCTAAGCTGAGCCATCGCTGGATCCTCCCGACTGGAGGAAGCAACCTAAGATGGATCAAATGTCAGAACGGGACCTCCGGCGGCCAGTTCGGCTCTCTACAAATAACAATAAACATATCAGTCGATGAGCTCACAATGCTAACGATTAAACAGAACCATACTTTTGAGGATGCTTACCAATCGGTCAATCTCAGATCGTAGACTGGTCGCTACCTCTCGGTCAGCTAGCTACTGACTGCGATAGACATCCAGCAAGGTCGTTTGATGAGCAACACCACCCTCTCTCTCAGACTGTCCAAAACAAAACAAAACGAGACACCACAACAATGTCAGAACAACCAGAAAACTAAGTCCACATAATAATAATAAAAAAAATGCAAGTTAACTCACCAGGAGCCATCTAGTCTCTGCTAGCCGAGCCCCCAACTCATCCTCCGCTGCCCTAGCCTGAGCAACCGAGGAGGCTAAGGAGTGCAACATCTCCTCATTCGGACGAGGAGCACACCCCATCCGCTCCATCACCCTATGGAGAGTGTCCAATGCCCCCCGCACACTCACGGTTACATGGCCCTACTCCAATGCAGCCAATCTCTCCCTCAAGGCCAATGTTGACTCTTGCCCTCCGATCGCGTAAGAGTCGCTCCCATGGAAGGGACGTGTGAAGAGGCACCCGCCATCTAATGCACCAAACCACCGCCCATACTCCCGGGCGTCCGCCTCATCACGCGCCCCTCTAACTCTAGTCCCCCAAGATCTAAAATCTACTATCTGAAGAGCCATCAGCACCGTAAAATTTTGGCCAGGAGGGCCGATCATCCTCTTCGTCACTCTATGGCAAATCTCTGGAGGGACTCCCTGAGCGAGCCCCAACTGTCGTATCACATGAGAAGTGTGGATCCTCTCCACCCTCTCAAAGCAGTGAACCCATATGTCCACATCGAAGATGGGCCGGCTAGACTGAATCACCGGTACCTCCGCATCCTCCTCATCCTCATATGGCCTCCAGATCACCTACAAACGAGCCGATCTCTCAAGGAAGACCCAGATCCTACAACACCGAAAAAAAAAATGTACCCATGATGATCTATACCTTCCTCACATGCATATCCTCAAAGAGGCCTCGCTCGGTCTGAAGATCTGAAGACCAGCGCCGACCCCTCAATGCCTCCCTCCACACGTGCATCCACGGGAATGTAAACTTCACACCCAACCGAACCCCCGGACGAAGGAAAGCAAAATGATCGTATGCCCAAAACTGAAAAGGAAAGTAACAACAACAACAGCGACACATAAGGAGAAACATCCACCGTTAAACGACATAAAATTAACCAAGCTAAAGACATTGTGACATTAATTAATTAAAACTCACCTAGATGAATGGAAGAAAGCTGTCGGTCGATGCGACAGCCCTGTCCCTGACGGTAAAGCTGCTCATAGAGATGCGCCAACGCTGCCGCACCCCATGCATAGGTGGGGACTTGATCCAAATCCCCAAGTACCATAAAAAATAGCCCGATGACGCATCCCCAGGTCGAAGAAGAGAAGAGCATCGCACCAAGGAAGTACATCAAGAATGCTCGAAGCACCCTATCCGCAGCTAACCCTGGCTCCACCACGGGCTCCCGACCCGCCACCATTACACAACGCGCCTCATAGGTCGCCTTCACCTCTGAATGGTGCCTCAGGGGGAGGAAGCCACTCGCAAATGTATCAAAAAACCAAGTGACCCGAACTATACCTGGCCCCAAGCTACTCGACCTATACGGCACACCAAAGATCTCCTCACACACCTCTAAATAATGCCCTCATCATCAGCCCCGTGATCGGCTCACCCTCAAAATGAAGTTCGGTGATGCATACCCAGTCCTCTGGAGTCGGTAACATCATGCCTACTAGAAAGAGAAGCGCCTAATGCTCCTCCCTCCACCTCTCAAAGATCGCCGCGATCAGGCCACGATCGACTTGAAATGGCTCCAAATCCAGAATCAGTCCGAAACCAAAAGACACTAGCCGTGCCTGCTGAAACTCCGGCAAGGCACAATACCAGGCATGAGACTAGGCCCATGCCGAGCTGATAGCCAGCTGTGGGGGCTCCTATTGAACGAAACACAAACAACAATAATAAAACTAACACATACTTATGATGAAAGGCAAACTAATCGAAAAAAAAGAGGGGGAAACTAGAAGCGAGTCAAATATGCCCCGAACAAAAGGATAATAATAACAAACGTGCGAAATATGATGAGAACAACTGAGTAAAAACATGGCCTACCTCTACCTCTAGATGCAATCATGATGCATGAGTAAACACACAATCAGTCATTAATGCAGGTTTGACATAAAATTAGAAGGGTTCCAAATCCTAATAAGCCTATGTCATAATCTAAGTCACTAAAAAAATGGAAGTACTCTTGCTCATAAGTACTTACCTGGCCTCGGGTAAAGAAATCCACTAGCGGGAAGTGCCTGCGATCTGGATGCTCTGTAGCTGCACCCTGGCGCTCTCCAGCTACACCCTCAGCCTCCTCACCTGCGGGTATCTCACCCTCAACTCTCACCCTCACCCTCAGCACCCCTCTGCTCAATCTCGGGCTCCTCCTCCCTAATCGCCGACTGGTCAAACTCCAGGACCTCCTCTCTAACTACCTCTCCAACAACGTCCTCCTATACGACAGCGTCAGTTCGAGCCTCGGGCGTCTTACCTATCTCCGCCCTTAACATCCTCTCCAACTCAGAAATAGTAAGAGTAGGTCTACAACTATCCTCACCCACCATCCTAGAACAAAGAGCCCGAGAAACTAAAGAGAATGGAAGAAACGATGTCTGAAACAAACAACCGGGTCACAAGATATCACGAAAACATGAAAACTAGAGCACACAGAAACAAGAAAACCAGATAATAGGAGACTAAAACGGATTGCGCGATGAAAATGAGAGGCTTTAAGCCATTTATAGGGAACAGTCGAGTCGCGCGCTTAAATCTATGTGTTTAAACCAATCGCATGCCAACATAGTAGTGCTTAATTCTAATTACACAACCTATCTAGAGCGTGCAATCTAATCGTCACCCGCTCAAATTAACCCGACCACCGGATTGCGCGTCGACCTACAGGCGTGCAATTACATCAAGCTCCCACCTCGTGGCGCGTGAAAGCCACCAGTCATCTCCACAGTAACCACCACTACCCTAATCAAGAGCACAACACCTAGCGCTTAATTGGATTACACGACTTAACATGAATGCTTAATAAAATTCTGATGCCTTGGAATACGCCCTTCAAATTTAGTGCTCAATTCCCTGGAAAACATAAAAAAAATATACGGATACAAAGTAGCACTTTCACAGACCTAAACTAGGAGATTCCTAACACCAATTACTAGTGTAAACCATGCCCATGTCAGGACTGATCCAAGAACACCCCGCTAACCCGAAAAAATATACACCCCAAAAAAGGGAAGAACAAAAAATGACCCGACACCATTCGCACACCCCAACTAAAGATGAAACCACAAAAAGAGAGGAAGATTTGTCTCAAACCAAGACTAAAGCTAAACGCAAATTTTGTCTCAACTAACACCGATCTAAAACTCAAAAAAGAATGCCCCCATGGTCCCCAATTAATATAAAATTAAACAACCAAAAAATGCCCCCTTCCTTCTTCCTTCTATACATTGAGACCAAAAATGCCCTCATTCATACACTCCGACTAACCCCAAACTAAATCAAAACACAAAACAAAATACTCCTCACATGTCCCGATCTAAAATAAATAAATTAAACAAGTAAATCCCACATTCCAAAAAAATCAAATAAGCTCAAAACAAAATAAACCGGATTTTACAAAAGAATTTAAAATCATAATCACTTCATAAATAAATAAATAATTACAAAATACACCGAGGGCATACCCTCTGAATATACAATTTAAAACAAGAAAGAAAAGAAAAATCCGCATGTTCAGGCACTCCATGAATCCGGATTCATTCGAGAATCTAGAAATCGCGAAGCCCGGAGAAAGGAGGTGCCCTAAATGAACTCTAGCCGTAATAACCTCCTCCCCTTGCTCCGAGCCGACAGAAAAGAAAGAGTGGCTCACGGAAAACCACCCAGGACTTGTAGGATCCACCCTTAGGAACCCGCCTTGAAAACACTAAAAAGGAGGAGCAACTAATGCTAAATCCGCGGGACCTACTGAGGAAAAATAGGCATCGATCACGAGAATTCTGACCCTGCCTTATCCTTGACTTTCCTTTCTACCACCTTTTTCTCCCCCATCTCTTCCCTTAGCATGGCATCAATTCTACCGCTACCTTGCATTCCCAATCCCGTTCATTCTCAAGAGCCCCCACAATAAACACAATTCTTCAGGTCCAACATCCGGGATACTAAAGAGAAGGGAAGAAAAGACATTAATAAAAAAAAATGCCCAAAAAGAATGCCTCAAAACCTTTAATCCTAAACATAAAATAAAATTCAAAATAACAAAACTTTTGGCTCACACATTTATAAACTATACCCCCTAAACCATACAATGACAAGTGTCACATCTTTAAACCTTTCTGATCTAAATTAAATCAAAACCAAACACATACCCCTTTAAAAGACCATAATCCATGATAACTTAGATAAACCAATAATACACAACATTTAACACCCTAAGAGATACGATCCAAAGTAAAATGGATGAACCAATAGGACTTAGACATTTGACACTCATCTAGAACCTTTGAAAATTCACACTTTTTCAACCTCATGTTGAATTAAACAAAAGACTAAAACTCAAGTTAAAATCAAACCTTAAACCAACAAAAACCTTAAATTAAATAATAAAAACGAACAACAACAATTCACTGGAGTGAGACCCTGACTGAAAAAAAAATGCGCCCAATTAATCAAATAAAACCAAATAAATCCTCTAAATCAGGCTCAATAAAATGAATTAACCTCGGTATAAGCCCTGAATATATTCGGAATGAATCCTAAAGTAAGACTTAAACTAAGTCAAACAAATCAGATAAATCCAACTAATCCGTTAATAAATTTAAACGAATAAACAAGCAGAAACAAAAAAATGGCCCTTCATTTATAACTCAGAAATTTTACAATTATCACTGAAGGCATACCTCCTAAATTTACAACCCAAAATGAAAACCTAAAACTTTAACCTAAAACCCAAAATGAACTGAGTTCAAAACTGAGATAGCGAGGAGCAAATTCTGCTTGGAGTGTCCAATCGGAGGCTTTAGGGAGAATTGGTTGGGAAACACATCCCGTCGCTTTTGACCGCTTCTCTTCTGCTATCTTCGCTTCCTCAACTGCCGCCGCTTCGATGCTGCCTTCACTTCTCCCTAAAAAGGATCGATGTGAAGACAAGCGCACTCATTCCCAATACCGCCCATTTCCAAAATAACACCGTCCATGAGCATCACCTCAGGACGGAGATCAGGCAAAATCACGAATATAGGAAGAAATGACATCCCAATCGGACAGTTAGATCGCCCGATATCACTAAAATAAGAATTTTAGAGTACGAAATATTCCCAAAAAGTCAAAACTCGAGACTAACCCAGAATGAAAAACAAATGAAAGTCCTTTCGCTTATATAGAGTATGGACTTAGTCACGCGCACGGACACGTGCACTTAATTAGATCACGCGCTACTCACGTGGCGCATAATCCGGAATACGCCCTCTGATTCGAGCGCGCAATTAAACCATCGCCACGCCATCCGTGCAATGCTCTAATCACGTGCAGTCCATAGACCGTGCAAACCAATTAAACGACGCACTGTAAATGCACAATATAAAAGGTCAACTGTACGTTGACCAGGTGATGCCTTGATCACGCGCATGGACCATAGCGCATAACCCAATTGCACGCGCAGATACCCGCACGTAAATGACCCTTCAAGCCCGATATCGCACATCCGAACTCAAGCGCGTAATCAGATTTAGCGCCCTAAAACCGGGACGTAATACCTGATTTTGGACGAAATCTACACCCTCACACCTTTGTGTCCCATCATGGTCAGGACCCTTCTATCCCATCGGGACCAAGATTCTTTTACCACGTCGCGACCACACCCTTTTATCCCATCGCGCAGCCTCACAGGTTGTCCCAAAAAGGCACACACGCCCCTTACCGCAATGCCCTCATGACCCCACCAAAAATAAAAGGAAGACCCCACTGCGATAATGTGAACAAGCAACAATATTACCTCAATAATCAATCCCATCAGAATAAATTAGTCATGCCCCCATGACCCATCGCGAAAAGCCGAAGGCACACAGCCAAAAAAAAAGCTAAGCCAATCACAACACAACCACAACGTGATCTCACATAACTCAAGATCTAACAAAAAAGACAACAATGTCCCATCGCTAACTACGTCTAGCCGACATCCCATCGCAAACCTCACTACCTGAAAACAAAAGAAAGCACCAAAGTCCTGTCGCGACACTACAGCACCACCACGAACCGTACAAGCTACATATAATCCAGGAAAGTATCACCCCCAGGTTAGTACTATCCACTTTTTTAATTACTCGATATTGCTTATAAATATAGTTAGCTATGATTAAATCAAATATGTTCAAATCTCGTCTCTCTCGACTCGCGAACCATTGTAGTCCTCCCATAAGAGACAATCATCAATGTTCGTCGAGAAGGTTAGATGTAGTATCCGGCATACCAAGTGTCATCTTAACAACCACAATAATGGTCGGGTCCACAAATCTCGTACTGGTGGATCTGCTCAGTGACGTCTCGGAAGCCACGTTTTCCGTCGTTTTACCATCGAATTGATCTTAAGTTAAACCCCTAAAATTTCAAAATCTCAAAACCTCTTTATTTCAAAAAAATAAAATTTTTATTTCACAAAGCAAAATCTCTTACTTCAAAAGAAATAAAAAATAATAAAAATAAACTACCAAAAAAAAGAGAAATAAAAAAAAATAATAAAGCAACAAAATGAATAGACCCCGACTCACCTTTTTCTAAATACCAAAAAAAGAAAATTCCAAGAAACTAAAAAAAGAACTGATTAAGCGCCCTGTCACTTGCGCACATAAATTACATTTGATCCCGACCTTTAACTCCTAAGACCGCCTGAACCTTCAATCAAGTGCATACTCCACTGTGCAGAATCATTGGTTTAGACACATTAGGACTTAAAATGCCCAACCTAGACTACCCAACCTACAGACCAACCTCTGAACTTGCAATCAAGTGCATATCCCACTGCGCAGAATCATTAGTTCAGACACATTAGTATTAAAATTCCCAATTTAATGACCTCCAAACTCCAAATGAATCAAGAGCACATGCCACTGCGCAGAATTCAATTGAGTACACTTCACAGATAATTCAATTACCAGCCCAAATCAACTATTCCCCTGGGAAATTGAACATTGACATATTTAATCTAAAGAACCAATAAATGCCTATTGGAAAAGGAATGCCTGACGCGTATTAGTGTGAGCAATGATACGCCCGGTCTGACATGACTTGCAAAAAAGTCTTCGATATTACATGATATTTCATCTCTTTTTTATTATCAGTCCCTTGACCTTGTTTTGGACATGTGATTGATGCCCTGGAACCTTGATTGCGTAAAATCCCTCTGTTAGCTCATGCCATGCACCCACAAATCCGGAATGTGCCCTTCGACAGCTACCATTTGCCCTTCAAATGATCCATTTTCGCTTGCGTTGATAGATAAGAAACCCAAGCATGTCATGTCAGCATCACTAATTCACATTTGTGAATTCCCGAGAGAAATGAGAAGACACCTCGAATGAGGGGTGTTTACTTCTTCGACGCGTTCTTACTTCGCAAGAGAACGCCGAAGAGGGGCATCTGTAGACACCCCCATTTTGCCTTCTCGGAATATATTTTTTGTTTGGTCAACCTTTGACCTTCTTTTTAACCCTGATATGGGACTCATGCACTAAAACAATAGTACATGACTGAACACAGGCTGAAACAATAACTCTGTGGCTCAGATCCTGACATGTGGAGACTATACTAAAATAATAGTATATAGTCAGAATGCAGACTGAAATAATAGTCTTGCATTTCATTCTAGAGAACAGACCCGGACAACCTCGAATTAAGTGCCTGAAATCTCGCACGTAATTCGATTGCACGTCACACCACAAACGCGCAATCAGTCCCCCTTTTATACTAAACTTCCTTTCTCAGACCTATTCAAGACTCGATTACATGCCTGAAATCGGACGCGTGATCGGATTGAGCACCACAAAACCAGCGCGCAATTGGCCTATGCCCGACCTAGTCTCATTACCCTTAACCCTTAAGTTCCCTTGATTAAGCGCTTATGACTAAATGCTTAATCAGATTGTGCACCTCCCATCACGCATGCAATTAGCCCTAATTTTGTTAGGACTGGGAAACTCGCTAAGCAAGTCAGTCGATCGCTCACTGAGTCGGTGACCAACTCAAAGCGATTAAGCGCCAGGAAACTAACACGTAATTCAATTAAACCCCTGAAATAGGGCATGTAATTGAAGGAAAACCTATAAAAGCTTTTTTTATTGAAAAGAGAGGAGGCTGGCAATTTTTCGGGAGAGCACAAATTTTTTTGGGATTCTGAAACTAGAGAACTCTAAGAACCAACCATAGAGCATATTAATCATGGTTTCGAGATTCAAGCTTCGAATCTTCGAAATTTCTCTCCGCAGCCTCGACCCTAGGCAAGGATTTAAACTTTTAATTCGCAATCATAGCTTCAAATCTCTAGATCTAGGAATTCTATTTTTATTTTTAGTTTTAGACCGTAGCACCCATGTTCAGACCGAAATCTAATATATCTGGCTCCAGTTCTTTGTTTCTAGAACCAGTACTTAATCCATCGGTCCGATATACTGATTTTAAACTTTAATTCAGTTCTAAAATCTTGATCTATAGTTCTATCGTTAATTTTTGGTTCTAATCCTTCGATTCAAAACCAGTCTTTAATCATACAGCCTGATCTCTTGATTTCAGACCCGAATTCAGTCCTAAAAATTTAGTTTTTAATTCTAAATTGCTTATTTTAACATCTCTAAAATCCTATATATAGTTTCAGTCTTATAATTTTAGTTTTACAATTTAATTCACAATTGCTATTCTGAAATCAACTCTAAAAAATCCCAAAGCACTATTTTACAACCCAAAAATTTAGTTTATTTTCAACTTTAGCCACCCGATTTGCCCAAGGGAGCTTACGGAGGGTACTCGAGAACGAATCCTCCTTAGCATAGCAGGCCCAAACCCCCTTTTGTAGGAATTTTAGAATTGATAAATTTCTCTAGTTTTATACTTTTAGTACTATTGATTAGTAAGTTTATTCCAGCATCCTTAATTAATTGTCTTAAATCTTCGTATGACTGATTAATCTCTTTAGATCTGAATTTAATCGATCAATTCCTTGCTTCAATTATAACTAAATGGGATTAAATTTGTTGGTTCAATTAGATTCTCTAGCATAGTCAATTCATTGCTTCAATTAGAGATTTTTACAAAATTAGTTTATTTATCTTAATCATATTTGGTAGAAAAATTAGTTTATTTGTCTTGATTAGATGTTATTTACATTAATTCCTTTGCTTAAATTAGGTTTCGATAAAATTAGTCTTTTATTTCAATTAGAATTCTAACAGGACTATTATAACTGCTACGATTAGAATTTCCATAGAATTGTCATACCTTATTCAGTCAGAATTCTAGTATACCTGATATGCCTGAACGAATTAAAGTCTTACCAGAACCATTATACATGGACTTCTAGTAGTATTGGGAGACTGATATTAATTAGACTCGTAATAGAATAAGAAATCAACCTTAATTAGATTCCTAATAGGATTGGAACAAACCTATATAACTAAATTCCTAATAGAATCAAAGGAGATCTAAACTGACAAGAAGTACAACTATAAAGGGAAATAAAAGGAAATCAAACTATCTAACCAAAAGAAATAGAACACTGCTGACGTTCGCAGGTGGATGATTCAGTATAAAAGCAACCCACTCCTACTCATAAGGGTGATCATTGACGTGTTGCAGCAACGATAAATATCTGTAACTGGCGATCGCAATAAATCAGAAACTTTTTAGGAAGCCCCTTTTATTATTTAATTTTACCTCAATTATTCCAAACACCGCATCGCTAGAGTCCACCAGGATAGAATTGGAAGCCACTAATTCAATGGGAACTGAGAGGAACCCAGAAAAAGCGCGCACCAACACCTGGTCACCCCGGCTATAAAGTCATCAATATGAGCCCTCATCCATGACGCAAAGTCCCGAGCAGGGGGACCAGTCATCCTCTTTGCCACCCGATGGTGAATCTTCGAAGGGACTCCCTGAGGGGGCCCCAACTGCCGAGCTACACGAGAAAGGTGAATGCGCTCCACCTTCTCGAAGCAGTGGACCCAGATATCCACATCAAAGAAGGGTCGACCGAACTGTCTCATTGGTTACTTGGCATCCTCCCCGGCCGCATAGGACCTCCAAAGGACCTATAATCAGAAACAAGTAAAACAATCCATCAGTAAAATTTAAAACCTAAAACCTAAACACCATAACAACATAGAAAACATGTACCTGCCCCACATGCATCTCCTCAAAGAGGCCTCGCGCGATCTGCAAATCTGAAGACTGGTGGCAGTGCCCCATCGCCCTCCGCCACACGTGCATACGAGGGAATGTGAAATCAATCTCCACTGGAACCCACGGGCGTAGGAAGGCGAAGTGATCATACGCCCAAAACTGAAAGATACGAAAACCTAAAACAATCACTAAAATGAAGAAAAGACAACTAAGACATTATAGAAGACAACAATTAACTAAAACTCACTTGAAGGAAAGGGAGGAAGCCTCTGATAATGTCGACACCTCTCCCTCTGCGGTACAGCTGGTCATAGAGGTGGGCCAATGCTGCCGCACCCCAGGCATTAGTGGCACCCGATCAAGGTCCTAAGAAGCGTCAAGAACAGACCCGTCACAGAGCCCCGGGTTAAAGAAGAAAAGAGACTGCACCAAGAAAGTGCATCAAAAATGCCCGAAGGACTCGATCGACTGCTACTGTAGGCTCCATCACAGGCTCTCAAAACATCATCGCCTTGTGGCGCACCTGGAACACCGCTCTCTTCTCCGAGTGACACCTAGGAGGAACAAATCCACTAGCAAAAGTATGAAAAAACCATGTAATTCAGACCACCTCTTACCCAAGCCCACTGAACCGGTACTCGACTCCGAGCACCTCCTCACATACCGCTTGGTAGTCTCCCTCCATCTTCCCTATCACCGGCTCCCCTCGAATCTGAGTCCGATGATGCGGACCCAGTCCTCCGAGGTCGGTAACAACATCCCTACTAGGAAGAGTAGTGCTTGCTGCTCCCCCATCCAATGCTCCAGGATAGCCCCGATCGATTGGGAAGGGCTCAAGCTCCAGAATCGGCCCAAAGCCAAAGGAAACCAACTGCGCCTGCTGAAACTCAGGCAGAGCATGGTACCAGGCGTGGGACTCTAACCATGTAGTGTTGATGGCCAGCAAAGGAGGCTCCTGCGGAGTGATGAAACGAAAAGGAATGAAGTGAGACTACAACCTATAACTACAAGAAGACTAATAGCAACTACGGATGATAAGTAGACCTAATACTGACAAAAATAATAACCAAGAGGATGACACAAAAATAATCACAAGCAATAAAAGATACGATAATCTATAATAAAGCACACAAAACATGGTAAAGGTAATGCAAAATAGTAACGTAAACATGACCTAGAGCTAGATAAAAGCATGATGCATTGATGCGCACACACACTAAGGCTAGATTCAAGTTCAACATAAAGTAAAAGGGTTTCCAGATCCTAGGAATCTATGTCATAACCTAAATGCATAGGAAATGAAAAGAAGAAACTCTTGCTCGTGGGAACCTACCGGATACCTAGTGAAGAACTCCTCCAATGAGATGCGAATCGGAGGTGGAACCCAACGTGGAGCCGCATCGTCCTGTCACCCTCATCAAGTACAGGAGCACCCTCTCCGACGACCATCTCAGCATCGCCCTCAACATCGACATCAATGCCGGTAGGGATCTCAAGAGTCTCCTCTCCTCCCACCATCTACTCCAAGTCCGAAGAAGTCAAGAAAAGTTGGTCACTACCCTCAGACACCATCTCAGGACAAAGAGCTCAAAAAATTGAGGACGTAAGAAACGGCGCTCAAAACAGATGAGCGGATCACAAGATATCGCAGAAACACGAAAATCAGAGCCCAAGGAAGCAGGGAAGAGAAAAAATAAGAGAAGAAATCGGAAAGCATGGGAGAGAAGAAGTTTTCACGGCTTAAATAGAACACAAGCCAATCGCGCGCCCAGCCATAGGCTCGTAATTGAATCGCGCACATAGAAACCCGCATGGAATCTGAATCACGCACGCCAAGCAGGGCACGCAATTAAACTTTCGTCCGCTCAGAAATGCGTGACGAGCCAATCATGCGCCCTCCACCCTGCGCGCAATTCAAAAGGTCACCCGCACATTGACCGGGTGACCATCCAATCACGCGCACTAATCAGAGTGCATAATTGGATTCCACGCATACACTCTGACGCATAATCATGCCTCTGGACCCCCAATCGTGCGCACCCAAATAAGCGCACAATTTAATTAAACGCCATGAACCAAGCGCGTAATTACCCAGTTGTTACAAGAAAATATGTGCTAAACTCAGCGGCCAGAGATGAAGCCCCTATCTTAGGTACCTATACCGAACGATTTCTGCAGCACAGAATGCACACCCGCACTCTGACTTAGGCAAATACGCATTGAAATTTTTTTTTAAAAATAAATAAAATAAAAAACTCACCTATATGTGTATGCATGCTCAAGAAACAGCCACTAAAATACACTCAAAACTAAACCAAATTTGAGCCCGTCAAAACCCAAACCGAGGAAACATCAACATAATTCAAACCAAACTTCACCCAGGACCTAATCAAGATTAACTAAACCACACCCAAACTTATACCAAAATCAAGCCAGAATCTAAGAAATTCAAATAAAGCCATAAAAATAATAAAATTCACTTTTATAAATATGATAAAATTATTACAAGTTACACTAAGGGCATGCCCTTTGAAAATACAAAAATTACAACCCCGAAACAAGAATTAAACTAAACTTGCCAAACAAAAGAAAAATTTTAAATAGGCACCCTTGAGGGAAAATGCCTGAGAAATAATACATGAAAAGAGGAAAGATGATAGAGAGACCTGGAGAGGAAGCACACGTTGAATGAATTCTAACAAAAATCTCATCTTCACCTCCTTTTCCCCCTGAGATGCTGCTTATGATGAAATCTTCCAAGTCATATAATAAAATGACAGCATCGCAGAGCCCCGAGTTGGCAGAAAAGAAAGAGTGACTCATAGAAGGCCACTCAGGACCTGCGGCATACACCTCTGAAAGGTTGATCCATAGAACCTACCAAGGAGCAATTGGCGTCGATCATGTGAACTCTGACGCAACTCTTTTCCTTGGTTTCTTCCCGCCACCTTTAACTCTTCCATCTCTTCCCCCAATGTGGTGGCACTTCGAGTCAAATTAACATCCTCAACCCTAGTGCTACTCTGCATTCCCAATACCGCTCATTCCCAACAAATAAAGAAATCACCATTACAAATCTTTCCAGGGCATAACACCTAGGATACAAAATGAAAAAGGAGAAAAGGCATTAAAATAAATTAAAATTCTAAAAGGCAAAAATTATAAAAATTATAAAATCCAAAATAAAACTAAGCCCCTAGGTACCTATTTATAAATAAAAGGCCCCTTGGCCACAATATGATAGGTGTTTCACTTTAGAGCACCCTCCATCTAATTAAATCTGAACAAGACACATACCCCCCCCCCCCACCAAAAGAACCACAATCCACCACAAGTAGAGATAAACCAATCATTTCAAAACACTTACCCCTCAAAGAAACACAAATTAGATTAACCAATAGGATTAAACACAAATTAGATAAACCAATAGGATTAAAACATCTAACACTCCATTCAAGCTTTAATTCAAGTTCACACATTTCTAACAAATGTCACCCCAAACTAAACATAAGACCAAAACTCATATCTTAAACAAAACAAATACCCAAAAATTTCCTTTTTGCCATGAAGCTTCATTAATAATAATAAAATACAATCCCAGCCCATCTAGACCATAAAAATGAATAAAATCACTCAATAAAAATAAATATAGCGTTAATAAATATAAAATAAAATCACAATAAAATCAAAGGAAAAACTGCTTCCCGCAGTCCTATCGCAACCAGATCACGCCCCAATACCCACCACTCACTCCGCTGCAGTAAATAACCCGATAACATTATCGCTCATAGTCCCATCGCAATAACACACCTCCCGATCACAATTAAACAAAAAAAAGGAACTAAAAAATAAATAAAATAAAATAAACAATAAAGGTCCCGTTGCGACACAAAAGCAAAAAAAAAGTGACACCTGAATAATGACCCAGTAGCCAATCACGTTACTCGATCAGAATCACTCTCCCTTGTCCCATCGCGTAACCTCACACGCTGATCAGAGAGGGAGAGAGATGCCAATGCCTCATCACATGCCCCCATGTTCCTTCGAGATGCTAAAACCCCATCACACCACCAAGGTCAATGGCAAGTACCATTCAACTACAACCTGATCTCACCATATAACCAAAATCCACCAAAAGAAGGCACCACCATCGTTCCATCACAGCATCAAGGAACATTCAACCGAAGTGCCCCATCGCATAACCACCAGGCCTCGTTGCGACCCGCCACAACACACAACTAGAAGGGGAAGTTCAACCAATGCCCCATCGCAAAAAAGTCGAACCTTCCCCCAAATATCTTACCAGGCCAATCATTATGTACCATCTCATGACTTCCAAATGTCCCATCACATAACAGTCACCAGAGTCCGCCGCAGCAGAAGCATACAATAGAAGAAGAGAGGTTTCTCCGATATCCCATCGCACCCATCAACTATCAAGTCCCATCGCAAACATCTCATTAGGTGATTCGGACATCCCATCATGTAACAAATCAAGTAAGAATCACCCCTTTCTTTCTACTCGACATTCCTTATAAAGTATAATTAGCTAATATTAAGTCAAATTTTTTCAAAACACGTCTCTCTCGACTCGTGAATCACTGTATTCTTCCCATAAGAGATAATCATCAGTATTCATGAGAAGATTAGACGGAGTATTTGGCATACCAAGTGTCGACTTGACAACCACACAAATGGTCGTGTCCATAAATCCCATTTTGATGGATCTGCTCAGCGACGTCTCGGAAGCCATGTTTTCCATCGTTTTACCACTGAATTGATCTTAAGTTAAAAATCCCAAATTTTCAAAAATGATAATAAATAGACCCTCTATCTATCAAAATTCACTTATCACCACTCCAATCCATTCTTTCCCCTAGGAAATCGAATACTGAGTATAATCAACTCTGAGAAATCACAAATGTCCACTGGAAAGGGACACCTGATGCACACTGGTATGTGCAATGATGCGCCGATCTGACATGATTTGCGATAGCCTTCATCACCATATTATATCATATTATTCGGTCACTTGACCTTATCTCAGGACATTCGTATGATGCCCCCCGCTATCACATTAGCACCATTGTCCTCCCATTTGACTGCAACTTGCAGCAGGTCGCAACATGCGGCGGGATGCCACTTGCACCAGCAGATCAGGATATGACCACTTTCCCCTCTGTCTGGCTGCCACTTGCAGCAGGTCACTACATGAGATAGGATACCACTTGCACCTGCGGATGAGAATATACCTCTTGATTGCGTTAATTTCCCCCCGTTTGATTCCCACTTGCAGCAAGTTGTGATATGTGATGGGATGCCACTTACACTCGCAGATGAGGATACACCTCTCGACAGTTATCACTCGACCCCCAAATGCTCCCTTTTAGCTTGTGCTGATAGATAAGAAAGCCAAGCATTTTATGTCAGCACCTTAGCTCACACTTGTTATATCCCAAAGAAATGAGAAGGCACCTCAAAAGAGGGGTGTCTACTTCTTCGACACATTCTTATTCCACAATAACACGTTGAAGAGGGGCATCTGTAGACACCCCAATTTTTCCAGAGTATACAAATATGTTCGGTCAACCTTGACTTTTCCCATGATCTTCAGTAAAGGACTGACCTTCTATGAAGACCTTAAAACCCTAAACACGAGGACCATATACTGAAGCAATAGTGTATGGTTGATTCTCGGGTTCAAACAATAGCCCTGTGGTTCAGACCCGACTTAGTAGGGGGAAGGTCCCGAATTGCGCGCCCTCACAAAGGCGCGCAATTCAATTGCACATATAAACATGTGGGTGCAACTGGCCCTGCTTGGACCAGACCTGTTCTTCTCACGAGCTTCCATAAGACCTGATTCTGCACTCTATTCAGCGCGCGCAATCAGGTTGCATGCCCCACCACTGACGTACAATTGATCAAACTTGGACCAGTCCTCCACCTTTCGTAGATCGCTTGAAGACCCGATTACACGCCCTCACCATCACGGGTAATCGATGACACGCTCCATTACCAGAGCACGATTGGTCCCCAGTTGGACCTGATCTCTAATTCTCATGACCGCCTGAACTCCCCAATCAAGCACACGTAAGTAGGCGCTTAATTGGATTGCATGTGCTACACAAAGTGCGCAATTAGTTTCAAGCGAGTTGAAACTAGGACACTCGGCTGAGCCAGTTAGCCGGTCACTCAATGAGTCTGTGACCGACTCAATGTGTATTAAGCGCACAGGATAGGGTGCACAATCCAATTACACGCACCAGATAGGGTGCGCAATTGGATCCGACCGACCAATTGTGCACCTCCCATAGGGTGCATAATTACCCCAATACCTATAAATAGACCCCCCTACCACACATCAATTCACACATATTCAAGCCCTCGAGTTCCTCTCTTCCAAGCCTAGGATTTCGAGACTCCTTCTACGGTGCTTAGCTTCATATAATCTCTCTTTCGTTTTTTTCAGTTTTAATTTCTAATTTCTAGTTCTAGTTCTTAGTTCTAGTTTATAGTTCTTAATTTCTAGTTCTAGGTCTTAGGTTTTAATGCGTAGTTCTTAATTTCTAATTCTAGTTTCTAGTTCTTAATTTCTAACTTCTAGTTCTTAGTTCTTAGTTTCTGTTTCTAGTTCTTAGTCGCTAGAACCACTTCTTAGCTTTTAGTTATTAATTTCTAGTTTTTAATCCTAAGTTCTAAGTCATAATTCTTGTTTTTTTTAGGTTGTAGTTCTTAATTCCTAGTTCTAGTTCCTAAGTTTTCTTTTATAGTTGATAATTCTCAGCTCTAATTTTAAATCTTAATCTTCATATTTCTTAATTTCGATCTTTAAAATCTTAATTTTTCAACTCAAATTCAGTTTTTAATCCATAATATTTTTAAAATAATCCTTAGCCACCCGATTTTCCCAAGGGAGCTTACGGACGGTACTCGGGAATGGGGCCGATCCTCATTAGCATAACGGGCCACAACCCCTTTTTTAATTAGAATTATAATAGAAGTAGGAAACTAAATTAATTAGACTTATAGCAGAAGTAGGAAACTAAATTAATCAGAATTATAGTAGAATTAAGAAACTAAATTAATAAAAATTATAGTAGTATTAGAAAATTAAAATCGGTTAGAGTTAGAGTAGTGTTAGGAGAGTGAATTAATTAGAGAGGAATTAGGAAAACTAGATTAACTAAACTCCCAGGTCACCCAGAGTTGTTGAAGTCGACTGACCGACGTTCAAGAAAGAAGTCAACCCACACCCCGTAAAGCATGATTAGTGACGTGTTGCAGCATCGATAAACATCTCCAGCTGGCGATCGCATCAAACCAAGTATTCTTCACACATAATTTACTTCTTTATTTTAAGTATTTAATATCCCTTAATTTATTATCCACCGCCTTCGCCAAAGTCCACTCGGACCGAATTGGGCCACTTATTCGGGTAACCGAAAGGGACCCAGAAAAAGCGCGTACTAACATACCTATACCTGTGACGTATAGTCAAGGGATGAGCTACAGTCCAAGCTCAGTAGGGAAGAGAAATAATGCTTAATCATATCTTATCATTCTACATTCATAGTTTTGATGCTTTAGCAAAATTAGTTCAAGTTAATATTCATGTCAAATACATCGGAATAAAGTATTTAATAAAAAACATAAACCCAAAATGAAAACATGTCATGTCATGATGCGGATGGTGTGCGGAATAAATGCATATCAGAACAAGGAATCAACACAGAGTGTAGAATATATCAAGGCAAATAAGTATGTGAGATAAGAGAATGTGTATATCCGAGAATTGAAGCATATCAGAGAATCGAAACATAGTAGAGAATCGAAACATATCAGAGCACGTCATATCATTGAATTTCAGAACATTAGTGCAAGTATCACATAGTGGGAACAGAGCATCTTGTAGTAAGAACAAAGCATCTCATAGCGGGAATAGGGTCTTAATCCCCGGGAACTCCACCCCTCTCTTGGAGACTCCACTCCCTTAACAACTAATGCAGAATTAGAATATCAAGCAAAGGTATCATGTCAAAGCATCCAGTAGTAGAAATAAGGTCGTGAACCCCGGGGACTCCGCCCCTCTCTTGGAGACTCCACTCCACTTTGCACATGATCTCAGAATCAAATAGCACATAAATTAGGTCGAACTTCCGAAATCAGAACTTAATGATTCAAATGCATCAATATGTCAATGAATAAATGCTATAATCATGTGCTATAATCA
Organism: Chloranthus sessilifolius; assembly: GCA_021018995.1. Classification (NCBI taxonomy): domain Eukaryota; kingdom Viridiplantae; phylum Streptophyta; class Magnoliopsida; order Chloranthales; family Chloranthaceae; genus Chloranthus; species Chloranthus sessilifolius. Next base: position 16,540,873 of record CM037594.1, read on the forward strand.
TGTGCAAAAATCCAATGTTGACCATTCCAAGGGTTCAATATGCGTATGCAATCAATATGTAGATGCAACAAGTTTCCAAAATCACAGGGTCATGTAAAATAATCATCAATGACCATGAATCGACATTTAAACATAACTTTGCATTGAAAGTTTCCCTACCTTAATGTTGAGTTGTGCAGAATTCAAATGCATAATTCAAAGTAGAGCTCCCATCAATGGTCTCCCGCATTTATCCTAGATCATGGCATGTTCATATACTAAGTGTCAATGAAGAGGATTTTGTATGAAGAAAGGTCCTCTCAGCTTTTACAAACAAAAATATACACCTTCAAGAACAGGGCAACTCGCTGTAGCGAGCTCCCAAAGTCGGTACGACGAGCTCTTCAGGGATCATGTGGCACACATAACTCTCTACAATGAGTTTTACCCAAGCTACATTAGCCTAAAATTTAAAGGTGCACTCGCTGCAACGAGTGACTCCGAAGGAACCTCTCTATAGCGAGTTTGCTACATCGCTGTAGTGAGTCCATCAGAACTCGCAGCTCCTTGGCTCCTTCTTCTAAATCTAAAATCCTAATTTCCTTACATAACTTTCATCCCAAGCATTTAGTCTAATCTAGTTTCATGCTACAAGATTAAATTGTGAATTTCTACCTTAAAATCTTGCGCATGCAACGTCCGAAATCATCGGAATCGAAGAAAAATGGCGTCTATGCCTCTCACGCGTCCGATCTTCGAAAATCCCTTGTACAAGATCTAGAACCGAATAATTAGGTTCTAAATTTCAGAAACCTAGGTTTATAAGATCATGTTAAGACATTTACCTTCTTAGATTCTTCGCATGCGAAGTCTCCGATCATCGGTGTCAAGATCTCCTAGTTCGATGGTTTGGTCTTCCTCCACTTCGATCGTGACGGTATGGAAATCGAAGTTCTGATATGATCGGAGCAACCAAATGTTGGAGTCGAAGGAGGAGAAGGATTCAAAAATGATTTAACGACTGAGATTTCACAAGGAATTGAGGGAGGGGATGGTTTTCTCTTCTCTCTTCGGTTTCTCCTTTCTTTCAACGAGATGCAATTTAGAGCTTCGTGCATGGCTTATGAGTGAAAATTGCCTCTTATACTAATGGTGCACATTCAGTGTGTGGCTGGCATGTCCAGCACGGTGTACGGGTCTAAAATAAAATAAAATAAAAACTAAGGTTCCAATGTACACAGCAGGTCTTGATCTCATGACCTTGTGTTTGCTAGTCAAGTTCTTTACCAGGAGTGCTCTCAAGGAGCTTGAGTAGTAATTATACAATTTAATATTTATTACAAAGGTACCCATTTCGAATTAATGACATGATCTATTCTAATTAGAAGGCGCATATTGCTCCTGCTCTCGAGCACGAGTGCATACCCGGCGTAACCTACCCGGCGTATTTGACTTTGGAATTTGTAGGGTGTTACAAAAAATCTAGAAATAATCCTAAAAATTGAACCTCCCCCCCCCCCCCAAACATAAATCAGATAATGTCCTCATTGTTATCATGAAAAATAGGGGGTACAAAAAGTTATACCACCAAGGTTTGGAAATATTTGATATTGTTCACTCACTAGGTAGAATCAGGGTTCGATAGGGAATTATCGCCAGAGATGGAGCTGGTGCAGGTAAGGCTGGAGGTGGAGTTGAAGTAGTACTACATGAAAATTCTTCTTCTGAGTATGAGATAACAGCTATTGAAGTAGTGTTAGTTTGATCATCATGTTCTTCCTCCTTAGACGTCAGGATGTCGTACAGTTCAGCCCCAACTTCTTTGTAGAGAGCATCAATACTCTCTTTTTCAAACAATAATGCCCTGTATTTCGCATCTAGAACTCGTAGCTCCTCCTAGATTTGATGCTTATCTTTCAAATCGTTAGTCAATTTACAAATGACTGCATATTTCTCTTTGTTCTCGGTCTTCTCTTAATTTTACTTCTCTTAATTTGTTGTTGTCACAATGCTATTATTGTTGATGGACTCAATGGTGTTCTTATGACTCTCACAAACCTAAATCAATGCCTCTTTCTCCTCTCAAAGCTTCAGCAGTTGCCCCTCTTTAATGTTAGTTGATGATTCTTCTCATCAAGCTGGGTATGGAGTTGTTTCTGGTGATCGATGTAAGCTCACTTTTTTGAAGTTGGATCCTTGAATACCGTTCTCAACTGATCCTTCAATTTTTTGATCACTTCCTCAATATTCTCTCTGTTGCCCCCATTTTTGTTGTTCTCCCTCAAGCATTCTATTTCTTTGTTGTAGTTGCTCGATTTCAATATGTAGGGGAGCAGTTGCCTGTTGGTTATTCATAGCAACATCGGCTTTCACATTTTCTCGGAAATCTATTAGCACCTTATGCTTAATATTGTGGTAAATTTCGTGACATTCCTGAGCAGTAGGTAGTGGATCATAGAGTCCTTGTTTCAATCAATTAACTTCATCAATCAGCCCTCTGACCAGTGCAGGAAGCGGCAATAGGAGAGGAGCATTTGTATTCTTCCATGTCTCCAGCTGCAGAATTCTTCCTTCCCACTGAAGCTGCAATCTTGACTGTGTGGGGGCTGGGGCAGCAATGATGGTAGGAGGAAGAGATGGGTCTTCATTCAAAAGTACTGTGAAACCCCCTCTTGGGGTTTCAAGGCTAGGTCCCTCCCCTGAGGTATGAACAACGAGAGTCTGCTCCACAAATGATGTGGTCATGGGTCATGGGGCAAACTTAGTAAAAACAGGAATGGGGCTAGAAGTAGCCACCTCAGGGGTTTCCTGAAGAACAGGCAGAGAGGGAATTTCCTCTACCATAGATATAAAAGGACCCACAGGGTCTGTGATGTGTTCTAAAATTGTACTAAAGTTTTGACCTATTGCAAGCAGACAATGGAAATTACAGCACTAGTATAGGATCGCTTAGTCTAAATACTTATATTTGTCTTTTAAGATCCTAAACTATTGGAGAAATATGAATAAAGAATGGTGTGTTTAAAACTAATTGCAGAAAATAAAACTAAATCCTCCTCCTTCGAGATTATGATCGTCAATCACATTCATTCAGTTCTCAGATGTTTACAAAATAAAAGTACCATTACATCGTATTTCAGTCCTCTAGAATTTGGGCGTCAATCAAAAACTAGAATTCCTTAACACAGATTTAATCTAATCAACAATTCTCTTAAAATTTGAGCGTCAATCAAACTCAAAAAAATTGACGATGGAAAAGTAAAAACCGTTACACTAATCTGCAAATTTTCAATCTGGGTCATTAATTCAAATAAAAACTTTAGATGCTTACAAAGCAGTAAACGTACATGAAAATAAATCTAAACTAGAAAGCAATGAAAAGATCTCTCATCCCTCAGTTACAGGTGTCAATTGCTCCTGAGAAATTACGGATACTCTACTCTAATCTTCCAACTCCCAATTACAGTTGTCAACTGCTCTCAAGAAACCTTGGATATCTAAACTAAACTAAACTAAACTTGATCGAAAGAAAATCCAACTTCAGTCGTCAATTGATGCTGAGAATTCCTTTGATAATTCTTCTCCTATGTCGAGCTCTCTTATTTATAGATCATAAAGAGTCGGTTTACATTATTCTAATCCTAATAAAAGAAACTACTAAAAATAAAAGGTTCCTAATATAATTTTAACTTCTAATCCTAGTTTTTTAACTTCTAACCTAGTTTTTCTTTGCTTTGGATAGTTTATGCGCTCAGGAATTGCTCCTTTGTTTTAGCAGCAGAGTCCTTTAAGAATCTCTCTTCATCAATCTTCTCAAATCTATGATCTGTCAGACTTCTAATTCAACAGGTTTTCTAATTATATGCATGGCGGTGTAGATCTCACGTTCAGTACCAACACGAATCATCTATTTTTGTAAAATTGTAGTTACGATTTTCTTTGTTCAGCTCATAACTCTCTAAGAACGAACGATCGCAATTCTCTTTTGTGTCGCACTCCGCTTGAAGTGTCTTCTGAAGAATCGTAAATTATAATTTCTCATTTTCTCTTTTACTACATTCCATCACAAAGTATGATTTCTTGCTTTAAACATGTGTTGAATCATCTTGTACGCTTGATCGTCTTTCTTACTTCTTTTTTAGTTCATTTTGATGAAGATTAACACTTTGGCTCGCTTTTGTAATTTAACCTTAATATCTACACATCATCAACTTATTAGTAGCAAACTTGGGTTTAGCATCACTAAGTTAAGGGTGATAAAATAGTATATTTTGTGACATATCACACCCCCAAACTTACGCTTTGCTAGTCCCTAGCAAACAAGGAAATAAATTACTTTAATAATTTAAATGTCACTTTCGTAGGGAGCACAATTCCATTTAGCAGATGCCACAAGCTTTTAAACCCATAGGTGAACCCTAGTGGAGGAGTTCAGTCTCCTGAAGGTTTTCAGTGAAGTTACCTACAAACTTCAATATTTTTGGATTTTTCAAAAAAAAAAAAAATTAATTCAAAACAAAGCAAAAAATTAAAAATCTAAACTAGTTTTGTACACTAGCTAATTTTAATCATCACATGGTTGTTATGATTTTCAAAAAGTATAAATCCTTTATCCTTAACTTTCCATCATAGCAATCATCCTTAATCAGAACTCAGCAATTTCAACTCAATAAAGCATGGATTGTGCGCGTATTAGTGAAAAGTTTATTCATCATAGATTTTTCTAAACTGCAAATTTAGAAAATATTTTCATCCCAACTCTCACTATTGGCAAACTCTCAAAAAGATGCCAAAATTTTTGGGATCTCTTAGTATATGATATATCAGAATTATTTCAAAGGGCAATTAAATAAAAAGATAAATCTCATGGAATGAATAATCAATTCTATTCATACGCTTCCTTATTTTATCCATAGTATTCATCATAAACATCTCGACTAGGCTCATGCTGTTGCAAACCACAAATCAAAAAGGTCTTTATTTGGCTTGTAATGGGGCTTTGGGGTTAAAAGATTCCAAAGAAAGGTAGAAAGGATTCAAGGATTTTTGAGAATTCACTTTCACCTTTCTTCTTCTTCTTTTCTTTTCTTCTTCAATAAGTATCCAAAATTGGATAACTTCTTCTCATTATTACTTTTTTTTCTTGTTTCTTGTGTAAATCTCTTTTCTTTAATTGATTATTTTTTTAGATATTCTCTTGGATTTCCAGCTTAGAAGCTCTTTGCTTCCCTCTCTTTTCAGAATCGTAATTATGATTTTTTTATTCTTTCCTATATTTTTTTTATTTTATTTCTTCTCAGTTGTACCCTTGTTCGGCATCTCCCTTATTTATTTTCTTATACTCTTTTCACTCCCGCTTCTTCCCTTCTTGCTTTTTAAACTCTCATAAATATAAGGGTTAAAAGTTGAAAGTTTTGGGTAGTACATATGGTTAAGGGTTTATAAAATCTTGGTACAAAGAAATTTGGTTTAGGCTTCTAATATGGGTTCAAGGGATAAATACTTTTTGAGATTTTAGCTTTTTGGCTCAATCTAAACAAAAGATGCCCTTAGATCATCTTTATGATCCATCAGCATGAATGTCATATTGTTTTGATGTGTATAATAAATAGTTCTATGAAAAACAAATCATCATAATCATAGAATATCTAATTCAATTTTTCAGCAATATGACATTTCATTAATTCAGTCAAGAAGTTCAAAGAAATTTTGAATTTGAATAGAAAGCAGTCTCTCTCTCAAAATAAATGATGAATTATGGTTCAAGAGCTTATTGGTTATATAATTTTGAACCTATAGTTTAAATATTACAGTTTAAATCAAAGTATAGTTTCAAACATCCAATCAGATACAATGCTCAAGAGGGTTAACCATGAATTGTAACTGCTCCATTAGTTTGATTGTTAAATTTCTACTACGATGGATTGTAAAGTTTATGGATTCATAAATTTTTTCTATCATAACTCACATATAATGGTTAAATAATCCTAATATAAATATTTATAAAACTAATCTGAAAAAGAAAAAAAATTTCTTACGACAAGTATATAAGAAGTAAACTAACTAATATGCATAGAAGTGTACCCCCCCCCCAAACTTGAATAGGACAATGTCCTCGTTTTCATAAATAGGGGATACTCAAAATTTCATTAAATCATACCTGTGAGGTTCTATGATGTATAGAAATTAATCTTCACTCACTCGGTGATGATGGATATAGTACAATTGAGATAGATGGAGCCGGTTCTGTAACTAGCAGGGAGGAAGGGTTGCCTGTCCATTCCTCCTCAGAGTCGGACACCACATCTGTAGAGCATTTAGATTCTTTGTCTGGTACGGGCTCCACATGTAACATCGGCCCCCTTTCCTTGTAACGTGCCTCAACACTCTCTTTCTCTGCTATCAATGCATTATATTTTTCCTTGAAAGCTGTGACAGCCCAGATTTCGGCACCCCAAAACCCGTGCCATCAGCATGATCCTCCAGACCGTGCCCCATAGATCTGTGCAAAACATTGGTATAGCAAGTAACAACTAAACAAGATAAGACAAATAACTGTACGATGTGGAAATAAATATGCTAATCTAGGCATAAACTCAAAAGACAGTTCTACTTTCATGCCGATGCATAAACAGAGAACTGATCCGAACCATCGGTGATAAACAAATCACCTCAGATGATTCGCCAAAAGAATTATATCATTTAAATACATGTTTCTCAAAATAAAGGCTTGACATACCAAGCCGCACATAATGCTCTCAAAATTTTTCCTATCAAAGTACACAGCGAAGTCTCCTAGAAGAAGTCCTCGGGAGGAGGCTCTAACTCGTCTCCGAGCATGTAATCCGAATCCCCTGGATCAGTGTCTCCCGAAGCCTCTACGGCTACAAACAAAGGACCTGCGACGTATAGTCTAAAGGGTGAGCTACATCCTAGCTCAATAGGGAATAACACAATGAACATATAAGTCAAATCCTCACATATATTCCATGATATTCTTAGCATGATGTATTTATGAAATTGCTACAAAACAGTTTAAATGATTACAATATGCATTAAAGTTTACTGGTGGTTTACATATTACTTTTATTATCAACTGTTCATGAATTACACTAAATAGGCCTAAAGAAACTTAAATTTTCAACTTAAGTAATCCCCGAGCAATATAGCATTGAGCCCCAATAGAATACCCTCCATCGTCGTCTAAATAGACAGTTGTTATGAATATATCACTTTGAATACTACTCAGGTCCCTTACTCAAAGGCGACGGGGTCTAATCTCATCTCAACATCCCTGAGATGTGCTACTGTGTATGGATAGACTGCCGTACCGGTGTACAGAGTGGCCACCATACCGGTCACGGATATTCTACCGAGTCAGTCGTGGGTATCCCGCCACGTTGGTGGGGTATTCTGTTCAAACCTTAAATAACAAAAATATCAGGTGTTTTACATATAGTTATTCACCGTATAAATGTGCTACTTTATATCAATTAGGCCTTATCAGTCTTTGTTCAATCTCACTTATATCTCTGGGATGTCTAAATTACTCGCATCACACTGATGCCTTTATCACTTTCTCATCCCCTGGGGATGTCTAATTTTTATATGCTTACTTGGTGTCACACACACACATACATACTGAGAGGATTATATGATTAATAGCATTTTCATTTCATTGGTGTATCACACACACACACACACATAGAGATTATATGATTTATTTTATTTCTATGTCACTACATACATGCTCTTGTAATCAAAGTACATATTCAAGGTGTTCCCTACCTCAAGCGTCTGACTGTCAAAGAATCAAGGTCCCACACGGCTCCTCATGATTGCCTTAGCTCGTACCACTTATGGTACATCATAACATATGCACAGCATCTATAAGGATGCAATAGAGAAGGTCCAAGACCCTCCATGAACCTCAATATTCAACTAAGAAGTCAACTCAAACTGTCAAAATCGATTAATTGATCTCCAAAATCGATTAACAAAACCCTAAATCAATTAATCGATTAATCGAAATCCAAAATTGATTAATCGATCCCAAATTGATTAATCGAAAGTCCACAATTGATTAATCAATTCCCAAATTGATTAATTGAAACCCAAAATCGATTAATCGATTCTCAAATCGATTAATCGGTTTCCCCAGGCCTTATTTCTTCAGCCACTGGAGGTACTCAGTCGATTAGTCGATTTCTAAATTGATTAATTGAATTTCAAAATCGATTAATCGATTTCAAGATTGATTAATAAAACTCAAGCTTTTATGCTTTTTCAACATCCAGACCAAAATCGATTAATCGATTCTCCAAATCAATTAATCGATTTGACCAAAACTCAGCCCTGCTTCGGGCTGTTCTTCCAAATCTTTTTCTTCTTATTTTTCTATTTTTTTCGTCATTTAAATTCATCATTTACCCCATCTATTGACTTAATTTAATCATCAAAACTCATGCATTTAAATCTAACAAAACTCACCTCAAATCAATCTCTTAAAGAACGGATTGGTTGGTTTAATGGCTAGGGTTCCAGCTCTTGCTCCAATGATTCCAATCACGTTGAATCTGACATTTATTGCTTGATCCCATCTTAAATTTACAATATGCCACAACCTCCTTTGCATTCACCCTTCTCTACTCTCTCTCTCTCTTCTTAACTTCTCTCACCAACCAAACAAGAGAAATAACTTCTCTTTAGGTTATTAACCCTTATAACTCCTCTTGCTTTGGTGTTGAGCACATACACCAGAGATAGGTGTACGTGACCCTTAACTAACCTCTAAATCCATGCTTAGGTCACATTTACATCACAAAATACTTTCCTTCTCAAGTCTACTGTTTGACCATCACTTGGTCAAACTACGACCAATCGGACACGGATCTCAAGGTCCCTATTCATCACTCAATTTTTAGGGATATTACATTCTCCCCACCTTGGGAATTTTTATCCTTGAAAATGAACCAAAAAGGTGTGTCGATTGGGTACCCCACACATGTGATGTCACATACTCGATCATGAAAAATTAAAGAATTTAGCCACACGCAATGCAAGAAGTAACGTAAATGCAAGCGAATTTAAAAAAAATATATGATTTCCATTTCATGTATGCCAAAAATTTACAATTTTCCCGTGTCTCAATGATTATAATTTAAAGTTTAATTACAACGTCACAAAAACTCAAAAAGTGACCACAAAAGAACATCATCGCTGCAAGCTCACGCCGTCCCCTCTCTCAGCTGGTCCGGTGCCAGGTGACTCGCCTCGCTTGGTCGCTGTGGCGTCGAGGCAGATGTGCCGACATCTGCGACACCGAAATGGAAAGTGGTCACTCCCGCAGTCCAGGCCTACTCTTATGCGAGGCACTGCTGGTATTCCAGAGGATAGATGTACCGCATGGTGTGGTACATCAAAAAGTCCATGCGTCGGTTCATCTGCTGGTTGTTGGCCTCCATCCGGGCTAGGACATCCTCGATCGTAGGCGCTGGGCGAGCCACTCATCGGTGGTAGTATGATATAGGTGTGGCAGCCGCTGACTGCGAAGGTGGCGTAGGGGATGCGATAGTATGAGATGGTGCCCCCTCAGCTGGTGGAATAACGGGGTGTGCTCCCCCTACTAGCAAGTCCTGTTGTGGTGGTGGGGGTGGTGGTGGTGCCACTGCTGCTGGCCCTCAACTAGCAGGGTCTTCTTCAATAATCGGTAGCTACGACCCCATGAAGCGATGGAGTAGTGCTTCACGTGGTCCGTAGCCTTCTCCTCATGGGGTGAGATGGCATACCCTGGAGCGTCAGAATAGCACTCCAGCATGATCGAAATGAGGCGAGCGTATGAAATCTTCTCCTTTGGTCTCAAAGGACCCTTCATCAACTTCTCCTTTATATAGGTCATCCCCTCTAAGATGATCTTGGTGGTGTCGAACCAACGGCCGTGGAATGCCGCGTATAAGGCCTGTTGGACCAACTCCACCCTCTCTGTATCATGGCGCATCGGGTAGAGGTTACACTTGATTATAGAATCAAGCATCCATATGTAGTGGGGTAAATCTACCCGCCCAATGGATGATCCGGATCCGCCGAGCCCCTTGGTCATCTCGGTCTGAATCTCTATAATTGGGATTTCTTGCTCAAAGGGGGAAAAAGGTTGGTCTCTGGTACGTGGTCGAGGTAGCATTCAAGTGATTGATGTATGTGGGCTCTAGTAAAAAGGTAATGGCGACCATCAATTTCAGTCACCACGGTGTCATCAATGCGGCCCTCTTCCAGTTTTTGGTAAAACAGGAGAACTAGCCTAGGGTAGTAATACTCGTGTAGCGACTTTAATAGGTTACCGAGGCCCGCATTGACAAGATAGTTCTTAGCCCATCTGGTCTCACCCCCGACGTCGGGGTCAGTTAATAAGACATCATCGATAATATATTCATTTTCAAAGCTCTTTGCTGCCCACCACTCATTTGGTTGGGGCAAGTTAACGGGTGGTGGTGGTAGGGTCGGTGAAGACTCACGCAAAGATGCGCTCGTCGAATCGGATGTGGTATTCGATGACGATGGGGATGGGGTTTGTAGAGGTGATGGTGAAGGTGGTGGTGGTACGTCGTTCTTACGACGTACTGGGAGCTTCGAAGCCGCTTGCTTTGTGGTCAAGCGAGTTCTCAGAGGCATTTTAAAGTAAAAATAAAAAATGTACGGCTGGAAAATTAAAATTTCAAGGAAAAGTCAGAATCTAGGGTTTACCTTAGGTGTTCGATCCAAATGTGCGAGGATTTTGATTCAAAATCTTCAAAAACCCTAGCTTGCAAGGTGGCTCGAGGAGGAAGACAAAGTGGCGTGCGAAAGAAAAACCAAAACAAGTTTTTGAATGGAGAGAAATCCCCCTCTTTTCATATATATAGGCCCAAATCGATTAATCATTTTCTATAATCGATTAATCAGTTTTAAAAAATTTCTCCAGCAGCGCGATATCAATTAATCGATTTACAAAATTGATTAATCAAAATTTAAAATTGATTAATCGAATTCATTTCGATTAATCGAATTCATTTCGATTAATCGAATTTCTAGGTCAGTTAATATTCCAGGTTTGCTAGCTCATTGGCATGTGCCAGTCGATTAATCGATTTACCAAATCGATTAATTGATTTCCCAAATCGATTAATCAAATTTCACCTCGATTAATCAAAATCGTTATACCCTTAAATTTTTCCAAAATTCCCAGCTCACTAGCGTGTGCCAGTCGAGTAATCGAATTCCCAGATCGATTAATCGATTTTCCAAATCAATTAATCAAAATTTCACTTGATTAATTTCTGAATATCCACTCACTGGCGTATGCCAGTCAATCAGTCGACCAAAATCGATTAATTAAATTTCCAAATCGATTAATCGATTTGAAAATTAATTAATCGATTTTCATCAGAAATTTCAAAATTTTTCTTGCTTTATGTCTCTTTTGTTTTCTTGGTAATACATGACTAGTGGGTCATTAGTTTTGTGAAGCATGCCTTCATAGCCATTGCGTGGTGTGACGAATCCTAACCATGCATTCTACATCGCATCACAACACAATTTTCAATTAACATTCTCTCCATTGGATAAATTGGACAAATGGTCAACATTGGATTACAATAGACGGTTTTAATCCGCAAAAATGCTTTTGGTGATACAATTTTGACTCTCAACTCGTCGCAAACAAGTCCGGGTATTGTTCTTCCACGTCGGCCTCTCGTTCCCACGTAACTTCTTCAGCCGGATGATTTTTCCATCGAACAAGCACTAATGGAATTACCTTTATGCACAACACTTGTTCTTTTCAATCCAATATCTCCGCCGATTCTTCTATCATGCTCATATCCTCGTACATCTCTAAAGGTTGTCCTCTCAAGATATGAGAAGGATCATTTATCTACTTTCTGAGCATAGATATGTGGAAGACATTGTGTACCCGATCGTATCGTGGTAGTAAGCCAACACGATCCGCAACCTCTCCTACTCGACCCAAAACCTCAAAGGGTCCAAGATAACGGGGACTTAACTTCCCTCTCTTTCCAAATCTCATTACACCCTTCATAGGCGACACCTTGACAAACACGTGTTCACCCACCTTATAGTCTGCACTGGTCCGCTTGATATCGATGTAGCTTTTCTGCCTGCTCTGAGTCGCATTGAGTTTTACCCTTATCATCCGAACATAGGCGGCATTATCTTCAAGCATTTCGGGTCCCAAAAAAAATTTCTCACCGGTTTCTTCCCAATTGATAAGCGATCTACATTGCTATCCATAAAGAGCTTCATACGGTGCCATCCCAATGCTCGTCTGAAAACTATTGTTGTATGCGAACTCAATCAATGACAGGCACTGATCCCATGATCCTTGCAACTCTAGCATACACGCCCTAAGCATGTCCTCGATGATCTAATTTACTCGCTCTGTTTGCCCATCAGTTTGCGGATGGAATGCTAAACTGAAATCCAATCGTGTTCCCATTCCCTCTTGAAATTTCTTCCAAAATTTCAACGTGTACAATAGATCACGGTCAGAAACAATACTGCTTGGAATCCCATGTAGGCGCATGATCTCCTTCATATACAATTTCGCAAGTCTTCCCGCCGTGTACATTGTGTTGTAGGGTAAGAAGTGTGCTGACTTAGTTAATCGGTCTACGACTACCCAAATGGCATTGTATCTCTTTGCAGTACGCGGTAGCCCAACGATAAAGTCCATAGAGATCGATTCCCACTTCCACTCTGGTATGGGTAAAGACTGCAATAATCCAGCAGGATGTCTATGATCAACTTTCACCTACTGACATGTTAAACATCGTGACACATACTCTGTCACGTCTTGCTTCAACCCTCTCCACCAGTAATTTTTTTTCAAATCTTGGTACATTTTCGTACTACCAGGGTGGATCGCATAGTTTGACTTGTGAGATTCATCAAGGATAGTTTGTCGCAGATCGGCATTGTCCGGAATGTAGAGACGGCCCTTGAATAATAAGGAACCATCTTCTTTCACTGAGAAGTCTGATTTGATGCCTTCAATCACATCTTGACGAATCTTGGTTAGCGTCAGGTCTTTCATCTGTAGTCCGTGGATATGCTCAAATATCACTGGTCTCATTGATACGTTAGCCAAAAAGGTTCCTGTAGCTTGTGACTCGATATTTGCATCAGACAATGCCAGACCTTCAAACAACTTCCATCTGTGCATACCCAAAATCAAACTAGCCAACTGAGCTGAACCCTTCCGACTCAAGGAATCTGCTACTACATTAGCCTTGCATGGATGGTACTATATAGAACAGTCGTAGTCCTTGAGGAACTCCATCCATCTACGCTGCCTCATATTTGATTCTTTCTGTCTAAACAGATATCTGAGGCTCTTGTGTCGGTGAAAATGTCAAATGTCTCATCGTACAAGTATTGTCACCAAATCTTCAGCGCAAATATGACCGCCGCTAGTTCCAGATCATGTGTTGGATAATTTTTCTCATGTTCTTTCAGCTGTCTCAACCCGTAAGCTATCACTTTTTTGTGGTGATTGAGTACGTAACCCAAACCATTATACAAAGCATCACTATAGACTGCGAACCCTCCACTGCCTGAAGGAATCGCTAGTACTGGAGCTGAAGTGAGTCTCTTCTTGAGTTCTTAAAAACTCTTCTCGCATGTCTCACTCCATTCGAACCTTGCATCCTTCCGTGTAAGTTTCGTTAGTGGTCCCAATATTTTTGAAAAACCCTCAACAAAATGCCGATAATAGCCAGCTAATTCGAGGAAACTACGGACGTCAGTCACAGTCTTTCCCTGCTCCCAATTGACCACTACTTCTATCTTAGTCAGGTCAACTGTGACACCATGCTTTGAGACAACATGTCCCAAAAAGCTGACTTCCTCTAACCAAAATTCGCACTTACTGAGCTTGGCGTACAGTTGGTGTTCACGCAAAGTTTATAGAGCAATCCTCAAGTGTTCGTCGTGTTTCGCCTTTGACTTGGAGTATATTAGGATATCGTCGACGAACATGTCGACGCAGGAGTCTAGGTGTGGTTTAAACACCCGATTCATCAAGTCCATAAACGACACTAGTGCATTCGTCAACCCAAACGGCATCACTAAGACTTCATAGTGTCCATACTGTGTCCTGAATGCAGTCCTCTGGATGTCCTCTGTCTTGACTCTCAACTGATGGTATCTAGATCTCATATCGATCTTGGAGAAATACCTTGCTCCTTGCAGCTGGTCGAATAAGTCATCTATCCTAGGCAAAAGATACCTATTATTTATAGTGAGTTTGTTTAATTGCCGATAGTCAATGCCCAGATGCATTGACCCATGTTTCTTCTTTACAAACAAAACTGGTGCTCCCCATGGACACACGCTCGGTCTAACAAACCCCTTGTCCATGAGCTCTTATAACTGCTCTTTCAACTCCTTCAACTCAGCAAGAGCCATTCTATATGGTGCTTTAGAAATAGGATCCATTCCTGGTGCTAAATCGATGGTGAACTCCACTTCTCTATCTGGAGGTAATCCGAGTAATTCTTTCGGAAACACGTCAGCGAAGTCTCGCATAACTGCTATCTCTGAAATAATATTCTTCTCTTCCTTATCTTCCTTCAAGAATGCCAAGTATCCACCACCCTTTTCTGATCAAGCGCTCGGCCCTGACTGTAGAGATAAGCGGAATACTCGTCGATCTCTCTCCTCGAAATCGAAACGATCTCCTCGTGTTAGGTCTGAAGATGACGACCTTGTTCTTGCAATCCATGGTTGCATAATGAGTCGACAACCAATCCATGCCAAGGATCACGTCGAATCCTTGCATGTCTAACATAATCAAATTTGCCGGTAGTTCAAAGACGTCTCCATCCATGATTCTCACGATCACGGATTTACAAACCTTTTCGATATCAACCGATTTCCCAGTCAGAATAGCCACGGTTAACACAAAGTCTAACTCCCCTGGGTTAACTTTCATCTTTTTTACAAAGCAAAGGGTAATAAATGAGTGGGTAGACCCCGGGTCTATCAACACTCAAGCTTCATATGTCACATCGCTTCCTTTCTCATAGATTTGTAACGTACCTAGTCATACATACACATATATATATAATGTATACCATCATACCAAAATTATTACATACAGGTTCTTTTTCTATTTTCTATATGGATGCACCTTCTCTATCTAAAAAAAAATTCAAGAATTGAAATTCTTTATTTAAAAGAGTTCTCACCTTGGATCACATCGTTTGTATTTTAGGCCTCTTGAGCTGTGACTGCATAGGCTCTCCCTTGGACGATCGGCATTCTTGCTTGTATTGGTCGTGGCATAACAACTAAAGCTGTCTTCCCTTTGTTCACCTCACGGCAATCTTTGATCAAGTGACCCACCTTGCCACATCTAAAGCAGCCCCGAGTACCCAACCTACAGTCTGTCATCTTGTGAAACTTGCCACACTTGGCACAAGTCTCCCGCGGTGTGGAAGAAGCAGCTCATGAGAAACCCTGTGTAACTGTAGCTTCGGTGGTGATAGCAGGGCTCTCATATCGTATCGGTGTCCCTGACACGAGCAATGGAAATCTCTGCTGGTTGCTCTGCTACGCCGGTCTCCCATAACCTCCTTGGAATGGTTGTCTCTGATTGTGGGCTACTAATCTCAGCTTTTTATTCACCGATTCATAGCTTCTCGTTCTACTCTGATCTGTGTTTCCTCTTCCCTGTTGCTCCCTCTGGAAATATTTATTATTATTTTCTTCCTCTACTACGAGCGCCTTGCTCATGACCTCTCCATAGGTCCTTAACTGGAATGGTGCTACTCCTCCCCTCACATTCGGTCTCAATCCTTGCTGAAACCTCTTTACCCTCATCATCTCTGTGATAACATAGTCAGGCGCGAAGCGAGCAATTTGCATGAATTCCACTCCATACTCTCTAACAGTCATCTTTCCTTGCACGAGTTGCAAAAACTATATTTCCATTTGATTCCTCACCACTTCTGGGAAATACTGTTTATTAAACTCCTCAACGAATTCATCCCACGTCCAGGGAAAATCTAAGGTCTCCTGAGCCCTAGTCTGTGAAACGGACTTCCACCAAGGCCAAGCCTCCCCATCTAACATGTAGGCTGCCCAACGGACTCTCTCATCCTTTGTGCACATGAGCATACTAAATACATTCTCCATTTCACTCAACCAGTTCTCAGCGGCCATGGGCTCTGCCTGCCTCAAAAAGATAGGAGGTCTCATCCTCCTAAACCCAGTAAACACAGAAGACACTGGCGGTGTCAGAGCCACTGGAGATGTAGGTGGCTGATGCTGCTCGTGGGCAGTATGAGCTGCCAAGGATGCTGCCTGCTATGCCATGGCAGTCGCCATGGTTTCCATAGTGTGCATCATCCTCTGATGCTCCTCTCTGTCTTTA
Source organism: Chloranthus sessilifolius (assembly GCA_021018995.1). NCBI lineage: Eukaryota > Viridiplantae > Streptophyta > Magnoliopsida > Chloranthales > Chloranthaceae > Chloranthus > Chloranthus sessilifolius. Next base: position 16,557,281 of record CM037594.1, read on the forward strand.
TTTCTTTCTTTGATTCTCTCCTGTTCCCTCTGATCTCGATCCTGACAATCTCGATCTCGATTCTCTGCCTAATCTTGGCTCTCTTGGCCACCACTGCCTGAAGCCCCTCTATCTCCCAAAGCCACTCGATTGGTATCCAAGATGAAATCATCTAGACTACGCAAATTCCTATTATGACTGCCCCTGGGTCGGCCTCTTCCTCTAGAAGACATCACAGTCTGCACGTGAAACCAAAGTTCGTTAGTAGAAGTCCCTATGCTCTGACAAAAAAATGATTGTCAGAATTTTTAAACGAAAATGCTTTGATACCAACTGTGACAGCCCAGATTTTAGCACCCCAAAACCCGTGCCATCAACACAATCCTCCAGACCATGCCCCATAGATCTGCGCGGAATATTGGTATAGCAAGCAACAACTAAACAAGATAAGACAAATAACTGTACGATACGGAAATAAATATGCTAATCTAGGCATCAACTCAAAAGACAGTTCTACTTTCATGCCGACGCATGAAGAGAGAACCGATTTGAACCATCGGTGATAAACAGATCACCTTAGATGGTTCGCCAAAAGAATTATATCATTTAAATGCATGTTTCTCAAAATAAAGGCTTGACATACCAAGCCGCATAAAATGCTCTCAAAACTCTCCCTATCAAAGTACACAGCGAAGTCTCCTAAAAGAAGTCCTCGGGAGGAGGCTTTAACTCGTCTCCGGGCACATAATCTGAATCCCCCAGATCAGCGTCTCCCGAAGTCTCTACGGCTATAAGCAAAGGACCTGTGATGTTTAGTCTAAAGGGTGAGCTACATCCTAGCTCAATAGGGAACAACAGAATGAACATATAAGTCAACTCCTCACATATATTCCTTGATATTCTTAGCATGATATATTTATGAACTTGCTGGAAAACAGTTTAAATGATTACAATATGTATTGAAGTTTGCTGGTGGTTTACATGTTAGTTGTATTATCAACTGTTCATGAATTACACTGAATAGGCCTAAAGAAACTTAAATCTTCAACTTAAGTAATCCCCGAGCAATATAGCATCGAGCCCCGATGGAATACCCTCCATCGTCGTCTAAATAGACAGTTGTTATGAATATATCACTTTGAATACTACCCAGGTCCCTTTCTTAAAGGCGACGGGGTCTAATCTCATCTCAACATCTCTGAGATGTGCTACTGTGTACGGATAGACCGCTGAACCAGTGTACGGATTGGCCGCCGTACCGGTCACGGATATTCTGTCGAGTCAGTCATGGGTATCCCGCCACGTCGGTGGGGTATTCTATTCAAACCTTAAATAACAAAAATATAAGGTGTTTTACATATAGTTATTCACCGTGTAAATGTGCTACTTTATATCAATTAGGCCTTATCAGTCTTTGTTCAATCTTACTTTACAATCTCACTTACATCCATGGGATGTCTAAATTACTCGTATCACACTGATGCCTTTATCACTTTCTCATCCCCTGGGGATGTCTCATTTTCATATGCTTACTTGGTGTCACACACTCATACATACTGAGAGGATTATATGATTAAAGCATTTTCATTTCATTGGTGTATCACACACACACACACATGGAGATTATATGATTCATTTTATTTCTATATCACTACATACATGCTCTTGTAATCAAAGTACATATTCAAGATGTTCCCTACCTCAAGCATCTGACTGTCCAAGCATCAAGGTCTGACATGGCTCCTCATGCATGCCTTAGCTCGTACCACCTATGGTACATCATAACATATGCACAACATCAATAAGGATGCAATAGAGAAGGTCCAAGACCCTCCATGAACCTCAATGTTCAACTAAGAAGTCAGCTCAAACTGCCAAAATCGATTAATCAAAATCTTAAATCGATTAATCGATTCCCAAATCGATTAATCGATCCCAAATCGATTAATCAAATGTCTATAATCGATTAATCGATTCCCAAATTGATTAATTGAAATCTAAAATCGATTAATTGATTCTCAAATCGATTAATCGGTTTCCCCAGGCCTTATTTCTCCAGCCACTGGAGGTACTCAGTCGATTAGTTGATTTCTAAATCGATTAATCAAATTTCAAAATTGATTAATCGATTTCAAGATCGATTAATCGAACTCGGGCTTTTATGCTTTTTCAACTTCCAGACCAAAATTGATTAATCGATTCTCCAAATCGATTAATCGATTTGGCCAGAACTCAGCCCCTTTTCGGGTTGTTCTTCAAAATCTTTTTCTTCTTATTTTTCTATTTTTTTCATCATTTTAATTCATCATTTACCCCATCTATTGACTGAATTTATTCATCAAAACTCATGCATTTAAATCTAACAAAACTCACCTCAAATTAATCTCTTAAAGAATGGATTGGTTGGTTTAATGGCTAGGGTTCCAGCTCTTACTCCAATGATTCCAATCACGTAATCCGGCATTTATTGCTTCATCCCATCTTAAATTCGCAATGTACCACAACCTCCTTAGCATTCACCCTTCTCTACTCTCTCTCTCTCTTCTTAACTTCTCTCACCAACCAAACAAGAGAAATAACTTTCCTTTAGGTTATTAACCCTTATAACTCCTCTTGCTTTGGTGTTGAGCACATACACCAGAGATAGGTGTATGTGACCCTTAAATAACCTCTAACTCTATGCTTCGGTCACATTTACATCACAAAATACTTTCCTTCTCAAGTCTACTGTTTGACCAGCACTTGGTCAGCCTACGACCAATCGGGCACGGATCCCGAGGTCACTATTCATCGCTCAATTTTTGGGGATATTACAAAAGCTCTCAATTGTTCTTCAACTGTTTCTTTCTTTTTCAAGTCCTCTTTTAATTTGCAAATCACAACAAACTTCTCTTGTATCTCAACTCTTAGTTTGTCAGCTTCAGCTTGTAATCCTGTTACTGCGACCCAACATTTGTTCATAATGGACTCAATCTTCGTCTTCCGTTCAGTACAAGTTAGGATTAGGGAATTTTTATCTTCTTACAACTTAAGCAATTTTCCTTTTTCCACTTTGAGCTCATTAGTCTTTTCATTCAATTGATTGTTGAGGGCTTGCTGGTACTCTCGGTGAGCTTTTTCTTTTGCATTTTCTATTGCATCTGGGTCTTTAATAAATTCTCCAAACCGCTCCATCAAATTAGCTATTTTATCCTCATACTCCTTTTTCTGACCTTCCCGTGCTTGTGGGTTCTCTCTTAATGCTCTGTTCTAGTCTTACAGTTGCATAATTTGTGCGTGGAGGGTTGATGTGGCATCTTGGACTTTCTTTTCTGTCTTTGTTGTCCAATGTGCCTGGTGATCTCACAGCCTTCCGCTTTAAGTTTTCCACTAGCTCTAGGCATTCTTGTGCAGAAGGCATGGATTCAAAAACTTTAGTCTTCAATCTGTTAAATTCTTCCATCACTCTTCTTACTCTTGGTAATGGCAGTAAATTTGGTCCATTTGTAAGCTGCCATTGCTCCACTTCTTTCAATCTTCTCTCCTAATCAGGTTGTTCAAATGTGGGAACTGTTGTGATGGTGATAGGAGGAGATATCTCTTGGTTCATCAATTCTGTGAAGCCTATGTGTGGAGTCTCAAAACTGAGTCTTGCTTCTGCTGCTTCGAATATAGGAGTCTGCTCTAAATTTGATAGAATTATGGGTGGAGCAATAGACTCTATAAGTGTAGGATCATGGCTAGAAGTAGCCATTTCCACAACTTGCTAGTCTGATGGTGGAGGAATTTCTTCTATCGATGTAATAATTGGTCTCATGTGCTCTGCTTCAGTAATGATTGGCAGTGTGTCCGTCACAGTGGAAGGGGGCAAAATTGGTCCTGTTGGTGAATCCAAAGCTGAGTCGTATAGCCTTCCTTGATCTTTAGTTGATTCTGGTGCAACTGGTAGTTCTACTGCAGTTGGCCTCTCCAGTATTGGGGAGCCAATCTAAAATCTCTCTTGAGGTGGAGTGGAAGTACTCACTCCCTCTATTGTAACTGTTTCTCCTTGGACTATAGTTTCTGCCATTAGCTCAACAGCATGCTCTTCCTAGCCCTTAGGGACCTGTGTGGCTCCTTACATAGAGGGGACTCTGTGTGTGTGTGCAGAATTAGGGATTTTCTTTTTATTTTCAGCACTCAGAGTCCTGCTATAAGCCATTACTATTAGGCTTTCCTCCGCTTTAAGTTGAGCCTTTTCTTCGGGATCAATGTTATATCCCACATTCATCATCAAATTGGTGATTAAGCCTCCAAAGGGTAGAGTCAATTTATTCATCTGATACTTTTCTTGACTCAACATCTCCCTCACGGTATTTATGACTTTCAAAAGGTAAGAAGGAACATCGAACTTGTAACGATTAGCCATTAAATACAGGGCTCTCACAAAAAGAGCTCTTCTTTGTGTACCATGTCCCATAGGGTGGATAGTTTTGTGGATTAAGACATCCAAGAAGTGTAGTGGCAAAGTACGTGATTCCAAATCCTTACGCAGGAAAAAGGATCTGTCCTGTGGAGATTTTCCTAGTAATTCTATTGCCATTTGATTAAAATCTGGAAGGGTCTTGAGTGGCATCCTTAGTATATTGTCCTCTGGATTTTCAGGGGACACTTATGGTATTTCTACGGGTGCTTGCATCACCCTAGTGATCATTTCTTTTGTAATTTGGATTGGAAGTCCATCAACACTTGTAGAAAGGACTAGGAACGGGCCCATGCTGTTATTGGTCATATTTTTGTAAAATAGCCTCACCAATCTAGAGTAGATTGGTGTGACTCCGGGCTCTAAGAAATAATGCAGCCCGACATCCTTGTAATATTTGATTGCCTCTCCACTGATTTTAAATTTTTCTAAAAGAACAACATCCATTGCAACTTTGGCTCCCACTAGGTGATGTTTCATTGAGGTTGGGATCCAACCTAAAGTCGTACCAGAGGATGTTGGTCTTTTTCCTTTACCCATTTTTATGCCCTTCCCAAGGGTAGGTACCAATTTAGTTTCCATAACCACCCCTGAGGATTTGGACTTCTTTTAAGGTGGGTCTGTTGCTTTTGATTTGGCTTTATGGTCATCAATTAGTGAAATATGACTTATAAGTGGAGATTGATCTGAAGTGGTACCTCCTTCTTCTTCCCTCGGTCGCTTATCTATCTATTTCGTCATGCTATAACTCCTTTTTCTGCAAGAATTAATTAATATACTTAATCAAAGATTCTTGCATAAACCGCATCCGTTTTAAGGTGAGAATCATCACATTGCTCAAAGACAATCCCAAAACCCTAGTTCCTACATGTAAAATAGAATACCTGCAAGATTTCGAAAATGAAATAGGAGGTGCAAGGGAGGTATAAGAAAATAAAACGGTTGGGTTGGGTACAAGATTTTTGAAAAATAGAGAGAAAGTAGAAAATGTAAACTGGAGAGTTCGAAGATGTGGTCAAGGGTATTCTCTCACGAATATATAGGCCTTGTTTTCAGTGATGACTTGCTGAACCGGTCATCACGTGTAGTGTTAACCTAGAGTCGTCAATCGACTCTAACTTTTCAGATTTCATAAATTCAAACTCTCGTATCAGTTAAATCGCAATCACTACATCTTAACTGATAAGCTTATCCTAAATGATGATCGATCGTAAATCCATACGATTGTTCATACTGATGTACATTAAGGATTATACTACGATTGTTCATAATGTAATACCTAAGTTTTCAAACAAATAAGTAGTTTACATAGTTTACGAAGTGGGCTATGGATGAGTTAGTAGCTCGACAGTTCCTTGAGGATTTCAACTTGGATTGTGGGGAGTAGATGTCTCCTCCAAGAACACTTGTCCTCTAGGATTGTTGACTGACAGTGTCGAAAATTGGCCACTCTATCTTTTTACTACTTGTGAAGCAAGTTGGCCAATCTGGCTCTCCAACTTCGTAATGGACTGAGTGTGTGAATGGAGCACTTGAGTGAATTGAGCAAGCTGGTGTAAATCTTTTGAATGCTGATGTGACTGTTGCTATAAATCTCGAAGGCTTTGTACAACTATGGCATCAGGCTCATTGCTCGGTGGTGCAAGTTGGGGTTGTACAGTCAGCATATGAGCTCTTTGGTAGAAGACATGGGTCTGGGGAATTCGGGGTTACGCAACTGATAGTGCTAGTTGTGCCCCGCTAGTGGATCCATAGTTAAATCCAGGGTGGTTCCTCCACCCTGGGTTATATGTGTTCCCATAGTCTCCCCTTTGAAAAGCTATTCTTGTTCGTTTTCCACCACCTCTTGATATGATGGCACATCGGTGTTCTCGGTATGAGGTAAAATTTGGCAATTTAAATAGTTTGCTAAGGGTTTATCCGAAGTATAGGGTTTGGCAGCGATTAATGTTGCAATTTGCTATCTAGTTTCATAACTTTTGCACTCATGTCATCCTCCTTCTTTACTTTATTCTTGTTGACATCATAAAGACCACCCCTCATGAGTGGGATGTGGCGAATCAATCTGGATCGAATCTAAGCAAAGGATGTTTCTGCTTTGAATTATCGGCTAGTTTCTTAAATAAGTTCCAAGATTATTGGTCATTTTGAGCCATGAAGGCTCCTCCGCTCACGATATCAACTGGGTTATATGTGTTCCCATAGTCTCTCCTTTGAAAGGCCATTCTTGTTTGTTTTCCACCACCTCTTGATATGATGGCACACCAGGGTTCTCTGTATGAGGTAAAATTTAGAAATTTGAACAATTTGCTAAGGGTTTATCTGAAGTACTGGGTTTTGCAGTCATTAATGTTGCCATTTACTGTTCTAGTTTCACAACTTTACACTTTCATCCTCCTTCTTTACTTTATCCTTGCTAACATCATAAAGACCACTCCTCTCGAGTGGGATGTGGTGAATCACATCTAGATCGAATCTAAGCAAAGCATGTTTCTGCTTTGAATTATCGACCAGTTTCTTAAATAAGTTCCAAGATTACTGGCCATTTTGAGCCATGAAGGCTCCTCCGCTCATGACATCAACTGTAGACTGGTTGGTCTCAGTTAATCCATGTCTAGAGCAACCCATTATGGCTCCATGCCGACGCCCTTGTCCAATTCCGAAGTCACCCATAACAGGTCCACGTCCAGAGCCACCCATTGTGGGTCCATGTCGACAGCCTTGTCAATGTTCAGAGCGGGTTGAGGTCCCTTCTTCATCTTGCCTGGCATGTACGGTTGGAGGTTCTTTGCATTTTCTTCGATTATGCCCAATCATGTTGCAAAGGGAACACCTCTTCATAGACTGAACTCTCGTTTAAGAAGATGATACTTTGTCATCCCCCCTAATTCTATGTTTCTTTGGTCTCCCAGGGGGCCGACGTGCATGTGGAGGGTTGCAAATAATTTTGGAAAGCGGCCAAAAGTTTTTATCCGACATGGGTGACAAATCTCTTTGTACCGAATCTTGTATACATCAACCTTATAGTAGTGGGAGCAGTAGACCTTGGGATTATCCCTTTCGTGTACATTGCATGCAATTGCATGTACACAAGGCACACCAGAAATTTTCCATGCTTGGCATGCACATGTCCACTGATCTAATCGTACAATATGTCTGAAATTGCCAAGCATCATTGTATGAGTGACCTCGTACTCATATTTGGCTACATGTTGAAACCAACAATCTTTGGACTCTTCTTGTAGCTTCCCTAACATTGTATGAATTGATGGCACAACAATACCCATCCACTTCGATGCCTCCACATGTCGTGCCTGCATCCTAGCCATAATCAAAGAACGGATGCTATCAACAATGTCGGTAATCAGCATGAACCTAGATTCAGAGACTGCATTGTTGAATGATTCTGAAAGATTGTTAGTGATAACATCACACTTAACCCCAAACTGTGCTCGACTCCAGTACCCTTTAACCTCTCCAATCGATTTTTTTACCTTTGATTTTTTCAATGGTGTCCAAGTTTGCCTTACATTCATGCCTAACATACGCCTTCGCAACACCCTAAAATAATTTCTCATAAACCTTTCTTTTTAACAATCCCTTAAAGTTCTTGTACAAATGCCTTCGTAAAACCTGAAACGAGCAATAGATGTACTTAAAAAATATGACTGAAAACAATAAGATTAATGTCAAACTTATATAACAAGTGTTACCTATGTTTTGAACTCAAGTATTTCTTCTCTACAACATTAATTAGGCCCTTTTTCTATCTGACATAAATAGTTGCGGGAAGCCAATGGCCAATTGTAATTGCTCGAAGAACCATCCCCAACATTCCTTGTTTTCTATCTCTGCTACCGCATAAGCTAGAGGAAAGAGGCCCCGATTTCCATCCAAACACATTGCCACAAGAAGACAACATTTATATTTACCCTTAAGTGACATCTGTCCAACCGTATAAACAATCGACATGCACTTAAAAGGCCAACACGACTAGCATTGAGACATACGAACACTCTCTGAAAAGCCCCATCTTCCTCTAATTTATGCTTTGCAATACTTCTCGGGTTGCTTTAAAGTATTGCATTGTAGAATGACAGGAGCAATTTGTACAACTCTTCGAATGACTCATATACTCTACACAGGGCCATCTCCTTTCCATGCCATATGCGATGATAAGGTATCATCACCTCATATTCCATAAATAGTATCCTCACTAGCTTTTTTACCTTGATCTCATGGTCATTGCAATTTTATTCTTCAATGCATCGCGATATCCATTTAGCGCTTGCTATATGATTACTAGCGTGATACCTTTTACATGTATGTTCTTCTTGGTATGTTTTGATTCGGAACGTCGTTTTATCTTCGTATACCGATGTGTGGATCCTCCAGGGACAGTCTAGTATTAAACATCTAGTTGTGACCCTATTTTTTTCATTCTTGATATATTCTAACTGGAAATCGTGCGTCACAGCAAAGTGAAGCAATGCATCACGAAACTTATACACTGAATCATACATCATGTCAACATGTAAGATCGATTTCGGTTTCTCATCTCTTGCATTATCTCTTTGCAGTCCAAAATCCTGCTCTTCATCATCTATCTCATCCACGTCCTCACTTTCAAAACTAGAGAATGATGCATACCCTTCAGGATCCTCATAGTCTGACAGGTCATCATCCCGATTCGATTTCTTTTCGGACGACTACCCGTACACTCTTCATTATCATCATATGACTCATCTGACTCATACTCCTCTTCCTCAGTCATCACGCTCAAAGTCAGCTGACTTACCTCCTAACATAATCATAAAATAGAACATATGACAATTAGAAAGTTCGTACTATAAAAGCACAGAGAACTTATGCATATGAAACATGTTAAAGTCAGCTCAATAACCATTAAAATCCCCATTCACATAGCGTATTGAGCATACAGCTGCAACAAACAAATTTCAACTTGGAAACAATAAATGTGTGTGTCATAAACACTTAGTGGTGAAGAGTGTGAGCCATATGATTTCCCCAATTTTTAATCAATTAGAACTTTGGGCAAGATGTCTAAGGATCTAAACATGGGTTTTCAAAAGCACAAAACCTCTGGTTTCTACACTTAATAATTTGAGCAAGGATCGAAACATGGGTTTGCCCCTATTAAGAAAAATTAATAATTTGAGCAGGAAGTTTAGATCAGAAATATGGGGGCATTCAATTCACAAATGTAATCACACAACCATAGCCATTCTAGATACAAAAAAGCCCTAAAATATTGCATACACAGACCTAGCCATTTTAGATACAAAAAATTCCTAAAATATTGCATACACAGATCTAGCCATTCGAAAATCACTAAAAATAGGGTTTAAAAGAAGCAAAAATTTACTTGAAAACCCAAGAATAAAACCCAAAATGGCACAAATCAAATGTACCTGAAGAACAAACGTTTGGGATCTTCTATTTGACTTGAAAACCCTTGGGAGAGCAAATAGCCATATCTGGGTTTTTTTTTTACAATATCTGCATAACTCGGGAGTATTTGCAAAAAACCCTTTTCTCACTCATGGATGAAAACCTGTTATAAGAAGCATGCATTTGCAATGTCATGTGCTCGTTGTCCTTACTGATAGTAATATAGGTGATTGACTTTGACTAAATTGTTGCTAACATATAGCTAATTACGAAGTCAAATAATCAAAATAGTAGTATACATGTAGTAGCATTGTTGCCCAAGGTGCACCTGGCACACCTGCTACACCTATGCCTGGGCTTATAGGTGTAGGTGCGGTAGTCAAGCCTTACTTTAAATATATAAACTCATATGTTTATACATATAAACTCACTTGTATGCACTTGTCATATGCCATCGCATATGATATTATTTGATGGCACACACATACATGCCATGATGGCATATGTGGCATATAGCCTATAGACACAAAAAATTTTGTATCCTTTTCTTAAATAAATAAATATACAGATATAGATCTGTATACACACATTATTTGTGTCCTTTTTTTAATAAAATAAAATATAACATTATTAAAAAAAAGATAAATAGAAACCCACGCAAGAAGCCATAAAGATTTGTGTAGCAGATATAAATATGTATTATAGACACAAATAGTTTTTATCTTTTTCTGATAAAGTAAATGTAAAAAGAGAAGAGAGTATATACAAATCATTTGTATCTTTTAAATATTATATAATAAATGATAGGAGAAAACAGAAGACACAAAATTGCGTCCTTTCTTCCGGAAGGGATGAATAAAAGATATGAGAGAAAAGAGAAGACATAGAAATGTGTTTTTTCTTACGGAAGTTGGGGCTCCTATCATTTCTTTTTCTTTCTCTCTTTCTCCCTATTTTCTCTTTGTCTCTCCTTTCTCTCCCTTCTTTTTTTCTCTATCTTCTTTCTTCGACTTTTCTCTTCTCTTATGGCCCACGCAGGATCCTAGCATGGACCATCCATCTCTATCTCCTTTCTTTCCTCCTCCTTACTCTCTTTTCTTCTTCTCCTACTTTTTCTCTCTCTATTATCCTTTTCTCTTCAATAGCCCACGCAGGTCACCTGAGTGGGTCATCTCTTTCCCATCTCTCCTTTTTTTCCTTTCTTTTCTCCTTGTCTCTTTCTCTCTTGAGGTCATCTCACTCTTTTCTTCTCCTCTTTTCTCTCCTCATTTATCTTTCAATGCCTTGTTCTCTTTAAAATGGCCCACGTAGATACCTATGTGGGCCATCTACTTCAAACATGGATCCTCTATTTTCTCCACTTAAGCAAATAACCACCTACGTAGGCCAAATATTTAGAGAAGATTCTTCTCTCAACCCATGTGAAGGCTAATGCCCATGCAGCCCTCTCAACCCTTGATTTTTATGAAACTCTTGTGGAAAATCATACGATTATAACTTCCCTTAACCGCTACTATAAATTTATAAATAGCAGATCTCTTCTCATTATTTGGATTCTAAAATTCTTACGCGAGAGCCTTGTTGAAAACTTCTCCAATACGAGTGCATCTAGGATAAGAGCTACTACCCTTACCTAAATGTGGTACACTTAGGATAAAGAGTTACGGCTCCGACCTAAGTATGATTTAGGGTTGTAATTTGGGATTACGCGTTACGACATACACTCAATTCCTTGTGTACTTGGAGGTAATTAAAATACGTGGATACAACCTCTTGCTTAACTCTTAGTATGCTCAGATTGTAACCACAAATTTGATACTTATATGAGTTGCAATCACGAATCTAAAGAATGATTCCAGACTTCGACACCCGAAACACTCGTCTACAATAAGTCATAACCATCAGATTTACCAAATCTAAATGACGCCTCAAAATTAGAGTTTCCTTCACGATTCCGGTCATCACTCCCTCAAATGTAGGGTTTAGATCTCAACCTCGAGATTGGAAATTCTTTTATGATGATAAATCAATTTTCTTGCCTGCCGTGGCTGTGTTTACCCTGGTCGTGCCTACCGTAGTAGTGTCTGCCATGGCCATGTTTGCCTAAGCTATCCCTGTTTAAGACATCGCTTATGCAGCCCTCACGTGGGTTAAATATTTTAACTCGTTGACTTTTAGTTGAACGATTATAATACGAGATCGTAACAAGATCCTACGGTGGATTTATTACATGTTGACCCAATCTTGTGATTTTGGTCAAAATCCAACGATAGACTTGTTGACTTCAAGTCAAAGGATCATAATATGAAATCCAACGATGGATTTTATACATGTTGATAAAATCTTGTGACTTTCGTCTAATCCAACGGTGGACTCATTGACTTTTGGTCAAATGATCATAATACGAGATCCAACGGTGGATTTATTACATGTTGACCAAATCTTATGACTTTGGTTAAATCCAATGGTGGACTCATTAACTTTTAGTCAAACGATCATAATAAGAGATCATAATGAGATTCAATGGTTAATTTATTACATACTGATCAAATCATATGATTTTAGTTAAATCCAACGGTGGAATCACTAACTTCTGGTCAAATGATTATAATATGAGATCGTAACAAGATCCAACGATAAATTTATTATATGTTGACCAAATCTTATGATTTTAGTCATATCCAACGGTAAACTCGTTGACTTTTGGCTAAACGATCATAATACGAAATCGTAACAAGTTCCAACGGTGGGTTTGTTATATGTTGACCAAATCTTATAATTTTGGTTAAATCTAATAATGAACTCATTGATTTTGTGTCAAACGATCATAATACGAAATCGTGACGAGATCCAACGGTGGATTTGTTACATGTTGGCTATATCCTATGATTTTGGTCAAATCCAATGCTGAACTCGTGGACTTTTGGTCAAACGATCATAATATGATATCGTAATAAGATCATATAGTAGATTTATTATATGTTGACCAAATCTTATAATTTTGGTCAAATCCAACGGTGAACTCCATGACTTTTAGTCAAACGATCATAATACGAAATTGTAACGAGATATAATCATGAATTTGTTATATGTTGACCAAATCTTATGATTTTGGTCAAATCTAATGGTGGTCTCATTGACTTTTAGCCAAATGGTCATAATACGAGACCGTAATAAGATCCAATGGTGGATTTATTATGTATTGATCAAATCTCATGGATTTGGTCTAATTCAATGGTGGATTCATTAACTTTATATTAAATGATCATATTATAAGATCATCAAATGATCTAATGGTGAAATCATCACAAAATAACCTATGATGATCAAATCCTAAGGAATTTGATGATATCCGCACCGTGATTAGATACCTCATATTATGATCAATCGATTTTCTTTGGATGACCAGACATCAGAAAATGGACTCGGTGTTTGAATTCATCTTTTAGACAAGTGAGCATGAATTCATTATGAGACTCATCAACAAACTCCCCATACCCATATTTAACCATGGCTATCGATTAGATGGGTCTAACTTCTAGAGATGTAATTACTTTATTTTTTGTTAGTAGCTTTTAATCAAAAGTATTCGATTTTGATGTAATTAATGGAGAATCAATTGCAATACCTGGAAGTGTAAAGTCTCATTTTCAATAAAATCCTCTCCTAGTAAGGGAAAATTTGTTATGATTGATTTGTGTTGGATTTATATTCTACTCAAATTTGTTGTTTATAACCATTAAGGCCAATGTGATGACATGCAATTGCATGTGTATGTCATCTCATAGTCCTCCAAACAGTAAAAAATATGACCGTTGGAGAATATTTTCGTTTTTATTTCCTTGCTTTACAAATAACTTCCATCCCACTAGAACACACCCTAAGCTAATTCTAATTCTCTTACTCTCATGCACTTCCTATTTTTAATCTTTCTCTCTGATATTTTGTGCAAGAACATCTTTCAAACTTAGTCTACAACCTGATTCAACATTCAAGATTCCGGTTACTCACTTTTCAACAATTAAGATACAGGATATCTTCTACAATCTTTAGTCTACACACTCAAATATTCAAGAATCGAGCATTCGAACATCAAGTAAAATCTCCCATTTACATTCTAATTTTGGTCCATCTTTTTTAATTTTCTGCTTTATTAGGTATTTTAAGGCCTTTGGATGTTACATTCACATGAATTAACTTCATCCGAATTAAATATTATTTGAGTCTAAGTTGAAGTGAATTGCGATTTACATGACTATGTGCATGCACCTTGTTCGATAGCCCTAAATAACCATAAGTTGTTTTGCTTTAATTTTTGGGTTGTTTGGAGGCTTCAGTCAACTCAAATTCTTAATTTATGTTCAAAAGGGAGTATGTGGTTACTCTAAGTGGTTTCCTATAAATGACTGCCCCATCAAAAATTGGCCCAAGCAACAATTAATATTTACATTAAATTTTTCTTGAAACTTTCTTGAATTTTTCATAAATCTCTGCAAACTAGTAAGGATTATGCCTACCATCAAATTTGTGAAGCTTGATTTGGCTCAGATTTATCCCCTTCTGAAATCTTCTTGATTCAATGGAAGATGTTTCCTAAGAAAATTCAACCTATATGTAATCCCCTTGTGTCTGAAATCTGAAATGGTAGATCCCTCACTGTTAAAAAGGTCAAACCGTATGAATTGCCACATGGTTTATGGCTAACTTTACCCTGTTGAAAATTAAAATTAACCTTGTTTGAATCTATCTTTCTTTCAAACCCTAGAATGAAATCGAAAGACACCCTCATGGGATGCCATTTGATGCCCTAGGGTACTAGAAATCAAGATCTATTACTAGAATCCTTCCAAGTTTGGAAGGGACCATCCCGCGGGATTGAAACACCAACCCAACTCAAACATAGTTACTAGAATGAATTTTTACCTTTTAGGAGATTCAAAATCATATCTTTATATTTTTATTTATTATTTTGTAGTTACACCTTAATTTCTGTAATAGTCCCACATTGGATAGAGAAAAGTTAGGACCTTAAGCTATATGTGATTACGGACACTACATGTCATGACGCGTTTTGGGTAACGGGGACCTAAGCGCAGAACCGGACAGTATTGTGACATGTGGGTCTGGGGCATCACAGAATGGTATCAGAGCCAAGGACGTCTCTTCTATAAGGTGGGAAGCTGTAATAGCCCTACATTGAATAGAAAAAAGTCCTGACCCTGAGCTATATGTGATAACGGACATTACATGTCATGACGCATTCTGGGTGGGGACTTAAGCCCATACCAGGAACAAAATCAGGGAGGGGACTTAAGCCCAGAACTGGACAATATCTTACGTTGTGCACTCTGATACACGGATGACACATTTTAGGTGGGGACTTAAGCCCAAGGATCAAAATTTTTGCCGAAATGACCGAAATTTCGGCCGAAATTATCGGTTTCGGTCCCCACCGAAACGATAATTTGGACCAAAATTTCGGTTCAAATTTTTTGGCTTCAGTCAAGCCTCAAATTGAAATTTTACCCAATGTGTAATAGTTACGAGTTTGGTAGATACTGGTCTAACCTGATAGTGTGTGGTCAAACGTGATAAAACACTAAGATTTGATGGTCCCGTCAATGTTAGAAAAGTTGGTCATACAGGGAGTTAGAGCAGAGATACAAAGTTAGAACCCGAGTTATTAGTTAAGAATAACAGAGGTATACTTGACATTTATTTCCAGCAAATAGAAGGAATAAAATAGTTGAACATAGCTGAACAAGTATACATGCTTTCCATGTGAAATTAGACCCCGTGGGTATACTAGTTTTGCACTTAACCAAAGCATTGATTTAGCTTATATGGCTGTAGCCTTATTTTGTCTTTCTTGCTATACACCTACATACTAAGTGCTTGTTGTGCAGGGAGTATTAACCTGAAAGAGCTGATAAGCTCCTTGCCTCTATTCTTGCTTACGCGATGTCCTGAGTCATCATACAAACCCATGCCCATAAAGTGCAGCTGAGATATTATAAAAGTGCAAGAGAGCCTTCTTCATCCTACTGGTTCCATTCCTCCGCAACCCAACTCTGCCAATACATGTATTCACAGTCAGTTAAATAAATCTCAGTAAATTGTAATCTTAGTAAATTGTAGAGAAAAGAAACATGAGATCACAAAGTGAACCGACGATACAGTCACGTAAGTTCGGTCCTCATTCTTCGAGCTCGGAGAACTCGCTACCAAGTCGGCGTCGTAACCTCGTGTCCACATTAAGATTTGTCGTAAACAAATAGAATAGGTTAGGTCAGTAGTTAATTTAGTTAAATTATACGTCTATGGTGTCGATTCACTAAGACCAAATCGGCAACACGAATCACAGTTTGAAATGGATTCGGAACCCAAATGGGCTCATAAAAAACTACCCCAAAAATTTCGCACAAAAATGAATAAGAAAATCTAATTTTCTGTGCAATATATATAAGAAATATATTATCCATATGTATACAAAATACCTAGCCAATTGCCTAAGTAAAAGAAGCTAAAGTGGAGCAGAAAACACCTCGGCAAGCCAAGCTTGATAGGCTTGCCACGGCAAGGTACTCAGGCTTGCCGCGGCAACATTATGCTCAGACCACTGTGTAGTATGTTGATCATAACTTTTGATCCCGAACTCGGATTAACATGATTCGTGATGCGTTGGAAAGGGGACAATGAGCCCTACAACTGTCATGAAGGAAAAATGTTTTGAATCCAACTTTTAAGGGGCCAAAAATTGTTAATAAGTCGCAGAAATATGCTCAGCTGCAAGCTTGCCGTGGCAACCTATGTTACTTGCTGCGGCAACGCTGCATCTGACGCACTTGGTGACACCTCTGTCAGGGGTTTGTACTAGGATGACTTGTTGAGTTTGACCATGAGGCTTGGAACCATAAATGATCCATATTTGGGGTCTATGTTGACCCAATAAACTATTAAAATTACTAAAACTATGACCATAAATCCTAGGTATTTGGTGCACATGACAAGTTTGCTTGAAGACATGCGTGCACGGGTATTGCTGACTTATATTTTAATATTTCATCGCACTTTTGAGTAGCATGATAATTGTGTTGTATAGTCAGTGTAAATTGATCATGCTCATGATGCCTCCAAATATTTATCAGTATTTCTGTTCGATACATGATTAAGGATTATATGTATTTGAGAATAACTAATAAATAAAGGATGTCCATGATGAGAGGTCCATGATTGCACAGTGATGCCAAATTGACAATAATGTATATGGAGAATATTAGTACACTAGAAACCTACATAGGCGCATGTCGGATTGAATGATGATGATTGATATATCTATCGGCCTGGTATAAAACAAAGATTGTCAGTTAATTTAGTATAGTAGTTATTGTCTACAAGTTCCATGAGTGCATGATGATTTACAGACCTAATCTATCTTAATCTCCATCATGTCTTATTTTCTTCTGATTAGCAGGATAATATAAAAGATATAGAGATATCTCATAACTTGTGTTAACTAGTATGATGAATGGTTCCATATATGCTAGTGTAGTTTATGTAAAGATAAAGATAACTAGTGTAAATCCGATATCTAGATCTGATATACAAGAGCATGTAAAGATTGTGCTAAGTACAACTCAGTGATGAATCAGTTTCAATAAAGTTAGTTAACAGAAATACTTTTACCTCACTAAGCTATGTCAGCTAGATGAAATGCCCATTTAGTTAGTTGTGATGGATGATCCCATATGCATATTAAAGTTCAGTGCAATGAATGGTTAGGCATGAAAAAGCTAAATTCAGTTGGATGTATAGTAGCGTATGATGACAGGAAGATCAGTTTAGACGTACACTTTTTATTGCTCGATATATAGTATACTGATGATATGATACTTAGGATTTTTATTTAACTATGCTCATGTCAGTATTGATAATGATGATAGAGTAAGTTGAAGTGACAATTTTTGCATGACTCGACTCATGATGGTTTTAATGAATAAAGATGCTAGTTCCGCATGATGGTAATAAGATCAGTATTATATATGGTCATACTATGAAATTCAGTTCTATATATGGGTTATGTAATGATGTTACTAGATCAGTTTTAATGAATGTTGATGAATAATGATGTGCGTTCAAATGTGACGTATAATTACTGTATGCACATGCTAGTTTTCAAAGTATGACTATGACTGATGATGTTAGATCAGCTTCGAGAGCTCCAGACGTGATGTATGCTTTGCATAATTATGATGCTAGTTCAGCTTGGATACATGAATATCAATGATTATGATAATTGTAGTTATATATGATCATGTGATCTCAGTGATTCAAATCAGTTTTGCTATATGATATCTGTTCATGATGTGCTCGCATATATGTTACTATGCATTGTTCATGTCCTGTTATCCTTGATGTCATGTACACGTCTTTGTTTCATCTTGAACGAAGTGATCCCGCTAACTCAGGAGCTTGATATTTCGTCCAAGTGATCCCGCTAACTCGGGAGCTTGATATCTCATCCAAGTGATCCCGCTAACTCGGGAGCTTGATTTTCTCGTCCAAGTGATCCCGCTAACTCGGGAGCTTGATATCACGTCCAAGTGATCCCGCTAACTCGGGATCTTGATTTTCTCGGTCCAAGTGATCCCACTAACTCGGGAGCTTAACAAGTGATCCCGCTAACTCGGGAGCTTGATTTTCTTGTTTCTTGAATATGTCTTGTTTCAGTATGATTTCTGTAATTGTCCAGCATGATTCCTTGTCAGTATGATTCCTCGTATTTGTTTAGCATGAATCTGTCAGCATGATATTATATTTGCATGATTTATTGCTTGCTATACTATATGCTGCTAGAATAAATGCTAAATATTGCTAGAATAGATACACTGTGAGATATAATATGTTTAGTTTTGTAATTTATGCATTTATAAGTGAATTAGAAGTTCTAATGGTTAGTTAGGAGTCTTATTTTATTAGGATTCATGGATCAAAATATCAAAAATCTGGTACGTATCATCCAGGTCTCTAGATGAAACATACCGGTGAATCGGCCGATACATTCAATGTACTGCCTGATACAATTTTCTCTTTTTTTTTTTAATTTTCACAAACGTCCATTCTGAATCCACGAACATCTGTTCTGAAGCCACAAACTTCTTAAATTATCAGTGATAATTTAAAATTATCATTCAATACGGAAGATACATTGCCCATATCGGACAATAAATTGCTTGTTTTTTAGGTGCCCGATAAATACTGTATTTATTGTCTTGGGCACCCCTAAAACTGATACGCATCAGACAATACTGTTAGTACACACTTTTGCTAGGCCCCTTTCGCATTCCAAAATAAGTGGCTTAATTTGGTCCACGTGGACTCTGGTAGAAAGTGGTGATTAATAAACTTGGAAATATTAAATACTGAAAAGAAAAGGCGAATTTTAAATAGAGAGTACCTGGGTTGATGCAATCGCCAGCTATAGATATTTATTGATACTGCAACACGTCACTGATCATGCACATGGAGATGCGAGCTTAACTCTTTTATAGAACGTCAGCCGGCCAACTTTAGCAGCTATCGGTTGCCTACGGTCTATCTAGTCTAACATCCTAATCTTGCTAATCCTACTTAACAAAGGGGGGTGGTAGACCTCTATGCTTGGGAGGATCGGCCCCGTTCTCGGGTACCCCTCGTAAGCTCCCTTGGAAAATTTCTAAGGCTAGAGGTGCTTATTCCTTCCTGTACTACTTTGAGAGTCAGGGCTAGCTAGCCAGTGTTGCTAGCCTGACTACTTGGGGCTCCTAGAGAAGGATATACACTTCTAGAAGTCTAGAAGGCAGCCCAGCTCCCTTCTTTAAGAACCCCAAAGAGAACCTCAAAATTTCTAAGAGCTAAATTCAGAAGAGAAAAGAAAATTAGTGAATTGGTGTGTAAACATTGTGAGGTAGAGGGTCTTTTTATAGGTATCGTCCTGGGGTAGGTGCGCCATTGGTCGGTCGGTTTCAATTGCGCGACCTGTCCAGCGCGCGTAATGGGATTGCGCGTCTTGTCCATGGCGCTTAATCCTATTTGAGTCCATCATGAACTCGGAGAGTGACCAGCTGATTGGCTCAGTCGAGGAGTCCTAGTTCCAACTCGCTTAGAACTAATTGCACACCCTATGGGGAGTGCGCAATCGAGGAATCCAGGCAGTCATGGGAATTAGAGACTAGGTCCAATATGGGACTAATTGCGCGCATGTGGGAGTGTTACAATCGATTGCGCGTCCTGTTTGGGGCACGTAATCGAGGTCTTCAGGCGGTCTACGGGAGGCGGAGACCTCTTCCAAGTGGGAACAATTATGCGCCTCAAGTGGGGAGCATAATCGAATTATGCGCCCTGAATCAAGCGCATAATTCGAGTCTTAGGGCGGTTCGCATGAAGAGCGAACCTGGTCCAAGTGGGACCAATTGCATGTATGTGTCCATCTGTGCAATCGAATTGCGTACCTCTATGAGGGCACAAAATTTGAGATCTTCCCCTGGCTGAGTTGGGTTTGACCCATAGAGCTATTGTTTCAAGTTGGGATTCATCCATATACTATTATTTCAGTATATAGTCCCCGTATCTAGGGTTTAAATGCCTTTAGAGATGGTGAACCCCTTTCTGAAAGTCGTGGGCAAGGTCAAAGGTTGACCAAATGGGTTTGTATACTCGAAGAGGGCAAAAATAGGGTGTCTACAGATGCCCCTCTTTGGTGCATCCTTGTGGAACAAGGATGCGTTGAAGAAGTAGACACCCCTTTTTTAGGGTGCCTTCTCATTTCTTTGAGAGATCACAAGTGTGATCCGTGGAGCTGACATGAAATGCTTGACATTCTTATCTATTAGAGAAAGCTAAAAGGAAGCACTTGGGGGCCAGATTATAGCTATCGAATGGTGTATCCTCAACCGTGGGTGCAAGTGGCATCTCGTCGCATATCACGACCTGCTGCATATCGCAGTCAAACGAAGGGAAATTGACACAAACGAGGTATGGGGTGGTGTCATAAGAATGTCCAGAGACAAGTCAAGTGATTGTATAATATGATGTAATATGATGGCAAAGGCTTTCACAAGTCATGTCAGGTTGGGCGCATCTTTGCTCACACCAGTGCCGCATTGGGGGTCCTTTCCAGTGGACATTTGAGATTTCTCAAAGTTGTGTATACTCGGCATTCGGTTTCTCAAGGGAAAGAACGGACTGGGGTGATGAGAAGTTAAAGTTTGATGGATATGGGGTTTTGAAAATTTGAGGTTTTTTAACTTAAGATCAATTTGGTAAAAATGGCGGAAAACGTGGTTTCTGAGACGTCACTAAGCAGATCCATCGGTACAGGATTTGGGGACCCGACCTTTGTTTGGTTGTCAAGATGACGCTCGATATGCCGGATACTCCATCTAACCTTCTCGCGGATACTGATAATTGTCTCTTCTGGGAGGACTACAGTAGTTCGCGGATTAGGAGAAATGAGTTTTGAAAATGTTGGACTTAATATTAGCTAACTATATTTTTATGAGAATATCGAGTAGGATGGGGGTGATACTTGATTTATTATCGGCGAAAGGCCCTTGTATTGCTCGCGATGGGACATGACGGTTGTGCGATTAGAGGTTTGAGTTGGCTTTTCATGATGGGGCATCAGAGGGTTTCCTCTCCTCTTTGTTTCTGCCGTGGCGGGGCCTGATGGCTATTGGCACGATGGGACTTTGGGGGGTCTGGGCTAGCTCTTCGTGATGGGATGTTGGTTGAGCTTTTCTCCTAGTCGTGTGACATGGTGGATGGGTCCAGGTGGTTATGTGATGGGATGGTTGGTTTGATGTTGTGATGGGACAGTGGTGATTTATTTTTTCTTTGGCAGATCTTGGGTTATGCGATGAGGTAGGTGGATGGTGTTGTGATGGGGCAGTGGGTCTGGTTGATTAGGGTTCATTTTCGGGGGTGTGTTTTGTCGCAATGGGACATGTTATTGTATGCTTGTGGGTGCACGACAGGACGTTGGCAGTCCTTTCTCCGATCAGTGTGCGGGGTTATGCGAGGGGACAAGGGGGATTCTGGATGGGGTAAAGGGTTTTATTTGGTTCTAAGAGCCTGCGAAATCACACAACCACTCGCATCATCTACTTCAGTTGACTTCGTTGGTTGTAGGACCATCGTGATTCATGTTCGGATGAACTCAAAGTCTTCTTATTGGTGTTTATGCGTTGTCGGGGTAGTATCCCAGGATGTCCTCTTGGTGTCTCCCTTCCTCGGGTATCACAATGGACCAGTGGGATGATGGTTCACTTTCTGATCGTGGTGGGACAGGTAGTCATATGTGTCTGTGAGTGTGCGATGGGATTTTTATTTATTATATTTGTTTTATTATTTTTCGAGGTTCTAGTGGGCTAATTATTCCTGGAAATTGTGACGGGGTGTCGAGAGATGTCATAAATTTGTGGGCTGTGTCATTTCGGTGGGACTGTGGGGAGATGGCCTCACCCCTTTTCGGATTGTTGAATTCTGGGTTTAGTGATAGGTTGGTTTAGCTTGATTTTAGTTTCCTTTTTCGGGTATGTTTGAGATTGTGGCTCGGTGTCTGTGTTTAAGTGGTCATCTTTGATGGTAGGTTTAGATTCGATAATAGGTTTAGTTTTGATTATAGGTTTAGATTCGACGGTAGGTTCAGGTTTAGGTTGGATGATTGGTTTAAGTTTAGTGGCAAGTTTAGGTTCGAAGTTCAGTTTTGTAGTTTGATAGGTGATAAATTCGATAACGGGTTTAAGTTTTTATTTTAGAATTGGGGGGATGATAAGTTCAGTAGTGAGTTCGGGTTTCGAGGTGGGCGTAGAGGTTGATTCGAGGGTCAATTCTGAAGTTTGTGGGGCATGGTTTTCGATTGTGTGTTTGATAAGGAGTTCGAGTTTCGACGTTGTCTAAGGTGTAAGGGGGATGGCGATTTGAGGAAGGGGCTCGGTTGCAGGTTTAGGTTCAACATTTAGTTTCAGAATTTGTGGGATGATCAGTCCAAGAGTTGGTTGGGGGTGAGATGGCCAGTGATCTTAGGAACAGATTCGATCATGGGTTTAGGTTTGAAGTTCATCTTTGGATCTGTTTAAGTATGAATTGTGTTGTAGTATGTGGATAGATTGATTCAGGAATTGCTTTTGGAACTGATAGGTGAGCTTGTTTAATGGTTAATTGTAGAGTTGGTTTGGGTATTTGTTGAGGGAACATGTGGATTGATTCATTTGTTGGTAGACTGTCAAGTTCAAGGGCAGGTTGAGTTAGTTTGGGGATAATTGTGTCAATTTTGGTGATGGGTTGAGTTAGTTTAGTGGTGAACTTGGGGATAGGTTGGATTTTTGTGATCTTGGTGACCAGTTCGGGGTGAAAGGTGACTTCACGCTTATTGGTGAGTGGTACAGGGTTAGTTGGTTGTGAGTGAATGGTATGGACGTGCTCCGAGGGAGGGTTATGGTATCGTATGTAGGTTGGATTTGATCGAACAATGGGTTGTAGTAGGTGATGTCAGTCTGTGTGGCATTGGGGTATTGGTTTTGGTTTTGTTTAGGGTACGGATATGGATTGTAATTAGGACATAGGTGTTAGGTTCGATCGGGGTATTGGTCTTGGTCATAGTGTGGGCTTGTGTATTGGTTGGGGTATAGATGTTGGTTTTGGTTAGAGTGCAGGTCCGTGTATTGATAGTTTATCTTATTTGTGTTGATTTGTTTGACACTTAGCGTTTTGCTTAGGATGTTTGTCTTAGGGTTGTTGGAAGAGGGTCCTTCGGATGTCGAAGCTAAGAAGTTAAGGTTCCCGTCTTTTATGTAACATTGTATTCGTGTAGCGCATTGATAAAGGACAACGAAATCAAGGTAGTCGCTCAGGATGAGAACGCTCCGAAGAGGCTCACGGGTGTTATTGATCACGATGTCTATCGCGTCGCTTTCCTTTATCTAATTTCCAGTTTGGGCGGCGAGTCTCCTCCCGCGGTTGGCGAACATTGTGAAGTCTTCATCGTCCTCTTGTTTTGTATTGATTAAGTCAGCAAGACTGATTTCTTCATGAGTCAGGTGTTGGTATTGGTCAAAGAATCTATCGGCTAAGTCTTTGAAGGTCTCAATTTCCGTTAGAGGCAGAGCAGTGAACTAGTCAGGGGTTTCTCCTTCTAAAGATTGTTGAAAGTAATGGATGAGGAGTGCATGATTAGCGTGGATTGGTCGACAGTCATTGTAGAATAGGACCAAGTGGTGTTTTAGATTCCCTGTGTCATTGTATTGGCTGAATTTCAAGGGTTTAAAGTCAGTAGGTACGTCGAAGTCAAAGTCTCAGCAGAGTTTGTCTAATCTGAAAGATCGTTTAGAATGCTCTCTCTTAGCCATGTAGTCATCTATAAATCGAGGGGGATCATCCATGCATATCGTGGTGTCCATTTTTAGGTGTCTCGGGGGAGGGTTGTCTTCAGTGGTTGTCGTTATAGGGGGTGTGAGGGGTATGTGTGTTATGTGTCGGGGGAGTCAGAGCACATGGAGGAGTCAGCGTCCTTTCCTCTTGCCTATTCCTCGAAGTGACTTGTTTTTCGTTTATCCGCTTTCGATCGACGACAGCTTTGTATAACTCGGCTAGGGATCGTCGCAGGGCGTTGGCTTCCTCTCCTCCCTTCATCAGCTTTTGGGCGGTGAGGCCCATAATTTGGCTAGTGGTGTATCTTTGTTCACTATCATCTCCGCTGTCACCACTGTGATTCTTATTTTTGGGAGGGAAGGGGTATTTTTCGCTTTCACTGACCGTGTTTATTCGGGCACGACATTGGGTTGTCCATGGAGATGGCCGAATGTTATACTCGGGATTTTTAGGGAGGCCCCATGAGAATGAGTCGATATCATTAAAGTTTAATTTCCTAGTGCCCAACATTTTTATTTTATTTTATTTTTATTTATTTATTATTATTATTTTATTGTTTTGTTTTTTGAAAAGTTTATATGCATGTAGGTGTGTGTAAGGAAAGTGATAAAATAAAGCAGAAAAAAACCAAATTAATTAGATCGAGGCAACCCTAGCAGAAGGTGTCCCATCGCGATCGTCAGTTTATTGGTATGCACTTTTTCTAGGCCCCTTTCGAGTCTTGAAATAAGTGGCCCAATTCGGTTCACGTGGACTCTGGCAAAAAGCGATGATTAATAAACTTGTAAATATTAAATACTGAAAAGAAAAGGTAAATTTTAAATAGAGAGTACCTGGGTTGATGCGATCGCCAGCTGCAGATATTTATCGATGCTACACCACGTCACTGATCACGCACATGGAGATGGGGGCTTAACTCCTTTACGAAATATTGGTCGGCCAACTCCAGCAGCTATGGGTTGCCTACGGTCTATCTAGTCTAACATTCTAATCTTGTTAATCTTACTTAAAAAAGGGGGGTGGTTGCCCTCTATGCTTGGGAGGATCGGCCCCATTCCCGGGTACCCTCCGTAAGGTCCCTTGGGCAAATTGGGTGGTTAAGGTTGAGAAAACTGGAGGAGGTTAGGGGCCTAATGGGATCTAGGCTAGGGATTTGGGCAGGGGTTTCCTAAGGGGTCTAAGGCTAGGGGCGCTTACTCCTTCCTGTACTACTTCGAGAGTCGGGGCTAGCTAGCCAATGTTGCTAGCCTGACTACCTAGGGCTCTTAGAGAAGGGTCTACGCTTCTAGAAGTGTAGAAGGCAGCCTAGCTCTTTTCTTTGAGAACTCCAGAGAGAACCTCAAAATTTCTAAGAAGAGCAAAGCTCAGAAGAGAGAAGAAAATTAGTGAATTGGTGTGTAAAGTTGTGAGGTAGGGGGGTCTTTTTATAGGTATCGGGCTAATTGTTGTGAAATTAATCTTGTTTTAAACTCGCAAGCGCACGAATCGGATGTAGCATAGATTAATGGAGTGCGAGATCGTTCCTACAAAGATTGGACAAAAAATTATAGGAAATGAAATGGAAATAGCAATTAATCCAAAGAAAGAAACTATAGATCTAAAGCAATACTACACTAGTTTACCGATTTTTGAGATTTTAATGAGAAATGAAGATTAGGCAGTAAAATTAAATTAAATGAAGAATAAAAGAGAGGATCGGGATGCTAACTCCTCCCATCCTTGGTTTACCATTTATGAATTACAGATCTAACGGTTAAGTAATGATACCATCACAAGATGTAAAGCACATAAACATTGAACTCAATCAAATGTTTATGAAAAATATTTCACTTAATCCACAAAACCAACTCTAAGTGTATGCTCTTCCTACTGCCGTAAAAGATATGAGGTAAAACATTCATCGTAAAAGGGACTTCTAATGACGATAGATTAATGCTGGAAAATAGGACAAAACATCTATCGTAAAAGAGAGACTCCTAATGGCGATGAATTACTGCCGCAAATACTATCAACAAAGAACCCGGAATAGATTTCTTATTGCAGATCCGAGATCATGGGAGTGGTACTAGCACCCCTATCTTAGATGGCAATCGGAATTTACTAATTCAGTAAGAATAATAAGGCATTAATGATCAAGGCATTTAGATAGTATAATATTCCAACCACAGATCTATAGTAGCATAGATGAAAACCTCGGATGGGGTTCATTAGATCCCCATCCTCAAAAGGATTTAGCTACTCATGCTAGAAATGAATAACGTAATTGAAAGAAAAAATAAAATAAATATTAAAATACCGTAAAATGGCTCCAATAAAATCCACAAAAGCTTTAATCCAAACAGGTACAATCTTCCTCAATTGCAGAAATTGAAACTAATCTAAACTAGAACTAGAAAAATGAAAGAACTAAACTTGAAAAATGGAAGAATGAACTGGAAGAATGTTGGAAATTCCTAGAAAAAGAAAATATACAACACGTTCTAGCACAATGATATGAATTTAAGGTCATGCAAAGCCACAATTCAAATGTAAAACGTATGAGATTATGCAAAAATAATTTGTATTTAAAGATAACTTCGAGTTGATGTAAGCACTCATCAAAGAAGGGAAATTAGCTCTAAAGCCCACCGGATTTAGTCTCCACTAAGATCCTAAGATTCAACGTTCAATCCAATCTCTCGATTTCTAGATCTTAACATGATATAGGTGCACAAAGTGCATAAGCATGAATTCTAGAGTTACCTTCAAACTATCACATTAAAATTTCAAATTTTTCCTAGATACAACTACTTAGAATATGGCCTTGAAATTTTCAAAATCAAATTCTCATGCAGAATTGATCAACGTTTGAAAACTATCAAAAAAAATAATAATAATAATATGATGATTCCAAATTAGTAGAAAATTTGAATTATATACATATATATATATATATATAGTTTGAAGACTGCTTCAAATAAAAAAAGGAATGACCTTACTTTGTCAGGTATGAACTTTCACACCCCCAAACCTATTAAGTGCAATGTCCCCATTATACCAAAATTTAGGGTCACCCCCAAACCTGCATTAAACTATCACAGACCAAGAGGCAAGAACAGGTGAAAAGTATCATTTGACAAAAATAATCACAAAAATATTGGTCATTCATCTTGCAAGAGAGCAGATTCATATGTAAAATGCTAAAAATAATTTAATAACTAAATTTTCATTTACAATCGCTCTCTTTTTTTCTTTTTTTTTTTTTATTTACAAACTTGGGTTGCCTCCCAAGAAGCGCTAAGCTTACAGTCGTTAGCCCAACATTTCAAAAATTCTCCTTATCCTGACTGATCAGGATCAGTCAACATGATTTCATCGGACTCAACAATATTATTTTCCAAAAGAGGTTTTAACCGTTGATCATTCACCTGAAATTTATTTCCATTGTTTGAGTTGATAACTTCAATAGCTCCATTTGAAAACACCCGGTGAAACAGGAATGGACCTATCCATCAAGTTTTTAACTTCCTAGGAAATAGATGGAGTTTTGAGTTTTATAGCAACACCTTTTGGCCAGTGGTAAAAGATTTTCTCAGGATAAATTGATCATGGACCCGCTTTATGCGGTCCTTGTATGACTTGGCACAGTCATAAGCATCAGCTCTGATCTCGTCCAGTTCATCAATCTTTAAGCTTCGCTGATTATTAACCTTTTCTAAATCAAAGTTTAGCGATTTGATGGCCCAATACGCCCGATGTTCCAACTCAATGGGTAAGTGGCAAGCTTTGCCAAAAACCATCCTGTAAAGAGACATTTCGATGGGAGCCTTGAATTCCGTCCGATAAGCCCAAAGTGCGTCGTTCAATTTAACGACCAATCTTTTCGGTTAGGCTTTATCATTTTCTCTAAAATGCGTTTGATTTCCCAATTCAAAACCTCAACTTGTCCACTGGTTTGAGGGTTGTACGGTGTAGCCACTTTGTGCGTGATCCCGTACTTTTTCATGAGCTGCCTAAACACTTTATTACAGAAGTGTTTTCCACCATCGCTAATGATAGCGCGAGGAATACCAAATCGAGAGAATACTTATTCCTTGAGGAATTTCACAACCACCTTGTGGTCATTTATCTTACAAGCTATGGCCTCAACCCATTTAGATATGTAATCCACCGCAACAAGGATGTACTGGTTTCCGAAATAATTGGGAAATGGTCCCATGAAGTCTATCCCCCAGACATCAAACAGTTCGACTTTTAGAATTGGATTTAACGACATCATGTTTCATTTTGAAATTTTGCCCAGCATTTGACAATCGCTGCAAGAAATGCAATGTTGGTGACAATCTTTGAAGATCGTCGGCCAATAGAAACCACTCTGGAGAATCTTTGTAGCGGTTTTTCGTGAACTGAAGTGTCCTCCACAAGACAACTCATGACAGAAATAGATATCCTCCACAAGACAACTCATGATAGAAAGAGATTATATCTGACTGTTCGGATTCAGGAATGCACCTCTTAATTATCTGATCATGACAATATTTAAACAAGTGCGGGTCCTCAAAAAAATAGTGCTTTGCCCGTGCTAGAAAAATAGCTTTCTCATTCTTGCTTCAGTGCTGTGGTACTTGATCCGTCACCAAATAGTTGACCAGATCCGCATACCATGGTGCATGCTTGATGACAAAGAATTGGTCATCGGGAAAGTTTTTCAAAATCTAAACCAGATCATCAGATTTTTCAATAATAATTCGAGATAAGTGGTCAGCCACCACATTTTCAGATCCCTTCTTATCTTTAATTTTCAGATCAAACTCTTGCAAGAGTAAAATCCACCTGATCAAACAAGATTTTGCATCTTTCTTCGCAAAGAGGTAGCGAAGAGCCGCATGATCCATAAACACCACAATCTTTGATCCCAACAAATAGGATCAAAATTTATCTAGCGCAAAAACTACTGCTAGGAGTTCCTTTCCATGGTAGAATAATTCGGTTGCGCATCATTAAGAGTGCAACTTGCATAGTAGATGACATGCGGCACTTTCTCTATCCTTTGCCCTAGAACAGCTCTAATTGTATAATCTGATGCATCACACATGATTTTGAATGGGAGCGTCCAATCTAGAGATTGGATTATAGGAGCTTTGACCAATTCCGCCTTGATAATTTTAAAGGTATTTTTGCACTTCTCTTCAAAAATGAATGAGGCATCTTTAGCCAGCAGACTACATAATGGTTTCACAATTTTGCTGAAGTCCTTTATGAAACATCGATAAAAACCGGCGTGTCCAAGGAAAGACCTTACTTCTCTGACTGTTCTGGGTGGTGGAAGGTTTAAAATCAGATCTACTTTCGCCTTATCCACCTCAATGCCTTGAGACGACATGATATGTCCCAAAACAATACCATTTTATATCATGAAATGACACTTTTCCCAATTCAGAATAAGGTTCTTCTCCTGATATCTTGTAAGAACAAGGGATAAATGGTGCAAACAATCACTAAAATTGTCTCCATAAATAGAGAAGTCATCCATGAAGACCTCTAGGAACCTCTCCACCATATCTGAGAATATACTCAGCATACATCTTTGGAATATAACTGGAGCGTTGCAAAGTCTGAATGGCATCCTTCGGTAGGAGAACATTCCAAAGGGACATATAAATATCATCTTCTTATGATCTTCTGGTGCAATGACTATCTGATTGTATCTAGAATAGCCATCGAGGAAATAATAGTATTGATGCCCGGCCAATCTCTCGAGCATTTGATCAATGAATGGGAGGGGAAAGTGATCTTTTCTGGTCATTGAATTCAACTTTTTATAATCGATACATACTCTCCAGCCAGTTTGAACCTTAGTTGGTACCAACTCATTCTCCTCATTCTTTACAACAGTAATACCTGACTTCTTGGGGACCACTTGTGTTGGACTAACCCATTTGCTGTCAGAAATGGGGTATATAATTCCGACATCCAGTAATTTAATAACCTCATTTCTAACCACATCTTCCATGTTCAATCTGCGTTACTGTTCTCTAGAAGGTTTAGCATCTTCTTCCAAATGAATATAATGCATGCACACCGTTGGGCAAATACCTTTGATGTCCTTTATAGACCACTCGATTGCACTTTTGTGGTCTTTGAACACTTCTATAAGCTGATCCTCCTGGTCCTCATTCAATTTTGATAAAATTATCACTAAATGAGTTTCGTCTTCTCCCAAGTAGGCATATTTCAGATCAGCCGGGAGAGGTTTCAGTTCCAGCTTTGGTTTATCCTCTTTCCTAGGCACTTCTTTCCTTACTTCATTTATGGCCTTAGTTTTTTATTGCCATCCATTGTCTCCCAGGAGTGGTGTGAAATCTAACATCTCATTCACTTCTTGGATCATATGATCAACATCAAAGTCCTTACCAAAATGGGCTAGGCAAGCCTCTAGAGGATCCTTAAATTCAGAAGCCAAAAATGTCTTTTCCACAACATTATCAATCATGCAGACTTGTGCATGTTCTTCATCCTCAGTAGGGTGCTTCGAAATATTGAAAATGTTCAGCTCCACAGTCATATTCCCAAATGATAAGTTCATTATCTCATTTTGGCAATCTATCAGTGCATTCAATATTGCTAGGAATGGTCTTCCTAGGATCACCGGGACACTATTCTTCAAATTAGGGACAGGTTCGGTGTCAAGGACAATGAAATCAACTGGAAAGTAGGAGTCCACCTTGATTAAGACATCCTCCACTATTCCCCGAGGAATTTTAATTGACCTACCAGCTAGCTGAAGGGTCATTGCAGTAGATTTTAGTTCACCCAACTCGAGTTCCTTATAGACAGAGTACGACAACAAATTTACGCTTGCCCCAAGGTCCAAAAGTGCTCGATCAATATGATTCTCCCCTATGACAATCGAGATGGTAGGTCAACCAAGGTCCTTATACTTAATCTGGAGTCTCGATTGTAACACTGAACTAACCTGCTCAGCTAGGAAAGCTTTCTTTGGAACATTGGTCTTTCTTTTTATTATGACCAGGTCCTTTAAGAATCTAGCATAAGTAGGTACTTGCTGGATGGCGTCTAAGAAGGGAATGTTGATCTCTAATTGCTTGAACATTTCAATGATCCCCTCCAGATCGTGGTTCTTCTTCGGTGCCATGAGCCTTTGAGGATATGGGGCTTTAGGCACGAAACTATTTTCTTTCTCGTTCTTTTCTTCAACCTTTCACTTTTCTTCCTCCTCTTCTTCAACTTCCTCATTCATCTTAATCTTATCCCCAAGTTCAGATCTCTCATCTTCTTCTGGCATTTTCACTTTGTTATCAACCTACTTTCCAGATCTCAATGTTATTACTGCTTTAATTTGTTGTTGATTTTCTTCCTGTGATGAGGTCGAGGCATGCTCAAAAGCCATCTGCCCTCTTGGATTTGAAATTGGTTGGCTCGAGAATGATCCCTTCTCTCTTTCGCAGAGGAGTGTCACCAATTGCCCAATTTGAGTCTCTATCCTTGATATTGAAAAAGTATTGGATTGAATGAACTTTCACATATCCTCATTCTGAGGATATTGGTTCTGAGGAGGGCGTAGCGCAATGTTTCCCTGATGATTATTAAATCCAGGTGGTGGAAACATTTGCGCCAAGTTCTGCTGACCCATGAGTTGTTGTGTGGCTTGGTTTTGATAACCCACCACTGGTTGTGGGAGCTGAGAATGTTGGGTCAGATGTCTGGGTTGCCCAGTTTGGTTTTGATTTTGGTGGAATTGATTCATACCGCCAAAGTTTACTGTTGAAAATGCCCTTGACCAAACTGTTGTTGTGGTCATTAGCTGAAATTTTGCTGAGGATAAAAGTTCATTCTCTGCCGTCTGGCTTGAGGTTTCTGATTCTCTTGCCTCCACGAGAAATTTTGGTGGTATTTTCAACTGTTTGGGTTATTCTCATTGAATATATTTCCCTGGTTATGCCCGTAGTTATTCAATGCATTTAGTTGTTCGGAATGATCTTCTAAATAGTTTTGCATTCATGGGCAACCATCAACCGTGTGCATTGGACTTGCACAATAAGCACATGGTTCATGTTGTACAGTTGCAACACTTACATTTTTCTTCAGTTTCAATTCCTCAACACTTACATTTTTCTTCAGTTTCAATTCCCCCATTATTCATAGATTCAATCAAATGTCGGTTGGCTGTATCAAGTCCATTATAGAAGTATTGGACTAACCTCCATTTGGCAAACCTGTGGTTCGGGCATTTCAGTAACAAATCCATGAACCTTTCCCATGCTTCATGGAATTTTTCTCGTTCTTCTTGTACGAAATCACAAATCTCGCGTCTCAAAGCATTAGTCTTTGCCATAGGAAAGAATTTCAATAGAAATTTATTAACTAGCTGATCCCAAGTGGTTATTGAGCCAGCTGGTAGTGCATTTAGCCAGCTTTGGCTTTATCTTTTATGGAGAAAGGAAACAGCCTTAGCCTCACCGATTCTTCACTGAAATTCTGGAACACAGATGAACAGACTTCACTGAAGTCCTTGATGTGTTGGTATGGGTCTTCCCTTTCCATTCCATGAAAAATTGGGAGAATTTGAATCACATTAGTTCGGATTTCAAAATGACCACCGGTTGTGGTGGGATAGGTAATGCAAGATGGGGTGTTGGTAATGATGAGGGCAAACAACTTCCTAAGAGTTGGTTCTTCCTCATTTCCTTGCGGGGCTTTTCCATTTAAATTTACAGCCATGTTGATTTGATCATAAATTTCAACCTCAACTTCACGTCTTGCTTTGGTCGCTTTCCGGTTCGAACGACAGGCACGCTCGATCTCAAGATTAAAAGGTTCTAAAGATATCTCTCTAAAGGGCCTAGTATGCATATAAAGATCTAGAGACTCTAAAGCTTCAACAATTTAAAAATAAAATAAAATTATTATTATTATTATTTTTTTTTTTTTTTTAATTCAAAAATTTTAAATTCAAACTTTAATTTTTTATTTTTTATTTTTTTCAATTAATTTTAAATTTTAAATGTTAAAATTCAAATTCAAATTCAAAATTTAAAATTCAAATAATAAAATAATAATAATAACAGTTTTTTTTTTTAATTTTTAAATTTAAATTTTTAAATTCAAATTTCAAATTTTTTTTTTCTTTTTCAAATTAATTTTTTTTTTTTAAATTTTAAATTTCAAATTTTAAAATTAAATTTTTTTTTTTTTTTTCCAAATTCAAATTCAAAATTTCAAAATTCAAAATCAAATATCAAATTCAAAAGTTAAATTCAAAATTCCAATTCAAAATTTAAATTCAAAATTTTAAAATTTAAAATTTAAAGTTCAAACTTTAAATTTAAATTCAAATTCAAAATTTAAAATTGAAAATTCAAACAACAAAATTTTATTTATTTATTTATTTATTTTAAATTTTAAAATTCAAATTTCAAATTTTTTTTTTCAAATTATTATTATTTTTTTAATTTTAAATTTCAAAATTCAAATTTTTTTTTTTAAAATAATTTTAATTTTTAAAATTCAATTTTTTTTAATTTTTTAATTAAATTTTTTTTTTCAAAATTGAAATTCAAAATTTGAAAATTCAAAATCAAATTTCAAATTCAAATTCAAAAGTTAAACTCAAAATTCCAATTCAAAATTTAAATTCAAATATTTGGAATTTAAAATTCAAAATTCAAACTTTAAATTCAAATTCAAATTCAAAATTCAAATCCTAAAAAGGCAATAAACTAAAAAAGGGAATAAACTAAAAGAAACCTATTAATCCTAAAAATCCAAAATAAGAAAAGAAAAAAGAAAAGAAAGGCTTACAAATCCTAAAGATCCTAAAAAAAATTCTAAAAAATCTTAAACTAGAAATCTAAAAATCTTAAAAGGCAATAAGCTACAAGGAAATAAACTAAAAAGAAAATCTTACAAATCCTACAAATCCATAAAATTCTACAAATCCTATAAGGCAATAAACTAAAGATCCTAAAAAATCTTAAAGATCCTAAACTAGAAATCTTAAAAATCCTACCAATCCTATAAAAAAAAAATAATAATAAAAAATCCTACAATTCCAAAATTCCAAAAATTTCAAATTTCAAAAGTTAAAATTCAAAATTTAAAATATCAAATTTAAAATTCAAAATGTAAAATTTCAAATTTTTAATTTTTTTTTTATTTTTCTATTTGTCTATTTTTTTAAATATTTTTTTAACTAGTTGAAATATTGATTTAAATCTAAAGAAATTCTTAAAATTAACTATCTATTTCCTAAAAATTTATGATTTTCTAAATCCAATCCTCGACAGTAGCGCCAAAAACTTATTATGAAATCAATCTTGTTTTAAAGTCGCATGCGCACGAATCGGATGTAGCATAGATTAATGGAGTGCGAGATCGTTCCCACAAAGATTGACCAGAAAATCATAAGAAATGAAATGGAAATAGCAATTAATCCAAAGAAAGAAACTATAGATCTAAAGCAATACTACACTAGTTTTCCGATTTATGAGATTTTAATGAGAAATGAAGATTAGGCAGTAAAATTGAATTAAATGAAGAATAAAAGAGAGGATTGGGATTGTAATAGCCCGAAAAATCACGCCAAACTGTGACCTCGAGATCCGTGCCCGATCGGTCATAGGTTTGACCAAATAGAAGTCTAATAGTTAGTAAGGGGTGTGATGAACGGATGAGATGTGATGGGTTGAATGTCTATGTGGTGAGTGTTGTAAATCTAAGGTCACATACACCTATCGAGGTGCATGTACTCAACACACAAGCTAAGGGGGGGATAAAAGGGTTTAATAACCCTAAAATCAATAGTTTGGTTGTTGAGAGAGAAGTAAAGAAGAGAGAGAGAGGAGTAAAGAGGGTGATTAAGCAAGGAGTTATTGTGGGTGATTGGAAGGGGGATTCAAGTATTAAAGAGGCCGATTCTGCGCAAGGAATCCGTTCAAGCAAAGCTGGAACCCTAGCCCTCCAACCACTTGATTTGAAATCAATTTGAGATTGATTCAAGGTAAAACTTTATGAATAAAATGCATAGGTTGTAGAGGTTAAATTGTGGTTAAAAATGGTTTAAATCATAGGATAATGGTTTAGAAAAATAGAGGAAAAAGTGTGGAAAAAGATTAGGAAGAACAGCTCAAAAGGGGCTGAATCTGGCAATTTCGATTAATCGAAATTGAGATTCGATTAATCAAAATTTGCCAAGAAGTTGAAAAGTCAGAGGACCCTGATTTCGATTAATCGAATTGGGTTTCGATTAATCGACTTTGGTTTTCGATTAATCGATTTGGGTATCGATTAATCGACTGGGAACCTCCAGTGGACCCCAGGGGCTGGAGGAAATGACTTGGGGAAAATCGACTAATCGAAATGGGATTTCGATTAATCGATTTCAAATTCGATGTCGATTTGGGATCGATTAATCGATTTTTGGGAACTTCGATTACTCGATTGAGAATCGACTTGGGCTAAGCGAGAGAAGTTGATTAATCGAATTAGGATTCGATTAATCGAATGAAAATCTCGATTAATCGATTTGAGAATCGATTAATCGATATTGACTTTCGATTAATCGATTTTGGAGTTCGATTAATCGACTGGGCTAAATTTTGTTGACTTTTGAGTTTGACTTTAAGCTTCATGGAGGGTCTTGGACCTCCTTTATTGCATCCTTAGTGATGTGTTTCACATGTTATGTGGTACCATATGTGGTACGTGTGAGCTAGTGCACAAGGAGCCACGTGGGACCTTGATGCATTGATCAAATGAAGACTTGAGGTAGGGAACACCTTGAACATGTACTTTATTTTTACAAGAGCATGTATGTAGTGATATAGAATTCAAATTCAAATGTTTATTGCTTAAGAATTTTGAAAAGTGTGTGTGAGTGACACCCATAAGAGTAAGTATAATGAGCCATCCCCAGGGGATGAAGAAGTAAAGAGATAAGAGCATCAGGTGTGATGCAAGTAAATGGATACATCCCAGGGATGTATCCAAGATTGAATCATGTTTGATAGGGCCTAACTGATATAAGATAGCACACTTACACGGTGAATAACTATATGTAAGGCACCGATATTTTTGTTATTTGAGGTTTGATAGGGTACCCCACCGACGTGGCGGGATATCCACGACTGACACGGCAGGATATCCGTGACCGATACGGCGACGAAACCGTAAGCCAGTGCGGAGGCTTATCCGCACATAGTAAGCACACCCCAGGGGTGTTGATTTGAGACAAGTGAAACCCCGCCACCAATCCCCAGGGGAAAGGGGCTTGGGTACTAATTGTATTCCCAGGGAATACGTTAAAAGTGTCTATATAGATGACGATGAAGGGTATCTCATCGGGGCTCGATGCTATATTGCTCGGGGATTATTTAAGTTGAAAGTTTAAGTTTTGCTTTAGGCCTTTTCAGCATTATTCATGAGTAAATAAAAGATACGAGTAAACTACCAGTAAAATGTAATACTTTTTAACTGTTTCATCAGTAATTGCATAGACACATCATGCATGGCATATCATGGAATATATGTGAGTAATAATTTATATGTTCAACTGTGTTTTGTTCCCTATTGAGCTAGGATGTAGCTCACCCTATAGACTATACATCGCAGGTCCACTACTAGCAGCGGCCGAGGCTTCAGGAGACGCTGACCCTGGTGCGTCGGACCTTGCGGCCGGCCACGAGTTGGAGCCACCTCCTGAGGACTTCTTCTAGAGGACTCCGTTGTGCCGCTTTGAGGGCTTTTGAGAGAGATTTGTACGGCTTGGTATGTCAAGCCTTGTTTTGGTTAAATCATGTGCATATTGAGTTTGAGATTATTCTTTTGGGGCGAACTATCTGTGATGATTGCTATCATCGATGGTTCGGATTAGTTCTCCATTAATGCAGAGGCATGAGGGTAGAACTGTCTTTTGGAGAATTGCTTTAATATAGATTTAAATTTCGCAGTTTCATTTATTATTTCATTTATGCTTGATATGCCAATGTTCTGTGCTAAGCTAAGGGGCACGGTCAAGATGATCGTGCTGATGGCACGGGTTTCGGAGTGCCGAAATCCGGGCTGTCATAGGGATGCTAACTCGTCCCATCCTTAGATTACCATTTATGAAATACAGATCTAACGGTTAAGATATGATACCATCACAAGATGCAAAGCACATAAACATTGAACTCAATCAAATATTTACGAAAAATATTTCACTTAATCCACAAAACCAACTCTAAGTGTATGCTCTTCCTACTGCCGTAAAAGAGATGCGGCAAAACATTCACCGTAAAAGGGACTTCTAATGACGATAGATTAATGTCGCAAAATAGGATAAAACATCTATCGTAAAAGAGAGACTCTTAATGACGATGAATTAATGCTGTAAATACTATCAACAAAGAACCCGAAGTAGATTTCTTATTGCAGATCCGAGATCATGGGAGTGGGACTAGCATCCTTATCTTAGATGGCAATCGGAATTTACTAATTCGACAAGAATAATAAGACATTAAAGATCAAGACATCTATGATAGTATAATATCCCAACCACATATCTATAGTTGCATAGATGAAAACTTTGGATGGGGTTCATTAGATCCCCATCCTCAAAAGGATTTAGCTACTCATGCTAGAAATGAACAACATAATTGAAAGAAAAATTAAAATACCGTAAAATGGCTCTACGAAAATCCACAAAAGCTTTAATCCAAATAGGTACAATCTTCCTCAATTGTAGAAATTGAAACTAATCTAAACTAGAACTAAGAAAATGCAAGAACAAAACTTGAAAAATGGAAGAAGGAACTGAAGAAAGCTGGAAATTCCTAGAAAAAGAAAAAAATAAAAGCTAAGAAAATAAAGGTCCCTCAAAATCAATTCTCTAATTTTCTTAAATAGGGTCTCAGCTCTAGATTTGAAATTCAAAAATTTAAATTTTAATTTTAAATTTCAAGGACCATTAACTCCTTTGCTTCAATGTTCATACATTTATTGTTCTTATGCTCTTTTATGCTTCCAAATGCTTCCATTGGCCAAATCTTCCTGAAATAATTAGAACTTTACAAATATGTTAGATTGCCCTCATCGAATAGCTAAATGTAGGCTTAAAGGAGTGAAATATGATCATATTTCACTGCTCATCACTAATTACGCG
Organism: Chloranthus sessilifolius; assembly: GCA_021018995.1. Taxonomy (NCBI): domain Eukaryota; kingdom Viridiplantae; phylum Streptophyta; class Magnoliopsida; order Chloranthales; family Chloranthaceae; genus Chloranthus; species Chloranthus sessilifolius. The sequence goes on from CM037594.1 coordinate 16,595,662, forward strand.
TCCTGAGGTTGGTGTGTAATTGGTCAGTCGATTTCAATTGCGTGCCCTGTCTAGCGCGTGTAATGAGATTACACGCCCTGTCCATGGCACTTAATCCTCTTTGAGTCGGTCACAAACTCAGGGAGTGACCGACTGACTGGCTCAGTCGGGGATTCCTAGTTCTAACTCACTTGGAACTAATTGCCACTACGCCAGAACGCTGAAAAAACCACTTCTGTAGTGTCCCAACTAACTACTGCCTTAACAGTAATATAGTAATCAACCGTCTAAAACAACGGTTTACTAGATTAATACAGTGGTTTAATTGATTAACCTCATCCTACGCTATAAGAGATCGTGCCGAACCATACGAGATAATTTTTTTTTTTTACTATTCTGAAACCGGCTCTCTCCTCCCTCCCTCTTCTTCTCTCTAATGAATTCCTCTGACCCTAGCTTTCCAATGGTTTCAACGCCCTCTTCTTCGTCCCTCCTTCTTCTTCTTCCTCTTCAACCCTCACTTTTCAGTTCCTCTGCTCCACACAAATTCCCGAAACGAAACCATGTCTTCATTTCTAACAGAAACCCTAGCTTTCGTCTTTGTTTCTCAATTTTCAAATCGAGTGAGATTCTGACACCGAGATCTTCAAATTCTTAGTGCTTGAAGGAGCCGATCTGGAGAGCAGCGTGGTTCCGACGAGAACGAGAGTGTCATCAAGACCGTTTGAGGTTCCGTTTTCACCGGCAAAGTGCTGAAAATGACATCTACGTTATGAAGGGGTACGATGGGGGATCTAGGAAGGAATTTTCTGGCAAGTTAGGGTTTCGAGTTCGGAGCGGCGATTATGGAGAAAGCAAGGGATTGGTACTGGAGACAGGGAGAGAGCGGTGCTCCAGTAATGTGCCGAGTATTGCCTAATCTAAATAAAGGTGAGAAATCCTCTGAATCAGATGTGATTCTCGCTGCTAAGATCCCCGTAAGTTTGTCTTGTCAATGTGAATTCTGGAATTCCTATCGTTTTTTGGTCTTTTGAATTTGTATGGATCTGGTTTTTAGGGTTCTTGTTGTTTTTTTTTCCTTGCAATTGATTCAATTTTGATTTTTGTTTGGAATCTGTTATGGTTTTTCTCTGCGGACTCTGTAAAATTGAGGAGGATCTGAACAATTAGGTTTCAATTTCGTTCCATTTTTTGTTGTTTTATCTGAAATTGTTTCTTATATATACGATTAGCATTTAGATGCGCAGTTGTTGATCGATCTTTCTTAATGACATGTCTATTGACTGACTATATTTTATTTTAGTGTAATTAGGTATTATTTAATTGTTCTCTTTCTATTTCCTTCTGTGATAGTTCTATAGTTTCATTGGTTATATTATATTCTCTCCAAATCTGGGATCTCTAAGGCATATTTGGTAAAGTTTATCAGTCTCTTGAGTATGAAATGGTTCCATGGAATTTGGTCATCTTTGTAGCTTAGTTTGGTGTATTAAATTTTTGTGGCTTTGTAAGCTTAAAATTTTGTTTCTGTTTGATGGTCAAGATATCAAGGTGGTGTGATAAACTTTGATGGGTTACTACTGCGTAGTAGCTGTTTGTGAAAATATTTGTTTGAAAGCTGATAGTGTTGATGCATCTCCTGGTGAGATTGGTGCCTCCACTTTTGGGATCATTTCACTTCAGAGCTCCCAAGGGCTTTCGGCTGAAGGGGATGAGTAGCTATTTTCTGCTGGATAGGGAAAGGGCGTCTATAAGCTTCATTCCAGTGCGCAGCATTGTAATACTTTAGACATCCATTTATCACTTCATAGTGCTATTTTGTCATTACTTTAGGTGAAGAAATGACCAATTTGTCAGTTTTGACCGCACATCTCTCTGCTTTGAGGGCTATTTTATAATAAAGGCTAAATCACAGAGGAGATGAGAGAATAAAAAACATCTTTGAGTTAGAGTTGGGAGAAGAAGAAATCTCAGGAGAAGAAGAAATCTCAATTACTTAAATAAGGGACCCAGATCCAGGATTGATCTAGTTAGTAGTAACAATAAGAATTTTGACTGCTGAAATCTTCAATCACCTTGAATTTTGGGGCTAGCCTGGCCTGTTATATGACTTGCTTGACAGTAATTTGATTAAATAACCTTGGAAAACCAGAAATTTAGAAATGTTCAAATTCAGGTTCGTAATTTAGAATTTGCTAAGTCCGAATGAACCCGATTCACTAGGGGTAGGACCGTAGGGTGAGTTTAAATAAGCCACACAAATGTTTTAGTAAATTTCAAGGTAGCTATCAATGATATATGATTGATATATTTGCTATATATAAAATATTATATGTAAAATTTACTCAAACAGCTAAAGGGAAGCAGTTAACCAAAGAGTCGTTACTTTTGAAAGGCCTGACCACTTGAGTTCGAATCCCCTTGAGACAATTTTTTTAGCAACTGTGTAGTCTGGTTCGCCTGCCCTTAGCCAACCGGACCAAATCGAACGAACCGGTTCGCGATTTGCACCCTTCCCCCTGCATTAGCCCAATTAATCCTATGTGTTATCAACTGGTTTGGATGTTGGAGTTGTCATGTCTGTATTGGCATATTTTTCCCTAGAAATGAAGGACATCAATGGGGTCAAAAGGTACAGTTTTCACTGATGTATAAAGTGATGGCTGTTTTATAATTATTTTTGCAGCTTCATCTTCCATCTTTATTGGCCTTAAACCCTGTGAAACATTTTTATAACTTAATACTAAAATTAAATGGAACCAGCATGCTGCAGTGATAATTATTTTTGCAGCTTCATCTTCCATCTTTATGTATTTACCCTTCTGCTTGTAGTACATGTTGGGTTTGACTGATATCTTGAACCAATATATATATATATATATATATATATATATATATATAATTTTCTCTTTGCTGCATTCATTATATTCAAATCTTATATATTTTGATGTGTCAATTAATTGAATACTGTCTATTTTGTCACCTCACAGGAACTTATGCTTCCTTTTACTGTTATTGCCAAGAAATTTGACAAACTTCGGTATTGGGAGGAGCCCCAATGGACTCCCTCTTTTCTTGCATTTTCCTATAATGTGATCTTCAGGTAAGCGTAGTCAATACTTTCATGATAACATTTATTCTCGTAGTTTGATTTATAATATCAAACTCTGCTTGCTCCCAGACATACTGTATATGTAGACAAATAGTGTATTAGTATGCAAAAAATTTAAGGTCTAGCTAACAAAATAAACTATCATTCAAACAATTGCAACTTGAATTACAAGAAACTGTCTAAATACTTCATAAAAGGGAGTCTTTAATGGAAGAAGTTACAAAAATTTTCAGCTGGTTTGATTTTGGTGATTATGAGTGAGAGTTTTGACTTTTGAGTAGGATAATGTGGGAAGTTTTAGCTTGGTGATTTTGTTTTTAGAAATTTTTCTTGTCATTGGTGTTGTTAATTTATCATAAGTTTTGGATTATAGCTGCTTGGATAATGTGTTTCTTTCGAGGTCTTTGGATAATGTGTTCCTTTTCTTTTTTCTAAATAAATAAATAAAACTAATATGGGTAGACTGATTAGGTAGTTTAATTTGGCATAATAGTGTTTTTAAAAAAATCTTAATTGGATATTTAGATCCTTTTGAGTTGCATATGAGTACGGTGACTACAGTTTATGAAGAGTGACTAGTAGGTTAGTTGTCTGGCCTGTCAATCTATTCAACCCATGGGCAAGGCCAATTGGCCATAGGCTGTAAAAAAAGTAACCAGTTTTGGTTAACTGACCACCTCCCAACTAGGCTGCAAGCAAGGTGAAAGAAGGAAAATCCCTCTAATTTTGCCCAATGGCTTACAGTGTTTTCTGAGCAGTGAATAGGGCCCAAAAATACATTTGAGATTTAGGGGGTGTTGCAATGTTTGGGTGCAGGGTTTAGGCTTTTGGTTTAACTAGGTTTTTAGTAGGGTTTAAGGGCATTAAGGAAAAAGTAACGCAGTTCATTTCTAGCTCAGGTGCCATCATTTGGATCAGTTTGTACACAGAATCATTTTACTAACTGTTCATTTTCTGGCTCTCGTAGTATCTTAATTACATTGTAGAGATAGTTTTTTGATGCAATCATCGGGCTTATATGATGTCTCCATCAACCACATTGGGACAAAAAATGGCACTGTGTAAGAATTGATGATTGAGAGAACAACTTTGGTGCTCTCCTTGATTAATAGGATAGTGTAACACAAATGACGAAACTTCTGAATTATGGACCTGCTCAGCAGAAAATTGTATAAATAAATATATCTATGCATGCAATAGGATATTTGCTTACACTACAAAAAATAAGACTATTAGCTGCAATGAGTTTGTATATATGGTTTATATATGGTTTGATCTAGATATATTCAACACTTAAAGTAAAACTGCAATGAGTTTGTCAATAAAGGATATCTACATGCTGGTGCCTCCAATGAGAAATATCTGATCCAGTCTCCTTATGCTCTGTTTGGATCCAGTCTCCTTGGAGAAATATCTGATCCAGTCTCCTTGGAGAATCAAAGTTCAAATGGCTGGTCTATAATGAACTATAGATATGCCAAAAACTAGGCAAGACTGATAATTTGGTAGACCGTAAAGAAAAATGCATCATGAAATTATATATTGATGTTATAGTTGTCAAACTAGGAGAGTCAATGAACAATTCAATTGAGTTACACGACTCACTGAGATTTCACTAGCATGTTAAAATGTTTATTGTTGTGCAAAAATTGATTGATTGAAGAGCTAAATTGGATGTAATTCTTTGAGCCGCATTATTTATTTATTTATTGGTCAATTTTCATGTAAAATTTAAATTAAATTCTTCAAAATTTGAACAAATGATGCAAGTAAACAGAATTATGGAAAACAATTATTCCGTGTTCCTTCGTTTACTGATTGTATAATAAGTTAAAACTGATGTCAAAGGAGTTGAGGGGTCTCATTTGGTCTCTGCAATCTAACCATGACTTGGGGCGAAAAGCTAGTCTGTGTTCCATAGGACTCATAGAAAGGTGGGGGTGTGACACAGTCCAGAAACTGAGTTTTCTAGAGTAGCTTGTCTTCACATACAATGATGAATGGACCAGTCTACTCTGGTGACCTTACTATTTACATGTGATGCAACGCAATCTATTATATGAAAAAAAGTTTTGAGCCATGAAAGCATTACCGAACTCAAACCACATAAGGTGCATTTTTTTTTCCCACTCAAACCCATGTGCTTTTTTTTAGCTAACCACTCAATCCCAAGTGCTTTCTAAGCACAAGTTCATGAAGAGAATAATGAGCAATCTGAGTGCAGTTTATTATGCCTACACTGTCACACATGTTCACAATTTCATATTACACATGTATATGCTGAAAATTTAACATATAAAATGGACTTGAGCTTGTTGTGAACTACATGGTCTTATAGATAGTAGACGACCTCAAATATGTTGAATTAATGGAGATGCAAAAGGATTCCAAGAGAATCTGCATTTAGGATGCAACAGAGCCTAGTTTTGCCCACAAACTATAAGTTATATTCTAAATTATAGTATGTAAAAGAAACCTGTTACACAAGTTCTCTAATACAAAATTACTTCCTCATTGATAATGAGAGAATGACAGCTAGAAAAGAATGAAAAAGAGTTTGTTTCATGTAAAACTTTAATTTCCAATTGGGATTGATCCTTATAAAAAAAGCAAATATGCGAAAGAAGATTTTTCTTTTCTAAGAATAGTTTATGAAACCATTTCAGATTATTAGCTGTTGAGAGATGCCCTTTGGATTTAAGAACGGTTGGGAGGCGCCCTTCGGGCTTAAGAGCTGTTGGGACCCCGCTCTTTGAGCTTTGAGTCAGAGGAGATCCCCAATTCTAACTCCAAGGAGATAAGAAACTACTTTGTGATCTTTGTAAGTGAACAAAGTATGTTACATCTTGGCTATCATTATGATGTTAAGTTTCGGAACACCTCTTGTAACGTGAAAGGGTGAGTTGAACTTTCAATAAATTTGTTGGCATACTTAAGCTTTAGTTGTAAAGATAGTACAAGAGCACCTATGACAAATTCATCTACATGAGAAAATGAGGGTTACAAGTGCAGGACTATAAAATGCCCACCTTAAGTTCAAGCCTAATAAATTTTTATTTTGAAGTTGGGTTTGTCTATTTCAGCTGTATGGATGTTAAATACTAAAATTGAAAGTTGGTGTTCATTATCTCATATTTTCACTCCTCAGTAACGAATACTGGCCATTATGGCCTAGTCGTACATAATCTTGTCTATAATAGTCTAATCCTTGATTACAATATAAACCCCAAAAAAGTGTAGATTCTTTGCACTAAATATGTTGTTCTGTTACCTCAAATGGAAGTCTTTGCATTCATGTAAGTGATCTTCTTTAGCATGCTCCAAAATTTGGACTAAAGGTTTGCTAACATATATTATTCATTATCTCATATTTCCCTACTAAAGGTGTACTTACTTATGGGTACCTCTATTTTAGTACATCAAGGTGTACTAAAGGTTTGTAGTTAAAGATGATTCAACAGGAAATTGACCTCTCTTCAGATTTTCTTCTTAATGGCCAGCATCATCGTAAGAAACATCCATACTTGGAGACGTCTGAATCGGGCCATGTACATCCCTATTTTAGTGAAAACAATGGAGCTGTTATGAACCTTAACAAACCCATGATGGCAAGTCCATTCGGCGAAGATAATTTGCATCCTTTGTATGAAAAAGCTGCTACAATATCGGCAATTGGAAGATCAATAGAATTGCAAGATCTTAATAACATGGGGAATCACAGAGTGGAAGCTGCAGTTCAGATGCCCCTCATGGATCCGTTGTATTTTCAGTATTTGCAGCCAGCTGAGTATGCAGCTACCTTTGGTGACCCTTCGTTGGACATTAACTACATGGGCAATTCATATGTAGATTTACTTGGACTCCAAAAAGCTTACTTGGGGCCGTTTTTTCAACCTAAGAAGTTACAATTTAATACTGCGTTTTTAGCTAATTCTGGCGGTTTGGATTGTGATATCTATGGTAGTCCTGTTGGGCACAACAGGAGAAATATGTGTTTTCCTTCTGCTACGAGAAATCTTGCAAGAGGTGTCGTGGGATCATGGCGCCTAAGTAACAGTGGTAACGTGCATGAAAGTTTTTCAACCTCTCTATTGGAGGAATTTAAGGGAAACAGGATCAAGTGTTCTGAACTTGCTGAGATTGCTGGTCACATTATTGAGTTCAGGTAGCTACAACTTGTAATCATATTTTATGGTCATATGCTATCCGAATGTCTAGAGAATTTAAGTGGTTTAAAATTTCTGTGAGCAGCCTTGACCAGTATGGAAGCCAGTTCATTCAGCAGAAGCTTGAAACAGCCACAACAGAAGAGAAAAACATGATTTTCCAAGAAATCTTTCCTCAAGCTCTTTCTTTAACAACGGATGTGTTTGGGAATTATGTGATCCAAAAGGTGTGACATTTTAGCCTTCTGTCCTTCTAGATTCATAAAATGAACTCTCTCTCTCTCTCTCATCATAAATTTAACCAACAATTTTGTCTTCAGTTCTTTGAACATGGAATTGCAAGCCAAAGAAGAGAACTGGCCAACAAGCTCTTTGGGCACGTGCTGACACTTAGCCTTCAAATGTATGAATGTCGAGTGATCCAGAAGGTATTTTGATTCTTTCTGACCTATTTACTATTTTTTTTTTAAAATTCTCCAAAACACTTTGAAGAAAAGGTTTGGGAGGAAAAGGAAACAACAGAGGGATCCAAATCGGACCTAAATTTTCCAGTCCTTTCCATATCTAGAATTTTCCTTGCTGTCCTCATCTCCATATGGCCACCAGACTCCCATCTTTCTAATTAAGATGGTGGATTTCAGTACCATTTCCTCTTGATTTTATTTTGAAGGTTGTTAGTTATATATTTTAGTCTATGATTTAGAGATCTTCCATGTTTGCAAAATTTAAGTTATGTTACCCTCGAAAAGGTTTTGTTTCTTAATACCATGTAAATGAGATTAAAACATATTAGTCGGAATTAGTGCATGGAAGTTTCTAAGAATTAGATTTCTATTTCATTGGTTAAGGAAAGAAATTTCAAGTTGGATGGCATTAAGGTATGTGGAAAAAATTGTGTGAATTGATTCATTATAATTCTTTTCTACAGCGAATGCACATTCTTCCTGTCATATTGTGGTCATTTGAATAACAAAAATCATCACTTGAATCGACAGAAGCAGGTTCAATCACAATCGGTTTCTTCTGCTTTACCCTATTTCATAGCCGTTTGTAGAGTGGTTGGGTTGATCCTATTTGGTCTAAAGACTGATACGTATTTTTTTTATGAATAAAGTCATCAAGTTATTAAAAACATAGAACTATTACAAAGAGGCTAAGAGAGACGAGTAGGACAGGCACAGCCTAGAGTATCTGCTCCAAACAGAACAAAATAAACATGCAAAACTAAACTGAATAATTTTCTTTTTCATCCATTATTTTTGTAAGGCTTCCATTTAAAACCAATTGCTAATAAAAGCATAATGATAACACCTTTCGTGGAGTTACAAATTCTGTGACATTAAGGAGAATTTGTACACAAGTCTCCTCACACAACGGTCTCCTAAATCTAGGACAAACTAGTTGTACTCTTTGAAGGACCCCTGTCATGCTCTAATAGATATTATAGATGATTTAATAGGAGAGCTAAAATAAGTTGGTTGAACTTGATGTCAAATAGGGCTGAAAACAAGTTGGGTTGTGGTTCAGGTCGAACCAAATTAGGGTCTTTCATCAACCTAACCCAGCCCTACTCAAGTATGTTCGAACCTCAACCTGAACCTGATCCGACCAGATTGGTGTAGGGACTTCGGTTTGGTCAAGTTCGGGTCGAAAAACCAGGACACAAACCTAATTTGTGGCAGTTTATATCACTTAACTTCTTGTTGAGACAGTTTAGGTAAACTCTTACAACAAGGCTTCCTAGACTCTTTAACTCTGTAAGAGTTTACCATAGCTTTGAACAAATTAGGTGACTCAGATTGGCTCTAATTTGGATTTTTTTAATATCTGATATCTAGACCTTTAAATGTTGAAATTAGTGTAGAAAGCTCCCACTTTTAGCAAGGTCCACGAGGGAGTTCATTGGCGGATCAATATAGTTTTACTTAGAATATATGTCCTTTTTTTATTGAATATAATGGTGATAAATATTTGATAGGTTAATTTTGAATCTAGCATTGAATCAGAAAAAGATTTCGTGTTGCTTATATGCTTTGTGTGGACTCTGTTGTTTACTGATTTTAGTTGAAATTTAGCATTGAATCAGTATATATCTTGTAGAAAAGTTCAAATATTTTATCTATTACAGTCTGCTCCAAATTTATCTTTTTATCCTTATTGCGCTATTGGGCAGGGCACTAGTTTTGGTTGTTCTGTTCGGATAGCTCAAAGAGCTAGACACCCTGATGAGATAATTGGTTACTTATGGGTACCTCTATTTACGTGTACTGCTTTAATGAAATTGGCTCCCAATTTTAACGGTTGATTTTGTCTTTCATCTAGCAATTGTCCTCCAAAGAAGTTAGTTTTGGCATTTTACCAGAGTTCCCATATGTTTCTATTTGCGGACTGTAAGTTTTAGCTTGCCTCTTGGTAAATGTCCTCTATGCAATGTCAATTATTTATTAATGCATACCCTGGTTTACTTGGTTGTTCTAATTGCCTGCTATCTATTGTTGGATATCATACACTGATAACAAAAGATAGTTTTAGTGATTTTGTGTATACAATATTATTAATTTACTCATACAAGTAATGTTGCATATTGGAGTGTAACTACTAATACTGTTTTTCATGCCCATTACTGCAGAAGAAGTACTTGCTGCAATTGATTCAAAAAAGGTTGAGATTCTTCAGAGGTATCAATTCCATCGTGTCATTTAAAGAAACCACGTCCATAGCATCAAAATTTTTTCTAAATTTGAAACACCAAGTGTAGATGTCAGCTTACAGTAGCAGAGGTCTTTATACTCATAATTGTTTTTCGTTTTGGGAAATCTTTTATCAAGTATCCTCGTTCGCGGTATCCAAAGCATACATCCATGATAATATCAACTGCACACATTGGATCACAACACATGAACAACTAATAGTGTAACTGAATACATAGCAACTATACACATTTGTATATAGATTAGATATATCAGCTAAACACAGGGCAGCTGTACAGAGAAGATCACCAACATATCAATTGAACACATAGCAACTGCTCACATAATATTGCACATCATATCAGCTGAACACATAACAACTGTAGATGTAGGATTAACCATAATATCAGCTGAACATATAGCAGCTGTACATATAGGAGCACAAATACAATAACTCGGAAGCATAAACAATGAGTAATTAGAAGATAACAGTGACTAAACAATGACAAAAACTATGACTAGTCAGAAGATAGTAGTGACCATGGTATCAAATATCAGTCGACCAGGTTTAGGTCCAAACTGAAACTGAGTCAACTTGATATAAGTCTCAGCTAAGTTCTTGTTTGTAGGGGCACAACTTGGACCAGTTGAAACCGAGTTTACTCGGTTTTGGACTGGGGCAAGTCTTTGGCTAAACCTGATATTTAAATACTTGATTCCCAGCAATCTTTGGTTGGTAGATCAGATCACCTGTGATTATGCATGGTATTTTATTTTTGTGTTCAAGCCTGTTTAACCTTTTCTCTTCAGTCAAATATTACATGAATTCTTTTTATTTCAGGCGACACAGCCTGAAATAAAAAAAATTAGGCTGTGTTTGGGAGTATTATCAGTTTAATTGCTTAATATCATTAATATCTCAATTTAATTATTTAATATCATAAATATTTAATTACGTTATTTTTTTTATTTCAGGCGAAGCTTTTCAATTTGAAGCTCACCTCAAACGGATCACTAGGGGACGGGGATACTTGGCAAGAAAGGTGAAACACATTTTTTTTTTTTTAATTATAAAAATAGGTCATGGGGTCCTTAGATTGTTAACTCTCTTTCTTTCCTTCTTTTTTTTTGTTTGAATAAAAGGATTGAGCATGTAAAGTTTAAAATATTTGATTGATTTGAAAGGTTGGATCATAGGTTGAGATGCAATATTTTGTTTGAATAAAAGAATTGGGCATCTATTTTATTTATTAATGGCATTGAATGATTTGCATTTGAGTTGAATGGATGTGTTTAAATATGAGATTAATAGTTTTTTTTCTTTATATAATTTTTTTTAAAACATTAAAAAAAGCATTAAAAAATTGTATTAAAAAAAAACATAAAAAAATATTATTTTAAAAAAGTTTGCATAAAAAGTTTTTGACGTAATTTTTTTTTTAAAATATATTTATATTTTTTAAAAATTTACATAAAAAAAACCACTGCCCTAAACAGTTGTAAAAAAAGGAGTGATTTTTTTTTACCACTATACAAGACAGTTGTTGTTGAAGTTCATAAACCACTGTCTTGTATAGTGGTAAAAAAAAATCACTCCTTTTTTTACAATTGTTTAGGGCAATGATTTTTTTGGCTTTTTCACGTAGTGTGCACACCCTATGAGGAATGCGCAATCGCTAAATTCAGGTGGTCATGAAAATTAGAGACCAGGTCCAATAGGGGACCAATTGTGCTCCTGTGGGGGGGCATGCAATCTATTGTGCGTCCTATCTAGGGCGAGTAATCGGGGTCTTCAGCCAGTCTACGGGGGGTGGAGACCTAGTCCAAGTGGGACCAATTGCACGCATGTGTCCATGCGTGCAATCGAATTGTGCGCCTCTGTGAGGGAGCAAAATTCGGGATCTTTCTCGGGCTGAGTCTGGTTCGAGCTACGAAGCTATTGTTTCAGCCTGGGATTCAGCCATATACCATTATTTCAGTATATAGTCCCCGTGTCTAGGTTTTTAGGGTTTAAAGGCCTTCGGAGAGGGTGAGCCCCTGTTCGAAAGTTGTGGGCAAGGTCAAAGGTTGACCGAATGAGTTTGTGTACTCCGAGAGGGCAAAAACAGAGTGTCTAAAGATACATATCGATTTCGTCCGATATTTTGATCCATGGTAGGATTAGATCCAATTAGGGTTTCAAAAGTCTATATAAAGCATTGTAATATCTTATGAGAAATAGTTTTATGATGAATGAAAATTAATGTTGCTTTTGTGCATCTTGTGAAAGAATGAATCTTTTATAAAAAACTTGCGTTGAGTTTCGCTTTTGAGGAGTTATTCTTCTAAGCTATCGTTGGTGCGAAGCCGACAAGCCTCTTTGGAGCGATTCCAAAGATCTTCTACCTCTTTTCTTCTTATATTTTTATTTTATTTGAATATTGAGAACCCTAAATTCTTTCGTGCGAGATTTTATGCTATTTTAGAGTTAGCGCCTGTTCGTCTTGCATCAAATTGGTATCAAAGCAACTTCAAACCTAGGCACGTGAAGTTGGTTCCATCATGAGTAAAACATCAACTTTAGAAGCCCTTCTTGAGTTGTAAGATTAGATGGACAAGTACGCTCAAAGTTTTAATCGGATGTAGGAAACAATGAGTGGAAAGTTTGATGTGGTTGAAGAAACCTTATATGAAAAGTTCGGTGGAACAAGGAAGATTAAGTTAGTGGAGTCGAGGGTTATTGATTGTGTTCATGTAAACCCTATACCATCTTTTTTTATTTTTTGGATGAATTGTAAACTTTATACCATTGCCTCCTGTTATTTTTATTTTGTTTATTGGGAAGCAAGGTTAAGGGGCCCCAACCCCGTTTTATTAATAGAAAGGATTACAATCGAATGAAAATATTAAGCAAGTAACTCACCATGCCCATCTTCGAGAGGAAGTCCGCATACCCATTTGATTCCCTCCAAATGTGATTAAACTTGATCTTCTCGAGTAAAGTAGAAATTCTTTGTATGCTATTAGCGTGTTCCAATGTTTTCACGGTCCATTAACCACTGTTCTTGCAACCAATAGCCACAGATGAATCTGATTCAACAATGAGGTCTTCAATTTTTTCAGCTTTAGCTAATTCAACTCCTTTCAAGATAGCTTCTAATTCACAGCCCAGAATATCAGTTTTTTCAGCATTACCATAGATCCTAGCTATGATATCTCCTTTATGATCTTTCATAAGAGCACCAAAACCAACTTTGCAATCATTTATCGCCCCATGAACATTTAATGTAAACTGGCCTTGTCTGGGCGGATGCTATTGGCAGGTTCGTGGAGGATCTGCTTCCTTCGGTTTCAGGTGCCAGATACTAGGTAAGATTTCATCTCCACCTTCAAGATTCATACCATCGACCCTAACTGCCACGTTTGTAACAATTTCATGGAGAATCTTCTTGTTATGAGTTCACGTAATTTTAAAGATAAGCATATTTCTGTCGTGCCAAATAGTAGCACAAAATGCGTTGGATGTCAAAGCTCTTTTTCTATTCTTCCCAGAGAAATTATGCAAGCAAAGCTCCATCTCACTCTTCAGATAAATGCATCTCTCATTTCTCAAACCAAGCCTGGACTTGATGGTTCTCCAAATCCAGCTAGAAAAACCACATTGGAAGAATATGTGGTCTACATCCTCTGAATTAGACCAACACAAGACTAATCTTGACGGTATTATCAATCCCCTTTTATGGAGATTGTCCATAGTAAGAAGCTTGTTATTAATAGCAAGCCATGAGCAAAGAGCTTCTCTAGGGCTGTTGAAAGAATTCCAAATCAGTTCTTTCCAATCAACACTAAAAGTAGGCTGTTTTATCACCTTCTAGGCAGATTTTAAGGTAAAATTGCCATCTGTCGCTGGTTCCCAAACAAATCTGTCTTCTTAGACAATAGGAGGACTATGTACTTCTCGAATTTCTGCCCAAGCTTGCTCCATCTGCATAGTAGAAGAAACAGGTAGATTCCATGTTTGGTTTGCAATAACATCACAAACCTTAGCTCTCTCTCCAATCGTCGATTGGACAATAAGCCGTCACTACAAAAAGACTATTAGGGGCAGCCAAAACTGTCGCTATTAACTTAAAAACTCCTGCTAATACCCGCGTCGCTAATAGTCTTAATAGCCTTTAATAGTTTTTTTGTTAATAGCGGCAGTTTTTGGCCGCCGCTAATAGTCTTATTTTCTCTAGTGCGTCTATTGTATCTAGGTATCAATGCCTTACCATCAACCTAGGGGTCGAACCAGAAGCTAGTCTTCTCACCATCTCCAATAAGAATTCTCTAATTCTTAATTACAATGTCTCTAGCCTTCAAAATTCCTCTCCAAGCCCATGAACTATCACTTGGAAGTTGGCACGTCCATATGTTTCCATCACCAACATATTTTGCCTTGATAGGTTGAGGCCTCCTGTAATTCTTATTCCCAATCCCGTACCTGCAGCTACCCGAACCGAACCTATATCAACCGATCTTCTACCCAAACATGTGGTTAGCCCTACCGAGACCGTTGAAGATCCCGAGATTGTTGACGAGCAAGTATTTGCAATGAAGTCTATCTTGGTTATTTGTCCAAGCCGCATCTGATCGAGATTCCCAACATGGTGTTCTTGACCTCTGCAAGGAAGATCAATTTCGACCAAAGTTCGAGGTCGAACATTTTCAAAGTAGGGGGGAATGATGTGGAATTTCGATCCACATGTTCAAATCGTGGTCAGGTCAAATGAAGAAAGTGATGCAACATTCGTCGCATCCTTCCACTAGAACTGTTGATTTCTAAACATAAATGCCAGAACTCTACCTTTATTATTGATTCACACGAATACTAAGAGAAACAGGAAACAGAGATCTCCAAAAGACCTCAAAATATTTCAATATTCAATAATAATTAATTTTCGTCTAGCTTACAACCATTAAATCGAAAAATAGCAAAAACTATTATAGGTGGAAAGATCTTATCGCTAGAATCAAGTCAGAAGCGAAATGAATCGATTTTGATTTGTACAGCCCCAGGAATCGCAGAAGAGAATATTTCCCAAAGTAGCAAAACTGCTGTTTTCGGGCCCTAAACGAAGGAATTTGCCCTAAATGCGAAAATCAGAGAAAAGCAGTGACTTTTGACCGCTTTGACATTTCTGTTCTAGAATGGGCTTAGTGCAATTTTCGGACGTTTGGGTTCATGATTTCTACTAGTGCTTGGCCCAAATTTCTACCAACCACTACTATGTTAACCTTAAGTGGACCTACATCGATCTAGGGCCTCCATGTATTAGTCCGTTGTGATTTACACTGCATCATTCTCCCCAGGCTGAAGAGAATTCACCCTCGAATTCGTAGCCTCGTATTTCGAATTGTCACCATGATAAGGAACTAGATGTTTGACATTAAGGACATTAGACGTACGATAATTTCTCGAGAGTTTCAACTGGTAGGCATTGGGATTTATTTTCTCCACGATTTAGAGTGAACTAATCTTTCAAGCAGCTAGTTTTTTATACTCTCCCACCGAGAGTCGATCCTTAGTCAAGATGGCCCACACAAAATCCCCCACGTTAAATTCCAGAAGACGATGCTTTTTGTCCGCAGCTTGTTTATACTTGGCAATGGCTTCCAATAGGTTCTGCTCTGTAGTCTTATGCACTATCTAAATCTCACTAATCAAATCATCTGCCTTCTTGGGAACACACTTCAAGTCTGGAACAAGGGCCAAGTCTAGCGGCGACCTCGAGTTAGTGATATGGAAGGCAGAAAATAATCTAGTACTGCGATTGATCGAACGGTTGTAGGCGAACTCCGCCTGATATAGCTTCTAGTTCCATGATTTAAGATGATCCCCTACCAACTTGCGCAATAGATTGCCCAATGAGCGATTCACCACCTCGGTTTCACCATCAATCTGTGGGTGATGCGTGCTACTGAAATCTAACTTTGTGCTAGCAATGTGTCATACGCTCCTCCAGAAGTGGCTGAGGAACAGTGTATCTCAATCAGAGACTATGGACACGGGCAATCCATGAATCGAAAAACCTCCCGAAATATAGTTAAGCCACATTAATAACATTCGTAGTCTTCTTGCATGCTATAAAGTGCACCGTCTTCGAGAACCTGCCTACCGCCACAAAAATGGAGTCCTTCCCTCACCGTGTTCGAGGAAGTCCCAGGACGAAATCCATGCTCATGTGATCCCATGGCCGATTCGGTACAGGCAGAGGCATATAAAGACCTGCATTGGTCGCAGTTCCCTTAGAAACTTGGCAGATGCGACATCTTTCCTGAAACTTTGTGATCACCAGACGCTTGGTTGGCCAGATATAAGTACCCACCACGACATGCAAAGTTTTGTCACGTCCCATATGGCCCTCATCATGTATCTCCTTGATGATCTTCAAGCGGAGCCTAGACTCAGGAATGCATAAATTATTTCCTTTGAAAAGAAAACCGTTGTGTATCACATATTCAGATCTCATACTTGCTATCACATCACTCCAAATAGGCACAAAATAGGGGTTCGCAGATAAGAGGTCTTGAAAAGATTCCAAACCTAGTACCTTTGTGTGCATCGTAGTTTGAAAGGAAGTGAGCCTGCTAAGCGCATCTACCTCCTCTATTCAAATAACCATATTTATGCTTAATGACGAACATGAATGCTAATGATAGGCGGCCCATCCAATATGTTGACTAGACAGCTTGTCCTGATTATTAATGCGCTTCAAAGGATCATGATCCATGTACAGAACAAAGTCATGGTAGGACAAGTAAGATCACCAATGTCGCAGGGCTCGAACCACAGCATAAAACTCCACAACATAGGTGCTGTAATTTAATTTCACCCCATTCAACTTGGCACTAAAAAATGCAACAGATTTACCGTTCTGAACACTACTCCAATACCGACATTAGAAGCATCGAAGTGCAACTCGAACAGTTGAGAAAAATCTGACAATACAAGGACTAATGCCAAGGAAATGAACTGCTTGATTCTTTGAAGAGCTTCTATTGTTGCTTCGGCCCATGAAAAATTTCCTACTTTCATGCAATCCGAAACTGGTGCCATGATCGTGTTAAAGTTCGGGATGAATCGCCTATAAAAGGACACGAGGCCATGAAAATTGTGTACTTTAAACAGATTAGTAGGAATAGGTCATTGCTTGATGGCTTCCACCTTGGATTCATCTATTGAAAGGTCGTCCTTACCCACCACATAGCCCAGAAAGAGGACGCTATCCGTCATAAATGCACACTTGCTAGTAGTAGCAAATATTCTATTCCTGCGCAATACCAAAAGAACTTCTCGCAAGTGTTGCAAGTTTAAATCTGGGTTAGCACTGTAAATCAAAATATCATCAAAATAAACTACAAGAAATTTGCCAATGAAAGGATGAAAGGTTTGGTTCATCACTCGCATAAAAGTGCTCGGGGCATTGGAAAGTCCAAATGACATTACCATCTATTCGAACAAACCAACCCTCATGTGTTTTGAAGGCAGTTTTCCACTCATCTCCCTCTCGAATTATGATCTAGTGGTACCCGCTCTTCAAGTCAAGCTTACTAAAGAAAGTAGCTCCTCCCAACTGATCTAACAAGTTGTCCAACCCTAGGATAGGAAAGTGGTAGGGCATAATAATTTTGTTTATAGCCCTGCTATCGACACACATACGCCAAGACCCATCATTTTTTGGTGTAAGTAATGCCGGTATGGCATAAGGACTGAGGCTTTCCCTGCTGTTTAGGGCTCGAAACTAGCAGTTTTGCTAGTTTAGGAAATAATCTCTTCTGCGATTCCCTGGTGTTGGTGCGTGCTTTTTATGGGTTCCTTTCGGTCCCCGTTGAATCAGTGGCCCAATTATGTCCAAGTGGATTCTAGCGATGCGGCGTTTGGAATGATGGAGGTAAAGATTAAAAAAAAAAGATTTTCTAGGAAGACTCGTAGTTTGTTGCGATCACTAGCTGCAGATATTTAACGATGCTACAACACATTCATGATCACGCTTTAGAGCGGGTGTAGATTACTTCTTTACTGAATTACCCGCCTGCGAACGTCAACAGCTGTGACTCTTCTTATAATTTAGATCGTTTGATTTTCCTTTTCTTTTCCATTATTATTGTAGTTCTGATCAGTTTAGATTTCCCAATTCTATTGTGAGTTTAGTTGTGTAGGAATTTATTATAGTGAGTTAATTTAGTATTCTAATTCTATCAGGAGTTTAATTAATCTTAGTTTTCTAATCTTATTAGAATTCTAATTAATTTAGTGTCCTAATATTACTAAAAGTTCAATTGATATCAATCTCCTAATTGTACCAGTAATGCAAATGTATTAATTTTAATGAAACTTTAATTAAATCAAGCATGCTAATTATACTAAAATTTTTAGTAAAGCAAGTATACTAGTCCTACTATAATTCTAATTGAAATGGAGAACTAATTTTACTAGAACTCTAATCTAAGCAATGAATTAATTTTATTAAAATCTAATTAGAACAAATAAACTAATTATAATAAAAATCTAATTAAAACAAATAAACTAATTTTATTAAAATTCTGATTAAAGCAATGAATTAACTATACTAAGAATCTAACTAAAATAAAGGAACTGATTTGACTAGAATTATGATCAACACAATAAATTGACTATACTAAAGTCATGAGAAAATAACGAAACTATCTTTACTTAATTCTAATTAAAGCGATGAACTAACTCGACTAAAATTCTAAAAAAAGGGGTTTGGGGCCTGCTATGCTAAGGTGGATTGGCCTTGTTCTCGAGTACTCTCCGTAAGCTCCCTTGGGCAAATCGGGTGGCTGAGGTTAAAGCAAATTGGATTTTGGACTATAATATTATATTTTTGGCTTTTCGGAGTTGATTTTGGGATTATAATTATGGATTAAATTAAGAAACTAGAATTATAGAAACTAAATTAATATTTGGAATTTTTAAAAATATTAAACTAAGAAATTAAAACCAAAATTTAAAATTCTAGGACTGAATTCGGGTCCGAAATCAGAAAATCAAACTGTATGATTAAGGACTAGTTCTAGAATCTAAGAATTAGAACCAGAGATTAATGATAGGACTAAAAATTAAGATTTTAGAACAGAATTGAAGTCTATAGTCGGTGAATTAGGCCGTCAGATTAAGGACTGGTTCTAGAAACGGAGAATTAGAACAAGACATAAGAGATTACGGTCTAAAAAAAAAGGGTGCTACGGTTTAAAACTGAAAATGCGATATTAATAATTAAAACTAAGAGAATTCCAAAGTCTAAAACTAAGATTTTTACCTACGACTAGGCTGCAGAGAGAAATCTCAAAGATTCGAAGTTTGAATCTCGAAATCATGACTATGTTCCTCTATGTGTTCATTCTCGGAGTTCTCTGGTTTTGAAATCCCAAAAAAAATCCGTTCTCCCTCGAAATTGCCAGCCTTTCTCATTCATGTTGTGTTGTGGGTCAAATTAAAAAAATCTTTTATAGGTTTTTCTCCAATTAAATGCCCTGTTTCAGGCGTTTAATCGAATTACGCGCTACTCTCCCGGTGCTTAATCGCTTTGAGTCGGTCACTGACTCAATGAGCGATTAGCTGGCTTGCTCAGCGAGTTTTCTAGTTCTAATCACATTAGAACTAATTATGCGCCAATTATGGGGTGCGCAATCTGATTAAGCACATCTTTCGAAGCGTTTATGTGACAACCCAGATTTTTCCAACTAGAAATTCCTGAGACATTTTTTTTTTTCTAACTTATACGAAAACCAAATGGGAAAACCCGGACCGCCAGATCGTAGGTCACAATCTGTTACAGAAAATTTTGGTACACCAAAGCGAAAACATGAACTCCAGATCTAAAACACAAAGAGCAGTAATTAAAATAAGAATACTAGTGCATAAAAGAATTACAAGAACTAAACCTACCAAACCTCAAATACAGATCTACGATCTCGAAATCTTACTACTCCTCAAGTCCTCAACCACAATTCCTGTATCTTGATAACTGCTAAACCTTCGACCTATAGTCGAAGGGTGAGCTGCATCTAAGCTTAACAGAGGAAAGACAACATAAAATCATATCTTACCATCGAAATCGTAGAAATTAAACAAAGAGTAAAACCATCAAAATTAGAGTTCCACAGCCTTAATCATTCCTTCATTTAAAATCAGATTATCAAAGCATTCGTCACAACCTCTATTTCGGAACTTAACCTTAAACATTTAACTTTATCACAAATTCCCATCCAACAGTACACATATCGAAAAGCCTCATAAACGATCAACCTTAATCAAGTATATCAAAGATTTCACACATATTTGCAAACCATGTCAAATTTGCAAACACACACAGCATAAGGGATGCAAAGATGTTCCAAGGGTTCTAAAGGTGTTCATAGTTTCAAAAGTGTCCAATGATTCTAAGGGGGCCAAGGGATGCAATGCGTGTACGGATAGGCCGTCGTACAAGCCCAATGGATGCAATGCAACGTATGTATGAATGCTCGCACGAATAGGCCGCCGTGCCGGCCCAAGGGATGCAATGCACATATGAATGAGTGTACGGATAGGCCACTGTACCGGCACAAAGGATGCAATGCACATATGATGATTCTAAGCGTTATCGTGTCAATCACAGTTCCAAGGGTCACAAGTTGACATTCCAAAGTGTCAGAATGAAACACAAGTATCACAACCATCTCAAGTTCTTACTTTCAAAACACGAATCAAACTTACACAATATCAAAGGTTATCTAAAATCGAACACTATCACATACATATTCACACTTCAAGATCTCATGAGTTTATTCTACATTATAACATTTTCAAACTAATAGTCCAACCACAATTTACTACTCTACTAATCCAACGACAATTAACTCATCACATTCATTCAATCTAAGCTTATGAATCAATTCAAACATATAAATTTAGGTTGAATTTCCCCTACCTTAACCTCGAAGCTGCGCGAACCCAAGCGAAGTTCTATCTATGTCCTTCTACCCTCATTCTACATTATAAATATGTAATATATCAAAGACTACTCTAGTTGCTAGAAACTTAGACATCTTTAAATGTTTCCTCAAATTGAGGTGGACACGGCAAGTTCTTGCTAATCAGAAATTTGATATAACTTCCCATAAACTTTTGACCTTTAAAAATTTGAATTCATGAGTTGGTCAAAACATAAAAGTTGTAGAGCTCAGTGTCATCTTTCTAACACAATAAGAATCACATCAATCGGAGGTCCTTACAAAATGTTACGGCCAAAATACCGAGACTATATCGGTACCTTAGTCAAAACGCGCCAACTTAGAACTTGACGTAAGGTCCCTCCAAATTTTGACCTTTAAAAAGTTTGATTCATTAATTTTCATATTTATGAAAGTTATAGGTCTCATTGTTTTTTTCCAACACCTTAAGAACCATATAATTCTGAGTTCAGGATACAAAGTTATGGCTAAAACACCGAAGCACTGTCGGCACGCTCAGTCAATTTCGATCGATCGAATTTCATTTCGATCGATCAAATTTCCTTCGATTGATTGAGTTTCCTTTCGATCGATCAAATTTCTTTTTGATCAATTGAATTTTTATTTCGATTGATCGAAATTTTGTAGGAATCGTATTTCACCTTCTTAAGTCCATTTCGATCGATCGAATCCAATTTCGATCGATCGAAATAGACAGATTTCACAGATCCCTTACTTTTTCTTGTCAAAAATCTAATTTTTCTCAAATTTAACATCTTTCACATCCTTTAATCCATCATTTTTAAATTAAATCAAAACTAAAACATCACACACTTTAAAGATTTACAAAACATTTCCTCAAAACGATCGATTAACCCATAGATTAGATCCTCTTCTCCATTTCACAAAAAGGGTTTCCAAAACTCAAACCGAGGATCTCCGAGCTCCACGATCACAACCAGTCACTCAAAATCTTCGGTGATCCCTCCACACACATCACACGCAAAACCTAGCTACGATTGCGGCACAAAAAGAATGATCGCACAAAGGAAGGGTTTCCAAAAACCCCCAAACGGCTCAAAACATTTAAAGAATGGACAAACGTCGAAAACGGCGACGATCCCTCCCCTTACACGATCTTACAAACCCTTTTCACGTAAAACCAAAGGTCGGTGCAAGCAAATCTGACAAACTTTTCTCCTTCTCTTCCTCTTTCTCTCTTCTAAAGCCCTAACCCAAACCCTTTTTACAACCGGGTGCTTCAAAGAGGGCTTTGCCTTCTTTTTATTACTTAAAGGGCTTGTTCCCTTGTTAAACACATACACCCATTTGGGTGTTATTTCTTAATCACATAAGGTGTTTGGCTCCGGTGTGAAGCACCTACACATTTCACTTGTATGTCCTACTTCTTATCCAAAGACTTAGGTTTGGTGTTAAGCCAATATGCCGTACCTCGGTGTATGCCATCACATCAACTGGTCACTTATCATACTTTAAATCTCTTCTTTCTTATCCACCACAAGTTAACTGAACTCACACACTAATATTTTATTATTTTATCCTACTTAGCGTGTGACCCGTCAGGCACGCACATCGAGATATACTATTCAAAGGGCCTAATTTTAGGGATGTTACATTCTTCCCACCTTATAAAATTTTCATCCTCGAGAATTGCCATAAGTAGTGATCATGCAAATCAAACATAATCATACACCAATTGGAAGATGTCCATATCACGATCTAAAAATCTCTCAAGAAATAGTTCCAATACTCACATCCTACATGAATACACGTATACATCTCCACGAGTAATATTCACATCCACACATACACACATCCGTAGCCTACACATCTACATACATACCTGTATAAAATCTATACATTTTCACATTGTTGAGAACCCACGCAGCACAAATCTACTTAAGAGGGTATAATTTTCATTCTACAATGACCCAAAGTCCTTCACACTCCATTTCGAATTATCTAAAACCGATGATATTTAAAATTTTTAACCATCCACCTATTTACGTGTTAGTTCAAAACCATATACCCCTAAAATTTACCCTTTTCCAAAATGATAATCATCCAACATTTGAAATATCCAATTTAGTTTTCTTCAATTATCCCAAACTCAATCCAAGGTTCGTAGCTATCTCTCGGCACTACCCATCTGGGTATCCTCTTTAAGATTCAACGTCCTCTATTCCAGGGTTATCATAATCTCCTCACCTTAAAGGAATTTTCGTCCTCAAAAATGCAGGGAAGGTAATCTGAGTAACCACTCAATTATCAATAATGTATGAAAATATTCGTAACTTACAAAACCTCAATTCACACGCACTTATTCCCCTTGTAGTCCACACATCGATCCAGGTCACTTGACACAATCACACACTCACTGTCATAGTCAAATCAGCTACGCCCTTAATTAGCATTGTAATATCTCGAAAAATCATGTTAAATAGTGACCTCAGGATCCGTGCCCGATTGGTCGCAGGTTTGACCAATTAGGAGTTCAATGGTTGACATAGAGTGTGATGAACGGATGAGATGTGATGGTTTGAGTGATTGTGTGGTGTGTGATGTGAATGTGAAGTCGCATACACTTACAGCGGTGTATGTGCTCAACACACAAGGAAGGGGAGAGATAAAAGGGTTTAATAACCCTAAAATCTGTATTTTGGTTGTTGAAGGAGAGTAAAGAAGAAAGAGAGAGAGAAAAGTAAAGAGAGGAGTTATTGCAACTGATTGGAAGGGGGATTCAAGCGATAAAAGCCGGATTCGACACGGTTTGGATCCGTTAGAGCCAAAGCTGGAACCCTAGCCTTTCCAACCACTAGATCTAATCAAATTGAGATTTGATTGAGTTAAATTTCTTGTGAATTAAATGCATAAGATATGGGAGGTTAATCGTAGTTAGAATGGTGTAAAATGTAGGGTAAAAAGGCTTAGAAAAAGAAGGAAAATAAATGGAGAAAGATTTGGAAGAACAGCCAGAAGGGGGCAAAATCTGGCAATTTCGATTAATCGAAATTGGGTTTCGATTAATCGAAATTGGCCAAGAAATTGAAAAGTCAGAGGACCCCGATTTCGATTAATCGAATTGGGTTTCGATTAATCGACTTTGGTTTTCGATTAATCGAATTGAGAATCGATTAATCGACTGGGAGCCTACAGTGGACTCTAGTGAAGAAAAGAAATGGGCTTGATGAAATCGACTAATCAAAATGAAGATTTGATTAATCGATTTGTAATTTCGATTAATCGAATTGGGATAGATTAATTGATTTTGGAAACTCGATTACTCGAATTGAGAATCGACTTGATAGAGCTGAGAATTTCGATTAATCGAATGGGAATCTCGATTAATCGATTTGAGAATCGATTAATCGATATTGACTTTCGATTAATCGATTTTGGAAATCGATTAATTGAATCAGATTCGATTAATCGATTTTGGAAATCGATTAATCGACTGGGCTAATTGATGTTGACTTCTGAGTTTGACTTTAAGATCTTTGGGGGGTCTTGGACCTCCTTTATTGCATCCTTAGTGATGTGTTTCACATGTTATGTGGTACCATAGGTGGTACGTGTGAGCAAGTGCACAAGAAGCCACGTGGGACCTGGATGCGTGATCAAACGAAGACTTGAGGTAGGGAACTCCTTGAACATGTACCTTATTTTGCAAGAGCATGTATGTAGTGATATAGATTTAAATTCAAATGTTTTATTGCTTACAGAGTTTGTGAAGAAGTGTGTGTATGTGACATCAATAAAAGTAATCATAATGAGCCATCCCCAGGAGATGAAGAAGTAAAGAGATAAGAGCATCAGGTGTGATACAAGTGAATGGATACATCCCAGGGATACATCAAAGATTGAATCATGTTTGATAGGGCCTAACTGATATAAGATAGTACATTTACACGGTGAATAACTATATGTAAGGCACCGATATTTTTGTTATTTGAGGTTTGATAGGGTACCCCACCGACGTGGCGGGATATCCACGACTGACACGGCAGGATATCCGTGACCGATACGGCGGTGAAACCGTAGGCCAGTGCGGAGGCTTATCCGTACACAGTAAGCACACCCCAGGGGTGTTGATTGAGACAAGTGAAACCCCGCCACCAATCCCCAGGTGAAAGGGGGCTTGGGTACTATTTGTATTCCCAGGGAATACGTTAAAACTATCTATATAGATGACGATGATGGATATCTCATCGGGGCTCGATGCTATATTGCTCGGGGATTACTTAAGTTGAAAGTTTAAGTTTTGCTTTAGGCCTTTTCAGCATCATTCATGAACAAATAAAAGACATGAGTAAACTTCCAGTAAAATGTGACGTTTTTAACTGTTTTCATCAGTAACCGCATAGACACATCATGCATGGCATATCATGGAATATATGTGAGTAATAATTTATATGTTCAATTGTGTTTTGTTCCCTATTGAGCTAGGATGTAGCTCACCCTATAGACTATATGTCGCAGGTCCACTACTAGCAGCTGCCAAGGCTTCAGGAGACGCTGACCCCAGTGAGTCGGACCTTGCGGCCGGTGACGAGTTGGAGCCACTTCCTGAGGACTTCTTCTAGAGGACTCCGTTGTGCCGCTTTGAGGGTTTTTGGAGAGATTTTGTACGGCTTGGTATGTCAAGCCTTGTTTGATTAAACAATGTATATGTATAAATTCATGATTTTTCTTTTGGGCGAACCATCTATGATGATTAGCTATCATCGATGGTTCAGATCGGTTCTCCATTCATGCAGAGGCGTGAGGGTAGAACTGTCTTTTGAGAAATGCTTATATAGCGATTTAATTCTGCAGTTTCATTTACTATTTCAATTATGTGCTTGATATACCAATGTTCCATGCTTAGCTAAGGGGCACGGGTCAAGATGATCGTGCTGATGGTACGGGTTTCGGGGTGCCGAAATCCAGGCTGTCACAGTTGGTATCAAAGCTATTTCTTTTAGCAATTCTGACAATTGTTCTTTTGGTCAGAACATAGGGGCTTCTACTAACGAAACTTTAGTTTCAAATGCTGCCGCAAATGTCATCTAGGGGAAGAGGCCGACCAAGGGGAGGCCAACAGAGGAGTCTACGTAGTGGAGATGATTACATCTCTCCTACTAATAGAGTGCCTTTAGGAGGTACTGAGGCCCCAGGGGGCAGTAGTAGTAGACAACATGATGAAGAGGATCGAGATCGTCAGGATCAAGATCTAAGAGAATAAGAGAGGGTGAGAGAGAGACAAGAAGATAGAGAGGAGCGACAAAGGATGATGCATACTATGGAGACTATGGCAGCTACCATGGCACAACAAGCTGCATCCTTTGCAGCTCATGCATCAAGAGAACAGCAGCCACCTACACCACCTGTAGGACCTGCGCTACCTGTGCCCTCATCCTTTACATAGTTTAGGAGGATGAGACCTCCTTCATTTTCTGGGCAGGCAGACACAATGGCCGCTGAGAACTGGCTTATGGAGATGGAGAAAGTCTTTAGCGTGCCGACATGCACGGAAGATGAGAGTGTGAGATGGGCAGCTTATATGTTGGACGGGGAGGTTGGGCCTTGGTGGAAGTCTGTGATACGGACTAGGGCTCAGGAGACCCCAAAGTTACCTTGGACGTGGGAGGAGTTTGTTGAGGAGTTCAACAAACAATATTTTCTGGAAGTGGTGAGAAATCAGCTTGAGATATAATTTCTACAGTTAGCACAAGGGAGAATGACAGTGAGAGAATATGGGGTGGAGTTTCTACGACTTGCCCATTTTGCTCCGGATTACGTCGCTACCGACGTGATGAAATTCAAGAGGTTTCAGCAAGGTTTGAAGCCTGAGGTTAGGGGAGGCGTAGCTCCATTTCAGTTAAGGACCTATGAAGAGGTCATGAGTAAGGCGTTGGTTGTAGAAGAGGAGAACAATAATAGATATAGACAGAGGGAGCAGCAGAGAGGAGGAAATGAACAAGGAAGGACGGGGACCTATGAACCGGTGAATAAAAAGCCGAGGTTTGTGGCCCAAAATCAGAGACCACAGTTTCAGGGAGGTTTTGAAAGGCCGACGCAGCAACAACACCAACAGAGGTTTCCATTACTCGCGTCGGGGAGACCTTTACGATATGAGAGCCTTGCCATGTCTACTGGCGCCACTATCACACAGGGTTCTCGTACTGTTTCTTCCACACCTCGGGAGACTTGCGCAAAGTGTGGCAAGCCTCATAGAACAGTGGATTGCAGAGCGGGGACTAGGGGTTGTTTCCGATGTGGCAAGGTGGGCCACCTGATCAAGGATTGCCCCGAGACGGATAAAAGAAAGACGGTTTCAGGTTGCACCGACCCATTCAAGCAAGGAAGGCGATCGTTCGGGGAGAGCCTATGTCGATCCTGCTTTCAGAAGCGAGAGCGTGCATGATGTCATCCAAGGTGAGACTCTTTTAAATTAAAGAAAATTCTGTTTCATTAAAATTTTAGATAGAGAAGGTGCATGCATTAGGATTTGTATAGATTCTTTTTCTCAATACTAAATTTATATGTGAATTAGGGGTGTAAATTGATGTGTAAATTATTATATGTATGTATGTATACTATAGGTACTTTAACTATATATGAAAAAGGATGCTTCGTTGGATATGACGCTAGAGTGTTGATAGACCTAGGGTCTACCCACTCATTTGTCACTCCACGTTTCGCCAAGAAGATGAAGATTGTTCCAGAGGAGTTGGACTTCGTCCTATTTGTGTCTATTCCGACTGGAGAGTTAGTGGACACGGAGTTAGCTTGCAAATCCATCATTGTAGCAGTTCGAGACCTAGAGGTGCATGAATTGGAAGCGAAGTTGATACTGTTAGACATGCAAGGGTTTGATGTGATCCTTGGCATGGACTGGTTGGCGCAGCACTGTGCAACCGTCGATTGCAAGAACAAGGTAGTCATTTTCAGACCCAACACAAGAAGATCATTTCGGTTTCAAGGAGTGAGGTCGTCATCTGTGCCACTGATCTCAGCAGTAAGGGCCGAGAAAATGATCAGAAAGGGTTGCAGTGGATACTTGGCTTTCTTAAAGGAGGACAAGGAAGAAAAGAATGTCATTTCTGAGATAACAGTTGTGCGAGACTTCACCGACGTGTTTCCAGAAGAATTGCCTGGATTACCTCTAGAGAGAGAAGTAGAATTCACCATCGACTTAGCACCAGGAACGGAGCCTATTTCAAAAGCGCCATATCGAATGGCTCCTGCTGAGTTAAAGGAGTTGAAGGAACAACTACAAGAGCTTATGGACAAGGGGTTTGTTAGACCGAGTGTCTCTCCATGGGGAGCACCGATCTTTTTTGTCAAGAAGAAAGATGGGTCAATGCGGCTTTGCATTGACTATCGATAATTAAACGAACTCACTGTGAAGAACCGCTACCCTTTGCCTAGAATTGACGATCTGTTCGATCAACTGCAAGGAGCAAGGTATTTTTCCAAGATCGATCTGAGATCTGGATACCATAAGTTGCGAGTCAAGGCAGAGGACATCCAGAAGACAGCTTTCAGGACACGGTATGGACACTGAATTCCTTGTGATGCCGTTTGGGTTGACGAATGCTCCTGCGTCGGTTATGGATCTGATGAACCGACTGTTTAAACCACACTTGGACTCCTGCGTCGTAGTGTTCATTGATGATATATTGATATACTCTAAATCCAAGACGGAACACGAAGAACACTTGAGGATTGCCCTACAGACGTTACGTGAACACCAATTGTATACCAAACTTAGCAAATGTGAATTTTGGTTGGAAGAGGTTAGCTTTTTGGGACATGTCGTCTCAAAGCATGGTGTCACTGTAGATCCAACAAAGATAGAAGCAGTGGTTAAATGGGAGCAACCAAAGATAGTGATCGATGTCCGAAGTTTTCTGGGCTTAGCAGGCTATTATCGACGTTTCATCGAGGGGTTTTCAAAGATATCGGGACCTCTCACAAAGCTGACACGAAAGGATTCAAGATTTGAGTGGAGTGAGGCATGCGAGAAGAGTTTTCAAGAACTCAAGATGAGACTCACTTCGCCCAAAGGTTAGCTATTCCTTCAAAAAGGAGGATACGCTGTACAAATGACGCCATACAATGGCCTTTGGGTTGTGTACTCAACCAACACAAGAAGGTGATAGCTACGGATCAAGACACCGAAAGAACACGAGAAAAATTATCCGACTCATGACTTGGAGCTAGCAGTCCATTTTTACGTCAAGATCCGGAGACATTACTTGTATGGAGAGACTTTGAAATTTTCACCGATCATAAGAGCCTCCGATATCTGCTTACACGTAAAGAGCTCAACATGAGACAACAGATGGATGGAATTTCAAGGATTATGATTGTTCCATACAATACCATCCTGCAAGGCGAATGTAGTAGCCGCATTGAGTCAAAGGTTCAAATTTCGCTTAGCTTGTTTGATTTTGGGTATGCAATCATGGAAATTATTGGAAGACACGGCACTCTCGATCACGAACATTGAGTCAAAAGCTACCGGATCCTTTTTGGCTAACATATCGGTAATGCCAGTGATATTTGAGCATATCCACGATCTACAGATGAAAGATCCGGCATTAACAAAGATTCATCAAGACGTGAGTGAAGGCATCAGGTCGGACTTCTCAGTTAAAGAAGATGGTTCTTTATTGTTTAAGGGCTGTCTATGCATTCCGGACAATGCCGATCTAAGACGAACCATTCTTGATGAAGCCCATAAGTCAAATTATGCTATCCACCCTGGTAGCACCAAAATGTACCAAGACTTGAAAAAGAACTACTAGTGGAGAGGTCTGAAGCAAGACGTGGCCGAAAACGTGTCACGGTGTTTGACTTGTCAGCAAGTGAAGATTGATCATAGACATCCTGCTGGACTAATGCAGCCTTTACCAATCCCAGAATGGAAGTGGGAATCGATCTCAATGGATTTCATTGTCGGATTGCCCCGTACTGCCAAGAGACACAATGCCATTTGGGTCATCATGGA
This sequence comes from Chloranthus sessilifolius, assembly GCA_021018995.1. Lineage (NCBI taxonomy): Eukaryota > Viridiplantae > Streptophyta > Magnoliopsida > Chloranthales > Chloranthaceae > Chloranthus > Chloranthus sessilifolius. Next base: position 16,625,608 of record CM037594.1, read on the forward strand.
CCGATTGACCAAATCAACACACTTTTTGCCGTACAATACGATGTATACGGCAAGAAGACTGGTAGACTTATACATGAAGGAGATCGTAAGGTTACACGGGATCCCAAGCAGCATAGTTTCAGATCGTGATCCACTATATACGTCCAAGTTTTGGAAGAAATTTCAAGAAGGAATGGGAACACGACTAGACTTTAGTTCAGCTTTCCATCCTCAAACAGATGGGCAGACATAGCGAGTGAACCAAGTGATAGAAGACATGCTCAGAGCGTGCATGCTAGATATGCAAGGATACTGGGATGAGTATCTACCGTTGCTCGAATTCGCATACAACAACAGTTTCCAAATGAGCATTGGCATGGCACCGTATGAAGCTCTGTATGGATGACGATGCAAATCACCCCTCAATTGGGAAGAAACAGGTGAGAAATTTGTTTTAGGGCCAAAACTACTTGAAGACAACGCCACCGTCGTTCGAATAATCAGAGAAAGGCTGAAGTCAGCACTGAGTAGACAGAAAAGTTACGCCAACATGAAGCGGACTAGTGTCGACTATAAAGTGGGTGGGCACGTGTTTGTGAAAGTGTCACCTATGAAAGGCGTAATGAGATTTGGCAAGAGAGGGAAGTTAAGCCCACGTTATGTTGGACCATTTGAAATTTTGGGACGCGTAGGTGAAGTTGCGTATCGCATTGGCTTACCACCGCTGTTTGATCGGGTACATAACGTTTTCCACATATCGATGCTCAGAAAGTATGTGAACGATCCATCTCATGTGTTAGGGAAACAACCTATGGAGATGTGTGAGGACATGAGTATGATAGAGGAACCAGTGGAAATCTTGGATCGAAAGGAACAAGTACTGCGCACTAAAGTGATTCCCTTAGTGCTTGTTCGGTGGAACAATCATCCAAAGGAAGAGGCTACTTGGGAACGAGAGGTCGATGTGAAAGAACAATATCCAACGACGTGAGAATCCAATGTAAACCACAAGCATGTTTGTGAATTTTCACAACACTTGTAAATCAATGGAAGTCTTGATCAAAGTATGATTTAACGAACAGATTTCGTATGCACATGACCAAGTGTATGTGTTGTTATGGAACTAAGAGCCACTTGATGTCATAAACTACCAAAAGTAATCAAAGAACCAAAGAACTTGAAAATCTGCAAAAATTGGGCAAAACCGATTAATCGAATTTCAAATCGATTAATCGATTTGGAATTTCGATTAATCGATTTTGTTCGATTAGTCGACTGGCATGTGCCAGTGACTGGAAATTTGGATAAGAGTTAGGACAGACACAGAATGCAATTTCGATTGATCGATTTATAATTTCGATTAATCGATTTGGGATCGATTAATCGATTTTGGGAATTCGATTAATCGAATTGGGAATTCAATTAATCAAACTACATGTTCGATTAATCGAACAAACTGGGAATGTTGGAAGAATTTAGAGGGAATTTCTGAAGTTTTCGATTAATCGAGCAGATTTCGATTACTCGATTTGTAATTTCGATTAATCGAACTGGAAGTTCGATTAATCGAATGACTTAAAGGAACTATGAAAATTCTAAGTCGGAGAAACGATTAATCGATTAATCGATTAATCAAACTACATGTTCGATTAATCGAACAAACTGGGAATGTTGGAAGAATTTAGAGGGAATTTCTGAAGTTTTCGATTAATCGAGCAGATTTCGATTACTCGATTTGTAATTTCGATTAATCGAACTGGAAGTTCGATTAATCTAATGACTTAAAGGAACTATGAAAATTCTAAGTCGGAGAAACGATTTCGATTAATCGAAGTAGAATTCGATTAATCGGTTTGAAATTTCGATTAATCGAACCATAGTTCGACTAATCGAATAACTTAAAGAATCCTAAAATTTTTAGAAGGGAGTGCACGATTTCGATTAATCGAAGTGAATTTCGATTAATCGATTTTGAAATTTCAATTAATCGAAATGTATTTCGATTAATCGACTGGCTCGCGCCAGTGAGCTCTAAAATTTAAAATTTTAAACGGATACGATTTCGATTAATCGAAATGTTTTCGATTAATCGATTTTGACTTTTGATTGATCGATTTGGGAAATCGATTAATCGATTTTGCACGGCTTAACCTAGTTTTGAATCTCGATTAATCGATTCTGGATTTCGATTTATCAAGCCGAGGCCTATATATTGAAATTTTGGGGATTTCCTTCCCCATTCGAATCATTTCAGCTTCAGATTTTAGGGCTTTTTATCTCCTTCTTCTCCGACCATCCGGCGCCCTAGGGTTTCTTTTTCCGTTGGTTTTTGGCTCGTATTCACATCGCAATCGCCTCCAAAATTCATAATCTTTTTCAATTTGAGCTAGCTAAACCCTAGATTTTTGTCATTTCACCTAAAATGCCGCCTAAGATGCGGTTGTCTTCGAAGAAGGCAACCTCCAAGCTACCGGTCCGGCGTAAGAACGCCGCACCACCACCACCTACCCCATCGCCGGTGAGGACTCCATCACCGTCGGCATCGGAGACCACCTCCGGTTCGACGAGTGCATCTTCGCACGAGTCTTCCCGCGAGTCCACGCCCATGCCCCCACCACCCACTAACGTGGTGCAACCTAATGAATGGTGGGCCGCAAAGACTTTTGAGGTCGAGTACCTCATCGACCCTACCCTTTTCACAAATCCCGATGTGCCGGGTGAGACCCAATGGGCTCGAACTTACCTTAACAATGCCGGTCTCGGTAACCTTCTCAAACCAATCCGGGGTTCCTATTACCCTAGATTGGTGAGACTATTTTACCAGGGACTTGTGGACGGCCCGACGGACGATGTGATCAAGACCACCATCGAGGGTCGAGATTACATGATCACATGTCACCACGTCCATGAGGTGCTTGAGTGCTACCTCGACTTTACCCCTGAGACCACCCTATTCCCACCCTTTGAGGAGGACCCTCGATTCGAGGAGGTCATGACCCGCATGACCAACGACAAAAAGGGGTCGGGATCCTCCATAAAGAGGGTTGACCTTCCCCACTATATGTGGATGCTTGATTCGGTGATCAAGTTCAACCTCTACCCTATGCGCCACGATACCGAGCGCGTGGACCGAGTGCAACACGCACTCTATGCGGCCTTCTGTGGCCGGTGGTTCGATGCCACCATGATCATCCTTGAGGGGATGAGGTACATCAAGGGCAAACTGATGAAGGGCAACCTCCGGCCTAAGGAGAAGATGCCCTACGCTCGCCTCATCTCGAGCATGTTGGAGTGCTACTCCAACGATCCCTCCTACACTATCTCACCTCACGAGGTGAGGGCTAAGGATTGCGTGAAGACGTTCTCCAAGTCTTCATGGACCCATAGCTACAACCTGCTCAAGCGAACCCTACCGGCTCCGGGTCCCACTCCAGCAGCAGCAGCAGTAGCACCACCACCACCCCCACCACCACAGCAGGAGCCACCCGTGGGTGGGGCACACCCAGCCGAGCCTTCAGTGGAGAGGGCCACCTCTCATACTACGGCCTCACCGACACCGCCAACTCACTCCGTGCCCTCTACACCCACCTCATCATACCACCGGCGCGCCGCTCCATCCGGTCCTACCATCGAGGACGTGTTGGCTCGCATGGAGGCCAACAACAAGCGGATGAACCGGAGGATGGACTTCTTGATGTTCCACACCCTCCGCTACATCTACCCGACGGACTACCATCCCTATCTCGCTCAGGAGGAGGAGTGGACTACGGAACGGACCGCCTTCCACAGAGGTCCCGTTTTCCATCCCACCATCGCCACCAGCCGACGACCTTCCACATCTCGTCCGCTCACGACAGAGACGCTCCGCACTGCGCGCTACCTCCGCCTACTCACCGACGGTCTCCACCACGCAGCCACACACCGGCCCGGACCCACCACCCCTGTAGCACCACCTGGCGAGGGATGCGAGTCTTGTATTTATTTTTATATTTTGATTATATACCTGTAGATTTGTTTTTGTACGCCAACTTATCTGGCGTTGTAAAAAGTTTCAATTATAAATACAAAGTAAAATTTTTGTGTAAATTGCTCCAATTCGTCAAATTTAAATTCTATGCTGGTATTTGTAACTATCTGAATGCGTTTGAGTCTACTCGACCACCTCACCTGCGAGTGTGGGGGGGGGAGAGACCCCGACAGACGCACTTTGGGTTATTTTCGAGGACGAAAATTCCCAAAGTGGGGAGGATGTAATATCCTAAAAAATCACGTTAAATAGTGACCTCGGGATATGTGCTCGATTGGTCGCAGGTTTAACCAATTAGGAGTTCAATGGTTGACATAGAGTGTGATGAACGGATGAGATGTGATGGTTTGAGTGATTGTGTGGTGTGTGATGTGAATGTGAAGTCGCATACACTTACAGCGGTGTATGTGCTCAACACACAAGGAAGGGGAGAGATAAAAGGGTTTAATAACCCTAAAATCTGTATTTTGGTTGTTGAAGGAGAGTAAAGAAGAGAGAGAGAGAAAAAAAAGTAAAGAGAGGAGTTATTGTAACTGATTGGAAGGGGGATTCAAGCGATAAAAGCCGGATTCGACACGGTTTGGATCCGTTAGAGCCAAAGCTGGAACCCTAGCCTTTCCAACCACTAGATCTAATCAAATTGAGATTTGATTGAGGTAAATTTCTTGTGAATTAAATGCATAAGATATGGGAGGTTAATCGTAGTTAGAATGGTGTAAAATGTAGGGTAAAAAGGCTTAGAAAAAGAAGGAAAATAAATGGAGAAAGATTTGGAAGAACAGTTGGCAAAATCTGGCAATTTCGATTAATCAAAATTGGGTTTCGATTAATCGAAATTGGCCGAGAAGTTGAAAAGTCAGAGGACCCCGATTTCGATTAATCGAATTGGGTTTTGATTAATCGACTTTGGTTTTCGATTAATCGAATTGAGAATCGATTAATCGACTGGGAGCCTACAGTGGACTCTAGTGAAGAAAAGAAATGGGCTTGATGAAATCGACTAATCGAAATGAAGATTCGATTAATCGATTTGTAATTTTGATTAATCGATTTGGGATCGATTAATCGATTTTGGAAACTGATTACTCGAATTGAGAATCGACTTGATAGAGCAGAGAATTTCGATTAATCGAATGGGAATCTCGATTAATCGATTTGAGAATCGATTAATCGATATTGACTTTCGATTAATCGATTTTGGAAATCGATTAATCGACTGGGCCAATTGATGTTGACTTCTGAGTTTGACTTTAAGATCTTTGGGGGGTCTTGGACCTCCTTTATTTCATCCTTAGTGATGTGTTTCACATGTTATGTGGTACCATAGGTGGTACATGTGAGCAAGTGCACAAGGAGCCACGTGGGACCTGGATGCGTGATCAAATGAAGACTTGAGGTAGGGAACTCCTTGAACATGTACCTTATTTTACAAGAGCATGTATGTAGTGATATAGATTTAAATTCAAATGTTTTATTGCTTAAAGAGTTTGTGAAGAAGTGTGTGTGTGTGACATCAATAAAAGTAATCATAATGAGCCATCCCCAGGGGATGAAGAAGTAAAGAGATAAGAGCATCAGGTGTGATACAAGTGAGTGGATACATCCCAGGGATGTATCCAAGATTGAATCATGTTTGATAGGGCCTAACTGATATAAGATAGCACATTTACACGGTGAATAACTATATGTAAGGCACCGATATTTTTATTATTTGAGGTTTGATAGGGTACCCCACCAACGTGGCGGGGTATCCACGACTGACACGGCAGGATATCTGTGACCGATACGGCGGTGAAACCGTAGGCCAGTGCGGAGGCTTATCCGTACACAGTAAGCACACCCCAGGGGTGTTGATTGAGACAAGTGAAACCCCGCCACCAATCCCCAGGGGAAAGGGGGCTTGGGCACTATTTGTATTCTCAGGGAATACGTTAAAACTGTCTATATAGATGACGATGGTGGGTATCTCATCGGGGCTCGATGCTATATTGCTCGGGGATTACTTAAGTTGAAAGTTTAAGTTTTGCTTTAGGCCTTTTCAGCATCATTCATGAACAAATAAAAGACATGAGTAAACTACCAGTAAAATGTGATGTTTTTAACTATTTTCATCAGTAACTGCATAGACACATCATGCATGGCATATCATAGAATATATGTGAGTAATAATTTATATGTTCAAATGTGTTTTGTTCCCTATTGAGCAAGGATGTAGCTCACCCTATAGACTATACGTCGCAGGTTCACTACTAGCAGCTGCCGAGGCTTCAGGAGACGCTGACCCCGGTGAGTCGGACCTTGCGGCCAGTGACAAGTTGGAGCCACGTCCTGAGGACTTCTTCTACAGGACTCCGTTGTGCCGCTTTGAGGGTTTTAGGAGAGATTTTGTACGGCTTGGTATGTCAAGCCTTGTTTGATTAAACAATGTATATGTATAAATTCATGATTTTTCTTTTGGGTGAACCATCTGTGATGATTAGCTATTATCGATGGTTCGGATCGGTTCTCCATTCATGTAGAGGCATGAGGGTAGAACTGTCTTTTGAGAAATGCTTATATAGAGATTTAATTCTGCAGTTTCATTTACTATTTCTATTCTGTGCTTGATATACCAATGTTCCATGCTTAGCTAAGGGGCACGGTCAAGATGATCGTGCTGATGGTACGGGTTTCGGGGTGCCGAAATCCGGGCTGTCACAAGCATATCCACATGTGTTCACCGACAATCCACCCTTCAAAATCTACGTAAAAGAGAAGAAGGTACTCATTTGTTAATATAGTGATCATTTGTTAAACTCAAATCCCACACAGCGAATGCTGCAACGAAGTAGAATTACATACATTACGACGAATTGGAATTACACACGGTTAAAGCCGCAGAGTTGAATGAAGATTTGCTATAACACATCTTCTAAAGGTTGACCACACACTGGTAAAATCTATATGTTGAGCTTTACACTAAGGATGTCCATCTCACACTGATCGGACCGGTGCTCACTTAAGAGTTGGAGTGATAGATCAGTTAGCTCGTGCACAAGTAATTACAAAACATCACTTCCACTATTTAACGAAGTATCTTTATAAATAGTTGGTAAGAATATATCTACAAAGAAAAAGATATTGGCCTTGAGATTAAAACCATTAATCCATAAACCATAAATCATATTCAGTACCCTCCAACCATCAAACATTTACCAGTTTACTCCTAACACAACTTATCATCGAATTATCCCTTAATGACTGCGTCACTTCGATAACCATGTTTAACATTTCCAAAAGATACCTCCAGATCTCGGATAATGCTTATGTAGCATAGTCGCCTACTTATGAAACTTACACTCTCAATCCGAGAAAGGTTTGATTCTCAATTAGAAAAAAGTCTTATCTATCGATTAATAGAATTCTACCTTGCTCCAACTAGCCATTACCATAAATAAATTTGAAACCATTATCTTATTTTGACCATGAAATGTTCATAATTATCGATCGGATACTCCATTTTGATCGAGTAAAATTGTTTTAACCATCAACGAGGAATAGTCATAACCACTAGTCTAAATGTGTGACTTCCTTCACGATATAAATTACCATCACCGCAAGCATACCATAATAAATACCATCGTTAGCCATAACGTATGTCCATAAAGGTATGAAGTCATTACAAAATATGCTTATTATAAACCGGAAATAATGTTCTTAAAATCTCAAATTTATGCCTTCAATCATTCTGATCACACCCAAATACCACTCAGATTATAAAAGAAAAGACACTGGGTCACAATGTAGCCAATCATTCTATCAAGGAGATAATTCTATATAGCAATTCTAAAGAACACCCCTTCGATGGGTAATATCAAGGTCTTATGTACATGTCAGCTTAAGATGAATCATCTCTTCATGTGCATAGTCCTCAACACAATCAATTGAGTCACTAATTGTTCTTGTCGTCCTAATTGATCCACTATCGTTAGTATGGACTTACAGTGTTTGTAACAGTGTGATCATAACGGTAAGATGAAGTTGAAGGTTATAGAAGCAATAACTAATCTAACAGAGAATTGAGAAGTCACTAAGAATTCTATCTTTAATTAGCTTCCTTCAAACTAAGGGTCAAGTCCCTAATGTGAGCCATCAAATTCTATGTCACTACAAACCGTATTTCCTTAATGTTCCAAATCCTTAAAGAGTTATTTAATGTCCCAGCTCCCTAAGGATGTAACTCCCTAAGGATGCCCACTTAAAACTATAGTGTTTACCAACTGCCCTCAAAGTTAGAAGGAGAGCTTTCGAACACAATCTACTCATGATTTATTAGTCGGAAAGAAGAACATTATGATTAGATCCGTTAAGTGTAAATTTATAAGTCTTAGTTCAATCATCATTACTCATAATTTCAACTCAATATCGAATTACTAAACAATCTATCTTTATGTAATGTCACCCTAACTGTCAAAATTTATTCAAGTCCCATGTCCTTATACTGATCACCAACTTAGTTAATCTTTGGAAATTGAAATTCGTTTATGTCATGCAGGTGAGTTAATCAGATGCACATATGATGGTGTCATGATATACCTTAAGTGTCAAAAGCAACCACTATTTCTAAGGGCATTCATCATCTAAATATTTGCCGTAAAATCTTGACAAGTGAAAATAATTCTATACCTTGGAGGATTTCATGTGCCATCTGTGCATCGATGTTTCACTTGTAGGATCCTGAGCTGTAGGGTGGATCGCCTCTCTGGGCAACTACTTATCTAGGACACTAATACCCACCCACGACGACTACCATGTCGTACGAATATATCGACAATGAATATCGATAACTAGTATGGAAATTCGATACTTATTAAGTAGTATAATGTATTGCCGACGTATATCCTATCCACATCCCAAAATTTTCAATCCACAAACTAATAATATTAACCATGAAATGAAATTTGACCATCACAGAAAAGAAAGTTTTCAAACCATTAACTGCCAAAAGTAATCGTTAATGGTATTTACAAGTTCCATATACATACGCCAAAAATTTGAGCTAATAGCACCAGGCATACATCGAAATCAAAAAGATTATATGTTTAGAGGTTAAATACACAAGGAGACTTGTATGGATCGATGGGTTCTCATGCCGAAGTCGTCCTGTCCTTCTTTGGTTCCGGGCAGTACTGTATCTAATGCCCCATCTTGCCACAATTGAAGCAAGCTCCTGTAGCCCACCTACATCTCTCTGCTGCATGTCATCCCCCGCATCTTGAGCATGACTCAACTGGTGTGGACGAGTAAGTGTCGGAAATTTGTTGTACTCTCGATGCCCCAGCAGTCGTGGGATTTGTAAGGCGAAGGAGCATCGCATGCGTGGACAAGGGTGGTCTTGAGTAGGTGGTTTGAGTAGGTTGAGACGATGTTGACATCAATAAATTTGGCCTCTTGTCTGCTGGCTCATAAGTACTTGTCCTCCCTTAGCATGCTATATTTTTATTCTGTAGGTCATGCCTCTTATACATGTTGTTGATATCTCTCTTTGCCACAATGGCCTTTCCCATCACCTCAACGTATGTTTCCAACTCAAATATTGACACTCTATCCTTCACATTCGGTCTCAGGCCTTCTTCAAATCGATTGGCTTTCATCTCCTCTGTAGCCACTAGCTCTGGGGCAAACTTCGATAGAAGAATAAATTCATTACCGTACTCCCGTACGGTCATGCTCCCTTGCTCTAAAATAGCAAAATCCTTCTTCAACTGGTTCCTCACTTGTTTGGGGAAATATTCTTTGTTGAACACGTGGAAAAACTCCGCCCAAGTCCATGGACCATAAGGACCCTCAATCTCTCTCCTCCACAGCACCAACTTCCACCTTGGATCGGTATCACCCTCAAGCTGGAAGGAAGCCCAACCTACCTTCTCATCCTCTATACTACGAAGTCTCTCCAGAAGCTTCTCCATCTGATTTAACCATTTCTCAGCCTCTAATAGATCTGTCAGCCCATAGAAACTAGGAGGTCCCAATCTCCTAAAATCGATGGAGGATGAGGGAAACAATGTTGGAGGAGGGCCAATAAGCTCTGCTATTGATCTCTTTGGGCCATTCGTGACTCGGCATCCATGGCTCTAGCCATCCTATCTGTTGCTTCGTCCCGATGACCTCTCTTCGCAAGAGGGTGTATGTAATCTCTCCATGATCCAGAAGGGATCTCCTCCCCACTCCTCATATTCCATTCACAACTGCCTCTAGGTCAACCCCTTGGAGGCATCGCACACTGTCACGACGAAAACAAATTTTAATCAAAGTAATTACGAAAGTCTAAAGCAAGTCTCATCACACTCAGACGAAATCTAGAGTCACCCAGAGAAATCAAATTAGGGATAGTGAATCCCCCCCTAAGGCTTAACAGAATCTAACTCCACTCATTTCCTAAAAGACCTAACGCCTAAGCTCTGATACCAACTGTGACAGCCCAGATTTTCCCAACCAGAAATTCCTGAGACACACACACACATATATATATATATATTCTAACTTATATCAAATCCAAATGAGAAAACTTGGACCGCCAGATCGTAGGTCACAATCTGTTACAGAAAATTTTAGAACACCAAAGCGAAAACATGAACTCCAGATCTAAAACACAAAGAATAGTAGTTAAAACAAGAATACCAGTGCATAAAAGAATTATAAGAACTAAACTTACCAAACCTCAAATACAGATCTACGATCTCGAAATCTTACTACTCCTCAAGTCCTCAACCACAATTCCCGTATCTTGATAACTGCTAAACCTGTGACGTATAGTTGAAGGGTGAGCTACATCTAAGCTCAGCAGAGGAAAGACAACATAAAATCATATCTTAACATCAAAATCATAAAATTTAAACAAAGAGTAAAACCATCAAAATCAGAGTTCCACAGCCTTAATCATTCCTTCATTTAAAAACAGATTATCAGAGCATTCGTCACAACCTCTATTTCAGAACTTAACCTTAAACATTTAACTTTATCACAAATTCCCATCCAACAATACACATATCGAAAATCCTCATAAACGATCAACCTTAATCAAGTGTATCAAAGATTTCACACATATTTACAAATCATGTCGAATTTGCAAACACACAGCATAAGGGATGCAAAGATGTTCCAAGGGTTCCAAAGGTGTTCATAGTTTCAAAAGTATCCAATGATTCCAAGGGGTCCAAGGGATGCAATGCGTGTACGGATAGGCCGCCGTACCGGACCAAGGGCTGCAATGCAACATATTTATGAATGCTCGCATCGATAGGCCGTCATGCTGGCCCAAGGGATACAATGCACATATGAATGAGTGTACGGATAGGCCGCCGTACCGGCCCAAAGGATGCAATGCACATATGATGATTCTAAGCATTGTCGTGTCAATCATAGTTCCAAGGGTCACAAGTTCACATTCCAAAGTGTCAAAATAAAACACAAGTATCACAACCATCTCAAGTTCTTACTTTCAAAATACAAATCAAACTTACACAATATCAAAGGTTATCTAAAATCAAACACTATCACATACATATTCACACTTCAAGATCTCATGAATTTATTCTATATTATAACATTTCCAAACTAATAGTCCAACCACAATTTACTCATCTACTAATTCAACCACAATTGACTCATCACATTCATTCAATCTAAGCCTATGAATCAAGTCAAACATATAAATTTAGGTTGAATTTCCCCTACCTTAACCTCGAAGCTGCGCGAAGCCAAGCAAAGCTCTATCTATGGCCTTCTGCCCTCAATCTATATCATAAATATACAATATATTAAAGACCACTCTAGTTACTAGAAACTTAGACATCTTTAAATATTTCCTCAAATTGAGGTGAAAACGGCAAGTTCTTGCTAATCAGAAATTTGATGTAACTTCCCATAAACGTTTGACCTTTAAAAATTTAGAGTCATGAGTTAGTCAAAACATAAAAGTTGTAGAGCACAGTTCCTTCTTTCCAACGTAATAAGAATCACATCAATCGGTATTTGGAATAAAAAGTTACGGCTAAAATACCGAGACTATATCGGTACCTTAGTCAAAACGCACCAACTTAGAACTTGATGTAACGTCCCTCCAAATTTTGACCTTTAAAAAGTTTGATTCAGCAATTTTCATATTTATGAAAGTTATAGGTCTCATTGTCCTCTTTCCAATGCCTCAAGAATCACATGATTCTATGTTCGGGAAAGAACGTTATGGCTAAAACACTGAAGCACTATCGGCATGCTCAGTCAATTTCAATCGATCAAATTTCATTTCGATCGGTCGAATTTCCTTCGATTGATCGAATTTCCTTTCAATTGATCGAATTTCATTTTGATCAATCAAAATTTTATTTTGATCGATCAAATTTCATTTCGATCAATCAAAATTCTACAGGAATCATATTTCACCTTCTTAAGTCCATTTCGATCGATCGAATCCCTTACTTTTTCTTGTCAAATATCTAATTTTTCTCAAACCTAACATCTTTCACATCCTTTAATCCATCATTTTAAAATTAAATCAAAACTAAAACATCACACACTTCAAAGATTTACAAAACCTTACCTCAAAACGACCGATTAACTCATAGATTGGATCATCTTCTCCATTTCACAAAAAGGGTTTCCAAAACTCAAATCGAGGATCTCCGAGCTCCACGATCACAACCAATCACTCCAAATCATCGGTGATCCCTCCACACACATCACACGCAAAACCTCGCTACGATTGTGGCACAAAAAGCCTGATCGCACAAAGGAAGGGTTTTTAAAAACTCCCAAACGGCTCAAAACGCATAAAGAATGCACAAATGTCGAAAACGGTGACGATCCCTCCCCTTACACGATCTTACAAACCCTTTTCATGCAAAACCAAAGGTCGGAGCAAGTAAATCCGTCAAGCTTTTCTCCTTCTCTTCCTCTTTCTCTCTTCCAAAGCCCTAACCCAAACCCTTTTTACAACTGGGTGCTTCAAAGAGGGCTTTGCCTTCTTTTTATTACTTAAAGGGCTTGTTCCCTTGTTAAACACATACAACCATTTGGGTGTTATTTATTAATCACATAAGGTGTTTGACTCCGGTGTGAAGCACCTACACATTTCACTTGTATGTCCTACTTCTTATCCAAGGACTTAGGTTTGGTGTTAAGCCAATACGCCATACTTCGGTGTATGCCATCACATCAACTGGTCACTTATCACACTTTAAATCTCTTCTTTCTTATCCACCACAAGTTAACTGAACTCACACACTAATATTTTATTATTTTATCCTATTCAGCGTGTGACCCGTCGAGCGCGCACATCGTGATGTACTGTTCAAAGGGCCTAATTTTTGGGATGTTACAGTTTAATCGAGGAAGCTTGGGGGTCAATGTCGATCAATGTCGATAAGACTAGGTCGGGCGTTCAATTCAATCGTGCATCTCATGTCAAGCACGTAATCGAGTCTCGAAGTGGTATGGGGAAGGAAGTCTGGTCTAAGAGGGGATTGATTGCATGTGTATGGTTTTACGTGCAATCGAATTACACACATAGTTTTAGGCACATAATTCGGGGCTGTCCGGGTCCGGGTCGGGTCTAAAATGCAAGACTATTATTTCAGCCTATATTTTAACTATATACTATTATTTCAGTATATAGTCTCCCTACGTTGGGATCTGAGCCACATAATTATTATTTCAGCCTGTGTTCAGCCATGCACTATTGTTTCAGTGTATGGTTCCTGCGTTTTAAATGGGGCCTGAGTCACAGAGCTATTGTTTCAGCCTGTGTTCAGCCATATACTACTGTTTCAGCATATAGTCCCAATATGAGGGCCAAGGGGTCTGAAATGCAAGACTATTATTTTAGTCTGCATTCTGACTATATACTATTGTTTCAGTGTATAGTCTCCCTATGTTGGGATCTGAGCCACAGAGCTATTATTTCAGCCAGTGTTCAGCTATATACTATTATTTCAGTGCATGGTTCCCACGTTTGGGTCATGGGGCCTGAGCCACAGAGCTATTGTTTTAACCTGTGTCCAGCCATATACTATTGTTTCAGCATATGATCCCAATTTGGGTTGTGAGGTCAAAAGTTAATCGAACAAATTTGTATATTCCAAGAGGGAAAAATGGGGGTGTCTACAGATGCCCCTCTTCGGTGCGCTCTTGCGAAGTAAGAACGCGTCGAAGAAGTAAACGCCCCTCATTCGAGGTGGCTTCTTGTTTCTCTTGGGAAATCACAAATGTGAAATGGAGATGATGACATGACATGCTTGACTTTTTTATCTATTAATACAAGCTAAAATAGTGCATTGGGGGCCCAGTGGTAGCTATCGAAAGGCGTGTTCCATGCCGTGGATACCCATGGGAGATCCCATCACGTATCGCGACCCACTATCATATATAGTCGACGGAAGAAGTCTGGGTATCCTATTCTGTGAGTGCAAGGGGCATCCCATCGCATGGCGTGACCTACTGTGAGTGACTGTCAAATGAAAAGGAGAATTATCATATCCTAATCTGTGAGTGCAAGGGGCATCCTGTCGCATGTCGCGACCTGCTGTAAGGGGCAGTCAAACAGAGGGATATGACCTAGTCGAGGCACTGGGTGTAGACACCCCCATTTTGCCTTCTCAGAATATATTTTTTGTTTGGTCAACCTTTGACCCCATAACCCTGATATGGGAACCATGCACTGAAATAATAGTACATGGCTGAACACAGGCTGAAATAATAACTATGTGGCTTAGATCCCAAAGTAGGGAGATTATATACTGAAACAATAGTATATAGTCAAAATACACACTGAAATAATAGTCTTGCATTTCAGTCTAGAGACCAGACCTGGACAACCTCAAATTAAGCACTTGAAACCTCACGCGTAATTTGATTGCACGCCAGACCACAAACGCACAATCAGTACCCCTTTCAGTCCAAACTTTCTTTGCCAGAGCTATTCGAGACTCAATCACATGCCTGAAACCAGACACGCGATCGGATTGAGTGCCACAACACCAGCCCGCAATTGGCCTATGCCCGACCTAGCCTCACAGTCCTTGACCCCTATGTTTCCTCGATTAAACGCTTCAGAAGAAACGCTTAATTGGATTGCGCACGTACTAACAAACGCGCAATTAGCCATAATGCTATTAGGACTAGGAGACTCAATAAACAAGTCAGCCGATCGCTCATTGAGTCGGTGACAGACTCAAAGCGATGAAGCGCCGGGAAACTAGCGTGTAATTCAGTTAAACGCCTAGAAAATGGTGCGTAATTGAAGAAAAACCTATAAAAGATTTTTTTCTAATTCGTCAAGGAGGCTGGCAATTTTTTGAGAGAGAACGGATTTTTTTGGAGATTCCGAAACCAGAGAACTCCGAGGACAAACCCATAGAGCACCTTAATCTTTCGAGATTCAAGTTTCTAATCTTCGAGATTTCTCTCCACAGCCCCGACCCTTAGGTAATAATTTAATTTCTTGACGGTCCGATACACTGACCCTAGGCTCTAATTCAGTTCTAAAATCTTTATTTATAGTCCTATCATTAATTTCTGGTTCTAATCCTTCGATTCAGAACCAGTCCTTAATCATACGACCTGATTTTCTAATTTTGGACCCGAATTCAGTCCTAAAAACTTAGTTTGAATTTTAAATTCTTAGTTTAGTAACTCCAATAATCCTAAATATTAATTCTAGTTTTTATAATTCTAGTTTATAATTTAATTCATAATTATTATTTCGAAATCAACTCTTAAAAGCCTAAAAATATTATTTCATGGTCTAAAATCCAATTTATTTTAATCTCAGCCATCCGATTTGCCCAAGGGAGCTTACGGAGGATACTTGGGAATGAGGCCAATCCTCCTTTGCATAGCGGGCCTTTTTAGGAATTTTAGAATTAATTAATTTCTTTCGTTTTATCCTTTTAGTATAATTAATTAGAAGGTTTATTTTATTTCAGTATATTTAATTAATTAAGTGCATTAGATTTTAGTATGATCGATTAATTTCTTCAAATCAATTATTAATTGGTTAATTCCTTGCTTTAACTCTGTTTTAGTATGATTAATTTCATGGTTAATTCCTTGCTTTAACTAGATTTTAGTATAGTTAATTCCTTGCTTTAATTAGAACTTTAATAGAATTAGTTTATTTATTTTAATTAGATTTTTATTAAAAATCAGTTTCTTTGTTTTAATTAGATTTTAATAAAATTAATTCCTTTGCTTAAATTAGAGTTTCAGTAAAATTAATTTCCTTCTTTAATTAGAATTCTAATAGGACTGTTATAATTGCTTTAATTAGAATTTCAATAGAATTATTACGCCTAATTTAATTAGAATCCTAATACAATTAGCATGCCCAAATTAATTAGAGTTTCATCAGAACTATTACATGTGCACTCCTAGTACGATTAGGAAGCTAAATTAATTAGACTCTTGATGGAATTGGGAGACTAAAATTAATTGGACTCCTAGTAGCATTAGGACACTAAATTAATTAGAATTCTAATAAGATAAGGAAGCCAAATTAATCAGACTCCTGATAGAATTATAGTATTAGAATAGATCTACTCACTCTGACAACTTCATAAATAAAATTACCATAGAACTAGGGAAGTCTAAACTGACCAGAATTATAACTATAAAGGGAAATAAAAGGGAAACTAAACTATCTAAATTAAGGAAAAGACACTGCTGCTGACATTTGCAGGCGAACGATTCAGTATAAAAGTAACCCATACCCGCTCTTAAGCGTGATCATTGACGTGTTGCAGCGTCGATAAATATTTGCAGCTGGCGATCGCAATAAACTAGGAATCCTCCTAGAAACCCTTTTATTTTTAATATTCCAAACGCCGCATCGCTAGAGTCCACTAGGATAGAATTGGAAGCCACTGATTCAACGGGAACCGAGAGGAACCTAGAAAAAGCGCGCACCAATATCAGGGGGCATCATACAAATGTCCATAAATAGGTCTAGGGACCAATAATAATATAATGTAAAATAATGTCGAAGGCTTTTGCAAGTCATGTCAGACCGGGCTCATCATTGCTCACACCAATGCACATCAGGTGTTCCTTTTCCAATAGGCATTTGTAAGTTCTTAGATTAAATATACTCATTGTTCGGCTTCCCAGGGGAAGGGGCGGATTGGCCTGGTAATTGGGCTGGTAATTGAAGTAAATTTTGGTAGGTAAAGTCACATTGTATTTTTTACTCTTTTTTCTTTCCGTTTTTGTTGTTTTGGGAGTAAAAGATTTTTGGTTTGGAGAGTAAGATTTTTAGTTTTTAGAAGTAGGAGGTAAAAGGTTTTTTTTTCGTGTTGTTCGTTCTTCTTTTTTTCTTTTTTTGGAAGTAAAAGATTTTTTTTTTTTTTTTGGAAATAAGGGGTTTTGAAATTTTGGGATTTTTAACTTAAGATCAATTTGGTGGTAAAACCGCAGAAAATGTGGCTTTCGAGACGTCGATGAGCAGATCTACTGGTATGGGATTTGTAGACCCGACCATTTATATTATTGTCAAGACGACACTTGGCATGTCGGATGCTTCGTCTAACCTTCTCGGTGAATACTGATGACTGTCTCTTATGGGAGGACTACAGTGATTCGCGAGTCAAGAGAGATGAGTTTTAAAAATATTTGACTTAATCATAGCTAATTATATTTATTTGAAGCAATATCGAGTAATTGAAAAGTGGGTAGTACTTACCTGGGGATGATACTTACCTGAATTGTGCGTAGCTTATAAGGTCTGGTGGTACCGTACTGTCGCGATGGGACTTTGGAGGTTTTTCCTTTCTTTAGGCACGCTATGCTAGAGCTTGGCGGTTGTGATGTAATGTCTTGGAGAAGTGATGTCGCGATGGGACTTAGAGAATTTTTCTTTCTTTGGCTGCGTGCTAGGTGAGTCGTGGTGGGACGTGGGGATCAATTCGGGAGAGATAGCTCTTTGCTTTAGCGATGGGCCACGATCGAGCTTTTCATCTTTTTTATCGTATGGCATGGCAGGTATTGTCTGAGCTTTTTCGGGTAGTGATGTTTGTGATGGGATGCTGACTGAGCATAGTTGGCGATGGGATGCTGATAGGATATTTGTGCGATAGGTATGTCCTGTTTCTTTCTTTGGCAGATCTTGGGTTGTAAAAAAAATCACGTTGTGATTGCGTCGTGATTGGCTTACTTTTTTTTTGGCTGTGTGCCTTTGGCTTTTCGCGATGGGGCATGAGGGCAGGGCTAATTTATTACAATGGGGCTGGATATTGAGGTGGTGTCATGTGTGTACATCTTATCGTAGTGGGGTGTGTGTGACGGGGTTACGTGATGGGATAGGGGTAAGTGGCTGTGTCTTTTTTTTTTTAACAGCGTGTGAGGCCACGCAATGGGACAAGAGAATTTTGATCAAAATGGGGTAGAAAAATATGAAGGTATAGATTTTGTCCAAAGTCAGGCATTGTGCGCCTAGTTTAGTCTGCTCAATATGGTTGCGCGCCTGTTTCCAAGCGTACAATCACAGGTTCAAAGGGCTGTTTACGCGTGTCTGATTCAGCATGCGATTAGATCACACGCTCTAATTATGATGCGTGATCGAGGCATTAGCTGGTCACTATGCAGGCGATGGTTCGTATTTCGTGGCTCATGGGAGTCATTTAATGAGATTGCGTGGTGTATTGTCTGCGCGTGATTGGAGTGTCAACAGGGTCAGTGTATGCATGAACCTTCATATTGCGCATCTGGAGTGTGTCATTCGATACGGTTACGCTTTTTTAAATAGGCATGTGATCGGAGAGTCGCGCGGGTGGCGCGGGCGATGGTTCAGTTGCGTGCTCTGGTCAAAGTGAGTGTTTTGGATTATGTGCAGCATGTGTGTGCGTGACTGGATTAAGCGCACGTGTATGGGCACGTGATTAAGTATGTATTCTATATAAGTGATAGAGTCTTCATTTGTCTTCCATCCCTCGATTTAGTCTCGAGTTTTATTTTTTCTGGATATTTTGTGTTCTAAAATTTGTGTTTTAACGATATTGGGCAATCTAACCGTCCGATTGTGATGTCATTTCTTCCAATGTTCGTTATTCTGGGAATTGACGGTATTGGGAATGAGGATATTAATCTTCACATAGGTCCCTTTTAGGGAGCAGTGAAGGCAGCGTTGAGGAGGCGGTGGAGGAGGAGGTGAAGATGGCGGAAGAGGAGTAACAAGTAGATGGATGTGTATTCCAACCAATCCTTCCTGAAGCCTCCGATTGGATGCTCCAAGTCTGGTGGTAATCCTTCTGAGGCCTCCAATTGGGCATTATGCTCCTTGCTTTGTATTGATTTCGGGTCTCCAATTTTTGTTTTGGGTTGTAGATTAGGTTTTAGGTTTTCGTTTTAGGTTGTAAATTCAGGAGGTATGCCTCCGGTGATACTTGTAAAATTTTTTAGTTATAAATAAAGAGGCATTTTTTTGTTTTATCGTGCTTATTTATTTGTTTAAATTTATTAATAGATTGGTTGGATTTATTTGATTTATTTGATTTATTTTAGGATTTAATTTAGCTTGAGATTAGTTTATTTTATGGAGTTTGTTTAGAGGGTTTACTTGGTTCCGATGGGTTTGACGGGGCTTTTTTTTTTTTGGTGGGGTCCCAAACATGTTAGGGTCTCATTTTAGAGAGTATTTCTTTGAATTTTGTTTCGTTCAAGGTTTGATTTGATTTATGTTTTGGTCTTATGGTTTGATTCATCATGATACTTGTTAAAAGGTGTGAGTTTTTTACCAAAAGTTCTAGATGGGTGTTAAGTGTTTGATTCCTTTTGGCTTATCTAGACTTGGGGGTGGATTGGTGTTTCCTTGGAGGGGTAAGTGTTGTGTGATCATTGGTTCATCTAAGTTTGTCATGGATTGTGGTCTTTTAAAGGGATATGTGTTTGGTTTAGATTTAATTAGATTGGAAGGGTTTAAAGGTGTGTGACACTTGTCATTTTATGGTTTAGAAAGGTATAATTTATAAGTGTGAGCCAAAGGCTTTAGGTTTAAATTATTATTTTGTTCTTGATTCAAGCTTAGGGTTTAAGTCTTGGGGCATATATTTTTTTATCTTGTGATTTAGGATATTTTTGTTCATTAATGTCTTTTCTTCCTCTCTATTTTGTATTCCGAGTATTGAACCCGGAGAATTATGATTATTTAGTAGATTATTGAGAATGGACGGGATTGAGAATACAAAGTAGCAGTAGAATTGTTGCCATGCTAAGGGAAGAGGTGGAGGAGAAAAAGGTGGTACAAAAGAAACCCAAGGATAAGGCAGGGTCAGAGTTCTTGTGACTGATGTCTATTTTTCCTTGGTAGGCTCTGCGGATTCAGTGTTAGTTGCTCGTCCTTGTTATGCTTTCCAAGGTGAGCTTCCAAAGAAGGATCCTGTAGGTCCTGGATGGCTTTCTATGAGCCACTCTTTTTTTTCTGCCAGTTCGGGGCAAGGGGAAGAGGTTATCACGGTTAGGATTCATTCAGGGCATACCCTTTCTCCGAGCTTCTCTAAGATCTCTTATTTCTCGAATAAATCCGGATTCGGGCATTGCCTGAACGTGCAGATTTTAAGTTTGTCCTCAGTGTGTTTTGTAATCATTTTATTTATTTATGAAGTAATTATATTTTTAATTCCATTTGTAGTAAATTTTTGGTTTACTTTGTAGCATATTTGACTTGTTTTGAGTGTGAGGCTTATTTGTTTTAAGTTTGGTTTGATTTAGTTTATTTATCTTGGATTGGGGTATGTTAGGAGCATTTTTTTTTTTTTGGTTTAGTTTGAGCTTAGTTGGAGTGTATAGACGATGGGGGCATTTTATTTCTTTTTGTTTAGTTTGGTCTTAATTGAAATGTGTGAGTGATGTTGGGGGGCATTTTTTGTTCGGGGGGGTATATATTCCTTTTATGTTAGGAGTATTTTTGGATTGACTCTTAACAAGGGCGTAGTTTAGGCTTGTGAACCTAATGTTCTGGGCATACATTTTCGTGTTTCTGGGCAATTGCGCGCTTCACTCAGGGTTCATAAACTAATTGCGCGCTAGAATGGGAACACGTGTTTCAAAGGATCGGAAGGTCATTGAGCACCGGTGTACGGTCGTTTAACCGATTTGAGCACAAGTCATGGGGCGCTTGATGTGATTACGCGTCCGGTAGGCCATGCGCAACCAGGTGGTCGGGTTAGTGTGAGCGGGGGACAATCTGTTTACATGCTTAGAGCTTAGCGCTTAATCCGAATTAAGCGCGGGTGGTGTGATGCATGATTGGATTGAGCATGTGAGTTTACGTGTGTGATTCAGCAACACTCTCTATATATAGTTTAAAATTTTTCATTTTTTCCGCGCTATCCGTTTTGGTCTTAGATTCTCTAGTTTCCTTGTTTCTTTGCGCTCTAGTTTTCTTATTTTCGTGATATCTTACGATCCGATCGTCCGTTTCAAGTGCCGTTTCTTCCATTCTTTCCAGTTTCCTAAGTTCCGTGTTCTAGGATGGAGGGTGAGAGTTGTGAGAGGTGTGACTTTACTATTTCTGAGTTAGAGAGGATGATGATGGAGGAGATAGGAGAGACGTCTGAGGCTCGGACCGACGCTATTGTCGGGGAGGTGGATGTTGGGGAGGTGGCTAGAGAGGAGGTACCGGAGGGTGACCAGGTTCTGGTCAGGGAGGAGGTACCTGAGATTGAGCAGGGTGTAGCTGAGGAGGAGGGTGAGAGGGCCGAGGAGCAGAGATCTGAGGATGAGGTCGAGGAGCACCAGGGTGAGGAGTGTCGTGACCGCAGACACTTCCCACTGGAGGATTTCTTCGCTTGGGGCCGGGTAGGTACTCATGAGCAAGAGTTCCCTCATTCTTTCTAGGCATTTTAGGTTATGACATAGACTTATTACGATCTGAAAACCCTTTTTTTTCAATTCATGTCAAACTTGCATTAATGATTGATTGCGTGCTCACTCATGCATGGTGACGGCATCAAAGATTGGTCATGTTTCTATTCAGTTGTTCTTATCATGTTTTGTGTGTTTGTTGTAAGTTGTTATCAGTATATCAGGATATATTTTATATGCTTTTAGCTCTTAGATATGTTTGTTGTTGGTCATAGGTATGTGGGTTAGCCTTATTATCGTTATTTAGTTATGTTCAATAGGAGCCCCCACAGTTGGCTATCAGCTCGGCATGGACCGAGTCTCATACTTGGTACCGTGCCTTGCCGTTATTTCAGCGGGCATGGTTAGTGTCTTTCAACTTTGGACCGATCCTAGAGTTGGAGCCCTTTCAGGTTGATCGAGGCCTGATCTCGGCGATCTTAGAGAGGTGGAGGGAGGAGCATCAGGCACTTCTCTTTCCAGTTGGCATGATGTTACCGACTCCAGAGGACTGGGTCTGCATTACCGATCTTCATTTTGAGGGTGAGCCAATCACGGGGCGGATGACGGGAGCGTATTTGGAGGTGTGTGAGGAGATTTTGGGTGTGCCGTATAGGTCGAGTGGATCGGGGCCAGGTGTGGTTAGAGTCACTTGGTTTTTCGATATGTTTGCGAGTGGCTTTGTCCTCCGAGGCGTCATTCGAAGGTGATGACGTCTTATGAGGCACGTTCTGTGGTAGTGGCAGGCTGAGAGCCCGTAGTTGAGCCAGGGTTGGATACAGATAGGGTGCTCTGAGCATTCTTGATGCACTTCCTCGGTGCAGTACTCTTCTCTTCTTCGACTCGGGGATGCATCACCAAGTTATTTTTTATGGTTCTCAGGGACTTAGATCGGGTTCTTACCTATGCATGGGGCAAAGCCGCATTGCCGCATCTCTATGAGCAGCTTTATCGTCAGGGACGGGGCGTCACGACGATCAGAGGTTTCCTTCCCTTCCTCCAGGTGAGTTTTAGTTAATCAGTGTCATGATGTCATCCTTTTTTTTGTTCTTGTGGTCGTTCTGATATAGTTGTGGTGTCTTGTTTTATTTTGGATAGTCTGAGAGGGAGGCCGAGGTCGCCAGTCATGTGACGATGATCGAATTGTTACGCGGTCAGCAGCAGGCTGACCGAGAGGTGGAGGCCAGTTTGTGATCTGAGATCGATCGATTGGTAAGTGTCTATATTAACTTGACTTGTTAATTATTAGCGTTGGAGGCTTTCCGACTGACATGTTCATTGTTATTCATAGAGAGCCAAGATCGCTGCTGGAGGTCCCATTCTGGCATTTGATCCATCCTCAGTTACTTCCTCCAGTCAGGAGGATTCAGCGATGGCTCAGCTTTAGGCCGAGTTAGCTCATTGGGTAAGTTTCCATTCAATCTTTTTTGACTCGTTTGTATAATTATAGCAGTTCGTTGGGTGTTATTGTTTCACTTTTCTTAATAGTTTACTAACATTGTGTTGGTATTTTAACTTCAAGTTGTCGAGGATCTTCAGACGAGGGAGGTGACTGCTGCCTCTCTATGTCCTGAGAGCCAGGTAAAGTTTTTGGTTTGGGTGTAATTTAGTTTAGGTTATTTTATTTTATTTTATTCTGATATATTTTGTGTTAGGTTGTTTATTTGTTGTGCAGGCTGTTCTGGACTCTACTCCTGAGGCTCCCCCTCAGGGGTCTATTCCTATCCCTACTTAGGTATTATTATATTTATCATATTTATGGTTTATTTGTCATTACAGTATTATTTGATATATTTGTTGGTTCTCGTTGCAGCCGTCTACGTTTGTTGTCCCATCCGTGCCTCCTGCCGATCCAGTGACTGCTGAGACGGTTGAGCGACTTCTGGAGGAGAGGCTGGATCTGGTATAATTCTTTTCTTTTCAAAGTTTTTTTTTGTTCATGTATATATATTGGTTTTACTTGACTTGGTGTGGTTATGTAGGTTCGTTAACTTGAGGAGGCACATTTAGAGGCGATGCGAGCGCGCGCCACTCCCAAGGCAAGATGGATTCTCGGGGCGACGTAGAGTCGCGATGACTTGTTTGTTCAGACGATGGTTGTGCGGAGGACTTAGGATGAGGCACTAGAGGCGGCGCGTTAGACGATGCGTGCCGAGATGCATGTGACCTTAGATCAGCTGCAATATCGTCTAACGAGGAGTGAGCGGGGGGGGGGGGTACGTAGGCTGGCTAGTCAGCTTAGTGGATCGGAGTCGAGGGCTACGGGTTCCTCGGCTGGGCAGTCTCATCACACATCTCGTGATCATGTTAGGGCTGGTTCTCATGAGGATTCTATTATTCGGGAGATTCTTGCGGGGTATCCTCCTCATTCATGATTGAGGCGATCTATTAGTCAGACGAGTGATGGGGGTGGTGGGGCCGCGTCGTCTAGAGGTCCCGAGGACTCCGGGTGTCGGGATTGTATTTTTGAAGGACCAGTCTATAGACCTTTGAGCCGATGATACTGGAGACAGCAGTGCTCATCCATCCTAGCGGCAGCGTAGGGAGTAGGTGTGTGTGTGTGTGTGTGTGTGTGTTTATTTTGTCCATTGTGTGTGCATTGTATATGTAGACACCCAAATTTGGCCCAAGGCCCGATCGAAACACCCTTCGAGAGAGGTGCAATTTTTGAGCTTTTGATGGCTTGTATGGAACCCTTAGGAATCACCCCAAACCCTTAGGAGTCACCCTAGATCCTTTAGGAACCTACCCCGAACCTTTAGAAACCAATCCCGGCCCTTAGAACCCATTCCGAACCCTAAACCTAACCTTCTCGGGCAATGGATGAAGAGTGGTACACCAGGAATAGCTGAGGTCTTTTACTGATACCAAATCATATACCATTGGAAATAGGACTTCTCCAGCTTTCCAACGAGCTAAGAATCGCCTCAATCGGAGTTGTATATCAAAAGTTATGACCATTTATAAATCGGGCTTTTTTGGAAGGATTTTTGCCATTTTCCCCCTGGATTTGCCTGGCGCAACTAATAGTTGCGCTAGGTCTTTTTCCCCCATAAATGGTCCCCCCACCCCTCGCGAGGCCAACTTCCAAGCTGCTATTCCTCATTGTTTTACTGTGCTTTTGCCTGGCGCAATTATTAGTTGCGCCAGGCATATGAACAGTAACTGTTGGGTTTTGCCCCGAATTTCTTGTTTGGGGTTTGACTTGTTAACCACCTCAGTCTTTGGGGTGTGTTTTGATAACTTTGTTGCACCCTTTTAATGCCTATTTACAACCCTTAAGTGATTTAAAGCACTAACCAATCATCCACCATTAAAACCATTCCCCCACATAGTTGCGCCAGGCATATGAATAGTAACTGTTGGGTTTTGCCCCTGATTTTGTGTTTGGGGTTTGACTTGTTAACCACCTCAGTCCTTGGGGTGTATTTTGATAACTTTGTTGCACCCTTTTAATGCCTATTTACAACCCTTAAGTGATTTAAAGCACTAACCTATCATCCACTATTAAAACCATTCCCCCACATCTCCAAGCTCTCAAAATCCTAGGAAACCTTAGATTAGAGATTACCTAATTGCTAACCCTAATTAGCATCCAAGTAGCCTCCTAACCTACCCCTTTCCTATAAATAGAGCCCCCTTCCCCTTGGTTTAAGGGTTGAGAAATTTGCTTAAGAGAGAAAGAGCTCAAAGTGAGAAGTTCTTCCTCCCTTTTGTGCACTATTTTCATCCAAATTCTAAAATTCCAAAACCTCTTCCCAAGCTTGTTCTTACATCCAAAACCCATAGCCTAGGTGTGTGTGATCCCCTAGCCTCCCTTCCCTACCTCCTAGCTTTAAGTCTTAGGAGTTAGAACTCCATTTTCCACCATACAAGACCTTCAAGACCTCATCAAAGCAAGCCACGCAAGGCTCCTCTGTGGTGCTACAAGGGCCCGAGGGCTCCGGCTCTCCCCTTTCTTCTCCTATCTCTTTCTAGCTCCCTCTATCCTCTCATTTGTGTCGTTACACCACCGATTTTTCGGTAGGAATGGACGGACACAAATAAGATTCTAAGCCCTTTTGGGCAAGATGAAGCTATTTTCCTTATTTCTACTTCATTTTATTGTTGGCTATTAGTAGAGACCGCGTTAAGCGGGTTGATTGGGTGCCTAACACCTTCCCGATCGATAACCGAAGCCCCTACCCAAGAGCCTTTGGTGTGGACCGGATTCAAAGTCATATTTTTAGCACTTAGGTGCTCATAAAAATGAACTAGGTATCCCGGGACACCGAAAGCTCCGGGTGGCGACCCTATATATTTTTCATCGT
The DNA here is from genome assembly GCA_021018995.1 of Chloranthus sessilifolius. Taxonomy (NCBI): domain Eukaryota; kingdom Viridiplantae; phylum Streptophyta; class Magnoliopsida; order Chloranthales; family Chloranthaceae; genus Chloranthus; species Chloranthus sessilifolius. The sequence continues at coordinate 16,651,792 of CM037594.1, forward strand.
TAGAGAGCGCATCGTCACGACGGGGATAGCATCGACTCCCACGGTTGCACAGATGGCGACTGTGCTGGGGATTAGCTTGTAGTGCTTCCCCTTGAACTTGGCCTTGTTATTTTTGATTTTTTGCTAACATATTATTGCTGTTTTTTAGTGTATTTTACTATTTTTTTACTCACCCCTCCGATTAAGTCATTTTACATACCCCTACTTTTCCGTCATTTAAGAGCCTTAGCCGATTGGCGGGCCTACTTGCGCATTTGTCTTTTATTTTCCTTACTTTTCTGTCATTTTAGTACCTTAGCCGATTGGCGGGCCTACTTGTGCATTGTCTTTTAATTTCTTTTAAATTTCCGTCATTTAAAGTGTCTTAGCCGATTGGCGGGCCTACTTGCGCACTCATATTCCATCAGTGGACGCCGGCCCGTAGTGGCAGCACGGGATAATCACCCCCGGTCTTTGAACTAAAGAAAACTTTCAAAAAAAGAAAAACTTTGAAAAAAATTAAAATTGAACCAAGTTAGGGAGCTTAATTAATTTGTTTTACAGGGTAGATTTTAAAAGGGGTTGGATTAGGTAAACATATAAACACCCGGGTCTTAGTATGGCGGCAGCCCCTAGTGGTGATAATCCAGAAAAGTCCCAGCCCACCTAGTATCTGAGAAGGCGCTTGCACCGGAGGTATATCGGGTGGGTTCCCATTCCGAAGCTTAAAACCCTTGGGGAGCGCGCTAGCGAGTTATACCGGACTCAATCCTTTAGGTACGGTGAGGAGAGAATCGATCACCAAAAAATAGCTCAGTTCCTGGAAGCCTAGCTTCCACAAAAAAACTAAAAAAAGACTCATTTCGGGCATCAGTGGCTGCTATCAAACATTCTGGAGCATCTGTTTTTGGCTAGCTCATGTATTAGTTGCTCCAGCACAAAACACTGGATTTTATAACTGGCGCAACTAATAGTTGCGCTAGCTTTAAACTCCCAACTTTTACCTTGGCGCAACTAATAGTTGCGCCAATGTAAAAGTCCTCCCCTGCAACCTTGGCACCAGTATTAGTTGCGCCAGGTCTGTTTGGCAGCACCCAACCCGAATCCTTGGCCCTTTCCACCTCCCGAGTTGCCTGATCAATGTGCATAGTGCCTTGTTTAGGCCCCGCCATCTCCAACACCCAATACGCCCCCGCCGATCAAGAGAAGACAACTTCTTTTTAGCTCATTTTGGGGGATCGGGTCATTTGCCTCGATTTTCGTGCCTTCAATAGATCGAAGGTTCTCCTTCAATTCTTTCGAAGTGCCTTGGAATAGTAGCCACGGGTCTTGAATTAAGGTACGAAAGTCACCCGAAAAGGGAATTCCAAGGCCTCGGAACCTTTGTTTTTCAAAAAATTTCATAAAATTCAAAAAATAATAAATAATTTAAAACCCAAAAAGAAATAGATAGTTTGTGGTGCCGGCACAACGGCATCATCTTGTCCTCCGTCGTCCCGTAGGAGAAGAAGGAGGAGGATTTTTGGGCCTTATCCAAGGCACTCTTACCCGACCTGCTCTCGAAGAATGTCGTGGGTAGTGGACCCGGCTTACGCCAATCCCAACTCATCCCCGCCACATTCTCCAACCCACTCACATTCGGGAGAAGTCTTTTCCACCATCCCCCTCACCCAACCCCCTTTTACCGTTACCGGCCCATTTGGCGCCCCCATTTTCCCTATCACTACCCCCCAAAATATCCAAAATCCAACCCCCCATTCTCCATCTTTTGTCCAAGCCATGACAAGTCCAACTCATCTCCCATCCACATCCATACAAAACCCAAACCCATTTTCCCAATCCACATCCATGCCCCAATTCCCATCATCCCCCTATAGACCCGATCCACCCACATTCACATACACCACTTCCACCCTATCCGACCCCCCGCAAAATCCCCCATCCATCCGGGTCATGCTCCTTTTTACCGGGGCCATGCCCAACTTTCCTCATCCCTCCTCATCATGCCTCCCATCATCCCAAAACATGCCCAATACATCCCCTCATCCACCTCATGCACCCCCACCAACCGTGGCCATGCCCAATTATATCGGGGCCATGCCCAATTTTTCCACCACCTCCATCCCATCTATACCCCATCACCCCTTAAATCCACCATCCACATCCCACCCCCCTTCCATGGCCATGATGGAGGAGATGTTCCAAGCATACTCCTCATGGAGGGCTTCCCAAAATATCTCTCCTCCACACCCCACATCCATGAATCCATCCCACACCTTGGCAAACCTCCATGCTTCACTCCCCCATGACCCCCATCAACCTCCCATAATCCACACCATCCAAACTCCCATCACCCACATACCCCAAGGCCCATTGGCCCAAACCCCCTTTTCCCACACATCTCAGGGCCCCATGGCCCAATACCCCTCCATCCATGATCTCCAGGGCTCCATGGCCCAATACCCCACTACCCATCTCTCCAAGGCCCATTGGCCCAAAACCCCATTACCCATATCCCCCAGGGTCCATTGAGCCAAACCCATCAAGTCCAAACCCATCAGGGGCCCATGGACCAAATCCACCAATGGACCATGGCCCAAAACCAACAAGGCCCATCGGGTCAGACCCATCAAGGGCCCATAGCCCAAACCAATCAAGGGCCTATGACCCAGATCCAACAAGGGCCCATGGACCATACCCAACAAGGCCCATCGGGCCAAACCCATAAGGGCCCATGGGTCAGACCCATCAAGGGCCCATGGCTCAAACCCATCAAGGCCCATTGGGCCAGACCCACCAAGGGCACATGGCCTAGACTCTCCATGGGCCCATGGCCCATACCCATCAAGGCCCATGGGGCCAAACCCACCAAGGGCCCGTGACCCATACCCATCAAGGGCCCTTGGCCCAAACCTACCAGGGGCCCATGGCCCAAACCCATTAGTGGCCTATGGCCCAAAATGATCAAGGGCTCATGGCCCAAACTCAAACCCCACACTCATACCTTCCACAATACCCCCAACATTTAACCCAACCGTCACAGCCAGGCCAAACCCATGCCATACCTCAAACCCAATTCTCCCATGACCCCACACCCCAAGGCCATCTCCAAACCATCCTCCATACCCAATGGCCCTATCAGGCCCCACCCCTAAACCAAACTACCACCCATCCCATCACCCCACAACACTTCCCTTACATTCAAGGGGGAGACCCAACCCACATCCAATCCAATTCCATCCAGTCCATATAGCAACAGGTTGAGAATCCCGTCCTCACTGCACCCTACGTAGATCAGCAGTATGAAGAGGACGAGATCAGAAATAGTGATGCCTACACCGGGGCAGTGACCATTGTTAATCCTCCACTTATAGTTACCCCACCCTTGATAGCACAAAGTGAGTCTCGGCCGACTGTTGAAAAGTTGGCCCCCATGTCCAAAGAATCAGAACAGTTAAGGGAGCAGCTAGAAAAGATTCAGAAATAGTTGCTAAAGATGGGTGGTGCTGAAATCCACGCCACAGATTTCACGGATTTGTGTCTGTTTGCTGGGGTCCCCCTGCCCCCCAAATTTAAAATGCCAGTATTTGATAAGTATAATGGCACGAGCAATCCTATTGCGCACTTGAAGTCCTACTGCGGGGGCATGTGCCAGTACGGGGAGGACGAGAGACTGCTAATAAAAGTCTTTCAGAAAAGTTTGACCGGACTAGCCCTAAGGTGGTTCACATCTCCTGAACCATCCATGATGAGGACATGGAAGGATTTGACGCATTTGTTCCAAGAACAGTATGTCTATAATACTGATGTTGAACTGCGCAAGTCTGACTTGGCCCGTTCAAAGCAGAACCAGAATGAGACCTTCAGCGACTACTTGAGGCGATGGAGAGCACTGGCAGCTCAAGTCAGAAATAGAATACCGAACGATGAGCAAATAGAGATGATTCAAAGAACACTCTACTAGTGATTTCTGATTTTCTTGTATATCAACAACAATCCAGTTTTGCTGATTTGGTGAGGAATGCCAACTGCTGTGAGGATGCCATCAGGGAAGGGCGGTTGAGTAAGAATGCTTCAGGGGGCCCTAGCGGGATTACGAGGTTTACTGAGCAGAAGAACGATAAGAGGATAGGGGAAGAGGTGCAAAATGTTGTGAACACTCGATCCAATAATAATAATGTGGCCCCATTCCAATTCCAAGTAGCACAACTAGCTCCCGTCAGGACAGGGCCAGTACAAAGAGCAGGGAATGCAAATGACCCCGGAGAGGAGAGCCCGTTATGATCGAGTCTTTACGCCTTTAGGGCAATCCTTTAGTGTACTTTTGCCATTATTAATTGAAAAGGGTTTAATAATTGTTCTCCAACCACGACCTCCTCCCAATCCGATTCCATATAATTTTAACCCAAATACTCATTGCAATTTTCATCAGGGTCCGGATCACCCGGCTGATCACTGCTTCCCATTGAAGCACGCGATCCAGGACTTAATAGATGTTGGAAAGATCATTCCCCCTGCACTCACCCAAGCAAGCCAGCATGCGAATATCCATCAGGTGCCTTTACCACCACACCCTACCGGAATAGCAGGTCTCAGACCGACCATAGGGATGGTAGAGGAATTTGAAGAAGAATTGGAGTTTGATCCGTCAGACTTCATTTGTAATCTAGAAATGATTGTGGCACTAAGGCAGAGAAATCTAGGAGAAAGAACTGTTGGGGTGATTGAACCCCTGAATCTGGTAGATTATTTTCCTACTCCTACACCAACAGTTGAACCACTAGATCTTAGGGCCTATTTCCCACCATCCACTCCCATTAACTAGGCACAAATGAATGTGTATCAACCATATTCCACCACCCCCATCCATTACCCAATAAACCAACAGACCCCCAATCCTCCACCACCAATAAATTACCAATGGCCTGCTCCTACCCCATTATCATCAACTCAATCACATGCAAACTCTACCATCCCTGTCAATTCCCTCATGGCCCATCAAACCCCCAACCCTCTGCCTGCACCCATCAATTATCAATGGCCTACACCCACACCATTACCCCCGGTGCAACCACCATTAAACCTCGCCACCCCTACCTAGCCAAATTTTGCTACCCCCCCATCCATCACGGAGGAAAGCCATGTCTTACCTACCCTCCTAGAGCCATCAGTACATGCACTCCAGGCATCGGCAGCCACACCTTTCTAGCTCTCGGGACCAACCTATGATCAACATCAGGTCCCGCTGAGCTTCGAGCAAACCAATGCTAACGCCGGCAGCAGCGGCAGAGAGGGAGTCGTGGACTTTGTTACCAGGTCGGGGAAGTTCTCGAGACAGTCTGAGACAACGGCAACAACAACAACAACAACAGCAGCAGCAGCACAAGCCCAACCCGCGGGGAAGAAAGAGAGCACTGTGAATCCATTTGAGAAGATGAGTCGAGAACATATACTGGAGACTCAGCTGAAAAGAATGCTGGCCTATATTACTGTATGGGATTTATTGATGACATCCCCACTCCATTTCCAAGCATTAATGGGGGCGTTGAAAAATGCTCATGTATCACTTCAAGTCAGCCCGGAGGAAGTTGGGCAGATAATTGGTCAAGTGATGGCTCCCAATGCCATATCTTTTTTGGATGCGGACCTGCCAGAGGAGGGAAATAGTCATTCTAAACCTCTCAACATCATTGTAGAATCCGGGAACATGATAATTCCGTTGGTTTTAATTGACAATGGATCTGCATTGAACGTGTGCCCGTTGAGAACTGCCACCAAAATTGGGGTGGACCCCTGCATGTTGAGGCCAACAAGGACGAGTGCTCGAGGTTTTGATAACACAAGGAGGGAGATCATGGGAGAAGTTGACCTTGAGCTCGTAATCGGGCCCATGACCTTTTCCATACCATTCCAAGTGATGGATATCAAATCCTCTTTTAATCTACCGATAGGACGCCCATGGTTGCATGAGGTTGGGGCAATACCTTCTACCCTCCATCAAAAATTGAAATTCATATCAGGACAGAAGGTGATCATCATCATTGGTGAAGGACACGATGAGAAAGACAAGACCACCCACAGCATTGAAAATCCTAAGGTAGTGGATGTGCCACATACTGAGGAAGACATCGATCTGCACAGTTTTGAATATGAGGTGTCGGCTGTAGGCCCAGAACCCCCTAGAAACATCACTTCAGCAACCAACGACGGAATGGAAGTAGCGGTGGCGATGCTCCAAAAGTTGGGCAATCAGAAAGGGAGGGGTCTGGGACCCAAATTACAAGGCAGAAGAGAGCCAATTGTGGCTAAGGGATAAAATGTAAGATTCGGGCTAGGATATAAGCCCACAGAGCAAGAGGTCCGAGAGGCCAAAGAAAAAGCTAGGGTCATCGCGGCTACAAAAGCTCAAGGAGCCAACATAGAAGAGAAACCTCGCCCTAGGCCACATATCAGGGATTCCTTTATCAGTGCAGGGGTCATAAAGATCGATCAAAATGGGGCAACCATTTGACCCCACACAAACCCAAAGCCCCAGTTCATCCCACCAAACCCCGGATCTCCCTTCCCAGCTTAGAGATAGAATTGGCTGTGTTATCCCTTTTCGAGGAACGACAGTCGGTACCTGAACAAACCCCCCCTGTGGTAAATCACCATAAAACTGAGTTATCGTTTGAGGACATGATCTCAGACAAAATGGAGATCAATATGATGGAGGCTGACTCCATTGAGCCATATCAGTCAGCACCCTCCATCCCAACAGGTAAAGAAGCGGCCCCTCAGGTACGCAACTGGGCATCTTTGCCCCAAACTCTGGAAGCAAGAAGTGGCCTAAAGTTTAGCGCCTATTTTCCAAAAAAAAACAACCTATAAAAAGTGAGATAAGCCCTTGGCAGGCAATACCTTGTATATACACAAACCCGCCTGGCCAAGGGTCCGTCTCCGAAGAAAACAAAAATCTCAAAAACATAGAAGAAAATGAAAATCTCAAAAACATGGAAAAAACACAAAATCCCAAAAACATTGAAAAAATCCAAAGTCCAAAAATATTATCATTTAAAATTCCAGAAAATGTCCCACAAAAGGTTGCTTTAATCAAAATACCAGTCCCACGTGAAATCGACCCCTTCCCTGTAGAAATACAAGAAGAGGTAGGGATCACGAGTCTGGACGAGGATGTCCCCTTCGAGGAGCTCCCTGATGAGCTCCTTGACCAATTTGCCGACTTTGAGTATGGCCCTACCCCCATTGTCGAAGAGACTGAGGAGGTCAATCTAGGAACTGAGGAGGTTCCCAGAATAACCAAGATCGGAACGCCACTATCTCCTGAGGAAAGGAAAAGCATGATTGACTTCCTTTAATCATACCAAGACATTTTTGCCTGGTCATACGAGGGCATGCCTGGTCTGGATACCAATTTGGTCGAGCATGAGTTGCCCCTCTACCCTGATATGAAGCCAGTCAAGCAGAAGCTGAGACGTCTCCGACCCGAATGGATGCTGAAAGTCAAGGGTGAGGTCATCAAGCAGTACGACGCGGGGTTTCTCATGGTATCTAAATACCCGTAATAGCTAGCCAATATCGTACCTGTACCAAAGAAGGATGGAAAGGTCAGCATGTGCATCGATTTTCACAATTTGAACAGAGCGAGCCCAAAGGATGATTTCCCATTGCCACACATTGACATCTTGGTCGATAACACTGCTAAGCATGGAATGCTTTCTTTTATGGATGGATTCTCAGGATACAATCAGATCAAAATGGCGGAGGTTGATTGCGAGAAGACAGCATTCATTACCCCCTGGGGAGCCTTTTGCTATCGAGTCATGCCATTCGGGCTGAAGAATGCCGGTGCGACATACCAGAGAGCTATGACTGCACTATTTCATGACATGATGCACCGAGAGATTGAAGTGTATGTCGACGACATGATAGCCAAGTCACCGGAGCGAAGCGACCATCTGGTAAACCTTCAGAAGCTGTTTGAAAGGTTGAGAAAGTATCGACTACTTATAAATCCACAGAAGTACGCATTTGGTGCTATGTCAGGAAAGCTATTAGGATTCATCGTCAGCAGGAGGGGGATCGAGGTCGACCCAATTAAAGTCAAAGCCATTACTAAAATGCCACTGCCGTCTACCGAGAAAGAGGTTAGAGGGCTTCTGGGCAGAATACAGTATATCAGTCGGTTCATTGCACAACTAACTCCAATCTGCACGCCGATCTTCAAGTTACTAAGGAAGAATTCGCCCGTTGAATGGAATGATGATTGTCAAGCAGCATTCGAAAAAATCAAAAGCTACCTCCTTAATCCACCTGTTTTGGTACCACCTGAGCCAGGGAGACCACTCTTAATGTATCTCTCCACGACTGAAGTTTCAATGGGATGTGTCTTGGGGCAGTAAGATGAAACAAGAAGAAGAGAGCATGCCATGTATTATCTGAGCAAGAAGTTAACTGATTACGAGACGCGCTACTCTCATTTGGAGAAAGCATGCCTAGCTCTTGTATGGGCTACTCAAAGGCTCCGCCACTATTTGCTATCTCAGGCGGTTCTGCTCTTGGCCCGAATGGACCCATTGAAATACCTAATTGAAAAGCTAGCTCTCACTAGAAGAATCGCACTATGGTAACTTTTATTATCTGAATTCGACATCACGTACATCACTCAGAAATCGATCAAGGGGCAGGCCCTTGCTGATCATCTTGCTGATAATCCTTTACCTGACTATGAGCCGTTAAGAACCGAATTCCCAGATGAAGATATCTTGTTCATGACGGAGGGCGATACGGAAGAAGCAGAAGAATCATGGGTAATGCACTTTGACGGGACAGCAAATTTTGAGGGCCAAGGAGTTGGCGCCATCCTAATCTCACCAAAAGGATCCCATGTACCAGTCTCTATGAAGCTCAACTTCCCTTGCACTAACAACATGGCTGAGTACGAAGCTTGTGCCGCTGGTCTGCAGGCGGCTCTCGATCTGAATGTAACTCACCTTCGAATATTTGGCGATTCACAATTAATCATATGTCAGACGAACTGTGACTAGAAGACGAAAGATGAGAAATTGATCCCCTATCATGAACACCTCGAGGATCTGATAGCTTGCTTCCAAGATGTGAATTTCTCATACGTCCCCCGGATAAGGAATCGCTTTGCCGACGCATTAGTAACTTTGGCGTCAATGATTGAAATTCCCTTTGGTGTTGAGATGAAGCCGATCGTGATCGAGTAGAGGAATGAGCTAGCATTCTGCCTCCAGATTGAGGAACCTACAAAGCCTGATGATGAGCCACCTTGGTTCTCAGATATCAAGAATTTCCTTGAGACCCTAACTTTCCCAGAGGGTACATCCAAGACAGACCGAAGAACCATTCAACGTTTAGCGACAGGTTATGTCATTTGCGGGAAATGCCTCTACAAGCGATCATACAATAACATCTTACTCAGGTGCCTTACTGAAAGTGAAGCAGTCAATATTATGAAAGAGATCCATGAGGGAGTATGCAGAGCCCACGTCAGCGATCACATGCTCGCTAAGAAAATCCTACGGCAAGGATACTTTTGGACCACCATAGAATTAGATTGTTGTAAACATGTTTAAAATGCTATAAGTGTTAAGAACACTCCAGTCTGATACACGCTCCTGCCATTGATCTCCACTGCATGACCACTCCTTGGCCATTTGCTACCTGGGGCCTTGACATTGTCAGAATGATTAATCTGAAAGCATCAAACGGACATCGATTCATCCTCATCGCCATTAAATACTTCACCAAGTGGGTAGAAGCGATGTCATATGCCAACATCACTGTCAGTCACGTCGAGAAGTTTCTCAAGAATAATATTGTGTGCCGATTTGGAGTACCCAAAGATATCATCACAGACAATGGCATAAACTTTGCAAATAAGCGCATCCGAGACTTCTGCGAGCAATACAAGATCAAGCACCATCGCTCATCCCCTTATCGGCCTCAAACTAATGGAGCCATGGAAGCCGCGAACAAGATAGTCGTCCGCATCCTTGAGAAAATGGTCATCACTTATCGAGACTGGAGCGAAATGCTGCCATTTGCTTTGTGGGCCTACCGAACATTGATCCATACCGCTACAAGGGCAACACCATTCTCCCTTGTGTATGGAACTGAGGCTGTCCTTCTGGTAGAGGTTGAAGTACCCTCACTCCGAATCCTCATAGAATCAGGCTTACCCGAAGCAGAGAGAGAGAGAGATCATGCTTTGATCAACTGAACTTACTGGATGAGAAAAGACTCCTAGCCTTATGTCACACTCAAGTTTACCAAGGGCGAATCGCACGCGCTTACAATAAACGTGTTCACGGTCGAGATCTGAAGGTAGGCGACACTGTGCTGAGGAAGATCTTCCCATCCCTCCATGCCGATCCAAGGGGAAAATTCAATCCAAACTGGGAAGGACCTTACGTCATCCGAGAAGTGCTGTCGAGATATGCCATCCGCCTCACCACCATGGACGGAGATCATCTTCCTGAGCCATAAATGCTGGATACATTCGACGGTTCTACTCCTAGTCTATCGCGACAAGGTAAGTGCTGGTGAAATAGATATGTGACTGCTTAAGAACCACCCAAAAGAGGCCATCATTCCAAGCACAGTAGCCCAAAAAGCATCCCTAAAAATAATGATATCCTTTGCTACCCCATTTGTGCCTGGGCCTTTCTTTCAATAAACCTCTTTTCCAAAAAATATACATGTACATATACCAAAAAAAAGGGGAGAGAAAAGATGAAGTAGAGTTACTATCAAAATCCAAAAAAATCGAAAAAGTAAAACCTCAAAAAGAGATTGCCTGAAATGAAGCAAAAGGAAAAAAACAAAGAAGAATCACGGGGCATGTACAGTAAAACCCACAAGGAAGAAAGTATGTTGAGAAAACTGAAGCCGTATCAAGAAAATCCTTTTAGCCCAGCATACCTTCAAATCCTAACCTAACCCATGGCCAAGCTACACCCTGAAGGAAGCCCTCTTTGTAGGTTCGCAAGTAGTCATAATATCTGTTAAGTCAACATGAGTTGAGTCGTGAGACGACACCAGAACCTTGTCCAGCCAGCTATGACGGAAGTGACGTCCATGTCGTGGCTTTTGAAAAAAAGAAAATAAAAAGAATAAAAATAATAAATAATAAAAATACAAGCTCAAAGCAAGATGGACGTAGTGAAAACCCGAAAGGGCATTACGGGTAAAAACAGTGGGCTTGTGCGGTCCAGGTGAAAACCCGAAAGGGCACTTGGGATAAGAGAGCTAAACCCATGGACGTGGTGAAAACCTGAAAGGGCGCCACAGGTAAAAAAGGAGATAAATGGAAAAGAAAAAAAAGTGAGAAGGAGAAAGGAAAAAGAGAGAAAATTGAAAAAGAAAGGTTTGGACTGATTGAGAATATTGATGTTTGAGGAACCCTTTTGTTACTCTTCTTGTACCCTCTTGTCCAACTGGGCCGCTCATGCTCGTTCGAATCGAGTCCCGACCATAATTGCCTTTGTGAAACCCACACCATCAAACGTATGACCAGAGGCAAGGAGAAAGGTTTAACTCAATCCAAAGGGATCAACGTTCCGGCCTTGGTAAAATCTAGAAACTCACTCAGGACCGACTGCATGAAAGAGTTCGACTATGCTCAAAATGGGACCCATTACTCCGTCTCACTATCAAGGCATCAAAAACAAAAAAAGAAGAAAAGCCAAAAACAAAAAATCAAGAAAAATCCAAACACCAAAAATGTGTATATATTTCTACTCATTTTCATGTACATTTCCAGCATCATATTTCAATCTCAAAAAGGAAGAAAAATAACAAAAAATCTCTAAAAATAAAAATCCAAAAAATATCTTGAAAATGAAAAAGTGTAGGTAGAAATCTACTTTTTTCTGTTGTTTAGGATGCATTTTCTTTATATGTATAAACAAAAAAGGGATTGACATTTTCTTGAGAATGTGCAGGAACATCACACGGTCCAAAGCCTCGAAGCGGGCAACTTCTCAGCGATGGACAAATCAGATAAAATATCTCACCACTGACGTCAGGTCTAACAAAAAATGATGAAAATCATTTTGAAAAGAAAAAGAAATCTATGTTTTTATGCTACGCATAGCTATGCACTTGCATATTTTCAATGCGATAAAATGTCAATATGTTACCGGCATTGCAACTGTGCAAAATTAATGTCTTAGGTCTAAGGTTTGCCTTGGATCCATGGATCCTATTTCAAAATAGGAGCGACGGTGTCAATTTCGGTCAAACAGTCAATTCTTGGATCGGATTGATTCCACCGCTAAATCTTCACCCTGATCGTTCCATATTTCGGTTTTAGGTGAACTTGAGTGTGTTGGCTTCAGTTTCGTTACAAACTATTGAGGAGGCACGGGCTCTTGGTATGCGTAGTCTGGGTGTGTGCCTCCCGGGGTTCGAGGTCCAGATAATGTTTTTTTTTTATTTTTAAATGAAAAAAAGCAATCTTTAAGAAAAAGAAAAAAGAGAAAGAATAAATATGTGCTTCCCCACAGAGCGGCGCACAAGCATAAAGCGGTAAAATTTTGATATTTTATCAGTAATGCAACTGTGCAACATTAATGTCCTAAGTCTAAGGCATCCCTTGATTTCGGATCCTACTTCAAGGTAGGAGCAACGGTGTCAGTCTCGGTCAAACGGTCAATGTTTCGATCGAGTTAACTCCATTGCTAAATCTTCATGATGAGCGCTTTGTTTTGGACTCATGTGAACTTAAGTGTCTTAAGCGTCAAATTCTTCGTTGAAAAAGGTCAATCGTTGGTTGAAACCAACCTATTAAGAATGAGATTACCCATCAATCAAACTATGTGCAGCCATGCATTCGAAAGGGTTCATTTCCCTTTTATTTTTCTACAGGCTTAAAACCTGTTTAGGCAGCGGTATCCCTGTAAAGTGTACGCCTTGCGTCTGGGTATCCGTATGATGGTCGTTTGTCCCCGTAAATTGTACTTGGGCGGGTCCGGGTCAGGGCTTCCATCGCCTTTGTTGTTGCTTATCGCCCCCGACGGGTGTATGATTATGCATAGTTAATTGATGATTATGATCATTGCTGATAGAGACTAGGGTTGGATACCCCCTTTTTTTTAGGAGGCGCCTAATGTTTGGTTGGATCTGTTCAAGGGAGTCAAAACTGGATACTCTAGGTCATACCGAGCTGAAGCATGCTTTTAGGAAAATGGCACGTACTCTCAAAAAGTGTTGTGACATCTATTCACTTCGCTCAGGTGGTCATGCTAAATAAACTTTGGGATCGATGGGTTCGCCCAAAGATCTCCAACCCTGCTTTCTACAGGGGCACCCACGAATAACCCAATGAGGTCATCAAATGCCTTGTAGGATTGGACGCAAACTGTGGAGCCTTGCGTATGTTTACTTTGCGCTTATCTTTGAATGTGGGTCGATCACCCCTCTTACTTACGAAGCTGTTGCATTTAGAATGAATCTCGAACATCAATCACCTTCAAATCATCGCGAGAAGTGAACGTCTTTCCTGACTATAGGGAGTTCACAACTCATGCCACCTCGGTTATGCCCAGTAATGGCGCTAAGCGCTTGGGAGTCGATGACCTTGAGAAACGAATGATTAGCCTGGCACTCCAGGGCTTTTGTTTTCTCACCGTGTTACTCACTTGATGTTTGAATTTCATTCTAAATACAGCGGACCCGTCAGTATTGCATTGGGCCTCTTCAGATGTCTCTTTTCTTTGGCATACGATCACCAGTGATCGGATACCAAAGAGGGGCATTTGTAGACACCCAAATTTGGCCTAAGGTCTAATCGAAACACCCTTCGAGAGAGGTGCAACTTTTGAGCTTTTGATGGCATGTATGGAACCCTTAGGAATCACCCCAAACCCTTAAGAGACACCCTAGATCCTTTAGGAACCTACCCCGAACCTTTAGAAACCAATCCCGACCCTTAGAACCCATTTGGAACCCTAAACCTAACCTTCTCGGGCAATGGATGAAGAGTGGTGCACTAGGAATAGTTGAGGTCCTTTAATGATACCAAATCATATACAATTGGAAAGAGGACTTCTCCAGCTTTCCAACGAGCCACGAATCGCCTCAATCGGAGTTGTATATCAAAAGTTATGACCATTTGAAAATCAAGCTTTTTTGGAGGGATTTTTGCCTGGCGCAACTATTAGTTGCGCTAGGCATAAATGGGTCCCCCCACCCCTCGCGAGGCCAACTTCCAGGCTGCTATTCCTCACTGTTTTACTGTGCTTTTACCTGGCATAACTATTAGTTGCGCCAGGCATATGAACAGTAACTGTTGGTTTTTGCCCCAGATTTCGTGTTTGGGGTTTGACTTGTTGACCACCTCAGCCCTTGGGGTGTGTTTTGATAACTTTATTGCACCCTTTTAATGCCTATTTATAACCCTTAAGTGATTTAAAGCACTAACCTATCATCCACCATTAAAACCATTCTCCCACATCTCCAAGCTATTAAAATCCTAGGAAACCTTAGATTAGAGATTACCTAATTGCTAACCCTAATTAGCATCTAAGTAGCCTCCTAACCCACCCCTTTCTTATGAATAGAGCCCCCCTCCCCTTGGTTTAAGGGTTGAGAAATTTTCTTAAGAGAGAAAGAGCTCAAAGTGAGAAGTTCTTCCTCCCTTTTGTGCACTATTTTCATCCAAATTCTAGAATTCCAAAACCTCTTCCCAAGCTTGTTCTTACATCCAAAACCCATAGCCTAGGTGTGTATGATCCCCTAGCCTCCCTTCCCTACCTCTTAGCTTTAAGTCTTAGGGGTTAGAACCCCATTTTCCACCATACAAGGCCTTCAAGAGCTCATCAAAGCAAGCCACGCAAGGCTCCTCTACGGTGCTACAAGGACCCGAGGGCTCCGGCTCTCCCCTTTCTTCTCCTATCTCTTTCTAGCTTCCTCCATCCTCTCATTTGTGCCGTTACGCTACCGATTTTTTTGTAGGAACGAAGGGGCACAAATAGGATTCTAAGCCCTCTTGGGCAAGAGGAAGCTATTTTCCTTGCTTCTACTTTATTTTATTATTGGCCATTAGTAGAGACCGTGTTAAGCGGGTTGATCGGATGCCTAACACCTTCCCGATCGATAACCGAAGCCCCTACCCAAGATTCTTTGGTGTGGACTGGATTTAGAGTCATATTTTTAGCACTTAGGTGCTCATAAAAATAAACTAGGTATCCCGGGACACCGAAAGCTCTGGGTGGCGACTCTATATATTTTTCATCGTTAGAGAACGCATCGTCGCGACGGGGATAGCATCGACTCCCACGGTTGCACAGTATATATAGGGGGGATGCCCCCGGTGACAAGTGTAAAAAGAAACGAAAACTTTGATATATATATATAGAGAGAGAGATTTTGGTTTAGATGTACCTGATCGGTATCTTTTCTTTTAGTTACCTCTTGTGTCTACTTTTGTTTTTTTTAGTTTCTTTATTGTCGTCAACCGTCATTGAGACTTGGATGCTTCCTGAGCTAGCTCGGTGATGGTTGAAGGTTGCCTTGTATTTGCGTATGTAAAGTTAATGCTATCAGTAATTTTTGTTCTCTCCCTTGCTAGTTGTCAAGGGAGTGAGTGTCTCAGATCGGGGCTTGGTAATAAAGGTGGACATTTTCTCTTTTTTTTTTTTTAAAATAAAAATAAAGCAACAGAGAAAGTAAATAACTGTACTAACAATAAATATAAAAAATAAAAAAAAATGCCCCAGTGTAGAAGCGTGGTAAAATTGGCAGTATAGTATCTTCAATAGTTCTCTCCGAATAGTAAGTTCGCAATTCCTCATCTTCCTTGTGGACAAGCCAGCGCTTCTAATGTGATTCTCCTTCTGATCCAAAAAAATTCCCCAGTGTGTAGATGCAATGGAGCTTTTGGGCTTTTGATGAGCACTTTGGGTCTATAAGCAATCATGGGTATTTGGTGAGTTAGTTTTGAAGAAAAGTTCATCAGTACTGTCATCGAACCGGGAGGTCATTTCGATTAGGTCAGTTGAGTATGGGGGTTTATCCTAAGGTGGTGGTCATCCTATCCTGTGGTTATTAGGGAGAAGTATGGTAGGTATAGTAAGTGATTACGTCAGTCATCATTCATTGGTTTTCAGATTCATATCTAGGAGCATCCTATAAGGCATCCAATTTATCATCTGAAATAAAATAAAAAGTAGAAGAGGGGGTAAGGCTCGGTGATGTGGGGAATAGTTTGTATCCAATACTTTCTAAAAGGGATGAGTAACAGTCTTTTTTTCAGAGGGATATGGGGTTCCATGATTGAGCTCTTCCTCATGTTTCGGTACCATCAAAATCACACATTCTATGATTAGCAGTAGTTTGTCCTCCTCCCGCCACCTGACGACATAATCTAGTAGTATGGGGACATCAGGGATGCCCTTACAACTTGCTTATACACTTATAGTAAAGTTACCAGAGATGTTCTCACGGCCTGCTTATGCTTCCTTGAGCTCATTGATTTGTTCATCCGTCGTAATGCTCACTCACTTTTTTGGATATATGTATGTATTTGAAAGCGTCCTGCTAGCGCAAGAATAATGAGTTTTGATTGAACTTGATATCTTCATTTTTTTGCTCTAATGTCTCCTCCAATGGCAAGGGAAAGGAGAAACGAGGATCAGGTGTTACTTATGCTTTTAGAAGAGGTTAGGTAGGTCACTAGTCCTTTAATCAGATTGCCCGAGTGAGAAAAAAGTGGGCGATAATTCAGAGGTCTTAAGGATATTCTGAGAATTGAAGGTGTACGACCAATGAATGGGTCGTGACAGCTACGGGGGTGATAAGTATTAGTATTTAACCACGGGCTGTGATGATCACAGGGCTAAGAGTAATATTTTCTAAGGTACATAGCATTCCAAGGGCTAGGGAGTTCTTCCCCATCTTGGTTCGTCAGTTTATTTGCATTTCCAGGGTATGCGGTTGTTATAACATAAGGGCCTTCCCAATTCGGTTTCAGTTTTCCTTTTGGATGGGCGTGCTTGGAAGGCATGATTTTCTTCAAGACTAATTATCTAATATTAAAGGTTCGTTCAAGGACTTTCTTATCGTAAGCCCTGACCACTCTCCTCTGATATACCTGAGCATGATCAGCTGTCCTTAGACGTGTTTCATCGAGTTGCTCCAGATGCATGAGTAGGGCAATTCTCCTCTCGTCTAAGGATAGTTTTTCATCGAGTTGAATCTATAAGGATGGTACTTGTATCTCATATGGTAGGACTGCCTCCATTCTGTAGGTAAGGAGGTAGGCAGTTTGGACAGTGGTCGTATGAATAGAGGTCCTATAGGCCCAGAGTGCTTTTGATAGTCGTTCGGGCCAGTTGGCTCCATTGCTTGTTTCTATCGTGCATTTCAAAATTTGAATCAATATTTTATTCGTTGCTTCTGCTTGTCCATTTCCTTGAGGGTAGAATGGTGATGAGTGGCATAGATCGATGGCGAACTTCTTGCATAACTTCTTCGTCTCTTCTGGGATGAACTGTTGTCCGTTGTCAGTGACAAACATCTGGGGTACTCCAAACTTGGTGATGATATTCTGAACGATAAACCTTACGAGTGTTGAAGCGATGATTTTGATGTAGGATTCGGCTTCTGCCCATTTGGTGTAGTATTCGGTCGCCGTAAGTATGAACACATGCTTGTGAGTGTTCCCAACTATGTCTGTGAAAGGTCTGATGATGTCGAAGGCCCACATCAAAAATGGCCATGGCGCAGTCATAGTGTTCAATGCAACTGATGGAGCTTTAAAAAGTGTGACGTGTTCTTGGCATTGTTTGCAGGATTGGACATAGAGGTGGCAATCTCTGATCATCGTCGTCTAGAAGTAGCCTTATCGTGTAACTTGGTCGGTGAGCCTTTGTCTACCAGAGTGGGTGTCGTAGGCACTGGCATGTACTTCTCGGATGATGTATTGTCCTTCGACAGTCGTGACGCATCGTAGTAGTACTTCTTTCGTGAAGGCTTCTTTGTATAATGTTTCACCAAGTATGCAGAATTGGGTGCATCGGTTCCTTATAGTCTTCCGTTCGATCTTCGTGGCATATGGAGGGACGTGTTGATGCTTTAAGAAGTTCCAAATGTCGAAATACCATGACTGTCCGTCGTCGGTTGGTGATTTTTCAAATCTGAATATAGCGACTTCAGTTTTTGACTTGACGTGCTTTTTCGAAATAATTACTTCATTTGGTCCTGTACTTGTGGGGAGGACAGGTAATTCTCTCTTGACGGTCCAAGCTACCTCGTGGGCAGGTACTGTTAGTTTTTTGATGAAGAAGGTCTTGGTACTTCGGTCGATGGGTATTTGGATGACTAAGGCTAATGTGGCTAAGGAATTTGTGAGCTCGTTTTCTAGTCTAGGGATGTGCGTGAAAGAGGTTCTTTCAAATTTCTTTACCAAATATTGAGCGGTTTCTAGGTATGCCATTAGTCTCTTTTCCTTAGTTTTCCATTCTCCTATAACTTGCGAGATTACTAGCTTGGAATCACCGATGGTTTTTAACTGTTTAACACCTAATTATAATGCTGCTCGTAGTCCAGCTATAAAAGCTTCGTATTCTGCGACGTTGTTAGTGACAGGAAAATCTACTTGAAAATCCTTAGGTATAACTACTCCTTCGGGGCTTAGGAGGACTACCCCGATGCCTTTTCATTTATGATTTAGAGCACCGTCGAAGTAAAGGGTCCATGAGGTCTTGTCGGGCTCTTCGTTATGAATTGTGAGTAGGTCTTTATCAGGAAAATCCGTGTGTATGGACTCATTGCTCAGGAGTGGGAGATCATTGAGGTAATCGGCGATTGCTTGTCCTTTGACCGACTTCTGCGTGATGTAAGTAATATTGAATTCTTGCAAGAGCATATGCCAGTGAGCGATATTTCATGATGTTGCAGGCTTCTCAAATACATACTTCAAAGGGTCCATTCGGGCTAGTACTAGTATTTTATGTGCTTCGAAGTAGTGCCGTAATTTGGTTGAGGCCCACACTAGTGTGAGGCAAGTCTTCTCTATTGAAGTGTATTTTTATTCGTACTCAACCATCGTCCTACTAAGGTAGTAGATAGCCCTCTCTCTCTTGCCATCTTCTTCATATTATCCCAGAATCACTCCCATTGCTTAGTCATTCGCTGAGAGGTATGGGATAAGAGGTCTTCCGGTAACTGATGGTAATAGTATTGGCGGGTTAAGGAGGTATTTTTTAATGTTATCGAAGGCTTGCTGACATTGGTCATCCCATTTGTACTCAGTTCCTCCTTTAAGTAGTCTGTAGAAAGGATCGAATCTGTCTAAATGTTAGGAGATAAATCTCCTGATGAATTACAATCTTCCTATAAGGCCTCGTAATTCTTTGATATTACTGGGAGGCGATATCTCAAGAATGGCTCTGACCTTTATAGGGTCGACTTCAATTCCTCGCTTGCTAATTATGAAACCGAGTAATTTTCTGGAGGTGACTCCAAAGACACATTTCTTTGGGTTCATTTTTAGTTGATATTTCTTAGCACTCTGTAGCACCAGTTGGAGTGCTTCAATATGTCCTACACGCGTTTGTGACTTCACTAATATGTCATCGACGTAGACTTCTATACACTTATGCATCATGTCATGAAAAATAGCCATCATGGCACATTGATGCTTAACTCCTGCATTCTTGAGCCCAAAAGGCATGACGACATAGCAATAAGTCTCTCATGGTGTGGTGAAAGAAGTCTTCTCTTGGTTAGACTCTGTTAATTTGATCTCATTATATCCATAGAAACCATCCATAAAGGATAGCATCTCATGTCCAGTAGTGTTGTCGACTAGAGTGTCAATGTGCGACAGTGAGAAGTCATCTTTTGGACATGCCTGGTTGAGGTTTCGAAAGTCAATGTAAACCTGTACTCTGCCGTCTTTCTTAGCGACAGGTCCTATATTGGTGACCCACTTGGGGTAGAGGACGACTCAGATGAATTTGGCTTTGTCTAACTTGTCAACTTCCTCTTTAACTTGAAGGGTGGTTTGTCAGTGCATCCTACGGAGTTTCTGCTTAACAAGCTTTACATCAGGTTCTAAGATGAGACGGTGTTCTATTAAACTTGGGTCTAAACCAGGCATATCTTCATAGGACCATGTAAAGGAATCAAGGTACTCTTGTAGGACTTGTGCAATCTGTTGACGTTCCTTGGCATTGAGCATTGCGCTAATCAGTAGCTTCTTGGGTTTCTCTTCAGTGCCAAAGTTAAGTTCTTCTGTGGGTTCCGCGGCAGCTTGGGTTTGCTCATCGAAACGCTTGATAACCCGTTGGAAGTCCGGTGCCTCCTCAGTGATTAGTGTTCTTTTTTCATCCTCGATAAACTCGTACACTGCAAAGTTGCTACACTGGGGATTTGATTTTACGAAAGGTAGTCCTTCATCGGCACAATCTATGACTGAGAGATCTTTGGTAAGGTGAAGGTCAATCAAGACTATTGATTCTTCTCTCAAAGTCTTGAAGTATCTCATCTGGTATGATCACTGGCTTGTTGTTTAGCATGGATGCTTTACGTCCTCGAGCGGGGGATGGGGTAGAAGTCTTAGGAGAAAAGTCTCCTTGTTGGCCGCACACTTGATTTGGGACGAAGGGTTCCCTTTCTTTTCTGAGGTTTTCTAATTTTTTCGAATTTTGTGTTTCTAAATTTTTAAGGTTTTCTATTTCTTTTATTTTTTTAATTTTTGATAATAAATATGGTACAGGAATGGTCGCTTCAAAAGGCCTCGGGAGAGTTGCTTCCTCTAACTGAGGGAGCGAGATGGCTGCTGGAGCCGTTTGAGCGATTCTTCGAGAAATGTGGACTTGTGATTTTGGCTTCTTTTTTTTTGAGTCCTCATCTGATGAGATTATTTGAATAAGCGATACTGATGACAGTGGCACCAATTTTTTGATTTCTTATATCACATTGATTGCCCCTTCTTTGAAGAAACTCTAGAGATCATAGTCGATCGAACTATCCTCCTTTGAGTCATAACATAATGGTTCTTCCGACCGAGGGGGTAGAGAGCTCTTTCCCTTGAACTTCATAGTATGTTAGGATAAGCATGCACGCTCGGCAACGAGGCTGATAATGGTGAGAAATGTAGGGAGATCCCCAAGGACATTCCCATCCTTCTAAATTAGAGTCAAAGACGATATCAAATTCATCTTCTTGATATGATAGTGCTTGAAGTCCTAGGTTAGATTGCTCTGCTAACTCGAGTGCAGGGAGGTCTATCTAGTAGTCCTCGTCATCACTCAGGGGAGGTTGCCACTCTTTCTCTAGGGATTTCTAGAATATTTAAAGTTGTGGCACATCTGGGGATGGAGAAGTGTCTAATTCAAGTTCCTCTTCAAACTCAATGAGGGCGGTGTGGGTGTTTCCCCCTAGGTCAACCAGATGATTGTTGGGATTTTCTACTTTTTGTGCCAGTGGTCGAGCTGGTAGGTCATTACTTATTTTTGTTATCACGAGGTTGGTGTGATTTGATTCTTCTATTATAGAATATCCTATCCAACTAGCGAAGTGTTCTAATATGCAGGTGCATGCCCTACAGCGAGGTTGGCAAGGGTGAACGATACAAGGGGAGTCCCACGGGCATTCCCATCCTCCAAGGCCAAGGCCGAGGCGGATGCTATACGAATTAATATCCTCTTGTGGGGCATCATCTTCTTCCCATGTTGAGTGTAAGTAATCTTCATCACCTTGTAAGGTTGCTATGTGAAAATCTTCGTCATTAGTGAATTCTCAATCTTCTACTCGTGGCTCGAGTTCTCGAGGTTCTTTCTTCCTCTCTCCCGTAAGCTCCTTAGCGTCAAACAAGGGCTTGACTCCTTCGAGCGGTTTATCAATATCATCGTTCAGATTGGTTAAATCATTAAATGCTTTAGCCATTCGCTCAATTTATGCTTCTTGGGATCTAGTGAAGGACACTTCCTTTTGCCTTAGTACATCTTCTTTCTCAGTGGTCCCATAAACGAGGTGGTCATATAGAGACCATTTGAGTGAGGTAGGAAACAAGTCAGCTTGCGGGCCTTCCGATTGATAACCTACCCTATGTGTTTGCGTATTTTCATTGGGACGACAGGTCCTACATGACCTTGCTTATTTTTACCGAGTCCAGTGTGGGGAACGTAACCGAGTTGGTACAAGGTCCCACCTTTTTATCGCGGTGGGGTTGATGTCATAAAGTTTGGTGAGGTCTGCACTAACCTCTCTCCTCATTAATTTTTGTGGACACATTGAGGGAGAACTAGGAGGGGTAGGGGGATGGACTTTCACAATGGTTATCTCATCAGGGATTCGAGTCTTTTGAATGTGGCCCGTGTTTAATAAGGAATCATGGGCTGTCAGAATACTTGTCGCATAATTAATATCCATCTCCTGGAGGGGTGCATCAGCATATATACGGACGATGGAATCCTCATATAGGAATTTGACGCATTTATGGTATGTGAATGCGACGACCTTTATTGACTCTAACCATTTTCTTCCTAAGATAAGATTGTACGTACTAGCAGAATCAGAAATGTGAAAGGTAACGTCTTTCGTTACAGGTCCAAGGTGAACCTGGAGTTTAATAGTTCCTTTGACAAAGCGATGCAATCCATCGTAAGCTATGACTGACAGTGTCGAGGGCCTGACATCCTGCTCCATGTATTCGAGCGTCTTTAATGTTGTGAGAGGGCAAATATTGAGTCCTGCTCTTGTATCAATCAACGCATGGGGTACGGAGAACCCTCTAATTATGACTGTGAGATATACGGGAGCCGCACTCCCGCGAGTGACTCTTAAGGCATGTCTGCGTCTGTGAAAGTGAGCGATGGAGGTTGCGCCATGACCGAGGTGATTTGATGAAGCTCATCTAAGGTTGTGTCCTCATCCACTTGCGTGTCTTCAGGTGTCCTTATCAATAACCGGTGACGGTCAGGTGATTTTTTGATGAGTTCTAATATGGATATCTGGGCCGAGATCTTTTGGAGATACCACAGAAGGTCATATTCTTGCCTTGGCTCGAGTGCCATTTCTTTGCCTGGCCGATGAGCCTTGGGTGCAGGTGGTTGGATTGGTTGAGGTGCAAGAATTGGTGGAAGGATAATGTGAGGTGGGGGCGGCAAGTTAACCTCTCTTTCTCTCACATTCTCCTTTGATGGTTATATGTTCGCAAAATCCTTATTTCAAGGAAAAGGCAGAGGCGGATAATTGGTTCCCGACTTAAGAATCGGGTAAGTCAATTATTGACTGAACCCGGTGTTACTCGAAGCCAACGTATTTGTGAAGTAAAATTTGAGGTCGGAGCACATATCTGCATGGTGTCGCTCCAAGGTGAGAGGTACTATGTGTAATCCTCCTCCAGGAAAGCAGAGACCAGTGTCTCGCATGGGTCGAGATGTTCTTCATGCTCACATTCTTCTATGTTTAGCAAACACTCAGTCTTTGTTTCATTCTCTCGGCTTGGAGTCTTTCGAGTGACACTTTCTACCCATGCAGTAATTTGGGCTGTAGTTTGAAGAAGGTGATCTCCGTACTCTGGTTAAGAATCGGACGAAGGGAGTGGTAATGGCGTTGGTTCAGGATTTGGAGGGGTTGAAGGTTCTGGTGGGTGACTATGGAGGAATGGTCTCCTGGCCCTAAAGGAATGAACTCGTATCTGAGTGAATTTTGGATTGGGAGGTGGGCTCAGTGGGGCGATGCGAGTGATCAAGGCCAAGGGATGCGGGGGTGAAGGAACTCTCGCTAATGTGGCAGAAGTATTAGAGGTTTGAATGTGAGTGATTAAGGTGAAAGGCTGGAAGGAGGATCGACCGAAGAGATCTACGGCGGTGACTTGAGCCGGTGTTGCTTGTTTGTGGTTGGGCATGGGGTTATTAATGATCCCTAGATTTTGTTGGGGTTGGTTATTATTAGGGTTAGGATTCCTAAGCGCTTTCCAATCGATCTGATTTCGGTCATTCATGTCATAGATTACGTCCCTGAGGACCCAGCAGTCTTCTAGGTTGTGTCTCATGTATCGATGGAAGGCACAATATTTACTATACTCTAGATTTGTCAGCCATGGGTGAGGTCTTTCTTGCGAGAATCGGAGGAGATTCTGAGTGTTGAGGAGATGGAAAAAGTTTGGGAATCGTATCAGGTAAGGGGGGGTAGTGTTCCCACCTCGGCTGGTAGGGGCCTCTAGCTAGGTTGAAGTTTTACGGTGGGGGTACGTTATTGTAATTCAGAGCGTGGGCCGGTCAGTTCTGCATTGTATTTTGGTTCTAGTAGGTGTTGGGATATTGATTTCTATTCTGATACTAGCCCTGATTCTAGTTCTGGCTTTGGTTTTGGTTTACATACCTTTGTTGACTAGCGCCTTGGTTTTTGTTAGTATACCGTTGTTGATTTTGATTTTGCCCAATTTTTCGCGGTAGGAAATTTTTGTTCTCAGAGTTTTGTCCTTGGTTGATAACGGTGTTGACCTATTCTGTTTCTAAGGCTTTCTTATTATTTTTTGATTTTGATTCACTGGAAAAGCCTACTTGCGACGTGACTATGGATAGAGTGAGGTTTGTACCTTTAATGTGTTGTGCTAGTCGGGACGCCCGGGAGTGGAGTGCAGTGAAGTCGGGGCAATCACTTATGACAAGTGCACTCTTTAATCGTTCTCTAGTATTATCGATGATAATGTCCATCGAGTCCTCTTTCATTAAAGTGCCGGTCCTGACAGCGAGTTTTCTCCATCTGGCGATGAAGTCGATAAATTCTTCATCAGGTCCTTGCTTGGCCGCCATCAAATCGCTAAGACTGACTATCTCTTAGACCAAGTATTTGTATTGGTCTAGGAATTGACTGACCAAATCGTCGAACGTTTCTATCTTATAAACAGGGAGTCCCGCAAACCAATCTAAAGCTTCTCTTTCTAATGAGCGTTGGAAATAGTGAATGAGAAGTCCTTGATTATCACGTATGGGCCGACAATCATTACAAAAGAGGGCCAAGTGATGATTCAGATTTCCCGTGCCATTATATTTGGTAAATTTTGGCAATTTGAATCCTACTGGTAAGTTAAATTCAACATCTCAAAAAAATTTGTCGAATTTGAATGAGTGACAAGGGCGCTCTCTCTTGGCTATGTACTCATCAAGCATTTTAGGGAGATCTTCGATTTTGATGGTGTTGTCTTTTGGAGCGACCCGTGAGCAAACCATGTCTAGAGAGTCATCGTTGAAGAATGTGTGAGCAGGTTGTCTCAATATTGTAGCGCGGGCCGACACCGTGCTCGGGGTAGGAGGTGGCCTCTCTTATAGTTCTTGGTCTTCTGAAAATTGTCGTGATCTGATGGTTTCGTATGCAGCGGCCAATCCTCGAAGTAATTCATCGGAGTCATCATCTACTCTTTGTATTTTTTGAATATTAAGCTCTACAATTTGTTGAGCAGTAAGGTTTTGTCCAGTGTTACCATCTCTCCCATTATAATGATTGCTGATGTGTGGGATAGAGAAGGGATTTTCTTGTTCGCCAACCATGTTAATCTCAAGTTGTCGTGGGTTAGAATTGTGAAGTGGTTCTTCTTCGTACACGGGATTGTTATAATACCCTACAATGGTGGGTCTCCTCAACTCACTCTTCGTATATCAGATATCTTGAGTCTTTGACGAAGACTCATATATTTAAAAGGGAATCTAAATGACACGATAGAAAGAAAAACAGGGAAATAAGATAAAAACTAAATATCTAAAAAAAAAAAGAGTTTGCAAAAGTGTCCCACCGTGATTGCTAGTCTATTGGTGCGCGCTTTTTCTGGGTTTATTTCGGTCCCCGTTGAATCAGTGGCCCAATTCTATCCAAGTGGACTCTAGCGATGCGGCGTTTGGAATGGTGGAGGTAAAGATAAAAAAAAGAAGGTTTTCTAGGAAAATTCTTAGTTTGTTGCGATCGCCAGCTACAGATATTTAACGATACTACAACACGTCAATGATCACGCTTTAGAGCGGGTGTGGGTTACTTCGTTACTAAATTGTCCGCCTACGAACATCAGCAGCTGTGACTCTTCTTATAATTTAGATAGTTTAATTTTCCTTTTCTTTCCCGTTATTGTTGCAGTTCTTATCAGTTTAGATTTCCCAATTCTATTATGAGCTTAGTTGTGTGGGAATTTATTATAGTGAGTTAATTTAGTATTCTAATTCTATCAGGAGTCTAATTAATCTTAGTTTCCTAATCTTATTAGAATTCTAATTAATTTAGTGTCTTAATACTATTAAAAGTTCAATTGATATCAGTCTCCTAATTGTATTAGGAATGCAAATGTATTAATTTTAATGAAACTTTAATTAAATCAAGCATGCTAATTATACTGAAATTTTTAGTAAAGTAAGTAGACTAGTCCTACTACAATTCTAATTGAAATGGAGAACTAATTTTACTAAAACTCTAATCTAAGCAATGAATTAATTTTATTAAAATCTAATTAGAACAAATAAACTAATTTTAATAAAAATCTAATTAAAACAAATAAATTAATTTTATTAAAATTCTGATTAAAGCAATGAATTAACTATACTAAGAATCTAACTAAAATAAAGGAACTAATTTGACTAGAATTATGATCAATGCAATAAATTGACTATACTAAAGTCATGAGAAAATAACGAAACTATCTTTACTTAATTCTAATTAAAGTGATGAACTAACTCGACTAAAATTCTAAAAAAAGGGGTTTGGGGCCTGCTACGCTAAGGAGGATTAGCCTCGTTCTCAAGTACTCTCCGTAAGCTCCCTTGGGCAAATCGGGTGGCTGAGGTTAAAGCAAATTGGGTTTTGGACTATAATATTATATTTTTAGATTTTCGGAGTTGATTTCGAGATTATAATTATGGATTAAATTAAGAAACTAGAATTATAGAAACTAAATTAATATTTGGGATTTTAAAAAATATTAAACTAAGAAATTAAAACTAAAATTTAAAATTCTAGGAATGAATTCGGGTCCGAAATCAGAAAATCAGATCGTATGATTAAGGACTAGTTCTAGAATCTAATAATTAGAACCAGAGATTAATGATAGGGCTAAAAATTAAGATTTTAGAACAGAATTGAAGTCTATAGTCGGTGAATTAGGCCGTCAGATTAAGGACTGGTTCTAGAAACGGAGAACTAGAACCAGATATAAGGGATTATGGTCTAAAACAAAAGGGTGCTACGGTCTAAAACTGAAAATCTGATATTAATAATTAAAACTAAGAGAAATCCTAAGTCTAAAACTAAGATTTTTACCTAGGACTGGAGCTGCGGAGAGAAATCTCAAAGATTTGAAGTTTGAATCTCGAAATCATGGCTATGTTCCTCTATGTGTTCATTCTCGGAGTTCTCTGGTTTCAAAATCCCAAAAAAAATCTATTCTCTCTCGAAATTGCCAGCCTCTCTCACTCGTGTTTTGTTGTGGGTCGAATTAAAAAAAAAATTATAGGTTTTTCTCCAATTAAACACCTTGTCTCAGGTGTTTAATTGAATTACGTGCCGATCTTTCGATGCTTATTCGCTTTGAGTCGATCACCGACTCAGTGAGCGACCGGCTGACTTGCTCAGTGAGTTTTCTAGTTCTAATCACGTTAAAACTAATTGTGTGCCAATTATGGGGTGTGAAATCCGATTAAGCATATCTTTCGAAGCATTTAATCGAGGAAGCTTGGGGGTCAAGGACTGTAAGACTAGGTCAGGCGTAGTCCAATTGAGCGCCGGTGGTCGGGCGTTCAATCCGATCGCGCATCTCATGTCAGGTGCGTAATCGATTCTCGAAGTGGCCTGGGGAAAGGAAGTCTGGTCTAAGAGGGGACTGATTGTATGTGTGTGGTTTTATGTGCAATCAAATTGTGCGTGTGATTTTAGGCGCATAATTCGGGGCTGTCCGGGTCCGGGTCAGGTCTGAAATACAAGACTATTGTTTTAGCCTATATTTCGACTATATACTATTGTTTCAGTATATAGTCTCCCTACGTTGGGATCTAAGCCACAGAGCTATTGTTTCAGCCATGTACTATTATTTTAGTGCATGGTTCCCACGTTAGGGTTATGGGGCCTGAGTCACAGAGCTATTATTTTAGCCTGTGTCCAGCCATGTACTATTGTTTCAGCATATGGTCCCAATATGAGGACAAAGGGGTCTGAAATGCAAGACTATTGTTTCAGTCTGCATTCTGACTATATACTATTATTTCAGTATATAGTCTTCCTACGTTGAGATCTGAGCCACATAGCTATTATTTTAGCCAGTATTCAACCATGTACTATTATTTCATGCATGATTTCCACGTTAGGGTCATGGGGCCTGAGCCACAGAGCTATTGTTACAGCCTGTGTCCAACCATATACTATTGTTTCAGTATATGGTCTCAATTAGCGTTGTCAGGTCAAAGGTTGACCGAACAAATTTGTATATTCCAAGAGGGCAAAATGGGGGTGTCTACACCTGGCTACAAATTAGAATCAATTAGTTTGGATTCTGGCTTGATTCTAGCGATAAGATCTTTCCACCTATAGTCTTATCTCGTTTTTACTATTTTTAGTAATTTTTGTTGTTTTTCTATTTAATGGTTGTAAGTAAAACCGAAATCAATTATTATTGAATATTGAAATATTTTGAGGTCTTTTGGAGATCCTTGTTTCCCATTTCTCTTGGTATTCGTGTGAATCAACAAGAAAGGTGGATGCCCATTATATTCCTGGCATTTTTGTTTAGAAATCAACAGTTCAAATAGAAGGTTGCGGCAAGCGCTGCATCAGAAAGTCAACAAGGAAGAAGAGGATCCATAAATGGGCTTTCAAACAACCCATGATTTAGCAGCTACACAGAATTTTAACGTTGAAATTTCAAAATTTAGAGTTTTAGTTGTTTTAGGACTTTCTATTTATTGTTTACTTTATGATTAGTTTCCTTATTTAAACTATTTAGGGGTCAACCACCCATATGTGACATTTGACCATTAATTTCATCACTTTTAGTGCAACCCTTAGAAAAGTGGTCATAACTTCATCAATACATGTCAGAATTACACGTTTTTTATCTTATTGGAAAGCTACTTCAATAAGCTTTCAAACACGACTAGTCTTATGTTAATAAGATACCGTTTGACCCTTCAAAAGTGGTCGTGTAAAAGAAAAATGAGATTGTGGTTAAATAAATTATGACCGTTAGATTAGAAGTTTCAATGATTAGTTAGGAGTTTTATTTTAGTAGGGTTAGACCTAATTAGAGTTTCAAAAGTCTATATAAAGTATAGTAATCTCTTATGAGAAATAGTTTTGTGATAAATGAAAATTAAGGTTGCTTTTATGTATCTTTTGAAAGAGTGAATCTTTTGTAGAAAACTTACGATGAGTTTTTGCCTTTGACTGATTCTTCAAAGCTATCATTGGTGCGAAGTCGACAAGCCTCTTTAGAGCAATTCCGAAGATCTTCTTGATCTATTTTTATTTTATTTGAAGATTGAGAACCCTAAATTCAATCGTGCAGGATTTTACGTTATTCTAGGGTTAGTGCCCGTTCGTCTTGCATCAAATTGGTATCAGAGCAAGTTGAAAACCCGAAACGTGAAGTTGGTTTCATCATGAGTAAAACAATAGTTTTACAAGCCCTTTGCAAATGTTGAAAGATCAAATGGACAAGTACATTTAGTGTTCTAGTCGGATGTAGGAAACATTGAGCGAAAAGTTTGATGAGGTTGAAGAAACCTTACACGAAAAGTTTGGTGGAACGAGGAAGATTAAGCCGGTGGAGTCGAGGGTGTAGACATGATCAGTCACATAATTAACCATTTTATCACCCTTAACTTAGTGATGCTAGACCTTAGTTTACTATTAACAAGTTAATGATGTGTAGATATTAAGAAAAATCAGTAAAAGAGAGTCAAAGTGTTAAATTTCATCAAAATGAACTCAAGAAATAGTAAGAATGACGATGGAGTATGAAAGGCGATTCGCTATATGCTTTCAAGTTAGAAAATCGTAAAAGACGATTGAGCATAGTTAAAGAAAAGATAAAAAGAAAGAAATCATAAATTACAATTCTTAAAGAATTTTAAAAAGTAAAATGCGGTACAAAAGAGAAAAGCGATCAATCGTAAATGAAGAATCGTCCTGAGAGTGAAAGCTGTAAAAAGAGAACAATCGTAATTTACGATTGTATAAATTGAAGCTCTTGTGCTGCTGATCATGTGAAGAAGATTTACACCGCCATACATATAATTAGAAGAACTCTTAAATTAGAAGTTTGGCCACTCACGGATCTAAGAAGATTGACGAAGGAAGACTTCTAAAAGGACTCTGTTACTGAAATAAAGGAGAAAGTTCAGAAGTGCATATACCATTCAAAGAAAGGAAAAGCTAGGATTAGAAGTAGAGTTATAATAGGAATCTTTTATTTTAGTAGTTTCTTTTGTTAGGATTAGATCAATGTAAACCGACTCCTTATGATCTATAAATAAGAGAACCCAGTATAGGAATTTTTCATCGAAGGAATTCTCAGCATCAATTGACGATTGAGGTTGAGTTTTCTTTCGATAAAAATTTAGAGTAGTTTAATTTAGATATCCAAGGTTCCTTGATCACAATTGACGACTGGGATTGAGAGCTAGAAGATTAGTGTAGATATTCGTAGTTTCTTAGAAGCAATTGACGCCTGCAACTGAGGGGTGAAAGATATATTTTTATTATTTGCTTTCTAGTTTATATTTATTTTTATTGCAATTTACTGCTTTGTAAATATCTCCAAATTTTAATTTGAATTGATGACTCAGGTTGAGATTTGCAGATTAGTATAACAGTTTTACTTATCCATCTTTGATTTGCTAGAGTTTGATTGACTCCCAAATTTTTGGTCGATTAAAGATTAATATAGATCTATGTTGAAGGATGCTAGTTTTTGATTGACGCCTAAATTCTATAGGACTGAGATATAGTGTAACGGTATTTTAAATTTGTAAACATCCGATAGTTGTAGCTTATGATTGACGACCATAATCTGAAGGAGGATTTAGGATTTATTTTCTGCAAATTAGTTTAAAGAAACTATTCTTTCATTCATATTTCTCAAGTAGTTTAGGATCTTAAAGATAAATATAAGTTTTCAGAATAACAAAATATAAAATAAATCACTTCCTCATGGGAACGATCCTATGCTAGAATTATAATTTCCATTGTGCGCTTACAATAGGTTAAGACTTAATCAGAGCAACATAAAGAACACATCAAGACACCCCATTTTCGACCTCTCGGAGTATGCAAAATTGTTCGGCCAACCACTGACCTTGCCCTGATTTATGAAAAAGTCAACCTTTTTCAAGAATCTCGAAACCCTCTGGGAATTATAAGCTGGAGCTCCAGTGTATAATTGATTATATGCTGGACTCCCCGCGTATAATTGGACCCTACCTGGTCTGGGATGAGTTGCTAATTATACGCTTATACGCTGGAATCCCCAACATATAATTGATTGGACTCCCAGTGTTTAATTGGTTTGTATTGGACTAGGATTCAAATACTCCGCGAATCGATCTCTTTCCTATATTATGCTTCAGGATCTTAGTGTATAATTCATAATACGCTGAAACAATAGAGTATAATTAGTATGTATTAGACTGGGGCTCTGTGTCTAGGCTCAGCCGGTCACCTTGACCGACCTCTCCGAGGCCACCTGAATTATACGCTGCAACCACAACGTATAATTCATTATACGCTGAACTCCCAACATATATTCAAGAATATTCACCGGACTTCTAGCATATAATTCGAAATTGTACGCTGGACTCCAAGCATATAATTAGCCGAGACTATAAATACCCCTCTACCCCACTCATTCTACGCACAATTTTCTTGCTTATTCTCTTTGGAACTCTCAAGGTTGGCTCTGAGATTCCAAAATAGAACTGAGTTGAACTCTAAGTGTTTGGGCTCAGATCTTTGACTGTCTTCTAGGAATAGAGTAGTCGTTCTTGTTGGGGCTAGCCCTTCTACTTCGATTCCCGAGTAGTCTGAAGAGAAATATAGCTAGCCTTAGATCCGACCCTTGGAAAATCCCTGCCGAAATTTTTAACTTAGATCCAATTAGATCCACACCATTCATCATATTTTCAACACCAATCATAACCATCAAACTGATTTGCCCAAGGGAGTGAACGGAGGGTACTCGAGAACGGGTTCAATCCTACTATGCATAACGGGCCAACACACTCCTCTAGTTAGATCATTGACTAGGATTAGAAGAAAACCCAAATTAGCTAAAACCTTAGCAACCCTAGCTGCTAACGCCGGCAAACCGGTTTTTAGTATAGGAGTCCAATCCACAAACCCCCCACTCATCCTCGCAATCAATGACATTCTACAGCGTCGATAAACATCTGTAGATGGCGCTCACATCAAATAAGGTATGTTATTTAAATTATGTTGCAACTAACGATATTTCCCTGTAGGTGCACATACTTAAATACCTCTATCTATTGCTAAATCTCTTCGCCCCCTTTTCGCAAACAGAGTCCCATGTGACCATAATTGGGCCATTTTCTCGAATCCAATAAGGTCCTCAAAAAATGCATACCAACAGATTAGCGATCGTAATGAGACTTCTTTTATAGGTTTGCTCCATTTTAATTAATTTGGGTTTTTCTTTTTTTACTTTTATCACTTCTAACACACTACACGCATACTAGATATTTTTTAGGAACCATTCTACTAATACCCCCCTCTGTTGTGAGAGGCCCGGTTGTAGACACCCTACTTTTGTCCCCTTGGAGTATACAAAAATGTTTAGTCAAGCATTGACCTGGTCCTCGATTTCTAGAAAAGTCAATCCTTTTCAAGAATCCCTAAAAACCAAATTTCTGGGAATTATACTCCTATACGCAGGTGTATAATTGATTATACACTGGTCTCCCAGCGTATAGTTAGACCCGACCCAGTCCTAACCCAATTCTCAATTATACGCTAGAATTCTAGTGTATAATTGATTATACGCCTGAATTCCGTCGTATAATGAATCCTCGTGGGCTAGGAGACCTGATATGGACAGGATAAGGCTTAAGCCGGCTCAACGAGCCGTGGCTTATCCAATCTCTCGATTATATGTTGTAACCACAATGTATAATTCAACAAAATCCCGCAAGACTCTCAGTCCAGGCTTATCCGGTCATCAATTGGTCACCTCGATCGAGACCATCGAAATCACCTGAATTATACGTCGGAAGTACAACGTATAATTCATTATGCACCAAGTTTCTGGCATATAATCTGAATTATACGCCAGACTTCCAGTGTATATTCAAAGTTATACGTTGGACTTTAGGCGTATAATTGGTTGTATACTATAAATACGCCCCTACCCCTCCTATTCTCAACACACATTCCTTTTCCTTTTACTCTCCAGAACTCTCGAGGTTGGCTCTGAGATTCCAAATTAGAACTGAGTTGAATTCTAAGTGTTTGGGCTTAGAACTTCGACTCTCTTCTAGGAATCTCGTAGAGCAGTCATTCTAGTTGGGCTTGGCTCTTCTACTGCGATTCCCGAGGGTTCCGAGGAGAGATAAAGCTAGCTTTAGATCCAACCCTTAGGAAACCCCTGCTGAAATTTCCAACTTAGAGCCAATTAGATCCACACCATGCATCATATTTTTTAAATCAATCATAGCCATCCTGATTTGTCCAAGGGAGCTAACGGAGGGTACTTGGGAACAGGTTCGATCCTCCCACGCATAACGGGCTAACACACCCCTTTAGTTAGACCATTTAGGATTAGAAGAAAATCCATATTAGTTAAAACCTTAGGCAGCCCTAGTTGCTAAAGCTAGCAGGCTGATATTTAGTATAGGAGTCATAACCCTCTCTTATCCTCGCGATCAATGACGTTCTACAGCTTCAATAAACATCTGTAGATGGCGATCACAATAATTCAAGTATGACATTTAAATTTGGTTGCAACTAACAATTTCCCTGCAGGTGCAGATGCATAAATACCTTTATTTTATTGCTATACCCTCTCTTCGCCCCCTATTTGCAAATAGAGTCCTAGGTGACCATATTGGACCATTTTTCCGAAATCCGAGAGGGTTCCCAGAAAAATTGCATACCAACAGCCTGTCGATCTCAGTGGGATTCATTTTGCTAGGGTTACTCCGTTTTAAGTAATTTAGGTTTTTATTTTGTTTTCTTTTTCACTTTCAACACACTACACACATACTAGGCATTATTTAGAAACCATTCTCTTACTCCCCCCTCTGTTGTGAAAGGGACGGTGTGATCATCTATTCGGGGATTCGATCTAGGAAACTTCCTACACTTCATACCTTCTTGTAAGACCTAATTAGTCGAGGATTGTACCCTCCCCCCGTTGACCCAAAAAAAACTCGCATACTCGATAAGGAAAGCCTAGGTACCCAGAGTAGAATAGGAATATCGTATTCCCCTAGTTCAAATCCTGTTAGATTGAGAGCTCGTATGAACATTCTTTTTCAAAAACTAGAAATGTCTAGGATTCAGCAAATAAGCTTTGCTAATAATGACTCATCATTATGGGGCTACCACGATAATCCTAGATATAATGTTGGACCGTCTCACAACCTTGTCCAAGATCGTCCTCGGATTAACATGGCAGGCGAAGATGAAGAAACCCACTTTACTCCTCCACTAAGCACTAGTCACAACAATAAAAGTGACAGTGACATTGGACAAAACTACACTACCAAACAAATCATAAATCTCAATGGAAATATGTTGTCGAGAGGCAGAAAGGAGTCCGAAGAGCTATTTCAAGCCTTGGCTAGGTTGTATCGGGGTATCCTTGACCAACAAATTGTGGATGAGCAAAGGCACCTAATCTGTGAACACTTACATTTCCGAAACGAACGCGAGGAAAGGTTGCTAACTCCTCCACGAGCCCCAACACCACCAGTGCCACCTCCCAAGTGCACCTTGTGCAGTAATAACCGTCGAGGTCAATTCATCCCTGAAACTTCAAAGAGAAGTACTAATATGACTATAGAGGATCTTACTCAGATTCTAGATAACTACATGGCTAAGAGAGAAAGCCCTAGATATTCATTTGGGTTTGACAAATTTTTCTGTGATATTGAATTTACTGTACCGAATGGCTTCAAGCCCCAAAAGTTCAACAGGTATAATGGTACGGAAAATCCAAATCATCACCTGACATTATTTTGTAATGGTTGTCGACCTATAAACAACAACCACATCCGCAAAGGATGACTTCCCACTTCCACACATCAACACTCTGGATGACTTCTCACTTCTGTCCAAAGGATGACTTCCCACTTCTGCACATCGACACTCTGGTCGATAACATTGCGGGACATGAGATGCTATCCTTCATGGATGGTTTCTCTAGATACAATCAAATCCGACTAGCAAAAACTGATCAAGAGAAAATATCGTTCACTGCTCCATGGGGAACCTATTGCTATGTCGTCATGTCATTCGATCTGAAGAATGTCGGCGCCACCTATCAATGCGCTATGATGGTTATCTTTCACAACATGATGCAAAATTGCGTAGAAGTCTATGTCAACGATATCTTGGTCAAATCACATACCCGAGCAAGCCAGACAAAAGCACTCTGAATAGTACTAGAGCGAGCACAACAATATCAGTTGAAAGTGAATCCGAAGAAGTGCATGTTCGGGGTCACCTACGGCAAGGTATTGGGTTTCATAATCAACAAAGGAGGCGTTGAAGTCGATTCTATGAAAGTCAAAGCAATCCTCGAAATGCCACCTCCTACCAACATCAAAGAGCAATGCGGTCTCATAGGAAGGCTATAGTTCATTAGAAGGCTCATCTCTCAACACTCTGAAAGATGCGACCAATTTTACAAGTTGTTAAAGGGAGGAGCCGAGTATATATGGGATGATCAATGTCAGCAATCCTTCAACAACATCAAAACATACCTTCTTAATCCCCCGGTCTTGTCACCACCAGTCCATGGAAGGCCCCTAATTCTATACGCCTCGACCAGTGACAAGGCAATGGGGGTAATCCTGGGACAACATGATGAATATGGGAAGAAGGAAAAGGCTATCTACTACCTCAGAAGGACGATGGTTGAGTATGAATAAAAATATACAGCAATGGAAATGACTTGCCTAACACTGGTATGGTCATCGACGAAGCTACGCCACTACTTTGGGGTGCACAAAATAATGGTACTAGCCCGCATGAAACCTTTAAAGTATATATTCGAAAAGCCAGCTACATCCGGTAAAATCACCGAATGGCACATGCCACTTCAAGAGTTTGACATCACCTATGTCACTTAGAAATCAATCAAACGACAAGCAATCACTGATCATCTTGTCAATCTCCCACTTCCAAGCAACGAACTAGTATGTACCAATTTCCCTGATGAAGAATTACTCTCAATGTAAGAAGGACCTGATAAAATGACCTGGACACTATACTTCGACGGGGCTTTTAATCATAAAAGGAAAGGCATCAGAATAGTCCTTTTGAGTCCAGAAGGGATCGTCATACCAGAAGCTTTTCAGCTTGATTTCCCAATCACTAATTATATCCCTGAGAACAAGGCATTCATTGTTGGACTACAAGCTATCTTACAACTGGGAGTCAAACAGCTAAAAACTATCGGCGATTCAAAACTTGTGATAATACAGGTAATCGGAGAATGGAAGACGAAGGAAAGAAGGCTAATGGCTTACCTAGATGTTGCCTAATTCTTGGTATAGAAGTTTGAAAGAATTTCCTTTACCCACATTCCAAGACTGGAGAATGAACTAGTAGACTCTTTAGCTACTTTAGCTTATGTTATCCAAATACTAGTCAGAGAAAGCATAAAGTCATTCATCATCGAAAAATTCAGCGTGCCTGCACACGAAGTAACCTAGAAAGTCAAGCCGGAATTGCTTGTTCTACCAAAAACTCCTGAACACGAAGAAGAGTCTGCTGCAAAGGACCATCCAAAGAAAGAGGCAACCATCGTAACCTTCAGATTCCAACAATCAACTAATGATGATGGGCAGCCATGGTACTATGACTTCTGGAACTTCCTGAAGCACCAGCATATCCCTCCATATGCCTCGAATATCAAACAAAAAACCATGAGGAATCGATGTGTCAGGTTCTGCATTCTGGGAGAGGTATTATACAAAGAAGCTTTCGTCAAAAGAGTATTACTGCGTTGCATCATAGCAGCTGAAGCACAGTACATTATCCGTGAAGCACACGCAAGTGATTGTGGCTCCCATGTTGGTAGTCAAAGACTCTCGAAAAAAATCGTACGACAAGGCTATTATTAGCTCACAATGACAAGAGACTGCCATATTTATGTCCAATGTTGTCAACAGTGCCAGCTGCATGCTACTCTCTTCAAAGCACCCTCAATGTCCTTAAATTCCATGGTCCCACCATGGCCATTCAAAATGTGGGCATTTGATATAATTGGGCCATTCACTGATACGATCGGGAATACTCACAAGCATGCCTTCATCCTTACGGCAACCGAATACTATACCAAATGTGTAGAAGCCGAATCCTATGTCAATATCACTACTTCCACATTGGTGAAGTTCATTATTTCGAACATTATTACAAGGTTCAAGGTTCCTAGGATGATCGTTACTGATAACAGTCCACAGTTCACTGAAATGAAGAAGAGGCTATACAAGAAATACGAGATTGACCTACTGCACTCATTGCCATTCTACCCTCAAGGGAATGGACAAGTTAAAGCTACGAACAAAACTCTGGTCTGGATATTAAAATGAACAGTGGAAACAAGCAATGGTACCGACTGGCCTGACCAATTACTCGAGGCACTCTGAGCCTACAGGACTTCCATTCGGACAGCCACTGGCCAAACTCCTTACGTCCTCACGTATGAGATGGTAGCAGTCCTACCATATGAAATACAAGTGCCATCTTTACGCATACAGATCGATGATCAGCTATCCATAGACAAGAGGAGAGTCACTCTACTAACTTAGTTGGAGCAACTCGATGAGAAATGTCTAAGGGCAGGTGACCATGCAGAAGTATATCAAAGGAGATTGGCTAGAGCCTATGATAAGAAAGTTCTTGAGCAAAACATCGAAATCGAAGGCTTAGTCTTGAAGAAAATCATGCCATCTCAGCACCCCCACCCTAAGGGAAAATTGAAGCCTAATTGAGAGGGACCTTATGTAATAATATCCACGTACCTGGGAAAGGCTTATAGACTAGTAAACCAAGATGGGGAGGAAAGGTCTAACCCGTGGAATGCTATGTATTGGAGAAAATACTACCCATAGCACAGTCATCATCATGTCATGCAACTAGATAGATATATACTTAAATTTACCATCCTCGTAGTCATCATAACTCATTCATCGGTCGTACGTCGTTATTTTTTGAAACTATCTTTTAAAATCTTTTAACCCACTAGCCACCTTCTTATTCAGGTAAGTTGGTCGAAAGGACTAGTGGATTATGAAACCTCTTTTAAAAAATAGAAAACACTAAATTCTCACACTTTGTCCCGCCATTAGAGTCGATGATAGAGCATAAAAAATGAAAATGCAAGGTTTCATCAAAACTCACAATTCTCGCGTTAGCATGGTGTTTCGAAAAAAATATAGATATACATGCTTCAAAAAAAGAAATAAAAAAGA
This sequence comes from Chloranthus sessilifolius, assembly GCA_021018995.1. Taxonomy (NCBI): domain Eukaryota; kingdom Viridiplantae; phylum Streptophyta; class Magnoliopsida; order Chloranthales; family Chloranthaceae; genus Chloranthus; species Chloranthus sessilifolius. The sequence goes on from CM037594.1 coordinate 16,690,443, forward strand.
AAAAGAAAAAGAAGAAGCATAACTGAGCAAGAACTTGCGATGAATGAACAAGTCAATGAACCCAAGGAAGCATAAACAAAACCGTGTGGGCATCCTGACATCTTCGCACTACTAGATGTCGTTGTACGGTGGTGGGAGGAGGACAAAACTCCTGCTAACTGTAGAATTTGAGATTTCGATGGTACCAAAACATGACGGAGGGCTCAACTATGGCACTGCTATACACATACGAGAAAAAGGTTGTTAACTATTTTCTTAAAAATGGTCAAATAAGAAACTACCCCTACGTCAATAAGCTTTATCCCTTTCTCACCCCTTTATTTTCTTTTCAGATAATGAGTCAAATGACTTTTCAAGGCCTTTTTAAAAATAAAACCGAAAACTTGTAAATGATGAATGATGCAATCACCTACTACCTACCACTCACTCCCATCCCTATCGAAACTACGACACATGATGATTACTATCAAGAGGTCAAAATTGGTGTACAACTAAAATAACTAAGTCCCCACTGATATGGTAACATTACAAAGGAATTTTATTTATTACTAACTCCCCAGATGCATTCACAGCCCTAGATTGATTTCGGATCTCTGTAAAGCCCAGGAAAGTACCATTGCGACTTGACACTAGGCCATTTTTTTTTAATTTTGGAAAAGAACCGCGAAAGTTGCAAAGTCACCCTCGACATCCTGAATTGCTACCAAATAGAGATGGACTGAACAAGCTTTAAAAACAGATTCGTTTAATTGAAAAGTGTGGTAAGATGCCCTTTTACAAGAGGCTTATTCACTGCTTCGATGAGACGAACAAGTTCCAAGACAGATCTCATTAAAGCAAGGAAGTCTCCCCTGCAACGCTCCAGAATAGCAACAAAAACTCTCCCTTTATCAATAGTTGGATGTAAAGCAATCAAATCTACACTAGGGCATTTTTTTTTTAATCTATTTTTTGTCCTTTTTATTTTCTACTATTTCCCTTCTTTAAAAGCCCCACCATGTAATACAAAAAAAAAATGATCTCTATTTCCTTTGTTACCAAACCTCAGATGAGATGTCACCCCCCTTGACAATTCACAAGAGGGGAAATAAAAATTACTAATAATTTTGTTTCCTTGCACAAGCAAAAGTAATTTTTTACTACTCGTAGACCAGCTCAGAGGCATCTAAGTCCTAACAACAGTTAATGACGGTGCTTGCTGAGGCCCTGATAGCAGAAGACACAACTCCCGGAGGGCTACATGAGATCACATAGGTCATGGTTCAAACTCCATTTCTCATGTTCACATATGCAGATTTGCCGAAAGAAACATTGTGCGAAAGCTCTACTCCAATGTACCTGATAGTGATAATCAGAGGATTCTTAGTCCCTCAAGCACTAGTTGACACAGGAGCTAGACTAAACATTTGTCCATTGATGACACTCAAGATGCTCGAATATACAGAGCATGACATAAAACCGTCATCATTGTCTTTAATAGCTTATGATGGCACTCAGCAGTTTGTCAAAGGAACCATTAAACTACAAGTTCGTCTTGAACCAGTGACTATGGACACCACATTCCATGTGTCTGATTCATCCAACACCTACAATATAATCCTAGGGAGGAGATGGTTGGAATCAATGAAGACCGTGGCATCGACATACCACCAGTGTACCAAATTCCCTTACAAAGATGCCATAATCAAAATATATGTGGATGCTCCGTTTGAAAGCCTAGAAACCGACTATGCTGCAAGTATCCCCACGACACATGATTCAATACTGTCTACCAACTATATCCGAAAAATAGGGACTCCCCTCAATACCTCAATAGCCGAAATTAATCACCCGTGGTCTTTTCCCATACATCAGTGAAAGTTGAAAAAATGGTGGCCAATCATAAGCTATCGCAGGTGTATGATGCATTGTCGGCCACAATGAGAGGTTGGGACCTAATGTACCAATGGGGGTACCTTTCGAATACTCGACTAGGTAAAAACAAACAAGGGCGGTTAGGCTATCGGTCAGATAAGAAAGAGAACAGTGTCTAGATCACCTCGCCCAAGTGGTCCTTATACGATCACTATATATGGGACTACCGAAACGGCCGATGCATCAAGAGAAAGAGGAGGTTTTACCAAGACAGTTCGTAGAGGCTGAGCAGATGGCGGAAGCTTTTGTGAATCTAATGAACCTAAACCAAAAAGAGAACATAGATGAAACACTCGACGGGGTTGGCCCGTTATTCAAAGAACCTATCGATGTGGAAGCTTCTAATGCTGATACAATGAACCAAAGTCTTCAGCACATATTGCTCAAAGAACCTGATCCGCTCATAGAAGATTTGGGGTCATCAGACGAGGAAGATCGCTACATCGCCGTCATAGAAATTGAAGAGGAGCTAGAACTCGCCACTCCTCAATCTCCGGGTTTGCCAAAGGTTCACATCCTTTAGAGATCAATAAAAGAAGAAAAACTCCCCGCACTCGAATTAGAAGAACAATTAGGATCTCCGAGAACTATTCCAAGAAGAAGACAATGAAGAAACTTCCCAAGCTTCCGAACAATAAGGGACAATCTCCGATGAAGATCTCTACCACCACATGTTTCCTTTGCCAGATTGGGAATGTACTTGGGAAGATCCATGCATCTGTCATCAAGAAAGAGCACCATATAGAGCATGCGTCTACCTGAAGATACACTGGAAGCCACAAGAGTTGGAAAGGCAATCGCCTCAGGGGAGTTATCTATCAAACTCATATAAAAAGGAGCACGAAGGCTCCTACACCACCCTAATAGAAGACGGAGACGATCTGACACCTAAGTCATCATATACAAAAAGTCTAGAAGAAGAATGGAAAGACTACTGGTTGATCATCCAGCCCTGGAAATGGAAGAATGGGGTTTGGATCTCCAAGTGATGTTCTAGGAAGAAAGCGACAAAGAGTCTGAACCAGACTTGGTTTTCTTGGAGCCAACTTGGGAACCTCTACCTGACTGGGAGTCTCCTTAGGGAGATCAGGATGATCCCCCTAGTAAAGCATGTATCTTTTTAACAAAAGATTGGAAATCAAAAGAGGAATAACTCTCAGCATCTCCAAAAGACGTTTGGCCAAAATTTTCAAGTCTTGAAGAAGAAGAACCAGAAGATTTTCATCTTCAACCCTTCTTTGAGGAGCAAAGCAGCTCGGATGATGAGACAACTCTCTTCATCTCCACAATAGAAGAAAACGATTCATCAAGCGGCCACCACCCTCGTCACTCCTCTACAAAATTACACAAGATGATGTCTATAAAAAAAAAACACCAATTTTTGAGTGGATCCATACATTCCAAATGCTCACACACACGGTTCAAGATGTCATCACTTCTCTAGGACTAGGGAATTGGTTCTCGTCGACTCCTCCTCAGGAGGTCGACCCTGTATCTTACTTATTTCCAAAACCCAAAAAAAATAGAAAATTCTATAAAATCCAAAAAATTAAATATTGAAAACTAAAAAAAAATTAGAAAATTTTGAAAAAGAGAGGGAGCCCTTTGTCCCCGACATACCTTCTGACCCACTCATGAACCCACGAGACTTTTCTCTTAATGCTACGAGTAACAATCATGTTGGCATAATTAGGGAAGGAAAAACTCATGATGAAATACCTAGGCCGAACTGTGTCACTACTTTTGATAGACATCACCACTTCCTAATCACCCTCAGCACAACCTTACTGCCATCCACTCACAAAAACGTGAAGCATCTCGACAAAAGTCATATCAGATGAGATAGTTCATGAATTTGAGAGGAGGATGAATAGCTTCAATTTACACCTTACCGAGGATGCCGCAGTCATTGATTGCACTAACAAAGTGTTACCTCTAGAGAAATTAACTCCTCAGTGTGATAGTCTTGCAGTTTACGAATTTATCGATGGCGAAGAAGAAGGGCAAACAACCAAAGAAGCAGAAGAGTTCAAACGAATCCTCAAAAGCTTCGATGAGCAAACCCAGGGAATGGACAAGTTGAAGGTACAAGCAAGACTCTAATCTGAATATTAAAATGAATAGTGGAAACAAGTAATGGTGCCGACTAGCCTGACCGATTGCCAAAGGCACTCTGGGCCTACAGGACTTCAATTCGAATAGCCACTGGCCAAACCCCTTATCTTCTCACTTATGGGATGGAAGTTGTCCTACCATATGAGATACAAGTGCCATCATTACGCACTTGTATCTCATATGGTAGAATGACATGCAGTCAAGCTTCTCCTATTTTCAAGGGCAGCAGATGGATTTGAACTCGAACCGGTTTAAGCTAGTTGGACCTGACCATTTCCCCATCAAATGAAATTAGCAAAGCCCTCAATCTCTTCCTCCTACAGGTTCCTTCTAGTTGTAATATTCTAGGTGTTTGCCAACCGAACTTAGGAGGAAACTTTAGGAGTATCAATGATGTCAGCTTGAATCTTTTCTAAAATAAAGTGAATGTCTACTTCAATGTGATTCGTTCTCTCATGAAGAACGGAGTCAGCAGCAATATCAATAGCTGCTTGAGTATCAAGGATACTACGTAAGGATGACTTGCATCGCTGTTGTAATGATGCTCATTATGTTAAGCCTCCTACTGACTACTGTTTCACCTCCGGATATTGTGCTTTCCTTGGAGGTAACCTTGTGTGGAAAATTAAGAAACAGGTACCAAGAACCTTCTATTAGGTTTGTCGCTCCCGCTTCTGAATCTTGCTCCGCTCCTGCTTCTTATCATAAAATCATTCGATTTTGTGCTTTTGACTCTTGCTTCCAACTTACTACACGCTTCCTAGCGTTTCGGTTAACTAAGGATGTGGCCTCTAATCTAGCATCGAGTTGGAGTATAGTACTATGACACATGACACTTGTGAGCTTTTATGGCAACATTACTTTTCCCTAAGCTTAGACCTCCTCAATCTATTCCTAGTGCCTCTGCATTGTGATAATCAAGCAGCTATTAATATTACTTCCGACTCCGTTCTTCATGAGAGAACGAATGACATTGAAGTAGACATTCACTTTATTTGAGAGAAGATTCAAGTTGGCATTAAGATATTCCTAAAGTTTCCTCCTCAGTTCGGTTGGCAAACACCTAGAATATTATGACTAGAAGGAATCTATAGGAGGAAGAGATTAAGGACTTTGCTAATTTCATTTGATGGGGCAATGGTCAAATCCAACCAGGTTGAACCGGTTCGAGTTCAAACCGATCTGCTGCCCTTGGAAATAGGAGAATCTTGACTACACATCTTCCTATAAACAACGAAAACCACGAAAGTCATGATTCTCCTATTTCCAAGGGCAGCAGATGGGGTTGAACTTGAAATCCAATTCAACCTTGTTGGACCTAACCATTGCCCTCAGTTGATGATGTCAAGGATGATTTTTGGAAAATTACAACATATGGTGTTATTTGAGCTTATTTGGCTTGAAAGAGATAATAGGTTGTTCTAAAGGATTGGCAAGCCTATTAATTTCCTGGTTAAAAGTGTGCGACATTTTGTGCTCGGTTGGATCAGTAGCAGCCATAACAGGGTGGACAAGGACGACTCTCATTTCCTTGATCAGTGGGATAACCTGCCTCGTTAACCTTTTCCCCTCCCCCTTCTGGGGTGTTTCTAGTGCCACCTTGGGTGGCCTTTTAACGGGGGCGCCGAGTACGTGGACATCGATTTAGGACCACATCACTTTTACGGCGTTGGAAGAAACGAAGAGGAAGCCCAAGTGCTACAGGTTCAAGGGAAAAAGGGAGGCAAAAGACGTCAACAGGTGACAGACGTCTGTAGGATATGAACGAACGTCCGAAAATACAAGTGCTCACTATTTTTGGAAGCTCAGATGTCTGTGGTTCTGTGTCTGTAGGTCACGGACGTCCATGACCCTAGGACGGACGTCCGTGGGCATCGTAACGAGAACTCCTAATTTTTGTGAAAATTGACTTTTAGACTTTTATTTCATTTAGGACTTTCTTTGATTTTGAATTATTAATGATTGCCTATATAAGGAGGCTTGTAAATATTTTTAATTAGTTTTTTATTATTATTGAATGAGCTTTGCTTTATGGAGAGAGATTCTTCTTCCCCGTGATGGGTTTGGTGTGAGGCCAACGGAGTGATTCCCATCCATTTTTTATTATCTATTATTATCTTTGTTATCTATCAATCTATGTTTTCCGCCAAACCTTGATCAACTTATTTCATATTCTAAACTCTACTCTATTAGTTTCTTGATCCCAAAACCCTAAGCCTCTTCTGAAATCCTAAATCAATCAAAAAAATCATAAGCCTATTACAAAATCATAAATCCTTTCCAAACCCTAAACCTATCTCCACAACCTTAGTTCAAACCTGTGAATCTTCGAACTCGTGAATGTACATTGGATTGAAGATAAATGCTCAAGCCTGTAAAAGCTAGAGTTCTATCTCTAGGCCCGGCCCCACCTCAAATCTAACGGGACTTGCGCATCGAATTGAACTCTAGCCGGATCTCGCATGATTTGTCTATTTGAATTCTTAGAACCCGAAGGTATCGTGGTAATTTTGAGATTAAGATTGAATTTCTTTATCTAATTTCGGCAAATCTTTATCAAATCATGAGTAACGCATTTTAAGGTACGTTCCTTCGTCAGTCTTTGTATCAGAGCCCTAGGTTTTCTAAGTTAAGGCATAATTGCTTGTCATATTTATTTTGCTGTATTATTTTTCTTTTATGAGTCCATATTGCATTTCATACTAGAACCCTAATAGACATCTGTGATCACCATGGCTTCGAATGAGATTCTCGATACTCTTAGAGTTATGCGAGAAAAGTTGGGTGCGATTAATGCGCGACTAAATATCATAGAGCAGTCCTAGACAACTCTAGGGACTTCTAATGATAGATTGTATGATCGAATCAACCAATTAGATGGGTTTGATAAGCACCATGATCAACGCCTAGAGAGTGAAGGTCCACGCTTTGAACGCAATGGTCGCCAAGATGATCAGAATCGGAACCGTTGGGATCATCGTAGAGATGACTACGACCCCGAAGTGCAACTCCTCAAGAATGTCCGAGTTGACATTCCAATCTTTGATGGAAGAATGGACCCTGCAGTCTTCCTTGATTGGCTTTCCGACATGGACGAACACTTTAATTGGTATGACCTGAATGACAACCGTTGTGTCAAACTTGCTAAAATGAAATTGGTTGGTCAAGCTCGACTTTTCTAGCTCAATGTCGAGCGCATTAGGGTGAATGTGAGTTGTCCTCCCATTACCTGTTGGCACGACATAAAGGAAATACTTACTGAGAAGTATGTTCCTTAATCATACCACTAACGCCCCAACGACCAGTGATAAAACTTATGCCAAGGTGGTATGCCCGTAACCGAGTACATTGGTAAATTCGAAGAATTCATGATGAGGGTCAAAGTATCAAAAGACCCTGAAATCACTCTCTCTAGATTCTGTATCGGATTGTGATTTGAATTACAACAAGAGTTGATTTCTCACCCCGTGAAAACACTTGAAAGATGTTATGTCATTGTACAAGATCTTGAACGGTATTTAAAAACATCGGTGGTGAAGAGAATCGAGCCACAACTTAGTGGTCATCACTCCGGTGAGGGACGATTTAATCTCCCAAACCTACACAACCTGTCCCTACCAATACGAGGTTTGAAAAGGGAAAAGGTGTAGTCGGGGAATCCTCAAGGGGTAGCTCTCACGTTAAGTGCTATAAATGTCATGGGATAGGACACTTTGTCGCCCAATGCCCTACAAAAGACCCCCAAAGGAATCTCTTCATTGAGGGAGAGGAGGATGACGGTGAGATAGTTGTAGAAGAGGAAGTGTTTGAGCCGGATGCCACACCCAGTATTGAAGAGGGTGATGATAGAGGTCGTGCTTTAGTTGTGAGGTGTGCACTTGCACAACCTCAACGGGATGAGAAGGATGACTGGCAAAGAGAGAACATCTTTTACACCTTTACCAGGTTAGGTGAAAAGAGTTGCAAGGTTGTCATGGACAACAGTAGTTACACTAATGTAGTGTCAACTCACACCATACGCTGCTTAGGGCTTACACCCGAAGCCCACCCGAAACCTTATAAGGTTGCATGGGTTGACTCTTCATCCATTCCCATGTCATAAAGGTGTCATGTACCGATTCAGTTGAGTTTTTATTCGGACACCTTATGGTGTGATGTAGTGCTAATGGATGTAGGTCATATCATTTTGGAAAGACTGTGGCTCTACGACATGGACGTGACTCTCTTTGGTCGATCATACATATGCATGTTCATGCATAAGGGCAAGAAGATTACTTTACACCCTCTGCCTCCCAAAACACCATCGACCAACAAAGTCGAGAAGAAGAGCGAGACTTCAAAATCCATCAATATTGTAAGCCCTTCAGATTTTGAAAAGGCTTCTTTGGATGAGAACGTGGTCTACATTTTTGTCACCGTCAAGAAAGCTCTTGAGTCTATGAGTGAGAACCCCAAGGAGGTTGAGCCGATTTTGAACGAGTTTGTAGATGTCTTACCAGAAGACTTACCCAATAAACTCCCTCCCATACATGACATCCAACATGCAACCGACTTGGTTCCCCAATCTATCCTACAAACCTGCCCCACTACTGGTTGAATCCCGTTAAGCATGCCGAGTTCACTCGGCAAGCTAATGAGCTCCTTCAAAAGAGGTTCATCCAAGGGAGTCTGAGCCTGTGTGCCATACCTACCTTACTCACTCCTAAGAAAGATGGTACATAGTACATGGTACATGTATTATAGTTAAGTATCGATTTCCCATACCAAGACTCGATGACATGCTCGATATGATGGTTGGTATCACTATCTTTTCAAAGAGAAACCTCAAAAGTGGATACCATCAAGTATAAATCTGCCCCGGTGATAAGTGGAAAATCGCCTTTAAGACCAAGGATGGTCTTTATGAGTAGATGGTCATGCCATTTGAGCTTTCTAACTCCCCGAATACTTTCATAAGACTCATGTCCCAAGTGTTGAGGCTGTTTACAGGTAAATTCTTTGTATATTTCGATGACATCTTGATTTATAGTCATGACAAAGATCAATACTTGAAACTCCTTAGGCTGGTTTGTGAGACCCTAAAAGGCGAGAAGTTATTTACGAACCTCAAGAAGTACACCTTTATGCAACGTTCCGTTGTCTTCTTGGGATTCATTATCGTGGCCGATGGAATGGTCGCGGACCCTGAAAAGGTTAAAGCCATTGTGGAGTGGCCCTAACCTAAGAACATACACGATGTCCGTAACTATCATGACTTGGCTACCTTCTATCATCGCTTCATTAGAAACTTTAACACCATCATAGCCCCAATCACTGATTGCATGAGAAAGTGGGATTTCCAATGGGGGAAAGTCGCGATAAAAGCCTTTGTCGAGATCAAACAACGAATGAGTAGTGCACCTGTCATGCGCTTACCGGACTTTTCCAAAGTCTTTGAAGTAGCATGCAACGCTTCGGGTGTGGGTATAGGAATGCTTAGCTAAGAGGGTCACCCAATAGCCTATTTTAGTGAAAAGCTCAAGAGGCAAAGCAAAAATACTTCACCCATGGTAAGGAATTCTATACAGTCATCTGATCTCTTTGGTATTGGAAGCATTACCTTAGAGCGCAAGAATTTATACTATTCTCTGACCATGAAGCCTTATGCTTCTTTACTTCACAGAAAAAGTTGAACCTAAGGCACGCAAAGTGGGTGGAGTACATTCAAGGTTTCACATTCGTATTAAAGCATAAGATTGGTGCTGAAAATAGGGCTGATGATGCGCTTAGTTGTCGGGTGATGACTTTGCACTCTATGAGCACCAAGGTCGTCGGGTTCAAAAGAGTAAAGGATGAGTACCCCAATGGCCCAGATTTTGGGGTAGAGTACACTACTCTCCTTAGTGACCCGACCAGCACCCACTCCGCGTACACCATTCAGGATGGGTACTTGTCTAACGGCAATTATCTTTGCATCCCTCACACTTTATTGCATAACTTCCTCATTTGTGAGTTACAAGTCGGAGGGTTAGTCAGCCATTTCGGGAGTAATAAAATTATTGCGCTTGTAGAGGATAGGTTCTTTTGGCCTAGCCTAATGAGAGATGTCGCCCGGGTCGTCAAACATTATCGCACTTGCCAAATGTCAAAATAAATAAAATAAAATACCGGCTTGTACACCTCGTTACCCGTGCCACACATACCATGGTAAGACCTCTCAATAGATTTCGTGCTTGGACTTTCTAAAACCCCAAGGAAGTACGATTTTATCTTTGTTGTGGTGGACCGATTTTTCAAAATGACCTACTTCATACCTTGTTCTAAGACCTCTAATGCGTCCCATATTGCTAAGTTATTTTTCGTGAAGGTTGTGTGACTTCATGGGTTGCCCAAAACCATTGTGTCTAATAGGGATGTAAAGTTCACTAGCTATTTTTGGAAGACCCTTGGGCACATGATGGGCACATTGCTCCAATTTTCGACAGCCTATCACCCTCAAACGGATGGCCAAACCGAAAGTACCCATAGGAGTTTGGGGAATCTCCTTCATAGTCTTATTGGTGATCATGTTAGGACCTAGAATACCATCTTGCCCATAGCTGACTTTACATACAATAATTTTGTCAATAGATTCATAGGCATAAGTCATTTTCAGGTAGTATTAGAGTCTGCAGATGCATTTGCACAACACATTCATCGCTTGCATGTCAAAATTAAACAAAAGATTAATTCAAATAAAAATTAATATAAATTATCTGTTGATAGGCGATTTAAGGAATATCAGGTGAGTGTTCAAGTGATGGTTCGCATTAGGCCTAAGCGGTTCCCATCGGGTTCCTCAAAGAAACTCCAATCCTGAGGCGCTGGACCTTTTAGAATTTTGGCTAAGAGTAGTCCTAATGCATACATGCTTGAGCTTCCTCCAGGCACAAGGATTAATTCAATGTTCAATGTGGAGGACTTGTTTCCTTATTTGGGTCTCACCTCACCTCCTGAAAACCTACTCTAGCCACCTCATAGCCCCATCCCCAACCCAACCTTGTCACCCATACCTCTTCCTTCCCCAAGCAGACAGAGAAAAGATGAGATAGAGGATATAATAAATAATCATGATGTATCCACAGAAGACGGGGGTTTCTAGAAGTACTTAGTTAAATGGGTTAGAAAATCAGAGTCCGAAAATACTTGGATCCACGAGAATGAGGTTCAGTGATTAAACTCGATTTGATCAACATCTATCACGAGCACGTTTCATCAGTGATGAAACCTATTTGGTCCTGGGTAATTGACAGGGACGCTGAGTACGTGGACATCAGTTTTGGACCACATCACTTTCACTGGCGTCGAAAGAAACAAAGAGGAAGCCCGAGTGCTACAGGTTTAGGGGAAAAAGGAGGCAAAAAACGTCAATAGGCGATGGGCGTCCGTAGGATCAGAACGGACGTCTGGAAATACAAGTGTTCACTATTTTTGAGAGCACGAACGTCTGTGACCCTAAAACGGACGTCAATGGGCGTCGTGACGGGAACTCCTAATTTTTGCAGAAATTGACTTTTAAACTTTTATTTCTTTTAGGAATTTCTTTTATTTCGAATTATTAATGGCTCCCTATATAAGGAGGCTTGTAAATATTTTTAATTTGTTTTTTATTATTATTGAATGAGCTTTTGCTTTGTGGAGAAAGATTCTTCTTCCCCGTGATGGGTTTGGTGTGAGGCCAAGAGAGTGATTTTCATCTATTTTCTTTTGATCTATTATTATCTTTGTTATCTATCAATAATTGTTTTGCTCCAAACCTTGATCAACTTGTTTCGTATTCTACACTCTACTCTATTAGTTTCTTGATCTCAAAATCTTAAGCCTCTTCTAAAACTCTAAATCAATCAAAAAAATCATAAGCCTATTACAAAGCCATAAATCCTTTCCAAACCTTAAAACTATCTCCACAGCCCTAGTTTGAACCTGTGAATCTATATCGAAACGAAGACAAATGCCCAAGCCTGAAAAAGTTAGAGTTTTATCTTTAGGCTCAATCCTTCCTCAAATCTAACGGGACTTGCGCATCGAATTGAACCCTAGCCAGATCTCAAGTGATTTGTCTATTTGAATTCTCAGAATCCGAAGGTATCATGATAATTTTACACTACAAAAAATGTGTTTATTGGAGACGACTTTTGGCCGTCTCCAAAGGTGTCTAAGTCGTCTCCAATAGTATTGGAGACGGCTTCCATGTAGTCTCAAATAGTCCCGTCTCCATTGTCTTTGGAGACTAAATGGAAGCCGTCCCTAATAGTCAAAGTTATTGGAGACGGCATGTGACCGTCTCCAAAGATATGTTGGAGATAGCTTAAAGCCGTCTCTAATAAGTCATCTCTTATTATTAGAGACGACTTTTGGCCGTCTTCAATAAGTGATTGCCTGTTATTGGAGACGACCAAAAGCTGTCTCCAATATTTATTTATTTTTAATGCTATTTAATTTTTTTGTTCCAGGACCATATTGTCTAGCAGTACACATTTATAACCTATATTTTATTTTTTATTTTTTTTATGAAAATCCATAACATGCATTTATATACTCACATTAGCATAAACATTAACATGCTCAAAGCTCATTCAGAAAAGTAAATTTTAATTCGCAACACCGCAATTTCATTAATAACAAATTTATTTATACAAATAACGACTCTCATTTTTAGAGGTATCCAGCATTGTTCATGGCTTCGTAAGCTTGTCCAGTAGTCATGGCTCCATCTCCAATCAGAGAGATTACATGGTTGTTCTTCCCTACTAGATCTCAAGCAACTGCCATTCCTATCAAATTCAAAAAAAAAAAAAGTTAATAATTTCTCCAAGAATCGAGTCATAGAGTGTACACAACATAGTAAGGATTAAAATATCAATATTGGTTTGTGCCTATACAGGGAAGTATCTTCTTGGGTATCGACAGCATATATCCTACAAAGTATATGTATTGAGCGATACCCGATACTATGCATTCATCCTAGTGCTTCGACACCCAGATGCAATGCCTGGTACTTCTCAGAATCGTTGGGAATTCTAATTTATGGAAATCATGTCTTTTATCTGTTATGGAAAAGAAGATTTTGACATTTGATTCATAATATTGAATAGGGACTTTGACTAAATTCGATCGCGGCTAGTTCTAATGTTTCAATAAAACAAAAAGTAATTGGAGGGTACTAACATGCTAGATAGTAAATACCCAGTACATAAAAACTCAACTCACATGGATATATGCCGTATAATGACCAGATACCATGTTGCCATAGTGATTGATTACTGCGTAGAGCTGATAACGCTTAGACCCATGCCAGTTGTACACACTAGCAACACAGTGGTTTGATAAGTTGAGATCATCAATAGGGAAGTCTACAAAAGTCTCCAACTTCTTGTTATGCATCTCTGTACTTCGTGAAAATCTTTTCAGATGAATAATGATGATCTCTGGTAGCCCTACAAACTCTAATTTCTTGGTAGCTAGTCAATTTACCTTGCATCTGGGACAGTTCCTGTATTAGAGAGACTAGTAAGCTTATGGCTATTGTTCTCTGAAAAAAAAGGAATTGCAAGAGGAATTTGACAGAGTATAAAATGCTTTACGAGAACCATGCGGCAGCAAAACTTACTACAGAATTTCAGTGAGCTTTTAGTTTTCTAATTGGACTACTTTGAAATTTGTGTATGTTTTTTTTGCTTAAGTTGTATACTATCCAGTTGAGGTGATGCGAAACGGATGCAGGAAAACATAGGATCCAACTAGCATTGACTGTCTTTTATTAGCGAAAGATGAACACAAGTAATGATTTTTTCCCCTTTAATTTATGATAAACAAGAAGGAATGCACAAATTTCAAAGATAAGCAAAAAATGAGATGCTATTTTCCCAGATGAATTAAAACCCTGCATCCATTCATTAGAAGAGAGCCAAAAAATAAAATTAAAATTAAAAATGGATATATTACCAAGAACAAACAAATTGTGTACTGCTTTTAAATGACCAAAATGAGATACATGTAGGAGTAGAAGTTCGGTAAACGTTTGGTATCAGTTTGCCAAAACCAAACCTGAACCGACAGTTTCAATTTCAGTTAATCGAAATCTGTAATGAGTGAATCCGAAACTGAACCGATCCAGTTTCTGTTTTGGTCGGGTTGGTTCGGTTTTCGGTTATATATATATATATATATATATATATATATATTAGTTTTTTTTCTTTTTAAAGAGATTTTTTTTTGGTTTTTTGATTTTTTGGTTTTTTGTCAGTTTTCTCTCCTTCTCCCTACTCAACCGGTTTTCGGTTTTCAGCACCTGAAACCGAACCAATCCAAAACTGGCTTCGATTTTTCAGTTTGGATCTTTTCAGATCGGTTTTTTCGGTTTGGTTTCATCGCTTTTCGGCTTCTCGGTTTATTTTTCCACCCCTAGATACATGGCTAAATGACCACATTTTGCACTCTTTCATGCTTATCTTGCAACATATACCAACTTTAACCAAAGCATGCTTCTAAAATAGGATGATGGGAGTAATACTGACCACATGTTATCTGGTCCTAGAGGCTCCTCCTTCAGGAAGTCATCAAAGCATCCATATAGAGAAGTAGGCCGCTGAAACAAATTTGTTGAATATTCTGACCTAAAAATCTTAGGTAACGGGATGAGAAGGCTCACTTCATACCGTTCGATTGCTTTAGATGGAAAATAGACAATCACGTACAGTGGTTTGTGGAAATCTGTTATGGGAAATAGTTCGTTCAATTCAATCTTGGAGCCCTCTGATGAGCCCTTGTCATCTGTTAGGTAAAACTGTCAGTCCGTCTCAAAATGACAATTGTTCCATGATTCATTGGTTGGATTTCCATCAACTGAAACAATGGGACTTAAGGAATCACCCATCTGAGTACCTTCACTACCTGGAATCTTTCTAACATCGTCTTGATCATCTAAGGAGGCTTTCCTGGGTTTTAGAAATGGTTTCACTAAGTTCAGAAAGAGATTCTGGATATCAGACCCATAAACAATATTTCTCAGCTTTGTTATCAGAGGACATCCATGTGCCTTCCAATCTGATGCCAACTCATCGCCATGCACGAAAATGCGATTCTCGATCAATTCCAATTGAGAAGAATATATAAAGCTACAATGGAAATGTTCCAAGAAACTGACTTCAAAACCCCGGAAATAAATAAATTTACGGAGAAGCAGGGTGAATATATGATAAACAGAAGTTAAAGAAATGCAGGTAGAGATAATTGAATAAATTGGCTGAGAAATTTTATTGATTGACATGTAAATATGGAACAAATCGGCATATTAATTAACATTAAGTAAACAAATATTTCCAGAATAAAGAATATGTGTTCCTCAAGGCGCATATACAAATGAGTAATAATGAAAATGTCTACACTACCCTTGGCATACACTAACAATACAAGTTGTATACATTATTATAAAATATCTCCAAGCTATACTAAGTATTAATATCTCTCCTCAGATTCGTGATATGAATCAACAGAAATTAAAGGGAGTTTCTTCCCTAGGAGAAACTAATATTGAGCAAATGTGAAACTTTCTGGAGAAGCCAGCAATTTGAAGCTCAAGTGAGAAAGTTGGGGTAACACTTGCCTCTCATCCTCGACACTTCCATTAAGGTTGGCCTACTGCTTCACCCAGATTAGATCATAAGAGAGACGAAGGATTCATAAGTGGAAGATCAGGCTTCTATAAAATAAGAAGGCCTAAGACAAAATAGAAAATAAGATTGGACTGGATATAAATGGGACATTATTTCTTGATTAGGGAAAAAAAGAAACAATTAAAGATCTTGGCTTGAATTCATGAATGTTTTATGTTTCATTATGTTCGTAATTACAATTTTAAGAAAATGAAAAAAGTCGAAACAAATTAAATATCAGGTAGACAAACCCTGTCTTTTAAGAGTTTGTATTAGGTTGACAGTTTGTGTACCACTGGCGGTACATGGATCAATTTCAGTACATCTACATGGTGAAATTTTATCAGCACGTATTTCACAGAGGCTTGAAATATGTGCACGGCCCAAAGTTAATCTGTACAGGTGGACTGAGATTGACCATCGTGTTGCTGGTCGTACACGACTTGCGTACTGAAATTGATCCATGTACTGTCAGCGATACAGGACCTGCCTAACTAATTCAAATTCTTCTTTTAAACTCAATGTCTTGGTGTAATTAGAGGAATTGATGAGTTCTTCTTTAATAACATTTCCTAAACATTTATACATAGTTCTCATAGCCAATAGTGTTAGAAGCCGACCGTTAACATTATGTTGCTAAATATATAGTGCTTCAAGAGGGAGGGGGGGGGTCTAATTGTGGCAACTATGTACATCTCTGACCATCCATATCAAGTCACATAGACCGACATACACATTGGCACACACTAACCATGGGAGTTTACCTAGGCTGGCATAGATTGTGACAACACTAAATTACAAAAACCATATGAGACTTTCCTAAGATACATGTTACTTTATGCTAAACTAATACAATTTCTCATGTTAATCAAACATAACTTGTTGATATAGTTCATCTCTACTAAATAAATGTCAAAATCAATCTCCTATTGCATCCCTCTTTTCAGACATATTTTTACTTCTCTATCACAAAATATCTTTTACATCGTGGCTGGATACATCAAATTTTCTCATCCTACAGATTTTCCCAGACATTTTTTCAGTTTTCTACATTCATCCATCCATTCCCCAAATTATAACTTTTCCCACTAGTCATTGAGACCGCAATGCATAAATTTAATACCTTGTTCACCTTGTCAAAAGAACTAATTAATCATTGATGGAAACCTATTTTTGTGATTCGTAGTTTTCCAAATAGTGTTGTATATTCCTTTCAATCTATTTGTAATGTACAATCAAGGAACTTTGTACTTCTAGAAAGTTCTATATATGCCCTTCAATCTATTTGTAAAACATTTATAAGCACAAAACTTTATATTGCTACTTCTTCAACTCATTTTTAATGCGAAGGGGTTCAAGAATACCCGAATAATCTTTTTTTTTAATAGAACATAAAGTTCATATTAACAACAGGAAAATGTGGACCCTTTCAGCCGATCTTGAAGAATTTACTATGTAGGTCATCTTTCATTTTTATCGATTAAAAGCAAAAGCTATATTGTCCATTTTGCATAATATATTAGAGATGAGCAGTAATGTTTACCTATCCTTTTCAATTCTTAATGCTCTCTATGATCGGGAACTTCAGAATGATCACAGATTCGAATTGACAACCTTCATCGAATTATAGATGTATAAAGCACCATGCTAGAGAAAGTACAAGAACTTATAGTACCTTCTGAATTGTGCGACATCCATACATCTGAAGACTCAAAGGTAAAATATGACCAGAAAGCTGATTCGCAAGTTCTTTCCTCTGCTCAGGGCTTCCATGCTCAAAAAACTGGAAAATAGATCCATCCCGTGGGTAAACAGATCACATAAACCAATGAGGATGAATAAACAAATAACATAAGGAAACAAAAAGAAAAAGAAGAAAGCAATGCTGCACTTTCTGAAAAAAAAAATACCTTCTGAATGACATAATTACCAAACACATCAGCCATTAGTGTAGAAGCATGTGGGAGAACTTTTTCAGAGACGGATGATTTATCTTCATTGCTACAAGTTTCTAACTTCTGTTGAATAAACCGACTCCCATGTTGGTCAGCACTGATGCCAAACATGGAAAAAGAAAACTATATTCCGGAGAAGGGAACAATACTGCATATGTCCACGTATATGGAAAAGAAATCGATATAAGGGGCTTTACTTGATTTCAACTCTTCAAGAAAAGAATATTCTTTGGGATCATCAAATTTTTCGTTTCCTCTCTGCCCTTGCCATACAGGGTATGTTCCTACAGTTCTAGTAGACCCTGAAGGAAATCTAAAACTTTCATTTCTCCGTGCAGGAAGACTTGTCCCAGCAATTGGAGAACCTGGCATTACCGGACTAGCAATAGGTGAGGTTGGGTACTGCATAAAAAAACCCATACTAGGAGGGCTCCCATAATAATTGGAGCTAGTGATGCTCCCTTCTCTTGGGCTTGGAATGCTTAGACTTCCAGTTCTCAGGTACGGGCGCTTCCGATCAGCTGTATATACACCCAATGATGTCCCCTTATGCAAATCGACACTATCTAATTGGCTTCCAATAACACCTCCCCTGGATGCCATTGGATCATATTGACTCGCAGCACTGTATGCATCCTCAGAAAGATGCTGAAAGTATGGCATATAAAGAGGATCAGAAAAAGAAGGCTGCATTGCTAATCCAAGCTGTCCATAGAACTTGTATAGGTGTTGCAAATCAACTAAGGATGCAATGGTTCCTCCAGTCGATACAGCACCAGCTCTAGCATTAAATCCAGAACTACCAGAATTGTCGAAGGGTATAGGAACAGCACTAGGAGAAGGGTATCCAGCTATAAATGGTGGCAGAAGTGCAGCATTCAAAGCATATCCGCCTACACTGTACTGGGGAACAATTAAGCTCGATGGTTGCAAGTTAGGATAAAAGGATTACCAGAAGCCATGTAAGCAGTTGCAGTTGCATACGGCGGAGGTGTAATTCCAGAAGATTGAAGCACTGGCTGTACCTCTACGGAGGATAATTTAGGGTAGCCGTGCGAAAAATTATCCATGCCACTATATGAACGAGGCATTCCCTGAGAAATCATCTGAGACTGGATACTTTGAACATGAGATGAAGTGCCTAGTTGTGGGTGCAGATAGTGATACTGCAAATTATTCAGCGGAGGATGTTGTCGTTCCTGTTGACTTCTTTGGCCCTCTGAGTTGGGAAGGTTAGATATGTTAAAACCTTTCATTCCAGATTCAAGACTAGTTATATCTGAACCAGCCATTCCACTGATTAAGACATCGGTACCCAAATGAGAATCTACACCGCTTGATTCTCTTTGGACGTCAAGATGTGGGCTTCCTGACCCGTCAGAAGTCGACGAACTTGGAACAAGAGCAGCAGAAGAAGAATCACTATTCGGTGTAGATCTGATAGCATGTCCACCCATTGTAGGCATACTTGCACGGATGCCTGCAGTTACTGCATTCAGTTCTGGTAACTTAGCTGAATTGATAGAAGAATCATGAGTATGTTCATCAGTATCAACTGCTTCCTCTGTTACTGCATGACTTGAGGAACGAGACTGACTATATACAGGTGACGGAGTACGAGGAAAATCCTCCTGCAAGTTATAAAATGATCATAGATCAAAATCTCGGACAATACCAGGACATAATAACCAAGACAACTCGGAATCAGAGCTAACAAGACAAATGAATCGTCTTGGGTATCCCCTGTTACATATAATTTTTACTATATTTCATTGCTGATACCCGAGATGATGTCCCAGTATCAGCACAGAATGATACCGTGGCCAATACTGAGATTTTAATCCTTGCATCCCATATGGATGGCAGAGAAAAAACTTAAATGACATATATTTCAGTTTAAAAACAAAAATCTACCGAAAGGTAAATCAATTATTGGAAGGAGAACCCATTACCATGAATAATACATATCTAGTTACCCAAAGTGTGATTTAAGGCCTTACAATAATTCAATATAGTTAGCGGTTATACAAGAAACATGACGTAGAATAATGAATAAAAATGGACACCATATGCTGGAAAGATAAAAGCACAACATTCCAGTATCCCACCTAAAGTACAAAAGCTCTAATTTTTCTTAATATCCAATCATTAATCCTGCATACATTTGCATAGAGGAAGTAAAAATATAAAGCAAGTACAACTTTCATATGTATTAAAAAAGGATCAGTGGGAGCTCACTATAGGGTTTATATAAAACCAACACTGTCCAACTTTCTAGGGCAGGCCGCTCAAATTTTTTACCAATCCAAGTTGTCCAAGTGGCAGACAATTATTTGAATTGAACTCGGTCCAAAGGCAACAACAATCTGAGGATTCAAAGCATCCAGCCCATATTAAATTTAAAGTGTTATGATCAGATGGGCAGATTTTTACCTGACCCAATAAATTATGTATATTTTCTAGGGTTTTAAAGGGGTTTATTGACTTTTGAACAGGGTCGGCCCATCCCGACCTCGTCTTGTTTTTCAGGAAGGGTTGGGCATCTACCCTTCACACTAGCAATATTTCTCAGCTTTCAGATACCTACCTCTCATCCTCGACACTTGTCTCTCTCCCGTTCTTGTCCAACAATAACCCTCTACAAATTTCAATATTACATTTCAGTCACTAACACTCACATTAATTCCATAGTGTATCCACCCAACAAAAAAGAAAAACAAATAAATTACCCAAAAAAGAAGCCACACATGATGCACACGCCATATATAAAAGATTCACAGAATTCTGCAATAAAAACCAAATCAAAATTTTAAAAAATAAAATAAAATAAAGGGACATATATAAAGATATAAATCGGTTTTTACCTTACTGATATTATGGGTAAGCAAGGAGGGATCAGAAGTGGAATTACCACTACCCAAATTTTTCAGAATCTTGCTAGTTATAACCCATCAGCAACAGCTACTAAAAAACCAAAAACCATGAGCCAATTATCTATATGATCAGCGTGCATAAAGATTGACCATATGGAGCTTGTCTTCTCCTTCCTCCCACCCACACCTCCATTACAACTACTGCTATGACCCACCATCTTTTTACCCACAGAAAACCCATGAACTGAGCATTTTGGCTCTTGCACTTTACGTCAAATTCGGCATACCACCTATGCGGAGATTTTTCTAAAGTGTTGAGACTTCCTCTAGGTACAGATCTGATCTTAATTATTGCTGCCTTATCTGCATTTATCTGCTACAATCAAATTCTAATGAAATATTCTAAGGTGTTGCTGCCAATATAATTTTTACAAACACTGTTGACGTTCAGATTTAAAGGTTATTGTTGATCATAACAAGGTGTATCTTCTGCCTATTTCCTGAATATTCAAAATTTATTCAATACATTAGAGAGTATTCAGATTCATATACCGCAGTACATAAATAATAGAATTTATTTATAAATTTTATTGGGGTAGTTTTCCTGTTGTTAAAAGGGTGAAATTGGTCGTGGTTAATAAAGAAAACATGAGCCTAATACTATAAATAAAGGGCTGTTTTGACTGTGTTTTGATGCAGAGAAAAGGAAATCTCAGTAGGTTTTTATCTACTCCCTAATTTCGAGCATATGAGGGCTGTGGGTCCTCATTAATTGCCGGTGGTTAGGAGCGTCATGCTGCAACAAGTTTGTGCTTGAGTTTTTGTGTGTGATTTAATCTTTGAGCAATCTCATCTACGGGTCACTTATCATCATTATAGCCTTAACTCAGCAATCTCATCCACTGGGCTATTTTTAAATACCTTTATTCTTTTCCTTGATGGATTTTCATTTATGCTACTCTGCTTTATTGTCATTTGAACTAATGGATGTCAGTTTTTACATGATTCAGTGGCTAAAAGTTACTTCATAAGCTTGATAATCTTATGGTGCTAGTGATGCCCCATTGCTCCTTCCTACAAGCATGCAAACAACTTTTACGTAGCCGAAGATCTTGAGAGGTTGGTAGCCGTTATTAGTCCACAATTTGGGGCATCACTAGCACTGTAGAATATCTTCTATAATTTTGAGAAGAAGAGTTTACATTTGGGAATTGGGAAAGAAACCAACCTATTCTATCTTATTAAACAAAATCCATGTACGCAATGTTTTGATGTTAATAGCTAGCTATTAGAATAATAATAACAATTATTATTATGATACTAAAGCCTGTGATATAGGTCATTCAACCATTGAGCAAAAGCTAAACTACTCTTTGGACTTGTTCTTTTTTCAGAATCTGCTCTGAATTTGGGTGTTTTCATAAAAAAATGCCTAGAGTCCGAGGGAATGGGACTCTCCACTCTCCAACCCAGAGTATGGGACCTATTCAGAAAATATGCTACTTAGCTACTAAGAATCTGAGGTTTTCCAAGTAGTTTGTAGGAAAGTCAATTTGGTACTGTGGGGAACTCAAGTTTGCTCAGATTATAGTCCAACAAGCTCTTTGAGAAAAAGGTTATATAATTAAGGTTTATTAACATCCTTCAAGTTGGTAACCCAAATGACGCGCTGCCCAATACCCAGCCCCATGGCTGTTGATGCTTTGCGGTTGGATGATATAGGAAGGACATAACTCAGTTTGACTGCTTTATTAAAGGTTTATTAACATCCTTCAAGTTAATTTTGATTTTCATCTTAGAGACTGAACAATATTGTTGTAGTCCCAAATATGTTAGTGAAAATGGGTTTGCATAAGCACCACGATGAAGAAACATAATGCCATGTAAAAAAAGTAAAACAAAATAAAATAAATAAAAATGAATAAAAATACAAAATTAGGAAAATATGCATACAAGTGTGTACCCGGGATCAAAGTAGCCAAAAGTTCCATGGACTTTTGTGGTTATGTATATTTGCTGGCCCTTCGGCATCAACTTAGTGAGGCCAAAATCAGAGATCTGGACAAAAGAGCAACTGACATTAAAACCACCAAGATGCATCACTATACTATATTTTCTTGAAAAACAGTTTGTGCTACATATAAATATATGTTATTAAATGGATAAGCAGGGATTGAACCTGTGACCTCAAGATTACAATATTGTTAACCATCCCGTTGAGCTACAGGCCCAACCCCAACATATAACTATATCTTCCTTACTTTTGCCTCAAAATTTGCATTTAAAAGTATGTTGGTCGGTTTAAAATCTCTGTGGATAATCGAAATGTCGAGTGCCGAACTGGTTTCGAGTAGGGATGCAAATTCAGTGTACCCAACGAAAACAGAACCAGAAATTTCGGTGTTTGGTCTTGACCTGAAACCGAACTGAAATGAATCAATTCGATTTCGGTTTGGTGTTTATTTATTTGAAACCGATACTGAAACCCTAATACCTTTGGTTTTCAGTTTTTTCCAGTCAAAAGTTCATTTGTAAATTGGCATCATAATATCAAAAGTTCGGAATCCATTAAATGTGCCCCATACAAAAGACAAGCATATATATGACCCTGAAATATCCATGATTATAGAGTATTTTTTCCAAGTAAATAGAAATATTTGATCGGATTTCTGAAATTACAAATGCACTCAAAGTAAAGCAAAACCGTTGAAATAAAGATGTATCACACTGTCTATAATAGGGGCGGTGCTAAAGTTAAATGCATGTAACCCTAGGAGTACAAACATATATAGCACAGAATAGCCTTCTAAACTATATTTTCCTCCATTCAAATATTGGAGAAAATACACTGTTTTCATTTTCTTAAACAATAAACTATATTTTCTTAAACAAATATTGGAGAAAATTCCAGAAACCACAAACACCAGCAGTACAGAGCAATCAAAAATAAAAAAATCGAAACCCTAACCTTGGAGATTCATTTTTGTAGATCTAGAAATGGAGATGCTGGTGATGCGATCAGCTATGGTTCGTCTTCCTCCACATAAATCAGATCAGATCAAACTCAAAAAAAATAAATCCAAAAACCACAAATACTAGTAGTACAAAGCAATAAAAAAAAAAAAAATCGAAACCCTAACCTTGGCGATTCACTTTTGCAGATCCAGAAACGGAGTTGAAGAGGACACGATCAGCTATGGTTCGTCGAAACTAAACCCCATTCGACTGATCCATCTATCGTTCTCGAGCAGATGGAGATGATATTTTTTAAAAATCAGATGGAAAAGTGGTTTCAGTGGGAGAAATCGCGAGAGAGAGAGAGATGTCAGCTTTCATGAGAAAGAGAGAGAGGAGAATCAGATCTGGCGAGTGGGATTTAGGGTTTGAGCGAGAGTGAATGAAGGGTTTCAGCAAGCGAAGTACGAGAGAAGGGAGAAGGGATTTGTGTTCGTGCAAAAGGAGAAGGGAGAAGGGACTTGAGTTTGTGCGAAGGAAGAAAGAAGAAATAATTGGGTTATATACCCTTTATATACGCCCATGGCTTGTAAGATTAGCCGTCGGCTTCAGGTATCTATACGCCGACAGCTTCATATAACAACCGTCGGCGCACAGCTTCATATAACAACCGTCGGCGCAAGATTCTTTTTTTGTAGTGGCATTAAAGCAATGACCGAGACGGCTTAAGTCGTCTCTATTCGTGTTAACGCGACTTTTAGAGACGGCTTTTAATTTAGTCTCTAAAATTTTCACCAATCTATATCTTAAGTCAACCGTATCAAAATGATTATAACTATCTCTATATATTATTTTATATAGGGAGACGGCTTTAGCCGTCTCTAATAAAAGCATTCAAGACAGCTTCGAAATGGACGTCTCTAATAAATGGTTATTGGAGACGGCTTCGAAAAGCCGTCTCCTATAACAGTCTCCAAAAGACTGTTTTTTTGTAGTGTTAAGATTAAGATTGAATTTTTTTATTTAATTTCAGCAAATCTTCATCAAATCATAATTCACACATTTGAGGGTACCGTCCCGCGTCACCGTTAGTGGGTTCGGTGAGTTTTTTGAGTGGGGTCCTTTTTCCTGTTTTCTTCAAAGCACTTCCTCACTACCCCGCCCTGGTATGTATCCTTTCACTTTTGATTTTTTGTTACTGATCAATAAATAAATAAAGAAAGCTTTCCTAAACAAATAAATAAAATCCTAAATAATAATGAAACTGAACTTATTTCTAATAAAAGAAAAGAAATAAATGCCCCCCTCTCCTTCTCCCTTTGCAACTGAGACAGTGGCATGTACCCATTACCCTCGGGATTACAAGCCTACTCCTAATCTGTGAAGTGATCAAATGACTAGATTGTCCCGGAACCGTAGCTAAGCTAATAGTCTTCTTATATACGATTATTAAGTGAGCTTGTTGACCAGCTTGAGTGAAGAAGCCACGCCCTTCCAAAATGAAATATCGTCGTCCTTGATTCCCTTGGTAAAATTCTTGCCTCAATTGTTTGATCATTGTCCGAAGAAGGCCATCTAATAATTCAATGGCTTACTCTCGTGTCCTTTGTTTCTTAATTCGTGGGTTTGCATCAGAGGAAGCACCTCATTGAATGCTGGAATCAGTGACTTTAACGTTGAGGTTGTGAAGGATCTCATAGAAATTCAATTAGGTGATTTAATTCCGGTACAAAATAGTGTTACTTTTGTTTACGTTCTGTATC
This sequence comes from Chloranthus sessilifolius, assembly GCA_021018995.1. Taxonomy (NCBI): domain Eukaryota; kingdom Viridiplantae; phylum Streptophyta; class Magnoliopsida; order Chloranthales; family Chloranthaceae; genus Chloranthus; species Chloranthus sessilifolius. The sequence goes on from CM037594.1 coordinate 16,715,690, forward strand.
GCGGATCTAGAAGACTAGGGTTCTTATGAACGGCTAGATCTCTGATAGTTTGAGGGCGTCGAACGAGCTCGTAAGAAAGTTCTCTCGATACTAAACGAAAATAAAAGGCTAATAAAATTAATAATGAACAAAATATTAATTTTGGGCTTCTATGAGATCAATAAAATAGAGATGGAAGAAGAGTTGGTCTCGCACTAAACCGCAAGCCGGAATCGAAGAGTCGCCCTCCGTTTTGAGAGAATCACACTCTCACGAAAGTTTAGAATTCTCAATTTTGCATAAGTAATTTTTATTAACCAAAAACTTATAATAAAAGTATTTTCAAGCCTTTAAATAGTCTAACCAATACATAAAATTAGAAATCTTAGTATAACTCTAATTCCTAAAGAATTATCCTAATTCTTTTAAAAAAACAAGGAAACTAATCTTATTTGTAATAAAAGAAACAACTCTTACTTTCTAAAATAAAATAATAAATGAGACTAATTCTAATTCAATTAGGATTTTTGAAATTCGTCACTTTATATATAGCTTCCGAAAACTGACAATAACTTCTTCAATACTTGTCAGAATTATACGTTTTTTTACTCGTTGGAAAGCTACTTCGATAAGCTTTCAAATATGATCAATTTTGCATCAATCTGACTTTATTTGATACTTCAAAATAGGTCAAACATAAAAGTGACGAGATTGAAAGTTGAAGACCCTAATAAATTTTAGATCTTCTTTCTGATCAAACGGGTCTTTAACGGGCCTTTTTCAAAAAACTCATTCGTAGGTACACTTTCTCTTTTGATGTCTCCTCTTTATCCGACTATGATTCAAACAGGCAGATCTAAAATACACATCAATCCCTTCTACTTTGAAAAAGTTTAACCTCAAACTTTGGTTGGTATGAAATTTCACGATCGTGATCACAGATAATATATAGGGAACCTCGATCAGAAGCGACTAGAATCGGACGTCCTTATCAACTCTCCTCGGGTTAGAAGGATGCATTCCCAATGAATACTGGTTGTGAGAGAGCTCCAAGAGATTCGGGTCAATCTGCTAAAACTCTTCTGTAATCCACGTGTTTTCTGAATCACTCTTGTTCTTCCACTTGACCAAATACTTCTGAAGTCCCCCTTAGTTGGTGGACATAATCTGATCTTCCAGTACATCATTGATGATCTCATGAGTTTGTCAAGTAGGTGGAGGTAGTGGTGTGGGTAGGGAAATTATTGGTTCATTAAATGTAGAAGGCTCAAAGCGGTTGGCAAGAATGGTTGAAGGGTCATAAAATGAAGCAAGGTCCTTCACATTGAAAGTCGTGTTAATCCTCAAATCTGACGAAAGATCAAAGGTGTAAGCATTAGAACCGACACGCTTCAAGATTTGATAGGGTCCAGCACCTCGAGCTTGTAACTTCTTTACAACTCCTTTCGGGAACCGCTCGAGTCTATTCTGAACCATCACAAATCCCTCTTGGAATTCTTTGAACCGTCTGTAAAAATCTGTAGAGAACTTGTATTTCTCATTCTTTAAATTAATTATTTTCTTAATCTCAGTATGCAACTCATGAATGCAATATGCAAAAGTGAATACAGACTCTGATGACCTTTGATGAATTGGCATCGAGAGAAAATCTGTGTGTTCTAGTATTTAGCTTACCCTTCCACTGGATGAGGTATGCCTCATGTTTCTCAGATTGTGTTCTCCTTACAGTCAAAGTGCTGTCAATTTTTTATTTACCTTTCCACTTAAGAAGATACTCTCGATATGCTTGGTGTGTCTTTACCTTAGTAACAAAATATGGATCTCCCAAAACTTTTCCATCTAACCTCTTCACATAGTGTTCAAGCGGATATTTGGAAATCAATGAGTAGATAGGATTGGGCTCAAGTGGATTGGCATTAAGGAATGGGTCTGAAGGTTTTATTGCTAGGCCTAAAAAAGGTGTACATGTATCTACAGACTCTATAGGCTCATGTGTAAGTGACACTACTGACACTAACGACTCTTGTGTGAATGATGCATAGGGCACTAATGACTCATATACACTTGACTCAATTAACTTGTGTGTACTCACTTCAACCAAAACCAAAGACTCTAGGGTACTCGATTCAATTGACACTAATGGTTCTTGTGTACCCTATTCGATGGACTCACATGTATTTGACCTAATAGGCACCAACAAGTTGTGTGCGCCCAACTCTACGGGTACCAATGACTCATAGGCAAGTGGCTAGATTGGTTCAAGTGTGAGTGACTCAACATCACTACTCACAAGGGAAACAAAAGTCTCTTTAGCACAAACTAGACTTTCATCAGCTTCTTTTATCTCCTCTTCACTCAGCATGGTACTAGGGTCGTACACAATTCTTTTACTTCCCTATTGCCCGGCTCCTTAGGACTCACTCTTTTAGTCAATAAATTCAAAGTGCAAATTTTTGTGGGGCATTGGTATACAAAGTATCCGAACCCTTGACACTTAAAGAAATCAGGACACCTATCTGTCTTGGTTTTCCAATTTCGTAGAAGGTGACAGTGTGTTAAAGGGACATACTTTTCGATAAGTTTTACCGTCATGTCCTCCCACGTGGAGATGTGTTTATTCCAAAGAGATTCAGTATGACTTTCTATGTGAGTCTAAAAAAATTTGGCATTATCCTCCAACTTTATTTTTGATAGTCTATTTCTATACTCATTGGTACGTCATACCAATCAAAATATTCCTCTACAATAGACAACCACTCTACGAAGATTTTAGGGTTTAACCATCCCTCAAAACTTGAAACCTCATTCCGAATAGATTTGAGAAACTTCTCGGCAGGGTCGTACTCGGGTTCACGATGATGAGGGTATCCCCTAACTCTAGTCTCATCATGATTTTTGAGACCTTGCCAAGAATTTGGAGTGTAGCGAATTCCTTGTTCGGCTAGTACTCTTTCATGATGGGTAAGGAATTCACGATGACATGTAAGTGACTCATATATGATGCTTGACACAAACGCAGCTCAGACACAATACTAGAAAAGACAAATACCATGAACCAATAATGGATGAGGACTTTTGTCAAACACTAGATGTGACAACCGAAATTTCTGCACCCGAAAATCTGTGCCATCAGGATCATACTCTGGATGATCCCCATGACAAGACAAAGGATGTTTGCTCATCTAACGGAAATCAGAACAGACACTATCTATTAAGTAGATAGAGTCATCATATAAGGCATTTAAAAGAAGAAAACACATGTATATATATAAAAAAGAATATACATAAAAAAGTAGGAACTAAGAAGAGCCAGTGGTGATGAACATCCATCACATAAAATCAATGGTTCAAAATAATGGTTCCCATAAGATGTATACAATAATAACTAAAAGTAATTACAAATTTTAATACAAAACGGTGGCCACCAGAACAACAATAATCCACAAGACAGATACAAAAACCCAAAACCCAAAACTAATATACCCAGGTTAAGAGTAAAACTCGTTGGCCTGGATATCAGTATCCTCGTCCTCAGCCTCAGCCTCTGGCTGATAGTCCGGGTAGCTCTCGGTGACTGGTGCCCGAGCCTCAAAACCTATGGCACAGAGTCAGGAGTGTGCTAACCATCTAAGCTCAATGAAAGAAATTCAGTTAAACTTGCATCTTAATTGTAAAGCGTGGTTGCAGAATATAACTCAGACTGATAAGCAAGGCAGAGTACAGATAGAACTGGACAGATGCAGACAGATAATCAGATATGCAGAACTTGTAAGAACAGACATAACCTCAGTGCTTTCAGGATGTTATACATATAGTATTTAAATGACTTAAAATAGTATACTTAAGTAACTCCCGTGAATATAACATGTGGTAGGCAGATGTGTGCCGATGGGTAATCCTGACTATTATCATTCAATGAACAATTTCAGAAATGCAATAATGCCTCATCTAAGGAGTGCAATTGTGCAGAGAAATTTCCAAAGCAGATGCACGAATGTGCCAGTCACAGATATACCACCGAGTCAGTGGGATTCATTAGATAGATAAACTTAAAATCGCATGCATACATATCATAATAACATGAATCAGGTGACAGATATCAGATAACAGGAATCAGAGGTGATGGAACTTTCATTCATATGCAAGCCATGATTTGGAAAATAAACTCAGAACATGCGTCAGAACACAGAAGCTATGAATCCATGAGAACAAAAATAAATGCAAGTTCGGTTGAATTTCCCCTACCTCAGATCAGACCTTTCTAAGTAAATCCAAAGCTTTTTAATGCATCTCGGTCTTATCCTAGACCATAGACATAGTATACTTAGTGTCAGAGACATCAGGAAATCAACTGGTACGATGTCCAGTAGTGTTTTACCCATAAAATCAAAACAGCATAAATAGGGGTGATTGATTGATCAATATCCTTGTTTGATCGATCAATCATCTAATTTGATCGATCGAATGCCTAATTTGATCGATCAATCTCCCAAATAACTCACATGGAACGGAGGAAGTTTGATCGATCAACTTCCTTGTTTGATCGATCAATCATCCAATTTGATCGATCAATTTCCCCATTGATCGATCAAGCAAGTCAGACTTAAATTTTCTAAAAATACCAACCTCCTATTTGCACACTCATTTATGCAATTTGATCGATTAATTTCCAAATTGATCGATCAATCTTTCACATTGATCAATCAATGTCCACATTGATCGATCATTCACACCCTTGATCAATCACTTCCCTATGACCTATCAATCTCTCATATTGATCGATCATTTCTCAAATTCATCGATCAACCTTCAAATTTTATCGATCAGATCTAAATTTGATCGATCAATCATTATCGGGCATGAACTTTCAGAAAAATACACTTACTGTTTGATTAAATGCATATAAGATTTGATCTATCAATCTTTCACATTGATTGATCAATCCCAGATTTGATCGATCAAATACCTAATTTGATCGATCAAATATGACAGTTTCTGTCATAAATGTCGATCATTAATCTTGACCTATTTTTATCTTTAGTCTTTAACGATTCTTAACAAACCACCTATACACTTGCATCTACACATTTATAACGTCTTAACTTCTACAATTTAACCTAATAACTCACCTCTTTAATGTCTCGTTCGAGTTCTCGACGAATGCGACCCAAAGAGGGTTTTGGATCCAAATTTTAGAATTTATCGTCGTCTACGACTCGAAATGGAAAATGTGTGGCTCCGCTTCAACACACAACAATAGCACACCTCTTCGCAGAACAAACACGACGTACCGACGTCGATTTAACACTCTTAGCTCAGATAATCACAAACCTAGGTTCTCTTCTACGTTTGGTTTCACACAGTAGCACCTCAGAATAACAAACCAGGCGACAGACTATCAGGGAACAAGAAGAAGAAGATGAGAGGTATGTATTCTAACCTTCTTCCTTCCCTTATAAGCTAAACCAATGAAATATCCTTGATATTTTAATTTTCTTCTAAATTTAAACTCCGGTGTGGAGCACACACATAATTTCTTCAGCATACCACACCTCATCAACGTGTTACAAAACTTAGACTTACACAAGAAGTCACACATGACTTCACCTAACCGTGGATTAATATTATTCCCAATAATATTAATTTAAAATTTTAATTTATCTTGATTTCTGTGTCGGGCAAGCATATCAAAGCAATCAAGTTCTGTTCTGAATTTTAGGGTCATTACATTATCCCCCCCTTAGGAATTTTCGACTCTAAAAATGTCTACGACAAAGTAGGCAAAAAGCAGGCAGAAAAAGAGCAGACAGAATATAAAGTATACAAGTACAAATGAGAAAGCAATGTAAAAATAACTATACATAGCATTACATGGGATAGGGTGATTACCTGCGGGGGCCTCAAAAGGTCCGGCCTCATCAGGTGCAGGTCTACTGGGCCTAGGTGCCTCAATAGGATAGTCGCGCGGGTCCACGGTGTGCTGGCGGGCATGATCTAGCATCGGGGAAGAAGTGGTAGCATACGAGTGCTGCATCAGTAGCTCGAGCATTCCCTCGTGATAATCCAATCGTCGATGCACTTGATGATGGAACTCCTCCATCCCATCCAGCTGCTCGTGAATTCTCTTGTTGCCCTCGGTGAGCGTCGCAAGCACTGTTTCGAGAGTAACGGTGGAAGGCGTGGGTCTGCGTGATGTAATGGCACAAGCAGGTCAGCGTGAAGTAGTAGGGGCAAGTCTAGTAAACACCTCAGACTGAGGTGGTCGGTCAGGTTGTGCCTCCCCCGCATCAAGGGCTCTCTCTGCTGCCTCTGCTCCCTCCTCAACTGGAGGAACCTCCTCCTCATCCGATAACCTTTTTATCAAAAGGTTATAACTCTTGGTCCAGTCTTTGAGTTTGAAAACTTTAAGATTGTTGGTCAATCTAGGCTCGCCAGGAGCCAGGCTATACGCTTCTCTCAATGCGATATATTGCTCGACCATTCGTGTTATTAATCGAGCATAGGGCAGCTGTTTCTTTCAAGCGGCCTTCGTCTTCTCAAACATCATGTCCTTGGCATTAATCATGTCATCGAGCACCAAATCGGCAACCGAGAACCAACAGTTCTCGAAAGCCGTAAATAGTGCCTGTTGCGCAATGTCGCTCCATCCGGATTTATGCAAAAACGGGTTTAGGGGACACTTTATAAAAGTATTAAGCATCCACAATCTATCAGGGAGCTGGGCTCGGGTAATGGATTGACCTAAACCATGCTGACCTTGTGCCATTTTGGTTACCATGTCATGGTATGGGACATCCTTGATATATTGTGGCAACAGACCACAAGTCTCAACATACAGTGAAGAACATTGTAGGGCGGCGGAGACATGAAACTGGTTAAATTTGTAGTTCAAGCCGTCAATCTTGGTGACCAATTGGTGACGGCTATTGCCCCGACGAAGATTTTAAAAGAAAAGCCTCACAATTCTAGGACAAAAATGGTCGTGAAATGGCTCGAGTAATGGCTTCAACCCTAGTTTAGTAATGCAGTCGATTTCCCATGTCATTTCGAGCCTATCCTCGAATAGTGTAGAGTCGAAAACACACTCGGGGAAAAATATCTTGGAAGCCCACCACTCGTTTGGCAATTCATGTTGGATTAGTGGTGGTTGTGGGTTTAGAACGGGTGGCACCACATTTTCGGTGGGTGCTGTGGGTGGCACGATGGGTTGTGCAACCGGTTCATCGAGCGGCACTAATGCACGAGCCTGGGATGTAGGGAATTTATGCGATGGATTCTTCGTTCGTGGTCCCATGGCGTAAAATGCATAAAAAGTACAAACAAAACAGAAATTAAGAAAAAGGTTAGGTGTTACCGCAATAGCCGAGCAAAGTGCGATCCAATGAAGCAAAGTAAGAGGCTCCGATAGTCAAAAAACAATCAGAAATGTCCCTTGAACGCAAGGAAGAAAAAAGACTCTTTGAATGTTAGAAATTCCCAATCGTGCGAGTGAAGGAAATAAAACCCAATAGCTACTTAAATCGATAAATTTGATCGATCAATGCTTAATTTGATAGATCAATTTTTAAGTTAAAATGCCCTAGCTCGATAACTTTGATCGATCAAATTTTAAGTTAAAATGCCCTAGCTCGATAACTTCGATCGATCAATTCACTTATGTTGATCGATCAAACTATAAGTTTGATCGATCAATCCTTAAAATTTGATCGATCAGACAATTCTTTCACAGAACTTAGTTCAACTGGTTTGATCGATCAACCCTCTCTTTGATCGATCAAATATGGAATTGATCGATCAAATTACCAATTTGATTGATCAATTATGACAGTAAAGCTTTTTCTTAAAACACATATGTCTTTAACTCAAATGAACCTCATTTCGAAATGAGGACCTATTGTACCATGTATACCGTATCAGTATATGCAGATTAGAGAATTCGAAATATTTTTAATTACATGTGATACGCATACAACACAACATTAAATTTAAACTAAAAATCAAAAAAATTACCTCCCACATAAGGTAAACAAATGCGGGTATTGCTCGCGAATTTTGGCTTCGCGCTCCCAAGTAGCCTCTGTTGCTGAATGATTACGCCACTTTACCAAGACAAGTGGAATCAACTTGGTCCGTAAAACCTGATCTTTACGGTCTAAGACCTCTATAGGTTCCTCAATCAGAGTTAGATCCTCTTGAAGGTCAATAGCCTGGAAGTCCAATACATGAGTTGGGTCTCTCACATATTTTTGTAGCATGGAAATATGGAAGATGTTATGCATACTTGCCAACTATGGTGGCAAAGCAATCCTATAAGTGACTTCGCCAAGCCGTCCGAGTACTTCAAAAGGTCCAATATAATGTGGACTCAGCTTTCCACATTTTCCAAAACGCATCACGCCCTTAGTCGGCGAAATCTTCACAAACACCTTATCTCCTACCTGAAAACAGGTGTTAGCCCAATACAAATTGAGCAGCTAAGGACACTTAACTATTGAGCAAAATCAAGTATACCTGAAACTCGACTTGCGTCCGATGAAAATCGGTATAACTCTTTTGGAGATTTTGAGCAACTCTCAATCTCTCGTGGATCAACCTAACCATCTCGGTTGCACTGTCCACGATATCAGGTCCCAAAATAAGTTTCTCACCGACTTCCTCCCAGTTCAACGGAGATCGGCACCGTCGTTCGTATAAAGCTTCATAAGGTGTCATCCCAATACTGGATTGATAACTATTATTATAAGTGAACTCAATCAGAGGCAAATATTGATCCCATGACCCATGAAAGTCTAACATGCATGCACGCAACATGTCCTCTATGATTTGGTTCACTCTCTCAGTTTGCCCATCTGTCTATGGATGAAATGCTAAGCTAAAGTCAAGTCTAGAGCCCATGCCTTCTTGAAATCTCTGCCAGAACGGTGATGTATAAAGTGGATCATGATCACACACAATACTGACTGGTATACCATGAAGTCTAACTATCTCCTTCATATATAGCTTTGCAAGCTTATTGGCAGTATACGTAGTACGGTACGATAGAAAGTGTGCAGACTTAGTCAGTCTATCCACAATGCCGCAGATGGCATTATGTTTCCTCAATGTCCTTGGCAATACCAATATGAAATCCATAGAAATGGCTTCCCATTTTCATTCAAGCACTGGTAATGGTTGTAATAACCCTGCAAGATTTTGATGGTCTACTTTTACTTGCTGGCAGACCAAGCATTTGGACATGTACTCTGCAACATCTTTCTTCAATCCTCTCCGCCAGAAACTTCGCTTCAAATCTTGATACATCTTGGTACTCTCAGGATATATAGCATACGTTGACTTATGAGCTTCTTATAAAATAGTATCTTTAAGGTCCTTGTTAGCAGGTATGCACATTCGATCTCTGAATAGTAAAGTACCATCATCCTTGATAGAGAAGTTCGCCTTGATCCCGCTGATCATATCCTTTCTAATAGCCATAAGCTCATCATCAATCATCTGGAGCTTATGTATATTATCAAACAACTTGGGCCGTATCATAATGGTAGCCATCAATGCCCCTGAACCTCTGACATCAAACTGTGTATCATATAAGGTCAGGTCCTCAAGTAGATGCCACCTATGTATTCTGGTGATGAGATGTGACAACTGAACCGAAGATTTCCTATCCAAAGCATCTGCCACAACATTAGCCTTTCCAGGGTGATACTGGATGGAACAATCATAATCTTTTAAGAACTCCATCCATCTGCGTTGTCGCATGTTCAAGTCCTTCTGGGTGAAAAGGCACTTGAGGCTCTTGTGGTCAGTGAAGATATCAAATGTCTCACTGTATAAGTAGTGCCTCCAAATTTTTAATGCCAAAATTACTGCTGCTAACTCCAGATCATGAGTCGGATAGTTCTTCTCGTGCTCCTTAAGCTGTCTAGAGCCGTACGCGATAACTTTCTTGTGTTGGTTGAGAACACAATCCAAACCATTGTAAGACACATCGCTATATATAGTAAAACCTCCTCTACCAGAAGGTATAGCTAGCACTAGTGCTATAGTCAGACGCGTCTTGAGTTCTTGAAAACTCTTCTCACACTGATCCGTTCAATCAAACTTAGCATTCTTCTTTGTGAGCTGAGTAAGCGAACTTGAAAGTTTGGAGAAACCTTCTACAAATCGTCTATAGTATCCCGCCAATCTAAGAAAACTACGGACTTCGGTTACCGTCCTTGGTTGCTCCCAATTCACTACGGCTTCAATCTTAATAGGATCAATTGTTATACCCTTCTCAGAGACAACATGACCTAAGAAACTGACTTGGTCAAGCCAAAACTCACATTTACTGAGCTTTGTATATAGTTTGTGATCTCTGAGAGTTTGTAGAGCCATGTGCAGATGTCGTTCATGCTCTTCTTTTATCTTTGAATAGATGAGAATGTCATCCACAAAAACGACCATGGATTTATCCAAGTGTGTTTTAAACACTCGGTTCATTAGATCCATAAAAGACGTCGGTGCGTTCGTTAACCCAAATGGCATAACCAAAAATTCATAGTGCCCATATCTGGTTCTAAACTCCATTTTCTGAATATCCTCTACTTTAACTCTTAGTTGATGATAACCCTATCATAAGTCAATCTTTGAAAAGAACCTCGCTCCTTGTAACTGATCAAAGAGATCATCTATTCTTAAGAGCGCGTAACGATTCTTAATCGTTAACTTATTCAACTGTCGGTAATCGATGCAAAGTCACATTGAACCATCCTTCTTCCTGACAAATAGTACTGGTGCTCGCCAAGGAGACACACTAGGTCGAATAAACCCCTTGTCAAGTAATTCTTACAGCTGCTCCTTCAATTCTTACAACTCTGCAGGAGCCATACGATATGGAGCTTTAGATAATGGCTTAGTACCCGAAACTAGATTAATGGCAAATTCAATCTCCTGAGCTGGTGGTAGTCTCGGTAAATCCTCCGAAAACACATCAGGGTACTCGCAAGCAACATGAATGTCAGAAATAACATTCTTCTCTTCTCGTTGCTCTTACAGAAAAGCCATATGGCCACTACACCCATTCTGCATCATCTTCTCAACTCAAATAGCTGATATAAACGGTGCTACTTTAGACTTTACTCCGAAAAATCTAAACGACTTCCTCTTTGGAGGGCGGAAGACTACGATTTTCCGTAAGCAATCTACTCTAACATGGTAAGCGGATAGCCAATCCATCCCCAAGATCGCATCGAAGCCTACCCGGTTCGCTCGAGTTTCCTCTCTTTCAACTCCAATGACCACCGCCTTGTTTACTATATCTGTTCTCACTGAATTACCCGTAGGAATCGTTACTGCCAAAACGAAATCCAACTTCTCCGGCGTAATCCCTATACGTGCTGAGAACATCGGCGTAATGAAAGAATGCATAGATCCAGGGTCAATCAGTGCTCTCACTTCAGTCTCACATATATCTTGCTCTTGACGTATGGGAAGAGTACCTTAGTTTATATACCAAATATACACAGTCATGCATGTAATCTCATATGCAGTAGTCACTAATTTTTCCTATGTATTAAAATTTACTAACACATTCAAAAATATTTAAAATTAATGACATAATTGAACTCTCAAAGCGTAATGATACCTTGAATGACATCATTTGATGTCAGAGCATCAGTCACGGTGACGACATATGCTCGACCTTGAACAACAAGTCGAGAGGATTTCTGAGTAGACAATGATCTGGCCCCCTCCTTGCTCTCCTCTAGGCAGTTCCTAACCATGTGGCCCATCTTGCCACATCTGTAGCATGCCCCCATCTCTCTCCTACAACTCTCTGTCTTGTATGGTTTCCCACACTTTACACATGACAGGGCCGAAGAGAAAGATGAGACCCTAGAAGATCCCTGCGCTACAGCAGCTCCGATACCAGAAGAACTAGACGATCTGAATGGTCTGGATGATGCAGGTACTGCTAGCCTCTGATATGAACTCGGCCCTAACGATATTGCTGGTCGGGAGTAAGTAGGGTATCTCGGAGGCCTGGAGAATCTAGCCCTCTTGTTTTGCTCTGGGTCCTGGGATTGTCCCTGAAATGACCTCTCTCTGTTTTGCTTATCTCTCCAAGGAAACTGCTTCTGGCTTTCCTCCTCTGAAATGAGAACTTTAGACATAATTGCCGCATATCTCTCCAACTCCCATATGGCCACTTCCCTCTGTATATTCGACCTCAAGCCAAGTTGAAACTTCAGAGCTCGCATTAACTTGGTGGCTACATGTTGTAGAGCAAACCTTGACAATCTATCAAACTCCACGCTATACTCGTGCATTGTCATAGTCCCTTGTTCCAACTTGATGAATTTCACTTCCCACTGATGCTTCACTATCTTGAGAAAATATTTGTCATTAAAGGTCTTGACAAATTCAGCCTATGTCCAAGGGACATTGGGAAGCTCTTGCTCACGATGCCTCGATACTGATTTCCACCAAGACCCCACTTCCCCATCTAGTTTGAAGTTTGCCCAACGCACCTTCTCTACATCAGTGCATTGATGCACTTCGAACACTTTCTCCATCTCTTATATCCATCCCTCGGCCTCAATGGGATCTGTTTGACCCGAGAAATTAGGAGGTCTCATTCTCCTAAATTCAGCAAAACCGCCGGGTTGGTGAGGTGGCCTAGCTGCCTGTTGATTCAAAGCAGCAGTCTGCTAAGCTACGTTGACAACCAAAGCTTTCAACACTTGCTCCATCCTACTATCACTACCTCTTCTACCTCCTCTATGTCCTACCGGAATGACATTCTCATCCGATAGGAACCCCAATCCCCTAGATGTACCAGTAACATCGGCAATCTCTTGCAGTGGGACTTCTCTTTGTCCTTCTCTTCCTCCACTCGTCCACCCCTGAACCTTGGGCCCATACCGGTCTGTCATTATAGAAACAATAACACTGATCAGTACATAGATTGTAAAAACAATCCAACCTAAACCCGTGGTTCAACCTAAAGCCTAGGCTCTGATACCAACTGTGACAGCCCAAATTTCTACACTCAAAAATCCGTGCTATCAGGATCATACTCTGGATGATCCCCATGACAAGAAAAAGGATGTCTACTCATCTAGCGGAAATCAGAGCAGACACTATCTATTAAGTAGATAGAGTCATCATATAAGACATTTAAAAGAAGAAAAAATATGTATATATATAAAAAAGAATATACATCAAAAAGTAGGAACCAAGAAGAACCAACGATGACGAACATCCATCACATAAAATCAATGGTTCAAAATAATGGTTCCCATAAGATGTATACAATAATAACTAAAAGTAATTACAAAGTTTAATACAAAACGGTGGCCACCAGAACCACAATAATCCACAAGACAGATACAGAAACCCAAAACCCAAGACTAATATACCCAGGCTAAGGGTAAAACTCGTTGGCCTGGATATCAGTCTCCTCGTCCTCAGCCTCAGCCTCTGTCTCTGGCTGATAGTCCGGGTTGCTCTTTGTGACTGGTGCCCGAGCCTCAGAACCTATGACACAAAGTTAGGAGTGAGCTAACCATCTAAGCTCAGTAGAAGAAATTTAGTTAAACTTGCATCTTAATTGTAAAACAAGGTTACAGAATATAACTCAGACAAATAAGCAAGGCAGAGTATAGATAGAACTGGACAGATGTAGACAGATAATCAGATATGCAGAATAATCAGAATACAGAACTTATAAGAACATACATAACCTCTGTGTTTTTAGGATGCTACAAATACAATATTTAAATGACTTAAAATAGTATACTTAAGTAACTCCCGTGAATATAGCACGTGGTAGCCAGATGTGTGCCGATGGGTAATCCCGATCATCGTCATTTAATGAAAAATTTCAGGAATGCAATAATGCCTCGTCTAAAGAGCGCAATTGTGCTAAGGAATTTCCAAAGCAGATGCACGAATGTGCCAGCCACGAATATACCGCCGAGTCGATGGGATTCGTCAGATAGATAAACTTAAATTTGCATGCATACATATAATAATAACAGGAATCAGTTGACAGATATCAGATAACAGGAATCAAAGGTGATGAAACTTTCATTCATATGCAAGCCATGATTTGGAAAATAAACACAGAACATGCGTCAGAACACAGAAGCTATGAACCCATGAGATAAAAAATAAATGCAAATTCAGTTGAATTTCTCCTAGCTCAGATCAGACATTTATAAGCAAATCCAAAGCTTTTTAATGCATCACGGTCTTATCCTTGACCATAGACATAGTATACTTAGTGTCAGAGACGTCAAAACATCAACTGGTATGATGTCAAGTAGTGTTTTACCCATAAAATTAAAACAACGGAAACAGGGGTGATTGATCGATCAATATCCTTGTTTGATCGATCAATCATCCAATTTGATCGATCAAATACCTAATTTGATCGATCAATCTCCCAAATAACTCACATGGAACACAGGAAGATTGATTGATCAACTTTGTTGTTTGATCGATCAATCATCCAATTTGATCGATCAATTTCTCCATTGATCGATCAAGCAAGTCAGACTTAAATTTTCTAAAAATACCGACCTCCTATTTGCACACTCATTTAGACAATTTGATCGATCAATTTTTCACATTGATCGATCAATGTCCACATTGATTGATCATTCACACCCTTGATCGATCACTTCCCTGTGATCTATCAACCTCTCATATTGATTGATCATTTCTTAAATTGATCGATCAACCTTCAAATTTGATCGATCAATCACTATCGAGCATGAACTTTCAAAAAAATACACTTACTGTTTTATTAAATGCATATAAGATTTGATCGATCAATCCCAGATTTGATCGATCAAATACCTAATTTGATCGATCAAATATGACAGTTTCTGTCATAAATGCCGAACATTAATCTTGACCTATTTTTATCTTTAATCTTTAACGATTCTTAACAAACCACCTATACACTTGCATCTATACATTTATGAGGTCTTAACTTCTACAATTTAACCTAATTACTCACCTCTTTAATGTCACATTCGGGTTCTCGATGAATGCGACCCGTAGAGGGTATTGGATCCGAATTTCAAAATTTATCGCCGTCTATGACTCGGAAGGGAAAATGTGCGGCTCCGCTTCAACACACAGCGATAGCACACCTCTGCGCAGAACTTGGACTTACACAACTTGGACTTACACAAGAAGTCACACATGACTTCACCTAATCGTGGATTAATATTATTCCTAATATTATTAATTTAAAATTTTAATTTATCTCGATTTTCGTGTTTGGCACGCATATTAAATTAGTCAAGTTATATTTTGAATTTTAGGGTCATTACACTAGATATGCACACTAATAAAATAAAATGTAATAAGATTGAAATGACATTCAATTATGAAACTAAGTGATACAAGATAAAAGTTAGACAAAGGGTAGACTAAATTTTAAAAAAAAAAAATCAGACAAAAGGCAAACAGAAATTACAAACGAAAGCCAAACAAAAGCCAGACGAAAATTTTTAGGCAAAAGTTAGACGAAAATTACAGACAAAAAGTCAAACGAAAATTTTCAGACAAAAGCTAGATGAAAAATTTTAGACAAAAGCCAGACAGATATGAAATAATGAATTTTTTTTTTTTTTTTAAATAAACCTTAAAACTAAACTAACTCTCTGATACCAATTTGATGCGGGAACTTACTAAATGCAATGTTAGGGCTGAGATTAGGATTAAAATTAATTTAATCAATTAAAAAAAAAAAAAAATTCTCATAACAAATTATTACGAAAATTTTTAGAAATTCAATTAGATGGTTTAATTCCGGCCCAAAATAGCGTTACTTTAGTATACGTTCCCTATTGCGGATATAGAAGACTAGGGTTCTTATGAACAGCTAGATCTTAGATAGTTTTAGGGCGTCGAACGAACTCGCAAGAGGGTTCTCTCGATACTAAACGAAAATAAAAGGCTAATAAAATTAATGATAAATAAAATATTGATTTTGGGCTTTTATAAGATCAATAAAATAATTAGGATTACGCTACTTACGCAAATTATAAATCTAAAGAAGATAGAGATGGTAGAAGACTTGGCCTCGCATCAAACGCAAGCAGGAATCGAAGAATCATTCTCCGTTTTGAGAGTATCACACCCTCACGAAAGTTTAGAACTCTCAATTTTGCATAGGCAATTTTCATTAACCAAACACTTATAATAAAAGTTTTTATAAGCCTTTAAATGGTCTAATCCATGCATAAAATTAGAAATCCTAGTATAACTCTAATTCCTAAAGAAATATCCTAATTCTTCTAAAACAATAAAACCGTAAAACAATAAGGAAACTAATCTTATTTCTAATAAAAGAAATAACTCTTACTTTCTAAAATAAAATAATAAAAGAGACTAATCTTAATTCAATTAGGATTCTTTAAATTCGTCACTTTATGTGCAGCTTTCGAAAACTGGCCATAACTTCTTCAATACTTGTCGAAATTACACGTTTTTTAGCTCATTGGAAAGCTACTTCGATAAGCTTTCAAATATGACTAATTTTGCATCAATCTGATTTCGTTTGACACTTTAAAATAGGCCAAAAATTAAAGTGACGGGATTGAAAGTTGAAGACCCTAATAAATTTTGGATTTTCTTCTTTCTGATCAAACGGGTCTTTAACAGACCTTGTTTTAAAAACGCATTCGTGAGTCCACTTTCTCTTTGACATCTCCTCTTTATCCGACCATGATTCAAACAGGCGAGTCTAAAATACGCATCAAAGGATTAATGGGTCATGAGGTTTAATGAGCCATGAGAAGGAGATGATTTAATGAGATACTAATGGGTTGTGAGGAAGAGGGATTTAATGAATTGGGTTAAGAGTCGTAAGAGAGAGGGGGTTATGTGAGAGGTAGATATAGATTTCATAGGAATATTAAAGATGTGATTTGTCTCACAATGAGACTCGTGAGAGAAAGGGAGAGAGATGTACTCGAATCCTTTGATACCATACAATAATTTGGAAATCCTTCTCTTAATGTGTCTTTGGAGAGAGGATGAAATTCCATATGTAACGAAACGTTACAAACATTTTGATATCTCTTACAGCTAAGAATAAGGAAACTCAAATTTTTAATTGGACAAAAATTAATCTCCATTCAAGAATTAATTCAAGATCCTTTACTCTCCAATTCAATCTAGCCTAGGCCAGGCTCGACTCAACATCCCTTTGATGGCTCGAGCTCACTTTCGCTCAGCTTATTGCCTTCCTCGACTTGGCATGGCTCAGGTCCCCTTTATTGGGTGTCTCCAATAGCGAAGCCAATATGGGAAATGAAGTCCAACCAAAGATATTTTGGTAAATCTCTTTTTTTTTTTAATATTATGATGCTTTTTTTTTTTTTTTGAGATGATAACAAAACTATAATATAATATATTAAAACAAAACAGAAAGAAGATAGATACCTTGGTGGGTAGTAAGGAACTACCCAAACAAAAAGACCCCCCAAAAGCTTTAATGTTACGATGCTTTTTAAAGTGAATTTTTCCTATTTAATTTATGAGATGTTTCAATTGACTGTTATTTGGACCATACTCTAGATTTAGTTAGATTTATTTGACTTGGGAAGAAAGGATGATTTGGGCAATTCAAGACTCCATTTGTAGATATTTCAAGTTTCATTGAGAGGGTCACCGCTTATGCTTCTATTTAAGTTTCCTACTTATCAGTTAAAGTTTCCGCTTATGCTTCTATTCAAGACTCCATTTGTAGATATTTGTAGATATTTCAATGCATAACATAGGAAGTTGGAACGTCCGATGAGTTAATAAAGCGTCCAGGCGGGAGGAGTTAGGAGAACAATTAGGGATGAACGACTGGTAATTATGAATGAAACAAGATTAAAATCCGATAAATTCACCATTTTTGGCCTCCATAATCGTGATTGGTCTGGTGTCAACAATTACGAATCTGATCAGCTTGGTTGTATCTGGTTTCGATTAAAGATGAATTCGCCAATGCTTGCATATCAAAGTTACATCTATGATGGACAATTCTATCTTTGATCTCTCTGCATTCTATGGCTCAAATGTTGAGTCCGAAAGAGTGGGGTTATGGGCCATGCTGAAGAATCATGCAAATTCAATTCAGAGACTGAATTTATTGCAAGGATTTTAAAGCCGTGACATTTCGCCATGAAAAGTGTTGGAAATGTGGTTCCACCAAGAAGCCTCAATAACGTCAAGAATATGATCAATATTTGTAGCTTGACTGATCTCAAAGCTATTGGAAGTACTTTATCTTGGAGTAGTAAAGGTATGCAACAGCGGGATAATGGGTAGACTCTACTGAGTTTTGGTAAATTTGGGGTTGATTGGTAAGTGGCTGAATAGTTTAGTCAACTATGTTACTCCTCACTTATCCGATCACTCACCTATGATCATCAAAATTGTTGATGCCCCTCTCAATCGATGGGGACATCGTACTCACCGGATCTTATAGAGTGTATAGGAGGCACTAGAAGAGATCTAAAGCACCTCAAACATTGTGGATGGGCGAGTGAAGACCCGTGTGCACATGATCCCAATGTTGGAAGGCGCACACAGGGGGGAGGAAAGTGAAAAGAGAGAAGTCGAAAAGAAGCCAGAAATTCGACTATGCTCAATCTCGTGCCCAGGAGATCAAGCAGAGTGCAATTTCACAACTGCAATAACTCGTGTGCGCGAGTTAAGTTTTCCCGCTCCCGAGTTCAGGCCAAACCTAGTCAGCAGTCGAATTTAGGATGTCAACCAAGGATCAAAATTTCTGTCAAAATTTCGGTTTCAGGCATGACCGAAACCAAAATTTCAGCCGAAAACCAATAATATGACCGAAATTTTGATACCCATACAAAATATGACCGAAATTTCAGTCATTTCGGCCGAAATTTCAGTCATTTCGGCCGAAATTTTGATTATTGATGTCAACTTCCTTTCATTGTTACAGTTTTGGATTAGGACTTTTCTATTCTTAGTAGTTTAGACTTAGTTTAGGCTTCTAAGTCTTATATAGCCTTATAAAGAGTAATGACAATTATTGACTTGATGATTAATGAAATTATTGCTTTGTGCAAACTTTGAGAACTTATTGAGAGTTTTTGTGAGGAGTGATTCTTCTTCCTCGAGATGGATTTGGTGGAAGGCCAATAATTTCCCTAGTGAAATTCGAAGGATTTTCAATCTTCTATCTTCTTCTCTTAATTCTCTTTGGTTCAAGGTATCTAATTTGTTTATTTCGTTTGAATTATCATTTGTTTTCATGGTTGTTGGAATCTACTTTACCCCTAAAATCTTTTTGTGTGAAAACCTTTATATCTTAAATCTATTAAATCCTACTATTTTTTTAAACCCTACAATGGAATCAAAAGACGCCATCAGGGAATGTCTTTTGACGCCATAGGCTAGAGGGAACTCAAGTTCTATCTTGAGAACCCGTGTTTGGATTAAGTAGGGACTATCGTGCTAACTAGTATTCTCTAAACCATTGTGATTAAGTCTTGGTACGGGAATAAAACGGCTCTAAAATTATACCCAAAAAATGGTAAATTTCTGCATTTTTGGGAAAAAAGGGGAAATTTTCAAAAATTAAATAATATTAATAGTTAGAAAAAAATTAAAAAATATTTGTTTTGACCAAACACAGGTTTTAAATGGAAAAAATAGGGGAAAACAATTTTTTTACGAAAAAAGGATTTAAAACGTGTTGTTATGGAAAAAACTGAAATTTTTTGGAAAAACAATTTTACCCGTTTTTTCGAATATGATATTTAGGACTGAACGTGCATAAATTAAGCTATCCACAATATTCTCTGTTCCCATAGAAATGTCTTGCTCTTTGGAGATATGGTTTGTTGTCCCACAACTTTTGGGAATCTCTCCACTCTTTCAAACTTCAATCCCCTTCATTTTCTTTTGAAGAGTTCTGTGTTTTGAAGGTCTCATAGAGAGAGATGGAAGCTTCAACCCAAACCAAAGGCAACCTCTCTCCATTCCTTCAAACTCAAAACCTGGATTTTTCAGTCCATCTGAGACTTAAAAAAACCATATTTTAACCAAAACAAATAAAAATCTTGGTGGGTTTCTTTATCTGTTGGTCTGAATCACAGAACAAATGGAACCCATCATGGGTCTCTCTCAAAAACTAACCCAGAAAAAAGTCATGCCTTTGTGGCTCAATCTGCAGTTTTAGTGATGGGCATGCTTATATTGAAGATAAAGAGAAGCCCAAGTTCCTGGGTGTTTATGTTTTGACATTACGTTATACGACTTGGGTTTATGTGTTAGATTTTTTATGGTCAACACCTTAACCCATCTTCGTGTTTCCTAATATAAGTGATATGTCTCCAATTTCTTTCCTTGATGGATTAGGAAAGAGAAGTGACTATATAAGGAGACCACCATCCCCTCTTCTTCTAACCCTAGCATATTCCCATCTAGGGCTAAACTTAGAAAAGACGAGAGGTAACGTGAACTCAGATTCTTTGGCGGAGATCATCGGTTCCACTAAGGAGATCGCTAACGCGGCGACCCGATAATAAATACAATGTATGCGTGTTCTTCCAAAGGTATATTTTGATCGTCTAATTTGAGCCTAGATCTTAAAATTTCTAACAATTGATATCAGAGTAAGGTTGCCTTCATAATCTTTCAAAACAATTTCGATGTGTTTAGTGTTTACTCGTAAATATAACTTACAGTTAAATTTTGATTTATACCGATAACCGTTCAAAAGAATTAAAACCGATGTGTTTACAGTCCCACGTTGGGTAACGGTGTCTTATTAATTTTTAATAACGCTGAGATGAATATATATATATATATATATATATATATATATATATATATATATATTATATAGTAAAAATAGTCTCGGTGTGCATCACAAGTAACAAAGATATACAACTTGGAGAAACAAGAACTTGATCAACGGTAGCGGCTGTAGATTCATCATAGTTCTTAGTCATCTCTAAGCAATAAAGCATGCTGCATTAGCTCCAAGGGAGCTTATCTTTATAGGCTTCCGAGGAGAAAAAAATGAAAATCTCCAGTTATTGATGAGTCCCTCATCAACGATGATGAAACCTTCCATATAGTCAAATCTTTAACTGGGAAGCTCACTATGGAGTTGAAGATTTCGTTTCTGCCAATCTTCCTTTGGGAGGTTTTTGAAGCGCTTGATGATACGTTCCACTTCGTAGCAATTTCTTTTTGTTTGAACAAGATGACTAAAGAAGAGGAGGTTGGTTTTCCTATTTTGTGTAGGATTCTCTTCCTATAATAAAGCAAAAGTAATTTTTAAAATATTATTACATGTATAGTTGGGGTATTAAAGTTGGTGCTTCCCAACTCTAGATGACTTGATGGCCCAACCCGGTCTGTGACCCGGCCCAGCCTGTAACCCGACCCGCTCGACAATCGGACTCAGGTCATAACTCGATCCTGGCTCATGGTTCAGTCTAATCCATTCTCAACCCATTGTTCATGACCCGATTCGGCCCGTTAGAAATGACTCGTTTGTCTTTAAGGCCCATTTTGACCCGCGTTATTCCTTATTCCTTTCGGATCATTTCTGACCTATTTATAGGTCCGATTTTCGGATATTATATATGAATTTTGACTTTTTCGGATATTTCGAATCTATTTTTGAGATTTATTTTTTAAAAGGAGTTCTCTATTGTGACTTTTTCATGACTTGACATCTTTTTGATAATTTTTAATCGGATAATTATTATATATTTGAGTGCTTTTAATTA
This sequence comes from Chloranthus sessilifolius, assembly GCA_021018995.1. NCBI lineage: Eukaryota > Viridiplantae > Streptophyta > Magnoliopsida > Chloranthales > Chloranthaceae > Chloranthus > Chloranthus sessilifolius. Next base: position 16,737,439 of record CM037594.1, read on the forward strand.
AAGCTAAGTTTTGTGAGGAAATATAGGGTTGGGTATTGAAGGTTGTGCTCTAGCACCAATACTGGTACTTACATAATGTTACCCATGATTATTATTATTTTTGACACTTACCCACCACATGAGTTAGATTTGGCTACTTGGAAGGATTCTTCTGTCCAACGGTGATGATCTTTCCTAGTGCCGTGATTTTTATAAATGAAATTTATTTTTTGTTTAATTGTTCTCAACATATTATATCCGATTCAAGGTAAATATCATGTGTGTTTTTCAATGGTCTATTATCGATGTTGACTAGATGTGACATGCATGTCCACACAATTATAGTTTGATGATTATAGATAATTTATTCACTTAATGCATATGTATCTTATAACTGTTTGAATTTGATTAATTTATTCATCAATTGTAATGTGTGACATTGATTTATCTTTCAAAAGTAGATTGGTTAGCAAGATATGTATATATCTGGATATGAGTTTTTGAAACCTTGAATCAGGCTTGATATGGTTAAATAAAATTTAAGTCGTACCTTAGGGATCAAGATAGACCGGTAAAACGATCGTTCGAAAGTATGTAGCTGAAATAGGCTGAGGCCTGCCCAAAGGTGACCACCTATATAGGTTGCGTGACTTTTGAATTTTGATAGTTGTGTCTCATTAAGATCGGGTTGGCACATGCTTCTATGAGATTTCTAACTTCTGACCAAAGCTGACTTAAGAATTTCATATAAATTTGGTGAATAGAATAGTCATAAGTGCATAAGGGAGAGAAGGAAAATTATTTTGGCTAAAGCTGATGGAGCGTCTGGATCAAATATACGGCACGAGTGATTAGGTCTATGCGTGTTTTCTCAAATACGATCTTGGGAAGTAAATTGCATATCGAAGTTTCTGCCCAAAGGTGATGCTAAGACAATGCGACCGGGTTGTCCCATAGAGTGAATGTTTGCAAATGACTTACACTAATTAATTCAAATTTGTCCCTAAGTTCGACTTAAGTCCTTGGAGGTTAGTTAGTGACATATAGTTATAGTTCATGATAAATTTTTTTAGTGACATATGGTCATGCCGTAATTCTCAAGGACGATCAGTAACATATGATTATAGATTTATCATACATAAGATCATGACGTAATTCACAGAAAATAGTTAGTGATATATAATCAAAATATTTGATACATTAAAAGTATAGTGACATATTTTTTAGTGTTATCTAGTAGTATATGGTCACTGTTAGTGTAATTATAATTGTGTCTACTGTTTTTAAAATTTTATTGGTGTTGAGTATCGAAAATTTTTTAATTTTTTGACTTAGTGTGTGGCTAGTGATTTTATAATACGATAAATGAGAAAAGTTAAATGATGACGATGATGATTCGTGCATCAATAAGTGAGACACAAATTGAATAACTATAGATATTATAGAAATGTAACACTTAAGAACATATTTTAAAAATATTAATGTTTTCATTTTGGAAATGATTTTGTGATTTACCTCATAATTTGTTTACTTCCTTAGTATTAATTTATTTGAGGTGAACTATACTAAAACATTGGAGTTGATATAGATAAAAGTTAGAATATCAAAATTGATAATCGAACCTTATTATTGTAATTAAATTTCCTAAGAAGTTTAATGATTTTTTAGTTGATATTAATTTTTATAGACATGAAACGTTTAAAATTTATGGATAGTTAATGTGATTACAATTAAGCTGTTCTTGTCGGAAGTTTACTGATTTTAATGAAATATTAAATCATTGGGAGCTTGTAGTTGTTGACAGTTATTACGAGTCTTAGAATTGTGATACTCATATCGAATCAGTTTTGACTATACAATTTTAGTGAGAGTTGTCTCTCTGATATTAGTTAAGTTATTTTATTGTTGATGCATCATATATTTTAATTTTGTGTACGTGCTCTTGAGAGTATATGTGATTATACTATATCCATATGCAAGGAGATTTTATCATATGGAATGATGGTGAGGTTATATCTCGTTATGCTTGAATTTTGCTTGGGCTAGATGTGATTAGGCACCACATCGGTAAACTTTCGTTCTGATTGTTTGGTAACTGAAAGTCATAAGCGTGGAACCAGTAATATATCAGGAACGACATATCCTTCGGGGTATGACACATGGACAAATATAGGAACTATACAGATATGTAAGTTGTCTGGTATCGCTAAGTAAAAGCTTAAGTTCATTAATAATTTTAGTTTTGTGAACATTGATTGCCTAGTGTCGATTTGTAAGATGGAATATTCTGTGTGTCATGATCCTTTACTGGTATTGTTATTGAATTTAGATGGTTGTTATGAAGCATCGAGGTAGTGCGGCTCAATGATTTTTCAAAATATAAAAATGAATGGCCATCCGCTTTTCAGAGTTTGTCAGCCAGAGAGTCATTTTCAAAAATTATATTTAAATGAGTTAAGGTGTAGACCAAGTGGGAGAATGTTAGATTTTTTGTGGTCAACATCTTAACCGATCTTCGTGTTTTCATTAAAACTTGGATTGAACTTTTGACCACACGTATCTCAAGGCGATAGGAAGTAGTTTCCTAATATAAGTGATATGTCTCCACTTTCTTTCCTTGATGGATTAGGAAAGAGAAGTGACTATATAAGGAGATCACCGTCCCCTCTTCCTCTAACCCTAGCTTATTCCTATCTAGAGGCTAAACTTAAAGAAGACGAGAGGTAACGTGGACTCGGATTCTTTGGCCGAGATCATCAGTTCCATTAAGGAAATCGTTGACGCGGCGACCCGATAATAAATATAAGGTATGCGTGTTCTTCTAAAAGTATATTTTGATCGTATGATTCGAGCCTAGATCTTAAAATTTCTAACATTATGTTCTTTTGCATTCTTTTTAACTACACAATCGTGAGGGATATGAAAAATGTGTTGGTTGTGAGTTGTGCTAAATGGAGTAATGCTGAAATGATATCATTTATGAAGACTTGGGTCAATTTGCCTATGGCTGTTTAGTTCATGCTTTTTATATCCAAATCTCTCAAATGCGTCGTCAAAGGAGGCTCATTTTTATACAGTTGTATTCCTTTCATTGCCTTCTTTGGACTCTTTGGTTGTGCTCTGTATCCACTTAGCAGTCTAACTCAGCCCACAGCACTTGCTGATAAGCTTCTTGAAGGTTTAGGGTCTCGTTTTCTTGGACCATTTGCCATTTTAAGGATATTGAGCTTCTGCCTTTTCCTATGTCATGGCTGAGTTTTGGGGGAGTGTGGTGATTTCTGTTCTGTTTTTGGGGGTTTGTTAATCAGAGAAGTGTTGTTTGATTACAGCATTGGTCCAAATTTTTCTATTTCACGTCCAGTAGCTCAGTTGGTTGGAGCATTGATCTTATGAGCCGAAGGTCATGGGTTCGAGCCCCGCCAGGGCCAAGAGTATTTAAACGACATTATTGCAGATTAAAAAAATAAAATAAAATAAAAAAGACTGCTGTTTGATGAAGCAAAACAGTTCTATCGCCCATTTGGGCTTGAAGCAAATATCGCACTCGGTGATGCTTGGTCTCATAATCTGTGGAATCTACTGGGGAGTAAATGCCTACATAAAAAACAAATCGTAAGCAGGAGAAACCAAAACCCAAACTGGGTATGAAAGAAAGCATGACATATCTGATCTCCTCTAGAGACATTAGGGATCTCGCAACATTGGTGGTTGTTTATGGTGTTATCATCAATCTCGTTGAAGTCACGAGAAGGCTCAGTTCGTGAGCCCTAACGAATACTCATCTTTCATGGGTGATTTCATAACTGCCACTGGAGTTGTAGAATTCACTATGATGCTTACGACCGAGTGATATTCAAGAAGTGTGGGTGGGCAGTGGCGGCTATGATCATGCCTATAGTGTTACTTCTCACAGGGGTTTCTTCTCTGATTTTGTTTGGTGGCCCACTGACTCCTGCACTAGCCACCTTCGGGATGACTCCTCTGCTTGAAGCTGTTAGCGCCTTGCAGAATTCAGTGGAGGGGTCTGAGAGTTCATCCGAGACAGCTACGTCCCGTACCCAATATTTCTTTCATTTCTGGAGGAAACAACGACATTGATAGAGAAAAATTACAGATGATTTAGTGGTTGAAACTAGTTTTTTAACTCCAAATGGATAGAAATAACTAGGAAGAGGCAGATATGCAACTGATCATTGTTTGATCTGTGTTTTTTTCGGTAGGTAGCAAACTCTTCTCCAGAGAACAGTAAATATATATTATAGGACAGCAATTTGAACTTACAAGCCCATCCAATCAAGTGGAGAGAGTAAAGTGATGTTTCAGATCATGTTTCTTTCCTATTTTTAAGCATACGGTGACACATGGCGCAAAGTTTTTACTATGCAAGTTGTCCAAGTGGCTGAACACTGAGTTAGATATTAACAAGCCCACATTAAAAATCAGATCAAATTGTTCAAAACCTTTGTGAGCATGTTGTTTTGGCTGGTGTTACTACCACACCACTATGTTACAGCCACCTCACTAAAACAGAGGAAATATCTGGTAACTGCTTTGAATCAGATAATGGAGAACGTTTGTCGTCCCAATCTTCTACACATTAGATCTTGAGATCCTAAGCTTACCATCATATAGTTAGATGTTGATTCCACATGGCATACATCCTAAAAGGTGATCGTGAATAACATTTGATGGTGCATTGATATCACGTCTTCTTTTTTAAATGTGTGCTATGGAATCAACATCTGACCGTTTGATGGTAGACCCATGATCTGAAGATCTGCTGTCTAAAAGATTGGGACGAAAAATGATCTCTATCATCAAAGTTAAAGCAGTCAACAGGTTTTTCCTCTATTTAAGTGAGGTCGCTGTAACATAAATTGGTGTGGCAGTAACACCAGCCTTTTTTTTTTTATTGTTGCCTAAGTAGTGGTCAACATATGATGCTCAACCATTTATGACAATTTAACCCCCATAATTTATAATAAAGAACTGTACATAGGAATTTCAATGGGCCAGATTTGACCGTAAATGACTGAATATAAGTGGGGTTCCTTAAAGCTAGCCCATTCTCAACTTGATTACTAATCAGCCTGGCCAGGCCAGCTCATTTATCAGTTTGGCACATCCACCTTAGCTCATCATTCCCATTATGGGCAGGGTCATGGGCTACCCGACAATTCTTATAAAAATTAGCATAATCCATCGAACTGGGCTACGCTTTCAGGGGCTTAAATGGGCCATTGGAAGTAACTCATACCTGGCCTAACTTACAAATTGGGTTGGACCAGATTAGCTCTAAGATTATGATCTAACTAGGATTTTAATACAATATTAATCCATTGTTCAACACTTTAATTCATTTGCCAAAAACGAGCACATCAAACTCATACAGTGGTTTCGTAACAATAAAAAGGAGCAGTCCATCAAAGAGGATACCTTTTTTTTTTTTTTTTTTTTTTTTCGTTTTTGCTTTTTTTTTTTTTATAAAGATACCTATTTTTCTTACTCTCACATACTATTAGGTGCTCTCACTTTTACTGACTCTCATCTATTACTCTCTACTCTCACCTATTATTATCTACTCTCACCTATTTTCGTTCACCTACTAGCATCTACAATCCTCCATCCTGGTTTGGGAAATGAAAGTTCGGTGAACCGAACCAATCAAATTCGGTATCGGTTTTGTTACCAGTCTTTTATGTTAATTATGTTTTGGGTAAATTTTAAATAAACTCCTGAACTTTAGCCTCGATACCTCTAACATACCTAAATTATTGCTTCTATCAAACAAGCACCCGAAGATTCTATAAGTCCATTAACTAAACCCATACCGTCAACTCTCATTAATATTCGAACAGAAAATACTGACAGAAGTTGATAGTAAGGGTCTAGTTGATGAACTTATGATTTCCTCGGGAGCTAATTTTAATGCCAACTCGGCTTTCCATTCGCAAACTAATGGGAGTTGACGGTAGGGATTTAGTTGATGAACTTATGGAATCTTTGGGTGCTCGTTTAATAGAAGAAATAGTTTATGTGTGCTAGAGATATCAGGGTCAAAGTTTAGGGTTTTTTTTTAGGAATTTTCAATTTTTTCATCAATTTGCTCTCCCTACTCAACAAATTTTCGGTTGTGGGTTTCGATTTTTCGACACCCAAAACCGAACTGATCCAAAACCGATTTTAGTTTTCCAGTTTTCGATCGGTTTCAGTACAGTTTTGGGTCAGGTTTTCGTTCATTACCAGTTTTTGCTTTCTCGATTTTTTTTCTCATCCCTAGCTAGTTTTTGTATGTTCATATTTCTAATCGTTTTCTAGTTAATTTTTTATAGCGTATTCTTTCGTTGATTTGATTAATCTTTTTTTTTTTTTTGATCGGTGAAAGGTTGAAATTTATTGCAAAAAGGAACAAATTATAATCCGATCGGCTGAGCGAGAAGCTCAACAGAAAAAACAAAGAACAAAAAGAAAAAGCAGATGAAAAAAAGAAAGAAACGATAGCCCCCAAAAGACCATTGAAACCCAAAACACAGAAAAAAGCACCCTAATAGCCACAGCTCGGGAGCTAGATGCCCAATGGCCACCCACACCAAACCATACCCCAGCCCATCACCCCGGCAGGATTGCTCCACCAATTGCCCCTTCACCATCTGCATCACCCCCCCAAACCTTCCTCCAGCATGATATCTCTTTGCAGATCAAATCTATCAAACAAAATATTTATTTGAACTTCCCTTCAAAGATCCGAAGGTTGCGCTCCCCCCAAATTATCTACATAATAGCCAAAGGAACCGATCTTCTATTCATATCTCTTGATTCGACAAACTCTACAATCACATTACCACAAGACCCCGACACACACAACTGGACGCCCCACTGATTTATAAAAAAGAGCCAAATGGTATTAGCCACATGGCAATGAATGAAGAGATGGTCGGCAGTTTCCTCGTGCTTGCAACATATAATGCAACGATTTGGCATAATGATTCCCCTACGAATAAGATCCACTGTTTTCACACGCTTATGGGCAGCACACCAAGCAAACATAGTCGCTTGTTCACCACTTTTACTTTCCAAACACCAACCCATGGCAACGAAATTAAAGGCCTCCTCCACAAGTAGGTGAAAGCAGAACAAACAGTAAATTTTTCATCCGATCTGCCTTTCCAAATTTAGCGATCCGCCTCATCTCCAAAGCGCGAAACCTGATTTAGAGAGCCTATCAGCTCAGCCATCTCCGAAATTCCATCCCCTCTTAAATTTCTTCTAAAGTCGAGGTCCCAATTCACATGATCCAGATCCCACTTGCCACACTTGGCAACCATCTTCCCTTTCTTTCTACTTAAGATGAACTGAGAAGGGAATGCAGATTTTAGAGGTTGCTCGGACATCCATATGGCTCCTCCTGAAATCGGATATTACTACCACTGAACATAACAAAACTAATCCCCCTCAAGAAATCAGGGAGGAGCGCCATTGTACGTCTCCGCCAGCCCGAGGCCCTGGTAAGCCCCGTCACCTTAAACTCCCAACCCCCTCTCCTAATCTTGTATTTAGCAACTAGGTATGTCGCCAGCAGGGACCCGTGATCCACACCAATCTTCCACAGCCACTTGCACAACATAGCTACGTTCACCTAAGTGACACTACGTGTAATATCTCAAAAAATTACGTTAAACAGTGACCTCGGGATCCGTGCTTGACTGGTCATAGGTTTGACTACGTAAGAGTTCACATATTGACGTTGGATAGGATGAACGGATGAGATGTGAGAAATTAAGGGAATGTGTGAAATGTGACGAGATCTGGAGTCACATACACCTACTTCTGGTGTATGTGCTTTGTACACAAGTTAGAGGGGAGATAAAAAGGGTTTAATAACCCTAAAATCAATTGTTGGTTGTTGAGAGAGAGTAAAGAAGAGAGAGAGAGGGAGGAGTAAAGAGAGGAGTTATTGTAGTTGTTTGGAAGGGGGGGGATTCGAGCATTTAAGGTCGGATTCGAAACGAGGGATTCCGTTCAAGCCAAAAGCTGGAACCCTAGCCTTTCCAACCACTATATCCAATCAATTTGAGATTTTTGAAGGTAAAATCCTTGTAAATTCAATGCATAGATTAAAAGGTTTAATGGTAGTTAGAAATAGCTAAAATTATAGGGAAAATGGCTTAGAAGAGAAAGGGAAATTATTGGAAGAAGATTGGGAAGAACAGCCAAAAGGGGGCTGAATCTGGCCAATTCGATTAATCGAAATTGAGATTCGATTAATCGATTTTCGCCAAGAAATTGAAAAGTCAAAGGAACCGAATTCGATTAATCGAATTGAGTTTCGATTAATCGACTTTGATTTTCGATTAATCGATTTTGGTGTCGATTAATCGACTGAGAACCTCCAGTGGACTCCAGTGGATGGAGGAAAAAGACCTGTGGAAATCGACTAGTCGAAATGGGATTTCGAAACTCGATTAATCGAGTTGGGATCGATTAAGCGATTTTCGGGATTCAATTACTCGAATTGAGAATCGAAAAGATAGAATAGAGAATTTCGATTAATCGAATGGGGATTCGATTAATCGAATGGGAATCTCGATTAATCGATTTTGGGAATCGATTAATCGACTTTGTGTTTCGATTAATCGACTTTGGGAATTGATTAATCGAACCAGATTCGATTAATCGACTATGGAGTTCGATTAATCGACTGTGCCAGTTTTTGTTGACTTTTGAGTTTAACTTTAAGATTCTTGGAGGGTCTTGGACGTTCTTGGCTACATCTTTAGTGATGTATTTCATATGATATGTGGTACCATAGGTGGTACGTGTGAACTTGGGCACAAGGAGCCACGTGGGACCTTGATGCATGATCAAACAGAGACTTGAGGTAGGGAACACCTTGAACATGTACTTTATTTTGCAAGAGCATGTATGTAGTGATATATAGAATTCAATTCAAACTGTTTTTATTTCTTAAGAGTTTGTGAAAAGTGTGCGTGAGTGACATCTAAAAGAGTAATCATAATGAGTCATCCCCAGGGGATAAGGAAGTAAAAAAATAAGAGCATCAGGTGTGATGCAAATGAATGGATACATCCCAGGGATGTATCCAAGATTTAATTATGTCTGATAAGGCCTAACTGATATAAGATAGCATACTCACACGGTGAATAACTATATGTAAAGCACCTGATATTTTTGTTATTTGAGGTTTGATAGGATACCCCACCGACGTGGCGAGATACCCACGACTGACGCGGTAGGATATCCGTGACCGATACGGCGGCGAAACCGTAGGCCAGTGCGGAGGCTTATCCGTACACAGTAAGCACACCCCAGGGGTGTTGAGTTGAGATAAGTGAAACCCCGCCACCGATCCCCAGGGGAAAGGGGCTTGGGTACTAATTGTATTCCTAGGGAATACGTTTAAAATTGTCTATATAGATGACGATGATGGGTATCTCATCGGGGCTCGATGCTATATTACTCAGGGATTACTTAAGTTGAAAGGTTAAGTTTTGCTTTAGGCCTTTTCAGTATCATTCATGAATAATTAAAAGACATGAGTAAACTATCAGTAAAACATGATTCTTTTCAGCTATTTTTCATCAGTAACGGCATAGAGACATCATGCATGGTATATCATGGAATATATGTGAGTTGTAATTTATATGTTCAATTGTGTTTTGTTCCCTATTGAGCTAGGATGTAGCTCACTCTTTAGACTATCCGTCGCAGGTCCACTATTAGCTGCTACCGAGGCTTCAGGGGACGTTGACCCTGGTGAGTCAGACCCGACACCTGGAGACAAGTTGGAGCCACCTCCTGAGGACTTCTTCTAAAGGACTCCGTTGTGCAGCTTTGAGAGTGTTGTGAGATTATTAGTACAGCTTGGTATGTCAAGCCTGGTTTGTGGTTAAACAATGTAACTAAAGTTTGGGATTATTCTTTTGGGCGAATCATTTGTGATGATTAGCTATCATCAATGGTTCGGGTCGGTTCTCCATTCATACAGAGACATGAAGGTAGAACTGTCTTTTGAGAAATAGTTAAATGATAATTAAACTCCACAGCTCTATTTATTATTTTAGTTCAGTTCATTGATTGATATACCAATGTTCCGTGCATAGCTAAGGGGCACGGTTAAGATGATCGTGCTGATGGCACGGGTTTCGGAGTGTCAAAATCCGGGCTGTCACACTACGGATTCCAAGCCCCCCATCAACCTTCGGAAGGCACCCCACCTCCCACTTCACTAAATGCATGCTTTTAGATTCCTTGCTCCCCGACCATAAGAAACTTTTCATGACCTTCTCAATAGCCTGCACAACACTCATAGGACACCTAAACATACTTAGTTGGTATACTGGAATACTAGTCAGAACGCTCTTTATGAGTACCAGCTTAGGTATCTGCCATCGATAACAACTTACTTTTTCAAACCAACAACCTCTTTAACACCCTCTCTAACACCGAGTCCCAAAGAGCTTTCTTTGGCATTCCCACACACAACGGCAACCCGAGATAAGAGGACGGCAAAGCATCTGCTTGACACCCAAAATAAATAGCAAAAGCGGCAACCTCAACTGGGCTAAGATTAACCCCCATAATTATGAATTTTTGGATGCTCACTTTCTGACTTGTGCAAGCTTAAAAAATTCTTAATATACACTTGAGCTGAAGCAAGTTGTCAATCAACACATCAGATAATACTATTGTGTCATCTGCGAATTGTAGATGAGTGACCGGCTTACACCCTCTCACCACCTTGAACCCCGACATTAGGCCCAGCTCGGCACCTCTCTCCAGCATATTGATTAAAGAGCTAAACAAAATAAGAGGCTCAGCAACCAGTATATAAAGAGCTAAACAAAAAAGACTAGCCTAGTTAAAATCCATGTAGTACCGACTTGAGGTGAACCTTAACCTTCTAGATGTAATAAGGGGACTGTATGGGCGTATCTCAGCTCCGACGGGTGGAGCTGGGCGTATCCCAGCCCGGCTTGGTCTACTAAGGGCCAGGTATGGGCTAAGGAATATAGGCCTAATTTATAAATGGGCTGGTCTGGGACGACCCAATTAGTAAGCTGGGCCATGTATATTTTAGTTCCAATGGCCTGTTAAGCCTGTCTCGAGCCTCTCGATAAATTGTGTTAATTTGTACACGAATGTTGGTAGCCAACGACCCGGCCCATAATGTGGCCGTGCCGGATCAGATTTGGGCCAAACTTTAAACAGGCCAATTTTTAAATGGTATCAAATTGTCGGCCTACACCCAGCCAGTTTATTACTTGACCTGAGCTAGGAAGACTAAAAAATAATCTAGCTCATACCTGGTCGAATTTGGGCCGGACATGGGTCCATCCAACCCTTTGTAACAAATGTAGTCGAGGTAAAATACGAAATTTACCTTCATTTTAAGATGTTAAATTTTTTAACGGACTAAAACTAGGGTAATATAGTAATTTTACTAATATTGCCTAATAAATATGTATTTTTATTCGGGCCGGGCCAAGCTAAAATAACTTTACAATATAACGAGCCCGCAGGCTTATGTGTAAGTGCCCAAGCCCAATCCGACTAGCAATCGAGCCCAGTTAGGCTAGTTCTAAGAAGCCCACTATATTCAACCTCTTTTTCCCAGGTTCAAACGTGGCTCGTTGAGACCCCTACCCATAACTGTAGAAGGTCCAATCTCAAAGGGTTAGGTGAGTTGGCCAAGTACTTACTTCCAAAAGCAAGAGACCTGAATTCGAATCCCCTCCCACCCTTGAGGCCAACCTAGGGATTTATATCTTGTGTTGACTCAGCTTGTGCTGAATTTGGAGTGTGCATGTACCCCTTGGATTAAGCGGGTGCTCTAAGAGGCCCGGATACCCAGGTTATCAAAAAAATAAAAACCGTAGACGGTCAAACATGGTGCATATAGTTACTTGACACCCTAAGATTTCTTTACGATAATTTTCACTCTGGAAAGTCAAATCAAATGATGCATATAGTTATTTGATACATTTTTAGGATCAAGGGTTTATATATATATATATATATATATATATATATATATATATATATATATAAAGGGTTTCATCTTCTAATAGAGGACAGTGAGCGTCTTCCAAAATCCCACATAGAGTTCTATGGATGGGGCAGTAGTAATACTATTATGATGCCATATGGAGCACGGGTACATTAATTAGATCATTTTAAAAAAATTTTATTTTGAAAACTCATTTTTATCATGTATTTTTTTAGCAATAAAATTTTAATCATTAATACTTGTGCTTTAAAAATATTCTTTTAAAATTATTTTTTTAAATCTATCTAAATAACTCACCCGTACTCTACTTGGGGCCCAAAATATATTTTAAATGTCAGATGGAGCTTCAAGTGTATCTTGGAAGACGTCATCGGCTTCCATTGTTGTACTAATCAACCAAATAACAACACGAATAAATGATTGTTTAGAGTAATAGAGATGCTTTATAGTAAGGATATTTGAAAATAAGCAAAATAATGAAGAATCATATGGAGTGCAACTTTAGTAAATATAATAGCATAGGAACGATTTACATAGGATTAGAAAACGGTATAGTAGTAGATTGTCAAAACTGTCGTCATTTAAGCTTTATTTTGCAATCAAATGGTCCATTTCAATAGAACCACTGGAGGTTGAATCGAATGAGACCTGCAATAACATTTTTATAAGGCAGGCAAGCAAAATATGAGGTAACCCAAAAGTTCCACTTCTATTAAAGAAACATTTTTATAAGGCATCAATGAGACCTGCAATAACATATGGGGTAGAATGTTTGGCTGATGAATGTGCGGAGTAACGAAAAAAGAATTATTAGGAACAATTACAAAAGAAGATCTTTAAGAGTGATACCTATAAGCGGAAAAATTATGAATGTCGCTTGAGATGATTTGGTTACGTTCATCGAAAATTATATGGAGATGTAGACACTCAATTTTTGTCTGATCCTTTCGATATTGTATGAAGTTGAGCACTCTAGTTCATGATGATTTGAGGCTTTCGAAAGCATCCCCGTAACCCTTGAAACCCTAGACACTCTTAGGAAGCTTAGAAAAACCTTAAAGAAAGACTTCCAATTCTCGGATGATCCCAAAGTCAGACCAATGGAGACTCAAGACCCCAAAAAATAGTGTTTCATTGATTCATGATGTTTTGCGACCCTCGACAGCGAGTGAATTTCCGATGGCCATAACTTTTGACAAAAAAGTTCGATTAATTAATATAATATATCATTTTTGGGTAGCTTGAGACGATACATCCAATGGGCTATAAATTAGAGAATTTTGTTCATGCTGTATACTATGCACGCATAATTTAAGTTCTCAAATATTTTCAAAAGCTACAGGCTCGGGTTCTATCTTCTCAAAAAATTTTATTTGAAATTAACCCATGCGTGCATAGTATGCATGAGTTAAACCCTGCAACTTCGAGATTTTAAGATCTCCATTGATCTTCGTTCGCTAGGACCATCCTAGATCTTGGGGGTAGTTTCTAAACATCTCCATTATGTCCCCCAAACACCTCTGGAATTATTTTTATGTCATTTAAGTAGCTACTCCATCATCTACTATTAAAACTCCTCTTCATGTTCTCCAAGCCCCCAAAATCTCTAAATCCTTAAATAAGCTCATTACTTAAATCTAAGTCATTATTAGAGTCCTAAACTTAATTAGGAGCACACTAATCACACATTTCTCAATAAATAGAGACCCCCATCCCCTCATGTAGGGATCCTAATCTTAGAGAGGTGAAACCTTAAGAAATTCCTTTCATAGCTCCTAATTTATAAGCCTTCAACCCAAACCCAACCCATAGATACTCCATCACATATCCTTGCAATAAAAAGCATATCGGAGTACTCGTAAAGCGAAAGAGCAACGGTGTTGCTACAAGGTGCTCAGAGGTTCGCCCCAAGCCAGTCTTCAACTTCTTCTTCCACCTTTTTTTTCTTCTAGGCTTTTCCTCTACCCAAGGATCTTCGTCGTTACGCCGCCTAACTTTCGATTGAGCAAAGTGCTAGAGAAGGGTCTGAGTGCCTTCGAGCAAAGGGATGTGCCACCCAATTCTCTCTATTCTTCTCTTCTACCTATCTTTCTATAGCAAAAAGGACCCACAGGATCAGAGTTTGATTTTTCCTTCGACCAAGGGGGCATAATCTTTATTTTTATTTCCTTTTGACCATAGTAGAGACCACTTTGTGAAGTAGGCCGGTTAGGAGCCTAATACCTGTTGATAGAATGAATGGTATTGATAATGACTCCGAGGCACGTAGTTCACTACGTTATTTTAAAGATAATAGACGCCCCCACTCCGTTAGATAAATGAAGATGTAATAGCGTTTCCAGCGAATCTGTCTTTAGGATACAACAGAGTTCGGTCTTGCCAAGAATCGTATATTCTTTTCTTGATTACACTTTCTAGGTTAAAAACCTGCTATATAGATTTTCTTATACACAAAAATATTCTTAAAAATACGAATGTAAAAGAAAAAGGATAAATATATGTTATTATAGTTTTTGTTGTCTTGTATATCTTGTGTTATTTAACGGATATCTTATCTCTATTTATAGAGAAATTATGAACCATTGTGTCTTTTAGGAAAAGATTTCAGATCTGTGTCTTTTCGATAAAAAATAAATTGACTTCACTTGTGTCTTTTCAGATGACAGTAAAACGATAAATCAATTTCACTTGTGTCTTTTCATTTTTACGGTATTGTGTCTTTTCAGATATCGTAAAAAGATAAAGATTTCACTTGTGTCTTTTCAGATTTACTGTGAAGAGATGTCAAACTTGTGTCTTCTCACATTTACGATGAAGAGATAAATCGAAATCTGAAAAAATACTTCTTTAGAAAGATAATATTTACAAGCTTTCCATTAAATTATTAACAATATATATAATGATAGTTATAAACTTAATTTTAAAACAATTAAATATATATTACTATACTAATATATATATAAATCCCCCACTTGTTTCAAAATATAAATAAATTGTGTATCGAAGCGATACATACTAAGCATATTAGAGGTACCGATCGGTTTGAACCTTTGACTAGTACATACAACTCAGTTTGTAAAGACTTTAAGTAACCTATAGCCTTGAACTTAAAATATGTCTAACAAATCGAAATTACATATATATTTACTATGACCTAAATAATTAGTGGCGTAAGGCATGCGCTTTACAGTCATGCACTAAAATCCTAATTTCATGAGTATCTCAGAGAGATGACCAAATCCCTATTAAAGCAGCTTCTGTAACTTCTTTATCACCGCAGCAAATGAATGTCAGAGTTAAACTCATCCTCTCATATTACAAGAGATGTGCACGAAATTTAACACTATAAGAATGACTAATTGGTAATATACCTTTGTGTACTTTCAAGGACTACAAAGTAGTTTCTTATCTCGTTAAACTTAGGATTTGGGATCTCCAACTCTACTAAGTTGAGGTTCAAGTACCATGCCTTTAAAAATATCGGTCTTAGACCTATCCCCCTCGATATTTTCAATATTTTTGGGTAGTATTTTTGGAAGCTTCAAAGTCACTCTGCCGCTTTTGCTCTTGCAACCAATGCTATATACTCTGACTTCGTACTTGAATCAGAAAGGCATGTCTCTTTCTAAGCCCCCATGATACTGCTCCTACCAAAGTAAAAATTCATCCGCCCGTCGATTTTAAATCAAGGAGTCAGAAATCCAAGTAGCATCAATAACCCCTCTAAGAGCTCAGGTTTGCCAATATATTGTGAACTATAATCCATAGTTCCTTTCAAGTATCTCAATACCCGACGAATAGCTTCCCAATGTTCTAACCCTGGGTTGTTAGTAAATCTACTAAATACCTCCAATATAAATGTTATATCGGGTCTAGTACACTTCATTTAAATGCATAGGACTTCTATCTCAGTAATGATAAATTGCAATTCTTTAACTCGTTCAAGAATTGGTTTATCTCCAATCATTTTGAAATCAAAATATTAGAGACTAGAAAAGCTTTTATACTTGTATCTTCAATTAGATACTTCTTCGCTAATGAATCTCAAAACCTTTAGTTATACTGCACTTACAGAATATGTTGAATAACCTATTGTTCAATGCATTGAGTCCTAACAATCTTGATCGTCTTCCAGCCATTTGAGTCGAGCATCCAATCCTCGACTAGTCGTACTTCTCGCTATTTCCGCTACAAAAATTGGTGGATATGATGTAGTGAGGACGTAAGCAATCTTGAATTGTCGCAAGATAAATTACACATTTTATTGCCATCTTTTTATATTTGACCCGCCAAGTCGATCAACTTTGATGAAATCTTGATTCATGAACTTTATGCTCTGAGCCATTAGAACGATCTATTGTCTTTAAATTATTGATAAAATTAATAGTATTGACAATGGCTCCGAGGCACGTAGTTCACTACGAGCGCAGAGTTATATTTTTTTCTATTCATCCTCGCTCGAGCGAGCCCTTTAGACCGCTCGAGCGAGGAACGATGATTTTGCTCCTCGATCAGATCGAGAACATGCTTCCTCCCTTCATTTAACCTTAATCTCATAAAAAGAAACATTCAGCCAACATTCTTCCTACTATTTAAAACATTCCTAGGCATCTATCATGTCTTTAACATACCTCTGACGATGAGTCACGCACAAGTTCGATTTACGATTCGAAATTCTACTAGGCTAACAGGCCTCCAAGGTTCTTCCTCCAGTCTTTTCCTCTAATCTCCTTTGCCGACTTAAGTCCCAACGAAACCCTAGTTCTCTACTAGGCTCTTCTCTTCTTTCTCTCTATATTCTCCTTCTCTCTATTTAGGTTAGAATAGAGTTACGTAAGGGTTCCTCTCTCTCTCTTTCACTTTTATATCTATAAGTTAGGGATATGCTAGTGTGTTTCCCACGTACACACTTAGTGTCTTTGGTTCGTTTTGGTCTCCTTGTGAAACACATATACCTATGTGTAATGCATGACGTGCACTCATCTCAAAAATCTGAGGTTGTGACAATCACCCCAACTTATAAGATTTTCGTCCTCGAAAATCGATGTTATTCTCTTAACCAGGTACCACTTCTGTTACCCGACTCGCATATCCAAAACAGTGATTAAATGGTTTGCCACATTTCGCAGCAACAAGCGTTGGCCATGGCAACAAATTTCCACATAAATGAAAGGGATCATTATCGCTATACTCATTCCATATATATTAATCATTCACAAAAACTTTGTGGCATTCATGTCACGACAGTTTGAAAAATTTTGACCAAGAACCCACCTCCTTACAAAATGTCTCAAAAATATTACATATAATGTGATCAAAATTTACGTTACTATCTAGTCCTCATCCTCCTCATAGTCGTCGTCGTCGTCATCCTCGTAGTCCTCGCCATCCCCATCCTCATCGTCCACCGTGACGGCTGTGGTACCCGCTGTGGCACTCCTCGTAGCCGGGCCGGAGCTTGACGCTCCAAAAATAGCATCCCTCATGGCACCGACGCACTGCATGTAAGACTGCGGGTATGCCTGGCCCATGAGGTCGATAAGTAGTACCTCCTGGAACCTCTGATGCAATCTGATCTCCCGCCCTTGCTGAAGGATCTCCCGCATCATGCCCGTGTCGGTAGTGGGTATGGGCTGTGGAACTGAGGCAGAGGTAGTGGTCGGTCCTACCGGCGCTTGATGGGTGGTTGGTCGGGAGACCTGACGGTCTCTCTTCTTGTTGACGCTGGTTTGCAGGCTCTTAAGGTTTCGGCTCCAGTCTTGGGCGAGGTAGGGGACGACGTTATCAGTGAGGAACAACTCGTCCTCCCGGATCTTAAATCCTCCCTTCCCATTCCGTGAGTCTAAGAGTCAGGAAATCAACCGAGCACACGGTAATCAGTTGATGGGTGGAGGAACAGCACCCCTTACATTTCTTTTGTAGGCATGCGCCATGCCTTTTATGATGATCATAGGTGCGTTGATCCACCTATTATGAAAAGCGGTGTGTAGGGCCCGTAGAAACGCATCTTGGCGTTCTTGATCATGGCCGGTTGGGTGTAGATTCTTTTTAAAGATGATATCTAAAAGCCACATACGCGGCGGTAGTTGTGATTGGGTAATAGATTGTCCCGAGGTGGACATGCCGCCAGTGATGTCGGAGATGATCGTTGGGAAATCTACGTTCCCAGAAAAAGGTGGCAGGATGAGTGGGCTAGGGGTGTAGATGTGGGAACATTTCATGATCGAGGAAATGTCGGCACATATGAAGATTAGCTCATTACCATCGATTGTGACGAGTATAGCGTCCTCGTCGACGTTCAAGTTTAGGGTTTGGTAAAATAACTTCACTAGCCTCGGGTAATACCGATCCCCGAACGGCGTAAGCAGGGTCTTAAGATGGTTGTTAGTGAGGAAGTCCGATGTCCACTGGGTGGACGTCGGATCCCCGAAACATGAGGGATGTATATCCCATTCGGCTTCAAAAGTCTTGGCTCCCCACCAATCATCCAGTGTGATTGGAGTGGAGGGCGGGTTTGATGATGGTTGTGAGGTTTGTGGCGCTTTGTTGCGCGCCGATGGCGACCGAATCGCCATCCGTTTCTTAGGTTGTGGGTTTGGGCTCGAAGCCATTTGGTATATAAGGGGTTAAAAAAGAAAAGAAAGATTTCAGGGATGGGTAGATTTTACCTAGGAGAGTAGTCTTAACGGATCGGATTGTCCAAATCCGGCTGGAATCGGACGGAAAAGATTGAAATTCGCTTGCCCTAACCCCTCGCTCGTCTCCTCTCCCTTTCGCTTGAAGATGAACAGACATCTTGTTCTCCGCCATCTATATATAGTTCCTCCTCGCTCGAGCGGTCATTAGTTCTCGCTCGAGCGAGACCAGGAAGATTTATATTATATACTATGGCCTCGCTCGAGCGGTTATAATGCCTCGCTCGAGCGGTCGAAATGCCTCGCTCGAGCGAGGAATAGTTAGTTATCGAGAGAGGAAGTTGTGATTTTATGTAGTTCGCTCGAGCGAACATAAGTGGTCGCTCGAGCGAGACCAGAAACATTTTTCTGGTACCTTTTTGCTCATTTTTGGTTTCAATTCTCATCACTAGTTTCATTAAATAAGAGTTCAACGAAAAGTGGTTCAATCATTGTTTGGAGTCAATATATCTTTATAAAAATATATATATATATCTATATATATAGCCTTCATAGTACCCGCAAATCACATATTCTCAAAAGAATAAAACCATTCAGTTGGCAATTTCGAACAATTTGGGATATTGTTCTCTAACATCCGCCTCACGTTCCCATGTTGCTTCTTCGACCGGATGGTTCTTCCATCGGACAAGCACTAAGGGAATAACTTTTGTTCGCAACACATGTTCCTTTCGATCTAAAATTTCTACCGGCTCTTCAATCATGGTCATATCTTCATGCATTTCGAATGATTGGCCGCTCAGCACGTGATCAGGGTCATTGAGATATTTCCTGAGCATCGACACGTGGAATACATTGTGTACCTGATCAAACAATGGTGGCAAACCAATGCGGTAGGCTACTTCTCCTACTCGACCCAAAACTTCAAACGGTCCAAGATAGCGGGGACTTAGCTTCCCTCTCTTCCCAAATCTCATCACTCCCTTCATCGGTGATACTTTCACGAACACATGTTCACCCACTTTAAAGTCTACACTAGTCTGCATAGCTTTTCTGTCTGCTTTGAGCCGCCTTTAGTCTTTCCCTGATCATGCGGACAATAGCCGCGTTATCTTCAAGTAGCTCGGGTCCCAAAACAAATTTCTCGCCAATTTCCTCCCAATTGATTGGCGATTTACATCGTCTTCCGTACAAGGCTTCATACGGTGCCATTCCGATGCTCGTCTGAAAACTATTATTATAAGCGAACTCAATCAATGGTAGATGTTGATCCCATGATCCTTGCAATTCTAACATACATGCCCTAAGCATGTCTTCAATGACTTGGTTGACCCTCTCAGTCTGGCATTGATTACGTGGGTGAAACGTACTAAAATCTAACCTAGTTCCCATTCCTTCTTGGAATTTCCTCCAAAACTTTGATGTATATAATGGGTCCCGGTCTGAAACAATGCTACTTGGAATCCCATGTAAACGGACGATCTCTTTCATATAGAGTTCTGCTAATCTTCCCGCCGTGTACATCGTATTGTACGGCAAGAAGTGTGCCGACTTAGTCAATCGATCGACTACCACCCAAATGGCGTTATGCCTCCTTGCAGTTCGCGGTAGACCGACTATGAAATCCATTGAGATAGATTCCCACTTCCATTCCGGTATGGGTAGAGGCTGTAATAGGCCTGCGGGGTGTCTATGATCGATTTTCACTTGTTCGCACGTCAAACATCGTGACACGTACTCTGCCACATCCTGTTTCAAACCTCTCCACCAAAGAATTCTTTTGAGATCCCGATACATCTTCGTGCTTCCCGTGGATAGCATAGCTTGACTTGTGAGATTCATCAAGAATCGTTCGCCGCAATTCGGCATTGTCCGGAATGCAAAGTCGCCCCTTGAATATTAAGGAACCATCTTCCTTGATTGAAAACTCAGATGTAATACCTTCAGTTACATCTTGACGCATCTTTGTTAGAATCGGGTCTTTCATCTGTAGTTCTCGTATGTGTTCGAATATCACTGGTTTCACTGATATGTTGGCTAAGAAGGCTCCTGTGGCTTGTGGTTGTATGTCTGTGCCACATAACGCTAGATCCTCCAACAACTTTCATCGATGTATACCCGAAATTAGACTAATAGCTGGGCGAACTTTTCCGACTCAAGGCGTCGGCCACTACGTTAGCTTTGCCTGGATGGTACTGTATGGAACAGTCGTAATCTTTGAGGAATTACATCCACCTACGCTGCCTCATATTTAGTTCCTTCTGTGTAAACAGGTATCTGAGGCTCTTATGGTCAGTGAAAATTTCAAATGTTTCTCCGTATAAATAATGTCGCCATATCTTTAATGCGAATATGAGCCGCTAGTTCGGATCGTGTGTTGGGTAGTTCTTTTCGTGCTCTTTCAACTATGCGAGCCGTAAGCTATTACCTTTTATATTGATTTAGTACACAACCCAACCCGTTATCTGAAGCATCACTATAAACCGGGAATCCTCCACACTCGATGGAATGGCTAACACTGGAGCTGAGGTGAGTCTCTTCTTGAGTTCTTGAAAACTCTTCTCACACGCCTCACTCCACTCAAATCTTGAGTCCTTTCTTGTAAGCCTCGTAAGAGGTCCTGATATTTTTGAAAACCCCTCTACGAAACGTCGATAATAACCTACCAGTCCAAGGAAACTTCGGATGTCTGTCACGGTTTTTGGTTGCTCCCAGTTCACTACTGCCTCGATCTTAGCGGGATCTACGGTGACACCATGCTTTGAGACGACATGTCCCAAAAAGCTAACTTCTTCTAGCCAAAACTCACATTTGCTGAGTTTGGCGTACAGTTGGTGTTCACGCAAGGTTCGTAGAGCGACTCGTAAGTGTTCTTCATGCTCCGTTTTCGATTTTGAGTAGATTAGGATGTCATCAACAAACACTACAACGCAGGAGTCTAGGTGTGGTTTAAACACTCGATTCATCAAGTCCATAAACGACGCCGGTGCATTCGTCAGTCCGAATGGCATCACTAAAAATTCATAGTGTCCATACCGTGTTCTAAAAGCCATTTTCTGAATGTCCTCGGCCCTGACTCTTAACTGATGGTAACCAGATCTTAGGTCAATCTTGGAAAAATGTTTTGCTCCCTGCAACTGGTCGAACAAGTCATCTATTCTTGGCAACGGATATCGATTCTTCACCGTGACTTTGTTCAATTGACGGTAGTCAATGCACAACCGCATCGACCCATCTTTCTTTTTCACGAATAGAACTGGTGCTCCCCATGGAGACACGCTTGGTCTTATGAACCCTTTGTCCATGAGCTCTTGTAATTGTTCTTTCAACTCTTTCAACTCTGCAGGGGCCATCCTATAAGGTGCCTTTGAAACAGGTTCCGTTCCTGGTGCTAAGTCGATCGCAAATTCTACTTCTCTTTCTGGAGGTAATCCTGGCAATTCTTCTGAAAATACATATGGGAATTCTCGCACCACTGCTATCTCGGAGATAATATTCTTTTCTTCTTTATCTTCTTTCAAGAATGCCAAATAACCGCTACACCCCTTTCTGATTAAACGTTACGCTCATTGCGAGATATGAGTGGTACCTGAGTCGATCTCTCCCCTTGAAATCGAAACGATCTCCTCGTGTTAGGACGGAAAACAACAACTTTATCCTTGCAATCCACTGTTGCGCAGTGATGGGATAGCCAATCCATGCCAAGGATTACATCGAATCCTTGCATGTCCAACCATATTAAATTTGCGTCTAATTCGTGGACAACGTGATCCCGAATGCTTACTACTGCCGATTTGCTGACTAACTCTGTGTCCACAAATTCTCCTGTTGGGATGGACACTGATAACACAAAGTCCAGTGTCTCCGGAATAATCTTCATCTTCTTTGCAAATCTAGGGGTGATGAAGGAGTGGGTAGACCCTGGGTCTATCAGCACTCATGCGTCATGTGTTACGTAGCACCCTTTCTCATAGATCTGTAACGTACCTATAATGCATACATATACGTACATAACATATACTAAAAAAATTTCTCTCTCTTTTTTTTTTGTTCTAATGCTTAATAACGGGTATATATATATTTATCCTAATGAAAGCCCATTCTCTATCTAGAGTTGTATTGCAACCGAAATTCTCTATTTAAAAGAAATCTCACCTTGGATAATGTCGTACACTCGCTTCAGGCGGAATCACAGAGGCTCTCCCTCGAATAACAGGCTTTCGAGATTGAATAGGTTGTGGCATGGAAGTTGGGGCCGTCTTTTCTTTAACTGTCTCAGGGCAATCTCTAATCATGTGGCCTATCTTGTCGCATTTGAAACAGCCTCGCATTCCCTGCCTACAATCCGCTGTTTTGTGGGACTTGCCACACTTAGCACAAGTTTCCCTTGGTGTTGAAGTAGCAGCTCTCGAAAAACCTTGTGTAGTTGTAGCCTCCGAAATAGGTGACCTTGATACCTTATCGGTCTCCCTGATGCTAGCAACGGAAAACTTTGATGAGTAGCTTGTTGTGCAGCTCTCCCATACCCTGTCTGGAATGATTGTCTCTGATTCGGTGCTACAAACCTCTGTTTCTTATATACCGATTCATAACTCCCCGTCCTGCTTGGATCAATGCTTTCTCTACCTTGTTGTTTCCTCTGACGGTATCGGTTATTGTTTTCTTCTTCGACTACCAATGCCTTACTCATTACTTCTCCATAGGTTTTCACCGAAGGGCGAAACCTCCTCAATGTCCGACCTTAAGCCCTCTTGGAACCTCTTCGCTTTCATCACGTCAAACCACGAAGTCCGGGGCGCGAGCCGCCTCATGAATTCCACTCCATACTCTCTCACGGTCATTCTTCCCGCGCTTAGTTGTAAAAATTGGGTCTCCATCCGATTTCTCACAACTTCAGAAAATATTGTTTATTGAATTCTTCTCGACTTCGTCCCAAGTCCACGGCATATCTGGAGTTTCTTGTGCTCTTGTTGGCCGATTTCCACCAAGGTCCGACTTCTCCATCTAACATATATGCACATGGCAGACGCTCTCATCCTCCGTGCATGTCAGTACGCTAAACACCTTCTCCATTTTCTCCAGCCAGTTTTCGGCTGCCATTGTGTCTGCCTGTCCTGAAAAATTTGGAGGTCTCATCCTTCTGAACTCGGTGAATGCTGAAGCCACTGGGGGTGTAAGTCCTACTGGAGGGGTAGGTGTTCGTTGTGGTTCTGGTACTGTATGCGCTGCCAAGGACGCTGCTTGCTGTGCCATGGCAGTTGCCATGGTCTCCATTGTGTGCATCATCCTCTGACGCTCTTCTCTTTCTTCATTTCTCTCTCTCACCCTATCTTGTTCCCTCTGATTTCGATCCTGTCTATCTAGATCTTGCTCCTCTGCTTGATTTTGGTTTCCTCCCTGGCCACTGCTCTCGGGAATCTCCCTGTTTCCCAATGGCACTCTGTTTGTAGGTGAGACGAACCCATCTCTACTGCGCAAATTCCTATCATGACCACCCCTGGGTCGGCCTCTTCCTCTAGGAAACATAACGGTCTGCATGAGAATCCATAGTCTCGTTAGCAGAAGTCCCTATATTCTGATGATATGATAGTCAGAACTTAGAAAGAAAATGCTCTGATACCAACTGTGATAGCCCGAATTTCGGAGCCCCGAAATCTGCGCCATCAGCACGACCTTCGAGGTCGTGCCCCGGGTTCCTTACAAAATATTGATATATATACAATCCAAAACTTTAATTGAGGCATACGTAGCTACTCAAAATAAAATCTCAAAACCATCAAGGTATCACAAGGCAGTCCTTGTCCCATGCCAATTCATGGGCATAAGAACTTACCCAAATGTTTAGTGATAACAGCTCATCCTAGACGTTTTGTCAAGAAACGGTATTTAAAACATTCGAAATAAAGAGGCTTGATATACCAAGCCATACATAATACTCTCAACTCACTCTCAAAGTATGCAGCGGGTTTCCTAGAAGAATTCCTCAGGAGGAGGTTCTGACTCTTCTGTGGGCACGAAAACCGAAACCCTTGGATCAGCTTCTCCAGAAGTCTTTGCTGCCGCTAGTCCTGGACCTGCGACGTATAGTCTAAGGGGGTGAGCTACATCCTAGCTCCGTAGGGAAACAAAAAGAACATATAGATTGACCTTCACACATATGTCAGCAGTTTAACAAGCATAGAATTATTGAGTAATCACTTATGGACAATAATTTGAGTAACTGGAATTAAACCAATGATTTTGACCGTTACTTAGCATGGTTTCGTTTAATCTCCTTATTTGTTTAGTTGTGAATTTGGCCTAATCACTTAAATCTTAATTTAAGTAGTCCCCGAGCAATATAGCATCGAGCCCCGATGGAATACCCACCATCGTCGTCTAACTAGACAGTTATTATACGTATCCCCTGGGGATACTGCCCAAGCCCCTTTCTCATAGGTGGCGAGTCTATTTTTAGATCTACATCCCTGGGATGTACTATGAAAGTACGGATCTGCCGCCGTACCACTCACGGATATCCTGCCGAGTCAGTCGTGGGTATCCCGCCACGTCGGTGGGGTATTCTAATCAAACCTTAAATAATAAAAATATCAAATGTGCTCTACATATAGTTATTCACCGTGATTGTGCTAATTATATTACATCAGGCCTTATCACATTACTTACGTTTCTCTGTTAGTTTTCATCGCATCCACAGGATGCCCCATATTTCCATCGCACCTTCTTTGTTTGAACTATATGATTTTTTCACCCTCAGGGACCTCAAGACTTTCACGTTGTAACTCACTCACACCCTTATCATGAGGATAATGCAATATTTGACTATTTAAGTAGATTACACTACGATATGAATTTCACGGATAATGCACATGTTTCAAGAATATTCCCTACCTCGGCCGAATCTCAAGGCACGCCCGTCGTGAGGGTTATAATGCATCAAACCTACATTTCAAAATAGGTTTAACAAGATCACTAGACTCATTGGGGTGTATAACCCCTAAGTTTCTTGCATTCGAAAAACCAAGATCTGAGTGCTCACCACATCTCGCTCGCGCCCTCCCTTGACCTCGCTCCAGCGGTCACTTGACCTCGCCGCTTGACCTCGCCGGCGGTCACTAGACCTCGCCGGCGGTTAAATCGAGGTCGCTCGGCGGTTAAATCGAGCCATCAGTATTCAGGGACCCTCGCTCGAGCGAGCTTCCCTTTAGTTTTGGGGACCACTCGAGCGAGCCCAGAGTTATATTTTTTTCTATTCATCCTCGCTCGAGCGAGCCCTTTAGACCGATCGAGCGAGGAACGATGATTTTGCTCCTCGATCAGATCGAGAACATGCTTCCTCCCTTCATTTAACCTTAATCTCATAAAAAGAAACATTCAGCCAACATTCTTCCTACTATTTAAAACATTCCTAGGCATCTATCATGTCTTTAACATACCTCTGACGATGAGTCACGCACAAGTTCGATTTACGATTCGAAATTCTACTAGGCTAACAGGCCTCCAAGGTTCTTCCTCCAGTCTTTTCCTCTAATCTCCTTTGCCGACTTAAGTCCCAACGAAACCCTAGTTCTCTACTAGGCTCTTCTCTTCTTTCTCTCTATATTCTCCTTCTCTCTATTTAGGTTAGAATAGAGCTACGTAAGGGTTCCTCTCTCTCTCTTTCACTTTTATATCTATAAGTTAGGGATATGCTAGTGTGTTTCCCACGTACACACTTAGTGTCTTTGGTTCGTTTTGGTCTCCTTGTGAAACACATATACCTATGTGTAATGCATGACGTGCACTCATCTCAAAAATCTGAGGTTGTGACAATAGGCGTCCCACTCCGTCAGATAAACGAAGATGCAATAGGGTTCCCAGCAAATCTGCCTTCAGGATATAACAGAGCTCAACCTTGTCAAGAACCATATATTCTTTTCTAGATTACACTTTCTAGAGAAAGAATTTGCCACAAATTTTCTAATACATAAAAAGATTCTTAAAGTAAGAACATAAAAGAAAAACTTGAAATAGATGTTATTATAGTTTTTGTTATCTTGTATATCTTGTGTTATTTTAACGGAGATCTCATCGTGTCTTTTCAAATTACGGTGAAAAGATTTCAAATCTGTGTCTTTTCAAAGCGTTGTCTTTTCGGTAAAAAATAATCGACTTCACTTGTGTCTTTTCAGAGAATTGTGTCTTTTCAAATGACAGTAAAAAGATAAATTGATTTCACTTGTGTCTTTTCATATTTACGATATTGTGTCTTTTCAGATAACGTAAAAATATAAAGATTTCACTTGTGTCTTTTCAGATTTACTATGAAAAGATGTCAAACTTATGTCTTTTCACATTTACGGTGAAGAGATAAATCCAAATCTGAAAAAACACTTCTTTAGAGAGATAATATTTACAAGCTTGTCATTAAATTATTATCAATATATATAATGATAGTTATAAACTTAATTTTGAAACAATAAAATATATATTACTATACTAATATGTATAACAATACCTTCCTAACCGTATATCAATGTCCCTTTGTGAATTATTTGTTCCTAGTTTTTTATGTTCATTATTAACTTGGAAAGTTTCATTTTCAATTGGTGTGGACACACGAGATGTTGGCTGAATTAATTCAAACTATTGGAGAATCGAAGTGCCCCAAATTGTGTAGGTATTGTTCTTTTTAGCTAATCCATTGTTTCAACTGATATGGACACACCAGAGAAGGTAATGGTGTTGAATCAAACTTTTATGTAAGATAAGTGGGCCAAATTGTGATATATTCATTATGCCCTGATGGATTTTTTTTTTAGAATGACACTCGTGACATAAACACCAAATTGTGTTTAAACGATCTTACACCATTTATTGGCTTATGATCTTGAAAATTCATACCATCAAAGTGATACATCATCAATGAAGACCTATAGGTTAAAAAATCACACTTTTTGGAACGTTCAAACTATCTGATCTGTGCAGTCTAATATTAGTAGTTGTTCTTAACTTTTATGACTGACATTAAAGTTCATTGATTAGATGGTCTACATCCACTTATAAGCATGATCCTTTGGAGGGACATGTTCCATAAATGGATTGCCATTTGGGCAATTTAGATTGATCATAGATGTGCGCCACATGCAACAATGATAAATCACACATTATTGGTGTGAGATTAAAAGTGAAATTTTAATGTTGTAAGATCATTTAAACACCATTTGGTGTTTAAATGTCGGTCACGAGCCATTATCCCTTTTTATTCTATGAGATGGATGTTTTTGTGAAGTTATGTGAGAAGTGTATATTGATAGATTGTTATCCTTTTTCTATACAAGGGATGTTTTTTTTACGTATATTGATAGCCTGTATTCTTTCTCTCACTATGTGAAAAAGCCAAAAAAATCACTGCCTTAAACAGTGGTATTTTTCAAAAACCACTGTCTTTGACAGTAATTTTTTTTCAAAAGACCACTGCCCTAACTAGTTGTAAAAAAAATAATTATTTTCTTTTACTACTACACAAGACAGTGGTTTATGAACTTCAACAACGACTGCTCTTAACAATCATAGAAAAAATATCACTGCTTTTGGTAGTGATTTTTTTATGCAATTTTTTTAAAATAATATTTTTTTATGCTTTTTTTAATGCTTTTACTTTTAATGCTTTTACTTTTAATGTAATTTTTTAATACATTTTTTTTAATACTTTTTTTAATGCTATTTTTTTAATGCTTTAAAAAAAATTATATAAAGAAAAAAAGCTATTAATCTCATATTTCAACACATGCATTCAGCTAAAATGCAAATCATTTAATGCCATTAATAAAAAAACTAAATGTCCAATTCTTTTATTCAAAAAAAAGGTTGCATCTCAACCTATGATCCAACCTTTCAAATCAACCAAACATTTTAAACTCTACATGCCCAATCCTTTTATTCAAACGAAAAGAAAAAAATAAAGAAAGTTAACAATCTAAGGGCCCCATGACCCATTTTCAAAATAAAAGAAAAATAAATAAATTTACTTCGCCTCTCATGCCAAGTGTCCCCGTCCCCTAGTGATCCGTTTGAGGTGAGCTTCAAATCGGAAAGCTTCACCTGAAATCAAAACAAGAACATCATTAAACTGAGATATTAATGGCTTCCATCTAAGGAGTCCCCATCTAATAGGTCACGTTGAAAATATTGACCTATTATATAAATAGGTTGTATTCAAGTTAGCCAAAACCTGACCCGAACCCAACCTGGTACTTGTTTGTTACATAATATATAGGTATATCATTTTTTTAACAGATCTAGGTCAGGTCCAAAAGTGAATAGCAGGTCGGGGTCAAAACCTGAAAATGCAATTAAACCTATGAATCAAGAATGAGTGCACAAAAAGTACATGATCCTGATAAATACATCTAACAAAAACATTGACTTATAGAAAATACTCAAAATTTCAATTTAACGGTAATGATAAGTGAGAGGCTAATCTGTTCACAAAAGAGTCGGTGTAACTCCTCCATGCAAAAATGCCCATGCATGCATATTATTTATAACAGGTTCATGAGCTTACCACATTGTTACAACAGGTACAGAATATATCATCTCCTTGCTTATAGCCTTCAAGCAAACTCTGCAGGAAGAAAATATATATAGTTGCTTATTGTGACGACCCAACTTTCCCGTATCTAAAATACTGGGAAGGCCGGCTTGCCAACCTATCGATAAATCGATAAGCCGAACAAAACAGTCAAATATCAGAGTATAAAGTAAGCATAAAATAAACATAACACTAAAATCTAAACATAGAAAATAAAAGAGATCTCTCATATCAAACATATCTCAAAAAGGAACCAAGAAGGATCAACCCAACACCTAAACAATGGTTCCTCATAGTGGTTCCTCAAAATGATATCAGTAATACAAAAATATAGGGCCTAGGGCCCATAATTCAAACAATATCTAACTCTAAAAATCATACAAAACAGTACCAAGATAGTCTAAGTCAAAGGGAAGAACTCCTCAGGAGGAATCTCCTATTCTTCCTCTGGTTCATAGTTTTGATCACTCTCGTAACCCTGGCTCTAAGTGTCTACACCTGTGATGTATAGTCAGGGTGAGCTAACAATCTAAGCTCAGCAGAAGAAACTCAATCTATCATATTTTATCATAAGAGATTTTCAAAGATTGAAATCGAAGCATTCTATGTTTTCAAAACAGGTGTTCCAAACAGATTCATTTACTAAATTCCAATTCTAAAATCAAGTGATGTGTTATGAACGAAAATTGAAACAAGTCAAAAGTTCGTATAGCTTCGGATTCTGATTCATGCATGCTCCTTTATCAAATGACTTAAATCATAACTTAAAGTTTTCTCTCAAGTTACTATATCATGAGAGCAGGAATAATACTGATAGAAAACCCTACTAACCATCGTCGTTCAATGAACCATTTTTCAGGAAATGCAACAAGCCCCTGTGTAATGAGGGAAACTTATACCAGACAGATTTACCATCAACACGGTTTATGAAATTTAGGGTCTCATTCTAATGAACCTTAAATCAAGTGCAGATGCTATCATATAACTCGTTGTATTTTAATACATTTCAGATTTAGAATTCAGAGTGTCAGATTCGGGATTTCAGAGTTTCAGGATTCATATGCATATTCAAGATGTATTCGAAAATCATGGTTCAGAGTTCATGCTAAACAAAATCATGGCAGATTCAAATCAAATTCGGAGTTCATGATTGAAAACAAATTCATATTATCTTAGACAAAATTGCAATAAATATTGAGGTTCCCCTACCTTAGACTCGAATTCATTCAAGGCTATCCAAAAGCCCTCACCAAAGGTTTTACACAATTAACCTATATTTGATAATAGTGTCTAATACTATTAATAGTGTCTAATACTACCAGAAAAAAGTTTCCTAAAGTTTTTCTAGAGAAAAACATAGAAAGCCGAAAACAGGGGAAATTCGAACGTTCGATTTCAAATTTGAATGTTCGATTTCTACAGAAATCAAACTTGTCAGTCAGAGACAAAATCGATTGTTCGATTCCATTTTTGAACGTTCGATTTCTTCAGATTTCTCCAGTTTCAGACTTCTCTTTCTTGAATTATTTTTCCTTCAAAACTAAATTGATTCTTTCCTACTTTCACATACAAACAAGTCTAAATTAAGGTTAATAAATTCACAAATTGAAATGTTAAGTCGCTTACCATTTCAAGGTCGATTCCGTGGCTTCCGATGATCCAATCCAATGTCGGATTGAATCTTACAAAGTTCAATGTCGGTAGAAATCTAGAACGAGTTTACTTAGCACATAGAGAGTCACATGTAGCTGACACGTTCCAAAGGATCGTTTCACACACAATCAGCACCACACTCCCTCAATATCTTCAAGTAAATCAATAAATGGCTTCGAAGCCTTTCTACAGTTGGGATCGCGTGAGTAATCGGAACATAGGTGACCCTTACGAGGGATTGGTTCACACGAGAGGAAGAGTGGTGAGAGTTTTTCTCTTCACCCACCTCTCCTTATAAAGCAAAATAAACTACCAAAATATCATGATATTTTCTTTTCAAATTCTATCCCCTTGAAGCTAAGCTTAGGTTCAGTGTTGGGCACGCATACACATGTCGGTGTACGAGTCCTTGGTTAAAGGCCCTTACTAAGTCTAAATCAAATTTCCTTTCACCAATAACATTCTTTCAAGTTTACATGCTCATAACTTCCAAAGTTATTGTGCGACCTTTTTGGGCACGCATTCTGAGGTGAACATGTTCGGGTTCAAAAATTTTGAGTTATTACATTCTCCTTTCCTTAGGAATTTTCATCCTTGAAAATGCTATCGGGGGTTTGGTTTGAAAAGGTAAAATGTAACGATTCCCAGATCAGTACACTACGCAGTATCGATAAGGGTCCGATCAAGCATAGGGCTATGACTATGGCTACTAAGTTAGCCCAGCCCAACCCATTAGGATAAAGACTAAGCCTAATTAGCAGCATTATCAATTGGAATCATGGGGTTTTAATGAATATATCATATATATATATATCTTGTATAGCTTAAATAGGGCTTATACAATGCATGAGTAAAAATGACTTACATACAAGTCATTCCTTGCTTTGTCTTTTATGAGAGACCTTCAGCCAAGTGTACCAGCTTAACACAGAATTTTAATCCCTAGAAACCTATAAGCTGCTTGCATGAGAAATACGCTACACGACTCCAATGAGTCATCTCCCAGTTACATGCACGCAAGGTGGGGTAACCACTATAAAACTGTTACCAAGGGACTTGCATCCGTTTGCCTTCAAAATTGGATGAAATTATAGCAATCCGATCCTGAAAACAAAAATCCTAGAATCAGACCAGCATATTAGAAAATTTTAGAGAGACATTGTTGTTATGCTTCTGGTGTTTAAGATCACAAAGTAGCCCAACAACTACGATCACGTGATTCGGTTCTCATTTGTCGAGCCGGTGAAAGTGATACCAAGTCGTCATATATACTACATACGTGTAACTTGAGCTCTGAACTCAACATGAAGACATGAAGCCTGAGGGCAGATGAGTGCACTCCGAATTCTTCATTGGGGATCTGTTGAGTCTATATATATATACATAACTGCTATACATTTGGACATGTATATGTATTATATACATATATCTATAAGTAGATATATATAGATACACCAACAGAGAACAATACACCAAGGTGCACAAAGGCACTGAAAGGCACAGACTAACATAGAGAAACCAAGAAGACAACCTCGACAAGCCAAAAATACTCAGGCTTGCCGCGGCAACCATATAGGGTTGCCGCGGCAAGAAGGTCAGTTGAAGAGCTTGCCGCGGCAACCTTATAGGGTTGCTGCGGCAAGCCTTGAAGCTTGCCACGGCAACCTCCAACAGCTAAGGGTTTTTGGTTGTGTTTTATGCATTTCGGACCTTGGATCTATTAAGGGTCCAGATGATTACATATTTGGGTCTTAGATCAAACATGAGTCCATCTGTTAGCTACTAAACCAGTATATGCATCTATACCTATGTTAGGTGCAACATGGAGTATATATATAGTTCACGCAAGTTAGACAAGGGTGATGGTCTTTGACGCATGCGCTCCCATCTGATCGAAGCGAATAGGGTAGGGAACATATGGTTGTTTATACAACATTAAATCATTTGTCATATTCTCATAAAGATGCCAATTAATCCTCTTATAGTGAAACTAATGATGGTAATGAATTACTAATAAACATGCTTCGAGTAACATGTAGACCTCTGAGCGTGATAAACCGAATCAGATAGGATAGAAGGAATGAGATTATCAGTTGGTTTGATGAAACTCACATATTAGTTGACCACATGATCAGTACAATTATATTTATGAATATATGTTTGGAAATCCATGTTTGTCAGAACAGGTTACCAATGGTGCAATTTCAGTTGGATAAGACAAAGTATAAGTTGTGCCTAGTCATTTCATACTATGATAATGAGATAGAAATGACTAAGTTCTTGCAATACGGTATTTTCGCATACATGACATGCTAGTTGGAAGTGAGCATACCCCTTCTTTGAATTCATACATTGATCATTTTTAAATCTTGTTATCTGTAGTCTCCTTTATATGTTGTTGCTCCATCTATGTCAAGTGATCCCGCTAACTCGGGAGCTTGAGTTTCTTGATCCAAGTGATCCCGCTAACTCGGGAGCTTGACAAGTGATCCCGCTAACTCGGGAGCTTGACCTTGTTGATTCCCTGTTTTCGCCTGCATGTATATCTTGTTTCATCTTGATTTCTCATACCTGTCGCATCGTGCATAAATTCAGTACATTAGCATGTTATAATAATCATATGCTTTAATTCAGTTATGCTTCCATATGCGAATGTGATAAAATATCAATGTATGTAAACAATATAATATTCTCTACTGAGCTTTGATGATAGCTCATTTCACGACTTAAATGTCTTAGCTACAGAGGCTGATCCGGAGCACGTTGCTGATCCCACCTACGTGCCCGACAAGGAAGAAGGAGAAGACGACGACGAGGAAGACGAGGAAGACGATTTCCCAGAAGAGTTCTTCCCAAAATATGTTTGTCGATGGGGAGTGAGAAGAGAGGAGAGAGAGAAAAGGAGAGATAGATAAAGTAAAAGACATATATAACTGATATATGGTAGCTTCAAATACTTTGTGTTGTTTTTAGATGTATAGGTTTTCTTTCCACTGTTTAGGTGATGGGTGGCCGTCATCGGTGGAAAGCTATACATCAGATCGCGTGATCTTATATATAGTGTTTCTAGTTTCATGCTTAGATAAATAACAGATACTAGTTCTTTTTCCATATTCATAACTGCCCAAGTAATTACATTGCTTCCGCATTTGCACAACTTTATACACGAAAGGACCCCCTTGATGTCAGGTGATCCGATGGCACGACCTTTCCCAATATAGAGACGGGGAAACGTCGGGCTGTCACAGGTGGTATTAGAGCTAGTCGTTAAGTCGTTTGGAGACTTAATTCTGGCTTAAATATATGGCAAAATAACTGATAGTTGGTTAGAAGTAGAAATTAGATTTAGTTTTGTTGCCTAATTACGTGTTATCTGACCAAAATAGGTTGAGATGCCTCCGCGTCGTGGAAGAGGTAGGGGTAGACCACCATTGCCCCATCGCATTGGACCGAATACTATTCCAGTAGCTGGGTACGAGCATGACATTGCTTCAGAAAGTGGTGAGAATGTACACAGCTGAAAGTCGAACGACGATGGAGAATGTTACAGAGCATACTCCGCCAGTAGTCAATACTCCTCCAATGGGAAGTACTCCTGGAGTTGAGCAAAATATGGGACACAATCCGCAATTGATAGAAACTATGGTCAACACTATGGTCATGCTTGCTGTTCGACGTCTCGAGGGTTTTACGGAGTTTTTCCGACTTCGACCACCGAGTTTCCATGGTCAGCATGAGCTGATGGAGGCTAAAAAGTGGTTAACGCAGATAAAAAAAGTGCTGCAAAGAGTCACGTGCACTGAGGAGGAAAAAGTAAGCTGGGCAGCATATAAACTGAAAAGTGAAGCAGAGCCATGGTGGCAGTCTGTCAAAAGAATAAGGATGCCCAGAGTACCATGGACATGGGCAGAGTTCACCGAGGCATTTAATGAAAAATATTCCCAGTGCCCGAGAGATATAAACTCGAGGTACAGTTTGCAACCTTAGTACAAGGTCAGATGATGGTTAGAGAATATGAGGCAGAATTCACACGTCTCTCTCATTTTGTACCTTTGTTGGCCACCACCGAGTTAATGAAAACACAAAAGTTTGAGCGAGGTTTGAAACCCTTGATCAAGGAATGCATTTCATTGTTTCAGGCAACGACCTATGCCAATGTGATGAAATTGGCCTTGATAGCGGAAACCGATGTGGATACCATGTTCAAAAGGAGAGAAGAAAAACAGAAGGCCAGAAAAGCTCCATCTCAGTCCTATAGTGCCGGTCAAATTAGCAAGCGACCGCGATTCCATGGACAAGCAGCATTTCCACCAGCTGCAGGAGCTTATGTACGGCCATATGGTTCATCGACATTTCCATTACCACCATGGATTCCACATGTTCAAAATCAATCCTTTTCACCAATGGCTAGAAGTACATCTGGGTTTTCTCAAGCACGGCCGACAGGTCCTCACACGGGATCTTATACGGCTTCATCAGTGGCCTTAAAAGAAATTTGTGGGAAATGTGGGAAGGCACACAAAACCGATGAGTGCCGTAAAGCTTCTGGTGCATGTTTTCGATGTGGCAAGATGGGACACCGGATCAGAGAATGCCCGGAAACGGTCGGAATAACAACAAAGGCAGGACTAGTATTACGATCGGCACGACCTATGGTACAAGGCCGAGCTTATGTTATTACTGCAAAAGATGCGGGAACTAGCCATGACATCATTCAAGGTAAGGTTGACTATTATTCCTTACATTAAAATTTACAATTAATTATCATTTTAGATAGAGAAGGTGCATATAGTAAAATATGAACACTACATCCTAAATTCCTAGATTTACATGTTATTACTTTAATATTTTAATATGTGAGTCATTAATATGTAATTTAGCTAACACTAGTCTGTATGCTTTAGGTATCTTACGATTATATCCAAAGGATGCTTATCTGTGTTATGACGCACGAGTCTTGATAGATCTCGGGTCTACACACTCGTTTGTTACACCCTAGTTTGCTGAAAAATTGAAGTTGGGAGGCATCCTAGAGCCTCTTGACTTTATTCTCGATGTAACACTTCTGACTGGACAGTTTCTCATAACTGATATGGTATATCAATCAGTTATAGTTTGGATCAAGGACTACTAGGGATATGAAGCAGTAGCCGACTTGATCTTACTACCGATGCAAGGATATGACGTTATCCTTGGCATGGATTGGTTGTTCAATCACCATGCGAATGTTGACTGTCGATGGAAGATTCTCTCTTTTCGACCACAAAAGAAGAAATCAGCTAAATTCTATGGGGTAACGTCAACAAATCTATCTTTGATATCTGCAATTCGAGCACGGCGATTACTTGATGATGGTGCTCGGGGGTATATTGCTTTCGTACAAAGGATCGAGAAGTGAAGACACATTCACTTTCAAATGTACCAATTGCCTATGAATTCCCTTATGTGTTTCCTGAAGAGTAGCCAGGATTACCTCCTGACAGGGAAGTGGAGTTTGCCATTGAGTTAGCTCCGGATACCGATCCAGTATCGAAGGCACCATATAGAATGGCACCGGCAGAGTTGAAAGAACTCAAGGAGCAATTGCAAGAGCTTCTTGATAAAGGTTTTATTAGACCAAGTGTGTCTCCATGGGGCGCACCGGTGTTATTTGTGAAAAAGGACGGTTCAATGCGTCTCTGCATTGATTATCGTCAACTCAATAAACTGACGATCAAGAATAGATATCCTCTTCCCCGAATTGATGATCTCTTTTATCAGTTACAAGGAGCGCGTTACTTTTCAAAAATTGATCTACGATCAAGATATTATCAGATGAAGGTGAAAGCTGAAGATATTTCGAAGACAGCTTTCCGAACGCGTTACAGTCACTACGAGTTTCTCGTCATGCCCTTCGGGTTGACCAATGCACCTGCTGCATTTATGGACTTGATGAATCAAGTCTTCAAACCTTATCTTGATCAGTGTATCGTAGTATTCATCGACGATATACTCATTTATTCAAAGACAAAGACAGAACATGAAGATCATCTACGTCTGGCATTACAAACATTGAGAGATTCACAGTTGTATGCTAAATTTAGTAAATGCGACTTTTGGTTGAATCAAGTCAGCTTTCTAGGTCATATTATTTCTGAAGCAAGTATTACCGTCAATCCTGCAAAGATTGAAGCTGTAGTACAGTAGAAGCAGCCACAAACAATAACCGAGATCCGATGTTTTCTAGGTCTTGCAGGTTACTACCGACATTTTGTGGAAGGAATTTCACGACTTGCTGGACCACTCACGCAGCTCACTCGAAAGAATGTTAAATTCAAGTGGACTAAGGCATGTGAACAAGGTTTCCAAGAATTAATAAGGAGACTCACTTCAGCACCTATTCTAGCTTTACCATCTGGCAGTGGTGGTTTTGTCGTCTTCAATGATGCCTCATATAGTGGGTTAGGGTGTGTTTTGAATCAATGGGAACGTGTAATTGCATATGGTTCTCATTAGTTGAAAGACCACTAGAAGAACTATCCCACTCACGACCTGGAATTAGCAGCAGTCATCTTTGCGTTAAAAATCTGGAGACACTATCTGTACGGTGAAACCTTCGAGATTCTCACCGATCACAAGAGTCTTAAATATCTCTTCACTCAGAAATAGTTAAATTTGAGACAGAGAAGGTGGATGGAATTCTTGAAGACTATGACTGTTCTATTCAGTTCCATCCCGGTAAAGCCAATGTTGTAGCTGATGCGCTTAGTCGCAAATCATCCGCTCAATTATCTCATCTTGTGACACGATTACAAAGATGGAAACTACTCAATGACATTGTATCATCGAGTGCCACTCTGCGAGCAACGTCAAGTGGAGGTTTACTTGCTACAGTAATGATCCGGGTTCCACTTTTCGATAGAATCAAAGAGCTTTAGATGCAAGATGCAGACCTTCTTTCCATCCGACGTGGAGTACAAAGTGGGCTACAGCCAAAATTCTTGATCAAGGGCGATGGGTCCTTATTATTTCGAGGGCGAGTATGCGTACCTGATGATCATGCCTTACGTCAGGAAATTCTTAAAGAAGCGCATAAGTCAACCTATGTTATTCATCCTGAAAGCACAAAGATGTACCGGGATTTAAAGAAGACGTTCTGGTGGAACGGTTTAAAATGCGACGTAGCAGAATATGTTGCAAAGTGTTTAATCTGTCAGCAAGTAAAAGTTGAGCACAAACACCCTGCTGGTCTGTTACAGCCACTGCCTATTCCAGAGTGGAAATGGGAAAATATTTCCATGGATTTTATTCTCGGTTTGCCCGATACTCAAAAGGGTTACAATGCGATTTGGGTAATTATTGATCGTCTCACCAAATCGGCGCATTTCTTACCCTATCGTACGAGATATACAGTATCAAAATTGGCTGAAATATATCTGAGAGATTATACGATTACATGGAATACCCGTCAGTATTGTGTCAGATCGCGAC
This sequence comes from Chloranthus sessilifolius, assembly GCA_021018995.1. Lineage (NCBI taxonomy): Eukaryota > Viridiplantae > Streptophyta > Magnoliopsida > Chloranthales > Chloranthaceae > Chloranthus > Chloranthus sessilifolius. Next base: position 16,775,777 of record CM037594.1, read on the forward strand.
CCTTTATATACCTCGCGATTTTGGCAGAGTTTCCAAGACAGTATGGGTTCCAAGTTAGACTTCAGTACTGCATTTCATCCTCAGACCGACGGGCAAATGGAGAGGGTAAATTAGGTGATAGAAGATATGTTAAGGGCCTGTATGCTATATTTTTAAGGATCATGGGATAAACACTTACCCCTGATCGAATTTGCATACAATAACAGCTTCCAGTCAAGCATCAGTATGGCACCATTCAAGGCACTATATGGACGCCGATGTAAATCTCCGATTAATTGGGAAGAAGCTGGAGAGCGTTTGATTTTAGGCTCTAATTTGATCGAAAGCACTAATGCAGTTGTTCACGTTATTCGGGAATGATTGAAGAGTGCTCAGAGTCGACAGAAGAGTTACGCCGATCTTAAAAGAATGAGTGTTGACTTTCAGGTGAGACCTGACACTAATAAGTCTTTTCCAAATTTACTAAATTATAGTATCAATCTGATTAAATGATATACAGATTGGCGAACATGTCTTTATTAAAATCTCTCCGACGAAAGGCGTGATGCGATTTTGGAAACGAGGCAAGTTGAGTCCTCGTTATGTTGGACCATTCCCCGTGTTAGGCAGAGTAGGGGAGGTCGCGTATCGACTCGCTTTACCTCCACATCTTTCAGGTATTCATGACGTATTTCACGTATCGATGCTGAGAAAGTACGTTAGCGATCCAACACGTGTTGGATTATCACCCGTTAGATATTCAGGAAGATTTAACAGTGACCGAAGAACCAGGTCAGATTCTAGACAACAGAGATCAAATTTTGAGAACAAAGCGAATTCCACTCATCCTAATCCAATGGAAGAATCATGGGTCGCATGAGGCTACCTGAGAGCGCGAAGCCGATATTCGTGCTCAGTACCCTCGATTATTTACATAGGTACCTACTTAAATTCCACTGACAATTTCATTACACTTGGTCACATGACTATTGCTAAGAAATAAATTGCTTTATTTATAATTATTTTAATATTTTGTTGGTACACTCTGCACCAATACATAAGAAATCACATCCAATGTAAGATATTAATTAAGTTTTATAAACCTTGAACCTTGAAAATAGCATTATTTTATTTTAACACTACAATGATTTTATAAAAGTAAATTGGTTGGGATTGTGAAAAATAATTTGGAATATAAATATGGAGAATACATAAACTGTCAAATATGTAAAACATAAGTGACACCTAAGAAAGGTTACATCCTCGCATACTGCCACATGTCCCAAGTGAACAATACAAGGCCATCTATGGGCCGATATAATATTTTTCCACGAAATGCACTACAGGATGGATCCAAAATTCATCAAAATAAAATTATTTAACCTAGTAATATACATAAAAAAGGTCAACAATTATTTTTATACAACCCTTGTATATGCTAAGTACACCCAGGCACAAAAAGAATTTTCACCACAAGGGGCCTTGAAATCCAGGCCAGCCAGATCTGGACCTCCTTGCCACGGCAAGCCTTTAGAGTTTCCACGGCACCCTGTGGAGATTTTGTGGGTCCAAAAACCCATTTCTGGTTAGTTTTCTGTTGTGGGTTCTTGTTCTTTTACCTTCCACGCCATTTTCCCTGCATGCATCCCTCCAGATCACGCCAAAAGCAGCTGCATGCCACTGATTTCTTCGTAGCAGCTCTCTATTTCCTATTATCTCACTAATTCTAGCACATTTAGTGTCTTGTGAGGTAAAAAAATTAGAATCCCAGCTCAAGTTTTTTTTCTTCTTTGTCTTTGAAATTATTTAGAATGCCTCCTAAGAAAATTGGGGTATCAAAACCCCTAAAAGCTTCAGCTCAAGCAAAGGGAAAGGGCCCTGCTCCTTCCCATGAACCAATAGATCCACCCGTTGAGCACGAATAGTCCATCCCATGGTGGGCTGCGAAGGCTATGGAACCCGAGTGGATCATTGATGATTGCCTACTGACACCGAACGACCAGACTGCATGGTCTATTCAGTATATAGAATAGGCGCGGTTAGACGCCTTATCAACCATTCCATACCCAGTTTTATCCGCGTCTCGTCCGTCTCTTTTACCAAAATCTCAAAGTACCACCAACAGTTGGTCAGTTGGAGATCGAAATTGATAATAGGAAGTTTTATTTTAATCTACAATACATTGCCCAAGCTATGGATTGTAGTCACAATTTTGACATAAGTTTAGGACTGCAAATGCCAAGGCAAAGAGATATGAAGTTCCATCACCTCACTACTAAAATGACTGATGGGCAGACCTCTTCTGCTTGTAGCCTAGCAGTCCGTCGGAGCCAACTACCACAGAAAATGTGACTTTTAGATTGTGTGTTTCACTATAATTTGTACCCAATGCAGCATGAGAGAGAGCGTAGAGATACGCTCTTACAAGCTCTCTTCGCTGTCTATGAAAATCGATGGTTAAATGTCCCAAGGGTAGTATGGGAAGGAATTAAATATGCCAACATCCATTTACAAAGCACTGTCTCAAATCCCATGCCATCCTATCCCTATCCTCACCTGATTACTCGCCTTTTAGAAGGCCATTTTGATAGTGTTAATGAAACCCCATATCAAGTCCCGTTGGGTGAAGAGGTCCGCACCAATAATATGCGGGTCTTTAGCCCAGCCATATAGAGAAATGTCTGTCAAAGGTCCTCTCAAGCGAAACTATTGATGATCGCTATTGCGGCATTCATCTATTGCCCATTGTTGTCTCGATTTATTTTTGAGGACGAAAATTTCTTAAATAGGGAAGAATGTAACAATTCCTAGATCAATACACTATGCAGTATCGATAAGGGTCTGGTTAGGCATAGGGCTATGACTATGGCTACTAAGTTAGCCTAGCCCAGCCCATTAGGATAAAGACTAAGCCTAATTGGCAGCATTATCAATTGGAATCATGGGGTTTTAATGAATATATCATATATATATATATATATCCTATATAGCTTCAAAAGGGCTTATACAATGCATGAGTAAAAATGACTTACATACAAGTCATTCCTTTCTTTGTCTTTTATGAGAGACCTTCAGCCATGTGTACCAGCTTAACACAGAATTTTTATCCCCAGAAACCTATAACCTGCTTGCATGAGAAATACGCTACACGACTCCAATGAGTCATCTCCCAGTTACATGCACGCAAGGTGGGGTAACCACTATAAAACTGTTACCAACAGACCTGCATCCGTTTCCCTTCAAAACTGGATGAAATTATAGCAATCCAATCCTGAAAACAAAAAATCCTAGAATCAGACCAGCATATCAGAAAATTTTAGAGAGACATTGTTGTTATGCTTCCGGTGTTCAAGATCACAAAGTAACCCGACAACTACGATCACGTGATTCGGTTATCATTTGTCGAGCCGGTGAAAGTGATACCTAGTCGGTAGCATCACACTCTCGCATAAAAAGGTATGCCATCAATTTGCATTTAATGTATAGGGTCGTCATATATACTACGTACGTGTAACTTAAGCTCTAAACTCAACATGAAGACATGAAGCCTGAGTGCAGATGGGTGCACTCCGGATTCTTCATTGGGGATCTGTTGAGTCTCTCTCTCTCTCTCTCTATATATATATATATACATAACTGCTATACATTTGGACATATATATGTATTATATACATATATACATATATTTATAAGTAGATATATATAGATACACCAACAGAGAACCATACACCAAGGTGCACAAAGGCACTGAAAGGCACAGACTAACATAGAGAAACCAAGAAGACAACCTCGGCAAGCCAAAAATACTCAGGCTTGCCACGGCAACCTTATAGGGTTGCCGCGGCAAGAAGGCCAGCTGAAGAGCTTGCCGCTGCCACCTCCAACAGCTAAGGGTTTTTGGCTGTGCTTTGTGCATTTCGGACCTTGGATCCATTAAGGGTCCAGATGATTACATATTTGGGTCTTAGATCAAACATGAGTCCATCTGTTAGCTACTAAACCAATACATGCATCTATACCTATGTTAGGTGCAACATGGAGCATATGTCTAGTTCACGCAAGTTAGATAAGGGTGATGGTCTTTGACGCATGCGCTCCCATCTGATCGAAGCGAATCGGGTAGGGAACATATGGTTGTTTATATAAAATTGAATCATTTGTCATATTCTCAGAAGGATGCCAATTAATCCTCTTAGAGCGAAACTAATGATGGTAATGAATTACTAATAAACATGCTTCGAGTAACATGTAGACCTCTGAGCGTGATAAACCGAATCAGATAGGATAGTAAGGAACAAGATTATTAGTTGGTTTGATGAAACTCACATATTAGTTGACCACATGATCAGTACAATTATATTTATAAATATATGTTTGGAAATCCATGTTTGTCAGAACAGTTTACCAATGGTGCAATTTCAGTTGGATAGGACAAAGTATAAGTTGTGCCTAGTCGTTTTATACTATGATAATGAGATAGAAATGACTAAGTTGTTACAATACAGTATTTTCGCATGCATGACATGCTAGTTGGAAGTGGGCATACCCCTTCTTTGAATTCATACATTGATCATTTTTAAATCTTGTTATCTGTAGTCTCCTTTATATGTTGGTGCTCCATTTGTGTCAAGTGATCCCGCTAACTCGGGAGCTTGAGTTTCTTGACCCAAGTGATTCCGCTAACTCGAGAGCTTGACAAGTGATCCCGCTAACTCGGGAGCTTGAGTTATTCTGGTCCAAGTGATCCCGCTAACTCGGGAGCTTGACAAGTGATCCCGCTAACTCGGGAGCTTGACCTTGTTGATTCTCTGTTTTCGTCTGCATGTATATCTTGTTTCAGCTTAATTTCTCATACCTGTCGCATCGTGCATAAATTCAGTACATCAGCATGTTATAATAATCGTATGCTTTAATTCAGTTATGCTTCTACATGCGAATGTGATAAAATATCAATGTATGTAAATAATATAATATTCTCTACTGAGCTTTGATGATAGCTCATTCCACGATTTAAATGTCGTAGCTGCAGAGCCTGATCTGGAGCATGTTGCAGATCCCACCTACGCACCCGACGAGGAAGAAGGAGAAGACGAGGAAGACAATTTCCCAGAAGAGTTCTTCCCAAAATAGGTTTGTCGATGGGGAGTGAGAAGAGAGGAGAGAGAGAAAAGGAGAGATAGATAAAGTAAAAGACATGTATAACTGATATACGGTAGCTTCAGATACTTTGTGTTGTTTTTAGATGTATAGGTTTTCTTTCCACTGTTTAGGTGACGGGTGGGCGTCATCGGTGGAAAGCTATACATCAGATTGTGTGATCTTATATGTAGTGTTTCTAGTTTCATGCTTAGATAAATAACAGATACTAGTTCTTTTGCCATATTCATAATTGCCCGAGTAATTACATTGCTTCCGCATTTGCACAAATTTGTACACGAAAGGACCCCCTTGTTGAAAGGATCATGTCAGGTGATCCGATGGCGCCACCTTTCCCAGTATAGAGACGGGGAAATGTCGGGCTGTCACATAAAATGCATTCTAAAAAAGAATCTCACCGCTCAAGAGATTCAAATCCTTTAACTGAATTAAACATTTATAGATAACTTATTTAAAAGAAAACCATGCAAGGTTCACAATGACAAAACATTCATAATCCCAAAACACATCTAGGTCAATCCTGCCATCTAACAGTGTGTAATTGGTGGCTTCCAATTGAGAAATGTCACTCGAATTTTAGTACATATAGTTCAGGTCTACTGTTAACACTTATCAAAGACAAGTTCTTAATATATCATATTCAATATGGTCATAGGTTTAATTAGAATGGGTCACAGTGCAATAAGCTTCACCAATCACACTTTTCAAGGGACGAGATCCGTAGTAACTTGGATATACTTCATGTGGCATCTCATAACACCATAGAAGCGTTGCATCCATACATGGATACCTATATTTCCAAGTATCATGTACCTGAGAAAAAGTCCCCACCAAAACTCATGTTTAACCTTGCATATCTTATCATATTTTGGTTTACTTATTAGACACACACATACTTTCTGAATTGGATCTAATCAGACAGGTATTTTCAAAATCTGATATCATGTAGAATTAGAAACAGCCACAAAAACTAATAGACATAAGTTCTCATATAATGAAAATTTCAAGTAATCCGGCAAAATAAAATAGCAAGGCATGTATTCAAAACCCAACGAAAGATCAAATATGCACACAGAACAAAGTGTAGAAGTTATAAATATTTCACATGACAAGGTAAATATATAACTAGTAAAGAGAAATAGAACTACCAGGTTCTAATAATTCATCCAACATTTAAATTTACATTTTTAAACAAAATTTCCATCTCAAAAAGTAATTTTTTATCCTTCACTATCACTCTAATCCTCCTCCTCATCAACTGATCTAGCTTCCTAACCTGTCGCATCCTGATCTACTGCATCCCCTACTCTAAAAGTAGAAGCACGGGTCGTAGTGGCACGGATATCAACCATATAGGTAGCATAATCCGTAGGATAAGTGTGCCGCATCAAATAGGTCAGCATCGTGGAACTCTAACCGACTGCTCATGGAGCTCGTGTGTTGAGTCAATGTGTATATCTGCTGACTCATCGCAGTCATCTGCCTGGTGAACTCTGATAAGGTGAGTACATCACCCTGTGGCTCATGAGGCTGAATCGGTGGTGGCATCTGAACATGTGCAGGTGGCTGTGGCTGGTCTACATGCACGGGCTGCTCTGGCTCCGGAGTGACTTGTTCAGCAGCTTCTTGATCAGCTGCTTCTTGATTAGATGCTTTTTGGGGAGCCTTCAGTAACTGCTTGTAGCTCTTCCTCCAATCATTCATTTTATAAGTCTTGACATTGGCGGTGGACTTGGGTTCATCATTCAAAATTTCATACTCATCCTCGCCATCGTAATCCTCAATCATGAGAGAGATCAGCCAGGCATATGGGATTTCTTTTGTCGGGGCCTTCCTCTTTTTACCCATTTTCTCACGAGCCGTGATGATACCTTTAAATACAACCTCTAGGGCACTAAACAATTTTTCTTGGAAAGCGGAAAATAAAGCTTGTTGAATGATGCCTCGCCTTTCCGAATTTTGCCCAAACGGGTAAAGGCAACACTTGAATACCACATCGAGCATCCACATTGTTTCTAGCAATTGAGCGCGAGTTACCGATTTCCCGGACCCATGTAGTCCATGAGTCATTATTGCAATGACATCTTGGAATCCCACTGGTTTGGGGTTCGTTTCCATCAAACCCATGGTTGGTGAATACGCGGTAGGACAAATCATCGCCTCAGCGATATCATCGAGATCAAATTCAAGAGATTCTCAAACGATTTTAAGTCACACCGACTATGATTCCAAAATCAAAGTAATATTACATTCCCTATATTACAATCATTTTACAAAAAATTGCAAAAAGTCACTCAAAGAAACGTGAAAACTGCTCGTGTATTTCGGCTTCACGTTCCCAAGTGGCTTTCTCCGATGAGTGGTTATGCCACTTCACAAGCACTAATGGAATCCGCTTGGTCCGTAAGATCTGCTCTTTTCGATCCAATATCTATACTGGCTCCTAGACCAATGTTAGACCTTCCTGAAGGTCAATGGGTTGGTAGTCTAACACATGAGTTGGGTCTTTAATATACTTTCGCAATAGGACACGTGAAATACATTGTGCATGCTAGCTAGTTGCGGTGGTAAAGCTATGTGGTAGGCGACTTCACCGACTCGGCCCAATATCTCAAAAGGCCCAACATAACGCTGACTTAGCTTTCCACGCTTACTGAAACACATCACGCCTTTCGTAGGCGAGATTCGAACAACGGCTTTGTCTCCAACCTGAAAAGTAGGGTATTAGCTACTATATATAATGTAAAGGAGAGTAATGGTGATCAATGCTATTAAGCTCACCTAAAAATCAACATGTCTCCTTTTGAGATTGGCGTAGCTCTTTTGGCGACTTTGAGCAATTCTTAACCGCTCACAGATCAACCAAACTATTTTGGTTATACTTTCCACGATTTCAGGGCCCAAAATAAGCTTCTCACCAACCTCTTCCCAATTTAGAGGAGACCTGCATCTCCTACCATATAAAGCTTCATAGGGAGTCATACCAATGCTAGTTTGGTAGCTATTATTGTAGGTAAAATCAATTAGAGGTAAGTGTTGGTCCCATGACCCTTGGAAATCTAACATGCTAGCACGTAGCATGTCCTCAATGATCTGGTTAACCCGCTCAGTTTGCCCATCGATCTGAGGGTGAAATGTCGAGCTAAAGTCAAGCCTAGAATCCATCCCTTCCTGAAATTGCTACCAGAACTAAGACGTGTACATCGGGTCTCTATCGGACACAATACTGATCGATATACCATGCAACCTGACTATCTCCTTGAGATACAACTCCACGAGTTTACTAGTGGTATGCGTCGTATTTTAAGGTAGGAAATAAGCAGATTTAGTCAACCGATCAATAATGACCCAGATGGCCTTATTTTCCTCAGAGTTCTCGACAACCCCAAAATGAAGTCCATAGAAATGGCTTCCCATTCCACTCCAATACAAGTAATGGTTGTAATAACCCAGATGGGTTTCGGTGATCAACCTTGACCTGCTGAAATACCAAATATCTCGACACATACTCGACCACATCTCTCTTCAAACCGCTCCACCAGAAACTCTTTTTCAGTTCCTGATACATCTTGGTACTGCCAGGATGAATGACATATATAGATTTGTGAGCCTCTTCCAAAATAGTGTCACGAAGCTAAGTATTGCTTGGTATGCATATCCGGTCTCAAAACAGCAAGGTCCCGTCTTCTCTGATAGAGAAATTCGTCTTACTTCCACTAATCACATCTCGTATGATAGCCATGAGATCATCATCGGTTATCTGTAGCTTACGAATATTCTCGAATAGTATAGAACGAATGACAATAGTAGCCATCAGAGCTCCCGAACCTTTAACGTCAAACCTCGTGCTGCATAACGTCATATCTTCAAGTAACTGCCATCTCTATGCTCTAGTGATGAGATGTGACAACAAAGCATAAGACTTCCGGCTTAGTGCATCTGCTACGACATTTGCCTTTTTGGGGTGATACTGGATGAAACAATCATAGTCTTTCAGGAATTCCATCCATTGCTACTGCCTCTTGTTTAAGTCTTTCTAGGTGAAAAGGTACTTAAGACTCTTATGATCGATGAATATATCGAATGTTTCACCGTAGAGGTAATGTTGCCAGATCTTTAGTGTAAAAATTATAGCTGCCAACTCTAGATCATGAGTTGAATAGTTCTTCTCGTGGTCTTTGAGCTATCGAGAGCCATAAGCAATGACTCCCATTCTGATTAAGCATACAGCCCAACCCATTGTATGATGCATCACTGAATACAGCGAAACCTCCATTACTTGATGGCATGACAAGTACTGGTGTGGTGGCTAGTCTCGTCTGAGCTCCTAAAAGCTCTGCTCACACTGCTAAGTCCACTCAAACTTAGCATTCTTCTTCATAAGTTGTGTGAGGGGACCTGAAAGCTTGGAGAAACCTTCTATAAATCTCCTGTAGTATCCAGCCAAACCGAAGAAACTCTGAACCTCTGTCACCGTCTCGGTTTATTCCCATTTCACAACTGCCTTAATCTTAGCTGGATCAACTGATATGTCAGTCTCAGAGACGACATGTCCCAAGAAGTTGACATGTTCAAGCCAAAACTCACACTTGCTGAGTTTTGCATACAACTGGTGGTCTCTGAGTATTTGAAGAGCCACTCGTAAATATTGTTCGTGCTCCGCTCGTGTTCTCGAATAGATGAGAATGTCATTTACAAAAAAAACTACTGATATGTCGACGTGTGGTTTGAATACCCGTTTCATCAAGTTCATAAATGACGCTGGCGCGCTTGTTAGCCCAAAAGGCATAACCAGGAACACATAGTGACCATACCTCATGCAGAATGCAATCTTTGAAATGTCTTCCACCTTAATCTTTAACTGATGGTAGCCTGACCTCAAATCGATCTTTGAAAAGAACTTTGCACCTTGTAGCGGATCAAAGAGGTCATCTATCCGCGGAAGTGGGTAACGATTCTTAATCGTCAACTTGTTTAGCTGGCGGTAATCAATGCAAAGCAGCATCGATCCATCTTTCTTCTTCACAAACAAAATCAGTGCTCCCCAAGGAGACACACTAGGTCTGATAAAACCTTTATCTAACAACTCCTGAAGCTGCTCTTTCAATTCTTTCAACTCAACTGGTGCCATTTGATATGGAGCCTTCGACAATGGTTCGATACCTGGCGCTAACTCAATCGCGAACTCAATCTCCTGATCAAGTGGCAATCCAAGAAGATCCTCAGGAAAGACATCTAGATACTCACATGCAATCGTAATGTCAGCAATGTTCTTCTCCTCCTTTTGATCTTCCAAGTAAGCAAGATATCCACAGCACCTGCTCCTCATCATACGCTTTGCTCGGATAGCTAAAATGAATGGTGCAACTCTAGATTTGACTCCACAAAATCGGAAGGATTTTCTCTTAGGAGGGCAGAAAGTCACAACTTTTCGAAGACAATCTACGCTCGAATGGTAAGCGGACAGTCAATCCATTCCTAGGACTACGTCGAACTTCCATACTTAATATAATCAGATCGGCTATCTTTTCATGGTCTTCAATCATCATGATCACAGATTGACACAGTATCTGTGCTCACTGAGCTTTCAGTAAAAACTGATACTGCCAATATGAAGTCAAGGGACTTGGGAACGATGCCCAACTTCTCAGAGAATAAAGGGGTAATAAAGGAGTGAGTAGACTCTATCAATACTCGTGCTTCAGTTTTACATACGTCGATGTCACGACGCATAACAAGGGTACCTTTAATTAATACAAGAGGCTTAATTAATTATACACAAATTATGTGGTGTTCATGCATGTCTTAATAAAAGAATTTATAACACTAATCAACAGAAACTAAAATAAAATAAAATTAAGATATGAATTTTAATGATACCTTGAATCACATCATTCGACGTTTGGGCATCTTGCGCAGTCACGGCATAAGCTCGACCTTGTCCTCCTCAGGACAATCCTTGACCATATGTCCTATCTTTCCATACTGGAAGCACGGTCTAATTCTCCTCCTACAGTCCTCAGTCATGTGTGGTTTCCCACACCTTATACACGAATGGACCAGAGTGAAAGATGAAGCACGCGAGGATCCTTGTGTCACTGAAGCCCCACTAGCAGTAGTGCCTGATGGTCGGAAAGATCGTACAGGCAAAGACACTGATGATCTCTGATAGGATATCGGCCCAGAAGGAGCTACAGGTCTAGAGCTCGCCAGCTGCGTAAGATATCTCGGCGGTCTCGCAAACTTCGGCCTCTTGTTTGTCTGATCAAAGGCACCTGACTGCCCCTGTCCAGCTCTCTCCTTATTATGTTGGTCTCTCGGCTTGAACATCCTATCGATGCCCTCCTCAGCTATAAGGGCTTTCGTCATAACCCCCGCATAGGTCTCAAGCTCAAGGTCTGAGATCCTCTCTAGAATATTTGGCCTTAGACTAAGCTGAAATTTCCTGGCATTCATCAACTCAGTGGCCACGTGTTGAGGTGCGAATCTTGACAGTCTATCGAACTCAGCCCCGTACTCTCACACCATCATTTGTTCTGCTCTAGTTTTATGAACTGGACCTTGACCTCGGAATATTGGGGTCATGCTGATCTATAATTGATAAATAACAACTTTGATCTGTATAGATTGTAAAGACAATCATACCCACAATCCTATGGAATCCGGATCTAGAGCTATAACTCTAATACCAACTGTGACGACCCGAATTTCCCGTATCTAAAATACCAGGAAGGCCGACTCGCCAACCTATCGATAAATCGACAAGCCGGACAGAACAGTCAAATATCAGAGTATAAAATAAGCATAAAATAAACATAACACTAAAATCTAAACATAGAAAATAAAAGAGATCTCTCATACCAAACATATCTCAAAAAGGAACTAAGAAGAACCACCGGTGATGGCCAACCCAACACCTGAACAATGGTTCCTGATTGTGGTTCCTCAAAATGATATCAGTGATACAAAAATACAGGGCCTAGGGCCCATAATTCAAAAAGTATCTAACTCAAAAAATCATACAGAACAGTACCAAGATAGTCTTAGTCAAAGGGAAGAACACCTCAGGAGGAATCTCCGATTCTTCATCTGGTTCGTAGTCTGGATCACTCTTATAACCCTGGCTTTGAGTTTCTACACCTATGATGTATAGTTGGGGTGAGCTAGCAATCTAAGCTCAGCAGAAGAAACTCAATTTATCATATTTTATCATAAGATATTTTCAAAGACTGAAATCGAAGCATTCTATATTTTCAAAACAGGTGTTCCAAACAGATTCATTTACTTGATTCCAATTTTAAAATCAAGTGATGTATTATGAACGGAAATCGAAACAAGTCCAGAGTTCGTATAGTTTCAGATTCTGATTCATGCATGCTCCTTTATTAAATGACTTAAATCATAACTTAAAGTTTTCTCTCAAGTTACTATATCATGAGAGCAGGACTAATACCGATGGAAAATCCTACTAACCATCATCATTCAATGAACCCTTTTTCAGGAATTGCAACAAGCCCCTGCGTAATGAGGGAAACTTGTGCCAGACAGATTTATCATCAACACGGTTCATGAAATTTAGGGTTTCGTTCTAATGAACCTTAAATCAAGTGCATATGCTATCATATAACTTGTTGTATTTTAATACATTTTCAGATTCAGGATTCAGAGTGTCAGATTCGGGATTTCAGAGTTTCTGGATATATATTCAGAGTTTTAGATTTATATGCATATTCAAGATGTATTCGGAAATCATGGTTCAGAGTTCATGCTAAACAAAATCATTGCAGATTCAAATCAAATTCGGAGTTCATGATCGAAAACAAATTCATAATATCTTAGACAATTAAGGTTCCCCTACCTTAGACTCGGATTCGATCAAGGATACCCAAAAGTCCTCACCAAAGGTTTTCTACAATTAACCTATATTTAATTAACACCACACAATGTGTTAATAGTGTCTAATACCACCAGACAAAAGTTTCCTAATGTTTTTCCATAGAAAAACAAAGAAAGCCAGAAACAGGGGAAATTCGAAAGTTCGATTTCAAACTCGAATGTTCGATTTCTTCAAAAATCAAACCTGTCAGTCATAGCCAAAATTGAAATTTTGGATTTGAACGTTCGATTTTGGATTCGAACATTCGATTTCTTCATATTTCTGCAGTTTTAGACTTCTATTTCTTGAATTATTTTTCCTTCAAAACTAAACTAATTCTTTCCTACTTTCACATACAAACAAGTATAAATTAAGGCTACTAAATTCACAAATTGAAACGTTAAGTTGCTTACCATTTCAAGGTCAATTCCATGGCTTCCGATGATCCAATTCCAATGTCAGAGTGAATCTTGTGAAGTTCAACGTCAGTAGAAATCTAGGATGAGTTCACTTAGCACATAAAGAGTCACATGTAGTTGACATGTTCCAAAGGATCGTTTCACACGCAATTAGTACCACACTCCCTCAATATCTTCAAGTAAATCAATTAAGGGTTTCAGAGCCTTTCTACGGTTGGGATCGCGTGAGTAATCGGAACATAGGTGACCCTTTCGAGGGATTGGTTCACACGAGAGGAAGAGTGGTAAGATTTTTGCTCTTCACCCACATCTCCTTATAAAACAAAACAAACTACCAAAATATCTTGATATTTTCTTTTCAAATTCTATCCACTTGAAGCTAAGCTTAGGTTCGGTGTTGGGCATGCATACACGTGTTGGTGTATGAGTCCTTGGTTAAAGGCCCTTACCAAGTCTAAATCAAATTTCCTTCCACTAATAACATTCTTTCAAGTTTACATGCTCATAACTTCCAAAGTTATTGTGTGACCTTTTCGGGCACGCATACTGAGGTGAATGTGTTCGGGTTCAAAATTTTTGGGTTATTACACTTATACCCTTCAAGCAAACCCTTTTGCAGTCCTAAATAATAAAATTCCTATTATTAAAAGGGGCAACAACCCTATGCAGAAACTAAAGAATCCAGTGCAATAATCAGGCAGAAAATTTGAATTAGCCTCAAGACTAATAGTACCTGCTACGAAATAAAGTACTATAGTATATTTAGAGTAAATGTTATAATATCTGATAAGTCATGGATTTAATGAGAAACAAATTAAAATTAGATAGATACCAGCATATTCCACTATGACAATGACCACCAGTGGAGTGATGGAATTTTTCTAACAAAATGACCTTCTACATTAATAAGATCAAGACCTAATATTAAATGTAATCAATTGAATATTCCTTATTCAGTGGAACTTGTGAGCATGAGAGGGTGATAGAGAATATACAGTTTTATTAATGTGGAATTATTTGAAATTTAAAATTATTAAAACTATTATGAAAAGTGATTAGAATTATTATAGATATAGAGTAGGGCGTGATTAAATTAATTCGCATCTATCTAAGAGACTATTTTTCTAATGCAAATCAAGAAAAATTATTGTCAAAATGTAGCTAATTACAACATCTTTTACCATCCACATGCTCAGTGTGAATTTAGGAATCATGAAGCCATGCCAAATAATTTTGTCTCACCCTATGGAAATGGAAAGGGATTAACTAACCACCCAAAAAAAATTAAGAACAAATCTCCCATCAAAAGTAGGAGTCCAAATTAATTTATCAGCATTGCTGGGACAAGGTAGAGCATCATAATGGAAATTTTTCGAAATCATTTCTAATTGAATGGTAAATGAAGGTGGGAGATTCCACTTTCTATGTTGAACCAGATCTACGATCAAACTATCCATATTCATCCCATATTGGCAAATAACCCGACTACTATAACCGTCGAGAGATCCAACTTCTTATGTTACCTAAATTAGAACTTTATAGCTACATGAGCACAATAAATTGAAGTGTTAAATGAATTTTAAAATAGGTTCAATAGAACGTTCTTCAAGGTGTTCGCCTATTGGTGTTGAGAATTGTAGATTTTTTGTGGGAAGTTACATCTGATCTCTGATGTTAGATTTAGCAACTTATAATATTAAATTAATACAATTTTCACTTGTACATTGTGAGCTTTAGGTATTTGAGTTCTATAATTCAACTTGCGGGTGGGCTCAAGACATCAAGGTGGACATTTGAAACAAGATCAATGAAAGGTGAGGTGAGGTGAAGTGGAGATAGACAAGTGGCATGTTGTGTGATTGGTGAGGGTCTCTTTGATTGAAGAGATGAGTTTTACAAAATCCCCGTAAGACTTGATTACTAAATGCTAAAAAGTGTAGGGTTAGAAAAAGCAATTAGAGACAGAATTCATGTGATTAAGATGTATATGCTAAGGTGGATGTTTGGAATAACAATAAAGAGAAGTGTTTGAAACAGTACATAACGGAGAAGTTTAAGAGTGATCCCAATGAAAGGGAATAAAAAAATTCAGCTGGGATGATTTGAGCATGTTTGATAAAGACCCGAGATAACCTCTATATGAAGGATTGAAATAATAGAAAGGAATAGATTTGGAAGGATGATTGAGAAATGACATGTAGAATTATAGAGAACAAAGAGTTTAGCCCTGAACAAAATTGAGTAGAGAAAACAAAAGACACAAAGTCAAGCCCAAATAGATATGAACATGATTTTCTGGTGATGGTTTTAAGTTGTATCTTGGGAATATTTTAGGCTTTGTTGGGACAGATTATGAATATCTGTGACAGCCCGATTTTTCCCCCTCTCGTAAATGGGAAAGGTTGCGCCGTTGGATCACCTAACATGATCCTGTCATACAAGGGCATCGTGTACAGAGTGTTACATATGCGGAAGCGAATTTAATTAACTCTGATACAAAGAAATATGGCAACAACTGATATCCATTCCTTTATTTAAAGCAGTAAATTGAATAGGAAATATAAACAGAAACCTATACCTGAAGTAGTAAACTATCTTAAATCACACTGCTGTTTATACATATTTAATGTTTAAAAACAAATCTCTCTCTCCCAAACCTCTCAAGGAAAGAAGTCCTCAGTAGAACTTTCCTCCTCGTCCTCCTCCTCAGACTGGTTAATAGGATCAGCTTCGTGCTCAGGGACTTGAGCAATATCTGCAACTAAGACATAAAGTCGTAGGATGAGCTATCATCGAAGCTCAGTAAGGATAATTACACAACTAATTTATATGTTAGCTTTTTCATTCATGTCTAGAAGCAAATAAAATAAAACACATGCCATCTTATCTTAAGTTTAGTCTAGCATTAATCTATTCTAGAACAAACATTAAAACATGCAATTATTTTATCATGCTACCCTATGCATGCTGACATATTCATGCTGACATATTCATGTTGACAAAGAATCAGGCGAGATCAATGAATCATGTTGAAATAAGACATGTACAAGAACAAGAAACAAGAAAATCAAGCTCCCGAGTTAACGGGATCACTTAGACCGAGAAAATAAAGGTCCCGAGTTAGCGGGATCACTTCGACGAGATATCAAGCTCCCGAGTTAGCGGGATCTCTTGGACGGGATATCAAGCTCCCGAGTTAGCGAGATCACTTGGACGAGAAGAATTAAAGACGTGTACATGACATCAAGGCTAACAGAACATGAACAATGCATGGTATATATGCGAGATGCGAGCACATCGTGAATAGATATCATATAGCAAAACTGATTTGAATAATTAAACCCACATGATCATATATGACTGCAACTATCATAATCATTGATATTCATGTATCCAAGCTGAACTAGCATCATAATCATTACAAAGCCTACATCAAGTCTGTAGCTTCCTAAGCTGATCTAACACCATCAGTCATGGTCATGCATTGAAAACTAGCATGTGCATAAATTATACTTTCTCTAAACTCATCTAGTATCATCATACATACACATTCATCTACTGATCTATATCAAGGCATCTAAATTTGTTTGACAATATTCCTAACATAATAACATTTGTCAAGCTAATTTTATCGAACTGATATGAGCTATCATATATCATTTTTAAAACTGAATTAGCATACGCTCATACATCAAGTTGATTTAATGATCATAAGCATGCATCAAATTTAACTCAACTAACATACCCGAACTGATCGGATCATAAGCATGCAATCACAGCAGACGCATATATTACTAGCATCCTTACAATAGAACCTCAGACGTATAGCCTCACATGTATATCAATATATCAAATTTAATATTTACTTGAACGAAAGCAAGTATATATATTTCATGTACGATCCAAGATGCAAAGAAGAGACTAAATATGGCATATCCATACAAAATCAGACGTCGAATTTGAATCTATCATGATCATAACTCACAACCGACTTGCGTAGTCATACAAAATATACATCAACGTTGATATCTATTATTCTCGATGATCCATCAAGACTGAACTGGCATAGTCATCTGTAACCACTTATTAACTGTCCTCATAGTAACTGTATCACATGACTTCTAAAACTTGGCATGAGCATAAATTATATCACATGACTTTTACTGAAATGAACTCGTAGTACACTATATAAAACTGGCATGAGTATAAAATTATAGAAGCATTCATGATCATATATGAGCATTCTCACTAACTTGCTATCAGATGAGAATGAGAAAATAACATATAAATTTGTAAGGTAAACTCCCTACCTGATACCAGGTTTACGTGTAACTGGTTTCCTGTGCATGCACGTCTTCAAGCAAACGCGCCATGTGCACCAAGTGGCACCTAGGAATGTCGTTCATAAGTTTAGTATTTTTAATGGTTTATTGGGTCAACATAGACCCCAAATATGGACCATTTATGGTCTCAAGTCTCATAGTCAAACTTAGCAATTCATCACAACACAAACCCCTGCCAGAGGTGTCGCCAAGTGTGTCATATGCAAGGTTGCCGCCGCAAGCAACATAGGTTGCCGCGGCAAGCTTTGCACTTGCATGTTTCTACGACTTGTTACTACTTTTTGACTCCATAAACATTAGCTTCAGAAATTTGTTCCTTCATGAAAGTTGTAGGGCTCGTTGTCCCCTTTCCAACGCATCAAGAATCTTGGAGTTCGGGATCAAACGATATGATTAAAATACCACACTATGGTCTGAGTATACTGTTGTCGCGGCAAGCCTTGCAGTTGCATGTTGCAGTGACTTGTTACTACTTTGTGATCCTTTATACGTTAGATTTAGAAGTTAGTTACTACATAAAAGTTGTAGGTCTCATTGTCCCCTTTCCAACGCATCAAGATTAGTATCATTTAGAGTTCGGGGTCAAAAGTTATGACTGAAATACCATACAGTGGTCTGAGCATAGGGTTGCCGTGGCAACACATAACGCTTGCCGCGGCAAGCAACTCAGCAGAGTGTCTTGCCGCGGCAACCCCTTGAGGTTGCCGCGGCAAGACTGGCTTGTCGGGCTTCAACTGGTCTTCTTCTTGGCCTTTTGATCTGTTGTATCTCTCCTTTTTGCTTATATATATATATATATGTTTTCTATATATTTATTCTCACACATAGATATATATATATATATATAGCTATATCCTTCTATTTCTGTAGTATTTTTCTATATATATATATATAGATTTCTTATTTTCCATTTACAGATCTTTAATGGAGATTCAGAGTGCAATAATCTGCACTCACATGCATACTCAGGCTAATTTCTAAGCTGCAAGTTCTTTAGGATCAAATCTTTTGTACAAGAATAACCAAAGAACTAACCTTTTGGCGCATTTGTAGTACCCGACCATCAATGTTTTGTTTGTCAAGTTCAACGATGGAGTAGGACTGAAAACAATTTTGGTGAAGCTTATATGTTGTGGCTAAGTGTAAAGAAATGGGAGTAGTTGGCTATTGTTGATCTATACAGAATTCCCTCTGATTTAGTTATCTCTGATTTTAACCAAAAATCCAAGGAACGAACAGAAATGCTATTTTATAATCGTGGGTATCGACTTTGCGTGCATGCTCTCGCGAGGTGACTCATCAGAGTCGTGCTATTCAATGAGCTGCAAAGCAACTTATAAGCCTTTATAAGCTACATTAGTATATTAAGCCAGCATGGCTTTGTAAGTGTATAGGCATAAACAACCAAAACAAGTAAGTTTCTTTATATTTGTTTTACAGGTAAAAAAAAAGAGAGATAAGCCAATAACAATTTATCCAATAGCCCCCTCCCCTCCTTTACTTAGTTATATTAATACCGGTCAGAGTTAAAGCCAAATGGCTTAAACTCTAGTATAAAGTTTATATACCACTGCTGGTATATAGGAAACTAATTCTTGATTAAAATAGTTTAAGCTTGTAATTTAATATGGCTGTGTCTAGCTTGAAGTCCAAATTTCTACTATCTCACTTTATGCATAAATTTAAAGGTTAGCTTAGTGAGGTCCTTACACATGACCTGACCGGACACTCACCACTGCAGTGTATAAATCTGGGGATCGTTACATTCTCCCCTATTTTAGGAATTTTCGTCCTCGAAAATTAATCGGGACTATCTGGGTAACAGATGAATGTCACAATCATGTATATAAATGGGGTAAGGCCTACACAACATGTGGTGTTTACTAACAACATTTTTGCAATATTACTATTTAGTATTCAAATTATCTTGAATATTCTCAATATTTAATGTTATAAAATTTTATACTAGTATTATATTTTAATGCTAAATACCAGCATGTTATTTTAAGTTATTTCGATCATGGTCCATAGGACTTAATTAATATATTCAATTTGCCATAATTTCTTATCTACTAGTGCAGGTGCATTTATATAACATTATAATCTAAGCAATGGAAATTTATTTGACTAGTATAACTATAGTGTACATGGATTTGAAGTACGTTCCTTATGTAAATAATCGAGGTTACTGAGCACGGATATCAGCTTCGCGGCCCAGGTAGCTCTATGCAACCCATGATTCTTCCATTGGATTAAAACCGGTGAAATATGTTTTATTCTCAAAATTTGGTCTCTGTGATCCAATATCTGAGCTGGCTCCTCAGTCACTGTTAACTCTTCCTGAATATCCAATGGCTGATAATTCAATACGTGGGTTGGAGCATGAACGTACTTCCTTAGCATAGACATATGGAATACATCGTGTATGCTGGATAAATGTGAAGGTAACACAACTCGGTATACTACCTCACCAATTTTGCCCAAAACTGGGAATGGTCCAATATAACGAGGACTTAACTTGCCTTGTTTGAGATTGGCATAACTCTTCTGCCGACTCTAGGCACTATTCAGTTGCTTACGAATGACGTGTACAACCGCATTGGTATTTTTGATCAAGTCAGGGCTTAAAAGAAGATGTTTACCAATGTCTTTCCAATTAATCAGATATTTACATCGGTGTCCATACAGTGCCTCAAATGGTGCCATACCGATGCTCTACTGGAAGCTATTATTATATGCGAATTCGATCAAGGGTAAGTGCTTATCCTATGATCCTTGGAAATCCAGCATACAGGCCCTTTACCCTTTCTGTCTGACCGTTGGTCTGAGGATGAAATGCAGAACTGAATTCCAACTTGGAACCCATTTCTTCTTGCCAGAACCGGAAGGTATATAATAGATCGCGATCTGACACGATACTCACTGGTATCCCGTGTAGTTTGACTATTTCCCTTAGACAGACGTCAGCCAATGTGGATGTTGTATACCGCGTATTGTAGGGTAAGAAATGTGTTGATTTGGTGAGATGATCTATGATCACCCAAATCGCATTGTAACCCTTCTGCGTACGGGGTAAGTCAAGGATAAAATCCATGGAAATGTTCTCTCCTTTCCACTCTGGTATGGGCAATGGTATATTAGCTTGTGTTTGACCTTAACTTGCTGACAGATCAAACTTTTCACAACATATTCCGCCACTTCTCGCTTCAAGCCATTCTACCAAAAAGTTTTCTTTAAGTCCTGATACATCTTCGTGCTACTAGGATGAATGACATAGGCTGACTTATGAGCTTCGTCAATTCGAGAGAGCGGATATCTATTCTTGATTGTCAGTTTATTGAGTTGACGGTAGTCAATGCAAAGGCGCATCGAATCGTCTTTCTTTTGCATGAATAATACCGATGCACCTCATGGTATATCGAGTAAGATCATCGGCTACTGCTTCATAGACATCGTGACTTTGGATGACGACGATGATTGATTGTCATACCATGTTAGTAGTGATAGACTATTTAGTCGGGACTGACACGTCACAATAAAGTCGAGAGGTTCTGGGGTGGCTCCCAACTTTCCTAACTTTTCAACAAATTAGGTATAATAAAGGAATGTGTCAATCCAGGATCTACCAAAACTCGTGCTTCATACAATAAGTAGGCATCTTCTGGATACAATTACAAGATACCTAAGATATAGATTTACTATTGTTAGCTAAATTGTGTCTACTTCACAAACTATAAATTTATCATTTCTAAAACTAATGAAAAGGAAACAATATACTAGATGTACACATATATAAATTATTTACCTAGATGCACCTTTCTCAGAAATAATTTAAATAACTTATAACTAAATAGTTCACATGCCTTAGATAATATCGTTGTTGGTTTAGGCATCTTGTGCCGTCTTTGATGTCGTTCCCACCATCTCTGGGCAATCCTTAATCCGATGTCCCATCATACCACAACGAAAGCACGCCCCAGATGCTCTACCACATTCGTCCATGTTATGTGTCTTCCCACATTTTCCATAGAATGCTAACGGAATGGTTGAAGAGATGCGTAAAGTTTGTGAAACTCCAAACGCTCCCGTTATAGTAGGGTTCGAGTGACGGAATGACCCCGAAGGTGTAGATATGGTCAATTTTGGATAAACACTTTGAGCAGGTTGCTGAAATTCGGGTGCCGTCTTTTTCATTTTCGCCGTAGGGCAATCTTTTATCAGATGTCCTAGTTTGCCACATCTGAAACACTCACCTGTAGCCCACCTACATTTCCTCGTCTTGTGCTGTATCCTGCACTGTGAGCATGACCCAATGAGTGCGGGCATAGAAGTGCGTGTAGCAGGCTGCACTAGTGTTGTAAGTAACTCAGTCTGCTGAGCCATGGTTCTGACCATTGTCTCCAGTAGTTGTCGAGTTTGTTCATGATCATCCCTCCCAGCATGCGCGGTCCTAGCTCTTTTACGAGGCTCCATAGTGATCTGTCAAAATGAAACAAATGTTTCAATTAACAGTAATCATGATCATCATGATCCCATGACTTGAAAACATTTACATCCTAACTCGGATCCTAAAGGCATGCTTCGATCACTATTGACTGATCACTTCAGTCAAACGTGGTCGTACAGATCCACGATAGTGATTGATTTCTTCAGTCAAACATGGTCGTATAGATCCACAACCTATGTTCTATCAGAACCTACTGCCCTAGCCGTGCGTCCAACCTAAAGACCTAAAGACCTAAAGCCTAGGCTCTAACACTGAACGAACATCAAAAGTCTTGCCATATATTCGTGCCAGAGTTCAGTCTCCAAAGACTTAAAGCCAGGCTCTGATATCACCTGTGACAGCCCGACTTTTCCCCCTCTCGTAAATGGGAAAGGTCGCGCCGTCGGATAACCTAACATGATCATGTCATACAAGGGCATCGTGTACAGAGTGTTACATATGTGAAAGCGAATTTAATTAACTCTGATACGAAGAAATATGGCAACAACTGATATCCATTCCTTTATCTAAAGCAGTAAATTGAACAGAAAATATAAACAGAAACCTATACCTAAAGTAGTAAACTATCTTAAATCACACTGCTGTTTATACATATTTAATGTTTAAAAATAAATCTCTCTCTCTCCCAAAGCTCTCAAGGAAAGAAGTCCTCAGTAGAACTTTCCTCCTCGTCCTCCTCCTCAGACTGGTAGATAGGATCAGCTTCATGCTCAGGGACTTGAGCAATATCTGCAACTAAGACATAAAGTCGTAGGATGAGCTACCATCGAAGCTCAGTAGGGATAATTATACAACTAATTTATATGTTAGCTTTTTCATTCATGTCTAGAAGCAAATAAAATAAAACACATGTCATCTTATCTTAAGTTTAGTCTAGCATTAATCTATTCTAGAACAAACACTAAAACATGCAATTATTTTATCATGCTCCCCTATGCATGCTGATATATTCATGTTGACAAAGAATCAGGCGAGATCAATGAATCATGCTGAAACAAGACATGTACAAGAAAAAGAAATAAGAAAATCAAGCTCCCGAGTTAGCGGGATCACTTGTCAAGCTCCCGAGTTAGCGGGATCACTTGGACCAAGAAAATCAAGCTCCCGAGTTAGCGGGATCACTTCGACTAGATATCAAGCTCCCGAGTTAGCGGGATCACTTGGACGGGATATCAAGCTCCCGAGTTAGCGGGATCACTTGGACGAGATGAATTAAAGACGTGTACATGACATCAAGGATAACAGAACATGAACAATGCATGATATATATGCGAGATGTGAGCACATCGTGAACAGATATCATATAGCAAAACTGATTTGAATAATTGAACCCACATGATCATATATGACTGCAACTATCATAATCATTGATATTCATGTATCCAAGCTGAACTAGCATCATAATCATTACAAAGCCTACATCAAGTCTGTAGCTTCCTAAGCTGCTCTAACACCATCAGTTATGGTCATACATTGAAAACTAGCATGTGCATAAATTATACTTTCTCTAAACTCATCTAGTATCATCATACATACACATTCATCTACTGATCTATATCAAGGCATCTAAATTTGTTTGACAATATACCTAACATAATAACATATGTTAAGCAAATCTTATCGAACTGATATGAGCTATCATATATCATCTTTAAAACTGAATTAACATACGCTCATACATCAAGCTGATTTGATGATCATAAACATGCATTAAATATAACTGAACTAACATACCCGAGCTAATCGGATCATAAGTATGCAATTACAGTAGGCACATATATTACTAGCATCCTTACAGTAGAACCTCAGACATATAGCCTCACATGTATATCAATATATCAAATTTAACATTTACTTGAACGAAAGCAAGTATATATATTTCATGTACGATCCAAGATGCAAAGAAGAGACTAAATATGGCATATCCATACAAAATCAGACGTCGAATTTGAATCTATCATGATCATAACTCACAACCGACTTGCGTAGTCATACAAAATATACATCAACGTTGATATCTATTATTCTCGATGATCCATCAAGACTAAACTGGCATAGTCATCTGTAACCACTTATTAACTGTCCTCATAGTAACTGTATCACATGACTTCTAAAACTTGGCGTAAGCATAAATTATATCACATAACTTTTACTGATATGAACTCGTAGTACACTATATAAAACTGGCATGAGTATAAAATTATATAAGCATTCATGATCATATATGGGCATTCTCACTAACTTGCTATCAGATGAGAATGAGAAAATAATATATAAATTTGTAAGGTAAACTCCCTACCTGATACCAGGTTTACGTGTAACTGGTTTCCCGTGCACGCACGTCTTCAAGGTAAACGCGCCATGTGCACCAAGTGGCACCTAGGAATGTCGTTCATAGGTTTAGTATTTTTAATGGTTTATTGGGTCAACATAGACCCCAAATATGGACCATTTATGGTCCCAAGTCTCATAGTCAAACTTAGCAATTCATCACAGCACAAACCCCTTCCAGAGGTGTCGCCAAGTGTGTTAGATGCAGGGTTGCCGCGGAAAGCAACATAGGTTGCCGTGGCAAGCTTTGCAGTTGTATGTTTCTGTAACTTGTTACTACTTTTTGACCCCTTAAACATTGGATTCAGAAGTTTGTTCTTTCATGAAAGTTGTAGGGCTCGTTGTCCCCTTTCCAACGCATCAGGAATCGTGTCAATCGGAGTTCTGGATTAAACGATATGATTAAACTACGACACCATGGTCTGAGTATACTGTTGCCGCGGCAAGCTTTACAGTTGCATGTTGCAGCGACGTGTCACTACTTTTTGACCCTTTATATGTTAGATTTAGAAGTTAGTTACTTCATGAAAGTTATAGGTCTCATTATCTCCTTTCCAAAGCATCAAGAATCGTACTATTTGGAGTTCGGGGTCAAACGTTATGACCTAAATACCACACAGTGGTCTGAGCATAGAGTTGCCGCGACAACACATAAGGCTTGTCGCAGCAAGCACCTTGCCGCGACAACCCTTTGAGGTTGCCGCGGCAAGCAACTCAGCAGAGTGTCTTGCCGGGCTTCAACTGGTCTTCTTCTTGGCCTTTTGATCTGTTGTATCTCTCCTTTTTGCTTATATATATATATATAGCTATATCCTTCTATTTCTGTAGTATTTATATATATATATATATATATATATATATATATATATATATAGATTTCTTATTTTCCATTTACAGATCTTTAATGGAGATTCAGAGTGCAACAGTCTGCACTCGCATGCATACTCAGGCTAATTTCTAAACTGCAAGTTCTTTAGGATCAAATCTTTTGTACAAGAATAACCAAAGAACTAACCTTTTGGTGCATTTGTAGTACCCGACCATCAATGTTTTGTTTGTCGAGTTCAACGATGGAGTAGGACTGAAAATAATTTTGGTGAAGCTTATATGTTGTGGCTAAGTGTAAAGAAATGGGAGTAGTTGGCTGTTGTTGATCTATACAAAATTCCCTCTGATTTAGTTATCTCTGATTTTAACCAAAAATCCAAGGAACGAATAGAAATGCTATTTTATAATCGTGGGTATCGACTTTGCGTGCATGCTCTCGCGAGGTGACTCATCAGAGTCGTGCTATTCAATGAGCTGCAAAGCAGCTTATAAGCCTTTATAAGCTACATTAGTATATTAAGCCAGCATGGCTTTGTAAGTGTATAGGCATAAACAACCAATACAAGTAAGTTTCTTTATATTTGTTTTACAGGTAAAACAAAAGAGAGATAAACCAATAACAATTTATCCAATAGCCCCCTCCCCTCCTTGACTTAGTTATATTAATACCGGTTAGAGTTAAAGCCAAATGGCTTAACCTCTAGTATAAAGTTTATATACCACTGCTGGTATTTAGGAAACTAATTCTTGATTAAAATAGTTTAAGCTTGTAATATAATATGGTTGTGTCTAGCTTGAAGTCCAAATTTCTATTATCTCACTTTATGCATAGATTTAAAGGTTAGCTTAGTGAGGTCCTTACACATGACCTGACCGGACACTCACCACTGCAGTGTATAAATTTGGGGATCGTTACAATATCTGACATTTTCTTTGCGGTTTGTGATGTTTGCTTCTAGATTTGAGATCAATAAATCCAATATTTCAGGTGTTGAGAAAATGTCTTGAGAAAAAAAAATTCAATGGCTCTCAATATAATCCGGTGACCAATCCAATTGGTTATGTTTGTAATTTAATTGAGGATGTCAAAAGGCTGCTTTAGAGTTGAAAAAACAAGGAAAATCAAGTTTTATTTGGCAAGAAAAGCTACAACCTGATTTGAGTTTCGTTGCGTTGGGGCGTCTAAGAGAAACCTATGACTTACTTCATATTAGGATTCATGATATCAAAAGCATCCCATGTTTCCCATGATAGAAATTCATTTATGCTACTATGAACTCTATTGCCTTAAAAAGGAAATATGTTTGAGGCAATCAATATGGGGCTCTGAGGTTAGAGATTTGTATGGGGAAACCATCGCCGAGGAATCTGTCTACATATATATATATTTTTTTCTAAGTGACTAAATTAAAAGAAAAACGAGAAAAAGATACAACATATTAAGTTGTGTCACATTTGGAGGTCGTGTGACTGAAAGTTTTGGTGATCTTTGAACTAAGAATGGAATGGCAATGGCAGGACGACGACGAAGGCAAGGCTTTCGGAGGTGCCTTGAGGTGGGAGGCAAAAGCCCCAAGCGTATTTTTTGGAGCATTTTAAAAATATTCAGCAGCCTTAGAAAAAGACAAAACCGCCATGCACCTTCTAGTTGGGCTACAGGCCCAACCCCAAATAAAAAGACAAAACTTGTTCAAACTTTAAAGTATTGAAGAAGGTTCACACAAAATCATATCATACAATCAAGAAGGAAAAATATCCATACCTGGAGCTTTTTCAATAGCTTTGAAAGCTTCTCAACTTGTTTTTCAATCTCTTGAACCTAACACCAAAGCAGAACCATGTAGAATTAATACATGCCAATACGAGGTGATGAAGCCTAAAGCTCACATATTAAACACCCAAATTAGTGAAATAATATACCAAACGAATCTACAAACATTTCTCACACTTCGTTGTGTTATTAAGGGTGGTTGACTAGGCGCCTACATGACATGGGTGAGCCACGGGAGGGGTGGGTCTGCTACCTATGCTGATTTGAGCCCAAGTCACTGGTCAAATGCCCAAGCTATTATAATATATTTAT
Source organism: Chloranthus sessilifolius (assembly GCA_021018995.1). Classification (NCBI taxonomy): domain Eukaryota; kingdom Viridiplantae; phylum Streptophyta; class Magnoliopsida; order Chloranthales; family Chloranthaceae; genus Chloranthus; species Chloranthus sessilifolius. The sequence continues at coordinate 16,803,300 of CM037594.1, forward strand.
AAAAGATTATATTATAACATATGCATGTAATATATATAATTATTATATACATAATACTATAGAAATATTTGTATATAATATTCATCAAACGACCAACTAGCCACCCAGGTGCGCCTCCTCAGGTTCGTATAGGTGTTTCAACTACTTTGATACTTCCCATCAGCACAAAGAAAAAAATCAATAAATTAAAAGAGAATTTTTTTTTTTACCTATTTGAAGAAGCTATCCAATCTCAGTTCTGCAGTATTCAGAACTCATGTTCCTAACTCAATATCTCCATCATCCCTTGAAGATTGACCTTAGGGGATCTCAAAGGAAACCTGCATAATGTAATAAAACACCACAAAACACATAAAATGAGAAATTTCCTGCAAGTTGGCCAAATCGAAAATCAAGTGAATCATAAACACATGCAAACAAAAGCTTCCATAACCTTCTTTTGGAATGACCAACAAGAAGATATTATGAAAGAAAAAGAAAAGATATACATCCAAATTACAAATTAGCTAGTCTAGTAAACGACAAACAATCGTAGACGCACTGAACCCTAGTCAAGCCCATACTTGCTAAAATCTGTGATCTGGTTAGCCTCTCTCCTTTTGTGTCTAAATGCCTTAAGACTCTTAACCCATATGAAAATCAACATATTCATAACCGCTCTTTATGGCAATGCATACAGCAGTCCTCAATACAAACATTGGAACAAGAATCTGTACAAGAGGAGATGAAGGTTACTAACTGCTAAATTTTTACAATGCAAACGGCTATAGAGTTCATTTTTGTTTATTGAAATTTAGGATACAAATCCTGATCATTAGACATATATAGATTATAGTTGAATTAAATATAGACATTAAGTGAATTAAGCAATTTTGTTTATTATATAAGGTAGCTTTATAAACACCCACAGAATCTTAGAAGGCACCTATGCTAAAAACCATTGATTGCTTTGAATCAGACAATGGAGATTGTTTTTTGCCCCAGCTTGGAATAAGAAACCGACCATTTGATGGTAAGATATGGTCTCACGATTCGTTTGTAAAAGATTAGGGTGAAATACGATCTCCATTGTCTGATTTCAAGCAGTTAATGGGTTTCATTAGGTTTTGGACATTGGGGCTTTCAGCAAACCTGTAGGTGTGGACAGAGGTACCCATGTAAAATTATCAAATAAATGAAGAATCAATGAAAGTAATGAGACCTTTGATTGAAGAGGACTGGGTCCGGCCACACCATAGTGGGTGTGAGAAGACTCATCCTGCGATGGGTCGTTGAAGCCCACTTGTGTAAAGAGACCTTGTGATCCATGGGGCATGTAATCCTGTGTAGATTTTCAACATATAAAGCAAAGAGAGTAAGCAAATAAGGGGAAAACATAAATTTCATTTTTGTTGATGGATGACAATAGCAATGCAAGCGAACAAATCAAAATGGGCTAAAAACGTCAACAAATATCTTTAAAAACAGCTTCAATAATGCTTCAAATATAAAAAAAATCAAAGATCTACTTTTAAATGGCTGATTCATGTCGAAGAATGGGTGTTCGATTCACATCGGGTTCAATGCCCTCATCCAATCATCTAATTTTTGAGGAAAAAAATGATCGATTCTATATTTGCATGTGAATCGATCATAAGAAAAAATTGGATCATCAAAAAACCCCTAATCAATTAGGCAAAGAGAGAGAGAGAGAGAGAGAGAGAGAGAGAGAGAGAGAGATTTTGTAAGAAGAGAGCTTACTGGGGATTTGAGACCAAAAAAATGAGGAATCGAACCTCCCAAATCTCGATTTCCAGTCAAAGCTAGGGTTTTTCGAGAGAGAGGAAGCCGAGAGAGAGAGGCAAGGGTTTCGGAGAGAAAAAGAAGAAAGGGTTGAGAGAGGCATTTTGGGTTAGTGACAAAGAAAGAAAAGAGACCCTTGGGGTCAGCCCGATGGATTGCACGTGATATCATCACATGATAAGAGGATTAGTTATTAAACCACTGTTTTAACTTAAAAAACTACTATTTTAGGGAGTGAAATATTACACCACTATTTTAAGCAGTAGTTTATTTTATATTGCTACAGTGATTTTTCCCTCATTTTGACATAGTGATGCACAAACAGAGCCACTTACTCCATGGGATCCAAATCGAGCAACTCAGCAACTGATTCAGTCCACACCACAAGTTCAGGGTTCTCCACTTTAGCATAAGGGGATACTTTGGTATAACAAGCATGTAGTACCTGCATATCAAAATAACTTACTACATATCAAAATAACTTACAAGAATGCATCAGTTGAATAAGTCATGCCAAAATCATCAATTTTTTTTATCAAAAAAGATCTTCAATTTATTAATATTACAGATGTCATAAATTGATCCATTTAGAACAGGTGCTCATTGATCCATTTAAGAGGGGCTCAAATCTTTTGGCAGAGTTACCGCAGACACACAAGTGGAAATCACAATCAACACAACTAACTGCTCACAGCAGGTTAGTAAACAGACATTAAATGTGCCCTTCACAACTCCTTGCCATTTCAGATGAGATGAAGTGACATTACAGCTCCAAGAAGTGGAACATTATATATATGCCAAAATCTCAAAAAAGACAAATTCAGATTTATATAAGTTAAGAAGGAAGGTATTGAATGTCTATACAAAAATGTAATTTGAAAATACAGACCATTTTCTGATGTCATATTATATGCTCAATTGCAATATCACATTTGAACCAAATTTAGCAGTGAAAAGGCTAGATTCATGTAGCCCATTTCAATAAAAAATATAACTTACAAAAGTAAAAATATATTATTAAACTTACATGTCAAGGAGTAGACCTTCTAAAGTTTTGCACCTGATATGCTCATTCTTCACTGCCACATTGGTGAAAGTAACCCACTTGGAACCAGGCAAATTTATATTTGTCAAAAGAATGTTGCTTCCAATTTTTTTTTTGTGTTATTATTCATATAAATTCAACATTCCCTTCAAAAGCAAAAAAACTAGATTCAATGAATGAAGTTGTACAATGAAAACAATCTCACAAAACCATCTAAGCTGAAATATACAAATTATATAAATGCACATTCATAGTGCTGAAGCTAAGTAATTAGTTGTACCACTCTTAAAGCTAAAACTTTACAAAATTCAACCGCCCCTATCTTGAGCGTATGACTTTAAACTAGACGAGTAAGGATATGCTAATGATGTGAATGGTATTAGATCATTAGTCACTATGAGATTCCCTTTTTTTCCAAAAGGGAAAGTAAATCACTATCATCTATAAAGGTCAAAGTTATGAGATCCCATTTTTCCACAAAAAGGAGACAGTCTAAAATATCATGATGGTAATGGTTATAGAGCAAAAAGTCATTCTCTAAATGTAGAACACTGTATAAATATTGTTGAATTCCTGCCCATAATTTTGTTCACCATTTAAGTACGAGGGAACTGTTCCAACATACTTTTGGTTGGTTCTCATAGTGCCGCATCTCCACATCTATGAGGAGGCTAGCTGGTTCAATGAACTATTAAATGGCCAAGATAGACTAACATGAACCTATTTAACAGTAACCAGCCAATATTCATTTCTGCAAATAGCTATGCAACTCACAAGGTTTTACATATTTTTCAATACCAAAATAGTGAATGGTCATAATGCGACAGCCCGGATTTCGGCACCACAAAACCCGTCCCATCGGCACGACCCTCGAGGCCGTGCACCATATACA